>OU026157.1:22895000-25790000 GCA_907269105.1 Volucella inanis
TCTGCTCCAGCTTGATGTGGGAGAAAAAGTGTGGGAAAAACAAAATCTTACTTAACTTTGGGCGAATATGATTCCGGGAGCACTGATTCCCGTAGCGGCAAGCATTTGTTTTTGAAAAGAATGGACAAATAGGTTTACTGGGGTTTGACTGTACGTTAGACAGTAGTTCAGGTGGAGTTGGCCCTCCCAATTCAATGTACTCTTCGATTCTTTGCAGCATTTCTTCGTGGTTCTTCTTCGCTTGCTCTTCACGTTTTTTACGCTCGTCCAGGCGTTTTTTCGCTAGTTCTTGGAGTTTTTCAAATTCTTTTTGGATCCGGAGACGTTCAGCTTCTTTGGCAGCGATTGTGGCTTCTTGTTTCTTTTGCTGTTCACGGAATTGTCTCTGCGCAAGCAGTTCCCGTCGCATCCAAAGATCCTCTTGTTCTTGATGGCGTCGTTCTTCTTCTTCAAGTTGTGCTGCTTCAAGTTCTTTTTGTTGCTTCAGCCAATTTTGATAGATTGGGTCACAGAGGCGGGTGGTTTCTTCTGCAAATAAGAGAAAAATTGAGGAAAAGTGGACATCAGTTGGATAAAATGGTTTACCTTCGGCGGCTTTTTTGTTGCGTTCCTCGGCGAGTTTCTGACGTTTTTTTTTTCTTCTCAGTTTCTTCACCTCCTTGCGCCATTCTTTGTGAGTTCTTGCAAAGGAAAATATGATAAATTTCGTGAAATTTTGTTTTAAAAACGTGTAAAATTACTTTTTCCTGAGTGCTTGCTTTGCCATTTTTGCCCAGAAATGTCAAATAAGTGACATTTGCTGAGGTAGTAAAATCTGTTACCATTTCAAACAGTTACTAGGGTTTGTGTATATGATGAACTGTTACCTATGTGTGTATTTGCTAAAAAGCAGGATAGGGTGCCGACTTTTAGTTTTAGTACAGACACGAACGCATGTTGAACGGAATTGAAATGACGATCAAGCAGATGCTCTGGAATCCGAATTCTTTTGGTAAGCCTTACACATGAGAAAATTATTTGCTTTTATCTGTGGAATAAATACGACCACACACAGTGTTCAGGCAGTAAAATTATAGGAAGTACTACTTCTGGCACTTGTTGCAGCTGCATGAAGAGGGTTCCAATTTTGGGATGTGAGTGAGGGGGCCTGAAGCGCATGTATCACCGCTCCACTCTTGCTCTGGGCCAATTCCTACAATTTACCCAGTCTATTTGGAGGTCTATTAAGAATCGACCCAGGCGAACTGGTTCCCCCTAATTGTTGAAAGACGGCGGACCTTCTTTTGACCACTTTAGGAAAGGGTTATCCTAGAGGGCAGCTCTTTCCAACTCTTCTTTTGTCACCGTGGGGACAATGTCTCGGAACTCCCAGATAAGGCATCAATGTGCTAAAGGGAGATAACACATTCACCCCCCGCATAACTCTGCTTTGATGATGATTGTGGCCAACTATCGCGACTTTCCTGGGCAGTCCAATTAAGTTTCACCAGAACTACAGCCGCCATCGTCTCTCGCACCGCATTTACGTCTATTTTCGTCATCAGTCCAAGGACTTCCGAATATTTTTTCCTTTGGCTGTCAGAACAAGCACTTCCTCGGGCTTGGACCTGGCCTTAGCTGCTCTTTCCTCTACATTTTCGCCTCGCACCTGACCCGTCTTTAATGGACTCTGATGTCGCCTCTATACCAGACTTGATATCCTTCTGCGTGTTTCCATATTTCCACTCACACTAGACTTCAATATCTCGTCCTTCGCTGCGCTCCACGAAGACGAGCCCCGGTAATTTGGATTTTTATGCCAGGTTTTTTCTCTAGCTCTCATTCGCAATCACATCAACTAAAGTGGCTTGGTAAGCCAACACTTTTTCGGGGCCGAGTATAGATGTTGTGCGCGTCTCCCCAAATCGGACTACCGGAGCTTTAGCCCGATCGGAATCCGAGGCGGGATTCCCTCCCAACCTGCGGTAGTACGTTTTTACTTGTAACATTCATATTTTGTTTTTTATCGGTTTTAAAAAGCAGAAAAGTATAACTGCCAAGTTTCGCGATAGCTGGTGAAGTTCAGCGCTCCTCGTTTATTAAATTACCGGAAAAGGGTTTAAGCCGGCGCAGCAACTATTTAATGGCTAGTAAATGGAAGTTGAACTAACAGAATATGCATATACGACCCGTAAAGAGTTATTCGATGGCTATATCAGCTACTCAATTTATTGTACCATTAGGTACTTTTCATTCTCACAGACTTGAGTGGATATTCAGGATGTGACCTTTCGTCAGCTGTCATCTGTCAAAAAGCTACTGTCAAATTGAGACTTGGTGTTGTTTAACAGTAATCCGAGCGAGTTTTTGTATCGTCTGATAGCCGTGGACGACATATGAATACATCACAATACCCATACACTGGAGACCAATCAGCAGTTGAAACAATGGGGTTTCTCCAGGCGAATTGACGACGGAGAACGCCAAGGTGGGTCTGAGGACTAAGAACTTTATGGCGATAAATTTTTGGGATTCACTCCGTATAATCCAAGCACAACAATTACTTTTAAAAGGAAAAAACAATTATGCCAACATTATGGACTGGTTCAACGACGATTCGAAGGAAAAACGACAGCATTGAGCCAAGAGGAAAGAGCTTTCCATGTCAATGTGTAGCGTCGTGGTGAAATTTCATGGATTGGGTTACGAATTGTTCCCTCGACCAACATGTTTGCGAGATTTAGGCCCATCCGAGTACGTATGGAGTAAGCTTCAAATAGAGAGTTTATTTGACGGTAAGACAATCTGGGTGGTTTTGCGGATTTTTAGTTTAGAAAATCGAAAGATACGTGTCACCATACTTGTATAAGAGATTGTAGGCTGTTGTTGATGCCTCGCAAAATACCATACAAAATCCAGTATGGCATATGGGATGTCTCCAAAGTGACGCATGATCAGATTTACTTGCATTTTTTTAAAAATAGCTTACCTGTAGTGGTATACGTGACTCTTTATTCTCGAATATTTATACAATAATACACAAACATTCTAAATGCAACTATCCCATTTAACGGTCTAATGTTCCTTTTGGTCGGACTTTGGCTTCTTAAAAAACTGAAGCTACAAAAGAGTCCCGAAAACCACTTCTGGATGGTTCTTATTCAAAGCGTTAATGGTGCTCATAGAACAGGTCTGCACTAACAAGATTTTACTGTCTTACTGATCCAGATTTTATTTTAAGGAATAAATAAATAAATAAATAAAACAACAGTGTTTACATTTCCCTTAAGTCTAAAAGTAATTAGAACTACAATTTAAAGTTCGGTTGGATTCATCATGGAAAATAGCCGAAGAGCGAAATTCAATTAAAATGATTAGGTAACATGTAGCAGCTCCTGTTATCTAAAAACAAAATAGAAGTAGTGACGAGAAAAACTGAAATATTTCAAGCTTACGGTGAAGATAAGGGTTCGGTCTAAAGCAAATAATCCGGCCGCAGTAAAGCAGACTTTTCTGTGGTTTAATTGCTGTGATAGCCTCATTAAATGTTCACGCATCTCTAAATCATCTGTTGCATTTAGTAACTTACTTACCAACGCAGCACTTTTTCCACTCTGCAAAAAGAATTCCTTTTAAAATCGATTGAAAGTGGGACGATATTGAAAGAACTCACCTCCTTAATTGTATTACTACTACCTTCGACAATTGCCAAGATGGTAATAACATTACAGGACACTTGGATGAAAAAGAACGCAAAGAACTCGTGAGCTTCAAAGTACTCGACTTGATTTGGATTGAGCATAACTTCCAGAATGTAATAGGCATCGAAGAGGATGAACAAAAAAGATATTGTGATTATGGTGAGTAAAGGATATGTGAAGTACTCTTCGATTATGATGCAAATGTCACATAGGAGATTGTGAATGCTGGTAATTTCCTTTAGAGATCTCTGTGGATTTTGATGGATTAAAGAGTTGATAGTGTAGCGATGTGCTGTTGAAACCTTTTCATTGACCACGGAGTGAAATGGTGATAGTTCTTTTAAATGTTTTTCTTCAATTATGTTGTCGAGTATATCTTGAAGGATCTATGTATAAGGAACACAATTTATTATTGACAACAAGCTGTTTTAAAAAGACAGTTAAATACATTAAAGATTTGAACATGTGTTTGTATGGTATGAAAACTATCTAAATGTCTTGCTAAGATTAAATTTTAATATTCATTTGTTGATACTGGATCTCCATGAAGGTGTGTTTCCGTGTGGAATATGATTCCTGGCATAATATCAATGCAGGAACTATTGGTGTGAAAAAAACCGCATATGTCCTCTTAAATGTTTCTTAGCATCCATAATTGAACAGTTATGTTATTTTGAATTGGGTGGTACAGTTGTAGCATTTGAAACGAATGCAGAATGGCATAGGTTTGTACTTCCCTTATGGTTATGGTACTAGCGTAACCACCCAGAGCAGCACTGCCCAGTCGAGATCGAACCTACTGAGTAGGAGGTGGAGGGGGGATCCGAGAGAAATCAACTAAACACGACTTAATCATAAGGTTGACTTGACATTTGACCTTGTTTACCACTAAACCCATTAAGGCACCGGTTACAGCTCTCTAAGTTGTGCAAATTATGTCAATAACATCGGCGTTCGCTAGTAATTGGACAGAATTTTGAAAGATGGTGCGCCAAGTGTTCGCTTGTGTGTTCCGCACAATTCTTTCAAGTAAATTTGATGTTAAAGAAGCCATATGACAGCGCATCAACTTTTTTGACATAAAAGCTCTCGGTTAAGTCATTACCGACCTTGATAAAACAGCAAGCGCTCTTCATTCGTCGTTTTACGCAGACGGACCAGTTTGGCAGGGATGTTAGAACTAGATCGCCTCTATAGATGTAGTCATTGAGTTTTCCCAGGATCTGCGGAGTGTGGTGATTCTGTCGGTTATGGATTTTCCTAGTCTGAAATAGTACTGATAATGGCCCATCAGGGTGTTGACGAAGAGTTTCAGATGTTCACACAATATGGTAGATAAGATCTTGTGGGCAATGTAAAGGAAACTTATACATTGGGTCCTCTGACACTTAGTTCGTGCAAAATGTTGAAAGCTGTCAAAATGACATTGCTAAAACCGAAGTGGATAATCCACTATTAATGCAATAAGAATCTGAGAACCCCAATATGTAAACATCTCATATCTAACAATCAATAAAAATGAGGAATCGGGCGTTCGCGCTTACTACATCTGTAGCTTCCACATGTGAGCGATAATCGCAGTCGCAATCAGTCGTATTGCACTTCGGCTTCTGAGAAGCACTCCTTTGAACTCTCATTTAGATAAAAGTCAGGATACTCCACTTTCGACTTTACTCTGGGTCAAGGCTTCTTCCATAGATGAAATTGTTTAACAAAAAGCCGGGTTAGAGTAAGTTCTGGTCTTATCGTAACTGTTTTCAGAACTTAATTTCACGGTACCGTGGAAATCAGGAGTCTCCCGAACTTTAGTCTGGGCCTGACTTTGAGAGTTAGACCCCCTGGTGAGAGCATCATGGTGGCTGTGGTTTTAACGTAAAATCGCATGAAGGGTTTCTCAGTTGATATCCACCAATAAGTACTCAGTGCTGTGATCCTAAGATTAGCAAGAAGTTAAAGATCGGCATTGAGTCATACTAACGGTGGAACTTTTGCCTCTAACATAAGTTCTGACGGATTCTGACCGTAATATATTGAACATAGTGCCTCAAGTCTGAAGAGTATATATGCAGACAATACGGTTCTTTAAGCTATTATTCATAATAAAGTCTATAAACTATACTATCGTGCATGTCTCGGAAACAGAACAGCTTGGTCTAAAGCTGTCATTCAACCAAAACATCAGCGCCTCGACCTGATTTAAAGGCTATACTATCAAAAAGTTCCGGAATACAAGTTTATTCATCTAAATCTATGTATATTGTCCCCTTCAAAGTAATCCCCATCGATCACAACACACTTATGCCAGCGCTTGATCTAATCCTCAAAACATTTTTTATATTCGGTTTTCGGTATGTTCATCAGTGCTTCCTGCGATTTTTCTATTACTTCCTCTTGGCTGCTGAAACACGTACGTAGGAAAGTGGAGTTTGGAGTGCAAAACTTAAGGTAGTTGTCCAAAGACCGTGTTGATTGGAAATGTTCATTGGTGTAGTCACACGTTCACCTCGGACTATAGTGTCATTTAAGTAAGAATGTATCTCTTATTCTAAAAAAAAATTCTAATTTCATCGAATTCAAATACGAGTATACTGCATACACCGAAGGTAGGTTTCAGCTACAAGATTTATTCCGTCTTTAACTATGAACGTCTAAATTCTTTGGTTAACAGTGTGACTGGTCCTTTTAACTGTGAAATATTTCCAAATATGCGTATCTTGTGCCCAAGTTTACGCAAAATGTCCTTGAAAGTCAAACTCATTTCAGTTTTGTTTAGAGAGCAAAGTATCCTTAACTATTCACGTAAGTTCTAGCGTTATAAAAATATTTGAATATTATGGTATGTTTGTATCTAGGAATGATTATGTGGATACGTATCTATGTTGTCTCACCTCGTTTAGCATAAGAAATCGGCTTTTCGACAAATATGTTGTACACAAAAATTTGAATACCATTATGGTCGTGTTAATATGGGGCAGAGCGAAAGTAGTGAAAACCACAAAAGAAGGTGTGATGCACGCAGATATAAGCAACAGATAACTTATAGATAAATACCCGAAATTGAAAGTGACCATTGCTACGGAAATCACGAATGAAAACCAAAGTATCTTTCTATAATCCAACTTCAAGCCCAACCGGATAAAAACCTCATCGACGATAATGTTCTTCTGAATGATTTTAATAAGACTGCTCCTCTTGAATATGGCAAAGCCGAAAATCGTTAACATTGCCACAACTCCAGTCAACATAAGTGTCCTGTCGCCCAGTTGCGTGATGCTGGTTTTGAAAAAGTATCCAATTATGGAGTCACCTTCCTTCAGCGATAATCCGAAACATAGCGCGTAAAAGAAAAAGTGCACAACACTAACAGCTAAACCGGGTGCAGAAGTTTGAACTTCTTTTTTGGAACGCATCCGAAATGGTGCCAAGCCGATTAAAGAGATATACACCAACGGTTTTATTGACTGATAAATGTTATCCGCTTGGGTTAACCGATCCCAAATTTTAAAGCCCATCGCGAGAACAATTCCGGTTAACGTCCGTTTCGAATGAGTTACAAGTAAAAACTAAATGACTGTCACCGGCTTTCTAGATACGAGTACACACAATTATCTAATTAGATAAATGGATGGTGAATTCGCGATATGTCGTTGGAATCCTTATTGGATTGAAAGTAGTTGAAACTTAGCGTACTTCTTGCTTGGGTAATCAAAATAATTTTATTAGAAAAGTTCAATTCGTTTATTGGTCATGTGCGGAGTTTAACTTTGCCTATCCGATTACTTGTCAGTGAATTTCAGTTAAGAAGTAGCCATATACTCGTAAAAACACATAAAAACGCTTACACCTACAATGTTTGTATGGTACATAAGTATACGACGCATTTAATAATTCTCTAATGTGAACATCACAAAGGACATCAATCAATTACGAGACGTTGTTGGTTTTGTTATTTTTTTTTTTTTTTTATTAGTCTACCCGAGTGGATTGGTGACAGTTTTTACCGACTGCACCTCTGATAAAATTGTTCCATTCTTATTAAAGCTTTAACTCGATTTACCTGTTTTCGTAGCTCAAGATCCTCATACGAGAATACTTAGAATTAAGGACAATAAAAACAAATCGGAATAGTTTGTTAATTCAGGACAAAAGGAATGGTGTATCGGTCCTGATATGCTGATTCAAAAATAACATCTCGCATTAGGTCCTACGACATATATTTGGATACGGATTTGTTATTAGAAGCCGATTACAGGATGAAGTTAGGTTCTTTAGATACTGAAGTGAGTTTTATGGTTAAATTCGCTAACATTAGCCTTATATGCGTATCTGACCCAACAAAGGAGTAAGACTAATTTTGGCAAAAATTTAGAGGAAACCTATGACTATGACTGTCACAGGAACAACGTAAAATCGCACTCGGTGACCTTATTCCAGCTATCATGCAAAATCTACTTGACATCACATTTAAGAACGGATATAGACTTTGTAAGTGGACGGAGCTTTTTCGTAGCAAGAACGCATTTTCCGCGCATCTACGAATCCACAAAGGCACATACGAGTATGGTAGTACAATAGTTTTCTAATCAAAATACGAATAGCTAATACGATCGGACCACTACTCGTATATAGTAGTAGCCAAAGTAGCGAGTGTGGATATAATAGACATTACGACATCGGGAAAATACTGTGAGAAAGTTTGATGTCGGACGGCGACAATTGCAAGTGATTGCACAGAGACTTTTTCAAATGTATACCTCAGCGTCTCTTATAATCCCCCATTACCAGCAAAAAATGTGGAAGACTAGTGGCAATGCTTAAATGAAACCATCCGAAATGCTGCTTCTAATGTTCTGGGTTTCACAAGGTTACGGCAAACTAGGAACCTATATTTTGACAATGAACTTCTGCGGGCATTTTTAGGCAAACGGGAGTTCTATCATGCAGCAATGTATGCGAGGATAAGGGCTATTAAGGCATATCAGCAGAGAAGGAGAACCAAACACAAAATTCTGTGAAGGGAAAAGATCACGTTCCAAATGCGCGAAGTCGAAATGATCTAAAGATGATGGAGCTGAACCGAGTCTCAGAGATTTTACTAAAACGTAAAAAGATATGCCAGGGAACAAAACTCGAACTTTGCAGAAACAACTATACGAATATCGTAGAAAAGATGCAGTCAGTGCTATACCGTATAACCGATCTGAATGACAATTTCAGAGGTATAAGCTTTTTTTCTGCCATATTATGTCAACACCTAAAACCTGAGTAGCAAGTTTGTGGCAGGCCACGGTCTTTCTATTGCTACTAAAATTCCTCTCAGGAATTAGAGACTTAGAAGCATCGGCAAGCCCCATCCAGGGTGCTCTACACCAGACGCCGAAATGGTGTCTGCATCATCAAAACCCTCGGACCCATTTCGTAGGTCAAAAGAACTGCAAACACGGAGAGAAAAATAGAGTGATCCAACTATATCCCTAAAAACAGTTTATCACTGCTCCCAAAATGCTAAAAGACTCCTCCAAGCGCCAGAGACTGTTGGAGGAAATCGTGCCGATGCCCAAAAGCCCCCCAGAGACTTCTAACGTCACATATTTGAAGTCTTTCAGCGATATTCTAAATCCTAACGCCACTAATAGATCAAAATGCCTAAACAATGACAGTTGGTCAAGCTAAATCTTTCGGGCAACTTCTTGGCTATCATAGGGGAAACATCGGACCTTCCGTCACCAGCGCCGCTGTCTGGTACCAAAGCTATGTCAAGCTTATCGCTGGTGCCGACAAAATATATCTCAATATTTATACAAGATAAGGAGAGGTTTAACCCGGTGCAAAGCTCGAGGTCTTAGCGGACCATAAAAAACACAGCTGCATCCCTGCTGAGCTCTCCTCTCCAGAAAAATTTCTGGAGGTCATCAGCTTAGTAAATCAATCCTTTCGACTCTTGACTGGAAAGTCGTAAAACTGGAGGAACTAGGGAACTCTTATAAATGCGCGCTAAATGCCTTAACACTCTGACGCAGACTTAAGGCATGTCTCGGTTCGGTTTCAAGTTAATAAACCTAAGGGTTTACAAAAAAGTTAAACTGGATGCTATCGACCTTCTCCTCCTTTAAGAAGGATCCTTTCGTCAATATCCTTCCCTGAAATGGATAGCGATATCTGAGGTGATAAGTATGTCGACGGTCTCCACTTTTGACATCCTGTCGGAAATAGAAATTGACGACGAAATGAAAAAAAAATCCTCTATGATCAGATGAACTCTTGGTTACATGTTTAGAATCGGAGGACTGGAACAATACGGTGGTGGGACGATGCTTCTTGGATGAGCCCAAGTGATGAATCATTCAATCTGCTACTGGACACTATTCACTATTCACGGCCAGTAACAACCTTAGCAAGACTACTGCAGCTTCGACTAAAATCCACGGCCTGATAACAAGAGACAAGCCTGAGCCTGCATAGCTTAAAACCATTTAAGTATGCTGGGTCGGACGTTATAATACCAGCCGAGCTACAAAGTTCCTCCGATATCATCCTACCAACGCTAGAGAATATCATGAGGAGCTGCGTAGAAATCACTCACATTCCCCAGTCATGGAGAGATGTTAATGTTTTTTATGTTCCCAAAGACCTCATACCTATAAGTCTATCATCTTTCCTTCTGAAAACTCTAGAACGACTAATTGATATCCATATACTCGTGTGATCTAGAATTTAACTAAAACTTTTTTCTATGACACAATATGGCTACTGTAAAGGAATGTCAGTAGAGACGGCTTTACATTCACTGACCCCTACATTATAGAGAGTAAACAATGCTCGGGTTCTCGGACATAGAAAGTGCCTTTAACAAGGTTAATCCATCCGAAGTCACGACAGCGGGTCAAATCTGAAAGTAGATGATTCACTTGGAGAGGTGTTTGTAGAACCGATGAACTCGCCATAGTTAGAACCACTGTATCTATCCTAAAGCTGAATGGTAATAGAAGAGCAAACCTTATGTGTACTGTTGGATTAACATGTCTAGCGATCAAGCAAGTCTAGCCAAAGTTGGATCCAAATAGCTTTAAGAGTTTGATTTTTTAAAATAGGAAACTTCTCAGCGCTATCATACATAGGTTCCATCACTGGACATTGTCTTATAGACAAGCGTGCAAGAAGGCTTGATGTTTTTACAAATGATTTCTACAGAAGTTGCATGGACGAAGAGGAGGAGGAGACGATTGTTCACCCACTCCATCACTTTTCCTTCAAAGAAGGGAACTCCACTTAGGAACTTCCTTCGATCTAAATAATATAAAGATTAACAGTCTCCTACGCTTGATAAGAAGCTCAAAATGGAGGACCAGAATTCCTAAGTGGGTTGATTTCTCCAACAGTCACTCTTACATAACCTAAGCTAAGACCTGATAAGACGTTTCAAAAGATATAAAATTTTGAAATGAAGACCTAAGGAACACTTGTGCGCGAGTATGATGTTAGTGAAACAGAATTGTTGCGCACTAGAAGAAACTATTCATAACCTAGTGATTTTATTATGCTCTAATCTATAAATAACTTGATCCCTCGTATTTAAACGATCGACTAGCCTTCACCTCGACAAATATAAAAACTTTAACATATGTTCTTTCTAATTGTCAATAAACTATCAACACCTGTTTTGCTTTTTTCAAATATAACCTTGTCAAAGTTACAATAAGAACATAAAGAAGTACATTCGAATGTAATAGTATTCTTCATTTTAATTGTCCTTTGATTAATGTTGGTACAAGATAATAAATTATTTCATAAATCTGCTCACATACTATTGCCAATTAATCGCATTAATTATTTATTTGCATTTTTATACACTCTATTGCATAAACATCGAATAGTGCAATATACGAGCAGTGAATCTTCAGATAAGATAATTCAATGTATCCATCCGAACTATGTATATGTTTATGTCAGACTTTTCAATATGGATTAAATGACAATCAAATCGATTAACCTGACCTCATTGACTATAAATCAGTCCTGCACTGCTTCAATACACTACCAGATATCTCCCATAAAGGTCATAGAGGTGTTGTATAGGAACCCAACAATAAAGAGTTGGGAAGAAAAAATGTGTATATCCCACTGGAAAAACATCCTAGGGCTTCGCCAAGATAAAATAGCCATCAAATCTTATTCAGTTTTATTCAGGCAACTGAATGTTGTCTTTACAAATAAGTTACTCTAAGTGCCTTAAGGAGACGATATGTCCTTCGAGAAATCTTAATCCCTGGGACAATTCTCAAAATCTCCAATAGAGAGATTTTCAATTGACCATCTCTTGGCTTCTTGGATTCTTTCAAAAAAAGTATATCAGATCGTTCAAATTTATTTCCAAAATCGAAACTCTGTTCGGGAAAGTTGTAGAACGATTCGTGAATTTACGGAAGACATCACCGGTGATCTGAACGTGCTATTTATCGAGTTATTAGAAAATTCACACATCAACTAGAATAAGAACAGTGCGTTTGAAAGAAAATATCGCAGTTTTGGAAGCTAGTGTTGAAGAGGACCCCAATCTGATTCATCGTTGCTCGCAGAAATTTGTCCTTTGTCCTTCTACCATTTGAAAATTCAATATCTTTTCAAAAACCATGGATGTGGAATAAACGCATCTGTGGTTTCGAATGTTTCACACCACTTTATAACCGAACTCACTCTTACCATCTAAACTTTTGCAATTTTGCATTGTTACCATCAAAAACGGTAGCTGAAGTCGTTGGAAGTCGAATCCAGGAAGATGGGACTCCTTATATGCTTCGATGCTTATGCAACGTGAGAGGCAATCATCTCCTGGATTTCATACTATCGTCTGACATGTCTGTTAACAATGTTGGCTCTTAGCCGACTCTGATTACGAGGGTAAGACAGCAAGTATTCAACTTAGCGTTATCCAACAGGTATGCTAAGGAGATTACTGGCTGGAAAGTACTATCGGAGATCTTCATGTACCATAATACATGTAGACTATAGATACATCGAACCAGATACGAAGTCTTGACTTTGTGGAAGAGGAGGAATCCGCAGAAAATCAACTGGACATGATTAAAGGGGGAGCTCAACAAGTACAATAGTGCTTCCCCCAAAGCTTAGAACTAAACAAAAGCTAGAGGAAATTGTTCATAACATGAACGGTACCCTCGCATAGTGTTTTGAACTTATATATTCAGCTAGTAAACAATCCTGCAGATTGCCCATTATTTGATGGAACGCATATTTGTAGTATCTTTGTAAAGAATCCAAGAAACTATTAAGCAGGTCACTTAAGTCTGATTTTGAGGAAGAATGGAATCTTTATAGACCGAAGCAAAACGAATATGGTATAACAAGCTTGATCGGATTTCGAAGAATGCCTTTTATTAAGGATTTTGCGAAAAGCCTGTAGGCTGTTCAAAGTCCTCAAAAGGGGAAGATCAATCAGGCTGAAACCTCAGAGGAAATATGATGGCAGTAAGTCAAAAGCAGAGACTCACCTTCTCCCTAGGTAACCTGATTAGAACCAGTTTACAGACAGTTCCTATTAACTAAGCTTCTAGTGAGCTAAATTCAGAATATTAAAAATACAAGTTTATTCATCTAAATCTATGTATATTGTCCCCTTCAAAGTAATCCCCATCGACCGCAACACACTTATGCCAGCGCTTGATCCAATCCTCGAAACATTTTTTCGGTTTTCGGTATTTCCATCACGTATGTCCAACGCGTTCTCCATAGAGGTTTTTTAATTCGATTGAATAGAAAGAAGTCGTAGAGAGCCAAATCAGGTGAATTCGGTGGCTGTTGGATGGTATTTGTTGCATTTTTCGTCAAAAAATTACGAATAATGATGGCACTGTGCGACGGTGCGTTGTCATAGTGCAAATTTTATGAGTTTTCTGCCCACAATTCTGGTCTCTTTCGGCGAATTGCTTCACGTAAACGTCTCATAATGCCCAAATAATACCCTTTATTTACTGTGTGGCCTTCTGGCAAAAATTCATGATGCACTACACCGTTGTAATCCATGAAAACTGTAAGCAATGCCTTCTTTTTTGACTGAAAACGCCGTGGTTTTCTTGTTCTCGGCTCATTTGGTGAACGCCATTCACTTGCCTGATGTCTGGATTGCGTGTCGTAGTCGTAAACTCACGTCTCGTCTCCTTTCATCCTTTTGATGAATGTGAAATCGGATTCAGTCTCGCAAATCATCTCTTTTGCGACGTCAACAGGGTCTCTTTTTTGCATGAAATTGAGTTCTTTTGGCACCAACTTTGCTGCTACACGACGGAAACCCAAATCATTAACTAAAATGTCTTGGACGAATCCATAGGCATAGGATAGGATCAAGTCCTCCGCTATCTCACTGATGGTTAATTTGCGTTTATTAACCAATATTTCTTTTACTTCATCAATGTTTTCGATGTCGATGTTCTGCCACTGTGTTCATCATCTTCGATTGACTCACAACCACTGTTGAACCGCTCGTGCCACTGGTAAATGACCGTTTTCTTTAGAGAATCGTTGTCGAAACACTTTTCCAACATTTCCAACGTTGGTTCACCATTAAATCTGTTTTTTCCGCAAAATTTAATACAAGTTCGTTGTTGCAAATTTAAATCCATTTCTAAAATTGTAAAAAATCACCAACACACAGGGATAGATGTACTCTTGGCTACGTAACTTTTGCAAATGTTAAGCTATGACGCTAAGATTTAGAGGGAATGTCAAGAACAGATGTACCAACTTAACAAAAAAAAAAAAAAAAAAAACAGAACTCAAATCGGAACAATGAGAGCGCCACACGGTGGTTATTCTGTGGTGTGGTGGTATATCACATCGGTTGTGTTGACGGATGAGGCCGTTAAATAAACAGCATTGTTGCTTCCTTTGATAGCTTCAAGTCGCCTAGCACCGATGGCATATATCCCATTGTGTTTCAAAACGGTGCTGGCAACTCTGAAAAAAATCCTCTCTGCTAGACTGGCACTGGCATACATACAAGAACCCTGGCGAACAGTGAGAGTAGGCCTTACACTGAAAGAGCATTGAGAGCACATCAACGATGTACTTAACAGGGTGCAAAGTTAAGAACAATTCCAAGGTTTTAGGGGTATAACTATCAATGTCTGGTTTCGCGTGAACGTATTTACAAGCTGGGTCAAGTTGTTTTCCGCAGCAAAGATCTCAACACACCGTACTTCGGGTGTTGTCTGTTCAGAATGTCGAAACCACACAGAATTGTGTATTAATTGTAATAACGATTTCAGTATGATGATACGTGGATACAATTTTTGAAGGGAGTCAGACAGCGCATTGAACTCATTAATGGTCGAATTGTTTTTTAGTTTTGAGCTTCTGTAAATAAATCAATAGCGGATAATTTGCTTACGTAGATGGAATTTGAAGTTGAATTAAGGATTGGAACAGGGGTTATATTGTGGTGGAGCTTGGTTAGGTATATCACATTGTACGTAATGGCGAGGTCTCAGTGATCTGAGAGGTATAGACGAGAATCTACCTGTGTTTCACTAAATGCCACAACAGCTGGCCTGTATCTATCTATTTATCTATCTATCTTTTCTCTGTCTCTTAGCTTTTTCTGCGTTCTTTTTTAATTCCACTTTTATCCATATTATTTCATTCCATATTTACAGGGCTCGTATCAATGAACGGATGCCACAGAGAGTTGACTGACGCTTGACGGCCTCGTTTAATAATCGGCTGTGCGTGTGCATCATGGTGACGCCTGTCAAGCGCCCGAAAACGCAATCGCGATGGTGATTCCCCAGATTCGGATTGCAGTTAAGTTAATTAAGGAAGGTTAGTCAGGTTTAGCAGGTAAGTAACTTAATTTTTGATTATATTTGGAGAACAGATAAAATATCAATTTTGTTCCAACAGTTTTTTTTCTTATAAATGGTTTTTTTTGCTGTTTGGTTTTTTAGTGTTCTATTTTTGACAGTTTACGCATAATTTGTGACATGTGTCAACGTCAAACATATTCAATTAGAATTGCCATTTCTTCATAGAAAGACTTATATACGAACACCGTTTAAAACTCGTGCTCTGTGAAAAATGTTTTTCGCAAACTTAGACAAATTTACGGTTGTCATAATCCAAAATTTTATACTAATTTCACGCTATTGGTCATCACGCCACCTACCCATGCAAAGGAAAATATTGTTGCTGTATCAGCCAGTGTTAATGAAGACCGTGATTTGTTCGTTCGTCGCCATTCGCATCATTTGGGATTGTATTACTCGACTACGTGGAAGATTTCACTCAAGGATCTTGGTCTAAGACCTTCCAAAATACAGCTCATGCAAGAAATGAAGCCGAACGAATTATCGGTGAGTGGTCCTTAGAAAATCTGAAGGAAGTTTCGCTTTTTTATCGAAAAATTTTCTTCAGCGACGAAGCCCTTTTTTGGTTGAATGGGTATGTACGTACCATATTTGGAACGATGAGCAACCACCAGCAATACAATGAGCCCGGAAAAATCCACTGTTTGGTGCAGTTAATGGTCCAGCGAAATCATTGGCCTATATTTTTTCAAAGATTTTTTCCGTTAACATCCAATGATTTCACACTTTTTTTACTCGATATGCACCATCTTAACCTGGTCGATATCTGGTTCCAGAAAAACGGCGCCACATGCCACATAGCACACGAATAGATAGACCAATTGAGAAATGAGTTCGGTGAGCAATTTTTCTCTCGCTTTGGACCGGTGAGTTGGCTGGCTAGATCGTCAATTTGACGCTCAGTTGTAACCACTTTAAATGCTATAACTTCTAAACAAGTACAGGTAGTATGAAGTTACCTCGCTGCTACTGTGACAAGGTGTTCCATCTTATTGAAAGAACATCGCCCATCTCTGAACAAGAGGAACATCTTCAAGGAGCTCCGGCAATCGTTCTCTAAGAAATTCCAGGATGTAATGTGAATTAACTGTTTGTGGAAGAACGTGCGGGCCTATTAAAGTGTTTCCTATCAATCCTGCCTAAACATTTACGCTAAACCTCCTTAAAAAAAAAAACAACACATTTTGAAGAAGTTGTTTACAATAATCAAATTCTTACCTTTGAAGGGATGTTGTGCGTATTAAATGGGGATCAGAATCTGACCAATGGCAGTTTGTAACTCCATCTCTTGTGAATTGTACATCTGCATATTTGCGCAGTAGTCAATGGCAAAATTCCACTCTTCTTTGCGCACCACCTGGTAATAAGTTCTGTACCGGTGTCAAATGGAAAGAGTTTAATCTATTACTAAGTAGAGTCCTATGAATTCTAGGTCTGGGAAGTTCCAACTGCACAGCTAGTCTACGGACGCTGATTGAAAGCTGAACTACCACCACTGCATTTGAACCTCCATTGCAGAACATTTTGAATACATTTTGTGGAGATCAACTTATCAATCGCGCGTTCACTTACAAGGCAAAATGTCGATTGTAGATCAGTTGAAATGAAATTAAGGTACACTTGCAAAGCTGTGGTAACAATTATCACAGCTTCGCAAATGTACTGCAATGTCAAATTGAAAAAAAATAGTAACAAAGAATTATTTAGAAGTAAAATCGCTTGAAACCGTTACACCTTCAGATTAGCAATCACCCAGTTCTTTTGGGCCATTTCTCCTTACAAAAATTGGCTTTTACTACAAAATCTATTGATCAAACTTAAAAAAGTTTCAAAACATAATTTTAAAGAAATTTTTCATGGATAAAAATTTCGTAAATTTTTAGAAAATTTATTTAGTAAAAATTTTAAGAAAAATGCATTTTAGTTCAACGAGCTATAATTTTTTTTGTTGCTGGATGTACCCAAAGCATTTAAGAGTTGTATGCACTACTAAATTATCTTTCATAAATGTCTAAAACTACTTTTGTATCTTTACTAGTTTGGAAGTTATAGCGTTTAAAGTGGTTACACCTTCAAATTAGGGATCACCCACTTTGATGGGCTGTAACTTGAAATGGAGCGAGAATAGAATCCCCCAATCCTTTAGGAATATGCCCTTAAAGGATTATACTTTTAAACTGGGACACCCGTGTGTATGTGCAAAAAGTTAAGATATAGAAACAATATCGGCGTTGAGGCGCTCCTATGCCTATCCACTGTTGGGGAGTCCTTACTGTTCCACTCAGGTGACACGAGAAATTTCAACAACTACCGATCGGTGAAACAAATATCGCATACTACTCGTAAGAAAATAAGCGAGAGAGTTCGTGACAGTCGGCAATGCAATATTATTAAACCATATGCTGGTGAATGCGGCCTTATTTTTGGCAAAAACATGTGACTCACCGAAAAGTATCTCCGATAGTTAGAAAGTTTTTTGAGGAAGTGAATTCACGATATATCAAACATAAAGAAGTTGTCAATTTACCTGAACGGGAAAAAACAAAGGCCACTTCAAAAACCTTCAAAGACAAAGTGCTTAAAAGATTTAGAAAACCAAGGACAAAGTAAGCCTCAGAAAAGCAAGGTAAATGTTGTTAGAGGAAGTTCACATAATTTCTAAAGAAACAGGTTTGGATTACAAAACTTGTTTGCTATCCGAAAATCCCATTAAAAAAAACTTAAGTGGTTTTACAAATATATAAACGGGAGCAAAAATATTTCCATTGGGTAAGCTTAATTTTTCCAATCAATTCCTTGGGTCCTGTGGAGAGTATGCATGTGAAAATGTCTTTCAAAGAACAGTGAAAAGACCGGTAAAAATGCATCTAAAACCATATTTCTGTATGGCGGGAGTCGCGACATTCATAGAATGATCCTAATGCACAAAAAAAGATTTTAGCGTTTTCTGAAATCTTGTTGGGAAACACAAACCAGAATATTGTCTCTTACATGATCACACTGATATGAAACATTGTATAGGGTTTTCCAATAGGGAAACTTTGACAACTTTGAATAATTTGTGAACGCGCTCTTATACTAATCATCAAACTGTCAGTGTCAATTTATTCAGTAAACTCAACATTTTCATCTTGGTAAAGTACACTAACGAGCAACGTCTGCAAACGTTCTCCGATGGGGTTCTGCAGAAGATGCGCCAAGATGATGAATTTCATCGCAAAATCATCTTCAGTGATGAGGCTCATTTTGGGCTCAATGGGTCCGTCAATAAGTAAAATATGCGTTATTGGTCGGGTGAAAACCCACATGTGCTTCATGAATCACCACTTCATCCACAAAAAATAACTGTTTGGTGCGTTTTGCATGCCGGCGGCGTTATTGGGCCATATTTTTTCGTCGACGATAGCTATCGTCACGTTACTGTGAATGGTCAGCGTTACCGATCCATGATCACCGATTATTTTTGGCTCGAATTGAAAGATATGGACTTGGACGACATGTGATTTCAACAGGATGGTGCCACAAGCCACACAGCACACACTACAATCGATTTATTGAAGAGTAAGAATGGTGAGCGTGTTATTTCAAGACATGGGCCAGTCGATTGACCGCCTCATTCGTGCGATTTAACGCCGCTTGACTATTTTCTGTGGGGCTACGTTAAGTCATTGGTTTGTGCCAACACGCCGACGACGTTGGAAGAGCTCAGAGCCAACATTGAACGCGAAATAGTGGCCATTTTGGCCGAAATGTATGGTCGAGTCGTTGAAAATTGGGTCCAACGAATCAACCGCTGCAAACGTGCCTGCGGTGGCCATATGAACGAAGTTGAGTTCCATTCATAAATGTTTTGATTATACTTTAAGCCAATAATAAAGTTTTTGAAATATCTCAAATGGTTTGCCTTTTATTTAAAAAAAAGTTGTCAAGCCGTTATTAAAAAACCCTATATTTGTATCTGTTCTAAGAGGAAAATGACGTTAATGCGTTGGTATGGCAATCTTAGACTCCAGTTGCCAACCTGATTGGAAATATTTGGGGACTTGTGGAGCAGATAAAATAGTTTTACTGCTTTTTAAAAGATTTTTTATTTACAACGAGTCTAAGTAAATAAAAAAACACACTCCACAGATAAAAGTGATTTCAAACTTTATTGAATCATCAATCTGTAGTTGTGATTACAATTAAAAAATAATTTTAAGTAACAAAACATCGACACTATCTCTACCCTAATTAATTACCGCCATCGGTAAAAACACTTGTCGCGTTTTGCGTGAAAATACAAGGCGTCTTCACATTTGGTGTACTTGAAGTGAATTGCAGCAAAATTATTAGATATGTTGTCAGTGCTCCAGAAATCTAGAAATAGAAAACATTTCAACGTAATCCAAATTTTTAATTTTTTTTTTTTTTTTAAATCATCATACAGTAAAATAAAGTGTCCTGTCGATGTTAAATAGTCCGGCTGCCGTAAAATTGATTTTAAGATGCATCAATTGCATGGAAAATTGTTGAAGTTTCTCCTTAACATCTGGGTTCTTGGCTTTATTCAGAAGACTGTGGATGATACCACCTGTTTTCTCACTCTAAATTGAGGAAGTATTTACCTTAAATTTCAAAATTTGAAAGTAAAAAATCCAACATTTTACCTTTTTGATGGCGCGGTTACTTCCCTCCACTATCGATATAATCGCAATCAGATACAAAATCATTTGGCATGAGAAAAACGTCACAAATTCAACAGTTTTGAATTTACTCTCCCGTTTTGACTTGCCAAGGAGTGTCTCCAGGACGTAATACGCATCGAATACGATAATAAGGAAAGCTATGGAGATGATGGTCAGCAACTGATAGGTGAAGTACTTGTTAGCTGTGGATGCTGCTTCGCAAATTAAGTGATGTATCTCCATGGACTCCTGGATAATTTCACAGGGATTCTTTGTCACAATTGTGTACATCGAGAACGACTCCAAGCAGTTGAGTGAGCGGCTTTTAGCCGAAATCGATCTAATCTTTCGATTTTCCCATTGATTTGAAAGATTCTTGAGTACCTGTAAGTAAAGAATTTATTAGGACGTATGACAATTATGGATTTTATAAAAAGGATTAACTTTATTGTTAGCTTTAGTTATAAGATAAATCTTATAGTTAAAACAAGCTGCAAGTAGTACAACTCCAGTAAGGATCCAGTTCGGTGCAAAAAATGCAATGTAAGTCGAACCCCTTATCCAAAATCCCTTTCCGAGTTTCAAACCTGTACCAATGACTACCAATAAAAATACATTCAATCCGACTGCTATTGCTAGTTTAAGACTGAAGATCAAAGCGGATTTTCGCCTTTTGAATATAATTCCCAATATATTGAGTCTAGTTTCGGCTGCCTTCAAGTAGATGACCATTTTCTTAAATTGCTTCCTGTGCAAAAGTGCCACTATCGATGCTGTTAATACTCCAACCATGGTATTAGTCTTTTGAATAACATCAACCGCCCGGGTAATTTTCGATGAAAAGAAATGCGTGATCAAGCTCTCATGATATAGTATTGAGTATGTAAAAACCGCACCAAAAATACACATTCTCAAAAATATGATAAAATAAGTTAATCTCTGTGATCCAAGTAGTCGGTGAGGAGCAATCCCAAGAATTGCGGATATAATGAAGACAAGATTGATCGAATCGAAGAGGTATCTTGGACAAAACAATTTTCTTTGAAGTATTGGTCTTCTCATGTTGAAGCAAACTATCAAACTGTGTATCTTTAGACTCCCACTACAGTAATTTGAATAGATTTCATCGAACTGAACATTCAATATACTGCTAATTAAATTTGTTTCAGAAACTTTAGGTGATTGCTTTATAAATAAAAAATAAGATTGTAACTTGAGTAATGCTTCCGCAGGAAGTTGTAATTGTTGAATTTTAATGGAAGGAGTAATAACAAATGGAAATAAGGCTGATTGAATACCCAGAGGTATCTGAATTGTGAAAAGATAACAGTTATTTATGCCTGTACTGTTTACCTAATTGCACATTTAGATTACGATCCAACAACGTCGCCAAACAACGTTTCTAACTCTTGTATATACTTGAGTGCGCCAGGTATACAAGAAGATGAACAAGTGAGCGACACCGACTAGTGTTAGACTTTGTAGAAGAATCATCTTTCAACGGGTACTCAAGAAAAGCGACTTTGCAGTCACTTTACACTTTGCAGCTTTCCTAATAAGCTCAACTTCGCACCTCTCCTTTTAGTGAGGATAAGCGTCAGACTACATAAAAAAAGGTACTTTCGGGTTCATTTCCACCAAATCAACGAATGTAGAATGAAGAAACGTCATTGCCACCTAGGCAATACGAATTAATCCAGTAAAATTATAATTATGGTAAGCTGGAAGTAATGGTTTGGGCTTTCAGATATGATGCCTGATATTTATATTGTAGTATTTTGTTATCTGAATTGGGTGGAGTGAAATCCGACTGAAATGACTTTCAGGTTAATGCTGCGAATTCTACAATTCGACTAGAACCCTGGCACGTCTCAAAGAACGCCCGATGTCATGTCGTCTTAAGTTGGTGGTGTACATAACATACATAGGTCTAGTTAAATGTTCCTGGTTAAAACCGATTCAGCTTTCATACTACAACCCATTAGGTCTTGTGCCAAACTTTGCATAGCCTAACTACATTCACAGATAACCATGAGATACTTATAACGACTTTGCGTGGGGACCCAAAACAAATACACTAAATCCAGCGAACGGAATCGTCCGCCTTCTACAAGTTGCGAGAACAAATCAAAACTCTACTGTCATTAACCGATGAAAGATGCCATTATAGCAATTAAGGCATTTTATGAGCTGCCAGCAATCGAGATGCACGACAACAGTTTCAAGGAGGTCATTCGAAAAAGCAATTACTCCCAAATACCTTCAAGGCTGAAAAGCGCAGTGGACCTAAAAATAACACAGAAACCCAACGGCGAAATTCCAATCT
Organism: Volucella inanis; assembly: GCA_907269105.1. Lineage (NCBI taxonomy): Eukaryota > Metazoa > Arthropoda > Insecta > Diptera > Syrphidae > Volucella > Volucella inanis. The sequence continues at coordinate 22,917,553 of OU026157.1, forward strand.
CAAAATCACCATAGGGTGATGGAAACATAACCTTGGAGCAAAGCGGCGCTCAGAAAGATGGAGAAGTTGAGAAAGCCCAACAAAGAATGACAAACAGACCGTAAGCTTGGTCAAAAGGTGTCAGTTAAAAAAAGGAAGTCAAGAAGCAAAGTAGACCTATTAAATAGACTGTAAGTAAATGTAGAGTCACCGAAGGGAGAACTTTCTTATCCAAAAATTCACCCAAAAGTTAAGGCATATTCCAAACTTTATAGCAACAAGAACACCGATCAATTTAGAAACTAAATTGTTAAAACCCATATCAAGGAGGAAGAGATTAAGCTTAAGATTAAGATGGGGTGAAAAATAACCTCCTTGGGAATGAAAAAAAAAATTTTTTTAAATGTTTTTTTATTTTATTCAATTAGTCTTCTTTAATTCGATACACTTATTCCAGCGATTTTCCAACTTCTTGATCCCGTCCGAAAAGTAATTTTCCGGAAAGTTTGCAAAATAATCCTCCGTCGCGTCGGTGATTTCCTCGCGTGAGCTGAATTTTTTATTGATGGGCCATCTTTTGAGGTTTGTGGAGAGATAATAGTCCGAGTGAGCCAAATCGAGCGAATACGGTGAATGCGACAGCAATTGGAGCCGTAAGTCATTGATTTTAGCCGTGGTAGTCCACGAAGGGTATGCCATGACAATCCCAGAAAACCGACGCCATAACCTTTCCGATCCATCGAGCTTCCCTAGGCCACTTCGGAGTACTCGTGCCGGCTTCAGTCCATTGCCGGGCCCTAATTCTGTTTTCTGGTGTTCAACAGTTACCAATCGACTCCAAAAGTCCGCCCAATTCCGCATTAGGAAGTCCGAACACTCTTTCGAAGTGCTCTCGCGTTCGTGTTTTTGGTCAGGAGTGAGTATGTGCGGCACCCAGCGGCAGGATAACTTTTTCATATGCAGAACATTGCCCAAAATATGGCGTGCGCGCTCAATACTAATCTTTCTGGTATCTGCTAGTTCGCGCACCTTCACTTTCCGGTCAGCCAACACCATTTCATGTATTTTTTGACATTGTCCTCTGTAACCGCATCGGAGGGCCTGCCGCTGCGGACTTGATCGGTAGTGGTGTTGCGGCCACCACGAAACTCTCGAAACCAATTTTTGACGGTGTTATCTGACGGAGCATTAGCCCCATAATATTTATCCAACTTTTCTTTTGTTTCCTTCACCGTTTTGCCTCTCAAAAAATAATGTTTTATGAGAGAACGAAAATCGTTTTTGTCCGTACTCAACATGATGCCAAACACGTCAACAACAATTAGCTGTGAAAACAAAACTAAAGACAGTATCGCACTGAAATTTGGCATGCCTGCCTAGATATGAACAGACTTCAATGCACCATAACCTTTTTTGCAGTAGCAGCGCATTTTGGCGTTAAAGGAGGTTACTTTTCACTCCACCTAGTACCTTAGAAGTAAAGGTCATCGATCTGACCACAATAAAAGTAGGTATCAGCAAATCAGTTAAAAAGCAAAAATAGCTCAAATTGACGCTGATATAATTATTGTAGCTGTTAAAATTAGGCAAAATTCAAGTCGGATGGGTAAACAGTCATTTCCTTGAATGCAAGGCCCTCATTTTAGCCACTGCAATAGCGAGCCGAGTGGCTTCAGTCAATGCAGAAAACATGGAAGGAGCGCCACCGAGTCAATGAAATCCCTACAGCCGGCGATAAGGTATCTTTTTTCTTCTGGCTTACTTTTGAACATAACTAAAGCCTTCGATATGATTAACCATGCCATACTATCATACATACATACATCTATGTTACTCTACTTGGAGAATAGATTTCAAAGGGTAAACATTTAAGTTTATTAAAATGGGAGTACCTGAGGGTTCGGTTTTAGGACCAATTTTATTCTAATTTTATGTAAATACTTCATTTTGACTCAATTTTAAGGAAGAACTGGCGTCTTTTGCTGGCGACATAGAACTTCTTTGTGGCTATGCTTAGGTCTTATAGCAGATATAAACTTGGATATGAGCCTACTAAGATAATAGTTAGCTAAGCATAATTTGATTACAAGCTCCATAACCAAACTTATGTTTTTCAGCTTTGCTACCCTAATTTCTGTTGGTGCTAATATACAATATTTTATCATTTTATCATACTAGAATGTCCTAAATTTAAATTCGATTCTTGTAGCTCTAACTCTTCAGCTACCTTTTCAAATAGTAATTGCTCTTTCCTTTTCAAATGAAAAATGTTGATTAATTTAAGTACTTAGGATAAATTACTGTTCCTAAACTATTCTTTGTCAATCACATGGTGTAAGCTGTTGGGGAAAAACCTTTTTCAATAAGACGCAAACCTTACTCCTTGTGCAAAAATATATTGTGAGAAAAATTTGTCATAAATTTCGTAGTCATCATAGTTTTCAATTATTTTATAAATTGGAAATTTTGCCAGCTTGTCATCTGCTTTTAAATACTAAAATATTTTGTTTTTTTTTTTATTCTTGACAATAATAATCTTCGTAGAAATTCTCTCCTACTTTTTGTACCACTGCGTTTTGGAATTTTTATACAACTGTTTCTTGTCGATGAATTAACAATTTACCTCCGTCAATAAGAGCACTTAAATCAGCTAATATATTTCTGGCACAAATAAAGAAATGGCTGCAAAATTTTGAATTCAGCGATGTAGAAAAACTCTTAATAGTTTAAAATTATTTTATTTATTTTATAGATATAGGTAATAGTAATATATTAATTATATTGCTAATTTTATATTTTCAATAATTTATTTTTTTTAAAAGAAGATGTTACGGTTTCTTAGTAATGATTTTCTTACAAATTAATTATTACACACCTTATTTACACCTTTGTAGTACTCTGTCAACTTATGAACCAAACAAATAAACACAATTACAATCCCAGTTAACAAAATGCACGGTGCAAAGAAGGAAATACATGCCGATGTAGACGGTTTTATGTCGTTACTTCCCAAAAGACCATTAATACTAAGAAGCACAAAGGCCACATTCAAAACAGTTAATGGAATCATCTTTATACCAACTGAAAACGAAGCCCTCTTCTGGTTAAAAACGATACCAATATTTCCACAGCGTTTCTCGATAACCCAAAGAAGGCAAACGAATTTCTTCAATTTAGGACTCTTCACTATGGCAAAAATAAGAGCCATCACCATGCCAGTTAGACCGTTAATTTTCTGCAAAATATCCCCGAATTTCGAAACATCAGTTTGGAAAAAGTATTCTACAATCGAGCTACCACTATTGACGGAATAGCTAAAAAAGTATGCGTAAAAGACGATGCGACAAAAAATATTCAAAAGTCCAAAAAGAACAATTTTCACTTTACGACTTTCCGGTCGTCCAGTAATACAAATCGGGACTATCCCATACAATAGTCCAAGAAAGAACATAGGCTGCAGAGTCGCGTATACATCATTGGGTTTGGTTAAATCGTTTAAAAAGTCAGAAACTATTTGAGGTACCTTCCACATTGTGAAACAGGACTGGACTAACTTTAGTAATTTAAAACGGAAACCAATCCGTTCATACTCATACCATATAAGACTTCGTTTTAGATACGAATGATATAGCTTCAATTAATGAAATTAAAATTGCTGGAATGAAATCCTGAATAAATTATGTAATATACAAACGAATGACAGAATTTGATGTTGCTTCAATATTCTAATGCCTAAAGAAATAACGATTCACAAATAAACTTGGAACATACCTTATTATTAGAGCTTAGGTATCCGTTAATGATGAAGACGAAACATCCAAACATCGTACTGATTCCTGTGAGCAAGAGTGGAGGTGTAAAAAATGCAGCACATTGTATGGCATTAGGCCAAATATCATATTTGATCAAAATCGCAGAAACTGTGTAACTCATGTAGGCCATAGTCAATATTAGAGGCACTATGATCCAGGCTCCGACCGAAAACATTATCCTCATGTATCTGACATTGATTCCAATATTCCTGTTCCGATTATCGATTTCTGCTAGAGTGTGCATACACATTTTCATTGACCGATTTCGGTATAATGAGATTATAAGGGACAACACAGATCCACCCATACCACCGATTTTCATTACAACATCACTGAATTTTGAAATTGGCGTTACGAAGAAATATGATAGAATACATTTACAGTTCGTCATCGAGTATACAAAAAAGTATGAAAGTGTCAGAATCCGGAAAATGACGAAAAACTTCATCATACTGGGTGATCCGAGCCATCGAGATTGGATTGTTCCTCTGATGGTCAAGGGTGTTATTCCAAGAATCAATGAGAGGGTAAATACCGGTTGCAGGGCGGCATAGATATCTTTAGGACTTAAAATGTCCTGCAAAATTGTTGACATTAGCGTTTGCATCGCTTTTTTTTGTCTTTTCACGAGCGGACTATGCCAAAAAGGAGATACCAAATGAATTACTAGTTTAAGAGACTTGGGTTTATAAAGGACAACAGTCTTTGAATGATCGCAATAAAATTAAGTGAAAGCGTTATCGCTGATTGATTTATAAATTCACATACAGGAAAAGCCTTTAACAAATTAAATGGTATTTATGAAAGCGTTGATGGGAATTAACCCTTATCCTATTCATAATCTAATTTAATTACGAAAACCTTTAGGTGGCTTATTGATGAATCTAGCTTGTGTGGATGAATAGTGGAAATTTAATGTTATAAGTTCGATTCTTGATAAGAAATTATTTCAATGAATTGTTTAGCGAATTAGTTTTATAAGTTTTTTGATTAACTAAAAATATATGGAAACAGGGTTTGAATATCTAGAAGGTAATGACGCCTCGAGCAGTCCCCTGTGTACAAGACTTTTCAGAAATCATATTAAGACCTTGTAATGGAGTGCACATTTAGTTTCTATAAGAATTTATGACCTTCTTATTGATCGTAATCCTATGTTTCATCTTACCAATATGTGTGACATGCAAAAAAAAAAAACAAACTCAAAACTAGGACAACAAAGATTTACTTACTTACTTAAGTGGTGCTACCACTTGGGCAGAACCTGGGCCACTATTAACACTTCTCCAGTTAGTTCGGTCTTCAGCTAACTGCCTCCATTCACGCACTCAAAGTCGGTTAAAGTCCATTTCTACCTATGCTCGCCACCTAAGTAAAGGTCTTCCTCTGCAGCGTTGTAGAGCTCTACAAGTCCATGTCAGGCGACTGATGCACAGTTTTCTCACTAGGTCGATGTCTCTGTATAGCTCGTGTAGTTGGTCGTTAAATCTTCTCCTCCAAAGCCAATCAACGAAAAGGTGGAGGATACCTTCATCCACTTTCGATGGAGTTCATGCTTCTCTGCAATAAAATAGCTCTTCTATAGAGTCTCCTTAGTTTTTCGAGATAGGACTTAACTACTTAATATAATTGCTTTATGAGCCCAAAGAAACAGAAATTGGCAGGACTGGTTCTTCATTTTATTCCTGCTAATGTATTTTTGGGAGTATTTATAGCAGAGCCAAGGTAGACAAGGTCCGGACTATCTCGAAATTATAGCTTTCGACTTCATTTAACATTAAACCCATTTTGGCAACTTCCGTTTCAATACCAGCGAACGCACCATTGATAGCCCGCTAAGTTCTCACAATTATGTCGATATCATTTTCGTCTGCTAGTAGTTAAAAAGATTTTTGAAACATTATGCCTCCAGTGTTCACTTATGGGTTCCGCACAATTTTTTCACGAATGTTGTTAAAGGAATCGCCAGACTAAATTCTTTTTTGGCATCAAAAGTCTCGACCTTGGTGGAACAGGAGCAAACGAGTTTAGATGGGTAGCTAAATCTAGACGTTGCTTTATATAATTCGTCTCTCCTGTCATACAAAGCCTTGAAATCGATGAATAGGCGGTGTGTATGGATTTGGAACTCATGGGTTCTTTCCAAATTTTTGAAGTTGTGTGAATAGTTGCTCGATGGTACACTTTCCTGGACTAGGGCCGCTTTGATATGGTACAATTAGGTTATCGATGAACGACTTCAAGCGTTCACACAATATGGCAGGTAGGGTCTTGTAGGCAATGTTAAGAAGACTGTTGGCGCAGTTTAAGGGATCTCCTCTCTTGATGGTCGGACAAACTGTGCTGAGGTTCCATTTATCGGGCATACATTGGTCTGACATTATTTTACAGATGAGTTGGTGTATGCTTCTTTCCAAGTCACTGCCTGCCGCTTTGAAGAATTCAGCAGTCGGCCATCTGCTCCAGAAGCTTTGTTTGACTGGGTGGACGGTTGAATGAAATGTTCATTCTTCATGACATCGGTATTTGGTTCGTCATCGCTCGTGCTCGTGCTCGTGCTCGTTCCAAATTCTCTGCATCGAATGCGACCCTAGTACGATGTCGTGGTTTGTATCTGTTTTGTGTTTTTGTTAAGAGTCCGAATCTCATTCCTGGAGTAGCATCCTTCAATTTCCTCGATCGCGTGTTTTTTTTGTTTCTTGTTTTTCCTTCTAAGAAGTCGGTGTTCGTTTCTCCTCTTCTATTCGTAGAGCTCGTGAGCAGTTTTAGTCTTTGTATGCATCTTCCTTATCTTCCTTATCTCTTGCCGGCACTCATCTTCGAACCATTCTATTCGTTCAAATTCCATAATAGTACATCAGTGAACGATCAACCTTTCCGATGCATATATTTGCCAAATTAGTAGGAACGGACTTTGTATATAATTTTAATTAAGAGACTATCATGTCAAACAGAATCAAATGCTTTTTCGATGCCTAAAAACATCATCCTGTTGATTTTTCACGTTGGTGGTTATTTTTAACAAAATTATATAATCTAAGTACCTGGTGAGAGGTAGTTTGTTGGTCTGTATGAGGAAAAGGAAGAAGAATTGTCTATTTTATCTGCTCGAAACGAGCTCTAAGGAGTAGAAGTGATAAAAAGCTTAGGCAGTGGCTTTGGCAGCGAAAAGAACACCTTTTTCAGAAAAATGGGAGCTACAAAGTGTGCTTAAAAACTAAAGTGACTTTATGTTTTTATAAAAAAAAAAATGTATTTATTCATCAATATTAATGTTGTCCCGTTCAAAGTAGCTTCTTCCTCAAGCACAATAGATATTCAAATCGAAGGTATGTACGATATTTTTAAAGTAATTATGTTTTCCTTAACAATGCGACTATTCATAACTAGCTCCGTCAAAACACACCTTCCACTTTTTTTGTTTTTGACCATTTTCCATATTCAACTAAGCTTTTACTTATGAAGGCACGAATCGCGATAAATGAGTCATATATCAATATAAACCGCAAAGTTTAGGTGCTCTTAGGTGCTTTGAGGGTTGTTACAGGTCATTGAGGAGACTAGGTCCAGTAGTAGATTTTTTTTTTTTTTAAATATTGTGTTTTTATTTTACAGGTACAACCATTACGTGTTCTTTTACCCAAATGCTTGTTTTAAATACGTGGATAGCTTCAAAAAATAAAGAAAATGAAGCAGAAAGGTTTCGGAAAGTGTTTGGATCCCTTGAGAATTCTTTACCGGATGCTGAAAATATCCAGACTGATTGCTTGAGAAATCTCCTTTTGAATCTCTTTAAATGGTTTGCCGCATATTGGAAGCAATTTAGGCGATCAAAAGCTAAGCTAGTGGCCAAATACGAAAGCTGGTTAAATGAGACCGAAGTTCGCATACTTAAAGTATTAAATGGAGAAGTATGTGGAAACTACAACGACGAGCAAAAGAAATCTCTTCAATCTACAAGTGGAACGCGATACAGGAAGGTGTTTGGAGACTGCAGCAAGAGGCCCAAACGTCGCAGATTAGCAGTTTTATCACATATGGACGTTTACACTGTACCCACTTTACTTAGCAGTTCAAATCAATCAGAAAGTTCTTTGGATGAAGTTGTTTCATTTATTAATGAAGCTAAGCTTACTAAAAACCAATATTTATTATTAAGGGAAGTGATTCATTCTAAAATACCAAATGTTTTTCTGTCCTATCACAAGGTGCTGGAAGCCAAAAAACGTTGCTATCCGAAATCTTCTGCTGAAATCAATTTGCAATCATTGTTAGACCATACACCAATTCGCATTGTTGAATCTCAAAAAGCTGTGTTTGAAAGTCAAAGGATGACTTAGTTTTAATTCACAAATGGGGTTTTGATGGCAGCATAAATAATAAAATAAATAATAGAAGCAGAAATTTTCAGATTCAACTATCGAAGATTCGAGTTTATTTGTCACATCTTATGTATCTCTTCAACTTGTTTATAAACCAAATACCTGTGATGAATCAATCATTTGGAAAAACCCACGCCCTTCCTCTACTAGGTGGTGCAGACCAATTCGTTTTCAATTTACAAAAAAAACAAAGGAAGTCACCTTGCAAGGAGAAGTTTATTTCAAAAGCCATATTAACCAGTTGGTCCCTACTATGGCCACGAAATTAAAATCACCCATTTCTTACAATTGACGATGGTAGATGATAAAATTTGTTCTGCACTTAGCGACTTATCTACGAGAAGGTGTTACATTTGCGGTGCAACACCAAAAGAGATGAACGATTTAAATATATGCTTAAAAGTGGTCCCTGATACTAGTAAATTTGAGTTTGGCTTATCTCCTTTGCATTCATTCATTAGATTTTACGAGTATCTTAGTCACGTTTCTTATCGAATTAATATTAAAAAGTGGCAAGCGCGTTCTGCAGAAGATAAAGCTAGTCTTGCTGAGAGAAAAGAGCTAGTTCAACGGCAGTTTTTGGAAAAATTTGGTTTAATTGAAGACAAACCTTGAAGTAGAGGAAGTGGCACATCCAATGATGGAAACACAGCACGTATATTTTTCCATAGCTCTGATATTTCATCTGAAATAATAGGTATTAGAAAAGATCTTATTCACAGATAAAATCACCTTCTGCAGAGCCTTTCTTCTGGTTATAAAATAAATTCAGAAAAATTTAAGAGTTATGCTTTTATTACTGCCAAGATGCTTGTGGAGGAATACCCTTGGTATAACTTACAGAAGTGATAGATAGTTCTCTATTATCTATTGGTGAATTATCTGAAGAGACCGCTGAGTCTTGTAATAAATTAGTCAAACTATTCAGACGCGATAATATTAGGAAACATTCCCGAGATTTTACTAACATAGAGCTCTTACACAGGCTTCTTCTTAATTCAGATACACTTATTTCTAGTTTTAGAAAGTTGCAATATAAAAAGAACTCTGCGTTAGTATAGAGTTTTCCAATAGGGACTTGACAACTTTGAATTTAATTTGTGAACGCACTCTTTCACTAATCATCAAACTGTCACTGTTAATTTATTCAGTAAGCTCAACATTTTCGTCATGGTAAAGTACACTAACGAACAACGTCTGCAAATTATAAAAATTTTCTACAGATATTCGGAGTCGATGACTCCAACTTTAAGAGCGTTAACTCCAATTTTCGGTCGTAATTCTCGCCCTAGTAGACAGGCAATAACAAGTTTAGCGCAAAAATTTGAGTCTACATATTCGTTGTGTTCAGACGTCCGTAGCAAACGATCCAAATCAGTCAATTCCACGGCATTCTAAAGAATTGGGCATCGCTCAGATCACATTATGGCGTATTTTGCGTAAGGATCTTGGTTTACACCCATACAAGATCAAGCTGACTCAAGAATTGAAGCCGATGGACAATTTGAAGCGACGTACGTTCTCCGATTGGGTTCTGGAGAAGATGCGCCAAGATGATGAATTTCATCTCAAAATCATCTTCAGTGACGAAGCTCATTTTTGGCTCAATGGGTTCGTCAATAAGCAAAACATGCGTTATTCGTCGGGTGAAAACCCACATGTGCTTCATGAATCACCACTTCATCCACAAAAAATAACTGTTTGGTGCCATATTTTTTCGTCGACGATAACAATCGTCACGTTACTGTGAATACTCAGCGTTATCGCGCCATGATCACCGATTATTTTTGGCCCGAATTGGAAGATATGAACTTTGACGACATGTGGTTTCAACAGGATGGTGCCACAAGCCACACAGCACACGCTACAATCATTTATTTTATTGAAGAGTAAGTATGGTGAGCGTGTTATCTCAAGACATGGGCCAGTCGATTGGCCGCCTCGTTCGTGCGATTTAACGCCGCTTGACTATTTTCTGTGGGGCTACGTTAAGTCATTGGTTTATGCCAACACGCCGACGACGTTGAAAGAGCTCAGAGCGAACACTGAACACGAAATAGCGGCCGTTTCGGTCGAAATGTGTGGCCGAGTCGTTGAAAATGGGGTGCAACGAATCGACAGCTGTCTTGTTCTAACCCTCTAGTAATCATAACAACCATTTTCTAGGCCAAAATGATATGATTTCATTGTAAATCTGCCCAAATAACCCTATGACCGCCCTTCTTTGGAACCTGAACCACTGTGCATTGGGACGATTGGGCTTCGGTTTGTTATGACCCTTTTGAGCAAGTCAGGATTATCATAGACGTCATTCAAGAGTTCCTGAGCGATGCTCATGCGACAGTTCTTCTGATTAAAATGAAGAAGTTTCGGAACAAACTTCGCTGACACACGTCTTTTGAACAAAACATCCGAAAAAATAGCATGACTTCCCATCCAAATAGTTCTTAACCGGAATAGCAACGTGGGGCCGAGCGTTGTCATGATGGAAAATTGTTGCCTCGTGTCAGGTCACATATTCCGGGCGTTTTTCGGCTACTGCTCTCTTCAAATGGATTAATTGTGTTCGGTAGCGTTGTCTTTTGATAGTTTCACCCAGTTTCAGCAGCTCATAATCCATCAGCCCATCTGATCCCACCAAATACAGGGCATTACCTTCTCGCCATGGATATTCGGTTTTGCCGTTGATTTGACTGGTTGGCCGGGTTTCACATATGATTATTTGCGCTTGAGTTGTCGTAATGAATCCATTTTTCACCACCAGTAACAATCCGATGCAAAAATGACTTCCTTTTGTGGCGTTCTAGCAGCATTTCGGACATGCAAAACCGCCTTTTGACGTCTCTCGGCTTGAGTTAATGTGGAACCCAATTTCCTTGCTTTTGAATATATCCAGCTGACTTTAAACGTTTTGAAATGGCTTCTTGAGTGACAGCCAAAGATTCTGCGAGCTCTTCTTGTGTTTGGCAACAATCTTCATAGAGTAATGCTTCTAGTTCTTCATCTTCAAACTTTTTTGGCTGCCCAGGACGTTCATCGTCTTTCAAGCCAAAATGACCACATTTAAAAATTTGGCACGTTCAATCAGCTAGCGCATGTTCACCATGAACTTAAGCCAGAATACGATGACTTTCGGCAGCAGTTTTCTTCATGTTAAAGTAATGAAGAAGAACTCCCCGCAAAAACACTTTTTCAGGCACAAAGTTCGACATATTTGAGTGGAAAAAAATTATTGTTGTTTACGCTTCAAATGAATGACATATACTGAAATGACGTACAATGACAGTAGCTTTCCAACGCATGTTCCAATGGAATAATACAAGTTACGCCATCTCTTAGCAAACCGCACGAATAGATAAGTTATAGACCCAATAATAACTGAAAATCGCCGAGCACACCGAAACACCTCTTACCTTTCTATCTCTCAAAAACAAACTAAGTACGCTATATACTTAAAGCCGTGAACATATGTGTACTAACACAGAAAAAAAAATCGACAATCGAATGTACGTTGCCCGCAAAAATTCAAAAGTCACCTTACTTTTTGAAGACACCTCGTATAAAATCTGGGCTAACGGATTTGTATATGTTAGGATCTTTAAATTCTCTTGCTACTAAAAGAGTGCGAAAGTGGATTCGTTCACTCTATGCAGCAAGCAGACTGGCCTTGTCCAAAGGGCTGCCAGCTTGAGTGTCATTATAGATGAGCATTGGAATGGAGTAAGAGGCAGAATTTCTAATGTTCTTGAAGAGCGACCACAAAATTGGGACAATATACTTTTTTTGCCTCGTTTGTTGGTCATATTGATTTTTCGCACGCTTAAGAAAGACGTTTCAGTCATTCCTGGCTCGTTTGAACGTTATTTAGTTTTCAGAGTTGACCTTGTAGGATCGAAAAATCATTTCTCTAACCCTAACACCCTCTTTACAGCTCGAGCCGTACCGCTTCTTTTCTTTTTGTTTGATACTCGTCATCCGATGAGGGATGAAGGATCTCATTCCAATGTTGATCTCAATTTAAGTTGCACTCAGTCACAACAGCTACCGGCATCTGATATTGAATGCAGCAACCACAAAAGACACTGACTTACCTCTGATCAAAAAGTACCCGAAATTTTCCATTCAAACAAACCTCTGTCATCTGGCGTTCAAATATCTGTACTGCGGTTGATGACTTGCCTCGTTCCGGTCATCCATCCACCAGTATGACTGACGTAAACATCGAAAAAGTTACGAAAATAGTCCTCGAAGATCGTCATGTGAGCACCAGGGAGATAGTAGCCGATATTGTTGTGTCGTTCGAAGACGAAGATGAGTCGAAGCGCGGCTTGTTACGAGAGTGCTAAATTTGTTGCAGAAACAGCATCGCATTGATGTCGCTAAAGAAATACTTTCTTTGGGCCAAAATGTTATCGATGGCATCATCATCGGTGACGAAACATAGGTCTATGAATATGACATCAAAACTAACCAACAATCATCGGAATGGTGCTTCTTAGGCGAGTGGAATCCCAAAAACAACAGACTCGATCCAAAATCAAGGCTTTGTAGACCGTATTCTTTCATTGCCGTGATGTGGTCCACTTCGAATTTTTTCTTCCAGGCCAGACAGTAAACAAGGAGTATAACGTGAGTACATTGATGCGTTTAAGGAAAAATCTTCGTTGCAAGAGGCCAGAATTGTAGAAAAATAACTCATCTTGTACGCAACTATTTGATCAAAAACAACGTTCATACCGTTCCGCAAACTCCGTATTCACCTGATATGGCTCCTTGTGACTTTTTCCTATTCCCGCGACTCAGGTAACCACTTTGCGGAAAGCGTTTTGAGACGATTGAGGAATTTCTGTGCTGACTTGCTGTTTGATTGTCTAATATAACTTCAGAATATTTGACTCTATATTTTGTGTTATTACAGAAAAGTTGGTAATCTATTTGAGCTTGGTGTAGTATACAGTAACCAGGTACGGCTCATGTTTAATAAATAGAAATAGAATATTGAATATTGGTTCGACTTCAAAAATTGGGGTCGTTGTGTTTTAAGCCTTCTCTAATGGATTGTTTCACCGCACACATTACCTAAATTCGCGGATGCTGAAGTAGCTTCCAAATCTGTTTTATCTCGGTCTGGGCAAATCTTCAGACCACCCGAAGTAAGGTTACATTCTGGTCTTCCAATTGGAAAATGTGACATGGCGTCAGTATGAATTGCATTTTAATTTAAAATCTTTTTTAGGCAAAGTGCGGTATGAGATGGAACATCTTTACAGAATGGGTCAGGATAAACAAAAAAAAACAAAAAAAAAAAAAACAGTAGATGAAAAGTAGACACGCCATACCATGTTGGGATATGTGCGTCCTGATAGTATGTCCGACTACAAATCTTTTGAAATAGTAATATGATGTAAGAAATTTGAGTGCATGTCAATATATTTGCATACATATGTATACTGTTTCCTATTTAAAAAAAAAAAAAAAATGTGCAGAAGGACATGATTCTATCCAGATGAGGAGAGAATAGTGCACTATACCACTTTCTACACCAAATGTTACCTTATTCACCATTCTAAATCTCAGTCTTAGACCCACTGTGGAAGTAGTAAACACCATCACAACAGCCAACAGAAAAACATGTGGCGAAAAGAATGACACATTTGCAGCCACAGATGACCAAATGCCATTCCTATAAAGCAATCCAAAACTGCTACATATATACAATAAATTAAGTCCGATCACAAAAAATATTTGCGCGTGAACAAACCGTTGAGCATATTTATAATTAAATTCCACCCCGAGATTTAGTAATTTTTCATCTATCCTCGCTACCGCCCAAATTAGCCGAGTAATTGTCCCCTTCTTCGACAAGGACATCCCGAACAGCATCAACATGCCAAACATCCCGATAAACTTCTGTAAAGTATCGCCAATTTTCGAAATTTCCGTTTGAAAAAAGTACGCCACAATCGATTCATTTTTTACTAACGCGTACAGAAAACACGACATAAAGAACATAATATGGATCGCTGCGTTTATATACCCGATGCATGATACTTTTACTTGACGCCTTCCCGGAGGACCCTTTATCAAGAACGGAGTCAAGCCCAAAACGAATGTCACTAAAAATAAAGTTCTTACAGACCCATGGGAGTCAGCAGGAGTAACCAGATTGTTCCAAAATCCGGTAGACATTTGATCAGAATCTTATTGTTAAACTGAACCCTTTTCGGCAGCAAAGTATTTGTTTTATAGACATCCTCCTTGATCAGAAATGCATAACTCCATTAGACCATTTTAATAGAGTTTGATTGGAAAGACAATTACAAAAATATACGAGTTTAGCTACGAATACTCGTATGTATTTATGATTGGCGGCGACTGATATATCCTTTGAGAGACTATCAAGCCACGGGACACTCTGAAGGGTTATTATTAATTAATCGTGACATCAATTGTCCTTGTTGAAGGTGCTCGTAACAACACAGATACTAAACATGTACGAATAGGTGGTCAAGGTTAACTGGATAGAATTTCACTAGATTGAACTCAATCAACTAATTGAAAAAAAAAGGAGAAAAAAAAAACGCAAGATAGCGGTCAATTACAGCAAAGTGGCAAGGGTACAATGTTCCAAAGGGAACCTAATGCAATTTCAACTCACCGCCTTTGCAGACTATCTGTAATGTATCACACATCATGATATATGTCAAGTTTTGTGGTTTTAGACTAATCAAACTCGTAGCTAGACATGACGTATGAAATTTCACCAAAAAAAAAAAAAAAAACCTCAGGGAACACACAATTAGAACTTGGTATTCACTAAAACAAAAGAGCTCACATAGGTTTGCCCACTAAATCTAAAACGGCTTATTTTAAAGTCTCCGTACGGTTTCAAAAATACAATGAGATGCAATGCACTGGCTCGGCCAGATGGACAACAATGTTCCAGAAAAGAGAATTATCGAATCACAACTCCCACAATCGAGACGGCTGACAAAGACCGAATCTGCGTTGCAAGGATCAAACTATAGAGGATGCCAAAGAGCGCGATTCAGACAGCGGAAGCAGCGTGTCCGGGATCGAAGAGAATACCTAGGTGACTGCCATGGTTCAGGTAGAGACTCCATACGGATTACGAACTTGCTTAGTAAGTACTCGTAAATAGAAACTCACCCGTACCTCTAAGATATCAATGCAAGACCATCATGTATTTTGGCTATGCAATGACAAGGTTGGGTTAACTAAGATTTAAGTGGAGTGGTTTTCGTTGAGGTGCACAAAGCCTCGTCTAATGTGACACCACTTACACTCAGTAGAAATTCCCCGTGGAATACGCTCAATTATAATACTTTCGTATTATCAGCTTAAATACCACCTTGATAAAAAAAAAAAAAATACATCTGTGGTTGACATTCCCTCTAAATCTTAGTGACATTTGCAAAAGTTACGTAGCCAAGAGTATATTTATCTCTATCGACAACGAACTTGTATTAAATTTTGCGTAAAAAACGGATTTAATGGTGCGCAAACGTTGGAAATGTAGGAAAAGTGTTTCGGCAACGATTCTCTAAAGAAAACGGTCGTTTACCAGTGGCACGAACGGTTCAAAAGTGGTCGTGAGTCAATCGAAGATGTTGAACGCAGTGGCAGACCATCGACATCGAAAACCAATGACAGCAGTGATGAAGTAAAAGAAATGTTGGTAAATAACCGTAAATTAACCATCAGAGAGAAAGCGGAGGACTTGAACATTGCCTATGGATCCGTCCAAGATATTTTGGTTAATCGTTTCGGTTTCCGTCGTGTAGCAGCAAAGTTCGTGCCAAAAGACCTCAATTTCATGAGTGTTGACGTCGCAAAAGAGATGATTTGCGAGGCTGAATCTGATCCCACATTCATCAAAAAGATCATTACTGGAAACGAGACGTGGATTTATTAGTACGACACGCAATTCAGACATCAGGCAAGTGAATGGCGTTCACCAAGTGAGTCGAGACCAACCAAACCACGTCGTTTTCAGTCAAAAAAGAAGGCAGTGCTCACGTTTTTCATGGATTACAACGGTGTAGTGCATCATGAATTTTTGCCAGAAGGCCAGAGTATTATTTGGGCGTTAGGAAACGTTTGCCTGGAGCAATTCACTGAAAGAGACCAGAATTGTGGGGAAAAGACTCGAGGAATTTGCACCATGATAACGAACCGTTGCACATTGCCTTCATTATTCGTAATTTTTGACGAAATATGCAACAAATACCATTCAACAGCCACCGAATTCACCTGATTTGGCTCCCTTTTTGTTCAATCGAGTTAAAAAACCATTACGGGAAACATGTTTCAGCAGCCGAGAAGAAGTAATGGAATCGCAGGAAGCACTGATGGACATACCGAAAACCGACTATAAAAAATGTTTCGAGCTTGGATCAAGTGCTGACAAAAGTGTGTTGCAGTCGATGGGGATTACTTTGGAAGGGACAATATAGATTTAGATGAATAAACTTGCATTTTTAATTTTCTGAATAAATTCCGGGATCATGTGTTAAGTGAAATACGAAACTCAGTGGGGCATACAATGGTGTGAAATACAAAAGTTGCAGCGTAGCTAAGTACTTTTTCCAATAATGTGCAAAACTATCAAAAAAAAAAAAAAAAAATGCCCACTTGTACCATAGATACAATGAAGTTTCCGCTGCAGCCTATTTAAGACAAGGTTAACAAATCAAGCATTGGAAACAATGACACCATATCGACATTGTCACTCAAGAACCAAAAGCCAACTTTTGCTGTTGATACGGGAATATAATATGCAGCAATTATCTTTTACATTGAAGTGTCTGAGGGATATATCTGCGAGCACATAAACCATCACTCGTTACGTGCCATTAACCCATTATGTAGGAAAGGTAGTTAATTACTTGAATTGTTATACACGCCTCATCCTAAAGTGTTGAAATTTTCGGATTTAATTCGGTAGCGAACCCGCAAAGTATTGAAATAAAGTGATAAAAAAAAATTCAAAACAACATAGGGGCAGAAAAATTTAGTAAAGTGAAAGTATCTCTTTGCTAACGTAATCCTCTTTGTCTGGAAACAAAAAAAAAAAATATATATATATATATAAAAAATATAATTTATGACAACGATAAATTCTGCTGTTTTAATTAATTCGCTGAGGTAATAGACGAGCCGGCGTTTTATAAAAAAATTCTCTTCATAATTTTCCACTATCACAAATGAATATTAATTGACAAAAATGTCTCTTATGTCGTATCATCATATACCGAAATATGTTTTTCTATTATTTTTTTAAATAATCACTTTAAATTATTCGCACCTTGTTAAGCATATTAAACCTGAGCTCCAGCGTCTTGGCGATGCAGCTAAACAACGAAATAGCAACAAAAATCACTGAATGCTGCAGCACAAAGGTGATGTACAACGAAAACGACGGACGTATCTCCACCGATTTTATCAGCTCAAAGCTTCCAACTATGTAAGTGATATTGACGACGAAGATGGATAACATCAATATATACGAGAAGCGAATTATCTTACTATACATAATCTTAATACCGACATCTTTCAGTTGCATATCCATTGTTTGAATTATCTCCAAGACCCTCTGCAATCGATTTCTCGGAATAATCGCTGATAAATAAATAACGCTAATTCCAATAAAACCACTCAAAATCTGCAGTAAATCTCCCAAATACGAGATACGTGTTCGGAAAAAATATCCCACTACTGATTCGCAATTATTCTTTAATGTCAAAATATAACAAACCCCATATAGGACGATGTGCACTATGACATTTAGATAGCCGAAAACCGATAATGTCAACTTTTTGTTACCCTCATTGTCTTGGGAAATGAAAAAAGGCGTAAGGCCCTGAAGGTACGTCACGAAAAATAACGGTTGTAGACATTCGTACAGTTGTTTTGCGGAAAATAAACGACGAATCCAACTATGAAGAGGCATACTCGTACTCGTACCGTTCCGTCACTTGTATACTGGTCAAAGAATTCTTATAAACTGCGTGTATCTACGGTAATTTTACACACCAGAAGCATGACGGATCTTCATTTCCATATAAACCAAACCAAGAGGGAGTTGTTAACTATCTAGATGAGTGAAGGGTGGGGGAGAATTCTCACCCTCTAAGGATGAGGACAACTTTTATAAGGGTAATACCAATATGTAACACAAGTTCGAAGTTTTTTTTTATCTTTTCTTTTTATTGGCGTCCTAAAGCGAACTCAACAGGTTATATTCTATTCGAAGGGTAGCATGCAGAATAATTAATAAACGAAAAAGTTGAAAAAAAAAAACAGACAGCAAGGGTAATTTTGTATAAATATACAAACGGTCAGTTGTCAGACACGCAGATGAATACAATTTCAGGAAAACAAACACAAAGAGTGGCGTTAGTCCCAATCTGCGGTAAATTGATTTGTTTAATTATTTTTTATAGGACGGTCATGTGAATATAATTAATTACCCTGAGGCACGTGCATGGATATTTTAATTAACCGCTATTAGTACTGGTAGCTATGGTAGCTGAAACCACGAAACCGGTAATAAAAGTAAGTATCGTTCCTAAGTGCCGAACAATTACAAATACGTGGGCTAATATACTTAATGAGTACCTGGATTGGAAGATAGGTGGAGCTACTGAGTCAAATGAGTGTACTATCATTTAGCATGAGCTCTTCTAGCTCGCTTGTCAAAATTTGGTGACAATCGTGTTAGTGTTTTTTCCGACCATGGAAAAAGAGCAGTATAGCTCCGTGATCCGGTTCTTGTTTTTGAGTGGCAAAACCTGCGATGGTGTATATGGAATCCATTTACCTTCGAGTACAACCGTTTACCACTGATTCGCAGAGTTTCGCCGATTTGATGAATCGCGCTCTGGTGACCCAAAAACTGTTACCACAGAGGAAACCGTAGACAGAATCCATGATCTCGTATTGGCGGACCGCCGAGTGAAAATTCACAAGTTGGTTAAGATAGCAGTCATCTCAATTGAACGCGTTAGCTATTTCCTACACGATATTTTGGGCATGAGGAAGCTGTCTGCGTCACAGGTGCCGCGTTTGCTCACACCGGAGAACAAGCGCAATCGTGAGACCACTTCAAACACTTGCCTGTCCCTGTTTAGTCAAAATCCGGAGAAGTTTCTGTGCCGTTTTGTGACCGTCGATGAGACATGGATTCATTGGTACACACCAGAGATCAAATAACAACAAATGGATTTTAACCTGTAAACGTGCTTCAAAGAAGGCGAAGACCGTGCCTTCGACCGGAAAGGTGATCCCCACCGTTTTTTGTGACGCGCGAGGTGCGATTCACGTTGACTATTCGGTGAAGGCAGAAACAATCACAGGAGCATACTACGTCGATTTATTGGGCCGATTCAACGCCGATTTGAGAAAAAAATGACCACATTTGGCGAAGAAAAAAATGCTCTTCGACAACGATAACGCACCGGCTCACGCTTCCGCAGTCGCCACATTCAAATTGGTCGAATTGCACTAGGGAGCCATCCTTCTGATTTGACTTCCTGCCACTTTTTTTTTTATACTCAAATCTTAAAAGAGCGCTCGCCGGAAAGGAGTACAGATCGAAAGAGGAAGCCATCGTCGACGCGGAGGAGCATTTTGCAGGCCAATAAAAGTCGTACTACACGAAGGGGTTAAAAAAGTAGTTGCAACAAAGTTGGAAAAAGTGTATTTAGTTAAAAGGGGATTTATTGAAAAATAAATTGTCAAAACCTAAAAAAGTTGCGTTGGCGAAGTAGTATGACCATTTAAGGGATGAAATTTTAAGAGATACGAGTACATATGTTATAAGGGCTTAGCTTTGTTTTACATCAACTGTGGCAATACGATAAAGAATCTGACAGATGTATAATATTTTCTACTCAGCGTTTTAACCACAAACGGGAACCTCTTCACCAACCCATGGGAACAACTTCAACGGTATGTGACGAACTGCACTATGGCATACAAACCTAAATGTTGAACATGGAAAATAAAGTTAAGTTACGAAGCAACAACAGGACTCGGAAACGGAAGGATATATTGTTGACAAGCCCTGCAAACGAAACAAGGAGAACGACCTCCGGATCTGCACGTGAATTGTTAGGTCCCCTAATAAGCCACGTGCAGACGAACAACTAAAACAACTAAAATGTTACCGCAATCTAAGAAATGCGATTGGATGGTGCAGACAATAAGAGGATGAAAAACTGCGACATCTACTCCAGAGACTGTTATCGATGCCAAAAGCAGCGCCTATTTGAATGTTGATTTATTGTTAGAGATAGGCTAAGGTAAAAAGTTGTGAGTTTCCGGCATGTGAACGCGCGCCTCCTTACCAATCCGTATTAAGGCTAAATTTTCCAACACTAGACTTAAATTTGTGTCCATGTCATGGATATAACCGCCGAACCGAAGCCTGTAGAGACAAACAAGGGAACATAGTAGTAGAGTCGCAGTTGATGCTGAGGATTTAGAAATAGCATTTCCGTAGACTGTATAACGGCGATGGCGAATCAAATACCGCAGTCAGTCAGAATGAGCCATTCAAACAACAATTCAATCTAGATGAAGTAAAGACAGACATGTCTAAGCTTAAGTCCAAAAACAGCTGCTGGAGCGGGCTTGTTAAGAAGCATACACCAACTTATCTGTTAAGTATTGTCCGACGAAAGTATGCCCAACTACAGAGGCATCAGTCTTCTTAACCTCGCCCATGTATTGTTTAAACGCCAGAAATCGTTCATCATCAACCTGATTGATCCATATCAGTGTGACTTTAGGCCAGAAAAGTCCACCACCAACCAAATATTCACACTAAGGCAGATCTTGGAAAGAACCAATGAGCTCCAAATCGATACACATCAGCTATTTATTGATTTTAAGGCCGTGGATGGCAGCATCTATAAAGACGAGCTTTACAGAGCAAGATCTTGTTTTGCATTCCTGCCAAAATAGTCCGTTTGTGCAGGATGACGATGGAGAGTTTACTCTGTTCCATCAAGGTCAGTAAAGAACATTCCGAGACCTTTGTTGTCATTTATACAAGGCGATGTACTGTCATGCGATTTCATGAAGTTCATCCTTTCAATTCTTCAAAAGTCCTGGCTGGAGTGGCTGAGCCTCAGAAGCATTCATTCATACGGCAAATGAGTACAACCGATCGAATCAAAAATGGTGTCAACAATATTGTGCCATATATCTTACACGAGCCATTCTTATCTCCAAATTGGGCTACTAACTCCTAAATATCCGTCTCCTTCCAGGGAGGTGGCCGTACGTAGAGTTAACTCGATGACGGGAGGGGTTGAACAAAAAGAGAACAAAGAACTGCGGCAGCCGATTGCTGCGATGAAGACAAGTTTGACGGATATCAGCCATAAGAGACGGACATTATGTCGAATCACTTATTAGTTGCAACAACAAATACAGTGAAGAAGTTTAATGTCCGATGGCTCCAATTTCAAGAGAGTCTTTGCTCATCGAACCATCGAACATTAATCTATCAGGTGGCCATACTACTCAAGCCTTAAGTACTGAAGACCGTTAGAAAGCTAGCAGTGATGTTGCCGTTGATGTATTTTGTATCTATGAGCCATAATAATGAAACAAAGACTATACAAAGTGGCGCACCAAAGAACTACCAAAAAGGCTCCACAACGAGAAGAGAAATAATAGCCATCGGTCGAAGAAATTAAGAGATCTTATTGCAGGAAAAATAATTTCCAAAGGTTACTGAAAATATTTCAGGGCTATAAAGCCTGGCCCAAAATCTGAAAAGGCTAACAAGGGAATATAATAGTAGAATCACCGGCGGTTCAATGATATGATTGATATGATTCTCAAATTGAATTGCAATATCACCCACCCTACTTTAATAAAGTAAAGATAGACATATTTAAAGGGTCTGCCACCGAGTTCTTTAGCAGTATTATTTGGATACCCCAGCGAAGTTGGTAGAGATGACTCTAGACAATGCATGCTACTCCATCAAGGTAAAGACTCAATAGATACTTCGGTATTAAAATACGATCGCAGCATGATGTCAGTAGCACGCTCGTGAGTTACACGACGAATATGGGTCTAGTGGTCAACGAAGTCGTAACGAATCACGTGCTGAAATTGTCTGGAACCTACAGAAAAAGGAACTCTAGACAGATATCTAGGACAGAACATCACTTCAGACAGGTATGACTTTAAGATAATTAGAGACTGTCTACTAAGTTTACAGCATTTATTCTGACACATTGGCTTGAATTAAATGAAAAATAACACTTATCAATCGCTGTTTATTTGAGTAGAGTAGAGTAGTAAACTAATACCTAAAGTGTCTTCATACCCTGGTTATCTAATCTAATCTTTTTCTATACCGCGGAGACATGGACTTTTTCTGTCGCTCTGGGTAGTTTTGGGTGACTAATTTTTCAAGTGATCTCTCAGTCGAACCAGCATATATCGGATATAAAAAGACGAGTTGCACGGGCCTTACAGCAACATTGACATAGCTAGAAGAGTCCAGGTCCAAGTGGATAAGCATCAGAGCTCCGGCTGGGGACTCTTTGTATTCATCCCAGGAAGACTACATTGTAGAAGAATACCTCGAATTAGGTTGCCAGCCCAAGTCGAAAGTGTCATCAACTAACTCAACATGAGTAGATGGAGGCAGATTGCTCACAATCGACCTGAATGGAGAAATGGCAGGCGACAAAGATACACCCTAAAACTAGAATAGGTCCTTCACAGTGAGGTAAAGGGGAGATGTTTCGATATAGAAAAGATCTGTATATGTACAATGTTTTAGGTACGCCTATTTACTATCAAAATTCCTTCATTCAACGTATATACAGACAGTAAACACAGAATATATACCTTTCTTCCCTAACTAATGGCTCCATGAGTTAGAAAACAAAAACGCACAACAAAATAGGTATCGCATTCCCAAATTGACGTTGACTATTCCCCAAGTGGTGTGTCACGATAAGCAATATGCGCCGATCTCTCGTAACTGTTTGAAAATGTGGCCTAAAATACGGGTGAAAACAAACTTCTCGTTTTATTGATATTGAACTTCAACAGACTGCCATTGCAAAAACATTTGAACAGGAGACAAGATACAGAAAATTTCTTAAAGAAATACATCTCACCTCACATCTCAAAAATATGCTATAATAATTTACCTTGTTGAGTTTCTCCAGTCGTCTCTGAAACGATCTTGCCGTAAAGCAGAACAACGAGATATTCAACGACAACACAGAATGCTGCAATATGAACGTTACATAAAGGCAAAACGAAGGTTTAACTTCCACGGATCTCAAAAGGTGAAAACTTCCCACCGTATAAACTAAATTTATCAAGACCATCACAAACAGCATCACCAGCGAAAACCTATAGATTTTCGAATATTTAATCTTCACTCCGATGTTTATGTAGTTATCATCCAACATCTTCAAAATTCGTAGTGTTTTCAACAATTTATTCTTTCTCGTCACTGCTGACCAGTAAATTACCGTTGCTGCTATCAAGCCGTTACAAATCTGCATAGTATCACCGAAATTTGAAATGTTTGTTCGGAAAAAGTATCCAACCACTGATTCCCGATTCACCAGGGTTATTATGTAACACACACCATAAATTGTCACTTGCAAAACGATATTGAAATATCCGAAAATATTGGTCCTGACATTTTTCTTGCCCTCACTATCGGTAGCAACATAGAATGGCGTCAAACCAAATAGAAAGGTAAATAAGAACAACGGTTGCAGGGCTTCGTACACCTGTTTCGAAATCAAATACTTTCGAGCTCTTCCTCCAAGGCGATGCATTTTAGGCAGACTTTGCAGTGTGCTATCACGGAAGGCGATGCCAAAATTCCGAATCCGATCTTGTGAGATGTTTGCGCGACGACAATTTACAATACACTCATGACAAAATTAAGTTAAAAACTACACGTACTATACCTGACATGCAATCCCGGAAGGTATCTGCGTGTATGTTTTATATCCTCGTACAACTATGTATATATAGATTCATGTTCCCGTCTAATGTCATACATATTGTTGACAACCGGATGCTATTTCAATGAAATGACCTTTTGCAACCACTTGAATACATAAAGTAAGAGATAATAAATAGTTTTGATGGATTGTATTACTTTATGAGGATCCTTTCTGTGTTGGATTGCAGGTTGCGTTGGTCTATTTTACATACACACATATGAGAATGTAAGATATATTTGTAAACGAGTATAAGATGCTGCTTGGAGTGTTGCCTTCACTTCAAGAACTGTTTGAGAATGTAGTTTCCTAAATTTTTTGAGGGAAGATGCAGCGCATGAAGTGCCCGTATATTATTTAATATGAGAGCGATTTTAACGAGATAAATTTGAGAAGAAATTTGGGAATAGAAACGTATTTCGTCTGTCTTGTAAAGGTCCAAGAGGCGCGAATTGTTACAGATCAGGTGAAACATCATTGTAGGATTGTAAAATCCCTGTTCACTTCACCTTTAGTTTGGTGGAACAAAATTGTTCGCCTCGATCATGCAATTTAACTCCTTCGGTCAACTTTCTCTGAAATTAGATTCTGTGTTACTGTAATGCGGTCACACTTCTGCCAAACCGTAATTGAAAATGTTAACAAAAAAACACGAATATACCAGCAAACCAGGGGAGAAAACCATACATCATTGTCACCTGACTTAGTGGCGCTACTATTCCAAGTGAACCTGGGCCTCAACTATCCTGATCTTTAGCCTGCTGCCTGCTAAGTTGATTGAAGTCCCCTTCCACTTGAGGACGCGGCCTGAGTCGCGGTCTTCCTCTACTGCGCTGTCATTCGGGGATGGATTTGAAGACCTTCCGAACCGGAGCTCTACATGACTCGGCCACCTCAGTTGTTGAACTTTAATTTTTCTGGGTAAGTCGATGTTGGTGTAGAATTCGTCATTGCATATCCTTTTCCACTCATCGTCTATGCAGATGGGACCGAAAATCACCTGAAGAATTTTTCTCTCAAAACAGCCAAGAGCACTCTCATCCATTTTTGACAAACTCTATGCCTTTGGGCCACAGAGTAGAACTGGGACTATTTAGGTCTTATACGGTCACTTTTATTGTTCGAAAGAGGGTTGTGCTGGTCAATTGCCTTCTTGTCTTGCTTCGATCGAAATGTGGTCAATTTGGATGACAATTGATTGAACAGCATTTTCCAAGTCCCCTTGTGAATATCGAAATGTGTGAAGCGCGTTCTAGCTTCGGCCATATTTCGGGCTATCACAAAGTCGATTTGACTAAATCCGTTATTGGAGTTGGTGGCATGCAGACTATGGTTTTTGACAAAACTTTTAAATTGTCTAGGACAATTTTAATGTCATAACTAGGGCACTGCGCCTAGGTCTTGTCCAAGGGCATGTGGAAGCTATCATTGGTGTCGTCATCTTTTTCCTCTACAGGGACGTGCGCGCACATAAATCTAATGTTGGCAAATTTAGCCTTAATACGGATTGTTTCGAGGCGCTCATTAACATATCGAAAACTCAAGATTTTGTGCCTAAGCCTGCCTTCAAATATGCTCTGCGCTTACCATCGACAACAATCACCGTAGTAGATGTTGCAGTTGTTTATCCCCTATTTGTCCGGTCCATCCCATCGCATTTCTTGGATGATGGTAATATCAGCTTAAGAGCTGTCCAGGGCATTCGCTAGTTTCGGCTGCACGTGACCTATTAAGAGACCTTACATTCCACGTGCAGATCCGAAGGTCATTCTTATCCGATGCTTATTGTTGCTTCGTAACTTTACTTTCTTTTCCATAGCAGGGCAGTTATCCTGGCGGGACAGTATCAGTTCTATTATAGATATCCATAGGACAAGGTGTCAGTTAAACTGACACGGACCTTATTTCTTTCGAAATGAGAAAGGAGACACCATGCCATACAAGCGACGCAACGTTCGTAGTTGTTAAGAAGAAAGTTGATGACTGCGTCATCTCACGGCGAGCGTTCCTCATTTAGCCTCCGCGATCATTTATTTTCTCTAGGGCTACGTCCAGTCCTTAGTCTACGCTAGCAAGCCAACCACTTTGGACAAGCTCGAGGCTAACATTTGACACGCTGTTGCCGGAATAACGCCGCACATAATGGACCTACTGCTTAAAGCGCTTCCAGTTGAGCAGATTGTGTACACTTTGGGCGTATTTGACCAAAATTGAGGGCGCTTTCAACAACTCGACTTTTGACGGTATGTGACTAGGCCAGACAATGTGACATCGACGAGTCACTAGTTTTATGGATTAGTGCTGTGCTGGTGAATATAACCTTGGTTAACGTGCCATCCTATGGACAAAACCATATCATGTCGACAACTTCAAGGTCGCTGATGACTATCCGGCAATGTAAAGAAGCTTTTGCCTATGATAAGATCAATTCAATGTGTCAGTTTTTTGGAATATCACAACAATTAAAAAATACGCGCGACTTTGCTTTAAATGGGGATGCCCTGGCATTGATACTCCTATCATGGTCCGATTTTGTAGACGGACGCAATGATATCGGAATTCCGAATACTGCGGGACTACATAGTCGACTATGTCTTGAATCAAAACTGGTTCCAACCAAAATTTAAGCCAGGAAATGAATGTACGTCAAAATTTGCGTTTCTTCTAAGCGGAGACGTGGAACGTCAGTAAGTAAGCAAAACCTTTGTTCCTAAGCAGGACTTATATCTGTAGACTTCTAGACTCAGAAGGTATGCATATCGTAACATAACAATATAAATGTTACAAATTGGGGAGTCAGAAAAGCTTTTGGAGTTCTTCAGTTATATTCTGGAAAGATATGAATAAATGGAATAGTTTACCTTCGACCATGAATAAATTTCGGTACCATGATGGTAGGATATTTTTTTGAATTCAACAATTCTGCGTCATACAATAGATCCCAGAGGATCTATTTCAGCACCTTGCTGAAATGTGAACATTTTATTTAATGCTGTCCGTAAGCCATTGGGGAAATACAATGACCATCTCGTGGCGTGGCGTGGTGTAGCTTAAATGAAGCAAAAATTCAGCGGTATCTTGGGAGAGAAAAATGACGCATAAGTTTTAAAGATTATTATACTTGTATACAACATTTATTGGACGATGTACTAAAAAAATTAAGAAAATCAAAATGTAACGAATACGAATTTAGTGTATCTGTGGAGAATCCGATAGTGGAATAATTGTTTCCACGCTCAACGAAGTTCGACGGTAGATAGAGAGACAATAGAGTCTCAATTTCCATCTGAGGTTCGAAGAAGAAGCCCCAAAGAAGACATCCGGATCAATCAAATACAAAAATATCAGCAAACACTTACCCTCGATAGCGCGGTGATCCAAAATATACCGGCCTGGAGAATGAACTGCAAATTAAGCCAAACTCAAAAGTGGCGCATAAGTAATGCGCATAAATGTGAAAGAGATATGTATGAGTAACATAAGGTAGGTAACATATTTTAGCAGTTAATAAAAGGAGAAAGAAGAAGAAAGATAAGTTGCAAAAATTAAATATCTCTTGTATGTCCAAATTCCTAGCTTACAACCTAATATTCTTCCAGTGCAGACCAATAGATATCATGGTTAAGGAATCTTACACTTCTGTTCATGACCTATAAGCACATTTCAACAGCTTCTGATTGCTTTCGAGATGGTTCAAATAGCTTTCCAACTTAGTATCAGGTGTTAGTATCAATTCATGCAATTTATCACTTATTTGCGAACGCGTTTTTTACCACCGTACCTTTTTACAACCTCTCTTGCTCAATGGATGTATAGCCTTAAAATGTTTGCATACAGAGTAGGGGAATTACAGAGGAGACAAAAAGAGGTACCAACTTACATTGGTTTTGAATGTTTGAAAATTGCAATTGCTGGGAAATAATAAGTTTAATAGGGCATTTCATAAGATTAATTATTATGGCGATTATGGCGGTATCACGATATTTTAGATACGGCGCACACATTTAATTGAATATGGTAGAACCTAAAATTTTTTTGTCATTGCTGTCTTAACTTAATTTAGAGAAACATTAGAAGAAGAAAGAAAACTATTTTCGGTATTTTTGTAGAATTTTTCGCTTAACCTCTTTCACCAAATTTTGCAGCACATTGAAAGTTTTTTTTTCGAATTCAGAAAGATTTGTGGCCATCTTCCCCTCATTTTTTAGATTTGATGAGAGCTTAATGAGAGCCTAGTACCACTAAATTGACCATAATTCCGGGGCTTTTGGCGGATTCTCTTAGTTTCCAACAAATTGCATGCAGTTTTGTTGAAACCATTTAATTGTCTCCCTTGCGTTATGTGTTGTTGACAAGTCTGGACAAAATACCATATTGTAGGAACTGTATGCTTCCGTGTTAAGAGAAGAAGCTATTTTTTAGGATATAAAAGCTTTTAACTTAAATTTGAAGGTTCGAATTTTATGCCATCAAATCACCAGTGAATTTGTTACTACGAACTCCATTATGTCATTAATTGAGAATTTTCCGTGTCTTGAGATATGTCATGGGTTGACGTTGTCATAACCTTTGATGGAGGGGATGTACATATATGCAATGGATTTGTAGGAGAAGAGAAAAGATGAATCCTCCTTTTTAGAGACAGTCCATCCTCGACAAATGCTGTTTGCCACCTACTTAGAAAGAGATCAAGGAAGTACGATTGATGAAAACCTTACGAAGTTTGTTCATCAACACAGACCACAACCGACCTAATGAGCTCACTCCAAAGTGCGCAGGCAGTAGATTGCCTTTGTCTAAAGACCTGATAGCTGAAATGTTCGTTGAGATCGAGGATAAGGTAGGGTTTTTAATGTATTTGATGAGCTATCAAAAACGTTTGCTATCTTAAGGGCACTGTTGTTTATTTTTGACGGTATTCAAATTCCACGCACTTAAGAAAAGCTTTGCAGTCATTATTGGCTTACTTGAACTTTGTTAGCCTTTTCTCTTTTGGATTGACCTTGTAAGACCGTAAAAACATTTGTCTAAACTGCGTTCTAGTCGTCCTCTACTGCTCTTAATTATATACTTTACTTCATTTTACTTAAACTAGTTTTGTTTCTGTTAAATGTTTCTTGTTAAATGTTGACCCAGACAGTCTATTTTTATAGAAAAAATTAAGAATTTTCTTAAACATGTGTAGAATATTATTTCAGAATGACTTACCTTATTCAGTATATCCAATCTCTTGTACAGCGATCTAGCAACACAGTAAAACATACTAACAATAACAGATATTCCGGCATGTTCAACAAAAAATGTCACACACAAAAAAACCGAGGGACTCACATCCATCCGGAACAACAAATAAAAACACCCGACCGTAAAGATACAACTTAAAAAAAATGTAACACCCAACACAAAGATAATAAATCTCATAATCAATGTATAATTCATTTGGATTTTGATTTTACGAAACCGTTTATCAGCATCCGTCAATATTCGAAACGTTTTCAAAAGCATTCGTCTCTTAACTAAAGCCGACAAATAAACAATCGCTGATCCCAGAATACCGCTTATAATCTGGATGAGAGTTCCAAATCTCGTGATTTCGGTTCGTAAAAAATAACCAATCACTGATTCACCGTTTCGTAGTGCAACTATATAACACCAACCATAAAAGATTAATTGCAAAATGGGATTGAGATATCCCAAGACGGTACTCTTGATCTGATTTGTTCCATCCTTGGTGGTGATAACAAGAAAAGGAGTCAATCCGTGGAGAAATGCCACAAGGAACATCGGTTGGAGAGACTTGTAAAAATGACCAGAAACGAAGAGTTCTTTAAAGCGACGGAGAATCGGCATAGTTCTTTGGGTTTTTTGAATATAGTCCTATTAGTCCTGGAAATAGTACGTATACGTCCAGGTGCACTTGTTGAAAATGACTGTTTGCAGATCCAGGGAAATTGTTATCTTTTCAGAGTTGGTTTCGTTTTATTTCACCACTGGTGTGTGTTTACACTTGGAATTGAGAACTTGAAGTGAAAGGAGAAACTAGAAATTACTATCAAATGAATTAGCTAATTAGATACAATGTGTGGTCATGTAATCGTACAAGTGTATCTAATCCCTGAGAGCGTTATGTACAATGCCTACGTTTATCTGTACGATGTCATGCAAAAATGTCAAGAATTATAGATTACTATGTCCTCGTACACTCTCGTAAAATGTATCTTCTATGTTTATGACAATGTTTTTATCTGCAAGGAATTGTTTCTTATGTCTTATGTAAAAGATATTGCTTTAAATATTCGAACCTACTCGTATTAAAGAGCGTTGCGATAAAACGTTAGAAATACGAGTGGTTTAAAAAGGATTAGGTCATCACTTTTACCGTGTTTAATTCTAACGAGGTCAAATTAAGGATAATAACAAACAAAAATGAACAAGAAAAGCTAGCTACATCTAGCTACTCACACCAAATCCCTTTCCAAAGGCGCGTCAGCTGAATCGAGATATTTCTTTAACGCGTCGTCCTTCTGGAAATTTAAAAATTATCTGGC
Organism: Volucella inanis; assembly: GCA_907269105.1. Taxonomy (NCBI): domain Eukaryota; kingdom Metazoa; phylum Arthropoda; class Insecta; order Diptera; family Syrphidae; genus Volucella; species Volucella inanis. The sequence continues at coordinate 22,948,299 of OU026157.1, forward strand.
ATGGTTCTGGTTCTACCTATCACAGTCGAAGTAATTAAACTAGATCTAAGTCCCATTAAAGTTCGTAGATATAGCATACGGCATCACTACCAAAAAAGATTAAAGATCACCAGAAGGTTTTACTCTGAAACAACATAGGGCGGCCACATGCTAAGAAATTTTAAAATTATTGGAAAACAAATCTGACCAAATAAAGATTTTCCCTTTGAAAAATATATTTCTGAGTAAAACCCGGCAACTACTTTACAAATGATCTATACCGGTTAATCGAATCGTTGACCTTATTTAAGTTTGTTCCACGCCAAAATCTCAGCTATTCATCACCTCGCTGCTTAACATGGCATGAAACTAATACCCTCACGGGATACTGAAAGGCACATAGATTTCCAAACAGCAATCAGTTCTCTTGGTACATTTATTACACTTACACCTACGTCAATCAGACGGCATAATCTCAAGGATTAGCAAAGACTAGCCATAGACGGACTCATCGGTATGACTGTGAGACATCTAGACATTCGACTTATACAAACGATCAAATAAACATACTTGATATCCCCAGACTTACAAATATAATCACAGGACACTGAACGGTTAGAAAATATACCTAACGATTGAGTATTCCTCAGGATGTCGTCTGCAGGAGATGCAGATATGAAGAAAATTTTTTTGTTCAGACAGAAAACCTCAGGAAGTTATCATTTCCATGTCTATGAAGATCACTGACCTTGATCAACTAATCAGAAAATCTTCGAAAAACATTTGACGAGTATGAATGTGTGAATTTTGAGTTACGTTAGTATAATAAAGTCGCTACATTCATCTCGATTTGCTGCACTCCTTTCGATTGATCTTATTGGACAACTTAATTTTTCTGAAATCTAACGGTTAATCTAGTCTACTCAGCTGGACTATGTCTGTCTATCAGGTAATCCTATGATGAGTCTTGCGTTTAAGCAAAATTCTTCTGATGGCTTGAGCATTTGCATTGTAAGAGTCGGAAACGACTATCAGGCAGTGTTTTTGGTTCCAGTCCGGAAATCGCCCATTATTACCGTGAAATACCAGGCAGATATTCATTGGGGATGGCGTTATGTCGGTTGTGGAGAGCACAAGGTGGTAAATGTTCTTTGCCTACTCTTTAATCTATGCATCAATATTTTGCCACTTAAACACCTGCAAGATTCGTATGTACCTTATGGTGGCATTATTATAAATCCTGCACCGGTCTCGATTGTTCTGTAAATCAACTTTCTTTCATTTTTTTTTGAGTACTTTTGCTTTCGTAAAATTGCACAAGCTACTTATTTTCATTTCCTATTGGAATGAACTATCTTTTAAGGTGTTGAACACTCACCATCATTTATTTCCTGGCACTTTCACGCCCTAAGAAAGGCACATCTTTCCGTAGTTGCCACGAGTATTACTGCCCAAAGTTCGAGGGAAGCATCTAGCCAAGATCCATGCACAACACAAAATAAAACCAATCGAACCGGAACGGATTATGGTTGAAAGTTAATCAAGGATCCACACCAAGTCTGGGATTCAATTCAATAACTTCGTAATCAAAGATCTTAGCTTGCGCTGTGCCAACTCCCATTTGAAAGTCAAAGAAACTGTTTATACGACTGTTTATAAGCATCATCGGATGAACCGTGAGAAAATTGATTTCCCAACTAAATTGAAAGTTGCTCCTTTAACCCCAAACCGATTGCAACAAATTTACTTACAGAGCAGCTCTTAACCTAGACCTCTGATCTACGATAATGAAGCAACATGCTGTGCATTGTATTATCTTCCAGTGCCTCTTGGTATCATCAATTTGCATTGCAAAAAAAGTCGTCACATTCCACAAATCGTTTCGCATGATTTCATGGAACTTTCTTGCCTCTTTGTGAACTAAAGAAACTTTGGCTGCACGCTTGCCGCCGCCACCGTATTTTTCTCATTTTTCTTCATTTTAAGTATTTTTATTCAAATGAATCGAGTACTGAAGGTGCATCTGTTAGTGTCTCTCCGTTTTTTGCCAAAATGTATCTATAGCCCATGAAGTCTGGCTAAAGAAAGTAAAAGTTTCCAACTACGGTTGGGTAGTACTTCCCCAGATTGTACTTATGCTTACTGGGCCTTGCAACAAATCGCAGTTTCTTACTCGTTTGGTCCGTATAACCAGTACACTAAGCTGCGCGTATCTGTTGGATAAAAAGAAATAAATAAAAAGAAAAAACGTGATTTCACCTTTTTTTCTGTTTCCTCTTGTTGATGTGTGGTACATACCATATCTGCGTCGTCACCGCGAGATGACCGTGAATTATTATTTTTAATAGCTTCATTGACTTTGAGATACTCTTGCGGATGTATACCATTAAACAATGGCTCCAGGTTACAACAAAAAAAAGAAGAAAAAAAAATTGATTTGAGGAAGGCATCAACAATGCATTGATTAAGAAAAGAAAATGAGTTGACTTAAGGCCAAAGACGTGCTTCCACTGGCAGAGTGTGAAATGAGTATTTTGACGCCTTTGGATTGGTATACTTTTCAGTTCTTCAGCTCTCTTTGTGTGTCAGCTTAACGATATCTATTACCTTGCCAATTTAAAGTTCATTGCCCCTGTTAAAGTTAACAACTTGCTCCTCCGGTTAAATTTTATGACTGCTTTCAGACTAACTGGTGACCAGATAAGAACAATAGGAAAAAAATTTTAAATAAAACAACAACGGTGTGAGATATAAAATTAATTTCAGCTTTATTTTGAAGCTACGTTCAAACCACTTCGCTGGCAGTTCTCCAGGCAGTCAGTGCAATTTTTGATAACTTGGTCCAATTTGTGGCAGGTCCGACGATGCCGTCATGCTATAAACCGCACCAAACATTCAATTTTCGTGGATGCATTGATGTTTGGCCGAACACTTGTGGATTGTGTTCGCTCCAATAATGACAATATTTCTTATTGAATTAGTCGCTGAGACAAAAATGGGCCTCGTCTGAGAGGATGATTTTTCAACCAAAGTTCTGATGTTCGGCTAAAGTTTTCAGAGTCCAATTAGCGAACTCATGATGTTGTCTATGAACATTCAGCTTCAAATCTTGTGTTAGCACAATCTTATATAGACGTAGTCCAAAATCCAACCGCAATTCAGCTGATCGGCGCCGAATCGATATTTCTTACGGAAATCTCTCAGAACTATCGGCTTAGACCCGCTCAGGGACCAAACTACTACTAACACGAATTGTAAAGCGGAAACCAAAACTAGGCTCTGCAATCAAATTTCCATTGCCTTCCAATTCCCCCGCTCGGCCTTCAAAATGGCTCAACAGATACCTAAGTGTGATGAGGTATGTAATGGACTCGGCTCCTAATACCTCATCAACTCGCTAACCTAACCTAACCCAATTCCAACCTCATACCTCAAAGTGACCTAGTAGTTAAGGAGCAAGAACCAAGAGAAACTGGTACATCACTCAAACCAAAGTTCCGAGAGCTACTTATAGCGCCGTCCAAAATGTCAAAATTTGTTGCAATTTCATTTAATTCTAATTCTCGAATCTCTAACCAGATAAGAACTGGATCGCAACCAGCTCCTATCACTGCAACTGCAAACGAGGTATTTTAAATCTTTGTAATTGCGACCGCCGGCAGTGAAGGATAAAACCAATAAATACGCTCCTTTATCCTTTTCAGTTTTGAAACGACAGACTATCTTCAGGAAAAAATGAAGCTGGCTGCTTTGACTCGTCTAATGTTGAAAGGCCTCACCATTCGTTTCTCCAATGAAGCTAAGTTTTTAGGAGTCATTCTTATGACATGGGTTTTGTGTCCAAGTGGGATATTCTGCTATGATAAGACAAATTTTATCCTGTGGTTCAATTGTTTAAATCAATGAGCCTTCACATAAATACGACACTAGAAACGGTTTATCTTGGCTGCATGGGAACGTTTTACAGCCTGAATCTGATATAAATATTGATGTTCATATGAAGAGGCTACACTCACAAGGACATTTTCTACTGAGCAGAAGTAATCTTTGGTTGCATTAGAGATTTTGAGAACTTTTGCGCTGATCATCTGCGAATGGCGATGGAAGTATTTTTCCAGAAGGGATCTAGAACGTGGCATTGACACCTCGGTAAAGGATGACAACGTTACACTTTTTAGGTCAACTGCAATGGCACTCTAGATTGCTTACTTACTTACTCACTTATCCGGCCACCGACTCTTGGAGAGTCTGAGACTGAGCCAATGCCGCTGTCCATCCTTCATGGTTCCAGGCATGTAACTTAAAGTTTTCTAGACCAAGGCTTCTAGCTTCCGCCATTACATGATCTTTAAGCCGGAGGTTCGGTCTTCGTTATCTTTAGGAACTAGGTGGGTAGGATTCGAAGATGAGCTGGAGAATTCTCGCCCATTCGTTTGGTATGGCCGAGCCAGTGTAGTCGACGGATCTGCTTCACTGTCTTTCTAACCGTCCAGGACTCAGCTCCATAAAGCAAGACTAGAAAGATAAAAGTACGCTGGGAACGGGCGTTAATGTCGATATCGTCTGCATAGCCTTGCGGCTGGATGGATTTGTTGAATATAGCGCCTTCTGTGTTTACGCCAGCCTTTCGCACTATCTGCTTGAGCACAAGATTAAAGAAATCACACTATAGCGCGTCTCCTCGCCGAAACCCGCTAAATGTTTAGAATAATTCGGGGGATGCATTGCGAATTCATTAGCTTGGCGCGATACATCCGGATCAGTTTTCAGCCATAGCATTATATAATTCAGTGCGATGAATGCTGTAATATGCGGCTTTGAAATCGATGAGGAAATTGTGAGTATCGACTTCAAACTCATTTATCTTTTCTAGGATTTACCGCACGCTGAACATCTGGTCTATTATCTACGGGGTGATTCATCGTGAGGTTTGATTTTCAATAGATTTTTTTTGACAGATCATGCATGACTCCTATCAAACTGCGCTGTCATTTTTGTTTAGTATCTGTACTGTATAAGTATCAGTACTGAAACCACTATTGCTAATACCATTCGCAAATTTGAGTCCCAGTTTACATTAGTGGATGATACTCGACCGGTTAGACCACAGTAGTTAGTGAAGAGACTATAGTAGCTGTAGCTGAGAGTGTACGCGAAGACCGCGACGAATCGATTCTTCGTCGTTCTCAGCAGCTTGGCTTAGCGTATTCGATAACTTTGTTTATTTTACGTGAGGATCTCGGCCTAAAAGCGTACAAAATTAAACGTCATATGAATGGGCTCTGGAAAAACTCAATGAAAATCCGGTATTTCATCGTAAAATTTTGTTCAGCCAATTTTTGACTCAATGGATACGTTAATAAACAAAATTGCCGTATTTGGGCATATAGTAACCCGAAGGGTACCAAGAGCTACCATTACATCTATTAAAAACAGCGGTATGGTGTGGTTTATGGGCTGGTGGAATCACTGGTCCATATTTCTTCAAAAATGAGGCAAATCAGAATGTTACCTTCAATGGTAACCAATATCGCGCCATGTTAAAAGACTAGGTGCTTCCTGAAATTCAAGCACATGGTCTCGGTGAGCTCTGGTTTCAACAAGACGGCGCTACGAGCCACACAGCGCGTGAAAAAATGGACTTGTTGAGAAATCATTTTGGTGAGCATTTAATTTCAAGTTTTGCTACGTTTTAGATATAGGATCGCCTTTCTTGAAATTAGGGCAGATAGAACTGATAGTCCAGTCGTCGTGCATGATTTCATACTCTAATACTTTGCAGATGATCTGGTGCATGATCCTTACATAAACCTCGCCGCCAGCTTTGAAGAGGTTTGACGAAAATCCATTCAAGTCCGCGGCCATTTTGTTTTTCAAATTTTTAATGATCGTGCCGACTTCGTCTAGGCAGTGTGGGAGAACTACTTCATCGACTGGAATTAAATTTTTTTTATACCCTGTCTCACTCTCCTGGTCATGCTGTTCGAAATGCTGCTTAAATACGATTGCATCCGTAACTCCCTGCGGGTCGGCGTTAAGATTACCCTTAATATTTTGAAGGCCGTGAGTTCCTTATGAGCATTCAGTCTTTTTAGCTTTTTTATAAAAGTTTCGCATCTTGTTATTGCTCCTGCACACTTTAATATCAGAGTTGGGAGACTACGAAGGCTCTTTTCTTTTTTCGCAGTAACTTTTCCCCTCCCTCCTACTGGTTGTAGCTCTGTACTCATCACACGTTGCGCGGGTTGTTCTTTGCAACATCTTCCTATATGATTCATCTGTTGTCTTCTTCTTCTGCATACACTCGTCATCATACCATGAATTTCTTATCGGGGGTGGCTGGTAGCCTAGAGTTGCTTTGACTATTTTCTGAATGTTGTTTGCGTTTGTGGTAGGCAATGGCATATTGCAGAGTCCTTGGTCCAGTTGCTCTCAGTAGTCTCTGGCTATCTCTTGTCTGCTCAGGAATTCATTGTTGTACTCATTTTTGTTGTTTAACGCAGCTTTCTTTCATTGGATAGTCGAACTCTGAATCGGGCTGCAACTAAATAGTGGTCAGAGACGACATTTTCCCCTCTACATCTCTGAACGGAAGCCATTTCCATTACCTGTTGTCGTTTCCTTAACAATTTTGACATTGAAGTCCCCGAGCACATCGTACTCCGAACAGGCTCCGTAAGCTCTGTACATGAAGTCGTAGAAATCCTCTTTGATAGGATCCTCAGCTTCATTGGTAGGGACGTGTGAACATAGGAGTTTGATGTTGTAGAATTCTCCGATACGATAGCTAATTTATTTCGATGACCTTCGATGTCAGCCGCTTTCCCACAACGAATCCGCACCAGATATGTGCAACCTTTTGTGGTAGTTGTAATATACAATATATCGCACTCCTTTCTTTTCATCATTCTTGATCTTAATTAGCCTTAAATGTCCTTTTTGAGCTGTGTCGTCGTCTTAAATTGGGTCTGTTATCTTCCAAGGCAGTTAGTTCTCTCATAACAATGGATTTTTACGTACGTACAACCGCCAAATCTGGTCGGGGTTGAAAAACATGTCCTAGAATAAAGTTGCATACTTCACTATTCAATGACTGCTGAGATAGCTATCCAGGGGCGCCACGTGGAGGCTCTATGTCAGCTTGAACTGTTCAGTGACAGGGATCGTATCTGCCATCTCTCCTAGTTGAGCGCCCTTAGAACTTTACCCTGTATGTGCATTTTCATGCCATTGGAGGAGTTAGGCCCACCAACTCACTCTAGGTGGCCCCAGATTGCAGGCCACAAATTGAACGCTTCTGCGCTTGCATGAATTTTCTGCTTACTTTAATAGACTTACACATTAGGCTGAATGTATTCAGCAAGCCAGATCCACTTGATTACTGAAGCGGTTACTCCTTGTTCTAAGACTGAGAAACCTAACTTTTGATTGCTTTGTTCCGAAAGAAAAAAAACTTTTTGCCGGACATTTTTGAGCCCTGATAGACTTACTGAGTGGTAACCGCGGATAGGAATGATAGGATATTAAGATAATGGATAATGTTAGAATTCAATGCAGAGGATTCCGTGACAAAGAAATTTACGAGGCCCCGACATATCATATTTCCAACGACTATTTCAGCAAAAAATAGTTTTTAATTTTTAGATGAAGTTGACACTCAAAGCTTGACCAATTGAAAACAGAACAAGTTCACTTGTAACCTTCCGACATCTTTCATCATTCTCAACTTTAATTTGCCAATCACCTTTTGAAATGTCGATGGTTCTACTAGTGTCCCGACATTTGAATTTAAATACGTCTATCTGTCGGCTAATTTAATAGAAACATTCATAAATCAATTAGATTTGACTACCATCATCACTTAAGCAATGAGAAATATTTTCAATTTGCTTCAAAGGAAATCAACTATCGCAACGTGTCTTTTGCATTTCTAAATATGACTTTGTCTTCAAATTAATGACCAACATACGAATGGCAGTGCTCGTATGAAAGTATAAAATTTGCAACATTGCCGCTTTTATGATCTGCAGATGTACAGAATATAGTGAATGTAGTCATATCTGGAAATATCGTTAGCTGATTGGTAAGAGTGTTTAGATGTTAATTGCAATTTACCCAAGGAATCACGTTGTGTACAAGTATCATTAAGGAGATACAATTTGGATGACTTACCTGCACAATTCTCTGATGGCTGACTGAAGGTTTGCTTTCTTTTTTAAAGCTTCTCGTAGATACCAGTACCTGTGAATGGCAGTATTGGGAAACTATGATGAACTTGACGCACCTAGATACAATTTTGTGGACCATGCCGATATTTTAAATGGTCATAACTAATTTTGAATAGATTTTCATCTTTAGGTTTATGTTAGGAAGGGTTAGATTGTTTGTTGAGCTACTGGTATTGTAATACGCTATGCTAAAAAAAAAACGATCAGTAGTTATTGACGACTTCTGCATTTCAAATTCATCCTCATGTTTCCGTGTAAATTGAGCCAAGCCGGGCTATTGTCCAAATGAAATCTGTGTATCCGAGTACCTGTGTACCTATACACATAGCTGTGTACCGAGCGCATTTCACCGGTGTATTATAATTGAATTACTTTCGATTTAAATTTGGTGTAAATGCGATTAAATGAACTGGTCAGGTGCAGCTGTGGAAAATTGGGTTGGGTGTGGATACGGAGAAAACTGGAAATGTACCTTTATCATGTACTCGTATCATTATTTTTCTGGCTAACAATAGCAGAAAAGGTGCGAGTTTGATTGATTATGTCTGTAAAGTAGTGGATTATATCCAGAAGTAGAGAGTTAGAGATATGCTTGGAGGTTCATGAGATTATTTAAATGATGTATTACGTAAAATTTGTAAACAAATGAGAGTTGTTGCATTCTAAAGTGGACTCATTGACCAGATTGGTATCTTTTTGCTTTGTGATATTCCATTCGAGGGGGAATATTCCAACGATATTAGCTGCTCGAGCTATTTGCTTTCAAAATTCATAAAACTGTCCTGTGTGCCTTTCTTATTAAACTGCACTTACGGACATAGAATTCAAATATTTCCCATGAGAGACTGTCCAATAGGCATGTTTTTGTGGGTTGCTCTTCTTAGCTTATCTGTTCTTTGCAGTTCAGTTCGCAGTTGTAGCGACTACAATATATGGCCGAGGGGTAACGCCGAAGATTCTCCATGGGGCGTCTAGTTAACAAAAAATAGCGTGCTCCGATCGTTTCTAAATGGGCAGGAATATTTGCGATAACCCCCGTGGGCGGACAGAAATTTCGTCAGTTAGTAGTTGCAATCTCCGTGCATTTATACGGTACCAATTTATATATCCATCTACCTTTTATTGTATTAGCCCAAAGGGTCTATCACATCGTCATTGAAGCTTCTTTTTTATCGTTTTTTAGCATCTTGATACCAGTACCATCGTGATGGCTCTATATTATTTTGTTGTATATTCTGAGATATCATAGCGACCATTTCAACTACTAGGTGGCGCAAAAGTCAGAAAATGCTAGAGTTTTTGCAAATTTCAATTCAATTCAATGCTTTGACATTTGTGAAGTAAACAAAATACACGTTAACAAGACTTGAATCGCTATACTCCTAAAGAATGCGGAATAATTGTTACGATTTTGCGGAATAATTCATCTGTGATGTTGTCGCAGCGTAAATTTCGGCGTAAATTTTACAGTCGTCCGACACCAACTGGGCAAACACTACAAAATTTACCCGTTTGCCTAGCAGCCCCTGAGCAGCCGTTCTGCTGAGAACATCGCAGTTGTGGTTGACGATGTCGCAAAAGACCCAGAAGTATTGACCAGGTGACGTGCCAGGTATCAATCGGTGGCCTTAAGAGAGAAATTTGGTGAAAGACTGTAAGATGTTCCCTTACAAAGCGCAGACAGTGCATTAGCTGTTAGCTGTTGACTTCCAAGAGCGTGTAATCTACGCTCAAGCTATACTGAATCTCGACCACGAGGGAAACAACTTTTCATCTAAAATCATCATGGGCGACGTGAGCCATTTCCATCTCTGTGGATATGTGGATAAGTAAAATTATTGCCTCTGACACCGAAAATTCACGTATAACCCACGAAGAATCTTTACACCAGCTCAAAGTTACTGCATGGTGTGATGTTTTCGGTGGTGGCGTCATCGAGCCTCATTTCGAGAGGTGGCCTCGTCTGCCTTTATTCTTATTGTTTGTAACACGCTAGAACGGATGTGATAACTCTTAAAAGTAGAATTCATCTATCATGTCTAGATCCTACGATATTAAATAATATGCGCTGTAGAGTTTCCTGTCCTTGTGAGGGTCTTTTGGATAAAATATCCGCATAACCCCAAGGTACTTAACTGTCTTTTGAACCTGATAGTTCGGTAACCGTCTTTAAAATGAACGCATTCAACGGCTGTTCGACTAATTATAACGACATCCTCTTTCTGATGATCAGCTAGTTTTAGTCCAGTAGACACTAGCTAATCTTTTATCGGGGTAAATGCTTATTTTCTGATTGAATGTATCTATTTTGTTATTGTCACCACAGCAGTGTCTGTGGCGAATGGAGAATTAAAAAATGCTCGTGAAGCTAAGCCTTACTTTGTTGTGAGTCTCAGTAACTACTTAAAATTTGAATACACTCCTACCTCAACTTTCTAGGGACTTTTGTCCAATCAGTCCCCCTTCTTTCTTCTCAAAGATTTTGGAAAGACCCATTGATACTTTTGTGATCATAAATTCGATCTGTGGAAAAAAACATTACAATCGCTAACCAGTTTCATTGAAAAATGGCTAACAAATAAGGGATACTCCATGGTAACTTTCCTAGATATTTAATCTAGATACTTTATTGATCAATTTACGCAATTTATGCGTGATCGATGATATTAAGAGTTTGTCCTCCAGAAACAACATAAGAAAGTTCTAGCAAAAGGTAAGAAGAGTATATCAAGGCTACAAGATCCGTACAGAAATCTATAGAGATGAAGAACGACACATTATAGTAGAGTCACAGTAGGTGCTAAATATATGGGAAAACATCTTCTGCAGAAGTCCAATATTCCGCTATCAGGCAGAAGAGACCATTCAACTTAGACGACAACAGGCAATGCTTCTCTCAACCTGACCAAAATGAAGTTAAGATAGTAATATCTAAGCTGAAATCCAACAAAACAGCTGAAAACGTCGACTTACGCCAAGGTATTCCAATTTGCTGGAAATGACTTTGTGTAGACCAACTTATTTCTCAGATCTGGTCAGAAGCGTAAAGAAGAAAGGTATAAATCTCCTCCACATCCCAAACAAGATCCTATTTGCCATATTGTGTGAACGTCTGAGACCCTTCGTCAAGAACCTTATTGACTCCCATTAGTATAGTTTTATATCAGGAAAGTCCAAGGTCCACCAAATCTTCACACTTCAGCAGATTCTGCAAAAAACTCAAGAAGTCAAAATCGATACCAACCATCTTTTGATCGGTTTTCAGACTACATATGACAGCATTTATAGAGACGAGCTGTATACAATTTCAATTTTGCCGCTTCTATTTCAACTGCAAATATACAAGTGAGAGGTCCCTGAGTTCTGCCAATGTAATCAGCATTTGAAAGTTACTGCATAGACTTTTGGAAAATTGCGTCTCTAGTGTTAGATAACGAGTTTCAGACATTTTTTCAAGTATTATGTCGAGAAATTCACAGGACGGTGTATCACTTTGTCTAGTACCTCTTTTGACAACATCGATGTTAGCGAGATTGCTCCTTACGAAACAGTGAACGTACTTCATCATCATTTTATCATATGAGGGACATATCTATAAGTTGTCTCTATAGATCCTGTCGTTTACGGGCATAAAATCAATACAGAGGTGTTGCACTTCCGCCAGCATTTTTTGGGTAATCCGCAACTATAATCGTGGTCTTAAAACCGTACTGTCCAATCAGATTGCTAACAAATTGTCTTAGATGTTTTCACATTATAGCAGACAAAATCTCGCGAGCGATCTTAAAAAGACTGATGCTTCTTTTATTGGCCCTAATTCCGGGATCTCCTTTCTTTTGGACCAGGAAAACTATGCTTGGATTCCATTCATAAGGCATACTTTCCTCCGACCAAATTGTACAAATGAGTTAGTATATGCTTTCTCTTGTTACTTCAACTAATTCGGCAACTAGTACGTTCAGCCCCGTAATCTTGTTTTCTTTAAGTTTTGATTTAACTACCTTTAGTTCGTTTCTTTCTTATGAATTGAACTTTTGACTTTCATTACTCAAGTTGATAGATTCGTTCTGCCTAAAAGCAGAGTTTGCGTCGTCCCCGCTGTTTCACAATCTGCAAACATGGTTTTCCGAGTACAGACTATGGTTCTTCTTTACTCATGTCTACAGATTTATGTTCGGTTAAACTTCCGAACCTTGTTCCTGGAGTAGTAAATTGTTTCCTTTTTATGCTTTGCAGGTAGACTACACGATCAGCTCTTGTTCTTCTTTACAGTGCCATTCCAAAGCAAAGTTTTCTTTATGCATATTCTTGTATCGCTTTAGTTGCAGCATTAACGCTCTTAATCTTAATTTCTTCAACAAGGTTGAGGGATATGAGATAGAAGAACTCTCTGTTACACTAACAGTGCTCCAAAGTATTTATAATTTCCTAACAGTATTTCTCCGTTGAAGTATGGTATGGTATCATATATCATAACTGCAACGATGTAATAGTTTGGCTCTACATTCGACTCTGGGGATGTCCGCGGCTTTATAATTCAAAATTAGTGCTTGCATTGATCGTAACATGATCCCACATTAATTATTGGGCTGAACATACCTTTTTAAAGTTCAACAATGAATTAGTCCTTTTCCGAGGCGCTATTGATTGCATCGCGACAGATGAATTTTCAAGTGACTGAGTTTTCACCTCCATGCTCAGCGCCCAACTTGAAGAGCTAGACATTTTCAGTTACCCCATGGGTATTCCAGGCAGCTCATTCAAGAAGTCTGTCAAGCTGACTATTGACGACAATATTGGTTTGAAGTTTTCTTTCTGAGATTCAGTCATTTTTCCTCCTGCTAAGCACTCGCTCATATACGTAAGTTTGACAAGTCTTCCCACACCTGAACAAAGCCAGTTCCTGGTGACTACACTACCAAAGTAAGATAAACACAATTAATGTGAAGTCATAGTTACAAATTACATTTGCCTTTTTCGTAAAAATAATTACCTTTACTCGTAATAAAATTGTAGTACGTATAAGCCTTTATAGTGTCAGAGTTCGGGGAGTAGTGTCCTTTTATCACTTAATTATTAAGTGTCTTTAACTCTTTTTGTTTTGATCAGGTCTGTGTACTGAAATCCAAACCTTAAAATCATTTGCTACCCTAATGTTATGCAGAGTTATGAGTTATCCTGTGTGGGATTCACTAGTAAGTGGATTCACTCTCATCGAATAGGTCCTTGATACAGACTTTGTCAGTGCCAGGAAATTCAGCCCTTCTTTGGCTATCTTTTTAAAACAGAATTCCAAATAGGTTGTTGTACAAGAACGTGCTTCCCCTGGTCTAATCTTTTAGCTCAATGTAAGAACTATCTAAAAATCGGTACACAAAACTTTACTCTTTACACCTCTCTGGCAAAGATCAGTTTCTAACCTATAATTTGGAGAATTGAAAAATGAAAACGATTAGAAAAAAAAAAAAAACCAAATTGAGTATTCAAAAGCAATCTACAACAGCCTTCGTCATTAATATTCAATAAACTTCACCTAGAACTAATTTTGTGCCATTAATTTTAAGAAGAACTTGTGATTCGTATTCGCACACGTATTTTGTTTTCAGATGCAGATACTTTCAAGTGTCTCAGGTGTCTAATGTTTAATGCACATATGTGTACATAGACTAAGGTCAGACAATCGCTTTTTTAAAGATGTTACTCAGACTGGAGAGTCTCAGTCTAAGCATGCAATGATAATGATAATGATGAGCTGCTGCTATAATTACTAATAACCAACCGACCGAACGACCGTTGGCCGTTCAACCAATTGTGGCATCATATCTCCATAGAGCAGTCAGCCTCGGACAAATCACAATTCAAACCGACGACCTAGTTCGGGTTCACGTACGGATACATATGACTCTACTCTAGTACACCATACAGTATTCATGCACAAACTCTAATTAGAATTATCGATTCATCGCTGACGACTAACGAGGAGCCAGTTGATTATTATGTAACTTTGATTAAATTGTTTAAAAAATCTCATCACGTACCGAATTGTCTTTAAAGGGTCACTGTAGGGGGAACACGAAAAAAGTCAAATAACTCATCAATTTCCGATGTCCAATGAGACAATCGTGCATGTCATAGATACTTTGACACATAGATGCCATTGTGCGAAAGTGAAAACTTTCATCGCGGAAGACAAATGGCATGTAGGAATGGAATTTTGAGAAGACACTCGATAGATAGTTGCACAGCCAACAAGCAACTTTTAGTGTAAATGAGTATCTCACGGGGTATTTACGGTTTTTCTTTTTTGCATTTGTAAGATAGTAAGTGGCCAAGCAATATGGACTTACAGCAAGACAATCTTATACTCAACAACAGCCCGAAGGCATTCGATCGAAAGTGAAAACGAAAATGTCATACTGGAATAGCCGGTGGGAGTTTGCAAAGCACCTTACTAAAGGTTTAGCCATTATGACTCCACGCTGTGGATGGTATCTTAGGAATTTCTCTTTCAAACAAGTTGACAGAAAAGGGTGTGAATTTCACAGATAGATTTATATACATACATTTATGACATCTTGATCCATCCCAGGTGCCTGATTGGGGATAATTATGCTCTTCGCTGATTTCACGCTTTATTTTTCAGATTTATTTGCTGATTGCGATGAGATTAATTTTACTTATACTGCATAATTGAATTTCTAAGGGGGCATTTTGAAGGCCAAGTTTGCTTCATACTGTGACATAACTTTCAATTAATCAGGATAATCTGCTATGGTAGCTAGTAGTGCTTCAAGTCTTGATAAGACCGGCTTATTAATTCACTACTTGGGAAACTACACGGGAGTTTGTGAAAAATTCAGAACAGTTGATAAATATCTAGAATTTTCGCGCCATCCTATTGGAATGTTGATAGCGTGCATGGCTTATTTTCCAGGAAAATTATTTTGGACTTGGTTACTGATAAACCGTAATAGTGCAGGATGCAAATTTTTTTCTTTTTAATAGGTGTTGTTGCTTTTAAACATTGAGTAGTCAGGCATGGATTTAAGCTGTGCTAGATGCTGATTCCTCTTTCTTCTTTTATTAACCATTGAAATGTGGAACTTATCAGTCGTTTGCGGAACGATGAGTAACCGCTCCAGTACAAATAGGCCAGTGCAAATAACATTAGCTAATTCGTTCTGTATTCTCACTGGAAGGAGATGCTGTGTAACTTATTTCTAACATATTCATGAGCTAAGCAAAAGTGTGAAGCCACGTTACAATGCCATAAAGTAGTTTACGGTTTTTTTTTAATTCAAAAACAGCAGAAAAGTCGCTGACCTCTTAGAGACGTCGAGAAGCATTATTTAACATGCCAGAGTCTTTAGGAGTCATGCCATATGCAGTTTTGTTAATATAAAAGCCCAGACCAATGACCCTGACAATTCTTGCCTAAGAAACTCTCTTATAAAGTTTGCCTGACCTATAAGCGATCTTATTTTGTGCGACCGCATTGTCAACTGAGACTAAGACAAGACTCAGTGAATTCTGACTTACGATAGCATTTAGAGAAGTCTTGCATTCTTGAACTAGTGAGAAGAAACAGTAAGAGCCTAAGTGCTGGTTAAGTATAGATACAAACGAAGATATTTCACAAATTCTTCACAATCAGTATTGCGTATATCATCGTACAGCTGCAAATTTCCCTAAGGTTTTGAAGTCATCCATGAAGAAACAACTACATGTCTTTCCTGATTCAGATTTTGGTTGAAACAGGAAAACACAGTTTCGTACTTTCACAACAAAGGAAGTTCTGGTGTCATGTCCACAGGACAAGATCTGAAAGTTTATCAAAACCCATGATACTGAATTGCCTTAGACCACTTTTTTTAAGGAAAGATTGTTTTGATAGTGTAGCTGATAATATTAAGGGCAGAGCAGAGCCAGGCTTGCTAAGGAAGGCCTGAGATCGTTCTTTACAATTTAGTAAAAGCAGATGCATATTCTTGTGAAGACTTTTCCCACCAAACAGCCCAATTTTATGATATAATTGGCCGTGTAGATCCAACGGACCGTCTTATGGACCATGCTTCACGTTTTGGCGAAAGCTGCTTACCTTTTCCAGGAAGCCAAAAGGCGACAGTATTGAACGTTAAAAAATTTGCTATCCGGGTTTACAGGCAAATATTTATATTTGTTTCAAAAACGAACAATGATGCTTTTAATCACTAACCAACTTCCTCCTTCTTGTTAAGCGAATAACCTCAATTTTGAGGGGATTGACTCAAAATCCATTTCTATAGCACAAATCGATGGTCAAACCAAAAACTGTCCGTGTTTTAGGCATGCTCCAACATACAGAACAGTTACATCATTTGTGTATCACCAAAAAGGTTTTCCCATCGAAAGGATTCTCAATGTAGATGTATAAATGCCAGGTGCGTCGTTCATGCTGCCGGTTTTGAGTAGCAGTATCTTCTGCGTTGTTAGGCATATTTCATCTTGAACAGAGGATGTGCATATTTAGGCCAAGCACTTTCTCCATGCTCCTCAATAGAAAGGAAGTCAGACTAATAGCTCTGAAGCTGTCAGGGTAGCAGCAAAGTTTCTCTTCAGCAATTGGTCTACGAGTATACAACAAAAAGAAGAAACAACGTTGTTGATGGCCCTTAATGCAGCTTTTTACCACAGAGAAGAAGATGCATGTTTACAAAAAAGACGACATGTTCATAATAATAGAAATGCTCAGGGGCATTAAAACTCCAGTGTAAGCTATACCAAATATTTAAATGTGCAGCCCGTTACGTGAATATTAAGGAAGGTTCGTGTGTGTGTGTTTATCAAAACCGATGCAAATCATTCATCGGGTTCAGATTTTTTTTTTTTTTTTTCCGTGGGAAGTTGACAAATCTTCATAGACACTATAGGCCCTGAGCCTATAGTAGTGTGAGATTCTTACTCACTAAAAAAAAACATCCCTTATGCAAACCACGACTGAATTCACACTCAACAAGCAGTTCTTCTATCGCATTTTATTTTGTTTTTATAAGATATCCTGAAGGCGATTTTCCATTGAAAATTCCTGTGTACTTTAGAAAAACTACGCGCTGCTAATCACCGATCAAGATCGAGAGGCTTAGTCCTTTTCAGACGGCGAAATTAATTTGTCTCGTCGAGGATCCGTTGAACAGAAATATTCGTATGACCTTGTAATCGATTATTATATTTTTGCGCAAATATTTTAATTACGTTCTGAACGTTTTCGACTCCTAAGTCTCTGTGGATATCATCGTTTCTAATGTACCACGGCGCATTAACAATACCTCGAAGAACTTTGTTTTGGAATGTCTGTAATACATTAATGTTACTATTTTTAGTACAACCCCAAAGTTGTACACTATGTGTCTAGATCGGTTTTAGCACTTGCTTGTATAACAGCAGTTTGTTCTCTAAGCTAAGCTTGGAATACTTTCCAATAAGCCAGTAAATATCTCTATATTTGATTTCAAGCTCTTCACGTTTTTTCTTGACGTGTGCTCTCCATTTTAGTTTAGCGTCGAGTGTCATACCGAGATATTTGGCCTCGTCCGCGGAAGGAATTCGTACTGCGTTGATAAACACCGGTGGATTCTCAATTTTCTTGAGAGAGTGAAGTTCACGTGGACAGACTTGTTTTCATTAAGCGCGATTCGCCAAGTCTTTGTCCAATTGTAAATCCGTGTAAGGGCACGTTGCAACTTGGCAGTTGCTTCTTCGACTGTTTTAGCCGTTGCCAAAATGGCAGTGTCATCAGAAAATGTGGCTAGGACAGTGTCGTCCGTTTGCGGTATATCGCGGGTAAAAAGCAAATATAGCGGAGGGCCAAGTACACTTTCTTGCGGTACCCCCACCTTTATTGTCCTAAAAGTGGAATATTCGTTTCCGTGTCCCACACGGAAGAGTTGATCTTCAAGGTATGAACCTAAAATACAAGACAATTGCTGGGGTAGGGCTTGTCGGAGTTTATATTTTAGGCCTTCATGCCATACCTTATCAAAGACTTGCGAAATGTCAAGGAATGCGCTTGAACAGACTAACTTACACTCGATTGCTCGTTTAATTACATCGGTTATTCGATGCACTTGGTCAACTGTAGAGTGTTGGCTTCTAAAGCCAAATTGATGATCAGGCAAGAGGGAATTTGTGTCGGTAATTGGTAATCGCTGACACATATCTCATGCCCAAAACACTTAAAAAAATTGCATGACATGAGCCGACCGATATGCCAACATCCTCATCAACTTTTCCTATGGTAATTCGATGATCACATTTTGTTGATGTGATATGGCGTCTAGAGCTAAGTCATTGGCATCTTCCCGGTCATCTTGGAAGATCTTGTACCACTCATTAATATTTTTTTACCTAGAGCAGACTATTTTAAGTGTTTTAGAGTACTTGATTCCATTTTTACACAAAATTTGATGCAAATACTTTGCTCTATTTTTTATAATAATTGAAAATCGTCGAGCACACCCAAATACGTCTAACCTTTCTATCTCACAAAAACAAACTAAGTATGCTATATACTTGAAACTTTGAACATATGATATATTCGGGACATGTGTTCCAATACAGTAAAAAAAATCGATAATCGAATGTACGTTGCCCGCGAAATTTCAAAAGTCGCCTTACTTTTTGAACACATTTCATACATATGAATTACTTTTTTTCTTTTAGCTGTATATTGTATTATATACATATTATAGTACCTATTTTCAACATCCTTTAAATGTCGGTAGAAATGGCTCTGCATTTACTGACTAGCCACATCGAACAATCCCAATAATATAGAGATTACACAATGTTTGCTTTCGTGGACATAGAGGGCACCTTAACAACGCAACGTCAACACATCCGCAATCACGACTGCGCTGTCAAATCTGCGATAGATGACTTACTTGGGGAGTTGATCAGTCTTATGCAAAAACTCAGGATAATCAGCTCCAAACTGAGTGGAACTTCTGCTTAAACATGTGTCAGCAAAGGTAAGCCGAAAAGTGGTGTCATTTCTCTCCTTTCCTGGAACTTAGTGGTTAATGAACTGCATATATATCTGGAAGCGGGAGGTGGCAGGGTGATTGCCGTTTCCGATAAGCATCTTAATACCATCAAAGAACTGCTTCAGCTGAATCTTAACAGATTAATCCGTTGGGTGAATCGCTAAATAAAACTGATTTTGTCCTCCTTTCCACAAAATACAAAATTCCAGTTATAGGCCCTCTCTCAATAAACGGTTCCAGTTTAGTGTATTCCGATACAGCAAAACTTTTTGGTCTCGTTTTTGACGGGATACTAGACTGTAAACCTAACATTCAGCAAAGAGTCAAGAAAGCTACAGTAGCTGTATTCTCTTGAAAGAAAGCCATTGGGAACAAATGGGGCCTTCAACATCAAATTATCCACTGGCTATACATCTCGGTCATAAGATCGATACTCACCTACGATGTTGTTGTCTTGTGGACGGCCTAAGACATTGCAATCAACTGCAATTAATTAAGCAGAGTCCAAAGAACTGCATATCTATGCATAAGCGGAGCTCTACGTTCTACTCCCTTCGCGGCTTTAGACACTCTGTTTCAATTGATACCCCCCGACATCTTCAGCAGGCAAGTAGCTGCGAGTGCAGTTATTTTCCTTAAAGGGACTACAGAGTGGACAAATAATTTATTCTTAATATATTAGGAATCCTCACAGAGAACACCAATTACACCATACCTTAACTTCGGTTCGACAAAGTCTTTCATGCGAACTTCTCCTCTAAATCCTTCTGGAATGAAGGTGCTTTCATAGAGGACAAGTCAATCCACTTCTACACAGATGGATCTAAAACCGATAGCGGAGTTGGTAGTGGTGTTTTCTCAGAAAAGCTAAATCTAAGCCTCTCCTTCCCTCTTCCAAAACACTGTAACGTGTTTAAGGCGGAAATTTTGGCTATTAAGGAAGCACTGTCCTGGCTGAAGAAAAACGTGATATCTGCAAAGGATATCCGCATCTTTTTGGATAGTCAGGCCGCTATTAAGACCCTGGACTGGGTCTTACTGAATTCTAAAACCGCCCTTGAATGCCGATCATCTCTTACGGACGTAACAGAGCAGTTCAACCTTCACCTTTGTTGAGTGCCGGGTCACAGGGACATTCCAGAGAATTGTAGTTCCTACGAACTCGCCTAAATTGGAACTACTCTATCTATTCTACTGGAAAAGGGTAGCATAAATATACCAATCGCTACATGCAAATCATTATTAAAGCTTTATGCTGGATGCTAATAAAAGAACAGACTTTAAATGGACCGGTTGGCCAACATGTCTAGCGACTTAACAGATCTACTCAAAGTTAGATCTGAACCGCTCTAAGAGTTAGATTCTTATAAACAGGAAACATTTCAGCGCCATCATAAATGTCATCCCTGGATACTGCCTTATAGGCAAGCATGCAAGAAGGCTTGACGACTTTACAAACGATTTCTGTTGAAACTGCATGGACGAGGAGGAAGAGGAGACAATCTTCCAACTTTTCTGTATTTGTCCAGCTCTCTCCCAGAGAAGAAAACTCCAACTAGGAGCATTCTTCTACAATAACTAAAACGATCTAAAGAATATAAATGTTAACTCTCTTGCGCTTCATCATTAGCTCAAATTGGTTCCATGATTGGGCTACCCTGGGCAAACATGGAGAAGGATTTCTGGAGGAAATCTGGATTTTTAGGGAGCATGTACATTCTTGAGTTGCTCTCAAGATTTACTCAATAGATGTGTATCCGGAAGCAGGGTATCCAACTCGTCTGCTCATCTTGCCAGAACTATCATTGCCTTTAGATAAGAGCTCTGAACCGTCTTCATATTGATTGATTAAAAGCTCGCCTTTCACAAACGATTCATACATGAGCAAATGTAGAAGTCATTAAACGTCATTTCCTCTAGGAACAACCAGTACTCAGTGCGTATTGTGAGTAGCTAAAAGCTTTACCTCAACTTAAGGTTACCACACTTATCAGTAATGTTTTCATCTTCAGTCACTTCCTGTACAAATTTATGTTGCTAAGCACTTTTAGCACTCCTATCCGTAATAGACAAATTAATAAAAATAAACACTTATGGGCCTTAAGAAATTCAAAATAACGATCCACAAATGTAGCACTCTTCACAGATCTATAGGCTGCAAATAGTTTAAGTCTTAAAGGTCTTAAAGTCTTAAACAGCAACAACACTTCTTACGTTCGCTAATCGACTCGAAACAAAAACATTGACTTATGCTTATTGAAGCTGCTAGAGCCTTAGGTTGTAGGTTAACAAGCTGGCATCTTGAATCAATAATCGGTTGCCAGTTGTTCACACTACTTGTTGGCGGTTGTCGGTTATAAGTAGATTATAATCCTATCTGATTCATTTCACTGTCAACTCATAATTGATGTAGCAATTCATACATCTACTCATTGGCAACTACTAGTACATGGCTGTAGCTAGTCTCTCAGGGATTGCACCACCCTTGGGAAAGGTTTTGACTCAGAAAGGTCTATTTGGAAATGTGTATGAGATATTCTCTTCGTATGCAAATTGTTGCTATGCCAAGATGATAAACAAAAAGAAAACGGTCTTCGTATCTTTTTTAAGTACGGGAATGTTCCCATGGTTAATCTCTGTGGCTTAGCTAAATATCTTACCAATTAACTTAAGAAAGTATCTGTATTTTGCCTTCGTCTAGATGGATAGAAGACAACAACAACCAGACAAATACAACTCAGTGGTGAGGGTAAACCTCTCAGAGAAGTGTTGTGCAATTTGACGCCGTCGTAAGTGTTTCTCTGTTTCTGGTATGATGATGGCATGAGGGACGAATTCGTTCAGATTGCAATTGCATGAGTATCTAAACCAAAGACAAACATCAAGTTTTTGTTCTTTAGCTGCAATGATGCAAAACACCGGTTAAAACAGGTGAGCAAACACACAAGGCTCGAGAGTGCTCGTACCATATGCATTTCCATCTCCATCTTCATCTCCATCACCATCTCAATACCACTCAACATTCTCCAGGTGCGATACAAGTTTTGTAAGTAAATCATCGTCGTCTTCGCCACTAAACTCCATTATCAGAAAATGTTAGAGAATCGGATGCACTATTTCGCAATCAAATATCATCTGCTTCTTCAGTTTGGTTAGACATTTTCGTTTGCTTTGTTTGAACTCGTTGTTAATTTAACAGTGAATTCACCTTGCGATTTAGTATTCGTACGCCCTTTTGCCGGCCTGCATCTAGGAAAATTGATAAACAACAGCTTTTGTTGAAGGTTGAATATTATCTTGACTGTTTCATTGGTTGCAACAATTAGTCATGCCATGACGGTGAAGATATTGTTGTTTGATTGTGGAGGTTGGTTTCTTTTTTTATTTTTTTGTAATTTTTGGCACTGTTTGAGTAATAACTACATATACAGATGGTAGAAGGGTAATTAGTCTTAACATTTTCGCCTTTGAGGCTGAGCAATTGTACGAAAATTGTTTTTTTTATTGAGCAATATTAAAATACGAAATACAGTGCTTTGTGGTTAGATACTTTCGGTGTAACTACATGTTGAGGAGATCCATTAGCAATTCTGGGCAATGTAAGTCAATGGTTTTTAATCAAGTTCGTTACTCAACTCTTTTGTTTTTGTTTCGTTTGTATTGTTCAGATTATTCGTAACCTCCTAGATTAGGTTAAGTGCTCAATGATATTTAATTGCACTTGCTAACAAGATCAGACTATGAGTGATAATAATCTGTTTTTCCAGAAAAACAAAAAAAAACTTTTGAGAGGCAATGGGGTGAAAATAATTGGAAAAGAAACATAAAATTATTAAAAAAAAAAAGGTTTGCTCAACTTTGGATTTAAAGCTAGACTAGATTTCAGTACCAATTTCTTATAAAGGAAATCGCTAAACATGAGGAAAAAGCTACTGGATAGATCAAGACATCACAAGAATTAGTTTTCTCCCTAAAACTTGGTGTCTTTGGACTGTCAATGGTATTTAAGAAGAGCAGGTTCGAGTCTTAACATTTTCGTTTTGCCTGGCCATTTATTGTCCTTAAATGAGTTAAAAAGGGTTCAGTTGTTCCTGTTGTTCCTCCACTATCATCTTAAGCATTTTCCAATAAAAGGTGCTATCATGTTTTGACAGATGATAAGAATGATGCAAGAACATAAGCCTGCCAGCCCCCAGGAGAGTCGTATCTTGGTCAATAAGGTGTTAGATATGCATGAAATAGATCAAGAATTTAACTAAAAAAATATTCCATCTTCAAGATTTTGTTGATAATCAGAATCGCGGCATTTTGGGCCATCTAAAAATGATAGCCGAGAAACCTCTCTATCTATCTATCTATGTACATGTATACATGTGCGCAATGTTTATTTCCAACAAGATGTCATCATGTACCACACAAGTGCAGAAATCTGGCTGCGTAACTTCTTAGAATGGTGATCAAAATTAATCGGTGAGAGGGAGATTTAACACTATTAAATGATTAGGGTCCTATCCACAGTCCCTTAGAGGGGACTTGTGAAATTTTGCTTCAAAGACACGATAAAAAATCAGTTCTGCATCGAATTGTTACTGGCGATGAAAAATGGATTTAATTTCAGAGTCTTAAACGGATGAAATCATGGGTTAATCTGGGACAGCAATCAACTTCGACTGCAAAACCAGATCGATTCGGCAAGAAGACAATGCTGTGTGTCTGGTGGGACCAGAAAGGTGTGGTGTACCACGAGCTCCTAAAACCGGGTGAAACAGTTAATATAGGTCACTACCGACAACAAATGATGAATTTGAACCATGCATTGATCAGAAAACGACCAGAATGGGCCAGAAGTAACGGCAAGGTAATTTTACTCTATAACAATTCACCTGCACAGAAAGCAAAACTGGTTGAGGATACAACCAAAGCACTTGGCTGGGAGCTGCTACCCCACCCGCCGTATTCACCAGACTTGGCTCCTTCCCACACCATTGATTTGATCGATGAGACACGCATTAGCTGAGCAGCACTTCGAATCCCACGAGGAAGTCGAAAGTTGGGTGAATTTTTGGTTTGCTTCAAAAGACGAACAGTTTTATTGGCGTGGAATCCATAAATTACCTGAAAGATGAGAAAAATGTTTGTCTAATAATGGTCAATACTTTGAATAAAATGTTTTTTACTTTTCCATTAAAAATTACTGGTGCACCTGGTAAAACTTTTTCCCAACATGATTCAAGGTCCATTGCTCTTCAAAGTCTTTTATGACTTCTACCCGGTTTCGGAATAAATTCTACCGACAAAATGACTCCATACGGTGGAAAAGGATAATCCGTTGGAAAAAATATTAGAAGAGTACGGTGGATACAGAAAATAGGATTGGATCATGTTTATTTGCCAACGCAGGCTGTTTTTCAGCCAATTTCGATTGTCGATTTTCGTATGTCGATTTTCGTATGTCGATTTTCGTATGTCGATTTCCTCACAATATTTGACTGCATTAATCGTTTCTTCTCGTTGAAGAAAGGAAAAGTGGATTGATCCTTTCGATGTTCTTTTAACTTTTCCTATTAGAGATAGGTGTCAACTTATTATCATGAGGGATACTCTCATGTTCCGTGCAATAACCTGCATTATTGCATTATTGCAGTCTATTGTTGGGTCTGCATCTATAGTTGCTTTTAAAATTTTGTCGTCAATATTTCCCGAACAAAACGAATGCTGTGTTCGTTTACCGCTGCGTCATTAATATTTTTTGCTGTCAGAAACGCATTTTGTCTCAATTTGAATTCATAAAGGAAGGAGCCCGAGTTTGAGCTGTCGACAGCATAATAAACATGAAACGTTGGGATTTATGGAAAACAAAATTTATTTCTTAGTGTGGAACAGTTCAAAATAGTTTGTATGAAGGTGCACCCGACACTTAGCGCACATACCCCTTGATCAAAATGTTCCCGGTGGCGTCACCGTGTGGCGCTCTCATTGTTCCGATTTGAGTTAACTTGGTACATCTGTTGTTGACATTCTCTCTAAATCTTAGCGTCATAGCTTGACATTTGCAAAACTTACGTAGCCAAGAGTATATCTATCTCTGTGTGTTGGCGATTTTTCACAATTTAAGAAATGGATTTAAATTTGCAACAACGAACTTGTATTAAATTTTGCGTTAAAAACGGATTTGATGGTGCGCGAACGTTGGAAATGTTGGAAAAGTGTTTCGGCAACGACTCTCTAAAGAAAACGGTCGTTTACCAGTGGCATGTGCGCTTCAAAAGTGGTCGTGAGTCAATTGAAGAAATGTTGGTCAATAACCGCAAATTAACCATCAGAGAGATACTGGAGGACTTGAACATTGCCTATTGATCCGTTCAAGACATTTTGGTTAATGATTTGGGTTTCCGTCATGTATCAGCAAAGTTGGTGCCAAAAGACCTCAATTTCATGTAAAAAATAGACCGTGTTAGCGTCGCAAAAGAGATGATTTCCGAGGCTGAATCCGATCCCACAAAAGGATCATTACTGGAGACGAGACGTGGGTTTATGATTACAACACGCAATTCAGACATCAGGCAAATGAATGGCGTTCACCAAATGAGCTGAGACCAAAAAAACAACGTCGTTTTCAGTCAAAAAAGAAGGCAATGCTCACGGTTTTCATGGATTACAACGGTGTAGTGCATCGTGAATTTTTGCCAGAAGGCCAGTATTATTTGGGCGTTATGAGACGTTTTCATAAAGCAATTTTTCGAAAGAGACCAGAATTGTGGGCAGAAAACTCGTGCCACGTGATAACGCACCCTCGCACAGTGCCATCATTATTCGTAATTTTTTGACAAAAAGTGCAACAAATACCATCCAACAGCCACTGAATTCACCTGATTTGGCTCATTGCCACTTCTTTCTGTTCAATCGAGTTAAAAAACTACTACGGAGAACGCGTTTCAGCAGCCGAGAGGAAATAATGGAAAAATTGCAGGAAGCACTGATGGTCATACCGAAAACTGAATATAAAAAATGTTTCGAGGACTGGATCAAGCGCTGGCATAAGTGTGTTGCAGTCAATGGGGATTACTTTAAAGGGGACAATATACGTAGATTTAAATGAATAAACTTGTATTTTTAATTTTCTGAATAATTTTCTACTTGGTCCATCTATATCTTTAGGTTGAACGTAATTGGCGACAGCTGTTTCATCCATTTTCATGAGAGTGACTGCTGCGACATTTTGGATTTGTTTGCCAAATTATATATTTTCCAAGAATTAACAACAACACTGTCAATCACATTTACTCGCAGGGGTCACCACCAGTTTATTCCTTTCACGTTGATTCTGTAGTTTGATATAACATTGTCATGCAGATCTACACCTCCCATATGCTGATTATATTCGGCGATAACTTTTAGCTGAGGAATCAAATCTGTTATATCTTTTGGCTCTAACTAAAAGTTCGATAGGGCAATTATTCGTTGCAACAGTTACCACAGAATTGTCATTCCATCTGACTTATTTATAATATTTTTTGTTCGTTGTCAAACGAGAAATCATAGGTTCCACGACCTTTTTTCTTTATACTTTTTACAGCTTCCATTGTGCCGTTACATGTGCGATTTTCCCGAATAGTTCCGGTAGTACAGGAACCCTTTTCATTTAGCAGACGGAACAACTTGTAAGAAGAAATGAAGTTGTCAAAAAATACGCGATGAACAGAAGGCTTTTGAACAACCGACAATAAATCCAGTACAACATTTTCTCCCAGTCCCAAATCGTTCTCGTAAGTGCTCATTTTTCCCCCATAAGGAATGAATGTATACAAGTACCCATTGGAACTACACAGTCACCAAAGCTCCAAGCCAAACCTTATTGGTTTTTCCTTAAGATGCATCTTACAACTATGCCGTCCAAAATATGGCACCATTTCCTTGTCGATAGATAGGTTGTTGGAAAGAAATCCAAACTGCATGTTTTTTTCATTTATCATATCGAAAAGCGGTCTTGGTTTCGAAAATCTGTCGTTTTTATCGAATCTGTTCCTACTCATACAGTTTCTTAATATTGTTATTAATTTATCCTCGTCCGTCGGCCAATATAGTTTTGAATTTGGTAACGCATGAAACGCCGAAAAAATTAAATTGCCGACCAAACCGCTCTAGACTAGTTTTGTCAATATCAAATGAATGCCTGTTCTTATCGTGGGCATATTTTTTTGTATAGGAAATAATTTTTCCCAAACTCCGTCACTGAAGAACAATGAAAAAACCTCTAACAGACTTTTACCGCAAATTGTATTCTCAATTTTTTCAAGCAATTTTTTTCTTCGTTCAGTTGTATACCGGGTGAGTTTTTTTAACTTGAGACATCCAAATTACTCGAAGAATACGCGATATCGCGAAAAATGTTTCAGACAAAAGTCACAAGACTCTGAAAGGGACATAAGGTGGTGACCACGAGTTTGACCTTGAGCCCCATTTTCAAGGTCAAACGAAGGTCCCTTTTGATTTTATAATGGGAACACCTATTTTTTTGACAGATTCGTAATCTGCGTGAAAAATTACAATTCTTTTACATGAAACACTTTTTTCAAAAATGCGTTCTTTTCCCGTCAGGGGGCGCCATAAAACTTAAGACATCAAAATTACTCGAATAGTACGAAATGTCGCGAAAAATGTTTCAGACAAAAGTCACAAGGTTCTGAAGGGGACATAAGATGGTGACCACGAGTTTGACCTTGAGACCCATTTTCAAGGTCAAACGAAGGTCACTTCTGATTTTTCATATGATAATTCCTGATTTCCATTGCTCAGTCGTATTGCTCGTAGGCTTGTCAATTGTTTTTAAATACTGCGTTTAGCATAACCCAAAAACAATGAGGTGGACGTAGCAGTATTTTGTTTCCTTCGGGGTGATTAATTAGAGTGGGTCCCCTTGACTACCACTGTTGAATTATTGAATTCTTCCCATTTCGACGTTTATTTCCCGAGACTATTTTAACAAATGTTCGAAAATGTGACTATTCACTTCAATATACTTGTCTATCCGCGCTCTAAATGAACCAACAGAACTGAGAAGTATTTCTGGCGTAATCTTCCGGCAAGCTTCAGTTATTCGTCTTTTCATGTCCTCACGTGTTGTTGGTTTTTTTCTGTAAGCCTCACTTTTTAAGTAGCCCCACAGGAAGAAATCAAGTGACGAAAGATCAGGTGATCTAGCAGGCCATTGCCTCGGACCCCTTCGTCCGATCCATCGTTGATGGCTGGACAACCATCATGTTGAAACCACATTATTTGTCGCAACTCCAATGACAGTTCTTCTAGTAATACTGGAAGATGGTCCCGCAAGAAGTTTGCATACTTTTCGCCATTCAAGTTGCCTTCAATAAAATATGGACCTATTAATTTATCCCCAATAATTCCCGCCCAGATATTAACATTCCAAGGGTGCTGGCGTTCAACTTGTCGCAACCAAGAAGGGTTTTCGGTAGCCCAGTAATGCTTATTATGTCGATTTACCGTACCGTGATTGATGAAAGTCGACTCATCAGAGAATAACACCTTGGCGAAGAAAAGGGGGTCTTGTTCAATTTGTTGAAGTGCCCATTGACAAAAGGAAACCCGGTTGCGAAAATCCTCACTAGAAAATTCTTAATGTAATATCTTACAGACAGTCGTTGGAGAAATTCCTGATTGACGACTTATTTGGCGAGTGCTAATGTGGGGATCGTGTGCAACGGCAGCTTACACTGCTATTTCATTGTCCTCAACAGTCATCCTATCTGACCGATTCCTTTTCTTTGGTTGCACACTTAATTCACCAGTGAATTGTTGGGTGACCCGATAAAAGGAAGCGCGCGATCGTATCTGGTCTGGGAAACGTTGGGTGTAAAGAGCAACAGCACCATCGATGTTCCTTCCACTTTCTCCATTGAATTGAAATAGCCTGCATTATTAATCTGGAAAACGTTACTAATAATAATCAGTTCCTCAAAACAAATATCGAACTTCTAAATGAAGTACAGTTCCGTTCAAGTAGAAAAAAAGGGCAGAGTGCATATCATACAATCTCAGATAAGTTTAGGACAATTTGTCTCTATCTGAAATTTCTTTGAGTTTTAACTTCACTCGAGGCCATAATGACTTCCTCAAAACAAATCTCGACCTTCTAACACCCTATTAACGTTGGAAACCGATAAATGATTTAGGCGTGCCAGTGCAGTGGTACCTAGCACTGAATGAATAAGACCTTTGAGACAAAGTCGTGTGCCACATTAAGGAATACTGAGCAATGAAAATCAGGAATTATCATTTGAAAAATCAAAAGTAACCTTCGTTTGACCTTGAAAATGGGTCTCAAGGTCAAACCTTGTGACTTTTGTCTGAAACATTTTTCGCGATATCACATATTTTTCGAGTAATTTTTATGTTTTATGGCGCCCTCTGACGGGAAAAAAACGAATTTTTGAAAAAAGTGTTTCACGTAAAAGAATTGTAATTTTTCACGCAGATTACGAATCTGTCAAAAAAAAATAGGAGTTTCCATTAAAAAATTAAAAGTGACCTTCGTTTGACTTTGAAAATGGGGCTCAATGTCAAACTCGTGGTCACCATCTTATGTCCCCTTTAGAACCACGTGACTTTTGTCTGAACCATTTTTCGCGATATCGCGTATTTTTCGAGTAATTTGGATGTCTCAAGTTAAAAAACTCGCCCGATATATAGGATTCTTTTTTCCCCACTTTGAAAGATATACTTTGGTCCTTCTCTTAGTAAAAAATTTGTTATTCAAACCTTCAAAAGTATCAAATGTAGATGTATGTACTTCGAAGGTACCCACAACATCTGCTATATCCCTTTGATTTTCACAAACATCGTCATCAACGTTTTCTTCATCCGTAAGTTCGACTGGTGGCGGAATGTACACAACATCGATACTGTCCATTTGCAATAGATCTTCATCTTCCCCCCATAAAGCCATAAGCTCAGCAGTTGAAACAGGTTTCTTGAGAATTTGAGAATGCCTAATGTTTTTTGAAATGTTTCGCTTACGCAACGTTGGGAATTACTGGGTTTAGTTTAAATATTGATATTCCGATTTGTTCTATAAACCATGCTGATAAGAAGCTTACTTTCGATACCAATAACGTCTATGAAAGCGAAATAAATTTCACTGTTTACACAGTTTTTATTCGAAGAACATCTAAACTTACAATTTATGCGTTCCTTCACGTAAATTGATAAAATTCCACCGTCACGACCTATTTTGTTTGCCGTAAAGATTATGTACCTAATCCAACCAGATAATGTCAATATTTGATCCATCAAACAGATCACGAAACTCGTCGATTTTTGGGAGCAGGCTATGTGCATTAGGGTGACAAATTTGATGCATAATCTGACCATAGAACCCAAAATACTATTACTTTCCAGTGGCGGTCGAACACTATTTCTCTCTAGCTTTAGAATTTAAATTATTGCAACTGCTATGGATAATATTACAGAAAACTGGGGACACAACAAGGAAGACAAGTCATAAGAGGAAGACTTAGGGATCAAGTCATGACCTTCAGGTATGTAAGCAAATGTCTGATGAAAATTCGCATTAAGATGAACCTGCTGAAGACGAATTCTACGAGATTTTCAACAAAACCTACTTGCGAGCATGCCCTAAATATGTAACATAAGTATGATCCGTTTTTTGAATATCTGTTTATTTGTAATTCAATTTAATTCAATGTTATTTGTTTCATTAGACAATACTTATGTCTCTCTCAGGCAACTTCTTAATGCCGTCACTAGAAAAATTGTTTGGTTTTGACGAACAAAATACCATAAGAGCTTCTTGGACATCATCCGGAGATCCAAAACTGTTTCCATCAAAGAAGTTTTGCAAACTTCGGAACAAGTAGTATTCTGGGCGTTCTAAATCTGGAGAATAAGGCGGATGATGCGACAGAAACGCAGTGCAAGCTTCGATCCTTTGCTGAAGATTATTTTACTATAGATGGTCTGGTACTCAGACACTTGGACTCACTGAGAACACCCTCTCCATACACATATTGGCTTCACTTCGATTCTGGTTTTTCTAAAACAAAAACATTAAAATGTGCCGACTTTGCTTACAATGATGTTAACAAACCAAAATTCGCAGACTGAATGAGCAATATATCTCAAATACTATTGTAATGTTAATAACGGTTCAGCATTAAGTTGGTTATGTGCAATTTATGGCAACTAGGGCAAGGGAAGTATCTTTGCTAATTCAGTGAAGAGGTAAAACTTCCATACCATTATCTCTAAAAACGGGCAGAGGCTTCGCACGGATTCCATACCTTGATACACCATACATAAAGGAATCTGGCTGACTACGAATCAAAAAACCGTCACCCAAATTGATCATATTGAGATCGAAGCAAAATACTACTCCAATGAATGAGATGTCCAAACATTCCGAGGAGCTAACCATAACACCCCAAAGCCAGCGAATCATTGTGAGCTGAGTAGCTGTAGCTCAACGATTCAACGAATGATTCGGGGTTCAATACTAGCTGAACCACCAGGGCCTTTCCTAACCGACTTTCCGTTAACTTCCCGAGAAGTCCGATGCCATCACAAAGCTGCTGGGCCCGACGGCTTAACTGCCAACCTGTTAAAATCACCAGGTGATGATGGGATACGGAGCATAGATTAACTCATCACCAAAGCCTGAGTAGACGAATTGTTTGTCCGATCGTAATAAATGGAGATCCACTGATCTGCACCATCTACAGGGGAATAAATCTCCTCAAGATCGCATATAAAATGCTGTTTGCCATATTATATGAACGCCTAGAACCCTTCTGACTGACCTCTATCGACCGCATATTACAGCATATACAAAGATGAACTATACAGTTTCAGTTTCGGCATCCATGTCAAGCTAATTCAACTATGGAACCGAGAACTTCAATTTCAGAAAAAAGGCGATGCGTTTTCATGTGATTTTTTCAACATTGCTCCTGAGAGAACTATGCGAAACTCACAAGTCAACTCCAGAGGCATTATATTTCAAAAGTCTCTTCAGTTTCTCACATATGAAGACAACATTGACATAACAGAAAGAACGCAACGAGTTGACGGAGCTGTTAGAGCGCTTTCAACTATTGAATTTGAAGCGGCAAAAATGTGCTTAGTGGTCAATTAAGAAAAAACTAAGTACGAATATATGCTACGCCTAACAAAACGTCATGATAGGCAGTTACAGTTTATAGTAGTAAGGGACTTTACTTATCTATCTCAATTCCGCTTCCAACTCCAACAACGATACAAGTGCGGAAATCATGCTAAGAATCACTCTTGCTAATCGCTGCTTCTTTTGGCTTAGAAGCAATTGAGTAGTAAATTCCTTTATCAAACAACCACACAGATATTATACAAGGTACTGGCTACCTCAGTCTTCTTTTATGTCACAAAAGCTCGAACACTGATGAAAGCGGATGAAAATGCTCTTGGACCCTTTGGGAGAAATTTTTTTGGATAATTTTTGTTACGGTTTTCATCAATGGGAAATGGAAGAGACGTTTCAATGATGTACAACAATACCGACCTCATTAGAAAAGCTCGGATATCCCAGCTCAAATGGCTAGGTCACCCTGAGCACATGGACACCATCGTTTTGGCCCAGAAACTTTTTGACTCCGACCCAAAAGACAAAGCAGTAGACTACGTCCTCATTTTACGTGGCTCATACAAGTGGAAGCTGACCTCAGCTAACTCGTGTGTGCAACTGGAAGCATCTGGCAAAGGACCGCGTTAACTGGGGAGGCATGCTAGGTAAAGTCCTAGTCTACATCGGACTGTAGTATCATCTATGTAAGTTAGCTAGTTTGTAACATGCTTAATCGCAGCCTACTACAATTATTTGGTTCTGAAATAATGTTTGAGGTCATTCTCAATAAGAACATTTTAATTTTCACAGATGGCTCAAGAACAGTGAAAGAAACTTTTCTCAAGACTTTTGCATATTTCAGTCTATCTTAACACTTATGCATCTTTAAACCAGATGTGTCAGCTATTCATTCGGTCACTCGTTGGCTCAGCCTTAATTCAATATCCTCAAGAGATACATAGCATAAATAGGCAAACAGCGATTAGATCTGTCAATTGAAATACTATAAAATCGAGAGTAAGCATTTCGAGATCGCAATGCTTTGGGTTTCAGAACACTCGGACGTTCTACTTCCCGACAAAGTCTAGAAATATCTACACGTAAATGGTCCCTGGTGCAAACGCCCTGCTTAAGCATACATCAGACCGCAATCTCTAGGCAACTACTAGTTCCGAGATTTGAACGAACTTTCCTTGATTTCAAAAGTAACCAATGATAACGCAATGGAGATACAATTACTAACTCTAACCTTCTAATTTTCTAAAACCTTAGACCCCAGAATCAAATGGATAATATTCACGCTGTTTAAGCAGCCAATTTTAACTTTCATCAGCAGATATTACCAAACCGTCAATCTCGTTCCGCATAGTAGAATACGACGAAGAATGTAATGAAGAGTGAAGTTTCAACGGGAGGTATAACTTAAGCTCTATTTAAGATTTATCTTCCACTGTCCCCTCCTCAATCCGACGTTACCATGTAAGCCAGACTTTCACTAATGTGGATATATGTATGTAGTTCAAATTATCAGTGACAATTTATTCTAAGTGAATGCGATTTCTTACAACATATCTGCAAATATTATGCACATTTTGAAGCACAGAACCATCTATCACGTGTGATTTTCCACTCCAGTTTTCTTGTCATCTCTCAAAAAGAAACCATTTAATTACCTAGACAGATAATTATTCACTCGCTTCATATCGGATGCAGATATTCGTCAAAATGCAACCAGCATATCTGCGTGTACATAATTTCTTAATTAAACAATCTGACGACATTCTCTTCAACAGCGACAACAGATATCTAAAAGTACTTGTCATTCTCTTGAAACTCACTTTAACAAAATCTTTGCTAACTCGTCGACTTATTCACTTACATAACGCATTAGAAAAACAAATGTAAGCTCAGGTGCTGATTTACTTGCACATAAATTCGACTGAACAATAAGAAAAAAAAAAAAAAAAAACAATTTTCTACAAACAAGCGCGTCACAAATCATCAAGATTTCTATCACCTCATAGCAGTATGAATAAAATTATCTGTTTTAAAAGATAGGATATCTTCCATCAACAACATATCTTTATCCATCTATCTACTCGTATTTATTATGGTATGTATTATTCGCGTGACAAAACTAATCCTATTACCAAACAAAAATAAAGAAAAACCAAACCAAAACCAATAGAAATTATTTCTCAACTCGATAAAACATAATGAACCGCATTATATAACCCACCCTCTTAAAGATACACAATAGCACCATAGGCACCGAGCTTCAGGCATACAAAACAATGCTGCATATGTTAGGCTCCAGCTAAACCGTAGCACAAGCACCAACTTCGGCATCCAAATGCAATATAATTACCTATGCCTCCCATTCTAAGTGAAGCCAACTAAAACAACTACCATACCGTCACCATGCCGGCCGGAGTTGAATCTATTGAAAAACCTCATCTTTTCTTGCAAAAGATACGATACAAATGCAGCACACTATCGAAACATATATAAAAAACTTTCAACCAATCGATCATACCAAACATATTCAGCTATAGTACATCCATGAAGTTCCAACAATAGCCAACAAGTTTGTACGAGTCTGAGATGGCCTAAGATAGTTTGAAGGTTCGATTGGAAAAACATCACCATAAAGATGTTCGGATGGGGGTACATTTTGCGGGCCTTGATGGTAGATCGGTTGTTTTTTCGGCGGCAGCTATAAACTGAGTTTTGCTAGACGCAGCGATCAGTTGGTAAAAGTTCATCGTTCCATTGGGATTACTCTAACAATCTGCCAGTGTTTCATTGGATATTAAAGGATACGTAGATACATTTCTAAAGTGAACGCGATTTTAATCGATTCTAGTGCTCTTATTGGGGGACATTTTATTTTATAATATCGAAAACGAAAGGTAGGAATTGTGTTGAATACTTTTTACTTCTTTTCTTTTTTTTAACTCTTTGTTGACTTTTTACTCAAGACCCCATTTCGGACAAGAATCTGGGTCGGAATTCTCACAAAACAAAAAGAAAACAAAACTGAATAAGAGACACTAAAATGAAAATAACCCAAAAATCGTGATCGGACTTATGAAATTATTTGCCATGTAAACAACAGAGTGACAAGTTAAGACTTAAAAGTGACTGTGTATGTGTGGTTGTCTAGTTTGTGTAATCAAGAATCTTCTTCTCGTGTTCTTTTTGTGAACTGCATAAATAGCGCAAGTGCCAAGAGCTCAGAACTTTGAGTTTCGAGTAAGAGTTAAGAGCTAAGTGCCAAGTGCCAAGTGCCAAGTATGCCATCGCCATAACACCTCGACAATAGTGTCACTTCATGGCAAACATCAAACAAACATACCAACAACTCCATGGAAAACGTTCAAGACAAGACACATTGACTTTCTTTCGTTCGAATAGCAAACTACATAGCACTTGGTTAGACCTAATGTTATACTTAGTACATGTACTCGTGTTCATACTCGTAGTCGTACTCGTACTTGTACTTAAATTGAATGGATAATGGTGCGAGATGTGATGTGACAAGTGATCTTCATGGTGGCCATGCAATCAGCAAGATTTCTAAATTGTCTACCTCTTAGATAGTAGTACGAATACTACTCACACTACATGTTTTGTATTTAACTTGATTTGTGTCTTTTGTATCTTTGATGCGGTTGTCATCCTTTGTGTGGTATTTGACCCGGATTCTCTGAAAATTCCACTTAATCGTCAATCCATTTGTGGTAATTTTCAAGTCTACAACTCGTAAACTTGTCAACTACCGTGCACACCATCCAATCGATGACGACGATGACTTGGACTAATGTGGCGATGCTGATGGTGATGCTGAATGTTAGATGGTAGATGGTAGATGGTAGATGGTAGATGTCCCAGTAACACCAAACGACCCAGTCGCATTAATGTTTTATTATCCACTGTACGCACCGTAAAAACAACAATCTAATGGAGCAAGTAGCGGTACGTGATACACCATTCGCCATTTGCCATCCACCATCCGCAATCTATCTATCTACCTCCTATACCCTGTCCATTCCTAATCTACAAACAAACTACAGCGACTACGGATCAAAATGTGTTCGTTGAAAAATGTAAATAAATAAAAGAAAATATATCTTCGTATCTATAGCCTGAGGAGGACGTTGATGATGTACATTCTTGCCAATCCACTCTCTCGATTGATAGTGAAAACTTTTCCTCCTTCGGCTTTAAGTCATACCCGTATCCGTACCTCTAAATCTGGATAGTTTTGTTTTCATGCTACTTGGCTTGGCTGGACATATACTCGTACACCGGTCCTCTTGATTAATGGATCGGCAAAAATCGCCAGACCAAGACAATTTTCACGAACTAAAATTTATATGTATCAAATACGAGCGCTCATGTAGACAAATAAAAATTGACCAAAAGATATGCAGCATATACTGAAGATACCTTAAAAACAATCCCCCATTGCCCAAAGTATCTGACCAGCAGCAAGATCATCCGTAAAGTGAAATCGATATTTAATTGGTGATTGGTGTATTTTAGTTACCAGTTCATCAGGTGTTTCTGCATGCGCTTCTTGACCACGATAGTGTCTGTTGTTATATGATAGATACATCCAGCGATGATATCCCCAAGATTGTGGTCTTGAAGATGCAGACATTTTGTTATTAACTCATGTTAATGATGGAGAATGACTGATAAGTGTTTTTCTTTTTCTAACAACGTTTTTTTTTTTTTACTTTTTTATATTTAAGTTGTTTGCACACTTTGTGTTAATTGATTGTTTAATTGAAGTTGCCTAATGGTGATCTTTAAAGTTGTTAGTGTAGAAAAGAAAGCATCAGGTGCTTAGGCGGATTTCAAATTAGCCAAGTAAGTGTGATGAGAGATGTACTTATACGAGTGTATCTACAGGAAGTGAATGTATGTTGATTGACTGAAGTAGACTAAGCTCAGGAAGTTTGACCTATGACGGCTTAATTGACTTACGGTAGCTGGAGAAATTCATTTATTCGATTTTTAAAGGCGACCAAGGTATGGGTTTGTAGATCGTTTAGTGCCCTGTCGCACTGAAATACTTTCAGGAGTCTACCATCTTTTAAATGACACATTTCGCAGATATATAAATTCAAATAATTAAAAAATTCCTCCCATATGGGGCTGTTATGTCGGTAAATGGTAGGCCTGAACCCTGACTGGACTGCTTAAGTTTTGTTGAAAGCAATCCTATAGAGCAACTGCTATGATGTGACTCTCCAGTACTCTTTTACGTAGTAAATAAGAGGCTGGTTCACATAGAGAATAGTAGTTTCTTCTAAATACCGATTGTATTTGAGCTTCTTGGATCATTAAACTGACAAAAAATCTCACGATATTCAAGGCCATTTAGGGCGGCTATTAACTTATCGCATAACTTTGATTTCAATAAGTTGATGTAGCGCTCCTATTGAAGTAGTTCATCTTGTATTTATTTTCGGGAAAAAACAAAAACAGGCGACACCAACATCACGGATGCCGCTTCGAACATTGCATTTTGGAGACTTTACGGCCTTTTTTGATTTATAATAGTTTCACTCCAGATAATTCAAATCTTTCACATACGGTGAAAGGACGGTGTTTCTTTGACATGTTGATATACTTGCAGCATTCAGAGAGCTTGTGGTATGAAATCCGGTGGATATATCTACGTGGATATATATCTACTTTCTGTATCCTCAAACATGTGAGCTCGTGTAAGCTTAAACGGGTGCCAATGAGCATAAGAGAAGACTGTTTTTTTCTGTCGGAACAGAGTAATCGGACAAATAATTAGTCCATTGTACTCCTTCTTTTTAATGAAATCTTTCAGTCTTTCAAAGAAAGCTGAGTAAGCGCTTCAGTGATAAAGTGCCTACAGTACCCGCATCTACTACGTCAACGTTGAGTAACCGCAGCCTCATACGAGCACAAACCTGACGTTCACAAAGGTGAGTGAGTGAGAGTGCTCGGCATCGACGCCATCACTTTCGTAGCAAGCGTTGCAGCATGTTGTACCATTTATGCCCAGCATATTTAAGTGCTAAGCAAAAGTGTAGTGAACCCTCGTTACGCTAGTAAGCAGCCTACAGTTTTTCATACTGAAGTACAACAATTAACCCGTTGACCTCTTAGAGACATCGAGAAGCATTTATTTGATCTGCTGGCAACCTGAAGAGTCATGCCATTTGCAGTTGTGCTCATATGAAGTCCAACTGTGAATGGAAGCAAGCAATCCTTACATAGCTTCGGATCCTGAAAAACTCTCCTCTTACCTTAGTCTAGCAAGTTCATTGGCGATTTCATTTCCCGTGATTCCATTGTGATCTGAGACAACACTCAAGCTGTCGCTATAGATGTAAATGCTTCGTCCCTCAACCGGCTCTTTACAATATAGTTCGTTGTTATCAAGATTGAGTATACTCGTATTTCCGCTTCGAAAGCAGATGCAAGTTTTTCTAACGAGAAGTGAGCTCTAACGTCGTCGTCCTCCAGAAAGATACAAGCGCCGTATACTATATCGGCTTTGGAGCGAATATCCAAGTTCTGGTGTCATTTTTGGACGGCATAAAAACAGATTCAAATGTTAGTCGACGCGCAAGGTCATCAAAGCTCCAGTGCGTGTAGTCTCTTTATGTTTAGTCTATAGAAGTTTGTTATCAAGGATGACATCCAAATGGTTAGCACGATGAATCAGTCCAGTCAGCTTCTTCCTTCTCGTATATTTTTATACAATACATATATAATTTGAGCGCCCTCAAGGGATATAAGTACCCTTAAAATGCTTACACTCACCGCAGACGAAGGAAAATCAGGGAGAAAAGAAGGAGAGGTACCGATTAACGTTGGTTTTAAATGTTTGAAGATTACAATGACAAGGAAATCAGTGATCGGCAGAACATTCCATAAGTGAGTTATACGGCTTGGGAACGAGTCACGATATTTTGGCTTGAGGTTATACTGATGAGCATTCATAGCGAAACAAGTGATACAATTAAAAGTTTAAAGGATCGGAATATTACTTCAAATAAAACCTGGTGATGTTGGTGGTTAAGAGGATTGACTGAAAGCCCATTTCTAGTGCGCCAATCGTCAACTACGTCTAGGACTGCCTGCGCTTAAGAGCAAAAAACAACAATCCAACAAATAGTACAGCTACATGATCAGACAGTGGAGACGGAACGCTGCTTTGCGGGCAACCCCTATTAACCTCTACCATCACATATTGCCCACAATCAGTGTCCTATTCACCAGCATTACTCTAAGTGATTCATCTAAGCCATGTTATCTGGCCGAATTACAGATGTCATCAAAACTTACATTGTTGAAAGCACGCTCAATGTCGATGTGTGCGCCTTCAATTCTGTCTACCAGGTTTTGAATATGTTCCATCCCAGACAAATTCGCAAAGCAGTCTTGCGCACATGGATCTCAACCATTCTCTCCATGGTCTTCAACATGAAGAAAGTCAGACTTATAGGTCTGAGGCTCATGGCGAGAATGTAGTCCTCTTTTCTGATTTTCGGTATAAAGGCTAATCTCATTATTCGCCAGGATATGTATGCCAGTGGTAGGCTAGAAGTGATGAGTTAAGATTATCTTCTAAATTACCAACACCAGGTCTAAAGCTTGTGTAAGATAACTCAGCATATGCCATCGATGTCAGGTAACTTGAAGCCATCAAAGAAGAAACAGTTCAAAACACCATTTGATTTATACCGAGTTTAAGGGGAGCACTTTTGGATTTACCGAGATCCTCCTTAAATTGTGTCCAATTGGTTTTCTGCGGATTTCCCCTTGATTCTGAATTCAATGTATCCATGACTTGACAAGAGGAGACCTGCTGCCACAGCAAGTCTTCGCAGATCAATTCCGCCCACGAATATATGTCTACAATTTTGGACATTTAAGTTCTGATACCAA
This sequence comes from Volucella inanis, assembly GCA_907269105.1. NCBI lineage: Eukaryota > Metazoa > Arthropoda > Insecta > Diptera > Syrphidae > Volucella > Volucella inanis. The sequence goes on from OU026157.1 coordinate 22,988,603, forward strand.
TGCTGCCTCTAGAAAAAACTTTTTGGGAAACAAAAGTGTAGTCAATTTTATTTTCTAAACTTTTAAGCGAATAAGCTTAAGACCCTGTATATATCGATTCATAAGGAGTGCAAACATGTCTGTGCTAACAAGTGACAAGAGTTTTATTCTTCTATTACAGGCAACCCAGAGAACTGGGTCTTCTTGTATGTCTCTTGGTTGTTGTAGCTCTATGTCATCTTTTATTTACGCCGACATTTTTACAAAGATGTTTTTGTAGCATTTTTACTTTCCGCTGTCCTATGTTTCGATATTACACTTAGATAGTCCTTTCGTTTACTATTAAAGAAAGGAAAAAGTATCGGAAAAAATACCGGGAATCGATTTAAAAACAAAAAACACATATGCCCTTGTATATATTTTATGAGAACCAGAAGCTTAGGCTAGAATAAAGTAAAGTAGTTTTTAAGCTGATGCCATTCGGCTTTTAGCCAACGATTTTTTGTTCTGCAATAAAAAAAGTAAACTTACCTTATTTCTAAATAAGAATCTAATGTAATCAAAAAATGTTAATCAAAGCATTGCAATAATTTGAACTTTTGTGTTGTCTTATCTTCACTTTAATTCTCATAATCTAAATTCTCAAGGATAAACCAAAGTTATATGAACCACGAAATATTGACTCAAAAATGTATATTTCATGAGTCTCCCAGTGAACAAATTAGAAAAACAAATTCAGAACACATCTCTACTGGGCTTTATAATATTTGTGGGTTGCCACAAGGTTCCAGTACATCTCCATCAATATTCCTGATTTTCCTGTTGAAAATCTAACAAGGCTTATAAGGGAGATTCCAACTATGTTAATGGTATTCGTCCAAGTCAATCAGATATAAAGTAGCCGTAGAAATATGTTACTAAATCTAAAGTCAAAAACATTTTTCTATGACGTCTGGTTGAAAGACGTGATTGACGACAGAAAACTTTATCAAACACCACAAATCCCTATTTGGACATTTTGAACAAGACTTTATGTAACAACCACTTCATCTGAATCCTGCTATATATCTCTGAAGCATGGACTTTATCTTTTCTTCCGCTGATACGAACCTATGTTGACTTATATACCTATTCCTGCCATAAGTTCTGTTACACAATTTCCAGCGCTTAACGTTCAAAACTTCTTACGGGAATAGAACTGTTTACTTTTCTTTTTAGAACACATGCACTGATCAGTGAAGAATACTAGTCAGTTTGGTTTCAGTTTGCAAACTGAAACATGGAGTGGGGCGTTAAAGAGAACCGAGTGGCGGTAATAGCGTTGCCTATCGTCGATCCACTGGTCCTCTTCTAACTTCTCAACTAAAAAAAAATTAAGCTGGAAAGATGCAAGCACAAGTGGCACACGGACAATGGTCATGAAATAATTCTGTTTAGGAAGGAAAAATTTTTACCGTGGAGAAAGTTTTCAACAAACAACAATGACAAAATTTATGCCACTTCATCTTAGAAAGGGAAAATAGTTGTTCTAAGAGTTCAACGTGGACATCATCCCGCTTCCATAATGGTTTGGTGGGGGGTCTCTCACCATGGTGTCACATCCCCCCATTTTTGCGAAAAAGGCATAAGAACTGTGGCAATGGTTTATCAAGAAGACGTGCTAGAGGGTATTGTGAAGGGTTTGAACAATACCCTTTTCAATGGATACAGATCGGTCTATCAACTGGACTCTGCTCCAGCGCACAAAGCCAAAACCACGCAGGAGATTGGCCGTCGGGGAGTCCAGATCTTAATTTACTGAATTACGGTTTGTGGTCAGAATTGGAGAACATGGCTTGCAAGACTCCCCATAGAAATTTGAAAAGACTTAAAACAGCATTAACTAGAGCAGCGTCACGACCTCCATAAAAACCTTACGTGCCACTGTAGCCCAATGACCCCACTGTTTTGAAGCTTGTAGTAAAGCAAAAAGCTTTATATATAGTGCTTTGTTCTTTTAGGTTATATACCATAAAGACATTAAAACCAAGTTTTTTAACAAGCTGGTTAAAGTCGCGGGATCATAGCTTAATGACAGATTGATCGGAATAAATAAAATACAATTTCAACGAAGACGCAGATACTATCAAACATACTTGTGTGGAAAAATACTAGTGTCCCAAAAGCAGTAAAATACCTAATCGTTTGTTATAAACATTTCCTTAAATTTTCATCCCAACTTTCATTTGTAATGATATTTTAACAGTGATGCGCAAAATAATAGAGACAGCCATTTTAATATTTTAAATAGCAAACTAACTTTTTATTTTTATGATACGACATAATCTTGTGTTAATTGCTCTAAGTATCGGTACTATAAAAATTAAGAACGTCCTTTAAAATGTATACATAAAATAAAAAACAAAAAAATTTAAAATCCTTTTAAATTGGTTATGAAAAAAAAAAATAAGTACAGATACCAATTCTTGAAGTCATTTACTCCAAATAACTGAAACAAAAAAACTTATGTTATAACATAAGAAATGAATTATTCTATAAGATAGCTACTTCAATATTTCACTGAATATCGCTTATTCTTTATGACAGATAAACAACTTCGCGACGTCCAATCAACGAACTTCTGGCAAGTCGTTGGTGGAACAGCTTCCCACGCAGTCTTGGCGAATATCCACAAATCATTATTATTGGGCGCTTTTACGCCCCTTAACTCCATTCTATTCTTTGGCTACAGGTTCAGAATTGGGTTTAGGTCTGGCGATTGAGAAGACTAGTTTGAAACACTGAGGTTGATTTCCAAAAATCGTCCTTTCGTATGCTTCGATGAGAGTTTAGGATCATTATCCTGTTGGAACACCCATCGACGTAGGACAATGACGTCATATTTCTCTCAATTCTATGAATGGGACCTACACCCTGATTTGAAAAATATCTTCATTCCATGATGCAGCCTCTAATAAGGGTTGATTCATAGTGAGTTTTTATTTTCAATAGGCTTTTTTCGACAAATCAGTATCGTTTGACAAGTCATCATGAAAAGACTCACATCACAACAGCGTCTCCAAATTGTTCAGCTGTATTACGAAAATCAGCGTTCTGTGAGAAATGTTTTTCGTGCGATTCGAGGAATTTACGGTGCGCATAATCGACCTACTGAAACCATTATTGACAATACCATTTGCAAATTTGTGTCCCAGTTTACATTAGTGGATGATACTCGACCGGTTAGACCACATCCAGCACGTAGTGAAGAGACTATATCAACTGTGCGCTAAGACCGTGACGAATCGATTCGTCGTCGTTCTCAGCAGTTTGGCTTGGCGTATTCGATAACTTGACGTATCAGAATGTTACCGTCAATGGTAACCGTTATCGCGCCATGTTAACGGACTATGTGCTTCCTGAAATTCAAGCACATGGTCTCGGTGAAATCTGGTTTCAACACGACGGCGAAACGAGCCATACAGCGCGTGAAACAATGGACTTGTTGAGATATCATTTTGGTGAGCACTTAATTTCATGTTTTGCTACGGTAAATTGGCCGCTTAGATCGTGCGATATCTCACCTTGGGCTATTTGATTTTTTTCTCTGGGAATATGTTAAGTCTTAGATCTTCAGAAATAAGCCAGCTGCGATTTACGCTTTGGAAGCCAACATTACTCGTGTTATCAGCGAGATACCAGTCCCTATGCTCGAACGAGTCGCCCAAAATTGGACCTTCCAAATGAACTACCTCAGACGTAGTCGTGGCCAACACTTACATAATATCATTTTCAAAAAGTAAATGCCATGAATTGTACTTTTAACCGATAATTAAAATTTTAAGTTCGACTGGCGACTGGCGCTTTGGAAGCCAACATTACTCGTGTTATCCGCGAGATACCAGTCGATATACTCGAACGAGTCGCCCAAAATTGGACTTTCCGAATGGATGACCTCAGACGTAGTCATGGCCAAAAGTTTACGTAATATCATTTTCAAAAAGTAAATGCCATGAATTGTTCTTTTAACCGATAATAAAAAAAAAAAACATGTACAATAGTATTATTCAAAGTATTGCCCATCTGAAGCTATGACTTTTTCCCATCTTTCTGGCAATTTGTGGATCCCATCTCAAAAGAACTGCACCGGCTTGGCAGCCAAGAATGAATCAGGCCAATTTTTGATATTCTGCTCTGATGTAAACCGTTTTTCAGTGAGGGTGTTCTGCATCGACCGGAACAAATGGTAGTCAGAAGGGGCAAGGTCCGGGCTATAAGGCGGGTGGGGTAAGACTTCTCATCCACTGTTTTCCAAATAGTTCTTAACCGGAATAGCAACGTGGGGCCGAGCGTTGTCATGATGTAAAATTATGGCCTCGTGTCTGGTCGCATATTCCGGGCATTTTTCGGCTACTGCTCTCTTCAAGCGGATTAATTGTGTTCGGTAGCGTTGTCCATTGATGGTTTCACCCGGTTTTAGCAGCTCATAATACAGCACACCCATCTGATCCCACCAAATACAAAGCATTACCTTCGCGCCATGGATATTCGGCTTTGCCGTGGATTTGGCAGGTTGGCCGGGTTTCACATATGATTTTTTGCACTTGGAGTTGTCGTAATGGATCCATTTTTCATCACCAGTAACAATCCGATGCAAAAATGACTTCCTTTTGTGGCGTTCTCTCTCGTCGTCTCTCGGCTTGAGTTCATGTGGAACCCAATTTCCTTGCTTTTGAATACATCCAGCTGCCTTTAAACATTTTGAAATGGCTGCTTGAGTGACAGCCATGGTGTAGGTGTCAACATCAAGGCGCTGAATGAAGCAAAAGGATTTTTCTTTATAAAGCGCAGTATCCTTTCTATGAGCGAGAGAGACATTTTAGGTTTTCATTGGCGATTTTCTGCCTTTGGTGGCCCTTATAGCCCCTTTCCACCATTGTCTTTGAGGGCAAAACAATTTTAGCAATTTGTCGGTAAGTCAAATTCTTAATTGTTAATTTAATAATTATTTTCCTCAGCCCTGCAATGCTGTTTTCGACCCATTTTCATTTACTATTTCTATCAAAATTATAAGTTTTACTGTGTTCCGTGAAAGTAAACTCCTGTCTTACCTATGTATTAGATTATTTTGCACCGACAAATATTTGGGTAAAGAGAATTGCACTTTATTTTACAAAGAGCTTTCTTTTTCTTTGCTTAATGTTGAAAGAATTTGTAAGATCGCGTAGAAGTGTCACTATTGTTTCGCACATCACTATATATAGGCAAGATCAATCTGATTGCTCCGTAAAATTATTTCTCAGTCTTGCCCTTTAGTCGTTCAAATAAAAAGGGGGGCCTTCTTCTCCCTCCAGTAACAAACCCATTTTTATTTATTTCTTTCTCTCAAGATTATGGAAACAGATATTACGTCAAGCTGTTCAAAAATATCGTGTGAAACGAAAACTTTGCAATGGCAGGGAGTACGATTTTTAGGAATATCATATCCACCGATGATTTGATGGCATAACTCTCTGAAAGGTAGAACTGAATCCTGGCCCTTAAAATTGGTTCATTGACATAAAAACCGTCAGTAATTTAGGTAAATTTTCATCTACGCTCCATCTACATACAAATCTAAACCCCTGTCGTCTCACAACGTGCTTAAATCCTAATTTTTTGGTCACCATTGAATAGGCATTGATTGTCTAAGGCTGACCTTAAATGGGTTAGATTCAATACTTTTATTCGGGAAGCATAGAATCATTAAAGTTAAATCTAAATTAAACAAGATATTTACTTTTGAATTATCGAAACTTCTGTGAACCCATATTGTTTGGCTGGAATAGATAAAGCAACTCTACTACTTTAAGCCTCTTCAGTTAAAGTGGTCGTTAGTCAACTTGTTAGTCAACTGTGCACTCCTAGTTGTTTGAAGCCCTCTTCTACTTGTACGGTCACCTAAGGTGAGGCCTTCCGCTACTTGTTTTACTTTTTGATGGTCACTCGAAGACTGTTTGGACTGAAACGTTTGTTAATTTTCTATTTATATGTCCTAGCCATCTTAGACGACTTATGCATACTATTTTGACAAAACCGATGTTGTTGTTGTTGTTGATCTTTTTGCAAAGCCTGCCAATATTAATTTAAAGATTCCAGCGTTAGCGAAGGCGGACGATGGTGGATAAATACCTCAAAAAAATAACTTTTTATTACTCTGACGTTCTGTCCGATTCGTCAATATTGTGCTTCCTTCCTAGTGGACCGCATATACTTGGATATGGCGCCTCTATTTTAATACTTACAAACGCAAACACAGCTCTTTGCTATTTACCAATGATATTATTACATCAGCGTATGCAAGTACATTCTTCTGTGTAATTTGTATCTCTGATGAGCCTAAAATATACTTGTAACTAGATAAATCATCACCTCGGCAAAGCCCTTTTTTGTCTCGGTGAGATTGCTTCTACCCCTTACGGAGAGGAGTGTGCATTCTTTATCGTCATTCTGTACAATCTGAAGAGTTTGGTCAGGATACCAAACTGGACATGAATTAGTATAATACATCCTTAAGACGCTGTATTTAAAGAGGTATTGATCATTAAATTGAATTGAAAAATTGTCTCAGACGTTCTCACAATACGACAGGCAAGATCATGATCACAATGTTTAAGAGACTGACACTTTCGAAGTTGGCATCTCTTTAAGTTGTTTTGCTACATTAATTTTCCGGCTCGTAGTTTGGGGTGGTCGGATAAAACCCACTACTTCTGTAGTTTACTTTCAGACAGGTTCCTAATATCAATGGCTTTCAGCACTTGATACAGGTTTGCAGAAAACTTTTCGAGAGTTTCTACCAAAAATGCTTTTACTTTTTAGATAGTGTTGAAATCGCCAGAAACAATTTAATCGTCCTATCTTGTAGGACACAGTTCAAACCTTAGCAATTGTCTTTGCCGTCGTCATCATTCTTCTCTGTGGGAACATGTGCCAAAAGCTCATGGCTTCTTGCCTCGTTCTGCCGCTTCCAATGCAATAGACGCTGCTCCTGTTATCAAGTAAGTTTTCTAGACTTTAGGAGCGATTTATTTTCAATAATATGCTGTCGACTGAAACAGGGCTAGTTTTCTACTTTTTTCCTGTTTTTCCTCGATTACAGATGTTACGAGTGCTAACTTATTATGACCGAGTGTATTTTATCTGCTAGTCACATTCTACTTGAATTGCTAATAAGTTCATGCATTTACATCTCCATGCCTTACGTTACAACGCCTGTACCTAGGCAAATCCATCATAAATCATTAGCTTAATGCTCATCTAATTTTTTAATTCTAGAAGTCTTCTCTAGGGAATCGAATTGAAACGATTTCATTGATCCACCAATGTAGTTGCCAGATTTAGTTATTACTTTGAACTTAAGGCAGTGTCGTTAATTCAACATCTCTCAGGGACTCATAGCTTTCGATTTGCCCATTTAAAACTTAAATTTAAGCCTCTTATTGAAAACTCCTTGAGTTTGGTAAACACATGGTAGGCAATTAGTTTCTGTTCGGATACTCTACATCAAAAAAAAAATTAAATGACTGAAAGAGAATAAAAAAAACTTTCATAAGGTGATGGTACTTGAACTTCGAACATGTATAGCACTCAAAACATGTTCCATGTTTCTATTTGTATTTCTAATTACAAATCTCACGTACAAATTGTCGGAAATAAGATACTAGGATATCTGAGTAAGCTTAACTTGCATTTTCGTTGTCAGTCTTCTGAGTATCTTCAAATCATATCACTGTAACTAGTTATATCTTTCGTATATCGTTGTACATTTGATTTAAGTTCCATTGCCTCTGTCACTTAAGGAGAATTTATCTACTTGCCATCACATTCATACTCGTATCTGTAAAGCCAAGTTCCAATTGAAAACCGGAGTAAGGTAGGTGTATGTGTACGAGTATCTGCATATTTTCTCCACTCCTTATCCAGCATATAACATTGAAAATCCAATTTTGGACGCGTGCGCGACTTTTTCCATCCGGATAGTGTTTAAATTTAGATCGCAACTACTCGTACTTACTTGATCTTAGCCCCCCTCGTACCATAATCTGACTTCTAACCATCTTTTGTAGGTAAGTCATTGACCCACTGTGACTAGTTGGTTGGAAGGTGTGTCAGTCACTTGCCAGTAATTAGGTGAGAAATCCGTTTCTTGTTGTTGCATTTCCACAAGATACTCATACTCGTACTCGTATGTCTTTCTTTTAGTTAAATTCCAGTCACGGTATAGTAGTTAGGCATAGAAGAAATTACCTACAATCCAGCACTTGCTGAGGAATTTCAAAAAAAAAAAAAAAAATTATAAATGAGCAGATATGTTACAGATACTCAAGTGAGTAACTTCCTTAGAAATGCGCCAGATACATTTTTAATTGCACCACGCTTGACACATTTCTTCATTTTTCTATTTTTCCTGATCTTTTTGTCATTTTTTGTCTTCTCAGGCATATGAGTACTCCATAGTTTGCAATTTTAATTAATCAGAGTGAATACCCGGGCAATTCTCTATGGAATAAGCAATACCTACGGTTGGGTAGAAGAAGTATTGTTCCGAAGCTTGCCAAACTATAGTAATTGTCATCGAGAGTCGTCTTTCCGTTTATGTGTGTAATAACGTCTGCAAAATGCTATAATCGAGAAGGAATTCCATCCATGAAGAGTGGTAATGGTAAGGTACGATAGTTGATGGTTGATTGTCATGCGATTACTATCAACTGACGGTAACTACGCTAGTTACTGGCGGTAACTACGCCAGTTACTGGCCCATGTAGTCTCTGGAAAATTTGTGCAACTCTTAAGCATGTTGAATCTTTATTGCATTCGAATGAGAATAGTGTAAATGGTAGATGGAAGAGCTATTCGGACTGAGGTTTTCTTTGGTCTCTATTTTGAGAAATTTAAGTTTCTATGTCAAAATCGTTAATGTTGTGTGGATGTTTTAACCATCTGTGACCTCGTACCGCTAGCTGAAGTAGTTTCTGCAATATGGTATCATATAATTGTCGTTATTGTTTAGCAGTCATTATCGGGCAACAAAAACAAAAAAAAAAAAGATTCTTTCGTAAAGTGTGTTAATATAAAAGATACACAAATACTCATAATGAAGTCTTTGTACTAAAACTGATGGGAAATACGGATAATAAATGTGAAGAAATCAGATAAAGCGGATAGAATCTCAGGGCTGAACTGTGACTAGAAACTCCAAATTCAGATGTGTAAAGGAAACATATCGTAACATAGAGATGATTTTGACACTTTTTACTCGTAAACTCATTTTTTTATTGTTTCTTTCATTATTAAATTATAGGTACATTCTAGACAAACATCATTAAATGTAATTTCAACAATGGCAGTTACTTATTCCAGCTTACTGGTTCTTACCGAACTGTCTAAACTTAACAATTTCATTCAACTTTTGCCTTAAAAATATCGTACGATTAAACCTTATCTATTTATCTCACACTAGGTGGTCACCATCCCAATTATGATTTCGGGCGCCCGTCATTCATCAAACCGATGGCGGTCATTCCACGAAATTCTACTAAATACGTGGGCTGTTTGATGAGTACCCGGATGACCGGATTGGAAGATAGGTGGCGCTACTGAGCCAAAATTAGTGTACCATCAACCACTTTTAGCCCGTCTGTCAAAATTTGGTAACAATTCGACGCTTAGTTTTGTTTTGACACTTATTTCAAAACATCGTGTTAGTGTTTTTTGCGACCGTGGAAAAAGAGCAGTATCGCTCCGTGATCCGATTCTTGTTTTTGAGAGGCAAAACCTGCGAGGAAATCAACCCCACACTCGATGGAGTGTATGGGACTTATTCACCTTCTTGTACAACCGTTTACTATTGGTTCATAGAGTTTCGCCGTGGTTGCAGCTTGGTTTTTGATGAACCACGCTCAGGTGGCCCAAAAACAGATACCACAGAGGAAACCGTGGACAAAATCCATGATCTCGTATTGGTGGACCGACGATTGAAAATTCTCGAGTTAGTTAAGATAGCGGCCATCTCAACTTAACGCGTAAACCATATCTGGCACCATATTTTCGGCATGAGAAAGATGTCCGCGCGATAGGTGCCGCGTTTGCTCACACCGGAAAACTGCGGGAGTTTTACTGCTCTTTTTCTATGTACGCAAGCTGGATAGAAGTAAGTTCATTAGGGTAATAAGCCTCAAAGAACAGTCTGTTGTCGTTGGTTATTGCATTTGTAACGTGTCTTCAAATTACCTTGTCAATCCTGTTGTCAATCCTGTTGTCAATCCTGTTCAGACAATATTTTTTATACTCTGATTCCGGTGTTCTCTACAAGTTGAGACAGGTCCTGAGACACTGCCTATCAAATACCCGAATCCTTTCCACCCTCGAGACACGTTGACTGCTGTGAAACAGCCTTCTTGACAGGGCTAAAACCTTCTTGGTCCCAGCGAAACCAGCATCTAAAGGGTGACCAGATAAGAACAATACGAAAAACATTTAAATAAAACAACAACGGTGTGAGATATAAAATTGATTCTAACTTTATATTGAAGCTACGTTGTGGATTGTCCTGTCAATCTCTCTATTTCCTAGTCATTGTAAGGTTCACACATTTAAAATCAACGTACATCGGTAGCTATCTTTCTTTCCTCCCTAATTTTCCTTCGCCCGTGCTGTGTGCAAACATTTAAAGGGTATCTTAACCCCGTGGGGGCGCGCTATTCAAAAAAAAAAAAAACATTCATGCCATTATGTGTGGAACAGCACAACATTCCGACAATAGCGTGTCGAATGTTGTTCTCGAGCTCGTCCAAACTGGTTGGTTTGTTAGCGTAGCCCCAGTGAAAATAATAATATGGTGTCAAATCGTATGATCGCGGCGGTCAATTGATAAATGATCGTCCTGAGATGACCCAATCGTTAAATTATTCCTTCGCAGCTTCGAGCGTTGCGTCTCTTGTATAGCATGTCATACAAGCGCCGTCTTGTTGCAACCACAGCTCGCACCGAACAGTCAATCTTGGTCAATGCTTGGCCAAACGCTTGTGGATTCTGTTCGCTTCAATTATTGCAATTTTGCTTGTTGGCATAGCCGCTGAGCAAAAAATGAGCTGAATCTCCAGTAAACATTTCCAGCGCCCATTTAGCGAACTTACGGCATTGTGTATGATCGTCCGGATTCAATTCTTGCGTCAGCATGATCTTAAACGAATGTTAGCCAAAATCCAACCGCAAAATTAGCCAGATTGACTCTGTGACAATGCCAAATTCAGCTGACCGGCGTGGAACCGACATTCCTAGGTCTCCTTCGATAATGACCGCTAGGGCGGCTAGGTTGTCTTCACTTCGCACCAATATCTGTTTGGTTGGTGGCTTAGTATCCAAAAGCTTGTACTCACGCTGAAACTTTTCCGCGGGGAAACAAATTACCTGCACACTCTAGGCATGATGACGACCGACCTCACGATGAAATTCACATTGCGTATTTACAACTGAGCCATAATTTCGATAAAAAGTATTTTTTTATTAATTTCTGCACGTTCGACAAGCGTAAAACGAAGCGTGATAAAATGCAAACCTTACTGAATATTTTGACAGCTGGATGTCATTGGTAACTTTGACAGCTGCTGAAACATAACAATTGAAAAAACTATCATTGCTATCTGGTCTTGAACTACATCAAAGTCTTCCAATATAATGTCAGTCTCCTGACAATGAAAAGAACTGTACGTCAGCAAGTTGTCAAACCTAGCATGCCAACTGTCTTTTGACTCTGATCATATGGGCAAGTCTTTCCGGCATCGAAATTAAGTTTACTGCAAGAATATAAAATCGATGGCTTTGGCCAAAATCTGAATCAGAAGTGGGTAGCTGTGGCTCAAGTGGTAGCATATTGGTTCCCAAACCAGTCAGCTCAGGGTTCAAAACCAGTCGCGCACGGAAGACATTCTTTTTCTTAGGCAACTAAATTATGTTAGATGATTGGTTGCCTAGAATACAACAGCAAGTCCAATTACACTAATAATTTAGACATTCCATTAAATGTTGGATACTACCCATGGAGCGTAGCAACCACTGAGCCCAAAATTCTTTCTTTCTCTCTGTCCGATTTTCCCAAAACCTTAACACATGCCCAGGCACTTTAAGTACAGTAATACCCACTGTTAAGCCCTTAAAAAAAATAAAGTCAGTCTTATGGACAAATAGTTGCGCTTTTCTTATAATAGGCGCACGCACAAGGGATTTTATGTTTGCACATAGCACATAGCGCGGGCGAAAGGAAGTAAGGAAGGAAAAAAAAAGAGATACCGATGTGCGTTGGTTTTAAATGTTTGCAAGTTATACTGACTTGGAAATAAAGAGCTCGGCAGGCATTCCGTAAGCGAGTTGTATGGCTTAGGAAAGAATCAAGAGATTTCAGAGTAGGTTCGAAGGTGGACAGCGAGACAGGTGTTACGATTAAAAGTTTGAAAGGGTGGAATTCTACTGGCAATTTCTGTGGGGTACTGGTGCTGAAAACAGCGATATAGCAAGGTGAGGCAGGAAACTTTATACCTTTTGTTTGAGAGTCTCAAAAGGCTATGCAATATTGGCATCACCTTTAAATTTTATCGCACGGTTGTCGATCCTATCTATCAAGTGCAAAGAAGTCTTAGGGGCACCTGACCAGATATGGGCATTGTACTCCAACTACCACTTTAAAAAACCTAGACATTCCGTAGCATTTTTGGCGACATTGAATATATGGTCGTTCCAATGTAAGCTGTCATTGACACACATACCGAGAATGGAAAGTTTTTTAGTTTCAACGATCCATGTCATTCATGGATAACGACAGCATTTTGTTTTGGAAGCATTAAACTCTACTCTGTTGATAGTTCCCTAATAAGTTATGCTGCTTATATCAGAATTTAATGTGCTTAACATACACTTACGTTCGCGTTCTACAGCCGAAGAGCAGCAACGTTAGTCCGGGAACGAATATAAGAAGCAGAGAGTACTGTCGTCAGCAAAGGAGTTTATTGAATTAGGAGTAGCAGACAAGAGACCATTAATAAAAATTGAAAAGAGTGTCGGAGACAGAAAGAAGCCCTGCGGTATACCAGGATTTAATTTGTGAATAATAGACTTGAAGCCATCCAAGACAACTTGAATTGAACACTCCAACAGGTAGTTTTTAATCCTTTGAAAAAAAAAGTCATTGATCCCAAATGCACGCATTTTCGACAAAAGATCCTGATGCCAAACTATGTCAAATGCCTAACAAATATCAAGTGCAACTATCTTGTTTTCGTCAGATTGATGTGCGCTTTGATTTTACTTTTCGGTGAAGCATGCCATCAAGTCACTAGTGGACCTGTTGATAGGAAAACCGTACTGCCGGTTATTGAGAAGTTTTCGTATTTCGAGATATGCTGACATTTTATCAGAGTTTCCATGACCTTGGTAAGAAGGACGTAACTGCAATGGGTCTGTTGGAGGAAAGCGAAGAAGATTCGCATTTTTAGGGACGGGCTGAACAAATGCTGTTTTCCATCTGCTCGGAAAGAGTCCTAAAGAGTAGGATTGATGAAAAGACTTATTCAATGGTTTTGCCAACTTAGAAGAGCACCTCTTCAGAAGAAGGGAAGATATACCAGTTGGAATAGCAGATTTGTGTAAAATATGATCGTCAAGTACTATTGCTACTACACGAATGCGAAAGTGGATTCTTCCCATTGAAGATTCCACGCACTCAAGTTTAGGCGTGGACAAAGTACAATCTGGAAGTGTTGAGCTGCCCGCAAAGTGTGCAGCAAGCAGATTGGTCTTGTCCAAAGAGCTGACAGCTGGAGTGGCGTTGTAAATGAGGATGAGGCAGAATTTTTAATGCTTATGACGAACGACCAAAAATGTTTACTACCTTTGGGACATTGTTGTATTTTTTGCCTTAGTTTTGGTCGTATTGGAATTTCAGACACTTAGTCCTTTCTAGCTCGTTTGTACTTTTTTCTGTTTTTCTCTGTCGGGTTTGGACCGAAAAAATATTTCTCTAACCCTGACAGCCTCTTTACAACTCGAGTCGTACCATGCCTTTTCAATAAGCTTCCTACTCTTCATCTGATGAGAGATAAAGGATCTCATTCCGAAGAGAATAGTTTTAGTGATCATATCAGCAGCGGCATCTACATGGTTATCGAGGAAACATAACGACTAGTTAAAATTTCTAAAGAAGGTGTTAAGCCCGTCCTTTAAGAATTTTTGCTCTCACTGTGTGGTCAGTATACGAGAAATTAGCCAAATCGATACAAAGGTCCGACTAGCCATGGGGAGAGGGTACATCAACGGTGTACGTATCAGGGTGAGCAGTTAAAAACAACTACAGAGTGTTGGCGGTATGACTACCAACGTTTGTTGCGTGAAGTGGTTTTTCGCAGCGAAGATCTCAACACATCGTCCTTCAAGTATTGTCTGTCCAAAATATCGAAGCTATTGCCGTAACAACGATTTCAGTATGAGAATACAGAGATTCAATTCTAAGAATTGAGTCTTGCACAGTTTGAGTCTTCTGTAAATAAAGCACTAGTGAATAATTTGTTTACGGAGATGGAATTTTAACCACAGAAAATTGAATTCCGGATTGGAACCAGGAACTTAGCCAATGCGTCATACAATTCAAAACAATGACTGGTTGAGTATGCTGTTTAGCAATGAATCTCCTTTTAAGTCTTCGATCTTTTTGAAGATTCGCGATCCAGATCCTGCCGTTTGGTATTAAAAATTCGAGTTAAAGAAGCTAGCACAATTAGGAAGATCGGAAGATCAGACCAAGTAATATAGCATCTGCAATAGCTAGATCTTAAAAACAAATGTTCAGTCTTTGAATGATAAGCCTTCGTTGAATTTGAAGAACGGTATCATAAATTCAGCACATTTTTACGTGGATCTTCCACCGGATTCTAAATCGACAATCGCCCAACGGTGTTTCAACCGATGAAAGATCAAAGTCAATAAAACAAAGTGAATCTTGATTCTAAATTCGTTGATTTTCTTTAGAACTTGCTTAAGTGTGAAGATTTGGGCTGTCAATCAGACAGGTGACCTCGTTGCTTCTCAGGTATACAATATTCGTCAAGGTAGGTACTCGAGTGTGTACACTTCATTAACAGAATATCATCTCCCTCCTTACCTTTTTTCGTTGTCAATATTTTGACATTTACAAGATGATGGAAATATTGATCAACACATTACGAGGAGCCTGCGTTATGTAGTAAGAGCCGTCTGTCAGTTCCTTGGTTTCCTTAAAGAATATTTGGGTATTGTTTGCAGCATCTTCCTCGCTTCCAGTAGTCTTATTCGGTTAACCATTATCTATGGTTTTTTCAAGATTTCTTTTACGGAGATGACTAATGGTCTATATATATGCATACCAGCATCGATCAGCACTTTATTATTTTACTTCATGAATGGTAACGCTACCTGGAGAATTCCCAAGCACTTAGCCCAGCCAGGCTGTAAGTTGGACTGGTACATTATGGTGAATAAGGTCTACTTGATACCTTCACTTAAAATTTCTACTCTTTTGAAGATGCATGAGATGTTAAAATGCTGTGTAGGACTCTTAAGAAGTCGTACTCTGATCCAAAGATAGTTCACATTTACAATACATTTGTGTAAATAGTGAAATTAAGATCCTAGTCCCAAGGTGATCAGCGTGAATGACATCTTACAATAAATCATGAAACATTTTCATTTCATCTCACGTCCTGTAACTCATAACTCCATGGCTATTACATAAACGCCTATCGTATTTAAAGTAACACCCGGGATCAAAGCACAATTCATCTGGCGCCGTGCGGCCAATGTTGTTACGTTTCCATGATAAATTATTTTGAGGTACTTACAAATCTACTTTCACAATTAAATGTCCATTCAGTCCAGGTGTTTGCAAATGTTAAAAAAAAAATGAACTGAAGCCTCTTCCCTACAATTCGTTTCTTGTGTTTCTTTTTTTTACAACTAAAACTTGTCCAACTTGAAGTAAACCACTGAATCAGATATGTAAAGACTTTCCTCAAGTTGCATGCATCTCCACACAAAAAACCAGTTCGAATTCGAGTTTATGAATTTCACTGTTCATAACAAAGTCCTGTACTTACAATATTTATGCGGCAGTAGTTAGACCATGATGTTCGTAATTTAACTGGGAAATATTTTACCAGCTTTTGCAGTTATCCTTGGATGTCCTGAGGTACTCGTAGCGAGACCTTGTGTCACTTTTATATGAAACGTCCACTGGCACTTTGAACGATTTATTGGTTTTATTTATTTGTTCTCCCAATGGGATCAACGATGTTTAAAAGGAACCTCAAAGGGGATCGTAATTTTCTCAAATGAAACCGATCAGTGTAAAATTTGACATAGAAACTACGTAGCATTGCTAGGCATCGTAGCATCGAATCTGGGTGGCAATTTTGTTTTGTTAAAATGTTCACGAAGATTTTGGCACAAACCTCCCATGATTTTGTCTAGTTTTGTCTAGACTATTCCTTAGGAATATAACAAAGGACAGTGATCCATTAGTTTCCAATCGCTTGACATGGAAAGTAAATTACTTCAATTAGGCTTAAGTCATAGCGTCATAAACTACATGTCATATGGCACCATCTTGTCGCAACCACATGTAGTCCAAGGGGATACGCCGACTGAATTAAAAAGTATTGGAATCACATGGAGTAATTATCTTTTTGCGTAGATTTATTGATTCCCGGAGTTTCACTCGTCTTCTTGTACCGCGTTCTGATTGTGGCGTATATTACTTGCTTGCTTACTTACATACTTACTTATTAGTTATTTAGGTGGCGCTACAGTTCGAGGTTAATCTGGGCCTCAACTATCAAGCCTCTCCAGTTAGCTAACTGCCTCCAGTTGCGCACTCCAAGTCAGTTAAAGTCCCCTTCTTGTGTGCGCCGATCGTGGCGTATAGTTTGTTGAAATCAACTGTCATCATCATCTTAAATATACTCCTGACATCTAACACCCTTAAATGGTTGTTATTATGTGTTTGTTTGTTTATGGTTTTTACTAGACCTTGTTGAATGTTTAAAATTAAATTTAGGTGACTTTTGGAGCAGTTGTCCAAGCTGGTACTTTATATCCAGCTAAAGAGTAATATACATTCTTATGGACTTCTGAACTCTTTAATTGTAGCTTAGCTTCTAATTATTGTTGGACAACCTTAATTTCTCTGTCAGACTCCTAGCACAGCTGTTGATTGCAGTGGAGATTTTTATGCATTATTTTGGTCTTCGCAGCATTAGTCACCAACATGAGATCTTATCAAATTCGTCGCGTTATATTTTTTTCTGTATTTCACCACACAGTCGATATCATCTGCTCAAATAATAACATTGATTTTGTTGAAACCTGCAGTAATTCATTTATAAAAGGAATTAATAAGATTGGTCTTAGCTTACAGCCTTATGGGACACCGTATTTGCTTTGCTTCTCACCACTTATCATATCTAAAACGAATTCTTTCCATTGCAGTATTTTGCTTCTATACAGTCTTACAAGAAGTACAAAGGGCTATAAACATAATTAGAATATGATTGCTTACGTTAAGTTCATGTGAACTACGTTGGGAAGTATTCCGTTTTGCATTTGTACCAATTAAGAACTTGACATCAACTTCTTTTAATGATTTCTCGATAACCGGTTGTACGAATACTGATATTATTCTATCTGCTCCTGGACATTTACTTGTCGAAGGACCACCCACCTCGCTAGCAGTTTCCAGGAGCGTCGTCGAAATATTTCTGCGAATACTTATGCAATCACATGTTCGTATAAGCATCATCCATTTGAGGAATCCTCAATAGTTAGACGAGACTTTCCATGTTCAAAATTGTGAATATAGAGAGATCAGTATATTTTTCTATTATCACTTTATCAATGAGTCTCTTGATCATATTGTATATTGGCGTAGAACTCTGGTGGCTTGACGCTGACAAGCTAGCAACTGTTTGTTTTAGATATTCGGCTGCGGAATTCAATAGGACGTCCGAATATCCGGGACCAAACAGAGAGTGGTTTTGCAGAGAGATATGAAACAACTTCTAACAACCCATCAATACTGTTCGAAGTGAGGGATTGGATCATGTCTCATGCCGTCTATGTTCACAACAATATCTCGATGTTGCCAAGCACCGTCCTGATGAATCGTTGATACCTCTACTTGGGATGCCCTACAAAGTTTAGGTAAGCTAAAGGATTGGTTTGTATATGTTTTTCAAGAAGAACCCCGCGCCAGGAACTTGGGCTGTCGTCGACCCTTCAATGAAGATTTGTTGTTGTTATTATTATTATTATCGTGGTTACTTTTTTGTTTCGACGCCATATACCACCAATTTAATCGACAACAATAGATTACAAGACCGCCATGGAGAATGACTTTACCCACCGTATCTCAATTCGTTCCTTTCATCATTGGAATCAATCTCAGTAGTCCGAAGGTCAGTTGATTGAAGACGGGTATAATACACCGTGATTGGACTATCATGCCACACATTTAGCTATTTCTATTCCTGATTATGCTATGGACAGTTGCGACTCGAAAATTTCCGTGTAAGGCGAATAAAGCAGAATTTAGATGTTCTTTATCGGGAAGATGCTCACTAGCGGCGAAGCTTATGCAAAAACCATTTCTTCAAATATATTGTTTAAGTCCTTATAAGGAAAGTTACCTTTATAACCGTATTATATGGAAAACGCGCAACATTAAGTTGTAGATCCTAACTTACCCTACTTACACGGGTAAAGGGCAATAGAAGTTTGTTTTTATTTCTTTCTACAACGACTGATTTCAGTTAACAGCAGAAAAGTGCAGGACATATGTATTGTCGATGCAACTTCGTCTTGGATTCTCGAATTCTGGCAATAGGATTCAGATTAAGTCCGATATTAACTGTGTTCTTAAACCGCTGTACCCACCTTATATACCACCTTGATCATCAAAAAAAAACGGAACAACCAACGTGTGGCGCTCCCATTTATTCGATTTGAGTTCTGTTGTTGACATTCCCTCTAAATCTTAGCGTCATAGCTTGAGGTTATAGCTTACAGTTTTAGAAATGGATTTAAATTTGCAACAACAAATTTGTATTAAATTGTTTCGGCAACGATTCTCTAAAGAAAACGGTCGTTTAGCAGTGGCACGAGCGGTTCAAAAGTGGTCGTGAGTCAATCGAAGATGATGAACGCAGTGGCAGACCATCGACAATAACCGCAAATTAACCATCAGAGAGAAAGCGAATGACTTAAACATTGCCTATGGATCCGTCCAAGATATTATGGTTAATGATTTCGGTCTCCGTCGTGTAGCAGCAAAATTGGTGCCGAAAAACCTCAATTTCATGCAAAAGAGAGACCGTGTTGACGTCGCAAAAGAGATGATTTGCGAGGCTGAATTCGATCCCACATTCATCAAAAGGATCAATACTGGAGACGAGACGTAAGTTTATGAGTACGACACGCAATCCAGACATCAGCCAAGTGAATAGAGTTCACCAAATGAGCCAGGATCAAAAAAAACACGTCATTTTCATTCATTTCATGGATTACAACGGTGTAGTGCATCATGAATTTTTGCCAGAAGGCCAGGCAGTGAACAAAGAGTATTATTTGGTCGTTATAAGATGTTTGCGTGAAGCAATTCGCCAAAAGAGAATTCTGTTCACAGAATTGTGAGCAGAAAACTCGTGGATTTTGCACCATGATAACGCACCGTCGTACCGTGCAACAAATTCTATCCAACTGCCACCGAATTTGCCTGATTTGGCTCTCTGTGACTTCTTTCTGTTCAATCCAGTTAAAAAAAAAAAACAACTACGGTAAACGCGTTTCAGCAGCCGAAAGTAAGAAATGGAAAAATCGCAGGAAGCACTGACATACCGAAAACCGAATATAAAAAATGTTTCGAGGATTGGATCAAGCTGGTATAAGTGTGTTGCAGTTGATGGGGATTACTTTAAAGGGGGCAATATAAGTTTAGATGAATAAACTAGTATTTTTAATTTTCTGAATAAATTTAAATCTGTAAATCTTCGTATTACAGAAAATAAAATCACTGTTCCATAGCTATAATTTCTACCTGATAAATACCGCAGTGGTTTTGCTGTCTTGTATTAAGTGATCGTATTGTGATCTCTGAACCATGAGCCAACGTCGACCTATCGGTGTACATTTATACCTCAGATTCATAAGAATGCTGAAAGTTCTAGTGTTGATTTGATTTGGCACGTTTCGGAGCCAAATAGGTCTGGGCATCATTTAAAAATGACCAGTGCACTAGTTTCAGTGGCACTAATTTGCATATAACGGCTTTTTGTTCACAATGAGATTAAGGCTAAATTTTGTTTGGCAGACGTTTAACTTTGGCGTCCCAATACTTTATTGGGATGTGAACGGTTGTAATACGGACAGTGTCTTTCAGTGGTCGATAATTTTCACAAAGCCTATTCAAGCACTAAACACTATCACCAGACCAAATTAATTGATGACTAGCACTCATACTTTAGGAAAACAGCGGTATAAACTCCCTCTTGTTGAAAGCTATCAAAACCGGTGCACTGAGTTGTGGGCAAACAAATTAAAGACGTTCTTTGCTGTCTAAATTCTAGCTCTTTTAAATGCCTCTCAATGCTTCACATTTAGACCGCAGAATGGTTTTACATGGAGAAATCTAAAATTAGACAACTTATTTTGGAAACTGTTAGCTTAACTACATATTCTGGGTACAAACACTACTTTTGTCTCAGTCTAGAGTGTTGCGGACACTCGTGCAAACTGCCGATCGATTTCGGTTGGTATCAGCTCTTACGTAAGTGGATCTGGCGTCTATCTGACATTTTTGATAACATCTATAGGCCTTTCGTCCATCTACCTCTAATGTCTCATTATATTTCAATTTTACCTCAAACGTAAATCTATTTCCTGTAAAAATTTACGTCCTCGACTCGATTTGGATTCCGGATAATGCCTACAATCACATTACATTTCACCAATTTACACGATATGCTTATGCATAATTACTTACACTTAACCACACATACGAATACTCTAATACGTGACATGCAAGTAAAAATATTTTTAGCGCAAATCGGTACCTCGTGACCGTCTGTCATTATAAAACCTTCTTCATATCACAACACGAGACAGCTTGGAAAATATTTTTTTGGAGGAGTACGAGTATCCACACATATGACGCAATTCAATTTTTACTGTATTATTAAGTATACATAAATTGGATTTCCAATGCGATACATCCATTCATTCACGTGCGCGATAAAACATTATGCCATGACCTACGTGACCGAATTCAAGTTGTGCCACTTCACCAGCAATTGATCACCACCTGAGCTACCAAAGATTTGTCAAAAGTAAAATATCTAGCTAATGATCCTCACACATTGCCAGACACATAAAAGATTCATCCATATAACAAAGAACAGCAACACGAAGCAATAATTTCGGTTTGAGATAATTTATTTTTTGCACATTTTGCTGCATTTTTTTTTTTTCAGATGAAGGATGGTGGCGGTGGTGCTATGAGTAAATGCACCAGCAGCATCGACTGCATATAGCAAAGTGAAAGGAACAACCATGTACCTGTAGGCTATTGCATAAGAGTTAATCACGATGAGCAGTCGCCAAGCGAGGCCATGAGACATTACACTGATCGGTGTAATTTTCAGAACTTAACTTGCAATTTGTTGCGGCAACATGCTGCTTCCCTTACGAGTACTATAGAAAAAGTTAATTACAAAAACAAAAAATATATTTATGGAGACCTGGTCATTATTCAATAGCACCTGCATTTAACACTTCCGTTTATAGATACAAACAGTAGATACTTTCTTATATTTGTGCTTGTATCGTCCTCAACTGACGGCGCTCACTTAATGGAGCTATTACTCGTATATCAAATAGTCAATGAATTTAGCATGCGTCATGCGTTACCGATGGTCTTAGATTTTTGGCTGGTGAAATAGCGGTAATTTATTATTTGTCTAGCTCTTTCTTGGTTCAAAGTATGGACTTACGTACATATGAGTCTCCACTCTCAAACTTTCTCCATATTTTCCATGATGGTGCAACAAATTTGCATTTTGCAAGGGTTAATCCATCAGTCTTGGTACCGCAATTCCGGAAAGATACAACGAGTATCTGGCGAAAACAATAATTTCACTTACTGCAAGTTTCTAACGCATAGATACGATAACGAATCTGAACAGTTGTAGCCAACAAAGTTGGCTTTGATCTTCTTCGTTGTAACGCGATGATGTAATGTTTAGATGAACGAATAGATACATTTCATAGGCTATTTAATTTGTACTACCTTGATGATAATTTGTATAAAGCTTCGGCTGATTGATTTTGTATTGTTGTACACTTAAAAATCTAGATAACAAAGAGAAATTTTTTTTTAAAAAATGTATTATATATTACTGTTTTGTTCCGTAGTAATTAGCGGGTTCTGTAGCTTGTTTTCTTAATAACTATCTGTGCAAGATTGCCAACTAAACAGAACTGTTTAATATTGTTGTAATAGGTAGGTAAACCTTAAAAGGTTTAACATTAATATTAAGGTTTTAACATTATTTGCTTTCTCAATTCAGTGCTATATTGTATACTTTAAATATCTGGATAATTTCTGGCATAGATATCTTATTAAGTTATTTGTATGACTGTAGTCTTAAGTAATTTAATCCCCAGCTATAATACCACTCCAAGGTCTTCACTTTCTATATGATGGAAAGTAAAGATAGAAGTAGATAAGGTCTTGCAGTTTTGATGTCAGAATCTATCGAATTCATTTATTTCCAACAGGTAGACTAGCACAGTGCATATCGTCTATCACCAGCAAAAATATTGGAGAAAGGATTTATCCTCATTACACTCCACTCTGGCTTTCGAATTCCTCCGAGGGAATATAACATTTCGATCCGTTGCAAGTTGTTTTTATCTGGCATGTGACACAAAACAAAAAACATACGAGTATACCTCCTGTTTATACTCGTAGTCTCGAACAACCTTTAAAAAACGATAAATAGGAGGTAGAATGATGGTCGATATTCATCGCACTGTCCCATGACGTTGATCAACACAGAAGGATCCCAAACGTTCTTGCTCAACGTGGTGCGAGCTTCAATGTGGTGTTTTATTCGATCGAGGATTGCGTTATTATTTATATTGGCAGCCATCAACAGCTCACAAATTTGTCGAAGTCAATAAAACATCTCTATTTCGGAAGCTTTACAATCATTGGTCTTTTTCATTTTTCAGCAAAAGACTCGGTATTCCATGCTCTCTCTTTACCAGAATCTAACCTGCTATTGAAGCTGTTTTCAAAATCTGCATGTTTTTTAACTACGGCATGCTTTCATCTTCATATTGAGTCGAAATGCGAAAATACAGATCTTTACATCGGGAGGCCCCATATGTTGGATGTTATAGGAAGCTATGAGTTCTATCAGTTTTCAGTTATTCTGCAGACCTATTTGCAGATGCTCTGTGCTCCAGTTACCATCGCATTGGTGTAGTTTCATTTTTCAATTCGGTTGTTAAACTGTATTTTTCTTCTCCATCTTTCAGTGGTATAATGGGCTCGTTTGTCCTTGGTGCAATTCGTGGCCATAGACTTTCCGGTCATTGGTAAGTGTCCAGCTATCTTCAGAAGCCATGTTCGCTATCTTCATTACCATCTACCGGCAACTGCTCCTGATTGTTTCCATGCCTTGCGACAGATATTTTCTTTGTTGTTGGCGCACTGAGAGTATATGGTTGTGGCACACACCAGGTCTTTGTCACTATCCGATACGGACAAGCTTAAAAGCCTCGCATCCTCTGAAGATTAACTCCGCCAAAACTTAAATCACGAGCCATCCTACATCAACTTCATAAATAGCATTAAGGAAAGAAAAAAGCAGTAAATACGTTAAAATATTTCCAATATACGGACGACTCAGCACCTGGAAAACGCCCTTCACTGTTAAAAGGGCACTGGAAATGTTTTCGAATAGCTGTTTACAAAACATTTTCACTTTTTTTTGGTTAAACCCTATTTCCAGATCGGAGTTCTAAGGTCATTCCATGGAAGTGGAAGTCCTATAAACATACTTTTTGAAAGGGGG
Organism: Volucella inanis; assembly: GCA_907269105.1. NCBI lineage: Eukaryota > Metazoa > Arthropoda > Insecta > Diptera > Syrphidae > Volucella > Volucella inanis. The sequence goes on from OU026157.1 coordinate 23,012,755, forward strand.
ATAACTTTGTTTGTTTGCCATGCTACCTAATGAGATTCTCTTAATCAGATTTGAGCCGATATTTATTGCGAAAATTAGGTTCCTACATCAGACCATGGGTACATCGAATACCATATCGGATACAAAGTCTCGGCTTTCTTGAAGAGATGTAATGTCGGAAAAATCAGGAATAATCCTCGTAAATACAGAACAAGATAAAACGTAGAGGAGGCTTCTGAAGACCAAATGGTGACCTCTCAAATGTTTCGAATTGACGTATCTAGCTAGATCGCCAACCAGTTTGTAAGCCAATCCAGAAGGGGCAAATAAGCCATACTGGAAGTTAACAAAAGATCTGAAAGAGTCGAAAGCAAAAATTCTGTCTAATACTTAAGACTCGCTTTCAAGAAAATATGAACAAAACAGTTTCAGAAACTGAATCTGCAAGCAAACTGGGAGCAGTAAAACCAGCTACTGGCAACTAGATAATATTCATTGTTAGCCTTGCAGTGGCATATATACGGAACCCTTACGGAACTTTATTACGAAAATCAGAAAATATCAAGAAGCGAAGAGCTTCAGATCTATTGGTTTGACATCTTGAAGAGTGTGGAAAAAATGGTTGAGCTTTATGTGTGTAAACTGTTCCGCGCATTCATCGGTTTTCCAAACTGCAACAAGCCTACCAACGCAGAAGATCCTACAGGTACCAAGCAATGCTGCAAAATCTTCATTCCTATTGTAAATGTTCGTCTTCTCACTACATAAACCTCTCATTGGGCCTAACGTCTGCGGTCAGGCTTAGTGCACAGGCTTGAGTGTAGACAGGTACAGGCAGTAAAAATTAGTTTCAGCCAATCCTTTTATAATTGATGTTGTCCTCTTGAGTGTAGACAGGTACAGGCAGTAAAAATTAGTTTCAGCCAATCCTTTTATAATTGATGTTGTCCTCTTTATGAGGAGAAAGAACCTGACTGTTCTAACTTATTTAATTCTTAAAGGCATAACCATCTGGTTCTCTAACGAAGTAAAGTATATGAGATCTCATCCTAGATAAAAATCTTTTTTGGGCAAAACATGTCACGTTGACTACAAAAAAGCCTTCAGCAGGCTCCTCAGAATCTATACGGCTATGATAAAGCAAATCATTTCCTGTGCATCGATTGTTTGCTGGAATACTTACTAAGGTTGCGTTATATAGGGTTTTCCAAAAGGAACTTGACAACTTTGAATTTAATTTGTGAACGCACTCTTTCACTAATTATCAAACTCTCACTGTCAATTTATTTAGTAAACTCAACATTTTCATCATGGTAAAGTACACTAACGAGAAACGTCTGCAAATTATAAAAATTTTCTAAAGAGATTCGGAGTCGCAAAATTATCTTTAGTGACGAAGCTCATTTTTGGCTCAATAAGTTCGTCAATAAGCAAAATATGCGTTATTGGTCGGGTGAAAACCCACATGTTCATGAATTACCACTTCATCCACAAAAAATAACTGTTTGGTGCGGTTTGCATGCCAGCGGCGTTATTGGGCCATATTTTTTCTTCGACGATAACGATCGTCACGTTACTGTGAATGGTCAGCGTTATCGCGCCATGATCACCGATTATTTTTGGCCCAAATTGGAAGATATGGACTTGGACGACATGTGGTTTCAACAGGATGGTGCCATAAGCCACACAGCACACGCTACAATCGATTTACTGAAGAGTAAGTATGGTGAGCGTGTTATCTCAAGACATGGGCCAGTCGATTGGCTGCCTCGTTCGTGCGATTTAACGCCGCTTGATTATTTTCTGTAGGGTTACTTTAAGTCATTGGTTTATGCCAACACGCCGACGACGTTGGAAGAGCTCAGAGTCAACATTGAACGCGAAATAGCGGCCGTTTCGGCCGAAATGTGTGGCCGAGTCGTTGAAAATTGGGTCCAACGAATCGACCGCTGCAAACGTGCCCGCGGTGGTACGTCGAGTTCCATTCATAAATATTTTGATTGACTTCAAGCCAATAATAAAGTTTTTGAAATATCTCAAATGGTTTGCCTTTTATTTAAAAAAAAATTTGTCAAGTCGTTATTAGAAAACCCTATACATAGTTCGGGCTGAACCTGGGCATCCGAATAAAAATCTCTCCAATTAGCCCGGTGGGAGCATTAATGTCTATTCGCTCTACATGTTCTCATCATCTCAGAAAGGTGACTAATGCGCAGTTTTCTGACAAGGTCGATGTCGCTGTACAGATCGTATAGTTAGTCCTTCTGCTCCAAAGCCCGTCAACGCAAACGGGACCGGACGATTTTTCTTCGATAGGTTCCATGCCTCTGCCTACTAGGACTGGGAAAATCAAGGTCTTATATAGAGTCTCCTTAGTTTGCGGGGCCTTACTACTCAATTGCTTTCTTAGCGCAAAGAAAGAGCGATTAGCAAGAGTTGTTCTTCGATTTATTTCTGTTGAGGTGTTTTTGACAGAATTTATATCAAATCCAAGGAAGACAAAGTCCTTAACTACCGCAAAATTACAGCTGTTTGCTAAAATAAGCTTTCATAAATGTATCCCATAAGACTTAAGACTGTCAGATTCCACATAATGGTCTATCTTGGCCTTCTAACACGGCTGGCTCAATCCTACATGACTTCGCGTTTTCTTTCTCTTTAAAAAATAGTCTTTGAGACATATCGCAACGAAGTTTCGATAATCGTTGATGTTAATGTTATTTGATCCAATGGCACCAGAACTCCTGTTGCGGAAAAAGTACGAAGTCGACTCTCTCTGTGCTCGGAATTGATTTCGGGTCTTCACTGATGGCTCCAAACTGGTCTAGGATGTGGCGCTGGTGGTTTTTTTTTTTAGGAAGACAAATTCGATTTCAGTCCTCGTTAGTAAAAATTTTCTCCGTATTTCAAGCGGAGATATACGTAGTCCTGATGGGAAGTTGTGTTGGGAAGAATGGGTGGAGAAGGAAAAGTATAAGCATCCGTTGTGTCAGCAAAGCTTTGTAAAATGGCCTTGCTGAAACCTCTCAACACTTCAAAACTAATTCGAGAACGTAAGGTGGACGAATTTAACTATATTTTTTGGTTTTCGGGTCCCATTATAATAACGGGAAGTGAGAACGTTAATGATCGTACTAAACTTGGCTTGTAGGAGAATTTTTCAGAACAAGGAACTGCCCTAAGACTGTCTGCTTCCTTGGTTAGGTCTTAGGTTGAGAATTGAATTTCTGGTGAGCATAATTGCAGAGGGCATGACTCTCTAGGATCCCAAAAGACCGAATGAATGCCTCTTGACGTCTCTAAAATGTCAGCGAAATTCCTGCTGCCTCTTATTAAAAAGGCTGGCGTTAAAACAGAGCACAAATCTTGCAACTTTCTCGGATTGACGATGACACAGAGCACTTGCTCACGCTTGCATCAAGTTGTGGGTATTCAGTGATGATGCTGTTGGCTAAGAAATCTTAACCCTTTATCACTGAAGCGTTTACTTATTTTTTTTTACGAAATAGGGTATAAACGAACTCAAGCAAAAGGAATATTCGAAGAATGCAATAGAGTAGTTCTTTGTCTTACAAAAACTTGGCTCATTATTAGATCCTGACTAGTCTATAACGCGAGGAAGTGATATGTAATTCGATTTTGTTCACCCACATTCAAATGGTATCACTGTGCTGAGTTCAAAAACGACTCAAATTAGTTAATATTTCCAGATTTCCTTCTACTGGATTACTTTCAAATTAAATGTGAATTAAGAACTCATTTCGCTAGTCCCTTTTATTAAGCAGGCGATCTTGTGTCAGGACACCTATGTCTAACTATTGCTTACATCACACGAACTATTAAACTCATCAAAATATTGCCCCATCAAATGTGTTTGTTTCTGTCTCTACAATGGTATCGAGGTTGGCTCTGACCTACCTCAAATTTGTTTTTTCTTTCGTAATTGTGCTGCGCTGGCCAAATAAAAAGTTCACTAATCCATTCTAACAATGGAACTAGACCACACAGTCTTAACCTACAAATGGCCATTTGGCAAGCTCTGAGATAGCTTTCCATGTCAGTACAATTTTTCACATAAAAGGTCAACATTTGTGTCTGCCACAATGATCCTCCACCTGTGCTCCAAACAATAGTTACACTCACAGACATGTAAATCCATCGGACCCAGTCCATACAGCTCACTCCTCTAAACAGATTCCCCCGCTCTTTTACTTTTTCTATTGAACTGAACTCAAAATTTATTGATCAACCCGATTCATTAACCCACTCGTTGAACTTTTGTCAATAACTAATCAAAATCGTCATGGCTGACAGGAAGTGGGCTAGGTCTTCTATTGACTGTTTCACAAAAAAAAAAAAAAAAAAAAAATCACTTTCAAATGAAATTCCAATCAACTCAAAACTGTCATTATCTCCTTGGTCATTTCAGAAAATGTCGGTGCTACGTACACTGGTGTTGCTGGCGATCGGTGCCACTATGACTCTGGCTCAACGTCGTCTAGCCCTCCCGGATCCTCGAAGCTGTGCTAATCGTAAGGATTAACAATTTATTACCCTCCATTACCAGTTGATTTGATTTAAAATTCATAACTCTTTCATTGTAGGTGTTCGTCATGCAACATACCGTGATGCTCGAGGTGTAGCACACTCATACTTCTTCAGTTGGGAACATGCGCCCACTCGTAGTCTCGAAGTTGATTGGTTGGATGCCAGAAATATTTGCCGTCGTCATTGTATGGACGCTGTCTCAATGGAAACACCACAGGAGAACGAATTTATTAAGCAGCGTATCGCCCGTGGCAATGTCCGCTACATCTGGACATCTGGTCGTAAGTGTAATTTCGCTGGCTGTGATCGTCCAGATTTGCAACCACCAAATGAGAACGGTTGGTTCTGGTCTGGATCTGGAGCTAAAATCGGTCCAACCAGTCAACGAAACACTGGTGATTGGTCACATACCGGAGGATATAATCAACCACAACCAGATAATCGTGAAGCTGCCCAAGGCAATGACGAGTCATGCTTGTCCATCTTGAATAACTTCTACAACGACGGTCTTAAGTGGCATGATGTTGCTTGCCATCATTTGAAACCATTTGTTTGCGAAGATTCCGATGAATTGTTGAACTTTGTACGCTCTCGTAATCCAGGACTTCGTCTTTAAATTCGATGTGACTAATTTATTAATTTTATTTTTTTTTTTTTTACTTTTTACTTACACCTGTGCGAACGATGCAGCAGGTGCAGTATTGTGCGTGATGCAATTTATATTATATATAAATTCATTTTTTTTTTTCGTTGTCATTTCATTTAACAAAAACAAAACAAAAAAAAAAGGAAAATTCTCTTGAAACCCGGATCTTTTTGAACGAATTTAAGCAATTCGAAATTTTAAATAAGAAAAGAAAATAATTAACAGAAACATAAATTTAAATAAAAAAAAAAATAAAAACCTTTTTGTCACAAAACAAAAAAAAAAAACAAAAAAGACCATTTGGCTAGGTGTTGCTCTAATTTATTTATAACATTACTTTTGTTCGCTTATTATTCTTTGTTTTTATTATTTTTTATGTTTTATTGTAATAAATAGATTTATTAAAATTAGTTTTACGGTTTTTTACTTTTAACGATACTGTTTACATTCTTAAAAACTTAATTCAGCTTGTAAATTAGCCCATACGAATGCCCGAGATCAACAGTCATGCAACCAACACCCTGGCCTCGTTTTTAACTCCTTTCCTTCACAAGGACACTCTTTATGTGCTCTCCCCTGTAGGCTAGTCGGACCACTCTGTTGTATCTCGTGCGTCGGTCACACAGCGAGAGAAACCTTCCTAAAGCGAATGGCAATACGAGAAGGCCAATTGAATAGCTTCTGGTCGTTATGTTTCGTCAATAACAATGTGTATGCCGCTGCTCATATTATCACAAATGCTATTCTCTAAGGAATGTGATCCTTTATCCATCAATGCATGAAATGTATCAAGTCAAAAGAAAAGGGTAGCCCTGGTATGACTCCAGATGTCAAGAGGTCAACCCGACAAAGGAAACCAAAAAATGTTCTAACGAGCCCGAAATGACTGCATCGTCTTTCTTAAGCTTGTGAAGTTTCATCGCGACAAAACTGAAGCAAAAAGTGCTAAGGGGTGATTCATCGTGAGGTTTGATTTTTAATAGGCTTTTTTTGACAACTCACGCATGACTCCTATTAAACTGTTTTGTCACTTTTGTTTGGCAAGTCATCATGGAAAGACTCCCACCACAACAGCGTCTCTGAATTGTTCAGCTGTATTACGAAAATCAGCGTTCTGTGAGAAATGTTTTTCGTGTGATTCAAGGAACTTACGGTGCACATAATCAACCTACTGAAACCACTATTGCCAATACCATTCGCAAATTTGAGTTCTAGCTTACATTAATGGATGACCGGTTAGACCACTTCCAGCACGAAGTGAAGAGACTATAGCAGCTGTAGCTGAGAGTATACACGAAGACCGTGACGAATCGATTCGTCGTCGTTCTTAGCACCTTGGATTGGCATATTCGACAACTTTTCGTATTTTACGTGAGGATCTCGGCCTAAAATCGTACAAAATTCAACTTGTGCAAGAAGCCAGGCGACTTGAATTTGCGTCATATTTTCAGTGAATAGGCTGTGGAAAAACTCAATGAAAATCCGGTGTTTTATCGTGAAATTTTGTTCAGTGATGAAGACCATTTCTGGTTCAATGGATACGTTAATAAACCAAATTGCCGTATTTGGGCTGATGAGCAACCCGAAGAGAGCCAAGAGCTACTATTACATCCATTAAAAACAACGGTATGGTGTGATTTATGGGCTGGTAGAATCATTGGTCCATATTTTTTCAAAAATGAGGCAAATCAGAATGTTACCGTCAATGGTAACCGTTATCGCACCATGTTAACGGACTACGTGCTCCCTGAAATTCAAGCACATGGTCTAGGTGAGCTCTGGTTTCAACAAGACGACGCTACGAGCCATACAGCGCGTGAAGCAATGGACTTGTTGAGAAATCATTTTGGTGAGCACTTAATTTCACGTTTTGCTACGGTAAATTGGCCACCTAGATCGTGCTATATCACACCTTTGGACTTTTTTCTCTGAAGTTATGTAACGTCTCAGGTCTTCAGGAATAAGCTAACTACGATTGACGCTTTTAAAGCCAATATTGCTCGGGTTATCAGCGAGTATCAGCGGTTATCGCCCAAAATTGGACCTTTCAGCCAATATTTACATGATATTATTTTGAAAAACTAAATGTCATGAATTGTTCTTTTAACCAAAAAAAAATTGTAAGTTCGTTTTCAAATTTATATGTTTTATTTTACATTATAAATCAAACCTTACGATGAATCACCCTTTACAATGTGTTTGATCATTCGTCGAAACCATAACATTCCAATTGTCAGCTTTTTGAATGGGGCCAATCTGCTTGCTACTCACTTCGCAGCCTACTCACACTAAACTTACCTACAATTAAGAATGGTAATATCCAATATAGTAAGACACACATCTTAAGGATATTTTCTTAAGAGCCATACAACTTTTTTTTATTCTCGCAGGGGTGAGTGCAAGCTCTGCAACAAGTTTCTTTTCTTAAAAGTGTTCCTGAAGCGGTATCGGCATTCATCTCGATTACATTGTAATTAAAGATCTCTGGTGCTAAGTGGGTACTTAACCTTATCAAGTCCATCAAAAAAAGATACAAAAGCAACAGAAATACCGACTTCAAGAAGTTAAGGTGCACTCACAAAACTTTCCAAAACGAATATATTCTTCAGTAATTTCAAGCAATTTACCAACATAAACAGGCTTTTGTCTGCAACTGCAGCAGTAGCCAATAAACACACACACAAAAATAGTAAAATTATGTTGTCGTGGTTACCATTAATTCTCCCAAAGTTAAGGTTAATTCACTAGGACATAAAATAAGCAGAGAATTCGAAGCGATTCTTAAAGAATTAGACACAAATTCGAGTGTGAGTTCGGCAGTTTTAATATCTGGAAAACCTGACTTCTTTTTAGCTGAAGCTGATATTAGCATGCTTGAACAACAGTCAACAACAACTTCGCATGAAGCCCAGATTATGTTCGACAAAATGGAAAACAGCCGTAAACCAATCATAGCTATCATTAATGGTGTTTGCCTGGGAAGTGGTTTGGAACTAGCACTTACATGTCACTGTCATCGATACCAACCGCATTGGACATTGTATTGACAGGTTAATCATTAGAAGCTGATCGTGCTAAAACGTTAGAAATTGCTAATCTTCTTGTTAATCCCCTACGGCCCGGTTTACAGTCAGCTGAAAAGAATACAATTGATTATTAAGAAAAAGTTGCTATTCAAATTGCCACAGTTGACAAATAATTTATTTGGCCACGCTAATATTCTTAATATATTAGCAATCCACATAAAGAACATCGATTACACCATTCCTAAACTTCGGTTCGACAAAGACTTTCATGTTAGTTTCCCCTCTAAATCCTTCTGGAGGGAAGATGCTTTCATGGACGCAAAGTCAATCCACTTCTACACAGGTAGATCTAAATCCGATAGCAGGGTTGGTAGTGGTGTTGTCTCAGAAAAGCTAAATCTAAGCTTTTTCTTCCGTCTTCCAAATCATTGTAGCGTGTTCCAAGCGGAAATCTTGGCGATTAAGTGAGCTCTGTCCTGGCTGAAGAAAAATGTGATATCTACAAAGAATATCCGCATCTTTTCGGATAGTTAGGCCGCTATCAAGTCTTTGGACTCGTTCTCATTAAATTCTAAAAAAAAAACTCTTGAATGCCGATCATCCCTTACGGAGTTGGCAGAGCAGTTCAATCTACACGTTTGTTGGGTGCCGTGCCACAGGGACATTTCACTGAATTGTAGGGCCGACGAACTTGCCAAAATTGGAACCACTCTACCTATTCTACCTCAAAAGGGTAGCATGGGTATACAAATCGGTAAATGCAAATCATTATTAAAGCTGAATGGTAATAAAAGATCAGACCTTAGACCGGTGGGCCAACATGTCTAGCGACTAAACAGATCTGACCAAAGCTGGATCTGAATCGCTCTAAAAGTCTGATTCTTCTTGGCAAGCATGCAAACCACTCTACCTATTCTACCGCAAAAGGGTAGCATGGGTATACAAATCGGTAAGTGCAAATCATTATTAAAGCTGAATGGTAATAAAAGATCAGACCTTAGACCGGTGGTCCAACATGTCTAGCGACTAAACAGATCTGGCCAAAGCTGGATCTGAATCGCTCTAAAAGTCTGATTCTTCTTGGCAAGCATGCAAGAAAGCTTAGAAAAGCTTTACAAAAAGCTTTTTTTTCTGTAGAAGCTACATGGAGGAGGAGGAAGAGGATGCAATCATTCACCTTCTCTGTACAAGTCCAGATCTCTCCCACCTAGGAGCTTTCTTCTACAATGATTTAAAAAAAAAAAACATAGACGTTAACAGTCTTCTGCGCTTCACAATAAGCTCAAATAGGCCCTAGTGGGTTGGTTCTCCAACCGCCACCCTCACCTAGCCTAACCTATTCAAATTGCCCAGCGCAAAAAGAAATTTGAATCGAGAAAAAATGGTTTAACAGACAGAGTAATGAAGTTTGCATTTAGCATTGACTTTGTGAAAAATAAAATATTCGACAAAGCCCGTCAGCAAGTTATGAAGATGATAGGCGGACTATATCCGGCTCCTCTTTAAATTGTTGACGTTAACAAAAAGGAAGATGATGCAGGACTCTGGCTAAACGCCAGAGTCAACAATATCGGTATTCTAGGAGCAGGCCTTATCGGAGCTGGTATTGCTCAAGTTTCTGTTGATAAAGGTTATCAGGTTATATTGATGCTGACCTTTCAAGAGGTGTTGGACAAGTCCAAAAGCCCCTGGAGACAGCTGTTAACGTATTACAACTTTGGATAGGAACAAGATTTTATCGAATTTTGTCCTGTTTCTGTTTCTGAAGATATAAAGTTATTAAAGAATTAGAAGCAGTAGTTCCTCCACATTCTATAATGTGGAGTGCTATTCCAATCACAAAGATAGCTGCGGGAAGTTCACGACCTGGTAAAGTGGTGGAAATGCACTACTTCACCACAGTAGATAAAATGCAGTTGCTAGAAATTATCACTCATCCAGTTGGATTCAGACAAGTAAAGGTCGTTATAACCGTTGGAGATAGACCAGGTTTCTATACAACTAGAATCTTGGCTACCATGCTCTTTGAAGCTTTTCTATTACTTTAAGAAGGTGTTGATCTAAAAGAATAAGACAATTTGACAAAATCATTCGGCCCCTGATACTGTCACTTCAACTACCCATACCCCCTCCCACGAATGCCGTTACGCCCTCTCTAGGCTAATGAATAAAAAGATATACGAAAATATACGTCCCTTTCTCACATATCTTTACGGCAAATCTGACTCTGTTTGCTTTGAGAAAAAAAAAAAAAAAAAACAAGTGTCATGGTCTCCATCCAACAGGAAGGGCTACCTACGGATATAACTAGTCTCAGAAAGCTTTACAACAGATACCACGAAATCTTCGACACACCTCCTCAAAAGATTGCCGATGACCTCGCTACTTTCCGCAGCTATGATCACTCTAAAGAGTTTCTCACCTTCAGCGCAGCCGAGCTGGCTATGACAAATTTTTTCGTTCCTAATTTGCCTTCTTTGCCTGCATCTCATCTACAGTCCCTACTCCTCCTCGCAACAAACTCCCTCTTACATTTTACTACCAAAAAATTAGAGGCTTGCGCTCTAAAACTCGGGCTGTATTGTCTAAATCACACAGTCTCTCTTTCGACGTCTACGCTCTTACAGAAACCAATCTGATCCCCGACATAAAGAGCCAGGAGCTATTCCCATCTTCGTTTAATGTCTTCCGAAATGACGATCACTCTCTCCCTATGGTTAATGATCCTGCCATTCCTAAAGTTGATTCTCCATGTAGAGGTGTCCTACTTGCTATTCACAATAACCTCAACTCTTCTCTCATGGATATCTCTTCTTCTGCTAAAATTGACTTTGTCCCAATTAAAATAACACTTCCCAATAGGTCCCTTATGTGCTGCTACATTCTCCCAGCTCAACCTATCGAATCCTACATCCTTGCAATTAAAGCAATTGACCAACTAATTGGCCTAAGTGATTCCATCAACAATATCCTTATCTTTGGAGACTTCAATCTGCCCCTGCTAAAGTGGATCCCATCGGATGATCACTTATTTTTTACCCCGTCAAATGCCAGTTCCTCTAAGGAATGTCTTTCTTTCTTGTCTTTCTTGATAGCATAACTGACTCAAGCCTGTGCCAAGTAAGTGGCGTCCCTAACTCTATCGGTAGGCAACTAGACCTTATTTTCACTAGTGATCCTATAAACTCCACAGCAACGTTTATCCTATCAACAGTCGACAAATTTCACCCCCTCTTCTTCTCTAATTTTTCCATAACTCTCCATCCCAGCCCACTTCTTCAACTACCATCTCTTCTTAAAACTTCCATAAAGCTAATTTTTGCAAAATCAATACCTATTTTAGCAAATGTTTATTTTGATTTTACTAACCTATCCTTATCTGATGCTGTCTCCATTTTCTACTACGAAATATTTAATTCTATTTCTATCTACGTCCCCTTTTCACGGCATAAAACATCATCTATTTCCCCTCCATGGTTCAACAGACGACTTCGCTCTTTACGTAATATAAGAAACAAATAATGGGCAGCTTTTCTTCGCACCAATTCTTATTACAACTACTCTAACTATCTTGGAACTTACCTGCAATTCACCCAGCTCTATAACTGCCTCTATCAGCGCTTTCTCGACACAGCGCAGACCAACCTTATCAATGATCCTAAGACATTTTATCAATTCGTCAACTACAAAAGAAAATCAGACGGATATCCCTCCTCTCTCTCGTTCGATAACATATCATCGACCGACTTACATATTATTGCCAACTATTTTGCAAACTTTTTAAGTAGTCATTTGCAGACAACCCCTTCGTACCCGACCCCATCTATTTCAAGTACCTTCCCAGTTTCTCCATGGGCCCATCTCTCTCTCAACCTTTTGATCCCACCTTTATCGAAGAAAAGTTACAAAATCTCAATGATGAATTTTTATCCGGTCCAGATGGGCTCCCATTGTGTGCCTCCAATTTTTCGCACCCACTTTCCTCCCTATTTCATCAGTTCCTCACACAAGGGGAATTCCCCCAAATTTGGAAGACCTCTTTCATAACCCCGGTTCACAAAAAGGGATCAAAGAATAAAGTAACCAACTACCTAAGCTTTCAGTGCAATTCAATTATATCACCCAGCACGGATTTCTAAAAGGTAGATCAACTACTACAAACTTAGTTGAATTCGTATCCTTTGCGTTTTCAGCCCTAGAAAATGGCAACTACTGTTATTGCTACAGATTTCGCTAAGATCTTCCCTCGGTTTTGACCCCATTTTGTTAAAATGGATATCTTATCTGGAAAACCGTTACTATAGCTTTCGCTTTAGGTCAGCCTTCTCAACCCCGTTTTTAGCCACTTCTGGTGTCCCACAAGGCAGCCATCTTGGTCCCCTCCTTTTCATTCTATCTATAAACGATTTTGAGAGGATTATCAAACACTGCTCCGTATCTATTTACGCCGATGACACTAAGTTCTCCAAAACTATTTCTTCACCCCAAGACTCTATTCTCCTCGATAGGTTTTCCACCTGGTGTCTAAAAAATTGCTTTGAGCTTAACGTCTCCAAATGTCAATCTATGACTTTGTCTCGTAAGTCCTATCAATCCCCCTCTAGACTTTATTTTCTGCATGACCAACCCGTACCGCAGGTGCAATCCCTTCGCGACCTCGGAATTTTATACGATAGAGAGTTAAACTTCCTTTCGCATATTAATGAAGCCAACTCATCGCTCGATTGTATCAAACGTTGGTCTAAAGAATTTAGCAACCCTTATGTGACAAGGTCGCTTTACATTACGCTTGTCCGCCCCCTTCTTGAATATGCCAGCCAAGTGTGGTCCTCCTTTCAGCGAACTCATATATCCCGAATCGAGAACATTCAATGTCGTTTTCTTTGTTTTACTCTTCGTGGCCTACCCTGGAGTGACCCATTTATCTCACCTCCCAATCGCGACCGCCTCAAACTTCTTAACCTGAGTATCCTCGAAAAACGCAGAGACGTAGCTGACATTCTCTTCATTCATCGACTTTTTAAGTCCTAGGTTTTTTTAAGTTATTGGATGTATAACTTAATTCGTGCGGTTTGCTAAGAGATGGCGTAACTTGTATTATTCTATTGTTATTATTCCATTGAAACATGCGTTGGAAAGCTACTTTCATTGTACATCATTGCAGTGTATGTCATTCATTTGAAGCGTAAACAACAATAATTTTTTTTCACTCAAATATGTCGATCTTTTTGCCTGAAAAAGTGTTTTTGCGGGGAGTTCTTCTTCATGAAGAAAACTGCTGACGAAAGTCATCGTATTTTGGTGGAAGTTTATGGTGAACATGCGCTAGCTGTTCTGAGCTGAGCGAACGTGCCAAAAGTGGTTTGCACGATTTAAAAGTGGTGATTTTTGCTTGGAAGACGATAAACATCCTGGGCAGCCAAAAAAGCTTGTAGATTAAGAACTGGAAGCATAACTCTATGAAGATTGTTGCCAAACACAAGAAGAGCTCGCAGAATCTTTGGGTGTCACTCAAGCAGCCATTTTAAAACGTTTAAAAGCAGCTGAATATATTCAAAAGCAAGGAAATTGGGTTCCACATGAACTTAAGCCGAGAGACGTCGAAAGGCGGTTTTGCATGTCCGAAATACTGCTGCAACGCCACAAAACGAAGTCATTTTTGGATCGGATTGTTACTGGTGATGAAAAATGGATCCATTACGACAACCCCAAGCGCAAAAATTCATATGTGAAACCCGGCCAACCAGCCAAATCAACGGCAAAGCCGATTATCCATGGCGCGAAGATAATGCTCTGTATTTGGTGGGATCAGATTGTTGTGCTGTATTATGAGCTACTAAAACCGGGTGAAACTATCAATGGACAACGCTACCGAACACAATTAATCCGTTTGAAGAGAGCAGTAGCCGAAAAACGCTCGGAATATGCGACCAGACACGAGGCAATAACTTTCCATTATGACAACGCTCGGCCCCACGTTGCTATTCCGGTTAAGAACTATTTGAAAAACAGTGGATGGGAAGTCTTACCTTACCCGCCTTATAGCCCAGACCTTGCCCCTTCTGACTACCATTTGTTCCGGTCGATGCAGAACGCTCTCACTGAACTACGGTTCACATCAGAGCAGAATATCAAAAATTACCTTGATTCATTCTTGGCTGCCAAGCCGGCACAGTTCTTTTGGGATGGGATCCAAAAATTGCCAGAAAGATAGGAAAAAATCATAGCTTCAGATGGGCAATATTTTGAATAATACTATTGTACATGTTTTTCTTAAATAAACGTTCAAATTTTGAAGAAAAAAAAACCGCACGAATTAAAATATATACCCAATAAAAAGTCTGATGATGCCAATAGTGAATTCCATTTTTTGGAGTGACGAAGCTGATTTCCATCTAAACGGGCACGTAAATAAGCAGAACTGCCGTCACTGGTCTTTAAGAACTCACAATCCACGACTGAAACACAAAAAATCATTGTAATCATTGTCAGAGTAACTGTTTGGTGTGCTTTATCCACAAATGGGATAATTGGACCTTTTTTTTGAAAATTCCCGGGGCCAGGCAACGAATGTCAATAGTGACAACTATGGGCGCATAATTAGGGATTCCTTTCTACCGAACCTGCGAGGTCATCCATCGTTCCCTTCGCATACCTGGTTTCATGAGGATGAATGAATTTGCTTCGTGAAAATTTTCCTCAAAAGTTGATAAGTTGCTTCGGAGACATCCCATAGCCCCCTAGATCACTTGACTTGACTCCTGTGGTTTTTTTTTTTTTCGTGGAGCTACCTCAAGGAGAAAGTCTACAAACAATCCGCAGACAGTTATGGACTTAAAAGAAAATATTCGACAAGAAGTCAACGCGATTTCACCGAGTTTACTCCAGAGTGTAGCGCGAAAAACGAGGCTCCGGTTCGAACAGTGTGTGCAACTCGATGGAAGACATTTAGTAGATGCGATAATTTTTAAAAAATGAAATCTGCATCATTACCCTTTCTTTTTACACAGGGTTTTCAAATAGGGACTTGACAACTTTGAATATAATTTGTGAACGCCCTCTTTTACTAATCATCAAACTGTCACTGTCAATTTATTCAGTAAACTCAACATTTTCATAATGGTAAAGTACACTAACGAGAAACGTCTGCGAATTATAAAAATTTTCTACAGATATTCGGAGTCGGTGACTGCAACTTTAAGAGCGGTAACTCCAATTTTCGGTCGTAATTCTCGCCCTAGTAGACAGGCAATAACAAGTTTAGCGCAAAAATTTGAGTTTACATATTCGTTGTGTTATGTTGCTGTGTCAGTAAGACAACGGGTTGGTCGAAATGTCGAAAATATCGCTGCCGTTCAGACGTCCGTAGCAAACGATCCAAATCAGTCAATTCCACGGCGATCTCAAGAATTGGGCATCGCTCAGACCACGTTATGGCGTATTGGTTTACACCTATACAAGATCAAGCTGACTCAAGAATTGAAGCCGTTGGACCATTTGAAGCGACGTACGTTTTTCGATTGGGTTCTGGAGAAGATGCGCCAAGATGATAAATTTCATCGCAAAATCATCTTCAGTGACGAAGCTCATTTTTGTCTCAATATCTCAAACCCATATCACCACTTTGTCCACAAAAAATAACTGTTTGGTGCGGCTTGCATGCCGGCGGCGTTATTGGACCATATTTTTTCGTCGACGATAACGATCGTTACGTTACTGTGAATGGTCAGCGTTATCGCGCCATGATCACCGATTATTTTTGGCCCGAAATGGAAGATATGGACTTGGACAACATGTGGTTTCAACAGGATGGTGCCACAAGCCACACAGAACACGCTACAATCGATTTATTGAAGAGTAAGTATGGTGAGCGTGTTATCTCAAGATAAGGTCCAGTCGATTGGCCGCCTCGTTCGTGCGATTTAACGCCGCTTGACTATTTTCTGTGGGGCTACGTTAAGTCATTGGTTTATGCCAACATGCCGACGACGTTGGAAGAGCTCAGAGCCAACATTGAACGCGAAATAGCGGCCGTTTCGGCCGAAATGTGTGGCCAAGTCGGGTGAAAACCCACATGTGCTTCATGAATCACCACTTCATCTACAAAAAAAAAAAAAACTGTTTGATGCGGTTTGCATGCCGGCGCGTTTTTAGGCCATATTTTTTTCGTCGACGATAACGATCGTCACGTGACTGTGAATGGTCAGCGTTATCGCGGAATGATCACCGATTATTTTTGGCCCGAATTGGAAGATATGGACTTGGACAACATGTGTTTTCAACAGGATGGTGCCACAAGCCACACAGAACACGCTACAATCGATTTATTAAGGAGTAAGTATGGTGAGCGTGTTATCTCAAGACAAGGGCCAGTCGATTGGCTACCTCGTTCGTGCGATTTAACGCCGCTTGACTATTTTCTGTGGGGCTACGTTAAGTTATTGGTTTATGCCAACATGCCGACGACGTTGGACGAGCTCAGAGCCAACATTGAACGCGAAATAGTGGCCGTTTCGGCCGAAATGTGTGGCCGAGTCGATGAAAATTGGGTCCAACGAATCGACCGCTGTCAAATCGTTATTAAAAAAACCCTATACTTTTATTAAAATGTTATGTTCAGTGGTTCGTTTTTAATTTAATTTTTAAAATATAAATCTGCCACCAGACACCCTTTATTAAGCAACCAATTGTGAAAAAATCAAATCTAAACTCCTCACCAGCTTTCGTAATACGAGTACACCTTTAAATAAGTTGAACGAGAAATCCTATCCGAAAGATGAATGAAATCCAACTTTCACCCAACGAACCAGTAAAAAGTCGTTTTATTTTTTTTAGGAGAGGCTTCGGGATAAATGCTAAATGACTGTATCAATGAAATAACCTGTCTTATAGTTTTTATAAACATTTATTATCATCATCTATTAAATCCGTATATAAAGTTGAACTCCATTGTCATACAAACCATCTACTATAAATGTATAATTTTTTATCGATAATTATTCATTAGTTCTTCATTTTCGTTTTCGACTTGTTATTTTATTTTAACATTCATTATAATCTTACATATTTTGCGCGTACTATATAATTTTAGAAACTAAAACCAAAAACCAAAAGAATTTATAAAGAACTTCCAAAGGACACTAATAAAATTTTGTTTGTTGTAATTCTTCCTTATCCATGGAATCATTTTGATAAGTAATATTTCTTTTGTTTGTACGTATATTCTAATTACACATAAGAAAAGTGGTTGTTTGTATTTTATTTTATTAAAAACAAAAATCAACTATTTACTTCTAGAAAACTTAAAATAAATACATATACCGAAACGTTAAACATAAAATAAAGTATTGAGTTCATTTTTTCTTTTTAAATGGAAGAGGTACATTCAATTAATCATAAACTTAAAACTCAAAAGTAAAAATAAAACAGAAACGAAAAAACAAATAGTTCAAACAAAATAGAATTATAAAAAAAAAAAAAAAAAATATTATTTTCTTATATGACTAGGTTTTGTAATTGTAGGTACAAAAATTTTATAAATACTTTCAGGAAGCAACAAAAAGAGAAACGTTAATAGAACTTCATCTGTTTTGTTTAATTTGTTTTTTTTTTTTTTTTTTTTTTTTTAAGTGGACCTCAGATACATGTTCTTGTAAGCACATCTTAAGGTTTGCATGCAACGACAACGTGCAGGGATTAACATATAAAACAAAAATCAGAAGAAGAATAAAAATATACAAAATAGTAGCAGAGGACTTATGTTTCAAACACTAATTTGAACTATGTACTATAAATATTCCTTGTGTTTTGTATATGTATATAAAAAAAATGTCTACAATATCTACATAAATAGTATAGGTATATATAACGGTTATACACTAAAGTTAAATACGAAAGAACATTTGAAAATAGAAAAAAAAATTAGACAAACTGTTTAAAGCATTAAGAGCGACCATTTAAAGCTTTACAAGAAGAAAAAATTCACACAATTCGATTTTAGTTTTTGTTTAAAACAACAAAAATATTTCTTTTTTTTTTTTTTTAAATACAAAATACATATATTGTAAATATCGTTTAGAACGAAAAAAATTTCTTATACTTAAGAATTATCTCTTTAATCTGAGTACATCATTAAACGGGCTATCGTATTTCTAAATCATTTTTATTTCTTCGTTTCAACTGCGTTATACATCGAATCGTTTACATTTATAAATTACGATAAAAAGATACAATACAATATATGGTATTGGAGGAGTTCCAAACTAGCGAACAACTCAACATTACAACTAACATATTATGTTGTGCGTCAATTACAAGTTTAATTCTAAGGTTTTATTTTTAATCGAAGAAAAAAAAAAAAGAAAATACATATATGCTTTGGAAGTTGGCAGGAGCGGAGGTTGGTGGTAGTGGAAGTAGTGGAGTAGTTTTATACTTTATCAAACGCTGAAAACCCAAAACCTATAAAAATAAAATTAAAAATTCATTCATGCAAACACCAACAAGAGATTTCATTTTAATTTTATAGATACACATATAATTTTCAATAATTTTTTTTTTTTCTTTTTTTAATCACAATGGTGTTTTCTTTTAAGCATGCATTAGGATATGGATATGGAAATGAAAGCAAATGAGAGGGTCGGGCTTTGGTTAGTTAGACTTTGTTAATAAGCCGAAAGATAGAACAAAAAAAAAAAAAAAAAAAAAAAAAAAAAAACAAGGCGTTCATGTATGAAATTCAAAATAATACAAAGGGTTAGACTAATCATGTTTTAACCACTACTTTTGTTTGATTTTGATTTAGATTTGCTTTGTAGCTTTTAAGCAGTACTTGAGTTGTTAGCAGCCCCACTAATTGCATTGAATAAAGCCATGCTATTGCGATGCTGTGTGTTATCATCAAGCGGTGCAAATGGCTCCTCGAGTAGCTCACTCAATGCTGCGCAGAGTTTCTGATAGTTGTCCTTGAGAGCGGAATGATATTCGACTTGGTCACTGCTTATCATGCGGGCATTTAATTGGAGGGCTGTATTACACACGCTTATAAAGTCCCTACAAAAGAAAATTTACCATTAGATATACGTTACATATGTTAGACTTTATTTAAAGGGTTTTTCATTAGATAGACCCCACTCACGCAGATGCCATACCATATTTGCGTTCTAGAATACCGTTTAATCATAAAAGGTGTACGTTTACAAATCATCTAAATTTTTTTTATCAAAATTGATTTACTATAAATCCTTATCCTTAAAATGTTTACACACAGCGCAAGCGAAAGAAAGTTAAGGAGAACAATATAAGAGATACCGATGTAGGTTGGTCTTATATGTTTGAAGGATATAATGAACAGGAAATAGAGAGTTCAGTAGGGTATTCCATAATCGAATTTTAAGAATCACGATATTTTAGACTTCGTCCGAAAGCGTTCATAGCGAGACAGATGTTACAGTTGAAATCCTGAAAAGGCAATGTGTTACTGGCATTTTCAATGGAGCACTGTAGGTGAAAATAGCGATAGAACAAGGTGAAGCAAAAAACAATTTACGTCGGTGTTCGAAGCGTCAATTGACTGTGCAATTTTAGCGTCACTTATAATTTTTATAGATTTTTTATTGGGTGATAAATGCCATAAATATTGAAACAAAAAAGAAGATTCCATTTTTAGGGACAGACTGAATAAACTCTAATTTCCATCGTTTCAGACGAAGTGCTAGAGTAAGATTGATACAAAAGATTACGCAGTTGTTTTGCCATCAGAACAACGGGAGATATGCCATCTGAACCAGCGACTTTCTGTACATTTAGATCTTTAAGTACTCTTACTACTACACGAGTGTTAAAGTGGCACAGACGTAGCCAGAAGATTGGTATTTATCCGAAGAACTGACAGCTGGAATGTCATTAAAAAATGAGCGTTGGGATGGAATATGGGGCAACATTTTTACTGTTTTTGACGAGCGACTGAAAGTTGTTATTGCATTTGGGACATTGTTGTATTTTTTGCTTCAGGTGTTAGTTGTATTCGAAATTTACGCACTTGAGAAAGACGTTGCAGTCTATAGCTCGTTTGAACTTTTTGCAGTTTTCCTCACTCGGATTCGTAGTGTAAGACCGAAAAAGTTCTCTCAACCTGATAGCCTATTTACAGTTCCATTCGTACCACGCCTCTTCTTTTGGTTTGATACTCTTCGTCCGATGAAGGATAAAGGATCTCATTCCAAAGAAAACGGTGTCTGTTATCATATCAGCAGCGACATGATCAGCGACGTCGTTATCGAAAAAACATAGCAACCAGTCTAAATTTCAAAAGAAGCTGTTAAGTCCTCTCCAACTGGCTTTCTCCTATTGCCATACTGTTCTTTTAGGATTTTTTTCTCTTCGCCCATCAATGACGTTGTTTTCGTTACTTAACGACTCCGAATATTACTACGTTACAACTGCCCGTCAGAGGTCCTGTTGGGTTGCAGGACCACTGGTAGTTTATACCAGGACTTAAAACACGGTACCATGGGAGTCAGAAGCCCCCCGGATTTAGGTCCGGGCCTGACTTGTTGAGGGCCTACCTTGTGGGAACGCCATGGTGGCTGTGGTTTAAACCCAAAGTCGCGGGAAGGGTTTTGACCCAATGTAGAGTTGCAAGATACTGGGTAATGTGACCCTAAGAGCAGTAAGAGGTTTTGGGTCGGCCTCGACCTTTACCAAGATATCAGACTCCAACACGAGTTCCGCTTTGGTATCAAATAATTGACGGTGAGCGATAGCAAGGCGTATTCTTGCTCCCATGGATGTACGGGCATCCCGTGAAGTTATGCCTTTAAGGCAGGAGTTCACGTTAAACACAAGAGACGTTCTGTCCTTCGGGTGTTGTCTGTCCAGAATGTCGAAGCCACCGACAATTGTGTATATTGAATTCGCCGATTTAACTATGAGGATACATCGATACAATTCTTTGTATGGAGTCAGACTACACTGGAGTCGAATTGCTGTCCAGTTTGGGGCTTCTGTAAATAAAACAGAGAAATGGAATTTTAACTAAATAAAGTTGAATTCCGGATTGGAATAGGGACTACATTGTGGTGGAGTAAATGAGGAGACTTTGATAACGGAAAGCTCGACAATACGTACGTAAACTCTAATTTTTGCCTAATTGACGATTATAATCGTCCTAATAAATGAACAATCGGGCAGGTAGTGAAACAATTCAAATGGACTTATTCTTTTCATAATGCTGCAGTACCAATGAAACAGCGAAATGCTTAAAGCGAAATGAAAACACTTTTGTGGCTGAATACGCGCGTCTTTCTTATACAATTGTATTTACCCAAGATTAAACCTAAATAGCCATGTTTGCTGGTCCAGCAAACAGCTGAAGGTGTTCCAACAGCAGCCATTGTATGAGTATATGTGAAGTTTAAATGTTCAGTGTGGTTTTCATGTCGGCGGCATCATTGAGCCCTACTTCTTCCGAGACGATGTCAAAGAGACGGTTGCAATCACTGGAAACCGCATTCGTCCCAATCAATACTTTTTTGGCATAAATTTAAACCTGAAGGCTTGGTTTCAACAAGCCACAATTGACTTATAGAAGACGAACTTCGGTGATTGTTTTATCGCTAGAAATGACACCGCCATTTCACCTCGGTCTTACGATTAAACACATTTGGACTCTTTTCCTTGGGGGTATGCCAACAAACCAGAAACTTTTGACTTTGATAAAGCTTGGCGATGTACAGTTGTACATCGGCTGGAATATCGGCCGAATTATGCGAATAAGTCATGGAAAATTGACTCCAGCGAGGTAACATGCTAGACATTTGCATGACGTCATATTTCATAACTAATGACATCTTATGAAAAACCCTGTATAAATCTCCTCCCAATCACCTAAACACATCCTTAAGGTCTTCAACACGATCGATCTGAAAGTTATCGGAGATCTTTGGATCCAAGAATGCAGAAGCATAAGCCAATGGACCAGCATTAACTGTAACTGCAACACTACCCTGCAAGCGTAGTTGGAGTTTTTTAACATCAGCCGGTGGCAGAATGACTTCTTCGAGTTCGGAAACCTTGGTTTGCATCTCATCAATGGCCACTTCAATTGGACTGAGTTCGATTATTTGACGATCCTTAACGGGAATTCGTTTCAGCACATATGGAAATGAGTAATTGGCTAAAAGGAAGATTTAAAAATTTAGAAATTCCAAAAATGTATTCACAGAACTTACTTGTGATGATGGTTTTCCTCTTCCATTGGTCTTCGACGTTGCCACGAGCACCACCTGTTTTTGTGAATGGTGTCTCATACATGAAGGTATCAACGTCGTGATTCTGTTCGAATTCATTGAGACGGTTGTCCAGTTCGTCTTTACAAAAATACGGGATGACGTGAGTTACTTGTATATAGGCGAGCTTCGGATCCAAGTCGTTTACTTCGACCTTAAAATGAACACAAACAGATATTCAAATTCAAAATAAAATTGATGTTAGAAACAAAAGGAAAAAAGCGACCGCCCCCGGGTGGGCTCGAACCACCAACCTTTCGGTTAACAGCCGAACGCGCTAACCAATTGCGCCACGGAGGCCACGGCGGAGCTGTCTACTCAATGCCTAATTCACGTCTGGCATGCAAATTAGATTTTCATATTTCTTACAGTACTGCCCATAAAAAATGGTCAGCTTGTAGAAAGAAATGAAAAATGAAAATGTAAAAACAGAATGGAAAAATGTAAAAACGGAATGGAAAAATGTAAAAACGGAATGAAAAGATGGAAGATAAAAAGATGGATAAATGGAAAAATAGAAAAACGGAATAAAATACATTTCATTCAAAAGTTGTATGCCTAAAATACACCCTTCACATTCACAAATTCATGCATACCAGCACCACAAAGTACGGAATTATGGAAGTATATGTACACACTACTCCACCGAACACTTCTCTCTGCCTGTCAGAGCTCATCAGTTTTCCGGGTACGAGAAATATGATGATCTCAAGAACTAAAATTCGAAACATAAGCTGAAAAGTCAGTACAATGACGGCCAAAAATTTCGAATTAGAAATATTGCAGAAAAGTAAAACATATATAATATGCGTCCACGGATAAAGCTGGCGAAATATTTGAAATGGAGCCAGAGCAATACCTTTCTTGTTCCACTGTATAACGGCAAAGGCCACACGAAAAACTGCAATAACTATCGACCGGTTAAGGTAATGTCACATACTAAACAAAATATACGATCGAATGGCAAGTTTGGAATGAGTTTTTTTTCTTTTCGCGAAATATAGGGCTATTAAAAGCAACGACGTGACAGCCATTCAGGCAATTCTTACTAATTGGATGAGGGCGGTAGAAGATATTGGGTTACGAATCAGTCTTGCTTAACCCGAATAACTCAAACTCGTAAGTCCAACTTTTGACACCTATTTAGAAGGACTCATCATGCTGAATTGTGAACAATTTAAATACTTAGGTTCTGTCGCTAATCATTACACATATTCTGATATTTCGTCTGCAGTATTTAGCGAATTAAAAATGCCCTTTAACCTAAAGATTTGTTATACACGACAATTGTACGTCCAACTTTAACATATGCTTCGTTATATTTGACGACGTATGAGAGGTATAAAGGCAGAATGACATCGATGAAAATAAAAAAATACGAACGTCAACAAGTGTGACAAAACGTGATTTAGTAAAAAGTGCACATACCCACAGAAATCTCCACGTTATGAAACCAAATTTGGAACAACTTCGAACTAAATGCATCAGCTCAATCTGGTACAATAAGGGATAAAAATTCAAATTCCAGCCGAGCCGATGTTCGAAGAAGGATCTGAAAGAAACATGTTTGTATCCTTCAGCACAAAAACATCAGAAAATTGTCGCCCTGATCCAAAATAGAGCGGCATACTCGTATGTATGCATCTTAAGATATAATAAACGCACTACATATTTCAACGATTAATCACTAGCTTTTCAAAGTGAATTGGAAACACTACTGGAACTGACCACGGTCTACTTTAGAAAAAAAAAAAAAAAACCGCCAATACCCAATTGAATTTTCAGCTGAAGCAATCTTAAGATATACAGAAAAAAATTGAAGTATGGGCAGCTTGATTGCGAGTTTGACGCAGGAATTCGAGTATCTACGGAAAAAAATCAGAGAAGAAGTTTTCTTAAATAAAATAGCTGCTGGTGTCCAACGACTGCCTATGAACCTCAGGATACCAAGCCCCACACATCGGAGACAAAATTCGTGCCTCTTCCTCTTATGTTTTTAGTTAACTGCTGACATGTATGTTTGTTCTCAACTAAAAAACTTTTGCATTTAAGGTCTAAGCCAACAAAACAATTTTTATTCAGTCTGGATTGTTTGAATTAACATATGAGAAAAGCAAAAGGAATTTATTACACAATTACGAGTTGAGGGGCATTAAAATAATATGATGCAACCTATGACAAACATTGAACGAACACATTGGTTGGTTCACCTAGATCGCACTAAAAATGATCTCTAACTAAGTATATCTATAAAATTTTAAATGTGAGTAACATTTTTGAGAGGCTTATTTGAAGATAAAAAGATTGCGAATATAGTTTCGCAAATCTATTTAATTGGGAGCAGGCTGGAAGGAAAGGGAATCACTGTTAGCTCAAATCAGACTGAGGCCTCGCAAAGGTCACTGGTCAGTCAAAGATGTAAGAGTTGCAAAAGGTCTCGAATCATCTATTTTGGTGAGTAAAGTAGTAAAGTAGAAATCAACTTACCGGTGATGAATCCATTATCATCTTAACCACTTCGGCTCCAAACTTATCCTTGTACTGTTTGTAGAGTCGCTCAGAAATTTCACTTAATGATGTTAACTTTGGTTCTTTGTAAACAAACTCCACGGCATGATCCTCCTCAAAGTACATCTACAAAAAACGAAGGGAACAATTAAATAATTGTCAAATGTAAACAATCGACAAAAACCTTTCCTTACCTGTCCATAAAATACAACTCTATAGAATCGCCCCAACATCCTTTTTCCGGATCGATTCACTTCGACTACCTTGTTATACGATTGCATCAAATGCTCGTATGAATGTGCTAATGCCACATAGTCCCTTCGCTTCTCGTATATTGGTAAAATTAATTTATACAACTCTCCCAGACATTCGAATCTTTCTGCTCTGTCTAGGAAATCTGCACACTCCTTCAATTGATCCAGTAACATTTGTTCCGTATACTGGGAATCCTGGGCTCCGGAATCCAATTTCAAACCTTTCTCGTCTCGTGGAATATTCCTGGAAATGCCAATAAATGCACCAGCACTCCAATGCATAGCTCCATAGCCTCTCAGTTTCAGATATTCCGACATAAGAGCTGCGATGTGCAGATGGCAACATGCTGCCTCAGAGATGTTTCCATTTTGTTCATGATTTCGAGCCATCGTAATGAGCCAAGTGTGACGAAGTTCAGGTGTCGATGCATATGAGTTGGCTAAAGACAACTGTAGTTCTAATAGCCTCTCAGGATCCATATGATGGGCCTGCATTTGTGCCGTGGCCATTAAAACTGTTCGCACTCGTCTTGTAAGGTCTTTCACTTCAACAGGAAATCCGGTTCCCTTCATCGCCTTATCACTATTCGCATAGCTGTTGATTAAAGAAAGAGATTCTTGAAACCTTGCATTGTTCAGTCCAATAACGTTGCCAATCATCTGCGAAACCGAGATTATCACTTGCAGATGGACACGAGTCAGTCCTTTTCTTCCACTGAATTCAAAATTACTTCGCATAAGAAGATACAACACGGCACATGATTCATGACGTATTGTTACCAATCTGCTGTCGCATGCTTTCAGTAGTTCATATACCATTTGACCACAAAGGAGGGCATTGCCTTTAAACAACGCCGGAGAGAAGTTATTTATAAACGCTCGCAAAGCTGCAAATACATGTTTTGAGAGATTCTCTGATTGGCCCAGTTGCAGGTATCGTAAATATACACGAGCCAGCTTTGGAAGGACACAACTATCAATCAGCTTATCCCGAAACTGTATAGTATACAATCCCATGCAGTCGAGAATGATCATACCAACTTCTGTCGCAAAATTAGATTCATAGAGAGCCAACTGGCTGCGAACAGTCTCGTCTACAAGACTTTCACGATTCTGGGTAATGTTCAAAGTGCCTGTTTCGTGTACACCTCCATTCTCTACATTTGGTGGCACCATTCGTGCTGGTAAAGTACTTGCTTTCACCAGACGGCTATTCTTTACAGAATCTTCGTTCAGGACGAGATTTTTCTTTCCCACATACCGAAAGTGAACCAAACAGAGATCTAGAATGGTAAGGAATGAAATTATTTCAGTTTCAGTACAGTTCTGCCACCATCCTATCATCTGATCCTGAGCAAGATGCTTGACAACAAAGAGAAACGCTGTAAGAAGATCTTTCGTTTCCATTGCTGAAAATTTGTCATTCCGCGGCATCTGAGTCTGATGAGTTACACTTATGGAGCGGTTATGTCCATTTCGAAGGGCAACTTCGTTTTCATTGTTAATCGGTGTTGTCTCATTCGACCCACCATCGGATATGGAATTCAAAGATGACTCTGAATTGCCATTTGTTATTACCTGCCCCGCTATGGCTGCCAAATAATTTGTGTCCTTTATATTCATTGATGCTCGCAGCGGACTAGGATGTTCTATGTGAAGAGTCATTCGGTTTTTGGCTTTTGGAGTGCTAGAGGAAGAAGTTACACCATGTTCTTTAGAGAAGACATAACTACTACTTGACGAGATTCTTTGAGTGAATGACCCGGCATCATTTCCAAATGGTTGTTTCTGTGTTGTCTCATCCATAAGATCTGAGATCCTGTTCAAATTTTCCATGACTATGCCCAGCCAGGGAACATATAACAAAGCAATTCTTCCTAGCTGTCCGCGATTCTGATGTCTGTCGTCTAGTTCATGCTTTGCCAAAAGGTTTTTGAAGATTCCCAATGCGTGACGTCTAACATTGGCCACCTCATTGAGACTGCTTTTCACTTCCTGCAACATCAGACCAGAGAGGAAATGCTGCCTGCAGAAATCTTCAGAGAGTGTGAAATGATGCATCATCTCTGGTGGACGGTTCTTGGGATTCAGCAGAAATGGCAAATTCAATGGAACAAAGTGTTCATGCTGGCAGATCTCTTGAAGAAAATTAAATTTAAACTCCTGCAAAGTTCGAGGATCACCAGGAGCGAAGCTTTCCATGTAAAACCGAATGAGTTTGAAAACGAATCCGCGATCCATGTAAGTGAGACATCTCTTCACGAAGAGGGATAGTGATTTGTTCAACTGTTGTGTCTCTACAGGAAGATCTTTATATCTCGAGATCAAATATGGCACCAATACCTGGATCAGTGCTTCAATTTTTGCTGGAAACTCTTTTGGAAACCGCTCGTTTCGATGCATTCGTATCCTTCCAGTATCCAATAAATGTTGAGCCATGCTCTTAACCACAATGTCAAAAAAGATTCCAGAATACTTCATGAACTTATTAACAATTAGAAAGTCTGTGTTAGTTGGGTGTAAAATCGCTGGTAGATGACGACACAATTCTCCGTGTACTGTTCGCGTTTGACTGCCGACTCCTTTTTGACTGAAATTCGGCGCATAGAACACATATTTAGAGTAGGAGACTAGGAGTTCTTTTCGTCCTGCTTCTTCTATGATCAGGTGGATGATGTTAGTCAGGAGTCGAATAATGTTAAGACCAATCTCTTCACTTGTAGTATTCACCAGCAGAGTGAATAGTTGATTGAGAACGGTTGGCAGGAATGTTATTAGTGAAGTTATGTGAATTGCATGGGCGGCTTTAAGTATCTTGCATGTTTCCGATTCGGCTGGTATTGCAGAAATCTTTCCGCTTTCGAGCAACTTTTCTGCGTGAGCAAATAGATTATGTAAATGCTGATCACCTGTGAGGGCTGTTGAGTCTAGACGGAATGTGACCGTAAATAACGGACGCTGGTTGTCAATCCACTGGATTTCAGGACCACAGTTCTGCTATAGGTAGGATAACATTTTTTGTAGTGAAGGTGTTTTTTTGTAAGTTTGATAAAAAAGAAAAGAAAATAGATACAGAGGAAAACCCAAAAGGATAGTTTGTTTTGGCAGGAGAAGGATGAGGTGTGATGTTGGCAAGTCCGAAGGTTCATGGGATTAATGGGAGTTTAAATAAAACATGAAATCTGAGTAGGACACGATAAGTACTAATATATTTTCAAAAGATATGGCATATGACTTTTCTTGAATGTACATATATTTCTGGAAACATTCGAAAATGGTTACCTCATCTGCATACTAAGCGCGCCCTAACCCCTTGAAAATGTTTGCATACAGCATAGCGGTAAGAAAACTAAAGAGATATTGTACCTATGCACGTTGGTTTTAAGTGTTTATAGATTATAATGGCTAAGAAATAAAGAGCTTTCAGTGAAGCTGATTGACATTCAAAGTTTGTGTCTCTGATCTCACTATATTTTCACATTTATCCGGTGAGTCTCTTATTTTAAGTCCAGACACCGGCTTAACCTACTCCTAAAATGAAAATCAGACCCTGAGGGATACCTTAACCTCACACATTTGTCCACTGTCTTACGCTGATAATAACTAAAGACGCGACGAAGGAGCTGTGTTTAGACTAGATTCGAACACTAACAACGTGCTACTGACACTAGAGTGCCTAGTGGGCGATAATCAGTTACACTTTCTCGTTCAGTTTTTATATTCGTTTTCCACGTTCGACCACGAGAAAATGTAATCTCGTAGTTAAGGCGTTGACCCAGGAGTTGCTAGATCATTCTAATCCGATGACTCCTGCGACTCTTCCCAACACAAGCTCTGTAAAATGGAGTGGAATAATGGAGGGAGTTACAATGGCTTATCATGTTCCGGGTAAACTCCATCAAAGTAGACAGGTGATAAATCAGGTTGAGCGCATTACAGAGGAGGCACGCTGTGAAGGACAACCGTCTAAGAGACGGGAAGGTTTTCTTCAATATTGAATGGAGCCAAGATGATTTTTGGCGCTCTCTCTTTTGATGGCTTTTACCGCGTATGCCCATTATGAAATCGGCGTTGTAACCAATAAAAAGTTACAAGTTAAAAGAAGTTCTTGCACATGAGAAACGGTGGAGGTTATTAAGAAGCTCATCGATAAGAACTAAACCAACAATAGCCAAACCGGTGCCATAACCAACAAAGATCAAAGTTCTGGTGAGCGAGGTTCAGTTCATATGGACGAATCCGCCCCTGGAGGTCGTCTTCCCCGATATTTCAACCAGAAATAACTGGACGGTATTTGGGTGGCGCGGGAAAATTCACTCCGTTAAAAACCGAAAAATGCTTTGGGGGAGGTAATCATTGGCATGCGAAACAAATCTTTTTCAAATATTTCTACACTGGTCACCACGAAGTGTGAGATTATCAGGTCACTCAAACTGACGCGTATTATCTGTTGGATCCCGGGCAATTTAGAAAGCAAAAGATGTGCCGACGCATTTTCTGGATTTCATACAATCGTGTGACTTGATTGTCCACAACTGCTAGTATCTACTCGTATACTGAGTTAAAAGCATGTGAGAACTGATTCACAGCCAGGCTCTTCTCACCGGATCTGTAAGTGACTCAAGTAACACATGCGTAGGTGGTATCTGCTATATTTATAATGGAATATATTGATGCAGCTGTGGTGGTAAAAACCTTAGACCACTTAGTAGTAACTCAGAGATAATCTTCTTCTACAACGGTGGCACTGATCTACATACCGAACCATGAGATTAGGTTCTATACCCAAAATCGACAAAGATGAGTACTCCTTCGCTAAGAGCTTCAGAACCCACAGTCTGACTTCATTCCTACTGAAAAGAGAATGGTTGGACATAATGTGCACAATTCTTTGCGAATGAATCTTCTTTCAAAGATGTAACATACCTACCAACGTTCGCATTCAGCATGTTTTCTTGTAACTTTTGAAGCCGTGTGTTATGCGGTCAGACAACATGACTTAAACGAAATAATTGTTTTGTAGATAATCGCAAAAGGAGTAGACATTAACTGGATTAAAGATGCAGATTGCGGTCAAGATCTTATCTCAGATGCTTTGTTGCAAATAACTATCCGATTCTCTGCTTTCAATGGTTTTAAAGACTACTCACAGACATATGCAGATGATGTATCTGTAATTTTAGTTTGCTGGCTAGCTGGCTTCTAAAAATCACTGGCAGGTATATTCGACGATTGTTTTACCAAAAATTAGCCAGTCAATTCTCTTAAAATTGAGGATCCTGCACGAGACTTCTTCGGCTCATCTAGTTTCAAAAGGCATCCCCATTCGTTTTTCCAATGAATTATAATACTATCTGAGAGTTATCCTAGATAACAAACTTTAATCATTGGAACTGAATACGTCGCGTCAAAAACCTCCAAGTCACTATCGGTTTTCTGCCAGCGTAAAGGCAAGATATAGGGCTTGCCACCGCGAGTCGCCTCTGAATGAACACGACAATATATAACCAATTCTATCTTATAAGTCAGTACTTCGGTAAAATAAGAATTAACGACAGACCATACCAACAGACTCCAAAGAATGGTATATCTCGACTATTTTTGCTAGAACGCCAGACTCTACTCTGCATAGATTCATTGATAAATCACCTTCATCTGATAATCATAACATGGTCAGTCAAGACCATTTTTCGATTAAGAAAAAGTGGTTTGTGACACAACTCGCATTTGAATTTCGTTGTCCTTGAGCGCCGAAATCTTACCTCAATCTTATTAATCTGATGCAATGAACTTCACCGAAAATTAATCGATATCTCCTAAACAGATCTAGGATATGAAGCTGGGGTCTTTGTAGAGGGCATCAGTTTTATACTTCAGAACACGTTTGACAAGATTGTCTGCTTTCCTTACGTGGACATATGCAATACTGAATTAACTAAGTCTTGTCTGGGTTTCAGATCACAATGAGATTGCCGACGAACTTGCTAGGCAAAGCACAGTCAGCGTCAACTCCACTGAGAGCTGTGTCTCTTATGAGTGCAACAGTAGATAGCACGACTCTTGATGTTGTATGCAGAACAAACCATTATTCTCGGAAATCTCTAGGTTGTCAGGAGTCTTTTTATTGTCCCTTGACAAAAAAGACTGTACACTACTTTCTAGCGTCTACGCTTTTGTCAAGCCCCTTAATGTGGTATGCGTAAGTAAAACTGAGAGGTAAAGGCATCGTAGAAAACTTTCTCTAGGAACATCCAGATTGCAGGTACAAGTCGCTGAAGTGGTAGGTTCTTGCACTGTAATCACTTCATTACCAAAGACATTACCCATCTTGTTTCGAGGGACTGACAAATGTCATTACGGGAGCACAATGGGCCTGTTCTTTGTCTTAATGTTCTGTTCCGAAAGAGTGCCAGCTTATGAAAGTAGGCCATTTGATTTTCTAAACGCAGAATACATCAATTTTACGTTCACTCGCTTTTGTGAAACAATCATATTGCTAGCTCCGGGAAATCATTAAGCACTGACAACATCATTATACTATACATTGCGGTAGTAGTAGCGCACTTCTAAGAATCTACTCCAATCCTACCAATCTAAATCCATATATGCGGCTGAAGTGACGGTATGTTTGTGTCATAGGCACAAAAGTGAGCATCGACCACTGTTCAGAATACAACATTCGAGGGACATCATCAAAGAAGCCAAAAAGAACAAAAACTTGCTTCACAACATTGTGACTGATGACGAAACGTGATGTTTTCAATATGATCCAGAAACCAAGTGCCGAGTGAAAGGCGCCAGATGAGTCAAAACCAAAAGAATCTTTTTTGGAGAAGTCAAAAGTGAAGACAATGTTGATTTGCTTTTACAATTCCAAGAGCATTGACCACAAAGAATTCATTCCACTAGGCCAAACAGTTAATGTACAATTCTACTCGTATCTTGGTATTTTGAAGTGTTTGGTGCACTGTATTTGTCAGCCAGAATATCGTGCAAAAGGAAGTTGGCCGTTGTTGAACGATAATGTGCCACCTCATCAATTGACACCTGTGACCGATTTTTTTTAGCTAAAAATCCCTTTTTAACTGTCAACTAGTCTCAATATACACCTGGTTTGACACCGCGCGACTTTTACCCTATCGGAAGACTGCATTTACCGACGAAAGGAAAACGTTTTGTGAACGTAGAAGACTTTCAGTCATTCGGAATGCTTTTAAACCGTGCGAATCGCTGTATTGAGTCGTACGTATTTACCAGATGTTTAAAAAAAAAAAACCAAACTGGTATTACGATAGTAGAATAGAAGACAATAAAACACCCAGTTTCTTATCAGCAATGAAAACGACCTTACATACGAGAAGAAACCGCCCACATTTTTATAAAAAAATCTTTAACCTGAAACAACTGCTAAACCTAGCTTATATCGTGTTCATTTAGAGCGGGAAATTCTGACTTAAAATCATTAGATTTGATCCTAAATATTCGTCATACTAATTGACGTTTGTCTTTTGACGTCATGGGAACCGTCCATTCTTACAGCATACAGGGAATAATCACATCCATTCTTTGCAAAGCCTACTTCCTCTTACTCATAACTGATTAATTTTATCGTATTCTATTTCTGTTGAAATTTTCAGACACAATAAAGCTTTGTACATTCAAGATACCAACACCCGAAATGAGATCTAAAATAAAAAGCAAAGTAATTGAAACAATAGCCATTTGGTGGTTTACTCGAAGACGTTGAATTTTGTTATCACGCAAATTTTTATACAGTTAATAGCCCCCATTATTCTCTCTTAGTTTCAAATGACATTATTTTTTATCTGAAAAATTAAACATGACACATGACACAGTGTGACTTTTTTAAGATATCAACTTGATGACCATATCGACTATGTCCAAGTCACCCGATGCAGTTCCTTATCGTATACTCACCATGGACTCCGAAAACCGAGTTCGAGTAACATTAAATCACGTATTCTGATAAATTTATGCCTCACAATAGCTAGATGAAAATGTATCTTTTGTTTTTATTTTCTCGTATTGCGGTCAACGAAAGCAAACTGGAGGTAAACCTAATAGATGCCACGGTCAATTCAATCAAAGTTATGTTATTGTTCTAAAATTAGAACACATTATAACAGTGAGTATTATTGAATAGGTACCTTTGAGTTATATCAAATTAAGACTAACAAATTCACAGGACTCCGTGGCGCAACGGTAGCGCGTCTGACTCCAGATCAGAAGGTTGCGTGTTCAAATCACGTCGGGGTCATAAGGTTTTTTTTTTTTTTTGTCTGTTCATTTATTTAAGCTTTCTCTTTCTATTCATTTCGGGTTTTTTTTTTTTTTGTTTCGTTTTAGCGCACCTTGTTTATAACAATTTGTGAGCTGACTAGCTTTTCACGTAGCTTACGTTCTGATTATGGTCGAAATAAGCGCCTAACAACGCAAATAATTCATAGCGCAGTGACTAAAGCTGAAGGGATGAATGAGTTGCGGATATGGTAAGACCGTGCATCATCGTAACCTTCGGCGAAAATATCGTCTCTGTAACTGAAAGTGTGTTTCAAGAGTTGTCAATTCCAAGTCAAGTTGTCAAGAAGAACATTTTCTTCTTCAAAACGATGTAGATCAAACAATTGGAATCCATTGCAGGCCGACAGCATCCTGACAGTTGCAATGTCAGGTTTTCAATAGGATGGGTACGCATGCCATGTTAGAGTGCCGCATTATATGTTTCTCGCTTTGGTTACATAAAAATCAGCGATTTAACGCCACTTATTAATTTTACGTGAAGAGCTGTATCTACCCAAATAATTCGCAGAACTTGCAGCATTTAAAAGCCAAAATTCGTCGAGTTATAGCCGAAATACAACTAAGATATCATGCACATATAACCTTTGCATATCGCGTATCTTTAAACTCCTTGTCAGCGTCTTTACCACTTGGATTTAGTTATTAGGTTATATATGCATGTTCCAGGCAAAGCTTAATACGGACTTTTTGCCGAAGGAAGTCTCATGATAAAGTCAACGACCATGTCAGCGCAGATACGGTCCCAGGTAAGGTCCCATCTGAGTTACATCACATATTCGGAGCTCAAGTCAGATGTATGACGTTTTTATCAGCTTCTAGCTAGATTTCACAAACAGAAATGTTGAGGGAGAGAATTTTCAAGCGAACCAGGGCTACTAAGGTTGTTCTCTGAAAGATCTCGCCAACCAAGTTAGAGGTTGTGCCGGATAGCCCCGGATATGGATGAGCTTACTGTTGAAGAACGGACAGCGACATTCGACTATGCATGTGGAATGTGCGTACCCTTAACAGTCCAAATGCAGCAAAACAATAAGAACAGACTCAATATCACTACAAAGCGAATATCACTACCATCAAAGAAGTGCAATAGGATAGACCGGGCAAAAAAATGAAAAACGGTCACATCTTGCAATAGAGAGCAGAAACAGTGCCTATTTGGATGTGGATATGTGATCAGAGGAAGATTGAGACAGGAACTTCAGGAATCTGTCCGTATGCCTGAGTACAACACATATCAAGTCTTACTTCGTCAAGAACTACTTTGCTATTTTTGGTTTTTGCTGATTTTAACGACAAGGAAAGCATCTTTGGCGACAGGAAAATACAGCGTATACGACACGAGCTGTAGAAACGATCTCAGGCTAATAATAAGATGAAATCGAAAGAGATTGCTAGTCTTTATTAATCGAGTTTGCTAAAACCTTTTGAGAAGTCTTATGCTACCAGCTTTAAGCTCAGAAGACCAATGAGCAAGAGAGACGTCGAATCTAATATGATGGTTTTCACCAAATCACAACAACGAAATCTTTGATTTGATTAAACCTTTAGTATGCAGCGAAACAAGTGCCCTAAAAGCCATCGCTGCAAAAAAGGACGAGATTTGCTCCCGAAGCCTATGAGAAAAGAAGACGGGATAAACATCGGCGTATCAGAAAGTAAAAAGAAAGAAGCAGTGAGGTCATGGAGAGGCACTTATGTAAAAATAAAGTTTTACCAAAAATGTAAAAGAATTCGCTAAAGATACGAATATCGAACGGAATCATGCAAAGATAAGGATAATAAAATAATACTTGAGTCACAATTATTGCTAAAAATTTTGAAGGACTATTTCTGCAGACTACAGACAAAATAAACTATTCAACGTAGACGATATGTAAACCAAAGTTCAAAAAGCCTGACTGTAAAGTTGGTAAAGAAAATACACCAACTCATCTATAATAATGGAACCTCAACATAGTGTTAACGTTAACCATGGCGGATAAAGATATGATTAGTCGTTTTGAACGCAAGATTCTTGAAGTGAAATTTGATCCCGTTTGCGTAAATGGCATTTGGAAGGGAAGCTATAATACCAAACTGTATGCGCCTCCGACCGGGTAATACGGTAAAACGTACCGATCTCAACAGATTGCATCACCTCCAGGTTAAATTTTACAAAGCGCTTTGATGCACAATTCCTCACTAGCACATGTGGTAAGGGACTTTCCTTAAACATTGTGGAAAGGACTGTAGAGAGTCCTACGGAGTCCTACAAACTTCCGTATACAGACAGTGTATTCCAGGCGAAATTGCTTGCCAACCAACTAGCTTGTAAACAGATCAGTATTTAGCCAAATACAAGTCCAAGGCAGAGTATCCTTCTAAAGGGAGCGTGTAGAGATATTCCAGAGACATCATGAAGCCAAATTAGACATTTCACTAAACACACATTGTGGCTGAGAGGGGAAACTTGACCCACTTTCTTGCGCTTATCCAACATGGAGTGGACA
The DNA here is from genome assembly GCA_907269105.1 of Volucella inanis. Lineage (NCBI taxonomy): Eukaryota > Metazoa > Arthropoda > Insecta > Diptera > Syrphidae > Volucella > Volucella inanis. The sequence continues at coordinate 23,048,815 of OU026157.1, forward strand.
GGAGAGATCTCAGAAAAGATATCAAAGTACATACTAATATATTTCTTAAGATCTACACGGTGTATCAAAACGGAACTCAGTCCTGATTGGGTTCGTGGTTTAATTAACATACCTACCTTTCTAACTCCCCACGATATTAACTAATGAATCAATTCATTTAAGAGACGGGGCAGGGCAAAAATATTCGTCCACCTCATACGTAAACAAGTTCTTTGAAATTTTAATTTTTGTTCTACGACGTGTAAACGATGTGTACGATGTGTTCTAAATATTTTAAATTAAATAAATGCACGGTGTTGGATCGCATGATCTTGGCGGCCAATTTTTATCACCATGTCGAAAAATGACTCACCTAGAATAGTTTTCTCACAATAAAGGCAATGGTTTCTTTTCACTTGTATAGCACGTAACACCGTCTTAAACAAAATAAACATCGCGTACAATCATTCCTTCAAGTATCAGAGCTAGAAATTTTCGATATCGCAATTCATTTTCGGTAAGAGCAACATTCGTTTAATTTTCGAAGAAATAATATACAATGATGCCTTCTGACCAAAAACCGCATCAAACAATAAGATAATAAGACATTGTAAATAGAAAGGCTTCTCGACAATCATTCTTGGATTTTCTAAGCCCCAAATGCTCCATGTTTACCCACTGACTAAGCCACATTAACTGAGGGACAAGATTATCCCACAAAGATGGAGCAATAACTACATATCTTAACTTTTTGGCTAAAAAAACAGTGATATCATCAAAGCTTAAACAAGATGCATTTACAAAGTATAAAATAGATTCTACCCAGGCAGACGTTCACACACGCTGAATTAAGATCCATTTTTGTTTAGAAATTGCTTACATAGGCACTTATAATCTATGATCTCCATCAAATATTCTAACTTTTCACATGCGTTGAACGTTATTACAGTTTGAAATCTCAGGCTAAACTCTCAGCGAGCCCAATAACCCCATTAACTATTTTTTTCCTCTGCGAAAAAAACATTTCCCAAAACTGTATTCGAAAACGCATCATCAACAATTGAATAATGAGTAAGTTACGTGCCCGAATGCAAAGCGAGAAAACTTTTCTCTACAAATAGTCATCAGTGTGAAACTATGTCAATCTCTTTTTATACCAAAACGTCCGTTGATACATACTGTAAGTTTGTATGTTTTATATTTTTCCAATCTTCGAGTAAACCACACACAAAGGAAAATAACCCCAAAATGAAAAAAAAAAAAAAGTAAACACTTACCCCCTTTCCGAGACCAAGTGGCTGAATCGACAAATACCCTGATGGCAACGTAGCTGCCACCGCCAATATTTGTTCCTCTAAATTAATTTTTCCTTTATTCAGCAATGGTAGCCAGGCATAGCCAACTGGTGTCTCGAATGAAGCATTCGTATCGCGTTTCTTCGATAAATTACACGAAACGTGTAGAAATGAGAAAAGCAAATGATGCTGAGCGTTTAAATTCAATGGTAGTCGCAATTTGATCTCCTCATACCATGTTGGAGTTGTACTGTGATGAAGTACAGGGCAAGCGATCTGCGACACAAGTAAATCTTGCCCTGGTCGTCCATAGATGCACTGAAATTGAGAATCACTCGAAATTTCTAACATAAATCAAAATCTCAGTTAATTTTATACCTTCAATCCTTTGGAGTCGTCACCATCGGTCTCTCGAAGTTCGATCATCACGGTTATATTGCGAGCTCTAGAGAAGAGCTTCTGACTGTCAAAAGACAAGCTAATTGGATAAACAAAGAAATGATTTACAAATGTTGTATAGGGATGGACATCACGCTCTGAACTGCTTTGAAATTCAGAGAGCTCCAATGTTGGTTCATCTGCTGGTGGCAAAGGAAATGGTTTCAATGGGGCCAATGTGGTCGTCAGAGAGTCTACAAAAATAGAAAATGTTATTTCTCAGAGCAAAGACAAACTATGTAAATTGCCTTACTGTTTGGCAGTTCTGAAATTCCCTCCACATCGACCTTAATACATCCGGGTATCACAGTTAATTTACTAAATTTATCCGGTTTTCGATATTCAGCGAGTAGTCTCAGTAGCTCCTCATCTTTAAGTCTGTTAGCTTCTTGTCGATAAATCGCCGGAAACTCAATTGTTGTATCCAGTTCACTGCTATATAATCTAAATAAAGGTCTTGCCGCCCATGCAAAGGGCATACGATAGTGACCGATCTTTTGTGAATACGATTTTACGGATTTGTGTAATTTTAATGCAGCTTTTGGGTCTTTGCCAGCTTTAAAATATGGTTCCGACGACTGATTGATTCCACCCTGAAGGATTTTCTCAATTTTTACTACCAAAAACACATCCGGATGTGGAGCAGTAACACTGAGGATAGCTTGTTTTGGATATTTCAACCAATCGTCTGGCAGTTTGGACAATTCCGCTGGAAGATCACCATTAGGATATGATTTAGGACCTCTGTTCATTTCGGTTTTTGGTGAGCAGCAGTGACTTGGTAGCATATCTTTAACATTGTCCGTGTTTATGTCGAAATAAAAAGTTTCAGTTAATTTTCGTCCAGCTTTGGCATCATACAACGCCAAACTCGTTATATACGGTTCAACTTGGCACAGAGATTCATTTTCTACGTCTGATGGATTTCTAAGGCGAAACTTTAAACTTTTACACGTGACAAGAATACGCTGACCAAATTGTTCCCGATACTGATCAACATGATCGGTGATTGTTGCCTTACTTGGTGACTGATAGCAAGCAAACAATCGTCGACGATTCTCTCTTCGGGCTTGAGCAATTGAAATATCAGTCTCACGTCCATATTTTATCAGTTGAGGATTCATACTCTGATCGAGACCTTTGAGTGTACCAAACATCATGGTACTGGGACTAGGCGGTGGAGCTCTCTCCAGACTAGAAACTCGTTTGTCTTCCTGAATTTTGTTCTGTTGCAGGACCGATGAAAGTTTACTCAACCAATCCTTGAGATCATCATCGTTCTCTGCTGCGAGGGTGAACGATTTGTGACCAGCTGTCATGCGCAATTCAAAACAAAGTCGTCCTCGTTTTGGATTCTAAGACAGAAGATTGATTTATTATGTTTGTCAATTGCCTTACATTACTCAACCTTACCTGAACAACTTCGGTGCAAAAGTCCATGACAATTGTGGCTTTAGCCTCGCCCTGCCTTTCGTCTTTGTGCAACTCTAGAATATACGTACCATCTACCTCTTGTCGTAGGTAGCAGTATCTTCGCTTAAAAGACTTCGATCCAATGTTGGCAAACATGCGATCTGAACTACTATCGGGTCCTTTCAAAAGGTATCCTTGTTTAGTTATGGAATCAGCTTGTGATCTCGTCATTTGCTCATCTATACGATCCTGATCGGCGTCAATTTCATACAATTCTTCCTTCAATTGTTCCGCTGGAATGATTCTTAAAAAAGAAAGGGAATCTGATAATCGAATTATCAATAGAATTTTCACAAATTACTTTGGAAGGTCATGACAAGTGCCTCCATAAGCACTGTACTTGTAGTGTACCAAGTGATTATTTGTTTGATATGTGTATAATGCCTGGCGTGTCAACAAGGTACCACCCAATGGTGATGTCGGTCTATGATTTATCGTTCCAGTACTCGTCTTCAAAGTGGAAGTGGAAGAGGACGATGAGGAAGATGTCGCCGATAGTGGTGAGGTAACTGATCCCAATGATCCATTCGGAGATGAAGATGTTGATGTTTGGGAATTCTGTCGAGATAGATTACCATTCTGCGAGGAAACACTTCCATTATGAGATGAAACGTTGTTGTTATGTGTAATTATGGTTGTATTTGGCGGACCGCTTAATTTCGGTATTGTACTCGAGATCGTTCGGTATTTACGTGGCAAAACAACTTCCTGTTATAAAAGGCGGAAAACAGAATCAAATTAATAAGGTTACGTTGCGTGTCGAAAACTCATAGTTATTTCGTAATCAAAAAGTGTGTCATTTGGATTTAAATGAGCTGGTGACCGTGGTCTTTATGGCGAAATTAACAACAGAGGACAATGCATGTCAGTTTGTCAGAATGTCAGCATGTCAGTATTTTAGCATGAGAAATTACAACTTTTAGGTGATGATGTGATCACTTTAACTGAGATGAAGGTGAGTTTATACTATATTTTATAGAATGCCCAATGAGTACAATACTTTCACTCTACTTAGGCTAAAGTGACATTTTATAGCGTCGTGTAAGCAATTAGAGAAATTCTTTATGTCAACATAAATTACCATAAGTGAAAAGACTGCTCGTAAAATGTTTTAACATTTTTAAGTTCGGATCAACTTTCTTAATGCCACCAGAGTTATTTTATTACCACGTGATCTTATGACAACAAATGATGAAACATCCGAGCAAACGAGATGTATTTAAAAAGGTAGACAACATTTGATTATTGGCTTCAAAGTCTGAAGAAAAGCAAAGAGAAATGCTCCACTTTTGTTCCAAAAATTTGAAAATGTTTTTAGCAGTCTTAGCTAAGTTTGTTAATCAAGAGCAGAGGTGTTTTGGGTAACACAAACTATCAGGAATGAATAACGAGACGACTAGGAGAGAAGCAAAAGGGTCTTGCAAAAAATAAAGTGGCGGATTAGCTCTTAATGGACCAACGGCAGCGTTCTCATCCTCTAAAGGGTTACTGGCTTCGGTGTAACCGACTGTAATAGAACTCGGCCTCCAGGTTGGAGGTTGTGCTGCCGGGGAAACTGCCCGGTCATGGAAAAAAGGTGCAACAATGAAACAAGGACAAAAATCCTCGGATCTGCAAGTGGAATGTTAGGTCCCTCAATAGTTCACGAGAAGCCGAACAACTAGCGGAGACCCAAAAAAAAAAAAAAAATGGATGAAAAAGTGGCCTATTTGAATGCAAATTTGTTTTTAGAGGCAGACTTAGGCAAAAAGTTTTGTGTTTCCGGCATGTAACGAGCGCTTCATAACTATCAGAGGAGAAAGATGGCAGATGTTCATAAGGGGACTTGGAGAACTCATGGTCAATCAACCGTCAGCTAGATTGACCATATTGCGAAAAACTTAAGGTACTCCTCCCCTATTATGGATGTTCGAACGTTCTGCGGAACCAACATCGATTCGTAAAGGCAAGCTAACACTGTAAAGATGTTTGACATCCGACGGCAACAATCGCAAGAGATCCCAAATCCTTTTACGATCGAGTTTCTCTTAATCTCTTAAGAAGTCCTATGTCACTAGCATAGTAGTATTGAATACCAGTGGCAACATTGCCAAAAAGCCATCAAGTGAGTATGAATACACTTAAAATGCCTCAGCATGTGTTAAGTTTTTCCGAAAATGGGATAGAGAGAAAGAAAGATGTTTGCGCTCAGTAGTTTTATTACGCTCCATGGGTAGCATCCAGCATTTAATGGAAAGAATTAATTTTTAGTTGAAGTCATCTCACGAGATTTTTATTAACTGAAAAAATGAATGCCTTTCGGTCGCGGTTAGGATTCGGAAACCGGACCTTCTGATCTGGAAGCCAGTTCACTACAACTTGAGCCACGGCTGTGTTTCACTCGGCCACCACTATGAAACCCCTGGTTTGATGACGGGTGCCGGCAAGAACATGCCGCTTAGCAAAAGGCATACAAAGTGGCGCCGTATGGAAAGACTAAAGCTGCTCACGAGCTCTAAGAGCACAAGAAGAGAGACGAATACCGGCTTCTCAGAAGAAAAAAAAATGGAACATGAGAGTGAGATTCAGAAGTTTTACCAAAAGGTAAAAAAGAAACATGATACGGATACAAATCCCCAACCAAAGCCTGTAGAGACGAACAAAGGAACTTGTACTAGAGTACAAGGCAGAAAAACCTTTCAATCTGGATGATGTAAGCCAACAATTCCGTGCACCCGACCCGGATAACGTGGAGAAAGTCATATCTAAACTTAAATCTAACGAAGATCCTGGAGCGGACGGACTGACTGCCAAGCTCTTTGAAGTAGCAGGTGATAACTTGGTAAGTAGCATACACCGACTCATCTGATAAATATGGTCAGACGAAAAAGTGTCCGATAAATGGAATCTCAGCGTTGGATCCTTAAGAAAGGAGACTCTGAACTGCGTCAACTACAGAGGCATCAATTTTCTTAACATCGCCTACAAGATCATATCTACCACCGCATTGTGTGAACGCCTAAAGCCGTTCGTCAAAAACCTGACGGGTGGCCAGGAAAGTCTACCATCGACCAAATATTCACATTACTGCAGGAAGAAGAAACCCATGAGCTCTAAATCAATGCACACCACCTATTCATCGATTTTAAGGCCGCGTATGACAACATCTATAGAAACGACCTGAATATTGCTCTATTTGTACTGGATGACGATAGAGAATGTACACTGCTCCATTAAGGTCGGTTAAGAGCTCACCGAAAACTTTGATATCAAAAAAAGGATTTAGACAAGACGATGTGCTGTCATGCGATTTCTTTTCTTTGAGCGAATTGAAAATAATGCTCCAGCAAGAAGGCTTTCAAGTCGCAACATGTTAGAGTCCGAATGTCGAGTTCAATAATAAAAGAGTTAGGCATGTACAAATAGTTTGGAATAATGAACTAAAAACTGAATGCCCGATAAGAGCATAAAAGGCTAAAAAGCGTCAGTGCCTAAACAGAAACTCTATTCTGCCCATCTTGTGATTTGGAATGCAATTTTAAACTATTGGGTATGTAATTTAATTCGTGCGGTTTTTTTTCAAAATTTGAACGTTTATTTGAGAAAAACATGTACAAAAGTATTATTCAAAGTATTGCCCATCTAAAGCTATGACTTTTTCCCATCTTTCTGGCAATTTGTGGATTCCATCCCCAAAGAACTGCGCCGGCTTGGAATTCTTGGCAAGAATGAATCAAGCCAATTTTTGATATTCTGCTCTGATGTGAACCGTATTTCAGTGAGGGCATTCTTCATCGATCGGAACAAATGGTAGTCAGAAGGGGCAAGGTCTGGGCTATAAGGCGGGTGGGGTAAGACTTCCCATTTACTGTTTTCCAAATAGTTCTTAACCGGAATAGCAACATGGGGCCGAGCGTTTTCATGATGGAAAATTATTGCCTCGTGTCTGGTCGCATATTCCGGGCGTTTTTCGGCTACTGCTCTCTTCAAACGGATTAATTGTGTTCGGTAGCGTTGTCCATTGATGGTTTCACCCGGTTTTAGCAGCTCATAATACAGCACACCCATCTGATCCCACCAAATACAGAGCATTACCTTCGCGCCATGGATATGGATATGGCTTTGCCGTTGATTTGGCTGGTTAGCCGGGTTTCACATCTGATTTTTTGAGCTTGGGGTTGTCGTAATAGATCCATTTTTCATCACCGGTAACAATCCGATCCTTTTGTGGCGTTCCAGCAGCATTTCGGACATACAAAGCTGCCTTTCGACGCCTCTCGACTTGAGTTCATGTGGAACCCAATTTCCTTGCTTTTGAATATATCCAGCTGCCTTTAAACGTTTTGAAATGGCTGCTTGAGTGACAGCCCAAGATTCTGCGAGCTCTTCTTGTGTTTGGCAACAATCTTCATAGAGTAATGCTTCCAGTTCTTCATTTTCAAACCTTTTTGGCTGCCCAGGACATTCATCGCCTTCCAAGCCAAAATCACCACTTTTAAATCGTGCAAACCCTTTTGGCACGTTCGCTCAGCTAGCGCATGTTCACCATAAACTTCCCCCAAAATACGATGACTTTCGGCAGCAGTTTTCTTCATATTAAAGTAATGAAGAAGAACTCCCAGCAAAAACACTTTTTCAGGCACAAAGTTCGACATATTTGAGTGAAAAAAAAAAAAAATTATTGTTGTTTACGCTTCAAATGAATGACATATACTGAAATGACGTACAATGACAGTAGCTTTTCATCGCATGTTTCAATGGAATAATAACAATGGAATACTACATATTACTAATACATCTCTTAGCAAACCGCACGAATTAAGTTATTTATATATATAAATGCTAAATAGTTAAAGCTCAAAAGTATTGCGAAATAAGTTTTTAGTTTTCAAACAAAACTTACCGAAACATCGTCGTTTGGATACATTAGTAGCTCTCGATGTGGATCATTTTGAATTGCGGTTTTATTTTTGGCAATGAATCCTTCAAAATCTATTGGCTCAACCACAAGCGGCTTATTCTAAATAAAAAGATAAAAAAAAATCGTTTATTACTTTCTTAAAATGCGATAATTAACTACAGGAAAAAATACAATTAAAGGATAAATTAAAAGGCATGAATTCATGTTTAAAAACCATTCCTGTTAAAAGGGGGCCTAAACCAGATATATCAGAGCCGTATGTTGTCGTTCTTATCGACTACCAATAAGACACTTAAAGTTGAAAGGCCGCATAAGCTCAACCTGAGCGACACTATTAGAGTGTAGTCGATCCTTTCGGAGAAACACAAACAAAAGAAACCCTCAATCAGCGCTTGAAAAGGCTGACAACCTGGAAAACATCCGACATGTCCCTCTCTGTCAAGACCCAATTTCCTGACAACACCCAAACCGATTTAGTCCTGTTTTCACCTCCGGGATTGTGCTGATATTCGACAGACAAAGATTCGTTTTTCTGGCCCACCAAGAAATTGCGGACGGCCAAACTGCGCAAATCTCAAACACGGCTTACCACCACCACCCTTATTACCTACGGCAGATAGTAGCTGGCACAGTGCAGCTTATTATTGTATTAAAATACCTCTTTGAATGCATCCAAATAAGCCATGTATCACCTTCAATGTCAAAAAATACTGGCTGGGACGAGCATCTCATTAATCTGTTCTTACGAAAGGGTGCATACATGGCGATTGATTAGGAAACTGAAATTGAAAATGCTCACTGCCCCGTCAAGGTTACAACTTAACCGATACGTTTAATGTCGAAAAAGGTTTAGGTAAGTACATACTTGAAATAATTATGCGGAACTAACAAACTAGCACTGGAGAATCATCTTTTAAACGTACGCCGATGATATCGCCATAATTCGGAGAACTCAGAGGACTGTCGCTTGTGGATTCGCTAGTATTGAAACGGAAGCTGCTAAAATTGGTTTACCGATAAATTAGGGAAAAAACAAGTATATACTGTCAGCAAGAACGGTAATACAACATTGACGAATTGGATAGAACGTCACAGTCGACAGCTATAACTTTGTAGTAAGTAAGAGACCTTGTCTACCTTGGCTTTGCTATAATTTCTGCCAACAATACCCCACCAGAAGTACAACTAAAAATCACTCTCTACATTACAACTTTAATGATATCAGGTACTAAGACTATTCATTCCTTCTTTTCTTACCCTTGAGGACTGTAGAACAAGTCTCGAGCAGGGAATGTACTTTGGAATATTTACTAATAACTCTGACATATTGGTTGATACGACTACTTTCTGCAGTAAACCATTTGATGTTACGATCGACATTTTTAATGCATCTTAGTAGCCTCCTTGACCGCCAGAATGCGCTGCTACTGCAAAAAAGGTAATGGTGCCTTGAAGTCCGTTCATATTTAGGCAGACATGCCATATTTCAGTGCGATACTGTCTTAAGTTTTGTTTTGACAGCTGATTGTTGTTGACGTCTTTGGCATCATGTTGAGTATGGACAAAAACGATTTTCGTTCTCTCAAAAAACGGCAAAACGGCGAAGGAAACAAAAGAAAAGTTGGATAAATATTATGGGGCTAATGCTCCGTTAGACTACACCATCAAATATTAGTTTCGAGAGTTTCGTAGTGGCCGTAACTCCACTACCGATCAAGTCCGCAGCGGCAGGCCCTCCGATGCGGTTACAGAGGACAATGTCAAAAAAATACATGAAATGGTGTTGGCTGACCGGAAAGTGAAGGTGCGCGAGCTAGCAGATACCACAAAGATTAGTACTGAGAGCACACGCTATATTTTGGGCAATATTCTGCATATGAAAAAGTTATCCTGCCGCTGGGTGCCGCGCATACTCACTCCTGACCAAAAACACGAATGCGAGAGCACTTCGAAAGAGTGTTTGGACTTGCTGATGCGGAATCGGGCGGACTTTTGGCGTTAATTGGTAACTGTTGAACAGAATGAGTGCCCGGCAATGGACTAAAGTCGGCACGAGTGCTCCGAAGCGGCCGAGGGAGGCTCGATGCGTCGGAAAGTGTATGGCGTCGGTTTTCTGGGATGGTCATGGCATACTCTTCGTGGACTACTTCGAAAAAGGAAAACCCATCAACAGCGAGTATTACTGTGCATTATTGAAGCGATTAAAGGCCGAAATCGCTGCAAAACGGCCTCACATGAAGCGAAAAAAATTTTTGTTTTTGCAAGACAATGCACCGGCGCACAAGATCATCGAAACCATGGCTAAAATCAATGACTTACGGCTCCAATTGCTGTCGCATACACCGTATTCGACATTATTATCTCTTCCCAAAGCTTAAAAGATGGCTCATCAGTAAAAAATTCAACTCACGCGAGAAAATCATCGACGCCACGGAGGAGTATTCCAAGGGGACTATATTGAATAAAATAAAAAAACTTTTAAAAAAAATTTTTTTTTCATTCCCAAGAAGGTTAACTTTCACCCCACCTAGTACTATAGAAAATCAATTTATCATTCACTTGACGATTGAATTCTGAAAAATATCTCCCCGGAGTCGGATCTGCTAAAACACCTTAAAAGTCACTGAGCCAACTTACGGGACTTGCAGTCTTCGATGCACCTACTCCTTCAAAAAGTCTGCTTTTGAAATGACGTTTTAATTATAGTTTTACGGAGTTACGTACTTAACTGCTCAGTTGAGCTGTTCTGTAACCATTTCTGGTGTGAGTGAGGATGTAAATTTGATGCTTTTTGTCATTATAGCAAAGATGCTCTTTGACCTTGGTTGTTATTCCGGTCGACTTCCTACTGAAAATATGATTAACATCAGTTTTTTCACCAAAGGATGCTGAAAACGTCTGCCAGGAGCTCCTTCTTTTGAAGTAAGTCACTTCTAGCTCTTCTGTGGCTGCGGTTTTGATTTTGTACATCAAAGTTCTTCATAATTCAGAAAGAGTAAGAGATACACTTGGTTTTGCTTTTGTAACATATTCACGTATCCATGAGATGGAGTTTTTTTCAAAACTCAAATAAACTCTTACAAAATTTGTACAACTTTATTTCACTTTTAATAATATTCACATAGCAGAGGTACGAGTCTTCTCTGCTGTCATCATACCTTTAGGCTCCAACTTTTGAACTAAAACTTTTCAAAGCGTTATCTTCCAGCATTCACTTGGGATCCGGGGGAGCCAGTCTGAAATATAATCTGGTATGCAGGGTTGACACCAATACGAATACAAAAACGAATACGAGTACTCGTATCTACTCTATTTACCCCATTCTTTGGCTATATACATACATACAACTCGTACTCGTATGTGTGTGGGGGTGCTCGTAAGCCGTGCTTTATCGATTCATTGCCTGTTTGTTTAAAATCCACTTCAAATTCAGATGCGACCAAATGCAATGCAATGATTGTGGTAACAAAAGATGAGGTTGAAACTCACTCCCTTTTCCATGTCGTTCCTGATTTCACTTAGAAAGGAGAGAAAATCAATAAATCCTTTCTGCTTCGATTTCTCTTGGTCCTTATCATCGTTTGTGATTCGTGTGTAAAGCAATTTTTTTTACTATTGTTTCGCTCCCTTCATAATAAAATTTGAATAAAATGCATCCGTTGGATAATGGATTGCGGATTGTAGGGAACAATTTTAGCCAAGTAATCGATTAGGTCTCAGTTGGCAAGTAAACATAATGCAGCATTGTTGACTGCGGTCTGATACGGAAGGTTCCGTCTGAGATGGTTGTACTCGTAATGGACTAATGGAGGTAGTGGTTAACTTTAATCGTTATAGGAATGAGAAGAGTATCTAATGGAAATTGAAGACAAGATGCAGGGACAATGCAAGCTTCGAAGAAAACTGCAAAATCGACAATATCTTCACTGCATATCATATAACTTCAAAATATTAAGTATTAATTGTATACTGAATCTTCACAAGTCCTTGCATTTTCGCTATCATATCCAGATAAAGATCAGATGGCAAAGAATAAAATGTTTCAGCCCCAAAATCCCTCCAAATTAAAACCGAGATACGGAGGATACCCGCGGTGTTTGATCGACAAACTGCTGACTGTCCTACAACAACAATATAATAACAACAATGTCCGCGCAACACTCATGGTAAAGGTCCCCGATAACAGCATGAGTAAATCGTTACTACCTATGCAGGCTAAAATAGCAAGTGCGTTCCCGACCAGTAGTATAGTGCGCATGAGCCATCATAGTGCTTGCAACGCTAAACGGAAGATTTAAAAAAAATGTAATGAACCCGCTAATAGCCTCCAAAAATAACAGATTCAATATTGACTGCGAATGTGCGAACCCTAAACAGACAGCGTGCAACTGAACAGCTTGCGAGTAACAACCGTGATAAATACTATGAAGAATGGTTAAGAAAAACGACAGCGTTCATTCGGATTTAAAGAACAAGTCGTCAGTTTCAGGCATGTAAGCGAACGCCTGATAACGATTCATTATTTGCATTACCAAAGACTGCTTCTAAGAAGTCTTCAAATAAGAAGTCTTCAAATAAGAAGTCTTCAAATCTTCAAAACGTACGAGCAGTGCCCTAAATATAACGTCAAAATCGCCGTTGGCGGTTTTTATGACAAGTAAGGCAAGGAGGGCATCTTTAGTAAAACAGTGAAAAAGTACAACCTCTACGCCATCATCTCCGGAAACGGACATAGGCAGCGCACGGATTCGACACCTTGATATCTATTAAAGAATCTGGCTGATTACTGATCAACAAACCGTCAACAAAATTGATCATACTACAATCGAAAAAAGGCACTCCTCCTGTGATTTGGATGCCCGAACGTTCCAAGCAGTTAACATCGACCCTGACCATTATCTCGTTGGAGCCAAGATATGGATACGGCTATTTGTACCTCTATAACATGCGAACCATTGTGAGGAAGTTCTACTTTAAACAGCTACAACCGCAAGAGACCACTGGAGCCTTTTCCGATCAAGTTTTCCTTAATCTCTTAAGGAGTCCAATGCCGCTGGCACCAAACTTAGAACACTACTGGCATCACTGCAAAAGAGCAGTCAGAGAGGAAGCTCCTGATGTACTAAGATTCAACCCGCACCAACAAAGAAAACCCAGATTCGATAAAGAATGCAAAAAAAAAAAAAAAAAAAAAAATACATAGCGGCGCTGCAGAAACGAACGAGTGAGACTTACGAACTCTACGGGGAGGAAAGAAAGGAAGAGCATAGGCTCATTAAGAGAAGCGCACGATCGAGGCATTAGAGAGTTGTTACCAGGAAATTTAGAAGTTTCACCAAAAAATTTAACATACTCCCCAATGTTGTAAGGTGAGGTTAGGTTAGTTTTGCATTTTCCTCCCACAAGGAATGCTTACATGGAAGCCCTTGTCAAACCGATGTTTGGGTATGATGTAGTCGATGTTTTCTGGTAGGATTCCTGGTGCGTTAAGAATATTTGCGTGGCCAAAATGTTTATTTGCTTTAAGGCGAATAGGTGCGTTGGGGGCTACTTGCCTGCTATAAATGTCGAGGGGTGTAATGTGAGACGTAGTGTCCAGAGCAGCGGAGGGAGTAGTGCGTAGGGCTCCGCTTATGCCCAGACATGTTGTTCTTTGGACTTTACTTAGCTTCATGCAGTTCACTGCTTTGTCTAAGGCCGTCCACCACACAACCACCCCGAAGGTAAGTATCGGTCTTATGACCGAGATATATAGCGAATGGGTGATGCGAGTTTGGAGGCCTCATTTGTCCTCGATGGCTTTTTTGCAAGAGAATAAAGCTACTAAGGCTTTCTTTACTCTTTCTTGAAGTTATGTTTCCAGCTTAGTTTCCTGTCGAAAATTAGACCCAGATATTTCGCTGTATCGGAGAAGACCAAGCTCGTACCGTTGATTGAGGGAGGGTCTATAGCCGGAATTTTGTATTTCCTAGAAAAGAGGACAAGATCGGTTTTATAGGGGTTTTTCCCTAGTCCACAGCGATCCGACCAGATTGTTAATATGTTAAGCTTTAGCTTAAGAGCAGTAGCTCTTTAATCGTATGTAGGTGTTTTCCTGAGACGGCTATAGCAACGTCATCCGCATACGCAACCACCCTGCTACCACCCTCTTCCACTTATATCAGCAGTTCGTTAAGGCCTTGCGGCGTACCTCTGCTGATACAGTGGACCCACCTAGTTTGGAGTTGATAGTCCTGCTCTTTAGTCCCCAAGTAATTCATCTATCTTTAGAGCTGACAGCGCCTTCTATGTCCAGGAAAGTTCGATGTGGCTTGTTAGTGAATCTAGAGCCGTTTTCACCGACTTTCCTTTGCAGTAGGCATGTTGTGCCATGGATAGTTGTCTAGGATTAAAGCTAGATCATATACTCTAGTCGCTCTAGAGTTTTTAGAAGGAAAGATGATAGACTAATAGGTCTTAGCTCCTTTGGGACAACACGAGCACATTTACCGATTTTAGGATGATGTTACCGCTTTGCCAATGTTGTAAAGCCTGAACAGAAATTTGCAAGGATGTAGAAGCAAACCTCATAGTAAAGCCGCAGTCGGTGCTGAGAATCTGGAAAGAGTATTCTTGTAGACTGTTAAATGATGCAGAGGAATGATATTTCACCATCAGGAACTGTGCCAACTACAGAGAAATAAGTCTCCTCAACATCGCATACAAAATCCTGTCTGCCATACTATATGAACGCCTAAAACTCTTCGTAAACTATCTGACCAGTCCTTATAAGTGTGGTTTTAGGCCAGGAAAGTATATCATAAATCAAATTTTCACATACCGGCTGATCTTGTCAATTTTTAAGTCGCATATGACAGCATCTAAAGAGACGAATTATACAGAGCGATGTCCAGTTTTGGCATCCCTGCTAAGCTTATTCAACTATGTAGGGTGACGATGGAGACAAGGCGATTCGCTGTCATGTGATTTTTCCAACATTTTTATTAAAGGAATTGTACGAAATTCACAAGTCAACTCCACAGGCGCCATCTTTCAAAAGTCTGTTTAGGCACTCGCACATGCAGAGCACATTGACATAATGAGAATACACAGCGATCGTTTGTGGGTATTGAAGCAGCAGCAGCAGAAATGAGTTTAGCGGTCAATGAAGGAAAAACAAAGTATATGGTGTCAACAAGGAGAAAGAAACAGCATCAAGGCTTAGAACAAAACGTCAAGATAGTCAGCTACAACTTTGAGGTCGTAAGGGACTTTGTTTACTTAGGCTCCGCTATCAACAACGACACCAGTGCAGTGCACTTTTGCTAATCGCTGATTCTTTGGGCTTAGAAGGCATTTGAGTAGTAAAGCCCTCTATCGAACAACCATAAAGATATTACACAAGACATTGCTCATGTTTGAACGGTGAAGGAAAAGAAAGAAAATGCTCTCGGGAAAATGGAAAGAAAAGTTATTTGGTAAATTTTTGCTCCTGTACAACCCTTGAGCGCATAAAAATCAACCTCCCGGTACGAAAATTTTTCAACCTATCTTGCAAAGAGACCAGTACCACTTCGGAATACCATTATTTTGGTTCTTGGTGGTGTTGACTTTTAAGTTTCACCAAGCGCATCTTCGTTTGTGTTTCTGACAGAATGTTAATGTCATTAGCGTATAGGAGCAGCTTTATTTTAATCTAAACGAACTCCATTTCACCGGGCAAAAAAGTGATCAGATCATCCAGGAACGTCAAAATCATAAGCGGACGACTCATGTAACAGCCTTGTTTGACACAGACCAGACCGTTGACTCCATCCCATACTGCAGTCGTATCGTAAAGGCTCTGCATAACTTTGAATAACTTTGTTGACACTCCCAGATTACTTAGCTTGTAAAAGGTCATTTGCCTGTACACATTCTGTTAGACGTTCTAACGTTCACGTTCCCGTGAAAATTGTCATTTCTGAGCTCAGAAACGATATTCCTTTGTCGTTACTTGGGTCTTTGCGACCTTCTTTGTTATATAGTATAAAGGAAAAATTATATTTTTTCTGAAGCTGGCCTTTATCAGCTTTTCCAGGAATTCGTTGGTCGCAGAATTGAAGAATTCGTAGGGGATACAAACGATCTTCTCTTGGTGCTTTATTTAAATTTCATCGATGTGCAACTTTACTAACATCTTGCAATAAAAAGGTACGGTCCAATATATCGACTTTTTGGAAACGAAGTGCATGATGCAGTTCGTTCGTACTACAGAGTAGGTTGACCAATTGATCAAAATGATCAGTCAGTACAGACGCATCGGTTTGAATACTCCGTGCAAAAGGTAAGCCAAGTTTCTAAAACATACGACTGTTCTTTTTTCATGCAAGCTCTATGTAGAGAGAACCTTTTTTGTTAAACCATAGTTCTTGAAGCTGATCTTTACGACGAAAAGGCCGATTTATCTAATATTTTCTCGTTATTTTCCAAATAAGACAGATAACTAAAGGCAAATAAAGGTAACGCTAGGAGCTCCTTGGTAACGAAATAAGGACTTTTACCTGTGTTACAGAATACAGGTACTTTCTTCCAAATCAAGGATAGTAAGTCTACAACCCCGTAGTGTGCTTTCTAAATAACTAAGAAACATAAAATTGTATATGAATCTGGCTGCTTAGCTGCCACTAAGAGTCTTATGGAGAGTAACGATTCTGGAATGGATTTTACATTCACTAACAAGAAGTAGACTTAGATGACTTTAAGTGCTAAGAATTTCAACACAACACACACAAAACACAGAATACCAATGACACAACTTTTAAGCATGCAATGCACGGACTGATTTAGTCGACTCTACACGAAAATTGTTTGAAGAACTTCTACATATCACAAATTGCGTGTTAGATAGACATAATGAATCGCAAGATGATGCTGCCATAAAAACGACGTTAATTTAAGTCATATCTAACGAATGCCACCAAAGCCAATCTCAGACATGTGATCCAATTTACAAAAAAAAAAGAAAAAAAAAAAAGAAATGAATTTTCAACACCCTCGATAGAATTGCCTCGTCTATTGTTACCTCATTAAAACTAAATTCGATAATTTCCTCTCCAGATACTAGCAAATCTGTCACCAACTCCATAGCGCAAGCAACCCCAGTAATGTGCTTATGGATTGCTCATGTCATTTTCACAAATTTTAAAGACTAACATAAAAGCGTCCCTCTCAAAACATGACCTTTCCAAATTTTTGCCCACGCAACTACAATACGTAGGCTCACAACTTAATGACAACCAGATAGGAGATACAATCAACAGAGCGCTACAACTTCTATTTCAAAACATCCAGTTATCATCGTGAATTAATGGCCTCTGCAATTGTCGTGCTTCCGCTCCGTGTCCTATGCCTAAATGGGGATTCATCCCGTACTACTAGCATAGACTCAGTTCAGTCTACATGATAGTCAGGTAAAACCTTGACCTGCATCTACGGGTACTCATTTGCCTTGGCTCATATTTAATTCGCCATAAACAACTTTATACTTCCGTTAATGTTCAAGCTTTAACGTTCACGTATGACAGTGTATCTGTCCGTCGTTTGGGGCGTATATGAAATATAGTATCGGTTTAACCAGCTCGAACGAAATCTAATTTGATTAACGCTTGCTTCATGTGGTGCGTGTGCCTAACTAGCGCACATACGAGCACCACTATGGAAAGAGTGAAAGTGGGTGGCTTATTTCGACACGCAAACTAGATGCGATTAGAGTGGCAGTTTTGTGCGTCAAGTTTCGATAATACGAGTATCCGCACTCTCGCATCTGAGACGTGTTTTCTCGTCTTAACAGAAACACATATAGGTCGACTTAGAAGATCTACGGGAAGATGACACTAAGAAGTGACGTTGTTCGATTTACAGTCTTCGCGGTTGGTCTGAGTGGCATGGTGCATAGTTTCCATGGCCAAACTGTACAGTGTTTGCTAGAAGGAAGGAAACTCAAAACCATTTCATAAATTCTTTGCGACGAACACACAATTAAATACCATAACTGTAGATTGGATGAAGATTTCTGATGGATGCACGTCACGCCTTGTGTTGTGACTTCTGTGGCCTTTAAAAATGCTCGCCTTATTAGCCCCATTCTTTATAGGTCTAGATGGAGCAACGGGAAAAGCCCATTAATCGTTCTGGATGCAAACAATACTCTCGGCTCCACGTTTTATAAATAAATTATCATAAATCTCATTTTTAATGCGAGCCATGTGTCTTTGGTTAGATTTCGGGGATTTGGATGATGCTGATGCTAAAGACGAAGCTGTTGGCTGTTGTGTATTCGAAACGACCTAACATTCTGCATGGAGACGATGTGCTTGAAATATCGTTGGATCGGAGTACTTGTTCCCGATTTGGATGTAATCGTCATCATTATCGTTTGATATTTGTTTCAAAACATGTGGTAATAGTTTCCAAGAAATTTATGCATGGGGATCGATTTGTACCTGAGTCTGTTGAAGCCATTTTAGTTTTCTTCACCGAGAAAGAAACATGTGTACTCGTATTTTGTAGGAGAAATTTATACAATTTTGAGTATGTGATGTTGATACATCTGTTTTAAGTTTGTTGATTCCAAAAGGTCGTTCAAGGATCTTATTATTTGGAGAAGGCCGGTCGTTGCTAATTTGGACACTTAGTTTCTGTTTAGTGGGTCTGCTTCAACAAAGATCCTTCCCTCTAAGTCTTGTGTGTTCTAAACTTTTCTAACCGATTCCATAATGGAACAATTTCCGCCTTACCAGCCTTTCGTAGAAAGGTAAGTCATTTTCTCCAGAGATAACCTATACAATAAGTGCCAGCAATAAGTGGTGCCTCTAAGGCCTAGCACACTTAGGTTTTAAGCAAAAGCACATCGCCCCGTTAAGACGGTAGTATCCAGTATACAATCTTGCCTACAGAGGGACAGCATGAATATAACTTACTTTTAAAGACTTCGGGAGACGTTTAATTGATCTGCCTGCAACCTGTATCGTAGATCATGCCACGGTCTTTGGGATGTGCTCACAAGAGCCCAACTAGCAAGTTAAGTCCTCACCGTGGAAGTAAGTTCTGAGAAATGATCCTTTGAGCCAAGTAAACAAGTTCATCGGCGATCTTAATTGTAATCTAATTGTGACCTGAGACCTTGTCTGGGTCAGCCGAATGAATTCAGCCTACTTTGAGTTGGTAAAAAAGTCACTATAGACGCAGATACTTTGTCGCATTCACTTGTACCAAACAATACGAGAATACCTAAAGTTCATTGCAATTAGGATTACGTATTCTTCTGCTTGGAAGACAGACATAAGTTTACCTAATGAGTAGATTACCCACAAAGACGTCAGTAACATGAACAAGCGCAGTATCGCAGAAAATTTAAAATTGTTTCCCCTGGTAGGCATGTTACATTTTGGACAAGGGATACATTCACTTTTGGTGAGCGAGTAGTCATCTTTCGGTTTTCGGTTTCCGGTATAAAGGCTACTTTCAGAGTTTATAGGTGATTGCCAGGGACAGCGGATGGTATTTCTCAGCTTACTTGTAGCTTCAGTGATTGGAGTTATTTGTGATCCAGTTATGGTTAGTATACCTAGGAGATAAGTCTTTGGAATGAGACAAAAAGCCTATGTCCTCAACTAAGTGTTTCATTGTAGGCGCCATCAGATCTTCTGAGTGTTTAAAGTATGGCTGATTCGCCCCTTTGCATGTCTTTGGCCAGACCGCTGGTTTCATCGAATGGTTCAATCATTTCGTACTCTTCAAAATCCTAATAAGCTTCTTGTATTCAATAAGAAAGACATCAGTTCAAGAGCCCTGTTCAGGTTCTGAATAGCTTCATCTACCGTTTGCTTTGTTCTGAGTTCAGCCGCAGAGCTCAAGAACTTACCGAGCCTCCCTTAAAGCATGTCTACTTGGTTTTTCGCAGATTCTTTTTCTTCAACAAGGCTAAAGGCTGAGACTCGCAATCGATTCTGAATTCGATGTACTTATGACTTGACGTGAAAACCTCTGATTTTCTAGAGTTTATACGTGAAATACTTCATCCCTAGAATTCTGTTTATATATCGCAGCCTTTTGTTGAAATGCAAATATTTCCGAAATTTCAGAGAAGAGATGGCTGCATCCTTATGGGTAAACCGGTTTTTTTTTTTTTTTTTTTTAAGGTGCGTTTTGTGACTTGCATTGCGCGAGATAAAAATCCATCGACAGAGAAAGTGCCAGAAACGAGAGCTTGATCGCTTTCAGTGAGCGTCATTTCGCGCGCCGTCTTTAATGGCGCCGCTAAAGGTATGAACATTTTATCATTTGTGATGTCGACAGCACTTACTGACTGAACCTCTCTAGTACTCTACCTATTATTCCAGCCCAATCTACGGAATGTGTTCTAGAAAAAGCCTAGCAACCCTTGGCTGATTACAAAATCCATGCCCTGGCGGCCATCGAGGCGATATTCCTATTGTGAGTACTTCTCGGCGTAAAATCTTGCGGTTTCACATGGATTCCTATCAAAAAATTAGGATCTTTCATTCTTAAGCCTTCCTGCCACGACAAGGCAGCCAACGAAAAAAATAAAGGCTGTCCTGACTAGCTACGCATCAGAATGCAAATGAAGATCACCGATCTAGACAAATTATTTAAATTCCGTACTTTGCTGAGCGTTTCTGTTGCCCAGTGATTCGGTCTGGCTCAGTTCTGAAATCGTCTGGTTATCTATGATCATCTATGTTGGATGTCAATTTCGAAGCAATATGTTCCTTAAAATTTTGTCGGGCTATCCGAGACAACTTGGGGCATTTGAATGACCATTTTAGTGGAAGACAAGGCCAGTGCTGTTGTTAGTTTTATGGTTGTTTCAGATGTTCCCAAAGATTTTCTTTTCGTCAGATTGCCCATTTGATGGAACGTCTATTGCCAATAAGTTGACATTGACGACATAATGAAAGCCACCTACTTTTCCCATCAGAAGTTCAAGTGATATCTCGGAGACGAGTGCTCGATAACAGTAAAGACTGGTTTAAAGCTTGCGATCACAAGGCAACAGGGGTCTCGGGTTTCTATGAGCACCATACCCTGAATGCATTAGACACAGTCTTGACTTATCAATTACGACTCTACAGTTAATAGGCAATTTGGTGGCTGATATCAGCACACAAAAAGAAGAAAATGCGTGCAATAAGGAACAACAGCCAAAAAAGACCGAGTGCAACTTTCTTGAAATTACAAAACAAAACAAAAAATCACACATCCGCTCCTTATTGACACAAGTCACCCACTTCACGTCACCCTTTAACGTGTCAACCCTTAAATTGGATTGTAACCATAAATGATGTTCATTATGGAAATTCCTTTTCGGACGCCCCACAACTTGCAACTTCAATTGTTCACTTGCCCCATTGAATTGAATTGAAAAAAAAAAAAAAAAATCCCTTCACCCACCGTAAGGGTTCAATTCACGCGATTCAGTCATCAGTTCACGTTCACCAGTATCAAAGATACTCGTATTTGTATCTACCCAAGTGTTTATTCAAATACAACGCCCCAGGGGCTTTTAATTATAGAACCCCAACAGGCGGCAATTGTATACGAGAAAATGTATCTGCTGTAACCCCTGTGACGACAGAACGAAATCCTGTGACATAGCGTTTCCGCCTTCGAACAATCAAATCTAGATTGAACCTGACATATTAGAAAAAGTTCATATGCAGCCCTACATAGATACGCGCTTGGATGTACATATGTGTGCGCTGGTAAGTATGACATAACCCAGCAAAGTCCATTGGTATGAGAAGGTGAAATACGATTTTCAAGTTCGGCGAACTAACCCTCTCAGTCAAGTTTAGAGTGCTGTTTGTTGGTTATAGAATGCAGATGCAGACGAACAATTTCAAGCTAGACAGCTTGTCTGGCCCATGTACTCGTATGTACTTCTAAGTTAGAAACGTTTTTGTAGCGATATTTGCGTCAGGGTGCAACAGAGCAAGGCAATTTGAAATCCAAGATGGGTGTGAGCTTACTTGAACGAGTATATTACAAAAAAAAAAAAGCCCCCATTGGAAACTGGCTTGGTGAGGAAGTTTTCTGGCAAGGTGATGGAAGAATAAATTACATTATAACATGGTGCAGAGGAAACATGAGTTTGCATATGCTTTGATTTTACATATATATCTATGCACTGCCTCATTGTTGCATAAGTGTAAATTTGTCTTGTGTTGCAATGCAGGGATGATTTTAAATTCTGATTTATATGGGGCAGACAGCAATTTGAAATGAGTTAAACAAAATCTGTGAATAAATATTGATACCATACAAATTGTTCCCACACCTTTTATATCGTCAATGAGGTAAGATAATTGATCTGAACTCTCTGTCAGTAAAATAGTTTGTGTTGATATTAATCAGTATTTTCACATCATGAGATATGCTAATCAATTTGATATTTGATTAGCATATATTTGAATAAAGCTAAATAATTGTACAGTAGTGGACCAAGTTATGAATTCTATGGGACTCCACTCGAAATTTGTTCATTTCGCATACCCAAGTATTTTTTTTTTTTTTTTGTTTTAAGCGCTCTTAATTTGCAAAAAATCAGGAAGGATACATGTCTTGCTTTGAAAGCAATCTTTTATGATTTCCTCCAGATCACTTTCACAACAACAGAAACATGGATACTATGTTGATAATCCAAATATTGCTCCTTTTTTCGGAGATTTTGAATTTTGTAGAAGAGCTAAATGCCATTTACACAATCAACCTGTTTAGATATGCTGTTATTGTCTACCTAGTTCATGGCTGTCTCTATTATGTGCAATGTGAAGTAAGACCACCAGGAACAACAGTGACGAAACGACTATTACGCAAAAGATCAGGTTGCTGACATAAGGAAGAAAATGCATTGCCGAATCATACAAAAGCCAGCGACATATTTCAAATGGCATACATAAGTGTAACTCTAATTACCCCAAGTTTGAGGAATTTTCATAATCAATAAACAGAATCGTACAGATCGTATCGCTATAGTCCGGACTGGAACAGGGCCTGAGCTAATATGCCTCTTAAAACAACGAGATCTTTTGCCTGCAGCCTACAGTTGCACCCACGAAATTGACTGAGGTCCCCCTTCAATTGTGTGCGTCAGCAAGGCAGACGACCATGCGCTCAAGGTGACCTAGCTATAACTTTACAACCCGTATTGTTCAATGTTGAAACGTCTTGCCCATTTTTCATGGATGCAATCCGGACCGAAATTTAACCGAAGAACTTTTCTCTCGAAGCGCCCAAAAGCATTTTTATCCGCTTCCTTCAGTGTAAAGCAGGACTGTGGTGATCAATGTCTTGTACAATGTCTTTTTGGTTGCTCGAGAGAGAGCTTTGCTACTCAATTGCCAATTAGCAAGGGTAATGTTTTACACGGTTTCTGCGCTGGTATCATTATCGGAGTTGATAGCGGAGCGGAATAAGATAAAATCCTTTACTATCCAAAGTTATAGCTGCCTATCGTAGGGTTTTGTTCTAGACGTCGATGTTGTGTGTCTCCCTTTGTTAACAGGATAAACTTTGTTTTTCCTTCGTTGACTATTTAACCCATCGTTGCTGCTTCTGCTTCAATAGTGGCAAACGCTCCACTGACAGCTGGCTATGTTCTTTCCAATATGTCAATGTCATCTGCGTATGCGAGTACTTGAACGGATTTCTGAAAGATCGTGCCTCTTAATTTGACTCGTGAGAATCGCAAAATTCTCTCAAGAACAATGTTGAAAAAATCCCATCACCTTGTCTCCATCGTCATCTTGCATAATCGTATGAGTTTGGCAGGAATGCCAAAACTGGACATAGGCGTGTATAGTTCGTCTCTATAGATGCTGCCAAATGAAATTTTGAAGAGGTGGTGTGAATCAATTTGGAACTCATGGGTTTTTCCAAAATCTATGAAAATTCTATCCATCTAGTCCATCTATGGTGGACTTTCTTGGCCTAAAACCGTACTGATAGAGGCCGGTCAGAGTATTTGCGAAGGATCTTATATGCGATGTTGAGGAGACTTATTCCCCGGTAGTTGGGGCAGTTCAGTGGATCTCCCTTATTTAGGATCGGACAAACAATGCTAAGGTTCCATTCGTAGGGTATACTTTCGTCAAGTCGGGTCCAACAGCTTCGTTGGACTTAAACTTGAGAATGACTATTCTGGCTTCATCTTTGTCCGGTGAACAGAAATGTTGTCCCTCTTCGTCCAGGTTGAATGGTTTATTATACCTGGCGGTGAGATGTTGTTCGGCATCATCGTTTAACAGTCTGCAGAAATAATCTTAGCAGTGACTTTGGCTCTATAAGTTTTCTTTCTCCATCTTTGAAGATTTCTGTTTGGGCTTTGCAGCATTGACATGCATGAAACGTTTAAGTTTTTTGTAAAGAAATCCGAATTTTACAGGTACAGGCTTCTCCTGATCTTTTTTCTCTACGTTCTTTCCTTGTACATCCGTTTTTTTCTTTTAATTTGCCTGCCTGCATCTACTTCTTTGTTGGGGCGGATTGAAAGTACATAAGGGACGACCTCTCCGATTGCTCTTTGGCAATGATGCCACTGGTCTTCTACGTTTGATACTAACGGAATCGCGAGGTTAAGAAAAACCGCTTGAAGTTGAACTTCCTCACGATAGCTCGCTGGTTTTGGGCTGTAACGCATATCAGCCTCTATATCTTGGCCAGAACGCTTGGACAATCAAAATACTAAATGGAATGCCTTGCGTCTTTTGCAAAATGATAAAGTTGGTTGACGTTTGGTTACTCAGGTGGCAGGCAGATCCCTTAATGAATATCAAGGAAATATCATACCTCACACCTATTATGGCGAATTCTACCATTTAATTCACACAGATTCGAATCACACAAGGGACTAAGACTCGATGATTTCTTCCCTGCATAACTGCAAGCCTCAAAGACATCCCACTATTTAGCTCTCAGTACATTATCTAATAATCTAATACATGGACTGAGATAAATTCGGCCAAAACGGAGCGGGTCCTCTAATCACAAAAATAAATAAATAAAAATTGTAGACCTTTAGGCTTATGCAGCTAATTCTTAACAATCAAGCTGATCAACCTAAGGAGAGGAGAACTATTATCACGGAACACTGTGCCAACGAAAAACACAGCGGTTTCGAGTAAGTATTCCTCATAACGATTTTTGCACAGGAGCTGCATGGACGAATAGGAATTTCTGGCTAACCTCTTTTGAAAGTACCGTCCCTTGGCATATAATACATAAAATTTCTATTCTTAAACAGATTTTGGAGTGGAATACTTTATTTTTGAATCTGCTTTTCAGATGAGTGGTTTGGTGCCAAAGAAAGAAGGACTTTTAGATTGAAACATGTAAACAAACAATCCAATGAACTCCATTCACGTCGTTGAAGCCACTTGCATAGTCCCTCCAACGAATTTCGAAGTCAAGCAGGCCATAACCCAGAAAGAAGATATTCCCATACCGTTAACCGCATTTTCAGAAAAAGAAACCAAATCCCAGATAGTCATCGCCATGCTCATTTCAGGTGACTTAGATCAGATGTGTACAAGACAGACAACTGACCAACCGCCGATTTCTTTTATTTTTTTATTTTTTTATTTATTTATTTTTTTTTTTTGCAAAAGCAATTTTCAATTCAAATCCCAAATTGACCACTGCAATCAACTGCGGAGTTTATTAACCTCACGGACTGGCTTTAATTTAATTTTCATACTTGCACTACACTCTTCGTAGTCTTAACTTAGTAAACACAAAAAACGGAAAGAAAAACTGAACAGAAGAATGAGAATAAGAAAATGCAAAGATTATGAAGAAAATTTAATTACACAAGTCCTTTCTACTTCTCGAGGGATTTTCCACATCTCAACCTCGGTATAGAGCTTCTTATTTGCTCAGAAGTATTATGAGAACGTTAAGCTGGATAACAGATAAAAGCTTACTCGCCCATGCCTTAAATCGCGTTGCCCTGAGACGAAGAAGAGTTGTTCACAATTTTTTGTGTTATCCCGTTCTCGGCTCTAGGAAAACATAAAAAGCAAAGCTGACAACGAAAACAAAGCAAAAAGGATAAAAAGAACACGTTGCACGTTTCCGGCGTGAGAATTTCTCAAATCAACTTTATTGTTCATGAGTTGAAGGTTGTCTAAGGACACTTGTTGTTCAAATAGAAACGTACTTACACAGATCTGCTAAAGAAGAACGAGAAAGAAAAGATATTCTATGAGTCATGCTGTTATCTTTTATTTGCTGCTCTTGTGGAAAGTATGAGTAGAGATGTCATGGATGTCCTTGAACACTGGATGAGTCATGGCGATGGATGAGGCAGTTCATTAAAATTGTTTCACTTGGAGGGATGTTTTTTTTTTTTATCTAAACTGCCTTCATAGTCTTTTTTAACCTTTTCTTTAGAATTGAAAAGGTTGGGCCCAACCGTAGAGTAGTCTGATGGGTGCTGATTTTTATCTCTTTTGTACGTAAATGAGCATTGTACTTTTATACAATGTAATTTCCCTCTAGAGTACTTCGACGAGTAACCTTAGATAACTTCTTTCTGTGCGCCTAATAAGGATAGACTTTGAATAACAACCTTTCTCTGATTTGAACATAAGCCTAAGGCATCCTTGTATTAGAGTATTTTCTAACGTTGACCTCTCTTCTTAATCAAACCTAGAAGTCGGATCTTAACTACAAAATCTGAGGCATCAGATTTGCACTTTGGTTCCAAGGCAAGGTTGAAAAAGGAGGAGGGAAGTAGGGTAATCACCACCATATTGCAGTATGCTGAGCCACACTACGCAAATGAAACTTAATACTCGGGGCTCAAGCTTAACTGGGTAAACTTCAGTACAAACGACTAAACACTTTTCGGGAAATTCCATAGAAACGTTTTACCGGGATCATTGGCAGATTTATCGATAACCTCATCTGAGTTACGTCGGCATAATCAGAGATCAGATAATATCATGTTTTCATCGGCATCCAGCCAAGTTGCCGAAATAGAAATTGTGAGAAACTAGGTAGTCTCACCAACGGCAGCCCTTAACCCTCAATAGTTGCTTATGGCCTTATCTTCCGAAGGATCTGACACTCCAGGTAGCGAATTGTGTCGTCTGGCTAACCGAGTAAAATATTAAATTATGTTGTGGGGTAACAAACAGACTCGGATTTTGTGATGAACATACTGCTGACGACCTCAGTAAATAAAAACAGACGACTTACAGTTATGCACATGGAATATTTGGAGCTTTAAAAGTGCCATGGAATGAACCGGACAAAATCAGGAAATCTGCGATATCTACTATGATAATTGCTAAAAGAGTAGAAATAGCGCTTATTTGGATATAGAGGTGTCACCATAAAGATCGAATGCGTAATCACAATTCGTACTAAGCCTAAATTCGTTAACATGAGGCTGATAGATATATGAAAATGCCTCCACAGAAAAAAAGAACGACTTTGGAAAAATTGCTTCTACGAGTGTTTCGACCATATTTACATATAAGCAAACGCCTTAGCAAGATGTTAAGATCATCACTAATGAGATTAATGCCAAGTTAGATAAGTCCTGGATGCCCGAGGAGTCAACGTCGACGCAGACCATTACCTTGTTGCAGCCAAGGTCTGAATGCGAATGCATCGAACGACAGAAAAAGAAACAGAAAAAGTATTGTGAAGATATTTTACGTTGAACTCCTACAATCGCTTGAGTTTTCTATGGTCGAGTTTCCCAAATCTTCGAGAAGTCCTTAGCTACCAGCATCAAGCGCAGAAAACCAATGGAGATATTGTCAGCAAGCTATTAGGAATGCTAAACCTGATGTCCTGGGTTTCACTCGACCGCAACAACAAAACTTCTATCACAGTTAAATGAAGAGTGTCGTCTGAATGCAAACAGAGGTATACAAGGCCCTACAAGGGCCAATAAGCAAAGTAAATGGATGAAACATCGGTTTCACTCGACAGCGCTGGATCAAGGCCATGCGGAGATTTTTCTGCAGAAATTATGAATATTGAAACAAAAAACTTTCCAAGGACCCAATTACCGAACAGGATAGGAATGAGCTATAGCTGAAAATGTTTGAGGAATTTGTTAATTCTGCGAACTGTTTATTGGGGAAGAGGAGTGAAAATCCGCTATCAGACAGAATAGATTTAAGTTAGACGGTAATAAACAATATCCACCAGAGCAAACAAAAGGTATGGGTTGCAATATTTAAACTAAAGACCGATATGGTTGCAGAAGACGGACTACCTGTCGGGTTACTTAAAGCGGTGGGATTAAGTAGGCATGGAGCAGATATTAACTCAGTATTGGTCGTAACTAAGCCAACTTTAGAGGAAACAGGAAACGGTCTCTTTAACATCGCGTACAGGATTTTATCTATCGTACTTAAGTTTTGGGATGACGGTGCTACTTAAGTTTCGAGCTATGACAATACCGGTGTAGATACGTCATACGACATCATTTGCTTGACGTTTTTAATGGTACACATGTTCATAACCTTTTTTCAGACGAGTCCTGTTTGTATTCCTTACAGAGATTCTCAACAACAATGTACCGATGAACGCGCTTCGACTTTCCGAACTAAATCGTGGACGTCGTTTGCTCCAGGACGAATTTCATGAAGATCATCCAAAATCGGTTGTTTTGCCAGAAAACATCAATGCTGTGGGGAACTGATATTACAAGACTTATTATGAAGTTGAGGCATTTTGGGCATTAGTAACACTCGCATACGTTTTATATTCCATGCACATTTGACCGTCAAAAAGATTTATTTGCTTTGGATACGTCATATTTTGGCAATCGCTCAAAAACAATTCGTGTCGATTGTATATGATAGGTCTTTCAAGACGAGCCAAATCCAACAAAAGTTGTTAGCGAACGAATTACGTCGAAGCGCATGGCTGCCTATTTATTCGGAAAAAGCGGATATTTCGCCACCTTGGCATTAGAGCAACACAGAACGGTCAATTCAGAATGGTAAATCAGAATTTTTTTTTTTTTTTGGTTTTGCAAATGCAACCGCCGAACATGGATCGTCCTCCACGATTTTACGAGCTCTCATAGGTCGGCTCAAACACTCAAAATATCGAATTGATGGGTCATCCGTCGTACAGCCCTGGTTTGGCACTCAATTCTTTTCTTTTATTTCCGCACATCAAAAATAAATTGTGAGATCAACGTTTTTCTGGACTTAACTCTTTCGGAGTGCAAAAAGTAATTAGAAAATTGGTTCAAGCGCATGCAAAAGTGTATTGAACTTCATGGAGACAGTTTTGAAAAACAATAAAGCCTTTTTCGGTGATAAATATTTGTTTTGACTTGTTTTCCCCAAAACTTAAGTGGTAGCTTACGTATTGGAAAGCCAGAAACCCTACATTAACAATCTGATAAGTCCTTATCAGTGTGGTCTTAGACCTAATCAAGCAGATCTCGAAAAAAAAAAATTAACCAGGAACTTGAAATCGATACCTATTACCTAACTGATTTCAAGGCCGCATATGACAGAGAAGAGCTAAATATATAGACCCGTGTTAAGTTTTGCCATTCATCCTTATGTATGGGATGACATTTAATTTCAAAAAAGCATTTCCATTAGATGGCGTGCTGTAATGTGTACATAAACTCAAATATGTATGTGATGTCATTAAAAAAATACACCCAACAGCAAGAGCTTGTACCGCACGACACAATGCCAAACTATAACTCAGAGGTGCTACAAGCCTTTTTCTAATTGGGCTTCGGTGTAAATTTAAACAACGTTCATTTAACACATTTTACAATAAAAACACCACCGTAGAGGTCAAACGAATAATTTCTTTTTCCAATCACTGTTTTTTGAGCCTCTCTTTTAGGAACTACGAATATAGCACTGTTTAAGACTCTTATAGTCCCAGTTTCATTGTCGGAAAGCACAGACTTTATCTTAAGCTTTATGTCTTCGTTGCTACAAGAGAAAAGTGGTTACAATGATTCAACGTCCTCCCTGTAAAACGAATTGTGCTAACTATACAGCGACATTAGCCTGGTCGGAAGGATTAATATTCTTCAGCTCCGATGGGTAGGATATGTTGGGAAAAAATTACCACTGCTCTGGCCTGGAAGGTCTTCGAATTAATACCGAAATACGATTAAGTAATCTTCCTTATTTGGCGAGCTCAGAAAAAATCCAATGGACTGCTAAACCGGACACTGTAACATCAGAGGCCGATATATTATACGATGGCGGTCCCAGAAGTACCCGGCCTGACCAATACATGGCGGTAGTTGTATTCATCACTGTATTGGAAAGTACGCAGTCTATTCAGCATATGTTTCAAGTTTGAAAGCGCCACGTTGTTTAGTATTTGTTTGGCAGGAATTTGTAAATGTAAATGTTGTTAGTTAATTTGTGAAAATGGAGAAAATTGGTCATCGTTATGTGATACAATACTTTTGTTTGAAAGGCCTCAGCCCAACCAATATAAAAGCTGAGCTGGATTCTACTCTGGATGAGTTTGCTTCTTCGTTTACAACAGTAAAATTTTGGGTCGACCAAATGAGGTGACGACTCCAGAAATGGTAAAGAAAGTCCACAAAGCTGTACTGGATGATCGTCGACTGAAAGTACGCGAGCTAGCAGACATTGTAGGCATTTCAAAAAGTGCGGTACATCGCATAATATTTGAAACGGTGCCGCGTTTGCTCACACTCGAGCAAAAACAGTGTTGTGAAGATGTTTCAATTGAGTGTTTAGCGAAATTTCACAGCAACAAAGCAGATTTTTTTGCGCTGTTTTATAACAATGGATGAAACACGGTTCCATCACTTTACACCCGCCGCATTACAGGGATCTCTGATGCGGTGGACCTCCCTTCCCCCATAAAGGGACTGTCACGGACTCAGTGACAAATGAAAGCTTGGAGGACGAAAACAACACACTCCGTACGAAGCTTAAGCAAATGGAGCTACTTTTTCAAGAGCTTAAAAAAAAAGTAGACATACTCCGAGAGGAAAACAAGAATCTGAAAACAAAGCATATAAACGAAGCCCAAGAAAGCAGTCCACTCCGCTCAACTAGTCGCGAATACCATACGGACGAAGAAGAGCTTAGGCGCGAAACAAATTGGACCGTAAAGAAAAGACCGTCTAAGAAACGTAAAGCTGGCTCTTCACCTGAAGTCGTTCCAGATAAGAGCCAGGAGTCACAAAAAAAGCAACTCCCAACAAAATTACGTCTTCCACCTCCAATCAACGTTGTTCGGGTTTCAGACTATAGCAAGTTGCATTGCTTTCTCAAAGATACGCTTACATGTAAGTATAAGGTTACATCACTGCGCAACAATGTGTGGAAAGTTAACATCGACAACTCCGATGACTACCGAGCATTGTCCGAAAAATTAAACACCGAGAAGATCCAATGGTACACTTTCGAAAATAAGTCAGAAAGACCATTACGCGAGAGGACTTCAC
This sequence comes from Volucella inanis, assembly GCA_907269105.1. NCBI lineage: Eukaryota > Metazoa > Arthropoda > Insecta > Diptera > Syrphidae > Volucella > Volucella inanis. The sequence continues at coordinate 23,080,379 of OU026157.1, forward strand.
CCTTCATGTACTAAAAACGATATTGTAAGCGACCTCCATGCAAAGGGCTTTAAAGTTCTAGACGTCGTAAATATTATTAAAAAAGAAAAGAGAAAAACAGAGGAAGACGAGGAAATCTTGGTTAAGCGGGGACTTCCACTGTTTATGCTTAGTTTTGATAAGTCCGAAAATAAAGAAGATATCTATAGTATCAAAATTATTCTAAATATCGTAGTCAAAATCGAACCTGTGCAAAAGAACACAGACTTACTGCCAAAAAGAGCCGAGTTGCGTAAAATGTGCAAAAGAAGAAGTTCAGAAGAGTTCAACTTAAATAAAGAACTTCCACCGTCTTGAATAAATTGCCAAGGAAAGCACAAAGCAAACTATCGCGGATGTGAAGTGGCGAAAGAACTCCAAAAAAGGCGCAATACGCTTAAGAAAAAACCTTACGTCCAAACCCAAACGGAACTACAAATAAACCTAAAATTGCTAAAGAACAGGCAGTTAAAGAAAGAAAATCATTCGTAAAGTCGAAGGATATACAAAAAAAGAACGCAAAGAAAAAGCCGCCACCGATTGACGCGCAGAAGTTGCGTCGCAAGGAAATAAAAAAAGCGGTGCTACGCCAGATCCAGTGGCTCACGTTTTCTCCCTAATTCTCACGACTCTTGAGGAGCAAAGCAGAACAAACAAAACTTTTAGTTGCAAAATTGAACAATCTCGAGAAAGAAATATGTAAAACTCGATTTCAAGCATGAATATGAAACAAGTGCTTAAAATATTGACGTGGAACGCAAACGGGCTTATTAAAAATCTCGACGAACTGGAAGTGTTCTTACAAAAAGCCAATATTGACATTTTCTTGATTTCTGAAACTCACTTGAGGAAAGGACCTCGTTGGAAGTAATAGGATACTGTGCTTATCATGCATACAACCCATCAACCAATGCCAGAGGCGGATCCTCATCGTTCATTAAAGATTGTATTGAGCAAATTGAAAGAAGCAATACGAGATTACAAAAATCGGAATATCTCTACATATCTCGAAGGTCTGACTGCCGAAAGAAGTTCAAATTACTCCCTCTGAAAAGCCATGAAGGGAATCAAAAAGCCTCAAATGCAATTTCTTCCCATAAGAAAAAATAATGACGAATGGGCAAAAGGAGATAAAGAGAAGGCGGATCTATTTGCCGAGCACCTAGAAGAAACGTTTAAGCCTTTTGTTGGACAGGCGTTAACAGGAGGTTCTTATTATATAATTACGGCACCGGACAATTTTAGAATAAAAACAGTGTCGCTGGGAGAACTTAACCAAGCAATTAAAAAATTGAAAAATAATAACTGCTCAAATTCTCAAGGAGCTGCCAAAGAAAGCCCTGATCAAACTGCTCCAACTTATAAATGCCGCGCTAAGACTATTAAACGTTACAAGCCAATGGAAAGTTGCCGAAGTTATAATGGTCCCGAAACCAGGCAAATCTCTAAATAAAAAAAAAGTCCTACAGATCCATATTGATTTTGCCGATAATATCTAAAATATTTGAAAAATTTCTATTGAAGCGCTTGCAACCGATCATTGAAGAGAGACTTCTAATTCCTGAACATCAATTCGGTTTTAGAACTAAGCACTCCACAATTGACCAGGTTTTTAGAATTATGAATGAAATTGAGAAAGCCTTAGAGGGGAAAAAGATATGTTCTAGCGTGTTTCTCGACGTGTCTCAAGCCTTCGATAAGGTATGGCACGAAGGCTTAAATTTTAAGCTAAGCCAAGTTCTTCCGAGATAGCTGCATGCGATTCTGAAATCGTACCTGGAAAACAGAATTTTTCGTGTTAAACATGGCACCGAATACTCGGAATTTAAAAAGATAGCTGCTGGAGTTCCGCAAGGAAGTGTACTTGGACCGGTATTGTTTTTACTCTATACTCGAGACATACCGGAAGAATCAGGTACCATAGTAGCCACGTTCGCTGACGACACGGCGATACTAGTTACTGATACTTCAGTCGAGTTAGCTACTGGAAAGCTACAAACGGCTTTGGATAAAATCTACAAATGGACAAAGATATGGCGAATTGTTCTCAATGACACCAAATCTTCTCATGTTAATTTTACTTACCGGAAAATAAACAACCTTCCCATTTTCATTAACTCGCTATAAATACCATATGCAAATGAAGCAAAGTATCTAGGAATGATACTAGATGTAAAACTGAAATGGAAGCCGCATGTTAAGAAGAAACGTGATGAACTTGAAAATAAATTCAGACAAATGTACTGGCAGCTAGGAAAACATTCCAAGTTAAGCATACATAACGTAAGGTATACAACTTTAGGGCTGTACTAAACCAAGCAAACGAAATATTCTCCAAAGCTATCAAAACAAAGCTCCAAGGTAAATCGTGAACGCCCCATGGTATATCAGAAACAGTGATATCCACAGAGACTTAGGAAAAGTTACCGTCGAGGACGAAATAATGAACTTTGCTCGCAAACTCCGTATTCTTCTTCATGGTCCTTGTACAATCATAATAAAATACTCCAAATTCTGGACGAGACAAACTTAGAGCGTCGATTACAAAGAATGAAACCATTCGATCTAGAGCGATAAGGACTATCCGCATATAACAGCGGTACTAGCAGGTGCTTTTGCTGAGAGACAAAAGAACAATCAAAACAATGGATTTTAAAGGGAGAACTGGCTCCAAAGAAGGCGAAGACCGTTTCATCTGCAGGCAAGTTCATGGCGTCGATTTTTTGGAATGCGCGTGGGATAATTTTAATTGACTATCTTAAAAAAGGAAAAACTATCAATAACAGCCAGTGTTATGCGAACTTATTACAACGTTTGAGCGAAGACATCAAGAAATCAAGAAGAAATTTCTGGTTCAGTTGATTTTCATAACAAATTTCATCTTTTATCTTTAATCACTAAAATAAATTTCAAAACTAAATTTGAACTAAATCAATTGTGATTTATTTATTTAGTTGAATAGTTGACATAGGTACCTATATACTATATGTCCATTAGCAAATAGGAACTCTACGTCTTGTTGTTCATCAATGTCAACAACCAGGCAATTTGCCGATTATCTGTTGCTTATCAATCACTCCTTGACAATATTGAATTTGCGTTTGTACTCATATATTAGTGTATGTGCGAGTTCAATAGAACAATTCTTATCATCAACTCGAGACTCTGAGACGTAAAGCAACTCATTCAATTCTTTCCGGTATTTTAAGACCAATAGCCACTTAATCATATTCTTTGCTTAACGTAGTTAAAGAGCGTCTGCCATGTAGCGGTCAGCATTTACGATGCAGTTCAAGAATGAGTAATGTTGCACAACAATGTAGTAAGCTTCTTTTTGCTGCCATCATTGTCACTCTAATGACAATCCAAGTACAAAAAATCTATTTCAACAAGGTTAAAAAAAACAGGAATCGATGAACGAAGCGAATGAATAGATGACTGGGATCGTATCAGACCATTCTCATTCATATCCCACGAATACTTTAAAAATCTTAGAGGAGAATAAAATGGAACGAAACCCTTCCTGAGATACAAAATACAATACGAGTATTTAGAGCAGAACTATAGTTTTAAGTACGGTTGAACATAGTCCAGTCCCCATTGAGTCATAGTCGTAGACATAGTCTTGGTAAACAATGCGTAGTCGACTAGGTCTGATAACAACGTCCTCGAGCCCAATTCAATTTTAAACGGATTATGTCAACATGCCACCAGGAAGGTTTAGCTTAGATTCAGAGTAGGTACTTGGTTTAACTCGCTATTGTGACCATAATACTGGGTCATGGATTGAAACATAAAATCGTGAATGGGAACAGAGATTACTGCATTGTACAAAATATAACTCGTTGTGAAAGAGTAGGTATCTTACCCGATTATGTACCAAAAAATATGATTTTCTTGAATCAATTTCGACTTCTTTCTAGGACCCAATTGCAGCGTACTTTTTCTCCCAAGGAGATGGGAGCTACGAAGAGTGTTCAAAAAGTAAGACGACTTTATATATTTTTATAAAAAAATATTTATTTATTCTGCAATATTAATTTTGTCCCTTGTGCCAACGCATTTTTCAATTCTCGAAGCACTCCCCATAAGCCTTGAGCTATTCAAACGTGCCGTTTTTATTTCCTCAATCATTGAAAATCTACCTCCTTTGGTCTCTTCAGTTTTGGGAACAGGAAAAGTCGCGCGAGGCCAAATCTGGTGAATATGGTGTCTGTTGCATGATTATCGTGTTGTTTTCGGCCAAAAAATCTCTCACAACCAACGATGAGATGAATGAGCAGGTGCAATATCGTAATGCAAAACCCGAGAATTGTTTTCCCACAATTCCGGACGTTTTTTTCATATTACTTCTCTCAAACGGCGCATAACTTCAAGGTAATACTCCTTATTTATAGTACGACCTTGAAGTAAAAATTCCTGATGCACTACGGCACGATAATCCAAAAAAAAAAAAAAAGAACTGATCAAAACTTTGGTATTTGATCGAACTTGATCGAGATCGGTCTTGGCTCTCCTGAGTGCTTCCAATGGGACGATTGGGCTTTAGTTTCAACGTCATAACCATATACCTATGATTCGTCACCAGTTATGACCCTTTTGAGCAAGTTAGGATCATCATTGACATCATTCAAGAGCGACTGTTCTTCCGATCAAAATTATGAAGATTCGGAACAAACCTCGCTGACACACGTCTCATGCCCAAAACATGTAAAAAAATTGCATGACATAAGCCGACCGAAATGCCAACATCCTTAGCAACTTTTCCTATGGTAATTCGACGATTTTGCAAAGCAATTGTCTTCACAGCTTCGACGTTATCATATTTTGTTGATGTGGTCTAGAGTAAGGTTCGTCACTGGCGTCTTCTCGGTCATCTTGGAAGAGCTTGTACCACCTGTAAATATTTTTTTTTTACTTAGACCAGACTTACTGTATGCCACTGTCAACATTTCAAGTGATTTAGAGCAGTTAATTTAATTTTTTTTTCACAAAATTCGATTAAAGTTCTTTGCTAAATTTTTGATTATTAAAATAACCTCAGAGCATCAAAACACGTCTAACTTTTCTATCTGTCAAAAAAAACTAAATATGCTATATACCTCAATCTGTGAACACATCTTCGGTACATGTGTACCAACACAGCAAAAAAAAAAAATCGATAATCGAATTTACGTTGCCCGCGAAATTAATTAACCTTACTTTTTGAACACACCTCGTACTACAATAATACGTCAAGTTACTTATTAGGTCTACACTTTGGTCATCAGATGTATATACGAGTAAACTTATGCAGTGTAGCAGTTAAGTGACCAGCTAGCTTAACAGATCAGCTGTTAAACATAATGAAACGTGTAAATAGCAGTCTCTTTGAATATCAACAAGGCTCTAAGATGTACACGCTATTTTATGTCTCTTTCCTTTGGAAATCTATTAAAAGCAGAAAGTAGCCACAACTATATGTCACCTTATAGCAGGCCACTCGTTCGTCTACCTTTCAGCAGACCAGTATCACAGCAGGTCACTCGTCCGTCCTAACACAAAAAAAAAAAAAAAAAAAACGAATATCTTGTAAAAATCGGCACAATCCAAAAGCGTATTTAGAGCTACAATGCAAGGCAACGAAGATAAGACATTTAATTTATTTGTAGAGAACATAATCCACCCATATACACTGATGGCTCAGAAAAGAATTAAGAGGTGATAGGAGGTTTACTCTCTCAGCAACTTCAACTGTTTTGTTCTTCTAAACCATTCCAGTGTATTTCAGCTATCTCTCTTGGTTGAAGTTGATTGCGATATCTACTTTTGCACAGATAGCCATGAAGCTATCCATAAGCTTGATTATGGTAACGTCAAAAGTAGGTGAAAACTGTCGCCTTCTTTTCAACGATATTCGTAAAGAAGTCAAAATCCACGTTTGCTGGGTACGCCGATGAACTTGACAGATGTGACATGACTCTAAATGACGTATCTAAGGATAAAGGAATGCAACTCGCTCATATATACTTATGGCTAAACTGAATTAAATATAATTACAGGTGGCCAAAGCGACAACCTGCAATCTAATCAGACAGATGTGACCTAAACTCGATCAATGGCGTGCAAAGGCTCTATTATTTGGCAAACAGTCACATCTAAGCATTCTAATCACAGGCCATTGCTTAATTGGCAAGCACACCAATAGACTTGCCCTAATTTTCAAAGATTTTTGCAAAACCTTCTGCAGCTTGCTGTTTTCATCAAAATAAAACCTCTTCTGGGTGGTTTCTTCTTTGATAAATATTAGAGACCTGCCCAAAATAACGATCAGCACACTCCCAGATTTTGCTTAAAATACTGACCTGAGTATGACCTCTGAGTAATTCTAATAATTTCAGATACTCGTAACTTTCTGTTATCCACCTTTGAAATGTGTGTATATAGAAAGAACTTTTCTGAACTATGTGGCTCTGTTCGATGCAGGCTTAAACTAACCTAGGACATTTCCTTTAAAACCATATCAGAATATTTATATCTCGCTTCCCAGAGAGAGCTTCAAAAAACAATGAGCTGAAAAGAATCTTGACTTGTTAAAATGCGTAAAACCGGTTTAGCTTAAATGGTTCCTCTTCAAAACTTTTTGCTCCAACCAAATTTTGGGAAATAAACTACATCATCAAGACATGGTTTAACTGCGGTTAGACTATCTAAGAATATAACGGAGAATATTTGAGCCGAAAAAGACCTCCAATTCCAATCTTTTTCTCATCAATAGGGCAATCTTACCAAATTATTCATATCTTACATTAGTCGCCGGCAAAAGTAAGTCAACAAGTTCCAAAGTATCTCTGGACGTGGTAAATCAAATTTTCTAAATTCCCTTAAAAGAAAGATTACGGTGCATTGCTGAAATAATTTATAGGGATCAAATGAAATATTGCGGATTACCCTGCATCACCAATTCTAGCGCTGTGTACTGAATGATTATCTAATTATGAACTGAAGATGACCCTAAGCCACAAAACAATAAAAATAAGGTAATTGACTGACAGATGTATTCAGAAGTCTAATAAGAGTTCCCCAGAAGGATAACATTTGACAACATCTATCGACATAATCAATAGGCACTATAAACAGAACAGTGCAGCGCTTTGTAAGCGGACCTCAGATCCTGAATGATTTCAAGGACTTTTTCAGCGCTTCAGAATGAAGATGAGAGTGAATGCATACTCAGTACTCAACATTCTCTAATGGGATTACTGATATCAGTCCACAGCGCTTTATTCAGGATTGAGCATATTCAAAAGGGAAAACTCTAATCATTCGTCATCACAAATTGTGCAAGTTCGACAGCGACATCATGGACTTAAGTAAACGACCGACGCCCTTTAATCAGCATAATATCCAAATATTTCAAAATACGTCCAAACAGACCAGTAGAAGCATCTACAAAAATAGTATCTTTTTTTTATAGGGTTTTCTAATAACGACTTGACAACTTTTTTTTTTTTTAAATAAAAGGCAAACCATTTGAGATATTTGAAAAACTCTATTATTGGCTTGGAGTACAATCAAAACATTTATGAATGGAGCTCGACTTTGTTCATATGGCCACAGTGGGCACGTTTGTAGCGGTCGATTAGTTGGACCCAATTTTCAACGACTCGACCACACATTTCGGCCGAAACGGCCGCTATTTCGCGTTCAATGTTGGCTCTGAGCTCTTCCAACGTCGTCGGCGTGTTGGCATAAACCAATAACTTAACGTAGCTCCACAGAAAATAGTCAAGCGGCGTTAAATCGCACGAACGAGGCAGCCAATCGACTGGCCCATGTCTTGAGATAACACACTCACCATACTTACTCTTCAATAAATCGATTGTAGCGTATGCTGTGTGGCTTGTGGCACCATCCTGTTGAAACTACATGTCGTCAAAGTTCATATCTTCCAATTCGGGCCAAAAATAATAGGTAATCATGGCGCGATAACGCTGACCATTCACAGTAACGTGACGATCGTTATCGTCGACGAAATAATATGGCCCAATAACGCCGCCGGCATGCAAACCGCACCAAACAGTTTTTTGTTGTGGATGAAGTTGTGATTTATGAAGCACATGTGGTTTTTCACCTGACCAATAACACATATTTTGTTTATTGACGAACCCATTTAGCCAAAAATTAGCTTCGTCACTGAAAATGATTTTGGATGAAATTCATCATCCTGGCGCATCTTCTCCAGAACCCAATCGGAAAACGTAGCTCGTTAGTGTACTTTACCATGATGAAAATGTTGAGTTTACTAAATAAATTGACACTGACAGTTTGATGATTAGTGAAAGAGTGCGTTCACAAATTAAATTCAAAGTTGTCAAGTCCCTATTGGAAAACCCTATATAACTCCGCGCGCGCACCAAGGGGATATGAATACCCTTTTACTGCCTTTTCACCAGGGCGCAGGCGGGTGGTGTAGTAGTTTTAAAACTCAGGTGTTAGGTTTCGATATTTTTCCAGAGGTGGTTGTCAAACTGAAGCTAGTGCATCCTTAACCAGTGGGTCTTAGTACGTGCTAGTTGTTAGTTCGTTACATTTAGCCCAGCCAGCAACCACTTTAACATCAGTGTTATGTCTTCATGTCAGAGTTGACGCCGACGGGATTTTCATATAACTACATACAAATTCCATGAAACCCGCGGACCCGCGACCCTCTGCTTGAGGAGTCTATGCAAATACCACTACACCACGGCCACGCCCTAGCGGAATAGATCTACATCAGGTCAGTTGTCTACAACAGAAAAAATATTTCTTCCAGCAGATTCCGTAACAAGAAACACATTTATAAGTACCGCATTGTTTCGAAAGAAAACCCCATTTCGAATCCTTGATTACTCCAAATAGTACACCCCCCAACGAATCATGCTTACAATGAGAAAAGCACTTCAACAAAGAACAATTCGATTGTACTTCTTTTAATGAATTTTCGACGAAAAGTGAGTAATTACACTATACTACCAGTGTCCATCACACCTTGATACGATACCTGCGGCCTGATGCGAGCATACACAAAAAAAATGACTTGCGGTTCCGTCATCAAAACGCTTAGAACCTACGAGTAATCGTAGGTATTCGGCCCCTTCACCTGTTCCGAACAATATATGTCATTCCCATCAATATTACATATCATCGCTTAGTACCGGCAAAAAATTGTCTTTGTCTTTGGTTGTCGTCCTCCACAAAGACGCCAACGCCATATCGTACAACATCTACATGCTTTTCCCAACTCGGATTGCGGCCAAAACTAATGTTGAATAAATCACGTAACAACCGAGGTCTATATGATCAAAACGATATTTAGCCTGCAATGTCAACGAATTCCAGAACCACAAAAGATTATTCAGTGCGCCTGAATGGAAGTTGCGTGCAACCCCATGCATTATTATTAATAGTTCTTCTCATAGCCGTCCCGTGTCTCTAATTTTTCCAAACAAAATATTTACCTAGTTTGGAGAAGTTTCTATTCAGATACTAAGCTGAGGAATCGGATAGTGACGTCTTTCAGAGTTAGGTGACTCAAGCAAGTCTGTGAGTCACGTGGATGATAATATGGATTTGCTAGGTACTAAGCCTGTCCTGTTTTCCACAGACTCTTTCTCTTCAGCAAGGAACGTACATATGGTTATATACTCATGCCAATTCGGACCCCTTTCAGTTTGTCTCGCCTCTTTATTTGGAGCCCAACTGTTCAGTATGCTGAAACATGAACAAATTAAAAAATATTGAGTTGGATTTCTCAACAGCGCTAGAACTGTTAGAATTCGCAGTGGATGCCTTATGACATCAGATTAATATTAAGAGTGTTGCCAACCGAAGAGGCAAATAAAAAGGAGAAATATAGGTCACAAATTTAAAGTACCAAAAACAAAAAGATTAAATTATTAATTAGAAAATTCGGGGGTCTTCAATCCGATGTATGAACACCAATGTCATCTAAATCAGTAACGGACAACACCTGTCTAAAGTCGACTAAGTTGTACAGTGAACATGATCACTGAGCCCACTGAGGCTGAAGTTTCACAAAGTTTTGGTAATCTCTTCTTCTCACTTATTTTCACTTTTTATTTTGCTGTAACAAAGCCTGTCTTCACACAATTGCTTGTAATCCTTTATATTGTTGTAGATTCCGTCTGCCGCTTTTCATCGTTCCTTTCCCTCCACGTCAAACTAGAATTTCAACTTCTGTTACAACGTACTTTTCGTACTATAATCAATTGTGTGGAAAATTTAAAGAAAGAATTAAAAAAATAAATAGAAAGCCACTCAAATAGAAATGAGCAGCTCACACGTAATTGCCCCGTAATCACATTAAATTAACACTCACCAACAGGACCGAAGAAGATTATGGATAGGCATTGCTCACATAGTTTCGTACGAATAAATGAATGTACATATAGATACATACATACCACATTATGTAGGTTTGTTTGAAAGGAATGCCTGGTCGTGTTCTAGAGTAGACGGGTATTATTTTCAGTCCATCTATGGACAAAGGCTTATAGGAGACATCAATATTGAGGATTTGATTTAATGCGCTAAAGGTATTTGAAGGTGGTTTGAAATGATGGAGCAGGTGGGTTAAGTTGAGGACATAGTTTCTTCTTATGACACTTATGGATGCATTCTCAGATAAGTAATCCGTTCACCAATACAAGTTGGGGTTACTTTCGACTAGATAGAGGCATGAATGTGTCTCATTCGGGCGACATGTAACATATGAAGGAGAAGAAGTTTTGACTACGGAATGTGACTTTTTACATAATTGGCAAAAAATCAAAAGTCGACAATGAATATGTGCGAAGAATATAAGGGCTGATATATTCGACTTCTCTTCAACGAAGGATCTGGCTCTCTAAATCAGAGTAACTTCTTACCGCGTGCACACGAGAGCAGAGAAACAATGGCATTGGAAATGAACTCCCCTCCACTTGAAAATAGATCCACCAGAGTGTCCACAGACTGTACAAACTGAGTCACATTTCACAAAATTGGCTTTTTACAAGCAACAATTTGCCAACAAAAGAAAAGAAAAAATGAAGACTCAGAAAGAAGAGTTTATTTAAGCTCTGGACAATACGATGGCAGACATCTATTTACCACTAATTGGTTTTGAATTAACAAATTTAACACTTTTGAATACGTAGCACTTTATTTCCTAGACTATAGATAAGCAAGGTGTCCCCTGAATCTGTAGATGATCCTGCTGCCATTAAAATTAACGTCCTGATCGATGCTGAATACGCACCAAACATTTTGAACTTGTTAAAATTCAGATGAACAAATATCGATCCGGATCATTATCCTGAAATGTATGATATGTAAGCTTTCACACTTAGCGCTCATGGAGGGGACAAAGATGCTACGTAAATGGAAGAAGGCCTACGCAACCATCTGTCTAAAAGTACAACGATAGGACCAATGTCCTATCCTAGGAAAATCAAGTAACTGGCAACTGCCCCCACAGGCCATCACAAGGCTCAGATCTTATCATCATAAGTACTACGCGAGAAAATAAACGCCACTAATAGCGGAGAATATAATTTTGGATATGATCAAGGAACATCCGGTTTCAATTTGTTATTATGAACAAGCAGGCTCCTTGCGCAGAAGAACCTCACTGTAATGTATTATCCTTACTAGATAGGACTGGTGCCTTTAACTACTGGAGAAACTAAACTGAATTAGCGCTCTCGTGACTTAATTGGGTGAGAAACAGGACCTACACTGTACGATCGTTACTCTACATAGATTGGGAAAAGAAAAGATTTGAGTTCTGATTTGTACTGATTTACACGCTAAAACTATCCTTACAGCTTGTTGCGTTGTAGGTTGTGATTACTTTTTGATTGAAGATTTTCCTGAGAAATATGAACAAAAAAAATAAGGTTTTACGATGAGATTAGTACGCTTTGGCATGGCTATGCGAAAAGAGGTCAAAGTTCCTTATGCACTGCAACCAGATTGATCTATTGAGTCCCTTTCTTGCATTAGTTGTTTATTATTTCCAAGAACTGTATGAGCCCTATGGACTTCTCAGAGCAACATTTTCATGTGCTAGTGGAGATAATCTCCAATCTACAAAGATGTTTATTGCACAGTCCGCACAGTCTTTTATTTGTTTGCTATCAATTGCAAGGGTTAATTCAGATCTTTTGTTATTATAACGAAGTGAGTGTCTAAGTTTTATTTTCTGTTTTAAGTCGTTATGACTGAAGCTAAAGCTTGAGTATGGTACAATAGATGGCCGCTTTCTTGGCCTGGGGGTTTGCCTTTTTATTGCCACTCTAATCCTCATGTCCTGGTACCCATAATAGTTAGACGTTGTTCAGCTCAGTCAGTATAATCTTCACAATTTATTAAATCGATATCAGCATTACGTACATATAGTACATTGGCTGAAAAGTCTGTTTCTAAGAGAAAGCACTTGAGGACACCAATTAAATCCATACCATTTTCAGTTAGTACCAACCTTCAAAAGATACATGTATAAATTTGACAGCCGTCGGATGATTAGTTCTCGAGATATAGTGTTGTGAGAGAAGCAACTTTTGTTATTGTGGAAAAAAAATGGATTCAAAGCAATTTCGTGTGTTGATTTATCATTGCTTTTTGATGGGAAAAAATGCAGCAGATGCAAAGAAATGGCTTGATAAGTGTTACCCGGACTCTGTACCAGCCGAACGAACCATTCGCAAGTGGATTGAAAAATTTAAAAGTGGTCATACAAGCACCGAAGATGATGCACGCAGTGGACGTCCAAAAGAGACTGTTTCAGATGAAAACGTCAAAAAAATCCACAAAATGATTACGAATGACCGTAAAGTGAAGTTGATCGAGATAGCTGAGGCTCTCAAGATATCAAAAGAGCGTGTTGGATATATCATACACGAATATTTGAACATGCGAAAGCTCTGTTCAAAGTGGGTACCGCGTTTGCTCATAGTCGACTAAAAACAACAACGTGTTGATGATTCAGAGGAATTTTTAAAGCTGTTCAACCGCAATAAAGCCGAATTTTTGCGTCAGTATGTAACAATGGATGAAACTTGCCTCCATCACTTCACACCAGAGTCAAGTAGGCAGTCAGCTGAGCGGAGAGCAGGCGACGAACCTCGTCCAAAATGACCAAAAACTCCACAGTCGGCTGGCAAAGTTATGTCATCCGTATTTTTGGATACACATGGAATAATTTTCATCGACTATGTCCAAAAGGGGCAGACTATCAACAGCGACTATTACATTGCGTTGTTGGAGCGTTTGAAGGACGAAATCGCAGAAAAACGGCCGCATTTGAAGAAAAAGAAAGTTCTGTTTCATCAAGAGAATGCACCGTGTCACAAGTCGATGAAAACGATGGCAAAATTGAATGAAGTCGGCTACGAATTGCTTCCCCACTTACCGTATTCTCCAGATTTGGCCCCCAGCGACAATTTCCTGTTCGCAGACCTCAAAAGAATGCTCGCCGGAAAGATATTTACGACCGATGAAGAAGTAATCACCGAAACAGAGACCTATTTTGAGGCCAAACCGAAATCGTACTACAAAACTGGTATCGAAAGATTGTAAAATCGTTTCAATCAGTGTATCGCCCTCAAAGGCAACTATATTGATAAATAAAGTTAAATTTAATAAATAAATATAAATGGCATTTACTTCATGAGGTGGTTCATTTGGAATGACTCGCGGATAACACGAGTAATGTTGGCTTCCAAAGCGTCAATCGCAGCTAGCTTATTTCTAAAGACCTGAAACTTTATATATCCCCAGAGAAAATAATCCAAAGGTGTGATATCGCATGATCTAGGCGCTGTATGTCTCATAGCGCCGTCTTGTTGAAACCATAGCTCACCGAGACCATGTGCTTTCAGAAAGCACATAGTCCGTTAACATGGCGCGATAACGGTTACTTTTGACGGTAACATTCTGATTTGGCTCATTTTTGAAGAAATATGGACCAATGATTCCACCAGCCCATAAACCACACCATACCGTTGTTTTTAACCCCTTACAAGTTGGCGCAAAGTTGTCATCCGATGTAATTTGGCTGTCATTTTTTTTTATGAATGAAAAACTTTGGTTTGGATTATGATTATGTGATGTCATAATTTATTTTAAATTACAACTAACTCGAGAAAATGATATCGACTAAATGGCCGTTGCCAGAATTGATGACCATTCGGGTCCGATTTGTGGTATTTTCCACCACTCTGGTCAGAACTTCAGACGAAAAGTCCTCGCATTCTTGAAGGATATTCTCTCTGGGGGCTTCAAGAGTTTGAGGCTTGTTGACATAGACTCGTGACTTCAAAAAGAAGTCAAGAACGGTTAAATCAGGCAATCTTGTCGGCTAGTCCAAATCGTGCGTTTAGGCGACCAGGAAGTGCAGCCTTCAGAATTTCGGTTGTGGCTCTCCAGTCTCAATGGAGGAACGAGAAAGTCGTTCGATATGACTCTGTAGCGGTCGCCGTTCACAATGGTCGTTTGACCCGCGGCGTTTTCGAAAAAATTAATCCCGATGACGACTCCACTGTAAACATCACACCATGCAGTATTTTTGAACGGCTCTTCGTGAGTTATACACGGATTTTCGGTGCCCCAAAAGCGATAATTTTGCTTATTCACATATCCACAGAGATGGAAATAGGAGTCGTCGCTCATGAAGATTCTTAATGAAAATATGTTTCCCTCGTGGTCGAGATTCAGGATGGCTTGAGCGTAAGTTACATGCTCTTGGCGGTCAACAGCTAACAACTGATGCACTATCTAAACTTTGCAAGGGTCCTCTGCGGTTAATGTTTTATGCATTTTGTATCTGTTTATTTCACAAATGTCAAAGTAGAATTGACATTTGCCGGTATTTGCAAAAATTATAGCATCTTCCGATAAGCTGATGACTTTTGCGCCTTTTGCGTATCTTCCCTTGGAAGACAGACGCAGCTTTTTTCAAGGAGAAGAGGAATCAGACGTTGTCATCTTCCAAAGAAACGCCTGACTTGGAGACTTCTGTGAAGAACCGAATTAATTTCTTCCGGCCAAAACCATTTATGAGAATTGGAAGTTCTGGTGTCATTACATCAGACGGCATGCCCAGAGTCAAAAGATAATTGGCGCAAAAGGTCTAATACGTGCTGAAATACTTTTTTTTAACGAATGCTTTGAGAATGCAGCAGATGATATAAATACCAAGGGGTGGGAGATTCACCATCCATTCATTAAATTTATCTAAGAGTAAAGCCAGTCATACTAGGAAAAGCCTCGATGCAGCCGTGATAAACGATTCTTTTGAAAGCAACTGTGACCTATTTAAGTGTAAGCTTATTCGACTAGACAATTGACTCATAGGATATAATTGGCCTTATCATAGCCGAGCATATCCAAAGAGGAATCTCTTAGGTGACAACCTTGAAATCTTCTTCAGTCTGCCAGAAAGCCGACTTTATAATCTAGAATGACACCCAATACTTAGCTTCGTTGAAGAAACGAATTATGAGGCTTTTTAAGCACTACATGAGTCAAACCAGTCAGCTTACGTTTTCTCGTGAAGAGAACAACATCTAGTTTGAGAAAATTTACATGAAATCCGTTTCTAGTGGATCAAACGCCGATTGAACAGTGGAAGTATTCGCAAAGTAGTTTTACACAAATGAAGCCCACCTTTTTTTTTCTATGGTCTACAGTATGAAGGAAAACAGACTAATTAGTCTAAAGCTCATACTTTCCGATTGTCGGTATAATTACTACTCTTGCTGATCACCAGCGGTGGACAGTGTCAGACTTACAACTGAAGATTCTTACTAGAGTTACAAGCAGATGGTCTATATCCTTCTGTACTTTATGATTTCGCTGCCAGCCGAGTTAAGGCTATCAAAGGACGGATAAGCGTACTAAATGCCCTCATCCGTCATCACAATCGATGACAAGTGCATACAATTTACGGCGGGTTAGGTTACTCAGCCGGTCCTGATCAGGTTAACTAGGAAACATGAGCATCGGGCATGAGCCTCTGCTTTGAATTCACTGAAAGTGCCTATAGATTTTCTGAATATTTACAGTCTGGCTGATTTTCACAAAATTATGTTTAGGAGTTATTCATCAGAACCCTAATTCAGGTTATACCGCAGACAAGAGCTGCGTTTTTCAGATTCAGAATAACTTTGGGATGCTGCAAAATCATCTATCAATTGCATTACTTCAGAGTTTTCCTAAAAATACAGAGTATCGTGCCAGGATTCCTAAAGTAAAACACCACAATAAAGGGGTATAGCAAAAAATATGGAGCCAACTGACAATCACGTATAAATATAGCAAACTACGTTAAAAACTCATTTCAATTCAATTTTATTTCATAGTTTGGTATTTTTTCTTGTTCTTCGCAACTATTCCTTTACGAATTTCAATTTCCTTTTTACAAGAATTGCAATGAAATCTTAATTAAGAAAGTGTTTGCTTCCTTTTTGCCTCGTTCTAGATACAGACTTACGACGTTTCCGGTTTGTGGATGCATTACACCAAATGCATCCGTACTTGGAAAATAGAAAGTTTTTCTCTTGCTCCTTTGGAACATATGTATTCATCTACTCGAAAGTAATGCAATTTACCTTTTAATGTTCCCATTCCGAGTGTTTGTAGTGTAAATGCATTTACGAATATAGTGGTGCTTTCAAGTGGTTTTCAATTTAAATTATGTACCTCATAAGTATATTACACATACCCTGTGCAAGCTCGCTTCGGAAACATACTCGTATCCGTTGTAACGAATACAAGCACGAGTACTTTCCCAGCTAAAATTGAAGCTGTTCCGGAAATTAATTAGGTTAACTTTTATGACCAAACACAATTAGTGTTGGATGGGTTTTAGAACCGAAAATTTACAAGACCAACACCCTAGAGCATACAAATGAGAATGAGAAAATCGGTCAGAATAATTGATGTCGAGTAGTTGTCTGTGGACATTACATACAGATACATAGTTATGGTAGATGGTGATATGAGTCAAATGATGAGAAGTCTTTGGTTTCACACGGCTTTGAACTTTGAACTCATTGGATGACAATAGATGTATGATTCACCATAGCGACAAAGACTGCGCACAGCAATGAGCAAAAGTGGTTCGTCCAGAGTGTGTACGAAAGTATCTAAGATCTCTTGATTATCTTAACGATTGAAACAACTTATGGCGATATACTGTCTATGAAACTGACAGAAAACTGCAATATTCAGATTAGGACAAAGGCCATAGCAATGAACACCAAGCTATAAAGAATCAATTTCAAAAAATAAAATCATAATCATTTTTCCTGTTGTAGGCCGAGTTCAAGTAAGATAACAGTGTACGAGTAGACATCTATATACCCTCCGCTTATAGTCCATCTCCGCTGAAAGAACTTTTAACTAGTATCAACTATACCACGCTGAGAATAGAACCTAGCTTATTCGATATGATCTTTACAATACCAAAGAATAGACCCCAACGAACTTAAAAGTCCTTTAGGGAATAAGAACTTGATCTCAGTCTTAATCCTATCTTAAAAAGACTCCAAAGTTACGGTCCGTCTTTTTTATAAAAGAACGAATGGACTTGCTTGGACGGAGTTTATCTCCAGGGATTAACTGCAGGTTAAATTCTCTCAAAGTTAAGGTCATCTTACAAAATCACAACGGCTTTAGGGCAGTGATTACCTATTTGTTCTTGTATATCAGGGTCTGTGGAATACTCTTGTTATTGTCATGCTATGGTGAAGAAGGATTGGAATTATGTTATGTTATGGGTTTTCAATAGAATAAGATAAAGATACTTTTGAGACCCCTCACAGTATGCGATATTCTTAGAACGGTTTATATTTTAACTAAAATTTTCTTAAAGTTGTTAGCATGCGGAAGATTTCTTCCCCTACTGGTACAGCATGGTAAATTTGTACTTTATATTAATATCGATTTATCTGGGTTTGTCTTGTTAGCCCTTTTCCATTACCTGTGTTAACAACTTGCGAAATCACGCAGAATATATTCGTATCTCGTAGAAAGTAGGTTAGTAAACAGTCTTCCCGTAAACAGTATGACTAGTTGTTGGTTGCCCTTGAGATTCTCCTCAACTTCCAATACGTTTGCCAGAGAAGACAAACAAAACTTACAAAAACGACATAAATAACATATTCACCTCGTGTGTTATTTAGTACACAACTGTCGTGTTAATTGTCAATTAAATTTGCTACATGACACCTAGAAACCGCGCCTTCAAGACATCTCCAAACTATGCTTAACATTTAAACATCACGTTTACGCCCTGTTAACGGTAATCGTTGGAAATAAACTTCCATCTGGGGCTGAGGTAAATAAAGTTTGTTTGTTACCATCGCCAATAACAACGAAAACTAAAAATTATCCAATTCATCAGACGTAAAAGTACGTATACAAGTAAAAATGCGTAAAGAGAGTGTGTAATAAAATATCGATCGATAAAGTGACAACAACTGAAAGCCTTCCATCAACAGATGTCAATGTCAGTATGAAATGTATCGAAGTATCGATTATTCTCTATCCGTAATATCGAATGATAATTGCTATTAGATATGGCTTCGTTGATAGAGCGTTCCGAATACGTCGACAAATCGTCGCAATCTGAAGCTGCATCTGTTTAAAATACAACACGAATATCTTGTATCCATACCAATGCAATGAGACCTTTCGAAGTCTGTTGAGATACCTATGTCTTGAACTTGAGTTGCGTTGTCTTCTCCAGTTGCACTGGGCAAAGAAAAAAAACAAAAAAAAAAAAAAAAAAAAAAACAGAAAACTGGGATAAACAATAAAGATGGTGACAGACGAGTCATCAAAATGTTGACGCGTTCCACGAAGTTTTTTGTTAAAATTTTTTTCTTTAATTCATTTTATACAAGAAATAGATACTAACGTCTTGAGATGGTATTCCATGTCGTCGGTTACTACCATATTTTGAGATCACTGTCAATGTGAAAGGTATTACAGAGGTTGGATGCATCATAGCTTATAGTTAATTCAATTCAAGTGGTTTATGTTAATTACTTGGAAAAAGATAAGATACCGTAAGATGGTAGACATTTATGAGCCGAAGAAAATAAACTAAATTATTGGCTTGAAATAAAGCAGGTTTAATCAATTTTTTCTTAATGAATCCGATGACAACAAAAAATAGAGAAGATGTTATTGGCTGGCAACAGTTAATGACCGTAAGGTATCTTCATTTAATTTACCAAATGCTGTAGAAATACTTTTACTACAACAGTGATCGTATTAATTATTCTTTTTGTTTATATAAAACTATCGCATTGGGTGGTCTGTTCAATCTAAAGGGGCGCTGGTAAACCATCAGCACTACTCTCTTTGCCTAAGAAAAAAGATTAGGAGCGTGAACGAACAGCTCCAGCCTGCAGACTTGAGGAATTCTATGATCCTTTTGGGTATCGTATTCGGTATGTCCGACAGTCATTTGGTTATGGGCAACACCTGCAAAGAAATAAAATAAAATTTCTAGCTTATCGCTATTAATATTGCAACCATGGTAGGATGAGTTGAAGGATTTGCCGAGTTTGAATGTGTGCGAACAAATTGGCCAATGACCTGTGCTGATAGACACTAGCTTAGCTAGATACGTTCGACCTCTGCGTGTGTGGTTCTCTGTTCTCACGTTGTTATAAATCGGCCATATCCTGCTGGAAATGACTCAGGTCAATAGATTCGAGCATCTGAAATCATATGCGAGCAGTTTTTCCTCTTCACGAAGTTTAGCTGAGCGACTACCCTGCTGGATATAGGATTCTCGGAAATTGAATAGCCCATATCCAGCCGAACAACTTGTCATAGTTGAGGTCATGGAGTAATAAGCCGGACAAAAGCGGGATGGAAAAGTGTGATATACTCCACAGTAATTACTACTGAGAACTGAAACAGTGTCCATTTAGGTAAGGATTTGTTGTATCATAAGTGGAAGGCTTAGGCAGCAACTATGGTATTAAGCTGTGAAGACGTGAGCGAACTTTTTTGCCAATCTGCATCTGGAAGGCATGATATTTAAAAGTATTTCCAGAAGTTTATCGATAAAATGAATCAATGTCGTAAGTGTGACACTAAAGTCATCTTAATAGCATGAGATGAGAGATAAGATGAAAATTATAGAAAAAGCGGCGCTGCATAGAAGTACAAAAGCGGTTTGGTCGGTCCACAAGCCTCGGAAAAAATAAGCTTGAGAAGCGAGCGATCGCGTAAGTTACAGGGAAGTAGAAAAACTATTTGGATAGTCTTCCTGCTGAGCCAATTAAGGCAACAAGAGATCACTTAGCAGAAAGCATACACCAAGATTTGATCGGAGGAAAGTATGCCTGAGGAATGGAACTTTAGCATCGTTTATCCGATCCACAAAAAAGGAGACAGCCTTAATTGCGCCAACTATAAAAACATCAGTCTCCTTGACATCACACACAAGATCTTGTCCTTGTGGAACCACAATTAGTCCGTTTTTAGTCCAAGAAAGTCCACAATTGACCAAATATTCACACTACGTCAGATCCTACAGAAATCTCAAGAAGTCTAGATCGACACTCAGTACCTCTTTATCGATTTGCCCCATCAACGAATATAGCTATAGGGAGCCATATCCTTGCCAAACTCATCAGATTGTGAAAAATTGTGAAAAATTATGAAAAATTGTGAAAAATTGTGAAAAATTGTGAAAAATTGTGAAAAATTGTGAAAAATTGTGATGGGGAACGCCCTACAGTCTGTCAAGATCGAAAGAAATCTTAGCGATATATTTGACGCAGAAAAAAAAGTGATGTGCTGACTCAAGAAGTCTAACATCATACTTGAAAATTGTGGAAGCTTGCAAGCCAACACAATTTTTTAAAAGCCTTTATAACTAGTAAATTTGCTACCATTTTGTTAGAAATGAAAAAAATTGGGCTCTGTTTTCATGAAAAGTTTGTTAGAAGGTGTAAAATTGATGATATTAAGTTGTAAAAATGTTATCGTTTAAATGACCACCTCCTGAGTTGATGCACATTTGTGATCGTTTTACGGCATCTTGAATGGTTGCTCGCAAAACATTTGGCTCCAAATTGGTGATCTCTTCTTCAGTGTTGGTTTTGAAGACTTGCAAAGTTTGTGGTTTGTTGTATTCTAGTAAACGTGAGATTTCGAAAAGCCCCAAATGGAAGAAGTCTGGTGCCGTCAGATCTGGCGATCTGGCTAACCAAATCAAATCGCAAAAACAGGAGATCATACGGCATGCAAATTGCACCTTTAAAATCTTCATCGATGCCCGAGCTATGTGAACGGTTGCTCAGTCCTGGTTGATCCAGCAATGATCGAGAGCCAATTCCGCAACTTACGGCAAAAAAAAAACTCATTTAACATCTGTCTGTAGCGTTCGGTGGTGCCGTCGGCGTTCCCAAAAAAATCGCTTTTTCACTACAAATGCCGCACCAAACAGTCGCATTAAGGAGATGCAATGGCTCTTGGTGCATTTCATGTAGATTCTCCGTGCCCCAGATACGGTCGAACAAGCAATACGGGGCCGGCCAACTCTTGCGACATCTCTATTGGACCTAGTTTGACCGAGACGCTTAGTCAAACGCTTAATTGTTTGCGCACATGGTGCAGGACAACGAGTAAAACCATGGCGATAATCACAGTGCATTAACATGACAGACCGGAAATTGGTCAACTAAACAGTAACAATAATTTCACGTTTTTCAAGTGTGCATTGGTTCATTGCTTGTTGTCAAATAATTCTCTATCGGTCTACAAAAAAATGCCAAAGCACAACGACAATGCAAAAATTATGTCCTTCGAATTATGACATTACTTTTACCCCATCTTGTACTTGCATACAGTAATGACACTAATATGGTATCATTGACAAGAAGATTGTTACTGATCCTTTTCTATTGAAACCAAACCGGAAAAAAAAGGATTTAGTTGTGGCTGAGAGCATATGATGTCAAAGAGTTACAGTTGCCAATAGCTATTTGTTTGACTCCAGAAGGCAATCGAGTAATAAAACCCCGCCGAGAAATACTAAGAAGACTCTATCGCAAGAAGCATATACGTAAGGAAAAGGGAATAGACACCCTTAGTCGTTTTAAACACAGGATTCTTCGAGTGATTTTTGGTACTGTTTTCGATGAAGGACTTTGGAGTGAACTCTACCAGCATCGATATCGACCGGCCCAGAATTTCTTTGACTTGTAGAGCTAATGGATATTAACGCTCCGACCCGGAGAGACAATGCAATAGAAGAAAATTTTATTTTACGAGAATGGAAACATCATCAAACTAAAGATAGTTGATCAAATACCGCCCTATGTTAAGTGAAGAAGATTATTGGCTGACGACCAGGCCCACCCGGACTGTAGCGTCATCGAAGTCATAATCAAGCTCAAGTTATAGAAAGATATGCTTTGATATGGTAATTTTTTGTTTTGTCTTACTTCACAATATTACTGACTAGTAGAGGGCGCGATCAGACCCATAATGGTGTAGATCCAGTTTTATTATTTACTAATGGAAGGTGAATTCCGATTAATTTTTTGTATAGAACTACTCCTAGATATTTGATATCATTGGAAAGCGCTATAATTGCACCGGTCAGAGAGATTTGGTCAAGACTCAGCTTTCTTCCACGACTGAAGGAGATTAGTACCAACATTCCGGAGTTAATTGAGAAGTTTTCTCCAACGCACCAATCAGACGCTGCTTTAAGGACATTTTGCATTCTATGGCAAAGCTTCTCTGGGTGTTTACCTTACACGATGATGACCTAGCCATCAGCATAGCCAATCTAATTTCTAGCTTCACTACTAAGTCGTCAATTTTTATTTTTATTTTTAAGAACCTAATACTTAAGTGGAGTGTTAAGTTTTTCGAAAAATGGGACAGAAAACTCTATTTAGGATGCATGCTGTTCAAATTGTCTTTGGAGAGAACCTTCTGAAGACGCCCGATAGCCAGGAGTTCTTCCAATATTTCGCAGTTATTAGTTTAGGTTTTTGATTTTTTGAACTCTATTATATTTGGTTAATGTGGACCTATAAGTGTCCCAAGAACCGCTATGTTTTGCTTCATCGAAAAGTTTTCTTATTCTTCTGCGTACTTTTACCAGTCGTTTACTCCACCTTAGTACACAGCTTTTAACAACTTCAGGTTGAATTTACAACCATTTATGAAGGATGATAGATAGATGATGTGATAGATTCATTGGGCTAAAAAGATGTCCCTTCAGGCGAATTTTCAGCACCGACCAAGAAGGTTTCTCTAAATATACTTTAATTTGTTGATTTTTTTATGTATGTAGTCTGCCCATGACCCGTATTGCATCATATGTTAAGCCGTTTATGCATATGGTTTGACAAAGATGTTTCACTGGTGGACGCCTAACGCAGATATTCTTAATGAAGACTTTTAAGCAACTTGTGTGAAAAATATCCTGAGCTACATGGGTTTCAACAATATCTGTTCTCCCCATTTTAACAAATTTTTACAGAAAAAAAATTCGGATGGGAAATCTTACCTCATGCATCAGAAAACCAGACATGAGCCCACCAGACAACGACTTTTTCTCAAAGTTGAGGGAGCTAATGCGTGGGCTGTGTTTTCCATCTCTAAATACGAGTAACCCTTCTAATGCCTTTGCCAAGTGTATTCAGTAGTTGAACAGAAGTGGCGAGCAGTTTGGCATATAAAACCTTCTAAGACGTTGAAAATAGAGGTTGAAGAGAAGGTGGATTACAATGCCAAAGAAACAGCGATTGGCAAGACTTTGTATTCGTTTTATTTCTACGGAGGTATTGTTGACAGAATTGTATCACAACCAAGGTAGACAAAATCTCTTACTACCTTAAAGTTAAAGCTGCTAGCTGTGATATTTTGTCCAATTCGTCGATGGTGGGTATCGATGGTGGGGATCGATTTGATTGTTTGTCGACTTTCGTGGTCTGAAACCACACTAATAAGAGCCAATTAGGTTGTTAACGAAGGGTGTTAGCGAATGTAGCATTAATGTGTATTGTCATAAAACTCCCGCTCATGTGCCGTAAGCTCAAAACTTCTTTCCTAAGTCTCTATTCGCTATAACAATCACCCCAATCGATTCATCCTTATTTTGATCATCCCAACCCATCGCATTTGCTGTCAGACATCAGTCTAGAAATTACCTCACTGATCTGAACTCCGAATATGTCGGAGTATCTCAAATAAAACCTCCACTTTTGTTTGAGTCAATCAATATTGGATACGGTTAGTAAGAGATCCCAAGAAATACATTTTCACAAACACTGGCGGCAGAATCACAAGTATTTATAAATAATTTTTTGTACACATTTTCTCTGGAACAATGCCACGTTTCGCCTTAAGCTTATTCTGATGCTGACATTCTATGGAAGCCTGATATGCCAATATCACATTCAACTAAAGAATTACACTCAAAGTATTTGAGTTTGTGAAATGTGGGAAGCTACGGACGATTTCCTAACTACAGAGTAAACTCTAGCATGCATGATGGCTAACATTCTCGTCGCAATAATACGACTTTTTCACTTCCTCAATTCTTTATTTAAACGCGTAATCCCTAAAAACAACTTTTACTTCAAATAGAAAAGAAACCACAAGTCACACCAGATTAGAGAAAAAGAAAAAAAGATTTAAAAAAAAAAGCAACCGACTTAAATACATTGTTTCAATTGACTTCCTACCTTTGGCGGTACCGCTCAATGTCAACTCAATTAGTCATTGGCCTCTACAATTCAATTTGGACAACAATCGTATCTGAACGTGCAAAATTCAATTTTCGGAAACTTTCCTGATCGTCGTGATATAATTCCATTAAATGAAAACGTTCTCACATCTTAAGATGTACCCCCACAGTTTCTTTTCTGTTTTTTTTTTTCTTTTTTCTTTTTTTATTTATTATTATTTTTTATTGACAATTCGCTTTCACTATGAGCCAATTAAAAACCGCCTCTGACAAGTGACAGTTTAGCGACAATAACAAGAAAACATTGCGTTATTAACTACTCGTACGTCAACAACATAAGAAACAAAAACAAACAGAACTAGTACGAGTACATCTGGCAATTAAAATCTTTCAATTAATCGATAATTCTCGGATTAAATTATACTCGAGAGAAACTAATGTCACTAACTGTCATTACCTTGACTGATATTTTAACCTGAGCCCAAATGTCACACAGCGGTTATGAGTGAGTATTAGATTGAGTGCAAACGCAAGATGCAACTTTTATGCGAATACTCGTAACCTCGTTCTCCACTTTCGCAATCTTAACAAACAAGCGGACGGCGGCGAACGGGGCGCTCTATAGGATGATACTTAAAGAGTCGTTTGAAGCATAGATTTAGCCATAAACCGAATTAAATATTCTTTTCACGTTGACATTTGTTTACGATCGTTGTGTGTGTATGTTTTTCTGTGGTGGATCACAACTGGGTGACATTTGTTATTAGACATTAAAACTGTTGTTGACTTCTTGTTCTTTTCGTTTGTCTGACATTTGGGTTTAATGGCTAGCGCTAGAATTTCACTTACTTTCACTCGTAGTAGCTGTTGCAGCCATGATACTTCGACGCTACATAACGTTCGTTCTTTAATGGAGTTATAGGGTGATAACACTAATCCAAATAAACAGTGTGTACTGGGTGCAAATTCATTGACCTCATGGGAGTAACACACATACGATAGCCAGACCGACCAGAGTTTTTATTGTGAACGAACTCGCACAACTGTTGCCTTGCGTGTACTTTACCAATACTCTGCAAATTTTTTGCGATAGAATTTTGTGCGTTTTTGTTTAGCGTTTGGGATAGGGTCGGTGGATAAGCCCAATTAAAGTCAGAGATACGGAAATGGAGATAAATTGGCATACAAAGCAGAGGAAATTAAATGTTAGAAAAAAAGACAAACACGTTGCGGATCGCACGAATGTGATAGGCTGTTTAGCATGATGTTTTACGTCGGACGATGATGATGATGATGATAATGAAACGCTAATTAAAAGCTACGGGAACACTTTTCTGACACAATGATGCGAATTTTGTTACTATGTGCAGCTTTGGTCTAGTAATGATTGTAATCGATTGTAGAGTGTGCTGTGGCTTGTGGCACCATCCTGTTGAAAGCACATGTCGTCCAAGTCCATATCTTTTAATTCGGGCCAAAAATGATCGGTGATCATGGCGCGATAACGCTGACCATTCACAGTAACGTCGACGAAAAAATATGGCCCAATAATGCCGCCGGCATGCAAACCGCACCAAACAGTTATTTTTTGTGGATGAAGTGATGATTCATGAAGCACATGTGGGTTTTCACCCGAACAATAACGCATATTTTGCTTATTGACGAACCCATTGAGCCAAAAATAAGCTTCGTCACTAAAGATGATTTTGCGATGAAATTCATCATCTTAACGCATCTTCTCCAGAGTCCAATCGGAGAATGTAGCTCGTTAGTGTACTTTACCATGATGAAAATGTTTACTGAATAAATTGACAGTGACAGTTTGATGATTAGTGAAAAAGTGCGTTCACAAATTAAATTCAAAATTGTCAAGTCCCTATTGGAAAACCCTATACATGAAACGATCCATTATTCCATTTATTTTATTAATTGGTCCAATTCCTTCACTGAAAAAACTTCCCCAGACCTAAATATTTTCTCCACCATGTTTTATTGTACCTTTTGTAAAACGTGGATTTAGCCGTTTTCCTTTTGGTCTACGCAATTGTTTCATTCCATCAGAATCCTTCAGATTGAAGGATAAAATTCCAATTACTCTGTGTCACTTATAACTTGCAAATGAGTGTAGTTTGCAATATCGTATCATCGTATCAAATGTACAATAACATTTAATTTACTGTAATACAGAAACAAAGAAAAGAAAAAAAGGGAAAACCGGGTGTAGCTAATGCTATATGCTCGTGCTTTATTTTTGTCGCAGCTGTTTTCATTGAATTGCTCTATTTTTTGTTGTATTTTCTTAACTGTTGAAGTAGCATCATTTTTTTCAGCATTTTAAGATCTATTGTTTATCTATGTTACAGAAATAAAATTCATTAAAATCTATTAAAGTTTAGCAATTTTATTTGGCAAAATGTAACCAAGTACCATTGAGTGCTATTATTTTGTCCGACACTGTATATACAATCTACATATGTACATATATAAAAGATGAAATTGGGTATGATAAACTAACTATCTCAAATAGCACATCGAACAAGAGCATGACAACAAAGATAGGAGAAAAATCAAAAGTAAAATACATAAATTGCTTCTTCGTCGACAAAACGTTTTTCTTTGATCCGCAACTGCATTTTTCCGAAAATGCGAAAAGTCGCACGGTGTCAAATTAATTGAATTCGGTGAGTAATTGAGATTCCTTCTTACTCCTGCCCTACTTTGGGCAGGGTTTAGCCTTTTGCACGACGTAACCCATTCTGTTCTGTCCTTTGGTATATTTCTCCAGTTTTGAACGTTAAATTTTTGTATGTCGTTAACAACACCATCTATTCGTCTTGTTCTTGGTCTGCCTCTTGTTCTCGTGTTGTCAGGTTTTTTGTTTTCTGCAGTCATCCACTCTTACTACATGCCCAAGCCATCTTAATCGTTGGGCTTCTAGTATTGCGTGGATTTCCTCATTCGTGCGCCGAATATACGAATATATTCCATTCTCTGAATTCTTCTGATTATTTTTCTTTGAAAGATTCTCAGATTGTTTTCATCGCCTGTTGTTACTCTAGCAAACTTTACAGCCGTATGTAACTATTGGACGTATTACCGTTTTGTATAGGGAGGTCTTCAGTCTTTTTGACAGAAGATTGGATTTAAGTTGTTTTTTTATGCGAAAAAATAACTGGCGTTCCCATGACATGTTGGAGGGCCAGATTAAAGAGTCACGAAGTTAACGCATCGAACTGTCTATCTCCGTTGTTTATGTCGAATTCGCTTGACTCCTTGCCTTGAATCATGATCCTTGCTTTTGACTCGTTCATTGTCATCATCACTGTTTTCGGGGAACACCTTGCGTAATCAATGTTTTTTTTTTTTAATTTTAAGCGTTTAACGCTATCGAATGCTTGCTTGAATAGTGGTTGAGAGTTTATATGCGATTTTTAGCCAAGTATCGATCGATGTGATGGCGCATTATCTTGTATCAAAAACTTCAACTTCTTTTTGCGAGATATTTTGGTCGACGAATACGATGCATCAAACACTTTAAAATACCAAAGTAGAAGTGTGCATTAATTAATTGGCCTTGTAGAACGAACTTTTAGTGGTCAAACCCTATGGAATCGTAAAAGCAAACCAACATTGTCTTTACTTTTGACTTCTCCCAAAAAGATTTTTTTTTTACTCGTCTGGCGTTTTCCACTCGGCACTTTGGCGCTCAGGATGGATCATATTGAAAACACCATGTTTCATCACCAGTCACAATGTTGTAAAGAAAGTTTTTGTTCTTTATGGCCTTTTTGATGATGTCCTTCGAATGTTGAATTCTTGCCAACTTTGGTCGATACTCATTTTTGTAACAACACAAACACACAGTCACTTCAGACGAGATAACCTTGTTTCGATTCATCATCAGTAAATAATCTACCTTACCGACACATTTAATTACCAATAGATGGCTTCACTAGAATTACCTAGTTTTAAAAAGCCTTGTTTACTTTGGAACGGATTTTGTATAGGCCACTGGGTCTTAGAATGAAAGAATTTCTCAACGAACTGGGAATTACTCTTGCGCAATGTTTGAACGTACTGTGTGACGCGTAGCTCCATTGTCTTAAAAATAAAGATAGTCTGTGTCTATTCTTCAACATAAGGTCACAAAAATCTCCAATTATATGTCAGTAGCGCTCTCCATTGACAGTGACATCTCTTTCATTTGCATCTTTGAAGAAAAATAGACCAATGACCAACCGCACAAAACAGTACATTTTTGTTGATGTTATTCTGTAATATTTTTCTGAAATTATTCGAGGATCTTTTTCGCATCGAATGCGACAATTTTGTTTGTTGGTGAATCCATCCAATGTGAAACTTTTGAATCGTTGACTCATTTGACCGAGCTAATGGACTACTACTCAATCCGACTAAGTTTCAAATAATGGCAACATGCAATAAATTAAAATTTATTGCCTAACATCTACCTTAACAATAAAAAAATTCAACCTCTTGATTCTGTCATTAACCTTGAGTATTAATAAATAATAAATAATACAATACTAAATACTAATAAATTGTATTGAGGCTTATTGCTTCTTTTACTCCACTGCAAACACGTCAAAAGCTGGTAAAAGTGCTAATCTTGCCTTTAATAACGTACTCTGAGGTTGTTTATTGTAGCCTTGATTCCCAATCTCATAGTAAATTGCAAGTGGCATTCAACGATGTCGTGCGTTACATTGTATTCACGACATTCGTAGATATGACCATATACACGCATCTGGTTTTGTGCGACCTTTATATGGCTGTAATCTCAAAGAATACATCTGCGCAAGAAATTGTATTTTTCTACACAAAGTTCTTTATAGTCAGCGTCCATCGCACATGTATTACGGATTATGTTTTACCAGGACCCATTTAATCCCCCCTCGTAGCAATCATTTTAACTACTCGCGTCTTTTTTTTTCGTTCATGCCATAAGATTATGGAACTAATTACCAACCCAAATTAAATCTATTAGAAATCCGTCAAAATTTAAAAGTGCAATCCTCCTTTATTTCACCAATAATACACTCCAAATATAAGCCCACTTCCTACTTCTTAATTCCTTATATCCTGGAAGCCATTTTCCCTTTAATACCCTTACTTACTTACCTTTTACCACGCCATTCCTCACATTTTTCTAGATTAACTACTTTTTATAAAATAGTCATTAAATTGTTAAATTATGCTACTAGTTTAAGTATTAAAAAATTTTGTGTATCTTAATTCACAAACCTTCAAATGAATTTAATAAATGAAACGAAATTATTTACAACCAAAAAATCAAGAATTTTACGTTGTTTTCATAACAATGAGTGATCAGATAGTAATGATAGGTTTTCCAATTGCTATATTTCAGCAGCTGTCAAATGACATTCAGCTGTCAAAATAATCAGTAAGATTTGCCATTTCATCGTGCATCGTTTTACGCTTGCCCAATGTGCGGAAATTATTAAAAAAATATCATCGAAATTTCGGTTCAGTTGTAAATACGCAACCTGAATTTCGTCGTGAGGTCGGTCGTCATCATGGTTTTAGTGTGCAAACAATTCGTTGCACCGTAGAAAATTTTGAGCATGAGTACATTCTTTTGGGTCTTTACACAGAGATTGGTGCGAAATGAAGAAAATATAGCCGACGTAGCGACCAGAAAGCCCAGAAATAATGATTCGATGCCGATTAGCTGAATTTGGCATCGCCAGAGAGTCAACCCGACTTATTTAGTGGTTGGTTTTGGGCATACTCGTACATCGGTATAGACAACGCCGTGAGTTCGCATTTTGACCGAAGATTCGGATTTTTGACAAAAAATCATCTTTTCGGATGAGGCCCATTTTTGGCTCAGTAAGAAGCAAAATTTCCGTTATTGGAGCGAAAATAATCACTAAGTGTTCGGTCAAGCATCAATGCATCCACAAAGACTGATTGTTTGGTGCGGTCTATGGCATGGCAGCATAATCGGACCTTATTTCTTTCAAATGAGGAAGGAGATACCGTTACCGCCAGTGGTAACTGTGGTCGACAACAATAATATATCCAATCATATAGCAAGATGGTGCTACATGCAAGCGAAACAACGCTCGAAGTTGTGAAGGAGAAATTTTGCGACATGGCGAGCGTTTAACAATTAGAGGTCTGACACCACTCGATTATTTTCACTGTGCTACATCAAGTCTTTAGTCTACGCTAACAATTCAACCACTTTGGACAAGCTCGAGGCTAACATATTGTACCGAGTTATCAACCGAAGCGACCATTTAAATGATGTGATATTTCACACATAATGGCATGAACGTTGCCTCAAAATAAAGCCAAAATCAATTTTATATCTCACACCCTTGTTTTATTTAAATTCTTTTTCTTATTCTTATCTACACACCCGTTGTTCAAGCGTGTAACTATCCATGGTTAAAATTGTTCATGTGTCTACTTCACAAATGTCAAAGATGATATAACAAAGGGAAGCGTTCAGAAATTATTCACTACCGACCGAAAGACCCTTTATTTTTGTTTGTACGATGTGAAATCATAGCACGTACTAAAAATTCTAGTTCCGGGCTTTTTCTAAACTAATGTGAGCCTCAAACATTTTAATTTGTAGCAATTTCATTCCCTGTTGAGATTTTGCAACCCTCAAATGTTATTCGAGTTGATTGAACTGTTGAATAGGGAATTCGCTGCGCTTTTGAAGTACATTTTCGGAGGAAGAGTTCGATGCATTTTTTGAAATCTCAAAGTGTTGCGGCGTACAAAAATGAAAGACAGAGAATTTATTGTAATAATGGCAACCATTTGATTTTTCCCTGATCGATGTTACAATATCATATGACAGATTTAGATTCCTGTTAAGTTTTATCCAGTTTAACAATGAAATTACTCGTTCCACATGCATGACAACTTGATAAGACCCTGCAATAATCGATATTTGGACTATGTTTAATGCCAAATTGGGGAAAAGCTATAAGCCCGGTGAATGTAGTATTCTTGATGAACAGCTGTTCGGATATTGTGAGGGCACTCGTTTTACTCAGTATATGCATCAAAGCATTTTTGGCACGAAACGCATCACGTATTCGTACGAATTCGTATTCTTGATGAACAGCTGTTTGGATATTGTGAGGGCACTCTTTTTGCTCGGTATATGCATCAAAGCATTTTTGGCATGAGACACATCAAATTCTTACCCTCCGCGGAGTCAATTTTATACGGACGAACCAATAGAAGGCGAGCGTCAAATAAATGTTTCAAATTTTAAAAATTCACGGAGAAGTATCATAACAGACAACTTTTTTTATATCGTTTCAATTGGCTCACGTTCTTAGTTCTTGGAATTTAAAATTTGTCACTTGTTGGAGCTGCACGAAAAAACGAGCAATTCTTACCAGCAAATAAACAGCATCATAAGGACCGTTGGGTGTAATATATTTTTTTTATTTTGAACGAAGTTATGTAGCTAAAAACAACATGTATATAAAAATAAACACCTATGGTTTTTCGTTTGCCAAAAGAGGAGAAAATTTGTCCAAGTTCAATCAGCGATATGAAAAAATAACCTGCAAGTAAAGACATCTCTACGGGACAGCAAACTGACTATGAATAGAGCGATTTTTACCTGGGACCTCAACAATGGCCTGCGATGGATCAAGTTACTCGGCGATCAATTTCCAGTTTTACGTAACTTACGTCTTCAAATCAAACAAAACAAATTAATCCTGGGCAAACAAAAACACCAAATGCCAAAATATGAATTCTGTCAAAATTCGCCACATCTCGTCTCAAGCGGCATCTATTGGGCAACACCAGGAAAATATGGGTGCAGGAAGCACCTCCCATTGACATATTTCCGTTAAATTCAAACAATTATAAGAAAAATGCACATATTCTAGATTTAATAATATTAAGTCAAGTTACAACATTGCAGGGCTTAGTATAAAAAGTACTTTCCCCGACTTCTTCAATTATATTAGAGAATTTAATATTTTTGTGCTCGTTGAAACATTTTTAACTGAAAATCATTATGAAAAGTATAACAATCTTTTCAAAGACTATGAACTTGTTTGGAAAGCAGCTTAGCAGAGCAAGTAGCAGGGTTATTAATTTGAAATTCATGCATTCCGGTCTACTTAAATTTTAATCACTGAAATGAAGATTTTTGTCATCTGAAAGATCTTACAGAACTGGATAAAAACTATATTTTTCTAATGGGAGATTTCAACGCCAAAATCAGAGCGGAACGGCGATAGCTCTCGCGTCACAAAAGACAATCGAAGAGACAATAAGGGTGTACGGTTCCTAAATTTGTGCGATGCTTACAACCTGTATATCTTGAGTGATCCTGCGGCGAATTTACTTTTGTGCGCTCTTCTGCTCGTTATATTATATCTGACTTCAGGGTATCTGACTTGCCAATAATTTCATTTATGGTAGTGTTGGGACTTCTGTCAAAGCCAAAATGGAATAATAGCTTCCTAAATGAGTACCATCAAAACTAAAAAAACCAGCTGATCGCACTGAATAATTCTTCGTGTTTAGAGGATATGCTCGAAGTTATAATATCATCAACTCCTAGGCAGCCAAATGCGCAAAACTTAAGAAAAGAATTTCAGGAAAAATGGTTGACAATAACTGCGAAGCTGCCAGAATGAAGTTTTTTGTTCTCCTATCCCTGTACCGTATTTATAACCACTCTTACTTCAGGCTTAGTTACACAGAAGCTGTCAAGCAGTACAAGAAGCTGTGCTCGAGATAAAAAAGCACACTGCATGAGTATCATTGCATCGTTATCAAGTGCAAATTCGGCCGGTGATTTTTGGAAAGTTTTGAAAACGGTAAACGGATCAAAGTATCCAATAAGTCGCTCACTCAAAACAAATGAGGTAAAAGATTTCAGTACGCCGAACCGTTGATAGAAGACCAATTTCTCGATACAGATTTCACCGTGCAAGAGCTCTTGGCAACACTAGATACAATAAAATTAACCAAGACAGAAGGTATAGACAGAATTCCATAAGAAGTCTTTAAAAATGCTGCACTCAAAGCTAACTGAGCTTCCGAGCTTCCGAGATTCCGGTCTTCCGGTCTTCCGGTTCTCACAAAATTTCAGGTTGATAGCATGTCTACAACCCTTATCGAAAATGTATTTGAATAAGCAAAATGAGCCCGGACACCTTGTCACTCGGATAACGATTAAGAAAGTAATAAAGCTAAAGCCAAGCCGATGAAAATATAACAACACCGATGACGAACAATCCAAGATACCTATTGTATCAGTAGATACCGATACCTCCACCTCACGAGTTCAAAAAAAAATTTATTTAAATTAAAAAACGCAATTCAACATTTGAATGAAACAGTGGCAGATTGCTTTAATGTTACTGCTCAGCATTCCAAAAACGAATTTGTTTCTTAACTGCAAAGTTTACTGTCAACAGCTATGCAGATTTAAGTCGGCACCAAAGCAGAAACCGCCAGGTCTGGTAACTCGAAGGGGTGTTCTATTTCTTTCACCCTCATACAGCTGGGACCACCTAAACACAGTTACAGGACTTCGGTTGGAAGAAAATGGCGCAGCTTTATTCTCCAGGTGGCAGTGGTGTAGTGGTATATGCATAGACTCCTCAAGCGGGTTCGAATCCCGTGCAAGGCAATTCTCTAAAAAAGTCTTTTCATCGAATTTGTATGTAGTTATATAAAAATCCCGTCGACGTCGGGCTAAATGTAACGAACTAACAACTAGCACGTACTAAGACCTAAGACCCTCTGGTTGAGGATGCACTGGCTCGTCCCGTCCAGTTTAACAACCACCTCTGGGAAAAATATCGAAACCAAACACAGCTGAATTTCAAACTAGTACACCACCCGCCCGCGCCCTGGAGAAAGCCAGTAAAAAGGTATTCATATCCCCTTTGTGCGCGCGCGGTATTATAAAAAAAAGGGCATATTCAGATTTCCACTTGTTTTGAAGTCTGCAACACTTTCTGGGCTATCTTGTTCGTTAAAGCCAAAAAATTTTTTTTAGCAACGCCATTAAGAAGTTGTCTGAGAGGTGGGCAGAGGTATTGTCTAATGAAGGAAATCACATTGTTGTTGAAATGTTGTTGTTAAGCTTATGTTTTAGTTGCGTTTATCTCTATTCGTTTTGCTTGTTTCAGAAATTCTACCAATGCAGCACAAACAATATCTTTGATGGCAACTAAGGATTGTAGTGGTGTGAAATACACAGTCGTGCATCCGTAAAACATTCAAGAGTTTCTTCTGTCAGTTGCGATGCAATCAATAACAATGCTTGCATATGCAGAATTTTAAATTAACTCCAACGAGAAAAAGATATATTCCAACAGATTTGAGCTTTGGTTTAAAAGTGTTTTACTAATTTTTCTACAAAATATGGCCTCATACCTCATACAATACATCCTTACGATCCCATTGTTTTTCCAATATGCCATGTTTTCAGAAAAAAAAAAAAACCATCCCTTTATGGTGATAGAGCAAAATGTTATAACCACAGATAAATCATATAATCACTTGGTAAAAGGACTAAGGGTCAGTTACCCAAATCTACTCATAATGCGCACTAACATTAATCGATCAAGAGCAACCCTTGTTTAATGAACTACTCGTATAAAATAGAATTAAAAAGTGGAATGTCAGACCTACATAACTTTGCATATCATCAAGCACTCTTATCCGTTGAATAGATGATAGTTGTATCTTATATAAATTGTTCCCAAATCCTTGTCCTTTCCCAAGACATCCCAATGAAAGAAGATACAGACATGTCCTTAAACCGTCACAACTGTTAAGTTCCTCCCTGAATGGGAGCATCAACTAAAATTCTCATAAATTCTTCAAACTCCTCATTTCCCTCGTTGTTTACGTCTTTTCCGTTTTATCACCATCATATGTGGGTATGGACGTGTTCATTAATTTTCCCATTTTATTGGATGTTCTTTATTTTTTATTCATTTTTTTTTCTTTTTTTCTTTTTTTCTTTTTTTCTTTATTCTTATTGCAACATAAAGTATGGTAAATCTTTAGATTAAGGAACCGGTAATCCCTTGTTCTTCCTGTTGCTTTCGGAGAGAAATTGTTTTGTTATCAAATTTAGGTAGAACACTTAGTAAGCCTCCTAGTTATTGGGGGTTACTCATTCGTAAAATAGGTAATAAAATGCGGCCCAGATAAAAGATATTGTTTTTATATATATTTTTTTTATGGTGTTTACAGACTTGTGATCTGTGTGGTTTAAAGAGGTTTACGAAACAAGTACATTAAATTAGAATGAGATACACTTAAATATCTTTATAGCTTCATATATTCGTATTCCTTTTTCCAACTGGAATCGTTGGCACTTGTGATTTTCATTCTGATGATGGTGGTTGATCATTTCTTTCTTCAACTTTTCTTTCACACTATATAATCTGACGAGTTGAAAACGATCCCTTTAGGTTAGGTTTAGGTAAGAGCAGCTGTTAGAAAAACCAATCCACTTAAGCCTATTGAGCCATTGTGATGCCAAGTTGATCTGTGATCCTCCTAGTCTTGCAACTAATTTGAGCTCCAGACGAAGCGTAGAAGACTGTTAACGTCTATATTGTCTAGATTGCTTAAGTAATCGTAGAAGAAGGCTCATGAGTAGAATTTCCTTCTGAGATGTTTCCTACATCTCTTAGAGATCTAGTTTTGACCAGATTTGTTTTGTCGCTAGACACATTGACTCAACAGTCCACTTAAGTTTTTTTCTTCTTAAAAAGCGAGACTGATGAAGAAGGAAATACGACTTAAGAGACCCACGCCCGATGAACACGGAAATCTTTGACAGAGAATTTGATAAATCAAGAATCGCAAGAATCGACCACCTTGTCGCAACTTAAAAATCGGAAAGTTTTTCCATTAATCAAACGTAGCGTACAAATTGAATTAAGAATGGTCCATCTGTAAGGAGAGTAACAAGATGAACTTTTGAATGAATTTCTGCAGGTCCTTCGAACCAACCATAGATACATATTTTCTAAGGAAAATTCCGGCTAAGATAAATGCTATGGTCATAATCCATTATTAGGGGAAGTTAATCCATTTGATTAACCCCTTTTATATATATCGATACATGGACATGCAAATTATATATGGCATCTACATAAAAAGGCGGACCTGCTGTAAAGGCTCGATTTTACGATACGACTTCGTACGAGATTTCAGAACAATGCTTTCATCAACGCTCTACGAGTAGTACAATGCAACCACCAATACCAGATTTGAAGTCGGTTGCAGTGAAACTCCACATCGAGCAGACCTATCAGTGAAATAGCCATGAAATGGTTGAACACAATCCGTAGAACTGTACAACCATTGTAAACCATGGAATGTCCAAGCTCTAATCGGTCTGACCCTTGCCGCGATTTCGGTATACTCCTATTCACAGCCACCACGATATTTGCACAAAGGGCCGACTTAATAGCTTCCCGTGGTACCTAAATATAACTTCCGGTCGAGTTTCGCCACCTCGAGGTCATTTCCAATTGGGCATCTTACAGTTCAGCACTAGCGGCATGTAGTTCCACTTGCTAACTATATATACCATCTATGATGTAAAATCTCATTTGCAAAATTACAAATTCTTTCGAATTTAGCTCTATAAGCGAGAACAACAATAACATCACAAGCCTCCCTATTATAAGCGATTGCTGGTTTGCAAACGACAGCTTGCAAATCCCTAGTATCTAAGTAGTTTGGGCACATGCACATGAGCAACCTCTCAGCTCTGATAGCCCGCTCATGGTTGACTCGTCCTGAAGAAAATTGTAAGTAGCCGTACCTTTACGCTCATGTTCAGCTAGACCGGATATATTCGGTTTTTATGACGAAATCAACGTAATTCAACTGAAGTCCCTTTCTAACCTCGACAAGTCCTGGGTGAGTCCCCATTCAGACCGCAGAACGCGCGTTACCTGGCTAATAACACTCAGCAGTTTCCTAACAACACTCAGCAGTTTCCTTATCCTAACACCATTAGGCAGCACTCTCAATCATATTCTTTCAAGTTCAACACGAAACTGACCTTCCAGAAGGAGAAGCAGATCATCCGTGTATGCGCAACATCTGCGTGGTGTGACAATTGCCGCAGGAGTGGATGCATCATACGGTCCCATATCATATAAATAGATCCTTGAGGGCAACCCCACTCTACATCTGTACTTATCCGATCTTGAGAAGTTTCTACGAAAGCCGATTTCCTGGTAGTCCGGCTTGCTTAATCTGATCAGAATACTTCGCCAATTTAAATTCTCAAAAGCACCTTTTAAATTGATAAAGACGCCTCAAACATGTTTGGCGCTGCTATTCAAGAAGTAGTTTTTAACAAAAGGCCCTGCGTTCTCAATACCCCTGGCCTTTTTGAAGCCAAAATCCCCCGACATGATCTAGGGTCAGACTTAACCTTATCAGGAGACTTCAGTGGTACAACACCATCGCCACTATTCAATTTGAAGGGTAATGGCTTCGGACAATACACTTGCTATAGGAAGACCTTAAACAAGCATTATCAGCTCTCAAACCTTACTAACGTCCAGTGGACAGACTACATTGGAGTTCTGGGATCAAATAGGAAAAAAAAAAACAGCGGCGTCGAAAACCATGTTTAGCGTGATCCCGATGTATCTATACTACACTTTTTAAGCTGCGAAAATAACTGTTAAGCTGTGGGTAAGACATAAATGGTCACCCGCTACCAGCAGTCATGCCCTCATCCTATCTCATTGTCAAAAAAGACCAGGACTTCTCATTGAGAGGGCATTATCTATCAGAATTTATTCATCATAATTAAGGTGATGGCCCTTTATATCTAGAGAGCTGAAGTCCACTACGAAACCCTAGAAGTAAACTGCTCCCTCAGTTAATCAGATAAATAATAACTGCCAGTAGTCAGGTTGCATCAACTATCGTATTATTGAGAATTGTTGTTTACATAGACAGTCAGGCAGCTGTTTGGACACTGAACTCTCCGAAAACGATTGCTGGAACCTATAACATAACAATTGGCTATTGATTGAAGTACCGAGCACAAGGATTTCAAAGGCAACGAGAGTGCTCTCTAGAAACGGGTCAGCACTGTACAATTCATAATTCTTTTTCTTTGTTAAGCCTCCATTAGATAAGAACAGTAGAAGAGATGTATATAAGTCCTTCGTTCAAACAACTCAACTTAAATTTGATACTTAACACGTGCACGTGACATACACTACGACCCTATCACGGACATACAATTATAACAAGATCACATTCTAGTAAAGCTCAGTAATTATCATCTCTGGTATCATTCAGGGTGTGCACCACAACGAATTCTGCAGAGACTGCAGGAAGGAGAAAGAACTTTAGTCTCCATCACCTGCTTGACAAAAGAATGAGAAATTACTTCTCCACTGAGTTGAGGGACTTACGCAAAATTGAGCTAAGGAAGTAGGTAGGTGGAGGTAACGATTCACCATGAATCTAAGTAGCACTAGAAGGTACCTTTTTCACCTGCGACCTGTTTAATGATACATATGTTTTGTTGAGACAACCTGTGGAATTAACAAAATGGATTAAATTTTGTTTTCCTTTTCCCGAGATATCGTAAATGTCGTCGAAAAGTGGTTAGTTTCGAAGAATGGAAAGTTTTCTTCTTATCTTTAATCCTGCAACCGCGGAAGTAGGGTTCGTAAGGGATACCCAGTTTGGCCGCATTTTCTCCAATTGGCCAATGACCCGGGATTTTCGCCGTAATTCTGGCGATATCTGAGCGGATTTGTTGTATTCTTACTGTAGGTCAACTTTATCATCCTTATTGCATAGCGCGGTATTTTTTTTTTTTTTTGTGTGTAGATCGAGAAGCAGAAGATGCAGGAGCACAGTAAGGTCATCTTTTGGTTGAATTCCTCACTTCTTTCCAAAAGTTTTGCTGCAGGCATAGAAGACGAGGCATGCATTCCTTACCCTGTATTCGATGTTTTGCTTCCAATTAAGCTTTGATGATACCATGATAACCATATGTGAACGGTTGAACGTTAAGACAGTAATGACAAAGTCAGGTATTTTTGTTTTCGTAGTGAATAGCATTAATTTAATTTAGCTTGGGTTAACACAAAGGCCACAACTTGCGACTTGCTTATTTTGTCTAGAGCAGAGTACACAATTTCATTTATCATGAAGGGAAACTTCTCTAAAACAAGTATCATCATGTCATGTGCATATGCGACCGCTTTGACTCCTTCTCCGTCTAATCTTACAAGAATGCATAGAGACCATCCATTGAGATTTATGAATAGCTTTAGTGTGTGCGTTATTAAAGGCTCCCTCTATGTTTGGGAAGTAGGCTAGGGATGTAAGGAGCTACACGAAGGCTTTATTATCTGAGTAGTTCCTATCTAAAGGTTACCAATTATAGGTTTTCGGGAGCAATCGTACCGTGTTATCAGAATAATGGACCTTTTGGCAATCTAAGCGAGCAGCAGTAATTATTAGGTTACTGCCAGTATAACAAATACTATACGTTACAATCTTTTGTAAATCGATGTCGAAACTTTATGAACTTTATAAGAAAACGGGACAGGAAGGAACACACTGTGATTACATAAATGCCAAAGTTGGTCTGATCTAATGAGTGACACTCTATGAAATGAAGAAAATTGTATTGCCCGCAAGCCATGGAGTAGAATCCACTGACTCAACAAATGGGAATAAAGGGAAGTAAGACTCGTAAGACTTATCAAAGAATGGTCGAAAAAGAATCTCAGCAGCTGGAAAAGAGCTGGATGTACCATAGGTAAAACCATCGTTGAGAATCGTACAACACGGCACATAGGTTTGGCTGATGCCCTTATATTAACAAAAGAACATGATACTACGATAGAAGTTAAGTAAAATATATACACACAACTCATTGAGCATCAACCCGCTTCTTGAATCTATGAGGAGAACACACCTTTATGACGTAACATGGAATTTTTTTATTTTTTTTT
The DNA here is from genome assembly GCA_907269105.1 of Volucella inanis. Taxonomy (NCBI): domain Eukaryota; kingdom Metazoa; phylum Arthropoda; class Insecta; order Diptera; family Syrphidae; genus Volucella; species Volucella inanis. The sequence goes on from OU026157.1 coordinate 23,121,179, forward strand.
TTGAATTTTGATCCTGAATGCAAACAAAATTCATTGCAATAACTCAATGATGCATGCCCCTTTAGTGTCAAAATTGTACAGCACAATGAAAGAACATTTAAATAAGAGTATACGCAAGCTAATGCCGCATTCTGAAGAATATACTGAAAACAAGAGAGATAGTATTGAAAATGAAAATAAGTGGCATGTTTCATTCCATTTCTAGACCCTTGATTTCACGGATTTTTGGACTTGTCCCAGTGCCTGCAACTACTGTGTGAAAAGATCTTCTCTATGTACATAAATGAGAAAGAGCTATTTTCGCATGCATTTCATAAAAGCATAGACAAAAACAATAACAGAACAAAAAAAGGAAAAAAGATTTGAAAAAAATGAGAATAAGTAAAATTGAAAACAATTTACCCTATTTCCTTCCGCTGACGTGTATTTCATCTAAAATGAAATCAAGAAAAGAAATATTGAAAAGATTTCCATTAATAAAGTTCACCAATTGCGTTTCACTGTTTTGAACTTAGTTAAATAATTTATTCTCAAAACAATCGCTTACCACAACATCTAGATAAAATTTTTAATTGAAGAAACAAATTATAAAAATAAATATACAGAACATCTATGTATCTACAGATGCTTGGATGTACATGTGTAATTAAATAAAAATGGAAAAACGTGCGAGGGTACACTTATCAGCGTATCATTTGTATCTTCTATGAGCACTCTGTTGTTTATACTCCTAACTCTATCAAACTGTGTGATTTTATTATTTACATATTATACACTAAAGTACGAGTATCTACATGTGTGTGTGTCTGTCCAGACCGAAGCACTAGAATTATTCAAGAAAATAAAAATAAATACAAATTTCTTGAGATAAACAAATTCATTACATTACCCGAAACTGAGAAATAGATACAGATACAAAAAAGCGAAGCATACAAACAATACAAAACACCTGTAGAAGTTGATGGGGGAAAACGTTAACAATTTCATATTTTTTAATGAATTCCTACCTAAACAACAACGAGAACACTCATCGAAAATAGGAGCCAACAAAATTGAAAATACCTCACTGATGAAAATAAAAGGAAAACAACAATTAAACGAGAAACTCAATCTTGAGATGTCAGAACCAAGTAGTAGTGCAAAAGCCAAGCATTCTCCTTTCATTTTCATAATGCGCTTCTGTGTAAATTTTTAATTCCTCTTAAGTGCGTACATATACCGTATACATACCGCATCAAATACATCGCAACAGACGAGCCGACATTTGTACACCATCAGAGCTATGAGTTACGCCATGGTAATAGGTCTGAGGTCGTCGTTTTTGAACCTCTGTGAGACATCTCTGATAAATTGCTTTTGGAGTACTCTTACTTCTTGCTAGTGCCCATGGTGTGTAGACCCAATATTTCCCATCGCCATAACAAAAAAGGACCTTCTGTACAAGTGAAAATGCTTCCTTGGATTGGTATGGCTGGTATGGTAAGACCTCAACTACTTAAGCGGTTGACAACTCAAGTTCAGTGTCGGTCTGAACATGTGAAAAACTCTTTAGAGTTACTTTCATAAGAGAAAGATATTCGAATCTACAATAGAATTCGTTAAAGCATATATGCCTGAAAAAAGTAGTATGGAATAGTAATATATAGTTAGTATAGCAACTGCCAGCAAGAGCAAGTCCCATGCATATATAGAAGTAAATTTGTGATTCCCTGCAGACTTTTTGAAGGTGTTTTAAATCTCCAAGCCCCAGGAATGTCCTTAATATCCCTGTATATGCCAAAAAAGGCTTTCTTAAGTGAAAACGTGGGTAAAGAGAGCATGTTCGGTAACTGCTTATCGAAAAGTATTGCTTAATCGACATCATCTTTGCCAACTTTATGATTTTTAGCTTTGCAGTTGGTAGAGTCCCATTCCAGATGAACTGAACTTAGAACATCGGTTGCACCAGTATCAGCAAATGCTCAAAAATATCACTTAAACGTAATGGCTTTGACACAACCCGCACACCGAAACCTTATTTAGTTGATGAAAGTCTGAGAGCCTATAGCACTCAAGCAACCCAATAGGGGCGCGCTAAGGAGATGATTACATTATTCCTTTCACGGAACATTTTGGAGATCAAAAATAGGACGCACTTTGCGGATCATGGCAGTAAAATTTTAGACGTTTTTGAGCCATAGCTAACTGCGTTTGATTTTTTTTCTTTAAGCATACTTAGCGAGTTCAACAGATACGAGTATCCCATTTTTGCGATCCTATTATGGACTGCGACTTAAACAAAGTGATTTGAGTGAATTCAGTCTACCGATTACGTTCAGGAAAGACGTGCATTCTCAAACTAATTTTAAAGTAGTAAGACGCATGAGGCATGACTGTTTTTACATATTCTTCACAATTTATATGGTTGCGTATGGCTCTGCTGAAATGCAGATGAATTTTTATCTAATTAGGAGTCAATTGTATGGGCTTCTTTTTCTACGAATGGTTTTAGATACATCCGTAAAAACTCAGCTACGTTTCTTTTGTGGCTCAAATTCTGATCAAGCCTGCCCTGCAGAAAACCCATTCTGATGTCTTGGACAAGTTGGGTCAACCCATTTAGTCTTCGTTACATCGAGTGGACAAGACATTTTTCCGCTATATTCTGTAAACACCTGCAACCATTTGTCAAACATTTAATTAACTCCTAACAGTGCGGTTATAGACCCGGTACGTTCACAGTTGACAAAATATTTGCACTGCGAGAAATCCTGGGAAGACACCGGAAGTCTAGCATGTGTAGAAAGCCATATGGAACCACGTTTAGTTCTGACATCACTAAAAAAAACTTGTCAGATTAGACAGGGTGACTAGAAAGAACGCTCACTGCTCATCGAGATTAACTCAACGCCAGGGGCACAAACAAAGCCTGCTGTCACTAACGCGTTTACAAGTCATGAAACAGAAGGGTGAGAAACAAGTTATGAATGAGGGCAGCACTAAGTGTACCATATACGTATATTATCAACAAAAAGAGACACACAACACTGACAAATTGCACAGAACATCACAATAGACAACTAACACTTCCTCGTGCTATTAATCCTTATAACGAAACCTCGTCAGAAATCTAACGAGGTGTTACATTTGCTAATGACTGATTTTTTTAGTCTAAGAAACTACAGGTCTTGTCGAGAAACCCTAAAGAGACTCTATATACTGATAAGACCATCATCCCAGTCCTGCTTGTATGAAAAAAACTTTGGAAGACATGATATGACAGAGAAGTTCACAAACAAATTGATACATGCCAAAGGGTGAACGCAGTAGAGGATGGTTTCACTCTAGCCAGCCTGGACAAGGTGAAGCGGACATCATCGAACCTAAAGTTAGCTGAGTTGGTTAAAGACCGCGCAAACTGATGTAAGTAAGATTATCTGGTCAGTTGACTCGCTGAGAGATTGACAAATATAATCTCTTCACGGTTTGCTCGATCCACAAGAGAGGGGATTCAAACAACTTCCATGTAAATCTGTTAATTTCTGTGAACACCGTGATCGCGTCCTTTCAAAACATTTACAACAGCAAAACACAGCGAAAAGATAGACGAGGACCTCTTAATGAGTGGCGCCAGAAGTATAAATACACCTCAACTAGCTAACAAGGCCTTTATGACCTGAGCTTAATATACAAATTATAGACATCACGTTTCATCCGCTGGCAAAGTATGCATTTGCATTTTGACCATTTGTCCAAAATTTCCCACAAAAAACGGATATATCCCACAACATGACAACACTATATCCTGAGTCGCGACGTCTCGTTGTTGCTTTGCAAAGATGTCCGTAGAACGAATATCGTTGCGGTGGAAAAAAAACTTTAAGCGATTTGTTACTCATTAAAATGGTTTCATGATGGAACATTAATTGGAAAAAAACTATTTACCAGGATAAGTACAACCATACTAGAAACATATGCATATTCATTTTGTGAAAAGAAAGAAACTACATGCATAAATTATTTTGAAAATCAGGATGAAATGAGTTACTCCATTTGTGTATCTATAGGTACTCGAACACAGAATGATAACACCCTTTCTCGATTGAGGACGGCAGTGCTAGTGGATAACGGCTTCGTTTTATGGTCGACTGAATTGAGTAACAGCTAAGAGAAAAGCCGACAACACACAACTTTCTGGCCGATGTGATTATTATCTATTAATGGAGCGAAGGTCATTTCGGATACAGCTGCTTATAGAATGGCCATGCGAAAGGATATACTACTTTCGAATTGTTTACTGAATGAAGAGCGAATTTAGCACATTTTAAAGTGCTTACTTCAGATAATTTGAGTTTGTTATGTGTTAATGGCTATGTGGATGATGAGGGCTCTTTTACATTAAATAAACTTTCAATTATCCTAAAATCACGCATTTTTTGTAGGGACAACGGCTGCTGAAATAGCACACATGGTATCTGGACGACATCCCCGATTAAATTCAAAATTGTGCGTTGAATGATAAGTCAAACGCTGGTATAATACAACCACAAACATTGACTCGGGTATCTCAAACAAGACAACCACGACTAAATATAATGAGAAAGCTCAACGTCGAATGGCAAAAATCTGAATAGACCCCAAGAAACTTTGACGATTGTGTATCCTGAGAAGTTCTACACATCAGCAAAATAGACGAGCAGTGATAACATTTTCAGTAGAGCATCAAAAACGCTGCCTCTGGTGTGCTAAATTTCATCTTTACGCCACAACGAAACTGGTAGTTTGACGAGCAAATGCACATGTATATAACGCGCCTTCATATAAAATGACGAAAACAGCTTGCCATGAGCATACCAATGATTCGAAGCCTCAACAGATATCCTGTCAGCACAATCAAGAAAACGCAATTAACTCACAGTCGAAACTTAGAACTTGAAAGCAATAACTCTACCGACTGAAGAAATCGACCAAACTTTTGATGTCAGACACAGTGTTCTAATAATCAATATACACTGTGTCAACTGAGATATCCGTCTATCCCACTAACACGAGATGATGGTAGACATATTCAAACTGAGAAACAAGAAGGCTGCTGGCTACCTAATTTCTCACGTGAAGTTCGTGAAGAAGAATATTAGTATACAATACATTTGCCAAGAGTTGTCAGACTTCCCTCCTACTAAAGAACATGAAAGAGTCACTGACCTTTCCGAGTTCATCATCCGTTTAAGATGCAACACGCAAACCAATGCAAAACGATACTGTAACACTGAGCTACAAAATGCAGAGGGTAGAATAGAAAATTCACTCCACAATACTCACCCTTCCGATTAAATGGAAGTGGTCTTTGTTAAAATTCCCCTTCGCCCCTTCAGTGCTATGAGTGCTCATCAATACACCCTCAAACCCACTTTCGGACGATTTCTAAAATATAGTAAGCCGTTCCTAAGCCGTAAAACTAGCGTATGAAATGCCCTATCTAGCTCTTTATTTCCTAGGCATTATAACCTTCAAACATTTAAAACCAACGTTCATCGGTACCTCTATTTCTTTCCTTCATGATTTTGCTTCACCGCGCTGTGTGCAAGTATTTCAGTGGTTACTCAAACCCCTTGAGCATGAGCAAGTTATAAAAAGAAATACGAGTATGTCTGCCTTTCAAGCGGTATATGTAGTATACAACTCTGATCGCAATTAACTATATTGTGAATGATAAATGGAGAAGTCTCAAGTCTCGAGACTCAAGACAAATCTGCTCCTGCAGTTAAGACTTCTATTGAAAATTTGATCTCTGTAAGTGGCATGACTCTCCAAGCTTCAAAAAATTCAAGCCATAATGACCAAATTTCGCACCAATTTCACGTTATTGAACATTTAGCCACCTATCTATACGTGTAGACTGCGTGCAGAGGTAAATATTGCTTCTGTATCCGCCAGTGGTAATGAAAACCGTGATATGTCCATACGTGGCCGTTGGCAGCAATTGGGATTATGTTACTCGACAACGTGGAATATTTTACGCAAGGATCTTAGTCTAAAGCTTTACAAAATACAGCTCGTACAGCTCGTACAGCTCGCCAAGAACTGAAGCCGAACGACTTGCCATAGCGTCGACTTTTCGGTGTGTGGACCTTAGAAAAGCTGATAACCAACTATATTACTGGCTTTAATTGTAATAGGTGATTTTTTAAGCGTTTGGTTTTTAATTTAAAAAAAAAAAAAAAAAAAAAAAAACAGGAAAATTGCAAATGTGTATAATATTTTTATTTGAGTTGATAAATCAATGCTTGCTATTTACATTTTGAAGACTAACAAAAGTTGTTGCTTGTCTGTTTCTTCGGCGCCGTGTCGGTCAATTCGGAATGATACACCACCATTTCCTTCCTAGACATCTTTGAAGGAATAAGGAAAAGTAACCGCCGAACGTGGGTCATTCTCCACCACATCTCGGCGAAAACAAGTGACTCAAAACATCGAGTTGATGGGTACTGCCCTGATTTGACCCTGATTTTTTCTTTTCTTTCATTTCCCGCACACCAAAAATAAAGTACGAGGTCAAAGTTTTCCAAAATAGTTCTTCTCTTTCGTACTATGTAATCGCCTTAAGTCTTTATCGACCAGCTAATTGGCCCTTATCAGTGTGATTTCTGTCTTAAAAGTCCACCATCGACTAGACTCTTATATTGCGGCCATCATCTGTTTGTTGATGATGACTATCCCTACTAAACTTCACCCGTTCGAGAGAATGATCAAGGAGAAAGTTCGCTGCTCCGTGAGGATGATTAATAAATTTACCAAGACCTTTGGTGTCAAAAAAGGCTTCCGACAGTTTAGTGCGCTTGAGAGTATTGTGCGAAACCTGCATTTTCAAGTATCGAAGTAGCAGCGATGAAGAGAGTCTTGCAGTGAACGAGTAAGAACATAGAAAATCTTCGACTTAGACAAAACATCATAATAGTCAGGGATAAATTCGAGGTAGTAAAGGACTCTATCTACCTAGGATCCGCAGTTAAAATAAACAACGTTACTACCTGAGGGATCTTGCGAAGAATAACAAGAGTTGAAAAAAGCCAATTGGTGTCTTTTTTTGGGATCAGCAAACAATTGAGAAGCAGTGGATAACCAAAATAGCTTTCTATAAAACACTAATCAACCCAGTCTTCCTCTATGGCGCAGAGGCATGAAATTCATTAAAAAAAAGATGAAGAGGCTATTGACCGTTTCGAAAGAAAAGTTTTTCTAGTGATCTATATGCATCGATGAGAGTGCAGAGCTAGATGTAATCATCAACTTTACGGTGACATGGGCTTAGCTAAAACAATCAGAATCCATCGACTTGGATGACTGCAGTCTTCTAATCCATCACTGAGAGAAACCATAGCAGATAAAGACCCCAAGTAGCGCGAGCAAGTGAAGTGAAACTTTAATCAACTTGGCGTAGCTACCAAACAACCGGATTGGCTTAAGAGGCACGTTAAGGATAAGGTCTACCCTGCACTGTACACCTCCTGTACACAGGAGAACCTCTACGGGTAAGCCCTTTCGTTTATGGCAGACATACTCATTGGCCACAAAACACTGATATACTCGTATCATTCGAAGAAGTTGCATGACGATCTTTTCGAAAAAAAAAACGATTCTGTCACTGTTGCAAGCTCTGCCATGGTCAAAAGTCCGCTAATGAATTATTTCAAATGCCCAAAATTAGCGATTGGCTTCTGATATCTTTCCGTCTACCTAAAATCATGACCTTGCCTTAAAGCTGATCAAAAATAATGACATCTTCCTAAACAGTTAAAAAACAAAAAAAAAAAAAAACCTCGCCAAATGAACTTTCCTTAGAGATACCCGTGAAAAAACCCCAAACCTAGTTCCTCGTCATATGGTTTTCATTTTGATTTCAAATTATCGAATGTGTTGGCTTTTTTCGCCTTGTTTTCTGGTCGCGTAGTGCACACATTTTCAAGTGTCATCTTCCAAAGTAAAACAAATAAAAGTTAGCAACCAGAATGAAGTGTTTCTTTTGTTTCTATTGCGGCATCATCTGATTTTGATTAGCATTTCTTATTAAAAGCTCGAACTTCATTGGGATAAGAATGTTGTTTATCTTCTTTTTTTTTTTTTGCTTTTTTGACTTCCTTTTCCATAAAATGTGTTAATAAATTCTATGAGAATGCGAAATGCTTTTCTTTTTTTTTTTTTTTTGAATTAAATAGTTATAAGCCCGAAAGCATTAATTAGCATGATCATGTGTGTGATCCAAATGCGATCATTGTAATTTTGTCCTTGTTTTCGATCTGTTTAGAGGGTGTTATCTGCCAGTTGAAATAGATACTCGTTTCTGGTGGTTGACCTTAAATGTTTAGCAACATGTCAAACTAAATTCAGTCTTTATTTTGCAGTTAGTTGGCTGTTTTTTTACAAAGGTATAATTATTTACCTTATATACATTCATTGGTGCAGAAATATTTCATGATGTACGAACGCTATGATCTCATAGATGGTTAACGTCGCATCTTAGGTTTCTACTTTGATTTAATTTCGAATTTCATTTAAATTGAAGTGTGGAAAATCGAATGCAACAAAAGAGAAATCTGGAATGCGTCCAAGTTCAAGTGTTTTCATACAGAGTTTGGTAGTTTAATTAAAATTCAATGAGAAGATTATAGAGTGACAAATTGACATTTAAAATATGAGGAACTCTCATTAACTTCTTCAACCTTGTTCCAGTAAACGATTTTATTTACGTCGAAAACCTGACGACTTGTAGTAATAAGAAAGGGTTAAAATAAAGGATGTCAACATTCTGAAAAGTGAGACACATGAGACGAACTTAATAGCAAGGACATTTTGATTGGACTTAATCCGAGTGAAACAAGTGCGAAGGATAACTATGTAGATTGTTTTGTGTACCCAGAAAATATTCACTACTTGCACAATTAACACTGCGACCAAGCCCCAAGTTTTCAAGTCGTCCACTAATATACCTTCAAAAACGCCAACCAATTTAGGTGTTGACAGAAATTTCCCTTAATTTTTGACTCTACTATAATGATTGCGTTTTATGTATGTGACAACGTGTTATGCCTAAAATACGTATTGGGTATGTAATTTAATTCGTGCGGTTTTTTTTTTTCAAAATTTGAACGTTTATTTAAGAAAAACATGTACAATAGTATTATTCAAAGTATTGCCCATCTGAAGCTATGATTTTTTCCTATCTTTCTGGCAATTTTTGGATCCCATCCCATAAGAACTGCGCCGGCTTGGCAGCCAAGAATGAATCAAGCCAATTTTTGATATTCTGCTCTGATGTGAACCGTATTTCAGTGAGGGCGTTCTGCATCGACAGGAACAAATGGTAGTCAGAAGGGGCAAGGTCTGGGCTATAAATCGGGTGGGGTAAGACTTCCCATCCACTGTTTTCCAAATAGTTTTTAACTGGAATAGCAACGTGGTTCCGAGCGTTGTCATGATGGAAAATTATTGCCTCGTGTCTGGTCGCATATTCCGGGCGTTTTTCGGCTACTGCTCTCTTCAAACGGATTAATTGTGTTCGGTAGCGTTGTCTATTGATGGTTTCACCCGGTTTTAGCAGCTCATAGTACAGCACACCCATCTGATCCCACCTTCGCGCCATGGATATTCGGCTTTGCCGTTGATTTGGCTGGTTGGCCGGGTTTCACATATGACTTTTTGCGCTTGGGGTTGTCGTAATGGATCCATTTTTCATCACCAGTAACAATCCGATGCAAAAATGACTTCCTTTTGTGGCGTTCCAGCAACATTTCGGACAAGCAAAACCGCCTTTCGACCTCTCTCGGCTTGAGTTCATGTGGAACCCAATTTTCTTGCTTTTGAATATATCCAGCTGCTTTTAAACGTTTTGGCTGCTTGAGTGACACCCAAAGATTCTGCGAGCTCTTCTTGTGTTTGGCAACAATCTTCATAGAGTAATGCTTCCAGTTCTTCATCTTCAAACTTTTTTGGCTGCCCAACACGTTCATCGTCTTCCAAGCAAAAATCACCAGTTTTAAATCGTGCAAACCACTTTTGGCGCGTTCGCTCAGCTAGTACATGTTCACCGTAAACTTTTACCAAAATACGATGACTTTAGGCAACAGTTTTCTTCATGAAGAAGAACTCCCCACAAAAACACTTTTTCAGGCACAAAGTTCGACATATTTGAGTGAAAAAAAATTATTGTTGTTTACGCTTCAAATGAATGACATATACTAAAATGACGTTCAATGACAGTAGCTATCTAACGCATGTTCCAATGAAATAATAACAATGGAATAATACAAGTTACGCCATCTCTTAGCAAACCGCACGAATTAAGTTATAGACCCAATACATCAAAATTGACAGTCGGCTCATCATAGTCCTACTTCTGACGGCTTGTCTAATGGAGCGGGCTGTGGAAATAGCACAAATGTGATACCGAAAGCATACTCCTACGAAAGAAATAGGTTCAACTAGCAGTAACGTTTCTCACTTATCGAAAAGGGTAAGGGAAAATAAGGTATCTGACACTCCTTCTGTAGCACGACACACGTTACACATCGGATGTCGTAACAGAAAAAACTACTGAATTCAGCCAGCGCTTCTCTTTCATTTTAGTTGTTCAGGCAATTTAGCTTTTAAGATTAGAATCGTCGAAGAGTGCAAACTGTCGAAAGTAGAGTACGTTTTCCCTCTATTCCGATTAGGAAAGCAATGGCGTTACCAAAAAACTTCTCCACCACCAGTATGAATGAAAACTCAACATACACTATGTTAAATGTTCTCTGTGGTAAAGGTTTAAAAGGTTGTCACCTATTGTAAATATGTGTAGTCTCAATGTTTATAAATTAGATTATTAAAGATACTTGTTTACTGGCTCTGGTGTTGATGTTATTTGTGTATTAGAAACATGATTTAAGCCAAAGATACTCAATCTCTGGGTATAATATCTTCAGATATTATAGATGATAGGACTGCAATTAATTGTATGACAAATTGAGACTAATCCTGAATCGGGTGTAGAGTAAATCATTGTTGAAGTACATGGTGGGAATAGTAAGTATAATGTATCATGTGTGTATAGTAATAATTGTAAGTGTTCTCACGCAAATCTCTCATCAGCCCTTTCAGCGTTCTGAAATCTGTATGAGTATTTATTTATCGGATTATTAATTCGGATTTACTCAGTGTCGATTCGCGTTCCTTTCAATTAAGCGTTCTGGCCTTCTCTGTTGGAATGGCAATCATTAATAGAAGTTATCCTTTACGCTTTGCTAAAGAATACACCCCTAGCCTTCTGGACCATACTTTTGTTTCTGGTCTGACTCTTGATTAACTGTCGATGGATCTTATCTCTAATCATAATTTTTGTACATACTCGTATGACATCCAAGTCCCTGACTCCGCTATTCCCCTGAATTTTCCTTTTAAGAATTTTTTCTCTATTGACTTCGACGCTCTTCGAAATGCTAAAATCGCTGTCCCATGCGAGGGATGCCGATTGATTACAAATCCAATTGAAAAACTAGACGCCTTTCAATCACATATTTACCATCTTTATAATTTGTTTGTACCTACTAAAACAGTAACTATGTAACAAAAGCTGTCCTTGGTTTACCAGGAACATAATTGAAGCTTTAAAAAGACGAAAACCAACGAATGCTTATTGGCTTCGATACATACTATTCGGAATGCTAAAAAGAAAAAATTGTACGCTTTAAGTTAAACACATCGGTGCATTCAAAAAAGCTGTGGAACAATCTGACAATTGTTTCGGTGTTTCTGGTGGCAATAAAGATGAGAACAATATTTTCCATTCTGACATGCTTAACAATTTTTATCTTAACACTTGACATATTACATCTTTTATCCCTGGAGAGGACCTTGAGTTATTAGTGCCTTAATTGATTTTAAAGTGGTAATTAGAAAATTACATTATTGCGTGTATGACAGTAATTACAATTAATAAAATTTTTGTTTGCCCCTGACTGCAAGGCACTTGATCTGCAGTCGTGGAAAATAAAGTTTTAATCATTGCTAAAAAGACGAATGCAACAACTCTAGACTATTTTAGACCAATAAGCATTCTGCCATGTTTGTCTAAGATCTTTGAAAAACTTACAGCAAAATAAATCCTAAAAAACATATAGCGTCATCAGGTTCTTAACCCAAGCCAGTCTGGTTTTCGAGCTAACACCAGCTGCTCCACCGCAATAGTTAAGTTACTCGACGAAATTAGAGAAGCTTTTGACAAGGACTTAGTGACGTTCAATTGTATGTCTACTTAACTTCTTATGAAATACTGAGCTCAAAACTGAGACTGTAAGACTGATTCGCAGTTTTTTTTTCTGGAAGGATGCAAAGTCATATCTGAAGAAAACAGTTCAGCTCTTGAAACTATTCTACAAGGGGTACCTCAGGGGTCGGTTTAAGGACTAATTTTGTTCTGCCTATTTATAAACGATTTACCATCTATTTGGAAAATTTTTTCAATGCACCTCTATGCAGACAATGTCTACCTTCATTTGGTCGAACCAATAAAAGAAATGAAGGAACTAACATTCCGACTAAATGAGAATCCGAATCGATTACATGCATAGACGGTCAGTACTTGATGTGATAAATCGCAGCTTCTTTTGATTTACAACAGGATTATTAGATCTCAATATTCTACCAGATGCACAGTGTGTCAAAAAAAATTTCCTGGACCCAAACTATGTTTTGCAACATGCTTTTTTTGTGTTTGAATTTTTTTTTTTTTTTACCATCTGCTAAAATTTCATTTATTTTGGTTTTCAAATAACAAACATGTGACAGTTCTCCGTAAATTACTATTCATTTTGTTGAAATTAAAAAAAAAAAAAAAACAGCAAGTGTCAATCATTTAAGAAAAATCGTCACTGATGCAGAAAATTATCCAAACTTCCTAAAAACAACTGTTACGGGTGATAAAACAAAGCGTTTACAATACAAATCAAAAACCAAGCGTTAAAATACGAAACGGAAGTCGAAAAATTCGCCAAAAAATTTGTGAAAAATCAAGACAATGCTCATCACATTTACCGATAGCAAAGGAATTATCCAAAAGGGGTTCGTTTCACCTGGTCTGACAGTTATTGGTGAGTATTATCTAGCAGCTTTGAACCATTTGATGTTCAGAATCTTTGTTACACGATAATACACCGAGTCACCCCTCACTCATTATTCGTCAATTTTTGGTTTGAAATCAGGTCTGGAACTTCCCTCTTTTCCCAAAATTTTAATCGAAATTGAAAAGACGTTTTTGAATGACATCTAGGCCATTCAAACAATTTTAACACAAGCACTGGGTGTAATCGTGCTGGAGCACACATTTGAATATTGAGGCCGTTGAGTATATAAACTTGAATGCTACATATTAACAAGAGTCCAGTTTTCGTATAGCTCGTTATCATTTTACGGAGAAGGTAGATATTTCAATTCGATAAAGACAATTCGTTATCCATTCCCAGTCGAACGAGTTAAACACGTTCTTCACGTTCAGGGTTATAATGGCATAATATTTATTGGTGCCACCGTTCCAGTGCCTGCCCTGTATTGCTTCTCAAGCTCTAGTTATTACCGCATTAATTGCGACCATTGTTGACCATAACTTACAGAAAAGCTATTGGTGTTCCGATAGAGCTGCTGTTTCGTTTGCTGGCAAGATTATATGGTAAATGGTCAGCTCAAGGATTTTCCCAACCGTAGAAAGTAAACAAAAAGGACGATAAGACATAGGTTCTTTAAGGTTGCAGTCTTTTGACAAAAGCAATACCCATTGGTGCTTCCAAACATGTGCGTCAAACATGTCGACTAATAACTCCGATTGTACTTTAATAGCGATCTTTCAGACTTTATTTGGAACACCATAAAGTAACGATGATTTTTTATTGCGCACCTTTTTATATGCTTTGAGCAATTCTTCACGTGTAATCATAGGTATGGAGGTACTCTCGCAACTATAATAATTGTCGCAACAATACCGAAAGCGACACTGATCCAATCTGATCGTTGACAAGATTTGTAATGCGTTCACACAAAAACGCAGAAAAAATTTTCACCGATAAAGATTGGCGAAGATGCATTCCTAAGACATGCTTTCTTGCAACTTAATCTTAAAAATGGGAATTTGTTATCTTCACTTAGTATTCAGTTGGGTGTGCGAAAGTATTCACTACCATTGCTCAAGGTAAATTGTTTGTTTTGCATGACAACGGAATTTGGATCATTCACGCCGTTTGACAGTCTGCAGAAGTGGATTTTTCATATCCTCACCAACCACTGTTACTCCAATATTTCATATCCTTGTTCATCTCGACAGATTTCTGTGGAGGAAAACCACACATTAACGGCTCAAAGACAACATTTTGGACTTCATATCACCGGATGATTGACCAGCTGGCTGTCCAGACCTCAACCCATTAGATTACAAGCTTAAGTTCGCTTTTGGAGGCACATCCTGCTATATTCTGCACGAAATATTGAGCTTTAAAAAAAAATCCTTGCCTAAGCAGTGGTAAATTTTTTTATGAGAGCGGCGAGTGCTGTGTTCAATGATTGAACAGAACACCTTAGGTCAAACTTGAAGCCAATTTCACTTCGAATTTGAATTCCTCCAAAAATGTTTGGAGGTATAAGCCCTTCTCTCGAGCACCCTTCTGTTTGGCAACAGTCACTTAATTTGCTTAGATCATTTCGCATATATTGTACAGTGCTAGATTGTGAATTGTTATTATTACTACGCCATCAGTAAAGTTCGAGTTAAAAATCCGTTCGATCAAACTTTAAGTCGATCAAAATTAAGGTTATCGAGCCTATAAGACGGCCCTTTGGGAGCAATCTTTGGAAGTTTTATATAGCTTGTCAGGGATTGTTTTGTTGTCAAGTACGGTAGCCTTTGGGTTAAAACTTTTGGCACCTGCAGCGATTGTAATTGATTCAAAGGACGTGCAGCCAAAGACCGTGGAGCTTAACTTATATTTGTCGCTATTTGTTTTGCTACATAAACTTACTCAAATTCTACACCAGATCAGGTAAAGTTAGTGAAAGCCAACAAATGCGTCATCTCTAATAGTATCATATATTGAAAGCGTTGCTACTGATCTTTGGCTCTTAAAGCATTGGACTTTTCGAGAAATTGAGGAACATCCGATCGACAAATGTTCGGTGTCTTGCAATTGCAAAAATGTTAGAAATTTGATTGGTTAAGGAGTATATTATTTCGTAGGTAGACAAGTCCTCGGATAGATATTGAAACGAAGAAAATGAAGAACTCGGAAATGTTACTGTGAATGCATGCATTAACACAGAGTCCAAGTCCGTTTGTAGACTTAATGTCGTGAAGGTCATGTTTCCAACTTCTTTAATTCCTTTCGTTTTGCAGCAAGGTATTTGCTTATGGGGATTGCGACTTTCGCTATCCCGCTATGCCGTTTGTATCGGCACTAAGGGTAAACATTGCATCATGAACTTGCTATCGGCTTGAATTAAAAAAAAACATCTAGACGATCTAACTATGTCAAAAGAAGGTTTATATATAATAGTATCAAGACAACTACTCATGTTTATACATGTAAATTATCTTCCATTAGCATTTAAATTACAACGATTCATTACAAATTACAACGGACAACAGACAACTACACAGAATAGTTGCTTTTAATTATGATTCTAGTCACAAAAGACATTTCAACATTTCCTAATTTTTAATGTATAACAAAGTACGTAAACTAGTAGACTGTGGCATTGTGGCGCTGCATTGACAAAAAATGTGCCCAAAACTGGATTTGACTTTTTTGGGACTCAGCCTAATTGGTACTAGCAGGTTCCTTTTGACATAGCATGGGAAGCTTCGTGGAATTGTGGGATCTCGTAGAAGGTATTCGTAGTACTTTAAATAAGTTTTAATTGCCCATCGTTGCACTCTTTTGGAAGTCATGTTCAATGTTAATTAAAACGCTTTATAGTTCCGGCTTTATGACTTTTGTCCTAGCAAATTCTTCTACAAATGGACTGGGAAGACATATGAAAATAAAACATCGTTTTTAATTATTTGTTAATTTGATACATTTTGTCATTAAGATCATTTTTGACCTTTCAGGTTGCTGGTGAAATAAATTGGAACTCCCTTAAATGGTTCTTCTAAGTTATAAGCACCCACCGATATAACCCTCATATACTTAAGTAATATATGAAACAGAGAAGAAAAGGAATCTTAGATGGTTCAAAGCAAGGCATGACATCATGTCTGTACCTCCATTTGATAAACAAAAATCCTCCTCATATATGCTCTTTCTTCCAAAAGGTATGTGCCAGCCCATATGGAGTCAACAAGGAATGTACTATCTAATCATGTATATCGAGAATATATTTTCTATATCGATGAAAAGGAAGACATAGACGAAGACAAACTCTTCGACAAGGTAAAGTTTGAACAAATTGTGTTAATCACATCGGAGAAGCTGAGACCCTATTCCATCAACTCACTAGGATTATGAGCATAGCATTCGAAGCCCCATTACCTAGAGCGCCAACTAACAGAAGTGGGGTAGGATGTAATTGATGCCAGAGACCTACGGTTTATATGTGGATGGAAACTGGACTTCCAAAAACATGTTTAGACCAGCAATATGAGCTAGCTTTTGGTATGAACATTTATCAAACATAAGTGTTCTACCCATGTGGGAATAATTTAACAGGGTACAGCTACAAGTTAAGATATCAATGTTATCTGAAGTTTTACAACATTTGCAACAAATATAAGTCTGGCAACGGAATTAATGAGTCACACTTACACTGCGGCAGCCTTAAAAAACATAAACTAGAACCAGTATCGTGACAAAAGGAGATGCCTCCTCTGAAAGGCCGACCAAACAGACAGAAGCAACATAAAACCCGTCCAATCAAAAAGTATATTGGTGGGTGATTGGATCAAAACCAATTTAACAAGTAAGGGGAACAGTCATCTCCATAGGACAAGCAAGCCAGTCTTGCGCTACTTTGCAGTTTTAAGAGTTAAATTTCAAGGATATTGGATTGCAGCTTAGCTATCCGAAAAGAAGCGGATATCCTTAACAGATATCAGGTTTTTCTTTAGACGAAATTGTTCGCTATTATTTCTGACTGAAATATGCTACAAAGATCAAGAAGACGAACGGAGACTCTAGAATTTACTTCACCTACCCTGTCCACCCATAATAACCTGAAAGTAATAGTGATTTGAAAGTTTCTGGACTTATATCACATTGACTTCTTTCAGAGATCGCTTGACTTTTGTTGTTAACAGACGACTTTGGATTCTTTCCTTTATCAGCTGAATGTTGCAGGGATGGGCTGAGAATGTCCTAGCTAAAAATGTACAAATATAATATTGTTTTGATTATTTCTAAATTGGTTGAAATCTTGTGTCTCATTTCACAGGTCTGTGTGTGTATAAAAACGTACCATCTTGCGTCTTTAGTTTTTCTCAACAATTTTAGCTAAATTTCTAAAGTTTTTGTGTCTTTTAGTAGATTGACATATTTGCTTAAATAAGCTATCGAAATAAATATCGAAAAGTAAATTTAACAGAAAAAGGATTGCTTGGAAAAGGTGCATTTAAAAGCCGCTAAAAGATATAGATACAAATCTATTCCTCTCCGAAAAATCTGAAACTGATCGTTTTCATAACAATTCTAATTACGGCAAAATTCAAGAATTCAAGTGTAACAAGCGTCGTAAGTCTTTAACTAGATTAATAGTTCTTCTAGTGATTACACAAAGCCAGTCACAAAGTATAATTAACATTTCAACACCAAAATTTTGCGGAAATGACCACATAACTCTGTTAGTTATTCACTCACAGAATTCACTCACATTACCCGATTTGTTAAAAACAAAATCGCTGGTTTGACACTATTACGGTGGTGATTTCAAGTCCTAAACCAACGGCTATCTGTGTTAATGGAGATAAATCCAGCTATCATCAGGTCTGTCCAAGTCTGACGGGCATGGTCAAAGTCAAATGGCACGAGCAGTAGTCCAAAACGAATCTAGCAGGTATTAAGCGCAATAAGCTATTTTTAAATTTACTTGTTTTAATTGTTTTATTTTTCTTTGCCGCCAGTTCTCAGTGTTCTCCTTTTGCGTATCTTTATCTCCTTCTTTGGTGTACACTCGTATTTTGCATTCAATTGCACATTTAGTGGAGCACACGAATAGAAATTAAAAAACCAAAAACAAAAATAAAGAATCACGTTTTCGTGTTTCTTCGCTTTTGCGAGACAGACGGGAACTGGCACAAGCTATAAGTGATTACTGGAAACTTGCTATGTAATCTAAGAGGGTTGGATAGACCTACCATCTATAATTGAGTGTCAGTCTAGGTGGTGGTTTTGTTTGTTTACTCAATGGTTCGTGATTCGGTAGTTTTATGACCTTGGCCTTTCGAGCGGGTCTGATTGTGTTTATGAGAAGCTCAGGTCTGAATCAATCACTAACTTTGAAAAGGAAAGTTGCCAAGTGATTTCGTTTTGCATGTAGACTTTTTAAATTGGTCTTCAATGTACGGCAACATGTTTACCCAGTACAAGCAATGACACTTGTAGTCAACACTCTTTGAATAGTTTCCATTTCCGGCGCTGACACGTTGACATTACTTCGGCGCTGTGAATGGGGAACTAGCCAACACTATACTTTAAGTAACGTGAGAAACAAATCAGTAAATAAAATAATCACGTTTCTCTACGTGTTTACGCGAATTGGAAATGCCATTTAAGTGGTATTTTTTTTATTTTTATTTTTTTTTTTTACAAAAGTGAAGATATTTTAGCTCTGCTTCGGTTGGCTTTACGATGAATTTAATCAGAATTTGGGAAAATCCCGAGGCCGCAAACTACTGAAAACGGTTACAAGTGTTCCGAGAACTGCTTACAAGAGCAAACAACTCGGAAAACATATACCTCTAAAAGAACTTCAGATTGTCATATTTTCTAGTAACATACGGAAAATGAGGTACCGATTAACATTGGTTTTGAATGTCTGTAGACCAAAATAGCTGAGGAATGAAGAATTTAGTAAGATATCTCATGACGAAATTCGCATCAAAAATTTAAAAGTAGTTTAACAACCGGTTAAACTGTTAAAACCGGCTAGTGCTGAACTTCACATACACCGTAGTTCCAACTTTGTGGCCAATCATAGTCGTAATAAAACATCCTCAGTGTCGGCTTCAACTTCTTGCATTCTTTAGGTCGAAAAAAGAATTATACTAGGTATGACAGGTATCGAAACTTCGGGTCTGTAAGTAAATGATATTCCTTCGTGAAACAGAACTCCAGCATGCAACTTTTTTTTTATAATCCCGCATCAAGGGGATATGAATACCCTTTTACTGGCTTTTCACCAGGGCGCGGGCGGGTGGTGTAGTAGTGTAGTAGAGGCAGTGCATCCTCAACCAGTGGGTCTTAGTATGTGCTAGTTGTTAGTTCGTTACATTTCGCTAGCCAGCAACCACTCCAATATCAGTGATATGCCTTCATGTCAGAGTTGACGCTGACGGGATTTTTATATAACTACATACAGACTTTTTTTCAGAGAACTGCCTCGCACGGGATTTGAACCCGCGACCCTCTGCTTGAGGAGTCTACGCATATACCACTACACCACGGCCACCGCCAATGGCTTTTTAAATATTCTCAAAATTGCAGGTTTCCGCAGCTCAATGTGGAGATCTCCTTCCAGTCGTCCTCTAATCCCGTCAATCCCGAAGTTCTCTGGACTTGGCATATTTATCGTCTTCAGCTAGCGTCTGTATTTCTTCTTGTTAAGACATTTCGGAGTGAACTGTCGTGCCCAAATCACTACAGATAGCCACAGTATCTGGATAGGAATTGTGTAAGATGGTAGTTGCAGTCTCATTTTGCCCTCGTTTTTCACGATTTGATCTGCTGCCGATGCTGCCATTTGCTCTTCTTACACAATGTTGCCCTCCTGCCGGTGTGAGGATCGCCTACGGGGTAGGCTCTGCATCTCAATTGCGGGGTACAATGGGGGCTAGATGAGTCCTTGAAAATGAAAACAGATGGCGTTGCCACATCAAATCCAACATTTCACTTGTGAAGGACCATCTTTGAAAAGAACGCACCCAAATTTTTAAAGAGACCTGCCAAACAGTTTTGTTGTAACAACCATTTGAAACAGACGCCTCCGAGTATTTTCGTAAAAATAGAGAAAAGTGAATTTCGTGTGCTCATTAAACACTACTTTTTACACAAAAAAAAAAAAAAAAAAACATCACGCAAACCTAACAAAAGCTTGATAATTTGAATATATTATGGAGGCTCTTCATCATCGATTAAAACCATCCATCCTTTGTTTACTTCATTTTCGGTACGGTGATACCAGCACAAGTGACGCCGAACGTGAGGTCATCACACCAAAAATGGTCGATAAAATCCACGGTATGATGTTGGACGAATGCCGAATCACATTTCAGCTTTACAAAAAATTTTAAATATAAAAAAACTATCCGCCAGATGAATGCCGTCTTTGCTTACAATTGACAACAAGTACAATCGTTTAACAAAGGAGTGTTTGGCGAGGTTCAATCATGATACCAAAACGTTGGACGCAGTGTATCGCTTTTTGTCGAAAAGACTGTTCCTTTGTTTTAATTTTCCATCATATATCATATATAACCCTCACACCATTTCCATGCTGATTAAAGAAGGTAAGGCTCCTCTGAGTGTAGTGGTGAACCAGTCCTCGATTAGAAGTTCTACTGACAGTTGAGTTTCGTGTAAGCATAATTGCAGATAGCATAACCATGCAGATTGCCGACGGACCAAATATATACTCCCCAACGTCTCTTAAAATTTAGCGATTTTGCTACTATCTCTCAGTAGGAAAGACTAGAGACTGCTTACTGACATTGTAACGGAGCAGTATATGTAATGTATATCCTTATATCCTTAGTTGATTTGAAGGCAATATTCTCTTCGTGATTTGCTGAACTTTGGAAGAGGATATATAAACAAGACAGCAAAATTCAAAACAGCCGCCTGGTCATTGCAATCCGAAGAGTAGCAGTAGAGTAAAATCTAATGTAAAGTGTTCCACCTTTGAACGCGCAACCAAAGGCCGTGACCCCTGGTCAGCTCTAACTGGTAACTTTTTCGAACTTGGAGAAGGTACTGCCATTGTTAAAGGCCATTTATTGTGGCTCCCTTCGACTCTAAGATCTAAAGTTCGAGTCGTTTTCATTCCTAAAATCGGAAAGAAAGAGCCCTACATACTTCATATTGTAGTAATACCCTTGGCAAAAGGTAAGAACTTCAGCTGAAAACGAAATAGAACAATATATCTGCTCCTATCGAAATGTCAAATACCGATATTCATTGACGGCTCAAAGATGGAATGCAATGTTGGAGCAGGTGTCTTCTCAGCTGAACTTAACATATCCAAATCGTACCGCCTTCTAGACTCTTCTCGAGTGTCTTCCAAGCGGAGTTACTAGCGAATAGATAGGCCTGCAAGATAGTTAGCCTTTGCTCCATTACCATAAACAACATAGGAATCTTTGTTGACAGCTAGACTGTCGTCAAAACGCTCCACTCACTTACTTCGTCCTCTAAAGTAGTAGAACAGTACAAGGAAATTATCACACAAGTAAACGCTCGGTTCAATATAACTCTCCTCTAAGTTCCCGTCCATAGTATCTAACATAGAGGAAAATGAGAGAACCGACACACAAGTCAGATGTGGCTCAACCTTCGATGTTCCTCTCGCGGAATCAGCTTGCTCGCCGACGGAAGTCGTCAGGGGTAGAATTCTCCAAACTTTCTCTCTATTGCCAACTCTAGATGGAACAGTCTAGAAACTTGTAAGGTGTCCAGACTGATATTACCCGCCTACAATAAAATAGGACAAATTACTTAATCAACAGAACTCCCACCGAAACAGCAAAATTCACAGTAATCACCACACGTCACTGGCTAATTAGCACACTGCCGTAGCTTCAACAACTTACACGAAAGCGGAACCCTATTGCTCGGCACTAGCTAGAATCAGACATCGAGCACTTAGCAAAATCATTTCTAAGGAATTTTCAGAGATTTCTGGCATAAAATTCTGTAAAATTATTAATTTTCTGAACTCCACGGTATGGATCTGAAAACTACGCTTTAAGCAACATCCAGGTCACGTGAGCACAAGTTCTGCTTTGGTATCAATGGATTGATGGAAAGCGATGACAAGGCGCATCCTTGCTTCCGTGAATGTTTGAGTATTCTGTGGAATATAGAGCTATATTTTCAAGAATTCACTTAAGACATCACCCATCAATGAGATTGTCTAATAAAAAGCGAGGGTAGAGCAAATAATTGATCTTATCGTAACGGTTTTCAGATGACGCCAACGAAGGTTGCTACAATTTGACCAGTCACAATATGCCGGTCTTGGGTCCTGTTGAGTGGCATAACCACCGGTAGTCCATACCAGGACTTCAAACACGGTACTGTAGAAGTAACGAACCGCCTGGAATTCGGTCCGGGCCTGACTTGAAAAGTAGGCCCCTAATGGGAACGTCACGATTGTTGTGGTTTGAAACCTAAAACACAGGTAGGATTTTCCACTTGTGGTAGACCCGATGTAGAGTGGCAATAAGTACTGCGTGCTAAACCATAAATACAGTAAGAGGTTAAAGGTAGGTCTCGACTCATACCAAGGGTGAAGCTGTGCCCTCAACACAGTTCCGGTTTGGTATACATAATACATGCAAGCGATGGCAAGGCGTATCCTTGTTCCCATGAATATTTGGTCATACAGTCGAATTAAGGCTTATTCGTATATTTGTCAGGAGTTCACTTTAAACACAAAAGACGTTCTGTCTGATCGACCTAACTCTATTCAACAGGTACGTCTAAAAATTTTTTTTAAAAATGTGTCTGTTCAACATGTATGTACATCAAATAATTAGGATACAAAGTCACGACTTTTGTAAAGAGTTAACCAAAGAAGAAGCTGTCAAATTATTTAAAATTCCAAATAGACTGAGAACGGGACAATAGTTAGAAGAAGCTGTTAAAACAAACTAAATAAATGGAAAGCACTACTTCGTAATCTCTGTGAAAGACTAAGTAATTCGTGAAAAGCTGTATAAATCCGATACATCACAAGATCAGCATTTTCTTATACCATCGAATCTTAACCACTTATCTATGGCCTTGTGTCTATTTGTCTAAATCATCAGTTCTTCCCATGTTATTATAAGATGGAAGTGCTCGTATTTATCTAAAGTAAACCTTCCGAACGTTTTCAAAATACGAGTAAATGTTTCCTCTTGTAGGCGTAAATTTTCTAGAACTGCTAACGTAATAAAAAAAAAAAAACCCATTTACGCAAATATATAAACACGAACGTTTCACATAAATAAATCGAAACTGCTGCGGTGTGTTTACACATTACACACATCCGAACGATGCCTATCCCAACGCAAACGTGCGTGTAACATCACTTCGTACCCGTTTTCGTATTTTGTAATTCTCATTTGGTTTTCGAAATTTGAAATATGAAATTCCGAGGAAAAGAGGCGAGCAATCTACCTAGGACCGTCGACATTGCCCAATCCTCAGACCCTTGAAACAGTAAGTACCCACCGGATTGCGGGTGATGGCATCCTAAAATTGGCAAAGGGCAAGTACCGCTTAAGTGAGCATAGAAGTGGCTGGGCATTTAGTACGGAGTACTAAATTCCGTTTGCATTCCTCAAACCGGGGGAGTTATTTCTGTTGAAACACTTTAAATAGAGAGCAGACTATTTTTAATGGAGCATTTGTTGCGACTTGCGCAAGTCACGTACAATATGATGAACTATAATGCCCCAAAGGCATTGGGCAAACAAAATGAGAATCTCTCATTCTGCCACTGCATGTGGGAGATAAAGAATTCTGAGCTGTTCTATGGATCCAGAAGGGGGGACAGCACTGAAGGGTATGGTGCTAGGTGGTGATTCTGGGTAAAGTTGGCAACTTTTCAAATCTCTGAAAGTTTTGTGTTTACCCTTCGTTTGGTGCGACTGCTTTGTTTACAACTCATGTTGAGGTATGTGACTTTATTCGTATACCATATGACTGTATCTTTTCGAGTTTGTTTCTTATCTTCGCAGCTGAGTGCAAATTCTGTGAATATTTTTAATTCCTTCCAGTTCAGATGATGGAGAGAGATTATGGCTTACGAATAGGATTTGAGTAGATGTGTGCCTAGGCAGGTGGAATGATAATTTGCAGAATGGAGAGCAAGTAGGTTTACATTAACAAAATGTGGGCCAATGTATGTTTGAGTTATTTTTGGAGTACCAACTTATCGAATTAGCGAGATGGAGGCAAGTGAATGTGCTTAATTTAGAAAATTATGCATCGGTCCGAGAAGATGCACATTGTTCTGGGAACTGTTTTTTTGTAAGGTGCGGAACTCCATTTTGCATTATTTGTGTGTTTTCAACAGAAACTTCATAACATAAGATGTAAGATAAAAGGCGCGTTTTTGAAGGGTATCCCCAGCAGGCCTTATCCCGATATCACATTCAAATTTAGAAAAACATTCGCGTGCTACGAAAACCTAGACAAATAAACTTTTTCCTTAAAGAAGACAGCTTACAATTTTGTAACTGCATTTTAACATATTTTCCACACATTAAAAGAAATGCAAAAAATCAAAAAAAAAAAACTCCACGATAACACTCATCATTAAGAACTTTTTTCAAAGCTCTAAAACGAAAAGCTCCTCAACAGAAATCCAAGGAATAAAAACTGAACGAGTTACCAAATGGACACTGGTAACTCTGAAGGCACATTAATTTAATAGCAGCAGCAAAAGGCCACAGTAAATCAGTGCACAGTCAGATGTGCTCTGAATAAGTCGTGTTGGGTTTATGTCAATTGGAAATTCACTGACGAGTAAACACTTTTACACTTCAATTTAGTATGTTGGCAAAATATAATATGGCACGCTACTGATTTCGAAAAACTTCCCCATAAGACGTGTACTTCCAATTTATGGTGGACAGAGTATAGCTTTCTTCATACTTAAGTGAAAGACCACGCTAACAACAAAGTGTCAAATGTTCTTTCAGTTAAGAGCGTCATATCACAAGGCTCCATCCACGGACCAATTCTCTTTACTTTGTATGTGAACAAAATTTTTTTTTTCTGTACACATGTTTCCGACGATGTCCAAATTGTTTGAACTCGGAACTTTCGTATGATAGATATATTGTAGCTGCAAAGCTTATGAGTGAAGACCTATGTACTATACAAAATTGGGCTTTATAGAATCACCTCTGTGTTAACTCTGCGAAATCTTAGTTACTTGACGTTTATAAAATGTAAGATTTATCGGTTTTCCCAAATATTAAATACAATATTAATATTGCGTGGCGATTGATTGGAAAACTGCTTACTGTCCTATAACCTAAATTGGACCAGAACCACTACGATCAAGCTTTTAGCGAAGATACGTTGGCATTTATGACATTCTACGTAATACAAGGTCAAATATTCCTTTTTCGTAGAAGTGCCGACTTTTTGAGGCAATGAAATCCTCAAAGCCTTTTATGACCTCTGCTCGGTTCCGGAAGACCTTCTGTCGGCTAAAGTAGCCCAGAATCCGTTGGAGAAACATCAGGTAGAATTTCAAATCCCAACTGCAACAATTTTTGCGCCGTTTTTTGTGAGGTATGGGGTCTTTGTCATTCCATTGACCAACGCAGGTTGATTTTCAGCCAACGATGATAATCCACACCAAAGCAAAATTCGCTGACATAAGCCTAATATGCGCCCATGTACCTACAGAGAACAAGGCGACGCCACGCCATGCCAAGAATTTTTTTACGAGCTCCTCGACAAAACATATGAGCTCTTCGAAGTATGAACTTAAAATCGTACTAGGCGATTTCAACGATAGATAGGAAAGGGGGACATCTTTGGTAGGACAGTTTCTAAGTATAGACTACACGACACCGCGTCTAGTTACAGACTTAGGCTTATTGACTTTTCGGCGGCACGAAATATCACTATAGCAAGCCTCATCTCAATACACAAAAGGGTACATGGCGGTCATCGGAACGTGAAACGCTAAACCTAGTTGATCATATTGCGATTAACGTTGGGGGTAGGCTCACGGAGGTAAACAAAAAGCATTCCTAATATCAATCAATACAAAAACAAAAGGATTGCTCCTCAGATTTATGAGCAGAAGAGAACGAACACTAACATTCTAAAAAAGAAGGCAAAGTGGCCGACGAAATAGTAGAGGAGCTACCATAGGAATTAAGTTTGAAAGTCTTACCAAAAAAGATATAAAGTACATGTTACGATCATACATACATATGTACATCCCGAGCTGAATTCTTGAACATTTTATTATAAAAACTATTCAAAGAAATTTCGTCCTGTTTACCTTGACGTTGAGTTGAAAAGAAGAATATACAGCAAACTGTGCAGCGACGAGTAATATAAACATAGGCAGGTAGGGACATATGAAGCAAACTAATAGGAACAGCGATGGCATGTTCACTTCTTAGGTAGCTAACAAAGCGACCCCAAACAACTGAAGTGGTCTGTCTTGTAATCGAACAAATTGAAAAAACTTTTCGGTTAAGAATCGAATTCATCCCTAACCCAGCCAACTCCGTGGTTACACTCCCGACTCCTGAATTACTGTGTAAAAATAATATTGTAACAGTTAGTCGAAAATTGTCCAGATGCTACGCAAAGTCATTCATATGCTTATTTGCTTCATATTTTTATTTGTTTTTGCTTAACAGAACGACTAAAAAGCACCACATGCCAGTCACCCATGAATCAACTTCTGCTCACACTTTCGACACTTTCAAGCACATAAAAGAAAAAAAGAGAAAAAGAGAAAAAAACTTAATTCCAAAAATAAAACTAAAACAACGCAGAAGGCCTACAGAATACAGACGGATACGTACCTATAGTATATATAAAATTCTTGACATTTTTTCAATAGTCCGGGGGTAGCTGAATGAATGCGTAACTGCCACCGCAACATGGAAGTAGACATTGCCAAATTATTTGGCAATTAAATCCAAATATTGATTATCTGATCTGTGTTTGCTCTGTCATAACAACAGTCCAACAGCAGCGCCAGACTATGCCATGTGTGATTGTGCCGCGACAATGTAGTCCCAGTCAGGCACTGAAATGCAAAATGTTCGAGGAATGCGCACATCTCCGTATGCCAGCCACACAAATTTGCCTCAGCCCACTGAGTAGCCACCTTCTGAATGTGATGAACTGACATATTATAGTATTACGTAAAGTCCGCATCATACACAGCAGAAGCGATAAAAGTATAATTTATGACATCAAGATTGATTAGCTATTCTGATTCTGGTTTGCTTCTGGTCCATCTTGTTTGAGTATCTCTATCCGCGCGAAACTCGTTCCAAAATCGAATAGAAAAAAAATCAAAAACTAACTCTGCCAAGAAAAACAAAAGCACATCAAGCAATATACAGAAATAGAAAGGAAAGGATACAAACAAAAGGTAAACAACCCGCATGAAGGTGTGCAAAAAGGGGGCGACCATATGTTAGGGATGGAAACGCACACCACATCTCACACATTGCCAACTTTGGAATGCACCACCACGGAAACAACGACTACCAATTGCAATAACAATGCAGCTGGTGACTAAAAAAAGGGCGTGTATGGTGTATCCCTTGCACCACACAACACAGCACTTTCGATGACAACACCATTAAAGGCGCTTGCAAGGCATGCCAACTACATGAACTTTGATACATACTCCACACTGCACACATACATACGCTTCAAAGGCCCGGCGAAGGAATTATGCAAGGCGCAAGGGATTAATGACCGCCACCGCGTCTTGAATTCGTAATCAATGAGACACCTCACCACCTTACCAACTCATATGGTTACAGCAAAACTTTGAATTCTGAGAACAAAAACGTGCAACGACAAAAGGGTACATCTAGAATTTAAGCAGAATTTCAACTTCACATACCAAGACAGCACTTTCGCGTACAACTTGCGATACGGTCTCCCGAAGCTGGGCAGCCATTCCCGGCTTGTTGAGTCCACGGGTGAATTTCCTCTCTGTCATTTCGTCTGCAGTCAGCTCCAGTCAAGGTAATCCTTTCGTTTGTTGCCTCTTGTTTTTCTTTTACTAAAATTTAACACAGATAATCGGCAATTTATTCACATTTTTCAGCCCGGACTGATAAATCACCGGTTAGATGGATATTTATCTTTTTTCCTTTTCGACTATAGATTTCGTATATATGCAAGATACAGTGACTAGACCGGTGGAAAAGGATGTCTCACGCCAATGGTACGCGCACCGGTGGAACTTCCAATTTCAATTCGAATTCTCTAGCTGCGCTGATTAATTTGCTCTTCTCGCTAATGCTGATCACTTGAGATTTGTTGTAAACAATTTAATTTTACAATACAAGCACTGGGATACACACATTCACTGGATTATAAAGAATTTAATAGGTGAAACGTGAAGAAACACAGACGGGAGGTGAAAAAATCACAAAAACACATTTCGAGACGCACGGCAACTTAACCAGACAACGCGTCGTATTCGACTGTCAGATTTTTGTTTGAAAAAATTCAATGTTCAGTAAAAAACGTATCAAGAACAACGCATGGCATCGCATGAGTTTGACAGCTATATAAGTGGTGCCAGGCCCGTAAAAGCTTCGATATTTTTCAAGTGTTGTCGTTGTAGAAAAAAGCTTGTGAGATTGTACAACATCTCTTAGTACGTCAAACTTTTTCTGTTTTCGTTAACAGAACTTTAGATATGTGAGTGGCCGTGACTCAAGTGGTAATGTATCCCAATCGGACGGTTCAGGGTAAATACCAGCCTTGACCGCAAGACTCTTTTTCAGGCTACTAAAATCTCGTGATTCGGGGCGGGACATTCATACAGTTGGTGACAAAAAAATTCAATTTCTTCTGCTGCCCTGCAATATCTGCAATAGATGATATACAAAATTGTGTGAAGTTTTCCACAGTGAGTTTAAATATTTTTATGTCGGAACAGAGCACTCAAATGAAGAGCCGTTCTATCGTACTCTCCGCATTTTCTCTTTTACTGGAATTATTTAGTCTTTCGTGGAAAATTGAGTAATTCTTTAGTGAAAAAGCGCCTACAGTGCCAGCACCCACCACATTAGTGCCGAGAGATCGCATTCTAGGACAGAGACTTAGAGATAGTGCTCCACTATCTCTAATGCTCTCTTACAGCAAGCCTCCCAGGATGTTATGTCACTTATGCACATTTAAAAATTAAAGTGTTTAGTGAGAGCAGGACTTCTTAGAAAAGTCGGTTTTCTTTGACTCCCGGCATCTTGATATGTCATGCCATCTGCACTTCTACTTACACTAAGTACAACTGTCAATGGAAGTCCTAATCAAATACGCAGGTATCACTCCTCAGAGCCTACTCGTTGGACCTTGCCTAACATGTTTATCGGCGATTTGCATCTTGAACATAAAAAATACTCAGAGAATTCTGCCTATCGACAGCGTTCAGAAAAACTTTATATTCTCGAACTAGCTTGGAAGTTATAAGAGGGTTCAGTAAGGCTTTAAGCGCAGCTTGGCTGTTTCTACAGCGTAGATAATACGCCCTTTTCACCGATTCTTATCAATATAAGTCGTTGTCATTTGGATTGCGCATTTCTCCGCTTCAAAGACAAACGTAAGTATTCCTAACAAGGAGTAATATCTAACGTTGTTGTGCTCGAAAAAATACCAGGGCCACATCCTAGATCTGTTTTCTTTCAGATGACGTATCCACAAACGTCAAACAAGATCACCAAAACCACTTTTTTTTTGAACGGAGGATGGCTTTGAGAGTGCAACCTCTGATATGAATATCAAGGGGAGGGAGATTCACCATAACGTCTAGGAGACAGTCGTTCTAGGGAAAGCCCCCATGCAGCCGAGACAGGTCGTTTTTATTTGTTTTACAAAACAACCCACGCATACGATATACTTGGTCTTGTCATAGTCGTTTAGATTCGGAGGATCTTTCTCAGAGGCAGGCCTCATGTTTTCCGATAGCCCCCTTGCACTTCCAGAAGGCGAACAGCGCCCTAAAGAATTTCAACGTAACATGTTTAGTCCATAGAAGTTTGTTATCTAGCATAACACCCAAATAGTCAAATGGTTTAGAAACAATCAGCTACCTCCTTCACACAAAGAGAACAACCCCAGTTTTGAGAAGATTGACTGAAAGCCCATCACTAGTGCACCAATCGTCAATCACGTCTAGGGATGCCTGCGTTTTAGAGCAGACAGTTGCTGGGCATGATTCAACAGTTAGTACAGTGACATCATCTCCATATACCTGAGTGTAGAATAGAACTATTTAAAAGGTTAAGCAGTAAGTCGATGCCGACATGACGCCGCATTGGTGTCAAATATTTTTTATCCCCGACATCGCATATTGGCTACAGTCAGCATGCACAATCGGGGTCCTAGTATTAAAGTATTCAACTTTTCCGCAAAATTAATTATTAGTCTATTAGTCAATGCCTATGAAAACCCCCACCTTGTACTCCTTGTTGAGTACACCTTCGATTCTGCCGACTGTAGTAATCTTTTCCGATTTTCGGTTTAAAAACTATTCTTACTATTCTTCAGAGTGTGGTGTGTATGCACTACCGGGCTAGGCGTGAAGAATTGTCAACATCTGGTCTATTCTTTTTGTAGGACTTCTGGACTGACCGATAAGTATTCCCGATCGCCATGAGCAGCTTCTCGCACATCATTTTTTAAACTGGCTCAGAAATTTGTGTTAGTGGGAGAACTTAGTGAAGCGAAAAACTCAAGACGTGCCCATCGAATAACTGAGTAAAGTTTTTCTGCATCTTGAAGTGTAGCTGAAAACTGGGTTTGTCGATCCCATATCTATCTAAGGAATTTGTCTATTTCAGGAATTGGATAATTTACAAACAAGACTGCACCGAATTTTTCATAAGGATTTAGATCATGTTTCGAGAATTCAATTGAAAAATCATTTTGATCGATGAGACACATTCCCATATTCAAAGTTTGTTGAATAATTAAAGAATGTTTGTCCAGAAATCACTCCATCCACGACGTGCTAGTGTTTGATGAAGTTTTCAATTTTCATTACATGAAAGCGCGCACAGCGTGAATGGATTGGTCTTTTGAATCACGATTAACACATTTTTATGATCGCAACTTAAAGGGCGATATTTATTACCTAAAAAGCTGCGCAACGTTTTTTTTTTTTTCGGCCGAGTCATATCCTGAAACTGGTTTGCAAGTTTATACGATTTAATATCGCGACTTCTTTTTGTGAAAGGAAAAGTTTATGTCAACTCGTAGCAGTCAATAAGCTATTCAAAGCCAACATTTGTGATGTTATCAACGAAAAAGACCTGCAAATGTCCGAAAATTTGATGAAAAACTTTGTCGCCTTTGTCGCCTTTGTCGTTTGTTTTTCTTTATAAATGGCAGCCCTTCTTTTATCGATTAAAATAAAAACCAAATCACATTCCATAGAAAAATCGTGCGCTCCTGATAAATCAAATTTAATTAATTTTCTGGAAAACTTTTTATAGAAATAACAGGGTTCCTGGTACACTATTGATGCTTCATTTTGAATTTCTCCTCGTACATGGCATTGCCCCACGTGAGTCAACCTGTCACTTTGACACTTAAACTCGAATAAAAAAAAAGGTGTAGAAATTTTACCGAAGGAAAATCCTCACCTTTCTTAAAGCCGTCACAGTAAAATGGCATCAATTTTGCGATCGGGAAAATTACTTCGTTACTTCGCTGGGTTTACGCGAAGTCTTGTCTTTCAATCATTTCGTGAGACCGAGGGTAACTTTGTCCAGAACTCTCAATGTATATGCAGCAGTGTAATAAGGTAAGTTGCTCAGAAATTTCTCGTCCGAATCTATGGTTATGTATGGGGGAACCAAAGCGGCTATTACGCAACAAAACAGATTGTTTTGTAATTTGCACTAAATTTTTTTAAAATTCTTTTGATTATTTGAAAACTTTCCATTTATAACAAAGTGCAATCACTAAGGGTATAAGTTTTGTGTAATTTTTCTTTCCTAACCTAAAATTGTCTTAATAAAAAAATACACATTTCTTGTAGTGGTTTTGCAACAGCCGCTCCAAAGGCAGATATTAGTTTGGAGAAGCAACTAAAACGACTAGATCAGGATGTACGTCGAACTGGTCGAATATCACGAAGGGATATCGAAGAAGTACTCGAAGAGATTCGTCATCAGCGCTCCGCTACCAGTTCTCAGTCCCTGTTGGTGATTCGTTGTTGTGGAAACTTGGTTCCTGAAGAGTTACCCGAAGTTCGTACAGCATTGGTCCAGGAAATATGGAATACATTGAATTCATTGAATGTTCCCATGGATATCTCTCATTACAATGCATTGCTGAGGGTTTACTTGGAGAATGAGCATCAATTTTCGCCAGCAGACTTTTTGGCTGAACTGGAATCGAAAGCAATCGAACCGAATCGTGTGACATATCAGCGTTTGATTTTGCGTTATTGCCAGCAAGGTGATATTGATGGGGCAACCAGAATTTTGGAGTACATGCGTGAGAAGAAATTACCCGTCAACGAGAGCGTTTTCAATGCTCTCATATTGGGACACTCGCAGGTAAATTTATATTTTTCGTTTGCAATCCCTTACTTAATCTTGACATATTAATCTTCTTTAGGCAAACGACATAGAATCTGCAAAATCCATTCTCACTGTAATGAAACAAGCCGGCTTGGAGCCCAGTGCTGACACATACACAACTCTCATTTGCTGCTATGCTCGACACGGTGACATTGATGCCATCCTTCAGACCATCGAAGAATGTGAGAAAAATGAAACATTTCTACTCGACAAGGATCTACTCGATGCAGTTTACTGTTTAGCTGTGAATGGACATGAAGACAAAGTAGATCAGGTACTGGGAAAACTTCGAAAATTTGCTGGTTTTAATCAAGATGCAGTCAATGTGACTCTTCGTCTCGTCAACAAAGGCTACGAGGATGTCGGTTTGAAGATCCTTCGCATAATGCCTCGCTCAACACGTTCCGATGGACAATTGACTGATACGGGTATATTTTTCATTCGTCAGCTAGTTAAGGTTAATCGGCCAATTGAAAAGATTCTTAGCATCTGTAAGCAGTTACAAGACGAAGGACTTAACCCAAAAGCACTGCTTATTGCTACCGAAGCTGGTCTTACCAATGGAATCAATAACGCCACACTCCCACTGCTAAAAGAGCTGAAGAACTCTGGTCAACCAATTCGTCAACATTACTTTTGGCCGTTGATTTGCTCCGCTGAACCCAACCACGTGATTGAAGTTATCAAGGAAATGCAGAATGAATTCGACTTGACACCCAACTCTGAGACCATACGGGAGTATGTGATACCTAAACTGAATGAGAAAAACTCTGATCGTATTATAACAATTTTAACAAATGCTGGCATCTCAAATGGCACAGCTGCCTCTTCGGTTGTGTACAATGCTATTCTTCAATATAAACTTAAAGAGGCTGCTACGGTTGCCGAAAGTTATCGGGCTTTCTATTCACCTTCATTATTGCGTCAACCATTGATTCATGCACTCAGTAAGACCGATGACTTTGAATCATTCATAAAAGTGGTTCGCCAAATTCACGATCATTTGGACAGGGAAGGCATTCTAAGTTCCATGCAATCGCCGGATGCGGCCACAAAAGAATTAATGCCAGAAGAAAGAAAGGGCGAACAAAATTCAAATGAAGGCGAATCGTCTAACAGTGATTCTCGAGTTGAATTCATTGGACACATTGTAAATGATGCTGCGAAATATTTCCGTAAAGATCGTAGTGAAGTTATAGAAAACATTCTCTCTCGTTTGGTTGATCAGGGTATGTCTATGACGAATATTGCTGCATCTCAAATTCAAGAACGCCTTGGCTCAGAAATGACTCCAAAAATATCAGAACTTCTTGGCAAGATGACATCGGGGGATCTCGAACCATTACAGCTAAATACACCATCCCAACGTAAACGTACTCTTGACAAGCTAAGCATTGACGAGTTGGAGAAATTTATCGCAACTCAAGAAGCCAAAGGTGAAAATACGAACAACATCAAACGTCAACTAATCAGCACTTGCTTCAAGTCAAAAAATTTAGAAAAAACCGCTCAAGTTATCGAACGCCTTCAATCAGAGAATTTCCAAATATCCAGCGGAGTTTGGGCGCAACTGATTGATCTGTACATTCACTACGAACGCTTGGATGATGCACTCCAGCTGTATGAGAAAATCAAGACCAAGGAACCAGAATTTCTGTTGGATAATTTGAAAACCGTTCGTATTGCTGAATTACTGATTAAATCGGAGAAAATAGACGAAGCAGTTGCATTTTTACAAAAGAACAAAAAGCAATCGGTTCAAGAGGACGGTGATGGGTTCAACTATATTTCAACCTGCTGGAGAGTACTAAATCAGGTGGCTGAATCTGGAAACTCCGATAACTTGAAACTGTTGTTTGACACTCTGATCAATAATAACTATGTACTGCCGAATAATGTTTTATTGGGACCCCTAATCAAAGTGCACTTGGTAAAGGATGATGTTCAAAAGGCAGTAGAAACCTTTGAACATATTGCCGAAAACTACCAGGCAACTCCATGGAAGAATGAACTTGCTTGTCGTCTCATACAAAAAGAAGATGCAGCCAATTTGCAAAAGTTAACCGATCTCAGTACAAGTGTTCATGGTGAAGTGAATAGTTTGTATGATTTGGTCTTGTCATTTGTTGAGTGCGGACGAATTCGTCAAGCTAGGAAGATTCTTGAGACTCCTGGACTTCGTACACGACCAAAGCGAATTGATTTCGCCTGTGAACGATACAGAAATGAGGGTCTGATTGAACCTTTGGAAGGTTTGATTGAAGCAACCAAAGATTTACAGCACATCGATCGGAATACGATTTACTATAATCTTTTGTTGAGTTACTGTAAAAATGATAATCCCGATAAGGCACTTGGCTTGTGGACAAAAATGCAAGAGGAATCGATTGCTCCATCAGATGCTTTCCTGATTAAGTTGGCTGAGTTTTTGAAGAGCAAAAACATGGAAGTACCATTTGTTGTACCAGCGTCATCCAAATTGTCAGAACCAGTTGAAGTTGAGGCCAAAAAAGTGACACCAAAGGTACTAAAACAAAGAACGGGAACACAAACAGAAACAGCAACCGGGGTTGTGTCAGCTAATCTGCTTCAATTTCGCAACGCTTTGAGAACTAGAGATGTAGATGCAGCAATTTCATTTAAACAAAAACTTACTACAGGTGACCAACTCAGCACCATGGACATCTC
Source organism: Volucella inanis (assembly GCA_907269105.1). Taxonomy (NCBI): domain Eukaryota; kingdom Metazoa; phylum Arthropoda; class Insecta; order Diptera; family Syrphidae; genus Volucella; species Volucella inanis. The sequence goes on from OU026157.1 coordinate 23,156,601, forward strand.
ACAACTAATCGAAGGTTTGATTCATGCCCAACGACTGAATGAGGCCACTAAATACGTGTACGAGTTGCTGGAAAAGGGTAGACGACCAATTCCAAAAGTATTCAAGTTTTATTTGAATAAAGTCGCATCGAATGGAGACGTACAAACAGTTGAACGTATTGGAACGTTTTTAAACAACGAACAGAAAAAAGTGTTGTCCTTCGATAATCGATATTGCCATGCTAATATTGCTGCTGGCACGTCTGAACAATATCTCAAACGTATAGCTGAAGAAATTGAAAATGCCAAGACAGATGAGGAAATTGCTGCTGTAAACGAGAAATTTCCCCGTGGTGGATCGTTGGGTATTTTGGAAAACCACCCGGAACTGTTCCCTTTATGTAAGTAGACCATTTTGTTTGATGATTGATTTAAAAACTACAATTTCTGCCTTCTTGGGCACCTTGGGCACCTCTATCTTCTTTCTTTTTCCTTCCTTCTTTCTTGCAATTGTGTCGCTAACAGAGCGTACCAACAGCTTGCTCAATCTTCATCGTACCTCACATAAGGTGTTATTAACTGGGACTGCAGTTGCCATCTGTCGAGGACGGTGACATATTGAAAAGATCAACTCATAGGCACTTATTAAATTTTTGCTATTGTGCTACTTATAAACGTATTAACCCTGGAGTATGATTTTGTCCTCTAATTTAAGTGTTGCAATCGCTGGTTACAATTTTGCGTTGAGCTTTGTGGTTGCTCAACACCTGCGGACGGGAACAGTAGGCTCCATCCAACAAGTAATAAAAGCACTTCTTTATAGGGACTTCCTCTTCGTAAATACAGACTGGTGTTAAAGAAATTGTGGTCTTTTCAAATCTTCGATATGGTTCTCATTGTTTACATAAATGGCCCTATAGTCTGGTTGCGTAAGGAACGGACGACTGGGTCGGAGCCCTTACAAACATTTTCTCTACACGTTGTAGCCATCTAATGCGACCAATAGGCTTTTTTTTTTAACAAGGCCAGTGTCAACGTTTCCGTTCAGTTGTTATACTGGCTCCTCCAAAGTCTTTTTTTTTTAATATCGTCAGGGGTATGCGTTTAAAACGACTAACGGCATCTTGATACGCCTTTGCTAAGTTATATGCTTCTGTGGCATAGAGCTGAACTAAGATGATTTTAGCCTTATACAAAGTCTCCTTAGTGTTTCTGAAAAGGAAACAGCATTTGATAAGTTTTACTCTTTCTTTAATTTCTGTCAAGTTATCACTACCAGGATCAATAGCGTGGGCGAGGTATACAAGTTATATTTGTCTATTCTAACGACGATCAGCTAAATCCATTTACATACCATATACCGCTTGTGTTTCAATATTTGTAATTGTAGCAGTGACAGTTTGCTGTGCAGTAGTTGCAGAGACTTTTGGAAATATTATGCCCTCGAACGAAAATGGAGACCTTGTCGTCTCTTTTTTCCCATCAAAGGTCACGCAAAGGCATCTTCCAACTTTTACCGAGATTCTTCTTCGTCCTTTTGTATAGCTTGTCATGTTAGATGTTGCAATATAAGGTCTTAATAAAAAAAAAAATAATAATAATAATTAAATACTCACCTAACCCCTTAAACCTATAAAAATGTGGTGAGCGTCGATCTGGATTTCTGAGATTTTCAACAGGATCTACCGTAGTATTAATATTTAGTCAATTGAGGAGTAACTGTGCCTAAACACCAACAATCGATCGTAGATAAATGGTTTCAGGCCTTCATATAGGTGATTTTCTTTTCTTTTGGATCAAGTTCCGTTCAGTAGACATACTTTTTCTTTCAACCAAACCTTAGAGATTAGTTGCCGTATGCTCTGTAGCAAATTATGTATCAGTGTCTTAAATAGCTTGGTAGTTTTTGACAAAACTGAATATTATTCCTAAAATATCTTCTTTTCTTCTTTGCTTTTTCTTTTTTTTTTTGTCACGAGAAGCCCGTTCTCCTCAGTCCGCTTTTGTTCGTTAGGCGCAGGAGCCTTACCTATCCTTCTTGCGCTTACTCGAAAACTTTACAATCCAATACATCAGTTTCTGATTTTCTGATGACTTCTTGGCATCGATGCCACTGGTTGTCAATATTTGACTCACTTGTAAGTTTTAATGATTCATTTAACGTTAATTCTCTTCACACTATTTCTCCGTTGTTGCGTCTGAGATATACGTAGATATATATATATTGTCTGCAATTAGAAAGTGGTCTGAGTCTACATTGGCTGCTCAGAATGTTCGGACAGGGGAAGTACCTTGCGTCGATCACAGTATGATCCATTTGATTGAGAGTTTCGATGATTGGGTTACTGCCATGTTCTTTTATTAACATTAAGGTTATAAAACTGTATGGCTCTAATGATATTTTGTCCGGTAAAAAAGTAAGTTACCCTAACTGCATTTTCAGCCGTGATGACATGTATGTTATGTCCTAATAGCATGCTTAAGCGTTTCATCTATATTCACTTAATTCCTACGTCAATCTTCTCTAATTCTTTTCATTAAATTTTGTATTGTCTAAACCCATGTTCATTTAGATAGATCGTTACCCCTTGGTGAGCCATCGTGTTTAACTTTATAGCTTTCATTTGAAAAATTGCGTACTTTAGTCATGAGTTCAAGTCGTCATCTTAGTTTTCTTGTATTTTTTTTTTTCCATTTGATTTATTCTTTGATCAAAAATATATTTATTCCCTATCATATTTTTAAAATATTATCAATTGATTTCTTTTAGTCGAAAGGTTGGCACAGTCATTTGCAGACAAGAAAAAAATGGCACCAATGAATGTGCTTTGGATGTACCACTCCATTAAAGGCAATGAATCAGCAGCTAAAACTATATGGGAGAAATATCTCGTCAACGAGCCCCGTTTGATGTTCCAACGTATTTTACAAAATGCACGTGACAAGAATGATGAACAATTAGTACAGAATCTTGTCAATCAACTTATAAGCGCTAAGATTTCTGGAGGCGCAATTGGAAATGCATACAGTTGCCTACTGGATATTCAATGCATAAATGAGAAATTCGACAAAGCCTTAGAGACATTAAACAGTGCTGTTAAAGTATGTTCCTTAGAAAATATTAATCGAACAGCTTTGGTACGTGTTAAAGCTGGAGTAGAAGCCAGTGGCAAAAAGTTCGAACACAAAATTCCTGATAAAAAAGGTGTTGAGGAATCATCAAGTAGCAGTAGCAGTAGCAGTAGCAGTAGCAGCAGTGGTAGTGATAGTGATGATGATTCAAAGAAGAAAACAATAGCCAAGACTTAAAAACTGTAACCATTCTATGAAGAAAGATCAATATCGGTTGGCCACTAATGCAAGTTTTTTGTTTAAGTATTGTACCATGCCTAGTTTTAAATTGTTAAGATGAGATAATCATTATGACCTCATTGGTGGAGCCAATATAACCAAATTTTAGCTATAAACATTTTTATTTTACACAATACACATGTAAATGCATTTGCAAATTAATTAAATAACAAAAATAATATGTTTTGAATTAAATCACAAACACATATTTTGTTGAACAAACATCTATCAAGTGAATGTTTTTATTTCTTTTTTATTTTCAACAAATTTTAAGAAAGCGTTAAACTTTTGAATTGAATATGAGCACACAATGAGTCAACTATCAACTCGCTTTTAAAGTTGCTGAACTTCAATTATATAAAATGCAGTTGTATGTCAATGTTTGTATATATATTTTAATTTTTATTTTTTACCTAATTAGATTTTTGTGTCTTCTGTGAAATGATTTTAATACCAGGGCAAAACGCAACCCATTAACTTATCAATAAATTCAAACATAAAACTTAAATTAAATATTGTAGCACAGATAGGTACATAAAATATTTTTGCCGATTAAAATGAAGTAAATACTAGGTGGGGTGAAAAGTAACCTGCAAAAAGGTTATGGTGCTTTGAAGTCCCTTCATATTTAAGCAGGCATGCCAAATTTCAGTACGATACTGTCTTTAGTTTTTTTTTTTTTTGACCTGATTGTTGTTGACGTGTTTGGCATCATGTTGAGTATGGATAAAAACGATTTTCGTTCTCTCATAAAACATTATTTTTTGAGAGGCAAAACGGCGAAGGAAACAAAAGAAAAGTTGGATTAATATTATGGGGCTAATGTTCCGTCAGATTTGAACATCTGATTTCGAGAGTTTTTTGGTGGCTGCAACTCCACTACCGATCAAAGGACAATGTCAAAAAAGTTCATGAAATGGTGTTGGCTGACCGGAAAGTGAAAGTGCGCGAGCTAGCAGATACCAGAAAGATTAGTACTGAGCGCACACGCCATATTTTTGAAAAAGTTATCCTGCCGCTGGGTGCCGTGCATACTCCTGATCAAAAACACGAACGCGAGAGCACTTCGAAAGAGTGTTTGGACTTGCTGATGCGGAATCGCGCGGACTTTTGGCGTCGATTGATAACTGTTGAAGAAACTTGGAACCACTATTACACAGCAGAGAACAGAATGAGTGCCCGGCAATAGACTGAAGCCGGCACGAGTGCTCCGAAGCGGCCGATGGTCGAAAAGGTTGTGGCGTCGGTTTTCTGGGATTGTCATGGCATACTCTTCGTGGACTACCTCGGAAAAGGAAAAACCATCAACATTGAGTATTACTGTGCATTATTGGAGCGGCCTCACATGAAGCGAAAAAAAATTTTGTTTTCGAAAACAATGCACCGGCGCACAAGAGCATCGCAACCACGGCTAAAATCAATGACTTACGGCTCCAATTGCTGTCGCATCCATCGTATTCGCCCGATTTGGCTCTCTCGGACTATTATCTCTTCTCAAGCCTCAAAAGGTGGCTCATCAATAAAAAATTCACAGAGTATTTTGCAGATCTTCCGGAAAATTACTTTTCAGCCGGGATCAAGAAGTTGGAAAATCGCTGGAATAGGTGTATCAAACTAAAAGGGGACTATATTGAATAAAATAAAATAAAAACATTAAAAAATTTTTTTTTTTTCATTACCAAGGAGGTTACTTTTCATCCCATCTATTGTAGTATTAAACCAAACGGCCTTGAATTATCATAATAATTATTCAAACATCACAAAGTATTTTTGATTTTATTTTTATTATGGAAATTTTAACGGGCAGAGCGAGCTGATTTCCGACGAGTGCACTCGTAACACTCATTGTTGCGGTAATGAAAAATAAAAAAATATATTAATCATAGTGCGGTCATAGTCATTACAGATGCTGTACAACACTACCATACAATGTAACAATGTAACATGTAACAACCTACGACAATTAGATTTTGTAGATAAACGTTTGAATTTTCACTTCCCAGCCTTGCTTAGTGTCGTCGGTGATTGTGTTTGTTTTTAATAATGGCAAGCGAACTTGGAGTAGACATAGCAAATATACGCAATCACTTTTCTACATATGTTCACGTCTGTAAATACAGACCAGTTGTTTTGGCACGGTGAAACACAAGCAGACTCCCACCCACACTTAGGTCACATTAATCTGAAGCTGCCTGGCTACGAACTAGTGCCATTATTCTTTTCTCACCCCCGGTTTCGCCATTTACGTGCGTAGTCATGTAGCTTACCAAACTCCACCACAATGTAAATCCTGTTCCAATCCGGAATTCAACTTCATGTGGTTAAAATTGCATCAGCAAACTATTCTCTATTGCTTTATTTACAGAAGCCCCAAACCGGAAAGCAATTCCTCATAATGAAATCGTGATTACGGGCGATTTCAATATACACAATTCTGGGTGGCTTTAACAGACAACACCCGAAGGACGGTGTAAGAGCTACGGAAAACAAAATTGACCCAGCTTTTAAATGAGCCAACACGAATACCAGACGATGGTTGTCATACCGCCAACACCTTGGACCTGTTTTTAAATTCTCACCCTGATAAGTACACTGTTGATGTGCTCTGCCCTCCAGGCTTCTGATTATGCCTTGTCTCCACATACACCTGAGTGTGTCGATGGGACAAATCCACTTACTCGTGAAGTAGCAAGAGCACTTAAAAATCTTAACATACACAAATTCATTGGCCCATATGGCAAAACTATTCCGTAAGCTTTTTTACCAATTCTACTCTTAACAACTCTTTTCGAGCAGATGGAAAACAGCATTTATTCAGCCCGTCCCTAAAAAAAGGCGAATCTTCTCTTTCTTCCAACAGATTCATTGCACTTACGTCCCTTCTTTCTAAGGTCTTCTCAATAATCGGCAGTACGGTTTTCGTAGAAACAAGTCCACTGATAATTTGATGTATGCCTCAAAGAAAGGTGAAACCAAAACGTTCATCAATCTGGCGAAAGCAAGATAGTTGCACTTGATATTTCTAAGGCATTTGACAGAGTTTTGATCAGGCTCTTTTGTCGAAAATGCGTGCATTTGGGACCGATGACGCTCTTCAATGGATTAGAAACTACCTTTTGAAATGTTCAATTCAAGTTCTCTTGGATGGTTTCAAGTCTAATATTAACTTGAATATTAGATTAATATTCTGTTTCCGACACTCTTTTTAATTGAGTGATTAATGATCTCTTGTCTGCCACTTCTAATCCAATACATTCCTTTGCTGACGACAGCGTATGCTAAGCTTATTAAATTTCGATATAAATGGCCTCACTAAATGGATAACCATCAACAGAGTGGAATTTTATTATTCAAAAACACCATACTGTCTGCTGTCGTTAAAGCGTAATTAAAATACTCAGCCATTAGCCATGAATGGCACTTGCATCGTCGAAACCGAAAATTTTTCCATTCTCGGTATGTATGTCAATGACAACTTAGGTTGGAACGCCAAAAATGCTGCGAAATGCCTAGGTTTTCTTAAGCGATGTAAGAAATATTTCATCATCTCTGACCTGTCCACTGGGCTTTAATCCGCTCAAAACTGGAGTACAATCCCACATCTGGTCACGTGCTCCTAAGACCTCTTTGTACTAGATAGGATCCAAAATCGTGCAATAAAAAAAGTGAAGTCAATATTACATTCATTCGACACCCTCGAATACTGACGTAAAGTCTCCTGTCTCACCTTAATGTATCGCTATTTTCACCACCAGTGGCCCACCGAAATTGACAGTAGCACTCCGCCCCTTCAAAACTCGATTATGGATTGCCCTGTTGAGCTCTTTATGTCCTAGCCACTATAACTTGCAAACATTAAAAACCAAATCCCTTTTGCCCACACTATGTGCAAACATCTTAAGTGTACTGGAAATCCCTTGTGCGCGCGCCTATTATAAAAAAATCTCGTTAAACGACCAACATTTTTATCACAAAATAATATTGAGATTGTTACTGCATTCAGATAATCTTACTTACTTACTTATGGTGTTTCCAATTTACTGGACTATAAAAAATTGAAGAAGAAAGAAGCAGAAATATGAGTATTTTATTATCCTCATCGTCGTCATCCAGGTCAACATCAGATAATGAATTTGATATGAAGATTTTGGGCAATGTTTTCAAATATTGAATTACAAATTTCATAAATGTAATTGAAAATGCGAAATAAAAATTTGACATTTAACATGTAACAACTTTGACAGCAAAGTGCAAAGAAGTTTTTAGTGTCCCAGTAGTCCAAATTGTCCCCTCCGGAAGAAACCAATCGGAAACGCCATCATATGGCGCCACAGTCCGGGATGGATTCTAAGCTAACATAATTCTACAGCTAGCACGATCTTTTACTGCCTCCAGTTGCGCAGATGAAGTAGGCTAAAATCCCCTCTCAGTTGTATACGCCACCTAAAATGAAGTCGTCCTCAACTGCGTTGGAGTGGGTTGGAGTTAAAAACTTTTCTCTAACGATGCAAACGGGACACAAAATTACCTGAAGAACTTTTCTCTCGAAGCGCCCGAGAGCATTTTCATCCGCTTTTGTCAGTGTCCATATTTCTGCGACTTCCAGACTACCATATCAGTTCAGAAAACGATACCAGTGGTGAGATCAAACGAAGAATAATTCTTTCCAATCGCTGCTTCTTTGGGCTAAAAAGTAAATTGGCTAGCAAAACCCCCTCGCAAACAACAAAAGTGACCTTATGTTGCAAAACGTGGGGGTTAATAAGATATTTTTCCGAAAAAAATAATGAAAATGTTAAAAATTTTAAGTTTTATAATCTTCTTTAATCTTTAATCTTTTTTAACCTTTAATAATTGTTGACACATTAATTTTAGAGCAACATTTACTTAGAAACAATTAAAGTACTCATAAATACGAGTTCAGTGATTGTCCATTTGTTACCATACACGCATAAATTTGAAAGATGTTATTTTCAATAGGAGTCAAAACACTTTGCTGAATATCTGCAGCACTTGATGCAGTTCAGTAATCAGTTACATAGGATTTGCTAAGACGATATGCTTTCATCCCCACGATGCTCTGTAGAATACGTTTTTAGATTGTAATACCAAAAATATCAAATATCGTTGGAATCACCTAATAAAATTGTAATCTCATACTCAGTGATAGTGGCAGTGGCAGTAGGTCTTATCGAGAAGTTCTTGGAAAATTGTTTTGATTCTTTATTCATTCGAGATGGCATCTTTGGCTAATGTTGTGAAATGCTTTCAACGAATCCTCAGGCAAATAGACGCTCCAAACATAGGAGGCCTCGAGGCCAGATGTATTTTTTCTTGACTTTAGATAGTACCGACACAAGCGTCTTTTTTAACTAATCAGCATACCGTAGTACTTACTGTAATTAAGAGCTTACTTAGGAAGAAACAAAACTGATCATGGGCTTCAACGAACTTATCTCTTCAAATCGATCCCAAGCAAGCTGTTTTCGTTTAAGTATGGTGTGTTTTTTGTGATCCCCTTTTAACTACTGAGTTATGTTCTTTCGTAACTGCCGTGTTCAATTGCTACGGATTTTATGTATTCTTTATGACCTAGGCATCTTATTCCCTATAATGGAGACCTTCTGACTAGAGCGATGTCGCTGTACAATCTACGTATATTTATGTGTGTTTTATGTGCTGAGTTTTATAGCAGCAATGAGCTTGATCATAACCTGGTGAATTGCATGACCAAATACGAAAACTGAGTTGTGAAATGCTCGGTTTTAGCTGCAGATTTGTATAGTGCATGTGAAAAAATAGGGTAAAGAGGTCGCTGTAATAGTTAGATGTATGGTAATATTCATCTGTAATATAAATGTCTTCACAGATGGTCTACATGGATCAAATCTTTAGATTCAAAAACTACTTTCTGATTGTTTTGTCGAAGCAATTCAGTATTCACCAGCATAGTCTCAGAGAAAAAGGACAGGAGCTATATATTATTTTTCTAATGAAATATGACCTTAATCCGAAAAACTATGGACTCCAGCTTTTGTTGCACAAAAAAAGCCGTAATAGTTTGTTCACAAGAATTATAATAGAATGTAACTGCGAATATTTGTCAAACGGGACCTCATTTGGATAAAGTATCTTCCCAATAGTTTGGAGAGACGCACCTAACTTACTATTCATTTATTTCATTTTTCTGATAGCACTGATTAAACAATAATCTACCGATCCGATTTAATTTATTTGTTTATAATAAGTGTGTACAGATACTCATCTGTGTTTTTATGGCATTTGTTAACTCTTAACTAACCAAGTTTTTTTTTTTTTTTTTAAACGTATTAAAAAAGAAAACAGTAAACAAAGAACTTAATAATACTTAATTTCTATGCTCACATATTTCTTATTATGCATATGCTAAACCTCGTCGTTCGTTTTAGTTTCGAAAGTTTCCCTGTCAATTTACTGCAATTTAATCCGAAACTATTTTTCAATTTGTTTACGTCAGCTTTTATCGTCGGTAAATACCTATTACAAACTGGAAATTCGACGACGTAATTAAGTAAATTGCAGCTCAAATGAATTGATTTCCACTGATTACCAGGTGCTTGTTAGGCCCATTAAGCAAATTTTGAACTGTAAATGTACAAAGTTCGTGACCTGACCACTGGCGTAAAATGTAAAAAAAAAACGAAAAAAATCCCCGGTTTTTCATTTTTGCGATTTATTTATACAATACGAATTCTAAAAGTCAACAAAATTTACATTAAACCTAAAGCACTAAAAACGTAGTTCTGCGTGCATAATTCTTAAAATTACTTAACCTTTTTGGACTTGTCTTTTGCCGAAGTACTGACAGCGCCGCCAAGAATCTTCTTTCGTTGTGCGAACATGTGGAGGTACATCTGTGGGAACAGTGGAATGTAGAGCAGCATTACTATCCAGAGAAAGTAGAAATACGAGAATGTAGCATTCCACTTGTTGGGCATTTCTGTAGTCCAAACTTTATGTGTGCGAGCGTAGCTCTGTGCCCACCAGAAGCATAGTAGTTCCCCTGTTACTCCGATTGGATAGAGACCAATAAATGTTGTATAACGCAGCCATGTCACAAAGTATGGCACCATTTTAACGATGTTTAAGGCATAGTAGCCGTAGCGGATAATTTCGGTAACAGACCATGCGAGCAGAGCGATAGGTAGTCCAGGAGATACTTTTCCAGTTGGCGTGGCCATAACAACACCGATTACGACCATCATTCGACTAAGTACTTGGAATGTTGTAATAATTGGGTTACTCTTCACCAGTCCCAAAGCGGCGTTTATAATTTCTAAGGCTGCGGCATTTTGGAAAACGATGACTGCTAATTTGGTATAATCCCAAAGAGTTATACTCGCCCTAAAAGCAGGTCCAGCGATGAGGTAATAGTTTGCGAGCTGATACAGGATGTAACTCCAGCCGGCCACTTGTGCTGCATTGTAGGCAAACAAATATGCTTTGGCCAGAAAACCTTGTTCTTGTTTTGGTTTAGCAGCTTTGGACTGTGACATGATAATTACTTTTTGGTGATTACACTTGACCGATTAATAGGAATTTTTTCCGATAAAGCATTAAGTAAACTTTCACTTATCGGCTGATCGCAGTAACAAATGACACAACCCAACTACTTCGACGGTTAAAATAACACTACGGGACGTATGTGGACAATTGTCAACAACAGGTTTTGGTGTGGTGGATATGTGGAGTTTAGGGAAAGTATGACAGAAGTGGTAAATATGGCTGTCACTTCATGACAAATTAAATGACGTTGCTTCCTGAACGAAGAAGTGAGGCGTTAAGTAGTAAGTAAGTAATGAGAAGTGTTAATAAGGTACAGATTTGTTATTTTCTTGTTACGTCACTGAAACCAAACATAGCGTTGGATATATCAATTTCAATTTCAACGTTTCGAAAACATGAAATTTTGTTTAAGTACAAGCAAAACAAAACAAAAAATTGTGCTTATATAGGGTTTTCTAATAACGACTTGACAACTTTTTTTCTAAATAAAAGGCAAACCATTTGAGATATTTCAAAAAATTTATTATTGGCTTGAAGTACAATCAAAACATTTATGAATGGAACTCGACTTCGTTCATATGGCCACCGCGGGCACGTTTTCAGTGGTCGATTCGTTGGACCCAATTTTCAACGACTCGGCCATACATTTCGGCCGAAACGGCCGCTATTTCGCGTTCAATGTTGGCTCTGAGCTCTTCCAACGTCGTCGGCGTGTTGGCATAATGCAATGACTTAACGTAGCCCCACAGAAAATAGTCAAGCGGCGTTAAATTGCACGAATGATGCGGCCAATTGAATGGCCCATGTCGAGATAATACGCTCATCATACTTACTCTTCAATTAATCGATTGCGGTGATCATGGCGCGATAGCGCTTCTTGACGAGTCCATTGAGCCAAAAATGAGCTTCGTCACTGAAGATGATTTTACGATGAAATTCATCATCTTGGCGCATCTTCTCCAGAACCCAATCGGAGAACGTAGCTCGTTAGTGTACTTTACCATGATGAAAATGTTGAGTTTACTGAATAAATTGACAGTGACAGTTTGATGATTAGTGAAAAAGTGCGTTCAAAAAATAAATTCAAAGCTGTCAAGTCCCTATTGGAACTCTATACTTATGCCTTTATAATGTGGTGTATAACACTCAAATCTGCTGCAGTAAGGCTAACTCTATTTGAGACATCGTTATCGCAAATTCCTAGAGTATCAACAGAGCCTTAGTGTTAAAAGTATTCCAACCAAATGCTTATTTAGTTTTTACATATATACATACTACATATGTCGGGGTTGGGTTTGCAGTTTGAAATGAAGATATGCGATCTAAGTACAACTGATTCGTAACCTACTGTCTTCTGTCCGCCTTGCCTAAAGGAGTGCCACATGATATCGTTGCATATGCTATCATTGGGTTGAGAAATAGATGTGCAGCCTTAATAGAATATCTTTGTACACAACCATGGCGTTTTTCATCCTTAACCACAAATTCTTTCGTAATTACCGCCTTGTATTTTACTTCCGTTTTAATGTCCTCGGAGCTATGTAAAAGTTAAGCCAACAGTTAGTGTGGAAATCTTCATTAAATTAGATACAAATTTATTGTGAAATTAATGTAGAATTTTTTTGATTAATAAAGCTATGGTGATTATGAATGGAACACAACATAGTTGATGTGACCACCACGGCTTCTGTTGCAAGCGACCATCCAAAGGATAAAATTATCGAATTTGTTGGTCAATGATAGCAATTTCAGTTTGGATGTTATATTTGAGATCATGAATTGCCGCTGGGTTATAGGCATGTACCTTACTCTTAAAATAACCCTACAGAAAGAAGTCGAAAGGTGTCAAATCGCATGACCTTGGAGGCCGATCATCTCCTCTAACTGAAATAGTGCGTTCTTCGAATTTCGTACGCAATTAATTGAATGACTAATGACTTCTATGGGTGGCATCACCACCCTGTCGAATCCAGAGATCGTCTAAATCCAATAAAATCAATCTTGGGAAAAAAATAGTCGGTCAACGTGTTGCGGTAACGTTCTTCATTCATTACAACTGTCTCTTCAGCCTCATTTTCGAAAAAGTACGGGCCAATGATACCGCCAACCTATAATCCGCACCATATCATACAGTGACTTTTTTTTTTGGATGCATTGGTTTTTCGTGAATTCTGGTCCCCAGAAATGAAAATTTTGTTTATTTACGTACCTATCCACCCAAAAATAGGCTTCATCGAAAAAGATCAAATCCGATGACAATTTGTCCTGGTCATCCAACATCCAGTTAATAAGTGACCAACGAGAGAGAGTGGAATATCTGAGATGATACCCTGATAGGACTGCTCCAAATGGGAGAACATTTATTAGAACATTTATTAGAACATTTGTCAGGTTGTCGTTGAGATACTCACATCCTACTTAAGCAGGTGGCGTTCACAGACTTAGGCAACTAAGCGGATATTTTAATCAAAGCAGTACTTACATCTGGAGAATTCTACTTTCAGAAGTCATGCATGCATTCCATTATAACAGGAGCTTCAGGAGGTACAACACTGGGACCCAGAGAAACTTTTGGAATTCTGCAATTAAATTCTGGAAAAAACACTTTGGGAAGACAAATTTATTCGCCATGTTCTATGGACAGATGAGTCCCAATTCGCCAGGGGAGAAATCACTCATTTCAACAATTTAAATACCTGGACAGAAAGCAAACACCATCCCATGAAGCTTTTCAGCATAAATTCAACGACAATGTGTGGGCAGGCGTATTGGCTATCAAGCTGATCGGATTCCTCCAGGACTTAATTCGAATCTCTACTTGGAGTTTTTACGAAGAAAATTACCAGAACTATGTATCACTGCCTTGCAGTTAGAGAGTGGTTAGATCGCGTGTATAAAAATGCCTGGATAGGGTGGAATGGACCCATTGTGGCGTCCAATATGTGTATATTTGAAAGATGTTATTTTTAATAGGAGTCAAAACAAGCTAACGTAAAGCTTTGCTTAAAGCCTCTGTATCTTGGGGAATGCCTTTTCGACCCCCCCCCCTCTTTCATTCGATGTTTTTCTCAAAATATGTCAAGGAATTTCCCTTTAAAGTTTTCGACACATTATCTGTAACACTCTGCATACTTTTCGTGTCTGCTCCTGTTTGTTTATCTGAAAATTTAAAAAAAATGCAATTACTGTTCGTTGAGACATAGTAAAGGTAAAGGTACTCGCAACTCAAATTATATTTTTCACCCATTTTATCTATTTTTGTGACACTATGTCAATAATTATAAAATTAATTGCACCATAAAACTGGGTTAATAACTGAGATATTGTATGTTTCATCAAATTTAAAATTCTGATCAAAGTACATATTGTTGCGTTAGATACATACTCGTACTTGTAAATAAAGAATTTCAATTTGCTCTAAGCAAACAAATAAAAATGTTATGGTGTATTTTTGGTGGATTAAGATAATGACATGAGTAACTATTTCTTATTTATATATACTCGAATTAATTCTTGATATTTAAAACCAAATATCAGTTGCTAATAGAACATTTATCGGCTATACTTTTATCAAACAAGATTTTATCCGAATAAGAGTCGGTTCTTTATCTTGACATATTTCAATGAGACTTGTGTTCCAGCCGATGTTTGAAACCACTCAAATGCACAAACATCAACACTTACTAGGCCTTACTAGCGAGATGATTAATGACTCAGTCATCCAGAATAATGCAGTGTTCAAAACTCTTAAATTTTGGTCCTGCCCCCAAAATCGCCTATAATTTTCAATCGCAGACAAAATCTTGTCAGAGCTCCTCCCATTGTTTTAACTCCCTTCCTGTATTACAGTTTCTTCCTCTAAATGACTTTCAATTAGTTAATTTACTGGTGTCGGTAGACTAAGACAAGAAGTCTTTAACTTTCAACCTAGTATGGTCCTTGAAGAAGAAGACTGCCGAAGACTGTTTCTGAGCTCCCCGTATTATTAGGCTATTTAATTTTGATGCGGAACAAAATATCATCGTAGCTACATACATTATTAAGGAACATAGCGGTTAATCGATTATAAAATAGTCAACTAATTTGATAATATTGCGACTAACGCAACACATATTATATACATACGTCCAAGCGTGTAAGGTACACCTAGGAATTTTTCAGACACCACAGAAACGTAGAAATACTGTGAGGGCAGAAACAGCTGCAACCGGTTTCGATTTCGATTTCTCAACTTTCTGCATTAATTGTTGAAGACCAACGCTTACATCATCTGGTTTGATGAAGAGTAAAGTTAAGCACATGTTTCTTCGAAACTAGCCTATGAAGTGGGGCAACATTGAAGAATATGTTTGCTCTACGAGTAAAGGAGAAGAGGTTCTCTATAGCGAAAAGTTAGATCTTAAGAAAAAAGGCATCCAAAAAATAATTAGGTCCAACTCCGGGAAATAAGTAATTTTTGGTCGCAAATGCGTTGACGGCTTGGAAGGAGGAGGTATAGAAAATGCGCATCAGTTGCCTAAGATGGTTGGAGCATTTAGAAGAAATGAATACGCTCAGCCCAGAGAAATAATCCAGTGGAAAAAGACGATCTCGCCTTAAGTCAAAAAGTTGAGAAAGTTTGTTACTTGAGGCACAATACCAACTCGGAACAATTCTCGCCTTGAACGGTGACACCAATTTCATGAGAAAGGCCAGAATTTATCGATTTAGATAGGTCGAATATGCTGACCGAATGAGCAACAACTCTAAGTCAAACCAGTCTTGGTGGGACAACGCGGTAAGGGAAATCCTCAACTCAGCTGGTGCGCCCGAATACTACGATGCTTTAATTTAGTTTGTGTGTGTTTTTAGAGACTAATTGATTGCTAACAGATCGCACTGAATCGGTAGAGTTGTTGTTTGAGGTCATAACAAGAGCGCCTCTCTCACAAAGAAGCTAATGTATGAAACTCGAAAGAGTTTCCTTATTTCTTTGCTAAATTGGTTATCATCTAGCACTTACCGACGTATAATATAAAGTGACCATATAGCAATAATAGTTTTTCGAATTGTTGTGTTTTAGCAGTTTTCAAAGTTATCAATGACATTCAGCTGTTAAAATATTCAATAAGGTTTATCATTGCATCATGCATCGTTTTACGCTTGTCGAACGTGTGGAAATTATTAAAAAATATTATCGAAATTCCGGATCAGTTCTAAATACGCAACGTGAATTTCGTCGTTCAGTGTGCAGGCTAGCCACCAACCAGACAGAAATTGATGCGAAATGAAGAAAGCATAGCCGCCGTGACGGCCAGTATCGAAAAAGACAATGAAATAGCAAAGAAATGTCGATTCGGTGCCGATCAGCTGAGTTTTGCATCGCTGGATTTGGGCCTACTTTTATATAAGATTGTGCTGACGCAACAACTGAAACCGGATGACCATAGACAAAGCAGTGAGTCCGCTAATTGTGCGCTGTAAATGTCAGCCGAAGATCCTGATTTTAGCCAAAAAATCATTTGCTCGGACGAAGCCCATTTTTGGCTCAGCGGCCATGTCAACAAGCAAAATTGCTGTTATTGGATCAATATGCTATCATAATACACTGTAATACATTCCATTGCGATAGTTTTATCCACAGACAAAAGGTATCATACAATGCTTTAATAAAAATAAAATTCTAGGAGTAGTTTCGCTGATATCGATTTCAAAAAACCCATTATTTACAAATATAATACAATAAAATTACATTTTCTTCGCCTTAACCTATATTAAGAGTCATGTAAGTCAGCAAATCATTTAGCCACACAGTAAATTAGGTGCTTAGATGGCATTATATTTCGGGAGGACTATGTCAGCCGGTAAATCTTTCTAGTTAGCACGGTCTTTAGACCGTCCACTCTATTGCGCTGCACATGCGGGCAATAGTCAAGGACTTTTCCAAAAGAAGCTGTTGTATCCCTTTGCTTTGCATACCTCAGCCATCTCAGGTCAATGCCGCTTATAGATTTGGCAGTTATACGAGTATTTCCTTCTCCGAAGGCCACCAAACAACAAACGAGATTAAAAATCACTCTGAGAATATCCAAACCGACCATGGATATCTTCCTCCACTTTCGCTAGCATCTCGACTTCTGCAGTAGGATGATTTGAATCTTCTATAGAGTCTCCTTAGTGTTCCTTGACTTTATTTAACTCAAATGCCTTGTGCGTTCAAAAGCTAAAAAAACAGCGACTGCAAAATGTATGTTAACATTTCGTTTGGTTTCTGAGTCTTGGGCAGTCTATTGTGACACTCTTGTTTAGTCTGCCGATGCTGTGCTTGTTTTCCTGCTGATAACATTTACTTGGTTTTGTCTCATTCACAACTAAGCTAATACTTGCAAACGTACTAGTGATAGTTCGCTGTGTTTTGTCAATTATGCCAATGTCACCAGACTATGAAACACGCTTCACGAACTTTTGAAAAATAATGTCTTTAGTGTTGGCTTGCAAATTTCACGTTATTTTCTCGAATATGATATTAAAGAACCATCACTTAGACCTTTTTTGTCTTAGGCGTTTGATGTCAGCGCTCAGCGAAATTGTTTCCGATCTTAACAGAGCAGCAGGCGTTTCCCATAATCATTCTGCATAACTTAACGAGTTTAATAAAGATGCCAAAATTGGGCATGACTTTGTACAGCTTGTCTCTGCAAATGCTATCATATGAGGTCGTGATATCAATAAAGAGATTATGAGAATCGATCTGGATTTATCTGGTTGAATAGATAGTAACAATAAACAAATAAACAATACAAAACAAACAATACACAATAAACAAAGATTCTAGCCGTTCGATGTAAAATCTCACAGTTCTTCTCCTTGCTTGTGTGGTCTAAGATATTTGCAGACGTAACTTGGCTGCAACCACGAGGTGGTCTGGGTTTATATTTGCAATTTTTTGTTGTTGTTGTTGTTATTTGGCTTGTTGACTCGGGCGACTACTTTTGTTAAATATTGAAATAAGAAATGCGTATAATTAGATCTATTGTTACATATTCTTCCATATATCTACATTGCTACTGGCCGCATGTGGTGTTAGCTAAATTTACGTACGTTACAATCATTTTGCCAATCCAATTTGTAACAACTCGTTAGTGAAACCAAGAGTTTCCTGATGTTTTCACACTTCAACTTGATCCAACTTTTTTTTCGGCCTCTTCGCTTAACATCGGGTGGAACTTCGTTGAATATGGCAAAGCCACCTGATTTACTCACCTTGAAGTTCCTCCTGTATCGATTTCTTTATGTGAATGCCCGCGGATGTGCGTACTTGTAAGATCTCGTTTTGTTACACCCGCTGACATTCGTGACATTTTCATTTACGTCGCTGTCATTTTTCCTTTATATGATACTTCGCGTACATCGTGCAACATTTCGATGCTCATGTTAAAACCCGACGTACGACTGTCATGTATAACAAATCTTTCAGTCTCAGCTGATTTACCCTATTACGAAATACATCTAAGTTTTTACGCCTTTTAAGCCACCTCCAACTGACATTAAATACGAGTATGTAGCCTAAGTATTTGAATTTTTCGCGCTATGACACCTTCCAAATAGATGTCTGGAGTATAGTTTGCTGCTTCGGAAAATCGGCAATGCAGCTATTCGGTCTAAGTACAATTGATTCGTAACTCGTTATCTTTTAGCGCCATTCTCCAATTATTAAGAGTTGCTTGAAGAGCTTTCACGTCATTGTTTATTGCGATCGCGCTATCATCGCCGAAAAGAAGAGAAGCTGTTCCAGATTCGTTGATGTGCTTCTTCAATAGAGAATCTTGCACGACATTAAAAAGCATCCTTGTTTTCCCGCTGTGCATTTATTTTCGCTATCATCGTACATTTGTACGTCTCTTCGTACATCATCTTACATAGATCTTGTCGACAATACATGTATTTCGACCTGTCTCCTACAAAGCCTTTTTGACTGACATGAAGTTTAATAATAATATTCCGTTGTCGACTTCTAGAACTCCTTCGTATATTTCCGTGGTATGCGACATTAATTGTTTAATTTTCCCGTGTCAGCTTTGTCTTTATACAGTGAAACCAGATATGTAGCTTCACTGGTTAGGCATTCGATTGCCTCTCATAATTTCATTGCACAAAATTGTGAGCCATTTAAACCCAAGGTTTGCGATTGTCGCCCATAGTTCGGTAGGTCCGACCGCACGCCCCTTCTTCATTCTTTTTACAGCTTCCATAAAATTTGCAGTTTACTTTTCGTGCGCGACAGCGGAGGGAATGGTACTGCGTGGAAATTCTTCGTTTAGTAAGGCGTTAAAGTACTACTTGTCGCATGCTTATAGGTTGTGGAGATACCTTTTAGTTCCCGAATAAATGCCTGTACTGCTATCGCACGTGCTCTTGCTACCGATTTTTTGCATTTTGCAACGTTTATGGTCGAAATCAAGAAGCACTCTTTCCATTTCGCTATTTCTCTAATTGTACATGCTTCAAAGGCTTGCCTTTTGCTCTTTAGTGCCACTGTCATCTCATGGTTCCACCGCCACGTTTCTTTATGTGGACCCGGTCGTTTGAAAAATCCAGCAGTGTCCGCACTACTCTTATACGTTGTGCGCTTAGTTCTTCGAGACTTAAGTGCCGAAATTGTTTAAATTATGCAAGTTTATTTTTACTACTGATGCCAATTTTCGTTGGTTTTCTTTACAAAAAAAAATTCTTCGGTCAGCAATTCGGTGCTAACTTGCTGGTGGTCCGCCTAAGATCACTTTAGAACCTTTTACTCGCCACTTCGCGTTATTCCAGAATAGATGCTAAACTATCTGCGTTTAGTATTAAAAAGCTAGAATATGTAATCAGGTGTCGTTCTTGCTTAGTAAATAAGTGTATTTAGTATAGTAAGACTGTGCGTTTCTCGTTCCGAAACCGTTTTTCATGGCACTCTGTATTTGTAGTTTGATTTTCCGACGTATCCGTTTAAAAAGCATTTCGTCATCAAAATCACACCTTGCAACAAAGTCAATTAGCGCCATACAATGCTGACTTAGAAGAAACATTTTTGGGTAAGATAGTTCTTGTCTTTCGACGTGCGCGTTTCAGGATGATGCTGATGAATTAAGCATTGAGGAGATTGATTGTGCTCGTCTGGCATCATCTCTCTTTCAGCATACTGACTAGTTCTAAAAATCCTTATAAAACAAGGTATACGCCAGCTCATAGTTGGTTCAATCGCGGCAATTAGTTCGCCTCAAGTCATACTTCTGAAAGTTAATCAGACAGATTATTATAGTGTTGCTATTTTCTTCTTGATAAACACTTGCGCTCAAAAGTCTAGCATTTTCAATGCGGATGAACCAGACTACTTCCTGATGGCTATCATGAGCTAACAACGAGCACAGTTTATGTGTAGTCATAGTACTACATAGGTATCGCCAGGTTGAGATCAGTCAGTGTCTACCCTAAACGTAAAATACTCAACTATCAAATCGTTTTAGAACACTTTAGTTTTTACTTTGATAGCCTTTCGTGGAAAGATGAGTAATCGCTTCAGTGATATAGTGCTTGCAGTACTACGGCTCCATAGTTAAGCCTCATATACCTGCAGTCAGGTGTGAGCATAAACCGGAAACAGAAGGCGGGCTCTGCGGTGTGTCAATTATCACTTTCACAGGAAGGTGATGCTTCTAAAGGCTAACACGTTAAGATGCTAAACAATAGCAAACTGTCACATTAACACAGCAGTAAGCTGTCTGCAGTATGGTGAACCGTATTGATAATATTTAAAAGATTCCAGGAAGTATTCCTTTGGTTTGCCTAGATCCTGAAAAGTTGTTCCAGCTAGAATTTTCCTTACGTGAAATCGAATTGTCAAAAGAAGTCTTGGCCGGAAAGAAGATTCGACTACATTGCTTTCCTGGCTTAGAGTCTGTCAGGACAGGCTTTAATTTAAATTCATTTTGGAAAGGGTAATAAACTTTAGCAGATAAGTTGGCGAAATATTGCAAAAGGTCGAAGCAGACAGAGTACAAAATTAAGCCTTACTGTTACTGTTAGAGCCAGATATATTAAAACAAAAGCAAAGTCTGTCGTTCTAGTATCAAATTAGCACTTTGGTGTATACTTAAAAAGGTCGTGGTCGTTGTATGTACTTTTTATTTGTCCACACAAGTTACAAGTTATTCCATTTCAATACTTATCTACATATCTATGTATCCTATATAAAAATTTATATACGATGTTCTAGATCTTTGATTCTTTTTTTCCGAAGTAAAACTACTTATGGCTCGTTGGGCAGTAATTCCGAACCCCGATGAAAGTAAAAAGCGACACGAAGTGCTTCCGAACTCCAATGAAACAAATTCTTAGACCCTCATACACCCACTAGATGGCATTCAAAATCGTGCGATACTTGTAAATGGCATTAATAATATCCAACAAGGATGAAGGTTTCCTTGCTTCACGATGTTATATCGCTTTTTCCACAAGTAGCGCTCCTACGTAGTCAATTAAGCACTTCATAATGTGCTTAACACCCATTTCGTTGTGAATGCTAAAACTCCGATGAAACAAAAAAGCGACAGGAAACGGGAGAGGATAGCGCGCATGGTGAAACAACTCGGGCAGAATGATATAAAGCAGGGAAAAGAAAATATAACAGAATCGATTAGGGAGCAAAAAGACAGGGGGGTGGTGCGGCACTAGATGGAATGAACCATGATCAGTAAAGGGGGCGTCGGGGATAGTTGCACAATGAACGAGTTGCGGGCATAGTACCACGTATCCCTAGCACGTGTCATCAGTCATACAGCATTGTTTTGTTATTTATCGAGTTTATAAAGTGTGCCGAAGTCATTGAGGTTATAAAAAATAAAATTCGTGAATACTGAAAAATGATTTAGGGTGAGCATCAATTCTATCGCTTGTCAGAATAAAAAAAATTTTTTTTTCTTTCTTTCTTTGAAAGACATTCAATTACGCGGAGGAAAGATATATTGCCTAATAGCAAGCACATTATGGGTGCTAAAGTGCCTTCCCATAATGGTATTTATTAAGTTCTTGGAATGCTTACAGAGAAAAACACAATAAATGCCACGTAGAAGAATATATCATTGAAATATGAACAGGACTCCACTTCGATTCAGACAATAGAAAAATAGGATTTCTATAATAGGATTTTCCATCCAAAAGCGCAAGTATTATCATCATATCTTTGTCTCAATTCTTATCGACCATGAAACACTCTTAAAAATTGACTCACTAAGCGATTTTTATTCGAAATCTTAAAAGAACATACACTACACCTAACGATAACAACATATATACACTTAAAATTAAAATACTAACTGGTGCACTCCGATGGTCTGGATTCAAGAATATATTAACGCATCCCGTTAAAATATTTGAAATCAAAAAGAAAACCAATCCATTACGATTTGTTGCTTCCATTAGTGAAGGCAACTTGATTTGACCAAACTCTGATTCGTGGAATGCAAAGTCCACAAGGATGATGTAGAATATCAAAATAGATAAAACGATGGTGAATATCCATGTGGTGTATCCAAGATTACAAACTCTACGTGAAATTTTAACCGTCGCAATGCAAATAAATAGTATTAACCAAGTGCAAATTGCTGCCATGGCCAGTCTTTTTATCTTTTTCAAGTACTCTCCTACGAGCAGTGTCGTTTCGGAATACAGATAACGTTTAAGGTACATGGATATCAAATAAATTCCAACAAAACCAGAGAGTGAGCAGATTCCTTCTCGATTTGCAAGGATAAACGTTTCTCTTGGTACTTCTGGATCCATTAAATAGTTCGCTAGGCCATATTGAAGGAACCATTCATGTGTGGTTAGAATTATTAATCCAAGTAGCAACAATTGATAGTCTGCCATTATTATGTAGCTTAGTAATCCGCCGATAAGTTTCGTTAATCCTAAAGTGAAAAATGCATTCATGTGGATCCCATATTCTGTTTCGTCCTGATGATAGTCAATCGCTTGAAGAACAACTGTTCTGCTGAATCCCAGAAACAACAGAGGGCCAATAGTTTTTAGGAGTTTTTTGAAATCTCTTCCGTCCCGTAAAGGTTTTGAGACTGCTCCCATACTGAAGATAAAGAGTCCAATACCGGTGTCCATCAAACCAACCCCATATGTTCGGCTTTTTCGGAATGGCTTTGGAAATGATGGAAAGTCTATGGCAAGGATGCATACTGCAGTGATGATGTTAACGGTGGATCTCAGTAACGTCAAGGCAATTGGTTGTTGACCTAGGCTTATGGACTTTTTACCGTCCACGAAGGGAGTAATGTTATTGCTTTTGAAGATGAGAAACGTTAAAGCAGCCAACGGTAAGAATATTATTTTGACAAATTTACTACACACGGTTACATTTAAAATTATTGGAACAACAATGATTACGAAATCCAAGAGGAATCTCCAGGTGTCGCTGGTGAGATGGAATTTCCGAGATGCTACTATAGTGAATGCAACTGAGAAGAGTATCGGAACGATCGTAAAAAATATGTGAAATACTAAGATTACCGTTTTTAGCGGAGTGGCACCCGTGGTCATAATTGCGGGACAACTATTTCCACCGCTGTTGTACTCCAACAGCGGAGCTATCGCTGGGCAAGTATTGGTATCCATATTAGTTTTGAAATTCATTTTATCGTTATCGCAGAAGATTGATAATATTTTCAGATTCTGCTTGCTCGAGGGTGGCTTTTTTTACTGAAGACGAAGCTGACAGCCGTGAATAGAAAAATCACCAGTGAATCTGAATTGTTTATGTGAAATGTCAGATGCGGTATCCCGTCAAATATTTTGAAAGCGTTCGAAGATATAAAACAGAAGTCACTGGGTTTATATCAAAAAGTAACACTGAGATAGGTGAGTTAATATTATATCTGGATTAAGCGAAACATATATGTAAGTACAGATAGTCAAACTCATTTTCTAGCACCCACTTGTTGAACCAGTTTGAGTATCGGATGAAGTATAAAAGACATGTAATGTATGTTGTATTGAGATCGTTAAGGTAGAAAAGTTCCAGACAGAGTTTTTTTTTGTTTTTTGTTTTTGTTTGATTCACAGAAACACGCCAAGATTTGTTTCATGATTGTCAGGTCGTAAAATTGATCAGTAATGAGAGCTCATTCACGTATAATAAGAGGGATCAAACTTTTGAATTGTTTCATATCCAACTTCGAGAAAATGCATGTTGAACCATCTTTCAACCTAAATGTACCTACTTTTTCAATGGCATCTAGTTGATCGATTTATCGTCCAAGAACGCATCTTCCTGGCCTAACGAACTTGAATTGAAGATAAACGTTGTCTGTGTTTCAGGAATCGAGCGCAGCCATTTGTCTTACTTCACCAATGTGAGGTTCTTCAACAACTATGCAAAGAACAATTTGCCTGCTTTAGATATCGAGAGGTATTAGATAAAATAGAATGCTGAGTGTTGTGGAGGAAAATTGATCCGCTAATATAAAAAAGATTATCATAAAACTTTATTTAGTTTGTCACGATTTATAGATTCTTTCGAAACAATCACCAGCAACCACCCGTTGTATAAGTGTAAGTCTCATGATCAAGATGTACAGTTAGTTAGTACAGTACAATTTTTTTTTTTGTTGCATTCTTGCAAGAGAAAAATCTCTATTTTGGCTCTAGAAGCTGCGGAAAGTAAACGATTTTTAAGAATTTATCCTCGTGAGTTCTTAAGCTTCCATTTTCCTTTATCATCAACAGAGTGTAATTCAATGCTTCAAAAACGTAATACTGTGTGCTATGGTTAAAGCGAAATTAAAATACCCAGCCATTAGCCATCAATAGCATTTGCATCGTCGAAACCGAAAAACTTTCTATTCTCGGATGCGTATCAATGACAACTTACATTAGGATGACTACATATTCGACGTCGCCACCAGTGCTCCACAGAAATCGCTATATCATTCCGCCTCTATATATATATAGCGTTAGCTAATATATCAACTTCAACTTTGAACTATGAAGCTCATATAGATTTTGTAATAACTCCGTGGGTAGTTTAGCGACAGCTCTATTGTTTTAAGCTTTTGAGTTAGATTCAAAACCTATTCTCGGCAAGGGAGAAATTGCTTGTTGTTAGTGCTTAAAATCCAAAATCATCCGTTTGTTTCTTGAAAGATTGTGTGCCGAAACTGAATCTAATGTTTCGTTTGTGAATGGCTGTGGCATATTGCTCACTGTAGGCTCTAAATGTACATATTTAAGGCTCCGTTAAAGAGAAATGAAATGAAAATTCTCTTAGCTTAAATCGATCGCTTCACTAATTGAGTTATATAGACGTATATTAAAGGATATGGCTCTAATGCGAATTACAGCAAACAATACCCTTTTTTCGAAACCAATTTACTACAAGTTTATTTTCTGCTCGCGGATTTGCTCCCATATTGTTGTTGCCTTAAACGGATGCCAACAAATCTAGAGACTTGTGCCTACAGTATTAGACTGAGTTTTTCAAATTTTTAGCATTGACTGTAAATTTTGTTACCTTCCCATTCTTATCCCCGGATGCTTATCTCCACGTTCGGAAAATCACTTTGGCAGATGCACTGTGCTTTGGACATTGTTCACCGTACGGAACATTCTTACATAAAATATACACATATATTCATTTAAATAAAAATCCATTCCCTAGTAGTCTAACAAATGCTTGGAGGTATATTGACACAAAAATGCAAGGTTGAAATATGAATTACATAAATTCCCGTCTAAAAATGATTTAATTGAATGGGCCTGACAAAAAACCCAAATACGAGTACATACTTCGTTGATGAGGATTTTCTAGATTTTAAGAACAAAATGCTTCCACAACCATGTAAGGATGTTGTGGAACTCATATCCTCATACAAAAACATTTTCTTCTATAGAGTTTTGCACATTTTATTTTAATAGGTTTAATAGTTTTTTCCTTTAACTAAAATAAAAACAAAAACAAAAACGAAAAAATGACAAAATAAATGAAAAAAAAAAAAAATAAAATAAAAAAAGTTTGCAGTATGTATACTATAATATATAATTTGTAATAATTATTACGCTAAAAACACAACAAAGAAAATGAAAAAGAATATCAGG
The DNA here is from genome assembly GCA_907269105.1 of Volucella inanis. Taxonomy (NCBI): domain Eukaryota; kingdom Metazoa; phylum Arthropoda; class Insecta; order Diptera; family Syrphidae; genus Volucella; species Volucella inanis. The sequence goes on from OU026157.1 coordinate 23,182,596, forward strand.
ACACCGAATATCTTAATCATCAGCCAGCGATTCTTCGACACCGATTGGAAATACTTGAGAATTTCACCATGAGCTGCCTCAATATTTAACTCAGCATCCTGTACATTTGTATCGATTCGTTCCACAATTTCTTCCTGTTCCTTAACCATATGCGCTAACTGTTGGAATATTCCACCTAGCTCTACAATTGTACTTTCGATATTTTGCATAGTTTCGGCTCTTTGTTGGACGTAATTATCAGATTCATCATATAACATGAGTTGCTGCTGTGCTTGCATTTGATTTGAATGATGCCCCGATGGACCGGCTAATAGTGGACGATTTTCATCTGTCGACATATCAATGCTGACCTGATTTTCTTCGCTAAGAAGTAAACTTCCGTGTTTAGCTGTTGCAGCTGACATCCTACTTGTCATTGGTCCTTGACTGAATTGGTCGCGGCGTGTCTTTTGGTGTTTTAAATTCTCTGTTCTTACTTCAAGAATTTGCTTGAAGTCTGTACTCATGGTAGCTAATTTAGATTGCAATGCAAGCACCATATTTGAGGAATGTGATACCAAATGCTTGCCGCTGGTCGTTCGACGTTGATCTTTCGATATATCTTGAAGGCGAGCGATTTGCTGATTAAGAGCATTCAGGTCACCTTTTATGATGTATGTGAGTTCTTGTATCTCTTGTGGTCGGTCATCGAAGAGACTTTTCTTTTTCGCCACTAAAATGAAACAAATTTATATTTTGGATGCAAAAAGTTATTCATTTTTATTAAGAGCATGCGTATGTTCTACAAATACTGGAATTTGTTGATAGTTTTTATGGATCACAAACTAATATTCCAACTAAATTAAACCTGCAAGTGGTTTTTGGCAGAGGATTTTTCAAATCATGATTGCTAAAATACCTTATAATTACAACGAACTGCCTTATTAATGAACGATGTAAGTGACTTTCTTAAAAACGTAGTCGAGATAAGCTAGTTAAGTGTAGAAACTAAACAGTATCATCCAAACCCTGCGTTGTTTGAATTTATATCAATTTTGGTGGGAAAAAGCGGTGCTTTGATAAATCTAATTTTCTATCTAATGTCGGAGATTACTCTGGCTTTATATGCAATTTGAAGAAGTCGAGAAGTTGTTGATAAAAATAAAGAAAACAGTTCCACAACAAAAATAAAATACTGGATTTGACCAATGCTTGGATTGATTTGTAATTATTATCGATAACCCGTATTAAGGTATTGGTTGGACCTACTTAAAATGAAACCGCATTTGAAGTAATGATATAACATTCTTCGCCCGACTGAGTCCATAGGAGATGCGGAAGATATCACACAGGAGTCAACAGTATCAAAAAGAGAGTCAACCACATTAGTTGCAAGCTGGGGCGAATGTAACAACGTGGTATATACTTGTATGTATAATCTGCGCTTGAAGACAGTAACTTTAACACAAATAAATTCGAATTCAATTTTAACTGACTTCTTAACGAGTTGGGGGTCAGAACGATCCAAAATTGCCAGAAAGACCCCTCGATAATGCAGCTCCCTTGCATTTTGGTAATAAAGTGATAAGTGTTTGGGAGCGTTAATGATGAGTGGAGTAAGAAGTGGTGGTAGTTTTTAGAGCTAGAACGGTTTTTTTTACAGGTGTAAGATACGCTTAGAAGAAACATGAGAGACATGAGGAGAGATCGTTAGCAACATCTGTAGGGAAAATATTGAAGTTTTAATAAAAATTAACGAAAATTTGTCGAAAATCTTTGGGGTCGGTGGGTAGTTTTTCTTGTAAGATTGAAATCATAATATTTGTTCGAGTTGTGCCATGGATGCAAATAGAGTCGGGCACAGGCAAACATTTTGGTGAATTTGTCTGATATTGACATCTCATTAGAAATAAAACGAAGAGTTACACTTATCATTTCCTCTGGTTAGACCAATTAATTCGCTAATTTGCGAATACGGCCTTGTTTAGAAACACTAAGGTGACTCTGTATAATAATAATAATCTTGGTTTTGACCTATGACAAAGGCGGATAAAGACAAACTTGGTCGTTTTGAATGACTTTGGAGTAAGAGATATAAAAGCAAACTCTACGAGCTTTCTAGTAACATGGATCTGATCAGAGAAATGCGCATCAATCGCTTAAAAAAGCTGGAAAATATAAAGCGATTGGATATTAGCACTCTATCTTGAAGATTCTTTGAGCCCTACCCGTAAGGTTGGTGGAAGGGGACCTGAAACATTTTGCAGTGCGCGACTGGAGGTAGTCGGATATAAAACGCGCTCCGTGAATTAGCATATTGGTTGTGACTTACGTCCTACCGGTCTGTAAGTAAGTAAGTTATAGATGATGGGGTCGAGTGCAATTACCAACTCACATAAAGGATTCGTTTAATGGAATCTTTAACCCGAGACAAACTATAAAGAGAGTAGATTCCTTAACATACATGCTGTCATATACATTTTTTAGCATAATTCTCAAAAGAATTGTGCAATAACACAAAAGCTTTAAAAAAATTTTTAAAAATAACTTGAATTACTTGCTGTTTACTATTCGAAGCAAAAATGAAGTACAAATTGTCAACAAAGAGCACCCAATATAAACTGTTTGGATTGATACTTCCAATAAGAATTGGTACATCATCAAAACTCAAAATATGTGCAAGAATACAGTTTGGCTTATAATCATGTTTCTTCAAGTTGAAATGACAACTGCATTGCAAATTGATATCATTTTTTATATGACAATGTATAGAACCATAGACTCCATCGAAAGAGGAGCAATATGTGCGGACTCTTAGTGTTGGCGGGTTCTTCATAAAAAATATTCAACGAAAAATACATGAGCTTTATCTAGTCAAAACAAAATGCGCATTAGACTTTAAAGATGTCGTTATGTTTAACCCCAACTTGTGAAGAAATATTTAATGGGGTAGAACACATAAGCAAGTGTCAGTCATTCAAGAACTGCTGTATTTCGACAATTAGATGGACTACTATCAAAGTAATAGACGTTCAAATTACCAACAAATATCTAAACAAGAAATAAAAACAAAACATGATTGAACTTACAAAGTGTTAGCTTTTCCAGTTTCGCATATGTGCTGGCAATGTTCTTGCCAACATATTTTGCCACCATCATAAATTCAGAATGACTTTGAATTTGTCGTGCTTTACGTGGATCCTTAACATTCACCGCCCTCGATATATTTCGACTTTGTAACGAACGAATTGCATTTGCAAATTCGCTAGTTCGATCTCGTGCTGCCATCACTACTACACTGTCTTTATCAAATGGATCGTCTAACTGATTACTGGAATCGTCTTCTGGTTGATTAAAATGCTTTTGATACTGCTGTGGACCAAAGTTCGAGTTACCTTTGGCTTCAGTAACTGTTGTTGTTGCAAGTGGTGCTTGAATGAATGCCCTTAGGGCATTTCCTGAAGTTATCTGAATACGATTGGATAAATTGCGTAAATTCCACCCTTTGGAGTATTTTTTGTTGTCATCCGAATCTTGTAGCTGTGTATTAAGTTGTGTATCGACCAAAATTGATGTGGGAACGGTTGTGGTTACTGTGCCGCTTAAACTTTCGTCTGCGTCAGTGTAAATTCCCGATTGTAAACGACGTCTAGTTTGCATTTCATAATCAAACGGGCCAAAACGAAGATAAATGTATTTCAGGGATTCAGATAGTACATTCAAATTGATGAGATTTTTTGTCCTTCCTTTTGGTTTTGTTTAACTTTTTTTATTCTACTCTTTTTTTTACAATGGGAAAATGTTTTCTCGATTAATTTCAATACAAGTGACTCAGCACCTCAATGTCCTTGGGAAAGCTTTTCGATTGTTTCTTTCTTCCGTAACTAGTGCTGTTGGTTTCGTTGGTTGGTAGTATGCAGTTAAGGGATAATATTTTATTTTCACAGATATCAATTTAGCAAGGCAATTTGATTAACTCTTGAGAAATTGAAAAAATTAAAAGTAAGAAAATAAAAAAGAATAGAACACTTTCGACACGGACTCAGATGACATGACATGATACGTGTACATGTCAAAGTTGACATTGAATTTGAGGTTAGTCAGAGTGTGAGAATCCAGGTGCCGTGGGAGTAGTTTGATGATGAAGAAACAAATTTCGAACTTCGAACCAAAGTAAATTATTTGAATATTTGATGGTTGACTCGGCAGGCGCTTGAAATATTTACACGACACAATTGTTTCGTTATTCTTTGCGCTTTAACGTAAAATCTATACAGGTAGACACTAACCCATATTTAAATTATGGCGAGTCAGCGCTCAAGCGACTGTTCTGCGCATTGAAAAAAATGTGTACACTTCATGAATGAAAGAATACAAAATTACGCCGATGTCTGCTCAAATTTGTTTTGTTCTACAGAATATATTTCATGAGACTTTTGAATGAATGAAGTGCTAAGGGCAGGAAGAAAATTGAACATGTTGATATAGATTTCGGCTAATCTGTATCAACTAATATTGATCGGAAAATAGCGAAGAATTGTGTTTATAGCGTAGTGCTTGCACAACTCTCAATAGTGATTCCCAGTTACAGATTCTAGAGAAAGCCCAAAAAGTCTAAATCAAAGCTAACCACTCATTTATTGAGACGAGCTCTATATAGCCTTGCCTGGTTTTGCATTCCTGGTTAACTCTATAAATTGAACAGAATGACAATGATGAACGCTCGCTTTGTAATTGCCGAAAAAAATCTCACCGAGACCTTGATGTCAAGTAAGGATTCTAGCAAGTCGTTTTACAACTGCTTGCATACGCTGGTGACATTGACATCATTGCCAGAATGTAGTGAGTTTTCACTGGTGTATTTGCAAGTACTGGAACAGAAGCGGATAAACTTGGATTAAATGTTTGATAGATTTCTCAGAGATCTGATATGAAAGGCGCTAAGTTCTCAAAATATACTCAAGATGTAATGAAAAAATGCGGCACAGCCCGGAAGAACTTCTTTTTTTTTAGCTGATAATAGAGCTATGATGTACAGCGATATGCCAGTCCTATGAGCAACTTTTGGTAACTACCATATAGAAGATAACGAATTAGTCGTACTTAGAGCTAATATCTACGTTGCTTCGAGCCCGCAGATTTAATTCCTTACAAAATGTGATCCTATAAGAACACCAGGTATCCGGTGATTCATATATTAAGAAACAGGTATTGTAAAAAAAACTTCAAAGAAAGTAGCAAAACAAGTTCCAACACAAATTCGTAGAAGGGGCCAAAAGAAAAATAACTTGATTACTCAAACGCAGAAACATCAAATAGAGCAGCCTTTTGCGCTCTACTAACAGCATTAGTAACATTAGAAGAAAAAACGGAAACGGTAAAACTGGATAGTTTTTACTTTAAGGCAGCCAGACATTTTGTCTGCCACGGTTTTACTGATAATGACACCTCTTCGCCGGGAATCAAACGTAGAGTTACACTTGTCAATCGCAATATACATAGAAAGGTCATATCAAGAAACACTAAAGAGATAAGGTCATAAAGCATGTTAAAGCAAAGTCCCTTAAGCGGGCGCAAATTATAAAAAAAAATTACACAGTTCTGTTCTATGACGAAGAAGTATGGGATCAGCAATCAGCCGCCTGGGACAGGCAGAGCAAATGCATATCAACGCTCCGGCCTGAAGAATGTTCATTTCCTATTCGCAAGGAGGTCGTGAGGACCTTATAAGGTCCACACAACTGGATGGTGACCAAAGACCTCAGTAACTGAAGGGGCTTATTGGTTGCTGTTTAAGTCTACTTTAAAAGAAGCATCGTTTTGGGTTCACTTTTGTGAAACAAAGTTAAGTCAAATAAGAGCCTCACAAAATGTAATCATTTCTTCATAAAAATGTTTTGCATTAGTGCTCTGGATTGGGTGTTTGGTAGTTTATAGCCCACATGCTTCAAAGTCTGTGTAATTTTTGACAATTAACGGTATTGATTTTCTTCACCTTCTTTTATTACATTTCTAAGTTGAAAGTGAAGTAAGAAAGTTTCCAAAATTTCAACATCAGAGAGAGGATAATGATGAGAAGAATATAAAGTCATTTTGCATTACATGCAGAATATTTTCAACCTGATGTACTTAAAAACGATTTTTAAAGATCGTCCTTAATTTATTCTTTATAATCGTGTAAAAGAAAGCTATAGAACTGAGTTTTCTCTAGGTCATAATGATACTATTCGCATTTTATATGTAGATATGACGACTATAGCATATTGTAAGATATTTTTTGTGTAGAAATTGGATATAATTTAACCAAACAGGCGTAAAGATCCTTGTAATCCCCACAACAATTCATAAAAGAGGTAGAACATTTTTATATCTCTGAGGATATTCAAGCTTCGATTAGGGTAGTAACGTTTACCTTTAAATAAGTTGGAGAAGGTTTTTGACAAGCTAACGCGGAGTACATTGGCGATGCTGACTTGATCACGCTGCAACTCAAATTTTATTCATTTTCAGTGGTCCAAAACTATCCATAGACTGATATACGTCAATTAAAAGACCGTATAGATAGTACGTTGTGAGTGAAATTGGAATAGGTTAATATAAAGTATTAATGTTATACATTTTAGATTTTGCAATAAAACTTTATTCTAAATATGAATTTTACAAACGCTTTTTGTAGCCCCAGAGAACTTTAAATATCCCAGATATTGCCCAGAGCAAAATCTCTGACTGAATTAGTTTTGAGGTAATAAATTCCTCTAGCTTCAAACGGCACTCTATCCCCCATCAGTATAGCTTGTCCAGTGCAAGTTTTATTTTTCACGTCGTTTAGTGATGAGCAGGGCTTAGCATAGAATCCTTTCTCAGTGTTTATTGATTCGGCAAAGTATTCATACGACCGACCATGACTGCATCCAGCTGTAGATCAAATGAGCAAAATGAATTAGGTATTAAAAACTATACAGAGGTGGAAACCTACTAATTATTTGATATATCTGCCCACAACCCGGTTGAGGTGGGTCGCCTCCATTAGGATAGAAATCAACGAAACCGATTGGTTCCTTATAACCCAAAACCCCAGCACAACTGTGAATAACATCGACGAATTCAGCATCGGTGCGATCTAAATGATTCTCAGGGCCGATACAATTTTCAAATGCTGGACGAGCTGGATCAAGTCCTAAATAGAAAACTGAAACCGTTTATCTCTTGGAATCGATGAAATAAATTTAGGAATCACCTGTAATTCTACCAACTCGATGACGAGAATATGATCCAGCGTACCCCATGATATGTGCTCCGAGACTATGACCAAGCAAATGTATTGTGCTGGGATTTGCTTCCTTTTCTTCTACCAAGAGGTTTATTAATTTTGCAATAGCTCTGCCCACTTGAATGGTATATCGTGCTGGCTCCAAATAATAAATACTATCTGCCTGATCTTTCCAGTTGATTGCTGAAAAAGGAACTCGAATATACAATATTTCTAGGTCTTTCAAAACACTAATGAGTGATTTACCAAATATGTTATACCTCCCCTTTCTACGATAGCTGTTCTTTATCGACTGAATTGAATTACTCTGCGAACTGGACTTCCAACCGTGAACCAGAATTTTAGTTTCCAGATTTGGATTAAATTTCTTAGCCATTTCTGACCAAGTGTCACGTTTACGTCGCAAAAGCGTTCCAGTAGCAACCCAAAATTGTGCAATAATTGGTTTGTCCTCTTCACTGGGGTATAATTCGAAAGTCACTGTTTTACTGGAACCGCTATTTCGACTTGGCATTGGGGGTTCCACCAAATATGCTATTTCAGGGACACCGTCTCCATTTGGCATATAAATCCAATCTTCACCATAATTCTCTTCGGTCATTTCGATTTCTTGAGATAGCACATACCCTTAAGAATTAAAAAATAATTTCTGTAAGTTCTCAAACTAAAAACTACAATACTTACCGTAAACTAGTAATGATATCCAGTAGATTCTAAAGCGACAATCCATTTTGGCAGTATTCAGTGCAACGTTTTTCTAAGCAACAAGTAGAAAGTGCAATCCAATTTATAGATACTATTTTAGGAAACCTTGAAAAACGTTGTAAATTATTAATCAAAATACTACCCCAGGGTTTCGAGTTTATTTGCAAAAAGGTTAGTGTGCCAAATGGAACTATTTTGCAAGCTTACAAGTATGTAATTTTTATGGCAAGCAATGTCTGAATAAGCAAAACTTGCCAATTGAATGAAGACCCAATTATTGGTACACCTTCAGTGGATTAAAATTTTCTGTCCCTGACTCTTATCGGAAAATGAATGATTGCTGTGAGTCGCTTTCCCTGCAAACTTTGGTATCCAGCTGTTAAATAGCTTACAATTGAAGTTCTTAATTAATGCATAGCTTATCAGTGTTATACAATTAATTGGGGAGGAGCATAAAAACGTTTGCTGATATGCATTAGAATTTAATTTGTTGAATTTAGTATTTACGAGTATGTACTCGTAGTTTGATTTAGAAATTCAATTTAACATGCGTCCTGTTCACGCGATGGGACTAATGGAAACGATACGAAAACTGGACATCACTTAGCATAGCTTCTTCTTCGACCTTAAAATTGATGAAGGGATGTAGAGTACCGACCTGGGCTTTTACGTTTATTTTTCTTATCCCCCGAAAGGTGAATATTTGCAGGGTTGTGGTCTTTTCTGGTCTAAAATATCAAGGATAGGAACCGATCAGACTGAGAGCTGAATACCATAAGAGTTTGTGAGTATGCGATGCTGAGAAAATAAATGCCTCAGTGTTTGGCGTAGTTGAGAGAATCTTTTATGGGATTGCTGGGATGAAGAGATTGAAAACCCTTTAAACTTCGTCAACTGTTGCGTGTATTGGACCTATACCGCAACCAATACAAACTGATGACATGGCAAGATCGTACCGATAAAGGAGAATATTAACGGATGTCAAAATAGCAATGATAGTTTTTTCCAATTGTTATGTTTCAGCAGCTGTCTAAGTTACCAATGATATTCAGTTGTCAAAATATTCATTAAGATATACCATTTCATCATGCATGGTTATACACTTGCCAAACGTGCGGAAATTATTAAAAATATTATCGAAATTCCGGCTCAGTTGTAATTACGCAACGTCGTGAAATCGGTTGTCATCATGGCTTCAGTGTGCAGACAATTCGTCGCACCATCAGATCTTAAGCCACCAATCAGACAAAGATTGATGCGATATAAATAAAATATAGCCGCCATAGCGGCCAGTATCGAAGAAAACCCAGAAATGTTGATTCGGCGCCAATCAGCTGAATTAGGCTTATTTTGCGGTTGGATTTGGGCTTATATCCATATAAGATTGCGTTGACGCAAGAATTGAAGTCGGACGACCATAGACAACGCCGTGAGTTCGCTAATTGGGTGCTGGAAATTTTGGCCGGAGATCCAGATTTGGGCCACCTCGCACGCGACCCATTCTTGGCCCAGCTGCTATGTTAACAATAATTATTGAAGCGAACAAAGATAGACTTTTTATTTCCTTCAAAATGAGGAAGGAAGCACCGTTACTGTCAATGATATAGAGCGATGTTAACCGATCTTCTGTGATCAGAGCTCGACATCATCGATATATCCGAGCTGTGGTTCCAATAAGACTACACTACATGCCATACAAACGACGCAATGTTCGTAGTTGTGAAGGGGAAATTTGGCGACTAGACAGCGTTCATCAATTGGCCGCCGCGATTATGCGATTTGACACCACTCGATTATTTTATCTGGGGCTACGTTAAATACTTAGTCTACGCTAACAAGCCAACCACTTTAAACGAACTCGAGCCAATATCTGATACGCTATTGAATGAATAACGCCGCACATATTCGACCGAGCCGTCAAAAATTGGACCGACCGCTTAAAGGCCATTTGAATTATGTGCTTTTCCACACATAATAGCGTGAACGTACTTTCAAAATAAATCCAGAATCAATTTTATATCTCACACTGTTGTCGTTTTATTTAATTTTTTTTTCCTATCGTTCTTATCTGGTTACCCTTTATATTGATTTGCTACGCCGGTATCGTTGCTCTTCTCACAAAGTTTACCAAACAATAAACAATGAATTGTTTCTTATTTTTCATAGCCCTTAATGTTCCATATTCTATAAAAATTTTCCAAAGAGTTACAAATTCGTGAAATTCATTATTTGTTCAAGAATTTAATCTACAATATGAATTGTTAGTATGTTTCGAATTATGTACTGCAAAAGAAAATAAGTCCCTATATCCATAACAACTATATTCATTTAAACTTAGGCTTGCTGTAGGAAGTATGGATTTTATTAAAAGCAGAAGAAAATTTCCTTATTTGCTTCAATAATAGACCCGAGCAGGATTCACCCGAATATTTGTTAGTGAAATATTCCATTGAATATACACATCATGTTGTTCAAAAAGCAACATTATAGACCTATAACTCTTATCATAAAAGTATGCGTTAAGGAGTATCAAGAAAGCAAAATTGGATTCAGTTCATTAGTAGTTGCTGTTTTTAAGATATTTTGTGACTTACTAAGTAATTTAGTTCGCTGGTCTAGTCCTGGCTCTACGACGGCGCAGGAAATTTTCCAAGAAAATCTTGTAGTACTATTGGTCGTACTACATAGGCTTGAATATTTCATAGTGTGCTTTATTCCCCCTGCCTACAAGATGCTGTTTCAAATTTTGCTGTGGAGACATTTTGCTTTGTCTTATTTCCTTATTAGACACATTTTTTTCGTTGAAAAAGCACTCACGCCGTGAATGCAAGTGTAGTGGAAAATACGGTATTGTCAGTTTGCCCTTTTCTGTATAATATGCGCAAAACTTTGAGACGACGAAATTCTGTAATCTTTGTCTTATTCGCACAAAACTGGAACAAGTGCAATTTCAGGTCATCATCACTCGTGAATAATTGCCCATTGAAAGCGTTTTGCAAACTTCGAAACAAATTAAATTCTGATGGTGCAAGGTCAGGGCTGTATGGCGGATGTGACATCATTTCACAAATAAGGTTCCAAAATTGTTCACGTGTTACCCAATATATAGTATGTGTACTCTAGTGAAACACCTATCCTTTACGATATGCCAATTTTGATGTTTCTCTTTGGATGTATCCTCCAGTTTCATTAGTTGTTGACTAAATTGATCGTTTGGTTCCTTAGACGAAGCTCAAAATACACGATACCTAGTGTATATAGTCCCACCAAATCCACAACATAATCTTATTTTAAAGAAATTTAACTTTCGATGTGGCTTATGCTGGTTTAGCATGTAGACCATGTAATAGACCCTGATCGCTTTCGATTCATATTGTCGAATTTTTGATCACCAGTGATGATTCGTATCATAAAAGAATCAATTTCCTTGCGTTTAAGATGTGTTACTTACTTAAGCTATCGCTACACTTTGGAATGGACCTCGGTCTCAACCAACAAGCGTCTTCAGCCAGCTCGATCTTTAACTACGTGCCTTAGGTTTCGCACGCTGATGTCGTCATCTACATGCACGCGCCACCGCAGCCCCCGTCTTCCTCTGCTGCGCTGTCTTCCGGGGACGGATCCGAAGACCTTTCGGACTAGAGCATGGGTATCCATCTGCTCTACATGACCCAGCCACCTCAGCCATTGGACCTTCGCTCTTCTGGCTAAGTCGATGTCGCTGTACAGTTCGTGGTTGTATAATATATTCTCCTCCACTCACCGTCAATGCAGACGGGACCGAAAAATTGTCTTCTTAAATCGTCAAGAGCATTCTCATCAGCAATAGTTTTACGTCATTTTTCTTCTCCGGAGCACGGAGAAAAGCCCAAACTTAAACGCCATAAAATCCGTTCGCTTACAAATTTACTTTTCGGACTTGACAATAATAGGTTTGTTCGCGTCATTTCGTTCACGACTTATTATTGATTGGCGAAATGAACCAAATTGGATCGAGAGGTGCTCATCGGTAAAAAGGACCGAAGAAACCAATCGCCCGAAATTGTGATCAAAACATCATATCATGAACCAACATTTAAATAATAATTAATGATTTTCAATTCAAACTTAGTTCCTGTTGTTACTGTTTAAAAGAAAGTTCTATAGTTCTTAAAAAAAAAACATGACGCTTAACGAATTGAGGATTTATACAACTTTCCAGAAATTGCGAGTAATAATAATTTCAAACTCAAAGTAAAAGAACTCATTCATGTAGGTATTGCTTTAGAAAATATTTAGTATTAAAAATACTTTTTTTTTAGAAAAAAAAAAAAAAATAAATAAATAATAAATAAATAAATAATATTTTACACCCAAAACAAATCAAAAAGAAGCGGCAGCACACCCTGTGTTCTGGAGAACTGTCATGTCACCTCCACCTGTGACGTTTAATTCACTGATTTTTTTTTTTATTATCGCACCAAGTAATTTAACAATTTAACTCTTACGATATATTGTAATTGCTAATTAAATTATCTTTTGAATAAAACTTAAGAGAAAAATGACTTTATATCATTTCGGAAATTGTGTAGCTTTAGTTTATGTGCCATTTTATATGACATACAAATACTCAGGATTGTAAGTAAACTAACCTCAACGTGTGGTACATGTTTTCACTCATGAATCGCTGAATAATTTCCCAATAAATCAATTTATCTAAGCAAAATTTGTATTATAGGTCAGAATATGGAGCTTTTTGGAAATGCATTCAAGCTGGCGGTATATACATATTTACTCAGCTATGTAAAATGTTAGTTTTAGCGACGTTCTTCGACTCGGAAACATTGACAACGACCGATGGATTCAATTTCCTTTCCGTAGGACTGATGTTGCTTTCCGTAAAATATTTGTTTTCATTAAGGTTTTCTTTTGATTACAGGAACTTCTTCGATGTAGTGTAGATGTAGCTGACCTACTTGGATTTGCAGTGATTTTGTCGAGAATTCCTGGTAAGGGACATAGTAAACTCATTACGGCAGGCTTAGGTTGGGCTGCTGCTGAAGTTGTGCTTTCCCGTGGACTCATGCTATGGGTTGGAGCTAGAGGAGCTGAATTTAGTTGGCTCTACATACAAAAATGCTTGGAATCAAATGTTTTATTGGTTCGAATTGGAGTAAGTCATCTCAGTCTTAACCTAATCTCTTGTATTATCTTTAGATACAACATATTACAACAGCTACACTCATTTGGTTGTTTACACGTCATGATTTGAATAAAAAATTGAAACCTTTGGTTACGTTCTTGCTGGTAGCAACTGTCTTCAAAGGTGTTTGGCTTGAGGGATTGCTTAGTGTGCTATCTCTCGGTTTGTGGACAACTATTGCATTTAAGGCACTGACAGCCGCTGGTATCGGATTCATTGCTCTGCATATCTACACCGGATTAGCTCAACAAATAGGCATTTAAGTAAATTTTAATAAAAGTTATTTGTATTTAATTTAAATTAAGAAAAAATTGAAACAAAAAGGAATTATTACTTATGAAAATGTTTCATTTAATCTTCTGATAAGAGCCGTACCCATTTGGATGGATTTTATTGCGTTAGTTTCGGTTTTTTCCAGTTTAATATAATGCTGACCAGCAAGGTCTGGAAACAAAAGAGTGTATTTGTGGATGTTGTCAGGGACGCAAATGGCATGACTTCGTACTTACAAAGTAATGTGTGAAAAGTTAAGGCGGCATTGATACGATTGGCTCCGTATATGATTGACTTCATGTTGACAATAGGCTCTCCTGATTTCCACGCTAGAAGAAGTTTCATAAGAATGCTCTCTTTACACCATTCAGACCTAGATAAAATTTTTGTATCTAAATATTGAATATTCCGTTTGAGTGTGTTTGACTTTAATACCTTTGCTTTTCGGCTTCGTTTGGAAAGTCAAAAGAAATCTTGTTGAGATCGATCTGTGGAAGGAATAATTTGGAAAAATGAGGAAAACAGATTCGAAATGGATTCGTCCAATCAAACTTGACTTTCTAAACTTATAAGCAAAATATATTGAACCACAAAAGCTAGAGGTACGATGGATCAAACGTGGCCTCAATAATCAACGTGTAAGATACATTCTCTTTAACGTATTGGGCTGAGGTCAACAAGGATTTCCAGGACAATTATTGGCCTAATGAATCAACTGCAGCTCTCATGTCTACAAAACTGATCTCTAACTCAGGAATATCCAGCACCTGTTTTGACTTAACTACACGAATACATTAAAGTCCTATTTGCTGCGTAAATTCGGACATTGAAAGATTCGCTATTGACGACGCTATAAATAAATTCTTTGTACACTAAGGTCTTACCTCTCTCACTCACTGCTCACTTAGTGGACAGTCAGAAAACACCTACGATACCAACAGGCAGATCATTCCACTTTCAAAAGGTGCCATTACCCACTGACACGAATGTGACGTCAGAAAAGTAAATTATTTTTTCTGCTTTTTGGTGCTGACCGTGCTAGATGAAAATAGGATAAAGAACTTCGGATTCTCTCGTGGATTTGAAGGTGCGTTAATGGACTACGTGCAACCACACACTTTACGGAGGCCATAGACTGCTGCAATGTAGATATAATCGCTACACATCCTATGCTAGACATAGGTAGAAAGTCTTTAGATTTCAACATGTAAAGGAGCGTCTCAAGACAGAATCAGGTTAATAAGTGTGCTCTCAGAGAAGAAAAAGACAGTGACATCAAAGAAATCTACATACGAGCTCCAGCACCAAATGTAAGAACAGTGTTTTACAAAGAGAGAAGATCTTTGGTGGTATTGTTGTAAAGTTTAACCTGCACGATACCATCCCTGATATGGCATTCAGGCTCCGTTTACTTCATCTCAATACTCACAAGCGGACTTAAAAGACTCTCTCTTTGAGCGAATGTTTTCGAAATAGATATGGTGACGGAGGAGTTTAAGCGCACCAACTGCAGTGCGAAAACCATCAAAGTAGGCTACTAGCACTATTCTCCGAGACAGCGGGTACTGCAAGTTGAGGATTGTGCCGACTTGTTAACTGCTCGACCAAGTAAAGTGGAGCAATATACAGCCTCGGTGATAGATGGACTTACTGGAAGATGGAAGACAACTATGCACAGAATATTCGAACTTTAAATAGTCCACATGAAACCTAGTAATTAGCAGAGGCCCTAAACGGCCTAAAAACAGATATCACTGCCATCCAACAAGTGCGATGGGATAAAAAAATTGAAAAACGTGAAATCTACTATGGTGATTTTATAGTTGCAGCGCGTATTTAAATCCTGTGCTGTCTTCAGATGAAGAAGTTTTGAACCTATGCATCTGAGTAAATGCCTAATTATAATACGCACCAGGGCTAAATTTGTCAAAATAAGTCTAATATGCGTCTACGCCCCAAAAAGTAAAAGGACAACTTTGCTGATGTGTGATTCAACTAACTTTTGGATGTCCTTGGTTATTTTACCTCCAATTTGAGAAAGAACGGCATTTTTGGCGGCAAATCTTATTAAAAACAACAAATTGGTTACATTACATCTTCACATACAATTTCGACAAGCCAACATCGAATTGGGGGATTATTTTTTTATATTAAGGTGCGAATACGAATATCCTTAACGACAAATTACCAAATAAATACTGTGAAGAAAATTTACATGAATGTCTGCAATTGCAAGAGCCTGCTATAGTTTTTTTTGATAAAGTCTTGATCTATATTATCATCATCAAAAGCATTAGACTAGTGGCGACATTATTAGAAAGCCATTAGATACGCCAAATCTGATGTGCTACGTTGCACCAAATTCCTAAAAAAAAAAAACACCTGTTTTGACGAAAAACGCCGGCAAGAACATATGTACAGCCACAGTCAGTATTGAACGTTTGGAAGGAATGCTACTACTACTACTACTCCGAATAGGCAGAATGAACCATTAAACGTGGAAAACAACAACTTCGTTCACCAGCACATAAATAGGTCTGGATAGTGGTATCTGAACTAGAGGCCAATAAGTCTGCAAGTGTAGACGGACTACCCACCGGAGCATACATCAACTTATCTGTAAAATATGGTACAATGAAAGTATGTCTGGTGAATAAAATCTCATCGTTTGTCCGATCCTCTAAACTGAGACAATTATAGAAAAAAGTTTGATATAGGGCTTATTAGTCCAGATATTCACCTTGTGGCATATCTTAGAAAAAAACTCAGAAACTTTTGAGTCGATACCGACCACCTATTTATTGTTTTTAAGCTCGCAGATGACAGCAAACAGCACGCTATAATAGGAAATTATAACTACGAGCATAACAGTCTAAAAACAGCTACAAAACCTTTGAAATCAAACGAACAACCTTTTTTTTTACTTATAATTGGCGCGCGCACGAGTGTACCCTTGTGTACCTTTAAGATGTTTGCACATAGCACAGGCGAAGGGAAATAAGAGAGATACCGATGTGCGTTAGTTTTAAATGTTTGCAAGTTATAGTGACTAGGAAATAAAGAGCTCGGCAGGGCATACCATAAGCCAGTTGTAGGATTTAGAAAAGAGAGTACGAGATTTCAGAGTACGTTCGAAAATGGACTTGAGGGTATACTAATGAGCATTCATAGCGAGAGGGCTGCTACGGTTAAGTTTGAAAGGGCAGAATGCTACTGGCAACTTCTGTGGAGTACTGGTGGTGAAAATAGCGATATAACAAGGTGAAACAGGAGACGTTACACTGGTGTTCGAGGATGTCGAAATCGTTTTAAATGCTTGTTTGATGAGGCTAAAGTCAACCCCGGATTGTAGCGCTGCCTAAATTAAAGTAAGCTATGGTATTATTTAATAGACATGCTGGACAAACCCATGGTAAATTTTGCATTATTTGGAATCAAGTTTATATGTAAGAATCATATATATCATATGTAATATCATATGCACGTATAACATACCTTATTAATTGAACACCTTAAAGGCATATCATCCGAATAATTCTGATTATTTTCGTTAGGTGTATTAGGCTGAGTATTATTATTATTTAGATCTTGTCCAAGTGAAATATTGTTATTTTCATCATGAGCCAGCACCACAAATCCTTCAATATTTTCATCTATATCCAGTTTTCTAATTTTGGCTCTATTCTGTGATTGTGGCATTATTTCATTTTTATACAAATCATATTCATTATCGAAAATATCTTTTATAATAAGCTCCCGATTTAAAGCAACATCTTGATTCAGTTTACATTTTAAATACTTGTTAAAAAGTCCTAGCAATTTTCCACTTTGGAATCTAATAAAACGCAGAAAAAACGAAACTTATAGAATCCATTATATATTTATACTAAATTCAAAGAGCATTTAGAACACCTTTGATTTGGTACGCTTATATTGAAAGGATTTGTATGCATTCTTGATGTTACAGCTCTCGCAATATGCTCCTTCTTCTCCTAAAAAGGAACATTATTAACTTTCATTTCAGCAGATAGCTACGGTATGTACATATTGCTTACTCTATTGTGGCAGTTGAACCAGACATTTTCTAGTAGAGTTGCAAGCTCTCTTGTTGGCATTTGTGTAGCCATATCAATGACTGGAGAATACCGAGAAGATCTTCTTTTGATTTGACGTTTGTTTTGTATTGCGATTTCGCAGAAAGTGGGATAAGATTGATGTTCAACAAAAGGTAGACTTTCAGGCACATTATTCAGAGAACAACGTTCATTCGAAGTCTGAGAATTGGCCTTTGAAAATTGCTCTTCATTATATTTTTATATATTGCACTTACGTGTATATTGGCAGAGGTAACTGGAAATGAAATGTGATCCTCAATCGATGAACTCTCATAGACAGAATTATCGTGAACAATATTTCTAAAGTAAAAAACCAAAAATTAGGAATTTCATTGAAAAATATTTCGACTTATATGTACGTAATACCTTTGAGTATCATCAAGAATGTTTATTTCCATCGTAGGATGATTTTTAAAGCTTTTGAAGGAAGAAGGTTAATAATTGAGTGTAACAACTATTTTATAATTCAACTTACACACTAAGCTCAGATTGCGAATCATTGTAATTTGAAGGTGTACACCGAAATTCATCAACAGACTCATCCAAAACTCCTACACCGGATGTAAAAATAGATATTCAAAACAATTTAGATGTGAGACCGAGTACAAAAATTCACTTACCCTTCTTTTTAAATGGAGGAGAGTCAGCTATTTGCAAGGATGACTGTAAAATAATATTTTGTAAACATTATAGTTATTTATGAAATAAAAATCACGCATCTGCAATGAATTTCTTTACAAAATGAGCAATTGTCAGATAAAGCGATGAGAATTTAAAAAAAATATCTAGTCTCATTACATGCACGTGATTTATTGAATATATCTTTATGTACGAGTATGTTATATTTCTGTCGTATTACCTTTCGCTTCCGGTGTGTTAGGCTTTGCAAACTAAATTCGTCTTCCATTGTGCCTTAAATGAAAAATTAAAATAAAATTTAATGTGGTTTGCCGCGCTGAACTAAACTGTGTTTCTATGCGGGTCCGAAACCATGCGTTTTAGGATTTCTAAGGAGTTAATCGGAGTAACACAAATAAAAGCGAGATTGGGGAAATAATAGGCCAAGCTCTTGTATATGTCAAGTTAGTGGGGTTTCAAAATATAAGGAAAGGCAATTAGACCTTACTTTCACAATTGATCCACTGAACTCCTTTGTATCATGTGGTCCCCTATCACGTTCAACTATTGATAATTTTTATCCTCCTCTTCTTCTTTCATTACTCCCCTCCGTCGCCTGATTTTTCAAACAATCATTTGCCACCAACTCCTTACCAGCCCCTTTTACTTCAGTGACCTACAAAATTTCTCCGTTGGTCCCTGTCTCACTTAAAATTTCGATCCTGCAGTAACTAACTCAAAGATGAATTTCAACCCGGCCCAAATTTTCTTCCCGCCGTTTTTCTTTAAAATGCCCTTCAACCTTTTTTTTTCCTCTTTTCCTACCTATTTCGTCTATGTCTTACAGAGGGAAAATCTTCCCACATTTAAAAGACTCCTTAAATAACCCCGATACACAAAAAGGGATCAAAGAGTGATATCGGACGGTTCGGGGTTCAATACCAGCCGAGCTCGAAGACATTCATATTTTTAGGCAACGAAAATCTCGTGAGATGAATGGTTGCCTTAAATGTAACAACAAGTCATTTTACACTAATAATTTAGTCTCTCCAATAAATGTCATATGCCACCCAAGGAGTGAAATAACGACTGAGCCCAAACATCTTTTTCTCTTTCTCTCTATCCAATTTTCCGAAAAACTTAACACGTGCTCCAGCATTTTAAGAGTAATCACACCCTCTTGAGTGTTCAGTTCTAATAAAATAAAAAAACTTTCACATATACCCAAACTTTTTGAAAGCCTTTAGATGAAAAGCTTTAGATGCAAATTTTTTGTTTCGCCTAAACAACATGCTTTTCTAAAAGGTAGATCAACTACCACAAAACTAGTTGAATTTGCGTGTTTTGCAATTGCAGCAAGATGTCAAGATTTCTCTCTCGATTGTTCGCGCCCGATTCTGAAGCTCTCTTATAAAAATGGATATCTTTTTACCTGGTAAACCGATATTATAGTGTTCGATTTAGATCCGCCCTTTCAATTCCTTTCCTAGCCTCCTTTGGGGTTCCACAAGGCAACGATCTTGGTCCCCATTTCTTACTATTAACGATCTTTAAAGGGTAATTTAACACTCCCCCTTCTTTCTTTACGATACCGGCACAAAATCGGTTTTTAATCTGGTGCTTCAAAAACTGCTTAGAACTTAATATCGTCAAATATCAATCGATACCTTTTTCTCGTTAACCCAACCTCTCTTCCCCCTAACTTTATTTTCTCTAGTTCGCCTGGTTGAATCTTTTCATAGCATCTTTTCATAGCATATTGGATAGGAAGCTTAATCTCCGTTCGCATTTGGATGGAATGAATGGGAACTCATCATGTGTCTTTACTAAATGGTCCTTCAAGAAATTTTTAAACCCGTACATAACCAGATAACATAACCTTTCTTCGCCTCCTTTTTGACTATTTCAATCATACTTGGTCCATCTTTAACCAAGTTCATTCTTCCCGATTCAAGGGTATTCAACATTTATTCCTCCGTGGTCTGCCCTTTAATCTAACGACCCTTTAATCTTGCCTACCCCTCAGTACCTCCTCAAACTTATCAATTTGAATTCCTTAGAAGAACATAGGAATACTCGTATATCATAGCTAACATTCTTTTCATTTATCTACTGCGCATCCCTTTACAACTCTAATTCCTTCAACACCAAGCCACGTAATTTATGTTGTCCTCGTCTCTTTAATCTACCGGTCCACCGCACCTCTTATGGTTTCAGCGAACCAATCTCCCATATGCTCCGAAAGGTCAACTCAAACCCCTTCGTTTTTTATTTTAACCTGAACATTCCTCGTCTCAAACTTAATCTCCTCCATTATTCCCTTGGTTCCTGGCTTCAAGCCAAATATTGTAAATGGCGGCTTCAGTCCCCACCAAAATTAGAAAGAATCTACTATTTTACCGGCACGGTGTTTTGCACTAATGCTGTCTTAAAGCTATGGATAATAGGTCATTTCAAAGTAAAAACTTCTATCTTTAATAGTTCTGCTGTTGTTCTACCTAATAATAAAACAGGCCGTCATAAGCCAACTTCTTTTCAATAATTAATCAAAATAATCTTTCTCAACAAACTTTTGTACACGTACTCCTACGATTACAGTAGGGTGCATAAGAAACATTTCTCCAAAGAACTATTTTGGAACTCAAGCCAACCGTCCGACAGGAATCTGTTAAAATAAGAGATTTAGCTGCTTAAAACTAATAAACGAGATCCTAAGAACTAAAGCAACTATGGACAGTGTGATACCTCGATAGCATAGATAGAGGTGGGTAAGCAGGCCACTTTAGTTGATGTCATTGATACGGGAGAGCTAGAGGAGAAAATTTGCATTAAAAAAAAAACAAATTTGTTTGCGTGGAGCGAAACGTGCGATGAGTTATTGAAGGATCAAGTGAGACTGATGGAATCGGAGTCAAACTCCATTGAGGAGCTTGTTAAGGGGCAAGTCACAAATGCGGAGGAAAGAGCGTCTAAGACCTCCGCCTCTTCCTCAACTTCCGCACACGACAAACAAATAGAGAGAGGATGATAGTTCGCCAAGCCCCACTAATTAAGAGAAACAAAGATCAAAAAAGAAATAGGGAGAGAAGCGAAGAACCGCAAAGAGGTGGTCCCGACCTTGTCTCTCTTCGCGAAAAAGCGAACCAATCGTTCACCGGAGAAGGAAGAAGATGGAAGACAAAGAAGAAAAACAAAATGGTTCAAAGTGTGCCAACGCCTAGGCTCAGTCGAGAGCCGAGCCACTGGTGGACCCAGGAAATCGCGATCCTGCGCAGAGGATTTCAACGCGTTCGACGAGTCTTTCAGAGGCACAGAAGTCGCAGGGACGCAAAGTTGGCAGGACGGTCTATAAGGAGGCGAAGAAAAATCGGGTGGGGGCGATCAGCGTGAGAAAAAGGCATTGTTCTCATGGGCTTATTACCGAGATGGATAAGGACATACAGGCCAAAAGGTAGCGAATGGCACTCCATAAGCTCGACGACTCCGGCCCGGGCGGCCTGATGGAACCACCCTTATGCATACAGGTGAAGACCACCCTAATTCCGGATTGCATTTAAGAAAGTAGCGCGGATATCATAACGGACGAAGTACCTCCTTTCACGCCCGAAGAAGTGAGGAGCGTAACAACGGGCCTTTCGGCCCGTAATGAGAAATGACATACCATACGTGCACTTAATGGGCGCTGGAAACTCCAACGAATCGTTCTTTTGGGTAAGGGCAGACCAACTATCCTTACTCTGTCGTCAACACCTACCGCTGTGTATTCTGCATAACGCCGCAAGGGCCGCAATCCCCCCACATTTAACTCGGCAAAATGAACCGACCTTCTAGAAATGCCTCCGGGGACAAGATGACCGTCTTCTCGGATGATGTCACACTAGTGGTGAGATCTCATAAGGAAGACGAGCGCAGGATACGGTGGGTGTTCGTTAGAGTAGCGGACTGGCTGCGGGGTCACAGATTTGAGCTGACGGCTCAAAAAATAGAGATAGTTGTTCTCACAAGGCAACGATGGCTCGATAGGGCCTTCACTGTTAACGTTGCGGCTGCAGTAGTCTGTGAGATCCCGGTACTTCGCCATCTCAGAATGCGACTGACGACTGGTAAATCACACACGAAAATATCGTTTCCGCGATATTAAGTTGCAGTACACATGAAGGATCCGGTGCACCTACGCCAAGTCGGTAGTAACGGAAAGGAAAAGGGAGGAGCTGGCAGTGCATGAATGCGTCTGCTCACGCGTAGATAAGGTTGATACAGGGCCAATCTCAGTTGATGTGCATATATCTCACTCCTACTGGTTGTCACCAGGGTGAAGCATCGAAACGAATATTCGCTATGGGAGGTCTACACAGAATCCTACTGTTAAGATACCACGCTACCCTTCAGGGAACTTTCATTGGGTCTTTGAAACTGAGAGACGAGATTCATCGGTGCTGTTGCGGGGTTTTAAGATCCCGATTAACGGCTGCACCCTGAAGTAATGCTAACGCGGTTACAGGTAGGTTGCACCGTTGCACAAGTTTCTACGGTGTCCGAACTCAAACTAAGAGAACCTGATTTCATATAAGCTTATCCTAATCCTTCTTAATGTCTTATAGGAAAAATAAGACAATCGCAAAAATCTCATAAAAATATTCCTGAGTATGAAATCTTATTTTATTATTTGCTGCTCAAAATAATGTTGGTAAGGATAAATGATTATACAGACCGCGAAGTGATTTTGAAATTGAAATAACTGAAATTACCATTTAACGTGGAAAGAAGCATTAGCTTTTCGTGTTCAGTCGCTTCTCCAAACATATCCTCCTTCTCCTCTGGGTTGTCCCAATTCACTTGCTTAATGGTAATTTGTTTTATTTCAATGCAAGTTGAAGTATTTTTTCTCCTGCTACTTGAACCCTAAGAGAACAAGGTCGTAGCATTATATTTCAATATTTATACGAACACAAACTATTTCTTTAGGAAGTGAAAAATCTTTTTCAGAATATTTGTAAACATCTTCAGATTCTAATAAAAGACTGGTAAAATCAAAACTATTCAAGCGTCTGTTTTTGCTTTGACTATGTGTATTCTCCGAGCTAAAATAAAATAATTCAAACAAGTAACTTATATTTGAAGCATTCAGCTTGAATACCTTTTCCTTTTTCTTGAGTATAGCTTTATGTCAAACCTATGAAAACAAAGAAAGTTTTGTGTCACATCTAAAAGTTTTGAGAAATTCCATGAGAGAAAATTTGTATAAAACTTCTTGTTTTCACTTACTGTAAAGCTGCTCAACTTGTATTCCGAATATATAAATCATATCAAAGTACAATTTAAATAAATTTCGAAATGAAATTTTATTCTCCTTGGATTTGATGATCTCCATTATTTTATCGCTAAAAAATTGTTGAATTTTTTTCTAATTAACCATTTTGGAAGTTATAGTGATAAAAGTTTACCAAACTTCCGGCACATCAATGGTATAAATCTGAGAGCTTTGAAATCTTGAACGTAATATTCTCGGATTAGTTTCAGCAATCCAACTCATTGCAACCTTCCCACCATCCCTAAGTGAAACTAAGCGTGTGTCTATATTCATTTTACAGCTAAAAAGTTTGATTTAAATTTAAATGAGTTTGATGTCAGTAACGTAAACTTATTTATCAAGGTAGAAAATATGCTTAAACAATTTGTGGTGTTTGTTAATTTAGTAACTGGAAAGAAGGAATTTATAGAGGAAATGGTAAATGATACACCGGACATGTTAAATGGTATAACCGCCATTGCTTGTTTTATGTCACACAAAAGATACTGATTACGGTACTTCCTGGAAATACTTTTGTGAGTTTACGAAAGTGACGTCACTCCATCGTTCAGAGAACCAGTACAGAGCTCAATAGTATTTTGAGATAAAATGCTTTTTATCTATGGTGTCCCATTGTCCTTCAATTATAAGTCCTTACGCAAAATTTACAAACTTAAAGTCTTAAATATGTATGTCAGAAATTTTGTGTTAATTGAAGAATGTTTAGTAATGGCAAAAATATGATTCGGAATACATAAAGATGTAAGAGTACTATGACAAACCTTTCAGCTGAATAACTTTATATACATATCTTAATAAGTCGCTTTCGAATATGATAACCGTTATAATCTAAAATTCACAAAATCCAATTGGAAAACACGTTCTGTGATCGTGTGACTATGCATGGTGACATTATCATGATTGTCCATTTACTGATTCAATCACCACTATTCTGTTAGTAAAAATTAATGCCAAGAATACTGTGATTTGAATGGTAAAACCAGAAAACCTTGCAAGCTGCACTGCCTTTAATTTACAAATTCATAAGACATGAAGGGAGAGCTTGGGTTGTTGTCCCACGTAGGCTGTCAAGATATCAATTTATTGTTGTTTTAACGATTTTTTTGTCGTTCGCAGTGATGGCATTGTTTAAAAATAAGAAGTGCGTTCATAGCAACGGCCTTTTGTTTCCTGACGCTCATCTTTCATGTTCTATTGACAATATTGATCCTCATGGTATTTGACCTTAGCCAAACTCCTTAGCCGGACTACCACTGATTCACTTTATAAAGTGATGAAACATCAAAAAAGTAAGTCCATAAGTGAAAGTAGCGCCTTTCACATCACCAAGGCGGTTAACTACCATAGATAGATCATATTATTTAAAACATTAACTGGTTGTTGGTATAAGATGAATACGAAATTTTGGCCGCCAATTCTAGCATGCTAAGAGAGGTTTTGACGTAGAAAAGGAATAGGAAGGATCCGCCTGCAAATAACGCATTTGAAAAACCACTTTAAGTATGCTAAGTTGTACGAGGCGACTATTACGAAGCACCGGGTTTGACGAAAAGTGTCAGAGGAGTCCACGCGACTAAACCTTTGTAGGTTGTATATGAAAAATTGCTGCTGAAGGTTATAAAAATATTCTTGTGAAAAATATGAGTTCCGAAGAAACGGAAAGATTTGCACGGTAGAATCCTATAATTAAGAGCAATTTTGACTGAAATTGAAAAAAAAAAAATAATAATAATAATAATACAGCTGCAACGACCTGGAAAATTAACTGTGTGTTTTTGATTAAGCGAACTGGAGGATATAACTGAGAATGAAAAAGTTGCAGCAGCTGATGAAAAATATTTAAGCACGACTATTCTTTTTCTTACTGGAAGTTTCAAACCAAAAAGCTCGAAATATGGATACCCCACACCAAAACATTAGTCAATTATCTACGACGTTTGGAAGTTACAATATCTTATCAAAAGACACTGTCTGAAACTTATTTTGCACAGATTTGTTAGCTGCAAAGAAAAGTGGATACTGTACGATAAGAAGATATCAGAGGAATGGTTAGAAATAAGTGAGCCTCCCTTTTCAAGACAAAATTACATCGCAAAAGGTAATGGTTATAGTAAGGTGAACGAGAAACAGTCACAGAAAATTCATAATGAAATGAAATCGACTTAATACATTACAACAAACAACAGTATTAAACAGCTCTGTTTCCATTCTGGTACGTGAAGTTCCAAATTTAAGTTTTGCCTCATCCTCCGTGCTCACTCCTGCTCGAAATTTAGGCAGTAATCTTCAAAATAGACAAATTACATATAACCCCAGATAACTCAAAACAGGACTTTGAAGACTTTTTGACTCAAAAAGATTTAGTGTACGCGATTGAAAATCGATCAAGTGGATTTGAGTAAGAAAATAATCAAAACTAAATTTTTTTGATAACAGTTTCTTATTAGGATTCTAATGGTCGGCTTAGTTTTATTGTAAAAAATGGAAAATATATTTAAAGCAGTAATTTTAATTTTAGCTAACGCTATTCTTCGTATTGTGGACAAATTTCATACCGTGTACATATACTCTACATACCATATGCAAAGCCAAAGACGAAGAACAAAAAAAAAAGAAAAAAAAAAAAAACTGTAGACGCTGTGATTTGAATTGTAATTGTTAATGTGGCATCTCTCGCAACTCATTGGCCTTCGTCCGTCCACTATGTAGAAAATTATGCCAAAGAATGTCGTCCAATATCTGTATGTGATCATGCTTGATAAATCGTGTTAAGTGAGTTGCACTGTTTGGTGCAGTTGCCCAATTTTGATTTAAACTTAACTCCTGTTGTTACTCTATAAAGACACCCCAAATAATCTTTCTAGAGAAACGATGTTTCCTTTTTTAAAGTATTTTTTTTTTTTATAGCAAAATCAAAGAAAAACAAAGCCCTCTTATTGCAAGGCATTGACAAAACTAAAGCAACGTAGCCAATATGTTAAATTGAGAATAAATATTTTCTTTGAATTTATATTACATTGGATACCCTTATTTTGAAGAACTACGAGTAATATACATATAGTTATTTTTTTTTACGAATTCAGACTGTGTGCTGCAAGAAATGAGCCCTCCGACGATTATTCTTGTATCCGGATTTTGTGATTGAGCTTGGGATTGAGATCGGGTGATTGAGCTTACTATTTCAGAACATAAACTCCATTTATGAGATTACACTGTGCTGTGTGTTGGAATCTCCAGCACAGAAGCATGTTATCATCTGCATTTAGGTACGTGATGTTCTTCATTAGATTTGTATACTATTTGAAATAAAATGAGGAAAAGTAAAGGAAAGTAAAAATAGAGGTATGAAATATTTAAAATAAAAGTTGTTTTAGTTTTGTCACACGCTGTATGTAACTTTCTAGCCTCAACGTCAGAAAGAAATCGAGCAGTGGCGTGGCAAAAATATTGATTCACCTGATAATTTCGCCAAAATTCTTAAGGCAGTGAAGATTCTGCCGCACTTTCAGTTATGTTGCAATGTCGAAGTTAGATGGGCCCCCAGTCCAATTATCAAGACTTCGGCTATCAATGAAGTTGTCTAATAAAAAGCGGGGGCAGAGCAAAATGTACTGATCTTATTGTAAAGGTTTTCGGTATTTAACGCCTCCGAATGCTGCTGACCAGTTACAAGCGGCCGGTCAGAGGTCCTGTTGGGTAGCAGGACCACCGGTAGTCCCTACCAGGACTTAAAACACGGTACCATGGGAGTCATGAGCCCCCCGGGTTTCGGTCCGGGCCTGACTGAGAGTTTGGCCCAATGTAGAGTTGCAAGATACTGGGTGCTGTGACCCTAAAAGCAGTAAGAGGTTTTAGGTCGGCCTCGACCCTTACCAAAGGTGGAATTTTTTGCCTCCAACACGAGTTCCGCTTGGTATCAAAGAATTGATGGTGAGCGATGGCAAGGCGTACCCTTGCTCCCATGGATGTATGAGCATTCCGTGAAATTAAGCCTACAAGCCACGAAAAACACTAGAGACTCTGTCGAAGTTAGGTAAAGTCTCTCTATGGTGTGAATTTAAAAAATTGGAATCGAATATGAATTTGATGACCTAATTTGATTTGAGTTTCCTTTAGCGTTCAATTCTTTATAGTTTGTTTATAATCAGATAAAACACAACTTCATTTTTAAATTCTTATGTGAATAAAATAAAACACTTTACACAATTGTAATTTTCGAAATAAATTTTTTTTTTCTCCTTCTATAATTTACATAAAAATACAAAAAGGAAAATCTAATTAATAGAATAAATGAAATAAGAGAACTAAATAAAAACATATTTATATATACGATGTTATGTAAATATCTCTGTATAATATTGTTTTCTTTTTTTGTTATAATTTTCTTCTATTCTTTGCATCGTAGTTCTACTTTGAATCATTCTTCCCATCAACATGTGGATTTTTCTTCAATTTTCTTTTTAAACTGTTATTTCATGTTATATTTGTATTTCATAGTAATAATAATAACTGTAATAATAGTTCCTTATAGTTAAAAATATTATTACTTAAAAATGTTTATTATTTTTGTTTTCCATATTTCAAGTCGATTATTGTTTTTTTTTTTTTTTTGCTGTTTTACTTTTATAATAACGCTAGTTTGTTTTATGTTTTACTTATTTTGTTGTTTTCTTCTTCTTTTCCCTCGTCAACTTGTTGTCTATTGATTTTTAATTTGTTTGTTTTGTTTTGTTTTATTTTGTAAAAATTTGGAGATTTTATTTATATTTATAATTATAATGAAATATATCATGAATTATTGATTAACATTGTATTCTATTGTTCGTTACTACAGTGTTTTATTTTAATTTATTATTTTTTTTTTTGTTTTCTTCTTTTTATGGTTGTTACAAACATTCTATTTGTTTTTTTTTTTTGTTTTTTGTTTTGGTTTTTATTATTATTTTTCATTCATTCTTTTTGTTTGTTTTTTGTGTTTAAATATAAATCCTACTATAATCATATACATATTTAATTTATTTTTATTTTCTTGTTTGCTTTTTAATCTAATAATTTAACATAATAGATCATATAATGTATTCATGTAAAATGAAAATAAAATCTACAACTTTTGTAAAACTAGAATAATCATTTTGCTTATCTCTTTTTCTTAAATTATAAATCATAATTATTATAATTTTCGAAATTATAAAATAATTAAAGATCATTGTGAAGTATGTCTTGCACAGATTATAGTTTTTTTTTTTGTTTGTTTGTTTGTTTTAGTTTTCTTCTTTTTCTTTCCTTTAAAGCAGACAGTGGAAAAGAAAGAAGTTATTTATTAAGTCCAGTATAAGCGTTATAAGAACAAACATATAGAAATAATCAATACGAAATTGTTTTATTTTATGTTTGTTTCTTTTTTTTTTTTTTGTTCTAAATTTACAGATATTCTATTTTTGTTGTTTTACCTATTAATTTCTTTAATATCGTATGTAATGCTTAGACCTTAAATCTTAAGTAGAGTCTGTTTTTTTTTTTATATTTTTAATGTTTGTTTAAAATAAATAAAAATTTAAAAATCGTTTATTTGATATGATTGTAATCGAACAACCTTTGAAATTTGATACAATTAAAAATTGCAACTAAGAAAGCACTGGGTGGTGTAACGTTCTTACAAAAAATTAAATTGCGGAAGGAACACATTTAAAGTTTAAGTTTTAAAATGATAAGCAATTGAATAAATAAAAATTTGTTATGTACATGTTTTGTAGCTTCAAATAATGAGCTGAAAAAATGTGTTAGATTATTTTCCAATGGATAAATATATCTAGCTTCGTAGACCATTATGTGAATAACTGTATTGCAACAAATGATGCTCAGACAGTTTTGGTGTTGGTATTTTCACTTCCTTTAATAGGTAAAAGCAGAATATTAACAGAGCTCAAAAGACAGAACATTGCGAAGAACGAACATAAAGATAAAGAGTATACGTTTGTGTAGTTAAGAAGTCGATGAATTCCATACGTTTTGCAAGATTCCCCTGTGGCCTAAAACTAAAAAGATGTGACGATAAGGAGTTATATAGTAGAGTGCACTTATGATTTTTTTTGCCCATTTTTTTTTAATGTTTTATTCCTATGCTTTCAAAAAAAAAAAAAAATAAATAAATAAATAAAAATAAAAATGGCACGTAATCTTCCACGGATAAATGAAAGACATATGTACAAGGAGTATATTGAAGAGAAATCTCATTGTTAAGAAAACGACTGAACTTCACAACCGATTAGAGAAAAGAATAGTTCTCACTTTTTGTGTCATAAGAGCTCAAATAATATCAATAGACGGGTGAATTAGAAACACTTTCAAAAAATCTTGAAAACAATTGATAGGAGGTTCTAACATATGAATACTGTAATACTTCGAACATTAATGTTGTTATGTTTTACGAAAACGTTCCTTGTATTGTCCTTCGATTGAAAACAATTGCCAGTAGGTGAACAATAAAATAAACACAAACAGCAATAACTATTCCTTAAAGTGGACCTTGTCCGTTTAATTTATACAGACCGAAAAAAATTATGTTGGTGAGGCATCAAGATTTTCAAATCAATTGGATTGCCTAGATCCTATTGATTTAACTTTAACAGGATTTCACTTAGAAACCCAATGTCAAGTGCATATTTTGTTAATGTCCAGAAAGAAAGAAAGTAAAAAAATTAAAGCCAAAACTAAAAGAGGTACCTACCACAATTTTGGTATGAAACGTTAAAACGTATGCCACGTTACGGAAAACTGGGAGAGAGATTGGTTTTATGAGTGGTAAATCTACAAATGACATCTGTAATCGACTGCACGTTATAATAAGCACTCGTTCTACCTTTATTGATTTTGGGAAATAAAATTACATCTTAATTTTCATTCAAGACACCCATCATCTGTTATATGATTTTGAAGTAAAGTTAGTAATTTGATAAGGTTTTCTAATAAGTCCTTAAGTATAATCGATTGCGAGATTAACTTCTATATATGGCCAGTGCATTAAATTTGCACTTTCACCATAAAAAGTAATTGTAACACACTTCTCTATGAATTGGAAACGACTACTTAAACTCATCATATGGTGTTTTCAAAGATATGTTACTCGGGTCATTTTTAGGCGCTGACATCGAAAAGGAAATCAATCGAAACTAGTGCGTCTGCTAAAGCGGATGTTTGATCCTATGCAAAGTTATAAAATTGGAAACAATAATTGCTTTAAACCTCCAAAAAGCAACGTAGTCAAGTGACCTTGGACAGCTTCTATAAGAGAATGTACCAACGATAAGGAAGAAACCAAACAAAGAAAATGGTACTGTCTCTAATTATACTACGATAATAAATCCCTTCATTTCCAGTTTATCATCGTTTTGCTCAAAACTACGAGCACTGTTCTCATTTCACTTTTCATTCACCTATATCCCTGCGAAGTGTAATTTTCGACGGATTTATTTTCAAAAATAAAAAGAAGTCGAACTTATTCTAAAAAAAAGTCCTTAATTGAGTATTGAGAAAATGTAATAGATTACAAACCTAACTAGCAACGACCATAAAATAATTACGTTCATGGTCATTGTAAGGCCTATGTTAATCTCAATTGAAAACCAAGCGCGTTTCCAGCAAAGTCTACATTACGCAAAAATGTAAAAGAATAAATAAACTCAGGTATAAACTACCCATTCCCTTATTATTTTGCGTTCAGATTAGAGCCGTTTACATATGTTTTCCTACTCACAACGGGGAGGGAGATAATTTTCACAGAAACTTTGATTCTCGAGAGTACTAACGTTAAAAAAAATGTTGTCCCCATTTATCAGTTTTGGATTTTATTGGGTCTGGATTTTAATCCAAATGGTACATTTGCGTGTACCCACCAGGATGAAGGACTTCACTTCATGAAGTCAACATAAATTGTTACTGGCGAAATAAAGTGAAGATAATGTTGAAGTGATATAAAACGAACTCGCTGAAAAATTTGGGTCAACCAGCACTCATTTAATGTGACAGTGAACCATTCGTACATCAGGAAAACAGTGCTATTCCATCAGTTATTTTTCTTCTTATTAATATAAATTTTAAGCCACCTATTACAAATTCCCCTCCACATACTTTAATTTGTTGCCTGATACTCTTTAATAAATTATAAGATCTTTTATTTCAAAGTACATGAACTTCAATACAATTT
The DNA here is from genome assembly GCA_907269105.1 of Volucella inanis. NCBI lineage: Eukaryota > Metazoa > Arthropoda > Insecta > Diptera > Syrphidae > Volucella > Volucella inanis. The sequence goes on from OU026157.1 coordinate 23,214,252, forward strand.
TAAACGGATATTGTAGAAAGATGAAACATCCCCGCGAACAATTGGAATCTTTAAGAATTTTAAAAATAAGACTTAAAAATCAAAGCAACAACTTGTGGTTCACTGCCCATCATGTCACCCCAACCCTTCCACAATTAAAGTGCCATTAAAGTGTTAGATCGGCCAAGAAAACAGTAATTCGTCTACATCACAATAAGCTTAGATAATCCCTGTCTAGTAGCAGCTCTAAGTACTTATATTCTTCAGGTTCGTTATTACACAGAATAGAATATTAACCAAAAAGAGCCGATATTCAAATAGTTTTCCTTCGAAAATTTGCAAACAATTTCCACATAACACATTCTAGATTCTCTAAACATATCTGTCTATATTTTTTTTATCAGCACAAGTTGAAACCAGTTGATTGGTTTTCAATGAAACTGAGTGTTTAGTTCTGAAAATTTACAAGTATCCAAGTCTGGATATGTTCCTCTCTCTGTACTATACTAGAGAGAAAGCACAATGAATGCCAAATTATAAAATTAATTAACAAACTAGGATAATTCTGTTGCCTCTTATTGACCATGCGCCTGCGCAAGTGGGCAACGTTTTTACGTAAGACACTAAGAAACTCTTTCCTGCAATTCTCTCTGTGAAATATATAATCCATTAAAGTCTGATTTGTATATTTCCTTTAGTTTATGATTTCAAATAAGAAATTTAAGAATCAATGGTCATATTTCCAACGTATCATACTATACTCCTTGGCATTATAATTGTTGTTTGTTTTTTATATGTATGGGAGGAAAAATAAAATAAAATATTGAAATGCACATGAAAATTTTCAAATAGAAAAAAGCGAGCATTTTATTTTGTCTGCTATTTTATCAGTGAAGTACAAATCTGTGTAAAATTGTTTTTGAGTCGAATAATTTGTTCACGATTGTAGTTTTATTTTTAGATGTGTGCAGATTGGTTAACCACTTTTATTTAAAAATAATGTATTTGTAGACAATTAAAAAGTATTTTATTAACTAAAATCAACATTTTATGAGAGAAATTACACATGATTAAATAAAACAAAAATAATCTCAGCGTGTCGGCACAAATGCTGATCTATGTATTTATCTTGAAGCTGAAAATAAAATGAATTGGATAAAAAGAAAACAACTGTATCGATTACAGGCATATCAAATGCTTCGCACTCTTCCTCCTTTCGACTTCTTTCACTAGTATTACTACTAATTATAATCTCGCGTGTGATTCCAAATGTTGTGCAATTACTACTTTATACCATCTAGTAAATTAATTGTTTGTCTATCATTATTTTTCGTTTTATTTTTTATTTTTATTTTTATTTTTTTTTTTTTGCTTTTTTTTCTTCATATCATTTTATTGTTTTTTGTTTTTACATTATTTTGTTTTTAATTTAATTTGATGTTTATTTGTAATTTTATTTTCTCTTTTACTGTATAATTATTTTATTATATAGATGTTTTCTTGTTAAATCTAAAAAATAACTAATTATTAATTTTTCTCCTTTGTTTCTGATGGGTTTTTCTTTTTGTTTGTTTTTCTTTTCTTTATAACATAGTTTATAGTATAATTAATATTTATATATATAATATGTATAATTGTAAAAAAAAAATGCTTCCTAGACGAATACCTTTGCTAGGCCATCCGCCCCGGCGCTCGCTATGTACGGTTTCGTGGCATGAAAGGCCACGTCAAATATGCTCTCGTCGAACTTTTTGCGATGCGCGGTGATTTCTTGCACGCACGTTTTGTTATCTAGATTCCATAGGCGTATCGAACAGTCATGCGAACCGGACAGTAAATATAAACCATGCGAATCGATGGCCAAACTGGTGACCGGTTCTAAATGGGCAACCATTGAATGCACCAATGTACCGCTGGTGTTGTCCCAAAAGCGAATGTGACGATCTTCATGTGCGGTTATCGTTATTGGAAGCGTCGGATGGCTGACTACTTTATTAATAAATTTACCGGTGTTGCCAGACATTTCGGTGGCAGCCTCCAATTTAATTATTTGTTTGCCTGATTCCGTATCGTAAATAATGCAATGAGCACTCTGATAGGCTACAACAATATGATCGACTTCATTGCGTACAAAATCCACAGAACTGGGAATTCCCTCGGCTTCAGATGCGTATGTCTTAAGTAGGGGCTCTTTAGACTTTGGTGACCATAGTTTCACCGTGCTATCTGCTGAACATGACACAATATGCCCTTGATGTGTTGTTAAACCCCAAACAGCGTCTGTATGGCCATCTAAAGTGGCTGCATGCACTTGTGGATCATAACAATCATACGGATCGATATTCGAACTTGGCAGTTTCCAGCATTCTATTTTACCATCTAAACCACCCGAATAGCATGTATCACCGTTGGCTGACATACCGAGGCACAGCACTGGACCGGTGTGAGCGCGAAATGTGTACAATGGTTCCACATCAAGACTAGCAGATTTTTTGGCTTGTACAGTTTTCTGCAGGTTCCACAGTTTGAGAGTGTGGTCTTCAGAGGCGGTAATCAATACTGGTTCTTCAGGATGGAAAATCAACGCACGCACTCCATCAAAATGCGATCGAAGGGTGTATTTGGCATTCCAGGTTTTTCGATATCCACTCTCTTTCGCATTTGCCACGTCGTAATTGCTTTCTGCCTCATTATTAACTGTAAGTTGCGCCAATTCACCTAGACCAAGTGAGGCGTCGACTTCTTCATCTCCAGCAATTAAATTGCGTCGTGTAGAGTCCGTATTTCCGTATCCTTTAAACAAAAAGCACACGCATGAATATTTTATAAATGACTTTTATAAATGTAATTAAATAATTAACTAAAATAATTTGTCTAAGCTAAACAAATTTCTGTGTATAAGAAGAGTGGTCATTCAATTAAATAATTTGTTGCATGCAATATTTTTATGTAAAAATAATTCTATTTGTTTACTTAATTATCTACAAATACTTATTGCATTTCTTTATTTTATATGTAAGCACCTTCGGTTAATAGATTTATATCATTCAGAATCTGCTCCCCAACCTCGGCATCAAGATCTTAGAAATAAAAATGAGAGAAAAACAAAATAACAAGAATAAATCATAAGTAGAACCGAAAATATAAACCAAAAGCAACAAATCAAACAAATAAATTGCGTGTTTTCTTTTCAAACACAAAATGAAACTTGAAAAGAAGCCAATTCAGATTTTACCAATAATTATCAAAAGCCACGCATCAGCACTTTGAATGTGACTTTTTGGTTTTGATGCGTTTTGATGGTTTTTCTTTCTCTTTTTCTTTTTCTTTAAAGCGATGCACTAAAGAAACTTCAGCAAATAAGGTTTAAATGAAAATTGTTTTAGTTTTTGGAAAGTTTTATTTCAAATTCAAATGAACACTAAAATTCATGAAAATTGATTATGAATGTAATGAAGGACAGAAAATAAAAGCTAACGTGCTTATAAATTGCACAAGAACACCAGAAATTCAGGTAAATGAAAATCGTTTCAGAGACATATCCGTATGAAATATGTTTGAATTTGTTTACACAGTTTAGTTTTTGTAAGTTTATAATTGCCAGCTAATAGAATAAATCAATCCAATGCACAGATAGGAAAGTCAGATTCAACAGTTACCAGATGTATACAAGTAATACCGACAATTACGTGCTATAAATATAATTGTCTTGTATTGGATGATTGCTCACTTAGTAGTCAGCAATTAAGAAAGATGTGCAAATTGAAATTAAAATCGGTTTATCATTAAGTTGGATAACATCAACCCGACAATTGTGGTTCGTACAGATTTTTAATAATTTCAACATTTTTAAAACCGCAAAAAATTAAGTAATATATTTGCCGAGTATGATTGTATTGAAATTTGAAAGTTTCCAAAATAATATCCCATTCCCAACATAAGTCGGCCGTAGAACACCAAAGGCAAAAGCAAGGTGTCGAAAAATAGTGAAACCGCACACGATTAAACAATCAAGTTATTAATTGACACCCTAGAAAATTTATTCGATCTACTTTCGCAGAAATTTTGTATTTTGTATGTGCAAAGATGAGCTGCGACAGACCTTATAAGCATATACAAAATGGGGCAAAAGTACTGCCATAATGTAAATTGGCTGCCATTTATTTGAAAATGTAATAACGACATTAAATTGAAAAAGTGATATTGGTCAAATGACCGTCTCCTGAGTTGATGCACATTTGTGCTCGCTTTGCGGTATTTTGAATTGTTGCTCGCAAAACATTTGGCCCCAAATTGGCATTTTTTTCTTCAAATTTGGCTTCCAAGAATTGCAAGGTTTGTAGTTTATTGTATTAAACTCGAGATTTAAAACAGCCCCAAAGGAAGAAGACTGGTGCCGTCAGATCTGGAGATCTAACCGCCCAGTTCAAATCGACAGAAAGGGAGGTCACACGTGAGCGGTAACTCCGTCCTGCTGGAATTAACAATACTTAAAATCCAATGCAGCAAATCTAAGTACAGTTACAATAGTGCTGTCGACGTCCTCCAAAAAATCTCTTTTTCTGTCGCACCAAACAGACACTTTGAAGGGAGAAATAGCTTTTCGTGCATAACCATAACCACTTAAGTGGAAATGGGCTTCCTCGCTCATTATGATTTTGAATATGAAATTATCCTCTTCTTGCACCAGGTTTAACAGAGCATAGGAGCCACTTGACAGTCTGCAGGCAGCAATCGGTGAACGGTTTACACTTTATAAGGGAACATATCCAGGTCTTTCAACAAAATTCAACGCAAAGTCTGTTGATGCCAAATTGTGTGCATCATTGTCTCGTAAATGGCTATGGACTCTCTCGGAAGCCTTCGGCCGCAGCAGTTATATTCTCGGTCAGGTGAGCAATACATGATCAGCCACTTCTTGTGACATCTCTAGTTGTTCGCGCACATAGTGCAGGATGACGAAATTGACACTGCGTTAAAACGAAAGATCGGAAATTGATCAAATAAACAGTAACAATAACTCCGCATTCTTCAGGTGTGTATCGCTCAATTACTTGTTGCCAACTAATTATCTATATGCCTACAACATAAATGTCAACGCACAATGAAACTTGATGTCATTTGCAAAAATTATCCCGCATTCACATTATGACATTAGTTTTACTCGCAGAGTTTTTTATTCTGCTAGCTAAAAGAACGATGTCTATACAAATTTGATGTGTCATTTGAACCCTGCAAGTAAACCAATGTAATTGTCGATCAAAATTATTGGACACGCTGGTTACAAACTAAATCTAAAATCATATTATTGTCTTTATTTATAAATATTTGTTTATCATAAAAGTCAAACTTGAGGGACTTTAAAAGCAAAGATGAACCTAAAACCCAATACATCTATTAATCTATCGGTAGCACTTATTAATCATGTTTGGTTGTGGGGCATTAAAAAAGTAAGGGCTGTTTTTTTTTTTTTTTTTTTTGTGTACTGATACAATTTTTGATAGAGATATTTAATAGATGCATATGACATTTTTGTTCAGTGTACGAAAATACAATAACAAACTCTACGAGCTGTAGAGCAATATCGTTTTGGTTAGGAAAATCAGGAGACTAAGATGTCTAGGACATTTAGAGCAAATGAATGAATATTAAGCTGCTGACCCGAATGTCTGTGAAACGAACTATGAAAAACACTAAGAAGATCAACATAGCAAATTGCACGCTTCAACCAATCTTAGTTGTTTAGGAACGAAGATTCAGTGGGAAAAAGCCGAATTAGCAAATCGCACACTTTAATGATTTTTGGTTTTTTTACTAAGCAAAATCAATATTTCGTTATTTCCAACAGTGGCAGACACAAAATTCAGATAGGTAATCTAGAAAAAAAGAAAAAAAAGAAAAAAACAGATATGGCGTATAGTCGGTGTGGATCAAGGCTGAGTCTGTTCTCTTACTATGCTATTTGTCTATGTAATTTCCCCTCCCTCCCCTCACTCCTCATTGACCGTTTTGAACCCATGAGATGCACCCCGTTTTTTCCATAACCATTCCTTGAACTCACATTAAACATCTTTTGAAAGATGTCATGTTTACGTTCAAGGTTATTACTTAAGTTTTCAGAGAAAAACAAGTGAAAATAAATATTCATTATCGAAATTAACTTCATTGTTTCTCAAAATACTCTCCATGAAGATCAATACACTTTGGCATGCATTGCTTTGAACCAATTTTCGAATCACATCTTCCACTCCTAACGAGGTAACTCCAAAACATGCGTTTCAAACGCATTAATCGCTTCTTCAGGCGTCGAAAAACTTTAAGCTCTCAAGTTATTTTTGATGCGGGGGAACAATAAAAATTCATTGGGTGTCAAATCAGGGGGCAAATTCACGCACACGTGATCGAGTGAGTAGATTTCATCTGTAACCGAATAGCTTGAAGATGGTAACACACAATAGTTGACGTATCGAATGAAAACTTCAAATTGTAATAGCGAAAGTCTACTACAACTAATTTCCGACAGTTGTTAGTACTTCTTAAACAAAAAAAAAAAATTCCTCTGACAATTTAAAAATAAGTTGTTACACTGTCAATATTTTGAAATCTGTTTATTTTATTTAATTTTGACTAAAAAATAGTAAATTATCAGCAACAACGCATAAAATTTACATTACATTTTAGAAGTGACCGTTTTTTTTTTTTTTTCTTTTTTCTTTTTTATAACCCGGATCCATCCGTATGTGAGCTTTGTAGCTTTCATACGTGAATGATACTCGATCATGGATGAGAGAATGTCTAATTGCGATACTCAAAGCTCCATAACGTGTGCGAGAATCGAGCAGATCGATTACATGTGCGCAAATTTGCACCCAGGCTGTTCGAGCCATTGATTCGATATTTTGAGTGATCAAGAATTCACTTGTTTAAGCAGACAAGACAGTGAGAGCTCGAAAGTAACATCGCGTTCGACGGTTACTTTTCCTTATTTCTCCAAAGAAATTTGGCTAACAAATTCAGTGTACCATTCCGAATTAACCGTTCTCAGATGCTCTGTGGCACGGTGGCAACATGTCCGGTTTTACCAAAGAAACAGGCGACCATTTGTTTCGAAGTGTTTCGTGAGCGAACAACTCTTGTTTGATTTTGCTCGCCTTGAAAGACCTATAAAGTCGACTGCTATTTAGTTTCGGGCTCATGCATAAATCCAAGATTCGTTGCCTGTGCCGATCTTATAAGACATCTTTTAAAGCGCCACAATCGATTTTTTTCAACATTTCTATGGACCAATCGACACTCTTTCTAAGCGAATGTAAAATTATGTGGTATGCAACGTGAAGAAATCTTTTCCACAGCTAAATGTGCATAAAATATTAAATGAATGCGCGTGGAACTAATACCCAAGCATGCCTCAATTTCACTATAACAGGTCGGCTGAAAAGTTCGTAGGCTAACATAGTAAAATTTATTTTTTGGTAAAATTCGATTATTATCAGCATAGTTGCCTTCAAGGGCACTATAACGATTATTAGCGGCCATGTCATTTTTCGATACTATTTTTATAGTACGATTTCTCTTTAGCCTAAAAATATGATAAGCCTCAGTTTTAGCGATTACTTCTTCATTAGTGTTGGATTTTTCTCCAGTGAGCATTCTTTTGAGGTCTGCAAACAAGGAAAAGTCACTGGAACCATATCTGGAGAATTCGATGGATGGGGAAACAATTCGTAGCCTAATTTATGCAATTTTCCCATCGTCTTCAATGATTTGTGACACGGTACATTATGTTGATGAAACAGCACTTTTTTATTTTTTTAAATGGGCCGTTTTTTTCTCGTCCAAAACGCTCTCTTGATATCTTTAGAGTTTAAGCTATCTCGATCAACTTCACTTTACGGTTATTCATAATTATTTTGTGGACTTTATTCACGTTTTCGCCCGTAACAGCATCTTTCGAGAGTCCACTGCGTGCATCGTCTTCGATGCTCATTTTGCCCCGTTTTAATTTGTCAAACCACATCTCAACGGTAGATTTTCCTAGTGCAGAGTCCGAATAATATTTATCAAGCCAACAGTATTTTTGTTCATTATAAAGCAATGCTTTATTAACACACGAAACTCTTTTGTTTCCATTTTTTTCACAATGATATACTATAAGTTGTTTAACTCGCAATGCTATATCTCACGAATCAATTGTCCGACAGCTGTCAAATTTATACACGTGTCTTTTGAAGGTTAGTACTACTTTAAAACCATATGGATTTAATTCTAGTAACACCATCTATGTGTTAGCCTAGATGGCTAGACTTTTCAGCCGACCTATTAGGTTTCATGACGATCTTGCCCGTACTATTCTCGTACACCATCGATGTTCTCTGGCACAACAAACGACTGCAAGCAGTTGCTTGGCGGACATTAATTTCGTAACTTCCAATTACGTATCAGTTCAAAACAAAAATTGATACCTTGGACACACGTTTTTTGTTTAAAAAACTATAGAAGTAAGAATGTAAATTGCACCAAAAGTTCAATCAGCGTATCAAAAGACCGGCTCTACTCTATAGATAAATATAAAGAAAAAATGAAAGTTTCAAAGTGTGTGCAATGTAGAAGAACTAGCAAATTAATTAGAACTTAAGTTCTAAACGAATGTAAGATGCCTGAAAAAAAAAAAAAAAAAAAAAAAAAAAAAGATTTACTATAGCGATAACCATGTAGAAAATTAGGGGAACTTGTAGCAATTGATATAGATATTCTTACCTGCTACGTATTTCAATGGTTTCAAAAAGATGAAAATCAATAATGAAAAAGGGTCGAACTAACTCATAGTTTAAGCCAATTGCATAATTCATTAAGAGTATAAGAAAACGAATGTTAATTTTGCTATCATGAGGAGATCGTAAAATGAATATAGAATAGATCGGTATTCGACACAGCAACTACTTGTTCGGTTATGAACAAGTTGTTAAAATTACGGAATTTGTGTACGGTTTTGTGTACATTTAATGTTACTGTTCACTGTCATTTTATACTGCTAAACATTTTGAATTACTTTACAGATTTACACCTTTGTTTGTTTACATATTAATTATAGCACAACTTAAATGATTAACTTAAATCTATTTAACTTTTAATTTTTTGGAGGAGTAGACTCCAACATACTGTTAAAAATTTTAAATTTTGAAAAAGTGAAATTTTGAATGTTAAGTATATACAAAAAGTTCCATGTGCATCAACTATGAATAAATTAGTGGACCTGCCCGTCCAGTTCATTTAGTAGATAAAATCACGGCTATTCCTCAAATTGTGGCCAAGAGTTTGAAAACATCTATTTGGCGTCGCAGTCAAGAATTATATAAACATTGTGCAACATTTCACGATAGAGTTGTGTCTTAACACCTACAAACTCAAGCCTCAATCATATACAGAGAAGCGAGTTGACCAATTGGTTTGTTGAAGAAAATGTTAACAGTGAGTTTTCGATGCAAACCCATCTTCAACGATAAGCCCCATTTTCATGTTGCAAACTAGCAAAATTATAGCATTTTAAGTGACGAGAACGCACATGTACCATTAGAAGAAAATGTATCCCAAACACGTCCCTGTTTAGTGTAGATTCTGGCCTTGGTTCATAAATAGATCATTTTTCTGTGAAGAAGCCGCCGGTCAGGTATGACAACCCAGCTTTTTTTCCTCAAATGGATAGTATCCATCGTTGTCAGGCATAAAGTGAAACAATGCCATAACTGCAAGAGATATTTCTTGCATTTTTAATCTCATCTTTAAGCATTCTGTTCGACTTCCTAGGTCGTACGATTTAACAGCTTAAGATCTGATATTTTTGAATTTTTGAAGTCCAAACTTTATGTAACAAGACTACAACCACGACTACTTGAAGAGTAAATAAGACGTTATGTAACTGAAATCGAACTACACTTATGCCAAATTGTGATCAAAAATTTTAAGTACTATATGCTTGCAAAGGGGAGAAGGGCCTTTATCAGATGAGCTGTTTCATACATAACTGTTTCTTGTCGAGACACCCTTTATTTGTATGCTTTTAACAAAGGCCAATCTAAATAAGAAAACGTCATACTTTCAATGGAATTTAAAAGTATCAAAGAAAGTGAGTGGAAAGTATTCCATATATTGTAGAGACATAGAGGCCTCAAATTTTGAAAACGTCCACCACAGTACATGCTCAATAATCTCGTCATTACAAAAGTGAACAAATGTGGTCTGCTTACGAGTAATGGAGTTGCTAATCACCGTAATAATTCCATGACTAAAAGGTTTTTACATACTTATCATGTGCATTTTTTTTTTTTTAAAGCAATTTATACAGGCAAGCCCATAACAAGTGAAATGTTTTTTTTTTTTAGTCTAGTAACTTACTTAGATGTATTTGCTGCAATAAGATGGAGATAAACATACATATCTACATATGTTTACGACACTAACCTATAAAAGAAATCCATAACAAGATAAAATTCCTTTTATGTACAACCTGTCGAACCACCTAGTTGTTAACAGACTTTAAGTCTACTTAATGTAGTGAAGTACCCATTCCCCAAACGCAAGTTTAATGAAATACAAAAAACAAAAAACCAACTAACTAACGTGAAAGCTTCGAATAAAATTTGTCATTTCCACTCATTAACTTTGGAATACCTCTTTAGCTTGGCAAATTTACACACGACCACATCAATGTCCTATTTTAGGGACACCAAAAAAGATACGGCATTAATAATTTAATCATGTGCGTCATAAGTATTTCATGGAGCAAACCGCCATTCAAGCACACGCGATCAAATAGAAAAAGTAATAACATATTTATAACTATCACACTACGTCCATACTCTTTATACAGCACATGTCTCATAATGAAAACCATCAAACCTACACTCAAATAATTGAGAACAGAGAGTACTATCTTCATAATGGGCATCACCAATCGATGTTATATGAGAAAAAACCGGCATCGTATTGCATTTATCGTGAGGAAGAAAAACAAATGATTTAACTCGGCTCGTTGATTTCATTAAGCATTAAATAATTCACAAAATAAAGCCAAGTGTAGTGGGCTCAAAGTTAACTAAAAGAAACAAGCACATAGCGATTTAAAGAATAAATTATGATACAAGGAGGTGTTATGTAAGAATGTGGAAGAAGCACAAAAGCGAAGCAATTACTGTTAATTTCTTCAAAAGGGAAACCCAAAAACAAAACAAAAAGTAACAAATAAATGAAAAATAAAAAATAAATAATATTCAAATGTTTTGATTGTGTGTCAGTAGTAATTAATAAATAATTTGATTTTTCTTTAGTACATTGCTAAAGCAAGATAGGTTTTTTGTTTAGCTTTCATTAAGCTTTTTCTCCTAATTTTTGTTTTTGCTTTTTTTGCAAATTTCAATTAAACAGATTTAGCGAATTTATAAAGCAAAGTCTTGTTTTTTTTTTTGCAAAAGTCTTGAGTTAAGCATAAATTAGTTTTATTTACAAGTTTTACCTTCATTCGTTATCATGTCCTTGCCCTTGTTTCGTTTTGTTGTCTTCACATCGGACTCATCGTTATCAACGGCCATCATTTCAAGATCGTCATTTATTTCGTCATCATCGGACATTTCTGTTTGTGCCAAGAATTCAAAGTTAGCCATAACGGCTGCTTCGGTTTCCAGCATCATGGCATCATTCATTTGTTGCGCCTTTTTGGCTGGTGTTCGTCGTCCTAAAAATATGAAGAACAAAAAAGAAAAACAAAACATTTTTCCTTTTACTTAGTAACCTGTTTGAATGATATTTATGTGTTAAACTAACCTTCTGATTCGGAGGCTCTTTTGTTGTTCTCATTCCCATTTACATTGGGACTAACATTCTCCTCTTGTTCAGAATTATTATTTAGACCTAATAATGAACGTACACGATTCGAGCGCACATCAATGATGTTATCTGTGTAGCCGATCTCCTGTAAATATTGTCGGAGCATTTGTCGGCCCTGTCTCCATGTTGTATTTGAGACCGAACTGTAGGGTACCTCAGAGTCGGGTGCGACTTCGTTCCCAATTCCCGTCTCATCGGTTGGCGGTTTCAGTTCGTTCATCAATTGAGGCGGATCAGTGCCATATTTGAGACGATAAAATTTCACACGCTCTTGTCTGAGAGCGTATTCTAACATTTTAATTCGACGTATTAAGTCGGATTTGAGACTCTCTAAGCCTTTTCTTTCGCCCAGTAGCATCGATATACGAGCCTGAAATTGAAATTTCAAAATTGTTAACATAAATTAAGTACAGCAAAATGTTAGAAATTTGGATATTAAACTAACATAGCAATGTGCAAAGAGACAACGAGTAAAATAGAAACCACAAGACTCGGGAGGGAAATGTGAATTTAAATTTCATCAATGTCTCAGATGTAGTCTCATCCTATGTTTGGTTATAAAATAGAAAGCAATATTTCCTTGATACACGAGTACGCATATTTAAAATAATGCAGCACTGTTCTCAAAATGATTGGAAAACGAATCACCGAACGAAAAACTGCCGATGATAGAGTTTTCGACCCAAAGTTTACTTTAATTTACATTTTATTAATGCTCTGTCACTAGCCACCAAGAAAAATTGCATTGACGATTTTGGACTTGGAGTGGCCGGGGGATATCCATTTAATAAAACAGCTTAATCAGGTTCCTTCAGTAGCAAATTTGGCATCAATGATATTACCACGTCATGAAATTATTATTTTCGTTGGCATTCAGGCGGATAAGAAGTATTTGGCGCTACCTAACAGTTCAAAGCTCTTGGAGATCGACACACAATTGACAATAAGATAACTGAAAAGTTTGCTAGGAAAGGGTCTAGAATACATTATAAGAACTACATTGCGATTCAGGAGAATGAATAGGAAAATACTAAGTGGGGTGAAAAGTAATTTTTTTAAATGTTTTTTTTTTTTTTTTATTTTATTCAATATAGTCCCCTTTTAGTTTGATACACTAATTCCAGCGATTTTCCAACTTCTTGGACCCGTCCGAAAGGTCTGCAAAATACTTCTCTGTGGCGTCGATGATTTCCTCGCGTGAGCTGAATTTTTTATTGATGAACCATCTTTTCAGGTTTGGGAAGAGATAATATTCCGAGGAAGCCAAATCGGGCGAGTACGGTGGATGCGACAGCAATTGGAGCCGTAAATCATTGATTTTAGCCGTGGTTGCGATGCTCTTGTGGGCCGGTGTATGTCTTGCAAAAACAAATGTTTTTTCGCTTCATGTGAGGCCGTTTTGCAGCGATTTCGGCCTTCAATCGCTCCAATAATGCACAGTAATACTCGCTGTTGATGGTTTTTCCTTCTTCGAGGTAGTCCACGAAGAGTATGCCATGACAATTCCAGAATACCGACGCCATAACCCTTCCGACCCATCGAGCCTCCCTCAGCCGCTTCCAGCACTCATGCCGGATTCAGTCCATTGCCGGACACTCATTCTGTTCTCTAGTGTGTAATAGTGGATCCAAGTTTCATCAACAGTTACCAATCGATGCCAAAAGTCCGCCCGATTCCGCATCAGCAAGACCAAACACTCTTTCGAAGTGCTCTCGCGTTCGTGTTTTTGGTCAGGAGTGAGTATGCGCGGCACCCAGAGGCAGGATATCTTTTTCATATGCAGAATTTTGCCCAAAATATGGCGTGTGCGCTCAGTACTAATCTTTGTGGTATCTGCTAGCTCACGCACCTTCACTTTCAAGTCAGCCAACACCATTTCAGGTATTTTTTTGGCATTGTCCTCTGTAATCGTATCGGAGGTCCTGCCGCTGCGGACTTGATCGGTAGTGGAGTTGCGGCCACCACGAAACTCTCGAAACCAATATTCGACGATGTAATCTGATGGAGCATAAGCCCCATCTTATTTACCCAACTTTTCTTTTGTTTCCTTTGCCGTTTTGCTTCTCAAAAAATAATGTTTTATGAGAGAACGAAAATCGTTTTTGTCCATACTCAACATGATGCCAAACATGTCAACAACAATCAGCTGTCAAAACAAAACTAAAGACAGTATCGCACTGAAATTTGGCATGTCTGTCTAAATATGAACGGACTTCAAGGCACCATAACCTTTTTTGCAGTAGCAGCGCATTCTGGTGGTAACAGATAGAAATCATTAACCAGCGGAGGTTTTGACACGATTCGGACCCACAAACTTTTATCACATAACAACAACAACGGTGTCCAAATTGGTGAGAGCTCTCACTGGTCATAGCTTTTTAGGGAACTGTATGAATGAAGCTTAATCGCAGAGACGAAGACCAATGTGGAGACCGCGACGATAAACACACTTAAATTTGTCTGTCAATAGCCGAGTTTTTTGAATTACAGAAACCTTGAGACCTAAATCCTCTAAAATATTTATGAAACGCATTACCCAATTTTAATAGGTTTCTAAAGATATCAGGTTTGCTGAGCAGAAGTGGATGATCGTAGAAAGGAAGAAAAGGAAACCTTACCAAAATACGGGTAACCTCATTAAACGATACCACGATAACACGAATGGACGAGTGTTATATGGGCAAAACTGCAGTTCCTTTGCAACATGCATACCAACCTGGAAGATTTTGATAGATGTGTCTTCAAAATCTCATAAGCAGTGATGGGCGGCCGTAGCTCAAGTAATAGTGCACTGACTTCCAATTCTGAAGGAACTTTTTCAGTTAACAAAAATCAAGTGAGATGAGCAGTTAACTAGAAATCAACAACAAGCCAACTTCTTCCACTAAGAATTTAGTCTCCCCATTAAATGTTGTATGCCACCCATGGAGCGAAATAACCACTGATCCCAAACATCTTTCTTTCTCTCTCTATCAAAGTTTCAAAAAAAAAACTTAACACGTGCTGAGGCATCATTAGTGTATTCATATCCACTTCAGTGTTAAATTCTTTTAAAAAAAAAAGTATTATAGATTCGGCAAGAAGTACGCGCTATATACTCGTATTTTCAACGTTTTGAATTATTTCTCTTGCAAATTAAAGCAACACTAGTGAACAGAACTTTTGTTGTTGAGGCCGGCTTCGGTCAATATGCGATAGCAGATGCTGCGATCTGAGCGAGGAAGAAAGAAATGCAGTCGGCTCTTCCCGGTCCGTAAAAACCGATCTAAGATGAAACACTTGTCTCTCTAAATCTACGTGTTCACGTATATAGTTCAAATTCAATTAAAAACATAATTTTGAAGTTCGGCAAAGAGTTAACTTTTAATGATTTTAATAAAAAGGAAACGAAAAAAGGTCCTAGTAACCCGAAATTGGATTTTCGAATATTAAAGTTCATTGAAAAAACAAATCGATGTCCATTCGTGTTATGGCTAAAAAAACTAAGGACAACTGTGGGCATGATTCAAAAGGGAAAAAAGAAAAACAATTTAAGAACAGATGAAAAGCAAAGAGTTCCAAAAAGAAGTAAAAACAAGAAAAAACAGGAAAAACTAGCTGTGGAAAACTTTACCAACGAATCTGTGATGGAAAAATTCAATGTGTTGTGATGGATGACGAAACTTATGTGAAAATGTTTTACCAGGTCCTCAATTTTACACTAAGTTTAAAGACCAAATTTAAGGAAAAAGTTTAAGTATGACAGGCTACTTGTAGCTCCGGACAAAAAACATCAATTTTTTTTTTTTTTTACAACAGGTACAATAAATGGCGAAATTTACTGGAGGGAGTGCCTAAAAAAATGTCTTTTTCCTTTAATACGGAAGCGTACGGTTCCCACAATATTTTTGCCAGACTTGGCAACAACACGCTAAGGAAACAATTGAATGGGTTCATCAAAACTGCATACAATTTGTTGAAAATTGTATTTCATTCAATTTCATCAAGCTAAATCTAAAAAAAATGAGGGGAAAGTGGCCACAAATCTTTCTGAATTATAAAAAATAGATTAGGGTTTAAAAAAAATATATATCTTTCAAAGTGGTGCAAAATTTAATAAAATAGGTCAGGCGAAAAGATCGACAAAAATACTGAACATTTTTTTTTCTTATTTTTTTTTTTTCGTTTTTTTTAAGTATTGTTTAATGTTTCTTTTAATTAAGTTGACAATAGAAATAAAAAAAAAAATGTTTAGGTTCCAATATATTTGAATAAATGTGT
Source organism: Volucella inanis (assembly GCA_907269105.1). Classification (NCBI taxonomy): domain Eukaryota; kingdom Metazoa; phylum Arthropoda; class Insecta; order Diptera; family Syrphidae; genus Volucella; species Volucella inanis. Next base: position 23,230,371 of record OU026157.1, read on the forward strand.
GTGCAGTTTCTTTTCGATACAGTCCTTTGATACTTAAGTATACTAAGTATACTTGGCACCACCTCCCGGTAAGCTTATTGCAATAGTGTTGGCGATACTATAGAGTTAATCTTCTGTGAATGTCCGACATTAGGCTGCAGGTAATAGAAAAGTCCGTGCCGTTTCTAAGAGAGGGCACCACTTCAGTTAGTACCAACCTTCAAAAGATACGTGTATAAATTTGACAGCTGTCGGACGATTAGTTCTCGAGATATAACATTGTGAGTGAATCAACTTTTGTTATTGTGAAAAAAATAGATTCAAAGCAATTTCGTGTGTTGATTTATCATTGCTTTTTGATGGGAAAAAATGCAGCAGATGCAAAGAAATGGCTTGATAAGTGTTACCCGGACTCTGCACCAGCCGAACGAACCATTCGCAAGTGGATTTAAAAATTTAAAAGTGATCATACAAGAACCGAAGATGATGCAATCAGTGGAAGTCCAAAAGAGGCTGTTTCAGATGAAAACATTAAAAAAGTCCACAAAATAATTACGAATGACCGTAAAGTGAAGTTGATCGAGATAGCTGAGGCTCTGAAGATATCAAAAGAGCGTGTTGGATATATCATACACGAATATTTGGACATGCGAAAGCTCTATTCAAAGTGGGTGCCGCGTTTGCTCACAGTCGACCAAAAACAACAACGTGTTGTTGATTCAGAGGAGTGTTTAACCGCAATAAAGCCAAATTTTTGCGTCGGTATGTGACAATGGATGAAACTTGCTTCCATCACTTCACACCAGAGTCAAGTCGGCATTTAGCTGAGTGGCAAGCAGGCGACGAACCTCGTCTAAAACGACCAAAAACTCAACAGTCGGCTGGCAACGTTATGGTATCCGTATTTTGGGATACAAATGGAATAATAATAATGGGCAGACTATCAACAGCGACTATTACATTGCGTTGTTGGAGCGTTTGAAGGACGAAATCACAGAAAAACGGTCGCATTTGAAGAAAAAGAAAGTGCTGTTTCATCAAAACAATGCACCGTGTCACAAGTCGATGAAAACGATGGCAAAATTGAATGAATTCGGCTACGAATTGCTTCCCTACCCATCGTATTCTCCAGATTTGGCCCTCAGCGACTATTTCCCGATGAAGAAGTAATCGCCGAAACAGAGGCCTATTTTGAGGCTTAACCGAAATCGTACTACAAAACTGGTATCGAAAGATTGAAAAATCGTTTCAATCAGTGTATCGCCCTCGAAGGCAACTATATTGATAAATAAAGTTGAATTTTGCAAAAATTTTGTGATTTACTATAAAACGGACTTTTCAGCCCATGTGTTACTTGGAGCAGATGTAATGCATGGGTTTAGAACTGAAGCGATTGAAAAGAAAATTCATTTAAAGGAACAAACGAGTAGTACAATAGTTCTTTGTCTAAGTGCTTTGTTCCGACAGAAAATAAATGTTTTGGTGAAGTTTTTTTAAGTTTTGTTAAGGACTTTTTGAGATTGATGACAGTAGTGAGATGATGCAGGTCAGCATCGTTTCTATGATACAATTTGGTCCGAAGATCTTTTGTGCAACCTCTAATTTTTGATGCATAAGATTCTTGTGGAATCTTATGTTACTACATTTACTCTCAATGTATCAGCTTTTTCAACTACCAATGGCATTCTTAACACTCTTAAGTTACTAAATCGCCGTTTGAACGTAATTTCTATTTCGACTTCACATATTGCGTGTAATTCTAATTAATATTTACTAATATTTCTAATAATCTAATTAATTATTTTTTATCTGAAAAAGTCTGGGAAAATCAATATTATCAGGCTGATTTTCTAATCAACATTTATGTCTCAAACAAGACATTTTCGCAACAATACGTAGAAATCAAGCGAGTTATGTGTTGGGTTGCCAATAGGTTCCTTTTTTTTTTTTTTATACATTGCGATCGGTGTACATACATGTAGCATATTATGCTTTTTTTATTTTCGGAAAAGAAAAAAACGCTGCACAACCACATGGGAATATTTGCGCTGTGCAGGGGATAACTCTGTGACTTGCCCCATTCCGGATAACCGATTTAACTGCGGACCAAATTAAGGCTCTAATTGAGAATAATGTAATGTATGTAATGTAACATAGCAAAAATTTAAGACATTTCGAAGTCAAGCGCAGAAAATTTCTTGCGCAAACTGCAGTACGTAAATCGATACTACATTAGCTGCCTTACAATTTAAGTGAAAATAATTTATTTGATGATGATAAAGTTGGTGTGCTTTGGATGAGATGTTTTACATCACCCGCCGTATTTATCTGATCTTGCACCTTTTAATTACCATTTATTCCGGTCCCTGAAAAATTCACTTAATGGAAAAAATGTCATCTCACTGGAAGCTTTGCAAAAGTTTTTCCTAACAACAAATCTTTAATCTCTAATTGCAACGCAATACATAGTTCTATGATGACAGAACCTTGCTCCATAAAAATATTAAGTTTTCTTTTTTTTTTTTTAGTGGTGAACCTTTAATAGATATCAGGATATGGTCAGCAAAATACATAATATTCTTCTTAAGTTATCTATGAGCAAAAACGAAAAATTAACTATAATAATCTTTGTTAAATAAACGACATTTTAGACAACATTTAGACGACATTTAGACAAGTGTGTGGCAACAACATCAGAATGAAATTGTTTTTCTTCGCTGTTACATAGCACGGATCCATCACTGCACAGCACAGGGCTTTCGTATGGTGAACGAGCAAAATCTAATCTACGAGGGCGAAAGGTCATGAGCAGTGTTCTTGTTTTCCCAATTAGCAAGGCAAATCTTTTGGGAGAAGAAAAACCTGAAACAAATCCGTTTCGAAGAAAGATTTTAGAGAAAACAAGCACATTTGGATAGAAAATGGGACTCTCCCAAGCTGACAAAGATAATTGTTAGCAATTAAAATACCAAAAGAGGATAAGTTACGCAATAAATTACGATACAAGTATCTAAATGAGAGGGTCAAGGTTGCAAATTGTACAATTTGATGGAAATAAACAAAAATAAACAAATGAGCGTCATCTTCCACATATGACTACGGATACATATCATATTGACTGATACGAGTGTGTGTTTCTGGTAGAATATCACTCAATCACTCAACGTAACGTAACTAACTGTTGAAGAATTTAACATTGTGTTAATCATCACAAATTTTCATAAATTTCATATATGGGCTGCGGACAATTCACATACAAGGAAACATATTGCATTTCATCACAAATTCAGCGTCAATATGTAGACTGAATTCCACAATCTATCTGGAGTTTTTGTGAATTGATATACCAGCACTATTCATCATTAGCTTCATCTCATATCATATATCCAAGAAGGGATTCAATCATTGGATAGGAAGAAATGGACCAGTTCACTAAATTTTTTTGTATGGGGAAGAATGAAAGAACTTGATTATTCACACAAAATAACAACTTTAAGTAAAATATACCATAAGAACATATTCTTGAAGCGTTATCAAAAGTGAGACAGCAGTTAGCAACAAAAAAACTTTGGCAGTGAAATTCAAAAACGGGCTCTTTCTAAACTCAAACAAAATCATTTTTTATTCATAGCCTTAAAAGATTAACGAAAAAAAAAATCCCTTTTTTAATTTTACTTGCTGCAGGTTTTCTCAAGCATCATAAAATCCTTGGATTTTTCTGGAAACTTGTTGATATTTTTTCTTTTTATTATTGTAACGTTCATAAGAAAAAAATTGTAAAACGTTATGTTTATTAAGCATTTCCTGGAGAAAAGTGACCTCAAAATCAAAAGTTAGCATGGGCAAGAAAAAAATTTAACAGGCTAAAAAATTAGATGTCTGAAGACTCACACTAGATATCAACTTTATTTAAACGTAGTAACAAAGCCAGTATTAATTCTAAAAAAGAAGTCCTAAATTAAGATTCGACCATTAGTATTAACAGAGCAATTTCCGTTAACTTGGGTAAGGGTACACCAAAGTAAGCCTTTACTTAAATCCTCGATATATGATAGACCCTTACTGTAGAACAATTTTTTTCTTAAAAGATACCCAAGAATCATTTTCCAAGTTGTCCTTGACTAATTAAGGGACACCCTGTACATTTTTTTTTTATTGTAAAACAAATGCTCTAGCACGTTTTTTCACTTTTTTTTTTTTATCTGCTACAAGAAGAATAAAGATAATAAAGCGCACTTAATTGCAAAACTCAATGTACCACGTAACGAGAAAATTAAAATGATGTCCTCAGCTTTTATCCAGGAGAAAACGCACTCTAAGGATTACATTCAAATCACGTAGTTAAAACGAGCTTCAATCCCACTCTACCTAAACCTCTCGAGCACAATTTTGTGGAACGAAATTTCAATTGTGGCTCTGCAGTACTTTAAGTGAGATTGAAAAATAAAAGCGAGATGGCATTGAATCCAATTTTGTTTTGTTCAATTCAGATTGGGATTTAGTTGCCATTCCCACTCGCAATCCAAAGATTCTAACAACTCCTGAGGAAATACGTTTATTTGTATATTCATATGAGTATCTACAGATATTTTGTTTGCGTTGCTAAAACCACACGCCAAGTAAAACCTCTTAAGAGTGTCAGAAGAACTGGCACTTCCATTTTATTCTTACATACGAGTGTACGAGTTATGTTACCCATTTATCAATCCATTATCGGTGAGCGGTGGCGTCTTCATTTTGATTTCGTCTATCACTGATTGCATATTGCGATTGTCTTTAATTGTTTTCCCATATCCATACGAGGTATGTACTATTTGCTGGCACGTTTTCTTGATTTTATCGCTTACTACGAGTACGAGTATATGAGTCAAAAGGGAGACCAACAAATGAATATCTCTTTAAATAAAAAAGAAGACGATAACAAAAGCATTTTATTAGGTGCAATTTACAAAAATGCGTGCCATCATCGTTTGTGGCAGTGATTGTGGAACTAGAGAAGTTATGTGCGCGAAGTTTATGGTTGAGAATGAAACTCGAATGGACTTCATACAACAAACTTTTAGCGGTCATGCACTATTTAACTCGAATAGAAAGTTTTTATTTTTTATTTTTATTTTATTTGTTTTCCGCTTTAGGCATTATATTCGCACAATTATTATGCGTGGTAAGTTCACTGAACTAAAAGGTAAGTGGTGTATGTTGCTCATTGTGGTTATTGATCGAAAATACTTGGAAGGAGAAAGAGTTTGTGGATATTCTTCTGTGGCTGTTTCCTTTTTTTGATTTGTATTGTTGAAAAAAGTATTTTATTTTATTTCTCTTTATTCGTCTTTTTTTGCTTTTTTTTTTTCTTGTAGAAGTTTACCACTTGTGAAAGGAAGTTCTTCTGTGAAAATATGCTGAATCGTAGCAAGAGGAAATGATAATAAATTACCTTTGGTGGATTGGGATGAATAAAAATAAGAAAGCATGCTAATCTATCATACTTGGGTTTGCAGAAGGACCAAAAAGAATATTGTGGTGTATATAAATCTTATTTAATAGGTCAGATAAACGAGAGCTTTCTTTTCCTTACCCAATAGTCATTGGATAGCCGTTTTATCTCTTATTTTGATTATGTAACTGAAGGTCATATAAAATGAATGAAATATGTTTATGTATATCCTAGTTTCTAATGAAAGGAAAGACAGTTGTAAAATCACTTTTCTAAAAGGGGGACCCAATTGTAGATAATAATTAAAAATCTTTCATTAAAGGATATTTAGCAAAAATTGGATTGAAGCGCGTGTGATTGATCTTTAGCCAAATAGTTTAATATTCGTCAGATATACATAAGTACATAAAAAAATACAACATTTCCGTCAACTATTTATAAATACTTATATGATTTTGTGTATTTCTAACATTTTGTTAGGTATCAAGAACGTCAAAAAAATTTTACTTTTAAATAGAGCCATTAATACATATTTAAAAATAGACTGGAAATGTTTAGTCTATTCATTCAGTTTCACTACCTAAACGGTAGCCTTTTACTCTATGTACACATCAACGTGCGTGTCTACATAAAGGTAATAAAACATTAAATGTGTCATGATAATTAATTAAGAAAAAGTTTTGTGAAACTCCCGTCTAGCACCTCTATTGCATTTTGTTCTACCAAAGACTTTTAATTTTAATAATTAAAATGGCGCTACAGGTTATTTGGCAACTACCTCCAGTTGTGCCCACTACTTGGTGTAAGTGCTGCTCTGTGAGCGCGTGCCCCATTGATGCGAAGATGTGATAGTCAGATAGCGCCCAGTCTTGAAATACGGCGGGTGCAGAAGGATGTCCCATCCAAGTGATTTAAAGGTGTTTTTCACTAGTTTTACTGTGTGAGGAGGCACATTGTCGTATAACAAAATCAGTTTACCATGTCTTCTGGACCATTCCATCTGTCTTTTGATTAATGTGTGTTTTAAATAAATCATTTCTTGGCAATTACGTTGTTTATTAACGGTTTCGCCGGGCTTCAAGAGTTCATAATGCACAATACCGCTCTGGTCCCACCATACACAGAGCATGGTCTTCTTGCCGAAGCGATTTGGCCTTGGTGATGAACGACCGGCTTCGCCAGGTGAAAGCCATGATTTTTTCCGCTTCGGGTTTTAAAATAATTTCATTTTTCGCCACCCGTCACAATTCGCAGCATTGAAGCAACATTTCACAGGTGACTTTGCGATTTTTCATTTGGCATTCATTCAAATCGTGTGGGACCCATTTACCGATTTTAGTGATTTTCCCATTGCTCTTAAGCGTCTGCTGATTGTTTCTTGTGACACATGTAATGCTTCTATTAATTGCTGTTCAGGTCGAATTGAGTTATCATTCAATAACTCCTACAATTGTTCATATTCGCATTTTTGTGATATACCAAAGCGCTCACTATCTTTTACATCGAAATCACCACTACATATGTTTCTACCAACAAACGATGAATTTCAACAGCCTTTTTCTTTTGATTTAATAAGAAAAAAGAACGATAAAACATAGACGCTACTTTTGTCGGACTTAACTTGTGTGTAGTTAGTTATCAGACGAACAAATTGACGTATGTGTCAAATTAATACGCTGCGTAATTTTCGCTGTCACCATCTCTTAGTTAAACAGGGAAAAACCTGGTAAGATAGTTGAGATCCATTTTCATTTTTGTGAAGCACTTAAAGCGATGCTTTCCTCTACTGTATTGTTCCTTTGGGAAGAAATCGAAGACTATCCGAGTCGGAGCGTTAGTATCCAATAGTATCTAGCATTCTCAGGCAACTGAATTTTTTTGTTTACGTCGTTTTTTCAAAGCATGTCAATGTAAACGGGACCAGAAATCACTCGACTCGTGTTTTAAACGACTAAGGAAATCTTTATTTGCTTTTATAACATTCATAATTCTGTGGCATAAAGCACAAACGGGATGATAAGAGATTCCTTACTGTTTCTTAACAAAGATTTACTACTTAATTGCATTCTTAAGTATTCATTCATTCACGAAATGTGCGATATGCATTTTTTTTTTTTTAGTACTATAAAAGTAATATTTTATTACTAGCACTCTAAGGACTATTAAAATATATTGTACAATTACAATTTTCACAATAATGATTTTGTAATTAAGTTGAGCGAATTCAATACACTTTTTTATTTTATTTATTTTTTGTTTTTGAAAGGCTCCAACAGCTTCCACTATTCGTGCAATAATGGCCAAATTTGAGCAATATGGGAACGTTTTATAAAATCCAGTTGGTCCAACAACTCAATCCTGGTGACCCAGAAAAACGTTCAAAGTACTGCAGAACTGTCCTTAACATCGACGAAAATAACTAAGAATTTTTAGGAAATTTTATGATCAGCGACGAGACACCTTTTTATTTGAGTGGGTTTGTAAACAAGCAAAATTTCAGATTTTTGGGCAAACAGAATCCCAAAAATTCTCATCAACGTCCCTAACACTCGCTTCTTGTTACTGTTTGTTGTAAAATAACCTCGCGTAAAATTTATGGGCCATATTTCTTTGAAAATGATGCGGGTGCAAGCGTTACATTTAATGGGCCTCGCTGCGGTCATGTGGTTTCAGCAAGACAGAGCGACCGCTCACACTGCGCGAACAATTCCCAAATCGCATTATCTCAAAAAACGGTGATATTGAATGGCCTCCGCGATCACCTGATCTGTCGGCTCTAGACTAGGCTTATGGGATTACCTTAAGAAAAAGGTTTACATTAGCAAACCACATACTATAGAGGAGCTGAAACTCGACATTCGAGAAGAAATAGCTTAAATTACGCCGGCAACACTTCAAAAAGTCATGAAAAGTGCTATCAAAAGACCCCTGAGTGCCTGCATTGTAATAGCGGCCACTTCACCGATGTAATTTTTTTATGCAAAATAAAAAAAAATGTTCATGAAATAACCTTTTATTTGTAATTTATTTCATTAGTTTTAATATTTTCATTCAAAAGTTGTTACAGATCTACACAGGAAATGGACTTTTAGCCCACCCGGTTCTTCACTTATTTGGATGTCTAAAATCGTGACTGTTTCTTAAAGTATATGGCTGGACTTTTCTTATATATTGCACATATTTTGACATTATTTATAAGTTTATACAAAAATACTAGAACATTCTTCGCAATTCTTTGTTTTACTGAAAACCATTTTAACGAATTTAACATAATTTTATTATTGGGTCTATAACTTAATTCGTGTGGTTTGCTAAGAGATGGCGTAACTTGTAGTATTCCATCGTTATTATTTCATTGGAACATGCGTTGGATAGCTACTGTCATTGTACGTCATTTTAGTATATGTCATTCATTTGAAGCGTAAACAACAATTTTTTTTCACTCAAATATGTCGAATTTTGTGCCTGAAAAAGTGTTTTTGCGGGGAGTTCTTCTTCATGAAGAAAACTGCTGCCTAAAGTCATCGTATTTTGGTGAAAGTTTACGGTGAACATGTACTAGCTGAGCGAACGTGCCAAAAGTGGTTTGCACGATTTAAAAGTGGTGATTTTGGCTTGGAAGACGATGAACGTCCTGGGCAGCCAAAAAAGTTTGAAGATGAAGAACTGGAAGCATTACTCTATGAAGATTGTTGCCAAACACAAGAAGAGCTCGCAGAATCTTTGGGTGTCACTCAAGCAGCCATTTCAAAACGTTTAAAAGCAGCTGGATATATTCAGAAGCAAGGGTTCATGGGTTCCACATGAACTCAAGCCGAGAGACGTCGAAAGCGGGTTTTGCATGTCCGAAATGCTGCTGGAACGCCACAAAAGGAAGTCATTCAAGCATCAGATTGTTACTGGTGATGAAAAATGGATCCATTACGACAACCCCAAGCGCAAAAAATCATATGTGAAACCCGGCCAACCAGCCAAATCAACGGCAAAGCCGAATATCCATGGCGCGTAGGTAATGCTCTGTATTTGGTAGGTTCAGATGGGTGTGCTGTATTATGAGCTGCTAATCCGGGTGAAACCATTAATGGACAACGCTACCGAACACAATTAATCCGTTTGAAGAGCCCAAAACCGCCCGAAATATGCGACCAGACACGAGGCAATCATTTTCCATCATGACAACGCTCGGCTCCACGTTGCTATTCTGGTTAAGAACTATTTGGAAAATAGTGTATGGGAAGTCTTACCCCACCCGCTTTATAGCCCAAACTTTGCCCCTTTTGATTACCATTTGTTCCGGTCGTTGCAGAACGCCCTCACTGAAATACGGTTCACATCAGAGCAGAATATCAAAAATTGGCTTGATTCATTCTTGGCTGCCAAACCGGCGCAGTTTTTTTGAGATGGGGTTCACAAATTGCCAGAGAGATGAGAAAAAGTCATAGCTTCAGATGGGCAATACTTTGAATAATACTATTGTACATGTTTTTCTTAGATAAACGTTCACATTTTGAAAAAAAAAACCGCACGAATTAAATTACATACCCAATAGCAACATATTTATTGCCTTTTAAGATATGATAAAATGTCTTTATTTTGAAAAATTAGGAGACTTTTAATTAGAATATCACTACATAGAAAAATAGAGAATATAATAGAATAGAATTAGAAAGAGAATACGAAATATTCTCTTAAAAAAAAAACTACTTTTTTAGATACCTTTTTACATAGTATGTAATCAACATGTTTTTTTAAGCCTATTGTGCTTTCAATTGCTTTCCCTAGATACTTTAATTAGTCCACTTTTTCAATATTTTCACTGTCAAACTCCAGTCTTATGTCCTCTCCTGCTCTCTCGTTCATTATCATTCTTTGCTTGTTTTTAGCATTTAATTTAAGTTCGTTTTGTTTTAACCACCGCTCTTAAGTCCTCCTGCATTTTACAGTGGCACTCGATTAATTTCAATATTTTGTGATTCCGAGTATCCATCCGTAGTCCCCACGGCCTTAAACAATTTAGCATGTAGTGCATCTGCTCCTGCAACATTTTTGGACTTAAGTTCTCGAGCATCGCAATACTGTGATTCTTTGCTGAGCCATACTAATCGCTAATGAAACTCAATTGCACCCACAAAAAGGCAATTAAGGCTGATGTCAGAAAGAATTTCAGGGTAAGTCAGGGTGCTTAAAAATAGATGGGTCAACGGCAGCTGTCATATCCTCCGGCCCAAGATTGTGCGAGGCACGTAACAATCTCTGTTACAAAACACACAAATTCGTAGGATAAAGACGGACGAATGTTGACGAATCTGCAAAACTGAAAAACGACAACGACATTCGAATCTGCACTTGGAAACTTCGAATACCGAATAGCTGCGATTTGCTATAAAGTAGATATCACCGCCATTTAGTAAAAAACAGTGACGTATACTACGGCAATTGCTACAGAGAAAACAAATACCCTCAATTTTTGTCTAAATTGGTTGTAAGCGGCAGACATAGGCAAAAAGTTTTGACCTTTCGACACGCAAACGAACTGATCTCCCGGCAGAGGAAAACGACGGTAGCACTAAAGAATGTTTCTACAAGTTTCTTGACAAAGCTAATGGCCGAAGCATTGCATTAAAATCTTCTTAGGTGACAAGGAATAATAGTAGCAGAGTCACAGTCTGTGAGGACGTCGAGGACAACCCAAATGCCCCTGATAGGCAGAATGAACCATTCGATCTGGAAAGTGAAAGTTAAGAGATCCGTCCACCCGATCAAAATGAATTAAGGATAACAATATTCAAGCTTAAGAAAAGGCTGCTGGAATGAGTGACTTACCTGCCGAGCTATTTAAGGCAGCGGGAGATGGCTAGTAGAGAAAACATGCCTGAAGAAAGGAACTTTAAAAAAGTTTTCTCAATTCACAAGAAAGGAGACCCTTTTAAAGAGAAACTCTTTAACATAGCATAGCAAGTAAGATCTTATTTGTCGTTTTGTGTGAAGCCATTTATCAACAATCTGATTGGCCCTTATAAGTGCGACCTGTTAAGTTCATAATCGACCCAATATTCATACTACGACAGATCCCCAAAAAAAAAAACAAAAAAAAAAACAGGAAGTCTTCAGTCGACAGATCCTGGAAAAACCCCAACAAGTCCAAATCCAAAGCCGCATATGACAGAATCTATAGAGACGAGCTATACAGAACCATGCCTAGTCTTGGTATCCTTGCCAAAATAGAAGACGATTTTCTTTCTAAACACTATACTTGAGAAAATTGTGCGAAACTCACAAGTCATCAACAGAGGTACAAGTTTCCAAGTCTGTACAACTACTTGCATACGCTGATGACATGTACATCATAACCAGAACTCAGCGAACCATCACTTGGGAATTCGCAAGTATTGGAGCAGAAGCGACAAATTTTGGTTTAGCCATTAATAAGGGTAAAATAAATTATGTATATGCTGTCAACGAGACACACATCATCGACGAATCGGATACAACATAACGATAGACAGCTATAACTTTGAGATTGTCAGGGATTTTGTATTCTTATACCTCGACTCCGTTTTTAATGACATCTCATTAGAAATCAAATAAAGAGTTACTTTTTCCAAGCGATATTTTATCAATTTAAAAAGACAAGTACGAAATAAGGCCTTGTCAAGAAGCACTAAAGAGACTTTAAAGAAAACCCTCATTATCCCAGTTCTGATTTAACAGTGCAGAAGCTAGACAGTGATTTTGACCTAATCTGAATGTACATTAGTCGCCTAAGTTGGCCAGGACATGCAGAGCAGAGTCTTCGATCCCAACAGAAAAGGCAACACATAGACGTAAGTGAAAGGGAACCTTAATCAATTTGGATTGCGAAACTTAAGACAGTAAACCAAAGACCGCGCTAACTTAGGATGTTTGACCGTACCAACATAATGCGTATTTTTAAAAACAGTCATATACAAGCCATAAGTCAGGTGTATATTATGAACTATAACTCAATTCCATTCAACTTCAAGCCCAATACTTGTAAGTTATTTAACTCTTGAAAAGAAAACATCAAAAAGGTATTAAAAATCTATACGTTCCAGAAGAAAGGTATTAAAAATCTTCATTATCAGAGCTTAGTTTCGAATTAACAATATCAACTTAAATAGAGTTTAAATGATCACAACATATTCGTATGTATGATACATGTGTTTAAACACAAAAACTATCAGGCAGGCAATAACAATACCGCTAATTAAAAGTGATATACAAACTGTTTTGAAAAGCAGTTGTAAAAAGACCCCATCTCTTGTGTGCATAGGAAAAATTCCAACGCCCAACATAAAAAAATTGTCTGGTTATTTTTTATGAGCAAAACATATCTGGACTAATACGTATATTTATGGCTACACTAACCACAAAGGGATGGTTGTCTGTTGTCACGCGTCTCTTAACCCTTTGTCTGGTTAACAAACCGATTTTTTTTTTTTTTTTGTTTTTGTTTTTTTTTTTTTAGCATCGTAACCAAGTATCGTAATTTATTGCATTCTTTCGCTAAATTAATTTTTGTCATAGTCATGGTTTTATAATCTCTTCTCATTCCTTTTAGAAACTGGTTTACCTATTTACTAGATCTCGTTGTTGGTAGAAACATCAAGCCATTGTCAATCGATGCGAACAAAATCCGTAAATTAAAAACGTAATTAATTTTGTGCAAACTATTTCATACTCTCAGTCACGGCTCTATAATTTTTTCGTACCAATTTAATAAAACGACATCGCGTTAAAAATACGCTACTCTATAGTCTGATAATTCTGATGCCCGTATTATCAACAAACTACGACAAGTTTGAAGCATTTTCTTTCTTTTTACGCCTCATTGTGATTCATTTCAATTTCGCAGTGAATTATGTAATAAAATAAATAAATTTATGTATGTCTATATACGAGTACATATCTCATATGCAGATTGTAGACTTTATCGGTCAAGGGAATTAACACGGAAAAATCGAAACAAAAACAAAAAAAAAAAAACAAAAAACAAAAAAAAAAATTGATCTAAATGATGGAAATTTATATAGAAAATGGGAGGGGGCGACCGAGAGCAAACCAATGGAGGAAGGGTAAATCTAGAAGAATTTGCATTTTAACTAAAAGTGGCAACAAAAAGTGGGAGTGCATAACTATTATGAATAAAGATGAATATCAAAGCGGAAAACAACTAAACATAGCGCAGCAGACAATGAGAATAAAAGTAGCGTGAAGGCATGTAGTACTTGCACTTGTTTGCTGCAGTTGCAACTATAACTGCAACTACCTTCACCTTAAATAAATGTATAAGGTACGTGTATAGTTGGAGGCGGATAGCGTTGCGCAATCGCGCTAGAAGATTCCGTGTGCACGCTCCTTAAGTACATTGGTTGGTAGGTTGTAGTAGGTTGTTCCTACATGTAAACGGGAAGTTTTACTTATTGAGAGATTAGTTTTATGCTTTTAATTAGGCCAGGGGGTGGCCAGTTTAGGAGGTCATTTGATTAAGTACATACTTTTTCGAACACTAATTATGCCACCTATTCTTGCTGTAAGCCTTGAAATGGGGTAATTATATACAGATTGCAACTGATTTTTAGCTTATGCTTGGATTGCATGTAATACACATACAAATTCAAAAGAAACTACACAAAGATACGAGTATGCAATTTTTATTTTCAGAAAGAAACGTCATTTTTTCTGTGCCGATAGCTAATCGACTAATTTGTTTTCAAATAGGTCACTGGGTGTGGTCACAACAAATGAGCAATAGAGATTCCAGCTTTAATTGTTACAGTTATTATTCACAAGTCCACTAAACTAAGGGGATGTCATATTAGGCTATCAAGTGTTTGTAAAGAATTTATTCCCATATTCAACCCAAATGAGGACACGCTGATGAGTGTTTAGGTGAGGGAAAATATTCACATACGAACGCTGCATTGTCAAGCTAGTAAAGTTAAGGGTTGCCAATTAAAAATTTTAAAGTTTAAAAACAAATAAAAATATAAATTTGTACTTTATACTTTTCACACTGGCTTCTAAAAAGTTGCTATGAAGATGAACGGGTACAAGAGGTATTTCCTCGACTGCTGTGATATCTCAAGATACCGAGGTTCGACACCGATGCCAAAAACCGAATACAGAAAGTAGAAAAATACTGCTTTTGCAAGTCTTCGCACCTCTTGCCAAAACGGACTATACATTAACCAAAAAGACTAGGCCTAGGTAAACATCGGATAATACGCCATCAATTTGTTTATCATTTTTATTACAAAAAAGGCATATGTATATTCAAGGCATCCTCAATCCTCAAATTTCCAGGGTCCGAAAAATCCTACAAAAGACCAATGAGGCTCAATTCAAGACTGACTATTCTTTTCATTAAATTTATAGCCACATATGACACCATTAATTTTTAAGATTCTATTTTTCTGGTTCTAGAACTATGTTGTTAGTAACGCAACGCTGAATGCGATGCAATTGCGATACAGATTGGGAACTTATTTATGATACCCTTTCTGGCATCCACAGCGTGCAGTGATAGAAGCTCTTCCGGTAAAACTGGAAACGATTTAATCTTCAAGTAAAGGACGTCTTAAACCATACATATATGAATGACAAACCGCCTGTGTTTAGAATACCTCGGAATAAACACAAATTCTGTGAATAATACCTTCGTAAAGATTCGACAAATTGCTAAAAAAATTAAATATTTTGCTTTGTGTAATCGGGGTAGTGCGAAGAAGAACCTGTTATTTCGAATTTTTAAGTTGTATTAAGATACAAATACGTAAGGAGCTACAAAAAGTTCCAACGGTTACAAAGCGGATATTCCATAAGTTCATTTAAAGTATTGCAGTTATACAGACATAAAGACCAAGTGAGGAAGCGTTAAAATAATTTCATAAATTTTGAAGTCATGTTATCAGCCAGCCTCTTATAAGGCATGATGAAGCAATAAATCTTCTCCATACTTCTTGGTGTGCAGTTAAATATTTCCGTTTTAGACGTTGCATTTGATTTTTTGTATAAGCTGTTCACATTAAGGATAACTGTCATCTTTTTAAGTCTCAACCTTTTTGTTTTCAATAAAATCTAACAATTCAGCATGAACAGATTTGCACCTTACTGTTTACAAGCGTACTGTTTGAAGTCAGTGTTAATGAAGGACCGTATTTACGTATCTGTCATTTCGCAGAAGTGCACAGGAACTTGCGTTTTGTCCGTTCATAATTTGAAACACTTTGCCAAGGGATTTTTTCCATATTTCATACAAGATTCAATAGTTCCAAGATGCTAAAATTGCGTTCGATCGACGATCAACAAATATTGTTTCCAAATTTACGGGACATTGATATGGACAATATATGATCCCAGCAGGCTAGGGCTTCATATCATACTATGATCAGTATCATTGATTCAAAATCAAAGCTTGGTGAAAGGGTGATTTTAAGATTCGGACCTGTAAATTGACCAATAGACTTATGGATGTGGATGAAGACAATATGGAAAAACCAGTAACGATTAGAGCTTTGGAAGACAATATACTCGTACATTTGTACTCGTATGTGTCAAGACTATACATTTTTGTTTTTAATAAAACACAAACTTTTTGAGATATCGAAAAAACTTTTATTTCGCAGTAAATTACATCTCAAATGATTATGAATGGAACTCGACTTCATTTATATGTCCACCACGAGGGCGCTTCCAGCGATCCATTCGCTGGAACCAATGTTTGACCACTCTTCAAATCCGGAAGATGCAAGCAATTTCGCGTTCAATATTGACTCTAGGCATGTCAAACGTCTCTTGTTTCTTGGCATAGACCAATGACTCGACGTAGCCCCAAAGAAAAAAGTCCAGAGATGTAAAATGGCAAGAGCGAGGGGGCCATTTGACTTTGACTTCAATACTTCGATGGTTTAGCCTGATGTGTGCCAAGTGACGCCGTCCTGTTGAAACCACATCTCACTAATGTTGAGTGCACCCAATTGCGAAAAAAAATTCTAATATATCGCGATAGCGATTTCGATTAATTGGAATGTGACGGCCATCATCACCAACGAAAACATACAGCCCAATGACGCGGCCGGCATGAAAACCTCACCAAACAGTCAACCTTTGTAGATGTAGTGACATCTCATAAAGCACACGTGAGTTTATAGCTGTCCAATAGACGATATTTTTCTTGTTGACAAAGCTTAAAATGAGCTTCATCGCTAAAGATGATTTTGCTATGAAATTTCGAATCGGTTGTAATCATGTCCAAAGACCAATTTGAGAAAGTTTGACGATTCAAATGGTCATCTGGCTTTAGTTCTTGAGTCATTTTGATCTTATATGGGTATAGGCCAAGTTCCTTTCGCAAAATTCGCCAAAAATGACTGTCTCTGTCAACAGGTGCACTTACGACCTCAATATTTTCAGTAATCCTTGCATTTTTTTCTCTCACTGGCATTGAAACATTAAGCAGCGAAAATTTAGACTACAATTTTTGCAAGAAATTACGAATTTGTGGTGATTATTGAATTTGAGGCCACCAACTCGGAATTTTGGTAATAATTTGTAGACGTTGCTCGTTCGAGTTTACCCATCGTGTTATTGCGGATATACGCGCCCAAGCGCTCAACAAAGTTTTCAATACGTGTTGTTATTGCCAGTGGCAATTTCAATTTGTTAAATAATAGCATTTTCCGATCAAAAGCCAAATTGTATATTTTCTTTTCAAAAAAAAAAAAAAAAAAACTATAATGGAACATCACTGATGCTCTCATAAGAGGGGTGTTTGATGAATACCCTCCTCCGCGGCGGAGATGACTTCCTCGTTTGACCAGTACTTCTTTCCGGCGAGCGATCTTTTAAGGTTTGGGAACAAAAAGAAGTGGAAGTAGTGGAAGACTAGTTTTTTCTTCGTTTTTTTTCTTTAAATCGGCGTTGAATCCGCCCAATAAATCCACGTAGTATGCTCCTGAGATAGTGACAAACGTGGCCATCACATTTCCGGCCAAAGGCACGGTCTTCGCCTTCTTTGGAGAACGTTCACCGGGTAAAACTCATTGTTTCCATTGTTGTTTGGTCTCTTGTGTGTACCAATGAATCAATGTCTCATCGACGGTCACACAACGACGCCGAAACTGCTCCGAATTTCGAGTAAACAGGGACAATCACGTCTTTGAAGCGGTCTCATGATTGCGCTTGTTCTCCAGTGTGAGCAAAAGCGGCACCATGTGCACGTACAGCTTTTTCATGACCAAAATAGCACAATATTTTGAAATGGGTATCAAAACAAAACTAGGCGTCGGATTGTCACCAAATTTTGAAAGCCGTGCTAAAAGATTTTATACTAAACGATGGTACACTCACTTTGGCTAAGTAGCGCCACCTATCTTCCAATCCGGGTACTAATCATGCAGCACTCGTACGAGTATGAATATCTTGGTACTTTACAGAAAACATTAAATTTGCCAAATTCAGATGACTTATTGATATTTTGATGATAAATTTCACTAGTAGACAGAAGAGCGTTTCGTCTAAAGAAGACGAGGCGTAACATAGATTAGTTGAAAATCTATTATTATAGTTAATAAAAAAAAGAGTTGTAGAGAACTGCAGCAAGTTACAGGAAGAACGTGGAAGGTGAAGTTTGTAACCTTTTGTAGACATTCGCAATTATATTGTAGTTAGTAAATCATCTTTCGACACAAGAAAGTTCTTAGGTCAGACCTCGCTATCTTAAAGGACTTCATCTTCCACTCTGAAAAATTTGCAGACTGTTCACTTATATACGAGTATTATAACACCACGATTTTAGGAACTAACATACTCTCCTTGTGAAAATAGCTTATTGGGGACAATTCTAATTATTGCTCGGTCTTGTTTTTAAAATTTTGTATTATGATAAGTCACTAAATTTTTTTTTATTGTTCATAACAACAGCTAGATAGAGAAGTACAAAGGATTTTTTTGTCATCAATTCTTTTTCCCTCAAGATATTTCTTGATAGTGTAGATAATGGTAGCTCGTCTTCCTCATCCCAATTAGGTAGACATTAAAATACTCCAACATTTCTTGATATAATTTTCCATGCATTTGCTAGTAAGCAAATTCCATCCCTTAAGTCAAACGAAACAATAAGTTGCATTAATCGAAGTAATTTCTTTAAAAAGTTGCCTTATAAAGTCAAGACGTGTGACGACTTTAGTGTTGCGAGTTCGTTAAGCGAATTCGTACTGTAATACTGCGCCAGTTGTTGAAATTCGAAAATTTAAGTCTGGCAGCTGGGACGACCAATTTTTGAGTCCTTACTTTAGTGTTAAACATCACAGGATGTTTAGGGAAATATCAAAGATCATATATCACAGGTTTTATGTAGGAATAAGGTCTCAAACAGAACAACTCGGGTTACAGAAGAGAACAATAAAATCATGGTTGTTGATTTTAAATATTCTGCTAAAAATAATCTTACAACATCATCAATGGCATTTGATTTAAGTAGCATGGAGCTATTTCGGATTGCTCATGGGTATAAACTTGTATAAGGTTTTTTAATAACGACTTGACATTTTTTTTAAATAAAAGGCAAACTATTTGAGATATTTCAAAAACTTTATTATTGGCTTGAAGTACAATCAAAATATTTATGAATGGAACTCGACTTCGTTTATATGGCCACCGCGGGCAAGTTTGCAGCGGTTGATTGGTTGGACTCAATTTTCAACGACTTGGCCACATATTTCGGCCCAAACGGCCGCTATTTCGCGTTCAATGTTGGCTCTGAGCTCTTCCAACGTCGTCGGCGTGCTGGCATTAACCAATGA
Organism: Volucella inanis; assembly: GCA_907269105.1. NCBI lineage: Eukaryota > Metazoa > Arthropoda > Insecta > Diptera > Syrphidae > Volucella > Volucella inanis. The sequence continues at coordinate 23,249,610 of OU026157.1, forward strand.
CTTAACGTAGCCCTACAGAAAATAGTCAAGCGGCGTTAAATCGCACGAACGAGGCGGCCAATCGACTGGCCTATGTCTGAAGATAACACGCTTACCATACTTACTCTTCAATAAATCGATTGTAGCGTGTGCTGTGTGGCTTGTGACACCATCCTGTTGAAACCACATGTCGTCCAAGTCCATATCTTCCAATTCGGGCCAAAAATAATCTGTGATCATGGCGCGATAATGCTGACCATTCACAGTAACGTGACAATCGTTATCGTCGACGAAAAAATATGGCCCAATAACGCCGCCGGCATGCAAACCGCACCAAACAGTTATTTTTTGTGGATGAAGTGGTGATTCACCAAGTACGTGTGGGTTTTCACCTGACCAATAACGCATATTTTGCTTATTGACGAACCCATTGAGCCAAAAATGAGTTTCGTCACTGAAGATGATTTTGCGACGAAATTCATCATCTTGGCGCATCTTCTCCAAAAAGATGATGAAAATGTTGAGTTTACTGAATAAATTGACAGTGACAGTTTGATGATTAGTGAAAGAGTGCGTTCACAAATTAAATTCAAAGTTGTCAAGTCCCTATTGGAAAACCCTATACATTAAACTGACGTCTATTTCACTTCAAAACAATAAACATTTTCAAAACCAGTTTTTGAGCTGTATAAGCGCCAGTCAAAACTAAAAAAAAAAAACACGTTACATAAACCAAAGAGAGAAAAATAAATTAGTCATATTAGTCACCTAAATAAAACTACAAAAACATCTGAATTATTCATAAATCATAATCAAAAACGCCCTAGTGACATTTTTATAAGGAAGTCGTGTTTTCCACACTGAAATTCCGTTTTGCGTGAAATTCCTACTTCCAAATTAAACGATTGGGTGTCAGTGGTCTTGTCGTAGTGGTCCTCATTTAAGGTAACTGACCCGTCAATTAAAATCACTACGGAACTACCCGTATTTAGCAAGGCAACGGTGACATTTGAGACACTACTCGCACCCTCAGAAATAGTAGTAGGTATGTTATGTAGGTAGTCTTGCCAAGCAACAAACAGTCTAAACTATGAAGGCAGTCCTCGCGACAACGCAAAGTGGCTGTCATTATACAACACAAAAAACATGTTTCGTGTTGTTATCGAATATTATCTCATTTCTTTCTTTGCCGACACGCTACCGTACGTCATTTCAGAAGGTGAATATCTAACACTAGAATACCACCCTCGTGTTGGTGTTTCAAAGGAAATTCTTTAGACTTCTTCCTCTTTTAATTTTTATTTTTAATTGTTCCATTTTCCTCTAAGAATTAGTATTTATATATTTATAAATGTATATATATATATTTTTTTTTTTATTTAACGATGACGCATTCCCTAAATGAGCCAATTGTGAGGTTTATCGATTTTCTTTCTCTTCTGTCGTTTTTTATATAAATTTTCTTCTCTTTATGCTGTGGGATATTCGTATGCGGGTTTGCAAATGGCAAAACAGGCAACAAAACTAAGTATTCGAGAACGAACGAGAGGGGAAAAGTACGTGCAAAAAACAGCAGCTAAACTGACGTATTGCTGCGAAAGGTAAACAACTTTTTGATGGAAGATACATGAGGCGACTGGCGACGGCGCGTGGGCGGGTGGCTCTGCAGTGCTTCCTTCAATGGCTGCTCATTTGCGTAAATCGAGGCAATAGAGAGACACGTATCGCCTTATTCTGTAGTAAGCCTGGATAAGGTCAAGGATTATTTGTGGCCTGAACGATTTTTAATGGATTTATGATGGAGAATTCAAAAGTGTTATAGGTAATTGAATTCTTATACTTATTTGCTGTGGGACAGAATTATTCGAAGAGGTATTAAAGCGTAGTGACAATTGATTCAAGATGAGGATGATGACGATGATTATGTTGTAATCGAATATTACATCTAGTTGATGCAATACGAGTACAACGATTATATTTTCTTTGACGTCTTCTATTGAAATTATTCAAAGGAAGTAACAATGAAAAAAGGATTACAGATAGGATATTTCAGAATCTAAACTTAAAAAATTTTTCAATGCGTCTTTCGGTTTACCTTTCATAGTCATAAAATATCTACGAGCGAGTTTGTTTTGTGTTATTCTTGCGATTATCTTATCAAATTCTTTTTGGTTAGTGTTTATTTTAAAAGTGAATAATTAAAGAGAAAATGGCGAATAAGTTAACTTTTTATAGCTAGTACCATACGTTTTAGTGGCATATGTACGTATTAAGAAGTGGCCTAATACTTAACACTTTGCTAAACGGTGACGAGTTAACTCGTCTTTTCATGCCTAAACGTTGTTGACCGATGACGAGTAACTCATCGAAAACCGACGCCATAAACTTTCCGACCCATCGAGCACTCGTGCCGGCTTCAATCCATTGCCGGGCACTCATTCTGTTCTCTGGTGTGTAATAGTGGATCCAAGTTTCATCAACAGTTACCAATCGATGCCAAAAGTCTGGCCGATTCCGCTTCAGCAGGTCCAAACACTCTTTCGAAGTGCTCTTGTGTTCGTGTTTTTGGTCAGGAGTGAGTATGCGCGGCACCCAGCGGCCGGATAACTTTTTCACATGCAGAATATTGCCCAAAATATGGCGTGTGCGTTCAGTACTAATCTTTGTGGTGTCCACTAGCTCGCGCACCTTCACTTTCCGGTCAGCCAACAAAATTTCATGTATTTTTTTTGACATTGTCCTCTGTAACCGCATCGGAGGGCCTGCCGCTGCGGACTTGATCGGTAGTGGAGTTGCGGCCACCACGACGGTGTAATCTGACGGAGCATTAGCCCCATAATATTTATCCAACTTTTCTTTTGTTTCCTTCGCCGTTTTGATCTCAAAAAATAATGTTTTATGAGAGAACGAAAATCGTTTTTATCCATACTCAACATGATGCCATGTCAACAGCAATCAGCTGTCAAAACAAAACTAAAGATAGTATCGCACTGAAATTTGGCATGTCTGCCTTAATATGAACGGACTTCAAGGCATCATAACCTTTTTTGCAGTAGCAGCGCATTCTGGCGGTCAAGAAGGTTACTTTTCACTCCACCTAGTGAAAGGTATAAAGTGGTATAAAAAACAGCATTCTTTTCGATTAATTGTATTTTGGTTAATGCATTCAAAATTTACTCTAAAAAGTCACAAAATAAATTAAGATACAAACAATTTCAATTAGAAGTAGCTAGGAAATGGATTTCTGTAGATTCAAATGAATACAGCACACCACCTAGCAGTTCTTCTCGTACTTCTTAAAGGGTTCCTTTAAGGGATTTTCAGCAAGCCATTACAGACCATGCATCTGATATGTTAAGCATTTGCCATTTGTGCTGAAAATTTGGAAGGATTACTTTTGTTGACTGTTCATTGATAAAGAAGCGTAACGTTCTGTTGACAGGAAGAATGAACCATCAAATGCGGCCGAAAGTCTACAACTTCGGCCACCTCACCAACAAAAGCTTACATAGATAGCGATATCTAAACTAAAAACCTATAAGGCTGCGTAAGAAAACGGAGTATTTGTGGAATAATTTAAAGCTGTGCAGACTGTGTTGTAAAGAGCATATATGCGAACTCATTTTTAAATACAGTCAGATTGGTTTGTCAAATTCTCATAAAGAGGGAACTCTTAACTGTGGCAACTTAAGAGGTATAAGTCTCGTCAAGATTGCGTAAAAAAATGTATCTACCGTACTAAATGAATGCCTGAAATCCTATATTATATCCTTATTAGCTCTCCCCCTGATATTCATATCATGGGTTGCACTCTCAAAGCCATCTTTCGTTTAAAAAGAAGTAGTGTTTGGTACAACATGGACTAGAGCTTTGGTGACCTTGCACAGGACTGTCTTAAAGCTTTTCCTGCTTCGGAAAAAATACCAAATCGATTTTCCCTGTACTTAAGCCTGGTTTCGGCCAGAATCTGGGCCAGGAATGAGATGTAGTCGGGTCTTCACTGATGGCTCCAAAACTGATCTAGGTGTGATGCTCGCGTCTCTCTGGAGGGTGATAGCGTTATATTTCACTACTCGTTAGGAAAAGTTGAATCTTTCCTCCAACCAGAGATATGCAGAATCCTGATGCCAACTAACTATGTATTTGCGAACCATTGTGAACCATTTGCATCTGTAACGACATTCAGGTTGCGCTTTGAGCCTTCCTAAGCCTGGTAACTTCCAAGCTAGTTGGAGAATCCAAGATTTCATTAAACGCAATCGGAAAACTAAATTCACTGAGTCTTGTCCAGGTTCCAGGTCGCAATGGGATAATGGGAAATAAAATCAGTGATTAATTTTCTAGGTAAGGCTCAGAGTAGTTTTTAGGGCCACAGTAACATCGAAGCAATACCCTCCAGCTGTTTACAGATTTTAAGACCTAATTAGTGGTACATATGTATAGAAACAAGCTAAACAGAGCTATGTCACGTATAGAATAAGGATGGAGAACACCCATAGCTCCATAAAAATAGATAACTACCAGACTGAGCAATTTGATTTCGAAATAGGAGTTTTACAACCTAACGCTAACGATAAACTAACAAGTTTGGCATATCCTTGTGAATTCATCCAGAAAACATAGACTAACAATTTTTAATTCATCATTCTCTCTAGGTCCTTTTACGTAGATGCATTCTTGAAGGATAAATAGATCCAATTTTTCATTGATGGATAAAAGGCTAACCACGAGGTAGATGAAGATGTTTCTTCTTCATCTTTCTGACTACTGTAGCTCGTTCAAACGAAAGCCCTTAAGGACAGCAAAGCTGACATAAACGCTTGGTGTTAATCTCTTTTAACTCTTAATTCGCCTTAAACTGCCGTTCATCTCTTAAGAAAATTACGAAGCAATTCAATATTCACCTCTTTAGGGCAAAGAAAAATTCCAAGGGACACTACCTAATTTAGCACTAAATGGTATCTACCTTATGTATAAAAATTTCTGCATGCGAACTCATGTTATAGTTAGATTCCATTGGAAAAGGAAGTGGTTGAATATGTCCAGCGACAAAATAGATTTGACCAAAGAGCGCCAGGTGGCATATTAGCGCCACCAGAGTTGTCATCCCTAGAGACTACTTCACAGTCAAGCAAGCATCATCATCATTTCTGCAGAAGCTACAACATACAGGATACTTGCATTTTAAACGTTTTCAGGTTTGACTGCTGAGATTAAGTGTCTCTTTTAATTGGACCGCCGCGAGTCTGTTGAAACGTTAGAAATGCTGAAAATTGCATATGGTGATGAATGTTTGAGTCGAAGCAAGGTTGAGGATCCACTTACATTACGAACGAGAATGTGAAATGCGTGCGGCTCGCCCTGTCTTCTTATCAACGAAACCCGTTTAAAATGTTGTCGGAGCAACTGAATATAATAAGAAAGATTTGTTTGAAATTTGTTCGGCACACGCTAGCAGAGGACTAAAAACAACAGCGTTTGGAATTTTGTCAAAATTTCATTAAATGTATTGGTCGAAGAAGAAGAAGAAGAAGAAGAAGAAGAAAAGGTTCTTCAGACCTAGTTACGGCGAATAATGCCGTTAAAATGCAGTTTCAATCAAAGTGTTAAACAAAAAACTAATATCTACTTCTGCCGTTGGTAATCGGGATATGAACAAACTCAATTGTCCGTCACATTTATGCTATATATCTGGGCTTCGGCAGATGTAGACTAATCACATAATCACATTTATTCAATAAATTATTTTAGATAATTTTATGCATCAACGTAGTGAACTTATGGAGTTGGATGCTTATAAATACTCATGATTTAGCAAAATAGATTCATGATTAACTTCAAATGGAAATGCTTAATACCGAAGCTAGTAAATCTGTGTACGAACGTATTATACGATAAGTCAAGTGATTGACAATTGCTAATGCAAAACATTTTGGTTAAAATGGGACCTTTTGTTACACTTTCACCGCAAATATTAAGCAAAGTAAGACATTTAATCCTTTATAGCAAATTTGCTTGCATTTCATCGAAGAAAATGTCCTTATAAAATTGTTTCACAGAATATTTCACACCATAGTCAAATTTTCATATTTTATATCTGTTTTTTCTTTCCAATTTTCTGCTTTGCTACCCTATAGCAAATTTGTTTCTCATATCTTAAACTATAGACTGGATTCGGAAGTGGATCCAAGTTAAAATCAATAAGATGATAAGATTGATAGGTGCAAATAAGTACACCAAAATGGCTAACAATTTATAACTGAATACATAAAGTATTCATATATATATCATTTCATGAAAATTAATTTTACAACCATATTAAAACAGCACAAATAAAACTTTATCGCATGCTCTACGTAAATATTTCTAAAACGCATTTGTATGTTGAAAATCTTTGCATTTAGAGTTAAATTCCACTGCGTTGCATATTGGTCATTCATTAATTTATTCGAACGCGATGATTTTTGTTTACAAATTCGTTGTTTTTTTTCGCAAAAACCCGAAGGAAAAACAAAAAAATTAGCTCACCCACACATTTTTTTTTTTTTCGCTCATAAAAGAATTAATAGAATTTCAAGTATTCATTTTTTAATCAACGCGGATATGCATAATTTGTAAATACAGACATATGTACATATGGTATAAACTTTTTTAAATTTTTGAAAGTTCCATTTGATGTAGGTATGCTATTTTCGATTTATTGATTTCGTTGTGATCAAGTTACTTTTTTAATTTAAAAATCGCTTCTTTATATCTAAATACTTACCCTACAAAATGTTAATTCTGAACATAGCTATATAAACTTTGAAAATGTCCGCATCCTCTAAGTTTTCATAGATTCGAACTCACCCAATTTTTCATTTAATTTAATATTTCCGTTCTAATATGATAGAAAGAACATGTATCGTAAAAAAAATATCTGCTTGTTTCATTTAGTTTGTTTTAGCCCGCAAAAGAAACACGCATTTTTTATTGGATTGTGCGAATATATGAAACACGTTCTTACTTACTTACCAACTTAGGTGGCTCTAAATTTCGGGATGAACCTGGGCCTTAATTACAAAGCCTCTATAAGCCGGTTGAGATTTCATTCTACTTGTGCGACTTAGGTGTCCCTCAAGGTTAGATTCAAAGACTACGGGCCGGAGCTTTGGAGTCTATTCGCACTACATGTCCTAGCCATTTTAGGCGACTGATGATCAGTTTTCTAGGTCGATGTCGACTTACAGTTCACATAGTTAAATCTTCTCGAAAGTCTGTAAACACGAATGGGACCAAATATTTTACGAATAATGTTTCTCACGATAGAATCAATGCTTAAGCGTCATAAAAGGAGAACTGGTATGATCAAAGTATTATATAAACCTCTGTAGTTGTTCGAAATAGGGTATTATTACCCAATTGCCTTCTCAAGCAGCAGAAACAGCAATTGGTAAGAGTGATTCTTTGCTTTATTTCTACTGAGTATTATCGGCAGAATTGGTAGCAAAGTATACAAAGTCCGTTACTATGATACCTCGAAGCTATAGCTGTCGACTGTGATGTTCTGTTCAATTCGTCCATGTTGTGTGTCCCTTCTTTGTTGACAACATATGCAAACTTGATTTTTCCTTCTTTTACTGCTAAACCCCATTTGTCAGCTTCCGTTTCAGTACCAGCGAACACAGCGGTGACAGCCCGCTTAGTTCTGCCAATAATATCTACATCATCGGCACACCATAATATTTCCATAAACATCTGAAATATTGTGCCTCCGGTGTTCGCTTGTGAGTTCTGCATAAGTTTTTCAAGTTGAAACACGTTCGCATCATTTTAATCGACGAGTACTCGTGTTTGATGAGATCGAGTTTTAAGAACAATTAGTGGAGAAGATCAACGAAATGTTGATTTGGAAAATCTATCTGCGCAACAAAAAAAAAAAAAAAAAAAAAAAAAAAAACTAATCGCACAAAGCTATGGTACTTGCCATAGCGGGTCCAAAGTTTTTAACCTGACCAGCCATTTAAAGCTTTGTACAACACTGTATGTTGTAGAGCAACTAGCAGACCCCAGCAACAGAAAAACTTTTTGACATTCAGATAGTTTTCGGACCCTTTAAAATTCACACGCTACCGAATAATTAATATAGACCCTAAACTGATAAAAAGCGTATGCTCCTACCATCAAGGAAGTGCGATGAGATGGGTCGATGGAAAACTGTGACATCTATTATGGTTATCGGTATGGAGAGCAGAAGCAGCGCCAATTAAATGCGGTTTAGACATCGGAGGAAGACTTGTGCATGAAGGCTAGAGCCTCATGCATCGGATGCGTATAGTCTGATTACTATCCGTTTTAAGTCTTCCTTCAACAACATACACCTGATATTCGATCACGCCCTCATCACGCGATCTTACCAAATATTACTTCTACGAGCTTCTCAATCAGTTTTATTGTAAACAATGTCCAAACACGATTTTGGTGATTTTGAAAACAAGTTAGGAAAGAAGAGCAACTTCAACGGCAGTTAGGAAATATAATTTACACGACAGCAGCTCTGAAAATAAACACAGGCTTATCGACTTTAGTTAGCCCCAAATGTCAATATCCACAAAAGGAACATCTGGTCAACTATTTTGATTGCAGCTCTGGCATTCTCTTTCGTGTAGCCCGCATCAAACACTACCTTGTTCTAGCCAAGATGCGAACGCTATGTTGTGAAAAAGTCGGCTACAACGGTAAGAGATTGCTAGAGCTTTTACTTGGAAAGATTGAGGTGAATGAGTGCACCTTCAGTTCCTTCAAGCGGAACTCACATCATAGAAAATATGAAAGCAAAACTATATATCATAATATATTGGCCAAAGTATCAGGCAAATTAAGAATTAAAAGTTTGAAAAACATCCGAGGGTTAGAAATTAACGGTTTTTCGTTTGAAATCCCAGTAATAATTTATTGTCAATTTCCAAAATGATAGATGCCTCTATTGGAGTAAAATTAATCGTGTTTTCCCTCACTACAAACATTCATGGGTCGCACGCGTATTAAAATTAATCTTTACATGAACATAAAGTGGTTTAATGGCTTCCACTGGTAAATATGTTAATACTGACATACATTATGCATTAAGCTTATAAAACTATTCACACAGAGCGCGTTAAAAATAAATAAACGGAAGAAATAGACCTTATCAGATTTTGATCCAATTAAAATCAAAATAATAAAATATTTAAATTGATTTGAGGCAAGTATTTTGCGTATCTAGCTCAGTTTATCTGTCCATTATTGGGCTTGATTCTCCTCAACATATTCATTAAAAGTCTAAAAGTGGTAATCGTTAACATTTGAAAAAAAAAACCTAGTGGGGGGGTGTAGGAAATAAAAACAGAAGCTGGGAACACCAATGACCTATAAGAACTAGAAATGACCTCTTTTTTACTAAACGATGAAGAGTCTTAAAACCCCATTTTGCTAACGCGAAAAACCAGTAGATCTGCAGAAAGGAAACGTTGAATTATTTAATCCGTCTATACGTTATACTAACTGAATTAATGAAAAACTTCTCAGAAAAATTCAAAAGCCATTGTAGAGTGCTAAGATTCAAGTCACAACAGGCATAAGTCATAAGATTGCCGTCCCACCACTGTCCTCATTTAAAAGAAAAATTGGAATACGTTCGAAAAATGCTGATAGTGATTGATGTGCTAGCAAGGATAAAAACTTTTAAACATGCAACAACAGAGTTCGGATTTAATATGAACAGCGCTGCATACTCAAAGAAATATGGAAATTGGTAGATAGGTCGACGGGTGGCAGATAGCCTGTGAAGGAATGCTATATTGAAAAATATTGCGTAGCTCCTCCGGCGACGTCGCTGAAAATAAACAAAAAAAAAAAAAAAAAAAAAAAAAAAAAAAAATCTCCTTCATGTAAAACTCTTTACATGGCTAGAATATGGAGCTCCGCATGGTAGTATTCTAGGCCTAAAGTTCAATAAATACCTACAAATCTCATATCTATAGTAGCCAAAACACGGAAAGAATCAGCAAAAAAATACAATAAGCTATCAACTAAAATTGACTGGTTTATTGGCAGATAATCAGTTCTGTCAACATAAACTAAACCAGATGGCAAATTTTACTAATAATTTTGCAACCCTTTGCACTGAACAAACAAATTATCAAACCAGTGTGCAATTAAGTAACTAAGTTTGCTAAGAAAAGTATCAATAAAATCATTCGGCGGCTTCAAAATAAAGTACTGTAACTCTTACGGCTTCCAAACAAAGAATTGCTGTGCATTGTCAACGTACCACAGCACATCCGTAACACCGATTTTCATTGCGACCTGAGAAGTACCTACAAAGTCAACGATATACATACTGAAAAAGAACATAAACGAAAAGGCGTCTCAACTCCTTAACCCAAGCGAGGTATGTAGAAGACTTTAACGTGACTTCGATGGGTTTTTAGGAAAATCGTACCTCCAGGAAAAAAATTAAATCTGATAACTCAAAAACTGAGGCTAACCAGATTGTGTCATGTATCCAAATCCATTTGACTGTAATGAGCATTCAATGGAACCAATTCACTTTCGCACTCGTTAAATATCAAGAGTACTTAAAGATCTTAATATACTATACACAGACCGTTCGTATATGGTATGTCTCTCAACCTTATGAAAAGATGTACATCCACAAAACCACTGTGTAAGATTTTTACCCAACCCTACTCTTTAGTACTCGCTTTCTCTCCGAAATGTAAAAGCAAAGTCTACGTAAATCTGGCCAAGGTAATATACCATAGCTTCATAGTTACATATTTCAAAAACATTTGACAGAATTTGGCCCCAAGTTCTTTTGTCGAAAATGGGTGCATTTGGGATCGATAAATCTCCTTTCAATATAGATTAATAATTATCTTTTGGAGCGTTCAATTCATGTTGTCTTAGAGAGCTTCAAGTCTGACATCCACAAAATAAATGCTGGTGTGGCCCAGAGCACTATTCTTTCTCACACTCTTTTAAATTTTCATTAATGTTCTCTTGTCTGCCAACCCTTTTATTCTGCTTTGCTTTTTAGTCACACAAGAGAACGGCAGCGTTTGTTAAGCTCATCAAATTCGGATGTTAATAGCATGATTTATTGAGAAACAACCAACCGAATGGGATTTAATACTTCCAAATAGTAATGCTGTCGTTAGACTGAAAATTTTACATTTTCGCTAACTTACGTTTGAACGACCACGTATTCGATGTCGCTAAAAATACCATATTGCGAAATTTCTATGTTTCCTCAAGCAATCTAAAAAAATAAATCACCTTGTCTTATCTGAATTCAAAACAAAAGATTTATCCCTTTGAAATTGGACTTCACCGCCCACATTTGGTCAGATGTAAACTGAAATAAAGACGTAATATCTCTTACCGTCTTCTATTTCCATTTCTAACACTTTTAAGCACTCGTCTGGTTCTGAATACTCTTGTGTTTACTTTTAAGCACTCGTCTGGTTCTGAATACTCTTGTGTTTACCCTCAAGTCCATTCTCGGAGGAACACGGTTTTTTATTTGTTTAGTGTCAGATTCTTCAATAGAGATTAAATTCCAAATCAGCTATCAAATTGTGCTGTCAAACTTGGGCTTAAAACCAAATGGAAGTTGAGCCAGTTTTTTACCAGAAAATACTGTTTAGCAATGAGGCTGATTTCTGGTCAAACGGCTACGTAAACAAGCAGAATTGCCGTATTTAGGGTCAAACAATATTCAATTCTAATTTCTTCAAAAATGAGGACGGAACATTGTTAACAGACACCGATACAATGCAATACAATGATCAGTGAGATTCCCATTGACACTAATGTGAAAAAACTATGGTTCAAACAGGATAAAGCTCCACCCCATACTACCAACTAGTTTATGCTAATAAACCAGCAACCCTTGACGTTTCGGAGCAAAATATTGATCGAGTGATACGCGATATACGCCCCCGATTTCCCAAAAAGGTGGACAAAAATCGGACCTCTAGAATGTGCTTCCTACAAGGCAGCCGTGGTGGATATTAAGTTAATTTATTTGTTTTAAGCTTAAACAAAAGTCTTAACCTTTAAAAAAAAAAAAAAAACACTCTTTACTTTGAAATTCCGTGAATCTTTCCCAGGCCCTATAACTCGCTTCGCTACTCCTTAAAAAACTAAAATTATTTCCGTCAAACGCATACTTATTTTTTAATCGCTGTTCTTGCAGTTGATGTCATAATTCATAAATTCAACGCATCTCTCTATAAAAATATGTTAATTCCTATCAAACGTGATTTTCAATGTCATCGACGCAATACCCAGGTCTTACATACTATTTGTATATTTGCATAATTAAATTACATTTTCGCCATCCTGTGAGCCTCTGAGGCTACAAAGACCATCATTCTTTATTCATGGTGCTGACTACATAAATCACCTTTTGAAATTCACATTAGTTCATAATTTTAAACAATTCTTTTTTGCACCTCATCCATATTTACTAAGAAAAAAAAAAAAAATAATAATAAAAAAATCTCCTAATATTTGCAAGCTACAATTCTTTTATTACTATTATCGTATATGTACATACACTCTTTTATTTAAATTTTTTTTTATTTGTTTTTGTTTGTTTTTTGAATGAAATAATTAATTACCCAGTAACAGTTTCAATACAAAAAAGAAAAATGAGAAAGATTTAAAGTGTTAGACACCAAATTTGGAAAGAAGATTTCCTTTAATCGCAATATTAGGCAAGAAATGATAGAGTACTATTGTTTCGTAGAAGTACGTCGGTCGAATTCGAGAGAAAGCATTAATACTTAGACGTAATATTTTTAAAGTTTTCCCGTACAATCCGATACAGTTGCGATTAAAAAAAAAAAAAAGTTTCTAGTGCTATGGTACGTTTTTGTGTACTCGTATCTATTTTATTTCGATGAGCAAGTACAGCAATTTTTTTAAAATAAAATAAGAGTGGGTTTTGTTCATGTATTTAATATAAATAGTTCTTTTTCATTATTTAGGAATGTTAAACAATGATGTGGATGTGTAGCTCCCATCAAAATTGATACTAACAAATGTGGGCATCATAATAGAATGTACTCACTGATGAAACTTTTTTTCATTGAACTTTTGATAGTTATAAAAAGAAACCGATTCATATCAATTCTTATGCTGAGAGACAACTTTGATGAGGACTGCTTACGACCTTGACAAAACATCCGCAAATGCTATGGGTTGTATAGAACAGAAAAACATTTAAATAATAGACCGAAGAATTTTTGAACTTAAAGGTAATGCAACACAAAAACTAGCGCACACATATTTCCAAAACGTGACAAGAAACGGAAATTTTCAAATCCATTAAGCGTTTATTTCAAATTAAGCGCGCAAAACATTTAGTATAAGAATGATTTTTACACTATAGAGTCTCATAGAATCTGGTGGGCTAAACATTCGTTTCTAAGCAATAAGCAGTAATAAGTTACAGAATGTATTTAGCTTAAATATAAATACGAGTACTAGCGCAAATAAAAATTGATGCCAAATGAGAATGAATTTAATATTTTTCAATTATTTATGTTTTGTTCATTAATTCACTTAAAAGCTACAAATAATAGAACATATTACTCTAAATAATCGCTATTTTCCTTCTAGGACAACCTGAAATACTGTGAGCACTTGCTTTAAAGATTTGGAATCGCTATTGTGTCGAGTAGAGCAGATTATGCCCTTTTAAATGGACAGTAATTTTGGCATCCAACGAGTTGAGGTCTGGATTGCCTACAGGTTAATCAAGGTCGATAATGCCAATAAAACACACTTCATACTACACCATTATTGATGTGGGACAGTGGACTCTTTTGACCCTCGGAATGAGTTCTGAGGCTTTGTTGATAATCAATCATAAATTCAATCGCTTTGGTTATTGCAAAATTTGAATGAATACTTTACTTTCCAAACATTTCTTATCTAAAGCTTTTCAAATTTAGCATATCTAAAACAAAAAGTTGCTGCTAATAAAGGTAAAGAAATTAATAAATAAACTTTCAATTTTATTAAAGTTCAATTTACCACATACGAAACTCAAAGTACTGAGGCATTATCTTAACATAACCTTAAATCCACTTGAACTTGTGTAAGTTAATGTGAACGTTAAGATGGACGTCCAACTCTCTACCACCGTGAGACTCATATCCGACACCAGAAGATCATCGCCCATACGATGGCTCCCTGAACTAAGCTGCCTTACCCTGTTCAGACGTACTATTAATAGAACGTATTTTATTCATATTTGGAAAATGCAGAATTGCCCATACACAATAGGATGCATATACTCATACTCTACAATCAAGCTGGGGGGACAGCTAGAATGCATTTGACCTGAGCTCGACGTTTAACAGTTTTCTACCTATACACTGGGATACAGACTTTACGAGTATCGTATTGTATTGTATCGTACAAAACCAGTTTAATACTGAAACCATTATTGAAATCAGTATTTGGGATAGAATGTTCATTCAGTCTGTAAATTTCGTTGTGTTAACAGCGTTGTGTTTTCAGCGAGTCCGAGTGTCGGCGTTGATTTGCAATATTTAGAAATGGCAATGATGACCTAAAGGATGTACTTCGTTCGGGTAGTCCAGAAGGCTGAACGATGAGCTCCTGACGTCCACCTTAGAAAGAAATCCCACTGCTAGGGTAAGGAAAGTCAACGTTAGCCACATGACCATCAATCGACATCTAGCAAATATAGGAAAAGTCATAAAGTTGAGAAAGTGGGTACCACACAACCTATCGCAAAATAATCAATATTTTCACTGGGTCTGTCGCGTCACAATCAATAAGCGTTTTTGAACTGGAACGTTCTCGGAGATGAAAAACGGGTTCTTTACAATAGCATTAAACGATGACACCAATGGCTTAGTCCAAAATGCAAACCAGCATAACTTTAAATTTTCTTTTTTTTTATAAAATAAAGTGGTACGTGTGAGAATTTTAGGATTCGTTGCAAGTACCGTTTTTTTTTTTTTTTTTTTTTTTTTTTTTTTTTTTTTTTTTTTTTTCTAGGAATTATTTAATATGCTGTCGGCAGTTCAAATTTGAACTCTCTCCCTTTTTACGAATTTAAAATAGGATGTAATGCGTCATTGGCAATGAAATACATTATTGACGCGTTTGAGGATATAGCGGTAAACAAACGCACTATACGACGTTGATTTATAAAGTTCCGTTCGGAAAATTTCAGCCTTGAAAATGAACCACCTGGAAAGCCGGAAGCGTTAGTTGAAGACGATGTTTTAAGAGCAATTGTGGATGCGGAAACAATGAAATCGGTGCGGGTGATTCTACAAAGCATGGGAGCATCCCCAATTTCAATAAGTCGACACCTTCCTCTTATAGGAAAGGTAAAGAAACTCGATAAGTGTGTACCCCATGAACTGAACGAATATCGAAAACTACGGCGCCTGGAAATCTGCGCATCGCTTGCATAAGAAAATCAAACTGAACCGTTTTTGCACCGGAAAGTCATATGTGATGTAAAGTGGATACTGTATGATAATCGTTAAAGATCTGGGCAGTGGTTGGATGCAGATGAAACCAAAACACACCCCCAAGCCCGATCCTCACACAAAAACGGTTATGGTGACAATTTCGTGACCATCGAAAGCACAAATCTACTTTTCTTTTCTCAACCAGGAGAAACAATAAACGCTATCAAATATTCTGAGGAAATCGACATATTGCATTCAAAATTGATGAAAAACAACCTGTGTTGGTCAATAAGTCAGTACTTCTACAAAAAAAAAGGAATATTTGACCTTGTATCACGTTGGAAGAATGTCATTAATGCCAACGGATCCTATATTAATTGAATTAAGATTTATGGAAAAATAATATTGGTTTTAAAATTTTTACTATAAAATAAATTCATGTGGTACAACCCAATACATTGAGCTGTTTCTTGTATCGCTATCACTGCAGAAGTCTATTGTCAACAGCTATGCAGATTAAAGTTGGCAATAGAGCAGAAACGGCCAGGTTTGCTTAATCGAAGAGGGGTTTTATTCCATCAGGATAACACTCACACTCACAGCGAGGAATACTGGCACATAGCCACAGGAATACAGTTGGGAAAAATGGTGTATCCGCCTTATTCCCCAGAATTAGCATCTTCAGGTTTCCACTTGTTCCGAAGTCTGAAAAATTTAATTCATGTCGAACAATTTTTTTTAGTGGAAGTTGCCTAAGATGGGTTGAAAGTGTTTTCTAATGATGGCTTAATTAACATTGAAAAGACTTTAAAAAAATAGCACAATACAATACAATCACAACCTGATAGACTGATGCTGTAATAGAAGACTTTTTATATCCAAACGAACAAACGTTTCAAAGTAAACAGGAATTTTTAAAAATAGTATTTCTAGTGAGGTCATCTTTTTTTTTTATATAATACCGAGCGCGCACCAAGGGAATATGAATATCCTTTTACTGGTTTTCTCCAGGGCGCGGGCGAGTGGTGTAGTAGTTTGAAACTCAGGTGTGTTTGGTTTCGATATTTTTCCCAGAGGTGGTTGTCAAACTGGACGGGACGAGTCGGTGCATCTTCAACCAATAGGTCTTAGTACGTGCACGTGCTGGTTGTTAGTTCGTTACATTTAGCCCAGCCCACAACCACTCCAACATCAGTGTTATGCCTTCATGTCACAGTTGACGCCAACGGGATTTTCATATAACTACATACAAATTCTATGAAAAGAATTTTTCAGATAATTGTCTTGCACAGGATTCGAACCCGCGACCCTCTGCTTGAGGAGTCTATGTATATACCACTACACCACGGCCACCCTCATTGGTCATTCTAAAAGCCATTCAAAAGGCTTATCCTGAAGGACATCCCGGCCGACGATTTAAAACACTCTTTCGACATTCTTTTAGACCGTGTTAATTGCTGTATTGATAAAGATTTGTCGATATTTTTATCATTATTGTGGGTGGCCGTGTCTCAAGTGGTAGTGTTCTGGCTTCAAAATCAATCGGAAAGTTCGACATTCGATTCCTGACCGCACCTAAAAATATGATTTGTGATGAGTAACTGCCTGTAATAAAACAAGTCCATTGTGAAATAACCACTGAGCCCAAACATCTCTCTTCGCCCTAAATGCAATCCAAATCCAATAAGCTATAGTCTTTCTGCTAGTTTAGAGGAGGAGAAATTGGGCTTGTAACCGAGTAGGGTCCCTTCGAATTAATTGAATCACTTAGAGATCGCGAGAAATGAGATCCCACATATATTTTCTGGCCTAGGATTATTAAGGACCTGAGCCTGCATTACGGCTGCCTGTGTCCTCGATTAGGGCTTCCAACATTTGGTTTTCGTGTATATGTCATAATTCTTCATGATGCCGGCATACCCACCTACATACATCTCTAAGAAGTCAGCGACCCTGTTGCTGGTTATTGACGTCGTGACAGGACACTACGCTTGTTAAGAACCTAAGTGTGCCATGCCTACGTAAAGGGCACAACACTTGCTGGTACTGTAAACACTTTCTACGAAATACTGAGCAATTCCAGTAAAAGAAATATGCTAAGAGTACAATACAATGGACTAGTTCTTTCTTCCGGAAAAAAAATTATTGTAACCATTCTACATTATAGTATATTGGTCGATAACAATTAATTCACATCTTATAAGTCCCCAATTAAATAAAAGTATGACGCTTTAAGCCATTTTCAGTTTCCAATAAATAAAGAATAAATAAATTTATCGTAGAAAACCTCGTCTCATTTTATAGTCAGGTTTAGGATTAAATTATTTAGGAACCGGTGCACACAGTATGCATACAAATGATCTTCTATTTCAAACTAAAGTAAAACGGCGTGTGCAACGACTTTGCGATAGCTTTCACAAGTTATTGTTATTTTATTTATCCTATTTCAATACTTTTTTATTTGCAATACTACTTAATGTATGAGTTAGAGAGAGTTACGGTTTGATCCGACTTCATTTCAGTTCCATAGCAACGTACCATGTCGACAAACTCAACCTGGCTCATCACATAATAAACAGTCCTAAGTTTGCAATTTAAGCAAATGCATTATCAAGATTATTTCTATTCTAATAAATCAGAAGTATCATGATGACCTTAACCAATAAAATGTAGTATTTTTTCGCGTAGTCACATTTACTACTTCCCTAATAAAATGTGCAACGTGTTTCTCTCATCTATGAATAGTATTTATTATCTACCGTCAGACGCCCATCCAACACAACTAAATTCAACCTCAAATACAGATAAGTAAGTGGGACGTAAACTTGTATCGTTAGCACCATCTAAACACAGATCTGCAAGTATCTGTCGTTAAACTAGCTCTACCAGAAATCGCAAAATAATAAATTTAAATATAGCGACTACAGCGACTACCGCGACTAAGGACTACGAATAGAAAGTTTCCAGATTTGGAGACAAACAAGATAGTGCATTTACTATAAGTATAGATACATGTAAACGTAAAAAAAAAAAAAAATTTCAAGGTAACACTCACCTGCAGTTCGGCTCTGTCTACATCCCATTGCGATCTCTCTAGCTCGAAACGTGCCCACTCATGCTCTATAAAATGCAATATTCCTGGTATCGTATATTGCGGGGTAGTTTGTTGGTTATTTTGGCCGCCACCCCCATTGCCATCCTCACCTGTGCCACCACCAACAACAACTCCACCACCGGTACCGGTACCCGGTTTATTATTGATGCCAGTTGTTGCTCCCGAATTAGTTCCCATTTGCAAGTTTGCCTGAGAAGATCTGTGATCGATTGATGATGCCACAAGTTCCTCGAATCAGATGGTGAAGATGTTGATGCTGCTCCTGCTGCTGCTACTCTTGCTCGTGCCGCCGTTGCCCGATGATGAAGCTGATACTGATTCTAATAATGATGGCGATGATGATGATGATGGTAATGACAATGTGATGGCAGTAGTGATGATGATCGGCTTATGAAGATATATTTAGATTTTGTTTTCTTAACTTTGTTTTGTGTTTTCTTCTTTTTTATTAGATCTTTATTTCCCTTTTGATTCAATCCACTTCAGCACTTATAGGAAAAGACGATTTCGGAAAACATAGAACATAGAATATTCACTAATCCACTCACAGTTTAGATATTAAAAAAAAAATATTAATTGTATTTTCTTCTTCTTTTTCTTTAATTGCAAAATGCTTGATGATCTTTAGAGCACTATAAATTATTAATTATCCTGAAATTAATTCTAAATCTGTTGATTAAAATGGTAATTAGCATGAACAGTTTGTAGTGTGAATTTTGTGTGTGATTTGATCAAGGATAGAGTGTGCGTTTTGATCGTCGTTTTTTTTCAGTATGAGAACAAGTTCGTTGGATGTTTATTTTTTTTTTTTTATTTTTTTATCAGATAAAATGATTCGTCTAAAGGTTAGCGACAAAATTCAAAGAACATTAAGTTCTCCATGAGCAATCACTTTTTTTTTTTTTTTGTGAAATTATTTTATTTCCCAGGAGACATCCTTTTAAAAAGGTTAAAAATACTAAAAGGAATACCAATATATATTTTGAAAAAAAAATGAAAGTTACAAATGCTGGATAAATATGTACATGCGAACACATGGGAAATCCTTTAACAGTACGTATTTAGAACAAAGAAGTACGCCGGCTGCAAAAATCTCAGCGGAGAAATACCCATAAATATCGAAGTGTTCAATACGAAACCCTTACACATAGTGCGGTAAAACAAAACATACAAAAGTCCAAGGAGAATCCTTATTATGGAACGCAAACTGAATGAAGGTGTTAGTATTCACCTGTTTTATTATTCCTAAGAAAATCCTCTGGCAAGACCAATCCATCCGGTTAGCAATAACTATAGACTTCCCACCAGCATTTCATATGCATCCTTAAAAATCCTTATTCCACTGTGCTGGATACGATGATAAAGTTCCATTCACCTGCCATACTTTTTCTTTCATTAACTGCTTTTGCAAAATAAATCAGGTCAATCGAAATGTCATCAGCACAACGACCTCGTTTGGTTTCAATTTAAAAATTTTTTCCCTTTTTTTGTGCTGTTTGTGTCAAAGTAAAACCTTTGAAAGGGGACCTGCGTGACGATTGATCGGGAAAAAAGGGGATGCCCGACAAACAGCATTATACTGCCCTACGCTGTCATAGACCTCACAACCCTATACGGAAGAGATAGGGTTCGCAAGAAATTAACTCACTATTGAAACATTTTAAAGACAAAGCCCTTCGGATCTGCTCAGGGAATGTTCGGACCATTAACAAGCCATGAGCAACCGAACAATTAGCAGAGGCCTTTGACTGCTATTAACAATGTGCGATAGGATGGGACGGGCATATGGCTATAGGGTTTGCCATATTCGGCAGACTTAAGCTAGAAATCTTGAGCTTCCTACACTTGATGTGTCTACAAGGCACATGGGCAATGTCAGGATATGAAAGGAGGACATCTTTGGTAGGGTAGTTGGTAAGCATAGTCTGCACAATACAACTTCTGGCAACGGGCTTAGGCTTATTTACTTTGCTCCAGGACGAAATATCACTATAGCATCACATACTTTCCTCACACATACTTTCCGTCTTCGGATTAGGAAATGCTTAATCAAATTGATTACATTGCTACAGACGTAAGTCCTGCCTCTAGTATTGTGGACATCCGAACATTCCGGACAGCCAACATTGACTCGGATCACCGCCTTATTGTAGCCAAGATACGAATGCGGATTTCCCAAGGGCCACAGCAGAATGAAAACACAAGACATAGAAAAGCTGCAATACCGGGAGACCGCCAGAATCTTCGTTGGTACGTGCATTCCGAAATCTCTCAACAGCTCTCAAGCGGCGTTGCAACGAATAACGAGAACCGCTCGTGAGCTCTACGAACAGATGAGAGAAATGCGATACCGAAGATATTGAGAGGTTGATCGGTGCTGAGAATATAGAAAAACTTTCTCTGCAGAACCCCAACATTCTGCCCTTAGACAGAATAGACCATGCAACCTTGACGATGATAGCCAAAACTTTCGTTCACCGAACCAGAACGAAGTAATGAGAGCAATATCTAACCTAAAATCGGTCGAGGTATTCAAACCTCCTGGACAAGACCTTGGATTGCCACAAAGAAGTGGCATAAAAACATATCATCATAAAAACTTGTTTGCACAGATATATCTTTGACATTTAATGGCAATTCATCTGTCAGTTGAAGAAAAAATTTGATTTGTTTTGAAAAAATTTTGTTGGCAAATGTTTAACATTTTTGAAAATTCATTGGAAAGTTAATCGCAAACGAAGAATAGAAGCACCGTTTTACCATATATCAGCTAAGTAGATAGCGTTTTTTTAAAACGAGTTTTAAGATTCACCGAAGAACTATACGACCTAGTCAGAAAACTGCGCATCAATCACTTGAGATGGCTAGGACATGTGGAGCCAATGGACACCAATATTCGAGCCCGCATAGTCATCGAATCTAACCCGGAAGGCACAATGCAATAGAGGAAGACCTCACCTTAGGGCGGCGCACAAGTAGAAGGGGACATCAACCGGGGGGCAAGACCGGACTAACTCAAGATGCTTGTTAATTGAGGCCCAGGTTCCCCACGAACTGAGGCGATACCTAGGTCTAGTAAGTAAGGTTTATGCTGCAATGTGTTGGCATTTGCAACTGTCCAACAGACCTTTCAAATGATTTGTTCCAATTCATGAAGACCAAACTGAGATTTCTTTACTTATGACAACTGTTTGCACTTAACTTATAGCTTTCAGGAAAGCTTCTGAGCATCGATATTACAGATTGCAGCGCACTTCTGGTACACCTTATAATTCTTTTATAGGGACTAGTTTTAATATTTATTTCGAAGCTCATACTATTCAAGAATAACTATCGTTGTAAGGCTGTTTAAGAGCTGTCAATTTATTAACCTCATTAATTCTTTTTGTGGATCTAAAGCGTCTGGTGTTTCAAAATAATCGTATAAAATCTAAAAAATAATTTCAAATTTTAAAGGACGTACAGCAAGAACAAGAACACAAAGAGAATGGAGGTCAATTTTACAGCATTCAATTACACAAGATAAAAATTTTGACTTCAGCAGCTATCTCCACTCTACGAAGAGTTATCCAACAATTCCTGCATATCAAATGGTGGATGTTAATGAAACAATCTCCACTTGCTACTATGCCATAGAATTGCAAATTTAGGTTATTTTCGAAGTACTCGTAATTGATACACGTTAGTTCATCTATGTATTCGACAGGATTTTGAGGCGGTAAAGGAATAATCTACCTAGTCTCTGCAGCGACCTCAAAGCACGAAATCAGTGGTAAGGTCAAGAGAAGAATAAAGGAGGAATAACCGAAAGAGATAGCAATAAACTTTGGTTTTGAATGTTTACAGTTTACAATGAATAGTTAATAGAGACATCGGAAAAGTAGTACTGATATTAGAGTTAAAGGTTTGACGGGACAATTTCGTTTTAGCACTGGTGGTGGGAATAGTGATGGAACATGGCAAAAGATATAACTTCGATGTCAGAGGGATCTCAATTCTATCTAGCAGAGGTTTTACGAATACCTAACCAGACGTGAGCATCGAACTTCAGGTTCGACTGGAGAAATGGCTTGTATATCAAGGCCAGATCAGACAAGTGTTTCTAATATTGTTTGAGAAAACATATTTGGTCATTTTAACGTATGTTAGAAAAAAAAAAAACTGAAAAGTGAAGTTTTTCGGTATCGAAAATGCATATGCCAATTATAAATAACGTCCGGGGACGAGTATGTTAAGCACAAATTATCGTCATCATCAAAGGAATATATTCGGTTAATAGTTGCAGACAATAAGTCATTAATAAAAATTAAGAAGAGTGTCGGAGACAGAACGAACCCCTGGGGAATACCACCACCGGTTTTGTGGATATTGCATGCTTGTTTTAAGTGAAAAATTATGAGTGTGATCTTCGTTAGTAGTAGCATTGGAGGAATGTGAAAGACGCAGTACAAAGAAGAGTTATACTGACTGCATATGATTAGAAGGTTACACTTCCGTCAAATAAGATTTCTGGATCATACAAAATCGCATGAAGCCCCAGACCTCCAAAGGATCTTTAAATTTATGAATTGTTCAATGGGACAATGCAGTAAAGAATGACTTTACCTAAAGCGGGGCATGCATTTGGAAACCGGCCCCAACTAAAGGCGAATACAATTGTAGGTCCCGTACAGCAACAAAATTGAACTTCATTAAATAGCTAAATGAATATTCTATGTTTAATATTAAATTGCTAAAAATGTTTTAGTGCAAATTAAAAATCCTTCTCCTATCGCAAATGGCTTAACAAAAGGTCACAGCCTTAATTTTGATAAACTAATTACCAGCCAGTAACTTTTTCGGCCAGATATGTAAACTTATGGAGGTGACATAGAATTCCTCATAGCACACTGTCGACGTTTTCAATTAAAGTCTTTTTTATGGAGTTTGTTTATCTTACAAGACATACTTAAGACCTTTACCCTTTCTTGAAATTTTCATGTATAAATGTGTATATAGAAGATGTGTAATAACATTCACCTTCTTCATTGTCCTTATATGCATCAAAATAAATAAGATAATAATTTTGTGTAACAAAAGTTAACAAAACCGGTCTGTGAAGTAAGTAAAATCGAAGTCACATTACCGTTAATAAAAATATTTTCTCAATTAAAACGACTCAATTGAACCGATTTTCGTTGTTATTTTTGCAAAAGGTTTTAACTTGTTATTTCGTCAGAAAAACGTTCAAAGAAGAATCATGCAATGTATTGCCATTAAAATCGTATACCTTGCTGATTTAAAAAAAGCCGCCTGTTTCATCAATTTTCCAGTTCATGGTCTATTGGAGACCCTTTTTTGTTAGTCCATCAGCTACTGCTTCATACTGACTAACCATCTAACTGTTCCACGGCACAAACTTTAGGAATACTTCACAAAGAACTGCAAATAAAATATTGATGGTATCAGCATTGTTATTCCTTGAAAAATCGAAACATTCGAATTTGGTTTCCAACTTGCAAATCGAAAATTCATAACAATAGGAAAGTATGAATCCAAAAAAATAAAGAATTTACGTTCAAATATAAAGATACGATGACGTATATAAATTTTGTGGGTACAAATTATGAGAGAACAAATTCCCATGGTTGAAGTAAAATCTTTTATGCATGCACAAGTATCATTAAGCGGGTAGTCTCATGTTCGATCTTCAAAATCGATTTTGTTTGCATATTTTCAAAGTTGAGAATGTACTGTGAAAATTTTAAAATCGATACACTAAGTCATTTTAAAGATACAGCAAATAATAAGGTAGAGTGTAAACTGAACCCGGGGCAAAACCCCAAAATTTAAACGTTTTTTTCTCGAAACTACTTTTTATCCGTGGGTCGGATGATTAAAAAAAAACTATTGGACCGTTTCTGCTGAAATTTTAACACAATTTTGTGCACATGAATGGTTCTGTTCGGTACAAGAATTAGATTTTTTTATCCACTTCTTTTATCTCGATTTTAAACCGAAAGAACAGTCGATTTTTGATATATTTTTTTTTTTTACTTTACAAGGCCGCCATTTTGTAGTTTTTACACAAATCTCAAGAGGACAGAATGACAACCCTAAAAATTTTGATTTCAGATGATTACAAAAGGAGCCAGTCAGATTGCTAGCCACCTTAATTTTTTTTGAAGAGACCTACTTTACCTCACCAAAATGACATGAGACTACCCCCTTAAATAAAATATAGAGCACTCCTCTTATATCATATGTGCCCTCATTATACAAATGCAGTTATGCTGAGCGACAAACTTAATTTTGGTAGCACCAGATGGCATTTACTTCGTAAAATTAAGACAACAGTCGTTCGAATAAACTATAAAACAAAGCGTAATCACTGAGTGTTTGCGTGGAAAAAAGGCTGGGAGAGGAAACAAATCCATTAGAGTGTGCAGTAGCCGAAATGTTGATGAAGAGGAACAATGTTACTTGAAGCCAATGATGATAATTTTTAGAAAAATAAACAAAAGACGAAACCTGCTGCATTGAAGTTGAAAATAAGTAAAAAAGAAATAAAAAAGAGTTTTTTTTTAGCTAATTTCAAGTGAAACTACTAAGCGATTTTGTTTTGCTTCTTAACTTAAACTTCCTAACTGCAAAAATACATGACAATATGAAAAGACATGAACAAGTTTTTGGAATGCACAAAGTGTAAGTGTCCCTTTATAAAAACGTCCTTCTCTGTTTCTGAATGGGAATTTCAGAGTTTCAACAACTGTGTAGAAGAGCACTTATCGAAATGCATGTCGTTCCATATGGCGCCAGAGCTGAGGGCATTTTTACACAACGTTTCACCAAGAGAATCCTCCCTCCACAGTGCAGTCAAAGTATTATTAATCTTATATGGATAGTCTGTAACGACGCACATTTTTATTTCTCTGGAAACAAATAACTTCTGGGAAACGGAAAATCTTTAAA
Organism: Volucella inanis; assembly: GCA_907269105.1. NCBI lineage: Eukaryota > Metazoa > Arthropoda > Insecta > Diptera > Syrphidae > Volucella > Volucella inanis. The sequence goes on from OU026157.1 coordinate 23,275,143, forward strand.
TCACTCCCAAGAAAATTCTTGATACCAATATGACATGAATTGGGATTGGAGCACATGTGCTTATAGCAGGATGGTGCAAAAAGATAAATTGCATGGAAATCCACCAATTTATTGAAGAACATTTCTCGTTCGCCAAGCATAAGAAATGCACATTTAAGGGGTTATGGAATTTGTTAAAATAATTGCACACAATGTGGGCAATAAAATACGAGAATCGAGAAAAAGTAAGGTAGCGATGTGCTCGTATATTTATTTTAAATCGTCGGTATTAGAAAGCAAATATTGGCTGCGCAATATTTGTGTCTTTATAAGTTTTACTGAGCTACTTTGAATGTTATCAGCAGATTCAAAGTGGTACTGGTGGTACCCAATACAATATAACTATCATTTGGAATTAGTTTGGAATCAAACTTGATCTAAACCTAAACTTTTCATAGCTTTAACGACATCGAATATCATTAAATCAGCTGGCTAGGTCTTATACGATTAGGGAAGGCGCTAAGCGACCTCAAATATGCTTAGATTTCCTCCTCGTAAAAGCTATTCGATACTGCTCTTATTCAACTTAGATTGACTTATCAAATCTATAAGGTTGAGTGTTTAGTATGAAAAAATTTTAGCATATCCTGATTCACGTAACTGAATTAATTGTGGCGGGAACCGTTAGCATGGTATACAGGCACCTTATAAGAGCTTCTTTAACGTATTTCCAGTTGAGGACTTTTAATGACTATTCAGTGTACTGAAATAGAGATGATGGCGAAACTCGTAATGGATTCGAAACTCTCATATCCGAGAAGTAGTTGCTGGTGCAATCAAATAACTAGTAGCGGTTCCAGACTGATATAAAGTAGTGAAAGATTTCACCTCCATCCTGGAAATGGGAAAAACTGGGCCGAACAAAGGGAAAAAGGAAAACTATAGACTATAAAGCAAAGACTGCTACAGAAAACAGAAGAAGTGTCTATTTAAGTGCAACTTGAAGTCTTGAGTTTTGAGCACCGTAACAATACTCAGCACATCAAATACCTAGGAGTAAATCCGTGGGTATGACAATGAAATCATTTAAGACAATTTGCACCTCAAAATCGGAAAACATAGCCTAGACGACCGGGGCATGATATCATTAAAACAAGCACACACATACACACTGAACGCCTGAAATTGACATAAAGCCAAATTTTAGAGAAAAATCCAAGAAGTATTTATCGATACTAATTAAACATTTTTTTCGATTTTTAAGACTCATATGACGCCTCTATAAAACGAGTTATACAGAGCCATGTCTAGTTTCAGCATTCCTGCCAAACTCGTTAGATTTTGCAGAATGATAGTGGAGATATGTAGCTCCCTTTTTAACTAAAGTCCGAAGCAATTTCGCCAAGATTTTCGACGATAACAGAAAAGAGTTTAGACAATCATGACTTTTTTAACACCATAGTACTTGCTAACCTGTCGTATGTATAGTTCTAGATTTTTTTTTTTGTTGTTGTTGAGTAATAGGTAGAAATGGCGTCTGCTGATATCTCGGTTACTGTGCCCGTTGAAGATCAAAATTAAAATTGAAACTTTACGTGTCAAAAAGCCTACAGAAATTCATCGGGCTTTAAGTAAAGTTTAAAATGAGCAGACAATAGACCGTAGTTCAGTGTTCAGTTGGACTAGTTGGACTGCCAGAAACATTGTGTCGGATTTTCTTGCTGAAAATCGTGTTTCCAAAATGATTTGCAAAAAAGAAAGATTATGAAATGTTGGCTCCACCACTGTTTTGATTATTGAACAGAAGAAAAAGCGGTTGGACATCGCAACATTATTGAACTAAAGATTTTTCGTTGAAGCTAATGCATTCTTTTTTCTAATTGCTGCTATCGATAGAACGTGGGCTAAAGACATGGAACCGGAGATAAAATCTCAAGTAATCTTCTCAACGACTTAAAAAATATCGGCGAGTGCAATAAAAAGTTAAACAGACCACCAGTAGATCGATGTGGTCTGTAGAACAAGTGTGACAAGAGCGTATTGCATATTAATCCACCCCCTCACATCGTAAACATTGTGGTTGATTTATTGCGGCAGCACGAGTCAGAAATCTTACCTTATGAATCACGCAGTCTAGACATGCGCCCACCAGACTACGATTTATTCGCAAAGTTTAAGGACGCATTGCTTGGGCTGCGTTTACCCTCTTCAGGTGAAATTCCTGATAACATTATCCAGTGCATTCCGTAGTTGAACAGAACAGGGGACCACCGATTAAGAGGCAAATGAACTGCATTGAAGGCTTGTAAATTCAATGCATAAAAAATAAAAAAAAGTGTGCTTTATTGTTAAAATGATTCTGGTTACATCCTAATCATGTCAGTCCTGCACTACGACAATGAAACATGGAGGTAGCCGAAAATATCCTTGGTCGGTTTGAACGCAATATTCTTAAAGTAATTTTGAACGAACTCTATGAGCTGTGTAGGGACATCGACCTATTCAAAAAAAAAAAAATAATAATAAAAAAAATCCGCCCAATATTACTAAGATATGTAGGACCAATGAATATTAACGCTCTCAATTTTATTGTGATTGGTGCTTCGTATGAAAATTTATTTAAAAACAAAAGGGAGAAAATTTTCTGAAAAAAATCTGGATATTTTACAATTTTACTATGGCAAAGGAATGAAGAATGTGATGCAAACGTGGAAAAAGATTTGTGATGTTTATAAGGGTAATCTAATTAAAACTAACAGCGGGAGATGATTTGCTCGCTTTCGTTCCGGAAATTTTTTATGAAAAAGATGCATCTTGATCTAGTCGACCTATCACTGAAAAAACCCATGAAATTGTGAAAAAATGTGAGCAAAACCGGTACCGGAACTTAAGGTCGACCACAAAACAGTTTTGAGCTTTTGGAAGGAGCTGTTTATAAAAGTCACCCAGTAACGGGTGGTGAAAAATGGGTCACATACAACAAAGTTTTTGCGAAAGTGTTCTTGGTTGAAAAAAGACGATAAAGCTCTACAAACAAAGCAAAACAAGGAAGGTGATGCTGTTTATTTGGCTGATGGGACTGGAAGAATTTCATCTACAATTTGAAAAAAACAGGCCAGTTAATCAACAGGAAAGGTATTGTGTTTCAACATGCTAACGCCAGATAGATGGCAAAAGGTGGTTGTGCGTAGAGGTAGCTGTTCGTGCTCAACAAACCAATTAGGGCATGGTTAACTTTACTGCCGTTGACAACACCTTTATAAACCATATGCAGCTGAACCATTAGCAAAGGTCCTAGATCGTTGTTAAGCGGGCATTACCGCCTGGGCTTGGGATTACCACCGATTTTGCAAAATATTTGCAAAAGAAAGCCCCTCAACAAAATAAGCAATATTTGGTTCGAAATCGCGATGACAATAACGCTTAAAGTGTTAACCTGGATTGGTTTAGATCTCTAGAAAACTTTGCAGTATTTTGCTATAGAAACCCGCCGCTTAAATTTAAAGTCTTTAACATATGTATAAGGGAAAGCGATGGAAATGAAAATTTTCCAAATTGTCAGTGGGTGTAACAAAACGGGCAATTGCTTAGTTCTTCACAATAAAAAACCGATAGTGGGAAAACACCAGAATGAGAAAATCAGATGATTTTGAAATGTTCAACGGAGGTCGTCGAAAAGTCCGATCGAAAAAACAACAGTTTTAACAGAAATGAAATGAAATAAATTTGGATCCCACAAATGCAAAAACATCAGAAAACCCTTAGTAGGTGGTAGTAGGTTAGCGGTGATCCAAAATAGAGCGGCCTTTATAATTGTTACAAGGTTCTCGTATTTAGTCTGTGGGAGGAATACATAAAATTGAATGGAATAGCACATTAAATATTTTAACAATTAATAAAATAAAAAAAAAATAATAAAAAGTCGTCAGACAAATATTAGAACACACACCTTGCCGTCAAATTTACTATAAATTCGCTTGGGAATCACATTAATAAAAAAATAATTGTGCCAAGCATTTGTCCAAGCTTGGCTGTGGATACACGATGACTAAATTGAAGAAGAAGGAACATTTTCAAATATGAAATAGCCTGCCCAACTCAACCAATGTTGACATATATATTCAAAGACAGTGTTCAAAATTGAAAGACCAACTTTGAGTAGCCTGTAGATCATTAATCTTGATAACTTTAAAGAGACTGGTTGACAGAATGACTAGATTAATGGCCAAAGTGGTGGCAAGTACGAGGTCAAATATGTTTATACATTGTATGTATTAGATTATTAATTCATTCATTCATTCATTTGACTAGATAAGTACAATATTTATGACTCTTTAAACAATACGCTTTGAAAACGAAATTTGTCCGGCAGTTTATAGAATGCACTGTACAAACACCTGTACCAACACCCACGCCTTAGAAAATGAGAGAAAAAATTTCTAATTTTAAACACACACAAGAAATGGTCACATCGTTACAACCAATTGCCTGTTTTAAATTTAAATTTAAACTGATCGGACCAAAGTCACGGCTACATTCAATTTAATCCGCTTAAATGAGAGAAATTATGCAAATTTGTTCAATTATTTAGTATCTGTCGTTAGTCGGGCATTTAGAGAATGAGAAACTTTACAAATTGTTGGTACGGGTAGGGCTGCTATGAATCATCGATATAGTGAAGAGATATGAACAATCAAGTAGATACCAAATCCTTGATAGAGTAAGTCCGCTCTGTTTAATTAGACAACAATTGAATCACATATGTGACGTCATATTCTACATTTGAACTGTAGGAGAAACGATGTCTGTGCACCTATTAGAATTTTAATGAAACCTAGTTAAGTGATAGCCAAAATCAATCAAATGGCCTCAAATACGAGGCAACCATGTAATGGTTAGGGGGTGATAAAGATCACTGGTGAGTACTTTAATATTGGTGCATTACGCGTAATGTTAGAAGTTTATTTCAAACCTTAGACAACGTAAGCGAATAGGCTAAAGATAGACATTCTTGTTATCAGTGAGATTCAGTGAAAGGGAAAAGGGAAAAACAACAAAAAATGGATTCACGATCTTCTGTCGGCATGCGCCGACACAAACAGAAACAAATACTGTGTACTAATCCTAGTGTAGTGAAAAAGATAATAAAATTCACTATTGAAGTGCCAAAGTATCTATCGGATAGTAATAGTGCAAAGATTTTGACTTTTAGGAATTCTATGAGCCTTAATGCTTTAAAAAAATAAGGTGTCAAAATATTGTGAATACAGAACAACCAGCTCAGTAAGTCATGTACCCTTTTAAAAATGATACACAAACGAGTTTATAGTAAACTGGAAGTAGACATCGGTCTATAACAGTTTGGCTTCAGAGGCGGATGCCGTACACGCGAGGCACTGTTTAATATGATTTTGCAAAGAATCCTAATGATTAATAATATGAAATTCTTTGACGAAGTGCTACATATGCATGAAACAAACATTGAGAAAAATGATAGCAGAATAATCGAGAACCTTCTTACACAAAGAACTAGTATATTGTACTCCTTGTAATTTGCTTTTAATGAAGTTTCTCAGTCTTACGAAGAGTACCAGCACCCACGGCGACAGCGCCAAGTACCTGCAGCCTGATGCGAGTGTAGGCCGACATTCACAGAGATGGTGTTCCGCGGTGTCGTCATCACTTTCACAGCAACCCTCGCTGGATGTTGTATTAGAGTTTAACTTCGCCACGATCCCAGTAAGCAGCCTGCCGTCTTTCCTATTAAAGAAGACCTCTTAGGAAACCTTAAAACTTAACGCAATGTAGGTCCTAAAATCCTTTCCTCTGAGCCTTGCTTAGCAAGTTCATCAGTGATTTCATTTCCCGACCTGAGACCTAGACAAGAATCAGTGAAGCTAGCCTTAAATGAAATCTTGGATTCTCGAACTATATGCGGATGATACAATTGTGTTGACTAACGATAAGTCGCTATAATGGATAAAAGATTTACGATGTGAAAATTCAATTGATGCGGTTCACAAAGACCCATTATCAACGGAATGTTGAGCTAAAAATATTTGACGTACCATAATAAATAGAATTCGGATCGCAAAAATTTAAAACAAGAAAAATAGAACAATCAAGGACAGTTGCGAAATAAATTTAAAAATAAAAATCAGATTTGTGCAATCTGGTAAGTTCCAATATATGGAGTCAAAACTTAGACGCTACATATAACTATGAGGGTGTATGAAATATAAAAAGTATGGAAAAAAGAGGCGAAAACCAATCACAAGTCTCTTGGGTCCCTTCAGTATCAAAAGAAACTATGAGAGAGAAAAAAGTGCATGTCACCGTGATTATTTCCGAGGAGGTGAAACCAACGGATTACATATACAGAGGTCTCCATACATTATTTGGAACAAGGATACACCTTGCCATTGCAGGAAATGTGACAAGGCCGATCTATGACCTCTTTCTTATTTTAGGGTCACAGCACCCAGTACCATTTGTAGCTCTACATCAGTCGAAACCAACTGAAAGAACCTTCCCGCCTTTAGGTTTAAACCACAGCCACGGTGATGTTCCCACTATGGGGCCTAACTCAACAAGTCAGGCCCAGACCGAATTCCGAAGGGCTCCTGAATTCTACGGTACCGTGATTTAAGTCCTGGTAGTCCAGCGGTCCTGCCACCAAAAGGACCTATGACCAACTTGTAACTGGTCAAATCATAGCGACCTTCGGTGGCGTCTTCTACTTTTATTTAGACAACGTCATTAATGGAAGAAGCCTTGATAATTGGGTGGGGGCCCCAAAGATTACAGATACAATTCGGAGACAACGCCCTGTCGAGGACCCGTATGTTTGCTTGTGAGAAATAATTTTTGGGAGGGCGTAAAAAGGTCGAAAACGAGTCACGATCGCAGCCGAAGTACGAGTGTGACCGAGCCCAATATTAGGAGGGAGAGAAATCGATGCATAACTCTATTTATTGAAGAAGAATTTTGCACTGTCAACTAGATGGGTTCCACATCTGTTATCACAAGCAACAACGATTGGAGGCTGTTTTTTTATAGTACATCAGCTTGCGATTCCATCTTTTTGGATCTATCTATATTTCAACGCAAATGAAGCGAAAGCATTTGTGCTGAAAGGGCTACAAGAACACCCAAAGAGTATTAACGATGAAAGCCGTCAATTCGATGACTCGCCTAGTGCTGTCTGGTTAGTTTTGTTATATGAAGTCGAAGCTTGGACGCTACATAAAATTATATGGTTATACAGAAGTATGTTGTTGGATAGGGTTACATATGAGAAAGTCTTTAAAAGAATGAGATGCAAAAGAGAGCTGATATTCCAAACCAAAAGGCGAGGTAAATAACAAATACCACCAAATATCTTTGCCCAAAAACAAGCTAATTGAAAAAATGTACGAATCCAAACAGAGTAAAAAGAACTCTTATGATACTTATCGTTAAACCCTCGCCATCCTTAGGCACGGGAATCATTATTGCACATCGTTTTTTTTACTTTAAAAATTAAAATCGATGGTTTTTTTGAAAATTGGGAGTTGTGGCCAGAAGAATTAAGGTTTACCCTTAAGAAACTTAATTTCAAGGCCTTTACAACGGTACCAAATATATTTTCTGCAACATACGAGTATTACTTAATACAAAAAATTTATTTCCCTGGAAGTGTCATTCATCAACTGTGGGAATAAGGGCAGAGTTACATTTGCAGAAACAAAAGTTTTCTGTTACATTAAAACCCGCCTACCACCGTTTGGTGGATTGATTTATGAGCGTATTCCAGGTATAGCCGCCTGCCTAACGATTGTTCGCAAATCCTTAGCGGAGCGACAAAGTCACGTAAGCGTCTAAACCCTAAGGAAAGGCAGTTGAAACTCTTTAGACATAGCCACCGGCCTGAAAAACAAATTTTAAGGACATCAAAGTGTTGGGGGTTATACGACATAATTATTTCTTGCCAAAGCCAGCTGTATAGATTGTTAGTTTAATAAAGTTTTATAACCATTTGGAAGTAAATACAAATATATCTTAAATAGCTCTGTACTTTACGTCATCCTTTAAGGTACTTTAGAAGGAAGAGTATGAGCGGGCCAACAGAGGCTTACTTGGCTGGCAAATCTGCGATAATGGCTTACACGCGCAATATCAGAAATTCTAAGAGACGTGAAAGACAAACATAAAATTAACCTACGATTTCAAACCTCCAAGAGGAACCTTCAAGAGAATTGATAGCACATATCCTAGGTCAACGTCAAGGACACTTTACTTCCCGGAAGATACAGTTGTTCATACAAAATACTAAAAACATGTCATAGGTACTGATGATGATGACTAGGCTACATATAACTTAAACTTTCGGATACAGTTTCTTTCATAGAACCACTTCCGCTCAATTGGTAGAGAATCACAGAAAAAAAAAGAAAAGTCCAAACAGAAGTTGTAAAAGGGTTCTTGAACCCTCCTTGGTATTTGCTTTGGAACTGAAAATATACCAATCTTCCACTGGGAACCGGGGAACAGTTCAACTTCAATTTCCATCTCGTAAACTCTCAAGTTGTTTAGCAAACACCCAATTAACGTTTAATGTTTATAATTTAACGACTACGGCCTACGTACACAATTAATGTGTGTGCTTAGCTCATGGTACGTCCACAATTAAAAATAATTAAACTTGCGCTACACTCAATTCGAATCAAATTCCCGAGGGGGTACGTACAGAGAGTACTTTAAGAATAGTGGAAATTACACTACATCCAGCTTAAAATTTTTGTAATTGGAAAAATGTATCAACGGACACCTTCATAATAATTTGTCTGTCCAACTGGCACAACAAATCAATAGCTTACACTACCCGACCCGAACAGTTAAAGACTCTCCGCCATCGGAATCGAATGATCCAAATTCCACTCGAATTAATTTTCTTTTTTTTTTTAATTTTTTCTCTGTAACGCACAAATTCCTTTCGAGGCGAACACCAAATCAAAAGAAACAATTTAATTTTTACTCCAACAACTAGGGGTTACATTTTCCAATTTGAAAATCCCGAAAGAAAATGAAAAAAAAAAAAGAGATTTTTTTTTCTCTTCTGTCATCAATTACACAAATGCAGGCATTATGAATAAGCATGAGCGAGGGAGACAAGTTAAAACTTTAAATTGAAAGAAAGGAAAACACACAAGAACTAAACACAACACAGAAAAAAAAAAAATAACACGGAATAACTAAACAAGAACACAATCATCTCACTTTTTCATTTGCTTCAAATCGCTCTCTCACTGTCTACTAAACTCTCCACAAAAACTTAAAGAAAAAAGGAAGAAACAAAAAACTCAAGCTCAACGAAACTCTCTCACTAAACAACACACTACTGCACACTACTACTACTGAACAAGGACCAAAAAATTCGTTCTTGCAGAGAAACAGAAAATCAATCAATTTTCTTCCTTCTCCCTTCTATCATAATTCGATTTTCTTTTCTTTTTATCATTTCCTATTATTTCCACCTTCTGAATTTTTTGTTTTTTGGTTTTCCTATTTTGTTTTGATTGAATGATAAAATTTGTTAAGACAAAATCACACACAAAAATTGCACAATTTTCGGTTTTGTTGGACAGTGGAGGAGACAGGCAATCACAGTCAGGACAGTTGAAACACACGGCAACGGCTGATTTTTGGATTTTTGTCGCGCCGTGTAGACTAAAATGAATGAAAAAAAATTATATTATCCCGGGTTAAATCCGGTTGCGGGTCCACTACACTCACTACTTCACGAGATATTGATGTGGGGGTTCCGGTCAATATTTTGAAGACCGTTTTATTCTTTCGTGTTCTTTTTTAGTACAAGAGCGGCGGCGACTTAAAAGAACTATTCTTTTTTTGCCTTTTTTTATAGTGAAATTTTGCACTCACGGTTGTTTTTATACGGTATTCGTTTGGTTACACATTTATTAGGGGCTGTGATAGACAATTGGATAATTTTTAATTGGACATTACTTGATTTTGGTTGAAAATAAAAAACTTTCTATCGCCCGATTGTAAAAACTCGCCTTTGTCACAGAGAAGAGAAAAATTGAACGAAGGGATTCTTTGATGATTCTACATTTGAAGAACGAAACCGATGAACTAGTGTAGAGAAGCACGAATTCGTGCGTAAAATGGCCGAAACTTGACGATATGTATACAGGGTTGGCTTTGTGGATGATATTGGAGGAATTTTGGGAAATTTTCACATCTGATGTGGTTAGGGTGGTAATGGATATTTGAACAGAAAAATGAACAAATTAAAAATTTCTTTAAACAACAAGATATTTGTATCTAACTGTAACTTTTTCTTTAACTATCCCTTGAAATTTGTAACATTGTAAAAATGTTGCATACACTAAGTTGTAAAAAAAGGTGCACTCAAGTAAAACAGAAAATCTTGATTTTGACTTGCTCTGTTCATTGTTGAAGGGTAGCAAATTTTGACATTTCATTCACATCTAGTTTTTCATTAAGTTGCATCGACCTTCGAACAAACCAAAATAAAACATGAGAATTTTGAAAACTTTGTGGAATTTACCGTGGAGATCATCGTCCATCTGAGCGTGATCTTTATTGAATTAGTATTGGAAAATTTCGCACCTAATTCACGCTATTGGATAATCACACACCAACAAGAGCTAAAGCCGCGTGACCATTTATTGTGTCAGATATTTAGTAATTGTGCTTTAAATAAACTCGAAGCAGAGTTGTCATAGTTTTGCAGCGTTATATTAAAAAAAAACCCATTTAAGGATTCAGTTTTCCCTTCTGTTTCTTGAAGTATGTTAGGAGTAAATACATACAAATGTAGGTGCTCAAAAAACGGGTTTTCCTATTTGAAAAAAATATATGTATATATTATATGTTGGTTCATAATTATCCGTCGTTGAAAAAAAAAAAAAAAAAAAAAAAATGTAAAAATTTAACAGAAACATGTGTAATTTATAGCTCTGGAGCATATTCACTGTCTACTTCAATGATTGCTTCCATTTTCTTGGCAGACATCGATTCCATGGTCAAACAAATCGCGATTCTTAGAGGCAGTCCATGCTTTGACATCGACCACCAGGTCATCCCAATGCTCAGAACTTTTGTTTACTTGCCGATTTTTCAGCGAGCAATTTGTAGTCCAAGGGCACATCTACGTAAGAGTATGATGGATGAACAAGCACCTCCCATTCCTTATTAGCGGTGGATTCGACGGCAGAAAGCTTAACTTATGGACGTGTATTTTCTATTTTCGTGGCGGAAAACAATTTTGCTCTTTTTTTGCGGTCATTTCACCTGAATTGCAACATGGCGGCGATCAAGTTGAGTCAGCTGTTAGTGTTTACATTGCCGTTTGTCGTCTTGTATACCAGGTGTACCGGTAATGAAGTGAGCGTCACGATACAAATGTCTCGATAGGGAACATTTATTGTGAACTTTTTTTTTGTTTGGTTTCTATGACACTTGCCAAACATATTTAGTTTACATCAAGTCATTGAGCAAACAATATCATATTTTTTTCTTCGATTATAAAAGGTTGAATTTTGAACCAGAAAATTATGACTTGCGGAAAGCATTAATTTTTTGTTTTCGTTTGAAGAAAAGTAAGAAAGCAACATGCAAAAAATGGTTTCAACGGTTCAGAGATAACGATTTTGAGGTGAGAAATGAAGGACGGAAGACCACCAAAAAAATTTGAATTTGCCGAATTGCAAACAATATTCGATGAAGATGAAACTTTGAGTCAGAAACAAATTTCAGAAATGTTAAATGTTGCACAACAAACAAAGACAGATGGAAAACCGAAAAACCGCTTGTGAAATTTTGCTTCAAAGATACGATAAGAAATCAGTTTTGCATCAAATTGTTACTGGCGATGATAAATGGACTTATTGTCAGAATCCTAAACGGAAAAAATCATGGGTGCAAAACCAGATCGATTCGGCACGAAGACAGTGCTGTATGTCTGGTGAGACCAGAAAGATGTGGTGTACCACGAGCTCCTAAAATCTGGTGAAACCATTAATACAGATCGCTACCGAAAACAAATGGTCAATTTGAACCATGCATTGATCGAAAAACGACCAGAATGGGCCAGAAGACACGGCAAGGTAATTTTGCTTCATGACAATACACCTGCACACAAAGCAAAACTGGTTCAGGATACAACCAAAGCACTTGGCTGGGAGCTGCTACACCACCCGCCGTATTCACCAGACTTGGCTTCTTTCGACTACCATTTGTTTTCGTCGATGGGACATGCATTAGCTACGCAACACTTCGAATCCTACGAATATTACGTGGAATCTATAATTTTGCCTGAAAGATGGGAAAGGGAAAAATGTGTAGCTAGCAATAGCCAATATTTTGAATAAAATGTTTTTTACTTTCCCATTAAAAATTAGTGTTTTATTTTCATAAAAAAAAAAACGCTCACTTCATACCTATATACCTGGTATATCCCGTTTAAAATGATTTCCCAATAGATGATTCCTCTTCTGTCCCACCAAACACAACTTCTTACAGTAAAGGTCTTTCGGTATTCCTTTCGATGAAAGGAAACGCAAACTTTCTTTCTTTTGACTATTTTGTGGCAAGGCCACAATTTATCTCTACAATGACAGTGTTTTATCACTCAAAAAGGGAGTTTGGTTTTTTCGCTTAAGCAAATCGGCGAAAATTCGGACACGTGCGATTTTGTTCTTGTCAGACATTTAGTTTGGGAGCCATTGAACTAATTTTTATCACATTTTGCCAAGCTTTTCTAGATGATAGACGATCGTTAATTGGCCGACATTAAGGTTTTTGGTCAGTATTCGAGTTAATGTGCTTTCATGGTCTTCCAGTGCCTGATCGTCTGATCGTCTTTCAGCTGGTATCGTCTGATTTGAAGTGGGCAAACCACACCCGACATTGTCTTTTGCGAATTGTTCCGTCGGCAAAAAATTTATAGAGATCGAGAAATCCTTTCTCATAATATATGATTTTAAACGAGCATTTTTATTAACTTAACGGGGAATTATATTTGTATGATAAAAAGTAAACGAACCCCCAATTTTCACTAACAAAAAAACGGCGGATGATTATGAATCAACCTATTTTTAAGTTTATAACTCATTTATTATAAAAACTCCCATAAACAAAACAATTTTATTTTAGTTAATAAATAACAAACAAAATAGTAAATCATAAAAACCGAGTCAGTCAGAGCCTAACTCATCATTGTACATATTGTTTATATGTAAACGCAAACATTCTTTATCTGACACCTCTGAACACCGCCATAATGTTTCTTGCCTCACCTTGTTCAATAGCTATTTTCACCACCAGAGCTCCGCCAAAATTGCTATTATCATACCACCCGTCTCGCTATGAATGCAATATCATGATTCTTTCCTAAGCGGTACAATTCGCTTATGGTATACGCTGTTGAGCTCTTTATGTCCTAGTCATTACAAATTACAAACAGTTAAGACTAAGGTCTTATCGCTTTTTTCCCTCCCTCACTTTCCTTTACCCTGCACTGTGCGCAAACATTTTAAGGGTACTACTAGAAAAGTAACCTCCTTTCTGGAATTGTCATGGCATACTCTTCGTGGACTACGTCGAAAAGGAAAAACCATAAACAGCGATTATTACTGTGCATTATTGGAGCGATTGAAAGCCGAAATCGATGCAAAATAGCCTCTTATGAAGCGAAAAAAATTTTGTTTTTGCAGGTCGCTGCGAATAATGGCGTTTTCCTTTGGGCAGTCAGGAAAACTTTGTTTTGTGTACTCCGATTTTATTTTCAAAGTAACACTAAAAATTTCTTCAGAATTATTATTTTCTGTTATTTTTCGAATATATTTGCTTGCGAATTAATTTGAACACTTAAGGATAATCAGTTGCCTAAAAACAGCCTATTGCATGAAAACAGAAATCTACAATAATTTGTCACACAATTTGACGTTTATATGTACATTTTGACAAAAAATCCAGGAGAGAAGTTTTGTTTCTTAAATGAAAACGAGAAGAAAAATTTTGTTTCCGAAAAAATGAGGGGAAATTGTTTTAAGTCACTTTTCTTCTCCGGAGCACGGAGAAAACAAAAACGCCGTAAACGAAAGGTAGCTGTGAATTAAATGTCAAAATTTTGCGAATATATGCTTGTTCATATTCGCAGTTCGTTGAGATGTGAATGGATCTTAAGAAGCGCTATAATAAGATAAAAATATCAAACGTTTGAAGTGCCAGGAATGACAGTGAATTGTTTTCGCTAAGTACAGGGTGATCTAAATACAAGTTTCTTTTTTAAAATATATTAATATAAACAAAAATCAGTAATTTTCGGTATGACATATGTCTACAATTCTTTTTGTAAGAAATTGTAGGAGCAAATAAAAAATCTAATGGCGTGTTACAAACGTTTTACAGAAACTATTGCACTAAAGCATACATGCTTTTGATCAGCGTATTTTCTTCTTTTTTTGTCGACTCATAATGTTCCAATTTACGAAGGAAACTAGAGAACTAATAAAAAAGTATAGTCAAACGACATCAAAAGACAAATTGCCAATCTTCAACTTATTGTATGTAAAGTTAATGAAGAAATATGGATGGTTGTCAACCACTATCTTTTTTTTTTTTGACTATGATTAACAGAAAAGTTCTGAATGAAATAATAGATTCAAATTCAATACGATCATGTCCCATATGCAAAGAACACAAAAAAACTCCAACATTCAAAATGAATCAAATAATGACAAATATAAGTACGAATATTGAAACTCTCCTTTACTATACATGCAAGAATCAGGTTCAAAAAAATTATTTTGAAACTTGTATACTCGTACTCGTACACTTCGACAAGAGGGAGAGGATATTCAGATATCTATTGGAATCAAGGTAGTAGAAAATAGTAGTATTACATACTTTGTTAGTATAACAATACTTCAAAAACATCTTAGAAATATAAATATACTAGAGTAAAGATAAATAGTATAGGGTTTTCTAATAACGACTTGGCAACTTCTTTTCTTAAATAAAAGGTATTTGAGGTATTTCAAAAACTATATTATTGGCTTGAAGTACAATCAAAACATTTATGAATGGAACTCGACTTCGTTCATATGGCCACAGAGTTGGACCCAATTTTCAACGACTAGGCCACACATTTCGGCCGAAACGGCCGCTATTTCGCGTTTAATGTAGGCTCTGAGCTCTTCCAACGTCGTCGGCGTGTTGGCATAAACCAATGACTTAACGTAGCCCCACAGAAAATAGTCAAGCGGCGTTAAATCGCACGAACGAGACGGCCCATGTCTTGAGATAACACGCTCACCATACTTGCTCTTCAATAAATCGATTGTAGCGTGTGCTGTGTGGCTTGTGGCACCATCCCGTTGAAACCACATGTCGCCCAAGTCCTTATCTTCCAATTCGGGCCAAAAGTAATCGGTGATCATGGCGCGATAACGCTGACCATTCACAGTAATTTGACGATCGTTATCGTCGACGAAAAAATATGGCCCAATAACGCCGCCGGCGTGCAAACTGCACCAAACAGTTGTTTTTTGTGGATGAAGTGGTGATGCATGAAGCACATGTGGGTTTCCACCCGACCAATAATGCAAATTTTGCTTATTGACGAACCCATTGAGCCAAAAATTAGCTTCGTCACTGAAGATGATTTTGCGACGAAATTCATCATCTTGGCGCATCTTTTCCAGAATCTAATCGGAGAACGTAGCTTGTTAGTGTACTTTACCATTTACTGAATAAATTGACAGTGACAGTTTGATTATTAGTGTCGTCCCTATTGGAAAACCCTATATTAAGTAAATAACTGTAATTTTTTTGTCAGTCTTTGAATCATTACAGACTACTGATTGAATGCTAGGTAGCATGAAAATGGTTCGGTCGTCGCCCCCACTTCGGCCATTCCAGATCATATTTCGAAGCCAACGCACAGCTCGCATTCGTCATCGTACGGAGGCGGCTCACGTCGGTGGCAACGACATGTTGCTAACCTCGTTAATCAATATAAAAAACGAAGAAACAATGAAACCCAGCAATGATTCCATGAAATGAACTGGAGGAAGCTAATTCTGTTCGTCGCTGGGCCATGCGGAACTGGAAACGTTTTCACGTGGGTAGCCCGAGCATGAACGTAGTATAGAATGCTGGATCAGCTGAATGTGTTGGCGAAGCAGTGGGGAATAAAATAAGGATTTGAGTTATGAGCTGGCAGTTGGAAGTAGTCTATTGTCGTGCATTACATTTGTCACAAAGATTGTTTTTTCCTTGCGTTTAAGATTTAATTTTATTAACATTGTAACTTTTTTATTTAATTAAAACCTAAGTTCCTATATAAATATAGTTTATAATATTATTTTAAACATAGTCAGTCTTAGTTCTGTGGTTATTCTTACAGTAAGTCAATTACTTTAACAAAATTAATACACATTATTTTGAATAATCCAAAATTATTTTCGTTGTGTTATATAGCCTGGCAAGGAATTATATAAAAGTATTCACTTATATAAGAATGTGTTTTAAGTGGGTGTAGTACTCTGATGATGAACTCTGAAACCGTTCTATCTGCGCAATTGGAACGGCTGTGATTCACCGTCGTATCTTATTGCAGTTGTTAGGTAGTTTGGTGCAGCACCCTTTAAATGTCAGGAAAACAACAGAGTTTTTAAAGCAAAAATATCCTTACAACAACCCACACTTACTCTTCATGAAATGTTGGCTCTTAGTTGAAATATAATCGAGTATCAATGCTTATTACTTGGAGAATTGTCAGAAATTCAGAAATCCAAAAAGAAAGACTATAAGAAATATAGATATCAAAATACGTTTCAAGGAGACCGTATAATTGAGACCTTTTTTAACATGTTTACACTCTCATTGGATCCACCATTTTCTGGGTTAAGGCATGCCAAAACCAAAAAAGATCTCAAACCCCTTCATTTACTTTTTTTTTTCAATTTTCTGAAATGAATCGTTGAAATATTTTATTGTGCTTCGATGTGCCACAAAATAAAAAAGAAAATGCTGTTTTGATACATCTACAAAATTATCTAAAAAATGGTTCGTTTACTTTAATTCACCACTGTTTTGCTCGGATTAACTTTTAGACACCCTATTATTACTTCAAGCAGAAAAAAAATACGTGTAATGATGTCTTTATTCGTTTAAGAGTTCTTATTTCTTCAAAATCGGGCAAGTTAGTGCCAATAGAGACCGGAACGAATATTTCTTCTTCTTCAAAAAAAAAAAAAAAAACATTCTGTAGAGTTAAACGGTGGAGAGGACTCAAAATGCGCTGTAATTTAGACTAGGCTATGAAAGCTAAGACATTACCGATCCGCAAGAAAGGAAAACCACTTAACCTGAAACTTACTTGAGACCATTTGTCAACAATTTAATTACCACTTATTAGTGCAGTTTTAGGTCCAATAACAGTTGTGACCTTTTTTGCCAAATTCGATTTTACCCAAATCATCGACGAACATCACTGTTAAATTACCTGGTCACTATACCTTAAGATACCTGAAGCAATAACTGCGCCAAAAGAAGGCTCGGTCTATGTTCGGGCATCCCTGATATGTAAAATGTGCGTCTTGCGTCGTCATCAATTATTAGTCTTGCAGTCATTAGCTCGATAAGCTCAAAACAAAAAAAATTCTTTTAAAAGAAAACTCGTTAGAAATAGTACGTCAACAGTTTATTGTTCATTAAAAAAAAATATTTTGTACATTTAGAATATGAACATCTCCTTTGCTTTGGATTACTTTACATGTGCTTATAAAAAAATAGTTACATTCACAATAACTGGGGACGATTTCTTTTTTTTATTTTATTTTTGTTCTTTTATTTAGTTTAAATTACGAGATTAATGCGGACAGTTATGTAGAAATAAAAAGAAATTTTACAAATTACATCGATCACCATTTATAAGAATTCTTGACACCAATCGTTCAAGCATTGATAGCAATCGGACGCTTGCTTCGAGCTGGCATTGCAAACATCTTTCATCCATTC
This sequence comes from Volucella inanis, assembly GCA_907269105.1. Taxonomy (NCBI): domain Eukaryota; kingdom Metazoa; phylum Arthropoda; class Insecta; order Diptera; family Syrphidae; genus Volucella; species Volucella inanis. The sequence goes on from OU026157.1 coordinate 23,293,176, forward strand.
CTTGAATAGCTCTTCGTCTTTCTTAAGAATCAAATATTGCCCCAAAACTGTATATGCCTGAAAATTTAAAATTAATACTAATCAATAATCAACGATGAATAAAAGTCTCATATAAAAAATATGAGAATGTAATTTTGCCACAAAAAATTTATGTTCTTCAAAGAGCTATTGCACGAGATTCGCAAATCATAATTCTACGTAGATAGTTAACAAGAATTGAAATGAAGACTCAACACATGTATGTGGAATCCACGGATAGTTGGGAAAAATGCCTTAATGATTTGTGTAATTTTATTATCTCAAGAAACTGCGGGTAGTCTTTAAGGGGCTAGTCTCATGTTCGATCTTTAATTTTTTTTTTTATTTTCATATTTTCACAGTTTAATAAGTTGAAAATATACTGTGAAAATTTTAGACCGATGCACTAAGTTATTTTAAAGTTACAGCAAATAATAGGGGAGAGCGTACACTGCAGCTGCGACAAAGCTCCAAACTTTAAACGCGTTTTTCTCAAAAGTACTTTTTATACGTCGGCCCGGATGATTAACCCTCTACTGCATACGAAGCCAAATATGGCTTTGCATTTTATGATGCATATTTTGCCAAGAAACCCTTTTCGAAAGGACCTGAAATTATTTTTTTCCTTTTAAACAAAAAACAGTACTTTTTCTTTCTGCCTGATAATTAATAATAATGATATTAATTTATATAAGTGATTCCAACACGAGCGCGCATTAAAAGTGAAAGTAAAATATAAGTTGCGATTTTAAGTGCTAATTACTATAAATATTTGGTAAGTAAAGTTAACAAAAAATTACTTTGAGAAAAAATTATAAACCAATTTTGAGTTCAAAAATAATTTTATTCTATCGTTACGAGTGATTTTCTTCGCGGAGCCATATATGGCTTCATATGCATTAAAAGTTCCGTTTTCGAACATTTTTTTTTCCTCATATTTTTATTTATTTCATTTAAATTTTTTTCAGAGACAGAAACAAGCCTGGAAATAATTTGTATAAGAGAAAAGAACAAACACAGAGGATTATTTTTCGTCCTTTTAACGGAATAGTTAATTTAATTTCTCGTCGATCTGTCAAATTTAAAAGCTCTTCAATACAAAATAACTAAGCCAGACAATGTAATATGTTAGCAAACGGAATGGAGCTTTTCACATGGATGACCAAATAATACCCATTAACTGCCGTCACGAACTAAAGCGGTATAACCCAGCCAAGCCTCACAAGTGGGGTAATAAGAACGGATTCAAAATTATTGCTGGAGAGCAGAGTAACATCTTCTCGAGAATGCACCTGATTTAAGATTCACTAGAAACTTAGTGACAAGGCTTATATTTACAGTGGTTAAACATGTCAACCACCACAATTGGTATCACAGTCCCAAATTGGAAGTTCGCCTGAACTGAACAGTCAGACTAAGCCTAGTCCCCAATTCTAAAATTCCAACAAAAAAAGGAATGAAAAAACAATGTTGTGGAAGCATAATTAAAAAAATTACTACACTTGATGGAGTGAAATTGGAACTGCTATTCTATTGTAGTTTGATAACAGGTCTAGAAACAGGCTTTCACAGTGCGTTAGAAGCAAGCCAATCATCACGAAACAGTGAAAATAGAAACAGTACAGATATATGTTCCTTAAACTGTTGAGGTTTATAACAAACATGTGTCTGGCGTTGATTTGCTGGAATCCACGCTTGGGTTATACAAAGAAAATATATTTTCACACGATCGATTTATACACAGTAAATGTATGGCTATGTCAGAATGACTTCTGCATGCCATTATATGATTTTAAACAAACAAATCACTTTAAAAAAATGTGGTTGACCTTGCAGTAGGTCAATTACATTCAGATTTGATAAATGTATAACATAAACCTCACACTGTTCTCGTAACCCTTGACGCATACGAAGCCATTTATGGCTTGATTTTCTATTTTTTAAACAAATGACAATTTTTAATTTATTTTAATAAAAGTTGGTTAAGAATCCTTAAACAATACCATTTTAAGGGCCTTTAATTTTTTTCCTACTTTAGATTTAATTCATGCAGTATAGGGTTAAAAAAAAAAAAACTATTCGACTGATTCGGTTGAAATTTTAACAGAATATTCTACACATGAATGGGGTTCTGTCCGAAACCAGAATTCGATTTTTGTATCCACTTTTTTTTTTTTACAAAGCCGCCATATTGCTATTTTTCACTCAAATCTTTTAAATCTGCTACGGAACAATATAACAACCCCACTGAATAAAAATTTAGAAATTCTGATTTCAGATGATTACAAAAGGAGCAATCAGAGCGGTCAACCACCTACTTTTTTTTGAAAATTTTATTTACCTCACCAAAATGACGTTAAGATATATTTTTTTTTTGTATTATTCAATAGCTAAAGAATAACATGTAATTATCATAATATAATTGTATTCCATTTTCGCAAAAAAAAAGTCATTAAAAACATTCAAAATTTAACCTCGGACATGAGGATTTTGCATAAAAAGTCCTCACTGAAAGAAGTATTTTAAGTGAAGAAGTGCAAATTATGGCAAATAAAGTTTGTTTTTTGAAGTTCTACTACTTTTTATTACTTTTTGCTTGACGTCAATGGTGGAAAAGCGAACACAGAGAACATTGGTGCATTTTTTGTTTTTATTCTCCGCACCATCAGTAGATTCACGCTTTTGACATATCATTTTTTGACCCCATTGGAGACTCTCACTTTTAGGACACCATCAAAAAGTGTTTTCATATAGTCAGCTGCATTGTCGATGTTAATACCAGGCATGCCAGCAATTTCTATTATGTTCTCCTTGTCCAAATTCTTTTGCTCCCTTGAATCCACTTTTATTTCAAGACTTTTCGTTTCGATTTCTTGCTCCAGTTCCTGAATAGTTTTTAGAGTATCTTTGCACAATCTTCACTGGATAGAATTTCATTGCATAACTGACAGGTCAGTCTGTTGCGGGTGTTGTCGAACCGCTGTCTCGGTGCAAGTTTCTGGTATTTATAGATCGTCGCAAAACATATTGAAAGAGAGCCGCACCGCACACACGTTCGTCTTCGATCAAATTCAAGTTCACTTCTTCAATAACGAAGAAACATCAAAAAGCTTCGATTGATCTGCATGCCCTCAATATAAACTTGAAAAAAATGAGTTTGAAAAAGATCCCAGAAACTTATTTCACCGGCGACGCATCTTATATGATACGAAAATGCACAGCGCAAATAATAGAGACAGTGTACAAAGTCTTTTGTTTCTAATTGTCGCGCAAGATTTTCTATCGAAATTCGGAGACCTCTTTTCTATTCGGCTGTGATGGCGGAAACCCAGCTCCGGACATCAATTTAAAGGACAGAAAAATACTGCTTAACCTCGTTATACAAGACATTAATACGTTTGGCTTTAAAACATGTATCCCAATGATGCGGGTGTGAGAAAACGTGATGTAATAAGAATATTCATCTCACGGCAGTCCATTGAATGCAATCTTTTAAGAATTCATGCATTCTTTTATATTCTTCGCATTCTTTTCCATTCTTTGCATTCTTTAAGATTACATTAAATTCTGTTCCACAAACGTTATTTGTTTAGAAATTAAGGCAAAAAAGAAAGAGAGATGTTATAAGCAAGTTCATATCATTTCCTTGCCTGATAAACTAGTAAGAAAAAACTTAAGTGAAACGAAGTGCTGCCGACATGCATTTTTATTAAACAAAAAACATCTCGCTTGGCATTCCGAGTCTTATGACAACACCTGAAAAACGACAGAGCAAACAGCATCAGCAAGGTCTATATTTCCTGAATGAAAGCTTGTAAACTAACGCTGACAAATGTCAGCGCTTAAAACCGAATCTCCATACACGCTGCGAATCTCCCGTTGCGCCTCTGTCGCTTTAACACCTTTTTTAATTTAAAAAAGCTAAATATGCCGAAAAAAAAATATTGAGCACTTAAAGCACGTCCGATCAAAACAACAATGTAAAGGATAACCCTCTTTATTGGAATAAACAACAAAAATTTCATAACGGCATACACAGAGATTTTCTGAAACTATAAACACTACTTCCAAGCAAAAAATCGCAGAACTTATTGAACAACAACCACTTTTATCAAATTTTTACAAACTTCCTTTTTTGATTTAATTTCAATTAAATCACAAGTAACACTTGTGGAAGAGAATTTGATGTAATCTTAAAGAATGCAAAAGAATGCAGGAGTGCAAAGAATGTATGAATTCCCAAAAGATTGCATTCAATTGACTGCCATGAGATGAAAAAATGATTGCAATCTATTTATTGTCAAATGAATAATGATTGCATAACTTTTTTTTTTAAGTATCAAAGTGAGGCAAATTAATCTTTGAATTGATTTCTTTGGGTGTCTTTCAAATAATCCATCCCCTTAATATTGAATTTTTTTACAACCTTAACGAAAGCGATAATGGACTTTTAGATTAAGCAAAACAACTTGTAGGTCATCGGAAAATTGGGTCCAAAGGCAATAGGGGATCAAGTTCTAGCCGAGGTTTGAAAACACCAAAAATAAATTAATTGAATCACTCAAATTGGAAAATATAAGCAAACTTTTGGTGTTCCTAACGAGATGATCCATAGATTTATCAAAATTTTATTGATTAATAAAGTTCGGTCTATGGTAATTATGAATGGAACACAACATCGTTCCATAGCTGTTCAACATGTTACGGTGACGTTCTTTATTCACTGTAACTGTGACAGCCTTATCTTCGAAAAAGTACGGGCCAATGAGGCCACCATCTCATAATCCACACCGTTTTTTCGGTCCCCAGAAACGACAATTTTGTTTATTTACTTACCCATTCCATTTAAAAATGGGCTTCATCGTAAAAGATCAAATTCGATAACAAATTGTCCTGGCGATCCAACATCCATTTAACAAATCGCCGACTTCGTAGATGGTCCAGAGTCTTCAATTGTGTAATTTGAAATTTATAGGCGTGCAAATGAAGATCAACTTAATTGATCACGTAAAGTGCAATAAGAAAGGCTGACTTCGGCGGCGAATTGAGGTGCCTGGTTGGTTTTGAATACTTTCGCTCACAGTGATGATGTTTTGGCGTGAATAACAAAAATTCGTTGTTGCGTGGTAAACGACTCCATGAATTTGTATGACATCTTTCAAAAAGATCGACCACATTGACTTGAGTAAATGATAGTAATGTACAGCCAACATTTTTAGCCAACCACACCACAGCGCAGAAACAATGCAAATATGTACCATTTGAGGTAATGTAATAAGAGAAGTAGTTTTACAAACTAAGGCAATCGAGACCAGTGGCAGTGGACTTAACAGGCGGAAAACGGAAGAGCTTTCGCAATATCCACTTAATTTACCCTCCATAAGCAGAGCTTTCTATTGATGACATTCCTCAGCTATGTTTTGAAAAGTGAATATTTTTTCCACCGCAATTACCAAGTATTACTGTACATATAAAAGTTATAGGCCAATCAAATTATGCTCCAAATATTGATGACGTCAACATCCTAAAAAAATGCTGTACTTTAATTGCCTTGAAGGCATGTGTATTTGTCAACATTATACTGTTTGAAACGAAGCACTTGTGATGTTAAATAGATGATTAATTCTATGCTTGTAAGACAGCTACATGCTTTTATGAGGGCAAAGGCCAGATTTTTATTTCGCCACTGGTGTTGGCAAATTGGCAAAAGATATCTACACTTTTAACATTGTGATTGCGCACATTTGTTGCTTCAATAGAGGTGTGTGTTTGTTTACAATTAATATTTTGTTAAAGCTATAAAACTAAACTATAAACTAAAGCAAATACAGGACGAAGCTGGGTACCCTAACCAAGCGCAAACTAATGAGCCTGCTAATTCTGAGAATTGTGAAATATTTTCAGCACTTGAGCACTGGGATATTATTCGTTGCTTGTGGGAATTACAGATAGAGAAAATAGGTCTAGATACGAGTACTATTGGTATGCGATATCCGCAACGAGCAAGACGCTTCACTCATTTAGAATTTTATTTTGGAATGCTCCCTACATTATGTACCTTTCAAATATATACATAACAGCAAAAACAACTTATTACCCAAATCACTGCAATTACGTTAAATTGTTCATTTCATCTTTCTCGGCGTCAGTAATGAAGACAGAGTACTTTCTCGTCGCACACGCGTTAAATCGCTTCTTTTTATTTAATAGAAAAGTTCACAACTTCTTTTTACACACAAGTGATGTGCCTTACCTTGTCGAAACCTGCTTCAGTGAGTCGACCACCTAAGGTTTCACCAACGCCGGCTAATTCCATCACGGATTTGTCACCCATTGGCTCGGCAACGAAATTCCTATGTTTTTGGGATGTGCGCGACATTGTTCGTAATCTTATTATTCAGATGTGATTTATTTGAAATAATTTTGTGAACTGAGACTGACGACTTCGGATTCTAATTTTTCTTTAGTATTTCTGGGAATGACGCACCGAACAGCTACAAGCACACACTTTGAACGTTTTATTTGAATTGTTTTTTTTTTGTGGAGACTTGTACTTGGGCAAAGAAAAACACAGTTCTGGAGAGATTAATCACGGATGTTAAATATTTTGACAGATAGGTGGCTTGCCAAGGTAGTGATTATATTTGTTCATAAATTGTGGAATTTAATTTCAATAATTATGTAAATGCAGTACTGTTCACTTATACAAAAGGTAACGCTGGCGTAAGAGTTTTTCTTAAAAAAACGGTTTGTTATATTTGCGTATCTAAACGCAACATAATGAAGAAAAATTGATTAAGAATTCAACCAGAGCAAACAATTATTAAATTCAGTAACTTTAAGGACATTTTACGGTTTTCATAAAAAGAATCAAAAATTTAGGCAATAAAATGTTTTATACCATGATTTTTATTCTTACTGGAGTCAAGGCCGAGTTGTCTCACTTAACCTCGTCTTACCAAAATATTATATTATGCGGAGATTTCATTAAAAAAAAACTTATTAAATAATGACAACTTTTCTGCCAATTGTGACCGGAATATTATTTATAATTATGTGCCTAAACATATCAGAGCAGGATGTCGTCCATCGCTTTTGGATTACATTTTTACATTGGATGAAAATTTGGTGTTATTTCTGTTCCTTGCTTTAATTCTCCTTACTGTTTAATCTTTTAAATCTTTGGTGTTCATATGAATATCAAACATTCTTTTAAAAAAGAAGCGATTCAGAAATTGTAATGATACAGATCAAGAAGCTTTGCATAGCGAGGGCTTTATTAACCCATGGGATTTGTGATGTTGTTTAAGATGTTAATAATAAGGCAATTTTATTTGTATCAATGGTTACGAAGCTGGTTAGATATGTTACCCCAAAGAAATAGTTATAAGAAGTTCTAGGTGACTTTGGTTTACGTTATATTTAAGAAAGCTAATGCGGCTTCTGGACAAAGCTTATCATTGATGAAAACCTTTCCGACGTCTTTAAATAGAACTTGTTTTGTTAATTTAAGAAACACCACCATTGCCGAAGTTCGAAAAAGTAAATTTAATGTCAATTATAATTCCAGCGATCTTTAGAAAAGTTGGAGTGAATTTGTTAAATAGATACTTTGCTACTTCTACACTAGACACGACTCTTCCTTTTGACGAATCTCAGAGTGGTTGCAGTTCTCCAGCATATATATGTCCTAGATTGGTTTTCTTAATGATAACTAGTACTGACGTTATTTTCTATTAAATCCGTAAAATGTCTCACTACAGAATTGAACGGAATATCTTTGAAATTCATCAGACTACTACTGCAATTTGTGATCGACACACTGATGCATATTTATAATTGCCGCCTTATTAGATCTTGCTTTTCCACTCATTGGAAACTCGTGAAAATAACACCAATTGGAAAGAAGTCAAACTCTTCGGGATGGTCTGACTTTCGTCCAATTAGCATTCTCTCTGGGCTATTAAAGATTTTAGAAACCATTATTAAGAGTCCCCTGCAAATACATGTTAACACACAAAATTTAATAAGCCCACATCAATCTGCATATCGAGCAGCATAGCTGTACCACTGTGGATTAGTATGCTTTGTCTCTTGGACCTTTGATTTGGTGAATTACATAAAACTATGTCAGAAACTTTATTCTAAGCTTCGACTAGACAATAGATCCTGAATTACCCCAGCGAACAACAAAGTTTCCTTAAATAAAGATATTTCTACCATGTAATGGCATTCCACAAGGCTCAGTCCTTGGACCTTTGCTCTTCTTACAATACATTAACGACCTCCCCTAAGTTTTTAAGCATACTACTGTACACTTATATGCGGATGATGTCCGAATTGTGTTAATAAATTTCTTTGCCTGCCTTGTCGTGGCAGGAAGGCTTAAGTGTCAAAATAAGTGTGAAAGACATCCAAATAAGACTCAAAACATTTAAAAGTAGTCATTACTTGCAATAGCGACAACCAACACGTTGTCTTCTTGACTACGCCCTCGGCATTAATTTTAAAGGTCATAACCAACAAATAAGGTGCTGACCAGAAGCTGCTGGATCACTTGATTCCCGTCGATGAAAACAAAACCAGCGGATGGCTAGCACGCGATGTCTGGATGAGACCAGTTCTACTACTAGTAAAGATCGTATTTCTGGTAGATGAAAATTGGCTAATTGCCGCTGAGAAACAACTTTGGTGGTGGCTTTCCATCTTCAAGAAAACTCCCAAGTCCCAAAGGGTACAAGACCGGCGTATTTATAAGGATGCCACTATCTTCTCTCCGGCGCTTCGAATTGGGAAGGCTGGCAATGACAACATTTCTTGAGCGACACTGAGTACAAACACTGTGTCTATGAACTGTGGGAGCTAGCCAAAGCAGAGAATGTTAGCACTCAAGCAGGGGGCTATGGGAACGAAACTCTTAGAGTTAAGTGCTCCACAAAACAAACTTTTAAATAGTTGACTAAGTCCATGCCGAAAATTCCACTTTTGAAAATCATACTTGAGTTTTCAGGCAACCTAAAATGACGCCTACCATTTTCCGTGTTCCGGAGCATCACGGTGATGCGTCTTCATACCCAGAACAATGGAGTTCTCACTGGAAAGTGGAAATATTATGGAAAACAGGAACAGGTCTTCTTTTGAGTGAGTTCAGACAAAGCTTCTCTCGAGACCATCTGGGTATGAATCTCGTCCCTATCTGCACCCTGAATTGGTTACCTTTCACTTTGTTTCCAAATGAGTGCAGATAAAAGACGACATACCCAGTACTCCTCCATTTTGTGTACTCAAATCAACCTTGAACATTCCAAGTCTGATACTGCATTCCTATGCAGGATGCATTTCGTGTTCAATGTAATCCACAAATAATATCTATACAGAAACCAGGGGTGATTTCGGATATTTAAGGGGTTTCACACCACTGTACGACAAGCGATCGGAAAGACCGAGAACTTCTCCTTATGTGCCAAACTCACTTTCACTATCTAAACTTGTGCAACTTTGCAACCAAGATCTAGTTACTGCAGACATAAGCTACAAAACTTGTCATTGTGTCTGTTTATTTTCCCTATAATACTTTACTTTAGCCGAACTCAATGAATAGGTACTGTGATTTCAAGATGCTAATGCTGGGAATACTTTTTGGGGCAGTAGCAAATGCAACGTCTGACCTGACTATTAACTCTCAACCTTACCTGTTACAATGGTAAGACGCAAGTAATCGACTTAATTGGACTGGTTCAAGTCCTTAAAACGGGAAGATCAACCAGTCTAGAACCACTCAGAAAATCTGATGGTACCTATACTGATACTTTACCCAGCTAACAACCAGCTGCTATTAAAGAAGCTACTAGTGAGCTGCTATGCCGTAACTAATATTATCTCATCGGTTTTGGTGACGGACATTAGACACACTGTTGCTACCTTTGATGGCTTCAAGTCGCATGGTAATGATGACATATACCCAGTTATGTTACAAAAAGGTCTAGATCAGTTGCTGGTAACAGAATTTTCACTGCTAGCCTAGCAATGGCGTATGTTACATACTGAAACCCTGGCGAACAGTGAGAGTAGCCCTTATACCAACAATTGAAAAAAAGGCCTAAAAGCTCTCCAAGAGCTTCTGACTTATAAATCTGACTTTCTTCATGTTAAAAACCATGGAGAGAATGACCGAGATACATGTACGCAAAACTGTCTTGCAAATGAATCCACTGTATGCGCTGTAATACGCCTACCAACGCCGAAGATATTTCGAGAATGCACATTAGAATCTGGTGGGCAGAATTGATGCCGCACTCGACAAGAAGGAATACTACCTTGATCCTACAACCGTGTGGTGCTCCCATTGTTCCGATTTGAGTTATGTTTTTTTTTTTTGTTAAGTTGATACATCTGTTGTTGACATTACCTCTAAATCTTAGCATCATAGCTTGACATTTGCAAAAGTAACGTAGCCAAGAGTATATCTATCTCTGTGTGTGTTGGCGATTTTTTACAATTTTAGAAATGGATTTAAATTTACAACAACGAACTTGTATTAAATTTAGCATAAAAAACGGATTTATTGGTGCGCGAAATATTTGAAAAGTGTTTCCGCAACGATTCTCTAAAGACAACGATCGTTTACCAGTGGCACGAGCCATCGAAGATGATGAACGCAGTGGCAGACCATCGACCATCGAAAACCGACGAAAACATTGATGAAGTAAAAGAAATGTTGGTCAATAACTGCAAACTAACTATCAGAGAAATAGCGGAAGACTTGAACATTGCCTTTGGATCCGTCCAAGACATTTTGGTTAATGATTTGGTTTTCCGTCGTGTAGCAGCAAGGTTGGTGCCAAAAAACCTCAATTTCATGCAAAAAAGAGACCGTGTTGACGTCGCAAAAGATATGATTTGCGAGGCTGAATCCGATCCCACATTCATCAAAAGGATCATTACTGGAGACGAGACGTGTGTTTATGAGTACGACACGCATTCTAGACATTAGACAAGTAAATAGCGTTCACCAAATGAGACTAAAAAAAAAAAACGTCGTTTTCAGTTGGAAAAGAAGGCAATGCTCACGGTTTTCATGGATTACAACGGTGTAGTGCATCATGAATTTTTGCCAGACGGTAAACAAAGAGTATTATTTGGGCGTTATGAGACGTTTGCGTGAAGCAATTCGCCGAAAGTGACTAGAATTGTGGGGAGAAAACTCGTGAATTTTGCATCATGATAACGCACCGTCGCACAGTGCCATCATTATTCGTAATTTTTTGACGAAAAATGCAACAAATACCATCCAATAGCCACCGAATTCACCTGATTTCTGTTCACCTGTGACTTCTTTCTGTTCAATGGAGTTAACAAAAAACCGCTACGGGGAACGCGTTTCAGCAGCCGAGAGGAAGTAATGGAAAAATCGACATACCGAAAACCGAGTACAAAAAATGTTTCGAGGATTGGATAAAGCGCTGGCATAAGTGTGTTGCAGTCGATGGGGATTACTTTAAAGGGGACAATATAGATTTACGAGTAGATGAATAAAATTGTAATTTTAATTTTCTGAATAACGTTTTAATCGATGTGCTTTCGACAACGCAACTTTTGAGGACATGTGTAGCTCAGCCATACAACACAGTGTTGTTGAAACATGAATTGCGGATGCTGACTGTAGCAGGGGTTGCCCACACGGCAACGTTCTGTCTACACTGCTATCGTGCATGTTGGTCAACTCAATGCTCAACGCGTCTGATAGTTCTGACGTCTATGCACAAGCATACGCGGATGATGTAGCTGTACTGACTGCTGGATCGTGTCTATCGACTAGCGCAAGCAGCTTATTCGGCTTTCAGTCAATCCTCTCAAAACTGAGGTGGTTCTCTTTACGAGAAAGAGGAAGCTGTCTGGTCGGACTCATCTAGTGCTTAAAGGCATTACCATACAATTCCCCAAAGAAGCTAAGTATTTGGGTGTCACCCTGGATAACAAGCTTCTATGGACTAAACATGTTATGTTGAAAGTCTCTAAGGTGCTGTTGGCCTTCTAATAGTGCAAAGGAGCTATCAGCAGAAATGGGGCATTTCATCAAGAAGGAATCTTACACGACTTTGATAAGCCCAATTATATCCTATTCTTCGGTTGTCTGGTGAAATAAGCTCTCATGAATATACGTTATTGCTGCTTTTACCAGACTCCAAAGAACGGTCTACACCTCGCTCAACTCTAGGTCTGCACTCGCAAAGCCATCTTTTGTCAAAAAAGAAAAAAAAATAAATAAAATCGACTTTCCCTATGCCTAAGACTGGTTCCGGTCAGAATTTGAGCCAGAAAAGGAATACGGTCGAGTCTTCACGGGCGGCAGCAAAACTGATATAAAATCCAGCGTTTGTATTTTTCTGGAGGGCGACAGCCTTAAATTTCACTTCTCGTTAGGAAAACGTAAACCAAGCAAACATATTTACAATCTTGATGGCAACTAAATATATTTTCGAAAACACTTATAGATAGCGAATCATTTGCATCTTTAGCGATAGCCAAGTAATCGTCCTACGATTTCCAAGCTAGTTCGAGAATGCAAGACATAATTAAACACAGTCAGAAGGCTACATTTACTGAGTTTTTTCTGCCTTACAGGTAAAAATGGGAACACACGAAATGAGATCACCAATGAACTTACCAGGCAAGGCTCAGGGGACAGTATTTTAGGACCCGTAGCTATGTTAGGTCTGCTTGTGTCCTCGGCTAATGCTTTCATTGACAGTTGGGTTTCATATGAGCACAACTGCAGATGATATGACTCTCCAGCTTTCAAACAGACTAAACGTATTCTTCCCGACATCTCTAAGTGGTCAACGGCGTTCCTGCTGTCCTTCTGCAGAAACAAATACAGGCTGCTTACTGTCGTCGTGGGCACTACACTTTTGTTAAGGACTTCTATGTGCTAGGCATAAGTGATACAACATTCTCTGACGCTTGCAGTGAAAGTGATGACAACTCAGAGCTGGTTTACGTTCTCATAAGGCCGCAGGTACTCGGCGTTAACGTGGTGGGTGCTGCTGCTGTAAGCACTTTATCACTGAAGCATCTACTCATCTTTCTTCGAAAACCTGAAAGATTTTATTAAAAGCAACTTACAAGAAGTACATGGACTAGTTCGTTGTCTGAGTGCTTTGTTTCGACAGAAAAAAAAGAACAAAAACTGTTCTCATCATATTCAAATAAAAAATATTTATCTTTTAAATACGAACAATTAATACAAAATTCACTTCATACTTTATGTTGGTAAGCACTGTGCTTAAACCATTAATACTTAAAAATATATTCATTTCTTAGGAATAATGTAAAATAAGTTAAAAATTTCTAATTTTAATGGCTTTGAATGTTTCAACAACTGAAATGATTGGATAGATACGTTAATAAACTACATCTGTTCTTCGAACTATCTCGTCGGTCCTTGTGCCGTTGCCATTCATTAAAATATCTTCCGGTCTGGGCTCAATTTCGAAATGCATATAACCGTCCACATCGTCAAGTTCCTTTGATGAGAATTTCGAAATAAGGGTGCCTCTGCCGGCGTATGGAGGGATATACTTAAAGGTAGACGCAGCAGTTCCACCAATAGGAATTTCAGCAATCTAAGTCAAAAATAAAAATTGTCTTGTAAAAAGGCTAACATAAATAAAATATATACCGAACTGACCTTAAATCGTAATGCCTTTTCAATTCCCGGTCCCTCAATGAAGAACATTCCCTTTTTCAAAGCAATTGGTAAGGGATTTGTCAGCCTGACGATAACGTCTACTGCTTGCTTGGCAATAACTTTGCCTTGGAATGAGAATTTTATATCAGGCTTCCGCACACGGAAGTCGTCTTGTGCATAGTATTCCCAATCAGTTCCTTTGACTACAGCTGAGCAAGCGATGTTAAAGGCAGCCTAAAATAGAAAGAGAAAGGAAAATAAAAATAGTAAAACAAAAAAGTCACAAGAACCCTACCTCTGGTAGTAACTTCAGAAAGTACTCTTCGAAATTTACTTCCATTCTAATGAATTCGGACGTATCAGGCTTAAGTTCCACCTCAAATCCAATTGACTTGACTTCGGCATTATTCAGTCCAGTGTAGAGGACAGTATCCGCACTGAGATGTCCCGCAGCTATATGATCCTTTTCCTTGGACTTGTTGGTTATCTTCACGATCACTGTGAAGTTCTCGCCTATCTTAATGTCATCCTTAAGCTGCATGTCAAATTCAACTTCATTGAAACTGTCGTTCAGATAGTATCTGCTGAATGCATGTCGAGACTGTTTCAGAGCTTTCACCATAGTATTACGTTCGTCTTCAGTTTTTTCTTCAAATTTGTAGGTGTTCGTTATGTCTTCTCGTTCCCACTTGCCAATGGCTTTGGTACTAATAAGATGACCGATGGCGAGAGTGTCCTTTCGGATCATTTTAATCGGTTGGAAGGGTCCATTATATCGCCAATAAACTTTATCAGCATTAACCTCAGAATAGAGGAAACCACAATCATATGGTCTTTGAATTTCACCATGTTTCACAGCAACTACTGAAGCTGGTCCGCAGCGATACATATCATCCGACGCTTCCTGGGGAGTTGCATCTACAGCTTGCCATCCACCATAAGATCCATGAGGGCCTTCACCCAAATCGGGACGATCCATCCAAACTTCATTCCACACGTGATAGTTCCAAATGGAATCGGAAGTTTCTTCTTCCATTTTCTTATTGTTCTGATCGATGAAGATGTCCACCGTTAGTGAAGCTTGAGTATCATGAGCCGATGAGTAGTTAGTAACCACTCGTGACGGAATTCCCAACGCTCGAGCAATAGTTGTAAGGACACCTGAAAAATTCCAGCACTGTGCAAACTTCACTGGTTTTTGTGTTTTATAGAATTGTTGAAGGATCTCCACCGAACCAATCCATTTTGTGGGTGCGATTCCACCTGAGAAATCTTCTGACCAATTTCCCAACATCACTCCGTCATCATCTACAGAATTGACGGCGGCAGATAGGGCTCTTGCCACACGCACTGGATCACCCCGATAAGAAGCAGGAACCTTACCAACAGTTCCAAGTAGTTTGATTGAACATTCCAGAACATGTCGTTCAAACTGTCCAATTTTCCAAACCGATGGTCGCATTCGATTGTATGAGCCTCTCCAGATTAAAGTCGTATCATTTAGCAGGTATTCTTTTCTTTGGTCCGGATCTTCCATGAATACTTGATCATCCCTACACCAGGGATTGAACAGAATGTAAATCGGTGTTGTAATGGAATGTGATCTTGACGATCCCCCGACAAGCTTTGTATCGATATCCATTTTCCATTGCGTCACCGGACATGTTACCGAAGGCTTAATAAGCAGTGAAAGCATATTTCCATCTGCTGATTCGATCATGACACCCCAATCAAGAACATCCCCAAGATGACTAACGTGATCCAAAGGAGCAATAGCAACCATGGTGCCATGTCCTGGACTTGGTTTCTTCTCATTAAAAACAGTAAATATAAAACTAATGGCATCCTTCTCCGGTGTATAAACACGATTTAGAGCGATTTTAATCCGGAATGGTTCACCACGACGCACGATCAGATATTCATGAGATGACACATATCGATCAGTGTGATGATTGTTACTGTTTTCGTCAAAGCACAAGTCTACGTTGAGTACACCCAAGACGTCTTCACCGGGCGTATCTGAAATAGATGTTGGAAATATGATTAGATGAGTCAGATAGTCATAATCTGTAATTTGCTTAAAACTACAGTCCTGCAAATGACTTAATTATCCGATAGAAATAGGCAAAATGAGTCAATTTAAGAAAACCGATCGTGATGAATAGCTGATCTACATGCAGCGATCCACATACGAGTACATATCTGCACTTGCAGATAATTTATCATTGCATTCTGGTTTAATCCAGGTGATGTCATTGCATTACAATTAGATTTAAATTATTTTTTATAACAAAAATGGAAGGCTGGAAAATTAAGCAAACGATCGTCTCCAGTTGTGTGGCTATAAATTCTTCATGGGCAATGTAAACATCTGTCTGAATTTGTTTAATTCAATGATTAAACAGATTGCTATCAAATGACCTCGACATGCCTGAGAGATTTAAATATTTGAAAAGGAAACCTCAATTTAAAAACCATGGAGCACAGAAAAATTTCTTAGAAATGGGTATTGTTTCCTCCTTGAGAGCGTTAACATTTTAATAAAGTGCATCTTCTTGTTCTTTCAAACGATCAAGCATGCACTTTTTTTATTTTCTGCTGGAACAGAGCACGTAGACAAAGAACTAGTTCTCAGTCTCTTATGTCATAGAAAGATTAGTAAACGCTTCGGTGATAAGTGCCTACAGAACAACACCACATCAGCAGCCTTATGGGAAATAGGCTGGGCACTCACGGATTGCCAGAATACATATTGTGTCACTTAATATATGCTAACTCACTTAAGTGCTTGGCAAAAGCGCAGTCCGCTAATATTTCAGAAACGTCGGGTAGCATTCGTTTGGCTTGCCGGCTTTCTAGAGACTCATGCGTCTGCGGTTATATTCGCAAGAAAACCTAACTGCCTATGTAGCTCTTACCAGGGTCCTGAAAAATATTCCGAGCTTTGCCTGGAAAGTCCATCGTCAGTCTATTTTTCCTCGATTAAATTGTGATCTGGGACCCAGAAAAGACTCAGGAAATTTTCACAACTTGGCTGTTGCTACAGACGCAGATACTTTATCACCTAAACGGATTCTTCACAATAGATGTAGTTTATTGCCATCAGTACTGCAAGTTTTCCTAACGAGGTATCATATCTTACGTATTGTCTTCCAAAAAGACACCAACTTCTCATACTAGATCGTTTTTAGAGACATCCGTGAAGATCCGATTACAGGATGGTCCAAACATAAGTTTGTTCTTAAAAATAATCGTAAAATAAAATGAACGGATATCAATTATTTTCGGTATGTTGTGGCTTCATTACAAAGAGCAAACATTCCCGTTAGTTTCGGTATACGATTGCATTCATTTACTTGCTTCAAAGAAGCGTATCCTGTCTAACCAATTTTCTAAGACCTTGTTCACTGTTTCTGGCTCTGTCTCAAGAATGGCCCGGACGAATGGATGCAGCTCCCAGGCGGCCAATTGACGTCGCCAAGGTGGCTGATAACACGATTGCTTGATGTGCTGTGTGGTATGGTGCACAATATCGTTCTGAAACCAAAAATCTCACAAAAATTCGTTAATCACGACTCTTTAGCGCTCACTTTTGACCGAAATGGTGTTTCCAGCAGCATTTTTGAAATCAAATGGGCCACCACTTCAAAATCCGCATCAAACTGTCACTCTCTACGGATACTTTGGTTTTCGACATTCACGTGAATGTTTTTCGATTCCCATATGCGGCAATTTTAATTGCAGCCGAGATAAAAATGCGCCTCGTCATAAAAAAAATTTTTTTCGGCCAAAATTCGACGTCCCAATTTGAGCTGCTGTAAGGCCCAAACTAAGAAGCGATAACGAATTGAACTTTTTATAGGAATAGTCCGGTTTCTTTGTGCGAAATTCTTATCAGGCTGGTGCGTGAAGTGTTCATTTTTTGAAATCGATGGCAAGTTGATGATCCTGGATTGCGTTGAACACTCTCGGCTACAGCAGCCACATTTTGTACTCCACTGTGCCACAAAAGGCCACAAAAGCTTTAGCATCCTTCTATCCTCTTGGTATTATCACAACATTTAATGAATTTGAATACTGCCCTTGTATCGAATCATATAAAAACAGGCTGACGAAACAACGTGCCATTATCCTTTCGTTTCGTAGCTTATGTGTGCAGCAACTAAATCTTGGTTGCAGAATAGCCCAATATCAATTCCCTAACTTCAAATTGATAGGGCCGAGGTAAAGTATACATATAATCATAAAGCAATGATCGAAAAACATGGAAGAATGGACAAAAAATGTGAACTCTCTATACAGCGTCTTCCGTTCCTGAAATTTAATTGACGTTGGCACTAGTGAAACCATGCGTCGGATAACGAGTCATTTAATGATGTAATGACAATTTATGGCTATCGAACCTTGAAATTGGTTACTAAATGCGAGTAAGCATGATAAAGTTTCTGGATCCCAAGGAATTGACGCGCTCTAATTAACCTATACTGGGGCGTTCATTGATGACAGAATCATTGAAAAAGGTCTCCTCGGGACGGCAATAATAGACTTTATTTTAACACAGTATTACGAATCAAGTAACCTTCAAGACTTAGAATAAACAGGACTTCCTTGTAAGTGCCATTTACAACTCAGTACGTAGCAGTTAATGGGGATATCGTCGCTGTATTGAGAGCAAATAGGCAAGGTAATATGACTACGCCAAAGTAGCATGCTGATCTCGAAATACGAGTAGTTAATAGGAATCGTTCTTCTTTAAGTGCAAATGACGTTCTTTGTTTTTGAGCGATTTATTGTCAGACACCGTCTACTAGTCAATTATTTACAAGTAGGTCTACATATGTAATTGAATGTTTTGCTTAGCGCTGAAAGAAATATTTGCAAAACCAAAACGAAAGTACCATCGGTGTATGACAATATCCTCTAACGATTTAAAAAATCCAACTACAGGGTGTCCAAAAATTCACGCAAGAAATGAATTTTGCGCCGTGTTTGCGGTGGAGTGTTGCCAATCATAAAAAGGTAACGTGACAGCTGAAAATTTGGGGCTATTAAAAATGGAGCGCTACACGGAAGAAAATATTTTAAAAAGGTTTGGCAGATACAGGTCGCAATATTCGTACAAAATATGGTCGGAATAATGATTGAACTTTATCAACTATGAAGAGAATAATTTAAAAATTCAGGGATTAGTGATCTTAGTCGTTGAATACAAAATATCGAACCAGTTCGTGAGAGTGTTGCTATAGTCCAGGAATATCAAATCAGAATCGTGGTCAAGAATTGGACATTTCGAGAAGGCTCCTCAGTACAGCATATTCTCACAAAAGACTTCATGGATACAAAGTGCAACTGACTTAAGAACTGAAGCCTACTGACTACGAACAGTTACTATAAGTAGCCAAAAATTTGGTAAGAAGGCACCGCCTTGAGGTAAAGCTTTGTAATATTTTGAGGATATCCATTGAAGAACATTACACACGTTCGTTTTTGATGAACCGCGCCCAGGTGACTCAAGAAAAGTTACCACAGAGGAAACCGTGGACAAAATCCATGGCGGACCGCCAAGTGAAAATTTGCGAGTTGGCTGAGATAGCAGACATCTCAACTGAACGCGTTAGACATATACTGCACGATATATGGTCATGAGAAAGCTGTCCGCGCGATGAGTGGCGCGTTTACTCACACCAGAGAACAAGTGCAATCGTGAGACCACTTCAAAAACGTGCTTGAGCCTGTTTATTCCGAAGGAGTTTCTGTATCGTTTTGTGACTGTCGATGAGACATTGATTCATTGGTACACACCAAAGACCAAAGAACAATCGAAACAATGGGTTTTACCCGGTGAACGTGATCCAAAGAAGGCGAAGACCGTGCCTTCGCTAAAAGGTGATGGCCACCGTGCGATCCACGTTGAATATTTGGAGAAGGGAAATCATTCACAAGAGCATACTAAGTCGATTTATTGGGCCAATTCAATGCCGGTTTGAAGAAAAAACGACCACATTTGGCGAAAAAAAAGTGCTCTTCCACTACGTTGACCTACACCTCTGCAGTAGCTACAACCAAATTGCTCCCCCATCAACCGTATTCTCCGGATTTGGCTCACCACGACTTCTTTTGGTTCCCAAATCTTAAAAGATCGCTCGTCGGAAAGAGGTACGGGTCGAACCAGAAGAGTATTTCGCAGGCAAACAAAAGTCGTAGTATACGAAGGGGTTAAAAAAGTTGCGACACCGCTGGGAAAAGTGTATCGAGTTGATAGGAGATTATATTGAAAAATAAATTGTCAAAACCTAAAAAAGTTGCATTGTCATTTTTGATCCGGGTATTCATCAAGCAGCCCTCGTATTTGAGGATAATTTCCAGAAGCTGGAACACAATACCAACACCTCTGTTTTCAGATCCAACGACATTCATGAAGAGCTATCACATATCATCTGAGTTTCCTTTTATAAAGGAGTTTAATGACCTAAATAGGTAGTCATCTTTTCTGGCATACTAGTGAGTATAGTTTTATTAAGTGGTTAAATAGTTCGAGCAGAAATGCTTTGAGAATGAGCAAACCACAGATTTCCTATCAACCTCTTCTAACGTAGCTTCGCTTCAGAAAGTCTGAATATTTATGTTGATTTCCATAAGCTTTTGAAGGATTATGGTTGGACTGATATCCGTTGTTGCTTTTTTGCTGACTTATAAGATAATAAATAATATATCACCCAAACTATCTTGTTTGTTCCAGTTTTCGAAAGTAAGCTTTTTTTTTTAATTTTAGAAATACCATATTCCGAGCACCTGTCTTAAGTGTTCCAGTTTTCGATTGTTTATTCTCAAAACAAATGCAAAAATTCCTTGGCGATCTAATATATTAATCTGCATCAAACTTTACAAATATTATTTTTAGTCAGAAACAATGTTGAAATCACAGATGCCCCTCAGATATGCCAATTATGAACCCACAATCTAGTTGATTTTTAATCCTAAGTAATGATTTTAAGCGGCCACACATGGCCGACACATCCATACATCCTATCTTATAATGGTAAGATTTAATCATCAAAGTTTTCGTAAGCATTCAATGATCTTTTTGTATTGGAAACCTTTATGTCACGACAAACGTAAATCTATCTATCATTAAGTATAGATAAAATTAGTGGGAACAATGCCAACATCTGAGCACCTAAGCCAATTTCAAGGTTAAGAACTTTTGTAAATTTGATTTTACTCGTATTTGTAGTTTGATTCATTTATAACAAGACAAATACAATACATACTATTTCCTCGTTGTGTTTTAGCCACCAACAAAAGAATAAGTGTACGAGTATTATACGAGAATTCACACTGTGTTGGGATGTAATAAGAACGTTTTCCGAAGTGATTAATATGATTTTTCTAAAAATGACATCGAAATGGAAATGTTTGGGGTTGAAACCAAACCATGAATGTGCGGCGCAAAACATAAATGGTTTTACTGATGCATCTGCATCGTAGAGGTACAGAAGGTATAATACGTAAAATCTCTTTGCCACTAATATATAATCCTTACTTACTTACTTACTATGATGGCGCTACAGCACGGAGGGAACCTGGGCCTCAAGTAATGAGTTTCCAGTTGGACACTTCAAATCTATTAAGGTCCCCTTCTACTTGTGCGCGCCACCTAAGTTTATGTCTTCTTCTACTGCGTTATTCCTTCGAGATATCCAGGTTTACCCCGAATCGTAGCGCCGATTAAGGAAGAAAGGAAGGAATTGAAGTACAACAAGGCTACCTGATCGGAATACCTTTCCATAAAGATATTAAAGGCAGTGAGACATGACTTGTTAGAGAGCATCATCAATAGTAATTATTTTTTGAGGTTTGCCCAATTAAAAAGAGATAAGATGACCTAAGCAGCCAACTATAGAGGCATTAATCTTCCGAATATCGTGTGCAAGATTTTCTTTGTCACATTGTGTAAAAGCCTAAAACCATGTGTAAATAATCTGCTAGATATCCTAGCCATCTTAGGCGACTGATGCGCTGTTTTCTGACTTGGTCGATTTCTTATGTATAGCGCACATTTCGTGTTTCAAATGCCCGGATATTTCGAGCTGCAAACATAGATTCAGACCATTACCTGGTTGTGAATAAGATACTAATGTGAATTTCCTCTACGTCGCTAATATATGTATAATGTGAGGATATTCGACGTTGGAAGGACGCAACCGAAAAAAATCCACCAGGCCTTTGCCGACCAAGTGTCCCTTAATTTCTCTCGACTCCTTTCGATAGCAGCTTATTGTCCCGAAATCCAGTGGAAAAAGTATCAACAAGCCATCAGAGATCCTGTCTCTAATTTGTTAAGTTTCGCATAATCATAACTGCGGAATCCGTGGTTTGATTGCATATGTTGTCCGGGTTAGCACATGCAGAGCAACAGGAAACATATAGAGCAGCACTGCAAAGGTGGACTAGAACTGCTTGTGGTTTCTACAACAAAGAAGGAGGAACGAGTGTTGGCTTCTCAGAATTAAGAAAGGTAAAGAGAACATGACAGGTTAAGTACGAATGGGGACTTACAACACCAACAAGAGCATATTATGAGGGATACACATACTCGTATTTGAACCATTTCTGCAGGCTGTTAAATGACGATGAAGATCAAAATTTCGCTGCCATGAAGAATGAACCATTTAATGGGGAAAATGGTGGACAATCATTCTGCTCAAGCGACCTGGACGAAGTGAGGATATCCATATCAAAATTTAAGTTGAACAAAGCTGCCGGTACTGACGGCTTAATCGAAATGGCGATAGATGATTTTGTTGCAGAGAGCATAGTCCAATTTATTTCTTAAGTATAATCAAACGAAAACATGCAACGAATGAAACCTTAGTATATTATGCAGGATTCTCATCAGCATCACCTGTTTCATATTATGTTATCGGCTAAGCCTTATGTTAACCAAGCGATTGGTAATTTTCAGTGTGATTTAAGTCTCGGAAAGTTCAACATTTTATTTCTACATGAAATAAAGAGAAGCTGTGCAAAGTCTGGTCTTGACATTCCTGCTAAGCTAGTCTGAATCGGCATGATGTCGGTAAAGATTTTACCGAGAACTTTGATATATATCATGCGGATTTTCTACATGGTTCTTGAAAGTACATAATCTTTCTAAAGTCTCAAAAGTCTTTATAACTAATTGCCTGTACGGATGACATAAACATTATCGGATGAACATAGTGACCTGTCGCGCAGTATGTTAAACGAGGGAAAAACGAAGAACTGAAGAAGAATTTCCTAGATATGTAGGAAATATAAGACGGATCATATTGTCTTGTAAGATTTTAAACTGCAAACTAGCCATCTACGCTTTTTCGCACGGACTATGTTATGTCCGGGTTGATCAAGTTTAAAGTGGGTAATTACTCGTAAGTACGTTCAAAGTATGCTCAAAGTTTGTGCGTTTTAGACAAAACTTGACGTATTCTCGTGACTGACTCATAAAGTGGCGCTGCATTAAATAACCTGAGTTCTATGAATAAACCAGGATCTTCGAAAATCGGCTTGTCCGAAGGAAAGTTAAACGGCATGATAACATGCAAACGAGAGATGTTATTCAAAGAAAAATTCTCTGAAGGTTTACCAAAATGAACGTATAAGGCAACAGGCCTAAAAGAAAAACTTATGGAGCAAGAAAACTAGGTAGTAGAGCCACTGTCTGGCTGCCAAACGCCAGATAGACAAAGCAATTTATAAAATGAAGTTGATATAATAATTTCTAAATTGAAGTACAATTAGGTGGCGCGCACAAGTAGAAGGGACCACAACTGACTTGAAGTGCGCAACTGGAGTCAGTTAACTAAAGATCGGGCTAATTGAAAAGGCTTGTTAGGACCAGGTTTACCCCGAATCGTAGCGCCGATTAAGGAAGAAAGGAAGGAATTGAAGTACAACAAGGCTACCTGATCGGAATACCTTTCCATAAAGATATTAAAGGCAGTGAGACATGACTTGTTAGAGAGCATCATCAATAGTAATTATTTTTTGAGGTTTGCCCAATTAAAAAGAGATAAGATGACCTAAGCAGCCAACTATAGAGGCATTAATCTTCCGAATATCGTGTGCAAGATTTTCTTTGTCACATTGTGTAAAAGCCTAAAACCATGTGTAAATAATCTGATTGGCTTATATCAGTGCAGTTTTAGGCCGTGCAAGATGAAATATAAAATATTAACTCCACATTCACGGCCGGTAACAACCTTAGCACGACTGTTGCAGCCGTACTAAAATGTATGGTCTGATTGCAAGAGATCAACTGCTTTGGGCGCTGCATAGCTTCAAACTTTACAAGTCTGCTAGGCCGCACGATATAATATTTGCCGAGCCACAAAGGTCCTCAGATATTATCCTGCCAATGCTAGAGAATATCATGTGGAGCTGCGTTGAAATTATCTGCATATTTTTGTCATAGAGAGAAGTTAATGTAGTTTTCATTCCTAAAGCCGGAAAATGCTCTAAAGTTGCCCTAAAGGATTTCAGACCCTTGTATCCATATACGATCTAGAAGCGATCCACGAATTTTGTTTACAGTTCAACAAGCCTTCTATAAAGGAAAGGCTCTACATTTACTGGCAAGCCATTTTGAACGATCCATACATTGAAGAGGGTACACAGAAGAGCACATAGAGGTTGCCTTTAATAACGTCAACCTATCCGCAATCACGATTGTGCTATCAACTCTGAAAGTAAAAGACTTACTTGGGGAACATATCAGTCTTAAACTAAATGGCAGAATCATTAACTCCAAACCCCTTATCTTAAACTGAGTGGTCAACAAATTGCAGATTGAAGAAGATGATTGTCTATGTCATAAATATCATAAAAGAACTCCTGCAGTTTAATCTTGACAGATTAACCCGCTGGGCGAATCGCTGTGGATTGGGAGTAAATTCCCATAAAACTGATTTTGTCCTCTTTTCCAAGATATGGTATATGTATAAAATTCCAATCATAGAGCCGCTCTCAATCAACGGAACCTGCTTAGTGTTTTCCAAAACACGGAAGTATATGGGTCTTATTTTTGATAACCAACTAAACAGTAAAACTAATGTTCAAGAAATAGTTAAGAAAACTGTAGTAGGTCAATTCTCTTCCAAAAAAGCCACTGAGAACAAATAGGGCCACAGGCTATACGTCTCGGTTATATGACCGATACTCACCTACAGGTTAACTCCAGTAAACTAAACATGGTCCAAAAGACAGCATGTCTATCCATAAGTGGAGCCTTACGTACTACTCCCTGCACAGCACAGATTTTTTCAGCTAATCTTAAGCTTAAGCATCCTTTCGAATAGTCAGGCCGCTTTTAAGTTCCTGGACTCAGTCTCACTAAATTCTAGAACCACCCTTGACTGCCGATCATCTCTTAGGGAGATGGCAGAGCAGTTGAACTTTCACCGATGTTTTGTGCCTTGACATAGAGACATTACAGAATTGAAATTGTTCCAAAATTGGAACCATTCTACATATCCTACTTGAAAACGTTATCATCGGTATACCAATCGCTACGCGCAAACTGCTGAAAGAACAAACCTAAGGTGGATTGTTGTGTCAAAATCTTTAGCGACCAAAGTTTGAACTTACTAAATAGAAAACATCTAAGTACTATGATAGGTGTCAAAACTGAATACTATAGGCAAGCATGCAAAAATATTTGGCATTTTCACAAACGACTGCTGCAGAAATTGCATGCTCTGTACATGCTCAGCTCTCCCCTAAAGAAGGAAACTCCACTAAGAAGCTTTCTTTCTTTCTTTCTTTTAACAGCCACTCTTTCCTAACCTAATCTAACCAAGCAAGCGTCACAAACCGTGATTTTATAAGAAATATGCATACATGCAAAGGTCCCACGTTAAAAAACCGATATTCGAATAATTTTAGACTGAGCAAACCCGCTAGTTTTGTAATGCTTAATAAAGATCATCTTAAAATCGGGCTCAAAAAGATATAAGTGCTCTGGTCTCAATCGAGGTTCGAACAAGAGGCAAAAAGAAAACTAATTAGGTTACTTAAAAGTTGATGACATTACTATCTGCTTTTCATATTTGTTTCCAGACTCACCTCCTTGCTTTTCGGCTGTAAATTTGAGCATGTTAAGCTCACTTAATTGGGGAACCACTAACAGGGTAGAACTTAAAGCTTCCATAAAACAATGCTGTCTGGTATCGTTAAGGGGAAATTTCAACACCCAGCCATTGTCCATGAATGGCACTTGCATTGTCGAAGCCGAAAAACTTTCCATTTTCAGTGTACGTGCCATTTACATGATATATAACGCATTTATCTGCCCGAACCCAGCCGTACAACTCACTTATGGAATGCCTTCCTAGCTATTTATTTCCTAGTCACTATAATTTTCAAACATTTCAAACCAACTTTCATCGGTACCTCTCTTTCTTTCCTCCTTGATCAAAAGTGGCAACGTATGCGTTGCCAACAAGAAGTGATGCATAACATCGACGAATCAGATAGAAAGTCACAAAACTTGAATACAAAATTAAATTTGATAATGACATCTCATCCCGAATCAAACGAAGAGTTACACTTTCCCATCGTTGTTTCTTTAGTTCAAAAAACATTTGGGTATTACCTCTTAGTTCTTCGCAGTCCTGTTCTATTGCGTAGAAGCATAGATGTTCTTAGTCATTTTTAACGCTACGAACTGAACAACGAAATTAACCTGACTAGAAAAGTACAGACTGACAGACCGCGTATGCAAATGGGGGTCTATCTATCAACCTGGAGTGGGGAATTGAACACAGCTGGCTAATGATCCAGCTGATTGGAGGAAATTATTGTTTGAGAAGAAAGTCCACCTCCGATTATACAAGCAGTAAGAAATTTAGTAAGAATAAAAAAAGTTTTAGAAATTCAGGGCTCTAAATTGGAGATCCCAAGGTAATAAATTCGCATTTTGAAAACTATCTTTGCAAGAATACTGCCTAGTACTAAAACAAAGTAGGTGTTGATTGATTACTATTTTGCAATGCTACTAATGAATTTTAGATAGTGTGGGGGCATCTACAAAAAATGAATTCATAACCTAACTAGCCAGCTCGTGAACTAAACAAGATGAGAAAATAATATTTATGACATTCAAATTAAAAACTTCTATAAGTAGGCACGCATGGCTTTCGAAGAGCCCACAAGTTTCCAAAAAGAAGTAAACACTTTTGCTCTCAAATATATCCAAAATGTTCTCATATTCATAACCCAACTAAAGTACACAAAACATCGATTTTATTAACTGGTTGATGAATCACATGAATTGCATTGACTTTTCTTTCAGTGATCCGGTAAAGCCATCGAAAAGACACTACTCTATTGAGCTCATTGGTCTTTA
Source organism: Volucella inanis (assembly GCA_907269105.1). NCBI lineage: Eukaryota > Metazoa > Arthropoda > Insecta > Diptera > Syrphidae > Volucella > Volucella inanis. The sequence goes on from OU026157.1 coordinate 23,320,268, forward strand.
AATTTGAAATTAAAATTATCCTATAAAAGCCATTAGACAATGGGAATATCTTCTATTTTAAAGGTGAAGAATATGTTACGCATACGCCTCGTATTTTAGCAGAAACATATTCTTGAGCCGCCAGGCACTTCAGAGTCACACAATGAATACCACTTATAGCAGAAACGAGTTTCAACAGATTTGATGTTTATCTGCCTGTTGTTCAAAATTTAAACAGCAAAGCAACACCTCAATTGATATATACAATCAGAATACCATATTTGTACGAACTTCCTCAAAAATAATTTATTTTCGGAAATCTTCTTCAGATTGATCGCCTACATGTCCGCCTAACACACCTTATAAAACGTTATTTCCGAATTAAAATCTTTCTTATGCAACTTAAATAGTTTATATGGTAAAATATGCATTTATGAATGTTTAAAAAATTTAAAAAAAAAAAAATATTACAATTAGGTGAAGGCCAACGATTCACTGAGAGCTTAGGAGCCGGGCGCCATCGGTTCATCCATGAAGGTATGTAATCATTGAACCAGTAAGACCCCATCGTTCTACTGGAACCTCCAAAACGTATCCAAAAATGATATCACAGAACTAAATTTAACATAAAATTTGTATAAATCACAACCAGCACGGGCACTGACACGGACGCGTTACGGTATTTTGTTTGAAAACAAGATTCCAAGTTGCGAAAAATTAATCGAAAAAACGAATAAATAGGAAAATTCAAAATATCCAAAAGCTCTATTTGCTCCCTAGCGCACTATACCACCGACACACAAAGACTGAATAACAAAAGTGTTGTATCTGATCAAATCGGGTAGACTACTGACAGAAAGATATGAAACGAACTACAGGGTACCTACTCTCCTTCGGAGACGAAAAGTATTTATGATACATACGTGCGTCTCGGAACCAGAATAAAACATTCTCGTGCATAATAGTCAAATTAAGTAGAATTGGTCATTACTAATGATCAGGTCCATCGCACTATGACGTAAAACACTTGTTTCGAGTACTCATTTACTGTATTGATTGTTCACCCTTTCAATGAGATGCATCATTAGAAAGTGCTTATGTCGTTGGCGATCGATCGAACTTTGGATCGTCAAAAGGGGGATCGGCGCGTGGTTGTGCAAGGCATGAGATCACATCCGTATCTGCTTAAGCGAGAGTACAAACGAATATTATCTCTAGTTGGCTTCCGTATCCCAGTGCCAGAGACAAAATATTTTAACTTCATGCTCATCAATCGAACTGGTTGGCTGCTCTTCAATCAATTGTTGCATTGTGGAATTTACTTTACCAACTGAAGTGATTCATGTCGCATAAATGAACCGCAATCGGAAGAAGATCCTCCTAAGCCATGATTCAAAGCCAGAATCTGGAATAACGCACAACTCACACATGATGTCATAAATAAATTGCTGGCGCTAACTACGACACTTGCGGTGGTCAGTCATTATGTGTTCAAGGGTAACTCGGAAATTATTATGACGGAAAAAAAAAATTAATGGAATTCGAATGGATTTAGATGTGGTGGGCCAGAGCACTTGTTTATTTTGGATGTTGTGGCGTATTATTAGTTTCATTTTCAATGGCACTACACTTTGAAGGTAATTATTGAGACTATGTTGGTGTCAACTGATCAGCGATTGATGATGTATGATGTCATCGTAATAAATACTCATGATATGATTTGATTTTCCATAGCAATCTTAATGCGTGTCAGAACTGTCTTTTTGTTTATAATATAAAGCTCCAAACGTAACTTTGTTACATCCGGCGTATAGTCGAGAGAAAAGTGCCGTACAAATGCGACTGACATCCGTAGATACGATATGTATATGTATATTAGGTGAATGCAACTAAATCAAAATGAGTTCTCCGAAGTAAAATTGCCCGTATTTGCACCTTAATTTCCAGATCATTGTGGATCACTCCTTTCATTAAGGCACTTAAAAGTCAACAGGCTCGCCACGCTGAAAGCATCGGTTCCCACTATATCACCGAAATTAAGCATCGTGGGACGCTGTAAGTACAAAGATGGAGAACTACATGGGAACTCAGTACCAATCCCGCGTGCTGTTGGCATTCGGAACACATCATGGAGTATACTAGACCGTTTCATGTCTTAATGGTACCGTTCCGAAAAAAAGGCACTCAAAGACAGAGAGCACGGCGATAGTTTGATGCGCAGAGCTGTTCACAACAGCGCCAACAACATCAGAGCTCTTGCATCTTTTGCTAGAGAGGAGCTAGTAATTTGAGTTGTACAATATTTCGCAGTGTGCAAGGTCGATGTTATTGCTAAGTTCCTTAAGCAATGCACTGGCTACCTCTGGAATTATAGAGATTTCTTGTCAAATTTGTCAAGATTGGTAAAATTTATGGAACAGATATCATTAAGATTTCTAACAAAGGAGGGGTGTTGCAAAAAAAGTATACAACAGATTCCTCTTCCTGCCCGAAATCGCAGCAAATACCTTGTGGATAAATTGATTTCAAAACAATTTTTATTATTTGGATTAATCAGCCCAAATATGGAAATGTGCCTCATTCTTGATAGTCAGCAGGGTTAATTTCTTACGTCAATTCAACCTCATAGGCTTTACGACGTGACTCAAATCTTTATGCGAAATTCGGTGGATAGTTGTAGGTGAAATGTTATTCCAGCGAACAACGTAGCATCGATAAACCTCATGTTTTGCCCATGCTACGTGCTACAGAAGCCACGTTTCAGTTGTTCTTACGTTACGGGCACGATTTTGTGCTTTACCTATTCTTAGATTATTATCTGTGGAAAACGAGTACATGCGAATTGTTTGGTCTGATCGCGTTTCCAGCCTGCAAAAACAACGATCTTATTGCCGTTTTGTATTCTTCGTTAATTGTCTTATTAATTAGCATAGGTATGGGTCCTTAAAACATACTTCTTTGCTAACTGAAAACTGCTGAGTTTCAGCACGAATTTTTGTTATGTCGACTACATGAACGTCAAATCATTAAAAGGCTTGATTCAAAACGAAGCTCATCCTGTTACATAGAAATATAATAAAATATGGCAAGAGTTCGAAGTTCAAAGCGAAGTACGAAAGGACGGCGTGCTTTAATACACAAGCTAACCATTTTTTGCTTTTAGCTAGACCAAGGACCTTGGTGACAAATAATTCGAAGAGTTCTCAAAGATTATCGACATATAAAGAAATAACCGAGACGAGTTTTTCTTCTGGGGAAGAAAGCAGGTCAATTACTCCAGAAGGGGAGAGAGGTTTTGTCTTCCACTTTATTTCGATAGTTTATGAAAACAAAAACAATTTTAAGTTTGACATGATCAAGATCAAATTCATGGATTAAATAGCTTCTTGACTATCAGAACAGTAGATTTCACATTATACTTTAGCCAATAATAAATGTTCTCGTTTGCCTAAGATACGCCACAATGTTCTAGCTGACAAAAAGCGATACTCAGGGCGAATATTTAGGGAATATACCATACACCATGCCTTAATCTGTTTTTAAGTTTAATAGATGGATTATGTCCCTCCAAAAAATTGTCGGGCCACCTATTAATAACTAAAACTGCCTTTAATTTGGCTGATATTTTTTTTTTGATTAAAAGATGAACCAGTGACTTCTTTTAAGGACTGTTTCACTGGAAGATCGCCATCTACTTAATATAAATGTTCAAGAGTAGGAGCTAAAAAAATTTGTCTATTTCAACATTGCGGTAGACCTTAGATAGACAAGCTGGTCGGTTCTTTCATCCTCTCTAGAAAACGACTAATTTGCTCGAATAGGACCATTAAATCGTTACATTATGCATATGTCTTGCGAAAGAATTATGTGCACAATGTGTGATTTAAGACTGTAATCGTCATTTTTTCATAGGGCAAACCGAACTTTCCTCATGCGTCACTGTATGTATTGCTTCCAATTCCGATTTTAAAATCGATTCTAGAAATTTTGTCTGTTCGACAAAATCTTGTTTAAGAAGTACAGATGGTGGTCCATAATTCCCGCAAAGGAATTTTAGTTGGTTTTAAACGAAAGCTGCATTTTTGGGTCCAAAGGGAGAGTCTATTTAGAACTCTTTGGATTAGGTATCTAAGAACATTCACCAATACAAATTGTAATATCAATTATATAAGCAAACATATCACAAAAATCTCATCTTGTTTTAACAATTTAAAAATTCAAAAAGCAATTTGTTTTCTATGAGTCGTAGTTCATAATAATGAATAAGACTTGCAACTATTGCAAACAGTAGTCTTCCCATTCACGGCTTATAAGTATCTCAGAGAATTTGTATTTCTAATGTAAATGTGCAGAACAATTCGAAACTTGTAGGTGGATCAGTGGGTGGATTAAATTAAGTTACCAAAGTACTTGACGTACCCAGAAAAGTAAGTACACATATGTTTAAGCGAGGTGCATGCTTGGTTTGTTGAAATAGAATAACAAATTAAAATATTTTACTCCAGGAATACATGTTTTTTTCTAAGTGAACAAAAACATAATAGCACGACACAAATCAATCTTATGTAACAACTTCAATGAATGATTACACATTTGTTCGATGACAAGAGCATTTAGTTATGAAGACTCTTCTAAAAACTCATTTGTTACTGCATTAGTTTGCAGATAAATTAAGGCACGTTCGGGCAATATCTTTACAAATTGCAAATATATATATTTCCAAGTATCCGCTAATGATGACAACCTTGTCAAAACCAATAATATAAAGTCATTAAAAAAACAATTGAGTTTAATCTCATGTAGGACGAGAACGTCAACATTAGCGTGAAGTAATTGAATCATTTGAAAATAGTTATGTAAATTATTGTATGATACATTTGGATCAAAATTATTACTATAGAAACAGTGGCTTTAAGTGAACTAATTATTCTTTTTTTAGCACTACGAAATGTTGCCAATAAAATAAGAAATCGTGGAGGAATGCATTTTATGAATTAAAAAAAAATAAAAACGTTGTTTTGTTTTTGTTGCTCTTATGTTGCTTTTTGTATATGTTTACATATTTAGTGACAGATTCAATTTTATACAATTACCCAACCCTACTTAACGCTCATATGGGTTTTTTGGCTTTGCAGCTTATACACTATCGACCGACCTTAACTTTTTTTTTTAATCAACTAGCAGAATTAAATTCGCGTTTAAAGTTTTGCACAATTAACTTTAAAAATATTTAAATCTATAAAATTAAGCTGTAAACTTTAAAAACAGTGCTCTTATTAAGAAAAAATTAAGTTCAGGTTAGGAACAAAGGCTTAAAGTGTCTTGAATTGAATAAATTTCCAGAGCTTAGCAAATGCTAAAAAAAATTCGCTTTGTTCCATCCTGTAGACTTACACCACTCAGACTCAAAACAACAATATATATTGTCTATTGTACTCAAAAAAAAAACTCCCGCCAACCAAATATTTGATAAAATCCCATTGTTGAAAAAATTAGCGGTTACTTTGCCAACACATTTAGAATTGGAATATTTGTAATTTTCAAATTATCGTATCCAAAAATCCCCCGAATTGGTTAATATTTGGAGGAAGCAATTTGCATCCGAAAAACGTATATTTATCATCGGAAACTCGGAAAATTCTCAACATATTTTTAAAAGTCTTGTACATCGCCAACAAATTAATATGTAGAGTGGTTTTTTGATAGTGCAGGGTGTGACAGTTATGATTCCATTGAAACGAGGCGGGACTTCTGTGAATCAGTTATTAAAAAATTAATAAATGATTTTTCTGTATCTCATTTAAAATGTAAACTTTATTTTTTTTTTATTTTTATCTTTCTTTTTATTTTTATATCAAACAAATAAATCAGAATATTAATTGCAGATATGAAATAAATTGAGTTAGATCCTCCGCACCATAATCGGGCCCATCGCTATCCCAGTGGAGCAATTGAATTTGTCTTCAAATGACGAAGATACCCGGCGTTTTTCAAGACTTGACCACCTTAGGTTGGCAGTCTTTGCGATTTTTTCCTCGGTTTTACGGAGTGGTTTGATGTTGGCAACCACACTATTGTCAAGTAGTCCTTCTTTTTTTATAAGCTCATCCGCTTGTTCATTTCCTTTGATATCGCAGTGTCCTGGCACCCAGCACAGTGAATGCATAGTGCCTTGAGCACTGTGCGACAGCTCCTGTATATATATCATATATGTATATGATATATCATTTGTATATCATTTTCTTTGCGGAAGAGTCGCCGTATCATTATTTTTATAAAACTTGCGCGAACGCAAACCACAATCCGTTCCTGAAAGACTTTCCAAAGGGATTGAATTCGCAAAAGCCGGTAAATCGATTAACACGGGCCTAAAGTCCCGAAAATTAATTGTTTTCACGCGAGCCAATCAAATAAAAACTTTCCTTTGGGACACCTGGACCCGTTCGATATATAGTACTAACGCGGCGGTCGACAGAAGTAACCAAGCGGCCTGCAAGGCATCGCCTACATCCTGGACTTGTTTTTAACTTCTCACCCTGACAAGTACTGTGTTGATGTGCTCTCCCCTCTAGGCTTTTCGGTCCATTGTGTCATATCTACTAAATTTTCGTACACCCACCACACAGTTAAGGAAAAGATTCCTAAAAGAACCGTATGGCAATACGAGAAAGTTAATTGGAACGGAATTAATAACTTCTTTAGGAATTTTAACTGGTCGTTATGTCTCTTCGATAACGACGTGGAAACTATTCTCTTTGGAATGAGATGCTTTATCCCCCATCGGTTGAACAGTATCGAACCCAAAGAAAAGGCATGGTATGACTCGAGCTGTAAAGAGGCTGTCAGGGTTAGAGAATTGTTTTTTTGGTCCTACAAGACTAACCCGACAGAGGAAAACCGAAAAAAGCTTAAATGAACCAAAAATGACTACAACGTCTTTGTCAAGCGTGTGAAATTCCAATACGACCAAAAACTAAGGCAAAAAATACTGCAATGTCCCATGGGCAGTAAAAATTCGTCATTCGTCAAAAACATTAGAAAATCTGCCTCATCCATCCACTTTGCGGCTAGCTCAACACTCCCAGATTGTGTTTTGTCCCCGCCTACACTTGAGTGCGTCGAATCTACAATGGGACGAATCCACTTTCGCACTCGTGTAGTAGCAAGAGTACTCAAAGATCTAAGCATGCACAAATCCGCTGGTACATATGGTATATCGCCCTTTCCTCTGAAGAGGTATTCTTCCACGCTGGTAAACCACTGCGTAAGCTTTTTCATAAATCCTACTGTTTAGGACTCTTTCCGAGCAGATGGAAAATAGCATTTGTCCAGCCCGTCCCTAAAAAAGGAGAATCTTCTTCTTTCTCCTCCTACAGACCCATTGCACTTACATCCCTTCTTTCCAAGGTCATGGAAACGTTGATAAACTGTCAGCTCATGAAATATCTCGAAACACGAAAACTTCTCAATGACCGGCAATATGGTTTTCGTAGCAACAGGTCCACTGGTGATTTGATGGCATGTCTCACCGAAAAGTGGAACCAAATTATACATCAATCTGGCGATAGCAAGATAGTTCCACTTGATATTTCTAAGGCATTTGACAGAATTTGGCATCAGGCTCTTTTGTCGAAAATGAGTGCTTTTGGGATCGATGACTCTCTTCTTCAATGGATTAGAAATTACCTTTCGGAACGTTCAGTTCAAGTTGTCTTGGACGGTTTCAAGTCTGATATTCACAAAATAAATGCTGGTGTGTCCCAGGACTCCGTTCTGTCTCCGACACTCCTTTTAATTTTTATTAATGATCTCTTGTCTGCTTTTCATATTGGTTCTCGGACTCACGCCCCTGCTCTTCGGTTGTAGAACGGGAACGGCAGAGTATGTTAAGCTCATTAAATTTCGATATTAACAGCATAACCAATTGGGGAACTATCAACCGAGTGGAATTTAATGTTTCTAAAACTCAATGCTGTCTGCTGTCATTAAAGCGAAATTCAAATACCCAACCATTATCCATGAATGGCACTTGCATCATCGAAACCGATAAACTTTCCATTCTCGGTATGTGTGTAAGTGACAACTTACGTTGGAATGAACACATATTCGATGTCGCCAAAAATGCTGCGAAATGTCTAGGTTTCCTCAAGCGATGTAAGAAATATTTTACCCCCTATGATCTGGCTACAATATGTAAGGCATTTATCCAACCAAAATTGGAGTACAATGCCCACAACTGGTCAGGTGCTACTAAAACATCTCTGCACCTGCTAGATGGGATTCAAAACCGTGCAATAAAACTCATTGGTGATACTAATATCAGTCATTCAATTGAGACCCTCGAACATCGACGTAATGTCTCTACTTTTACCACCAGTGCTCCATTGAAATCGCCAGTAGCATTCCGCCCATTCAAACTTTCAACCGTAACACCCGTCTCGCTATGAATGCTCATCAGTATACCCTCAAGCCCATTTTCGGACGTACTCTAAAATATCGTGATTCTTTCCTAAGCCGTACAAATCGCTTATGGAATGCCCTGCCGACCTCCGTATTTCCAGGTCGTTATAATTTACAAACATTTAAAAACAATGTACATCGGTACCTGTTTTTTCTTCCTCCCTAAATTTTAAAGGTACAAAAATCCTATGAGCGCGCGCTGATTATAAAAAAAAAAAAAAATTAGAAGTGAGTTGGGTGAGGAATTTATCTCTCGTATTGGACCGGTGAGTTAGCTAGATTGTGCGATTTGACGCCTTTAGACAATTTTTTTTTATGGGAACACATCAAATCACTCGTCTATGCCGATAAAACAGCGTCAACTACAGCCTTGGAAGAAAACATTACACGTGTTATTAGCAAAATACCAGTCAATATAACCGAAAAAGTGATTCAAAATTGGACTCTATGTATGAACCACTTAAAACGTAGTCGTGGTCAACATTTACATGAAATAATCTTTAAAAAGTCAATGGCAAGCATTGATGTATAAACTTAGAGAAATATAATTTTTATAAACTTTAGCAATTTTCCTGTGTTTTTTTTACAACTTATCAAGACCTTATGATATGTACAATAGTATGCCATAAATATGTATTATATTTTTCTATTAACTGTCACAACAGAATTATGAGTGTATTCTTACTGTGTTAGCAGGTACCCAATAAATAAATAAATAAATAAATAAATAAAAATATGTACGATAATGTCAAAATTGAAATGTGACGAATGAGTGGTACGTTGAGCGAATGTTTGCATTTAAGTTTTGCTAAGCCCCCAATTTCAACTCCTGAATTTAATTTTCTTTAAGGAGACACCATTTCGAAGGGTGAAAATCTTAAACAGATATTCCCTGTCGTTAACCGTTAAAGAAATTGCGTACGGCAGAAAAATGCTGCTGAAACTTAAAAGTTTGTTATACATGAAACTCGTTTGGAAAATCTGATGCAAAACGCTATGGAGGCCCAAGGTCCACCTGAGACTCGAAGAGAACCCCGAATAATTGGATCACTCAGATGCAAAACATCATGTGTTCCAATGTACGGTGCTATGTAGGATCCGTAAATTCAGTCAGCCCACAAGCGGCACAGTAGAAATACAAATACGTTAGTTAAAGATGCGCGTTACACGTTGTTACATGCGTTACATACTTGTATTTCAATTGTAAAAAAAGAAGACAATTTTTTCAGATACGATTACTTTGAAAAGAGGCCAATATTAGTATTATAAGTGTATTAGCCAAGTTTGTTCAATTTTATCACAAGGTTCATGTCATATACTGTGATATAGATTGTTTCTTCGGAATTCATTTATCCCAAAAAAAATTCTACAACGAAACCATGTATACTATCGAATCCACGCATTATATCTTTTTTATATTCCATAAATATAAAAGAGTGGCATAATAAAAAGTTGTCCAATATAAATTTATGCAATGCAGGCATAAAATACCATATGTCAATAAAATCAAAAATCGCATAAAATTAAAATTTCCAACGAAATCTGTAAATTCATATTAATTTGTGAAAAGTGATATACAAGTATGTACTCGTATATCTGTAATCATTTTGAAATTTTAAAATATTTTAAAATGTTTAAAAATGTATTAGCAATCTTCTTACTACATACAGTCACCCACGAGGTAAATAAAAAAAAAAAAGTTTAATAATCTATTTTTAAATTATTTAATTATCATCTCTAAGCTCCTCTGGACAGCCAGCCAAAGAGATTCTCACCCTAGGAAAAGCTAAAAACTGAAATCTCTGATAACGACTAATAACCTTTTTCATTTTTTATAAACTCTAAAGTATAAGATACATTTTTCTGATTAATTTTATGGTGGAGAACTTAACAACCTATTTATAGAAATTGTACAATATATTTATATAGTAATGTATCTGAGCACCCTTCTCTGGAGCAGAGGGCTTCCAATCATTTCTACAAATTGCAAGTAGGTACTTGTGTCTTTTGAAGTTTAGGTCAATTGATTGAACTTAAGTGAGAGTGTATTGTAGTGAGTGTGGTATTGAAATTAAATAAATTGATCATAAATTGATAAGACTATGAAATCGGTTTAATATTTTCATTTTGTATTTTTGAACTATATACATACTCGTATGAAGGCAATGAGAATGCCTTTTCGTACAAGTACTGGTGCTAATTGTTGATTCCATGTGAATAAGTGTTATTTGGGTTTTGCGGTAGCACTCTGCCATTTGCATGCAAAGTAGAAATGCCTTTTGTATTCACTTTCGATGAATGAGGTGAAGATGGAGATATAATATTTGCTTCGTAGTCATTGGAAAATTTACTTTATCTCATGTTATACAATTTAGTTTCAATTTCAGTTAACTGTTATTGCCTCATGAGTTGGGTCACGTTTTTGGCTGTCCTCTCCTATAGATATAAGATTAAAACGTGCTGACGATGATATTTTCCGACATTTACTGTTCTGAAAATACGCCAAGGAAATATTATAGTGAACGGAATGTTCTCTGATTAATAGGAAACCTTTCTAACGATTATACGTATATAAATAGATTACTGAGCCTCTAAGAAATAGAAGCAAGGCTTTTAATGTTTTCAAAAGACCAAAAAATAAAACAGGTAAACCGAAAACAAGAACAACGTATTCTTGACAAAACTGATAAGCCCAACGTGGTTTTTGAATCACCAAAACTCCATATGGAATAGACTACTTAGAGACCCAGAAAAGATTAAATTTTTCAGGAAAACATCGGGAAAATTTTCATCAGGGCTTTAAAAATAGGAGGGGACCGTTGACTGGCATCTCCTTTCAAAATTTTTTTCTAAATTCGTTTATATTTTTATATTGTGCATTAGTAAAATATTTCTGTTATTAACAGAATTCACAGATTAATTTTCTAAAGACTTTTTTCAAATTGATATACATAATTTCAATCAACTTCAATACTTTGCGATTCATATTGTACAAGGAGGGCTTTATTATATGACCCCATTTTCCTAGAACAATTTCTTTAAAATAGAATAAAAAAAATTAATGCGTTTTTTCAAACGTTTATTTGGGCATTCAAGTTTTTTCTCTATCATGTTTTGAAAATAGTATAGTTTTAGTGGCTGCGCCATTGTTGATTACCATTTAGGCTTTTTTATGGAATTTTCCATGATTTTTTTTAGAACTTCAAGGGATAGGTTCTCCACTTCTTGACGGATGTTCTCCTTGAGGGCTGTTAGAGTTTGTAACTTGTTCACATAAATCCGTGCTATCAGACTACCGGAATACGCCTGCTTTAAAATGTTAGAATAGAATCAAATGTCCTCCAGTCTCAATTTATCCAACTGAAGAATGAAAAATGAATGACTCTGTAGCGGTAACTATTCACAGTGACTGCTTACCCCGCTCCGTTCTGAAAAAAAGGTCAATGACTCTATGCGTTGACTTTGAGTGAATGTAGTGGCTCCTCGTGCATTACTCGCGGATTTTCAACTTCGCAGAACCGTAAATTTTGTTTGTTCACATATCCACATAGGTGGAAACGGGCATCGTATTCATGATTATTTTTGACACAAAATCTTTAATTTCGTTGTTGATATTTAGGAGGGTGTGAGAGTAAGTTAGATGCGAATCACGGTCAACATCCATCAACTGACAGAATGTCTGCACTTTGTAAAAAAACGTCTTCAAGGCATTCATCAAAATGCACCATAGTTAGTGGAATGTTCAAATACGTGGTAACATCGTCTGGTTGATGCCGACGGAGCTCCTACGACATCTTCAGCCACGACAGCAATATTCTCGGCCCAACGAGAGGTACGAGGCCTTCCAGGGCTTTTTCGGTCAAATGTTGTTCCATTCTCTAACAATGGGAACTAGGCGGCTAGGAAAACAGGCACGAAATGCATGTTGCACCAAAATCGCTAACGATTTGTTTATCAAAAACATTATAACAATTATTTCGCGTTCTTCAGGAGTTTAGAGTTCCATTCCTTATTCAAACAAATTATAATTCTGTTTGCTTCACAAATGTCAAAACTGAATTGACATTCAACGCCATTTGTAACATCTATGGCACTTTCCGATAGGGTCATACATTATAGCTTACCTAGTAACCCTTGTGGAGGTACAAATGACCAAGTCACACTACAAGCTAGTTTTCTCCTTCTATAATTCACACTTTTACATTAAAAAACCAAAAATACAAAAAAAAGACAAATTTTCAAGATTAAGTTTTGGAGTAAATCTTCTGCTTCCATTAACTATGGTTTACTAAACGGTAACTGAAGCAAACTCCTACAGAACTCAGTGGTTAGTGTGGCGCAGTGGTTAAGTTTACCAACTTCTACATTAAAGGGCTTGGGTATGACCCCTACACCATACTTTAAAAAAAGGGAAAATAAATTTGGTCTTCCGGGTAAGCAATAACAAACTTCCGAAAGTGATAACTTCAGAAGAAACCCGTAAGTTTCTTTAACTGCGCACAAAATGATACAAAGACGGGTATTGGTTGTAACACCGTCTTCATACACGACATATGTATGATCTATGGTAAGAAATCATTTGCGGAATTCGCTCAAAATTTAACAAATTTATAGAAAGTGTAATACTTTTATTCTACTTGTATATTAAAGATATTCCACAAAATTGGTAGCTTTGGCTGAATTGAACCATTTTTTCTATAAAATTTTGAAAACACTGCTTATTTTATCCGTCGTGAAGCAGTTAAGAAAGTTTGTTCATAGTTTCTGCATTTTATGACTCTATCATATCTTCCTCAGAAGAAAGGCGGTGCATAGCATATATGCGCTATTCCGTGTATGTACAAGACTTTCATAGCTATATGTTAGTCCTTTCATAGCCCTCGGTCCTTAAGCTGTTAGCATAGAAGAATACTGAAAACGATAACAAAGACTAGGTCATATATGTAAAAGAGACAAGTACTAGCGCTCTAACTCACAAAATTTAATAATCCACAGCGAAGGGACGACTTAATATAGACCTCGACCTCAGATGCACGAGCTCGTGAAAGAGGATTCAACCAACTCGGTGTGCGTAACAGAGGCCGATTACACCTGCAACTAGACTAACAAGTCACTTACCAAATTCGAAGGTATTTTTTTTTTTTTTTTTTTTTTTTGTATATAATTTGTGCACGAACGGATTTGAGACCCCTAAAATGCTTGTACACAGCGCGGACAAAGGAAAATCATAGAGGAAAGAAAGAGAGGTACCGATGAACGTTGGTTGGTTTTAAATGTTTGAAGCTTATAATGACCAGAAAATAAAGAGATTGGCAGGGTATTTCATAATCGAGTTGTACGATTTGGGAACGAATCACGATATTTAAGAGTACGTACGAAAATGGACTTGAGTAAATATATATTGATGAGCATTCATAGCTATACGAGTGTTACGATCAAAAGTTTGAAGAGTAGGAATGCTACTGGCCATTTCAATGGGGCATTGGTGGTAAAAGTAGCGATAAAACAGAGTAAAATGGGAGACATTACGTCGGTGTTCGAGGGTGTCTATTGTCTGAATGATATTAGTTTTTTTTTTTTTTTTTGTTTTGGTGAGTTTTATCACATGGTTTTGAATTGTATCCAGCAGGTGCAGAGATGTTTTGGTCGAATCCGACCTGATGTGGGCATTGTACTTAAATTTCGGGAAGATAAATGCCTTATATATGGAGGACTGGTCAGAGGAGGTGAAGAATTTCTTACATCACTTGAGGAAACCCAGACATTTCGTAGCATTTTTGACGGCACTGAATATGTGGTCGTTTCAACGTAAGTTGTCATTGACACACATACCGAGTATGGAAAGTTTTTCGGTTTCGACGATACAAGTGCCATTCATGGACACTGGCAGGATGTTTAAATTTCGCTTTAACGACAGCAGACACCATTGTGTTTTGGAAGTATTGACTTTTACTTCATAAGTGGTTCCCCAATTACTTATGCTGTTGATATCAGAATATAATGAGCTTAAGATACGCTGCTATTCCTGTTTTACATGAGTCCGGGAATGAATATGAAAAGCAGAGAGTACTATCATCATCAAAGGACACGATTAAGGACAAGTGCAGTGTAATATAAGGCTATTCATTATCGTTTGGAGTTTTTAGTTTTGAACAGTTTGCGGTATGGTATGCTGACAAACCATATATCACATGATGGCATGATTTCATCATATTTTGATATTATTATCGTAATGTTGGCTGTTGGCTGTTGACTGTAACAAGCGAGTTTCGATCTCATTTTAGAAAAAAGAAATAACTACCGGGGATGCATATAATTAAGCCACACGGGTGTCTACTGGATTTGCTTCACTCCGCAATGGCCTAGTCTCTAAACAAGATTTTTCGATTAAAATTAGGGTCGACTTCAAGTTGCTCAGAAGCCCAATAGATGAACTTGAGTCGCAAACAATGTTCTCGTGAAGCTTATACATGTGAAGGTCGAGATCTTAAGGCAGACGCTTTATTGACTTTGCGTTAGGTAGAGTATATTCGCATGTGACACGAAATTTATCCAAAACATGACGAATAGTGAAGTTAGTTGGTCAATACGTTTCAGGGACTGAAGCCTAGTTTTCAAAATAATTTTATATGATACGGAGCGCTATCCTGGTGCAAAAAGAAGTTAAAAGGAAAGGGCTGTCAATTATAATAATATAAAGCATATATGATCACCGAAGCTATGTCTAACAATCTTTGAGGATAGTAGGTAAAAACGATGCAAACATTTGAGAGCTAACGACATCGAGTCTAGATTCTGAGATCCTTAAGCGGCATGAAACACTTTGATTCGATTTTCATTGGCAAAAAAAAAAAAAAAAAAACACAGTTAATCAATTATTGTGCAACAAAACGAAACACATCAATCGAACAAATTTACAAGTCATGCATATGTAACTGGTTCTTACCAACTTCATCGCGTCCGCTTTGATGTAAGCTAAATCGATCCAAGCGTATGTCAGGTTGTTGTTGTTTACTCAACGACCATGACTTCCTTTGATAGCAATTTGAAGGCGATTCCACACAATCACAAGATAACTTATTCCCCATGTCGATGGGTTCCTGAGTTCCTATATCTATTCGCAACACTTTGTATAGTATTTTCAATTTTTACTAATTTCCATTCAAACTTTCGTTAAACAAACAATCGAACCATTCGCATTTGTTATATTCAATATTCGAAATAACTTGGAAAAAAATTTTAAATTCAAAACCGGTTACCAGCTGATCACTTAAACCTTAAAAGAAACTCGTACTATCAAATGTAAACAAATTTTTATTCTCTATAAATTACGTCATTCGCACGATCGTTGCATTTGTAAATTGCCAGCGACAACATTCACTTTCAAACTTCTTAATTGAAATGCTCCAGGAATCCAGAATACATTTAACATTTATCTAAGACACCATGCGCTATAAGTACGAATATCTACATAATCGTATTTCAGAGTATGAAATAAAAATTCCCAAATCATATGAATTCCAAGGAAAATATACTCGCGGCGATGATAGCGAACGCGTCGCAACTTACTAAGGAAATAGCTAGACTCTCTAAAGCATAGAGTCTAGATAATTGATTGGAGATGGAGAATCCACCGAAAATATGTTGAGCGGAAAAAACGAAGCGAAGTGTGCGTCGCGTCGTTGTTTGTTATACGAGTATCTAAGTATATACCATACATATGTTTATGTTGATATTGGAACAAGTGGTAGCACGAAGAGATATTTGAAATGCTATGAACGCACGGATAGCTGCTTGGGCGACTTTATTATTAAGGCTTCCTAAAACTGATCGATATGTGTAGTCAGTGCAAACAGACTATCACCTCACAGTGATAGCGTATACAAAACACCCAGATACTAAAGGTGCCTTCTCGGATAGCACCATCAGTCGTACTCGTATATTATTTGGCCTTGTATGTACAATATGAATGTTGACGTACATATCTCAATCGTGCCTACAAGTATCTACAGATAAATTGGCTGCATTTGGGATGAAATGTTTATACGTATATATATCTTAGAATTGAAATCTCTGTATAAATGATTGATATAGAATAGGTAGAATCTTGAATTGGATTAAAGGGTGTGCTTAGCATCGGGATTAAACAGACTGACAGAGGAAATGTTTTACTTGATTATCATGTGATATCCCAGTCTTCAAGACTGACGTAATGAAAAGACAAACATTATGCCTTAGGTCAAAACAGTTGTTTTGACATGGGACTGAAATAAAATTGTTTGAATATTTCAGCATTTCGCGCGGCTGTTCAAGGTAACTTAGGGGTTTGGATGAGTCAGGAGCTGGCAGGTAACATATTCAGATTCAGTTTAAATGTTATATTATTGCGAGTGAGATTCCTCAATATGTATTCAATGCAGACATGTGCTGAAATTTGACAAAATAGGAGATGTGGTAAAGCTTTACAAAGATAAGAAAAAAATGATAACCTGCTTGAAAGTTGAAAGCATTAAACAACGCAAATGAGGTAATGTTTACTGAAGAATCGCAATTTTAACTTGTTAATGTGGACAGAAAAACGCAGATAGCTATTTCGTTATTTTTTCTTCAGAAGTCAGTGATATCATTTGGTTTAGTGCATATAAGTTGTCTATTGTATAAAATGTATATTCAAGCATAGAAATTCTAAGATACTTGATGAGGTCCTTCGCCCGTTCACTATCTCCGTGAATTCAATAATTTAAACACTTGGGTTTTAGTAAGCCGTAAACCCATTATCAGTGATTGATAGTGCTTTAAGGTATGATTTGATTTGATATGATTTTAATTTGAGGCCCGGGCTAACCCGGACGAATTTATTGTAGCTTATTACAAGCACAAAGCTTACACTTAAAACTAACAAAATCGACTTAAAGCTATACTTAGGTAAAACTAAACGGTTGTGATATTAAGTCGAGGGGCAATTGTTGGTAAAGGATCTTTTTTAGGGAAATTTTGTTAAGGGTTTGGACGCCGTTAATTTCCCGTAGCATCCTAGAAATTGGTTCTAGGTATCCATAACTTGTTCGGTGAGGATTCAGTCAAAAGTGTGGTACAAACCTTAGAATACGTGGGTTGGTATTAAGAGAGGTAAGTCGAAGTAAAGAGGGGCTGTCGTTGTTACCAGAATGATCAGATAAGAACGATAGGAAATATTTAAACAACAACGGTGTGAGATATAAAATTGATTCTGGCTTTATTTTGAAGTTACGTTCATTCCAAATTGCCGCCTTAGCTTCGCTGGCAGTGCTTCAAGCAATTGATCTAATTTTCGATAACTCTGTGCAAAATGTGCAGCGTTATCAAGCGGTGTCAATTTATTGACGCTCGCGGTGAGATGACCCAGTAGCTAAATTTCTCCTTCAAAACTTCGAGAGTTACGTCGCTTGTATGGTATGTAGCGCCGTCTTTTTAAAACCACAGCTCGGATACATCGATGTTGTTGAGCTCTGAATACAAAAAGTCGGTTAACATTGCTCTATACCTGAGACCATTAACGGTAACGGTGTATCCTTCTTCATTTCATAAGAAATAAGGTCCGATGATGCCGCCATGCCATAAACCGCACCAAACAGTCAATCTTTGTGGATGCATTGATGGTTAGCTTGTATCTACACTTGTAGATTATGTTCGCTCTAATCGCAAAATAAGCCGGGCTTACTCTTTGGCGATGCCCAATTCAGCTGATCGGTTCCAAATCGACATTTCTGGGTCCTGGCCGTTACAGCAGCTATGTTTTTTCATTTCGCACCATTTTCTGTCTGGTTGGTGGCTTAAGGAACACGCCTAGTGTGACGCCAAAAAAGATGATTTTTGGGATTTTTTTTTGTAAAGAGAATTACTGCATCAAATGTTTTAAAATTTTGGGGAAATATTTATAAGTACATAAATAATGAATGTACACTGAAATTTTCAGTAAGTTATTCGCTATCCCCAAGTCACAAAAAAAAGGTCCTCCACTGCTGCAGTGATTGCGGCCAAAGATCCAAAAGAGTGTACTCACACTCTAACTTTTCCACGGTGTGACAGATTGTCCTCGCATTGAACCCATGATGACGACCGACCTCACGACGAAATTTACGTTGCATATTTACAACTGAGCCGGATTTTCGATATTTTTTAATGCTGTTGTTTGCTAGCTACTTCCAATTTTGTCTTGCACTACCTGAAATGGAGTCCTTCTTTGCTGTGTTTTTCTTCGATGGTGGATTTGAATACTTTCCGAACTGAAGCCTTGGTGTCTATTCACTAAACAGTTCCAGCCATGTAAACCGATTAAATCGGAGACTTTCAACTAAATCTATGACACTGGACGGTTGGTCACCCTTTTTGACATTAACTGCAGAGCATTGGTAGACAAAGTCTTTGACTTTTCTTTTCGGAAACCCTTTCTGACATCTAAGGTATCGGTTAAATTCTGCAAAAGCGGACGATTTTAGCAGGAATGGCAAAACCAAACATGATTTCGTATAGTTTTTTCCCGATCGATTTGTTATTCGAAGGTTTTTCCAAGACCTGTCGTAATGTAAAAATCTAGTTCATTATGCACTTTTCAGCCCTGAAGTACACAAATATGGATCGATCAATTGGTTGACAATTGATTACATAGAATGCCAAAGATGATGTTATGGACGATGTTCATGATGATCCCATTGCATCCTCCCAAAGATGCCCTAACTAACTTGGCCGCGAGAACTGGCAAGCTATTTGGACTTAATTTCGTATATGAATATTCTCACTTCGTTGTGATCAGGTGGACGGGATAGTTGCCGAATATCGTGACGGGTTGTTCATCGTCATAGCGATTTAACAGTCTGCAGAAATGGCTTTTCAATACCCTCAACAATAAATGCGAATCTACAACTTGGTTTGTTATCCTCTCAAGTTTAACGATTTACTAACGTCTTTATTGCTATATTCGTCGATCTCGCGCTTTTCGTTCTCTGTTTTCTTCTCTTGCTCGTAGAGCTCACCAACCGCTCTAGTCCTCCTTTGCAGTACAGCTCTATACGAGGTATGTTCAAAAAGTATTGTGACTTTATATTTTTTATAAAAAAAATATGAATAATTAACATCAATATTAATGTTATCCCCGTCAAAGTAATTCCCCTCATATATAATACACTTGTACCAAAGCTTTTTCCAATCCTCGAAGCACTTCTCATAACCACTTTTAGGTATAGCATTGAGCTCTTCCAACGATGCCTTTTTATTTCCTAAATCGTTGATTTTGGGAACAGTATGGGAATAAATCCGGTAAATATGGTGGCTGAGGCATGATTGTTGTGTTGTTTTTGGGCAAAAAACCTCTCACAAGCAACGATGAAAGAGCAGGTGCATTATCGTGACTCAAAAGCCATGAATTGTTTTTCCACAATTCCTTGTGGAAAAAACAACAACTTTTTTTTGTATTGCTTCTCGCAAACGGCGCATAACTTCAAGGTAATACTCCTTATTGGCTGTACGCCCTTGAGGTAGAAACTTTTGATGCACAACGCCACGGTAATCAAACAAAGCAGTGATCAAAACTTTGAAATTTGATCGAACTTGGCGTGGGTTTTTCGGTCTTGGCTCTCCTGAGTACCTCCATCGGGACGATTGGGCTTTGTTTTCGACATCATGACACGTTGCATGACACGAGCCGACGATATGCCAACATCTTCAGAAACTTCTCTTATGGTAATTCGACGATTTTCCAATTTTCTTCGCAGCTTCGAAGTTATAATTTTTTGTTGATGTGCTGGGGCGTCCAGAGCAAGATTCGTCAGTGGCATCTTCTTGCCATCTTAGAAGAGCTTTTACCACTTGAAACATTATTATTTTACTTAGAGCAGACTCACAGTATGGCACTGTCGACACTTCGAGTGTTTTAGAGCACTTGATTGCATTTTTTACACAAAATTTGATGCACATTTTTTGCTCCATTTTTTATAATAATTGAAAATCGACGAGCACTACTTAAAACTTTGAACATATGTTCGGGACATGTGTACCAACACAGTAAAAAAAATCGTTGCCTGCAAAATTTAGAAAGTCATCTTTATTTTTGAACACATCTCATATGCTTTCTATTTCTCTTCATATACCTTTCGTCATTCATCGACCATCCATCAAATCGAAATAAGGTCGGTTCTCGAAAAGTGTTTCTCAAAACCTTATCTTGCAAACTCAATATCAGTTAAAATTTACATAATCTCTCAATAGAAAAATCTTTTGTGGTATCATCAAATTGTCCTAGGCTTACACGTCACATTTCCATTATGATTTACTATTTGCCCCTCAAGGCATATTAAGAAGCGTTTTTCATTATAAAGTTGTGCGAATATTAAAGTTAGGTTAAAGACAAGGGCATAAGTAAATTAGAATTTTAAATGGTACCCCTTAACCACACTTCACATTAAATCTACAATCTAATGAACCCTCATAGCAATATTATTCCTAAGGAATTCACCCACGAAAATATGGTATAAATCTAAAATAAATTGTTTACCTATCACATTGGATCATTTTAAAGGGTTAACTCCAAACGCAGTATTTTATTTTTGTATTAACAACATAATTTCGTGTAATTTTCATGATAAAGGAAATATGAATAATAGAATTTTTTTAATTTTATCATACACGCTTTAAATGCTTTAAATGGGGAAATTCTGTAAGTTAAGAATCACTTGTGATTCACAAACTTGAGGACGATCTTCCGGCACCGTGTGAAAAATAGCCACTTCTCGTTGAGGTCAAAAATTGCCCTTAATCATCACTTGTGATTTACCACCGTCAGCATCACAGCCAATTAATCATTCTATCAGCGGATGACTAAAGCCTTTCTTAAGCTGCTGGTGCTTTCATACAACCAATCACGATGTATTTCTTTTAATTTGTCAAGAATTCAGAAAATTTTCTATAAGGGTGCTTGACTTATGACTTATCTTATTTGTAAACAATTACATGATATTTCATTGCATGACAGATTCTTCATGCTGCATGCTATAAATAAAACCATGTAAATTATATTTTTAGAAATCTTTTCCTTTTTTTTTTAACAAGCTATTGCAATTTTATTTATTTTAGATCGTTTCTCCGGATTAAAAGTAAACAATTAATTAAAATTTACTAATTTGTAGCCGGTCTGCCGGGTTTATTGTTTAAAAGAAAACAACGAGCCTGAACCACACAGATGATGGTTTAATCGATAACGGCGGCAAACAAAGAAAACCCTAGGGAAATTTACAACAGGCAGCAAGTTAAGTGCTGCCACTTCCGGCTGCTTGGCCAGGGGTGGGTTTATAGGTAAAAAAACGCAATTAACCGCAGTAGGAAATATCTGGAAAAAAAGGACACACACAGATGCCTGTAGACGCTACACTATCTTTTTGAAAATAAATTGCGAAACCTTATAAAAAGATGGAAAGAAAAACATCAAAAGTCACACATTCATGTATTCCATCCAATCGGTTCTTAGCGGTCCCAACGTCTGGTATATGCGTCCAACGCTCCGCTACTTATCTGGAGCGTGTAACCCTTTCACACACCCAAGTGTGCCAATTTTACTACCCTCATCTTTGAGCAAATTTCCGAAGTGACAAAGAATGTTCATTTCCAATGCATTTGGACTAAGAAAGAAGAACCAAGTTAGGATATAGGGGTCTCAAGACAAAAATTTGAAAAATTTGTTTGGCTTTGTGACGAAGGAAGAAGTAACCTTTCCTCAAATTAAGTTACATTGGTTTACGGAACCGGTGCTGTTTTGAGGGGAGCAATGTCTATGTCAATATTTTACTGAATGTCTATCTTGCTAAGAAGTTTCATTTTGCCCATTTTATTACTCCATAAATCATGATGGATTTCACTAGTTTCAAGTATATTGCATACTTAGTTTGTTTTTGACAGATAGAAAGGTTAGACGTGTTTTGTTGTGATCGGCGATTTTCAATTCTTATAAAAAAAAATATATAGCAAAGAATTTGCAACAAATTTTGTGTAAAAAATGGAATCAAGTGCTCTGAATCTGCTCTAAGAAAAAAATAATGTTTACAATTGATACAAGCTCTTCCAAGACGGCCGAGAAGATGCCAATGACGAACCTCGCTCTGGACGCCCCAGCACATCAACAAAAGATGATAACGTCGAAGCTGTGAAGAAAATTGTTTTGGCAAATCGTCAAATTACCACAAGTGAAGTTGCTGAGGATGTTGGCATATCGGTCATGGCATAGTGTCATGCAATTTTTTCGGATATTTTGGGCGTGAGACGTGTGTCATCGAAGTTTGTTCCGAAACTTCTTAATTTTGATTAGAGAACCATCGCAAGAGCATCGCACAGGAGCCCCTCAATGACGTCAATGATAATCCTAATTTGCTCAAAACGGTCATAACTGTTCTCCGTTCCTGTACCTGTTCCCAAAACTGAATAAAGCAACGATTGAGAAAATAAAAATAACATCGCTGATAGACTTCAAGGCTATTTCAAAGAGTTCTTATGAGAAGTGCATCGAAGTTTGGAAAAAGTGTTGGTATGAGCATATTATATCTGATGGAAATTGCTTTGAAGGGGACAACATTAAAATTGATGAATAATTAAATATTTTTTTTTTATAAAGTAACCTTACTTTTTGAACACACGTTCAAAAAACCATCATATTAGATAATTGGACAATGTGATCAATCCGGATAATGGTTGATTGACCAGCAGTCTTCCATATGTCCTTGTGAATGCGTCAAATGCATACGACATGACTTCGCCCAACAACAGTCTATTATCTTGAGTCTATTATCGCAGGTTGTGTTGCTTTCCAACAGTGTCGGCAAAAATGCCCTTTTGCGTTAAGTCGCACGGCTCGTACATTTTGTCTAGCCACTCCCGAAAGCTGTCTTTTTCGTTATTGTCGTTGTCATTTTCCTCTATGCGACCATGTGCGCATATTATCCTGATGTTAACAAATTTGGCTCTTGACTTCAATGAGAAATTTGCGTCGAAATAAGTGTTGTTTGTTTGTTTTTAATAACAATCTCCGTAGTATACGAGGCTGAATTATTAAGTACCCGCGTTAGGCAAGTTTCTCCCATTTTTTATTAAACCTAATCTTCTTTTAGGACGAAGTCATCGGCTAGAAAGTAACCTATGAAAAAAGTGTATAGGTTTCTTTCTAGCCGATGACCTGCTCGTTCGAGTCGAAGTTTTTTCTTGTGAGCCGTGTTTAATTCTTCAAAATCCTAAAAGATCGTTTCATCATCATGCCTGCGGATTTCGCTTAGACCTTCAAACACTGCTTCGAAGTTAACAGTCTTATGGTTATATTGTCCACTGTGATCACTCTTTTTACCTAACTATGTTCGCAGTAATTCATACAATCACTAAGAGCTCGTTGAAGGGATTTGTGGAAAGTTTAAATAATCGCATGGCTTAGAATACACAGAGAATAGTTAGAGTTGTTCCAAAATGCTGTAGATCTCGGAGAAAAAAACGCTATTCATCTTGTATTTTATAAGTGTCCTTCTACCTTACTAGTAGTCTTATATTATCCTTGTTATAATCATAATAAAAGACCAAGAAAATATTTTCGATTCGGAAACACTGAAAGTTTCCAAATTAAAAACACCTAAAGCTTGAAGCCCTTTTTTTCTAAAAAAAAAAAAAAAGCGAAGCAAGTGTTACGTTCTTCGGGAAATTGAACAGAAAGAGAAAGAAAGATTTTTGGGCTTAGTATAACATACTGCTTATAATTTAACAGATACTAACGCAGACCCAAGAATATATTTCCTGTTCTTTTTTGGTAAGACGTTACGCTTTCACCTCAAAAACAGCAACGTAGCGCAAACATGTAGAAACTGGCATACAATCGGAAACTAAAACAACAGTGACTGTCACTAACTAACTAAGGAGTTCATAAGTATGACATCGAAGAGTTCCATCGACGATCCTGGAATTTAAAATACTTATACTCTATATTCAATCCATAATGGTCATAAAGTCCGCAGATTTTTCCAAGGCCACATTGCCACAAGTAATGCAGATACCTTAGAAAAATTACATTAGATGTAATTATGCGCATTACATATGTCAGCCGTAATAAAAATAAAAAAAAAATTATTTTAAAAACTTAGGACAAAAATAGCAGAATCTATTTAAGGGACAAGACTAATATCGAAATTATTGGGAATACAAGAATTTTAGCACATCAAACTGAGCGCTTCAAAATAAGACATAAAAAGGTAAGAGTTAAATTATTAGACTTACGTTAAATAAATTAGGAGAATGCTCATGCATTCATTTTATAAAGAGACTTTCAAGCAAGACTATGAAGTCATATTACAAAGCAATAAAATTCTTCATAATTTAAATTACACAATAAAATTTTGCACTCATCTACATATTTGTTCACGTCTGTACGAGCTGCATGAAATGCTTGATCTGATTTCATCGAACAAATAAACGCATTTCCCAATCCAGACAAGCAGCACTTGTAAGCCTCATATTTGCATATCAACTTTCAATGTCACATCAAGTGCTCTCAACTATGACCACAATAACATGATTAGTAAATCGAATAAAAAACAGAACCGTTGTGTAAAAATGTGAGTTTTCCTGCTTTATTTCTCAGCTTCATAAATCAAACTAGCTTCTACATTTTTCTGGTTTACAAAATTTTAGTAATATGTTTTTGTTTCAGTTACAATTGACGGTTACAAGTATGTTGTCTAGTTTTATTATATTTCTAATGTACAGGCAAACACTTTTAAAACGAAAATTACTTTCAAACTAAAAATATAATTTAAAAAACCATACATAAATATAACATAATAATTAAAACACAAACCAATAAAAAAATATATAATATCTATAATCGAGTCCCGTTACAGTAATAATCTCATAAAATGCAATAAAAGGCTATCAAAATGATAATACAAATAAGTGTAAATAATACATAGGGGAAGAGAGATAAAACAATATCTTGTTGCTGCATCTAAATATCATATAAACTACAATATAAACATGTATGTGTATTGCAATCCTTTAATCGTAGCCACATTTAATAAACAAAGTGTAAACTTAATTAAATAAATAGCAACTAAATCATGAGATGCATGTGTAGATGACTTTTATCTTGTTTTACTTAAATGGTTTCAGTTCGCGGATCAAGTAAGTGGATGGCTTTCATAAGTGGTGGGCTGTTGTTGATATTGATTCCCTTTTTAGACATGTCTGATAAACGATCAGTGATGAGTTTTTGATCACGTCCTCTCTGCCACCTGGAAATAAAAAATAAAACATAAAAGATAGTCGATCAAATAAACTATGCAAAGATAAAATCAAAATAAATATTTAAAGGGTGTGTTTAACAAAAGCGTATGGCTTAAAAGAAAACAAATGCTTGATTTAGGGAAACGAAATTAATTTTCTTTAATCCGCAAAGTGCTCAATATAAAGTTACCAGTCTCCTCCACTCCTAATTATCGTCTCACAGCTTTGTCAACGACTTAGAACCAATTTGTGTACATAAGTAACATAAGTAATTGTCCCGAAATTTTTTTATAAAAAATTTAAGATTACATATAACAACCAATAGATAGCGGGTTGTGAGTGTGAATTTTGTTGGTGCACATTTTCACAATGTTGTAAGGGCATAAAACCTACAATTTGATTCGGTAAACCAGCATAGTCGGTGTTTGTACTTTTTTTTGTGATTATGACTTGGGCATTCAAGGTGGTCGTTCCCTGCAGGCTAAAACGTAATCAGTTTTCTGTGTACGTCCACGTCTGTAATCACGGGCCAGCTGTTTTGCCATTTGGTAGATCCCCGCCCACAACTCTCAGATCCCATTAGATATAAAGCTATCTAGTCTACCGGTCTTTCTAGACCGGTTGACGCAATTTGTAAATGAGCCCACGCGAATACCGCCAACAGCCTGTACTTGTTCCTAACTCAGTTAGAATAAAGATTCTTAAAAGAAGCGTATGGCAATACGAGAAAGCCAATTGGAGCGGACTTAACACCTTCTTTAGGAAGGTCGTCAACGGCCTCGCCACACTGAAAGCATCGGTTCCCACTAGATCACCGAAATCAAGCAGTGTTGGGCGCGGTAAGTACATAGGTGGGTGACCACATGGGAAGTCAGTACTCCGCATGCTGTTGACAAAACGCGACACATGGGCATAGTACCCCGGCGTTAAATCCCGGACCCTAAAAATTAATTTGTATCGTTCCCTTGATAATAATAATAATAGGAATTTTAACTATTCTTTTTGGAATGAGACCCTTTATCCCTCATCGGCTGTAGTGTTTCTAACCAAAAGAAAAGGCAATCGTGTGTAACAAGAGTACTTAAAAATTTTAACATACACTGGTCCAGATGGTATATCTCCCATTATTCTGAAGAGGTGTTCTTCTATGCTGGCAAAACCAATTCTTCTCTTTAGGGCTCTTTCCGAACAGTAGAGAAACAACATTTCTCCAGACCATCAATAAAAAAGCCGAATCTTCTTTCTATGTCCTTCTACAGACCCAATGTCATCGAAACGCTGATAAACAAACAGGTCGTGAGATATCTCGGAACACGAAAGCTTCTCAATGACCGGCAGTACGGTTTTCGTAGTAACAGGTTCACTGCGGATTTGACAGCCTATCTCCCCGAAAATTGAAACCAAAGCGTACACCAAGCCCAGCATATGCTAGGCTCATAAAATTCCGATATAAAGAGAATTACTATATGGCGAGCCACCAAGAAATTGGTATTTAATACTTCTAAAACAGGATGCTGTTTGCTGTCGTTTTTTTTATTTTTTGAATACGGTGCGCTTAATGGGGAGACTAAATTATTAGTGTATTTTGCCTTGTTGTTGTATTCTAAGCAACTACTCATCTTACATAATTTTAATTGCCTGAAAAAATAATGCTTTCGGGCGGGGTTGGCATAGAAAACAGAACTGTCAGATTGATAATATATACTACCACTTGGGCCACGGCCACCCAGCCAATGCATCGAAAAGAATAATGTATCGGCAATCGGAATTTATCAATATTTGAGCAAACTGATGAATCGGTTGAAAACGGCAAACCACTACAAGTCTTTCCACCAGTAGCCAAATCGGAAATGAATTATTTCTTAAAATCTTGACATGACTTGTATGAAATCAGCGACAGAACAGGAACTCAATATCTGAGTATTTGATATGATCAATTTAAATGCGTCAAATCTTTCAAGTGGGTTATGCCGATAAAAGAAGTAAAAGCAGTAAAAGAATGAATTCTGCTTCTCGTACAAAGATATCAATTGAAAGGTAGATTAAAAAAAGTTTAAAAGATAAATTAAGTAAAAGGCAACTTCTTGTCTTTTGCAGAAAACGAATCAGTAGCGATGACAACTCGCTGTGTACTTCCAAATATATCGATGTAATCGGCGTACGCTAATTGTTGCAGAGTTTTAAAAGATATTAAAAAAGTCACATGACAAACCTTTTTTGACATCAAGTGTTCTTCATCGTCATTCTGCAAAGAAGAAAGAGCTTGGGACTGTATTGCTCGTCTCTATAATTGCTGCCTTTTCCATATTCTCAGTACCGACTGTGACTTCACTACAAGGTTTCCTTCCTTATCACTTATACGTATGTACCGGTATTCATCCATTGACACGGTTTTTTTACTTATTGGCAAAACTTCCATACGTTATTCCTGCAGTACAACCTTCCAGCGCCGCTTTGTACGCTTCTTGTTTAGCTGCATGTACTGTTCGGCATTCTTAATCAAACCGGGAATTTCTTGGTGGTGGTCGAGAGAAACTCAAAATCAGCTGATGGCATAGTGTCAGCGTTGACACTAATCTTCGGTACTTGATTCTAGGAGTTGTTGATACGCGTTCAGCGAAGTTTCTGGCGGTCTTTTACCAGCTTTTCTAAGTTATATAATCTTACAGTAGTTGTTGTGACGCTTGAAAAATCCATATTCGCACCTCAGCTGCAACAACGTTGTGATCCGAGTTTTTATTTAGTGTTTAATGATCCGGAGACCGCCATGTCCCCTTGTGTACATTGAGATAAGGAAATAATGTGCTTGCTATAGCGATATTTCGTCCCGTGGTTTCGCATAGGCTATGCTTACCGGCTGTCTTACCAAACATGTCCTGCCCATCCCATTGCACTTCCAGATATCTGAGTGATAGTAGTCAATATATATTTTTGCGCACAGCCCGGTGTTGGCAAAGGCCTAGCTTCTTGCACCCATTTGTGTTTCTCACTTTGTGAATTTTTACACTCCTGAGCAGGGCCTACTGTTTATTACCGGTTCCGAACGCCTCTCCTGAGAAGCTTTTTCAGAGGCAGAATTCGACTTTCGGAAGTTTGCCATTGCCCGCCGAAAGGGTGATGACGATTTTGAAAAATTTGCTATTGTGCTCCTCCCGGGATTCGAACCCGGTAGGCAGGTAGGTGTGGCGTGACAGTCAGTGAGTCAACCATCACGCCATCGCCAACAGCATGAACTAGTAGTCAATGACATCTGCAAATTGCTCGATTGCACGTAGCCTATTATGGGTGAGATCAGCATCCAAAGGCCGTAGTCCTTTAAACGTTTGCAAGGGTCGTCAACAGTGAATCTATTTTTATTGGAGGCCAGCTGGTTCGTCGCATCTTTTTAAGCTCTTCAGTATAGGGTCTACTCACACAGATACCGAGGATCACCACTGAAGGGTAAGGCCAGCTCCTCGCTACGAACTCGATTTTTGTGCTACATACTAAATTGAAGTTATAGAACCAACAGTAGTTTGTCCCCGGTTAACGCTATTCAATCAAGAAATACCCTTTGGTACTAATATTGGTACAATACTTCAGTAGAAGCTGAATCATCACTTAGGTAAAATAAAAATTTGGCCAAAATAATTATGTCAACTCAAAACCCAGCACATTTACCATTGCTACTACCGTATTCTAAAACCAATGACTAAAAAGTCATTACTTTCAATTTAAAATGTTCGTATTTGAGACTAAAATGATCGTATGTTTCGCTTCTATCTGGGATAGGAAATATATGGTCACACAACACTAGAGTGTTTAATAACTATTAATTTTGCAACACCTTTGTTGAATTAAGACTATATAGACGACCCTAGATGTTTGATTGTCACAACAAACTTAGTTTGAAAAAGTCTTATCGCAGGAGTTTAAATGTACAATAACAAAGAAGATTCAACTTCACTTGATTTTATTTAAAACTAAAATTTGCTGTGTAAAAACTATGTTAAATACTTCTATAGTCTGCTAACCTATCTCAAACTACTAAACAACGGTCAAACTTAAGTGGAGGAATTATTTAATAACAAATTGACCATACTTAGCCGCAGCTACAAATATATGTATATCACTTACTTTACAGTGCAGTAACCCTCACATACAGCTATCATGCAATCAAAATTACCCTGAAACTTTTTAATGAAAACAAAACACTGCGCACAGTTTTAATTACATTAACATGTCGACAACAACCCACTTCACCACCCCCATTGAGGTATTTTTAGAAAGCTTATAAACTTTATTATCCATAAACTTCGAAACCATCAAATAAGTACGAGTATATGCATGTGTATCTATCTATTTTTGCCCAGAAGTATATCTGTATCACTAAGTTATATTTATAATTGAAGTGACACACCCGTTTTTGCGAAATCAATTTGAAGAATGGCAAATTGTTTCGCCAACTGGGGAGAATATCTAAACTAATTTTCAATGTTTTTTCTCAATTTCTTATCACTACCTGAACTATTCGACTGAATAAACAAAAACTTACCATAAATGTGCACAAGTATGCAACAAGGGAATATACAATGGTAATAAATCTGTATCACAGAGTGTCTCGTAACGTCTCAAGGCAAGCTCAGCCCATCGATCTGCCGATGGATGTGGAACGGGTGATGTTGTGCAAGCAGCTACCAATCTACAAAGTATGAGCAAGACGGGCTTCGATCGATCCATAAAGATTTTATTCAATAAACGAAAGCAATTCTCCAACAATGGAATCGCTGACTCATTGCGACGTTCATCGAGTAATTGGCAAGCTTTTCTCAGTTCGATATCCTGAAGAAAATGTAGAAAATGTAATGATTCACGAAGTACTGCTTTTGAAGCGACATGATCCAGGAAAACTTCAAATGCAGCACTTCTTTCGGCAATCAAATCGGGTGAGAAATTTCCCATTAAAACTTTCTTGGGGAAGTATATAGCTGTCATTAGTGAGGGCTGATCTTTTTTCAAATTTGTGAATAGTCTTAAAAAATCAGTGTAACGTCGCTCGATTGTAGCTGGATTTGGATCAATGACCGACGAATCTTGCCGCACAGACAAATCATAAACAACGTAACGTTTTACGTTCAGATTTTCATTTTGTGGTGGCATTATACGTGCATATGGTATCTCGAAACGTAGCACAGTGGAACCATCTTTGGGAAGCATTCGTTGAGTTGTTGGCCTCTGCCATAACTCTGGAGGGGATAATTAAAGTTTAGTAATTATGTAAGTGTAACTGTAGTTAGTTACGTTATGTAATACATACCTTTCTCATTTTTACGGTCAGAGTCTTTGATGGCTAAGGATCCCGTTTCAACACCATCCGTAGATGGACTATCCAATTCGTCCAAATCATCTGTAGTACCTGCAGCAGGTGACGATCTTCTAGCCATAGCAGCACGCACTAAAGTGAAACAACAAAGTAAACTGTTACGTTAGTCACACCTATCTACAATCTGAATTATCTTAATTAGTGAAACAATTACTGACTGGTTATCTTTCTATTGTTCTAAGAACCTGGGAGAACAAAGGTATTTTTGTTGTTGATGCAACTAAGTAGGAAAAAACGAAAAAAAAACTCCCACTAACACCAATTAAAACTGACAGCCCACTGTAGATGGTTGATGGTTGTGTCAACTTTTCCTGCTTTCTCTTTTGGTTCCATTTATTCGTTTTTGTTTTGGAAAAAGTGAGTAAAGGAAGAATTCAGCAAAAATATCAAATAGCAAATTTTGTGTTATTTTTTATCGTTTATTTTGGTTCAGAAGTTTGACGTGGTGATTGCAAGGCCTTAGCGTCCGTGATCTAGAAGTTTTTGGTTACCTTCAGTTGAATTGATTAAGATCAAAATGAGGGATTTGGAGTCCTAAAAAACTCAATAAACTTTGGAGTATTTGTGAGTTTAGATTTGTGCTTTCTCAATAATTGAAACACGTAGGTGGTGTCTAAAGATTTGAATTAAGTCTTTATCTCGCGAAAGCTTTGCTCCATTGAACTATATACAGATCATCTGACTATCTGCGACCTTGATCTCTTCTGTAGAATTTCTGGGTAAAGACAGTGGTTAGGGATATGTTTTGGTTTTTCCTCTGCATACAAGCTGCTCAGCTCTTTAACGATTGTAATCCACTTTTCATAGTAAGTAGTTATCCGGTGAAAAAACTACTCACTGTGGTGTCTTAAGCTAGGCGAAGCAGAGGATATACACTTATATAGTTTCTTTGCCTTTTCCATGACAAACTGTCTACTTTTCCATGTTCTGTACAATGTCTTGTACCAATGTCGTTGGATTGCCATTTCTGGTTTTCCGCGTAGCTCGTTTTCACCGCTGAAATCTTCAAAATGGAACTTTTCAAACCAATATCGAATGGTGTGTTCTTTTACCGCTGCAACATCAAATGCGTCATTAATGTTTTTCACTGCTAGAGACGCATTATGTCCTGGTTTGTTCATAACGAAAAGAGACCGAATTGAAACTACCGACAAAATTCTACATCACGACGTGTAGCAAATTTAAGCGAAAATAGCCTTCTATAGTAAAAATACATGGTTTCATTAAACTACATGATAAGGTCACATGCAGCACAGGTAACGCTCCGGCAGTTAGCAGGGTTAGGGTATGAAGATTTGCCACCCCTCTCAGAATTGTCCCATACCGCATACAATTTTTTTACAATGTTTAGACAATCGTCGTTAAAATAAGCAATTTATAAACTCAGATGTCATAAGACAGGATTTTGTAGATCTTTTAACTCAAAAGTATTCCTTTAAAAGCGGTACATTTGCTTAAATCGGGATTGAAAAGACTTTGTGAATTTTTCCCAACAAAATCTGCGGCCTTAATACTGATCTTTATACGGTTTTCGCAGTATCTTGTAGTACACGTCCAATGATATTTTTTTTTTAACCCAGCCTGAGTGAGCAAAAGATTGCGTGAAGAGTTATCTGTGGTATGGCTTATGAAAGCGGGCCATATCTGACGATATCTGGCTTTTATCGTGCATCAAGTGTTATGAGCATATCTAAATTCTTTAGCACATTATATAAATTATTGGATCGGCATAGTACGTGTCTACCATGGAACAATAGCTTTTATTGTGTAGAACCTATGTCGCTGTAGGGATCGCTTCTGACTTATAATGATATGTAAAAATTTTAGGTGCTAAGCCAACATACTGCATACATAATATCGACGTACTTATTGGATTGGATTAATCATACATACACATATTCAATCATTTATAATAATTTTTTGTTAGATAAAGCTTTAATTGTGTCTGTCAATAATTACCTATTTTACTATCGGTAAGGCACATTTCATTTGTGTATTTTCTCTGATATGAAATTAGCAGAATACCAGCAGGGAGAATGCTCTACAGTGTCATTCTCTTATTCACAAAGTCAGCAGATACTGCTGTAGTGTTG
The DNA here is from genome assembly GCA_907269105.1 of Volucella inanis. Lineage (NCBI taxonomy): Eukaryota > Metazoa > Arthropoda > Insecta > Diptera > Syrphidae > Volucella > Volucella inanis. The sequence goes on from OU026157.1 coordinate 23,353,439, forward strand.
CTTAAGCGTATCAGTTTTCCTTGGAAATAGGAAGAAAGCCGCTGATTTCTTAGATCCATTTTTTTCAGTTTGTGTGCAGTCCCAAAAATCTTGGCATTGACCAAGGTCAATAGAAGTCCTGTTTTAGATTGGTGACACGATTCAGCAATACTTTGAAGGCAGCTTGGCATATTTACATAGTCCACAATGTAAGCTAGGCCATCAAAATTGCTTAATGACCGTTTGCAAGATAGAACCATATTAACCTAAGAAGAACTATATAATATAGGGTTTTCTAATAACGATTTGACAACTTTTTTTTTTAATTAAAAGGCAAACCATTTGAGATATTTTAAAAACTTTATTATTGGCTTGAAGTACAATCAAAACATTTATAAATGGAACTCGACCTCGTTCATATGGCCACCGCGGGCATGTTTGCAACGGTCGATTCGTTGGATCCAATTATCAACGACTCGGCCACACATTTCGGCCGAAACGGCCGCTATTTCGCGTTCAATGTTGGCTCTGAGCTCTTCCAACGTCGTCGGCGTGTTGGCGTAAACCAATAACTTAACGTAGCCCCACAGAAAATAGTCAAGCGTTGTTAAATCGCACGAACGAGGCGGCCAATCGACTGGCCCATGTCTTGAGATAACACGCTCACCATACTTAGTCTTCAATAAATCGATTGCAGCGTGTGCTGTGTGGCTTATGGCACCATCCTGTAGAAACCACATGTCGTCCAAGTCCATATCTTCCAATTCGGGCCAAAAATAATCGGTGATCATGGCGCGATAACGCTGACCATTCACAGTAACGTGACGATCGTTATCGTCGACGAAAAACTATGGCCCAATAACGCCGCCGGCATGCAAACCGCACCAAACAGTTATTTTTTGTGGATGAAGTGGTGATTCATGAAGCACATGTGGGTTTTCACCCGACTAATAACGCATATTTTGCTTATTGACGAACCCATTGAGCCAAAAATGAGCTTCGTCACTGAAGATGTTTTTGCGATGAAATTTATCATCTTGGGGCATCTTCTCTAGAACCCAATCGGAGAACGTAGCTCGTTAGTGTATTTTACCATGATGAAAATGTTGAGTTTACTGAATAAATTGAGAGTGACAGTTTGATGATTAGTGAAAGAGTGCGTTCACAAATTAAATTTAAAGTTGTCAAGTCCCTATTGGAATACCCTATATTACTGCCATAAAGTTACCAGATCCAAGTTCCTCACAAGTTCTAAAGACATCAGAATACAGAAAACTGCACTTATTCAAGAGCCGTCCGATAGCAATGTTTTCTTTTCTCGACATAAAATTTGGTCAGAGCCATTTCTGAGTCTCTACTAAGACTCGTTCAGCACTGGCAATTTTCCGCTCGACATATTTGGTTTAATTTGGTTGATCGTACAAAACTGAAAACTCCTCATATAAAGTCGTGGCGATACTACGCCATCCATTGGATCCACCTCATATGTTGTTGATATATCGAAAGACAAAGAAACCATCCATTCGACATTGCCATTACAAATTTCAGAAGATAACGACTTTCCCCTATAAAAAAAAAGTTTGAATCCGCAAGAAACCGTGTACAAAATGATCTAGAGCACTTTGAGTAGTCTCGCCTTTGATACCAACGTATGTATTCTCGCTCTTTCAATTAATTTCTTTTTATATAATGATCATCTTATCTGTCCAGTGCAGATGCATAGGGATAATTTATTTAATTTTAGGAAAGCATATACTCCCATTCAAACTCATCTACACGAAACATTACCTTTAACATTTAATTACAACAAACCTTTACTGAACACTGGCATTTATATCATCCACGCTTTGTTTTGACATTCGTATTGGCAGTCGAAGTCGGTGAATCTGGAATCAGCTGCTCTCGCAACACAAAAGGGAATTGTGTAAAGTACGTTGTAGTGAATTAAATCGTAACCCAAAGTTTTCCGCAAAAATGATGCAACGACTTTCAATTCTGCCCAACAAACTTGTTCACTTTGAAACGGCAAAATGCCTAAACAAATATGCTGCTGTAAATTCGAGTTGCCGTCATTTTGCTTCGACCGATCAAAACACCAAATTCGAGGTTAACCGCGAGAAAACAATTTCACAACCTTCATCTGAATCGAATGGTAAAAAACAAAAAGACGACAGACCTTTTATTCAATTGGAAGTACCTGAAAAGAGACCTTTGTATCTGGATGCCCAAGCTACAACTCCAATGGTACGTATAGGGTTGCCAATAGATTAAATCATTGAGGAAATTATTTACAGGATCCCCGCGTTTTGGATGCTATGCTACCATACCTGACACACCAGTATGGCAATCCACATTCGCGTAATCATTTCTATGGTTGGGAGTCGGAGAAAGCTGTGGAAACAGCACGTGAACAAGTTGCTAGTTTAATAAATGCAGATCCTAAGGAAATAATCTTTACTTCGGGTGCTACTGAATCGAATAATATTGCGTTGAAAGGTGTTGCACGGTAAGTACATTGATGGTAATTAGTGAAGAGAAGATTCATCATGTATTGAACTGTAAAGGTTCTATGGAGAAAAGAAGAATCACATCATAACAACACAAACTGAACATAAATGTGTCTTAGACTCTTGTCGAGCACTGGAAGCTGAAGGATTTAACGTGACATACTTGCCTGTCAAATCGAATGGATTGCTAGACCTTAAAGAACTGGAGAAGGCTATAACACCACAGACTTCTTTGGTATCAGTGATGACCGTACACAATGAAATTGGTAAGATTGTCGTTAGAACAAAACTTATATCGCACATATATCAATCTCTTTTAAGGTGTTCGGCAACCTATTTCGGATATAAGTGCTATTTGCCAAGCAAACAAAGTTCTATTTCACACAGATGCTGCACAAGCTGTTGGCAAAGTTCCAATCGATGTGCGCAAGCAAAATATCAACTTGATGTCCATCTCAGGCCATAAGATCTATGGCCCAAAGGGAATTGGTGCACTGTTTGTGGGCAGGAAGCCACGCGTTCGTCTTGTACCTATTCAAAGTGGTGGCGGTCAAGAGCGTGGCCTTCGCAGTGGAACTGTTCCAGCACCATTAGCAGTTGGAATGGGAGCAGCATGTGCTATTGCTAAGAATGAAATGGCATACGATAAGAAGTGGGTTGACTTCTTGTCCAAACGATTGCACGACAAAATCATGGAAGGCCTTACTCATGTAGTTCGAAATGGAGATCCTAATCAAACATACCCTGGTTGCCTAAACTTATCGTTTGCCTATGTGGAGGGTGAGTCATTGCTGATGGCTCTCAAAGATGTAGCACTATCAAGTGGATCTGCATGTACATCAGCTTCGTTAGAACCCTCGTATGTACTGCGTGCAATCGGAACTGATGACGATTTGGCACATAGTTCTATAAGGTAAGTGAATTTTGAATGACTAGCTGAGTGTTGTCATTGATAGAGAAAAAGCGAGAGAGTGGATTTAAATACTTTATCACGTCTTATATTTTATAAGAAAATGTTGTTGTTATTAACTACTACATATTCTACCCATTATCTAGTCAGTGAACTGAAGTAAAGATAAAAGGCGAAGTGGGCTTAGACTTGAGACTTTGAACTAGTGTTTGTAAATCAGTGGAAGTTGTTTATGTATTATCAAAATTTAGTCCGTCACAAAGTTTTCGTTAGGTATCTTTTTGTCTGCGCGCCAACTTAGATGATGTCTTCCTTGATCTTCCACTGATGCGGTTTGCTAATAGATGGCGTAACTTGTATTGTTCCATTGCTATTATTCCATGGAACATGTACGTCATTTCAGTATGGCATTCATTTGAAGCGTAAACAACAATATATTTTTTTTTCACTCAAATATGTCGAACCTTGTTCCTGAAAAAGTGTGTTTGTGGGAAGCTCTTCTTCATTACTTTAATATGAAGAAAACTGCTGCCGAAAGTCATCGTATTTTGGCAAAAGTGGTTTGCACGATTTAAAAGTGGTGATTTTGGCTTGGAAGACGATGACCGTCCTGGGCAGTCAAAACAGTTTGAAGATGAAGAACTGGAAGCATTACTCTATGAAGATTGTTGCCAAACACAAGAAGAGCTCGCAGAATCTTTGGGTGTCACTCAAGCAGCCATTTCAAAACGTTTAAAAGCAGCTGGATATATTCAAAAGCAAGGAAATTGGGTTCCACGTGAACTCAAGCCGAGAGACGTCGAAAGGCGGTATTACATGTCCGAAATACTGCTGAAACGCCACAAAAGGAAGTCATTTTTGCATCGGATTGTTATTGGTGATGAAAAATGGATCCATTACAACCCCAAGCGCAAAAAATCATATGTGAAAACCGGCCAACCAGCCAAATCAACGGCAAAGCCGAATATCCATGGCGCGAAGGTAATACTCTGTATTTGGTGGGATCAGATGGGTGTGCTGTATTATGAGCTGCTAAAACCAGGTGAAACCATCAATTGGCAACACTACCGGACACAATTAATCCGTTTGAAGAGAGCAGTAGCCGAAAAACGCCCGGAATATACGACCAGACACGAGGCAATAATTTTCCATCATGGAAACGCTTGGCCCCACGTTGCTATTCCGGTTAAGAACTATTTGGAAAACAGTGGATGGGAAGTCTTACCCCATCCGCCTTATAGCCCAGACCTTGCCCCTTCTGACTACCATTTGTTAAGGTCGATGCAGAACGCCCTCACTGAAATACGGTTCACATCAGAGCAGAATATCAAAAATTGGCTTGATTCATTCTTGGCTGCCAAGCCGGCGCAGTTCTTTTGGGATGGGATCCACAAATTGCCAGAAAGATGGGCAATACTTTGAATAATACTATTGTACATGTTTTTCTTAAATAAACGTTCAAATTTAAAAAAAAAAAAACCGCACGAATTAAATTACATACCCAATATGTACAAAGCATTTCCACATATATGTAGGCTCCAAACTCCAAACAAACAAGTCACCCTTGCACCTTTTAAATAGGATCGCAACTTATAATCTCCACCTGCGCTCACTAAGTTGACTGAGATCGTTCTCCAGTTGAACACGCCACCTGAGTCGAGGGCTTTATCTCTCATGAAAATGGATTAGAAGACTCGTCATCAGGACTGGTGCTGTTCTTTCACTCTTCTGCCCCTTTCAATGCCGATGTATAGCCTAATTAGTGTCGTATTTGCGTATTAATAAAAAACGTGTTGCAAAGTTAACAAGAGCTTTATTTTAGCGAACACTATGGTAGTTGAACTTGAAGTATGCACAGTATTCGGAGGAGAGGTCTGTGCTTGCTGGTCGCACATATACAACAACCAGTTCGTTGTTATATTTTCTGCTCCAAATTCTATTTGTGCAAACGAGACAATATTGCTCAAAGCACGTTTCCCTTGAACCAACTAAGCGCATTTTCCTCCGCTTTAGATAAAATCCATGCTTCCGCGCCATACAAAAGGACTGGTTTGATAGAGTCTAATACAGTGCTTTCTTCACAACGATTTTCAGAGTGATTCTTCATTTGATCCGCACAGCGGAATTTGCAGCGGAGCCCAGATCGATAAAATCGTTTACCACCTCAAACTCATAGTTTCCTTGTGTGGTACTGTACAAATCGTTAAGTAAAACCAATAAACCCATCTTCGCCACTTCACCACTGCTTCAATGGTCGAAAACATTTCCGTGACTGCTCTGTGATTTTTTCCTGTAAAGTTAGTGTCGTCTGCGTATGCCTTTGGTATTAACTTGTGAGTTTCACACATCGCCTTCGAGGTTAAAAAGTACATTTCCATCCTTATCTCTGTTTTTTTCGGTATTTGTGGCCTTGCCAAGTTATCTTCACATTTTGGAAGAATGTGAAGATTTCTGCAGAAGCACCTACAGTCTACACACATCTACGATTGAATTTTTTTTTTATAGTGATCGGGTGCAACTTACCACATCAGATGCAGCAACTGACATTAGCGTCACCGATCTTGTGTTTTTAATTCTAGCAGCATAAGACTTCTCGTAGGTCTTCGGAGACTCAAGCAGTAAAGATTCTAAAAGTCTCTTGCGGGTGAAGGCGTTGGACTTAAAACCGCGCAAAAATAAGTAGACCTATGTGACAGACTAATACCGAAGTAATGCCTCTTGTTCTATCGATATCACAGACAGTGCTTTAACCGAACCCTACCTACCCTACCGAACTTTATAACGTGCAAACATACTCTGGAGAGTGTCAGAACCTATGCGATGATAAACATGGCGGGGATGATGAAGGTCTTGTATAGCATTTTCTTCGTCGCTCAACACAAGGCTTTGCTATCAAATTTCCAAGAAACAGAGTTACTCTTCGGTTTATTTCCACGTTAGTCTAGGTAGGTGAATTTTTTTTATCACTTCGAAATTTTAGTTTTTCATTGTTAATTTTTGCCAAAGGCGTTAATGGTGTGTCCTTTTCCCAGGTTAGAATATCTTTGTTTTGTTTTTATTAACATGCTTCAATACTCACAAAAGCCCCTCTGACATCCCGCTGGGTGTCTTCCGATTATGGCAATGTCATATACATACGCGAGAAATTGTAGATTTTTAAAACATGTTGCCTTTGATGTTGGGTAGAGAGTTGTTCACAATGCAATGTTTAAGACGTCACATGATAGCGCGCGCGTATTTCCTAAAACCTTTTTTGATATTTGTAGAGCAGTATGAATTCCCTCCACATCGACATTCTGCATTCTGAAGCTGGCGCAGTTCCATTCATCGCGTATGGCTAAGATTCCATTCAAGCATACGCTACTCCGAGTACTAATTACATATTAGTGTACATGCTCTTCACCAGCTTTGAAGAGCTGGGTATTCAAACCATTGTCTTCTGCAGATTTGTTGAATTCGAGTTTGGATATTGCTATCCCTACTTCATTTTCGTCACGCAAAACCGTATTTTTGCGAGCTGTCGTTCAGGTTGAATGGTACTTGACAGCGGTATGTTCGTTGCGTTGCGTTGCGACAGCAATTAGCACGAGTATCTTTTTACTGTCGCGTTTTTTGAACTCTTATTTTTTCCTACGGGGAAGTTTGTGTCCGATCATTTTCTTCTTTTGGTACGTGTCCAAAGCAACTCTCACCTCAGTGCGTGTCATGCAATTTTGCCCGATACCCCTCCCGCTTGACATTTATAGTCGAACCATGGAAAGAGAGCGTTAGACCTGGTAAACTAATCTCCGATTTGAGTGGACTATTACCTCTTAGAACAAGCAATCACTATTCGAACCGGACATACATCTCGGCGCGTAAGGCTGAGTGTAATCGACAGAACAAATGTCCCCAAGTAAAGTCAATTAGCAAACTTTATAAAGCAGTAGGGTAGAGCTTCGTCTTTTATACTGAGATTTCTGTTTTTGACACCTTTGTCATCATTCCAGGGGCAAAGCTGAAATTCTTAAAATCTTTAGATCAACAAATACTTGCATATAATGCTCGTTTTATTTACTTTGATCGCGCTAGACTCCCGCTTTTCTATGTAAAAAAATTGTCTTTTGTTTTTGTAGGTTTGGCATTGGTCGTTTCACAACTATTGAAGAAGTGGATTACACAGCACAAAAGACCATAGAACATGTGAAAAGACTACGAGAAATGTCACCCCTCTGGGAAATGGTACAAGAAGGCATTGACCTCAAGACCATCATATGGGCTCAGCATTAGAAAATGAAGAAGAAAACAATCTTTGTCATGCAGCTCCTTATGACGCCACAGATTAAACTCAATTCCCAATTAACGCTTCTAAGCGGACTGGTCAGCAATGATACACACGGCACCACAAGGAGTGACTTTTCGAATACAGGAAGATTGATTATCTTGCTCTTTTGTGTTATCCACCGCCTAGAAATCTATTATCGTAGTATATAGTTGAATAATTAAGTTATTATTTCGAAACAAATAAAATCAATAAAATTAATTAAGTCAAATTTAGTTCTTTTCCTTTATTTTCATATTTTTGTTCTTCGTTTTTATTATGTGAAACGTGTTATGGTCCGTACTCGAGACAGGACGGATTGAAACAAAATAAAAAAAATTATAAATAATAAGAGAATCCCTTCATTCGATGAAGAAAATAGTATAAGCAAGTGAGTGAGTGAGTGAGTCAAAACAAGGAGAGCTAAGGAAAACCTAAAACTAGCAAATGCAATTGCCATCATCTTCAGGTGGTTCATCGGCGTGATCGATTTTGAATCCATGCTTCTCTAGCGCCTGTAATTCCATTTTGGAACGATTCGCATCAACTAAAATGTTCGATATATCACGAAACATCTCTTCAACACCTTCGCCTGTTTTGCAAGATGTTTTGTATGTGGCACTTATAAGACTGTGACATTGTTCACAGAACGCTTCCATCTCAGCGTCGCTTACCTGTGGCTCTCGACCCTCTAGATCGGCTTTATTACCACAAATGAATATTTTTGCATTTTCCGCATAAGTAACAATGTCTAGCAGATGCTGCGACAGCGAGTGAAATGAGGATGCATTGTCTAATGCAAATACCAGGATAGCACCTTCAGCGAATTTATAGTAGCTGGATGTAACTGAAGCGACACGTTCCATCCCTCCGGTGTCCCACAGTTGTAACTATTGGAATGGAATTACACACATTACCATACTTATAAGGATTCCCAATCATATGCAATGCTTACTTTGATTGTCTTATCGCGAACAGTGTATTCCTTGTCAATATGATCCAAACCAAGTGTAGACTTACGGTCTGTCTCCGTAATAAAGCTGTTATTAGCAAATCGGCGAAATAGTGAACTTTTCCCGACCCCATATTCACCACAAAGAATGACCTTCTGTTCGGGAATTCGAACTTTGGCCATTTTCACTTCGCCTGGGGAATTAATGATGTTGGCTTGTTGACTAATCACACTGTAGTTTGTAGAAAATTATAACAAATTGTTGGTTTGTTGGTAATAGGCCAGTAAGTTGAATGAGCGAAATCGTAAAACCAGACAAATGCCTCAGAACACAGAACACTAGCTGGTGTGTGTAGAAAATCCAAAAAGCACAGTACAAGAAAAAATGAGGGAAACAACAAAAAACGGAATGTCAAACAGAAAACAGCTGTAGAAGATGAAACCTGCAAAATGCAACCGGCACAGAGAGGGTATGTTTGTTTTGTGCCAGGATATTCGTGAGTTATATAGTATATGTATAACTTGTCCATGAATCATAGTTAACACAAACCCAGTCGGATTGTAAAAGGAACGTACGAAAATTGATCTAAGTCCATTACAGCTCATAAAATAAAGCGAGTGTTAAGGATATTTGAACCAACACGCTTAATAGTTCACCTTAAAAGTATAATAAAAGGTTCTCTAAAGAACAATATGCAAAAAAGGGTGTTTTGATAGCTTTGATAAGGCTAAATAAGCTTCAGACTACGAAAATTTGTACCCAAGATACTCCCAATCCTAATAGATTGCCACACCTAAATCATAAAGTTTTTCTTTTTATCAAAAGCAACAAGTCATCAAATCTATGGATGTTACTTCCACCTGAGAAATATTTTCAGGTATAACAGGTAAAAGCTGTCATGTAAGGCTGATAAAAATTAAAAACAGGACTAAATTGAAAACACCAGTTTCGCATGTCCACATTTATGAGACAGAAGTATCCTTTTTACAAATTCATTGACAAGATTTTTGAAAAAATGTTCAAGTTACGATTTTGAAATTGTTCTTAAAACTTACTTACCTAACGGCGAATCTGAGTCTAATCCAGACAGCATGATTTTAGGACAACTTTAAGTTGCACACTCCAAGTTGGTTGAGGTCCGCTTCCTTTTCGTCGGTCCATCGTTATAGAACTCATAGGGTTTACTGTTATGTCCCCTCTTGTAAAAAAAACTTCAACACAAACGCTACTAAAAATCACTGAAGATGACTTAGTTTGGCATATGCACCAGCTCATCTGTAAGATATGGTCAGAAGAAAGCATGCCCGAAGGATAGAATCTCAGCATCCTTTGTCCAATCCAAACGAAAGGAGTCAATTTTGAAGATTGATGCGGAAGTGGCACAAATAGTTCTGGCTGAAAACTAGGGAAAAACGGAGCATATGGTATCATCAGAATAAGACACACATCACGGACGGCTTATCCCGAACGCTACTATTAGCAGCTATTACTTGAGGTAGTTAATGACTGCGCAGTTTCAAGCAACAACCACATTCCTTGAACTCAGGGGGCAATTGAATAACAGGACACTCTCTCATAATACCAAACTGACTTAATACAAGACTCTTATTATTCAGGTCCTGTTGTATGATCCAAAAGCATAGGCCTTGCTAAAAGGAGACGATGAAGCACTTGGCTTTTTCGAGAGAAAAATACTGCTTGTGCTTTTCGGTTCCATTTAAAGTTTGTTCTTCTGGTGTTAGCTGTTGACTTTTCTCTAGCAGCGAGCGTTTTCATAAGTCCTGCACAATTGATAGGCATGCCAAAACCAGGCATGACTCAATATAGCTCGTTTCTATATGTGTGAATGCTGATAAATATGGCCTTAAAATCGATTAAGAGTGCGTGAATATTGGTACCAATGTTTTAGGTTTTTGAATGAATTATATCGAAATTGTTTTTTGCAAAGCTTCCCGCTGTTAAGTTTTCTCGATGTAATTTATAAATAACAATACAATACGTTCGTACCTAACCTGAATGTAATATGTATTTTTGTTGGTACTGAGCCGTTGTTTTCTCCGCTTCTGCTTTATTATCTACTGGCAGACTGCAAGTCTGTTGCAGTTTTGTACGGCCTCGATCATGATAGCCGTAGGACACTATTTTAGTATTTTAAAAGTTTCTTCATATCAATCTCCCAACATAAAGTTTTAGCATAAATGTGCATACTTCCAACATCTCGACTTCGAAAAGTATGAAGTACAATTAAATACTCAAGATTTACTCACTAAGATGGGGCTACAATCCAGATTGGACACGGGCCTCAATCGATAAACCATGGCAGGTACTTAACTAACTGCCTTCAACTGCGCACATGGTTAAGGTCTCCATCATCATAGGTCAACAAAATCATAGGTCTTTGAAGTCTTTGAAAGAAAATGGCCGCATAATGTATGTTGAACAAATTGCTTAAAGATGTTTCTTCCGCCTCTAAACAACAATAGAAACCCGGAATGAAGGTTGTGGGTACAACATGCAGCCAAATAAATGAAAAGAAAAGAAAAAAAGAAAAGGACACCAGCTTCCCAGAAGTAAATAGAGGAGGCTTGGGCAGATTCAGAGCCAACTTTGAAATGTATTCAAAAAAGAAATTATTCCTTAGACTATACATTAGTTCCTATCATTTCTGTGGATCTTTGACACAGGAGTACAAAAATTGAGAAATTCTTATATTATGCCAGATTCAGGGTAACAAATGATCTCTAAAACTCTACATAAGAAACGTTAAATAAAGCCAGACATAGTTTAGCATTAAAATATTTATATGCATAGTTATAATTAGCTAGGTATTATGACACAATTAGATAATTGCTAAATAAATAAATAACATTGTACTCCTAACCATAATTTACAAACTCCTTTCATACTTTACCCAGTAATGAAAAAATTAGGATTTAAAAGGAATGTTTTGCTGGACTTGACAAGCAAATTTGTATAGTTTAGTAAAATTAACTAGAAACCGAAAAGTACACACTAACAATAACAACGATCACGAAGACCCCACCGACACCGTAAAGGACGGCTTTCTCTCTTAACGCTCGCATCATCATCGAATTGAGTAGTCTTGAAGACCGTCCAAGATCAGCATTTGTCTCTCTCAATCGGGATCTTGCACTTTGCAGAGTTTCGCGCTGATGATGTAAGTCCTGCAGGACTTGCGAGCCCAGTTGTTCAGTCTCCACTACCACACGGTAACCCTCAGTCAGGCGGTTCCCAGTTCGTTCAATTCTTTCCGAGTTCTCCAACAACCGCTGTTTTTGATCATCTTGAATCGAAATATCATCAAATTCATCGCTTATCTCAAGTGCTGTATGATTTCGTGCACTTTGGTCTTTGATATTCTTGTATTCATTTTGTAGCCGCTTCAGTTCTACCTGATAACAATTAAGTTTACTCGTGAAACCTGGCCGAACAGATGGATTTAAATCACGAATTTCCAAGCCAATTTGTTCCAACTGCAAAGAGCCATGTTAACAAGAAAACTTCAGAGATAGGGTGCATTAAAAATAATTACCAATTCAACAGCTTCTGTAAGACTTCCATCGATTTTTGCACATACTTCTCGCCTTTCAGCTGGAACAGAGGAAAATACGTGTTTGCCATATGAAAATCTGGAATCAAGTTAGAATGACATTTTGACTTACCACCAGTGAAGATATTTAGTCTGCCAATAAGCGCTGTTATTTCTGCAATTAACGCAGCATATTGTTGCTCGTAGTGATCGATTAGGGTCATCCTGCATAAATTTTTACTATCTGCGAAGTAAAAATAATCGAAATTTTGTTTTCTTTTCAATTTCTTTGGGTTGACATTTGTGAGTTGTTCTTTTATGGTATGACATTCGTCGATAGTGCAGGTAAGCTGTTAATTAGCTTGGCTGTGTTATATCTAAGGAAGTTCATACGGATGGATGATACGGGCTCGTCCTGATGCATATTAGAAGTGATTATCCATGCTGTTGGAGTAATATTCTTATATATTCTTGGGTATTTCTGAATCAAACAGGCTCTTTAGTGCTAATGGGATTTCATTGAATCTCTTGAATGACTGTCAAGCTCCAAGAATATGTGGCTACAGCGCAAGTGATTCAAACCAGCTTAAAGCTGTTGAGCAATTTGCTCCAATTGTTCCCCATCTAGTAAAATATTATCCGACTTAAGTGCAGCCTTATTTGACTTAACTTACTTTCGATGGCGGTAAAGTCTAGAATGGACCTGGCCTACAGTTGTGCACATTGAACTGGCAATCCTTCCTTATCCCAGTTCCTTCTATCCACATTTACAACTAAGAGCATCTTCGCAATTCTGCTTGAAAGATTGCAACCAAAATCTCGTGATAAGAATGGTTGCCTAAAATAAAACAACAAGTAAATTACACTTTTACACTAATAATTTTGTCTTCCCATTAAATGTTGAATGCTACAGAACACGTGTTCTGCCATTTTAAGAAAAGTAATGCCCTCTTGAGTGTTAAGTTCTTTTAGAAAAAAACTCCAGTTTAGGGAGTCTCCTTTCTTGAGCATCTGAGAAACAATGTTTAGATTCCATTCACCGGACAAACTTTCACTTCATGAGTTGGTGAATGCTTCTTTCAAGTTAAACCCGGGCACTTTAAAAAATTCGTCAGACTCCTCCGGACCTCCTTCAGCCTTATTTGAATTTAACTTATATATTGCTGCTATCCAGAGTTCTTATTTGCTGGGGGAGGGAGGGGGGCAAAGTATTTGTGGATTATTGTCCACGTATAATGGTTTTTAATCTCCGGAATGTTGGAAGTCAGGAGAGTAGTTCTTCCTAACGTACTGAATACGTCTTTAAGCTAGCATTTCCGTCCTTATATTTGCATTCATTTTGTCGGTACTTGAGTCCTTTACTCATTCTTCATCAAACCGGTGGTTGCATTCTGATGGCCAAGTCTAACCTACCACATCAGATGCGGCATTTCTAATGGCTTGGTGATAATGTCGCTACTGGTTTTTGGGTCTCATGGTATTCTGACTTCAAGCCTATTCACTTTCGCACCTTGTCTCTAAAAAGCTAGTGGCCTGATCCAATGTTGATTTCTAGAAACTTTTGGACATCGAACATATTAGACCTCAATTTAGCGTCAACCGATGATATAAAGGCCCGTTTGTGAGTTTTGGGGTTTGGGAAAATGTGCTAGTCATGGTGATATTTCTCCGAATATCTTAACTTCGTGTTGAAGTTTTCATAGGTCTGAACTAGCATATTGTAGAAGCAATCTTGGGCAAAGTTGTCGTTTTCCTCTGCGCATATCAGGTTTATGTTGGGAAATTTATATTTGACGTTAATTGTAATAAGGCAGTATATACTAGTATACCGTCGTTTATATACCTAAAGCTCTGGCTTAAGCCTTTCTGTGATGACAAATTCATATTTTAATATGCGCTGTTTCTCCTCTCCAGTCTTCATGCCAATCACTATAATGTTACAGTAGCATATGTAGTGATTTAGGATCTTCACTAATTGTTCAGGTACATGTGGACTATTAACGGTTCCAACATTCTACGCGCATAGCCGAAAATTGCTGTCAGTTTTTAGTTTGCTTAGGTCTTTAACAGTAGGTCTATCTACGTCTGAGTCTGTTTGTTGCTTCACAACATTTTGTGTCTTACGTGGTTGGGAATGGCACAACCTCCAAAAAACCGTTGGTTTATTTATGTGGGAAGAGCTTAGATTATTTAAAAGTAGATCAAGTGTGATTATCACTAGATTTGCTTCTGGTGTCGCCTTTGACTCCATCATTAGAGCTGCGTCACCAAGGCGAATAATGTGTATGGCTCATTTATATGCTCTGCTGTGATGTTCATACATTTCAGTATTCAGTTACATTTGCAGTATATTATTCTGGGAGGAAGGATTTTCATTCATTCATGTTTGATTGGGTCCGGTTCTTCTTCGAAACCTTTTATTTTCTATCTAACCTATTTGAATTTCCAATTGCTGGAATTGTTGTTACAATGTATCGACAGTTCTCTGAGAATCACATGATGTTTTTGTCACTTCTCGTCCTTTGGTTTTATTTTATGTTGAAAATTTGCCTCTTACTATGGATGCAGTCAAGAGCTGGTTTGTTGGCTAAAAGTCCATTATCTTATCTGAATCGATTCCTTACGATAAATTCGGGTTCCAAAGTATGCGATTTTTCGTTGGAGTTGTAATTCAAAACCGTTATTATGCATATAAAGTACGTCTGTCATATGTTTGGAGAGCATGGTTTCTTATTTTTGATTAGCATCCGTCGTTCGGCAAACATACCGTAGTGGGTGCATTTAATTTGGACGGTATGATGCAAGGTATGTATTTTGATTGGACTTACACCATGACCACAGCTTCGTCTCTTAGAGGAGTTTATGCTAAAAGGATATTGGAGAATGCTTTTGTAGTGTATGTGAGTGACAAGGTGCTTAAATAGCTGGCAAGCGGAAAACAGATATCTGACTGCAGAGTCGTGTAAATTGTAACTCAGTACTGAAAAAGAAAAAAATAAATTGTTATTTCTGACGTTACCAACCTCTTGGCTAGCAAACAAAATGAAAACGTCTGTATATGAAAAAGTCCTCCCTCTCTGCACATACGTATATGACTAAATGAACAAATAAGTCAACGCTACCTCTCACTTTTTTAAAATCTGTCATGAGGTCACAAGAATCTTAAGATTACAAGAATATGTTTTAATGACGTTACAATAAAAAAAACTCTCGTCACTCACTCGTTAATGTAATCTAACCACAAGTCGAAAGAAGAATGCCAAATTTTGACATTTTCACCAATCGGCAGCCATCTTTATCCCTGCGCGCTACCTTATCAACTTCCTTTCCAGTATATTTCTTGGAGGTATGTGTACTCAATTTTCCTTTGCCAAAAAAAAATCTCAATGCATCATTTAAATATGAAAAAAAAACAATGCAAATTCTTTCAAAATATGCAATTTTACACATTCCCAATTATGTTGACGTGAAACTTATGTGAATTTTTCTTGTTTTCCCTTCGAAATTGTAGTTGCCGATAAGATGGTTCAGCGATTAACCCTCAGGAGACGTCTGTCTTACAATACAAAATCCAACAGGAGACGAATGTAAGTAGAATTGTAAAAACTTCTTAAGGCAGATGCATTGTGGCAAATTCTTTCAGTCAAAACAAGTGAATTCGTGGCGGTCAATTTTTGAGATGTGCTTTAGAAGGAGCTAAAGGCAATTGTTTTGACAGCTTGATTGCTTGAGCGGCATTGGCTTTATGCTCGTAGAAAGTGCGCCTTTAACACATGAAAAGTTAATTCCATTCGCATTGGATTGCGCGTTTAAATGGTCAAAGAAATACCAGCTACACACTGTCGACTTCACTTGTTTTGGTCTCGCTCGTCGATGCAGCGTAGATTGATTCAACTTTTCTCTCATTTTGTATTTCAGTGTTCGTACTCCCGGTGGTCGTTTGGTTTACCAATATGTGAAAAAGAACAAGACCGTCCCAAAGTGCGGTCAATGTAAAGAGAAGCTGAAGGGTATCCGGCCAACCCGCCCATGTGAACGCTCCAGATTGTCGAAACGCCAAAAGACAGTTCGTCGCACATACGGTGGTGTTCTTTGTCACGGATGCCTACGCGAGCGTATCATTCGTGCCTTCCTTATTGAGGAACAAAAAATTGTTAAAGCCCTCAAGAGTCAGAGGGAGGCTGCCAAACCAGTGAAAGCTGTTGCTGCTGCCCCCCAAAAGAAGGTCGCGCCAAAATCGGCGTCCAAATCTAAGAAATAAGAAGTGTACATGATTAAAGCCTAATGATACATTAATAAATTTTTATTAAAAAAAAAAAAGAAAAGTAAAAGTGAATTTTCGGTGAAGGGAGTCAAAGCACGCTTCTACGAATTAGTGACATATCAATAGTGGGTGACAGATAAGTAGTATCTACAAATTGATTGGAATTGAAGATCAAGAAGTGTTGAAACGTGGTGGGGTATTAAGCTGAAGGCCTTGGTACTTGTCAACTCAGTTATGCAGCTTAACCTTCGTCTCAAGCTGGGCTAACACCCAGAGCTGATAGTTGTCCGTTCTAGGCCTTATTCAAAGGATTTTTATCCCGATCATTGCCAGGTTGTCTTAGTTCGGCGGAAGATGTGAAAGCTGTAGTTTTGGGATTATGCGGACAGTGGCATCTCGGTACAAGGTACGCAAACTTACAGGAAAATCTATGCGACCGGGCAAGGAATTGCAAAGTGTCGATTCTTTAGTCATATGTAGGTTCTTTCTGAACTGCAACGCAAACCTAAGCGGAGGCAAAAGCAAATCAATTGTGTAAACGCAAATGTAAGAGGATCATTAAGGGAAATATTTAGGATTCGGTAAGCTGAAAACATTAAAACGAATTTCTAATCCTTGTAAGTGAGACCTTCAAGCGTCGATCAATATCCGCTTTCGATTCCCAGTTGGCCGCCAATTGGACACTGGCCAACTGCATGGGCCACGACATAAAATCTCTATAGTGCGTTGGTGTGAATTCAAAGACCATTTGGGTTGAAATACTAGTGTCTGAGCATCTGCATGAAAAGAATGCCTGAGTCACAGCACTCTCTTCGATCCTGGACGTGCTGTTGTCTATACCTAGCGCTCTGGCATCTGCGATCGTTTGGTGCTTAAAATGGAGGTTAGCTTTTCCTCGTCGCCTCAAACCTGGGGGCTGTGATTCTAAGACCCGAACCAGTGTAGTTTATGTGTTTTAGCTTTTTGGACTACAGCTTTTTACACATTGCACCGCGTGTTTTCCCGCGCCACACGACAGCCGAATCATTTTTGTCGGGATCCCGGATTCGGTTGCCATATATTGCTTTAAAGTCGATGAAAAGAGCCTACGTTCCGGACTTGAAACTAGCTGCTAGTCGCCAGTCCAGAAAAACATGCGGATGTTGTTTCTATCGCAGGACTCTTCAATATCCTTAAGTTTTAAGACTACATAGGCCCTTTTCTTTTGAAGCAAGACTTTCTTTTTCCTCGATACTCTTCCTTCGCTGCCCTTGTTTGTTTTCTGTCACCTTTTTCCGGAGTACGCACTCATTATATCAAGGGCGCATTCTGGTGGTGGCTGATGATATTGGCGCCACAGGTTGTTGGTGTTTGTGATTGGTGAATGCACAGCGGAGAATCTCTCTCTCAGACGTTCTCTGTATAATCTGGCTACTCCAGTCGTGCTAAAGTTTTAAATGTTGAATTTCTTTTTCTGAGCGGTCCGCGGCTTCTTCATGTTAGATAATCGATCTCTGAAATTGGCTGCAACAAGAAAGTGGTCACAGTCGACGTTTGACCCTCTGAATGTCTGCACATTCAGAATGTATGAGGTGCGCCTCGCATCTATTAGCACATGGTCGATTTGGTTGGCGGTTCCACCATCTGGAGGCTTCTATGTAGATTCGTAGTCTTTGAAACATAGTGCTACTTATCACCGAATTACGAGCTGCTGCGAAATCAATTAGCCGGAAGCCGTTGTCTGTTGTCATGTCGTGGAGGTCATTTTCAACTAATCAGCCGAAGATGTTTTCCTTACCGATTTTGGCATTGAAGTTTCTGAGTACATTTTTGAGATTCCCGTATAGGCACCGTCCAGGAAGTCATAGAAATTCTCCTTGATAGAATTTTTAGCTTCATCGGTACGAACGTGTGCACATATTAGACTGACTTTTTAGAATGATCCCTTGATTCAGATCACAGCCAGGCAATTGCTGATCGGTTTGAAGTCAAATACCACATCCTAACGTGTACAGTCTTATGTCGCGATTTTTTGTTCATTTTTGCCTATTTGATTTTACCCATGGTATCTCCTGAATAGCGGTAATATCTGCTTTGTGCGCAAGTGCGCTCTACGAGCAAAATAGGAGGTAAAAGGATATCCGGAGAAAAAACAAACACAATAAAAAGTGTGTTTATTCAGAAGTTTCACGAAGAGTTGAAAAGAACGTACAAAGCCGTTTGAACAGAGGCCGGTAGAGATACACAAGGAAATTTAGTACTAGACTCACATTCAGTGCTGGACGAACTATTCAGACGGTGAAAATCAAGGTTTGTGACTAAGTGATGTAAAGGTAGCAATATTTAAACTTCTGCATAATAACTTTGCCGTACCAGCTATTTAAGGGAGTAAATGATGAATTGATTGAAAGCATACACCAACTAATTTCCAATATCTGATCAATGATAGTTATAAAAGCTCAGTACCGTTTGCTAAATCTACAAAAAATTGAGCCCATATTGATTGAGTTTCATGTGAAAGCATGAAACCATTTTACCACCACTGTTCACTCTACATTAGATTCTTCGCTGTTACTTTGATAACAAGGCACTTGAGAAACAAAGCCCTGTTAAGAAAGGTCGGCTGTATGGTGCAAAGCTAGGACGAAAGCGGCTGAAGATATCCTTCTTCAAATGATTTATGTTCCAGGTTGCGTTGACGACCAGCCTCCACTTAAGGGGAGGAGATACAACAGCAGCCTCGATTTGGTTAAAAATCGGAGCATCAATCAGAGATGAGTAGGACATGCTGAGCGAATGAGTATTGTGTTCTAGGACAAAGAGGTTTCGATTATTTCCGGAGGGAGAAGGCAGTAATAGAAAACTTCGTCCTAGGTAGGGCGCATAAATGAAAGCGGATCTCTTTAAACTTGGGGTTCCTAACTGGAGGCAATGGGCGATATACCGTGCTAACTTTCTAGCACCATATATTCTTTTGTTGAGACCATTGTTCCCGTCTTTATTCTTTAGCGAAGTAAGAATAGAGTTGATTTGAATGCCGAGGCCCTAAGTCTTTAGTCGCTATAATGCTCAAGCACTCAGGAAGTCCACTATACTAAAATAGTCTACCAAATTTATGATTGAAAATATATGATATAATAAAACACAAATCCAGTTAATTAAATAAACCTTTATATTCAATACTCATTTGCAACATACTTCGGCATACTCGAACAAAAGTTTAGTGCCAGAAATAACAAGAACATTATAACAAAATATTTGAGACTATAATTTCGATACAAACTCTTAATTCTTCTAAAGTGCAATTATGTTAATCAGTCGCTTTCTAAGTTTGAGCTTATGTTAAGTTTTTGTTCTAATAGTTCTGCCCAATCACTATTTCCAATTAGGTTAGCTCCATGCACAGAACCTGGTTTCATATCTGAAGCCACTTGGACGATATCGCTGTTTGCTGCAAAGACCACTGAAAAGTCTCTGCATTGTTTGTAGAAGTTTTTCAACATAATATCATGCAACATGTGCTCGTAAAGTTTATTAAGAAATACAACTTTCTTTGACACTAGATCTATTTGCGACTTCTGCAAAGGTCTTTGGTAAATGCACTTTTGCAGCTCTTCTTCTCCTTGGAAATAATTCTCGGGTATGTTTAAGTATTTAGCGACACAGCGACCAATACTAGTTGGAATTTTTTCCTTCGATATCAGGCAGTGGGCGACATAAATATCAAAGATTCCGGTCAATTCGACGTTGTGCCTGTGTTTTAGATTGTCGGCTACATTATTTGAGTAGAAAACTATTTTCTTAGGGCGCTGGGACTCCAGGATGTCTTTTAGTTCTTTAAATACCTTTCCTAATAGGACAATGTCGAATATGTATACCTTGAGAGAAGTTCCAATAATCAAGAGCGACGCCATATTATGTCGACCAAATTGGTTTGGTTCCACCTGCAGACTAATGACGCTCTGTTGTTTGATATCTGCTAATGCTTTGTGGTATTTTTGATCCGTCTGAAAGATATATATCGCTGTTGCTATAACCGACTGGATATGATCAATATCATTACTTGTGATGTGGACAAAGTTATCTTTTGGTGGATTACTTTCCTCTGTAGGTTTTTCTGTTCCTGAAAAACCATTTGTGCTTTGTCTTGTTACACAGCGGGATCTGCTATTGTCAGATGTTTTGCACCTTTTTATCGATTTAATTTGAGGTCTTGGAAGACACTGTGATGAAGTATATACATAGCCAGTTTTAAAATCTCGAACATTTGTCAATTCGATTATGCGACCATCGTCTGAAATAAGTTTGAAATCACCAATGAGTAATTCATTTTCCAATTCTACAACCAGTGATTGCCCGATTTCGTATTCCATGTCCATTTTTGGAAATAATTCATTTTCACCACCAGACACGTTCTGTTTAATTGGATCTCACTCGTTTGAGGGACAAATTCACATCAATAGGAGCTTTGGAAACTATTGAATTGATTAATTTTAAATGAAATATTACTTTGCGTATTTTAGAATGCACGCTGTTTTGCTTACGTTTGTTATCAGTAAATTGTTGACAGCTCTGACAGTTATGATTTCCCGCGTTCAGGGGTGCAGGATACATTTATATTTAGTATATAATTTTAAATTCATTTTCTTGGTTGCAAATAATTTTATCTTTCTAAAACGTGTATGAACCCAAAGAGGAGGGCTACCAAAAAGTATTGATTATCCTATCGCTCTCGACCCCTTTTCTGGAAATTATTTATTCAAGCAGGCCGACGTACAGTAAAGCAGCACGGGCATTGATCGGGAAACTGCTGACTGCCAAGAACACCAAGACGTCACTTTTTTTATAATTTGCGAGGGCTCAAGGAATTTAAATCCCCTAAAATGCTGAACACAACGCGGTGAAGGAAGAGAGCTTTACTACTAAGAAGGTACATAAGAAGAGAGCTACCAATGTACATTATTCTTAAATGTTTGCAAGTTATAACGACCAAAAAAAATGAAGAGCTAGGCAGGGCAATTCATAAGCGATTTGTACGGCTTAGGAACAAATCACGGTATTTTAAAGTTTCGAAAGTGTTCTTGAGGTATATCGATAAGCATTCATAGTGAGACGGGTGTTACTGTTAAAAGTTTGAAGGGGTGGAATGCTACTGGCAATTTCTTTGAAGCACTGGTGGCGGAAATAACGATAAAACAGAGTGAGACGCGAGATATTATGTCGGTGTTTATGTTTTATTGTAGGGTTTTTAATCCTATATAGCAGGTGCAGAGATATTTGTTTTAAGGTAGTAATGGACATTTATCTGCGTTCCGCTATCAACTCCGACAATGACACCAGCGCCGAAATAATGCGAAACATCAGTGTTCTTAATTGCTCCCTCTCTAGGTGTAGAAGGCAAATGAGTAGTAAAGCTCGTTCTCTGTCCCAGTTATGGTTTACGGTGCAAAAGCTTGGATCCGGACGAAAGCGAATAAAAATGCTTTCGGGAGACTTCGAAGAAAAGTTCTTTGGCTAACACTCTCTAAGAAAGTAAGTAAAGCTGCTTAATAAATCGGATTATAGTTAAGCTCCTATGGCAAGTTTGCTCGCTGGTATTAAAAGAATTAAGGTAATGTTTTTTTTTTTTCGGAATCTGTTCGAGTTTTTAGTTTCTCGATACGAACCAAAAAACTCAAGTGTTCTAACTACCTAAGACCACTAGTGAACCTAAAGTTCGTTTTTGCCAGAGCGATGCAAAAACCGTAGAATTATGTTAATCGCAGTAAACCAATAGGAGAATGATGCAAAGCAGAAAAACTTCAACGTACTCTTAAATGTCAGATTTCTCTGATATTTGTGTGTTATCTGATGACGGGTTTTGAGGAAGAAGACAATAAGAACGTTATAAATTCTCTGTCGAAATAAGTAACTTTAAGTAGAAGGGTGTAGGTAATGCGATTGAATCAATGTTTCTGTTAGCAGCTATTGGCCCCTGTATAACTGGCCATTTTGTACAAAGGGTTCTAGAAGGAGACTGGACCTTCCAAGTCAGAGAAGCCTTAGCTGAGTACGAATCTACAGTTGATGACTCATGCAACCGAAACAAGAACAATTAATTTCAGATATGCACGTTAGAAAATTAGAGCTTGATACACGGCGAAGTATCAACAGCCTAATATGGGGGGATGCTAAAACAGTACAAAGATATCGACAACATCGAGGTTGAACGGTTGGTAAGCAAAGCCTGTATGACATCACGTCTAGCAACGGGCTTACGTTTATTGAATCTGCGGCATGATGAAATATCATTACAGCAAGCACACAGTTTCCTCATCTCAAAGTACACAAAGCGACATTGCGATCTCCAGATCATGAACTCTAAACCAAATTGATAACATTGTGATCAATGGTTCCAGTATTCTGGACGTAGGAACCTTCGAGGCAGCCTACATCGAATTGGATCATTACCTTGCTGCAGCCAAGGCCCCAATGCGGGTCTTTCAAGCGCCATTACATAGAAGAACTAGTGTGAGAAGATATGACGTTAAAAATGTGCAACCTCAAAAGACCGCTAGAATCTTTGCGAACGCGTATAGCAAACTCTCTCAACAACTCCTATGCCGCAAGCATCTAGTACTGAAGACCAGTGACAACGCTTTTAACGAGCCATCAGAGACGCAGCAGCTGAAGTGCAGTGTTTCAACAGACCACCAGCAAGAAATACTTGGTTTGATGAAGAATGTCGGCAACCACACGCAGATAAGCAAGAAGCGTTCCAAACGACGCTGCAAAAAAGGACGATGGTTGCTCGTAAGCTCTACGAGCAGGGAATTACATCAGCTTCTCCAGAAGAACAGAAAAGAGCACGAGAAGGGCGCGATCGAAGATATTGATAGTTCGTACTCCAAGAATAACGAAAGCTTTATCAACAAGTAAAAAAAGTGTCAAGGTGTTGTAGTATGAGAATGTGGAAAAACTTCTTCTGTAGATCGTATAACGGCGTCGAAGCCCAAAATCCCACAATCAGCTAGAATAGACCATTCAGTCTACGATGATATCCAAAACCTTCGCCCACATGAACAAGACGCAATATCTATGTAAGCTAAAATTAAACAAAGCTTCCGGACCTGATGACTTATCGGCAAAGTTATTCAAAGCTGCTTAAGATCACTCTCTGGTGAGCATACATTAACTCATTTCATCTCCCGGACATTGTATGCCTGATGAATGGAATCTCAGCATCGTTTCCCCGATCCAAAGAAAATGAGACCCCCTTAACTGCGCCAATACAAGATCTTATCTGTCATATTGTGTGAATGTCTGTCGCCAACAATCTGAGTGGTCCCTATGTGTGCGGTTTCAGACCAAGAAAGTCCACAATAAATCAAATCTTCAGATTCTGAAAAAACATTTATATGTTTTGTTATATTATATGACAACATTTATAGAGATTAGCTATATAGAGCAACGTCTAGTTTAGTCATTGTTCGGAACCCTCACAACAACAAAGGCATTTCCATTGCCTACGACGGCACCATGCCGAGCAAACAACAAATCATATCCAGCCAACGGTGCCCGATACCGCACACAGAAGTAACCAGACGAGAGCCGTTTACGATCATGGACAAAATTTACTTTAGAGCGATAATCGGAAGAATAGCGGTAGCTGCAACCGAAAAATAGAAATCCTCAGAGATCATAACATGTACGTATGTATATGGTTTATCGTATGTTTTCTACCCGGAGACCACACCCCATTCCATAGTGCGCTGGATAGCGGCGGTTGCGATCGAGATGTCGTGTCGATGAGCGTAACACACATAAGATCTTTTCGGTGACGAAAAGGTTTTCGTTTATTTTACTTTGTTACCGACAAAGTCGACAAGGACTTACAAAACATATTGCTTCACTTTGTTCGATTGTATGTCAGAATGTCGCAGTCCACAGCTAAATGAGGTAGTAAAGGACTTTGTCTACCTTGGTTGCTTTTCTGCCAACAACACCTTAGTAGAAATGAAATTTCCAATCGCCGTTTTCTTGGGCTAATAAGGCAATTGAGTATTAAAGCCATATACCGAAGAACTTGGGATTTCTACATAAAACCTTGATGGATTGAACGGACGGCACCGAAAGAATTCTATCGAAAGCGGATGAAGATTCGTTGGTTGTTTCATTGATTATGTCCGAAAAATGTCCATCAATCACTTGAGATGGCAAGGCCACTTAGAGTGAATGTACACCAATGCTCCGGCCCGGAAAGTCTTCGAATCTAGGAGGAACAATGCAGTAGGAAGACTTCACCTTAGGTGGCGCACACGATTGCAAGGGAATCTCAACAAACTTAAAGTGGCAAGTGGAGCCAATTATCTAACGATCGGGCTAAGCAAAGATGTTTGTTTAAGACCCAGGTTCACAACAAACTGTAGCCCAACTTGAGAACAACAACAATCACCTCAAAATCAAAGCTTTAACCAACAGACGAGATTTTGAACACGATGTTAAAAGGAGGCTGATGAATCAATAGGTTCTCCTTTCGTTCGGTCTGCATCGAATTTTAGATTTTACATAGACCTGGAATTTATAGGATTAGATGGCTGCGACATGTAGAACCGATGCACACCGGGAGTGCTGGTCTTCGTATCTGTCAACGAGAGGTTTCACCAAACTGTAGCGTCATCAAAGGCGAAGTTCTAAAATCCTATAATCAACAAAAGTGGACACTTCAGGCACTCGCCGGCATCCAGCAAGAATAAGAATTTTCTACGAAAAAGGAATTGAAGGCTTTGCCTTACAGTTGGCCAAACATGCCAATACACGAACTTCTATTCAAAGTGAATGCGTCAAATCTCACCACTTTGAAATAGTAACAAAAACAACCCACGACAAAGACTTTTATTTTTCAGAAATATATTGTTTAATTTTTCTGCAGTTTGAATAAGTTCGTTTAAAAATAACAATTTCCTTATTTAATTGGAAAAAGTCAATTCAACTCATTTCAATCGAACGCCAATTGTATTGAACGCCGAAGCCCTATAAATTTATAAACAAAAATTTCACCACTCTGGTTAATAACTATTCAGTGCGCATTCACCACAAATTTAATTTAAAATGGCCGATGTATTGTTGTTTCGTGACCGGGGTCGTCAAAGTTTTCTGTTTATTTTACTATTTATGGTGTTTATTACAAAATCAAAAATTGGTAAGTCGAAAATTTACTATTCATCCCATCGATTGATCAAAAAATTCAAGTGAAATGTGCCTAAGATTAGTGAAATAATTGAAAAGGAATTTTCAGTACCAAAAAATCTCAACACCATCAAATCTACCAAGTGTTGTTTTCTTTTTTCACTCGTCCATGTCTGTCTTCTTTACTCGGATGTGTTTTTGAGTGCAGTTTTGTGTTGTTTTTCTTTTTCTGTTCGCCTACCTCTAAATTTTTGTTTTGCAAATCGATAATTGATTTGAGAGGGAAGTGTAATTATGTGAAATTTTAATTAGATTGTTGGAAGTCCTGCAAATGGATTTGACATTGAAATGCGAAATTGCAATTGAAGGAATCGATTGGACAGTGACTAATTGGAGATGTTTTCGTGGTTCGATGGGTGAAAGGGTAATGCGCCGATTAGTGATTTGATGGATGAATACGATTCAAATGATTTGTGGTTCGTTGGTTGCTTAATGGGGCTGAATATTCGAGCGAATCGTAGGACAGTGTTCTGATCAAATTGTGATTGTGTAAGGGAATTTATTTTTAAAATCTGGTCGAGTCGGGTGTTGGAATTTCGTGCTGGTTTTATTAAATTATTTAGATTAAGCTACCGGACGGTAGATGGCGGGAGTGTTTGTTTTGAAATGCAGAAGAAAAAAAAAACATTCTGGTCAGTGTTCACAGCTGTTTGTTGTTTTTTGTCCTCTGTCAGATGAATGCTGGAGCAAAAACGAGACGTTGGTGGGTTTATCCTCTGAATCTCATCATAACGATAAGATATTCATACTGAATTTGCGTATTGGGACGCACATTTGGTCATCCGGGATGTTAAATGCTAACTGCGCATCTGGATATATATATATTTTTTTTAATAGCGCGCATTCAAGGATTTAAAAATACACTAAATGTGAATGGAGATAAGGATGCAAGTTGGTCTTGAATGTCTGTAGGTTATGGATAAACAAGAAACAAAGAGCTCAGGCTCAGCTCAGCTCGAAGGTACCTCTGTGGGTAAACTGATAATTATAAATAGCGGGGGCCGAAACGTTTTTGACAATTTCCTCAAATCACTTCTAGTGGAAATAGCAACAGAACAATGTAAGGCAAGGGAGAAAACTTAGTGTAAAATATAAGTCTTATAGCACGGTTTTGTATCCTATCTATCAAGTGCAGAATGCACCCGATTAGATCTAGACGTTGTATTCTGGGCCAACGAAAAAATTAATTATGTTTTCTAAGTTATATTCAATAGGTCAATATGCTCCATTATTGTTGACAATTATTCGCCATTTTTTCGGTAGTCATAATGCTATAGGTGAAGATTGCCTACCGAAATTTCGAGATGTTCTTAGTAGAGTTGAGAATTACTCGTTTGACGATTTAGAAGTACCTGATGGTAGACGGTTCACTTCTAGTCTCACCAAACACACTTAACACTTTCTGCGATATCAGTCTTGGCTTCTCAAAAGCGCCTCATTCTTTGCGCACGATCTTTGGCGATTCCGATTGTCGCATATGACCCAGTTTTCATCACCGGTTATGACTTGTTTTAGAAGTAGATCGAGATCATTGCAGATCTTTACTTTGTCCATTATGTTCTTCGCTCTCAATTACTGAGGAACAAATTTTTTGTTTTGTCGAAACAGAACTTGCACAATGAACTAGTCCATTGAACTCCTTGCATATTACTTTTACTGAAATTTCTTAGTCTTCCGATTCTTTACAATATAGTTCGTCACCATCTCGATTGTGTATATCGCCGCTTGAAAAATAGAGGTGAGTTTTCCTATCGAGAAATCTAACATTGTCGTAGTCCAAAAAGCCATCAACCATCCTAAATCTTTTCCAGAGCCCGTATATATTCCTTTTCTGGCTCAAATTCTTCTCCAAACCATGCCTAAGCATATGGAAAGTCGAATTCGTCTTTCTCCTCAAAAGTGATTGCATCAGACGACGTGTCCAGATTCAAAAGACTGAAGGTCACCGAAACTCTATTGCGTGTTTTACTAAAAACCACTTGTTTTTAATTAGAAGACGGTTTTGCAGCCCATGCAGCCCACGATACGGAGAGATTGGAATCCCTCAGTGCGTCTAGAGCAGAGCCAAGTGTAAATGCTGTAGAAAACATCTATGTGGCCAAGACAGACCGTTCTTTGGAGTCAGCTAAACGAAGCAATGATATATTTTCGTGAAACCTTGTTCTACCAGACGACTGACAGATATAATATAATTGGTCTTATCATAGCCATATATTGTAGATTCCCATGTTTTGGTGACATCTTCTTAAACTGCCAGGTGAAACTAAGTTCATTATGGGTAGTCTTTGTTCTCACTGTTCTTTACAACTTGACGGCGAGACTGCACCGGCACGAGGTGCAAACTGACTGTTCAGTTTCCTTTCTCTCGTAAAGAGAACAACCTAAGTTTTGAAAGGAATGACTGAAAGCTCATTTCTAATGCACTAACCGTCAATCACGTCGCCAGACAAGATTCAACAGATAACAGCTACGCCGCCTGTGGGACAACTTCTGCTTATCCACAATCAGTGTCCAATTCTACAAAAAGAGTGACACGTCTGGCCGAGTTGCACATGAAAAAATTTGCATTGTCGTAGGCCCCCTCAATGTCGATAAAAATGCAAAACGCCCACTCCTTGTCGAGTGCACCTTTAGTTCTGCCCATCAGATTCTGAAGCACAATCTCGCTGGAGTTGGTAAGAGAAAGCTGTGGATGGATGTTGTGGACCCACTTTGTTGTCTCGCTAGCTCTGATAATCCTCAGTAAATAACTCCGATAATCACTTAGTAAAGCAGCCCTCAGTCTAAAATCTTCTCGGGCTAATTCTAATTTTCGCTCACTATTATTAAAGCCAAAAATCTTAACCTCAATAGTCCGAGGCCCTTGAGTAAGTGCTACGGCGATTGTTCTCTCTTGTGCGTCGTTGATTAAAGGTGTAGTATAGCTAAAGTGTAGTCATCATCGTTTACGGCTGTAAGCGGGTTTCCATATATAGTTGCACCGCTGTATGGGAACCTCACCAAGGAAGTGGCCCTTTGGTCTTACTCTTGTAAGACGAGCTGCGTTATTTGCCGCTTGACTCCTCTATAAAAGAACAAAAACTCTACTTTTGGGTCTATCTGCAGCAGTTGTTTTTTGTGTTAATCGACGAGTCGTCTGATTGCTAGTTGAGGGGAGCTGACGTGCTCTATCACCCTCAGCTGCAGCCTCATTAACTATGTTGGTTTGTAATCTATTTGTAAGATTACTAGTGCTGGTTGTGGTGGAGGTAGCTGCAGTCTTTTCGGAGTTCCTTATAATGAACCTCAGCTTACCAAAACGGAACGCGACGTGTTCTTTTAGGTCGTTTAGCCGTTTTATCGCACTGTCATTTATAGCAAAGACGAGATCTCTCTCTTCTCAATCCGCATTTATCAATCCGGGATGTTACTCCTCAGTCATTGGAGTCGTCGGATTGGGTTCGTTCGAGAGCACATTCCCTAGAGTTACCTATTTTTAATGCTTGTTTGAACAGTGAATTTGCGATTGCACGGGCCATACGTAGTCTGCAATATCAAACGGAGTTCATTAGCCATGAAATAACCACCGCTGCCCGGCGGTATCCTTTTGTCAGCTAGTCTTAGGGATGACACATGGAAGACAAAAACAAAGCAGCTGAGCTTAGTAATAGTGTTGTAAAAATCAGTTTTTTCTATAAACGGGATGTCTATTATAATCACTTAAATTTGGTATTAAACGAAAGAACAGAATGTTATGATCACAAATATATATGTAAGTGACAGACATTTGACGCGCATATGCTGAAAATCACTTTATAAAATACATACAAGTTAATAGAAAACAAGCTATTGTTTTGTACAGTTAATGTGAATATAAGATGGTTTTAGAAATAGCAGTAAAGATGCGATACCACGGGCTATGGCAATCATTTAGACTGTCAGTCTTCATTTCACGGACTTCATCAGATTTAAACTTTTTAATTTTCCGCTGTTTTAAAATTTGAGAGCACTTCTCTTATGTTTGTTAGTAAACAAAATAATTTTTCCAATGAATATTCTTTAAGTTTTTAATATTCATATTAAAAATGAAGTACAACTTGGTGCTTGCTGAAAAATTGCTGTGGGCTCTTACACTGCTGTGAGCATTCTCTTGTACCGATGTTATTTGCATTTGAAACATACGTACTCGTAGCTACTTAATCATTGTTAAATGTCTTTTTAAAAAGCTTTTGGACTCTAATTTTTTGATCCATTCCTTATTAAATATTGAAGTGGTAAAAAGTTAAACGCTTGTACGCGTATAGAGTGATTTGTTGTCTATGATGGTCATTTGTTTCCACTTAACTTTAGATCACTATCTGTCTATACATATTTATTATATTAAACAACGATAACAAATAGTTTGCTGCCTTAATGCATACTTTGGCGAATAACAATTTGACGTGTAGAAAACATGCAGGTTCACTGCACGTACACTTCAAGACTACAAAACTACCGCAAACTTGATTGTTATCGCGCTGATATCGTTCGTACAAATATCGTGATCGCGATTCACTTTATCATTCTTGTCTACGTACTCGTTCCTGTTTTCGCCGTTGTCCACAAATATAGTACTCCATGTGGTTTTATTATTCCAGAACATCCTTCATCAAACAACCTTGCATTGGTAGATACTTTTGCTGTCGTTATATTCGCAGGTAACCACAACACGCATTGCGTTCAAATAAAATATCTAACTCCAGTTTAAAAACAAGTAATAGATGTGCTGCATATCAATTGATTTACTGTATAGTCATTAGACACTACACAAAACAAACGACAAAAACAAAGGTGAACTTAAAGCGCACAAAGGGTTTAACGGCTTTACACATATATTTTTGATGGAACATATGTCTGAAAGGTTTATATTGAATCTTATGAGTTCCACTGCATCCATTTCAAAATACAAAACTGCTACTTATTTTGTGATGAATGAAGATGAAGAATGAAGAAAATTAAAATGAAATCTAGCAAATTCTTCAAAGAAGTTGTGGTCCAAGGAGAGAAACTTATGGAACACCATGTGTTGGGAACTTATTATTTTATTGCTAATATCGTAAAGAGCGATAATTGAAAAGAATTTTTGAAGCTCGTAACCTTTACCTGAATGAGCAGAAGTTGCAAATATTTTTCGGCTTTTAAGATCGGCAGCTTTATACTTCATATATACTCATATCTGGCGAACCTTTGAGCTTTCTTGCTTGGATTGGAGCATTCTTTTATCCTCTATGGCCTGGGCTCGCTTATTATTATTTTATTACTAATATCGTAAACAAACAATAACTAATTGAAAACAATTTTTGAGCTCGTAACCGTTACCTGAATAAGCCGTTGTAAATTAGCAAGATCCACTCTTAATTTCCGGCCCGTTATAATTCACACGTATAAAAAACGCAAATATCGACAATACTAAACAGAGCCGGGAAAAGGCTTTTCTCGCTTCAGTTTTCTCTTTCCCTTCTAATTGCTGTCTGTATGTCTTCACATATAGCTTTTGTTTTTTGCTGTTGTATTTCTTGCCATGTGACGTCTTTGGTTCTTCTGTTTTTTTCGGGGTATACGAGGGCTGTTTGATGAGTACCCGGATTAGAAATGGCAACGCAGCTTTTTTAGGTTTGACATTTTATTTTTCAATATAATGCCCCTTCCTCCTTTCTCCGTCTTTGGAGCACGTTCACCGGGTAAAACTTATTGTTTCGATTATTTTTTGGTCTCTGGTGTGTATCAATGAATCCACGTCTTATCAAGGGTCACGGAACGACGCAGAAACTCCTCCGGATTTCGATTAAACAGAGCCAAACACGTCTTTGAAGTGGACTACGATTGCGCTTCTTCTCCAGTGTGATCAAACGCGGCATTCATCGCACAGACAGCTTTCTTATGCCCAAAATCTTATACAGTATATGGCTAACGCATTCATATGATACCTGCTATCTCAGCCAACTCGGGAATTTTTACTTGGTGGATTACGGAGTAATACTGCTCTGTTTCCATGGTCGCAAAACACACTAACACGATATTTTGAAATGGCTGTCAAGACAAAACTAAGCATCAGATTGTCACCGAATTTTGACAGGCGGGTTATAAAAATTTATACTAAATGATGGTACTAAATGATTTTGGCTCAGTAGCGCCACTTATCTTCCAATCCGGGTACTTATCAAACCGCTCTCGTAATGTTGAACGTTCTTTTTTTTTTTTGTTATTGGAAGACAAGTACAGTCTATATAAGCTTTTAAAAATCTCCGATGCAGACCTGTCTTCAATCACTTAAGCATAACAAGGTTTTCGGACTAAATGGCCCCTAGAGCTATGTTATTTATTGCAGCAGGAGGTAAAGGGTGATTCATCGTAAGGTTAGATTTATAATGTAAAATAAAACACATAAATTTGAAAGTGTACTTACAATTTTTACTATCGGTTAAAAAAACAATTCATGGCATTTACTTTTTGAATAATAATATTATGTAAATGTTGGCCACGACTACGTCTGAGGTGGTCCATTCGGAAGGTCCAATTTTGGGCCACTCGTTCGAGCATAGCGACTGGTATCTCGCGGATAACGTGAATAATGTTGGCTTCCAAAGCGTCAATCGTAGCTGGCTTATTCCTGAAGACCTGAGACTACATATCTCCAGAGAAAATAGTCCAAGGGTGTGATATCGCACGATCTAGTTGGCCAATTTACCGTAGCAAAATGTAAAATTAAGTGCTTACCGAAATGATTTCTCAACAAGTCCATTGTTTCACGCGCTGTATTGCTCGTAGCACCGTCTTGTTGAAATCAGAGCTCACCGAGACCATGTGCTTGAATTTCAGGAAGTACATAGTCCATTAACATGGCGTGATAACGCTTATCATTGACGGTAACAGTCTGATTTGCCTCATTCGGGAAGAAATATGGACCAATGATTCCACCACACCATAAGCCACACCATACCGTTGTTGGTACTCTTCGAGTTACTTATCAGCCCAAATATGGCAATTTTATTTATTAACATATCCATTGAGCCAGAAATGGACTTCACAATAAAACACCGGATTTTCATTGAGTTTTTCCAGAAAATGACGCAAATTCAAGTCGCCTGGCTTCAATTCTTGCACAAGTTGAATTTTGTACGCCTTTAGGTCGAGATCCTCACGTAAAATACGCCAAGTCAAGCTGCTGAGAACGACGACGAATCTATTCCTCACGGTCTTCGCGTACACTCTCTTTACTACGTGCTGGATGTGGTCTAACCGGTCAAGTATCATCCACTAAAGAAAAATGGGACTCAAATTTGCGAATGGTATTGGTAATATTGGTTTCAGTGGTTCGATTATGCGGACAATAAGTTTCTCGAATCGCACGAAAAACATTTCTCACAGAACGCTGATTTTCGTAATACAGCGTAACAATTTGGAGACGCTGTTGTGGTGTGAGTCTTTCCATGATGACTTGTCAAACGATACTGAACAAAAATGGCGAACCATAGCAGTCACGCGTAATCTGTCAAAAAAGCCTATTAAAAATCAAACCTCACGATAAATCACCCCTTATTTTCGTAGAGAGCCTACTGTCTGATTGGACCCTATCAGTGCGTATCTAGACCGGGTAAGTCCATAATTGGTCAAATATTCACAGAACGACAAAAGAGGTTCAAATCGATAAACACCAGGTTTTTATCGGTTTTTACCACAGCATCTTAGGAGATGAACTATACAAACCATGTCCAGCTTTCGAATCCCTGCCAAACTTGTCAAATTGTGCAGAATGATGCTGGAGAATGCTGCTCTGTAAAAGTCGAAAGCAATCTTACCGAGACCTTTGTAGTCAAAAAGCGTTCATGTAACTTTTAATATAGGGTTTTCCAATAGGGACTTGACAACTTTGAATTTAATTTGTGAACGCACTCTTTCACTAATCATCAAACTGTCACTGTCAATTTATTCAGTAAACTCATTTTCATCATGGTAAAGTACACTAACGAGCAAACTCTGTAAATTATAAAAATTTTCTAAAGATATTCGGAGTCGGTGACTGCAACTTTAAGAGCGTTAACTCCAATTTTCGGTCGTAATTTTCGCCCTAGTAGACAGGCAATAACAAGTTTAGTGCAAAAATTTGAGTCTACATATTCGTTGTGTGATGTTGCCGTATCAGTGAGACAACGGGTTGGTCGAATGTGTCGAAATTATCGCTGCCGCTCAGACGTCCATAGCAAACGATCCAAGTCAGTCAATTGTACGGCGTTCTCAAGAATTGGGCTCAGACCATATTATGGCGTATTTTGCGTAAGGATCTTGGTTTACACCCATATAAGATCAAGCTGACTCAAGAATTGAAACAGATGGATCATTTGAAGCGACGTACGTTCTCCGATTGGGTTCCGGAGAAGATGCACCAAGATGATGAATTTCATCGCAAAATCATCTTCAGTGACGAAGCTCATTTTTGGCCCAATGGGCTCGTCAATAAACAAAATATGCGTTATTGGTCGGGTGAAAACCCACATGTGCTTCATGAATCAACACTTTATTTGTTAACTGTTTGGTGCGGTTTGCATGAAGGCGGCGGTATTGGGCCATATTTTTTCGTCGACGATAACAATCGTCACGTTACTGTGAATGGTCAGCGTTATCGCGCCATGATCACCGATTATTTTGGCCCGAATTGGAAGATATGGACTTGGACGACATGTGGTTTCAACAGGATGGTGCCACAAGCCACACAGTCGATTTATTGAAGGGTAAGTATGGTAAGTGTGTTATCTCAAGACATGGGTCAGTCGATTGGCCGCCTCGTTCTTCTGTGGGGCTACGTTAAGTCATTGGTTTATGCCAACACGCCGTAGAAGTTGGAAAAGTTGAGAGCCAACATTGAACGCGAAATAGCGTTGAAAATTGGGTCCAACGAATCGACCTCTGCAAACGTGCCCGCGGTGGCCATATGAACGAAGTCGAGTTTCATTCATGTTTTGATTGTACTTCAAGCCAATAATAAAGTTTTTGAAATATCTCAAATGGTTTGCCTTTTATTTAAAAAGAAAGTTGTCAAGTCGTTATTAAGAAACCCTATATAATACTCACAATGTCGACCAATATGATAGAACGTCACAAATAAGGAAGGATTTTGTCTCTGATAAAAACACATTATTATAAATCAAACGAAGAGTTACACTAGCCGATTGAATAATAAGGCCTCGTCAAGAAGTACTGAGGGACTCTATTATCCCAGTCCTGTTCTATTGCACAGAAGCATAAAAGAACACTATGAGCTGCACAGCGACATTCATCTGGTTAAAAATCTGCACATCAGTCGCCTGAGATTGCTAGGAGGGATAATGTAATAGAGGAATACCTTAGGTGGCGAGCAAAAGTGGAAGGTGACCTTAAACTTGAGGAAGTTAGTCAAAAATCTCGGTAACAGGAGTTGACGGTCGGACTGTAACATCATCTTAGTAAGTAAGTAAGTAAGTAAGAAATAAAGAAAACTTGTGTTCAATTTGTTCACGGTCACCACTTTCGCAAGTGCTACTTGAAATGAGTCAGACGTCACATGTCAATCTTTTACTGTATAAATTCTAATTCGGACTTTAGACATTTAGCCACATCCTCGGAGAAACTGTTAACGTTCTCGAAACCAATCATTGTCAATCGAATCAATTTCACAATGACATAACGATGTTTGACTTCATTATACTAAACAATTCAACAAAATACTCAGCTTAAAGCAACGGCACTTTCTTGGTTTTAACGCAAAGGAATTTCCCTCGAATGATTCAAGCTGCACAAGACCCTCAACAAAGCAAATCTAGCTTTCAGCTGAATCGCTCCTAATAACAATTGTAAATATTCTGCAGAAAAATCGATGTAAACAGCATTGTATGATACTTGTGTGTGGTTTTTGTTTAAGAACCTCAACCAAAGAAATCAAATAAAAACAAGACAGAAGAAAAACAAAACAACTAGAGAAAATAGAAAAAATAGAAAACAAGAAAACTCACATTACCCCAACATGTAAATAATTGTCGACGACATAAGAACGCGTCGATTCAATTAGTAATTCTGGAAACGACCGATGTCGTCGCTTGCATTTTAATGTGATTAAATCCCAGTATAGACGCCTAGATCTCTCCACACCTCTTCCATCTCATCGGTGCGTTGCAGCGAACGGTGTGGTGCGTATTTGTTTTCATTTTATCATTTAACCAAGTGTATACTTGAACTTTGTAATTACAGACATCACTGCGTAGGGTTGGTGCAGCAAACAGGACTCTTGCACGACATCATAGTCATATATACTCGTACATATGATGAGTAATAGAGAGTCAAGAGCCCAGCAAAATTGGGTTCCCCTTTCTGTCTACAAGATGGAACTGAATGCCACAAAAATCACATCTCTTCTCTGGAATGAGCTCAACTGCATTTGTTTAGATGTCTTCTTCGGAGTGCCGACGTCATTTTTTTCCTCTGACCAGTTTCAATATTCTTCTCGTCATCATGGCTAATTCATAAGTAAAAACTTCTGACGATGGAAAAATGTTCGCACATATTTGTCTCTTCAGATACAACAACTTCAAAAGTAAACAAGTTTTTAATCAATTCCCAGCAGTAGTGTAAAGACTTAAACAGTTTTTTTTTTTTTTTTTTGTTGTACGAGTATCACTATCTATCGAAGCTGATTCTATGGGAAAATAGATTTCTCCACCACGAAACGAAACGATGTGCAGCGTGCGGTACACTGCTGTAAATATAATCAACAGCCACAAAGTATGGTCTATAACGATGAGAGAGTATTTCTCGAGTGATTATGATTAGCGACAGTACCCGTATCTATGACCATCGATGGTCATCAATCCAAAATGTACACGATACCAGACACGCATACCAGACCATAGATGCTGCAGGTAACTTCCTCTTCTATCTTTTGTCCTGCTCGCCATATATGTGTATGGATCCGTACACATGTACGTGAGCTACTCCATATGAGGCTCCGCAATGTGCGTTCGCAGAATTTATCATCATTCGGGGTTAGGAGTGCACTATAAATCACGATGGCAACGTTTTCGCTTCAAACTTGGTGGTGATGTATGTCAGGTGACTTCTTCCCAGGACTGACTTTCAAAGATTGGACTTAAGCCAATTATCTGTAAACGTTTACATAGATACAAATAAGTTCATTTTGAATTTGTGATGAGTGATTTCTGATATTTTTCCAACACATATTATGTACGTGTGTAAGCACGCACCCGGGAAGAAAATTCACAACCGAAACGAGAAGGTGGAACAGAAGCAAGAGAGAAAATTGCTACTGCCAATTTTTACTTATTGTGTAATGCAACACTGTACTATGTACACCGTACAAGTCTCAGTCTCACGTTCCCGTAACTGGACCATTAAAGGCCTTAAGAGATCGTTAGATTCATTTGTTATACTTTTGTGAAGAGAGTAAATTACACTTAATTATGATTTATAGTTATTTTATGGTGCTTATTGATTTTCTTTTTATGTGCTTTTCTCGTTATATTGCCTGGTTCGGTTGCCGCTCTTGCTTGCCTGTTGAAGTCTCACTATGTAGCTGGCTTCACAGATATAATCGTGGTAAAATTCGTGAAATGAATTTGTAATTAAGTTGGCAAAGTTTTCTTTTATTCTTTTTTTTTTTTTTTTTTGTTATTCTGCGATGCCTCTCCTCATTTTCACTCGCTCAATGATCTCTAAATGTTCTCAAGCAATTATGGTTATTTTGTGAATTTTAATTCGTTGTTTTTGCAAACTATTTTCTTTAGACTGCATACTCGTACACACTTTAACAAATTTAGTCCTTCCGGACATTTATGCGACATATTGTTGACAAAGTTGAGAAGAATGACTTATGAAGATTAAGTTGAATGGGTCTGAATCTAATTAGCTTGATTGCTTTCCGGGGCTGATATAATCGTATATTTAAATCAAATTGCTGAGGACGTTCCACTGCTTTATTTTTAATTTTGGTACTGAGTCATAGTAGATAGTTTGGAATGAGAGGTACCAATCAAGTGGATCAGCCGTCTCGGCATTATTTAATTTAGATTAGGAACAATGGATTAGGGGAAATAAAAGATTTGGAATGCAATTTCGCTTGTTAAGAAGGAGACGTGGCTTCAAATTGGTCATTCTTAGAATCACATACGTTGAATTTTGTTGTGTTGCTTAGGCAATTGCTTGGTGGATAAGGTTTAAATAATCATTTCGTTTCCAGAAAGGGTGCTTATTCAAAACTGGGGTAACATCACAAACTTTTAAAAAATTTCATTTTAAGTAAGATGATAATGGTTTAAAGAAAGACTATCATTTACTCCATCCCATCAATCACTAAGCTGATGAAAATCAGTCTTAGGACGTATCATACGTATGCGCTTCTACATCCGATTCTTACTAAAAGCTTTTTTAATCTGGGGCCTATAACACAATAACGCAAAAGATTACAAGCTAACGAGCACTTGTTGGAGTAAGACCAATTTTGTTTGACAAATGTCTGTAATGTTCGAACTTTAAACAGACCGCATGCAGCTGAACAACTTGCAGAGGCGATGGAATGCCTTTATTGGCATGAAATTTTTGTGGTTTTAACTCCAGAATAGTAAACATTGACATTTTTGGTGCTATGTACAGTGGGAGAGCAAATTTGGAAACGACCTTGAGCTAATTGACTTTGCTGCTATAGTTAGCCATGTTCGCAAATGAGCATGGAGTCTGTCAGCCTAGTTGATCATGTTGCGATCGACGCAAGAGAATCCTCCAGTATTATACCATAGATGGTCAAACAATCCGAGTAGGAAATATAATCATTTACTCAGACCACTACGTAGTTGTGAACGGCTGCAATCACAACAAACTGCCAGAATCTTAATCTTGCCGATCACGTATACCTCAATCGTATCCCTAGCCTCATTACAACTTGCATTAACTGTTGTGGCATCGACGTCAAGAAGCAATGCCGCAATTGTACTAGGTCTCATCCACTCATCCAACCGCACTAGTTTGATGAAGATTGCATGCAAGCACATTGAGCAAAATAATTCACTTGCGAAGCATAGTTTTACTAAAAACGATTTACAACAGTTGTCAAGCTATAAGACCCGAAATCAGACCTGTAGACCAGACAATTCAGATATATAGTCACAGTCGATGATGAAGATATGGAAAAACCCTTCTGCAGACACTTAAATCTCAGAGACGATTGATACACCGCTGTCAGACAGAGTGCGCTATCCAATTTGTGCGATAGAAGACAGAATTTCTGTCCATCCGCACTGTGTGACCAATCCACAAGTAAGAGGCCCTTCTAAACTACGCCAACTATAGAATCATGAAATCACGTACAAGATCTTGTCTGCTAGATTGGACGCCTTAATTCAATTGTCCATGTTTTGATTGGGCCCTATCCGTTGACCAAATTTGACCAAATATTTACCCTATGGCAGACCCTAAAGAAAACGTCTAGATATGCCTATAGATAATCCAGAATATGAAGAAAACGCCTACCTTTTTATCGATTTTGAGGCCGTAGCATCTATAGAGACGCCTTCCCATTTCATCGGATTGTGAAGAATAGAAAATGGTTGCTGCTCTATAAACACCGGCTGCAATGTTGCCTAAAACCTTGATGTCAAAATCGGTTTTATATAATGTGATGCTCCGTATTGTGGCTTGTTTAAACCCATACTTAAGAAAATCGTGCAAAAATATTAAGCCTAAATTAGACACACACGATTTTCCCGAAAACCACTTGGCTACGCCACATACATAATTTGATATCACTGGGAGAAACAATTGTACGTACAACATAACCAAGGATACGCTGTCAACAAGAAGACAGCCAATGGGGTATTCATGTATTTCGTCGATCAGGCAGGAAAATAAATGACTTACTCCGTGAGATCAAATCTGCATACTAATGCGTAAAAAAAAAGAAAATGATTATTTCGTCCTAAAAAAAAAAAAAAAAAAAAAAAAAAAAAAAAAAAATGGGTACAATGTATTTTATTCAAAGTATTTTCCACTGCTAGTCACGACTTTTTCCCATCTTTTTGACAAGAGACTAGTATCGCGGCGGAAGAACGTTTCGTGTTTTGAGATTATTCACGAATCGACCCAATTTTTGGTTTCTTTAGAAGACGTGAAGCGCTGCTTAGACAGGCCATGCGCCGTCGATCGGAACAAATTATAATCTGAAGGAGCAATGCCTTGTGAATACGCCCGTATTGTGATCGAGTCAGTGTATTTGATTGTAATGTTTTAGCTTTTTGATTCGCTTTCCACAGTTTGATGCAGATCATAGAGTTCGATATCTGCTCTTCCCGTGCTGTAGAACTGCCAGAATGTTCAATTCGTGACATTTAGCGTTTCAAAATTGTTCTGTCTTTCGTAGAAAAATGCTTGAAATCTTGAGTGATAAATTGTCTACTACTAGCATCTACCACGTTAGACCCAAGTACCTGCGACCTGATGCGGGAATGGGCCGGACTATACCCGGACGGGTATCTTCCTAAAGAGGAGTTAGGAAAGGAGTTGTCGTCCTCCAAAAAGTCACTAGCGCCATATCCTAGATCACCAATCCATGCTGCATTCAATTCCTGGTTCAGATTCTGGACAAAATTATTCCTGGGCATACTAAAATTCGATTTGGTATTTTTGCACTACCGAAATTAAATCAATAATCCACACAAAACAGAAAAGACATGTAATATAGATGAGACAGAGGGTTTTTTTGAAAGCCTCGTTCCATCAGAGAACTAGCGCGTGGGATATAATTGGTCCTACCAAAGCGGTGTAGACCCAAAGCACCCTTCTCAGTGAGAAGAACCATTTTTTGCGGAAAGCTCCTGTGCAATACCAGAAAGACCACAACGCCTTAAAGGTTTTCGATGCCATTCGATGCTTTATTTTATCTTATGAAGAGAAGAACGTCTAGGGCCACGTGGTTTAGAGCAGATTTTTGTTGGGTATGATCCAACAGACAGTACTGCTACATAAGCAGTGAGTCGATTAACATGTATTATAATTGCGGTCAATCAAGGTCTGATTCGCCCACATAGCTCTTACCCACAAAACTAGTGACTTGTCTACGCTTGTGGTCTAGCCGAGTTATCCATTTCGTCAAAAGTCGCATTGTTAAAAAAATTCTCAAAGTCTCTACAAATTTTCAAGTCGTATTCGTTCTTTTTCAGTGCGCCCACATGATTTCGGAAAGCAGTTTTGCGCGCATGAAGCTTGACCATTTTCTCACTGCTCTTGAATATAGAGGAAGTCAAATTGATAGAGCTGAAATTCTTGGCGAGAGTTCACTTCCGATTTTTTGTTTAAGGGCTTCTTTAACTGTTTGAAAGGGATTCAGCATGTATGCCAGTGTCAGGCAGGCTGTTACTAGCAGCTGGTCTATACTTTTTTGTAGCATGACTGGATATATGCTATCGGTGCAAGGTGACACAACCACGATCGATGGGAGATACAAACTGTGTGTGTTCTGTTACTCAATTCACTTGTAGATTCGGTGAAGCTGGGCGGAGGGTTTTCTGATCAGGCAGGCACGGGATTATAAATATGTGCCCCGTCAATACTATGCTTATTCATCGACTGTTCAAAACGCTGTTTAAATGCTTCTTCAATTCCCAGCGCGTTTGCTATATATAATTGTCATATAAGACGATCTCAAGGCCTAGTTTTGTATTAAAGATTGAAGTGTAACAGGAAAAAGTCATGTCTACATCCACCCTTTCTCCTTTCACAATTTTGAAATTGTCGTTCGATATCTATTAGATTTACTATACTCAAAACCTACACAGTTCCAAGTCATAAAACTAATTTTACGACTGACACTTTTACAGTCCCCCAAAAAGAAATTCAATTGAAATTAAACGAGTTCATAACCCACGAGTATACATTTAATAGCCACACAATCGAACAGTCCAAATCAAAAAGAACGTAAACGAATCATTCAATATAAAATCGACCGCGTACATTTATGTCTGTATTTTCATAAAATAAATCATCCACGAATGCCAAATTAACATTAAAAATCAACGTAATCACGCTCTTTAGCGAGTAAAACGCGTTCATCATCAAAACCTGACCATAGGAGCGGGTCCCATGTGCCAAAACCACCTCTTCATTTGGATGTTCGTCGTCATTACCGCTGTCGACGTACTTGTCAAACTGTAGATCATAAAATAATGATTTCCTAAAAAAAAAAAAATCGTACAAATTATTTAAAATTATAATTATTATCAATTCCCCTTCCAATCGCACGCCACCCTTTATGGGCAACGTTGTTAGGTTTTCTTATTCATTTTTGTTTATGTTGTTTCACACCTGAGACGAAGATTAATTTTTTGTATTCGTATGCTTCCTTCCTCCTGAACGAAAAAGTAGCAACCGATTGTATAATATGTATGAACATATTCGTGTAAGAAAAAGGGAAGAGGGACAGAAGATGAATAAAAAAAAAAGAGTTATTGCTGTTAAGGCGCCAAATGTCTGCACAAATCTGTCAAAAATCCAATGAACATTTTTAAAATTAATGACGAAAAGGGAACAGCCCTGAAGACGTGGCTTCGCTTCAACAGTACCCTGCACCGGACACTCTGTACGAATAGTTTGTGTCAAAATGAACAGCAACGAGTGCAACAAAAAGAGGCCCAAAAACTCGAACCCAAACGTAGGGCCTGGGTCAAACGGGCATAATTTTACTGATTTATCGTTGGTTATCGTTGGTTTTGTGATTGTTTTTTGTGTACGCTCTCCCACCACACCAGAGCACACCAAGGCACGCCGAAGCACACCAGAGCATAGTACACATGCGCCACGGCGTGCTCTGTGCATTTTTATTTCGTTTTCTTGAATCTTTTATGCATGCGAAGCCTCCCCAAATGGGAAACGCCAGAAGTTTGAGACTGAGAAGAGGAAGAAATGGAAATGAAAATGAAAACAAAAGCGCCAGAGGCTGCGTGTGAGGAGAATAATCATCACAAATGATTGATAAGTGGTGGAGAGAATTTGTGGTGCGTATTCTTTGGTGGATCACAGTAGTAGCAAGATAGCTACAAATTGCAATTAAGGCTAATTTAGGTGTCAGTTTGGTTGTAATTTGTTTAATGCCGATGAGAATATCCCCTGTTGTTCTTAATCACATGAGCAAAATTGATAACAGGTTATTTAAAAAATAAGAGAAGAATACAAATAAGCTGAAATAAAATATGTACAATTGTGGAAGGAAATGAAAATAAGCGAGGTAGCCGACTAAGCAACTTATGCATATGCGGGATAGAGCCTAGTCCGGCCTGTAAAAGTACCCTAGCCTAAAATATGAAAGCAAAAAGCATTATCCTAATCTTTTTTATTTTAATGATCATTTACTGATCCTTTGTCATCCCATAAGAAATCAAGAGTCCTCTATTATTTTGAGACGAATCTATTTACGACGACGAATCTGTAGAACTTCACTATTCGCTCCTTTCGATTCGATTCTCGAAATCATGAATCCATTTGAATTTTGCGCCATTTATGTGGTAGTGTTGCCACAAAAAAAAAAAAAATAAATAAATTACGGCTGACGAAACAACAATCGTTGTTGGGAATCGTTCAACATAAAACGTCGAAGCAGTTCGTGTTGCTGAGAATCCAGGAATATCAACTCGGCACCGTGGTCATAATTTGGACATTTCGAGAAGGCGCCTCTGTATTCTCACGGAAGATTTGCATGTTGATGGATACAGAGTGCAATTAGCTCAAGAACTGAAGTCTTCTGACCACGAACAGTTTGAATGGATTATGCAATAACAACAAGTGCTTGCTGATTGTTCGAGTGATTGTTGAAAAACAAATATCCACAACGTATCACTGTTTAGTGCGAATTTTGGACTGTTTAGATTGTCCGTTTGCAAATGGGTGGGGCCGCCTTGCCTTCCATGAACCTCACCTTGAAAGACTCAGGCGTTTTTTTCTCATTGCTCTTGCAATGTTTATATTTGAATCATGGATACCTGCATATACTTTAGTGGATTCATCCATATACCACTTGTTACCCTTAAGGTTTAGTGTCGGGCTTTGGGAGTCCCATGTTTGTCGATGTTGGAATCACTACGTTGAACCTCCTGTCGAATCATAAATTTTTTGGTATGCGCCTACTTACCGCACAGATTATCTCGGATTTAGAAATCTCTGGGATGAAGCTTACAAAGTCCGATTTTGCTGTGAGTTTATACAATAACAACCTGACTGTACTGAAGCTGATTTAGTGATTATTATATGGTGTTCGAACATGCTCTCATCGATCTGCGGGTAGAGTGATCAATACCCTCTGATTTGCAGTTTTTTGAAATGGAATCATAATTGGTAGAATGGAAACCTGACCTTTCCGAATCAAAGTTGGAACGATTTACTATTAGTGATGATCAATAAAGCAGACCTCGAGCGTATACTAGTTTTTTGTCTCCAGTATTCAGACCAAAAATGTGCCATTCTTACCCCAGGGCTCTTGGATAAAACCAAGAGCTATGTGGTTTTCGGCACAGAGTTTGCTGAGAATGTCTGAGATACCTTGGGCGCAGTGAAGGTTAGCCTGCATCGAGGGCGGTTAGGTTTGTTATCAGTAGTGTTAGTAGACTGTCCCCCAGGTCTATTCTCTGCAGTACCTACCACGTTTGTGGCCTTAAGTTAGATGGGGTTATTGGTAGCTGAAAACACTAGGTGCTTAGATTTTTTGACAGATGTTGGTGCCTTATCGAGCCTCCCTAATATTAAGCGCAGTCTACCGAATCACTAGTTTACGTGACGCTTATGGTCATTCAACCGCTTCATGGAACTGTCATTTATTGGAAGGACCATGTGGGCAAAATTTTGAGCGTCCACTCTTTGCAAGAACTTTCCCGTGTTTTGTGCGCCCAGGGACTTTGTTTCTGAGTATCCTTGTAGCCATACATTCCTCGGCGTACGTTATTTTACCTCGGATTAGTAATTTTTTTCTAAGTGATTCGATTCTTACGTTGCTCAAGTGCGGGTTTTAAGAGGGGACCCTTCATGCGAATTGATAGAGGATTTCTTCTTCCTTGTTTGAGACAATGGAAAAAGAAGCATCTTCGGGGCCAAGAGGTAGGTC
Source organism: Volucella inanis (assembly GCA_907269105.1). Lineage (NCBI taxonomy): Eukaryota > Metazoa > Arthropoda > Insecta > Diptera > Syrphidae > Volucella > Volucella inanis. Next base: position 23,398,247 of record OU026157.1, read on the forward strand.
TAGTTGGCTTTAGTTGATACGACCTCTGCCAACCTGCTTCTTTTTAACGCCGCTGCTCTATGAGCGTTCATATCAGCACATGTGCTTCCGACTGCATCTGCATTGCTTTTACACTGCTTAGGTCCTTTTTTCTCATAAGCTGCATCCTAGACATTGGTTTTTCTTCGTTGAGCCTCTTCAATCTTACCGTTTTCCTGATCATCCTGTCAAAAGTAACACTTTTACCAATGGTCTGCATATATTGATTTGCTCTTAACTGTAATAGCCTTAGTCTTTCAGGGAGTAAGTTGGCATCGTGGGACGCTACTAATTCATTCTCAAAACGACAAAAATTGTTGGAGTTATAAAGATTTTTTGACACATCCGAAGATCCTTGGATTGGGTATGGGCTTAAGGATTTACGGATAAAATAAGTACTGCTAAGCAGTTCTTAATCAGGATTTCCTCAAGGTTTAATTCTTTCATCTACTCCACTTATTCGCAAATGTTGAGGTGTTGCTGATTGTGGCACTATTACCTTACCTGTTCTCATCAGAATGCACTAACCTACTCCAACATCATACAGAAGAAGTTTTTTGCCATAGCATGCATCTAAACAATTCAAATCTTATACTTAGATTAAGATGTACTTCTGTCATTAGCAAAGGCAAAGCGGTTAATTTCTTATTTCTATTAACCATAAAAGAACTTATATGCACTTACGCTACAAGCGGCAATAAAATTTAACAAACTCATGCTCAAATATAAAATCAAAATTAAAAAGAAAAAAACGAAGCTCTTAAACATGAGTGTGAAAATCATTATTAGTTATTATACAACCTCACCTTCTATCACCGTTTCATAGATGTGCTGAATCCCTAATCGCATCCTAAGAAACTGAAACAGCACGAACTACAAGTATAACCGTCGTTCTAAGGCGTCAAAATTATATAAAACCCAACACCTTTTGTTTGGCTCCTTGTTCTCGTATTTACCCCAAGGGTACAAACACCATCATCACTGGAACGCATCCGAGAAACCATTCCCTTGTGCTTTAACGTCTTTTCGTGTGCATTTGGCGTTCTTTAAGTGCTTCCCGATGTAGTCAAAGTTATACAGCCAAATCCACTAGCGACTAAAACTTCAAGGAATTCTCACTGTGCTTATTCTTTCATTTCGTCTTTCTGTGTTGAGTTGCTCCTCACCATGCTGGGCGATTCCGTGTTTAAGATATGCCAAGAACCTGAATACCGTCTGCCTCTGCAGCCTCTTGAACCTCTTGAGTCTGTGCGTTGAAGCATTCCTTTTCCAATACGGAATTCTCTTTCTGGCAAAAACATAAAATACCTTTTATGCGGGGCTGTGATGATCTCGTTTGTTCCAAAGTTACGAGTACTACCAACATCATTCCATAGGTCCTCTTCGGCTATATGTGGTTATGTGCGATGGTAACGACATCCCAGAGATTCCAACCACATTCGAATTCGGAAAAACAATCCAACGTCGACGAGGAAGACTGTGCTCTGTGTCAAACCATTGCTGGTGGAACACCATCCATGAAGTAAAATCTCTTGTTTCGGTTAATTTGACCATTTCGTAGTCGTCCTCGTCGTCATCATCGTTGTCGTCTTCGTTGTTTCCTACCACTCTCGCTCTTTCACTAGATGGTGGTTCTTGGTCAAGAGAATGCACTTCGATTCAGAGGTAATGCATTCTGGTACAACAAGAGAATTTTAAGTGGACCAGACCAGCAAAGAGATGATTGCAGAGCGAACACACAAATGATTTTAATGCATACGCCAGGGTAAAGCAAACTAAGGTAAGACAAGCCCTTATATTGCCTTCAACTTTTTTCCGTAAACGCATTGAAATTTATGTGATTGTACTGGAAGAATTTTTAATTAAACAAAAGAAAAGGAATAGACCCAACTCCATCACCTTTAACATTACCACTAGCACCACCGATTTAGAAGGGCGAATTGAAATGAAAATTTAGCCCGCCAGACGAAAAAACACAAAAATTTAATTTCGTATTCACAGCCAAGGTGTTTGAAGACACCTCTTTCATGTGTTCTCTCGGCATAGATTGTGGCTTCTTTTGAAATATATTTTGGGTTCGTTTTTATGTAATCGTAAGCGGACATTCGGTCGGCCCGGTCGGTCGTCTTGAAGAAGAAGAAAAGTGTCACACAAGAGAGAATACTAAGCACGACAGATAGGCTGACTGTTGTCATCAACTCAATTCACAGAAGACAAACACCACACCGAAACTACTCGTATCCCGAACGAAGAAATCCCTTTGATGGATTAATGGCATTTTGGAAATGCAACTATTTAAGGAATACTAATTGGTACGAATGGTTAGGTCTTTTTCGGGAACTTGGTATGTGACACGATATACAAAAAAAAATTACAAAGAAAACTTTGAATTTTTATGAGATCTTTGATCTTTCGAAGGGGAGATGTAGTTCTTGGACACACAGTACCTTTATATAACACTTTGTCGGCATGTATTATGCAACAAGTGCTTCTCTACTTGTTTCAATTTGTATTCAACCGATGTTCAGTCACAGTTCACAGGTGATGGTGATTGTCTTGCCCGTGAATATGGCAAAATCTGTAAATTTTGGATGAAAAGATTAGAAAGAGTAAACCTTTGCATACTCCATTTCTCGTTGACTTCTATTTGATACGTGACATTTATGTAACATTTGCAGGTAATAACCTTTCTGCTTTAACTGTTTATAATGATGGAATGGGGTGACACCCACAAATGAAACAATGAAAAAGGCTAGATTTTTGGAAACCAATTCGCCTACTTTCGTGTATAGTACTGTGAAATTCTTCGGGACACTGGATGAGTTTAAGATCGCCTAAAATTTGTCTGTTTGCGCACTTAAATCACTCCAACTGACATCAAAGACGTGTAATATTGATTCAGATGGTAACCGCTTCCATCATAGAAAATCGTGTCGGGAAAGGTGAAATTTTCGCAAAAATCCATGCGATATCCATACGCAAAGAATTTTTATTACCAAGAACGTTTTCAAAGTTGAAGAATCGTTCATTAAACAGAACGATCAAATATGAGGGCTGTTTAATGAATACCCGGATTGGAAATGGCAACCTAACTTTTTTAGGTTTAGGTTAATATAATCCCCTTTCAACTCGATACACTTTTCCCAGCGGTGCTGAAAATTTTTTTTAACCCCTCCGTATACTACTTTTGCTGGCCTGCAAAATACTCTTCCGCGGCGGTGATGACTTTATCGTTCGATTCGTAGTTCTTTCCGGCGAGCGATTTTTTAAAGTTTGGGATCCGGGGAATACGGAGGATAGGAGAGCAATTCGTAGTGCAATTCGACCAATTTGGCTATGGCGAATGCAGCGGTGTGATTTTTTTTGCCAAATTTGGTCGTTTTTTCTTCAAATCGGCGTTGAATCGGCCTAGTAAATTGACGTAGTATGCTTCTGTAATTGTTTTTCCTTTCCAATAATTTAACGTGGATCACACCTCGCTCATCCCAAAAAACAGCGGCCATCACCTTTCTGGCCGAAGTCACGGTCTTCGCCATCTTTGGAGTACGTTCACCAGGTAAAACCCATTGTTTCTATTGTTCTTAAGTGTCATGTGTGTATAAGTTCATATTTCATCGACGGTCACGAACCAAAGTAGAAACTTCTCCGAATTTCGATTAAATAGGGTGAAGGTCATGATTTAGCTTGAGCAAATGCGACAACCATCGCGCGGACAACTTTCTCATGACCAAAATCTCGTGCAGGATGTGGCCGCCAATACGAGATCATGGATTTTTTTCCTTTGGTAACAATTTTTGGGACATGGGCGCGGTTCATCAAAAACCGATGTGCCGCCACGGCGAAGCTGTGCGAACCAATGGTAAACGGTTGTATGTGAAAGTAAATGGGTCGCATACACACCATCGAGAATCCTAGCGGTATTTGCCACTCAAAAATAAGAATCGGATCACGGAGCGATACTGCTCTTTTACCATGGTCGTCGAAAACACTAACACGATGTTTTGAAATGGTTGTTGAAACAAAACTAAGTGTCTGAATGTCACCAAATTTTGACAGGCGGGTTTAAAGAGGTTATAATCAATGGTGGTACACTCATTTTGGCTCAGTAGCGCCACCTATCTTCCAATACCCGGGTACTCATCCAGCAGCCCTCGTATATGCTTGCACATCAAGAAAAGTGTAAAAACTCATTTCGATGGTGGAACGTGGTCACCATCCCGTATCAGTAATGGGAGTGAGTTATGACAATGCTACCGATTTTATTTTTGCGAGAACGTTTATTTTGGTGAACGTTTATCAAATAACTGTTTTAAAAGTCGTTGTAAAGCCGTTCGACCAAACAATGTTAGTAAACATGGAACGGACATTTTAAAAAAACGTCTGCTCTATCTCTAATTAGCAGTCCAGACCCAACTCAATTTAAAGAGCATGGTTTGCTTTTAAAGTGAGCCCTTGTCCCGCCGTGGGAACTTTATCATGCATATGGTGTATACTGCGATTGTTTGGCCAAAGGAGCCCTAACGAAAATAGCTTACTTGAGAATACAGTTATATCATCTTATTGAAATGGTTGCGTACTTAAACCAAACGGACCAAGCCGAAAATCTTAGGATACAAATGCAATTGGCTTTTCAGATGAGTCCGTGTAAATGTGAGAAATAACAGCCGCAATTCCATGAGATGATGCGTCAGTGCCTTAATTTGTTCTATATTGCTGCTATTACAATAATTAAGCTTACCAGTGAAAGCTTCTAGCTTCTTAAGATTTTGATGGTGTGGAAGATTACGAATGGCTTTACTACGGGAAACTGATTATCAAATTCTTGTCTTATCAATACATGTTTTAACATGATGACTTTGATTTAGACTTAAACTTAAAAAGCTGAAAAAGGTCACTAAATTTGTTTGCATTTATCTGATCAAATCATTTTTCTTTTGGTCCCAACTTCTATATTGAGCTCTCATTGCTTTTTGGACCAAATTTTCGGATGAACTTCGTTGAACAAAAACGACTAATTGTCTCTGTTCCCACTAGATCACCGAAATCAAGCAGTGTTGGGCGCGGTAAGTACGTATGTGGGGGACCACATGGGAACTCAGTATTCCGTGTGCTGTTGACAAAACGCGCCACATGGGCATAATACCCCGGCGTTAAATTAATTTGTATCGTTCCCTTGATAATAATAATAATAATAATGTCTCGGTTATCCATGGAATATCGAATATTAATACAAAAGAATTAACTGTTGTATACAATTTCTATCCTTAAAGGTTTCTTGATGGTTTCAAGTAGTACTGTGATCAGCTTTCTGTAGTTTTACCAGATCGCCAGCAACATAAACCTTTTTTTTTCAACTATTGTTGGCTTTAAAGACTTACTTTTTTATAAATTATATTTCATATATGTACATATGTATGGTATCATACTTACTGTGTAAACTATTTTTACACATTTTAATGTATTTTTCTTATTCCTTTTATTTTCAGGTAAGTGTATAACGAAAATATTGCTTGGCCATATACGACAAAGGCTCTTTCGTATGTAGATATTCGAGTATATGGTATGATATTTGTGCTTACTAAATTTAGAAGAAAATGTCTGGTGAATCAGGTTGAGACATAAGTATTACGCGATTTTTGAATTTTTGAAACTTTTGCACACCAAACAAACTTTATTTGGTTTCGACGATGACAAAAGCCAACATTCCATAGTTTAAAATTGAAATCTGAAGATGCTAAATCTGGCGAATCAAAAACAACACAATAAAGAAACAACCGAACTCCTTTAACTATACTGGTGTCAGGACATCATTTCGATTAACCAGACTTACGCGTTTGTGCTCTATTGCCGACTTTTATCTGCAAGGTTGTTGACAGTAGATTTCTGCGGTGATTTTCTGGTTATACATGAAAACCGCTCAAAATGGACTTTATTAAGCATCCCACAAAAAACGCAATACCTTAACGGGTATTGTCCTTTTTGTGATAACCTGCTAATCTCTCTTCCGTCTTGTTGTATATGGAACTGTATGATTTTTTTCAATGGTAGATTCATCAGCTTATCTTCTGGCTTTTCTGTACTATTCAACCGATGTTCATCCTTTATCCTCCGACACTTACACTCCCTTATGAGACCCTATTTATACATATTTTGGGTTTTTTGATGGGTTCGTTTCCATTCTCGTTTCCTTACAAGTTCAATTTTTTAATATTTTTTTTTTTTTTGCAAGATTTATCATAGATATGTACAAAATTAAAATTAAATACAATTATTTATAACTTCGCCAAATTTTTGATGAACAGAGCTGTGAAAATACATGTTTTTTGCACTTAGGTAATCCCATCTTAAAAAAATTTATTACTCTTTAAAAAAAAAAAAAAAAGGTTTTTGTTAATTTTTGCTAACATTTATTAATAATAAACATAAAAGACATAAATTAAAATAACGATTATTCACATTTTTGCGCAAAACAGACTATAGAAGAACTTTTTTATCTTAGGTTGAAACATTTAAAAGTTCCAGGACTTCATGTTTTTTTTTTTTCACTTTTAGAAATGCACCTGAGACCTGCTAAGAAAGGGTTTGAAGATATCAACAGTCTATGTAGAAGATCCCTGATCATGTCCAACTGGCAATGTTTTTCTTATGAATAGTTCCTGATATTTTCTATTTTCTTTGTTTCTAGCCTCTTGCGCTTCCTCCGAAAGTTGGTTATTCGGGAGAATGCAAGAATCAACCATTTGTCTGTCATGCAACAACTCTTTATGGAAGCTTACTGGCATATGATACCATCCGTACTTTTTAAGATACAAATCTCAAGGTCCTGTTGCATATCTGTCAAAAGCATCTAAATTAATCGGTATTCCGAAGCCAGAGCTTCAAAAATAATATGGAACCCTTTTACAAGTTCCATATCAATGCCTGTTATTCCAGCTGTTCTTCATTCGTCTCGGAAGAAAAGGCTTGCTGTATTCCTGTCGTTTGTATTGCCAGCTTGTTGGGTTGGCATATTAACGAGTAAGCCAGTTTCCTTCCTAAGTCTGTTTCTTGGATAAGTTTTTTCCTGGCTTGTAATTTTTCCTTACTTTCTTAGTCTTTGACTTGCCAAACATTCACATCAAGCCTGTATATATTACTTAAAAAAGAATACATTCTATGAATCTAATCCAAGAATAGAGTGAACTTAACCCAAAGGACATGGAAAACAGATTTACATACTTTTTGGAAGTAATACTAGCATTTTTCATCTCGGATGGCCTAGCGCTGCATAAATAATATGTTTGAGATGATGAAGTCAAAGGTGATAAGGCAGTGCACACTTTACTTGGACTTAAGGTCTCGATAAAATTACATTTGAATCGGAACTATCGAAATGCTGGAAAGGTTTTCGTCAAAACACTCTTCACATGTGTATTATTGTTTAAATGTAGATAAAGATAATTCTTTAAAGCCTGTTTAAAATTCTTCAGAGCTTAATACATCTTTCTGATCCAAACAGAAACTCCTCACACTATGATCAACTAAGCTCTAAAGATCAGATCAGGATAGAATTTTTTTTAGAATCTTTAATTTTATCGTATGAGGGCAGTAAATTTCGAATTTCGAATTTCAATCTCATACTGATGAGGGGATAACTGCGAATCCACAATCAAAGTTAATGCTTAATCAGCAGATAAAGATATTTGGTCAGTTGACACTGTTCCAAGAGTTTTATTTAAACTCGTACATTAAGTTAGGTTGAAAGTAAATAAAAGTTTAAATAATAACCTCTCTTTGGGGAACTAAGTTACAATTTCCTGACTACAGCGGTAGTATCTCCCTTTTCAAATTTTCTTAAGTTTTTTTTTTAAGCAGTTCCAGTATCTTCAAAGCTAAATGAATCCAAGAGGCCTTGCACCTTTTTCCTTTTATATTTTTTTGCAGCACTCCTCAAATTCACCTTCAGAAAGGTGAACACAACAACTGTTCGAAATAAATTAAAGACAATATTTTTTGTGAACGAATGAAGATTTATTCTATCTTTTGCGATTGAATTGGATTACGTCTTACTTCGGCTAGAGATGATTTTAAGAAGATGGAAAAAGAAATAAAAGTTGACAGATTACAATTATGTAGTAGATTTCTTTCTGACTATTACTTTTTTTACAAAAACTAAAAAAACCGCATCAATACGCTTTATTTTTTCTGGAATTTCATGTATCAAAATGCTGTACACTTGAAAAGTGCAGTTTTTACGTTGAACAAAAGACGAAAATTAGGACAACAAAAACTAATAACAAAATCACCACACATTATATGGATGAAACTTAGTCCAATGAACACTTAAAGCTATTTTCTCATGAATGTACAAATTGACAATAAAAAGGCCCTTTTTTAACTCATCCATCAAACAAAAAAAAAGGCCCAATGTATATATACGTACATAGTTTTACTTACTTTGTAGTTTTCTGTTATGGTATTTATAAAATACAAATAAAACTTTCAATAAAAAACGCCATTTCGCAGTCGTAAACAAAGAAATACCAAAACTACTTTGACAAGCTAATTTTCACTGAAATTATCACCAACTGCAACTTCACGACAAATCAATTTTGTTTAATATGACTCCCGCATAACAGATCCTTCATAATCGTAAAAGGTTTAAGCTGCAAGCAAAACCAGTTTTCACATCATTTTGTTCTAGTACTTTTTTAAATTAAATTCCGCTAGATGAGCGAATTCCCACACTGGGCGTCAGTTCCTAATCTCTAAATTGTCGAAAACTGAAGCAGTCCTTACGAGCAGAAAAATTCGCGAAACAACAGCTTTAACAGATATAGGCCTGATTTAAACATGATCTAAAATACAATACAAACATATGTAAATAAGATCAACGGTGCAAAAAAGAATAAAAAAACTTGCTGGGTCTGCAAGTTTCATACTCGTGTCCGCAGCGGAAATACGGTTAAGTGCCGCGGTTGTTAAGTTCAATGTGAGTTAAATCTGTATACCGCTTAAGTGCATAAAGGGTCGCCCACAAAAAAATGGAACTTGTCTTCTTCTTATGGAAAAAACCACCCATCTTAACCTATGGTAACTCGGTATAGTGACAATCCACAAATAAAACTAGAAATCTTAAGTTAATGACAAAAGCACTGGAGATTAGATTTATTAGTACGACTCATGCTATGAGAATATCAACGGTCAGTCTGAAAACTATATTTGGTCTTTTGCCCCTAGATCTCTACATGCAAGAATCGGCAGCGAAAAATGCTTTGAGATTGAGTCAGCTTAATGGGTGGAAACTTAGCCGAAAGAACCAGAACGTTCATATGAATTGAATTTAAATTCCATTATGATACCATTATGACTTCGAAATACCATTCGCCTGTATTTTCACAAGCAGAGTAATCAGAGGGACAGTAATCAAATGGTAGAAGATTCGATATCTATTTTCACGGATTGATTGAAGATGAAGATAGGAACCGGTGTCGGGATATTTTCCGATCAACTACAGCAATGTGTTCCAAGTTAAGATCCCACGAGGATATTATCATATTCTGTCATTAAGACCACCGCTGCACTCAAAATTAAATCAAAGTTTGTAAAGCGCTGTCGTGAATAGCTAAAGGTTCTTTGTGTTCAGCATAAGTTGAAACTCTGCTGGGTCCCTGGCTAGAAAAGAGTGTCAGGCGACGAACATGCAGACAAGTCAGCTTGAAAAAGAGGATGCTTTGATAAAGAACTGGCAGATTAAAGTATCAAATCTCCATTCTACATACTAAGAATGCAAGTGCAGCAAACGATACAAATCAAAATCAATGAAAAGTGGAGAAACATTTAATCTGTGAAATTTTAAGACGGTTATGGCCGGATTCTCTTAAAAAGCAGAACTTAACTATCTACGTGTGTTGGATTACTCACAGGTCATAATATTCTGGGTTCGCATGCAATAAAGCTGGGCCTTACCCACGACTATCTTTGCATAGACGGTAAGGACGTGGACTCATAGGAGTATACCCATTACCTTTTATGCTATTATCGCAGTCTCAGCAATTTGAAACAAAGAAATTTGAGAAGTTACTACTCCTCTCATAGCTCTCTGCATTTTCACCTACATCTTATTTCAGGTTCGCGAATGCAACTAGATGGCTGAAACACCCATTCAAATTTCAACCAACGCGAAATGGAAAGCAAAAACTATAAATTGCAATCGCAATACAATTTCCATTTCCTCCCAATTTTCTCGCCAGGGCAATACAATGGATTTACGCAGATCTAGTTGCGATGAGGTACTAGGATGGCCTCTTCCGCCAGATACCCCATCATGACGCAAACATTACCTTAAACCTTACCTAACTTAAGCGATACCCCAACTATTCTTCAGTATTGGGTGTTTTCTTTCATTCTATATTCCAAATTCGTTCTAAACTAGGTCTTGGGTTGTGATCAGGGCCTTAGAGAGAAATGTTTCCAATTTCTCAAAGATCCAACCAGATTATTGTGTCGAAAATAAACTCACCTTCTGAATTTTTGTAGCCATAAGATTTTCAACAGTTCAGTTTCAGGCTAATTCTAGTGCTAACTTTTACCAATTTTCACCTTCGACTTTGTCCTGCGGTCGTAGGAAATATGTTTCAATGGCCCACTTCTTTTGGCATTGTAAAAGTATAAAACATTCAGGTTTCACCTCATATGACCGATATCGTTCCACTTATTTTTCAATGCATGAATTCGTTCTACGAGTATATTCAAATCGTGCATCTTACTCCATTTCGGTAAAATTGAAGTATATTCAATGAATTGCTTCGAAAATTACTGTTACATGTATTAAAACTTAAGTCTAATTTGACAGCACATTAAAGTGTCACAAATGGGAAGTTTGAATAAATTTGCATTCTGGTTCTTGGCATCCAATACTGCATGATTATGATACTAGTCACACACAAAAATATAATCTAGTCTTTGCTAAATTGGAGCCAGTTATTCGGAATATAATTTTCCCTCTTCTCAAGTAAACACGAAACTATCTAACTCCTTCCTTTCCAACTTCTTTCTCATAACATCCCACTCACATTGAAAATACAACCAATTGGATGCCATTGCATATAATTGCAACTGCAATTCGCTTTATGGAATTCCTTGACGCGATATTTCGCCACATGCCGACGACAATTTTCGTTTTTTCGTCGATATTCCTTAATCAAATGTGCGCACCCGAGTGCATTTATTCGAATTTTATGACGCTTGCCAAGCATAAAACTGCATGCGGAATTGGTGGAAGTGGTCTTAAACGAGTCATTTAGCATGGAATATATGCCAGCAGCTGGAATGTAATTCGTGCAATTATTAACCGCGTGGAATGACAATTATGAGGTCCATGCAAATGTGCTTCCAATAGCAGAAACCATTCAAGCGGATAGGTACTCATATACATGTATAGCTTCTCTGTGAGTTTAACGCTAATTAACGTGAACCAATTAGTGTGGTGCGAGTTTTTCCAACAGACCAGGCGTCTGAGTATGCCATTTGGCAGGCGTAATATTTGGTGTTAAGATAAATAATGTCGAGGAGAAGAAAAAATCTTGCACACCTGAGGGCCATTTAAAGGGGTCTCCAATTGCCGAGTCATGGGTTTTATTTTTAACCAATTCGTGGGAGGTTTATGGGCGTGAGTATGTCATTAATTTTTATTTGCCAACAACAAATGTGAAAGAAAAAAAATATTCGAAATTTGACTTGGAGGTGCTTTTTAATTAGGTTAAAAGACTACGTGATATTTTCAAAGAATTGCCGCAAACTGATGTCTTATGTCGTGTTGCTGAATATGAAACAAATTTTCGTTGCCAATTGCTTTAAATTTTTAAGATAACACTTTTGTCATGAACTGCTGAATGAATACATATTCGAAACACCTACGTGCAGTGTACTTTCTTGGATTCTGTTAATGTAAAGCAGAATTCGTGGAAACATTGTTCTATAGAATATCAATTGAATATTTCAGGTATGCTGTCTTTGTATAGGCCTGGGACTCAGGCTAACTGATACCGCCTTTTCCACCAAGTGCAGTTACCAATGCTATAAAAACTGTGGGACACTGTGCTGAACTTTATTCCCTCCTGCGATTATCCAGCTATCGTTTGCTTGCTTGGAAAGCAACGAAACGAAGGGAGGTGATCGATTTTGATTTTGAGCTTCTTATGAAGAGTAGGAGACTATTAACGTCAAGTCGTTGTAGGAGAACAGGGCATATACAAAGTAGGTGGAGGACTGTCTCCTCCTAAAATATGTTGTTCATCTAATAGCATTCAGCTCTAGTTTCAGTTTGCACGTTGCGAATGGTATACCGATGATACCTTTTTCAGGTAGGATTGTATAATGGTTTCAATTTCGGCAATTTCTTCGCCCTACAATCCGCTGGAATGCCTCCGGGTCCTAACATCGGAGAAAGTTGATCTCTCTGCTATATCTCTAAGAGATGGTCGACAATCAACTGCGGTTTTAGAATTTTGTAAGATTGAGTCCAGGGATTTGATAGCGACCTAACTATCCAAATAGAAGCGTATATTTTTTTTTTTGCAGATATTACGTTTTTCTCAGCTAGGATATGACTTCTTTAACCGCCAAAATTTCCGCCTAGAACACGCTTCAGTGATTTGTAGGTTTAGAGCAAGCTTATTTGAGAAAACATAGCGACCTACTCTGCCATCAGTCATGGATCCATCTGTGTAGAAATGGATTTGTCGTCCATGAAGGCATTTTCCGTGCAGAAAAATCTAGAGGGGATGCTTACATGAAAGTCTTTGTCAAAACAATGTTGGGGGATAATGTAGTAGATGTTTTCTGGAAGGATTCCGAGTGTATTAAAAATATTAGCATGGCTTAATATCAAAGAGGGAGTAGTACGTTAACCTGCGCTTATGCACAGACATGGTGTCTTTTGACTTTTGTTTAGTTTACTACAGTTGTCTGTATTGTCTACGACCATCCACTCCGTAGATGAGTATCGGCCTTGTAGCCGAGACATGTAGCCAGTGGGTAAAGCATGGTTAAAATCCTTTTTTGTTAATCTGTTAAAAATTTCCCGTAGGAGTTTTTTAATGGTATTGAAATGCTTTCCTGAGACGGCTTTACCAACTGTGGGCAACCACTTTACATCCACCTGCTTCTAGGTATATTAGCAGTTCATTGACCACAAAAATCCAGAGAAGGCGTGCCTCTAAAAAGACAACAGCGCCACATCCTATATCGGTTTTAGCGCCGTACGTGAATATCCGACTGCATTCTTTTCCTGGCTCACACCAATTTTTTCTAAACCGAAAATGTACGTTGCTTACTAAAACGTAGTAGTTCGATACGATGATTGCAACTTCATTACAGGAGAAGCTTGCGTCGTTTGGAATCTGGGTTACGATTGGTTAATAAAGAGTCTTTTATATTCCCAAATAAATATTGAGATTCGGAAGAACAAGTTTTAGCCACGACAATGTTTCGTTTCGACATTCTGAGCACGTGTACCATTAAAAACGTCAAACTTTACAATGCTGATGTCAGATGTGACATTCTACACCGTTATTGCCATATCGCAAAACTATATAATATTTGTTTTCATGTAGAGCTCTTTTCTTTGGATATACAAGTACCCTGATCTCAAATTGCCATCCAAAGATTTATCCATGTATTGCAGGCCTCATCATGTGCCTTACTTACGTTGAAACTTCAACAATACTTTCACTCGTCACTTTTTATGCAAAATTGCCGGCAAGAACACCGAGTATGTTATTAATCACGAACTTGTCAGTGCAACACTATTTATCTTTGTACTACTATTTGGTGTTACAGTTGTCTTAAAAAAAAACAAAAAAAAAAACAAAAAAAAAAACAAAAACAAAAACAAAAACAAAAAACTGGAATTAGTAAAAATCGTTATTCCATCTATTCTGGTGTAAACTCAGCTCTTCAACATGTTCGTGTTGAACGTTTCAATTTTCCTTACAACACTCGACCAAGTCAACAAACGTCGTCGACAACGTACATACACAGAAATAAACAACGTCAACGACTACGACGACTACGACGACGACGTCGACTAGATCAGTAGAGTTGCGAGTTGCAGTGTTACTTGATCGATTTGATAGATATCACTATTCCCCAGGTAAATACCAATTGCTATGAAATTTAACCATAAATCATCGGAGAAAAAAATGCAAATTTATTGCACTTGGCGTGCACTTTACGTGGCAAATTAGTCATGATTCGTGCGTGTTTGCCATGTTTGCCGGCTCTGATTAGTGCACTATAGCTTGTCTTAATTTTTCCACCTTCCTTCGTGGAAGCAAAATGCTGCCAGCAAAAATGTGAGTCTTTTTTCGAGGCGTGTTTTGTGCGCATAAATTATCTTTAGATCAGCATTTTGATATCGAAATTGCCTAAATGCTATCACAGTGACTGACTGTTAAGCGAAGTGGAACTTCATAGAAGTCGGATGATTAATTTGTTTGATGGGAAAGTGTCCCTTCAAATTCTTCCGGAGTGGTAATAAAGGGCGTAAATTCGCGGTTCCTTAAAATAGAAAATCTTCTTTTATTGTAAAATATGTATTCGCATTCGCTACCATTTGTGGGATTGATTAAACTTGCGGATATAAGTACCATATATTGTATAGGCCGCTCTATTTTAAATAACCTCGTCAGTGAGGTCGGGAGTTTACTGGTGTCCTTAGATTTGGGTCACCGAATTACTTTTCTCTAGGCCTCTTCATGGGGACTTGGCTGGAGCATGAGCCTATATTGCGTCTTAGATTATATTTTCGGATGGTCTTCCTTGAACATGTAAAAACAATTTTTTCGGCAAGAGACTTGGTGTCTTCTTCATGATCAATCCCATAATCTGTCAAGTAGCTTTGTATAGTTCCTCTCTATAGACGCTATAGAGAGAGGGGTTGAACATCATTGACTTCCCGTAGCATTCTGGACATTGGTTCAAGAAGTTCATAGTTTGTTCGGTAAGAATTGAGTCGAAAGAGAAACTCAGATCTAAGATCTGTGGTAATTTGAAGTAAAGAGGGATATCAATTGATAAATCAATGATTAATTGAAATCTGATGAACAAAGAGTATATTGGCCACTTTTTGGTACATAGGCTGTAAGTCAATCAATGAAGGTGGCAAATTCACGTTACCAATTTAGGAAGTCCCCATAAAGCGAATCGAAGGAAAGTGTGTTCTATAGCCGGAAAATAATGAAGCGGTATACATTAGAGAAGTCATTAGATAAGCGTTTGGCAAAGTTAAGAGTGGAGTTGGCTATTTTTATGACACCACATAGGTGATAGGTTCCCTATCACAAATCACGCAATTCAATTACCAAGAGAACGGATTGATTTAAGATTAACTAAATGCGAGAGATAAATGGAAGTTACTTACACGTTATTGCTTAATTTTTATTGAAATTGAGCTCCAGGAAATTCATTTGGCAGAAAGTAGAAAATCTGCAAATCATCCTGCAGTCGAAGACTATCAAAGGGAGATGAAATTTGTCTAAAAAATTTCATGTCGCCAGTGTAAAAAGATATATGTATATATGAACTTTTGATAATAGAATCAGCATCTTTACTTGATAGAATGAATAACAAGGGTCCAAGATGGCTACCTTGAGGCAACCCAGAAGAGGCTTTAGTGGGTTGGAAACCATGGGTCTAAATAGAACATTGTAAATCAATTTTTAAGTAGGACTTAAGCCGTATTATAAAACTTGAGATGGAAAGCCTAGAGTCATAAGAGCAAACAATAATAGAATTCGGAGGGAATAACCTATGTCAAAACCGAACGAAAAGCCCACTTTATTTCTCTCAAATATTCAAACCACCCATAATGTACTTGAGCAAACTTAATAATCTGTCGAAATGTTTACATTCGGATTGGTGTCATAGCAGGAAAAATATAAAATCCTTTCAATGGAAAGTATAAGTATCCTCACAAAAACCAATGAAATGAAAAAAAAAAAGAATATTTTTTTGTGTCAGCAGTCCTGCACTGAATGTCCCATTCTATGGAGATTTTGCTTAAGCCATTATACATATACATGCACTACTATTTATATGTAATGAGATATTTTATTTAGCTGACTAAAGCTCATCAAAGTCCATTATGATTGGCCCTTTGAGTTCGAACAGACTGATTTTATGAACAATTTTATCAAAGGCTTTGATAAAATTAGTACTGATCCCATAATCCTGCATTCAATTGCACACAAAGCAGTCATAGCTATAGCACTGGGCATCGCAAAGTTAACGCCGCCCAATGGCTAGCCTAATTGTACGGCACCTAGACATCAATAATCAGTTAATTATGATAATTACCCTCAGCGTCATCCTTATTGTGAGTCTCCCCGCTCAAATGACCATAAATGTCAGACCGCGACGTAATCCATAGGAAATGCGTTATCATTGCATTTATCGCATGCCCAAACCAGAAATATGCTATACGAGACTTATGTGTTTCGCATTTTTAAAATGTTCTATGCAAGACTCTGACACATCAATACAGTCAAAATCTTAACAAATACCTGTACGTGTACGAAAAAAACAAAGTCTTGAAGCAAAACGAAAGCTCAGTACAAGGATAACCCAAAGTCACGAAATTCTTCCAAATATGGTCATATTTTACTTGCTAACCGAAAAGAACTAGACCTTTTGTCTGTTATGAGCACTCAGCGCTAATTGACTGTATTGTGTGTCAAGGCGACAAGAATAATACTAGTTCAAATCATATACTCGAAAGGTGATGGTTGCTAAAGAACACAATGACAAGTCAAATTATACTCCTAATTAAGTCTCCTTGTTAAATGTTGCATGCCACCCATCGACCCATCGACCCATCTCACTAACGCAGCTATCCACATGTTGTGAACCGAGTAGTAATCGCTCTCGAAAAATTAGAAATATGGTTTTGAAAAATATTAGAAAATAGTTCCAGCAATTCCAATTCATCATCTTCGTGATACTGAAAAGCATTAGTTCGCTTTAGACTAAATATGCATAGGTCACAATTATGGCGAAGACTGAAAACTTTAAAATTCGAAAGCATCACATGAAGATTAAAACTACGATTCAAGAGCCTTTTCTGTTCACCTGTTCCAACCACCGTATGCTATTATTATCGTTTGACACTGCATCACTTCATCGTGTACCTGTACTCCAACTATTCGGAGAAACTATGACCTTTATCAACGATAGGGACCGTTTGTGACGGCAATGCAGTACTTTCACAAATTCAGAGCCCTGCCTTCATTCGACAGATCCAAATATCTAGAATTCCAGATTGATTCTGATGATACCGTCTCAATTTTTTCTGCTCTATGATTTTGTGGTGACGAACCGCAACTACGTTTAGTACTCTACACATCTAATGCTTCACAAAATGAAATCTCAATCTCTCCAACTTCAAATCTTCTATTGTTTTTCTACTCCTGAAATAGAAATAGTATAGGTCCAAAACTACTGCCTTGTGTATCATCAGAAAAATCATATGGCGATCGGTGATGACTTGTTCTTGGACCACATCTATTGAATTGATTTACAGAAGCTCATGATCCCTTTTCTTTGCTCGTAATTCATGCAAGACATTAAAATTGACTTACGAGTAAATGTCACAAAGATACGCTCAGCCAATAATCGATTATTGATTAACGATTTGATGAGTTCAAATCAAGAATATCTCTTCGTACTTTGAACCCATGATCATCTAAGACGAACCACGCCAATATGGTTCACATCTTAAGTTGTTTCTATCTTTAAATGGCAAACTAAGTACAAGCTTACCCATCAACTTCAATTAAAAATCATTGATTGCACTTAACGATGATAACTAACGTGCATACCCCGACCGCGACGTCTAGTAAAATTATTTCTCCATAAATTTCCCAAAGCCCATGCAGGATGAAGTGTAGAGAAGAGGAGAGGAGAGAGAAAGAAAAAAAAACACGAATCTATCTTTTTACTCGTATGTGGCAACCAGCAGCGGTTCATTAAATGAACTCATGTGAAGGAAAGCCTTACGGAGAGAAAATGCTGCTGCATTGCCTAGGAAAAAAAAAAATATAAATAAATAAAAAAATAAGATACATTTGGTTTCCATTAAAGGCGACCGCAAAAAGTAACAACTGTATTTTGGAATTTGCACACACTAAAGGAAGAGAATCCATCCAGTCAAGTATTCAACTATCCAAGTATCCGAGTTAAGTATCTAGCTCGGGGTTGCCTTAGCCGTTTCCATTATCTAGTGAACATTATCGATAACTACCAACCAAGACGACGTCACCACCGTAGATGGTGCGGTGGTGGTACGCGCATAAATGGACGTGCGGATTGTGTGCATCCGAATGTAGTGAAATGAAAAAACCGAATCCGCCAAGTCTAAAACGCTTTCAACCAAAAAAGTGCATCTTTTCTCCATGTGTGCTCTTAATATGGCTGTCTTCTAATCTTTGTGCCATATATAAACGACGCTGAATGCTGAACGGTGCACCTCTTGTGTCTGGGGTGATACTCGCAGTTTGGACGATGGACATACACATTATAGGCCGCCAGTAATCGAATATGGACTTTAACATTTTCATTGGAGTTTTTCATTTCTCTTGCCTTGGAAAACCTTACCTTACCTCACCTAATACGAGCACATACGAATGGATTGTTATTATGGTTTGCGCTGTGATATTTCTGTGTGCTTGATTGGATTTTTGTGACGTATGTAATGTACAGGGTGCATCATAAATTCCATTTGTTCATGGAATGGAGGTTTTTTATTTAGCATTTTAAATAAATATTTGACAATCATTTAACAATAAAATAAATAAGTGATCACTTCAAACAACTACCAAGTTGTTTTGTTTCTGGATAGCTTGATTGATTAAAATAACAAACCGAGAGATTAAAACTGAAGATGGTGCCTAGCCGATGTCAGTCTAAAAAGAAGAACGCAAAAACACTACAAAAAGCACAAACATGGTTTATTTTAAGAATCTCGAATCAGGATCAATTTACATTTAAGACCAATGTACATCGGTACCACTCTTTTCTTCTTTTTTTAAATCTCCATCGCCCGCGCTAATTATATAAAAAAAAAACAAATGTTCACGTGTCCTGCCCTGTAAAGTATGGCCTCTAGAAAAAAATTAAAGCATACATATAGAATTTATAGAGCGTGCTTCAAAAAAGGGATGCTGCAGCCGAACATCTCTGTTATTAAGACCTAATTTTAACTCCTAGTGGTGCGCTTTGCGCTATGACAAAAAACTCTGGTTGATTTATGGATCAGCGACTCTGATCCGTTAAATCCACGAACTGGATCATACTGCCTCTGACAGATACATCATACAGACAGATATTGGGCTCGTGGAAAGAAGGTCGACGAAATTTCATCCTGAGCTCATAAGTTTGAAATCCTGCAACTGAGCAAAATAAGATGGTGAGGCTTGGGAGTCTGTAATTCCGCAACACAAAACAGTAGTCTAGTGTGAACCCTGCTTTATTATACCTTATCACACTAAATTCTTTATCTTGAAAGGTCAGCAATGATCGAATACTGGCGGTCATATGGTATACCAAGGCAGAGTATCCAACGTTGGCATTGACAAAGCGTGGTAAATCATATGGTGGGCAAACATGGCCTTGGATTTCGAACTGACAATGCAGATGAATTTTGCTAAAGGAGCCGAAATGATGAATGAAATTTGTGACTTTTTGAGAAAGATGAATCGACGAGCATTTAAAACTTAAAACTTAAACTACTGTATCTTCAGAAGTAGAGAGGGGATATAGTATGTGATAAAGGCACCCGTATTATTGGAATCATTTAGACGTTACTGGAAAGCCTACATTGCATCCCAAATTAAGACCTCACATCTATCACAGTCTGTCATACTTCCTGCAAAATATGCATATGTAGTCTTAACCACAAAAGATTGTTGGATCTGGTAAGCATGCTACCAAAAAGGCAAATCGGTTGAGAACGCACTGCACTCTCTATTACGACGGATTGAAAAATCACTCACTCTCAAGGACTATATGGTGGCGTTACTCCATCATCAACTTCCTTCAAGAATTGGACATTAAGTACTTCGTCTCTGGCTTGCGCCGCTTTATTCTCAACAGTTGGATCATAAATGAAAATTTTAGGGCACCTCAAGAGGATGCATACTCACCCCTCTTATGAAACCTAGTACTCAATGGGTTGCGTAGGAAATTAGAGGATGCAAAATGTTATGTGGTAGTTTACTCGGTCCGCATCACACTTTATGTCTCATTCAAGCACATGCAGAAACTCCCTAATGTTTTCTTTATGTCTAAGGCGTACCCAACTTTTGGAAACTTAGCTATGGTTTTAGTGGAACCCGTCCGAAAAGGAGCTAGTACTCTTCATAAGAAAAATGTAGATACCCCAGCTAAATGGCACTCCTCTGAATTCACCGAGAATATCCAGCTTCTCTGATCATTTCTGCGTACAACAATCCTTCCTACCAGCGTACTTCATGACTCAACTTGAATCCAATAACTTGGTCTTATATTGTAATCTACATAGGCAGTCAAACAACGTTTTCGAACAAATTTCGAACACAATTCAAGAGTGATCAAACTACGGCGCAGTTTGAAATGATACGGTAAAGAAGCACAAAATCACACTGTAGGGTAGCTTGAGACACTCGCTCATATCCCAGAACTGCATCGGTAGTGAAATTGCCAGACTCGCTTGCCTAGGAACAAATAGGAAGCAGTTTAACAATGTTAAACAAACGACAAACTTTTAAGCGCTTGCTAAACACCGTCATCGGTTGAGCCACCCAGAAAAATGTGAGAAATGTAGACTAATAAGATCCCTGATCAACATCTGAATATATAGTGACATTAAAAGTCATGCGCAACGATTTCTGGCATTTTTCTTAACGATTTCTGTACGAACATAAGGGACGAAACGAAGATTTTTCTAAAAAATAGCTCTGACCTGGCACGCTTAAAAATGCATTCACCAGACAGTTACCATTTCTGCTCTATGAAAATCGGAGAAACTAACAGATTCATTACGGGATCCCCGTGTTTCTAGAAGTAGTCTTTTCAAAGTGCACCTCCACGAGGACTACTCTAATTAAACCTAATACTGCAACTCTTCAGTAAATTTTTTAAATATAATGTTGAAGGAGTAAAATGACAGCATGTCACTTAGTCAAAACCTCTTTTTCGACATCGAGGGACTCGGTCGTGTCATTTCCAACATCACCAACTTTTCGAAAGTTAAAATTCGTGTTAACGAAAAAGCCCATTTTAAAGTAAAGGCCACCTATTGGTAATTACAAACGTCTGAAAGGTAGATCCTTCGCAGACGTACTGGCAAAATTTCATGTCGTACAAAACCGACTGACAAATAACGAATAACGCCAAAACCCAACAAATCTCGTTTGGAGAAGTCAAAAGTTAAGACAATCTTGATTTGATTTTACGGTTTCAAGGTCATTATCCACAAAGAGTTTCCTTAACTGATCCAAATAGTTAGGGCACAGTTCTATCTTGGTGTTTTGAGGTGTTTGGTACATCGTTTTCGTCATATTCTGCCAGAATATGTTGGCGTTTGTTGTACGGTAATACGTCATTTCATGATGAAAGTAAAGCGTTTTGTGAACTTAGAAGCTATCTAAAGGGCTTGTACCGACACCTGAAAGTCAGAAGGGGACTATTTTGAACAAAATAAACCGGTTTTGCAAGAAAAAAAAATAGCTTTTTGTTCTTATTTATAAAAAGTCCTGTTTATTTTGGAACGCACCTGTATATTGTAGGTCTTTCTCTCTGTGAGTAGAGACACATGGCACTGTTGCTTCAGTAATTTGTTTAACGGCGGCGGTCGATATCATCTTTATATTCATTATCACGCATTCTCACTGCGCTTCTCACTTGGCAGGGCCTTATCGTATTTAAATATTTTTTTTTTCGGCAGTATGCTATTACAAACGTTTATGGGTGACAAGAATTCTATATTTTTATCCTGCAGAGGAAAATGGGGGTGCCAAAACTGATCATGGCTGTAGAGATGCCCTCGTGTGCATCGAAATAGGTGAACTAGATATCTAGGACGCCTCGAATTAGCAGATAATTTTCTAATCGCTTAAACAGCCAGTAGATCTGAAAAGGCGTCTTGGCCCTTCAGCCTATTTCATCCATTACTCATAATTAAGATATATCAAGATGCATAGTGTAAAGGCAATTTTGTAGTTTTTATCGTCTCAGAGTAGGTTGGCTTTATTTTTATCCCGTGCTGTCCAATGTTTCAGTTACTGCAGCTTTGTCATTTAACAGTCAAACTTTGAAGTAAGTCGAAAACAACAAAATTCTTAAGATAAACGACACTTACATGCATCTCATCGATTAGTAAATGTCTTTTAGAGTCCCAGCATGACTGTCTCATCATATTCAGTTGACGATTATGTATGCCAAATCAGGTCAGAATATTTCATTAGGCCTAAAGTTGTTGAAACATAACTCAAAACATTCTATACGTATAATGCAGACAAACTCTACCATAAAAGGGATCAAACCTCTCTCATAACTTCGACGTCAAATCACAGTTTCGGTGCTTGCATGCTTGCAAAAAGTTTTACAATTTCATCGAATGCCAGCCCAATGCATTGCCCATTGGTCAAACTCCTCTGTTTCCATTTTACCCTAACAGTCTTAGGGGCTCCTTTGTACATATTAGCCGGGAATGGTCCTGGTCTTTTACGGGATCATGGCTTAATTGTTTTGGTAAAACATGCCAAGCCAAACTTGTTTTGTTTTGAAAGCCAACCAACTCTAAAAGAGCCTACAACCACTAATGGTGCAAAAATTCACTTCCATTTCTGCTAAAAGCCCATTGATCAACTCGTTGAAAATTTCCAAACCAAAAAATACCGTAACCATGAAACAGGGCCAACCTGTAGATATAAATACCTATTCGTACTCCAAGTCTAATGATATCCACGATCTGCCCAGGGAGATCGTTCTCGCCGTGGTTTTCGGTGTTTCTATCATCGTAGTACGTTTACAATTAACTAAAGTTGATAGACCAATTTGGTTGCTGCTAGGCATCAAATAGCACAGCGGCCACAACACTGCAGAAAGAAACGCTTGATTGGTGTTTAAACCGCAATCAACGCCACCATCGCGACCGCAGAAAAAATCGAAATGTGCAACAATTGTTGCAATGTGTGATGTGTGTAGGAGCGCTGCCAATTTTCTTTGGTTTATGCAAAAATTGGTTCTGACGTTTTTGGACATTTTGTAGTGGTGCGGCTGCCTAATGCTGCTGATTGCGGTTACGGTTAGCTAGAGGTATGCTGTTTGGCTGTCTGTCTGACTGCCTCTCCTTTTTTACTATTATGTGCGGTGGCCGAGTATGGAGAAAATGATGGAGATATTCACGTGTGGAATGCACGATTTCATAAGTGGTCACTGGGGTTACACCGAACGTTGTTGGTGGTGATTCCAAAATAATGAACATTCGGATAGGAGCATACCTCCGATTCGTATGTCCCCTCAAAAATTTGGACGATGGAGCGCATTTGGGGAAAGAGGCTTATTTGTTAATTGGGCTGTGTGTGACCTTCGGCCGGGATATGCATAAATTATTCAATTCAAAAATTTTAAAATGAATTTTATTACAATGTAATAAAAGGTGCTTGAAAGGCTTTAAGCCATCTAGTCCCACAATCTTTTTATGTCAGTTTGAAGATGGAACATTATAAAAGAATACATTGACCGAAGCGGTCATAAGAACAAGAATTGCAATAATCTTCTTGATCGCTTTTTAATCCTTTAAGAAGGTATTAGAAAAAATTGAATGTTTTATGCATTTAAGTGTTCATCAATCTGGGATTTACATGAAAATGGTGAGGTACTTTAGAGATTACATCGGCTCGAATGGGTGAGTATAGTGCTAAATTAAGAAACCCAATGACGCTAATGATAAAACTGTGAAAACAGTGAGTCTTCTTGGGAGGTATCCGTATTGTGATTGTTTCATTCATGGATTTAGAACTCGCCGAAGGTTAATATCTTGGTTTAAGGAGAAGTCAAACGGATATGGTGTAATATATGCAAAAGTACTATGCATATCTGCCCGCAATATTTCTTCTAGGCGTAACACATCAATCAACCGATCAATCTCTCGGCGTTGAGTGTTGACCCATCGAGCAGGTGCTGCAAAAAGCCAAGAATGTAGTCCCAGCCGGCTAAAGCGGTTTAAACCCATCGACTAATGCTAAAACAGTGGTGTCTTTACTCGCACTCGAAGTCCAGAGAACACGGGCGCTATAACCAGCAAAATGTACTAGTTGCGATAGACTGAAAACAGTGCCCGGGATGCGTGATGCCCATACATACATTGGAAATACTTAAGTCGGAACATGTGTTGAGGGCACAAGCTCCACTCTTAGTATGACTCGAGGCCGATCTCAAATCTCTTGTCGATCTTAGTTTCACGGCATCCAGTACTTATTGCAACTCTGCATCGGGTCAACTACAATTGGTTGACGCTTCAATTGACATGACGCTCCCACTAGGGGGCCTATCTGTTTCAAGTCAGGCTCGAATCGAAGTTAGGAGGCCGTTACCTTTATGGTACCGAGTTTTATGTCCTGGTAGTTTTTAGTAGGAACGTTCGAGAGATGCACAGCTTTTAAGAATGTCGCGAAATCGATTGATTGCGTCTTGGCTTATTTTTATCCGCAATATTCTCTTTAACTCTGGGATTACGATGTCTTACTGCCTCGGTGACATTATGGATCGAATAAGTGGGTTCAGATTTTTTAACTAAATGCTTGATTATTCGCTTATAAGAACAACTATAACGGAGATAACTTAGTCGTAACTGAGCACGAATTTTGATAAACAATTTTGTTGATTTGTAAACGTTGTTGAAGCGTATACGTTTCCACGATTAATTCGTAAACAATCGGGAACACAACTATGACATCTGTCAAAAAATGGTGAATCCCTGTTGAAAAAATGGGGTGCATCTAATTAAAAATTTTATATTACGGACTTCATTCCTCTTTAAGTAAACATTCTTCTGTCTTCCAAACGGAGACTATTTGTATGTATCTCTGATGGCAATGATATCTATTTCAAGGAGCAGGTAGTATTTGTATCTATAGCGGCAACCATGCTGTAGTTAAGACTTTACTTTCCATTGGCAGTCCATTCTCCAGGTTGCAGACTGACCAAAGGAATGTGTCATAGCGATATCACTCTGAGTATCCTGCATACACTCACATAAAGCTTCACCCTAAACCTTCTAATCTGTTCCTGATCTGATTACAAAGCCTTACCTGGCATTTTAATTAGCGATGAAACTGAAGACTTCACTCATTCTGTCAATCAGTTGTATTCCTGATTCTATTCAACTTGTTTCGGTTTTTAGTTTTTGTGATTTATAAATTTATTAATTATGTATGCAGTTCCACTAATGAGATTTAAGTCTGATTGTCTTCTCACACTATGGATTAAATTTATCCTGCCTTTGAACCTTCCTTGTAAAGGTTGGCATCAACCTCTCTGTTAAATAAAAAATAATAAAAATCCGAGGTTCTGCCATAAATTCAAATTAAGAACAAGAATCAGCAATAAGAACAGATCTACTAACCTTCACAGGTCGGGTTCTCATCATAAATTTGCCATAAAAATTGTTTTTACCTTTTCAATTCTATGAATAGCCTTCTCATCTGCTGACAATAAGTTAAGTGTGGAACTCCTTGTGAACCTATCTGAATGTAGACTCTTTTAAAATGAGTTTTTTTTTTTTTTTTTTTTTTTTTATATAGTCTTAAATATTTAGCATAATCCTTAATGAAATGGCAACCGCCAACCATATTGTTGAGTAGACCACACAAATGTGCTTAGTTGCCAGATGTCCATTGGTTTCGCCATTAATTGATGTTCGATTCCAGTTTTCGTGTGAATGTTAAAATCTCCCTGATACCACATTTATTTTGAAATTTCTGAGGTCTAGAAGAAATATGTACTGTCCAGTAACGGTCACATCAAACACAATTTCGAAATTGGTTTTTTATTTAAATTTCAACTTAATTTGTGATAAAAACAAAAGATAGATTCTGACCAACAGAAACAGGCAAATTAAAAGCTTTGTTGACACTTGTTTGGGGAATTTATTACACAATAATAATGATAGTGACAGTTGGAGGAAACATTACAGCCCTAAAATTCGAATTCGAATTCGCAATTTCATTTAGACACTTGGTCAATTTATTGTTAGAATGCAGGACTTGCTTTCTATTTTCCTGTTTTCAATTGCCAGAAGAATGAGCAAAACAAAATTATGCAAGAATTCGTGATTCAGAAAAGAACGGTACACCTTTTTCCAAGAATCTTCTATCGTTTAAGACGAGTTGTTGAACAAATCTTTTCGCTGTAAATCTGTGTGTCATGCTGGTACGACCAAACTGTCAACCCACAACACGTCTCTCTGACATTTGTTCACACTTCAAATTTATTTCTATTGCATGCCATCTTTTCGTATTCATGGATGATGTTCTCTTAGTTCTTAGTTTCTTAGTTCTTTAGTTTTCCAGTGTTTTTTCTTAGTTCGTTTTGGTCGCCTTCGCTTGGGATGTCGGCTGGAATCGTCGTTTGTAAGATAAAGTGTTCTGTGTGTCATACTCAATTAGTGCAGGCGGGAAGAAAAGTCGGCATCTTTTGAACATGTCGTCGCCTTTCATCTGGCATCGTTCAAAAAGATCTCTCCAACACCTGCTCCAGTATACTCGTATACTCGTACAAGTGTATATTGTTGGTGGTGTGCATGGTTTGGAATGGTTGGAGAGAAAAATAATTCTCTCGTTTTGGATTCTTTTCTTTTGAAATTTGATGCCGCAACGTATTCAAAGGCATATGAAAAACAAAATGAGAAAAATGGGGGAAAATAACCGCCAACGTCTTAGCCTTTTTGTGGTTGTCTTGCCTCGTTTTGCCATGCCATAATTTGACCAAAGCTTGGTCAGCATAAATCCCATCAATAGCTTTGAACCCTTATAGAACCACCTATAGCCATCTCTGTCCTCCTCCGTCTACCGCTGTGCAATTCATGATTTTCTTCATTACCGTCTTCGTACACAGTGGCGTAGTTTATTAAATCGGTTGCCCCATTAAGATACGGCCCCGGTTGGGGGTAGAGATCTCTTAACGTATTCTCCGCTCGTGGTTACCTTTTTTTTTTTTTTTTCATTTTTACTGCGGCTTATATGGTAGTTCGGTTCCGTGTGGTTACAGTTTCGATTTCACTTTGAATTAATGAGAATTTTATTGTTTAACGTTTTTGAATTATAAGACCGGTCCTGTCGTAGTAGTAGAGTATCTTTAAGAGTAATTAATGAGAACGTTTTAATTTAAACCTATAGTCGGGCTACTACTCGTTCTTGTTACACGTACTTGTATTCAGATTTGGGTTAAAATTGTTGACGGTTGAATTCGCGTGGGGGGTATAATTTGTTTTCTTTATAGCCGTTTAATATTCGCCACAATTTCTACAGAAATATGTTTTAATTAGATAAATATTCATGTGGTTTTTTTTTTAAGTCTTTCTTGTTGAGTTCTTAATCTGTTATTAGGTATTGTGGATACGTTTTAATTAAACTTACTGTCTGAATCGGAATCGTTTACATATAAAGTGGCTTGGAGAACGATGTCCGAGTATATTTTTGGAATTGTTGTATTTTCATGTCTGTTCGTATCATTAAATGAGATGAACCAATTTTAATCACCTGGGGGAGACACTTTATCTCCGCAAAGTCTCACTTGGGCGCCATAATTGGATGACTTATCCCAGATTGTTTATTTGCGTATTTTGGTTTTAATTATATTAATTAGAAAAATGTATACATCTTACCCATCGATATAGTTTTCATTTAACATTTCAGTTTTGGAACTAAAGGTCAACTGGTCGTCTCATTGTTTAGACGGATCTTGAAAATATAACTTTGGTCATATGGTCATCATATGCAACTATTCTGAGAGCTTTAAAGAATCAGGGGGTTTCTCACAAATGAACGCGCATATGTTCTTTAAATTTTTCTGCCTTATTTTTTTGTACTATAGACCGGAGTGTACCATGCCTCACCTAACAGCTCTCTCTATTAGGTATGCTTTATGTTATTCGCATCCAGTTGCTCAAAGTGCCTTTCGCTGGAGCAGGCCACCTAAGTTCTTATAGCGTTGACCCCCTGGTATAGATTTGAAGGGTGTTCAACAACTAGGAGCTCTGGTCCTTCTGGCAAAGTCAATGGAATATCTTCAGCAAATAAGACCAGTGTTGAGTATGAACTTGAATCTAATAAACTCATTGATCATTTCAAGGTACTGATGATAAAATTCAGTCATTTATCATTTCCTCAAATGTAGAATCATCAACACCTAGTCTAATGGTTTTGGGGCAGTAAGAGAGAGAGAGAGCGGGAGCGCTGTGACTGAATGATTTGTAGCTTTCAGGTCAAGTCCTATCGGAACAGGTAGGATTCCTATCCGTTTTGTCAAGCGCATATTTCTATATTATCCTGATATTCAATGTGATTTAGATGAGGGCGCTGTAACAATTTTTGCTTCTCTTCCTAGCTTAAAGCAATTAAACGAGGTATCCCTTAGGGATTCATTTTAGGTACTCTTCTATTCTGCATGTTTATTAACGATCTACCCATGGTTTGCGGAGTTCCAGAGTGGATGAATAAGTACTCGTTTTTAAAGACGTGGCGTTGCTAATAAAAGTTGGCATTACCACCGGGTACTTTCGTCTGTGAAACGACACACTACAAAATTTCAAATTGATTCGGCAGTTAATTTTAAATTGACAGCCATTTGATTCGTAGACCCTTCACCATCAATGACAATCGTGGGATTTTGGTAGATTCATAGTTTAAACCTGACCTTGGGATATCGGTGCAACTAATTTAAACGTGGACATCTTTTCATCTTTTTTTTGGTAAAAAGCGCCCGACAGACAGACAGACAATTTACTAAGAAAATCGTTAAAAACGTACGTGATATGATTCTTGCTAATCGGCGAACGAAAGTTGCCGTCCCGAGATCAACATTTTACCGAAAAGTTAATTTTGAATCAGCCCGATGGGTGCCTAGATTGCTTACAGTGGAAAACAAGCTAAATCCGGAAGAGTTTTTGCATAGAATCTCTTCTGATGAAGGCAAAAACGGTCCCATCGTCTGGAAAGGTCATAGGTCTGAATTTTCAGGATTGCTCGTCCACAGAGCAATAATTGGGCCGAATTGATAATAAATTAATTGCTCACTCATCCATAATCTTCGTACCCAAATTGCATGAATTACGGTACGAACTTCTGCCGAATCTACCGTACTCACTCGAAATACCTCCTTGCGACTTCTTTTTGTTCCCTGGCAAGAAAATGTGGATCGCAAAAAAAAACATTCAGCTCCAAATAGGAGGTCATCGGCGGGACAGAAGCCTCTTTTGAAGTTTTTGACAAACCATATTTTCAAGTTGGTTCCGAAAAATGGGAGCAATATTGGGCACGTCTTGGTACTTATTGATCCATTCTCGTACTCCTCGATTATATTATAAGCCAGCTTTACAAGGGTGGTTCCAGAAGTACCCGGCCTTACCAAAACATGGCGGTAGTTGTTTGAAAATACGCAGTCTATAAAGCATATGTTTCAAGTTTGAAAGCGCCACGTTGTTTAGTATTTGTTTGGCAGCCATCAATAGTGAACGTTGTCAGTGAATTTGTGAAAATGGAGAAAATTGGTCATCGTTATGTGATACAATACTTTTATTTGAACGGCCTCAGCCCAACCAATATTAAAGCTGAACTGGATTGTACTCTGGGTGAGTCTGCTCCTTGGTTTACAACAGTAAAATTTTGGGTTGCTGAGTTTAAACGAGGCCGTACGAGCTGCCAAGACGAGCATCGCTGTGGTCGACCAAATGAGTTGACGGTTCCAGAAATGGTGAAGAAAATCCACAAAGCGGTGCTGGATACTCAAAGTGCGCAAGCTTGCAGACATTGTAGGCATTTCAAAAAGTTTATTTGTTTATTATTTGAAAATTAAGACATGAGAAAGCAAAAACAGTGTTGCGAAGATATTTCAATTGAGTGTTTAGCGAAGTGCCACAGCAACAAAGCTGATTTTTTGCGCCATTTCATAACAATGGATGAAACATGGGTCCATCACTTTACACCCGAGACAAAAGAACAAACAAAATAATGGATTCAAAAGGGAAAACCAGCTCCAAAGAAGGCGAAGACCGTTCATCTGCAGGCAAGGTCATGGCGTCGATTTTTTGGGATGTGCGTGGGATAATTTTCATTGACTATCTTGAAAGAAGAAAAACGTTGACAGTTTATACGAATTTATTGCAACGTTTGAGCGAGAAATCAAGCAAAAACGACCGCATTTGGCCGTTTTTTATATTTGCGGCGAGTTTACGCCAAAATCGACAAAAACCGTGAAATTAGGAATCAGGATAAGTCTTGGGTTCCTAAAGTTAGCTGTTTAAGGTGTTATACATATCTGAATGTGTGGCGCAAAGGAAGCATCGATAAAATGCCGTTTGGCTCGCAAATAATTTAGACTGAACCAACGAATCATGCTGTGGATTGTTTTTCTGTTTAACTCCACTAAAGTGATTTTCAGAAAAATCTAAACGAGGTATTTAGTAAGCAGATGTATCATCAGTCATAAAACCGTAGCCACATTCCGACAGTCTACTCGTACCTGAATACTCAGTACAATGTTCTGGGGTAACCCAAAGTTCGATAAATTCTAGTCCATCGGACTGTGAAGATTGTAATGATCACGATTTTGTACAGGACAATTCAGGACCACTCTTTGTGAATCAAACAAGGCTCAATGACCGTGTAATTGATTTAAACAGTAATGGGAGCTGTGCGACCCAGATGTGAAGGTTACTTCATATAGGAAAAGACATAGTTAATTTGTTCCATATTTTTAAAAGTAAGATGGTTTAGTTTTCTGCAATGATGTGAATGGTTTAATGTGTTAACTTACTCATGATTATGATGCCAATGAATGGAGATTGTTTATTGATTCTTCAGAAACAAGTTTAAAAACCGTATTGCTCCATAATGGAAATAAGCTCCCATCTTTACCACTCGCCTATAGTGCTCATTTGAAAGAGACATATGATGTCATGAAACTCATATTAGAAAAAATTAATTATGGACTGCATAAATGGCTGATTTGTGTAGATCCAGCCTCTCTTAATTGGCTGGCAGACAGGCTATACAAAATATTGTTGCTTTCTTTGTGAGTGGGACAGCCGAGCACGATCAGAACATTTTTTAAGAGAAAATTGTCTGGTACGGCACTGTTCCATACCGGGACAAAAAAAAAAAAAATGTTAAAAATAAACCTTAAGTTGATTTTGCCACCGCTACATATCAAAGTTCTCCAAGCTTAGTGATGCGAAAATTAAAGAAGGCGTATTCGTAGGTCCAGACATTAAGAAACTAATTGAAGATTTATCTTTCACATCTACTCTAAGCCTGATTGAAAAAGAAGCATTGACGTGACCAAAAACTTCCTTGGAAACAATAAATCTGCCGACTTTTACAAAAAAATAAAAATAAAGGTGATGCTGGACTGCTACTATAAAATAGGATGCAATTTAAAGCTGCATTTTCTGCACTCTCATTTGAATTTTTTTTTTCCCTAAAATATGGGTGCGTTTAGTGATGAACAAGGTGAACGTTTTCATCAAGATGTTGCTGCAATTGAGAAGCGTTACCAAGGAAGATGGGAGTCTAATATGCTAGCAGACTTCTGTTGGAGCCCCTTCCTTCTTGGTTTGAACAAGGTCTAACAAGTGGAATTTTTCTGACATTTGTGATAGAATTCTGAGTGTCTTGCACCTATTGCAGTGTGAAAATTCTTATTGACAGCTTATTGATCAGGTAACTGCCAGTTTCCTTTCTGGATATTGGGATATCGCTGTAGCTGTAATAATATTTCATCCCTCCTAAAAATTTAGTAGACTGAGTCCGTTTTCAGAGTTGGTGTGGGTTACGCTATGTTATCTAACTGCGCCGCCTAACATGCTCTCTTTTTTTAACTTGACATTAGAATCATCAAGGACGATTTTGTCTAATCGAGTAGTTGGTAGAAACAAACTTTGGGAAAATTACCCTTTTCTTCTCTAGAGGCGTGAGTACATGTCACACTTATGGCTGGATTTGATCAGACATTCGTTCCAATCCGTGAAGCTTAGGACTTCTTGCATAAATTTTCCTCTTATGAGAAACCCGCATCCAAAAAATGCTCCTTTTGTTGTTTAAAGCAATCACCGGTCGTCCTCTAATATTTTTGCTCGGTTCTTGAGTGGCAGTGATATTCCCAGCATTGTTCGACTGCATGTGGGCTGTTAAGGGTTTAAACATAGTTCGTTCCTGCAGTAGAATATTTGTCGTTTCGCATGCTCTTTCTGAGTGATCGGTGTTCTAGTTTTTTTTTTTTTTTTTTACTCAGAGGTTACGAGCAACGCTTGTCATTTCATGTAGTCTCCACTTGGAGTTTGGCTACACGTGGCTGCCTATGTTATCAAAATAGGCATTTCTTTGTGGTGGTCACAACTTGTATTGCTGGCATTCTGGCCACTGGCATTCGACACAGCAGAGGCTGTGCCAATATTATGCGATTGAAGCTTTTAAACGTCGAACAGCATTAGATTGGTTGGACGATGAATGGGAGCCGTACTTTGGTTACATCAAGGGACTAATCTGAGTTAATGTTGATCTCTCAGAAATCTCGGACATTCAGAATGCTGGAAGAGTCCCTTGCCTCGATTGCGACGTTGTCAATTGGATTGGCAGTTCATTGAATAGAATGCAGGCAAGTGCCTAGGATAATTTGCATTGTTTTCTGGTAGAAACTGTATTTGGAGCTAACATCTTTGTCAAATGTAACGGCATATCAGTCTTATATGGTATTTTTGAATTGATGTATATCGTCATTTAATTTAAGAGCTCTTATTTGCGTTTTGATAGCAGTGTATGATCTCTGCTTAGTGTTTGGCTGCACTTGGTCTGTAAAAAAAAACTTAGTGTTTCACATACACAAACGAAAGCCGACCTTTTAAATTTTGGTTGCTTTGAAAGTCAGGCCGGATGTTCCGTAGAGAGTCCACGCTTATGACAGCTACTGTTGACCTATTAAAAATTTATTCAGCACTCTGAATAGTTTTGAAAGATCCCTAGTGACCTTAGCTCCAAATACCAAATTTATATGCAGTCATAGTTTAAGCACTATGCATCGTTAAGTTAACACCATTCAGTGCCTATCCTAATCATACCAGACATAACTAATTATAATAAATCATATGTAGGTCCAATTAAGCAACCCTGAGCATCTTACATATATGAGTAAAAATATATCGTACAAATTTTTACTTAATTTCTAATATTTTTGCTTCAACACTTTGGTAAATTTAAAAAGTAAAGCTCCTTTCGTTACTATTCTGCCCAATCAGGTATAAAATCGAACAGAGGCGACAATATGACGCGTAATCTAAATTCAATTCGTTTTTTGGGTTTTTTCTTCCTCTCCAACCTCTGCATCTTTGTTTTTTTTTTTTTTTTTTTTTTTTTTTATTCTCCCGTATACACACATTTTCGTTTTGGAAAACGAGAAGAAAAAAATAATTAGAGATGACATCTACACATGTATTCCAACTCCTCGAATGCGGGCACTGACACTGGCTCTCAGGTTTCGCGTATACATGAGTAGAAAACATCAGGCCAAGTGTAGCAACACCGTGCTCAGTGGCAGAGGCCAAAGGTATCAGTCCCCCGTAACGTGCCCCAATTTAACACCCAAAACAATGGATGACGAAGAATTCAATGAAAAGGAGACGAAAACCCCCCCCCCCCCCCTCCAAAAAAAAAAAATAAAAAAATTGATGAACCCACCCAGCCACGAACTAACATCCAATTCATGGAGGATATTGCAGAGGGACACTCGAAGAAAAAGATCTGGAGATGCTGGTAGCCGTTTTGGCTTGAACGTTACCTCGGGATCGCCTCTGGCTGGTTTGGTTTTTTAGGTTCTTCGTATTTGGCCAACTGATCGGTGTTTGTGATTTAACAGCAGAAGCAACTAAAGGAGCAGCAGCAACAACGGCAGCGACTCATGCCCCATAAATACTCAAACGTCGCAGCATTTTGCGGCGGCTGGTCTAAGTTAGTCGCAGTAAACCCAAAACCACCACCACCACAACAACAACAGCAACAGCAACAAAAACAATAACAACAATTCTTTCTGTGGTTTTGCACATTTCAAGAGCCAAAGGCGGTATCTTTTGCTGTGGCTATTACTACAAAGACAACGACAACGTGGCTTTGGCACATTTATTGTAAGGGCCTTTTGAGGCCGCCACAAATTTAACACACCACAGCCACAGCATCTTTCGAGTGTTTGTCCGCCGCTGTGCCCAAGGATTTATGGGTTTCTCCTCATGGAAAGAAAAGACAAAAAAATTGTTTTTCATCTTCTTAGGCATCGTCTCTGGAGTCTCTGACAATGATGTTGATGGTGATGGCAAACGGATCGATTTTATTGAAAGGTTCCCTGCTTTCGGATATTGTTGTTGTGTAAGTTGTATGCATGAAAGGGTTTAATATATCACTCTGATTTAGGAAATACCTTGGTAAATTTGAAGGCGTGAAAAAAGGTTAAACCGAGAAGCAAATGCAGATACGAAAACGAATACGAATGCATGAAAGCTGAAGAGAAATACGAATACACACGAGAGAATTGTAGGCTCTCTATCGTAAGGGTCAAATCGGATGTGACACTCAACGAATAGAGAAGCGTCTTACGAAGAAGGATTATGGCGGAAAAGATCTAAGACTTATCTTATAGATCGGAGGCCAGCGTACGTGGAATTGAAGGAACGTGGTTATTACGAGTAGGTTTATGCGTCTCTGAGTTGCTGGACAGTTTTGCAATCAAAAAAGATTTAAATGGTTTCTTGGATAGTCAATGAATGCTATCTGATTATTTCTACCAGGAATTACTATGGACATGTTTATTATTCACTGCTTTCCACGTAATTACTTATCTTAACAATGCTATGGAGCTAACTTGTGCTCTAGTGTCATTGTGTCTAACTACTTGTATACCTTAAACTTCTTGTACTCAGCTTGGCAACCGATTGACAATTCAGTATATGAAAAGTTTTCATATCTCAATATACCTATAGGTAGATACTACAATCTACCTCAATTGCACTTTATGAGGCTTAAGGTTATCATCACACTAACAACCTTTCAGTTACTATTCTGGGAATTATGAGGAATGTCAGTAGTCATGGTTCGTAGGCCATGCATTTAAGAATGCATTGTTAGAAGCTCTTGTAAATATCTGGCTCTTTGTCAAGAGTGCAGCGAGCGACTTTTCCTTGGGCGATTCGGTTCAATTTTGTAGCATATCTTCTCACAGATTTAACTGCAAGAGTAATAATTATTCGTCCGATTCAGTCCTAAATGATCTTTACAGGATCTGCTCCTGTGTTTCTCTGGAGCAGTGTCATGGTGTTGCAGAAAGCATTTGACTGTATGGGGGTGTTTCTGCACTTTTCTGACAAATTCTTGTAATACGAGGGTTGTTTGATGAGTACCCGGATTGGAAGATAGCTGGCACTACTCAGCCAAAATGAGTGAACCATCATTTAGTATGACCTCTTTTAGCCCGCCTGTGAAAACGACAGGTGATAATCCGACGCTTAGTTTTTTTTTTTTTTTTTTTTTTTTTTTTTTTTTTTTTTTTGAAATCCATTTCAAAACATTGGTTCGCACATTTTTGCCGTGGCCGCACGTCCGTTTTTGATGAACTACGCCCAGGTATGTTATCGTTCAGTTGAGTTAGCCATATTCTGCACAAATGTTTGGGCATGAGAAAGCTGTCCGCGTAATGGGTGCCGCGTTTGTTCACATCGGAGAACAAGCGCAATCGTGAGACCGCTTTAAGGACGTGTTTGGCCCTGTTTAATCGAATTCCAGAGAAGTTTCTGCTTCGTTTTGTGACCGTCGATGAGAAATGGATTTATTGGTACACACATGAAACCAAAGAACAATCGAAACAATGGATTTTACGTGGTGAACGTGCTCTGAAGAAGGCGAAGACCGTGCCCTCTACCGGAAAGTTGATGACCACCGTTTTTTGGGACGCGTGAGGTGTGATGCACGTTGACTATTTGGAGAAAGGAAAAACAATTACAGGAGTATACTTCGTCGATTTATTGGGTCGATTCAACACAAATTTGAAGAAAAAACGATCACATTTCGCGAAAAAAAATCGGACCTCCACAGTCGCCACAGCCAAATTGGTCGAGTTGCACTACGAATTGCTCTCCCATTCTCCGTATTCTCTGGATTTGGCAACTGCTTTTTGTTCCCGAACCTTAAAAAAGTACGGGTCGAACGAGGAAGCCATCGTCGCTGCGGAAGAGTATCTTCCAGCAGCACCGCTGGAAAAAGCGATACACTTGGAAGGGGATTATATTGAAAAATAAATTGTCAAAACCTGCGTTGTCATTTCTAATCCGAGTATTCACCAAACACACCTCGTAGATATTTCCGAGCTAAAAGCTAAAGTTTTTCTGAAAATTTTCAGTCGATAGGCCCAAGGTTTTCGCGGCAAATTTCCATTTCCTTGATCATTTCAGCTACGCATACCTAGTGGTTCTTGGTACAAAGACTGACTTTGAGTTACAAATTCGATTATACTTGCTTTGACCGATTGATGGTAAGCCCAAAACATTTGTTACTCTAAGTACCTCT
Organism: Volucella inanis; assembly: GCA_907269105.1. Lineage (NCBI taxonomy): Eukaryota > Metazoa > Arthropoda > Insecta > Diptera > Syrphidae > Volucella > Volucella inanis. The sequence continues at coordinate 23,435,104 of OU026157.1, forward strand.
ATACCTATACCTATGTACATAACTACATGCTGCCAGGTAGAGTCAATAAGTCAGTTCGAGAACATTTTTTTTTTTCATTACAGTGAGATGGTTGGGTGCTGTAAAAGTAGGGTAGATAATGAGATGCCCAATGTTGTAACTGTAACGCTCACATCTCTGATCGGGTTACTGGCTTCAGTCTAACTCCGTCCTAGGGGTATCTTTCATGGAATTGGTCATATAAATTAGGGATTGTGCCGTTGGCATAACTGCTGGCAATGGGAAAAAATGCCACGGTTACGAAGCAATACCAAGCCTCGGATACAGATGTTTCTACTGTTGACAATCTGTGCAAACAACTTCATTGTTTGTCGTTTAATCTTGATCTGAATCTGAAAGTTTACAATCACGCACTAGAGTGTCAAGGATTCCTGTTTGCAAATTGTAACTGTGGGTCTGGCTTATCTTCTCCTTCTTTTGAGTGTAGCCTTTAATTGCAGTGATAAATGTCTCCCTATCGATATTGTTAGTGAATTCTAATACCTAGGACTTACCATAGACTCAAGAATGAGCTTTTTTATTCATGTAAAAGCTTTGATGAACTATTTCCGTTGCACGCTTAGACACTTCTTCTATTTGCGAAATATCTATTCTACTAAATTGTTAAAAATTATTTATTATAGTATTTTTCATTCAAAATTACAATATGGTATTACTTGTTGGGGAGGTGCTTATAGGAATAAAATGCAACCTTTTTCAATAATCCAGAAATATATAATATGAAAATTATGCCGCAAACCTAGGCGATATTCTACTTACCCTTTGGTCTGTGACTTAAAAATTCTTCCCGCCCGACATTTATACTGTTTTATGAAGTCTGGTAATCGGAACTTTCGACTGATTGCTAACTTTAAGCTGCACGAAAACTTCTCATATTCTGTATCTGTTCCACCCTTTCATACCACTGCTTATCGTAATTTTTATATTTCGTTTATTTAATAGACTTCCTCTATCGTTCAGATCGATTAAATTGCCTGGATTGTTTCTCAAATTCGTAAAAATTTGGCTTCTCAATTTCAACTTCGCTAGCTTAGGATCTGTTCTCTTCGACTATCTGGTATAACCAATGAAACAAGTTTTATACGAGTCAACTATTTGATGCTCTATAGCAAATTTATTCCCTTTTGTGTCTGTTTAAGCTTGCCTCTATATATTATTTGAGTAATATTTGTAGCAGTTTCTTTGTACATTTTTGAAAAAAAAAAAAAAAAATCTTTATTCAAAATCAATTTCAATCATTGCCATTTTCCGGGTAGCTTCATAATTTCATCGGTTTGGAAATTCTGTGTTTTATCAGCGAAAAACTTAGCCAAGTGATTTTCAGCGGCTCTTTGGGCGGCCAATTTTTGACCATCAAGAACGAAACAAATGGTAATCAGAGGGTGCAAGGTCCGGTGGATGCATCAAAACTTCCCAACCAAGCTCCGTCAATATGTTTCGGGTCATCAAAGATGTGTGTGCATTGTCAAGATGAAAGACAACCCCCTTTCTGTTGAACAATTCGATCGAATTGACCGTTTCGCCACGTTCTAGCAGCTCATAATAGACAATTCCGCTCCAATCCCACCAAAGACTCAACATAACTTGTAGCTTGTGGTCGGTCATCGGCCTTTGACCTTGATCGCTTGCGTTGGATATTCTCGTATTTAATCCATTTTTTGTTGCCCTTAATTAATCGCTTCAAAAATGGTTCCATTTCGTTACGTTTCAGCAACGTTTCACTGATGGTTATTCGGTCAGTTAAATTTCTTTGCGTTTGTTCATGTGGCACCCAAACATCGAGCTTCTTTGAGTAGCCTGCTCGTTTTAGATGATTCCAAACTGTCATACGGTTGATGTTTAGTGCCTCCGCTATCTCCAGACAGTTTTCGTGCCGGTATTACTCCGTCAGTTGCAAAATTTCATCGACTTTTTCAGTGACAGGCCAACCAGTGCAAGGTGCATCTGTTACATCGAAATTTCCGGAACGGAATTGAAACCAAACCACTCCTAGATCCGGCGTTTACTCACAGCATTCTCAACGTAAACTGCACAAATTTTTCGGTAAGTTTTTTTTATTTTATTTTTTTTATTTTTTTTCAGTAAAAAAGCATTACATAGCGTATTTCTTCAGATATTTCAATCAAATCAGTATAACTTGTAACACGAGGAACGAATTACACAGCTGTCTTCGCAATAAATGTCACCTTTTACGCACGTGCTCGTTTGACACAATCAGATAAGTGTTTCCAGATACATGGACACCAACACCATCTACTGACAAAAAACCGCGGAGACTTTTAATATGACCCAACCCATACATAATTTATTCGATTTGTCATGTTTGTTCAGTGTAACGGCCTTTAACACTATTTTCATTACTGAAGTATAGAAAATACAGAATGTCAAATGAATTTTTTAAATTTTATTTTTAATTTTATTATATAGATTAATGTAAAAGAATTTATTTTGAATTATATTGTATAAGGAATTTACAGAATAATAAATAAAATAAACAATAAAAAAAGAAGATAATTAGCAAACGCAACTGACACTTTAAGATAATTTATATTTGTGGAATGCGTATCGGTCGATACATGATTCTTAATTCTTTTGTTAAGAGATATGCAAAGCTTCACTGGCTTGAATCTTATAATGCTGAATTTAAGGATTTTGAAGGCTATTTGGCTATAGTATTGAAAAACAAACAAAACAAAAAAAATCACAGCGGTTTTAAAGATGCTACTTAGTTCAGTAGGGTGTGGTGGAGCTGGATAATTAGGCCCCCCAAGTGCACTGCAGGGTCAAGACCACTATCTTGTTCACTCTTTTGTTGGGAGTTCCTCAGCCGTAGTGCTGAGGATAAGCAGTTGTTTACCAATTATTCCGATTGGGGGTAGGTTTAACATAATTTCCAAATCCGCCTTTGAAGAGGCTTTTGGTGTGCCCGTAATGCTTTCTTCCATTAGTTTTTGATTAGAATTCCTTAAATTCAATGGCAGGTATTCACACCATTATTCTGAATTAGATGGCTTGAGCCCCGCAAGCAGCCTTATACCGTCTTGTTGGTAATACAAAAGACCGAACAATGTTAATGTTTTCTTTCCAGTGTAATTTTGTCTTTTATCGTAAATAGCTAATTCTGTTTGACTTAAAAGACTAGCCCAGTTTGGGCTGGTTGGTCTGAAATGGAATTGAAATTAGTATGTGACGTTATCCTGCTTCAATATGAGCATTTCAGAATGCATAGCAAATCTTCTTGTATAATTTAAAAAATCAGCTGAATTTGGAGCGGAAAAAATAGTATCTGATCTATTAGCAAGCAGTAAATTTCTCCAAATGCGCCAAAGAGTAATCAAGAATAAGACCAGCAGGATGCGCTTCGCCAAAATAGCCGAGGAATCCGTATGTTTGAAATCGTATTCAAAAGCCATCCGATGGAATGGCACAGCTTTGTCTATACTTAAAAATGGTTTCGTCCAAAATTAAAATTGAATGAAGTCAGGTCTGCACGGATGGTATCACCATCGTTTCACTCCTTGTTAGTAAAAACTTGCTTTCACTCAATCTTCTGAATTCGGGTCCAATGAACTATATTTTGAATAATTCGTGAAGGGGTGCGGTCAAATTTCGTTTAGCTTCATTTCGCCACTTTAAAGCTGATTCGAGAATGTACGGCTTTTGGGTCCCAGATAACATTGAATTTGAGATCCGAATTTGAGATCCGAATTTGAGTTTGGACTACCCTCGTCCCAAGCTGTGAGAGTGATGACGACGTCTCTTAGTACTTTTTTTTTTATGTGTGTCCGGCCTACGTTCGAATCAAGTTTCATGTAGTTGGCGCAGAATGCGGTAGGTGCTAGTACTGTAAGCATTTTGTCGCTTTCGTTTTTCAGTAAAATGGATATATGTACTATATGAGTTAGGACTGCAATTAACTTTTTCTCTTTCTCAGTGCTGTGTTTCGATAGAAAAAATACCAAAACGAAGCATTAGAGCTATCTACAACCTTATCAAACCTGAATATTCCATGAAGAATAGAACCAATGATATCCTCAGTGACATTGGAGTAGCTGCTGTTGATGACGAAATATTGGGCTTTACAGGCAAACTTCGTATTTGCCTTCATGGTAATCGCAGCAATGTCATACATCAAATTTTGAACGAGGCGAACCTCGAACCTCGACAGAACCAGCCTTATAGCAATATCCCTTAATGGCGAAAGAAATAGCAGTGATGGTAATATGTAGTCCTGTGGCGCCTTGTTACGGATGTTTAAAAAATGTCTACAAGATACTTAAATAATGAACAGATATTCCACATTTTCCTTCAGTGAGCATCGAGTGAACATAATATGGTATTTGACTTCTCGTAGACTTTTAGTGAAGACTTCTATGCTAAAATTCCTATCTCTAGTTCATCCAATTCTCCTTCCCATTCAGAAAGTTGTTTACTTTAGATTGCTTACAAAATATCAATTGTTAGAAGTAACACGATTGTGATGGTACCTAGGTGGTACTAGTTGTAGGAACAATATAGCCAAGCTCATCGATAATTCCAACAATTGCAATAATTATTAAGTCGATAGAAACAAACAAGCCAATAAGATCAGAGGTTTCGTGCTGATTAAGCACAAAATGGTTTACAAATGTATTTTATTAAATTAATTAAACAACTGTTTATCTCTTTAATCACCTTAAGATCCACTTAAATATTTGAAAAATACTAGTGAAGAAAATAAATAGCAAATGACCTAGATGCAAACTTTGCGGAATACCACGTTTTACGTTTATTGGCAAACAGTTCTCTATTTTACAATTAGGCCTTGATCCTATGATAGTTCCTACAGCTTTTTCCTTTGCTGCATGCATGAAAATCGCCTTGAAGCCAGACTGAATCAAATCCCTATCCAAATGCATACTCAAATTGTTGCACTCGTACTTGTATTTAAGTTTTCTTAACAACTCTGATCAATTTGAAATAAAATCTCCATAAATAAACAATTTTATTGTTGGTAATAAAAAGTGATTTTATTACGGCCGAGAATATTCATTTCATCGATTATTGCCGAGATAAAATGTCACTAAGAAGAGAAATGCAGAACCGGGCAATGGTAATCAACCGCTCCTACAGCTCAGCACCTCCAGGGTATCTTTAGAACAGAGAACACTCACCAAATCAGGGTAGCGTTCATCTTCCTCTGCACACAACGAATTTCAACAAGAAAAAGAAGTTAAGGAAGGGAATTCAAATCCAAATCCAAATCCAAATCTGAATCCAAATCCAAATGAAAGTATCGTTTGGATGGAATAATTTACATGATGTGGAGCTCTCTGACAGGTTTAGGGTCAAACCGTCATTTGTTGCGTGATATGAACACGAAGGTCTTTAGTGCGGACCCTCTTCCCATTGGATTTATATTCGGTCTAGTCTTGATGTGTTTTGTTACGAGTGTTGTTGTCGTTTTTTCTGCTTTTTTCTTTTACGACTTCTGGCCAGATGACCAAACAGGATTTGTGAGGTTGATCCTTATCATGTTGCGCAGCAAGAGATGTGGACCGAAGCTGTGCAAGTGTGACTTCAAGTGTGCTCCATATCAATCTATGTAGAATGGAGTCGTAAAAAAAATTCATAATAATAATCTCGAGCGGAAAGTAAGAAATGAAAAATGGATTGATACTTGATATGAAGGGGAATCTCCTGTATCTGAAGTTGAACGTACGTACAGATACGTGACTGTTCAGAGGTTTATGTGTGATTTTGACGCTAATTGTTTTCAGGGAAACGTTTAGCATGGCCTTTGGCTGATACGAATATGGATGGATACGAGTGAAATAATTGCTTTAGGGTGTGCGTTCAATGAAGCTGTCATGTCATATAAAAGTGACTTATGTCTGTTGTCAAACGATGATAACCATTGCATGGGCTCTAGTTAGATGACTGACAGAGATATTAATGCCACTTTCTTCTAGAGGGTTTTGTTTAATAAAAAGGTTTTTGTCTTTCTAAAAAAGATTTATTTCTGAATACGTCATCTGCGTCTGCGTTTTGTGTTTATGTCTGTATGGCATGCCATGAACCGACATTCATCTGAAAAATATTGGAATCTTTGCACTATGTGAATGCCTATTGACTCAGTACACTTTGATGGTTTAAAGTAATTCAGTACGTTTGATTGTGGTCTTCGATGAAGAGTACGAGGAGGTCGTGTTAAGATCAAGAAATTACGCCTTCCCGGAAATCCAACCTCATTCCTCTTAATTTTGCAGACCGCGCTGTGTAACCAATTATTTCTGTTCGTAGATATTTCGAGCAGCTCTATTCCTAGCAGCTCGGGATAGGATTCTGTTGTAATGCTTGAGATAAATCCATGACAGCAGAGACGTCATCTTGGATTTCGACTGCGCTGCCACTTGTATTTAATACTTAGTGGTGGCGGTTTTATACCTCCTCGGATGTTAAAGAGCTTCACTTCTTTACACAATTCTTTTGCCCTTAAGTGCTTGGGATATTTGCAACTGTTGCCTGTCTACAACAAGGTAGTATCACAACTTAATGTTTGTCCTTTAGAGCGTTCCCACATCCATCTTTTAGAAGGAGTACCTTACGGCAATCATTACGCGATCTATTGGGTTAAAGATTAACTGATTGGAAGTCTTCCAAGCGATTGCAAATATTTGGATGAAGGAAACGCCTGCCAGCCACGAACAAATATGTGCTGCTGAAAAATCAGTTAGTCTGAATTAGTAACCGGAGGTTGTGTACTATAGTACAGGCCAGATTTGGCCCGATCTAACCCTGCACAAAATCATTTGCTACACACTTGTGTAAAAAAAAAAAAAAAAAAATAGATTCTAGGCTTACAGCTTTATAGCAAAACTTAAACGAGGGGAACGGAACGATAAGAAGCTCTCGAGTGAACATCTGTTCCAGAACTTAAAATTTTCTTTTTTTTATAAAATAAAGTGGTACGTGTGCTTGACGTGTGAGAATTTTAGGGTTCGTTACAAGTACCGTTATTTTTCTTTCTAGGAATTATTTACCATGCTGTTGGCAGCTCGAATTCGAAGCGTCTTCCTTTACGAATTTAAAATGGGAAAAAATGCGCCATTGTCAATGAAAAACATTAATGACGCATTTAAGGATGTAGCGGTAAACGAACACAATATACGACGTTAGTTTGTATAGTTCCGTGCGGGAGATTTCAGCCTCGAAAATGAACCACGTGGAAAGCAACGGTGGATTCGGACCCAATGAAATCGGTGCGTGAGATTGCACAAAGAATGGGAGCATCCTCAATGACAATAAGTCGACACCTTTCTCTTATAGGAAAGTTGATAAGTGGGTACCCCATGAACTGAACGCATACCAAAAACTACGACTTGTATTAGGAAACCAAACTGAACTGTTTTTGCACCGGATAGTCATCTGTGATGAAAAGTGGATAAGATCTGGGCAGTAGTTGGATGCAAATGAAAAACCAAAACACGCTTCAAGCCCGAACTTGGTTATGGTGACAACTTCGTGGACATCGAAAGGACCAATCCACTTTTTATTTCTTCAACCAGGAGAAACGATAAACGCTATCAAATTTTGTGAGCAAATCGACATATTGCATTCCAAATTGGTGGAAAGCAACCTGCGTTGGTCAATAAGCACGGTCTCATTCTTTTGTATGACAATGCTAGACTCCATACCTCAGAAGTAACGGTGCAAAAACTGTTGCAGTTGGGATTTGATGCTTCCGCATCCACCGTACTCTCCTGATATTTTCCCAACAGATTACCATCTTTTCCGCAGTCTGGATTTATTTTGCTGGCAGAATGTCTTTCGGAACCGAGCAGAGGTCATTTCGAGCACTTCTACGAAAAAGGAATATTTGACCTTGTATCACGTTGGAAGAATGTCATAGATGTCAACGGATCCTATTTTGATTGAATAAAGTTTTACAGATTACAGGTTTTAACCCACCAATGCATGCCAAAAAATGTTGAACAAAATTAAGGGTTTTTTTTTGGGAATTTTTTCTGAAAAGGTATTTTGTTTTTACAAAAAAAAAAAAAGGATAGGTACATTTAGTGGCTACATGTAAGTTCATAATGGCACCAATGATTTGTAAAAATATCGATCTGGTGTGCTTCTGGAGACGATCTCCTGAAGGTCCTCCAAACAAGGTGTTCGGCCGTGATCACAATATCTCCGGTTTAGTTCATCGAAAAAGCAAAATAAACCAAAAAAGATTCGTTTGGTAGATAGACAAAACTACGTATTAATCGAAGGAATAACCCAAATTTTTATTTTTGACAAAATAGCGTCTTCATAAAAAAAAATCTTATTCCGATCAATACCTGCGGAATATATTTGAGAAGGTTGTGTTAAAATTTCAGACCGATTGGTTGAGGCATTTTTTAGAAATCGTGATCATCGTCTTCGAAAACATATTAGGTCTATAAATTACTTCGTGCAGTTTGCTAAGAGATGGCATAACTTATATTCTTTTATAGTTATTATTCCATTGGAACATGCGTTGGAAAGCTACTGTCATTATACGTCATTTCAGTATAAGTCATTCATTTGAAGCGTAAACAACAATAATTTTTTTTCACTCAAATATGTCGAACTTTTTGCAGGGAGTTCTTCTTCATTACTTTAATATGAAGAAAACTGCTGCCGAAAGTCATCGTATTTTGGTGGAAGTTTATGGTGAACATGCGCTAGCTGAGCAGCTGCTAGCCCAGACCTTGCCCCTTCTGACTACCATTTGTTCCGGTCGATGCAGAACGCTCTCACTAAAATACGGTTCACATCAGAGCAGAATATCAAAAATTGGCTTGATTCATTCTTGGCTGCCAAGCCGGCGCAGTTCTTTTGGGATGAGATCCACAAATTGCCAGAAAGATGGGAAAAAGTCATAGCTTCAGATGGGCAATACTTTGAATAATAACATTGTACATGTTTTTCTTAAATAAACGTTCAAATTTTGGAAAAAAAAAACCGTACGAATTAAAATATATACCCAATATATTTGAGAACAACGCGTTTAAAATTTCGGAAAAAGTTTGCACATAGTCCGAGCATATTTGGCTGTTGTTGGGAATATTTGCCTTAACATGGATTCTCATGAAGTGCCAATTTACATGGCGAAAACTCAAGACTCATTGTCCAATTTAAGCCCAAAGGACAAATCCGTATCGAAATATGCTCTGCCCCTATGCCATAGCATATGCTTTAACCACTTGTCTGACTCTCGATAGCACTTAATGGCGGAGATATCTTTTTTATAAATAGTGCATGGACTATTTTCTATGCCTTTTTCCCATAATTCGGCCGATATTCCAACAATTTCATGTCAAATGTACTTTCGGACGTACTCCGAAATATCGTGATTGTTAATAAGATTGTACAACTTATTTATGGAATTCTCCTTAATACCTACCCATTATAATCTGTAAACATTCAAGACCAACGAACGTCGGGTATCTCTCAATTTTTTAGTCCCTTATTCACTTTTCCAAACGCTTTGTGTAAACATTTTAGGGATGTTCGTTCTACTTTAAGCTTGCGCTAATTGTTATTTGGAAACGCGGACTTGTTTGAGAAAAATTCAGGCAAGAGGTCTTAAGTTTTTTGCATGTAAAGGAATATCTAAAGATAATGCGTATTAATGCTGAATTCGGCAAAACGCAAAGATAGAGAATGAAGACATATTTGGCTACTCGACTATGCTCGAGGTTTGAACACTTATTAGTTTACCTTCATGCTGTCAAAAAGTTGGGCTTATAGTTGGATCTGAAGATAGGCACTAAGCATTCAATGAGATTATTGATTTCTTAATGTATGAAGACCCGAAACATTCCGAATCCACCAGAAACTTCTCAGGGCTTTTGGGTCAAAATGGCTCATGGAGTGAGGAGATATCATTCTTATGGATGTACTGCTAGAATGCCTATTAGGAGAGTGATGTGTATGTTCTGAGATAGGAATAAATAATCTGAACAACAGCATCGGATCTTTGTAGTTCAGTGAAAAGTTATACGTCTGGAGCGATAGCGATCGAATCGCCGGCGTCATTTCCGAAGAAGCACAGCCTATAAAATAGTTGTTAAAGTTTTCGTATGCAATGGCTGTGTTAGAACACCTCGGGCTGTTCGCTTGGTCAAATGTTGCAATTAGCTCATTAACAAAGCCGTTAAATCAAAAATGTGTCCCGTGGATGAGGATGATTTTTTAGTAAAAATTTGAATCGTCTTCAGCGAAAATTCCTGTCAAAACGATCTTATATGGACAATGGACATACATTCGTGAGATGATCAGATAACGATGTTTTCTCCTGGCATTTCGTTGTGTCAATGGCAGGGCAACATTATAATGTGAATAAATCGATCCGAATTCGTTCAATTGTTAGCTTATCAGGACGATTGTAAATTCAACTGTCTATGAAATGAAATAGTCAGAAAAATTGACCATCACACGATTGCTGGTGCTGCCCGTAATTTAGTCAGTTAGTTCTTTAGTTTTCGTATCTATGTAACGTGCATGTACTGCAGGATTCGACCATGTGTTTCAAGTGTTCTTGGCCTTAAATGATGGCTGCTGTGTAACGGCAGCACAACTTTTATTTGTTAATTTATTTCGAAGGAATTGTAACAAATTTTCGAATGAAATTAAAATTGAATGGGCTGAGGAATAACAATAACAGTAACAGTAACAGCGAGCTGTCACTTTAGAAACGACGAGTCGAACTACATGGAAGGATCTGCTTAAATGAGAAATTCACTTAATGCCATCACATGACATTCCTTAAAGATAATCTAAGTTCAAACTTGTTTCAATTTTTCTAAACTAAATTAATCCATGACATGGCCCGCATACAGCTTTTCTTTAAGCCTTTTAATCTCTTCCATTTAGTTTCATTTCTTTCATCATTGGATTTTTATTTTTTTTTTTTTGTTGTTTCCTAAGTCATTTTCGCTTCTCCGTAGTTGATCGTAAAACATTTCTCTAATGAGAAACTACAATCCTACCTACGAGCAATGATGTTCCTGTAGACGGACAGGGTTACCAATCGATAGGGTGCACTTTAATTAAAACACATTTTAACACGGGACTTATTATTACAATATATATTTTTTTTTTAATTAAATAGACACACGTCGTGGTCCCCACGTTGCTTGGTTTCTAACCAATTCAGAGGCCATGGCTACCGAATAACTCGTGTGAACGAGATAACACATCCCAAGTTCGGGTAGATAGATTAGTGACTAGGTTTCCAATCCGATAAAAGGACATGTCCTTTAGAGATTTATTTGCCATTCCGATTGATGGGAAACTGCTGTAGCTATCTAGGCTAGCGGTTCAGCTGCATTTATCTGGAATCGTCGGTCTGTTATGGTAATTTAAGTGCAACCTTTAGTTTGGTGGTTGTAATTTAGAGCTGGAGCTGCATGCAGAGTCTCTGTATCTGCTTGGGTCAAGAACTGGTTTTCAAATTTCTCATGGTTCATGTTCATTTTATTTTTGGGATAGGGGATATCTGTTTAATTAAAAATTCGATAAGGAACTGGAGTTTGGAATAACCAAATCAGTTTTTTTTTTTTTCCTTTCCTTTTATCTGTCGTTGCTGTGTTGTTGGTTTTTTTTTTTTGTTGTTGAATTTCTTCAGTTCACCAAAAAGGGACAGAGGTTGGGTAGAGAGATGAAATGGAAAACATTTTTATGGTTTTCATCGAACATGACCGCTTTAATGCACTATTCGAATTTTTACATCTTTTTGTAATTAATTAAAAAAAGAGAAAAACGAATCGAAAAAGAAGGGAAAAAAAATATTTTTAACCTTAAGCTTGGTGTCACGGAGATCTGTCAATTTATTGATGTCAACACCGGACGAAGTGGGTGGCGGTTGGCATGTTTATTGCAACCAGAGTGTTGTTTTAATTAAATTGACTGAGATAATTTTCAACCTTGTAGTAATAAGTTTTTTATTTTTTTTTTCATCTTTTCTTTGCAGGTGAGTTGCCGGCAGAGGAACGAATAAGTATTTCTGTTTTAGTTTGTTGCTATTTTGGTTTATGACATGATACATTTCGGTAATCTAAGTATGTAAAATGTGAATTTCGGAAATTCATAAGTAAATAGAGTCAGGAATCAATGACTATGCTTTCGGTTCTTTGAATCCCTGCACATCCTCTGGGTATCATTTTGACCTTGTTGCTTTCCAGTATATGGAAAGGGTCTCATAATATCTGTGATTTCGGAAATTTAATGGGTTTCACATGACTGTAAGATAAGCAACGACGAGAACTCTCTTGTCTCAGCATTTACACTTTGTCAGTTTTGAAACCAAGATTTAGTTGCTGCAGACATAAACTACGAAACCAACGAAGAATGATACAAATTCGTCGTTGCGTCAGGTTACTCTCCCCATTATGGTAGTATGATACTGATGATACACCACCAAAAGCAGTAGCTGAACTCATTAAAAACTGTTATTCCAGGAAGAGGAAGGAGGAAGAGTGGAAAGGGAACTTATAGTCAATTAAGTTTTGCGAAAAATTTATAACAAGCAAACGGCTTAAATGCTATCCAACAGATACACTAAGAAGATTACCGGTTGGAAAATGCTACCGCTTTAAGGAGAAGATCAGCAAATCTGTTAATGCTCCCCCTAAATTCAGAGCAAAATAAAATTTAGAGGAAGGTGTTCAGCACTTGAACGGTGCTTTCACCATGTTCTTTGAACTGATATATGTAGCTACGAATCGGTTATTGCAGATTACTTATACCCCTGTGAAACGTAGATCGACAACTACTACGCTCAGGAACCAGAAATCTTCTAAACCATTCATTTGAGATTAACATAATATCAGGAATATAACTCAGAAAACTTGATGGCTCTTACACTGAGTCGAAAGTAGACTCTCTGTTTTATGCTTAAGACTCACCTCCTGGATATACTAATCTGGGCTAGCTCACAACCAGTTCCTACTAACACAGCACGCTGTAGCAGTGGTTGTGGTGCAGGATTAGGCCATCAAATACTCTGTTACGTTACTTGTAGGTTTTAAATCGCCTGGAACTGATGGTATTTATCTAGTTATGCTACAAAAAGGTGTAGACTCTAAAGAAAATCTTCGGCATGCTAGCCTGACACTTGAATTCATAACGAACTCCTGGCGAACAGAAAAAGTAGAGCATTTATATCGCTCACCAAGAACTTCTGACCTATCAGTCTCACTTTTTTCATTTCGTAGAGCATGGAGATTATATTTGTGCGCAAAACTAATTTGCGAATGCAATCTTTGTGCAAGATGCAACAAGCGTACCAACGCGAAAATCCTCTGAGACTGACTAATAGACTTTCCCTATACCCAAGGTTGGTTATGCCTACAATCTGTGCCAGAAAAGGAATGTAGTCGGGACCTCACGGACGAATTCAAAAGCGATTCTAGAAAACAATAGCATTAGATTCTATGTCACAAACTTAAGTCTGTTTTCTAATAGGAGATATACGAAATTCTAATGTTCATGACCTAGATTGTGAACAATCGATGGTGTGAAGACATCTGTATCGACAAAAAGCTGCGTTTGATACTTTGCTGCACCTTCTACTAAGCTATTTTAAGAATGCAAGGATTGGCTAAACGGAGTCGAAATGTAGAATTTACTGAGTGTTGTTCGGGACCTAAATTAAAATTGGGTGTTGCGAAATGGAGATTGGAAAGGCTAGGAAAGGCTAAGTCTCATTCATAGTTGGCTGTAATGTCAGCTTAACAATAGAAAGCATGACTTCCGGATTGCTGGACTAAACAATGCTTCCAGGGCAATGATTTTCCTTTTGTTCTTTAGTAGAAAAGACTGTAAGGCACAGTAAGAGTGATGACGACATAGGACGACCTATCCTTGTGAGTGTCCGCTTACGTTCGCATCAGGCTGCAGTGATACTGTAGGCACTTTATCACTGAAGCGCTTATTCATTTTAAGACGAAAGATTGAGAAATTTAAGTAAAAAGGAACATAGTAGAAGGGGTAGTATTTGAGAATACTTAAGGAGTTATACGCAGTTGCAAGGACAAAAAAAGACGTTTTTTATGAATTTTTTCTGAAAAGATATTTTATTTTACAAAAACAAAAAGTATTAGCACATTTAGTGGCAACATCTAAGTTTATAATGCCACCATTGATTTGTAAAAATATTGATATGGTGCGCTACTGCAGACGATCTGATGTGCTACTGCAGGTGATCTACTACTAGGTATTGATCGAAGGAATAATCGAAATTTTGAAATGTGAAAAAAATTGGGGCTTCGTTTAAAAATGAAAAAAATTGAATTTTCAATTAAAACTGCCACATAAAATTGATTAAAAAAATAGAAATAATTATCCGAAATCTTATTCCTGCGATTAAAACCTGAGGAATATAGAGGAGGTTGTGTTAAAATTTCAGACCGATCGGTTGAGCCGTTGTTTAGAAATCTTGATTACCGGCTTCGAAAACGTAGTTTTGAGAAAAACGCGTTTAATACGACTGATTCGTAACCCGTTATCTTCTAGTCACATATTTATTATTGTCACTTTTGATAGTCTTGTTTAATACATATTTTTATAGAACGCGATATTAGTTTCACAGACCGGTAGTTGTTGCAATTTTTCGTGTCGCTTTTGCCTTTATACAGTGAAACCGGAAAGATCACCCCACGTGTTAGCCATTTGATCACCTCTCATCATTTTACTGAATAAAATCGCATAGAGCTTAAATGGTATGATGTGTATCATTGTTGGAAATCTGAAACCGGTATTTAAGACATCATACGGTTTCTACACTTCAATACTATTAAAGGAGCATAGTGGTCACTTGATCGTTAAATATCAGCGTTCGATCAGCGTTCGATCAGCGATCGACGCAATGCACTCTTGCAGTATAGTAGATTATAGTAGACTCGGACTACTATCTATAACACTTAGAGCCAAAGATATTCATCTCGAGAAATGATAAATACTTTGAGGTTATTCCACTTTAGACGGCTGCAATGCCAAAAAAGCGTTTGCGTTCTCTTAAACCTCTAATTGAGTTCTTTAAAACCTGCATCAAGTGCTGAAGATCAATAACAACGATGCTAAGAAGCCGATGGACATGACACTGATGCGGTCGACCACTCCCATGAAACCCACGATTTGATGAAGGGTGTATATGTAGGGAACTGTTCGGCTTCGATGATGCAGCATGTCAGCACGAATGACAGACAGAGGCTCGTGTTCTCTATGAGGATAAGATGAGAGAACAACATCTGCTTCTTCGGAGGAAACAGAAAAAAATAAGGTGCTACTCTAAGAACAATGTTTAGACAACAATACCCAACCAGTGATCTGCAGAGAGGAGTAAAGAAATTTGATAGTAAAATTGATGAGGGAGAAAGCAGAGGGAATTAAGGAACAATTTCTTCAACGAATATTCTTAACACATCACAGATGGAGCATGACAGAAACTAGACCGGTATAAGGTTATTTGATTCTAAATCCGATATGACGCTAAGTTTAAGCTCATGCACCGAACGGCCAATAATGATTAAACTAAAAAAGTCTCCGAATTCCAGCCCTCAGGTTCGAAGGTATAAGAAAATCCTAGACATTATTTTAATTATCAGGCTTTTGTGTTATTGTTGGCTTGACAGTCCGTGATGAATCAATACCAAGTCTCTCCCACTTATTCTATCGTTCGTTTTGTGAACAGTAGGATCTATGAATCCAAACGGCTGAATAGTGAGAGACTTTTGCATAGGCATTAGCCTTGGCGCTTAGAGGATTTCCCATTTAATCTGGGAGTCAATTTGAGTATGTTAAAAGGGATAGCAAGGACGAAAAGTACGGTTTGATATCAACGGAAACTTTAGTGCTATGCCTCTTGGATTAGTACCACCGTTGTGTTAGTAAAACGCTTAAGGAGCGAGTTTAAGGAGCACATAGTAATAGAATCAAAGAACTAGGTGTTTGCCATTTTAAGGTTACTCATATTAGTTAGCAGCTCAGTCGACTCATATCTCAAAACCTACAAACATGTCCACTATAACGTATTTATAAATTAAACTCTTCTCAAGGTCGTTACGATAACTTTCCCCCCCACGTGTCATGCTATTAGTCACTAAATATGTACAAATTACTACAAAAAAATGGGTGGACTACTAATCAGAAACGAGCTTTACAACTTTATATTTACATAAGCGTGCACTTTGAATATAATTGCCGGATATTTATGGTTTTCTATTTAAGATTTTATCTGGCACTTCATATAAAAGTATTGCTTCCGAAGTCATACATAAATCGTATGATAGATTTACGTGAGCGAAATACCTTTTTTCCCGTAATCACTGAGTAAATTTACATATTTGAAATGACAAATTATATTCTGGTTATGAAAAGGTGCCACATGATTCGTATTCTCATGACAAAATTCAAACCAATGTGGTCATATTACCGCGAGATAATCTCGTAATGTGCTACTTTAC
Organism: Volucella inanis; assembly: GCA_907269105.1. Classification (NCBI taxonomy): domain Eukaryota; kingdom Metazoa; phylum Arthropoda; class Insecta; order Diptera; family Syrphidae; genus Volucella; species Volucella inanis. The sequence continues at coordinate 23,451,621 of OU026157.1, forward strand.
GATCAAAACATTCATCTCCCTACCGGCACCTGTTTCTTCTAATTTAATTATTTTCCGTTGTCATTCGGAGACCGGGGAACCAAAATCCAATCAAAAAATTCGTCACATTCTTCACAGGGATCGCAGCAGGATCGATCATAAAGACGACGACAACACAGACTCCAGGGAACAAAGGAGTGATCAAAATAACACCAAGCCATTCAAACCCATCATGGTGGAGCATAATCTGATCACCGGGAAGTTTCCAATTTGCATTGCTGCGACACAGACAGACGCTCGCCACAAAACTTTATTACACGCCATAATTTAAGTGTATGTGCGCCGAAGGTACAAGGTATGAGGTACGACGCGCGATATGATTAATTGCCTGCGATTCTGAGATTTCCGATAAATAACACAAAAGCTGCCACCACAAAGCTGTACAACCACTAAACACCACCAAAGGAGGGAGATCCAAGAACGAATGAACGAAGTATAAGAGCCCAATCAACATCCGCATCGTTTACTTGTGGTTTAGGGCTATGATGAACCCCTACCCATATACGCATACTCGTATTGTACCTATAGAATGGCATATGCGCAGCCATCATTCATGAAAATCTCATTGTAGAGATCTGCAAGTCATAAGTTGTTGAACTGTTCCTGCTGCCTTCTGGGGGCTGGGAGCCCTATCATACAGCAGATACTCGTATTCGACTCAGTTGCGTATGAGTACAAAGTTCTTATCCTGGGTATGGATCATGATAGATGCTGCGCTTGCCCCCATCCTGCACATGGGCTTATATTTTTTTGCAGCATTTTTCATCGCGATGGCATTGGATTTGTGTTGGGTTTTTCCTTTTGGTATGGTGTCAAGCTCCCGGATAGTGAGAGAGTCCTTGCGCGCGTACATAGAGCACAAGCCCAAGTATAAGACTTGGTTGGTGAGCAACAATCGACGATCAGTGATCAACAATCAACGTTCGGCGGTTACTGACACAAAATCAATCGATGATGGGATGCTGGGAATACAAAGAACAGATCGTGGAGAATTTAACACAAGGCTGTATGGAAGGTATCCCACAGTATCCTCGTACAAGGTTCTGACAAAAGATTCGTTCCAACTGACAGCGCACACCGAGGCGTCCAAAAGTCGCGTCTGCATCGTTTGTCGTTATTCAACGTTTTTTTTTTTTTTTTTTTTTTTTTGTAACTCATTCGATGATACTTCTTTTTGATTTTGTTATTGTTGTGCCTTCTCATTTGGTCGTGTTTTGTTCGGAATGAATTTTGATTTTGCTGCCTTCGTCTTTCTTTGATTGACGGTTTAAACCTTTTCTTCATAGGATTCGAATATCTCCCCATTCCCCCACTTTCAAACATCTAAACCGGACCTAGCTTAATTGCTTACATTTGTTAAGACCATACAAGTTTATTTAACCGCTCTTCAAAGATACGAGTACCATGTTCCTGTTAAAGATATCGTTTGTTATCGTTCATTATCATGTGCATTATCGATAATGTGTTTTATCTGTCTTTATGGTGTGCTGTATATTTTCTCTTATCGATTGATTCTATCTTCATTGCCAACTAGCCAAACATCATCGTTCTAGGTGGGTTCGTTAAAAAAAAAAAAACATTTCAAAGTGCTTCGTGCTCTGCCCTACGAAACTTGATTTGTATCTTAAGTTGACATTTGATTTTATGACAGTTGTTTGGAAGCTTAGACTGGTTGTCACCGTGACACAATGCAAACTTGTTTAGATCGTGCGAGGGTGATACGATTTCAATCTGTCAATTGCCTGACAAAATGTCTTAAATAACGTTCTCATGCAAAAAGACACTTGAGATTTTAATTCAGTTTTATTAACTGATGTTGTAACTAACGATTGTGTAAAGTGTGTCGAATGTTACAATAATCTTATCGTTTAGTACGTCGTAAGAAAATCCGTGCAGTAATGATTAAATTGAAGCAGTAATCGTATGGTTAGGGTGGATTGTAAATGGAACCATTTATTTTATGTTTGACCTATTGAATTCAAGCACCGGAAATTAGTTTTGTTTATTTAAATAAATGTTTTAAAACCATTCAAATTAATAACGCCAATAACAGTTTACGAAAATTATCGAAAGCAAACATCAATCGAACAGTACTTAAATAAAATTCTTTGCACGCGATAGCTGCAATCATTTTATTGGTGTAAAGATTGTTTCAATCGTAAATTGCATTATTTGTTTATTTAATTATGGGAACCACAGTTATGGCAAGTTGTAGCTTAAATTTGAATACATGTGTCCTCATTAATTGTTGACACCTTGCCTCATCCTACATTTCAAGGCTCACCCACAATTACATTGTAGCTATCAACTTCTTGAGTATAACTACTCTACTTGCTGGATACCTCGCAGCCATCTCTAGATTGGATCGTGCATCGGTTTACACTTTAGCGCGTCGATTGTTCAACCTGACATTTACTTTTGCAGTTATGTAGTAGCAAGTTTACTAAAAGATCTCCTTTAAAGAATTATTCTTTTGCGCTGACAAAACCCCTTTTTCATCAATCCTACTCCCTAGAACTCTTTTCAAGAAGATGAAATCAGACCATCCCTAAAAATACATGCCCATTGCAGTTACGTTCCTCCTCTCCTAGGCTATGGGAACGCTGGTAAACTGTCAGTTCAAGAAAGCTTCGAGACAGGAAAATTTCTCGGTGATTTGATGAAATATCTCAACGAAAACAGGAACCGAAGTTTTCTCATAACTGCGGCTGTATTCTTTTAGGCTTAGACTTTACCTTTAACACAGCCCCAAAGGAAGAAGTCGAATGGTGTTGAATCGCAAGATCCCGGCGGCCAAATGAAGTCTGCATTGTTTCACCAGTTGTGTGCCATGTGGCGCCGTCGTACTGAAAATAAACATCGTTCACGTTCATAGTATTAATTTTAGGCAACAAAAGTCAGTCAACATCGTTCGCTAATGCAATCCATGGAATTCACTATACCTGTGCGAGAAGACGGTTGATGATAACCAAAAGCGGTATGAACTATACGAAACGTTCCCGTGATATTTTCACAGTTTTTGTATAGAATTTTCACTTTTTCAACACATTTTATGAGTATGTTACCTCCTGTTTTTTTTTTTTTTTTTTTTTATCAGAAGTCGTCGTAATAATAGTTAAATGTTGGCAGTTCTGTAACGACGCGAAATTGAAAATGACACTTCTTATTGGATGATGTTCTAGTTGCACTACATATTTTAAAGGCACTTGACAGAATTTGGCATCAGGCTCTTTTATCGAATAATGCATGGACCGAGGGATGTCTTCTTTAATGAATCCTTCCCGAAACTTTTAATTCAAATTGTCTTGGTCGATTCCAAGTCTGATAATGAGTGCTTATGTGTAGGGCTCCGTTTTGTCTGCGACACTCTTTTTTTAATTCTTATCAATGATCTGGTCTGCAACTTCTAATTCGGTAAGGAATTATATATTCCTTTGCTAATGGCTGTACTCTCTGCTTTAATGTTGAGGCACTGGAAAACCATCAACCGAGTCGAATTCAATAAGTCAGTCAGTTGACACTCTTCAACTCCGACGTAATATCTATTTCTACTGCCAGTGCTCCAATGAAATTTCCAGGATCATTCTGTCGCTTCAAATCTTAATATCCGTTTAGCAAACCAAACCCACCTTCGAATGTATTCTGAAATATAAGCTGTACAACTTGGTTATGGAATGCTCCAGCAAACTCTTTAATTCCTTCCCATTATAACTTGCAAACATTCAAGACCAACGTGTGTCGGGCATCTCTCATTTTTAACTCCCTCATACTCTTTCTGCTGCGCTTTGTGCAAAAATTTTAATAGTGTTTGTTCTCCTTTGAGCGCGCGTTATTTATTAGAAAAGCATTTTAAAGATTTCAACTATGTTCAGTCGTTGTGCCCTGTTAATTTTTTGACTGTGTGTTAAAACACCAAAAACTACTATGAAGCAGTCACATCCCATCCAGGGAATGTGATGGAATGAAGAGAAAAACATGAAAAACTGTAGAAACACAGGTCAGAGGCCTTGAGTTTTCTACATGTAAAGAAATGCTTCAGCCTCAATATACACAAGGGGACATGGTATTCTATGGATCATCAAACGCTAAATAAAATTGATCACTTTGAATGCCTCCAATAATTTGGACCGCTCCGGACAGCCAACATTAACTCGGATCACCACCTTGTTATACGCAAGATACGAATGCGGGTTTTCCAAGCCCCACAACAAAGAAGAATTATTGTGAAAAGATATAATGTAGAAAATCTGCAATCGCAAAAGACCATTAGGATCTTCACCGAACGCCTATCCGGAAATCTCTTAACGACTCCTATACAGCCAGCATCAAGTACTGAAGACCAGTGGTAACGATGCCAAATTGACATTAGTGGCGCGGCAATCGATGTGCTGGGTTTCACTCGACTACAACCAAGAAATCACTGGTTTGATGTAGAATGCCAGCAAGCATATGTAGCTAAACAAGAAGCCCACAAAGCGATGCTGCAACGAAGGACAAAAGATACTCGTGAGCTCTACAAGCAGATAAGGCGCGAAGAACAAAGGCTTCCCCAGAAGAAGAATAAAGAGGATAGAGCACAAGAGTACAAGGCTGTACTCCAGGAATAACGTACGGAAGTACGTGTCAAGTCAAGAGGACCGTTACACACCTGTAGAGTTGAAGAAGGACACCTTGCTGCAGACTATATAACGGCGAAAAAGCCCAACATCCCTCCGTCAGGCAGAATAGACCACTTAACTTAGATGATGATAGGCAAAAATTCCGTCTGTCTGATCAAAACAAATTAAGGATAGCAGTGTCTGATTAAAATCCAACAGATCAGCTGGGCCTGACTGATTTCCATCCGAGGTATTAAAAGCTGCTGGAAGTGACTTTATGGAGAGCATGCACCAACTCATTTCTCAGATCTGGTCAGAACAGTGTAAGCCTTATGAAGGGAATGTCAGCCCTGTATGTGCGATCAAAAAAAAAAAATGAGACCCCCTCAACTGCGCTACCTATAGAGGTATAAGTTTCCTCAACATCGGGTACAAGATCTTATCGCCAGCAACCTGATTGGTCCCTATCAGTGCAGTTTCAGAGCAGAAAAGTCCACAATCCAGCAAATATTTATTCTCCGTCAGATACTGGAAAAGACTCAACAATTCCAAATAGATACCCACCATTGATTTTAAGACCATGCCCATTGACAGTATTTATAAAGACGAGCTATAGAGCCATGTCCAGTTTCGGTATTTCTGCCAAGCTCGTCCGTCTGTGCAGAATGTCCGCTACTCCGTTAAAGTCGGTAACAACTTTTGATGTCAAAAAAGGTTTTAGACAAGTTATCATGTGAATTGTGAGGAACTCAAAAGTGAACAGGGCTACTACCGGTACGTTTGCTATTATTGAAAATGGGTTTAGCGATAAATGAGGGCAAAACCAAAAATATGCTGCCAACAAAAAACAAAAAGGGACACACAACGACGAATTGGACCAAACGTCATAATCAATAGCTATATTGATAGTAAGGGACCTCGAACAGCACCTTGGCAGAAATAAAACGAAGAGTAACTCTAGCTCTTTGAGCCAAAAAGTAAAAGAGTACTAAGGCCTTTTCCCGAAAAACTCAGGAGACACTATACAAAACCTTGAGCAGAAGCATGGATCCTACTTAAAGCGGATGAACATATCCTCAGTCGTTTCGAGAGAAAAATCTTTCGAAAAATATTCTGTCATGTTTACGTTGACGGACTTTGAAGAAGAAGATTCAAAGACGAACTATACGAGCTGTACAGCGACTTCGACCTAGTCAGAAATGGCTAGGGCATGTAATGTCCCGCCCCGCAGAATCCTCAAATCTAGAAAACGCAGTAGTGGAAGACCCCATCTTCCTCACTTCACCTGGCCCACGCAAGTAAAAGTGGATCTCAACCGACCTAGAGTGTACAACTGGAGGCAGCTAGATAAAGACCTGACTAACTGGAAAGGTTTGTTACTTCACCCCGAACTGTATCATCACCTAAGTAAGCACGTATATATGGTAAGTAAAGAACTACCTCAAGATGATGCATATCAACGCTAAATTCGCCAAAACCACTTACGAAAAACTCATTTGACATGATGCAAGAGAATGAGGACATATTTTGCTACTCGACTATGTTGTGAGGTATGAGCACTAATTGGTTTACCTCCATGTTATCGATATGATGTTGGGCTTATAGTTGGGTATGAAGATATTCACTAAGGATTCAATCAAATTAATGACTTCCCATTGTATGAAAGCCCGAAAGATCCCACAAATCAAAATGGCCCACCGAGCCAGGAGATAACATCCTTATTTCTCACTGAGACACCCAATTGTCTTTGTATACAGGTATTAGTTGAAGCTTTCAATCTATTACCCCTATAGATGGAGATCAAGAGTTCTTCTGAAATTTCTTGGGTGAACCTAGTTCGGGTGGTATGTTGTATGTTGGGGTTATAGGCCCGACTTGTGTTTAGTAGTAGTGTCAGCAAAACAGTTGGAAATATATGTTATATATATAATTTAAAATATATAAAATATAAAAAATATTAAAATATATAAATATCGATCTAAGCATTGTTGATAATCTTGACATTCATTACATCACATGAGGACATGAGTTGAGAAGAAGTTGATGTTGTCACGAGTGAGAAAGCTGATCATTTTACGCCCTTGAAACAACCAAAACGGCGGCGTATCAATCGAAAACTCACTGCGGGCTAAAAGCTGTCAAAATAAGTTAAAAATACCTAAGCCCTTTTGCAAATTCCGCAAATTTAAATTTAGCCATGCCCAGAGAGCAATTAAAAAGTCACCAAACCTACTTTTATGCGAGACATAGTCGCATGGCAAAGTTTTGTTCTTTCTGTTTCTAGGAGGGAATTTCAGAAAAACCACAATTTTGACAAATGACTCAGAAAATAACCAGCAGGTATTTGTCGTGTAAATCAATCACATACACGAACGGGAGAATAAGAATAGAAAAGATAGAATGTACCAGAGAGAAGAAAGAAAGACGAAGAATGACAAACGTGATAACAACACCACATCAGGAATACAATGTCTGGCATTTCCAATAAATAATTATTATTTGAAAGGGGATTTTGGATTTGTATTATAGTTAAAATTTTTGAGGAAACACGAGATTTTGTTTTGTGTCATTTTGGTAGAGGGAAAGTATGCTCCGCCACGAGCAAATTCTTCACACACAAGTCAGCTGGCAGAGGGTTAATTCGAAACCCTTTCTCAGTTCCATTCAGGACGACCCTCTTACTGAGGGTAACAAAAATTAGGCTAAAAAGATGCAAGCAACTTATGCATTCTCACGCGGACTGTGGCCATGAAGACAATCTGTTTACGGATGGAAAAAATTTTAACGGTGAAAGTAGTTTTCAACAAACAAAATGACAAAATTTATGCCACTTCAGCTAAGGAAGCGAAAAAAGTTTTTCTAAGGGTTCAACGTGGACATCATCCCGTTTCTATAATAATTTGGTGAGGGGTCCCTCCATGGTCTCCATGGTGTCACCATGAATACCCTTTTACTGGCTTTATTCCAGAGCGCGGGCGGGTGGTGTAGTAGTTTGAAACTCAGGTGTGTTTAATCTCGGTATTTTTTCCCAGAAGTGGTTGTTAAACTGAATGGGATGAACCAGTGCATCCTCAACCAGTGGGTCTTAGTATGTGCTAGTTGTTAGTTTGTTACATTTAGCCCAGCCAGCAATCACTCCAACATCAGTGTTATGCCTTCATGTCATACATGCCTACATACAAATTCTATGAAAAGACTTTTTCAAAGAATTGCCTCGCACGGGATTCGAACCCGCGACCCTCTGTTTGAGGAGTCTGTGCATATACCACTACACCACGGCCACATCCCTCCATTTCTGTGAAAAAGGCGTTAAAACTGGTGTAAAGGTTTACCAAAATGATGTGCTAGAGGGTGTTATGAAGGGTTTGACCAATACCCTTTCAATGGAAACAGATTGATCTGCTCCAGGATTCTGCTCCAGCGCATAAAGCCAAAATTACGTAGGAGTGGCTCAGAGTCAATATTCCTGGTTTTATAGGAGCAGAAGATTGGCCGTCGGATAGTCCAGATCTGAATCCACTGGTTTATGGTTTGTGGTTACAATTTGAGAACATGCCCATGCAAGACTCCCCACAGAAATTTGGACAGACTTAAAACAGCAGAGTGACCAGAGCAGCGTCCACGATCTCCATGGAAACCGTGCGTGCCGCTATAGCTCAATGGTCACACCGTGAAGCTTGTGTTAAAGCAAAAGGCACTCATTTCGAGTGAATCTAATTTTTTTTACTTATCAATATAATCAACAATCAACAAATGAAACAATTTTTTATACAATATGTTTACTGTTTTTTTTTTATAGCGTTTTATATTTGTAACAGAAATTATGGCAGGACTAGGTAGACGCATTTGTAGTTGAGCTTATGGAATTTCAAACAAACATGGACATGGATAGGTCTGGAGAAGTAGGAATATGCAGAAGTTCGAGAACTAGAGGAGCATCACGTTGGTGCTTTACTCCGATATTTCAGTGACCAATTTCCAGGATTTCTTTTTGTCTTTTCTAACAAAAGAAAATATTGAACTTGGTGGTTCAAGTGCAGGAATATAATTGTTGCTGCAGTTGTTGTAACCCCCATTTTTTGCCAAGAATTCTGCTGCTGTCGTAGAAATCTATACATTGTTCCCACCTGTTTAACACGTGCATCCAATTTTGTCAAAATTCTCCTTTTGATGCCTTACACAACTATTATTTTGTTGTTATCTATGTCAAGCTCTGGCATATTTTAATTGATGGCTTTGACACACAGTAGGCAGACCACGGGTTTGATTACAAATTTGTTACTTCGTTACGTGAATATGATCCCTTTGAGGTCACGGCAGTTTCGGAAAAAGATAACTAGTAAAAGTGGAGCTTTCTTCATAAAGTTCTGATGCGAAATTCCTTCAGAACCTAGGAGCTGAAAAGAGGTAGAGCTACAAATGGGCTAACAAATTCCTTGTAACCACTGATTTTCGAGTAATATCCTTCCAGGATTCCAGTTGCGTTTTCTTTTTGGTGAATTTTGTAGTCTCAGGCAGAATACTCGTATTTGAGTTTTTTTTTTTTTTTTTTGTGTAGATTGACAGTTCTTCAAAAGTATAATTCCTGTGTTCAGCTCTTATATCGGACTAATTCCCGATTCGCAAAAATTACATAACTTGGGTGTGAAAATGTTTTTTTATTTTATTTTATTTTATATTTTTTTGTCAGAAATCTGATTCGCCAATTACGGGGGCACAGAATCAGTATCAATTCTTTTGATGAAATTGAGAATTCCTTAGGTGGAGTTTTTGAGAAACTTCCCAGGGATTGAGATTTCTCGACGGAAGTATCGTCTCCTTAAAGCCCTTAGATTCATGCATTTACATAAGATGTACTCCGCAGTTTCGTCGTCTTCCATACAAAGACAACATTCAGTTTCCAGAATAAGACCTATTTTGTGTAGGTAATATCGAAGGTGGCAGTGTCCCTTTTGAATTGTAGGGATTCTTTCGATTCTTTGTGAAAGGGTTTGATGACTCTTTTAACTTGGCAAAGCCCTGGGATGTTTTCCCAATGGGATACACACATCGGCTCAGAGCCGATCAAATAATCAGGCGTACCGTTTCTAACCAGTTTATCAGCTGTAAAACCAAAGTAAAACTTAAACTTAAATTTGAAAACTTAGACATCGTGTAGTGTATTGAAGTAGTTCATGCGAATGAAGACGCCCTCCATTCCCTTATCGAGGATGAGATTGACGCACACTTGAGTGACATGTATTTCTACTTACAAAACACTGGAAATTTTTTCGTTGGTTGCAAACTTCTGGGTTTTGGACCAAATATACCAGCACCCACCCAGGTGTCCAACTTTGATCCATCCGTATACCACTCGATACCCTTAAGGTTTGTGCTTGGGTTTTAGTGGTTCTATGGTTCTTGAATTGGGATCATTATATTATATACAACCAAATTTAGTAGAGCGCCTAAGGCCCTTTCATTCTTGTATGCATACGAGTATGCATGGACGCATGTTGAATTTCTGAGAAGGTCTCTGATGTGTTAACCGATAAGTAGTCTGGTTAGGGGATAAAAACTACGTTTACCTCCGCCTGTGAGATGTATCCTGTGCTAAAGCTAAGTATACCTAAATAAGGCGGTTAGAGTGTGAAGAATCTGAACCAGAGTAACTTTCTGAATATCATTATGTCAATTGTGCTGAGGTCTCTTAACTAACATTGAGGAATATTTATTTATATATTCTCCAGTACATTACTGACTAACTATCATTTTTTATAAGAAGGATGATGACATGAACTTTCTTTCTCATACCGAAAGTTTTCGTACTTGTAAGGACAAATGTTAGCGTTTTTCCATATAACCAAAAATGAATGTGCCTTCACAATCTAATCTCCAGTACTGAAGAGCGGAAAATATAAATTATTTTCTGTTCTCTAATTTAAAGAAGCCGTGTCCTTCATTGGAATTGCAAACGTTCTGAAAGACATTGTGCAACTAAAACTGTCTGTCTTGTATTTTAATTCTTATTGCACAATTTGGGTTCTAGGTCTCCATGGAAGGGATGACCTTACCATAAGCTAAGGACTCCCATAGGCAAGTGTGTTCGATTATTACATTATTCCTCAATTGTTTTGCTTTACTTTTGCTAAGGACGATCGACACTTAACTACAATCAACTACACTCAACTACGTGAAGAACTTCGTAATGGAATTGTCGAAACTTTTGAAATAAATGAAACTATCAATGTTATACGATAAGCAGGCTTACATCGTCATAATAGATCAAATGTTTTAGCTAGAACCTCGCTGTTCATTGGATCTGCTTTTTATCGGTAGTGCAGTGGGAATAACATATTTTGAACTCTTACGTGTAGAATTAGTGAACAGCTAATTTCAACAATATCCCTCCTGCTTAGAGCTGTCTATATTAGCTCACGATAGTCACATTCTGCAATGCAAAAGGAGCCACAATTTTAAATTTAATTCGCCTCATTTGTGGCCGTCAGAGATAGTAGACTTTTCTTTATAAAGAAAAATTAGGGACGAAACGACCGACGATTTGAACATCTAATAAGGCAGAATAAACCAGCTTCATAAAAAAAAAAAATCGGCATCAATGAACAGAAAGGTAGTTTTTTTTACTTTTGTTCTACACGCCACACTAATGACAGCGTTGGACATCTCTCAGATAAAAACTAGCTGGGAACAGATATATGTATACAATACATATCAATGTCTCATTTTGACTAAGGTCATGGCTAACAGGAGGACCCAGTACTACGGGAGCAACGAGCTCCGACATTTCAGCACCTGCGTACAAGTCCTATCTATCACTGATACTGCAAAACGTTTGTTGGTGATGAGATCAATAAAGGCAAGCAACAGAACAACGCACTTGAGGTGACTATAAAGCCAACCAAAGCCGGTGGACAGCCATCAAGGAGAGCATAAGTACATAAGCTGCGTACATAAGGCTACTATCCTAGACTACTACTACTATCTTTTAAACAAGCATTTTAAAGAATTAGTTCAAATCTTCGCAGACTTCGCGAATACATCTGAGATTCGAAAGATTCATTTATCTGATATGCTAGTGTCGAGAAACAGCAAAAACACGAAGCGAAGTATTTTTGCAACATATGTATGTATGACTCTTAAACCTACAAATTATAAGGATTTTCCATGCAAAACAATGTTTTAGAGAGAGGTCTGTTTGTTTGGTAAAAAATGATCCATAGGGATCACGATTGCCGCTATTTGTGTCCGTAGTTTTGTGAATTTCCAGTGCCTCTTCATCCATGTGCTATCGCTTACGACCTGCTGCATACCTCTGTAATCCGCTTATTACGGTCATCATTAGGTTCGATATTACGGATGTATTTGGTGCGTGGACAATGCGCGGCAATGTTTTGCTTTGAAGTAGTTGGATGGTTTGAAAGATGCTTTTTTTAGCACATGAATGGCATAAGTTCAAGCTGGTTTTATTATTTATGGAATTCCACTTTTTATTGACTTTATTTCAGAGTACGTGTATTCTTGTTTTATTCCGCAGAAACGGGGCGTTAAATAATATAAGGTGCAATATCTGCGTCCAGAAAAAAGGCGAAAGTAACCATGTTTTCATTTAGAGTTTTTGCAATAACATCAGTAATCCAATGGACTTGGTCTATAGTCGAATAACTTTCTCCGTATCTCCTCTGTTCAATTAAAATTAAATGAAATTCGATAACTTTGATTATAACCGGAGATGTATCTTCGCCATATCTGAAAGATCATAAAATATGTATCTTCTCTGTGAACGACATTGGGAATTGTTAACTCGTTAATCTATAAGATAAATTATAGGTGTACACAGTGGCACAATTTTAACTCATTTAAAATTAGTAACATCCACGAACTACTAAGTTCTCATCGATCTGCTCAAAGTGCTAACGAACCTATTAATTAAAAGATTAACCACATGTTAATGGCTGCCGAAATATTTGTATATCTTCATAGATAAATTCACATCTTGGACTAATCCCATGGCCAGCTTATATTTTTAATGATCTTTAAGCTACTGAAATTTCAAGTCGATGTCTCTTTCCACTGACATCCAATATGAATGAACTTTCGAATTAACCTGTCGCCTAATTAAAAAAACACTTTTCACACAAAAAAAAATAAGACTCTTAAACTTCAGACAAAAGCGAAGCTGCTAATTTTGTAAAAAAAAAAGCTACAAAAATTCAACAAAAGCACCATAAGATACAAAGAGAACTGAAGAACTTGTTTCGAGAGTCTTCTTAATTTTACACATCAAAGGGAACACTATAAAAGGCGATCACGTAAATCAATTCACGATCAAAGTTTCACAAAAAAAAAAAAAAAAAAACGAGATACTTTTAACCACAACAACAATGATGAGGAGATTCCCTGTTTTCTTCTGACAGTTTTTTAAACTAAACGAGCATTTTTTTTTTGAAAAATCACTGTTCTTTGTTTGTATCTGTCTTCTTATTCTTTTTTTTTTAATTAAATGATATCTTTCCCCGATTTGACGCTTACGTATGAGTACTGTGTGGCAGACATCAGTGAGAGCCAACCGTTTGAAAGATCAACTGACAACGTGAGGACGGACACTGGTGTGAGATGTTGCCGACGATCAAGATGATAATAATGATAATGATGATCATGATGGACAGATAAGTGTAGTTAAGCACTTGGTAGCTCTGAGTTAAAAATTATTAAACCCATACCAGGTTGAGACATGAAGGTGGTATTTTACTTGATTCGAGATAAGGTAATGATTTGGAGGATCAAATGATCAGTGAGAATGATTCGAGACTACAAATTACTCAAGCGATGAAAGGCATCCAGGACAAGTCCTATTATTACTAAACCTTTACAACTCTAGTTTGTATTAAGTGCTGAGTTTTATTGACTGTGAATGTAGTTACCACCCAGAATTTTATAACTTTTAACAAGAGGTGAATTCCAGTTATTATATCCTTGTAAATCGGTATTTACACTAACTTCCTGCCATAAAATTACTCAATTGGATGGACACTGGATGATCTCAATTTCCTTGATTTTGTAGCGATTTTAGTAAAACGTAGATGTTGTGGTTTTATAATATATAAGAGTTGTAAGTTTTGCTGTTTGAGGAGACGCTTTGCTTTTGATATGGAGGTCCAAGAGTTTTCCTTCGCCGGACAACTTCTTCTCTCTAGATATGAATATGTTGGTAGGGCATCTAAATGAAACTATCAAGGACAGAATGCAATGAAATCCCAGAATTGGCTAAGTCAGTATCTGAGTTAGCTAGGAATGTTATGTTATAGATAGATATTACCTCTTCCTTATGTCTAATGAATTGTCCTCATCCGGGATTATAAGTGTATGTTCTATACATTAGCCTTTTTTATGGGAAATATCCAAACTCCTTTTTAATGGGTTTTTGCTTTCCACAAAATGAGGGAATTATGGAATTCCTGTCGCGCTAAGTAAATAGGCAGAAATTTAGCCAATTATAACAAGTGCTTGGAAAAATATGACAAAAAAAAATTCTGAATAGGATCAGAAATCAATTAGATTCAAACTCCACATTAACGCCTCGTGGATCATTATAGAGTAACTCATTGAGTTTTCGAGGTTTGTGAACAGGTATTAGAATTTATGCTTCATCCATTGTCACATACCGTATGAATTAATTACTTTTTTTTTAATTTAATTTTGCGTAAACAGCTCCAAATAGCGCTCTGAATCATCAACACGTTGTTGTTTTTCGTCGAAAAGCGGTATCCACTTCGAACAGAACTTTCACATATCCAAATATTCGTGCAAAATATGATGAAGATGGTCTATTGTTGCCCTTACTATGTATGTCAGCTATCTCACGCACTTTCGCTTTATATTACGGTTGTTCAACACGATTTTGTGTTTTCATTGGGGGTCTAAAGCTTTCTTCATCATTTGTGTCTGTACAAACGCGTTTGAATTCAGCAAACCAGTGACAAATGATTGCTTTCGAAGGAGCAGATTCGTTCGGTATGTTGCCCAAGATCTACATATGTAAAAAAGTAAAACTTGCAGCAGACCAAGAAAAGTATCTGCGGCTTATCCTCAACGTGGAGTTTGCGCAATTGTGCGGGTTAGTGTATTCAAGTTATTATCGCTGTCACCGGCAAGTTGAATAGATGACTACGTATTTTGCTGCAAGTTTCCTGGTTGAAACGTATCTCGAACGGAGAGTTTTTAATTAAAATGATGTTGGAATCAATGGACATCACCTTACGTCGAATGAAGGGCAGTCAGTATCAAAAACAGCACAAATCCACTGCGAAAAATACCTGCATTGGAATCTATTCAACCAATTAAGCGAAGGAGTGAGTCGTCAATGTTAACTGTTGCGCAGAACTTAGGACTTCGATTAAGATGACTCGCGAATCGGAGGTGACAAAAGTTTAAAAAGAGTTTAAAAGTTCCATTTATCTCAGCCTGATAACATAGATGTTGGGTGTACTTGAAAGCCTGTGAAAGTGAGGTTCATATATGGAGGTATTCAATATATGAACCTCACAACCACCAATTTACATCACATTTTTGAATCTGTGAACTTTTTTAAAAAAAAAATCATCAATCAGCTCCTCTGTGAAATATGGTATTTATTGAGGAGCACTAATTTGGAAAACGTAAAAGCGGCGTAAATTTCGAAACACAAAGGGAAACTTCGTAATGTCTTTCAGAGGATTTTTCTGAACACACTTTTGCCGGAAAACTGTTGTTCTTCACGATACGATACACTAATTAATGATTTGGACCGCGAGATAATAAAAAGTCTTTTAATAGCTAGCTTACAACCACGCATAATGTTTGAAGTGAAGGTATTTGTTCTGACATACTGCCAAATTGATTTGAATTTCCTTGACTATCTCTGAAAGTGCCTGTTCGGGTTTTGTTGTTCCGGCACCTCTTCATTACCCCGATCGCTCGTTTCGTATGGTTTTTGTTTTTTTCCCAAGAGAAGCCGATGTTCTTTCTTCCTTTTCTTTTGCTCGCAGAACGTATGAGGTCCTCTCATCCTTCAATCCAACATCGCTGCATTGGCGAGTCGCTTAACTACATGAGCTTACCTGTAATCTTCATCATGGCAATGATTCTAGCGATTTGTTGCGATTGCAGCCGCTCAACATTAAACATTGGTTCGCTGTTGTAGTGGCTAGCATACCAATAAACGTACCTTGGCCGGAACGAAGTAGTGGTTCGCAATTGCAAAATGAATAATTTGGGAGATAGTTGTATGAATACTGAGGGCATTGAACAGTGTGCTACCTAAAGTGATATTCCGTGACGCAATGAATTCGGTTATTGCTCCCAAACAAAGTGTCGTGTAAACTTTGTTTTTTGACATCCCATTTTGACCCATTTTCTTATTCTTATTTCAGAACCACCTAGAATAATTTTAACTTTAAGTTTAACTTTAAGTTTAACTTTAAGGTTGCTTGCAAGCCTTCTATTTGGCATCGTCTATTTCTTTTTTTTGGTGAGCGTATATCAGGCTGATGCTGGCGAATTTACTCCTGATGCGGACTGTTACAATGCTTTTTCTCACATGCCAAAGGCTCAAGCCTTTATTTGGATCTTAAAACAAATCCGCACACAACGAGGCATTGACTGCTATGTAATAGTCAGTGTAGTTTACTCGTGCATATCTCATACGTCTTTATCTCCAATCTGGGGGGCCAATCCTTAAGACCTTTTTGAGAGAAATAGCCGGAAATTCCAAAGTCAGTAATATGCTTTGGATATATACAAGGAAAGTGCTATGCCGACTAATGACACCACCGTTGATTAAGGCACGTCTCCGTATTACGCTGCAAAGCCCATGAACTTAATCAAATCTCAGCTTGTGAATTAAGGACTTTTTCTTCCTTAAATAAATTTTGTGAAAAGTTTGCGCACTCAGAAGTTTCTTTTTTCCATTATTTTTTTTTTTTAAATAAAGAAAACCGATCGTAATAAATTACTTAATCTTCATGATATCATCTCTCACGTAACGATTACCAAATTGATCTACCTAAAGTTCAGACAGAAGTGCCAGATATCTAATTCATCCAAAGTGTTTGGGCGCAAATTTATGAAGCTATTGTGCAACACCTTTTAGTCTTTCTTTCGTCCGCCCATAGGCTTTATTCATCACTTTTTCTACATAGTTCTTCTTCCAAAACCAGATAAACACCGACACCAAGCTGAGCTCATCTAATCGTATCGCCTCTAGGGCTCCTTGTGTATGAAGTCACTGAACCTCCAACACGTGTAAACCAAGCACTGTGTTAGACTGTGTCATAGATACAGATACTTTTAATGCCCATGGTGGTGGGTGAAGTGTGTGGGATCTGTGCAATTACCCAAGCTTAGGCACGATGTGAAATTCACCTCCTCCATAGGTTTTATGTTATTACGCTTGGTTTTCCTCACCCACAGTGTTGGACATCTTGGTGAATTGGTTTTTAGATAGCTCTGGAGTTAAAACCTTTGTCCGGCGCGCGGCACGTTGCTTGCCGTCATAGACGTATTCGTTTTCGTATCTATGGCAAAATCCGATCTTGTTTGCAGGTTCACAGTATGATCATTAATTTGCGAATACTTCAATCTCTGCTATGGAATGTGGAACAAATCCAGATCAGCTATTACTAAAGTTCAAACTGTTTCATTGTGAGCTATTGTGTACTTGTTGTACTCGTATTAATGGACATGTAAGAGTATCTACCATGGTATTTTGACTCCCTTAAAGTCCAACGATTTGAAGTGTCTACAATTGATGGGCTTAAGGGGCGAAAAGTATTTAAATTTTTGTTGTTGTGCCGATGGTCGTGATGGAGATTTCTTTTGTTGTTAACACAGTTGGCTTGGAGCACAATACCACTTTGGAAGGAACTTTTTTCAAATCTATCTGTCTATGAGTATTTGTCACGGTATGGAGATTTATCAGTTTTATTATTTGGGGTCAATCTGTAAGGCATAGTCTTTATTGATTCTGTCTGTTGATAGATAAAACTTGATTGGCTTTGTTACAATTGTTGCTGTTTGGAGTCCGCACTCCAGAGTCCCTAACAATGAGATTTATTTTCCGGGTACCGAGACTTGATTGGTACTTTCAGTTTGCCTTGAAGTAATTTACTTGGTTGTTCATTTTTGTGGGTTTGAATTGGTATTTGTCAGGATAAACAGTAGCGATGAAAAATTTGCTTATTTAAATTTGATTTGAATGCTAAATTTACGGTTGAGCTAATAAGAGTTATTTGGAAATTTAAAACGTTGGTTTATCATTCAGTCTGTTTGGAATCTGTGGGCGATCGTTTTAAATTGGAAAAGGGCCACTTGCTGAATCTGACGGTGTTATTTGATGCGATTAAGTAGTAAAAGTAAGGACTGTCGGTATCATTGCGATCTAAACTAAAAATATTTGGAAATTTTTCAGCTTTTTAATTAAGTAGACCGCAAGATAGTTTAAAAAAGTACAGAAGTTCTGTTTGGTAGAGATTTTTGAGAGTTCCAAGCAGAGCGAAGCTGGTTGATACTCATTAACTTGTGCATCAGCCTTGTCAATTCAATTTATGCGTCTTCAAACTTCTGCTTCGATGAAAGTGAGCGACCTACCGACTTCTAAGACCCTTTATACTACTATTTTTAGAAGCATTTTTGACCCATCTATAGGCCTTAACTTCTATCTACACTTCAGACATCTCATGCCTAAGTTTAAGTGCGTTTTAACCCCGTTTCTATGGTTTTAAGCCCAAGTTGAGAAGGGAAGAGACAAGTTGCCTCTGCTAACATTCTGCAGTAGGTATGCTGATTTTGACTGCGTAAATGTAACTCAAAACTCGAACCTGCGCAAATGCAGCTGGGTGGCACACAATACGCAGAGATATTGACATTAAGCTGTCATTTTAGTTCCTTTGGAAATCAGGTCATATCATATTGGCGCTGTCCGCTGAAGGATTTGGCCCTCTAGGTTGGAGGCCCTTGCGTCGAGTTCATGGCTCAACCACATAAAATACTTTATCTTGCGAAGCGCCAAACAGCCTCGGAGGTCGTACCTTGCTACGAAGTAGATATCACTTCCATCCTTGAAGTGCAATGGGATGAACCAGGCAAAAGAAGGATGGAAAACTGTGATTTCTGTAGGAGACAGAACTAGAAACAGCGTTTCGGGGATGTGGACTTGTCATTAGAGAAAAATTAAACCAAGAAGTCTTGAGATTTTAGCCTCTGTGCGAACCCTTGATTACAATCTGCATGAAGACTTAATTTGACGACACAAAGCTGATTTGCCATCAGCCCGCTATAGAGCTACAGCACCATTTCTACAAGTTCCTTTACCAGACTAAGCACAACCTTAAGGTCGATAGGTAATTTTAACGCATATTTTGGAAAGGAGAATATCTATTCCGATATACCCTGCACGACACTAGATTAAGTTATTCGACCTCACGGCAGAGCAAGTCATCATATTGCGATCCATACAAGATACAACCTCGCTTTCTCGAGGTCCGGACCTTTGCCGACATTGACTCAGCCCAATGCCTTGTTGTAGGCAAGGTGAGAAAACAGATATTTCGAATGCTGGAGCACTGAAGAAATACTGTGAAGAAATTTGACGTGGGGCGGGAGAGTATGGTATATAGAGAGTTTAGAGAGAAATTCTAAACTGACAGCATCAAGCGAAGAAAACCAGTGGCGACATTATCATCTAGACATTTGAGACGTCACATCTGATGTGTTGTATTTCATTCGACCAACTATTATGTAGAAATCCCTTGTTTGATGAAGAGTGGCGTCAAGAGTCGGCACAGCAAATAAGAATAATGAGCAAAGGAGAAGGAGGATGAATACCGTCTTCACAAAAATAAAAACAAAAAAGCAGAGAGGCGGTCCATCGAGGCTATGGGGAGATGCTTATCCAGTGGTGATGTTTGGGAGTCCTTTCAAAGAAGTAAAAATTGGCAAGGACGCAACTACCGAGCTGAAGCAATCAGAGCTAGGAATGGAAACGTGATGGTAAAATCACAGCCGCTGCTGATTGCTTCTAACGCCGAACACGATCAACATCCCACTGTCAGGCAAAATAAACCTTTTAACGTGAACGATGAGGGATAAGAAGTTCGGTTAGCCTATTAGCAAGAGGTCTGGATTGTGATATCTAAACTCAAGTCTTGTAAGTCTGCTGAATCAGATGGATTAATTGCCAAATTAATAAAAGCAGCGGGGGTTGATTTAGTATGGTATTTCGGAGAAGCGACTCATATGATATAAGTGGCCTTATCATAGCCGTGTGGATTCAAAGTACCCTTCTCAGTGACAAGGATGCACCATAGCCGTAGTCATCCCTGTTTACCCCCGTAACACATATTGAACATATTGCAAACGGTGTCCTATTCACCAGCATTGGTTTTAATCACGAAATTTTGGATTCGTCTACGCCGCGCTGTTTGTCAAAAGCACTGTCAAAGAAATTGCCCACTGTGTATTCATTCTTGTCCAGTGCCCCTTCAATCTGCCTAACAGGATTTGACGTGCAGTCTCGCAGGATCTACGTTGGTAGGTATGTTGCAATTTAGTCAGAGGAGGGATTCGCAAAGCAGTTTTGCAAACTATTCTCTCCATGTGCTCTAATATCAGGATTTTTGTGGCATAACTAGATATATGCCATCGGTGCCAGGCGATTGGAAGGCATAAAAAAAAAACAAAAAAGTGTTTTATGGCCTAATACACACACAAACCATAAGAGATACCAGCTACGTTGTGTTGTGTTATTAAACTTACTAGAAATTTCTTTAAAAGAGCAAGTTGCCAGCTGGTTCTGATTAGGTCGCCTGGAAAGTGATTCTCAAGCATTAGACGGAGAGTTTCTGCATTGAACTCAGTGTGGGTGTCATCAAGTTTTCTGAGACATTACAACCTGGTTGATATTTCCCCTTGAAGACTTTGACCAGGATACTGTTTTCACAGAAAGTTTAGATTTTTTCCCAAAAGTTTATGAGATGCACTCTTCGAGATACGTATTAGATTCTCAGCTTCGACTCCAGTTTTTTTCTTTTAATTTAGTCTTAAGTGACTGGTTAAAAAATTTTCCTTGTTTTCTTACGTAGTCGCTGCAAATCTACGTTCTAACATGGAGCGGACGATCTGCATGTTTGTTTTCTATGTCAGTTCAAAATATTTGATGTTGGGAACACTGAGGGGTTTGATTTTAAGGGGAACTTTAACAGGTTTTTCGATCTCCTTCGAAAGGTTTTCCGTGGATCCACTTCAACAAAGCCGAGATCTTGCATCCAATGGAATTCTCCGATAGTACTTTCCGCCTGATAGTACTTTCCGCCCGATAGTCACGTTAGCGTACCTATTGGTAAGCGTTAAGTGGTATACTTGCTCTTTGACTTTCGTAGCAAATGTTGGCTGAAAACCATATATAGTCACCTTTAACATCCGAAAACTCACCCGCGTATTCTACACCCATGCTTCTTATATGGATATTATCATCTGAGTCCTACTGGACTATGGTTGCTTCGAGAATCAAAGTCTTCGAAATATAAGCGAATACAGAGCGTTGCAGACCATCTAGAATTCATGTATTTTGATGGAGATGTTGAGTTGGATATAAATATCACTAGTCCGGCTCGAAATGTTTTTCAGTTCATTATAGAGGTACAACGTGGTAGAGAAAGAACTCGCCTTTAGTGTCGCATGTGTAAATGAACCTCAGGCAACTTGGTGTGCGTTACTGAATTGTTGAGTCTCATGTCAACGCCACTTGAAGTTGAGTATGTTTCTTACCATTTTGGTTTTACTCATAATAAAGAATTGTTGTGCGAATGCATTGCCACTTGAGCAGTCTAGTTCAGGTTAAACCTTATATAATCATCTTTGTATCACTATCTGATGTGCTTATTTTTCATCAGTCATTCATAGGGTTCATCCGGGAATTAGATTTCATAATCCATAGCATAAGGCAGAATAATCCGACAATCGTAAAAAGCAATGGCCCAAAACATCCTATGAGGTCAATGGGCTTCTCGAAACATCTGTCATGACTTCTTTCCTATAACCTTAGAACAAGACCAGCTCTGTACCAGAACTGTGAAATCGCTCGAAATAATGATTTTGTTGCGGGGAAACAAACGGGGAATCAAGTTGCGAATTAGGCTTCCTAAAAACCTAAAAATCGATACTATCTGATATAAAAGGTATAAAAAAAGTCTCCGCGGTATTTGGGTACATTTTTGAGAAACAAATTTCTTTATACAAAATCAATTTGAATCAAGTACATATTGGCCATTATTATCTATGACCTTTTGATACTTTCCGGGTAGCTTCATAGTTCCATCGGTTTAGAACTTTTGTGGTTTATCAGCGACAAACTTGGCCAAGTGATTTTCAGCGGCTCATCGGTCGGTCAATTTTTTACCTTCAAGAGAGTTTTGCAAAGACCGAAACAAATGGTAGTCGGAGGGTGCAAGCTCCGGGCTATATAGTGAGTGCATCAAAACGACCCAACCAAGTCAATTTGTTCCGGGTCATTAAAAATGTGTGTGGCCTAGTATTTTTATGATGGAAG
Source organism: Volucella inanis (assembly GCA_907269105.1). Lineage (NCBI taxonomy): Eukaryota > Metazoa > Arthropoda > Insecta > Diptera > Syrphidae > Volucella > Volucella inanis. The sequence goes on from OU026157.1 coordinate 23,473,839, forward strand.
ACAACTCCCTTTCTGTTGGCCAATTGTGATCGCTATTTCTTGAAACCTTCATTCAAACGGTCGAGTTGTGCACAGTAGAGGATCGAATTGACCATTTCGCCACGTTCTTGCAGCTCATAATAGAACAATTCCCTTCCATTTCCTTCGAATCCCGCCAAACACACAACATAACTTTGTTTGCCGTCAATCCAGGCTTTGAAGTCGTTTGTGGTCGGTCATCGGCCTTTAACCATGATCGTTTGCGTTCGTATTTAATCCATTTTTCATCGCTTGTAATGAATTGCTTCAAAAATGGTTTCATTTCGTTACGTTTCAGCAGCGTGTCACTAATTGTTATTCTTTGCATTAATTCATGTGCCACCCAAACATCGAGCTTCTTTGAGTAGCCTGCTCGTTTTAAATGATTCCAAATTGTCATATCGACTTTTTCAGTGACAGTCGAGGTGCATGTTCTACATTAATATTTCCAAAACGGAATCTAACAAACCACTCCTGGGTCCGGCGTTCACTCATAGCACAAATTTTTCGGTATAGTAAAAATCCATCACATAGCGTATTTCTTTAGATATTTTACTTAAGCCTGACATGTTACCTTTCAAACACTTGTTCGCTTGACGCAATCAGATAAATGTTTCCAGATAAATGGACACTAATACCATCTAGTGACAAAAAACCGCGGAGACTTTTTATATGACCAATAGATTAGAGCGTATGTTAGATTCTTATGAAGGTGGAATCAAAACTATCTAAAGCTGGCTTCAAGATTAAACTGAATGCGAATACCATCGGTATTAAAGAAAATTGTTCTTCAAGAAAACTCAGGTCTAAGGAGTTTATATTTACGTGTACACTACTATGATACAATTGTGGCCTTTTTGGCGATAGACTTGATAGGATAAGCTGTTTCTTTTTTCTTTTTCTGTTATTTTTCTTTGGTCATAATTAGCTTTAGGGGTACGATGTATTTTTGGTCCCATTACTCTGTCGATATCTTATTTCTTTCCCCATATGCAGCAATCAACAACAACAACAACATAAATGTTATTTTGTACATCTAATATACTTATGCTCATTGGTCACCAAGTAAAGGTAAATCTTATAACTCAGAAGAGAAAAAACTAAGTTAAACTTTAGGCGATTTATTGTTATGGTTGATTATTGCCTCAGTTCTTGTACCTAATGAATAAACACGTTATTTCAGTGAATTTTTTCAGCTAAACTTCCAACCATAAAATGTTTGATGGCAATAAATTTGAGATGTCGCAAAGCGAACGTAAATCGTGGTCGATTTTGCTATTTATTACCTTGTTTTGGGTTTTTAATTTTCCAATAACTTTAATCTGCTACTTTGTAGAAGCTTAATGGCTTACTCGTTTGTCTTTTTTTTTTGTCGTTTTTTCTTAGCAAATTTATGTTTGAATATAGTCATAAAAATAAATTCAATTTTGTTTTTTTTTTTTTCAGGTAAGTTTTCTATCTTGTGGATACAAAATGCATGGGAAAGATGCTTAAAAATGCTTGAAATCAGTGAAAGAAATGCATACAAACGAGTACTATATTGAACAAGCTTCGCTCTAAGGACAAAAGATAAAAATATCTCTTCCAAGTAGGTCACATCAGTTCTTCAAACATCTGATTTAAATTCACCGACAAAAGGTTATATTTGTTTTCAAACTTAAAGAAACCTTTTTCATTTAAAAAGTAGAATTTTAAGTATGCGAGCTGGTAGCCCGTTTGGCTTATTTTTTATCCTGTTGATCAATTTATTTGGCTTATTTCAACGATGCATCTGGAATCCTTCACCTATACAACCTCTCATGTTTTATTTTATGTAACAGAGACTTCGGCAAAAAATAATTTATAGATGACCAAATGCCTACCAGCTTATCGAATTGAAATCATAGTTTTACGGGAATCCTTTCCATTGTATCTTTGAAATCGCAGATATGTCTTTCTGGTATGCGAGAGCACAGAATCTAGTGTCCTAGATTGCTCGAGGACTTTTGAAGATTCTTCCTTCAATCGTCATTCTCATGAACTTATGTTTTTATATTCTCTTGCAGGGCTTTCAATGACGCTTGGCGGGATCAGTAAACGCCATCATGTTTACATTTTGAGTGTTAAACCATAGTCGGCTGAAGCGGGGTGTATAGAAACCATACACAAATGGAGCTAGCGATTCGTATTATAGTTTATTGCATACAACTCGCATGATTGAATGCTTCCCTGCCTATAGAAGCTACCAACAGATGGTGCAAGTAGAAGTGAGCGTCGTCGGACTTTAGTTTTTGACAAAGGGTTTCTTATATAAATTGTATGCAAGGCTTGGCATTTCCCAAGTAGAAACGATGTGGGATATCCAACATGACTCTGGAAAGGATCAATAAATATCACACATAAAGGAGTAATACTCGTTCTAATTGCCTCTAAATATCCAGCATTGAGATCAGATAACTTCCAAAAAATCGTAAATACTGGATTCGTTCACTAATAATTTGGCTTATGGCAACCTCAGTGAAGTTCGTGTCAAGCAGCTAACGATAAATGAGAAACGACTTCGTTTGCAGAACGTCAAGGTGACTGTGAAATAGTGATCCTTATTTTCTTAGCATCATGTGCTTAACTAATAAGTACGATAGAAATACCAAGTTGTGGTCACCAAAAATGGAGCTACCCAAGCTAAAAAAGCAAGACAAGTCCGCAGAATTTTAACTGTAGTTCGAACTATTTTATTAGCTTACAGTCGCGTGATGCTTAGCCGAACACATATCACACACCACAACCGCCATTACGAGTACTGCGAAGAATTTCTGCATTGCCTTTTTGATACTGTGAGACGCAATCAGCGGGCAATTGATATCCCCATGCACGTCAACGCAAGCGTTCATCCTACACATTTGAACTGGGGTTGCCTGGCCAAACCACACAACACCTTTCGCTAGGTTCTCCTCCTGCCCAGTTTTGGCTTTCTTCAAACTGTAATTGCTCTCTAAAATAACCAGAACTCATTCCACAGGCATGACGCCTGTAATACTGCGAGTAAATACAAAAATAACTGCTTTCTATAGTGGCCAGAACCATTCTGCGAAGTCTGTAGCAGCTCATGCTGGCTACTTTTCTGAATGCGATCAGGATCACTTATGAAAGTACGTACTTATGAAAGTGGTTCATCGATTAAAGGATGCAGGAAAAAGTCTGCATCTGTTCTGGTATTGCGCATAGTCAATGCTATGTAGAACTGCAATTGCCTTGATGAAACGAAGGCAGCCACTCGGCGAAGGATGTGAAATAATGGATAAAAAGTCTCCGCGGTTTTTTGTCACTAGATGGTATTAGTGTCCATATATCTGGAAACAATAATCTGATTGTGTCAAACGAACACGTGTTTGAAAGGTGAATAAATAAGAACAGGCTACATTTTTTGTGAAGACAACTATGTAATTCGTTTCTCGTGTTAAAAGTTATACTGATTTGAATATGAGTAAAATATCTGAAGAAATCCGCTGTGATGCTTTTTTACTATAAAAAAAACACTGCAAAAACATGCCGAAAAATGTGTGCAGTTTGCGGTGAAAATGCTGTGAGTGAACGCCGGATCCAGGAATGGACCCAGAAATTTCGATGTAAAAGATGCACCTCGCACTGGTCGGCCTGTCATTGAAAAAGTCGATGAAATTTTGCAACTGATGGAGCAAGACCGGAACGGAAGCTGTCTGGAGATAGGCACTAAACATCAACAGTATGGCAGTTTGAAATCATCTAAAATGAGCAGGCTGTTCTAAAATGCTCAATGTTTGGGTGCCACATGAATTAACGCAAAGAAATCTAATTGACAATCAGTGAAACGCTGCTGAAACGCTACGAAATGAAAATATTTTTGAAGCGATTCTTTACGGGCGATGAAAAATGTATTAATTACGAGAATATCCAACGTAAACGATCATGGTTAAAGGCCGATGACCGACCACAAACGACTTCAAAGCCTGGATTGACGGCAAACAAAGTCATGTTGAGTGTTTAGCAGGATTGGAAGGGAATTGTCTATTATGAGCTGCAAGAACGTGGCGAAATGGTCAATTCGATCAATACTGTGCACAACTCGACCGTTTGAATGAAGGTTTCAAGAAATAGCGATCACAATTGGCCAACAGAAGTTGGGAGTTGTCTTCCATCATGACAATACTAGGCCACACACATTTTTGATGACCCGGAACAAATAACGGAGTTTGGTTGGGTAGTTTTGATGCACTGGTTTAACCCAAAGAGCTTTTTTATCCAGGATAACAATCAAGTATGATACTTAGCTTTCCTGAAAAAACGGATGGTAAATTCTTTAAAAAGTAGGCGAGTCAGACCAATCATCTTGCTCCTTTTCATGAAGATCCTGAATTTTGAGCGTGCGTTTTACTATATACTAAAAGGTCTTAAGGCGTGATCCGGATGACAATACAGCTGCATCATCTGTATATGCTTGAGCCTATATAGAACCAATCCAAATTTGGTTGATTCATTTTCTCAAGAAAGTATTAATCACGAGCAAAAGAAACAAAAGTCCGGAAGATACATCAATAAAACCCCACCCGGTTAAATTTGAAATGCAGATCACTGCGACGTTGTTATGTTTAAGCCTTCAAAAGCGACATCTTTAACCGACAACCGACAACTCAATAATAAGTGAGGTTATAAAAATTTTCTCTTATTAGTAAGTCCTCCTCCTTCTGAAATATTCATGATCATGCCGTTATACGAGTAAATAAATTAATAGAGAAATATTATTGAATCACGAACAGCATGGGGTTGGCAATTAAAAATCGACACAATGTTGCAATAAACCGCAGTTGGTAATTAAACTTCTAACAAGCAACATCCAACTCTAGTGGATGGCTATCAATTGGTATCCAATTTTGAATAGGTTCACGTTATTTCCAATGGTTTTTCCGTTGATATTCGATTAGAATCTTTTAACGGTTCAATCTCTAATTACAATAAAACTGAACGGAACGGAACTGCAAACACACCAAGAGTCGTAGAGAGATCTCTGAATAATTATGTTCAAACAGAAACACGAAGCTTACGTGATCCATTGGCACTGAGATCTGTGTTTTGCTCCAGGAAAATCATTTTACCATATGCAAGCCCACGAATATCGGAAATTATCATTTCTCTCGCCGTTTTTATTTTTTCCCATTTGTTTTTGTTTCAGCGTTGTGTAGCAAGCATGGTGTTGCCATATGCTATTATGTTGCCATAACGAACCGCACCGGGCAATCTGCATGAACCGATCATAATATGCTAAAATGGTAAACGGGTTAAATGGGGGAAAAAATGAAGAAAAATGCAAAAATGCGAATCCTGGAGCAAACACCAAGGTAGCTACGAGTAGCTCACCGGATAGAGGGGCCTACTCTGGCTGTTAATATCCAAAACAGCCAGAGAGATGCATTCCAGCTGATTATGGGCTCGCGCAGACGTTCGTCGTTTCGGGTTCCTAATCACCATGCACTCATCTGAAGGAAGAAAGTCCAAGTGTAGTGTGCGCGAGCACATAAAAAGGTTGACTGCAATCGAATTGCAAAAGGGTACCTAGGTATCCGTATTTCGTAGTACGTACTAGGTTCGGTGTCGATGGTTTGGTTGCTGGTACGGTGGTATCCTCTGGCATATGCGCGCATTTGTAGTAGAACCATTGCGCTGGGGTTTTTGTTTTGGAGCAAGTTCGTGACTTATGTTCGTCGACTAGATCGGAGAACTATAATCGGCGATTTGGCTTAAATTATAAACAGGCGAGAGACCAACAAAAACGGGCGTAAGATGTAGGATGATGGTGGCGGTTGTTGCTGTTATGTGCACTGTTGCATTGCTGCTGAGTATTGTATGCTAAAGGTGATATATCAACAAAGTAAATTGTTATGCAAAAAATTAAAAAAAAAAAATCTCATTTGCTGAAGTACACGGGGAGAATTGGAATCTGAAATTGTAATTTGAGATGGCAAAGGAAAAGGTGTTAGATTTATGGTAGTCGACCTTGTTTAACAAGTTCTAATTGCAGACAACAGTGGTGATATAGGTTATTTTTGAAATAACTACTTCTCCATAGCACCTGATAAATAATGTTCCCGGTTGAGGTGAGTATACGTTCCAAGTGTGTACATATAAATACGAGTAATTCTAAGTCATGCCACATTCACGAACATTTGAGTTCACTGGAAACCCAACTTTCAAATGACGTTTCGACCGAACATTGAACTGATCCTAACAGGGATCTACCATAGATACGTCTCAGGTTTTTGGAAAAAGTTCATTAGAGACATTATTTCGTGTGATTTCTTGAGATTTTATAAGACATGCGGTTTACACACCACTTTAGCGTGCAAACTGTGTTTGGAGAGATCTTGCATTCTCGGTACAGGGTGTGCAGAAGGACTTAAGTTCAGTTTCTGTCTTGAAAAGCGACCGAAAGGCGACCGTATATTTGCGTGATAAAAAGTGTCAAACAAAATTAAAATCGTCTGAGGGGTTACACGATTCATATCCTTAGAAGTCATTCATTTTTTTAAATGCTAAAGTGGAAAAAGCCATAAGAAATAACTGAGGAGTACTAATTCGATTGTTGAATTGCACTGCTTACTAGCTGGAATCTAGTTCCCCGATGAAAACCCTCAGATTGTCTGTTTGCAACAGATGGTAATATGCTATGCTTGCATCAGGATGCATGAAATTCGCTCAGAACATGTTGCGCTGTTTCTGTATCTTTATGACAGATTGTATAAGGCCCTTCCTTCTAAGATGGCTTTTGAGTGATTATTAACCAGAAGAATATGAGGACTTTTTTTTTGAAAAATCTGTACATTTCTTGATGTCTTAAGGCAGTTTGTGCATTTCTTGACGTTTCCATTGTTTCAGCTCATTCTTTATCTGCTTAACAAGCAGGCCAGAGAAAGATTCAAGGTTAATAAATGGAAACAGAACAGAGTTCAGCTTGAAAACTAGGAATGACATTTATAAAAAAAAAAGTTGTGGGCAGTTGCAAACCAGCTGAGACTCAAAGTTCAAAGTTGATTTGCTTTCTGAACACTGAATTGCCCCTCATAGCTGGACTTGAACGAATGACGTGTACCTTTCTGACTAAGTATTAGCCGCTGTATAGCTTGTAAAGCTCGCTGTTACAACTCATCCCTCAGAGTACATCAACGGAAAAAGGACAAACAATTTTTCCTTACAAACGGGCATTGACATCTTCAGCCGCGTTTCTGTGCCATACAGTAGGACTGGGATGATTAGAGTCGTAGATGGTGATTTTGCTATTTTTTTCAAAATTGTAGGTGCCAATGCTGTGTGTTCCTTCGTATTGACATCATATGTGTATACTTGGTATTGTCCTTTGCCATTTTTGCTTCTTCTTGAAAATGCACTTATGACAATCTATGTTCTGCCAATGATATCAATGTCATCAGCTTTTAAGAGTTGTAGTACATACTCAAGTCTGGTGTTGACTTGATGTTTAAAAAGTCACATAACAGCGAATCACTTTGACAAAACTTTTTTTTTAAATCAAAGTAAAAACTACTTCCGACTCTTATAATCTGATTTATTTAACAGGGATGGTTCTGTGAAGCTCATCTCTAAATATGTTGTCATACTCGACCTTGAAATAAAAAGGTGGTGAGTAGCGATCTGGCTTTTGGTCTTTTTGAGCTTTCTGAGTGATCTGCCGTATTGTGTATAGCATCGTTGGTATGGTTACTGATTTCAGTCGTTCACACTATATGGCAGACACGGTCTCTTACGCAACGTAAACGAGATTGACGATCCTTTATTTAGGGCAGTCTGGAGGACATACTTTCATGTTTATCCTGTGTTTTAATTCATCAGACATATTTTCTTCTGAACAAGTACTGGCAGTGAGGTGATCTATGTTCGTTACCAAGTCATTTTCTGCTGCCTTAAATAGTCTCAGCAGGCAGGCTCGGCAATCTTGTTATTTCGTTTCCGTTTGGATCTTGTTGGGCCGATATATTTTGCTAAGTTTTCATTTGCATTTCTTTGATCGCTCGTCTCGAATGCTCTTTTTTTCTCCAGATGTTCTTCAGATGTTCTTTCCGCCTCTTTTTTTATCAAGCTCTGGAGCCGCAGTCTTTTTTCTATGTAGAGTCGATTCAATAGCGAATCCTTTTGCTATCTGCATTTCTTTCCACTTTCATCAAACCAGTGATTTCATTTCTGAAGGCTTTTTGGTGTCGATGCTACTGGTTTTCGCACCTAAAATAGGTTGTATACCGGTTGACAAGAAGTTAAGAGATCAACAAAAGTTCTGTTGGCTTATTACGATTACAGCTGTTCAACTTTAAATCTTCTCACAGTATTCCTTCTCTGTCGTGACTTTTAAGATATTCGTAGACGTACCTTGGCTGTAACTAAAATAGCTAGTGCCTTGAGTCTATAGTGGCCGCTCAAAATTCAACGATATCTTGTGCCTTGCTTCAATAGTAAAATAATTTCTATAGTATGATCACTTATGCTGCTCCTTGTGAGTCTTAAGGTCAGAAAACCGTATGTCAGTTGTATTGGTATACTTTTCCACACGTTGTTTCGTGTTGGCTATAATTTCCGACCGTACAACAAAAGATGCCTTCTTTAAGTTTTGTCGAGGAGCTTTCCTATTCCTTTTGTGTGAGCGTGAGAGGCATGTTAGGCCGATGTTGGTGAATTTAGTCTTATTAAATCCGGCTGTCCACGCACTGTGGGGCCCCGGGAGCCATCAAAGCTGTGCAGGCTTGAATCAGACGCAAACTATTGAGAAACCAGAAGAGAGAACCAAGACACACTGGACACTTGCTAGTATTCGCATTCAAGCGAAAACGTAAGCGAAAATCAAAAGGTATGTTCATAGACAAATTCTGTTCACCAACGAGAACATTTTTACCTTCGAAGAAACTTTGAATAAGCAAAATAATCGAGTGCATGCTCAGACATCAAAAGAAGCTTCAAAACATATTCTAAGCGTTGTAAGAGGCCACCACAACGTCAAGGAGTCAAGGTTTTGGCGAAAGTTTACCAAGCCACTGTTTTGGAGAACGTCGTTAAGCCGCTAAGCCGAACAATGTTTGCAAAGAAGCAATGTACATTCCAACAGGATTCTGGTTCAGCCCAAAAGACGAAAACTCTCAAAAGTGGTTAAAAAAAGATGGTGGTCCGTTTAAGAGGCAATGGCCTGCTCTACTCATCATTGAAATATTGAGTATTTGAAGCGAGTCGCGTCTTGTTCGCGCTTTCGATAAATTTTTGGTGAATGAGGTTAGTAATGCGACTGATGATTAGCCATTACCTCTCAGGTCGTGCTCTAAGGCAAATTACGGCCATTTCGAATGAAGTCTTCCATAATTTGTATTTAAGGATGTGATACACTTATTCTAGCGATTTTTCAACTTCTTGATCCCGTCCGAAAAGTAATTTTCCGGAAGGTCTGCAAAATACTCCTCCATGGCGTCGATGATTTCCTCGCGTGAGGTGAATTTTTTTATTGATGAGCCATCTTTTAAGGTTTGGGAAGAGATAATAGTCCGAGGGAGCCAAATCGTGCGAATACGGTGGATGCGACAACAATTGGAGCCGTAAGTCATTGATTTTAGCAATGGTTGCGATGCTCGTGCGCCGGTGCATTGTCTTGCAAAAATAATATTTTTTTTTCGCTTCATGTGAGGCCGTTTTGCAGCGATTTCGGCCTTCAATCGCTCCAATAATGCACAGTAATACTCGCCATTAATTTTTTTTCCTTTTTCAAGGTAGTCCACGAAAAGTATGCCGTGATAATCCTAGAAAACCGACGCCATAACCTTTCCGACTCATCGAGCTTCCCTTGGCCGCTTCGGAGCACTCGTGCCTGCTTCAGTTCATTGCCGGGCACTTATTCTGTTCTCTGGTGTTCAACTGTTACCAGTTGATGCCAAAAGTCCGTCCGATTCCGCATCAGCGAGTCTAAAAACTCTTTCGAAGTCCTCTCGCTTTCGTGTTTTTGGTCAGGAGTGAGTATGCGCGGCACCCAGCGGCAGGATAACTTTTTCATATGCAGAATATTGCCCAAAATATGGCGTGGTATCTGCTAGCTCGCGCACCTTCACTTTCCGGTCAGCCAACACTATTTCATGTATATTTTTGACATTGTCCTCTGTAACCGCATCGGAGAGCTTGCCGCTGCGGACTTGATCGGCAGTGGAGTTGTGGCCACCACAAAACTCTCGAAACCAATATTTGACGGTGTAATCTGACGGATACATACACATATGTATCTTTTTTTCATTTTCTATTTTTTTTTTAATTTTTTTTTCTTAAATCTACCTTAATCCTACTTAAAACTATGTAAGCCGGCCATGGCTAAAAAAATTAGGTGACCCACTTTGCTTCACATGAAGCTACCAAGTATTGGAGGAATTCGACGACGAAGCATCCTCTCCCTCAAAAAGCCACCAAAATTGTTTGTGCTGCTGAGAAACATCCCTCAGGTCGCGACTCCCTACCGCCCTACTGAACCGGAGACGCTCTGCACTGCCGTGTGCGACGTCTCTGTCGTAGTTGAGTCGCCTGTCCGCAGCTGTTCGAGCGACGTGGAAGATTAGTGGCACCGCTAATCTGTCCTGGATCAGACCCTTACTATCTAGGTAGAGAAACGCTTCTGGAGGAATAAAGCCGTTAAAGTGAACACTCTCGTGATACATATAATTAGGGTAGTAAGCCCCGGAGATCAGGTTGTTCGATGAGGTCATTGCTCTTGCAATATGCCTTCGAGTCAACTTAATGACGAAATTGTCCACTCTTATTAGGTTCGCCCTATTGTACAAGACCTCATTACGATAGAATTTTATGTACTCAGATTCTGGTGTTCTGTATAAGCGAAGACAAGTCCTAAGACAAGCCCTCTCAAACACCCGAATCTTTTCCAATAAACTTGCTATCACGTTGAACCACACAGGACATCCAAATACGAGCATGGGCCGGATAAGGGCCATGTAACAGATCACCTTCACCCTCGCATCGAGTTGGCTGTTATAAAACTGTCTCTTTGTAAGGGCAAAAGCACCTTTGGCTCTGGCCAGAGCAACATCTATATGTTTGTTAAAATACAGATATTGATCTAGCCAGATCCCAAAGTATCTGACTACATTTCGACAAGCAAGTGGCTGTCCAAGTTGTCCTACGATAGAGAACTTTCGCCAATTCTTTCTGGTATCCCTAGAGGCCCCAGACAAAGGCGTCCTAAACAGAATGGTTTCCGACTTCTGAAAGTTAATTTTCAACTTCCAGTCGTCGCAATATCGCTTAATTTTGTCGAAGTCACTTTGCAAAAGTGTATTAATGACCTCAATCTTTGGACCCGATCTGTACGCGATTAAGTCGTCTGCGTACGCTATGTCATGGTGAAGTGAACCTATCAGATCACTTGTGTAAATGTTGAACAGGTTCGGCGAATTTACCGCACCTTGTTGCAGACCGTTTTTAATGTTAAATGTTCCAGCAGAAGTCACATCGCCATTCTTCACAATGAACTGTCTACTGGAGAGCATATCAAAAAGAATATACAGCAGTGGTTTACTAATGCCCAACCTGTCAAGCTTGAAGAAGAGTCCCTCTAACCATACGGTATCGAAAGAGTGCACTGTTTCTTGCCTTTGTTCCATTGGATATCAGAAACCAGTTTAGATGCAGCATGAATGATATCATGCCCAGCCTTGAAACCGAATTGATTATCCGGAACTATATGTTTGTCCTCAACCCACTTAGTCAGGACTCTATTGATCACCTTCTCGAAAACCTTACTGATGTTTGGAAGAAGACTGATCGAGCGGAGATTCGCCGGATTGGAAGTATCTTTATTCCTTTTGAGAATGGGATGTACCACCGCAGTTTTCCAATGCGCTGGATAATATGCATTATTCATTGCAATATTAAACAGGGTGGTATAAATGTCCACCGCTACTAGTGGGAGATGTCGAAGCACAATATTCGGTATTTCATCGGTTCGGTATTTCTTACTTCTAAGTGATTCGAAGATCGTTTGGAACTCTTCCTTCGAAATGAACGGTGGTAATACCCTTTCGTTGGTGATGGCATCATTTGCCATGTTCTCGTCACTGAACTGGGTAAAACCCGAGCTCTCGAATCGCCAATTCACAATTTCATTTCGAAGGCAGAAATTGTGCACAAGGACTCGACTCTCCAGGTCGTGATTCGGGCCATTTGTCTTACCTATTTTCGGCTGGACATGTTGAGTGAAAAGAAATGAACTTCCCGGATAACTCTCAAATATTTCGATTCAAAGAATTAGATAATGACATCTTTGTAATGACCAAGGTGCCTTTATTAACGATTTTTTCCCCGGCTGTCTCTAATTTGGAGTTGGGAGCAACTCGACATGATCCAACAAAAAGTGAACCGACATAATCTTCATAAGCTCGATCGTAAATATTAGAAATATTGAGAACGTCAAGCAGAAGGTCTACCAACATCTAACATTTTTTATAGGTTGTGATGAGAAAATCGTGTTTTGCAGAAAATAGTCGTGCACCGTTTAAGGTATACATTAGTTTCTTACGTTTTCGAAGATATTCTCATGTGACTACGCAAGGAAATTTGACTCCACACGAATATTAAACGAACTGGGTGGATCCTTACTTTGAGAGCCCAATACTAGTAATACAATCAATTGCCCTCAGTTTTTAGAAATAATTTTTAAAATGAATATTGGAATCAGTCGGGTCTGCAAGTTAGTTTAGTGATATAACCAATTGGTCCATTTGATTGGATGTTCACTGTCCTTTTTTAACAAAAAATATTGAACAAGGTTGATTATGTTTACTGTAAATTCTTTGAAAGTCAAAATCAGTACTATATCTCTGGATACTAAAAAGTTTCACTTACCATTCATTGAAGGTCTCTCCTTCTGACCTTCATCAGAAAAACTGTCTCTAAAAGCCCTAAAAAAAAATGTTGGTCATAAGCATTTTAAATTTATTATTAATTTTTTGGTTAGCCTATTGTACAATAAATAAAAAAAATAAAAAATAAAAAAAAAAAGTTTGCCGAAACCCGGGATTGAACCGGGGACCTTTAGATCTTCAGTCTAACGCTCTCCCAACTGAGCTATTTCGGCGGATAACTTTTCTTCTCTAAATGGATTGTAACTCAATGGCTGTGAAAAGTCCTTCAGAAAATTAAATACAGGGTGGGTTTCGTATACGCTAAAGAAATTGTCTTTTTATGTGTATAACTGTTTAAAGGTGTTTGATGGGATTATGACGACGACGAAGTTTCACGTTTTTATTACATGTCACTTTCTGTACTCTATCTTTGGACTGATTCGGATGCATCCCATAGGTTGTTTCATATGACATTACCATTTTGAAATGTATTTTTAAACATGTAACATGTAACACATTTTTACTAGATGATTATGCCTTACTTGTAAAATAAATTGATTCAGATGCTTATACAAGTGATTATCCGTTGGGGAAATGTCCAGAGTTTCGTACTGCATTTGATGCAACTTTTGTATGGTTTGGCCCTACACCAAACCATTCTCATTACCTTTTTTGAGTGAAGAAGTGGCTTTGCTTGTGTGTTTGTGTTTTAGCAATGTCAAGCCATTGCGCAAGTGGTCAAAGATTAACAACACGTAACACTTTTATGCAAAAATGGATCACTTTCATTTCTAGCGGGCAGAGAAGAGCAAGTTTCCAGTCGACGGGACATCTTGTTCCGTTCCGTCAGTTCATGTGGAGCGAATATACATCTGTTTTCCCTGTTTGTGTATCTCCTCAAAGATATTTTTGCCATTTTAACCAGGATAATGTCCACATAAACCTTATATCAGCAAAATTATATTGTTGATTAAATTTCAGAATACGCATGACCGTTGACGCCAGATAAGGTTAACTTGTCAAATATGTCATTCACAACAAGACTTCACATTATGGACGGAAGGTTAAGTTGAATTGACTATTGGCACGAAAGCCTACATACATAAACTAATAAATGGTCTTTTTTTTGGGGAGAGAGCATGTATTTAACAGGTGAAAAATGTCTTCATCTTAACGTCTATGCAACTTTTTACAGACATCGTTTGAATATATCATATGCCAATGCTTGTTTCTTACTTGTGTCTAATAATGAAAGCTATTGTAGCCACAGACCGCATATCTGTTTAAGAGGTTAAACATTTAGAGAGCTTAAGAGTCAACTTTGTTTTGTTGATAAACATTCTGAGGCATTTGTCCATCTTATGTTAACTATTTCGGTGCTCTAACTTAACATGATCCTTAACATGATTTCACAGGGAGCGATCGGTATATATAAGTAAAAAAAATGGAATATTTCTGCTTTGAAGGGTTCATCGGCATAACAATTCCCTATGCTCCGGCACCAACAAAAGTGAATGCTTAACTATCCAGCCATCTCAGCTTTTGAGTTCTTTTTTCCAACAATTTGATTGCAGTTCGGCTGTTCCCTTATGTTCCCTTAGCCAAGATAAGACCTCTTTTAGGCATTATTTCCTCCTTGAATACGCAATAATAATTAGAAAGACGGAACTAGAATCTAAGATCTAGGAAAACAGCTCCTTCTGGACAATCATAAGTCGTTGAATGATCGGGGTAGAAATGCATTGATTTGTCCTCCAGGAATGCGTCTTGGAAGTATAATGACTTGGGTGTTTTTTTTTTTTTTTTAACTGTAAAAGGGCTATGGTGTAGTCTTTATTTCGTTTAAGGGACTTTTTTTGTATTCCAAATAGCAGCTTGGTCACTCGTCTCGCGGCCTACTTTGAGGTAACATTAACGTAAGCAGCTGTGGACACAGCCGTATGCCTGCTAAAAATGTCAAAGGATGTCAGGGTTCAAGTTAAGCCAAATATTAAGCTGAGTCAGAAAATGCTAAACCCAATCCACATCGTTCCGTCCATCTTCTCAGCTTGTTGAAAACTTATTGTAGAAGTTTCTTTGAAGTCTTGTGGTGCATTCCTGAAACTGTAAGAGCAAATCTATCCGCATATTCAATCACCTGTAGCTTTCCGCTTCCAGGCATGTTGGTAGTTCATTAATTATCAATTTCCAGTGAAGGATCGATAGGACGCAATCTATCGGCTGGCAAGCATGAGTTAATGAACTCATCGAGTGTAGTAGTAAGTAGTAGTAAATGTGATGTGTAAAGTTAATGAATTCACAAATTTTGGCATTGGCTTTTGCCGTTACCCAGAAAGGGATCTAACTTTTTACAATTTGTAAAAATTGTTATTTTAACGTAACGTGAATTTCGTGGTCGGTTTTCTGGTCGTCCTGCACCATGTGCCCCAACAATTAAGCCTTTGGCTGAACGTCTTGTGCAAAAGAAGTAGCTGACCCCTTATAGCTCGGTCGATTAGAATATCACTGCTGTGGCCGAGGACGTCTGAGAGAGTCGACAAAACATCGATGAGACAATGATGCACACATTTGGCATCATCAGACGTTCGTTCAGTCAATTGTTGGTGAAAGACCTGAAGATGTTCCCTTATAAAGTGCAAATCATTCAAGTGAGGTTAACTTACTCCCATGCTCTGTTAAACCTGGTGCAAGAAGAGGATCATTTCGTATCCAAAATCATAATGAGTGACCAAGCCCATTCCCATTTAGTGGTTATGTGAATAAACAAAATTTGCATTTTTGCGGCACGGAGAATCCACATTGAAATGCACAAAGAGCCATTGCATCTCCTAAAAGTAACTGTTTGAAGCGGCATTTGCAGTGAGCAAACAAGTGATTGGTCCTTATTTTTCTGAGAATGCCGGCGGCACCACTGTACAGACATGTGTTAAACGAGTTTTTTTGATGCAAGTTGCTGAATTGGGTCTCGACTATTGTTGGTTCCAGCAGGGCGCAGCAACCATTCACAAAGCTGGGGAAACGATAGAGATTTTGAATCACCAATTTATAAGCCGTGTGATCTCCCGTTTGGGCGATTTGAACTCGATTTGAACATGGCCAGATCGCCATGTCTATCATGATATATATATCATATCCTTTGTGGCTTTTTGAAATCCCGCATTTGCCACAGCAAACCACAAACCTTGCAAGTCTTGAAAGCCAACATTCAAGAAGAAGTCACCAATTTGAAGGAAGACGTTTTGCGAGCAACACTCAAAAAATCTAATTTAACAAGCTTCATCAATTATCTGTTTGCGGTTTTTTAGAGCAAACCTTAAATAACAATCCTTAAATAATCCCACAGTCTTGACCATTAAGGATTGATTTAATCTGGCTTGGCGGTAACTTTCTTTAGTACTGGTCATAATTCCATGAACTGGTGAACGTTTAGTCGCAGACTGAACAAAGGGCATTCCTCATTGCGCTCGGTTTTACCATATTGGGTGCATAGTTTAAGTGTAGAAGTTTTCCTCTAGCCTTGAAAATTGTGGATACTACATATTTCCTTCGCTGTATTGGTTGTTGAAGTGATTTCTCTCTCCTAAGTCGTGTTGTTGCATTTGATACCTGTGCCGGTGGGATTTCGCTTTTAGATTCTTTATAATCTTGCACCAGGAAGACATCATGTTCACTGCATATTCTAGAAGAATTGCACTCTATAGGTATTAAGGTGCTTTGCAATTACCACATTACGGCTTCAAAAATTTTATACGTTTGCTGACTTTCCAATTGAAATTTATTGCCCTCTTAGCTTATTTTATTAAAATTTCTTCTCCAAATGTTTCTTTAAAGTTAGAGGAGGTGTTAAGATGACTCCGAAATATTTATTCAAGTAGTTCTAGACTACCTCTAGTCTTTCATTTTAGAGAACCCATTTTTCATCTCTTTCCAAGCGCAGATGACGATGTCGTCTGCGTACATAAGAAGATTTATTTTGTTTCCCACAAAAATATTCTATATTGTCGAATAGTTTTTCCTGAAGTCGACTTGGACCATATACTTTGACCCAAACTGCCTTTCTGAAGCTTGCCGAGATCTCACCTACGTCAAAGATTTATTGCATACAGCTGTTAGTTTTTGAAGAAAACTTATTGTCGCATATTGGAAGAGTTCTAATGGTAGACGGTCTTTCCCTCGTGACGTCTTGGAGCATAATTTTGGGATGGAAGGGCATACTGCAGTTGAACTGTGCTATATGGTATTTTAAACCAGTAGTGGTTTAAAATGCTCTGCTAATGTAAGCATCATACTTCGATTTGAATACTCCGCAAAGTCAAAGTCAAACCATTGAGGGATCTAGCCAAACTCCAAAATGCACTGCTGTGTCTAGTTTCAGTTAATTATTCCGCTGGATGATTAGAGTACACAGCTTTTGCTTCTGGTTGCACATCATTTTATATATCGTGTTGGCTTGCTGGTACATATGGTAGTTTTTACGAAACTGGTGCCTGTTGTTCTTAATAACAGCAAAAAGGCGAATGACTTTTTCCTGGCTGCCACACATTCTCGAATCACATTTCATTTCCCTCGGACCTGGTTGAGTTTTTAAAAGGGATTGGCGGCGTCCGAGATACAGAAAGAAAGTATGTCTGGGCCATGGATGGATTGTAATTGGCTTTCATTTTGAGATGTGAGTTTAGCACAGCAACTGAATTTGTATTTGCTTGCAAATTAGCTCTTCAATTAAATGTTTGGCAAAAGTCGCACTTGTGGGGCAGATCCAGTCACATAGATGGACGCCCTCGTATCCACTTCTAATAGCTGCATGTTCCATATTCTCGTGTTGCAGTCACCAACCAACGTCTTCTTTTCCGAATTCCAGAAGAAAATCATACAGATTTGTGAAGTCGAACATCCATTTGTTGCAGAATGCAGGCTGGGTTGATGTAGGTTCTACAATTATCGGTGACACTTTCTATTATAATTCAAATAAGTTCTCTTATAAATCGGCTTATACTGAGGGCCGGCCGACATTTCGACGGTTTAAATAGAGCATGCTTCGATGTTGCGTTTCTCCATTGCAAAACACTCTCGTTGGGGATATTTCTTGCTATAGCGAGTTATTTGCATGAGCAGCTACAATCTTTTCACTGTGCAGCGTTGTAGGAGCTGTCTTGGGACTCAGCCCAGTGGATGATATAGTTGACATCACAACCTAGTTAAATGGCACTATACCCAATTTATTCAAGCCTGTGATTGAAGATGTTTCGAGTTTGCCGCTTTTCTGCTTAGCTCTTCCTCTGTTCCCGAAATCAAATGAGGTGTAATTATCTAAATTGCAATAAATTTTTTATAGCGTCAACAGCTTAATCGTATTTTACTTCCGGGAAATACAAAGTAAAGTTGTCAATTTTGTCAATATTTTCTCTCAGTGTATTCAAAGAGCAAATGGAAAACTTCCCCATACACTCATCATCCACATATCTCCTTATTGCCGTCGAAATACCATACAATTCAATTCAAAACGTACAAACGTACAAAATCGATTGCTAAACGCTATTCCATTCCAACGACTGCAGAACGTCTTCACAGCTCAAGACTATTGGCGACACGACAACAATCGTCTTCGTTGGGCCCAATACCAATATGAGCCATGCAACCAGCCAGAAAAGCCACATATTCGTATACGGATAACTGGTCGGTCATATTGCATGCGAATGATCCCTGAAGTTGATAGCTAATGGCGCACGAACAACTGAGGCAAAAAATATGAAACTCGGTCTTAAGTCAGATCTCGGTATGAGTATTCGTACACTCGGGGCGCGCAAATGAGGGAAACAATTCTCGTGCCCATGCCCAGTTAGACCTTGGCCCAACTCTGAGCGCCCAATCATCCGGGAAGAGAGTTCATCGCATCCGTTGAACTTAGTATTTATTATTTTGCGTTTTGTTATTTTCTGTTTTGCTTTGCGTCTTCGTCTTTCTGTTTAGAGTCGAAGAATTGAGATGACAGACGATGATATTGGAACCGTAAAACGGACCCTTTTCCAGTACTACCAGCATGAAGTTGCACATGCACATTGGGTACCAACTTTAAGATGCACCGTGCTCGATCGAAACTACGAATAAATTTCATATCGAACAAAAAGAACTAGTAACAGATACAGTAAAAGAAGGGAAGCCTAATCTGATTTGGAGTTTCCATTTATTTTTTATTTTTCAACACACATGTGTTGTCTAGGATTTTGAAAAAACATGAAAA
This sequence comes from Volucella inanis, assembly GCA_907269105.1. NCBI lineage: Eukaryota > Metazoa > Arthropoda > Insecta > Diptera > Syrphidae > Volucella > Volucella inanis. Next base: position 23,492,991 of record OU026157.1, read on the forward strand.
CATTGCCACAAATATCGAGTTCGGGTGCGGTAAGAAGCCGCTTTTCCTTTGATGGAGCTCAGCCTCATCCCTTTGAAGTTTTTGTTCTGCTTTGTCGAAATCAGAGCGAAATATTTCCGCGATCGAATGAAAATAAGTTTTCAACCACAACGAATACAAATACGCATTTGAAATTTATTATTTTAAGTCGGCTGTTGCACAAAAATGTGTTACAAATTATTCGTATTTTGCGTTGCTGCTGGCGGCTAGAGAGATGTGGACTTAGAGATTGCACTGAAATTCATTGCAGTATCCAGTTGATGCTTGTTTATATTAGAACCGATGTGAAATTTGTTTTTGAACTGTCACCAGGTGAAACGATTATTGAAACAAGAATGTGAGACAAATTAGTTTTGGAAAATGTACAAAAGTTCGAACAGCAATGGCCACAGTATATTCAAAACATTTGCAACCAATTAGGAAAACAAAAGTAATTGTCTTAGCCTACAATAGCGGATGTTGTGTTTGCTTGGCTACAGTTTATATTTACTTTGTTTAATCCAGTTTATTTACTTATAAAAGTGCAACAAACAGATAGATTTGGATCTGAAATCCCCCATACCCAAACCATCTCAAAGAACTACATATGTATGTATGTTCCCTTTGTAAGGACATTTTGTTTTTACGATATCTCTCAAAGAACGGCTTATCGGCTTATCTTTCGAACTGCAAGGATTCATTAAGGACTTAGGAGTTTTAAAAGCAGTTGTGTTTTATTAACATACCCATTTAGCGAGAAATGAACTTCGTTGCTGAAGACAATTTTTCGATAAAAAAGCGGATCTTCCTCCAACCTTTCTAAGGCCCACTCACCGAAAATTAGACGCTGTGACAGGCCGTTCGGCTTCAGTTCGTGGACGAGCTGTATTTTGTAAGGTTTTAGACTAAGATCTTTGCGTAAAATCTTCCACGTAGTCGAGTAACACAATCCCAATTGCTGTGAACGGCGACAAATGGACAAATCACGGTCTTCATTCAAACTGACGGATACAGCAGCAATATTTTTCTCTTTACACATTTTACGCATACGGGTAGGGGGCTTGATGTCCTATAAGTTGAGGTAGGGGTTCTCTCTACCTAAAGGGTGTTGACGACAGTTTTCTCGTTTTCAAAATACTCACTCTCTTTAGGTTGAAATCCATAATAGATAACAACTGGCTTCCTTGGTAAGTACAGTAGAGTATCATAAAGAAAAGAATGTATTTCGAAGTATTTCGGCATAGATGGTGGTTATCTAGACCGGCTTCCATTTGCATATGTAGTTGGATCTGAGGCAGATTCAAGATGATGATTAAGGCTTGGTGTTTGTTGGTGTACTTCGCAGGCAACTGGTCGTGCAGATTGTAGTAAATCTTTAAATCTGTTTCAATCTTTTCATTGTGTAGTTTCATTAGTTTTGGCTCAACCAAATACATTGGGGCTTAATCGCCCAATGCTTTGTATAGATTTTTCAGCATATTAATAAAGATTTGGTGTCTCTATCCTTAATGCAGTATTATTTACTGTTCAATATAATTTTTATGTAGCACAGGTAAGTGCGATGGTGATGATAAATGATGACCAGATAAGAACGATAGGAAAAACAAATTCAATAAAACAACAACTGTGTGAGATATAAAATTGATTCTGGCATTATTTTGAAGCTACGTTCATGCCATTCTGTGTGGGATAGCACATCATTCAAATGATCCTCGCCTCGCCTTCGTTGGCAGTGCTTTCAGCGGTCAGTCCGATTTTTAAAGTGATTGGCGTGTTACCGTATACTAAGGACTTGACGTAGCCCCAGAGAAAATAATCGAGTGGTCTCAAATGGCATGATCGCGGCAGCTAGTTAATGAGCACTCGCCATGAGATGACCCAGTCGTCAAATGTCTCCTTCACAACTTCGAGCGTTGCGTCGCTTGTATGGCATGTGCTCCATTTTGTTGGAACCATAGCTCGAATACCATATATCGATGTCATCGAGCTCTAACCACAGAAAGTTGGCTAACATTGCTCTATACCTGAGACCATTGACGGCAACGGTGTCTACTTATTCATTTCGAAAGAAATAAGTTCCGATGATGCCGCCATGCCATAAACCGCACCAAACAGCTAATCTTTGTGGATGCATTAATGCTTGGCCGAACACTTGTAGATTGTGTTCGCTGCGTTAATGGCAATTTTGCTTATTGACATAGCCGCTGAGGCAAAAATGGGCCTCGTCCGAGAAGATAATTTTTTTTCCAAAATCCAGCTCTCTGGAAAAATATTTCTAGCGCTTAATTAGCATTGTTTATGGTCGTCCGGCTTTAATTCTTACGTCAGCATAATCTTATAGAGATGTAGGACCAAATCCAACCTTATAATAAGCCGGGTTGACTCTCTGCCTAATATCTGGGTCTTCTTCGATGATGATGTTTTCATCATTTCGCACAATTCTCTGTCTGTCACGACGAAATTCACGTTGCTCATTTACAACTGAACCGGAATTACGATAATATTTTCGTCTGGCAAGCGTACAACGATGCATGATGAATGAAATGACAAACCTTACTGAAATTTTTGACATTTGGATGTCAAAAACAGCTCCAAAAAAGTTTGAAAAACTATCATTGTTATCTGGTCGCCCGTTATAATTGGCGCACAGTATTCAAAACCGTACTGCTGGTTGTACCAAACCCCAATTTTTTATTTTGTAATGAAAGGTGGCGTAGTGTTCAGTCAGTTCTATAAATATAAAGGTAGACTCATCAAAGGGCATAGAATCCGTCTAATAATAGGCGCATAGATTCAGTAGATCCTTCTTGGCATGTCCCGTTGGAATTCCTCTACACTCTCCACGGTTAGAAAATCGATAGCGCCTTGAAAGACCTCGAAGCGACATATTTATTCCAAAGAAGTTTTCTACATGAAAAAAAAAAACGCAAGAAGAATCAGTTTCCCTCTCATGAAGAGAGAAATTTTTTGAAAATGGACCGGAAATGATTCGTTCCTTGTCAGACTGATGGTTCTAATGTTAACTAGTGGCTATTTGCCTTTGCGATTTTTGATACAAAAGTTATTTTCGCTGTTCACCAGACTTAGTCTAACCCACTTAATGAATTATTTTCGTTTGTTGTAAAAATTCATCGGCTTTTTTCTGCTGTAGGAAAGTCTGTAGGCTCCTTACTAGCGCTTCTGGTTAGTATCTATGTATGCTGAACCGATACCACCTCTTGCAATGTTTACTGTCAGAGTGATGAAGGTATAAGGTTTTAACGTACTGCGTGTGCTCGTATGGTACTGAAGGCATTTTATTGATGAAGTGATTACTCATTTTTTGGCCAAGGCTGAAAAATGAAAAGGAACATACAAGAGGTACAACGGTACAGAGGTACTTTGGTTAAGTGTTCTGGCCGTACAAAAAAAAAAATTTTTTTTCTTAAGAACTGCATATGCTGAAGGATGACTGGGCATCCTTCCTCGTAGTGTGTTTGGATTGCCTATGAGCTAAAGAAATCATGGAATGGTTAAAACACAGGGCTGTGACGTAACCGTAGAACCGTGGCTTGCCTATCATATCACATGCAATTAGGTGGCTAAACTTTCCCCAGCACGAATAATAGTGCAGATGAAGGACTGCAACCGATGTTATGTTATATATTGCAACCTAGATAATTATGTATACCATATTTCATACCACAAGAAACTAGCGATATAAATGTGTGCAAATCAGATATGTTTGATGTAAATTACACTGTTTTAAGCTTCATTGTATCTCGTTAAAAGTCATACCGAAGTAGCAAGTATCATCAATAGTCCTAATTCGAAACTTAATATATCTCCTACTTAACTACTTCACGATCATTTCCATTTCTGCTTTTTTATTTTCACTAATTTCTTTAATTCATTAACTTCGTTTGTTGTTTGTTGAATGGAATTAGCGTTCAGAATGATTATCACCATAAGTCGGACAAAATTGTATCTTCTTAATAAAATGTCTTGATACGGGACTAAATCTGTAATCGAATATCTCACGGAGTTTTTCTATTTAAATTCGACAGTTATTAGTGTTTTAAGATTCTACATATATGCATATATATATATATATATTTTTTTTTTGGTTTTTCATTAAAAAAAAAAAAAAAAAAAAAAAACGAGTTTTAAGATCTTTTTATTTCTCCGCAGTAAATATGGTTCAGCAGTTAAAGTAAAGTTAAAGGCTAGAACCAATCTAATGGATTAATATTCATTCCATATTAGATACAAAAAAAACATAAAAATTCGTTGAACTATGATATAATACAACTGATACTCGTTGTATCCAAATCGGGTTGTTAGCAGATTGAAACAAAAAGAAAAAGGAGAAAGACAAAAAAAAATAAAAATAAAATAAAAATATTGCAAATACAAAAAACAAAACCATAATACTTTTTTGGAAAATAAAAAATCCGGCGCGTGTCATATTAAAGGTTTCTATATAGCATTTAAAAAAAAAAATAAAAAATGAACCAAAATCCGGATTGCTGGGCAATAACTCTGTATGCTAATATCTAAAAGTTTTTATCGCAGTACTTGGAATGGTTCTACTAGGTGGAGTTAAAAGTAGCCTCCTTGACCACCAGATTGTGCTGCTACTGCAAAAAAGTTTATGGTGCCTTGAAGTCCGTTCATATTTAGGCAGATATGCCAATTTCAGTGCGATACTGTCTTTAGTTTTGTTTTGACAGCTGATTGTTGTTGACGTGTTTGGCATCATGTTGAGTATGGACAAAAACTATTTTCGTTCTTTCATAAAAAATTATTTTTTGAGAGGCAAAACGGCGAAGGAAACAAAAGAAAAGTTGGACAAACATTATGGGGCTAATGCTTCGTCTGATTACACCGTCAAATATTGGTTTCGAGAGTTTTGTGGTGGCCGCAACTCCACTCTCCGCTCTCCGATGCGGTTACAGAGGACAATATCAAAAATATACATGAAATGGTGTTGGCTGACCGGAAAGTGAAGGTGCGCGAGCTAGCAGATACCACGCCATATTTTGGGCAATATTCAGCATATGAAAAAGTTATCCTGCCGCTGGGTGCCGCGCATACTCCTGACCAAAAACACGAACGCGAGAGCACTTTGAAAGAGTGTTTGAACTTGCTGATGCGGAATCGGGAGAACTTTTGGCGTCGGTTGGTAAATGTTGAACACCAGAGAACAGAATGAGTACCCGGCAATGGACTGAAGAAGGCAAGAGTGCTCCGAAGTGGCCAAGGGAGGCTCGATGGATCGAAAAGTTTATGGCGTCGGTTTTCTGGGATTGTCATGGCATACTCTTCGTGGACTATCTCGAAAAAGGAAAAACCATCAACAGCGAGTATTACTGTGTATTATTGGAGCGATTGAAGGCCGAAATCGCTGCAAAATGCTTTAACATAAAACGAAAAAAAATATTGTTTTTGCAAGACAATGCACCGGCGCACAATAGCATCGCAACCACGGCTAAAATCAATGACTTACGGCCCCAATTGCTGTCGCATCCACCATATTCGCACGATTTGGCTCCCTCGGACTATTATCTCTTCCCAAACCTTAAAAGATGGCTCATCAATAAAAAATTCAGCTCACGAGAGGAAATCATCGACGCCACGGAGAAGTATTTTGCAGACCTTCCGGAAAATTACTTTTTACTTATCAAAGGGGACTATATGGAAAAAATAAAAAAAAAAACATTTAAAATTTTTTTTCCATTACCAAGGAGTTAACTTTTCACCCCATCTAGTAATGCACTAGTATACAGTGCTGTGGAATATTATAGATTCAAACTAAAATACAAAGTTTTTTGTTACACTTTTTTTATATTTTTTTTGTTTGTCCTAAAATATTGCCAAACAATACCAATTCAGGGAAAATCCTTTAATGCTTTTGTTTCCTTTTTAATTAATTGACCTTGAGTAAAAACTCAGGTAAAAAAATTATTTAATAAGGATAATACTTTGTTATTTCTTATAACACTTAACAATCGTCGTGGTAAACTGGAAATAAGATTGCTTAAAGTGATTTTCGGTATATAATTCCACGATTCAACAATTATTTGTTTGAATTGTTCCACATTTCGAATTTCTGGCTTTTCCTGATCATAAACAGCTCTTGCCAGGATGCCCCACAGGTTTTCAATGGGTTTTAAGTTTGGACTTAAGGCTGGCCAATCTAAAAGGTTAATATCATATTCTTGAAACCACGTTATTGTAGTCCGTGCTTTATGGATAGGAGCGTTGTCTTGTGGAAAAATTACATCATTGTCCTCAGTTATCGTTATAAGGAGAAGAAGTTGTTCCTCCAACAATTCTTCAGAAATAAAGACAATTTCTGTATTTAGAGTACCGATGAAAGCTGCCCAAACTAAAACACCTCCTCCTTTTATAGACCTGCGTGACATGATTTTTCGTTCTTTACTGAGATCATGTCATTAGTATTTGAAACCGTTGAGGTTGAATTTCTTCTCATCACTAAAGATTTCACCGTGTTGGAAATTTATTTCATCAAATTCAAGACGTGCTGTTTAAGTGGTGGTTTACTCAAGCACTTTCGGTATTTAAAGTTGTCCGAAGCTGCCCATTTTCTTACGAGAACAAGCGCAATCGTGAGACTACTCCAAATACGTGCTTGGCCCTGTTTAATGATTTTCTGCGTAGTTTTGTGACCGTCGATGAGACATGGATTCATTGTTACATACCAGAAACCAAACTACAATCGAAACAATGAGTTTTACCCTGTGAACGTGTTCCAAAGAAGGTGAGGACCGTTCTTTTGGCCGAAAATGTGATGGCCACCGATTTTTGGGTTGCGCGAGGTGTGATCCACGTTGATTATTTGGAGAAGGTAAAAACAGTCACAGGAGCATACTACGTCGATTTATTGGGCCGATTCAAAGCCGATTTAAAGAAAAAAACGACCACATTTATCGAAGAAAACGTGCTCTTCCATCACGATAACGCACCGGCTCACACCTCCGCAGTCGCCACAGCCAAATTGGTCGAATTGCACTACGAATTGCTCCCACAACCTCTGTATTCTCCGGATTTGGCTCTCTGCGACCCTTTTTTGTTCCCAAACTTTAAAATATCGCTCGACGGAAAGAAGTACGGGTCGAAAGAGGAAGTGTATTTTGCAGGCCAACAAAAGTCGGCTAAAAAAGTTCCAGCACCTCTGGGAAAAAAGTGTATCGTGTTGAAAGAGGATAACGATAAAAAATAAATTGTCAAAACCTAAAAAAGTTGAGTTGTCATTTATGATTCGGGTATTCATCAGACAGCTCTCGTATAGTTAAAGTCACGCCGCAAAAGGGTGTTGATGTCCTCGATTTTGGTACGTGGCCTGTTTGTAGCGTAATTATCTGCTCGCGCCATTACGTGATTAGGAAACCTATTCGATCTTTTGTGAAAATGTTAAACAGTATCACAGAAATTACCGCACATTGCTGTAAGTCATTTCTAATGTTGCAAACATCGGTAAAAGTGACATTGCCATGTTTAACAACAAACTTCTTTCCCGTAAGCATATTGTAAATCATACTAATTTATAACAGAAGTTTCGGCATGCCCATGCTGGCAGCCTTCCGCAAGAATGACTGACTTGGGTGCTACGAAAAGAAGTTTTTATTGTCTTGTTGGGTTTTGTTCATATGTAAATGGAAGTCTGATGGGCGATATCTGGGCTACATGGTTGATGTGGCAATAAATCGCAACCAATCTGCAACAAGTTTTGTGGAGTGACCAAACTTGTGTGTGGTCTTGCATTAAAGTAGTGAAACATAGCACCTCGGGGCGGCTGTTCGCAGTAGACATCGGAATGAATGTCAGATTGTCAACATCACCTTCTTTTGGTGGATGTCCGCCTTTGCTTGCTTTTCCGATAATTCATCTCGCCTTCTCCTACTTTTTTTTTGGACTGAAATTGTTCTAGATAATCCATTTTGACATTTGACATATGTATATGTCACGTTCAGATACAAATAAACGCGGCCAACGAATTTTTGAATAACCTTGTCTAGTTCTAGGTTTTTGAAGGCATCTTAGTAGGTCAAGAGGATACATTTCAAGAATGCCTCCGACTTTTTTAATCGTGTTTAGGAGAAATGAAGATTTTTATTTCCCTTCAACTATAAAAGGTGGTGGCGATGGTGTGATGGTTGACTCACTGACTGTTACGCCACCTACCTAGCTTTGAATATCGTTAGGACCTCCGAAAATCAAATTCTGCCTGTGAAAAAGCTTCTCAGGAAATCCGTTCAGAATCGGCAATAAACAGTAGGCTCTGCTCAGGAGTGTAAAAATTCACAAAGTGAGAATCACACCGGGTTGTCGCGTCAAAGTATTTTTTTATTTTTCAACTATAAAGAATGTAGCTCCATGAATAACGATGTTTTTCTGCAGATGTTGAATAAAAAAGAGATGATGAATGCCGTTTTGAAGAATGCAATACGCTGATGTTCTATTTTATTTTGCCTTCGTGAAATAGTAACTTTGCTTTCATCCGATCCTCCCTAGAAGGAAGACCTTGTCCTTTTTTTTTCTGAACCAGAAGTGACGTAGGGCACGTAGATGACAAATTTGGTCATCTCATACTCCTTAGCATACGTTCCTATCCTGACCTGTACAGTACAGTGTTAACTCAACTGGTTATAGTCAACTCCATGTTTGGTGATATTTAGTCAAGTAGATTTAACTTGTGACTCTTTCTGTTGAAGAATTCCATTCTACGTATTCAAGCAAATTCGAAAATACAAGTAAACCTCTTAAACTGTCATAAATCATTAGAATCTCCTCGACCATTCATCCGAGCAACATATATCATGTGACAACTAATTTATTATTTCCCATTGACCATGAACCATGAGATATTCTAACGAATCGCTACTAGCCGAATATTTTAGGAGAAAACCAAGGTATTCCTGGATAGAAGTTTGAATCGTTTCCCTCTCCGTAGATGGGCAGATAATCCTTGTGTCAATTATATTTTCTCCTTTTATATCAATAGAGAACCGAAAGCTATCCCAGACAATCAAATACATTTTTTTAATGCCGTTTTGGATACAGAATCATGAAGGAGGAAAACATGCAGAATCTACCTACGCGTACAACTTCGAATGTGTGTACAACAAGTCGACAAACAAGCCAAAATGACACATCTGATTAAGGAATATCACCTCCAGAATTGTTTGTTCACATCGTTTTTGCCATCTTTGTCGTCGTTGGCTGTATCGTCTTCGTCTTTGTTGTTGTACTTGCCAGAGTCATCCTCCTTCTGATGATCGTCGTATAGCACAACAAACAATCAGATTTGCAAGAGTAAGAAAAACTACGCCGCGCGTTGCCTTCATTTGTAATTTCAATGCAACCCAACACAAATTGCAGTGTAGAACACAATGTTCTCTGTGTGCCTTCTATCCCCTTTGATAAAAAAGAATTAAAATATATATGCAAGCTCCACATGCGGATGCATCTTACGAGTATATCAGATGCACAGCATACAAAATTTAAGGGTACTGAACCTTTCCACCGATTTGTGGTGGCTGGAATACTAAGGACGACCCGAAACCGAATCGAATTGCTGAAATTCGAATATTTCCAACGGACTTGCCAAGGAATTGTTATAATAATGATCGTCGTTTGGACGTCGAACGTAGCACATAGGACGCATGTGGATGAACGAAGAGGCCGAATTCAATATCCATGCATGTTCCCCATAAGGGCACATACAATAGAAAGGCATACAAAAAAAAAAAAATAAATAAAAATAAAAAAAATAAAAACAAAAAAGGAAAAACATTTAAAGCCCTTTTTAACACTTTACGTGAGAATATGGCACTAACGTGCCTGCAAGCGTATTCGTATATTCGTTTATTGATACTGCATGCAGCAACTGCAATTCTGAAGTAAGAAAATGCTTTAACGAGGAACGAGCAATGAACGACGACCAACCGGACCAAATCGCATTTTAAACGAATCCCAGACGAAAACAAAAGATCATCTCAAGAGACGGGACCCGACGGGGGACACACAAATAAGAAGAAAAAGAATGAAACAGACAAGCAAAGAAGAGAACCAAAAGAATTATAACTACTTGACCAAACTCTTATCGTTCCCAAGGAATCATTACTTCACACTTCCAGGCATTTCCGAGGCAACAAAACAGCAACCGGCATTGGCATTAGCGTTGGCATCTACTCTCGGCATCAACGTCATCTCCATCCAAGGCTTAAATTGGTTTCTCGTTATAGCCTTGCAATCCGCAACTCGTAACTCGAAACTCTCAACTGGGATCGTAACATCCACATCCCGATCCCAGAATGGTGATGTACATATTTATGAATGTGCATTCGTAAAGGAGATTATATCAATTCCAACTACCACCATCATCTTCATCATCATCTTCATAATCATCATCGTCGGGTTGGCTATTGCTGCCGTCTGCCTTTTCTAGAATTGCAAGGATTCTCTTTCAGGCTCTGCGCTACTGATAGACACTTACAGATACTCGTACCACGTTCGTTTTGTATACCCCCATAGATGTTCACATAATCATCTGGTCCAAATATAGAGGCGCGCATCCATATGCGATTCTAGTTTGACCAGCTTAGGGAAACCTTAAACGGAGTTTCAAAACGAGAGAAACTATCGACCAAGGAACACCGATTGCAATAAATTACCGATTAGAGGCTGCCTACCTACCTACCTGCCTACCTACCGGTGCCTAAATTCGCGCTTAGTTCTAACCAACTTGAGAATCTGCCTCCATCTCAACTTGAGAATCACAATAAATTCGAATTTATAGCGAAGTCGATAAGTAGTTCTGCGGAAATACTCGTATCACGTATTAACTAAAGGCAGAGAGAAGGAATCAAGTTATGGAGTCCAAAGGGATACAGATGGTTACGTTCAGCTTTGGTTGGTTGAAAGTAAATTACAGAAAGAAATAGTCAGCATGGGCAATGTATCTGTAAGTGAGGATTAACGAGATGTTGCGGTGGATTGTGGTAGATTATGGTGGTACGGTGACAAAATTGTACGCGGATCATTATGTGGAAAAAAAAGTTCGTGTTTAACACGGACAGCTTTTAGATTTACATGCGAGGACACGTGGTATCCAACAGCACTTTGTAGAGAGTGCAACTAGTAGAACAAGGGTAAAATTTGCTTCTGTTTAACACATGCACGCACTTTGGCGGTACAATTTTTTGAAGATGCATTCATGTGGGCAAAAGTAGGTAGCAATCGTAGTGGTGTTTGGAAGTGATTGCTACTTCAAGGTCAGAATACTTGCCAGTACCACATCGAGTGACACGCGATTATTAAAACACAAGCTTAAGATGCATTATTGTTTGTATGGATACATCTGTGGAAGATAATTTTTCTAGGAAAGCCTTACGTGCATATTGTTGAAAGTAGAGTCGCTGTCGATACGTTTCTTAACAAAAAAAAAAAAAAAAATCAACACAGCGATCTCTTTAATGGAAAATAAATTTCTTATCAAACTAGCTGAAGGTCACTAGTTCTGGCAGAAGCTTGACATATGGTACAACCAGGAACTCTTCGTCACATGACTAAACATACCAGCTGATTAAAACACTTAGTTCTGCTCTGCTCTCTTGGACTAATACGATAACGGTGACTTACATTGAATTTTAGAAGACTCTTTAGAAAACACAAATAGAGAGGATTAATTTGTTTGAATATTACATGGTCAGAGAAAGACCTACGAACGTAATGTAAATCTTCGATGTATTCGTCCTTAATCAACGTAGATTTACGTAATTTTGGGAGACTTACTACTTTTTTACGGATGGACCTATCTATCAATGCTAAAACTACACTTTCGAAAAGAAGGATGCAATCTATCTACAATATTATAATCTAGTCAAAGAACAGATGTCTCAGAATACTATGTATGTCTGAACGACAAGATGTAAGCTAAAAAAAATTTAAAATGAGCCAATTTTTTTAGTTTTTGGTTCAGGTTCTCATTCTGCGCTATAGTGGATCCATGAAAAGCTGCAACAGAAAAATATGTATAATGTTACAAGATTCAAATAAATTGAGAAAGCAGTCGAAATACTGCTGATTGATGTTATACTTTTTACGGAACGCAGAAATTTCATAAATTGTTTGTAGACCACAGTTCGAAAATTTTCCGACCCGGAGCGCTGATTGTGCAGTCTGTATGTCCTAATAATCGTGGTCGTTGTATTCGAATTCTTCTAAGTCGTTCTTGTTATACAGTTCATATAGTTCGTTGTTGGCGCTTGAAGCATTTTTCACCCAAAATGACTTTTGGCGGCCTTATTCATACTTAACAAAGTCTATGAGTTGGGATTGATAGGGCTTCTTATTGTATATTCGTAAAGTCATCTTACAATGATTGTTGAAAGAGGGTTTTGTTTCGCTTATTGTCTTTTTAGGTCAGAGAAGCAGCTATTGGCAAGAGTTATTTTTCTTTGCATTGTAGATGCTTTCGACGTAACATGTTTAGTCCATAGGAGTTTGTTATCTAGGATTACACCCAAATACTTAGCAACTTTGGAGAATTAGTTGGTGATACCTATAAGCGCTAGATGAGTCAGACCAGTCAGCTTCCGCCTTCTCGTAAAAAGAACAACCTCAGTTTTGAGAGGATTGACTGAGAGTCTATTTCTAGTGCATCAATCGTCTATAACGTCTGGGGCTAGGTGCGCTTTAGAGCATACAATCGCTGGACACGATCCAACAAACAATACAGTTACATCATTCCCGTATTCTTCTGTATAGACGTTAGAACTATTAAAAGTATTGAGTAGAGACTCGACCAACATGCACAACAGCAGTGGAGACAGAACGCCGTCTTGCGGACGACGACCTCTGTTAACACTTTTGACCACTACATATTGGCCAAAGTCAGCATGCGCAATCAGTGTCCTACTTACCAGAATTGCTTTTATCTACAAAACAAGTGGTTCGTCTTGTTACGCATCTCGTCAAACGTTGCGTTATCGAAAGCACCTTAAATGTTCGTCTTATGGAGTGCGTTGCATCGAGTGTTGCATCGCTCAAAGGGGATGCATTCGTAAGGCTGTTTTTGCGCACATGAATCTCGATCGTTTTTTCTATGTATGAGGGAAGTCAGATTAATAGGTCTGATGGTCTTGGCTAGTGTATAGTTCTCTTTTCAGATTTTCGATATAAAGGTCACTCTCACTGTTCGCCAGGCTTTCGGGGTGCATGCCAGGCCAGCAGTGACGATTCTCTTCAAAGTAACAAGCAGCTGGTCTACAAAAGTATGTGGGGCATATCTGTATGATATCGGTGCCAAACGACTTAAAGCTATCAAAGGAAGCAACAGCATGTTTAATGGCCTCATCCGTCACTATAACTAATGGGATATACCAGCTCGGCGTGTTGTGCTATTCAGTTTATTACCATCTTTGATAATATCAGCCAGTTGTGAGCTGGCTCTGATTAGGTTACGTTGGAAGTGAGCCTCAATCATGAGACGGAGAGTCTCTGTTTTCGACTCAGTGTTTTGATTGACTCTTGACTGATTGACCTTTTTCTTTTGAGGACTTTCACCAGCCTATTGGTCTTACATACAATTTCGATCTATTCGCAAGTGGCACCCTTCGAAATCCGAATAAGCTTCTTATATTCTTGTTGTTTCGATTTGTAAAGACTCCATTTTTCCTCATAATTAATCTTAAGTGGCATGTTAAAAGTTTTCTGGTTTCTTTACGACAGACGCTGCAAATCTGCGTTCCACAAAGGAATGGGCAATTCGCAGGATTGCTTTCTAGCTTGACATGCCAATTAAAAACATTTGATTGGGGTACTGTTCATGTTCTGAACTGCTTACTCTAGCTTTTGTTTTGTTTTGGACTTAGGATGAGCACTGTTGTTCAACACGTAAAGTCTCCTATTTAGTTATGCAGTAGCAGACTTGGAATAGAAATGCCACATATAGGGATACTGAGACACTGCGCATGACCTCTAATGTCACGTTGTCCTGTGAATTGGTTTGTGAGTTTGGAAATTTCTTTTCTCCTGAGGTTGATAAGCCCACTTTATCAGCCCACTTATGATTGGCTCTTGAAATTGTGCCAGAATTGTGTTTAGTATTGGACATTCGTGGTTTGAAGTTATAACGTTGCCTACTATTTGCTCCAAATTTGGGCAGTTTATCAGTCGCAATTTCCTTAGACGTAAGGGTATCCTCGAGCCCAGCATTACGTGATGACACCTGGTCGCTTCTTAAATGCCTGTACAACAAATGTAAAGATGATCCGGAAAGTCCCGATACTGACACACAGATGGCGACTCTAATAATTTTGAAAAAATTAAAAGGTGCGTCACTTAAACTTCAATATCTCGATGACTTATGGTCGAAATGTTATAAAATTTTGACACTTGTCGTCTAAAGGTTGGAACTAACCACAAATAAATGTCTCTGGACTTTTCGAACCACCTGTTACGAGAAACTCAGAAGGTTCCTATCTACGCGGATGGGATAGTACAGGATATCTTAGTTTTTGTTGTCAAAAGTACCAGCTCTGCTCTGGGCGGATTTACACAATAATTATGTGTCTAAGAGAAAATTATTCCTTAGTTTCTGTTGCGAGTTTGCCGGACACATAAAGAGTGAAGTGAAGTCATATGCCTAAGCTACAATACCATATCCCTTCTTCTCCAATTTGGTAAGCAGTGCATTGAGGAGAAGGTAAAGTAAAAGAATTGCATTAGAGCAGCTTGATAGGAGGGAGGATCGTGGTTCCTCTCGACGTTGTTTAAGGGAAGTCATGAAAGATGAATGGATCTGGAATCTTTAGGGATCATATGGGAGATTTTGTTTGGCCGAGAGCTAAACATATTTTCAGAATACAATACATATCATCATTCTTCTTGTAGATTTGTATGGTTCGAAGCAGCAATCTGAACACTTGTGCTCTTTACTCTGATATTATCCTTGTTGGCCTGTTGGTGAGCAGATTTGTGGTAACTTATTGAAGTGCTGCCAGAGAAGTGAGTCCTCATATAAATCCATGGACTTTTCTTCGGATTCAATTAAGTCAAAAACTTCCTTTTGCAAGTAAACATTTGAATAGTCGTCAAAAACTGAATTGTTTGTGCTAAATTGAAGATCATTGCAGATTGCCCAAGCTTTTATTTAATTGACTAATACAATTCTCGATTAGTGATTGTCGAGTTGAGAGATATGCTTGGATATCACCTTCGTATAAGTGTATAACATATATTGTAATACTGGTCACCGAAGAAGATAAACAGTTGGTCTGGCACTTGAGGTAATTATATCTTCCGTTTTGTCGATTTCATATTTTGTTTAGTCTACACGCTTAGTATACAGATAATGGGCTTAAGTCGAGTCTTGCAATAGGCATGTATACCTCAAATATATTTTTACGTCTATACAACGAGGTTGCACTTCATTGTAGAGCCTATCAGTCTCAATTTATTCTGGTAGAGTTGCCATCTGTTCTAAACATATGATCAATAAAAATTAATGAACGCCTCCTTAAATTGAATCTTAACTATCCACACGCATGAAACTTCCTCTAACGATTGAAAAACCCCAATTTGGTTTGCCCTTTCACTTGCCAAATTGAAGATTTACGATCTCTTTAGTGTACGAGTATATCCAAAAATGGCTAGAAACGGTTTTTTTTTTTTTTTTGGTTTTTATTAAACAATTCATCGGATTCATCTCATTAAATTTAAAATCAACACTTAATAGAATATTTAACTGAAAAAAAAAAAAAAAAACGAAAACAAGAATAGACATGGAGATGGCTTTTGGAATATGGAATATCACAAAAGTCGAACACCCCATTCATGGATAGATAAGATAGATACTCGCTTTCAAACGACCACAGGAAACATAAAATATTCACGACACAAATAGTTTTGCATAATATTTTCGGTAAATATACATACATATGTATGTTTTTGTTTTTTCCTTTCAAATATGAGTCGTGAATACGGTGTTTTCTTTGCCATCAAATGCCACAATCATTAATATGCATATTTGCTAAAAAAAAAAGTTTCAAAAAGTTCACATTAGATCGTAAGAAAGGTTGTTTTTGAATAAATTTCTTTTCTACATCCATTCATAAGTTCACACATTTGGGCAGATGGTGTTCTTTCTGTGTTTCGTGTATCTAAATGTCAAAATTTCCATTTTATGGATATGATAATGCTTTCTGTCAACTAGTGATTTTTAGACTGGGGCATTAAGTGTTTTAAGCCCACAGGAAGCTCTATGGTTATAAGAAACAATTAAAGTTTTTTTTTTTTTTTTTTTTTTTGTACTCCTATATAGGAGATTCTCAGATTTTATGGATTTGTCAAGTTATCGTTAAGAGATTTGTCATTCTGTAGCCATTTCCAAATTTTGAAGTCTAAAACGTGCATTTCACTACCCACTGACTGTGGAGAGTCGTAAAAAAGGAACACAAAACTTGATTAAGACTTTGTTTCGAATATTAAAGAAATAATGTTATTACCCTATAAAAAAGCAAAACAGACTATAGTCAGGGTAATGATTTGCATAATACCAATCTTGAGGTAGAAGCCCCACACGCCAAGTGCCTCAATACTTGCTCAGATACGTTCAATAAATTAGGCATCTTATTAGCGTGTTGATTTGTGTGTCACTGTTGGACACAAATTGTCAGCTGATTAACAGAGCATTGTTCGGGATCTGAAAAAAATTGGTGTCTGGTGGACACGGAGATATTATACTAAGTCCCCATATGGTGTTAAGAGGCTGTACTGCACAGTTTTATTAGCCTTTTTCTGTTGTGATTGTTGCAATACAACGTCATTGTAGGTAAAATTGGTGATTACTTTATGTGACGAGGCTTTTGGTTTGGAGTGGCGAATTTAGTTGACAATTACGTTGATATTGCTATGCCTTGGCGTGGACGATTATAAAGGCTTAAGCAATTATCTTTGAAGAAAATGATATTCTTTGTGTGTCTGGTTGTTATTTATTTTATAGAAGTTATGGGCAGTAGTCTGGTTTCAATTTTCTGTTTAATCTACCATTTGTTACGGAATAAGTTATGATTAGTGTGAGTCAGATCAAGACTAGAGTCAATGATTCACCTGCGAATTTATGAGATGTCCTCTACTTTTACACAGGTGCGGCCAATGAATTTAAGGCTACGAAACTAGATTGTGTCTTCCATTAATGCTGTTCTATGTGCCGATATGTGATCCACTTTCTTGCCTGACTACGTGATTTTCTTCATTCAATGATTTGCAGTTCAATTTTCATAAAATTCTTTTGAGATTCAACAATTTATGAAAGGTTTGTCTGTTAGCATTTGTGTGTTGCCATCTACATGCATAAATAATGGCTTTCCGTTTAGTTAGCACGCTAAAATCCAAATTGTGTTATCTGTGATGAACCTTGACCCTTTAACATATGCTGGTGGCACTGGCTTAGAGGAACGAAAAGGGCAATGTGTCTTACTTTCTCACCATTGATGGCGTCTTACAGAGCGGGACGATCCAGTTCTTCAACCAACATGTTTCTTTAACCAGATCAATCTCTTGCAAACTGTCACCAGTTATGCACACCGAGTAGGCTAAGGATCGTTTCTAACTACAATACATACGCCACATCAGGTAAGGTCTCTCTATACTGCATGGGGTGGGTTCACAGATTTTTCGGGCTGTAGTATTGGTGTCTATCCGTACTGCCTGACCCAGCCAACTTATTTGCTGTAGTCGAAATAAGAAAGAACCTTCATCAGTTTTTGAGAGTGCTTCGTTGTCCGAGATAGGGGTTTGCAAACCAAATCCCTTCCTAGCTCATACAAACAGCGGCTGGCAATCACTATTTTTCGCTTAATCTCTATGATATTACGAAAGTTCACTGCAGAGCCTGCATACATTATTTTATCACCTCCAATACTCGATTATGGTTGTCCATTATTACGTTGTGCCTAAGGCATCGGTGATGACAGTAAACATTTCGTTTTTCTTTCATTTACTGCAAATTCCCCTCTGACAGCCAGCAGTTTTGGTCCTGGTGTTTGCTTGGTGTAGTATGATTAAAGCCGGTACTGATCAGGGTGAATATGACGATAGGAATATAACTATGACTCTCCTCGTCCTTGTAAGCGCGCACTGGTATTGTTCAATCGGGGTTTCCAAACTCATAAGCGCGAGTGTTGCCGACATTGAAATGTGCTGTCAGAAATGTCGGAAAGTCAGAAGGAGGACTTACGGCGAACGAATTTGTGTATTTGAATTAGAATCTTTATATGAATTACTTTAACGTATTTAAAACTGAGGTAAGGAAGAGTTTTCCAAGACTAGTCAGGATGTTGGAATAGAGATGGTGGCAGGTGAGTCCATTATCGGGCAACGACAGTTCTCATGTCCCCGGAGAAGTAAATACTCGGCTATGGTCAAATTCGGAATGAAATGTGGAACCGAACAACAAGGCAGAGGCCGTGGAGCAGTCAACATAAGGCAGATATGACCATCGTCCGGAAAAAAGCATGATGGAATACTGTGGCTGCTACAGAGAGCAAAAGAACCATCTTTCTGAGTACGGATTTTTTGTAAGCGGCAAAGTTAGGTTAGAAAGTCTTGAGTTTTCGGAACTTGGCCGAACGAATTGTAAAATAAATAAGAAAAAGATTAGAAGCCCATTCTCGATCCATTTTGATCCATTCACCTTCCCGTACAACCCCGTTTACCATTCGCAGAGGTCGCACGTAGGTTTTTGAATAACCGCGCCCAGGTGGCCCAAAAACGGTCACCACAGAGGAAACCGTGAACAAAATTCTTGACACATAGTGAAAATTCGCGAGTTGACTGATATAACAGGCATCTCAACTGAACGCGTTGGCCATATCCTGCACGGCATTCTGGGCACACTTCAAAGACGTGTTTGTCCCTATTTAATCGAAATCAGTTACTGCGTCGTTTCGTGACGATGAGACGTGGGTTCATTGGTACACACCAGAGACCAAAGAACAATCGAAACAATGGGTCTTACCCGGTTAATGTGCTCCAAAGAAGGCAAAGACCGCGCCTTCGGCCGGAAAGGTGATAGCGAACTTTTTTTTTGAGTTGCGCGAGGTGTTATCCACGATGACTACTTGGTGAAGCGAAAAACAATCACAGGAGCATACTACGTCGATTTATAAGAAAAAAGCGGTTACATTTGGCGAAGAAAAGAGTGCTCCACGATAACGCACCAGCTCACACCTCCGCAGTCGTCACAGCTAAATTGGTCGAATTGCACTATGAATTGCTCCCCCATCCTCCATTTTCTCCGGATTTCATTTTGTTCCTAAACCTTAAAGGATTGCTCGCCGGAAAGAAGTACGGGTCGAACTAGGAAGTAAGCGCCGTCAACAAAAGTCTTACTATACGGAGGGGCTTAAAAAATTACAGCGGCGCGGTGAAAAGTGTATCCGAGTTCAAAGGGGATTATATTGAAAAATAAATTGTCAAACCTAAAAAAGTTGCGTTGTCATTTCTAATCCGGGTATTCATTAATCAGTCTACGATTACTTTAAATCCCGCAACATTCGGAAAATACCGTTTCAGCCGAATATTCATTAAACTATCCTTAACACCCTTACAATATACATTAAGTGCAGTGGCATCAACACCAAGAACTCTTTAAAAATGCCAGAACTTTCTACAATGTGCTTAGATTCACACTGCCACCGGTGGTTTAATGAAGGGTACAGCAGTGTTCATGTCACTAAAAAAAAACTCGCATATGAAATGTTGTTGTATAGAAGGACGAAATCATTCTTTTAGTGATATTTTCAAACAACTACCTTGGTCAGTCCGGGTACTTCTGGGACAATATTATTCTACAATATTTATTACTGTGAGCCAGAGTATAGGATGCACACACCTTACTGTATGCTAAACTTCTGATATTAGCTCGCTCTTATAGTTATGCCGGAATTACTCGAGTTTTTATCTTGTCGTGCATATCTTTGCTATGTCTTGAAATGCGTCCTAAAACTCATGTTTTCTGACTTCATTTTGATCTGATGAACTGAGAATATCACTGACACCAGTTAACCATGTTCAAGTTCCGCATGTTTGTCAATTGGGTTCTGGAAATTATAAATGGAAAGTTTTATAAGTTCTATAAGTAAAATACGTATTTTATATCATACAGTTTATGGCAATTCGAAGGTACAAAATCGATGACTTTTTTGTAAAATTAGAGGATTTGTGGACTTAATCTCAGTTTAAATGTTGCTCTTCAGGTCCGGAATTGTTTTTGGATTGTTGACAGGGACCTTTCTTTTCGAATCTTTTCGACCGAAAAAGCACGAATCTTAGGAGATGAAATTTTCACAGAACGCCAATTTTCATAATAACTTTGAATAACAAAAATAATGTAACACTTTAGCACTTGGAATTTATAAAACCTCAAATTGTTGATATGCCCAATGGCTGCGTGTTTTCCTCTATACTTTTTCATATAAAGTTTTCCCAGCACACTTACTGACTTAGGTGGTGCTATAGTCCGGATTGAACCGGAGCCTTAGCTGTTCCCAGTCAAGTACGCGACTGTATGTGTTCGAAATAAAAAATGTCATTGGTTTACGTGTGAAATCGTAGTCCAAATAAAAAATCCTAACCAACTTTATAGAAAGTGGAAGCACAATTTTACAATTTTAGTTTGCGTCAAATCTGTTTCCCTAATATCACAAATTGTGTTAAGTGTGACCTGGATCTCTACGATATTTTCCCAATGTGTCTAATTTTGTCCGAATAAAATTTCTGGACCTGCATATGAGTAGGTCTTTTAGGCCTATTAGTATTTTACCATGCCTTAGGATTTAGTTCCAATCATAACTGCTGCTCGACTATAATAAACATCTTCGGCGATATCAGGCGTGAATTTGATAAAGGCTTTGTAACAATCCTTTGCTTACTCGATTTCCCAAATGCATTCCATAAAGTCAATCATAAAACCTTTTGTCGGAAGCTTATGAATTTATTTGGGTTCAGCGAACGAGCTGTCCAGCTTATTAGAAGTTATCTCTCAAACAGATTGCAGATTGTTATTGGTGATAAACATTAATGACTCAATATAATAATAAATTTTCCGGCTTAAAGTATTCTGCGGATCTGCCAAAGAATTCGAAGTCAGTATGCAAGTACATCCCCATCCACATTTACGCTGACGACATTCAACTATATTTGACCCGTTCCATGAGTTCAATTGCAGAGCTTGCTCTAAAATTAAATGAAGATCTGTTCAGTATCCAGAAGTGTTCGGTTGTAAATGGGTTAGTGCTAAGCCCAGATTAGTCAAAAGTTATCCTAATCTGTAACCGGAAATTTGATACAAACTTTTTCTAAGTTCAGGCTAGAAATTGGAGAACCAGTAACCAGTCTTGGATTTACTATAATTTTTTTACACCCATATCGTAACGAAAATTCCTGGAATCGTTTAACGATTCTGAGATGCGATCGGACACCACAGATACGACCATATTTCTGCACATTCGAACAGATTCTTAAACAGTATCTCGATTTACGAAATTGTATTTAGTTACATCGTGTTATTATTGTAGTAACAAATCGCCACGGTATCTGTTCAACAAAATCCAATTTGCGCGATCCCGAAGTTGTAAGCAACCCGTATACAAGTACTTAAACTCATCACGTCTATTTTTCGTTCACGTTGTATGACTATTCAATTCACTAACAAGCACATTAGGAGAATATAGTATGTTCAACCTTGACTCTTAAGCATGCATCCTTTTTTCTCGATTTAATTTCTTTTTATTTTCTTTCTTTTGTTTTTAATTAATTATATTTATCCGTAAATATGTTACCAATTAATTTTCGTTATAGCTCTACTTAATGTTTTTTTTTTTTTTACTAAAAAAGAAAATTTTCTTAATGTACACCGTACATATACCTAATAATCAAATAAATTGAAATTGAAATTGAATCTTTTCACCAAGACAAGATGGTCCTTCAGTTCGTTGTCCCTCTAGATTTCTGAAGCGGTCGGCTTCCCTGACCATACAAGTCGTTCTTAAAACCTCCTACATTCTTCATTAATGCAAACGGGACCTAAAACTACCCGAAGAACTTTGGTTCTGATTCTTGAGATGAGTTTGCTCCGTATTCAATTATCAACCTATCATGTTCAGGACGTTTATTGGATTTTTACTTGGAGATTGCTGTCCTGAATTCTACTTGGTCGGGTGGATGGAAATGTCTGTCTTTTCCCAGTTTTGATGGCTTATTCCTTGCTGCCTGACGGTGGGATGTAGAAATAATCTCGTAAGGGACACTCGATCGCAAAAGGCCCTGTAGTTCTCTCGCTGTTCGACGTTGAATTCCCTCAACAATGGTCTGCTAGTTTTAAACTGTCACAGATATCTGCATCCGTATCTTGGCTACAAAATAAGGGTCGCAACTTTCTGACATTCAAAATACTGATGAAGTGTCTTGCGTCGATCGTAATAACATCGGTTTAGTTGAAGGTTTGTTGATCTGACGTCAGTCAGGTTCCTTTATGAATATCAAGGTATGAAATTGTGTGCTTGCTATAGCAACATTACTTCCTGTCGCAAAACCAGTAAACCTGTGTCCGTATCCGGAGATGATGTTGTCGTGGAATCTGGACTTTCCTACTGTATCGCCAAAACGATTTTCACGTCATATTTAGGTCATTTCTCTTCCTAGATTTTATCTAATAGCTCGTAGAAGCAGTCTTTGGTAAGGTCGCCCTAACTTTCTCTCAGATGGTGAACGTTCTTATTCTTATGCGAATTCAGCCTTTGTGCGAATCGTCATCTGGCATTTGCTGACATATTTCCTAAGTTTTTCCCTGACGACAAATCCATATTTGTCGCAACTTGAGAGCTTCTTATAGTATTTCGGCTGGCTATGTAACATTGGGTACGCTTCATAATAAAGCCTTTTGGTTGTATATTCTAGATTACGTCCTGTTCAATCCCGGTTTCTTTTTTTTTTTTTTAATCAATCAGAAATAAAAAAAAACATCTTATAATTTCGTTTTCTCGAAAAGAACGTCAAATGCAAATCAGTGTCTAGATACGAGTACTCTCGTGATGACACTGCAAATTTTGTTGCCACAATAACGTCATTCCGATACCCGTCATCCAGCATGATCTTCAAAAAAAAAAAAAAGCATCTTTGTTGTTGTTGCTGTTGCTGTTGCTGTAGCTGTTGTCGGCTTCGGTGCTATGAATATCACACCATCACTTCAGGAAGGCGCAGAGGTGTTTTTAATCGATCGTATCACATATCTTCCAATCAAGATAATAACTTGCTTCATATATTATTATTACACTCCTTCTTTCCATTTTTCCCGTTCGGATTTTTGTTTTTCTGTTCTTATACTCCGATTCTACTTATTCTTTGTGGGATTCTCGTTTGGAGTTTTGACTCACCTTTCCATCTCCTCCACAAAAAGAAATAAAAGTCTATTGTGGCACGAGAAGAGATCGATTCAATATCGATTTACAATGCCTCTCAGGATTATAACTTTTTTTTGTGTCTTTCTGTAGTAAAAGATGAAAGAAACACACACAGACAAAAATACCATACACCAAAGAATCCAATCCACCAATTTTTAAAACCAAAAAAAAAAACCTAAGAAGAATCGAACAAGAGAAGAAGTGCACGTCAACCATTTTTCACAGGTTTTGTGTGACATGTCAAGCTTTGGATCCCTTTTTGAATACCAGAGAGGCTGGGATTCTTGTTATTTTTTTTAAATGAGATTTTTTTATTTCTTTTGTGAGATTTGTGAGAAATCTTGTTCACAAAGGTGTAGACGAACAGAGAATGTAAAGGATATGTACTTTGAATTTTTTATTTGGATGTTTTTGGGTTTGGAAAAGGTGTGCCGCAGGGTTTGCATATACTCGTAGTCATATAGATGCGGTTCCAAAAGAACTGGACGATTATCTTAAATAAAGTTGTTCAGTGATTTTTTATGATAAGATTCCGGACAGGAGTCTGAAGCGATAGTATTCTTCTTTCCCTCTTAATGAGGTAATTAAACCGAAGGGGGTTGAATCAATTTAAAGAAAGAACAGAGGAGACAAGTTCATATTTCTTATTTTGTTGGTAGTTTTGTTGGAAGCAAGTAGTTCATAGCTTGGTAAAATAGATGATTTCCTTGACTATGCAGTGTCTCAGAAAAACATTCCCATACTCTTGTGAGTTTGCAAGATCAATTGATAAATCTGTCTTTTACTTGAATCTCTCTCACATATCAATAACTGGCATCGGCAATTCACTTCTGTCACATCCTCTTCTTCCAACGTTCCTGGGGCGATAAGATATGTCCAATTATGCACTTGAAGGCAAATAACATCATCACACCGGTCTTCAATCCACTTCCAATCAGAAGTGGAGGTTGCATTCACTTACAAGACAGATGAATCTAGCCACAGTCCTGCTAAAGATTTCAGATCCATAAATCTAAAATCTGTTATCGTGAAAACTCTTAAAGAACTACTTAAATACAAAACGCCTCAAAAACAATGAAATTTCTAAGGTTCGACATGCATAACATATACTTTCCCAATCCAAGAAGTGCATTGGAATGGCCTGGGAAAAAGTTGATGAAAAACTACACATCAAATACGGCGACTGCTATAACGAAGGAAGACAATGTCTCTAATTGGATGTGGATTCATGGGCAAACAAATTTAAGTTTTTAGCATGCAAGCAATGGCTTCGTAACGTCGTCTGCATTAATGACAAATAGAGTAATATAAGCCTGCTTTGTGTTCATTCCTATGCAGAGGATGACGGCATCGAAGTCGAATACTGTGATCGAAAATATTCGCAATGCCCCAGTTATGACATCAAAATTGTGTAAGGAGATCAAGCGAAAGGCTGGGATAGGAATACACAGCCTGGATTATAACTTGGATCGTAATTTTTTAATAGTCAACACACCTTTCCCAAAGCTTGACGTCGAAAAGCTTCAATCGCAAGAGATCACTAGAACCTTGGTCGGTCGCGCTTCTCTCAAGTTTTCAAACTCCTAGGCCCATACACAAACCATAGGACATCAATGGGAATTTTGTTGACAAGCCATCAGCGAAGCTGTTTTCGATGTGATTGGTTTCAAAGCACCGCCACAAAAAAGCATCTGATTTGATGACGAATGTAGGCAGGCAAACAAGAACTTGCTCTTCACCGAATACTGAACAGGGAAGAGCTCTTCGGAAAGAAAAGAGCACGAGAAGCATGCGATCGAGAAAATGGAGAGATCTTGCTGCAGGAATTGCATTCGAAAGGGGATACAGCGAACATATCAGAGCTACAAAGCCCGAATGTAAGCCTGTAAAGATGAACATAGACAGCTAGAAGTAGAGTCATAGTCGGTGTTAAGAACATTGAAATACATCTACTGCAGACTACTACTGAAGACTACTACTGCAGATTAGTACGCAGACTACTACTGCAGACTATGACTACGGATCCATCGCTGTGCTGGCCAATGTTGAGTGAATGGAAACCAGAACTCCGGTCCAAATTGTCTTCGATTCTACATCTGCAGCAGCAGCAGCAAAGGATGTCCATATCTAAGGTGGCGAACGTAAGTGGAAGGGGATCTCAATCAATGAAGAGTGCGGGACTGTATGCAGATGGCGAGAGATCTTTTCATCTGAAAAGGCTTGTTTGTTGAGATCCAGGTTCACCCAGAACGTTTCAAAATGTCTTAGTACTTCACAGAAGTTATCAAAAGGCCAAGAATATATGCCAGCCGCTTTTCTAAACAGGGACATTCAACAACGTCATAGCATGCGCAGTATCTAACATTTATCGCTCTCTCACTAACTTGATAATCAACCTGCTCCATAAATGGAATATCAGCGGAAGAACTGATTCCAAAGTGATTTTGGGTCCTCATCTTAGGCTGACAATGTCGGCTCAATTCTGGATCACTTTCTCCAAAATTTAGAGCTTTGAGTATTGCCTTTTAAGCCTTGAATTGTGTTTTACCAGCAAAGCCTTTATATAGCCCCACAAAAAGTAGTCCCGTGCCGCCAAATCACACGATTTCTGTGGCCAATTTATTGGTCCTTTAAGCGATTCAATGTCGTTTCATGGAAAGTTTTGCACAAACGCTTTTGTTGGGTGGTGGGTGTTATTGAGTCTCCGGAAGAACCCCCCAAAACTACATAAGATTCGATTGAAAGCCAATAACAGGTGGGAATCGTTAATTACTGACATATTTGACCATAGTATATACAATATGAACCAACGAGATGGTTCAGATGTGAGAGATGTGACAATGTGACATTGTCTCACTCACTGCATTAACAGTGCATGTATGACTTCGTAAAGAATTAATATATCATAGTTGGTTGTTTCGTGCAACAAACTTTTACGTAAAAACGAGACTTCTGCTTAGAGGGCTTTCCTTAGCAAGCACGGCTTTTCATTAGACGCCCTGATAAATCTCCTTTACATTAATATGATGGTCGTCTTCCGTGAATATTTTTTTAACACAGTTCGCACCAAATTAACAATAAGCTTGTGTACCGATTGTTATTTGATTCCGGAATTTGGGTTGCTGTGAGAATATGAAGCCGTATTTTACTGTACTCGTGACTGGTTTCGGTAGAAATCTGTTTCTCACGCTTTATCGAAGAAAAAAACTTTAGATTTCACTCTTTTTATGATAAATTTGTGTATGTCTTACAAGTACAACTATGATGGTAACTAACTACAGGTTGGAGGGCGATGTGTAAGACAACACTTAAGGCTTTCCTGAAGATAGTCCAAAAATTCACTGCGCAGTTGGTTTGCAATAGGAACAATTTTAGACTACTTTCCGCTCTCTTAACGTGACATTATGCTTTTTTTTTTTAAATGTGGTAAGTGAAGTGAAGTGATATCACCTCCTGCGACGCTTCCGATGAATGTGATGAAAACATTACGGAATACTTCCTCTGTGAATTTCCGCTTGTCCTCGCAAGAGGCTACAGGTACAATTGGCAAGCACTCTTCTAAGTGCTCTGCTAAGTGGTCTATTACGGCTATCTGGTGTTCCATCAGATTCGGCAAGTACTTTTCTTTTTTTTTTTTTCTTCTAGTACTAGGCAGAGAGTTTGACTCCAAAACTGCTGCCCTGGTAATCATCTAATGCGAACCTCTGGGAAAACACCAAAGCTACTGCTGATGCTTTTAATATTTTCAATCATCTTTTTTCAACAATATAGACTTACATCTTCAGAACTTAAGTGAAAAGTCATCACCACAGGACATCCGCTCACAAGGTATCCATCAATTGGTTTTTCGCTTTTTATTTGTCCCACTCGACTTTAGCGGCAACTTTTGCTGTTACATATGCTTGGTTTTTGTTTTTCTTTAGTTCCGGAGAAAATCCAGGCGACTTAATTCAGACGTTTGATCAAAGGTAAATGGTCGGTTTAAATTTATGTCCAGACAGACTTGTTAATCCAAATGCATTAAAAGTGTTAACATGGTTAATGGAACAATGTAGCCAGTCGAATCAAATGACTTGAAATAATGTGCTTCCTTAGATTAAATGATCAGTTGACATTGACAAGTCGTTTAAAGATGTCATCAAATCGAATTACATTTTCCCAGACAAGTTTATTTGAACTGGCTCCATATGAAGACCATTAACGAAAGAGACACTTCAATTAACCCCTTGATCTTAAATCACTCAACACACGTTTTACTTCAAGTATATTTTTACACACTTTTAATCGACTTAAGTCGTGAGGGGTTTTTCTATATTTTTTGTACAAAAAAAAAAAAAAAAGAAAAAGAAAACATTTTTTTATGGCGATCATGAGCTTCGTTTTATGATGCAAAACATTTGTCAGTGACTATTACATTTGAATGTAACAGCCAACAACGCATTTGCTCCAAACTCAGACTTAAACTTAATCCTACGACAATGTTGCTACGCTACATCGATCATAAATGTATCTACAATACATAGATACTTGTATTTCCTTCTCTAATCCCGATCTTAAATGTTTTTTATGTTCATTTTTTTAATCTGACATGTATCCGAAAT
Organism: Volucella inanis; assembly: GCA_907269105.1. Classification (NCBI taxonomy): domain Eukaryota; kingdom Metazoa; phylum Arthropoda; class Insecta; order Diptera; family Syrphidae; genus Volucella; species Volucella inanis. The sequence goes on from OU026157.1 coordinate 23,521,081, forward strand.
CATTTAATTTTCGTTATCCCCGACACCATGAAGAATCGTAATTAAATGCGAAGGCCAGCGAACAAAAAGGGAAATAACTCGTTTTCTAACCGAAGACAAAAAAGACGAATCTAAATCTGAATTTGGATCTGAATCCCCAAATCCCCAGTGAAAACAAAAACAGTCATTTCCCCAAAACGCACGTAGAACGTAAATATTTTTACGATCAGAAGTTCCAAAAAAGACCAAACCCAATCGGGCCTGTTTTTTTTTCCTATTCTTTTTTTTTTTTGTCTCTTCCACCGCCTGATTCCTATTATCCGCAACAACAATCAATTGAATGACTTGCGAGTCTGCATCTCTGGACACCGAGAGGAGGAAATTTATTATTTTGTCCCTATTGTGTTGCCCCAAAAGAGAGCTCTAAAGAAGAAAAAAATCTCGTCGCGGATAGTACTCGTACTCGTATGTATTGTAACCATAACAAAAGAGCTCGTACGCTGTGATTTTCGTTTCCTTTGGTTCAAAAAACCATTTCTCAAATGGTGCGCAACTTAAAGAACACAAAGCTGGACTCAAAGCACAAAGGAAACCAAGAAGAATTGTAGAAAAAGGAATAATAAAAAATAGAAAGGAAAGAAACTGAAAAACCAAAGCCATTTGAAAAGATCTCGGCAGAGTGTTATTATTCCCTTTCAAGATCAATTTGAACAGACGATCCTTCTTCTCTCGCATCCTCAGCGTCTTTTTAGACGTGTCATTCTTAACACTTTTCGTTTTCGTTTCTTTAATGATTCCCATATAAGATACGCCGCCCGTCGCCTTAATGCCGCCTGCTATTGCAACCATATAAGATGTAGAGATACGGATACCGAGTACCGGTTGCGTTTTGGGATGCGATCGCAGAGATATGTATTTCCATACAGAATGTTGCCAGGTGTCAGGTTTGAATCAAGCAGTACCAATAGGGAACAAGAATGTGGACTATTGGACATAATGTCAGTCCAGTGGATCTTATGGTCATTTGGGCAGACTACTGCTGCATTGCAAATAATCAATTGACCTTCTAATCAAATTTCAATATTCATACACCAACGAGGACAAAATATTACGAAACTGACGCTCAGTCTATCAAAACAAGCGAAATAACATCATCTTGCCAACCTTAAGCGTAAGAATGGCTTTCATCCTCACGAGGTACGACACGCTATCAAGGAATAGTGTGTGGTACAGAACGAAGATACTATATTATTGAGATTCAGCCAAAGAAGTAAAATTGGTGTAATGCTGGTGTACTGCAAGGTTGGATTCTAGGACCCATTCTATACCTCTTTTAAGTATTAGAATAGAAATGTTTGAAAACATTTTGACGGTATTGCGTTCACAATGATAATAAGAAACAAAGAAGTCGGAATTTGAAAATTTAGTTTAAATTTCACAATGAAGCTAACTCTCCTGATAAGGTGGCAGGTTTGGCAGTAACTTAGAAGCTCAAGTAGTCTGAGAAACAATACAAGTTCGTGAATAACCTCAGAGTACCTCGAAACCAGGAAGTAGCAAAGGAGTAAAATAAACAAAAAAAAAAAAAAGAAGATACATCAGGAGAAGCCAGTTACCACTTCGACAGTGTGGCAAGATTGACGAAACAATAAAATCAAATATGCGACTCTTCGGGAATTTTAAGTAAAGCAGGCAGAAGCAAAACGCGCTGTTGTAGTGAACAACATTACACATTTTCAAACTGGTACCAAAGGCTCCCAATTAGGATTCCTAAAAAAACGTTAATTAAACTTTTTCGAATGGCAATAGAAATTGAGATAGCCGAATTAGACAACACTGTAGCGCTTAATTATTGAGATTATATAGGAGACTTAAGTCTGAGGCGTTTTTTTTAAAGTAATAGAGAAAAAGAGTCAACGCAATCGATTTCGGGAGATTATTCTCATACACATTAGCGTGACAATGCTGACTTAATGATTTTTTCGGCAACCCATCAACTACGTTCGAAAATATTTGCACATGTTTCGCGGTGTATAAGATGGCATTACTGCCTTAGATGTACTCGTAGATGACGCTACAACAAGGAGTCAACCTCATAATTAACCAATAAACCTCTTAATTTAACACGGTTCTTTGTCAACTGCTTGCATTTGAGCACTCCGGAATGGTCGAGGAGTCTTTGTCGTTGCCCCCCTTGTAGGAATTGAAGACTTCTCGTTTGGGAGGGTTAACAACAATTCGCTTTACATGACTTAGCCATGTCAGGCGACTGACATAACGACGTTGCTGGATGGCTCGTAAAGTTTGCTGTAATATTTCGTATTCAAAAGCATCTCTACCCAAACGGGAACAAAAATCGGTTGCATAATCTTGTGCTTAAAACGATCAAGGATATTTCCATCCGTTTTTATAAATGTCGATGCTTCGACGTCATAGAGTAATATGAATCGGTAGTTGATGAGGTGTTTTTATCAGAGAAAATAGCAGAGCCGAGGAAGACGAAATCTCAACTATCTTTTATGAGGTCCTATCCGATTTTCCGATTTTGTGCTTCTCGTCTTGTTGACAACTTGGTTTAACCCTGACAGCTAAATCTATTTTTTCCACTTCTGCTTCAATACTTGCAATACACACTGTTGACATCCCGCTGCACTCTCCCAATAATAACAATGTCTTCAACGTGTGGTGTTGGCTTGCGAGTTTCGGACGATATTTTCAAATATTAAAGAAATCACATGCCATCACCTTGACTACAACCTTTTTAACATCAACATTAGTGATCGTCCTTTAAAGTCATTCTGCACAATCTGAGGAGTACAGCTCGTCTCTACAGCTGATGTCATATACGGCTTTGAAATCAACAAAAAGGTGATGAGAGTCTTTTTGGACTTCTTGATTTTCTCTACGATCTGCCGTAGTGTGAACACATACGAGACTATTTGTTTGGTCATCAATATTAATGTTGCTCCCTTCAAAGTAATCCCCCTCAGATATAATAGGTGCCAACACTTTTTATAATTCTCGGAGCACTTCCCATTATCACTTTTTGGTATAGCCTTGAGATCTTTCACCGATGCCGTTTTTATTTCCTCAATCGTTGCAAATCTCCATCCCTTCATAGGTCTTTCCAGTTTTGGGAACAGGAAAAAGTCATATGGTGCCAAATCTCGTGAAAATGGTGGTTGAGACATGATTGTCTTGTTGTTTTTTGAGCAAAAAATTTATCACAAGCAATGATGAATGAGCCATGAATTGTTTTTTCACAATTCCGAACGTTTTTTTTTTGGTATTGCTTCTCGCAAACGGCACATAACTCCAAGGTAATACGCCTTATTGACCGTACGACCTTGAGGTAAAAATTAATGATGCACTATGCCACGGTAATCGAAGAAAAACAGTGATCAAAACAGTGATTTGATGCAAATTTGTTGCTCCTTTTTTTTTATAATAATTTAAAATCGCCGAGCACACCAAAACATAGAAACACACCTTTCTATCTGTCAACAGAAAAAACTAAGTATGCTATACTTTCCTCCAACTAAATCGGCGGCCAATGCAAGTTACATGGTCGGGCTGACGGATATCTTGATTTTCATCGTCCAGCTTAAACTGTTCCTGCTCTTTAACAATTCTCGGCAAAAAATGTGATTCTACTTTTAAATTTCCTTGCTCATATCTGTTGATTTCTGTTCAGACTGGTCAGAGGAAACTGATGTTTAGCCCTTCTTCTTTGTTCGTAGAGCACACGACCTGATGTCGCTCTTATATGAATCAAAGTTTTTGATGGCGACGTTCTTCAGTAATTAATGCACTCTGAGGAAATATTGAAAGATACACGATCGGCAAAGGTTCTGGTTGGTTGCTGCGATGGTAGCCCTTCAACATTAAATCTCTTCACAGTATTTCTCTGTTGTTGTGGCGACTGATACATATGCACGTACGTATATCTATACTGGCTACTCGGGATAAATGGGTATCCGTGATGGTGAAGGGGTGTCTTAAATTTGTATGACAGTTCTATAATATGATGAATGCCACGGTGCTCTGTGAATATTAAGATGAGGAAGTGATAAGTACTTAGCAAGGATAATTATTCTTAGTCCGTTTCTAGACCTGTTGTTATATAGGCTATACCTTCCGACTGTATTAGCAATGATGTCCCCCTTTTCTGTTTTGAGTTTAAACGCATTGCAAGCTGACAGCAAATCGATTGTTATACAGCATTCCGAAAACTCAAAGCTCCTTATCTTAGTCTACAGCTCTCAACAAACAATTCTGTTTCTTTTCTTAGCAGTCACTTTCCGCAGTCAAAGTCTTTGATTCACTTTTTATTTGGCTCATTCCACCGTATTTGTTGGCCTTTTGCCTTCGTTAGTTGTTCAGCCTGTTCAAAGTTTGAATTATTTAAGCGTAGATCCGAATATCGTTTCTTTTTTTTTTTTTTTTTTCGTTTTAATGGATCGTAAATCCATCCTTGTCTCAGACTTGATTGCCTCGCAATAGTAGTGCTCTCGTCATTTTTCGCCACCGAACGCTAAATTGACCCAAAAGAGTGTAGACACCACAGAATGCCATTATGCGTTCTCTAGGCTAAGAGATAAAAAGATATACGAAAATATACGTCTCTTTCTCGCATATACACCCTGACTGACTCGAACTGCAACCAAATTCAGATTGCTATAATTTCCAAACCGTTCATTACTGTGAGCTCAAATTTTGAAAAGTTTTTATCCGCGATGGAATTCAAGCGTGATAGTGTGATTGCTTTATATTTGGCTGGAAAACCACAAGTAGCTATCGTTAGAGCCTTCAGTACCTCAACGTGAATAAATCATTTGTGTCTCGAACCATAGCTCGTGATAGTGGCAGCGTTGCAAAACGCCATGGGGGTGGTCGTAAAAAAATAGCAACATCGGCAGAAATGGTTCGAAAAGTGAAGACTGAAATTGAGCGAAATCCGCGTTGCAGTGGAGGAAAAATGGATCGTGAGCTCAACATATCGTTGGAACGGATGCAACACATACTGAAAAATGAGCTTGGGCTCAAGCCATTGAAGTTCCAGAAAAAAGTTAGAGCCGGAAGAGCTAAGGAGTTGCTACGCTTGCACGAAAGTGGTGAGTTGCCGAATTTGGTTTTTTCCGATCAGTCGCCATTTATTATCGAGCAATATGTCAACAAACAAAATGACCGAGTTCACTTGCCAGAGAGGTCGAAAAATTTCGCAAATTTACATCTTCGGACGGCCACCAGAAAGCAGGCAGCAAATACGGTGATGGTTTGGGCCGCCATAATCGCCGATGGTCGCTCTCCGTTCGTAATTTTCGACCGTGGCGTTAAAATTAATGCGATCGTATACCGTGAAACTGTCTTAGAGACGGTATTGAAGCCTTGGGCAAACAATCATTTCGGTCGGAGACCGTGGACATTTCAACAAGACTCGGCACCGTCTCACAAAGCGCGCGTCAACCAATATTGGTTAAAAAAAAATGTCCCACACTTCATTTCTTCGACACAATGCATTGCAAATTCTCCGGATGCAAATCCGTTGGATTTCCCTGTCTAAAGTTTGGACAAGCACTTCGCCGGGAATGGGCCAAAATACCACAGAGCCACTTGCATGCAGCGTGCGATGCTTTCTTCGGCCTTCTAACGGCCATTATTCGCGCCAAGGGTGGACATATTGAAAACTACTGATACAATTTAAAAATTTATGTATTTTCCAACATTTTTTGCTTTGGCACAATAAAATTTATCAAAAAATAAAAAAAATGTTAGCATTTTAAAAAGTTGCAGTTCGAGTCAGTCACCCTGTACTTACGATAAATTTGACTGTTGGCTTCGAGGGTATAATTAAAACAAGTGTCATGGTTTCCATCCAACTGGAAGGCCTTCTACTGATATAACTAGTCTCAGGAAACTATACAATAGGTGTTCTAAAACCCTTGCTGTTTTGTCTAAATCTCATGGTCGCGTCTTCAATGTCTGTGCTCTTACAGAAACCAATTTGATTCCCGACATAAAGAGCCAGGAGCTATTTCCATCTTTTATTAATGTTTACTAAGATGACGGTCATTCTCTCCTTATAGGTTATGATTCTGTCCTCTCTATAGTTTATTCTGCATGCCCATGTATAATAGCCTCAACTATTTTCTTATAGCTATCAATTCTTCTGTCAAGCTTAACTTTCTTTTAATTAAAATAACACTTCCTTTACGCTATGTGTTGCTACATTCTCCTAGCTCAACCCATTGAATCCTACATCCTTGCTATTAAAGCCATTGACCAACTTATTGATCTAAGTGATTCCATCGACGAAATTCTTAACTTTGGTGACTTCAATATGCCTCTGCTATTACCCATCTCTGCTATTTTACCCATCTCTTCTCTCATTTTTCCATAATTCCCCATCCTAGTCCACTTCATCCCTACTATCTCTTCTTACAAATTACTATAAAGCTAATTTTCGCAAAATCAATATCTATCTTAGCAAATCTTCTTTTGATTTCACCAACCTATCTTTATCTGATGCTGTCTCTATTTCACATATCACATCGTCTACTTCCCTTTCCTGGTATAACAGAAGATTTAGCTCAACAACAGAAACGAATTATGGGCTGTTTTTCTTCACACCAATTCTTATTCTGACTATTCTTACTACTTTGGAACCTACCTTCAATTTATCCAGCTCTATAACTGCCTCTATCTTTTTCGACCCAGCGCAGATCAACTTAAGACTTTTTATCAATTCGTCAACTAGAAAAGGAAATCAGACGGTTATTTCCCCTCTCGTTTATTTGATAATATATCATCGGCCGACATACACTATTGTCAGATATTTGGCAAACTTTTTAAAACAGTCATTTGCAGACAACTTTTTTGTATCCGACTCCATATATTTTAAGTACCTTCCCAATATCTCCATTAGCCTCTCTCTCTCTCTCTTTCAATCTTTTAATCCTACCCTTATCGAAGAAAAGTTACAAAATTTTAATGATGAATTTTTATCCGGGCCACCCGGGCTCACAGCAATATTTCTTCTTCTCTCCAAAAACGTGCCTCCCTATTTCATCTGTCCACCACACATGGGGAATACCTCCAAGTTTGGACGACCCCTTTCATAACCTCGGTCCACAAAAAGGGATCGAAGAATGAAGTAACTAACTATTGTACCATTGCAAAGTTTTCTCACATGCCTAAAATGTTCGAAAGTTTTTTACATGAAGTTCTAATTTTTTAGTGCAAGTCGCTTTTGTCACCCAGTCAGCTTGGATTTCTGGAAGGTAGATCAACTACTACAAACTTAGTTGAATTGGTATCCTTTGCGCTCGATGTTATTGTTCCAGATTTTGCTAAGGCCTTCGATAAAATATCACTTCAATTGATTGTTTTCAAAATGTCTTCCGTCGGTTTTGACCCCATATTGTTAAAATGGATATCTTATCTGGAGAATCGTTATTATAGCGTTTGTTTTAGGTCAACCTTCTCAACACCGTTTTTAGCCACTTCTGGTGTCCCACAAGGCAGCTATCTAACTCCCCTATTTTTTGTTTTAACTATAAACAATCTTGAGAGAATTATTAAACACTGTCCCCTATCCATTTAAGCCGACGACACTAAATTCTCTAAAACTATTTCTTCAGCGAGTTCATATATCCCCAATTGTGAGCATTCAAAGTCGTTCGAAAACTATCCTGGTAAAACACCTTTATTTTACCTCCCTATCGTGACCGCCTCAAACTTCTTCACCTGAAAACCCTCGAAAAACGCAAAGACGTAGCTGACATTTTCTTCATTCATCGACTGCTCTCTGGTTCCGTGGAATGCGCTTCACTTCTATTCCTTCAACACTAACTTCGTATTGAGTGTCTCTTCTGTATTCCAACCCATCGTACGCTTATGTTTCCAACGAACCATTCCCATGTTCTATCTTGATGCGATAGACAAACTCAATTGAAAGTGGTCAGTTGATAAAGTTCCAAAAGCAGACAGATCTGGCCGTAGCTGGATCTGAGGCGTACAAAACGTATTTTATCTGTAGAAAGGCTGGATGTCAACACAGGTTAATGCATAATTGGTAGACATGCCAAAGATTTTGGCTCCTTTATAACTATTTTTACAGAAACAGGAGGGATGAAGCAAATTTGCTTCTGGTACTTAACTACGCTGCTATCATCACAATAAAAAAAAAAAAAAAAAAACTCGTTTTACTGACTTCTTTTTCGAGATATTAAAGAATTACGCGATATAACATTTAATAGTCTATTCGATGTTGTACCAACATTTGATCTCTAACTAAATCTGTTCCAAGCGGATGACCTTCAGATGTGAGGATCAAGCTACGGCCGATATTCATGTCTAAGATTATCTCTGTATCTCAATATTAGCATAGATGGGGTCATAGCAAAAATTATACTGCTTTCTTAAAATATGTTTGGACCAGCCAATTTTTCAACGATTCCTATATTTCCGAACGCTGAATGCAACAAAACCATCTTCTTTAAGTATTTCTGAAAATTTGATAGCGATTCCATAAGATTGGCATCAACTGTTTGCACAGGGAGATGCATCCACTACACCATTTGTGTCTACTTGGCAATGCTGTTCGTACGCATACCATATATTCGAGGCTGTATACGATCGTATAGGAGACAAATGGCAAATAAGAGAACAAAGTTCAAGCCCGGCTTGAATTATACCAAAATTGAATAATAGGATAGAAAAAAAAAAAAAAATAAAAAAACTAAAATGATGAATAATGTAGGCACTATTCGGGCCGACATATACCGGAGGGGCGTGGAGTATCTAAAATTGAAATTTGTTAGCGTCTCCCTTTTTCAGTGTCATTTGTCCATTCCGATACTTTGGCGAGTTAGCTTCGTTTACTCGTATTCTCTTAAAATTGATTTGGAAGTCGAAAAAGAAGTGGGAGTACTTGTAGGAGTCTCTGTCATCTGTGTCTGTGGGGCAAAGAATCGTTGGGGTGTAGTGAAGGTGGATGCACTTAAACTCAAGTACACTTGAGGCACAGACCTCATAGGAATAAATCAAATTTAATTTGATGTGATTTGTGCATCCTTCTTGATTTGTATATGAACGACTGTGATGCGCAGTAGATGCGCACCGACGATGCCGGAGCTGTAATAATTTGTGTGGGACTCAAAAAATTCTGTGTGTACGAGTAGATTGACGTGACATTGTTTAGATTGTCACAAAGAATTGAAAGCAATTTGTTTGAAAAGGGTGCTGTTGTATGGCTCTTCTCCTTTATTTTGTTCATAAGCATGGTGGGTGTCATTCATTAGAGACTGTGATTGTGGCTATGCCAGTGTCTGTGACATGGGTTAACGATCTTTAGTGGCGTAGAAAATCATGGTTAGCAGAGATTACGACAATTTTCTCATTTGCTTAATTGATGAAAAAAATAAACTGGGGTGGGCGAACTGAATCTTCAGTACCACCATCTGGTGCCTCTGAATGTGCTTACTACCGCCCAACAATGAAGAATGAATTTATGTAGCCAGCTATTCGAAACACCTGCGTTTTATAGTCAGGAACGCCCACAATGTTATGACTGGAGAGAGAGACTACTTTTTGTCTTGGTGGTCAGTGTCTGGAGTTGGTGTATAACCACAGTTCAACGCACAGATACGAGAAGATGCATTATTTAACGTCCTTTTTTTTATAAAGTCCCATTGGCCAAGAAAGTTTGAAATTGTATAAGGGGTGGGCCAAGTTGCACTCAGTCATATTAAGGAGCCTTTTTCATACTGTACGTACTTCTTCCATGTGCATATCAATATGATGCATTTGATCTACTGTAGCTGGATCAAGATGCTTCTACATTTTCACATTTGCAAATATATTGCTTGACATTCTTGTGTTTTTTTTATCTCAGAGCAACGTCTCATAAGAACAGTTTTTATGCGTAATTTTGGTCCTACCGCGGATGTTGTTTTTTTTATTCAATTTTGATTTAAAAATTCTTTAAAAAAAAAATAAATAAATGAAATAAAACAATAATATCTCACGAATTCTCCATTTTTCTTTTTAGGTAAGTTTTCTACAAAACATCTGAATGACACAACGGTCCGTAAGTCAACACATAGAACCACTAATTGCGTAGCGCAGTGGTTAAGTTCGTCGGTTACTATGTCACAAGTCTGGGTTCGATTTCCAGACGATTCACCCATAAAACATAAAAAAATAATTTCTAAGTTCACCTTTTGCGAACATTCCGAAATGTTCTTAATCTTTCTCTGTCCAAAGTGCAGAGAACGAAGTAATATAATCCAACGCAATATGACGTTTGCATAAGTACCAAACCCCTGGCGCAAAATTAAATTGGAATTTATGTTATAACAAATATTCGCGGGAATAATTATTTCCTCATCTGAAGCTTCAAATCTGTCAGGTTTGTTGCTTTGAAATGAGAAATTTTCGAACGATAAAAACGGCATTGGTGATGCATTCGCAGACGAAAATTTTGACATCACGCGATGATCATGAGCGTGATCATGTCTATGCGACTACTGTCTTAACAGGTCCAGGGGGTCTTGGACATACTCCTGTTGGTTCGTAACCAAATTTAAAACGTTGACAATCTGCCCAGGTGCAGGAATGAATCATGTCAGATTCTGACTCAGAGAAGAAATGTATAGTATCTTTATGTTCAGCTGCCTCAGTCTCACAGTCTCTTCACAGTCTCAAGAGTCTCTTTATTCGTATCTGACCTAGATTAAGCCAAATCTTTTTGCTCAGATTGAAGGTTGTGACTTTTGCACCCAGTTTGAGCAAGAGTTTACTTGTACCTAGTACAATTCCTATACTTAGAGATTGAATGGATGTCTAAGGTTGTGCCACTTTTGGCAAGTTCCCAGCTTTTAAAGTTTTCCCGAATATCTTGACGTCCATGTAAACATCAAATGTGAAGATCTACTTCTGTCACAAGAGAAGAGAGGTTCAGCTCGGCTTTCTGGGAAAATAACCTTTGATTCGTTGTACATGGCTGGATTCTGTCATCCGAAAAACGTTACCCGGCCAGTCTTTCTTGATTGGTATTGTAGCACATTATTGTAGGGCATTATCAGACATGGAGGAAGGAATGTTATAGTCGATGATCTAGCTTGTATTCTTTTTTGATTAAAGTATAGACAATCGACTTATGGTATTTGGAGACCGGTCTACTTAGAGGTAGCTTTTAGGAGATTGGTAGTGAATGCCATCAGATGTTTCTAGATCTATCTGTGCCTTAATTCACGCTTAATCAACATTTAGCATTTAGGAATTCAGATCTGGTAAAATTCAGTCTCCCACTCTGATAATGAGCTATGAATTAGCGATTGGGTTACCAGAACCATAACTTCACTGATCATAGTAGAAAATCTAATTATTGATTTATTTTTTTGCTATGTTGGTACACATTTCCCAAACTTTTGTTAACAGTTTCAAGTATATAGCGTACTTAGTTTGTTTTTAACAGATATAACGTGCTTTGGTGTGTTCGGCGATTTTAAATTTATATAAAAAATAGGGCAACGAATTTGCATCAATGGAATTAAGTGCTCTAAAACACTTGTATGACAGTGGCATACGGTGACTGCCCTAAGTAGAAAAAAGTGGTACAGCACATCAACAAAAGATGATAACGTTGAAGTTGTGAAGAAATTGTTTTGAAAAATTGTCGAATTACCATATAAGAAGTTGCCGAGAATGTTGAGAGCTCAAGGTTATATCAAAAAGTGTTAACGATAAGTGCTTCGAGGATTGGAAAAAGCGTTGGCACAGGTGTATTATATCTGAAGTGGCTTACTTTAAAGGGTACAACATTAATACTGGTAAATAAATAAATATTTTTTTATAAATATATAAAGTCACCTTACTTATTGAACATGCCCCGTATATGTATCTAGGATGTCATTAAAGAATGCAGTTGCATTTGTTTAGCAAGTTTTTGATCGTGAAGTGTCATTTTCTATGACGCAGTAGTTTTCATCTTATTGGTCCTTACCAAACTTTATCGAGTTACCATGACAAATTTGTCTTGGAAGTTGTGATTTCGAATTGCAGACTTTTTTTTTCTTAATCGTCCAACTCTCTATAATAAAGTAGAGCTAGGTGAATTATTTTTTCATCGGTTTCTGGGATCGACCATCGCACTGTAGGGCTAAGGACGATTAAAGCTAAATTTGTAATGACTTCATTTACTAAAGTTTAAGCGCACTTGTTCGTTCTGAATAAGTAATGTACATACCACTTTGGCAACACACTTATGCCAACGCTTGATCCAATCCTCGAAACATTTTTTATATTCGGTTTTCGGTATGTCCATCAGTGCTTCCTGCGATTTTTCCATTACTTCCTCTCGGCTGCTGAAATGCGTTCCCCGTAATGGTTTTTTAACTCGATTAAACACAAAGTCGAAGGGAGCCAAATCAGGTGAATTCGATGGCTGTTGGATCTTATTTGCTGCATTTTTCGTCAAAAAATTACGAATAATGACCGCATTGTGCGACGGTACGTTATAATGGTACAAAATCCACGAGTTTTCTGCCCACAGTTCTGGTCTCTTTCGGCGAATTACTTCACGCAAACGTCTCATAACGCCCAAATAATACTCTGTTTACTGTCCGGCCTTCTGGCAAAAATTCATGATGCACTACACTGTTGTAATCCATGAAAACCGTGAGCATTGCCTTATTTTTTGACTGAAAACGACGTGTTTTTTTTGGTTTCGGCTCATTTGGTGAACTCTATTCACTTGCTTAATGTCTAGATTGCGTGTCGTACTCATAAACCCACTTCTCGTCTTCAGTAATGATCCTATTGATGAATGAGGGATCGGATTCAGCCTCGCAAATCATCTCTTTTGCGACGTCAACACGGTCTCTTTTTTGCATGAAATTGAGGTCTTTTAACACCAACTTTGCTGCTACACGACGGACGGAAACCTAAATCATTAACCAAAATGTCTTGGACGGATCCATAGGCAATGTTCAAGTTCTCCGCTATCTCTCTGATGGTTAATTTGAACCGCACGTGTCACTGGTAAACGACCAGAGAATCGTTGCCGAAACACTTTTCCACTTTTTCCAACGTTCGCGCACCATTAAATCCGTTTTTTAATCAAAATTTAATACAAGTTCGTTGTTGCAAATTTAAATTCATTTCTAAAATTGTAAAAAATCGACAACACACACAGAGATAGATGTACTCTTGGCTACGTTACTTTTGCAAATGTCAAGCTATGACGCACAGATTTAGAGGGAATGTCAACAACGGATGTACCAACTTAACAAAAAGAAAAAAAAGTGGTATGTACGTATTTAAGAAAATACTTTCTTTCTTAAAGCATGTTATTCCGGGCTCACTTTTAGGGTATTACACAGTATCAATAACTACTGCACTCTTTAGCTCTAATATGCTTCCGAGAATTTCATGTAAATTGTCTGATATTGACGTATCACTGGGACAAATATCATAGTTTGGCATTCTTTTTATAATCATTTCACGCATTCCCTAGATTCTATGTTAGTTATGTAGATGCAATGCCTATTACAATTCTGAGCATTCTACATGCAGATAGAGGTCGTTTCGACTGATTTTATTGAAGGTCTCCACCTTTCAACCCTAATTGTATATCATAGAATCAAATTTCTACGCATATATCGCTCATTAAATTGAGTTATTTCCAATCCAAAAAATCGTTTCGCAACTGACATTGTTATCTGTAAACAACTCCAACATAACAACGTTGCACGCGTGCAATTAAAATCAGCAGTGTAAACAATCGTTTGGGTCATCGTCAGTAATATGCAATGCGCATTTCCTTTTAAACTAATTAGCATACATGCCCTAACTGCCGTTTGGCAAAACAAGAAGAATAATAAAGAATCATAAATCACGTTGCGTAAATTGCCACCCACATGTAATATTCGAATACTCGTATTCGTACTGGTAGGACGTGAACAACAATCCATTCACCTTCTATGCTGTGCTCCAAAGCCGGTCATGCATCAAAACACTGAGCCGAAGCAATCGATCACTCGTCGCCCGGCAAATATTTGACATTTTTCTACATGAGTTATCGATAATTCAACGAAATAATTCAATTGTTTACTTTTCCATCATATTTGCAAATATCGACGCGTACGGATACACACTACTTCAGTGTTATTTAGGTATGAAGTGAAGACAACTTGGCCCGCGGCTGGCCCGTACAACTCCTACTGAGTGCTATAAACTCAAATGCAAATATTGACCATAAATATGAATGCCAAGATGATGGTGGCAGATCTTGAGCGCTAACTTCACAGACATTCTGTTCTTTCTGTACTCGTACTCCTTTGCTGATGTTGACTCTTTGGATATTTGACAAACTCATTTGCTATCTCCTGCCTTTTGTTTGTATTTTTTTTTTCCAAAAAAAAGTGTTGCAACATCAGCACGAGTATTTGAAGATTCTTTTGTTTATTTTTGAATTTTTCCATTTTTCATCGTCAAAGGTGGGCACATTTTGTTATGAAGTGAAAACATCAGAGCTGTGGCTCTGAGCTCTAGGTTGACGCAAGGCTAATTGAATGGAAATAAATAAGAAACAAGTTTCTCCATTCATATAGGCATCATCTATATACACACGAATCAATTTTCAATTAAAGTAGCTTGCAGTCGTCCCATTAAGGAAGCCTACGCAATATCGATTTAATTGCAGCGAAAAACAGTCAATAAATTACAGATCAATCCGAAAACTATTAATATTCGAAAAACAGAGACCAATCGGCCGTACAGATGATAGGCTTGGAAGGGAAAGTACCCAATAAAAGTGACCAACCAAAACTCACCAACCAAACCACCAAAACCTGATGAATAAATCATGGACGCTCGACAGACTGCGGATATCTCAGATACTTGTGGTCATTAGTTGTGCGTATATTTTAGTCGACTCGATTAAACGACTGATAAGGGTAGATAACGGTTTTTTTTCTGCTTCAAAAACTCGTAGATACTCGTACATTTATGGTGAATAGAAAATTTCTTAAACCTCAATGGACGTTTGGAGGAAGATTTATTTTGCTAGTTATTCCAGATGAATGAAACCCGAACCTTTTCTTTTACAGAATCGTATCGTTCGATTATCTATCTTTGTTCTGGATAGTATTGGTTTATTCTATTGGAAAATTGATTTATTAATTTAATTGATTAAGGGATTTAAAATGTCAAATAAATTAGATATGAGTGAGATCTTGTATGAGATACGATTACGCCAAAGGCATAGTATCATAGATACGAATACAAGAAGTTTGAAGGCTATTTTAATCTCGTTGAATGATATAATTTGAATTGTAAACGATGTACTTAAGTATTAATGAGTTAATCAACTGATAAACTCGTTCTTTTTTCTTTTTTTCTTGTGCAGATAATAAGTGAGTAAGTAGTTCTTCCATCGTGGGAAATGGAGAAAATTATCATCGGCAAAGAAGCATTAGTTTTTTTTTTTTCTGTATTTCTATTTTTCTTTCCCTAAAATTGCTTCGATTTCTCATCATTTGCTTGCGTAAGTCACTTGAAATAGGCAAATGTTAAGTGGTATTAAGTGCTGTTTGTCACTTGAGTAATTAAACTGAAACTAAAAATAGATTTACGAGTGAAGAAATGGACCACCCAAAGGTATAGTACAAAATATTCTATTCGAAGATAGTTCGACGTATTTTTCTTTGAGCCACTAGGTCACTCGTTTTCTATTTTAGATAACCCCAAGGCAGTATTCGGTTCAAATACAAAAATAAAATAGTTAAGATATTATTAATATTATTGTAGGTTGACGGGGAGGAGGTTGCAATTGCATACAACATTTCTTTGGTGGTTGTGTGAGTCTTACCGTTTTTTGACTTGTGATATACCTACGAATACTCGAGCGGTCACTTTTTTTTTCATATAGAAGGCAGCTTCCAAACTGGAACGATACTCAGCCTAAACAAACGCTTCTCTATATCCGCATGATCCCTAGCTAGCTTCCCCAAGTTATGCACGCTTAGTTGTAAGGAGTGAGATAAGGTTTTCTTGTACTGCGTAATCCAACTGGGGTTGGAGAATCCTTTTTGGTGCAGCAATGCATGTGCGCTCCGCTTGGTATAACCCTTTTATTCTCTTAAGGCGCTGAGGCGCCGTCACGTCGAATCGAACCTGCTGTGAAACTACGATGCAGTAAAGGCAATTTTCATTTTCAAAATCAATTGCAGTTCCTACAAAGAAATGCAAAACAATTAAAAAATCTTTAAAAATATTTCTCCTACAAATGCTGTTAAATCAAAAAATTAAAAAGTTTGTCCCAAGCCAGTAAAGTGTTGAGAAAGTTAAAAAAAATTCTAAAAAAAATGACACCTTAGTCACTGGAGGGTATGCATGGCCTAATGACTGGATTCATGTCACCTGAGCCAGAATGCTGTCTGCTGCGGGAACACCATCTCACTAGCAGTCTTCATCGACTTTATAATCCAGCGAACATGTCATGATGTGACTGTTTTAGCTGAACTATTTCCTGGCAAAACCGACATGAAGCAGAAGATTAAGATTGATAATTTCACTTCTAGAACCAGGCAGCTCTTTATTCGGCTGATTGTATCCGTAAAATGGACGAAGTCCGTGTCGAAAGTGGAGAAGTAATCTCAAAGAATGAGAATTTTGCGTTGAACGAAGTGTACAATTGTCTCCATTCTCTCTGCCAGTTACTGGAATTGATTGTTCCTTACACCCAGACCCTACGGTTGTGTTGAAGAATATGTTCCGGAAGTGAAAGAATGATCTTTCTGAGACCGGCCGTTCTTTTGCTATCGTATATATGTCGTCGCTGGGCGCACCGGAGTTGACGTTTGTGCTGCGCGAACCGATCATTTGTCCATGGAACGTTTGTTTTTGCACACAGTGTACATACGAACCTCAAATTGAAATTGCATCATCTACCAGCTATTGCTCCAGAAACTCTGTCGGTCCTTAATAGTGTTCCCAACAACCCGTTGCTCCTGATGGAACGTCATAAAATTGATGTCAAGCTCAATCGACATCGGAATGTCATTTTGGTGGTGCAATTAAAAGAGAAGACATCTGCTCTATGTGAACTAGAGCATACCTTCCATTTAAGATACGTTAGTCATCTTGTCACCGAAAATAAGAACTCAGAGGATCAACCAGCTTCGGATGTACCCAAAATGTACACCAAACTTCTAAGACTCATAGAATTCGGCACACTTGTGGCCATGATGATATACCATGAACTCACGACGATATGCCACCGCACCGCCACCGCACCGCGGAAGACATTGTTGGAAGTGAGTGTACCATCATCTAAACAACGAAATTTTACTCCATATTTAAGTTAGCTGACGTAGTGGCAATGTGAGACGAGAAGATTCCGTTCCCTAATTTGGTACAAGAGTTTGCCAAGCTCATATACGCCACAGTGGTCTGCAAGTGAAATCGAATGCTACTTCGTTGGCGCTTAAGCTGTTGACTCTTCCCATGCCGACTTTTACGACATGTCAAAATCAGAAGTCTACTACAGCATTATGAACAATCGAGAATAATGTTTGGAGTCACTTACTGAAAAGCCTGCTTTCTGTGTCGATTCGTTCCCATCACTGGTTCTTCCCATGATCTATGGCTTGAATTCGAATATCACCCAATTAGCTGAGCAAAAGGAACAAGTACCATCACAAGCAGTTAACACAGCTGGGCTGACGTGCCTCCGCCTAATACACAGATGCCAGACGCTCAAAATATTGCTTCAAATCCAGGTCCAATGATGTACTCTCCTATGCAAAAATGATAAAATAAGAAAATGATCATATTTATGTCGCCGTACAGCTGGTATAGTGTTTCTTTCAGACCCTCCTCCACAATCCACCAGTGAAGATGGAGCCGAAAGCCTCATAGATAATTTTTCGCTCAAAACAGCCGGGTCTGGTACGAGTATTTCTTTATTGGAAACCCAAGCTAATGTCATTCATGAACGTGGAGTTGACTATATTATAGTGCCTCAAATGCCATATTGACTGTAAGCTGATTTCTTCTGATTATGTCAGTATCATCTGCATATGCGAGAAGTTGATTTTTTTTTCAAATATAGTGCTTCTGGTGTGGGCTTAAAGTTACGTCAAATCCTTTCAAGCATGTAGTCAAAGAAGTCGTACAAATATGATATGATGTTATGATGACGCTTCTCCCGACTTTGATAGATTTATCCATCGGTTTTCTGCACAACCGGATGAGTTTTGCAGAAATCCGAAAACTAGTCATGACTCTTCTGCTATGCACGGTATCATAAGCACCTAAGAACCGATAGGGAGGTGCTGTGTATACATTTGGTATTTTTGGGCTTTTATTAAGATCTGCTGCAGAGTGAATATTTATTGAATGGTGGACAGATCTGAAACCGCATTGATTTGGACCTGTCAGATTGTTGACGATCGGTTCAGGAGTATCTTTTATCACCAGACCTGACAGACGATTTTGAAATAGTACATTGATTGGGTAGGAATTAATCTGACTAAATTTTATAGATGAACTGGTGCATGTTCTTAATCAGATTATTACCTTCAGCGTTAAAAAACTTAGCAGCTATGCTGTCATCTCCGGTGAATTTGTTGCATTTAAGTTTGGATATTGATATATTCACTTCGATTTGGTCGGTTTGACTGTAGCAGTCTTTGTCTGGGTAAAATGGAACATTTTGCCTGACAGGCTTTGGTGTTTGCGATTTTGACCACACCGTGACCTCATGCTTCGCATTAACTTAATTCACCAGAGTCCATGTGAAAAAGAAAAAAGTTTTTTGCACATTTTTCCAAATAGTCAACAATAGACCATTGATTTGATTTGTATGCTCTTTATTGCCAAACACCTACGGCATGTCTATTTATAAAAAAAATTAAAGCTTTTATCGTTCGACTATGTTGATAATAAATCTGTGTACCGCTTATCGTTTAAATATTAGCCAACCGTATTTTTGTTTTCAGTTGTGTTTTTATAAATCGCCAGAGCAAACATCAACGGAAAAACACTCTTACTCGCTGGGGAGTCCTTCCGAAATCACCCCCTGAAACTGGACCCTGACTGTGCTAATTGAAAGAAAAAAAAAAAAAAACTCTTTTTTCCTTTCTCTAGTGCTTCCCTTCAACATAATCAAATGTGACTGCTAGATGCCATACGCCGATGTTTATGCATTTGGAGGAATAAAAAATGAAAAGAACGCTAGACCTCCTTGTCAAGAGACAATGCCTTTTGTGGCAATTCATTGGCTGTGGGGCGAATGATTGCTGCTACTGTACTTCTGCAGCATCAATCAATATCTTGAGTTCACCGACAAACTCAATGGAATGCAAATAAGACGACTACAACTACGACTACGACGTGTAGAGTATCTTTGAGATGCAATTGAATACGCAAAGTGATACTTCAGTGGGATTCTGTTTATCCAATCAATTAGAAAGAGGATGGCATCTTCCTATCCACAAAATACTATTTGCGGATGTTTCATTGCGTACCGTAGTTATCTGTTCATGTTTATGGTTCGAAATACAAAAAGCTTGATTTGTGTTGTGTTTATATCTAAAGGGAAACATCCCCCTGAACGAATATGCTAGTTTGTCTGTAATTATGTGCGTAAAACGTAGCTAATGCATGCTAATTGTGTGGGTGGACAGACAATATAAAAACGTTTTTTCGTTTATGACTTTAATATGTGCGATCGTAAAAATCCATTTCAATTTCGTCTTTTCTTTCTCTTCTGGTTTTATTTTTATTTTTGAATAATTTTCCAAGGAACACCTTCAGAGTTTATCAATTTAGAAATGAGAACTAGAAATGAGGAAATTTGTTGCATTAAGTTTTGTTTTTATTAGCTTAGAGAAAAGAATCCATGAACTGTGTTGAAAGATATTAAGTTAATGTCTTAAAGTGACCCTACATTTCCAGCTACGTTTTATTATTACTTAAATTGAGGTTCTGATACAATTTTGAGTTTAAAAACCAATAAAAGCATCCAGTTGTGAGCCGCAAAAGAAAGATTTCTGGTAGAAATATTTAAAACAAATATCGATTTTGTCTATAGAGTGTATTTTTCATCACTACTAGACTTTTGATGAATATTTTACAAACTAGACCGTGTCTTCTTAGCCTCAAATTGTAATAATTTCATATTCATTCCGTAGATAAGCATAACTTCACTTTTCTGACTTTAAATTTGCAACTCGTTGATTAAGCGCTCGAAATTGTTACAAGTGTTTTTTGCACTTGATGTGTACAGGATGCTTAGTATTTTGAAAGATATTCTTAAGGCCAATGTAGCTTCTTGGACTAAACATGTCACGCCTAAAATCTACAAGTCGTTGTCAGCTTTCTGAGAGTGTAAATTAACTTTCGGACAGACCTAGGTCTGTCATTGAGGAGTGTCCTGGGATCTATACGGCTACGATAAGACCAATAACACCTTAGGTCTTAGTTTTTCTGCGGAACAAGCTTTAACGAAAAAAAACCTCACTGTTGCCTTAACTAGATTGGAAAGAATGATTTGTTTCGGCTGCATGTTCGCTTTCTGACGTCGAAAGTCATCAGGACGGCGGTACTCCTCGTTTTGTGATGAGGAGCTTGTTAAGATTGTTTCAGGCTCCCTATGAATTCGGCAATCGCCATACATAGCGAGCGTACCTCGCGGAAACCATACTGGTGATGTTTTCTGGGCATGTTTTCTTAGATTTTCCCGGCTTTTGAAGTGGTAAGATGCTTAGTCTACTCATAATCTATATAAGACCTTGATAATCACAGTCCTACTTTATGGCGCTGAAGTATGGATTCTATCGGTCTTTCCAGGGTGATCTGGGAACAAGACGGTGACCACTTCTTCCCTGAAGGGTGTTTCTATCGCTTCATTCGATACCCTTGGTCTCACGTGTTCTTATCTATAGTATCTCAGCAATGAACTCGTGTCAAACGTGCTTTTTGCTCGTTCTGATTGCCCTTACTAGTTTTTTTTCGTTTCCTTATATAGGGTGATTCATCGTGAGGTTTGATTTATAATGTAAAATAAAACACATAAATTTGAAATTGAACTTAAAATCTTTATTATCGGTTAAAAGAACAATTCGTGGCATTTACTTTTTGAGAATGATATTGTGTAAATTTTGGCCACGACTACGTCTGAAGTGGTCCATTCGGAAGATTCAATTTTGGGCCACTCTTTCGAGCATAGCGACTGGTATCTCGCGGATAACACGAGTAATATTGACTTCCAAAGCGTCAATCGTAGCTGGCTTATTCCTGAGGACCTGAGACTTTACATATCCCCAGAGAAAATAGTCCAAAGGTATGATGATATCGCACGATCTAGGCGGCCAATTTACCGTAGCAAAAAGTGAAATTAAGTGCTCACTAATATGATTTCTCAATATGTCCATTGTTTCACGCGTTGTATGGCTCGTAGCTCCGTTTTGTTGAAACCAGAGCTCACCGAGACTATGTACTCGAATTTCAGGAAGCACATAGTCCATTAACATGGCGCGATAACGGTTACCATTGACGGTAACATTCTGATTTGCCGCATTTTTGAAGAAATATGGACCAATGATTCCACCATTTCATATATCACACCATACCGTTGTTTTTATTGGATGTAATTGTAGCTCTTGGTACTCTTCGGGTTGCTCATCAGCCCATAGAAATGGGCTTCATCACTGAACAAAATTTCACGATAAAACACCGGATTTTCATTGAGTTTTTCCAGAACACATTCACTGAAAATATGACGCAAATTCAAGTCGCCTGACTTCAATTCTTGCACAAGTTAAATTTTATACGCTTTTAGACCGAGATCCTCACGTAAAATATGGCAAGCCAAGCTGCTAAGAACGACGACGAATGGATTCGTCACGGTCTTCGCGAACACTCTCAGCTACGGCTGCTATAGTCTCTTCACTAAGTGCTGGATGTGGTCCTCGCGCTAGGTCGTGATTTCCTCGGTCCTCCTGTAGCTCGGCGCTCATCTGAACCTAGGTGTCCTACGGAGCATGCATTCGTTGCACTATTGCTTGATGCGACGCATGGTGCGATCCAGCAACTCTTGCGCTTCCGCCCTACTTGATATTGTATTGAACTCACCAGCAGACGGCGCATGACCCAGAGCTTAACGCAGTACATCTTAGTCAAGTTGTGCTATGTTCCATCCGGCGGCGCATGCACTGACTGTTTTCTTTTGTTCGGCACTGGGCTCGTTTCACAGCACAAAGGCAATAAACTAGACTTGTAATGTCACGTCGACTACCGAGCCCCTGATGTAAATCAAGAGATTATTCCTCGAGACCATCTCTATCACCGCCCGTCCTCTGGGATTGGCTCTCATCTCCCCCTAATACACGTGCACCGTCTTCGAGACAGACGAGTCGGTACCGGAAGGTGTCTATCGTAGTTTTCGAGGAGAGGTAGCATTTCACCCAGCCTCTGCTGCCAGGCCTGATCCACATCTCCGCCACCGGAGCTGGAGGGTTTTCCGGTTTTGCAGACCACCACAACGGCCGCTGTGCTCGTCCTATCGCTGTACTAGCCCCGGTCTGATAATATACGGTAGTGCTCACTTAATAAGATCAAGTCCGTATCACGGTTACGGGAAAACTGATGCAGCAAATCTTGCGCAAGAGTGGACGTAGCAACGTTTCCCTAAATGATCAGCATTATTTCCGGCGGGACGATATTGTAGCCGCCTACAACAGGGTCTTGTACGCACTCGAAGGTCAATACCTTCGTATAGCATAGCAGCTCACTTCTGTCAAGTGTGATTAGACGAAACCAGTAACCAGTGGCTACCATTAGGGAGCCAAATTATTGATAAGTCATAGTAACAGCTCTAGGCTTAGTCACGCTGGCGACAGTCAGTGTCTACCCTAATCGCGCAATACTTTTCACCCTTGAGCTATACAAATCATTTTAAAAGTTCGTAGTTTTCCTCTACCAGGCTTGAGTATCAACGATAATTTAAAAACGTATTTTCAGCAGTAAACTTCTATTTTATCTGCTTGGAGATTTAAGTCCTAATTAAAAAGATTTATGTCTTCTATTATAGACCTCTGTCCAGCCGCCCAACCATTTATTATATCAAAACGAGTACTTAAAACAAAATAAACCTCACAAGTTATAGTTACTCTTAAAAAAGTTCTATTTTATCGTCTAGCCCTAATAATTAATTATGATTTATTATATTTTATATTTAATAAAAAAAAAATAAAAAAACATAAATTTTTGGAAAGAAAAAAGAAAAACCTCCCCTCCCAGTGCAAATTTTGTAAATAGTTTCAACTCTAAAATAAAAACTTCTGTCAACACTACCCACATGCGAAAATAAATTCAATCCATCTGTCCTCTTCCTGTCATAACGAATTTGTGCGTTAAATTTTCCTCATTAATTAAAGAAACCTCAATTTCCATCATCGTCTTCCACCTCAAGTCATCCCTCCCTTCTGCTCATAGTATCTCGGATAAATTCCGAGCTCACCCAAAGCACCAATGACAAACGATGTTCTCGCATCGCGAGATACTTTTATCTATGACAGTCGTTTTAATTACAACTCATCGCGAAGACCGATTGCCAACCTTAAGATTGTACGCGGCGAAGACAGGGCGGGAAGTATCTACAATCCACACCAATCCACTATAAAGTCGCATGTAAACAACAAAGTTGTAGAGCGAGTTTCCTGGCTTCCTTCGTCTGCTTCACCTATGGATTCTGGATTGCCTCTACCACCATAATTTTGCAAAGGAAGTGGAATACCGAGACCTGGCTGAAGGATTGGCATTGGGATACCACTTTATAAGAGATCTCATGAAGCTACAAATTATAACCTTTTTTTCCTCCTGAATTATGGCACACGACTATGGAGTAGCACCACACACACGCTGGCGGAATGATAATTTTCGGCCTCTCTTGGGATGAGATGTGACGCATGGAAAAATGAAATTAAAAAAAAAAAAAAAGACCTGTACTTTGTATCTGGATTGATGTTTCAGGAGGGAGTTACCACTTCCGTTTGAATTTCTCGCCAACGGGTGTGCAATTAATATTAAGATTTGCAAAGAGTTCAAATGCCTTTAAAGGTTTTTTTTTTTTTTTTTTTTTTTTTTTTTTTTTTTTGCCCAATTGGGCAGAGAAGGTGCTATTTATGTCCCCATGAAACTATATGACATTTGCATAGATGTATCTGTGCCATGTACGAGTATCTCCCACGAATTAGAATCCATTGACTGGCCTGCGAATAGTGTCCATTTGAATATTCTGCCAGTTTCGTCTTCAAAGAATTATTGTTATGAAGAAAATAAATTTTTATAGCCTGTCCAAGATATTGTTTAAACCGCACTTTATGGAGTAGAACGTAACTGATGACAGCAACGAAACCAGATAAAACAACACGTAAATAATAAAAGATATACAAAACAGAAAACAAAACAGAAAAAATGGAAGAAAAGAAGAGGGAACACAAAATTGGCCTCATAACAAGATCATTATAATTTGGTTTTTATTAAAGGACGTGGGGGTCGGACTTTATTTTCGCAAGGCAGCAGTTGTACTCATGTTTGATGGAAGAAGGTCAGGTGTAGGAGGAGCAATTTGAAGGTGTCAAAAATCATTTATCGCTTTACGGATGGAAGGAGGCTATCATTTTGGAGATACTATTTTATTTGTGTTTTTGGAACTGAAATTATTTTTAAAAGATTTGAGATTGTTGGATTAAATTTGGTAGATTATGTCGGTTGTCCGATAAT
Source organism: Volucella inanis (assembly GCA_907269105.1). Taxonomy (NCBI): domain Eukaryota; kingdom Metazoa; phylum Arthropoda; class Insecta; order Diptera; family Syrphidae; genus Volucella; species Volucella inanis. The sequence continues at coordinate 23,545,855 of OU026157.1, forward strand.
AAATTTTGGTTATTGTGTTCCATATACCTGAGAATTGTTGTTGAAAGAATTTCAATTTCAATTTCACACTAATCAGCCTTGACATCGGGAGGGATTTCCTTGCTTGGCATTTCGGAGAATAAATAATTGTGGTGAGCTCTGATTTGCAAATTAAAAATTCGTGGAAAGGTGAGGTATTAACAATTTGTCATACCTATGGAATAAGCCCTGAACATGGACACCTCGGATTCAATTTCAAACTCCAGAAAAAATTAGGTCTTGAGCTGTTTGAATGCAACGCTTTATCATAAAAAGAAGTCATATTATCCGATCGCATACAGAGGCATTATTCCACAAGGACATGAATAATCTTGATATCTTCGCTGTCATAAAAGCAATCATTGAAGTCGAAATAAGATCGAAGCTTGTGAATCTCCGTCATGAAGAATTTAAGGATTTTTGCGCTCATAATAAGTCAAGTCCCTCGATAGACGTCTAGGCGAGTTTGCTCACAGGGGATCTACAACCGACTTCAAACAGGCGGTCTAAAACATTAAGCCTCCATTCTGAAGTCTCAGAATTCATTCCAATTTATTTAAAAAAAAAAAATCTTCGCCCTTCCTGTTGATATTTGTGTAGCCCCAAAATGTATGGTGAACAGTATCATTACGACGTAAATCTCAATTTCTTCCACCTTGATGAGACGCTAATGTAAACGAAATCGGTTCTTCAGAGGTCACCATGATAAGGCCATCGCCATTCAGGTATACAAACGCCGCGGTGCAATGACCGTGCCTTCTCCTAACCACCACTTCTGTCAAGTCATCTGAGCTGAAATGAGATAGACTAGCACTTAAAGGCTTTTCTTAGTTGAGATATCTAATCATAGTCACGGCATTTTTGTAAAATATTTCAAAGTTATTTCAGCCATATCCAATCCCGTAATTTTTATAAATCCACGGTATCTGGGTTTGGGCCAATTCTGGTTATTCCTCTGTGAGGACCGCCTCAATTCTGCTCTATGATCTATCTGCTTTCCGGTGGTTATGCTGGAGGTTCATTCATTAGAATGATAAACTCTCTCTGCCGCTTTTGGCCACCTTAAGCAGATCTCGCATATCGTTTCTGCTAGAGGAGGGACCGCTTCTATTTTTAATACCAGGTGGAGCAAAAGTAACGTCATAATGTAAATTGGCTGACATTTTGTTAAAAATGAAAAACAATGGGCTCTGTTTTCACGATAGTTTATTTGAAGGTGTAAAATTGATGACACTAAGTTGTAAAAATGATATCGGCCAAATGACCACCTCTTGAGTTGATGCACATTTGTGCTTGTTTTACGGCATTTTATATTAATTTGTTGCACGCAAAACATTGTTGATTTGGCGAGATTTTCAAAAGCTCCAAAGGAAAAAGTCTGCACCCGTCATATCTGACGATCTGATCGGCCAATTAAAATCGTCCAATTGGGAGATCAAACGATCTGGAAATTGGCGCTTTAAAATCTCCATCGTTGCCCAAGCTGTGTAAACGTCCTGCTGGAATCAACAATACTCGAAACACAATGCAGCAACTTGCGGCAAAAAAAAACTCGTTTCACATCTTTCTGTAGCGCTTAATGGTTTCGATTATGTTGGTGCCTTCGACGTCCTTTAAGGAGATGCAATGGCTTTTTGTACATTTCATGTGGATTCTTCGTGCCCCAGAAACGCAAATTTTGTTTATTCACATATCCGCTTTTGGATACGAAATCATCTTCATCTTGCACCAGGTTTAACAGAGCATGGGAGTAAGTTACGCTCGCTCGCTCGGAGGTAATTGGTGAACGGTTATTACTTTATAGTAGGGCAGTCCCAGAAATACCCGACCCAACAAAGAAAACACAAAAATATTGGAAAAAATTGGAAAAAAAACGTTGCAATAAGTTCGCATAATACTGGCCGTTGATAATTTTTCCTTTTTCAAGATAGTCAATGAAAATTAATCCACACGCATCCCAAAAAATCGATGTCATGACCTTGCCTGCAGATGAAACGGTCTTCGCCATCTTTGGAGCTGGTTCTTCCTTTTGAATTCATTGTTTTGATTGTTCTTTTGTCTAAGGTGTGAAGTGGTGGAACCATGTTTCGTCCATTGTTATGAAACGGCGCAAAATAAGTTGTGAAACTTCGTCGTCATTTGGTCGACCACTGCGATGCTCGTCTTGGCAGCTCGTACGGCCTTGTTTAAACTTAGAAACCCAAAATTTTACTGTTGTAAACGAAGGAGCAGACTCACCCAGAGTAGAATCCAGTTCAGTTTTTTTATTGGTTGGGCTGAGGCCTTTCAAATAAAAGTATTGTATCACATAACGATGACCAATTTTCTCCATTTTCACAAATTCACTGACAACGTTCACTATTTATGGCTGCCAAAAAAATACTAAACAACGTGGCGTTTCAAACGCTTGGAAACATATGCTTTTTAGACGGCGTACTTTCCAATACAGTGATATTTTCAAACAACTACCGCTATGTCTTGGTTAGGCCGGGTACTTCTGGGACCGCCATCGTAAGGGAAAATCTTCAGATCTTTCACCAAAATTCGAACCAACGACTGCTGATGCCAAACTGTGTGCGTCGTTTTCTCGTCGACGGTGAATTCTCTCCAAAGTCCTCGGCCACATCAGTGGTATTCTCAGTCGAACGAGCAACTCGGTGTTGGCACATTTTTTGCACTGGACTTTACATTGTTTACTAATTCTCCATCTGTTTACAACATAAATGTCAAAGCACAATGACACTTGACGCCATATACAAAAGTTATGGCACATTTACATTATTACATTACTTTTGCCCCACTTTGTAGTACAACCTTCGCTTCATTAGAATTGATATCATTTTTGTCTTGCCTTTCTTTCTGGGAATTCTCAGGTGGATCTGTGGGAAGATGATCCTCTAGCTCTATGAAAAACTTGTCCACCGTCATAGGGGGGCCCTTACAACTAGTGTGCCACCCTCCGTCCTATAAATTGTTAAACTTTGTGTTGTCTGTTTGTAAGTTTATTAGCGTTTCTTCGATCACGACCAGAGGTAATGGCCACCATACATAGATAAGTGCAGATCTTACTTGGGTATTTGCGGGAATCGTTGACTTACTTTTTTACTCTTTCATTGTTTGACAGTTAGCTTACACGATAACTGGAGTTAGGTTGAAAATCTCTTAGTTTCAGTATCTTCAAACCAGGTTCGATACGATACTTGTTGATAGTTTTGTTAGTGACGCCGGAAGAACAGGTTTCGTACCCACCTATGTAGGCATCTAGAATCCCAAATATTTGCATTAACAATTGCAGTTCTTGAAAAATCTGATTCAAAATAAATAGTTCCAGTTCTTTCATTTGTAAAACATCACTGGTACGTTAAAAAGTTACAATCAATAAACATTTCCAAATGTTTGTTTCACTGTTTTTTTTTTTTTTTTTTTTTTTTTTTTTTTTTTTTTTTAATTTGAACTGAAAGCTGCTTTGCATTTACTTTACTTAGCTACGATTAACAACAAATGTCTGAAATGTATCAAAAGTGACTGAGAAGTGACATTTGAAAAATAGTAGCGCTCCATTAATATTTTCCCCAGCCACCTGCGGGTTATTTCTGCGAAGCAATACGAGTATCTGTGACTTAATACTAAAGGAAATACCTATGATGTATGCTGGTACTAGTCGTACTAACTCCTAAGCTCACAATGAATATCTTAACTTTTCCAAGAACATTTATTATGATTTTTTCCATTCGGAATTGCCGGATTCTGACATTCGTAATTAACACTTCAGGTGATTTTTTCTCCCCACGTACGAGTATCTGTATAATAATAAAACCTTCCACCTTTGTTGCTAAAACTGGAACTGCAACTGGCCTCATCAGTTTCTTTTTTTTTTTTTTTTTGTTCGCACTCAACCGCAGAAGTCATGTCAAAATATCCACAAAACATGTGTCAATGTTTGGTGCAATTTTGTCACTTTCTACTTTAACACCATTCGATAGGTAAAGGTAACTTCGGATACCATGCATCCATTTGCACTCCATCTTAAGCCACAACTACAAGCGGTTAACTGCAGATATCCGTACGAATGCATATTCGAGTAGGTGCCCTGATTTGCATTTGCATTTACGATTGCTCGTACTCGTAAATCAGTAATGTGTGTACTGATCCCGGGCCAGAGCTGACAGCCAGGACTTGATTGATGAATATATTCTGCTGTGAAAGCCTCTTGTGTTAATTACTCCTCGACTATATGTACGTTCGTACTGCGATGTAAGTAATCTTTCAACTCAAAACAAGACACGACTTTACTTCAATTCTGATTATAAACTTGACTGCCCCGTAAAGTGCAGGTCTGCGCTTCAAAGGCTATCTTTGGATACCTGGCTGCAAGGGTACTCGTAATATGCATGCGCCTTATTGCGTTAATTACAATTGACTCGCTACGTATTCAAATGTGGTGTGGAATTATAACATAGCGTTAGGGATGTGTCATGCCAAGGGGTGACAAAAAGAAGGGGGTACATACTCCCATACTTCTGTGTGGGTTGGTATAAAAAGGCTACCCTTTCAGATGTGTATTTTACATTTATGATGGAAGTTGAGGCGGAGTGGAGCAATGGCTTATGGAAACCAACAAGTAGTACGTTATTAAATTACAAGCTGACAATGACTCCATTAGGTTATTGATCAGGTTCTAGAATATCTGTGTGTGGATAAGAATCCCTTAACGATTATGCGGTTTACAATATGCAAATGGACTTCTCCAGAAGATTTTAAGTGGAAACTTGAAACGTTAATGTACAGTTCAATTAAGTCGCAAGCAATCAAATCTGACATTTTGCACTTCATTTGTGTGCTGTTCGTAAGTGAAATATCTATTCTCAGTGTTTAACATTCAATTCCTGATTACCATAACTCGTCAAAAATAAATGAAGCCATGAGTGTTAGAATTGTGAAAAGTTGGTTCGTTGCTTTGTGAAACTCTTCTGATATAAATTAAAATTTTTAGATACTTTTGGAAGGCGAGTATACAGTCCACATGAGCTATCTATACAAAACCCATGGGCGTGGAAAACCGCATCTGCGGTCTGGGATGTTTGTTGGGTGTAATACCATTTTATGACGAACCGAGAGCTTATCTTATTGTGCTGGACGCCCTCTCAGCATACAAACTTTAGCATTTTTGCTATCAAAATTTGTATGTTGCAGGCATTAACTATGAAACAAACGAAGAATGCTTTAAGTACGTCTTACTTCAGCTTATTTCTTTTACGATTCTCTACATCATCAGTTAGGGGTTCTACATATATATGGTTGGGTAAGTGGTGTGAATTTAATAGCTACAGGCACACCTCACGGTTCCATTCTGTCTCCTACCTCTTCATAATTTTCATCAATGATCTCTTGTCTGCTACTTCTAAGCCAATATAATTCTCTGGTTTTCATATTCGTTCCCGGAACAAGTATCTGCTCTGCGGCTGTAGAACGGGAACGGCAGCATATGTTAACGTCATTAAATTCTGACATCCAATTACATCACTAAATGGTAAACCACTAAAAGAGTGAAATTTAATGCTTCCAAAAGGCAATATTGTCTGCTGTCGTTACAGCGTTACCTCAAAACTTTCCATCTGGTCATATGTGTCAACGAAAATCTACGTTGTAAGAATAATATATTCGATGTCGCCAAAAATGCTGCGAAATGTTTAGGTTTCCTCAAACGATGCAAGAAATACTTCTTTCAAATTATAGGTCGACTTGCTACTCGGTATGTTGATGCTGTGCATCCCCTCTTATTGACAGAACATCTCTAGTATTTTACGTGGACATCTGCCGTATGGCCTTATACCACGGAGCGCATACGCTCATCGGGATTGAAATCCATCAATCACCACCATGATTTACAATGGGAAATAATCCCCATTCTCGATCATTTGGTCATCCTGAGAACAGTACCAATTCAAAGTCATCGTATAGGCTGATCTTCCCCAATCGCTTCACCTTCACCATGACGTCACAGTCACCTCTATCAAGTCAAGCCCGGACCCAAGTCAGGCTGCCTTGACTCGGACGATACTTTGTTTTTAAAAGTCCCGGTGTGAACTACCGGTAGTCCTACCCATCAACAGAGCCTTTTTACCAGTCAAATCGTAGCAGCCTTTGGTGACGTCAATCGAAAGACGTTTACGATAAGATCAGTTTTGCTTTACCCCAGTTTACGTATTACGTATTATCAGACTACTACATTCAAAATACGTATCTTGTGTAATTGGATAGGAGCCTCTCTTCTCATGGACTGCAAAAACTTGATCTTAGCCTCATTCAGGATTAAGTTCATTCTTGTAGCTTCTACACCAGTGGCAGCTCGGTGCGTTCCGCCAACGAAATCAATGTTTGCAAGTAAGTAAATCTATTTCGGTGAGATTGCTTCGGACCTTTACGTAGCAGCGAGCGCTCTTCGTTGTTATACACAGTCTGAGTTTAACGAATACAGGGACGCCACAATTAGACATGACTCTGTATAGCTCGTCTTTAAGGATACGAGAGCTTGAAATTGATACAGAGGTCGTGTGTATCGATCTGGAATTTTTTGGTCGGTTGTAAGAGAGACCAATCAGATCGGTTCAGGCGACCACACAATATAGCAGACAAGACGGACAAACAACGCACAGGTTTTATTAAGCGAACTTTCTTCCTACCAAATCATGAATATGAGTTGTTGTTTACGGTCTATAAAATCACCTCTCCTACCTTAAATACAATACATTGAAAGGTAGACCATACGGTCCAGCAACTTGTTATACTTTATTTCAGATGTTGCTATCTTTGATCAGCTGGCCAGCAATCTTGGTTTTCATCACTCTACTGAAATTATCCGTGTTGCCTTACAATAGAATTCAGGTCGTCTTTTTGGGTTTTGTTGGTTATACAGGCTTTTTTTTACCTCGATCGCTTGTTGTGTTCGTCCTTCCATTTCCTTTTTCTCGTACAACGGTTAAGCCATGGGGACCTCAGAAACTCGCTATCGGCAAATGTTACCGCGGGTTGTTGCGAGTGCAGTCATTCCACGTTAAATCTCGTGACAGTATCTCTCCGTCGATGTGGCATTCCAAATACCTGTTGGTGTACAAATGTACCTTGACTGCAACTAAGTAGGGATCCGAGTATATCGACCACTCGAAAAACTGGTGAAATTCAGAATCCTGTGGAAGAACCTTTCATCAATCGCAACATGATCAATTTTAATTTTGTTGATTATTATATTCTCCATACGAATGAGAAGCTATAGTCTCTGGCCAGTAATGTGCCTGAAGGGTATGGGAGATGTCGTTGACTTATAAATGATTCATCCGCTATCATCTTCGTCTCTCTAGGATAGAATATTTTTACCCTCTGATCTATAAGCCTAAAAAAGGCTAAAAAAGTTTTTGTGCGCTACAATTTAAATGAGTTATTAAGGCAGGTCTCCAAAGAATGCTTTGAGCTGAATTCAGTGAAAAAATCATCATGCTTTTGATGAAATGCAATATATGCAATGCAAGACAAGAAACTCAATTATCGACTTTGGAAAATTTTTGGGCTGGGATGAGCCAAGTGTAACTCTCTGCAACGTGACATGTTTAAAGGCAATTAAGAGATCCCCTTGAATTGCCCGAGAGGTACTCTGGAGACCGTTGCTCATCTTTCTTTAGCTTATGTATTCGAAAATGTTCAAGCTAAATCTTACTGTCCAAGGCACTCATCCGTAATATGATCGAGTGCCTAGTTATCTTTGCCTGTCACAATGCTAAATTCTTGTGTATTGTAGAAGATATATTGTATATTGGGTGACTTCTGGCACAGGGATAGGGATACTCGTATGTCCTAATTGAACAGAAACTCATTTAGCTATTAGACTACCGTACTAAGGTACAAAAGTGCAATTGCGAACGCCAGGTTAACGAGAAGAAGAAAAAAGTTGGAAACAAAATATTGTGAATCTCTAAAGGCAATCTGAAAGATACGTACGCATACATACGCGCAAAAGTAATCATCCAATTTTGTTTTTGAATGAACAATGGTTTCTGTTAAGTGGAAAATATGATATCCATCTGCAAGATTTCCGGTGATAACTGTATTCCTGTCGAGTACTCTCCTTAAGGGCTACGATTGTCTGAGGCTTGTTGGCATAAACCCGCGACTTAAAGTAGCCCCAAAGAAGGAAGTCTGGGATGGTTAAATTGGGCGATCTTGTCGGCCATGCCAAAATGTTAAAACAGGAGATTATGCGACAAGGAAACACTTCCTTCACAATGTCCATTGTGGCTCGTGCTGTGTGTGGGGTTGCCCCGTCTTCTTAAAACCACATGTTCACCAAACTCCGCTCATCCATTTCCGCCAGTAAGAAGTCGTTTATCATGGCCCTGTAGCGTTCGCAAGTAACATTGACCGTATTGTAAATGGCGTCCTTAAAATAAAAATACGGCCCAATCACTCCTCTCGCGTGAACGCCGCACCACACAGTGGTTTAGAGTGAATGTAATGGCTCTTCGTGCAACACACGCGGATTTTCAGTGCCCCAGACACAACGCTTGAAACGCTTATTGACGCAACCGCTTAGGTGGAAATGCGCTTCGTCGGTCATGATAATTTTCGACAAAAAATCGTCCTCTTCGTTGTTGAAATTGAGGATGGCTTTACGGTTATTCACACACCTGACACGACTGACGGTCCTGAGGCATTAACTTATGCACTGTTTGCACTTTGTAGAGGAACACGTTTAAATCTTTCACTAAAATTCGATGTAGGTTCTGTCTGTTGATGCCCAATTGCGTGGCCCGTCGTCTGGTTCATGTTTATTCGTTCTCGGCGACATCGGCAGCCACAGCCGCGATATTCTCGGCCGAACGACCAATCTGGTGGCACCCAGCCCTGCGTGGTCTCCTGTGGTTCTACTGCATGGTTTCCTGTGATTCCACTGCATGGTTTCCTGTGGTTCCACTCTATTCGGGTCGAGTAGCTAAGTAAGTAGGGATGTTTGCCCAGTTGGTGCGACACGATTAGGAAATCGACGTTGAACTTCACGCTGCGCTAACACCACCGACCGTTTATTGGTCAAAAACATATGCTCTTGAGGAGTATAGCGCTCCATTGCTTATCTGCTTGTATACTGCAGCTATCTAGTTCACAAATGTCAAATATGATTGATGTAGGACTAAATTTGCAAAAAGCATACCATCTTCCGATAGAATGATTGATTTTGCGCCACCTTGTACATATCTTTGCTGGAATTTGTGCAAAAGTAGCAATTTTCCTGAATTTTTAAGTTTTTAAGTAAAAATTAAGTTTTTACAATTGTCTTAATATTGTGGGTTTTTTTTTAAAGACCCCTGCAAGGCAGTAATGTTTTTACCATTTGTACAGAAAATATCTTGCCGTTGGCCGCTATGCAACATACTACTATAACTGAGAAGCATTTATTAAATTATCTGCGGGACGTTTAAAAGAAGCTCCATGTTTTTTAAACGAGCTTAGAACTAACACTTGAATATTTATTTAGTTGACCTGGATTCGGTGAGAACAAGAAGAAATATGGATCAATGATTCCACCATCCCATAAACCACACCATACCGTTGTTTTTAATGGATGTAATGGTAGCTCTTGGTACACTTCAGGATGCTTAACAGCCCAAATACGGCAATTTTGTTTATTAACGTATCCATTGAGCCAGAAATGGGCTTCATCACTGAACAAAATTTCACGATAAAACACCGGATTTGCATTGAGTTTTTCCAGAGCCCATTCACTGAAAATATGACGCAAATTCAAATCGTCTGGCTTCAATTCTTGCACAAGTTGAATTTTGTACGCTTTTATACCGATATCCTCACGTAAAATACGTCAAGCCAAGCTGCTGAGAACGACGACGAATCGATTCGTCACGGTCTTCATGTACACTCTCAGCTACAGCTACTAAAGTCTCTTTACTACGTGCTCGATGTGGTCTAACTGGTCGAGTATCATCCACTAATGTAAACTGGACTCAAATTTGCGAATGGTATTGCTAATATTGGTTTCAGTGGTTCGATTATGCGGACAATAAGTTCCTCGAATCGAACGAAAAACATTTCTCACAGAATTTTCATAATACAGCTGAACAATTTGGAGACGCTGTTGTGGTATGAGTCTTTCCACGATGACTAGCCAAACGATACCAAACAAAAATGACACAGCAGTTTGATAGGAGTCACTCGTGATCTGTCAAAAAAAGCGTATTGAAAATCAAACATTACGATGAGTCACCCTATATAAGCGTAATCCTTCTTTTTTACCTTATTTTAGAGGGTTTTCTTGAAAATATACTGTCGGACAAAATAAAGTGCAAAACTAAACCCAGAAGCATTTCTTTTTTTTAAAAGCTTTATTACGTTTATTTTTAAACTCATTTTAATGCGTTATCCTGTTATTTACAATTGTACAATATATTTGACAAGTAAAGTAATTGTATTAGCTTATTTACAAAACTCAGAAAATAATCCAAATTTCAAAAAAAGAAAATGCATGCAAGAAGACAAAATAAAGTGCAAATTCAAAAAAGTAACAAACACAAATCAAATATTCAAAATTTTGCTTTACAAATGGAAAAATCTTAATAGCTAGTGGCTCTTTCTTTATTTTGAATTACTGCCGCAAGACGATTAGGCATGGAGACCAGAGTGTCGCCTGGAATTTGCTCCCATTCATTTTGGGGGCTTTCCGAAAAAGATGACGAGTTGCGAAGTTTATCTAATGGACTCATCTCATCATTCATCTCATCCAAAATGGACCAAAGGTGCTCAATTGTAAATTGAGTAAAATACTGCTTAGCTACTTTGCTAGAATGCTTTGGATCGTTATCTTGGTGAAAGATGTAACTTCCCAAGGACATTCTAGAAGCAGAATAAGCTTAATTTTCCCTGATAATGTTGACGTAAATTGGACCTGTCTTCGCAAAAAAATTTTGTAATCCACTTTCTTGCAGTCGTCTTTGCACTGTTCTTTGTATTATGCTTAATTCAAAATCTTCTTTAATACTCCTTGCAGAAGAAAAGGGATTTTTCCTGACCATAATTTTGATTCGTCGATCTTCGTTTGCTGTGGTCTTCCGCTTTCTTTCACAAGAAGTCTTGAAACTGGCCACTGTCCCTCGTTGTTCAAAATTAAGGCAGATCTTTTTTACATCAGAAATTGACAATCTGTATTTTTGTGATAGTTTTTGGAATGTCAAACCAACTTGACGGTCCAAAATTAGCAATTCCTTCACCCCGGGTGCTAGCGGTTTCATACCAGAATAAACCAGAACTTAGAATGGAAAATAAAATTTCCAGTTTCGATTTAATGCTTCTGTACCACTTATTTTTTATCAATAGTAAAAATCTCTTCTAAAAAACTATAAAATTTTTCACAATATTTCAGTCCGTGGTACACAAAATATAAAATGCACTTTATTTTGTCGTGTCTAAAACACAACTGCTGCAGAATAACCACAACTGATAGGAAATAAACAAAAGTATTGGGTCTACAACTTAAAGCGGTTTGTTAAGAGATGGCGTAATTTGTATTATTTCATTGTTATTATTCCATTGGAATATGCGTTGGAAAGCTACTGTCATTGTACGTCATTTCAGTGTATGTCATTCATTTGAAGCGTAAACAACAATAATTTTTTTTTTTTCACTCAAATATGTCGAACTTTGTGCCTGAAAAAGTGTTTTTGCGGGGAGTTCTTCTTCATAACTTTAATATGAAGAAAACTGCTGCCGAAAGTCATCGTATTTTGGTGGAAGTTTATGGTGAACATGCGCTATCTGAGCGAACGTGCCAAAAGTGGTTTGCACGATTTAAAAGTGGTGATTTTGGCTTGGAAAACGATGAACGTCCTGGGTAGCCAAAAAAGTTTGAAGATGAAGAACTGGAAGCATTACTCTATGAAGATTGTTGCCAAACACAAGAAGAGCTCGCAGAATCTTTGGGTGTCACTCAAGCAGCCATTTCAAAACGTTTAAAAGCAGTTGGATGTATTCAAAAGCAAGGAAATTGGGTTCCACATGAACTCAAGCCGAGAGACGTCAAAAAGCGGTTTTGCATGTCCGAAATGCTGCTGAAAAATGGATCCATTACGACAACCCCAAGCGCAAAAAATCGTATGTGAAACCCGGCCAACCAGCCAAATCAACGGCAAAGCCGAATATCCATAGTGCGAAGGTGATGCTCTGTATTTGGTGGGATCAGATGGGTGTGCTGTATTATGAACTGCTAAAACCGGTTGAAACCATCAATGGACAACGCTACCGAAAAACGCCAGGAATATGCGACCAGACACGAGGCAATAATTTTCCATCATGACAACGCTCGGCCCCACGTTGCTATTCCGGTTAAGAACTATTTGAAACAAAGTGGATGGGAAGTCTTACCCCACCCGCCTTATAGCCCAGACCTTGCCCCTTCTGACTACCATATGTTCCGGTCGATGCAGAACGCCCTCACTGAAATACGGTTCACATCAGAGCATAATATCAAAAATTGTTCTTTTGGGATGGGATCCACAAATTGCCAGAAAGATGGGAAAAAGTCATAGCTTCAGATGGGCAATACTTTGAGTAATACTATTGTACATGTTTTTCTTAAATAAACGTTTAAATTGTGAAGAAAAAATTATGTTATATATCCGTTAACTAACGGTTAATTTTTACAATACGGTAAGCACATGGTTAGGTGACGGCAGCACAAAAGAATTGAGCCATAAAAGCTTTTTGCTTTTAACTAGCATGACTTCAAAAGTGAATAAACTGCTTTTGCACTTTATTTTGCCCGACAGTGTATGTGGGTTACCATGGCTCAAGTGGTAGTGTGTTGGCTTCCCAATCGGACGGTCGGACATTTTTCATGCAACTAAAATCTATCGAAATGAATGGTTGCCTAAAATAAAACAACAAATCAATTAACACTAATAATTTAGCCTTGACTTTAAATGTTGAATGCCACCCATGGAGCGCACAAACGTGAGCACAAACATCTTTCTCTAACTCTATCCGATTTTCCGAAAAACTTAACACGTGCTCCGGCATTTTATGAGTAGTCATACCCTCTTGAGTGTTTAAAAAAAAAAAAAAAAACTTCCTATGTTTGAACTTTCGGCCTTTAAAGAATCTTGCTTTTCATTTTATAAGTCCTAGGGTACTCAAAGGTTCTCTTTTGTGACCAGTTCTGCAACAACCTTCAACGAAAAGGCGCCCTGCTGCTAAAACGTCGTGAATACTCCTTCCTCAAGTAAAACTGTCAATACATAGTCAAATTAAATCGTCACTCAAAAAGCACCGGAAAAATTTGCATAATTAAAGGCAGACTCTCAAACAATAATTTCGAATTACTAATAAAACATATTTAATAAAAATCTATTAGTTTCGGTCGATGAATAGAATGATGCGTATAATTGAGGAGATTAAATCATAAAGACCGTGATTTGTTTAATATGTTAGTTTCTATTCTATCTATCAGACTACTGCCGCCTCTATTCGCCAATTAGCTACGGCTAGCCACTACATAAATTTAAAACAAAAATCTAGGTAATTCCGATCCGTTGGGATTTCTAATTCACAAAATTTATGCGCTCTCGTGGTTTTAAAAATTCGGTTTTTGGGCGACTAATGAATGGAAAGTTTTCGTTTTTATGTTCATATCCACCAAATTTATTAGTGATTTTTGGGATAAGTTACCAATATTACCACTACGCGGGGGTAATACCTTTGTTTTGTCTGGAGGATGTATTTTTCCATTTGAAGGACCATGAGACCAAAGTGGTTCTGGAAAACTTCGGGAATATGATAACAGTAATGTTTCGGTAGGTACGTAGAGCTCTTCCTTGCTTACTCATTTTCCGTTTCGTTAGCTGGACAATCAGGGCACCCATCAAATTCTAACCTTGTGGCACATAACTAGGTTTTGGAGGAGCAAAACTTTATATGCGATCTTGATTTCGAATTTTCTAGCAGTGCTCAAATTGAAGCCGAACTCGCTTAGGAAGATTCCAAATTATGTATAGCCAATAGATGGAGGATGAGCCAACAGTTAGTGTGGAAGTTTTCATTAAATTAAACACACGTTTATTGTGAAATCAATGTAGAATTTTATTAATTAATAAAGTTTGGTTTATGGCAATTATGAATGATACACAACGTCGTTCATGTGACCACCACAGCTTCTGTTGCAAGCGACTATCCAAAGTTCTAAATTATTAAAGACTTTTTGAAGAATGGGTAGGTCAATGGCCGCAATTTCAGTTTGGATGTTATGCTTGAGATCCTGAATTGGGTTATTGGCATAGACAGTACTTTTCAAATAACTCCACATGATGAAGTCTAAAAGAGTCAATTAGCATGACCTTGGAGGCCAATTAACTTCTTCTCTATCCGAAATATAGTAATGCTAACTTCTAATTTAGTACGCAATAAATTGATTAATTGACGGTTTGTGTGGCTGGTAGCATCATTTTGTTGAAACCAGAGATCGTCCAGACCCAATTCATTCAATTTTGGAGAAAAAAATATTCATTCACTGTACCTGTCTCCCCAGCCTTATCTTCTAAGAAGTACGGGCCGGTGATGCCGCCAACCCACAATCCGCAACATACTGTGACTTTTTTGGGATGCATTGGCTTTTTGTGAATCTCATATGGGTTTTTCGGTCCCCAGAAATGACAATTTTGTTTACGTACCCATCTATCCAAAAATAGGCTTCATCCTGGCGGTCCAACATCCAGTTAACAAATTGGCGATGTCGTAGATGGTCCAGAGGCTTTATTTGTTGTATAACTTGGCGAGCACATGAAGATCAACTTTTAAAATTCGAAGTATAGTGCCCAATGAGTGAGACCCAATTGTTGACTTCAGCGACGAAGTGAGATGCATGACTGGTTTTGCACACTTTTGTTCACTTTGGTGATGTTTTGGCGTGTACGTGCTGGCCGTTTCTTCGAATTAAAATTTGGTGTCAATCCGACGCTTGTTTTGAAACCCATTTCAAAACATCGTGTAGGTGTTTTTTGCAATCATGGAAAAAGAGCAGTATCGCTCCGTGATCCAAACCTTGTTTTTGAGTGGCAAATCTCGTACAATCGATTTTTGAAGAACCGCTTCTCATATTGGCCAACCGCCGAGTGAAAATTCGCAAGTTTACTGAGATAATAGGCTACTCAACTAAACGTGTTAGCCATAACTTGCAAGAAATTTTGATCAAGCGCAATCGTAAGACCACTTCAAAGACTTGCTTGGCCTTTTCTAATCGAAAACCGGAGAAGTTTTTACGTCGTTTCGTGACTTTCGATGAGACATTGATCATTGGTACACACCAGAGACCAAAGAACAATCGAAACAATGGGTTTTACCTGAAGACCGTGCCTTGGCGAAGTGCGCTATGAATTGCTCCCTTATCCTCCGTATTCTCAGAATTTGGCTTCCTGTGATTTCTTTTTGTTCCCAAAGCTTAAAAGATCGCTCGCCTGAAAGAAGTACGGGTCGAACGAGGATGTCATTGCCGCCGCGGAAGAATATTTTGCAGACCAACAAAAGTCGTATTATGATATACGGTGTAGCACCGCTGGAAAAAGTGTACCGACTTGAAAGGGAATTATATTGAAAAATAAATTGTCAAAACCTAAAAAAAGTTGCGTTGTCATTTCTAATTCGGGTATTCATCAAACAGCCCTCGTACTGTAAGCACTCTCATTGTAGGCACTTATTGATTTGGTCCAAAGTTACTGTGGCTCTTACGTATTGCTAGTGATTGAATCATCCCGATGGTGACCTTTTTAGATACGTAGGTCTTCTATTTATTTTAATAAAATGTTTATCGGACTTACGGCGTCAAGTTTTCTTGTTGTTCCCTATTTTCTATCAAGTTTAGGGACAAAAGAAACTTCGCTCTATATGGTACGAATTATCTTCTGAAGCCCTAAATAAGCTGCAGTAGATACCTCTACTGCATCACTTTCATCTAAGAAAAGCTTAGAACACACAACAAGATAGTGGGGGAATGGAGCTAATTTTTCTGGCCGTAGACGGTTAGGTAACTAATTCTTTCTAAGAGAACACTGAGTTCTTTTGAGAGCGCTCTGTAGAGATATTGGGTAGAGATTTGCAGCGATTCAAATTGCTTTTCTCAAAACAGTCTTGAACTTACTTAACTTAAGGTTGTATTCTGCTAATGCAGATATTTAGTCAGCTCAACTTTTCTTGCCTATCTCACCATGGTACAAATCCCTTTAATATGGTGCGTGTTGTAATTGCATCCAATGATCAGATGTCTTTTGTTTCGATGCTTACAGTTTACAGGGTCCAGTACGATGCTTGGTGATACTTTTTAGCCGTCTAGTGAGAAGTGGACAGAGGCGTATTCAATCTTTCTAATTTCCCTTTCGGTAGATACATCTACGATGATTTGCACCAAATTTATTGTGATAAATTTTGAAATGAAAACAAAATAAAAATTAGAGTTGTCTCTTTAGTATCATAGTACAACATACATGATCACTTTTTAAAAAGTAAACAGCCACTGAAGAATGTAAATACTGAATTTACTCAAGATGTCATCGTCTTCGAGTGGATGCATACCAATCGACTTTAACATATTAAACTAAAACACACAATCTGCCTCCACTTTGGCACGTGGATATATAGAAAGTTGTCACGATGATACATCCTTTAATAAAAAATTTCAAAAATCATAAAAGGAATCCATTAACTCCTCCTCTGAATACAATTAACCCTCTTAACCGCGCTACATAGCATCACAACATCACATAACTCAAAATCCATCTCGAAAACTTATCATGCAAATGGAAATATAGTATAAAGAAAAATAACAGTCCACACTAGAGAAACCAATCAGTCGGGGCCCATAAATTTCGCCCGATAAGATAAATTGAAAAAAGAAAAAAAAAAAACAAATAAATAAATAAATTGAATAAACATTCGAATGTAGTCGTTTTGTATGCAGTACTACATTTCAAGAGTTGCATCAGTCTATCAAGAGCGTGCCCTCCCATCCCTTCAAAATGACACACATACTACATGGCATACTCATCGTATTCAGAGACTCATAGAAAAATAATCGCTGAGCATTCGATAATTTAGTGAATTATAGATATAGATACGGATTCTTCTTTGTTTGCTATTTTTCCCAGGAATCCAAAACAAACGACAAGAATACTATATATACGAGTATTTGTATAAATCTATAAAAAAAACAACAGCAAAAAATAATCAATCCCAATAAAATCTTGAGAGGACAGCAGCATATGCAATAGATACAAATGCAATTATTCGTAATAATTGCACCACTCCATCCAACAACAGTGTTTGCAATCATGTTGGACAAAAATTCTCATCGCGATTCTATGAATAGAGTGCCACAACGACAATCGTCAAGTTGCATGAGTTTTCCGTCCACCTGTAGGGGTAGCCCCTTAGAAGGAGTTCTACTCGTATCTCCTCTAGAACTACGACAACTCGTACGACCGTATGACTACAGATACAACTACTCGTATATCCCACCGACTAAAGTAAGTAAATCGTTTAGTGTTTTCTCGTGCACTTGTATAATCGTATCGAGTGAGTTGCGGATTTATGCGTGCGCTAGCTTCTGTAACGCGATTCGTTTCGAAGGCGCGACATATGGCGGCGGAACGCACCTACAGCCCCCAGAGATATTTATACCTTAGCAATCGGTATCCAGTACGTTGCTTTAAAGGTGGGAACATTTAGTAAGGATTGCCTTTTGCTACTGCTCTAGTTAACACGTTTCTGGGTATAGAAAAAATAAATACAAAAAAATTCCCTCGTTAGATTGATTTTTTGTTCGCTTTGTTTGTTGTTATTCTCAGTTATTGCTCCCAGTTGGAAATATCTCAACTGAAAAGAGCTGCAACTCTTTCGTCTAATTAATTAGAACCGTCTGCTGCAGTTCCTTCTAGTCTGAGATACTCGTATACATCTATCCATACTCATCTATAGATACACGAAATACGAATATTTCTTAAAAGGTAGCTGACCTGAAATAGGGATAGAAGCTTTAGAAAAGCCTAAAATAAGATACACATGCTGCGCAGAGAACTACAAAAAGTAAAACTTTCTCAAATGCAGTTACTCGTACTTTAAATGCATTTAAAGATCTTACATCATCGATCTTGTCTAATTACTATGCATATATCAGTTCGTGTTTTGATTAATGCAACGCTAATTGATGACTTATTGGTGTTTGGTTAGATCGATTGTAGGGAGGCACTTTGCAGTCTTAGATGGATAGTGGTGGATGGTGTGCAGACAGGCATTAGGAAGTTCTAATTGAAGCGATGAGTGATGGCTACGAAAGGATGGATACACTGCAAATACTGTGTAAATTGAAAACTGTGAAGTAAAGGAGATGAATTCAAACGCATTACGTATATGTAGATTTATGAGTATCATAAATCAAACCAAAGAAAAGTAGACATTAGTAAGCCGTGAAATCTTCAAAGTACACACTCAAAATCTTTAAAAGAGACAAATGGATATAAGAAAGTAAACAAGGATTAGAAACCACAGGAACCTAGGGCCAGCCCATTGGGTAGACGCTCTAAAATGTAAAAGATAATGTTTATGCAAATCTTTAGTCTTTTATTCTGCAATTTATTTGGTAGTATAGGGTTTTCTACTAACGACTTGACAACTTTTTTTTCAAATAAAAGGCAAACTATTTGAGATATTTCAAAAACTTTATTATTGGCTTGAAGTACAATCAAAACATTTATGAATGGAACTCGACTTCGTTCATATGGCCACCGCGGGCACGTTTACAGCAGTCAATTCGTTGGACATACTTTTTAACGACTCGGCCACACATTTCGGCCGAAACGGCCGCTATTTCGCGTTGAATGTTGGCTCTGAGCTCTTCCAACGTCGTCGGCGTGTTGGCATAAACTAATGACTTAACGTAGCCCCACAGAAAATAGTCAAGCGGCGTTAAATCGCACGAACGAGGCGGCCAATCGACTGGCCCATGTTTTAAGATAACACGCTCACCATACTTACTCTTCAATAAATCGATTGTAGTGTGTGCTGTGTTGCTTGTGGCACCATCCTATTGAAACCACATGTCGTCTAAGTCCATATCTTCCAATTCGGGCCAAAAATAATCGGTGATCATGGCGCGATAACGCTGACCATTTAAAGTAAAAAATATGGCCCAACAACGCCGCCGGCATGTAAACCGCACCAAACAGTTATTTTTTGTGGATGAAGTGGTGATATACCAATAAGGTATATTTTGCTTATTGACGAACCCATTGAGCCAAAAAGGAGCTTCGTCATTGAAGATGACTGCGACTCCGAATATTTGTAGAAAATTTTTATAACTTGCAGACGCTGATCGTTAGTGTACTTCACCATGATGAAAATGTTGAGTTTACTGAATAAATCGACAGTGACAGTCTGATGATTAGTGAAAGAGTGCGTTCACAAATTAAATTCAAAGTTGTTAAGTTCCTATTGGAAAACCCTATATATATATAAGCGTTTTGAACTGTACACTAATATATATATTTTTTAAAAGAAGAATTAATCATTTTCTATTCAAAAAAGTTGAGTGATCGTGCTTACTACACACAACCCGAACGAAGCATCAACATAATTCTATAGCTGCCACCAAAATGAAAGGCTTTCTGCCACTCCAACAGCTTACAAATACAACTAAAGCACTATCCAGTAAATATTCTTCATTTTGTGGTTCCCAGGGAAGTATCTTTTTCCTAAAAGCCTTTTCTTTTGACTCACTTCTATGCATATTTTTAGTTTAATTACGACACATACTGGCCGATTTAATACAAAACCAGCTGGTCATAAGTGAAAAAAAATTTTACTATTAAATCCAAATAACGAGAAACAACAAAAAATCCTTTAGTTCCGTTACTTTAGCATAAAGCTTTTAGAGCGCGCGACGGCTGTATAAAAGTGTATTCCCGTCGATTTAATATAAATTTCATATTTGTAGTAATAATTTAATATATTATTAGTAGGTACGAGAAAGCTTGGTCGTCCGAAACCTATCCTGGTAGGATTTGTGTCACAGGGGGTTTTAGTCCCTCTCTGAGACGGGTCTCAATACTCATGCAGTTAATGTATAAATTTATCTTCGTCGTATTGTTTTAGAAATAAAACAATGAAAAAATGGTCTGCCGTATAATATCTTGGTATGGGGTATGGGCTATCCAAAAATGGGGTACTTTTACCTATCGATTTAATGAGTAAAATTTATATCAAAATACAGGTAAGACCTTTCTGTATTTTATTGTATTGGTCTGCCAATTTATTCGGAGAAGTGAAATAATCAAGCTGTGTTTAATATTTTATAAAGTATGTAAGTATATTGAGTATTTGTACTCAAAGCAAATATAATATTCAAGTCTTTTAAAATTATTTTTTATTTTATTGAAAATACGTATCACCTTGATCAAAAAGTTCCCGGCGCTCCCATTGTTCCGATTTGATATCTGTTTTTTTTTTTTTTTTTTTTTTTTTTTTTTGTTAAGTTGGTACATTTGTTTTTGACATTCCCTCTAAATCTTAGCGTCATAACTTGACATTTGCAAAAGTTACGTAGGCAAGAGTACATCTATTTTTGTGTGTGTTGCCAATTTTTTACAATTTTAGAAATTGATTTAAATTTGCAACAACGAACTTGTATTAAATTTTGCGTAGAAAACGGATTTAATGGTGTACGAACGTTGGAAATGTTGGAAAAGTATTTCGGTAACGATTCTCTAAAGAAAACGGTCGTTTACCAGTGGCACGAGCGGTTCAAAAGTGATCGTGAGTTAATCGATGGCAGACCATCGACATCGAAAACCGACGAAAACATTGATGAAGTAAAAGAAATGTTGGTCAATAACTGCAAATTAACCTTTAGTGAGATAGCGAAGGACTTGAACGTTGCCTATGGATCTGTCCAAGACATTTTGGTTAATGATTTAGGTTTCCGTCCGTTGTGTAGCAGCAAAGTTGGTGCCTAAAGACCTCAATTTTAAGCAAAAAATAGACCGTGTTGACGTCGCAAAAGAGATGATTTGCGAGGCTGAATCCGATCCCACATTCATCAAAAGGATCATTACTTTAGACGAGACGTGGGCTTATGAGTACGACACGCAATCTAGACATCAGGCAAGTGAATGGCGTTCACCAAATGAGCCGAGACCAAAAAAAAACCACGTCGTTTTCATTAAAAAAAAGAAGGCAATGCTCACGGTTTTCATGGATTACAACGGTGTAGTGCATCATAAATTTTTGGCAGAAGGCCAGACAGTAAAAAAAAAAAATAGTATTATTTGGGCGTTATGAGACGTTTGCGTGAAGCAATTCGCCGAAAGAGACCAAAATTGTGGGCAGAAAACTCGTGGATTCGATATTCGATATTCGTAATTTTTTGACGAAAAATGCAACAAATACCATTCAACAACCACCGAATTGACCTGGTTTGGCTCCCTGTGACTTATTTCTGTTCAATCAAGGTAAAAAACCACTACGGGGAACGCGTTTCAGCAGCCGGAAAAATCGTAGAATGCACTGATGGGCATACCGAAAACCGAATATAAAAAATGTTTCGAGGATTGGATCAAGCGCTGGCATAAGTGTGTTGCAGTCGATTACTTTGAAGAGGACAATATAGATTTAGATGAATAAACTTGTATTTCTAATTTTCTGAATAAATCAAGGTGGTATATCTCATAAATTGTTGTCATTGTTGTCATTGTTGTCATGCCTAAGAGACTGAATGGAAGTTAAAAGTGTATCGTACTGCTACGTCCACGTCGTTGTTTCTTAGTTATGCTAAACGCAGTATGTAAAAACAAATGACAAGCCTACGAGCAATACGACTGAGCAATGAAAATCAGGAATTATCATTTGAAAAATCAAAAGTGACCTTCGTTTGACCTTGAAAATGGGGCTCATTGACTCGTTGTCACCATATTATGTCCCCTTCAGAACCTTGTGACTTTTGCCTGAAACATTTTTCGCGATATCGTGTATTTTTTGAGTAATTTGGATGTCTCAAGTTAAAAAACTCATCCATTATAATATATATAAATATTGTATAATGTCAAATTTATTTATACTTTCTGTATATCTTGAATGAAAGAAATGTTAGCAAGCAAAACAACTTAAATATTATAATTATTTACGGTCATTTTAAATGAGCTGTACATTCTTTATAAAATATTAAACACGGAAAACTTGATTTCACTTCTCCGAATAGATTTGGTTGGCCAGAAAAAAACCACCAAGACATGACTTGGCAGACCAACAGAATAAAATACAGAAAGGTCTTACCTGTGCTTTGATATAAATTTTACTCATTAAATTGATAGGTAAAAGTACCCCATTTTAGTTACCGCTATTTTTGGTTGGCCTACGCCCCACACTAAGATATCATACGGCAGACCATTTTTACTTTGTTTTATTTCTAAAAACAATACGACATACATAAATTAATGCATTAACTGCATGAATATTTAGATCCGTCTCAGAGAGGGACTACCAAAAAATACCCTCTGACACAAATTCTACCAGGATAGGTTTCGGACGACCAGGCTTTCTCGTACCTAATAATAAACTTTTACTATAAATATGAAATTTACTTTAAATCGATGGATATAAACTTTTATACGGCCGCCGCCCGGACTATTTGCTCACTCTCGTTAGTGACTTTCGCACGTTAACAGATTTTTGAAAAGTGTTATAGTGAAATAAAAGTAAGATAATTGTTTGTAGCAAAGATGTCGGAGTATGCTGTTGGTAAATATTTTTAAATTCAAAGAATTTTTATTAAAGAATAAGTAAGGCTCTGTCACTATGAACTAGATGTGGTGGTGCATTTTTTGTTGTAGTGACGAGCAATTTATTTATTTTTTTTTTATTTCTTGGTCCATAACAAAAAAGTGCGATAAAGTGACACTGTGAAACTTTTTTCAGTTGAAGATTGGATTATTACCTTCGAAAAGATGCTTAATTAAAGTGCCGAAACTCAGCGCAACATTCTTTTTTCTTCTCCTACAGGTATCAATGCGCCCTTTTCAGGGCGACCATTCCCTTTAACTCAAACAGTGTTTTTGTTTATTCAGAGTGAAAATCTTTTAAAAGTCATCAGTTACGGTTTGTGTTAGTGCTGTTTTGCAGTACGTATAGCAATGTCAAAAAAGTTTACCACCGTTCTTGATGAAGTTGCTTATAACAAATGCCTCGAACACAGTAAAACTTTTGTATCACACCTTTTCAAAAAATATTAAAAAAAAAAAAAAAAAAAAAAAGCCACCAGAACGATTTTTAAAAGCTGAAGAGTTTTAGCTTCAAAAAGGGAGAGGCCAAACTCGTAAAAACGGTTGTAGAGTGTTTTTCGAAACTCCGAATACGATGAAGCCATATACGGTTTTCTAATAACGACTTGACAACTTTTTTTTTAAATAAAAGGCAAATCATTTGAGATATTTCAAGAACTTTATTATTGGCTTGAAGTACAATCAAAACATTTATGAATGGAACTCGACTCCGTTCATATGGCCACCGCGGGCACGTTTACATCGGTTGATTGGTTGGACTCAATTTTCAACGACTTGGCCACACATTTCGGCCGAAACGGCCGCTGTTTCCCGTTCAATGTTGGCTCTGAGCTCTTCCAACGTCGTCGTCGTCTTGTTGGCATAAACCAATGACTTAAGGTAGCCCCACAGAAATAATCAAGCGGCGTTAAATCGCACGAACGAGGCGGCCAATCGACTGGCCCATGTTTTAAGATAACACGCTCACCATACTTACTCTTCAATAAATCGATTGTAGCGTGTGCTGTGTGGCTAGTGGCACCATCCTGTTGAAACCACATGTCGTCCAAGTCCATATCTTCCAATTTGGGCCAAAAATAATCTTTGATCATGGCGCGATAACGCTGACATTTACAGTAACGTGCGATCGTTAATCGTCGACGAAAAAATATGGCCCAACAACTGCGCCGACATGTAAACCGCACCAAACAGTTATTTTTTGTCGATGAAGTGATGATTCATGAAGCACATGTGGGTTTTCACCCGATCAATAACGCATATTTTGCTTATTGACGAACCCATTGAGCCAAAAATGAGCTTCGTCACCGAAGATGATTTTGCGACGAAATTCATTATCTTGGCGCATCTTCTCCAGAACCCAATCGGAGAACGTACGTAGCTTCAAATGGTCCATCGGCTTCAATTCTTGAGTCAGCTTGATCTTGTTTGGGTGTAAACCAAGATCCTTACCCAAAATACGCCATAATGTGGTCTGAGCGATGCCCAATTCTTGAGAACGCCATGGAATTAACTGATTTGGATCGTTTGACCAACCCGTTGTCTCACTGACACAGCAACATCTCACAACGAATATGTGGACTCAAACTTTTGCACTAAACTTGTTATTGCCTGTCTACTAGGGCGAGAATTACGGTCGAAAATTTGAGTTAACGCTCTTAAAGTTGCAGTCACCGAATCCGAATATCTGTAAAAAAATTGTATAATCTGCAGACTTTGCTCGTTAGTGTACTTTACTATGATGAAAATGTTGAGTTTACTGAATAAATTGACAGTGACAGTTTGATGATTAGTGAAAGAGTGCGTTCACAAATTAAATTCAAAGTTGTCAAGTCCCTATTCGAAAACCCTATATTACAATATACCCGAAGAAGCTCTAGCCTTTATAACCGATTTGAAATCGACAAGACATCAGTATAAGCAACTTCAAAAAAGCACAAAAGAATCTATCTGAAGTATCTATTTAGCCTACGATACTATTTCAGAAATAAAACAAAAGTGCTATCCAACAAGTAATTTTTTGACTATAACCGAAACCTTATAGTTATATATTAGTATGTTCGTGGAAATGGGTCTCTGATGGTAGTGAAGGGCACTTGCGTTATAAGAAAACTTTTTGGTAAATCCTGAGGCAAGCGATACTGATATTGTGCTAACATGCATAGTAAATTTAGAAATAAGTAAAGTCGGTTCTGGACTAAAAATATCTAGATAAATTCAAGAACATCTTCTCCAAGATACTGCCGTCCAGTACGTTTCGAATTCGCAACGGAAAATATTGAGACAATAACAAGAGAGTTCAACCGTATAAAAGCCGAAATAAATCATCTAGAAGCCACAAGGGTAACATTTAACGACAAAACTGTTTAGCTAATCACAAGAAGTTAAAAATAGAAAAAAAATTATTACAAAATGAACTAAGATCTGAATTAGGAATCTCAGTAGGTTTTCCCCAACGGGGTGGAGAAAATACCAATGACTGCAATACGACCCGAAATGATTTGAAGGATCCAGCTAAAACTGCTGACATAATAGGCTTAGACCTGAAGCCGGTAGAACGTTTTTCAATTGTTTAAAAGACATTAACTTCAGGTTTGAAAATTAATAATAATAAATTTCGTACTTACGGTTTGGACACAGCAAAATTATTTGTTTCCAAATATTGTATAATTGTTACAAAATGCCTGTAATTGTCCACAAAATTCTGTTGGACAGTGCTGACACAATGAAAAGATTTACAATCCCTATCGGGCAGCTTTCGGAAGATGGCTAAGAAGTCTGTCAAAAAGATAACAAAATTTTTCGAAGCGCGTTTTCAGGAAAATTGTCCTGAATCGTAACAAATACTGATGTGCTAAATACCATGTTCATAACTTTTGATAAGCGAACTGCGACAACTACCAACCGGACAACATGAGATGCCATCCCCTGAAGTCATGGAAATGATTTTAATTTGATCAATAAAACACACTTCCAATCCAACATAATAAAAAAATTAAATCCGAATTAAGTCCAGATAAGTCGACCACTGTGCGGCGCACATCTCAGTAATGTAATTCCCAATTTTGAGCGGTGTTTGTTGTCTACATAGTGAACGCTATCCATATTTTGTCTATTTCGTGGAGCATAATGGAGCTCTGATCATGTGATCAGAGACATTAGCCAGAATGTCAAAAGGGCTTCAAACGAACCAACGGTAGGCTGAATTCGCTTCGAATTGCGAGGTATGTTTAAAAAGTAAGGTGACTTCTGAAATTACGTACATTCGATTATCGATTTTTGTGTTTGTACACATGTCACCAACATATGTTAACAGTTTCAAGTACAATATATAGCTTACATTGTTTTTGACAGATCAAAAGGTTAGACGTGTTTTGGTGTGCTCGACGATTTTCAATTATTATAAAAAAAAAGAGCAACGAACCCAATCATCCCAATGGAAGTACACATAATAGCCAAGACCAAAAAAGCACGCCAAGTTCGACACAAATGTCAAAGTTTTGATCACTGTTTTTTTCGGTTGCCGTGGCGTAGTGGATCAGGAGTTTTTACCTCAAGACCGTACGGTCAATAAACAGTATTGCCTTGAAGTTATGCGCCGTTTGCGAGAAGCAATACAAAAAAAACCTTCGGAATTGTGGACAAACAATTTATAGCTTTTGCATCACGAAAATTGCTCAAAAACAACACGACAATCATGCCTCTGCCATCATATTGAACAGAAACTGAAGAGACATATGAAAGGACGGAGATTTGCAACAACTGAGGAAATAAAAACGGCATCGCTGGAGGAGTTATAGGTTATACCAAAAAGTGCTTCGAGTGTTGGAAATAATATGTTTTTTTACTTCACTTTTTGAACACGTTTTGTAATGCCTCAGACGGTTACTGTGTTCAGTGAGGCCGTTTAACCCCAACCACTAAGTTTAATCCACAAAATTAACAATTCCTAAACGTTAAGAGCGAAATAGGTAGGAAGAGTTCGGCAAAGATACGAAAATAACGCAATCGTCAAAATACTGTGTACTGAACTGCTTGTACCTACTCAGGCATAACAAGAAAGGATTCTTGACGTTCAAAATATTGGTCAATTTTCAATTGGAGTGACTTGGATTTTTGTGTCGACTGATACCTAGTTATGGTGCAAATTCAGCCTTTTTAGTTTGCGTAGTCATACGAGTACTTTCAGCATCAGCTCTGTGACCAACTGTTTATCCTTTTAAATAAGGTTTAAGCGTATCAGGCCAATCCTATATATCTACATATACGAAGATAGGTATTTATACAATGTGTACATACTTACTAGCCATACAAAAATTTGTACAGCTTCGAAGCGTGTCGACTTTACCAAAATTTTGGCAAACAATTAATAAAT
Organism: Volucella inanis; assembly: GCA_907269105.1. Classification (NCBI taxonomy): domain Eukaryota; kingdom Metazoa; phylum Arthropoda; class Insecta; order Diptera; family Syrphidae; genus Volucella; species Volucella inanis. Next base: position 23,573,110 of record OU026157.1, read on the forward strand.
TTGGCGACAAACTGCCAGCCAAGGTCAATACAAATCACTGGATCGTATGATTAATTTTTTATATAAAAAAAATTATAAAAAAAAAAAAATGGCAAAGTATTTACCCGTCTTTCGGTATTTTTGCCCGAATACCAAAAAACATCGTATGCACTTCCGTCGAAATCGCAGATATGAAACCGAATATATCTATGGACTGCCACCTTAAGCTAACCTTTAAGTTGATTGATTGGTCAATTTTGAACAGAATATATAAGACTCTGTCTCGTCAACAATGATAAGTCCAAAAAGAGATTAATAAGCAGTAGGCATGGGGCTAGACCGGGGTACCCATATTATAACGTCTTGACGCCGTATTTTTGTAAAATAATTTTGGCGACAATATTCTTTTTTTTTTTTTTTTTATGTTATTCTATTATTCTATTTCGTAGTCTTCTATTTTTGTCATATCGCATTTGTTTTGTTGTAGTTGCTGTTATAAAATAAAATAAATTACGTAGCTTATAAACAAATTGAAATCAATTCGATTAACTGCCCCGCGCCTTCAATCAAAACATGTACACCACTCACGCTATGTACTTTCCCATTAATCTCCCTAGCCACCACCCTTTCACTGACACTACTACGACGCCTAACGTCAGGCCTCAAGATACGAATATAAGCAGAATGATTGCTGCTCGTGCCGATAGCAGCACGAGGCAAAACAATGCGCGAAATTTGTTCAACTGCAATCTAATTACTTTATACACTAATCTTAACAATTTGTTTACTTATATCTCGAGCAAATTGCGTATGTTTTGAGGATGTACGCTCATAACTAGACCACTCGAGACTTTTCTCGTCTATAGATGGGCCTAGATAGGGCTAGGAAGCTATGGAACGGGATACACGGTACTCCCGTAAACTTGAAATAAAAATTCCAAAGTTTAAAGCTCTCATTCTCACAGATCCAACGGAATGAGAGAGTGAGGTCTACAATTGGAATGGTATGAGTGGGGCAGATTCTATGATGTACGACTACTCGTACGGATACCAGTTGAGAGGACGATTAGATAGACAATGATGAAAATAGTGATGATGATGATGACGACGATGCTATGTCAGTCATTCTATGAATGTGCTCGAGCCAGAGGCGCCACAGTTGTGCCTCGAATTGTATATTGTTGGGCAATAGAATCTCAACAGTAATTGGCGCCTATCACAATTTTGCAAAAACATTTTATAACGATCGCATTTACAGTACACCGTATTAAAAATAGAGTCACTGTGCTTTTTTTTCCGAATATATTTTGTAAACAGATCTGTGAGCAATAGATCTATTTAAAATTTGTATCTTGAGCTGAAATCGATTGTATATGGTACTAGATTCGGTTAACTTATATTCAATCACGATGGCCATTAGTAATTGGTCATACAACGCTCTAAATTCTGGATAGAAGGAAGCCTATCTGGCTTTTAAAAACCAGATTATATTTGATAATTTGTACCTACAGACGTCAGAATTTCGAATATATTGAACAGACTCTTATGGAACGTCGCCTTTTCTGTCCCCACATGGATCCATTTAAACCATTTTCGTTTTACTGTTCTGTGGTTCTCTAGATATCGTTTCATTTGTCCGAGTGTTCCTAATTTTATGACGTGGTACTGTATATTAATAAAGACTACACTTATCAATCTGGTTAACAATATTTTATTAAATAAGGAAGCTTTCGGTGCAGTTCCAGTAGCTCATTCATCAGTAACAGTAATTATAAATAAACATAATTAACTGAGAGTTATGACAGCAAATTGGCAATTGAATTGCAGAGACAGAAAGATGAATTCGCTGTAATGTATCGCATTCGTATATATATTACCTATAATTTACTCGTTTCAATGATTGGGGGGGGTTGATTAAGTGGCGTCTGGGGTGGTTACAGCCGTGTATATTGACATTCTAGTAAGCACCTGATGTTCTCACTCAAAAGTGTCAATGGTTTCCGTTTTGATTTATGACTCGGGGAAGGCTTTTCTGGCGGATAACTACGAATGTGCACTTGAATACGAATTGTTATGGCTTTTCGTATTAAATCTGTAAATACACACATACTTGTATCTGTAATGAATAAAAATAGATACAGGCTGTAGCAGTCGTAATTGCAAATTGACATCATCTTATTGAGCTAATGGATGCTAAAACCAGGTCAACTGTCAATATGCATATTATGTAGTGGGCTAAAACATGTCAATATAAATCCAGATAATCCCACTGAATAAAAATTTGATTTAAAAGAGAAGTGCTCAGAAGGTGTCTAATAAATGCAAATGGTAAAATTTATGTTGAAATTATGATAACTCATTGAAAGGAGGTGTTCTCTGTCTTTTTTTCTTTAACTGAACCTAACCATGAATCAGGATCGGAGTACTAGATTAACAGATAGCGTATTGATTCTAATCAATTCTTATATTCTAAACATATACATATATGGAGAGGCGAAGATTGTTTTAAATTAAAGACGCCTGCCATGGGAACTAATACTCATAGGAGTAGTCTCGCTCAATTCAGGGTTGAGAATTCTCTTCGAATTGCATAAAGATTGATGTATTGGGCCCGCTCATATGTATGTACTTGATAAACAATGTGGATCTGCGGAGGAGATAGTGTAAAAATTTTATAAGAAATGATTGCCATTCCATGTTCAGATACGTAAAACTCGCATGCCGATTGATAAATGAATCAATTCTAGTGACGACATAGTGTTGATGCAACATTCAGATGCAGATCATTGCCGAGTCTCTTCCTTCAATAACTTGTTCGACTTGTTATTTGTTCAATTAGAAGAATCTACGGTTTTTTGTTGAACGCAAATGGTTATAACACATGGGCTGAAAAGTCCGTTTTATAGTAAAACAAAAATTTTTTGCAAATTTCAACTTTATTTATCAATATAGTTGCCTTCGAGGGCGATACACTGATTGAAACGATTTTTCAATCTTTCGATACCAGTTTTGTAGTACGATTTCTGTTTAGCCTCAAAATAGGCCGCTGTTTCGGCGATTACATTTCATCGGTCTTAAATCTCTTTCCGGCGAGCATTTTTTTGAGGTCTGCGAACAGCAGAATTCGTAGGCGAATTCATTCAATTTTGCCATCGTTTTCATCGACTTGTGACACGGTGCATTGTCTTGATTAAACAGCACTTTCTTTTTCTTCAAATGCGGCCGTTTTTCTACGATTTCGTCCTTCAAACGCTCTAACAACTCAATGTAATAGTCGCTGTTGATAGTCTGCCCCTTTTGGATATAGTCGATGAAAATTATTCCATGTGTATCCCAAAATACGGATGCCATAACATTGCCAGCCGACTGTTGAGTTTTTGGTCGTTTTGGACGAGGTTCGTCACCTGCTCGCCACTCAGCTGACTGCCGACTTGACTCTGGTGTGAAGTGATGGAGCTTTATTGCGATTGAACAGCTTTAAACACTCCACTAAATCATCAACACGTTGTTGTTTTTGGTCGACTGTGAGCAAACGTGGCACCCACTTTGAACAGAGCTTTCGCATGTCCAAATATTCGTGTATGATATATCCAACACGCTCTTTTGATATCTTCAGAGCCTCAGCTATCTCGATCAACTTCACTTTACGGTCATTCATAATCATTTTGTGGACTTTTTTGATGTTTTCATCTGAAACAGCCTCTTTTCGACGTCCACTGCGTGCATCATCTTCGGTACTTAATTTAAATTACATTAAGTTTTTCAATCCACTTGCGAATGGTTCCTTCGGCTTGTGCAGAGTCCGGGTAACACTTATCAAGCCATTTCTTTGCATCGGCTGCATTTTTTCCCATCAAAAAGCAATGATAAATCAACACACGAAATTGCTTTGAATCCATTTTTTTTTTTTTTCACAATAACAAAAGTTGCTTCACTCACAACGCTATATCTCGAGAACTAATCGTCCTACAGCTGTCAAATTTATACATGTATCTTTTGAAGGTTGGTACTAACTAATTCAAGTGGTGCCCTCTCTTAGAAACGGACTTTTCAGCCCATGCATTGTAATAAGTGATTTTTTTATTTTCAGAAAGTCTGCAATTGTCTGCCGGACAGATAGTGATGAGATGATTTTTTTTTTTTTTGTGTTTTTTGGTGTATTGTCTGGGAATCAAACCCAAACCTCCAGGGATCTGCCGATGAACTTAACCACTGAGGAAGCTAACCACCCATGGTTGCATATTCTTTAATAATCATCATATTAACTAGATCGCTAAGAGAAAACGAAATCCTCATTTAACCGTATTAGCATTGAGCGCCTAGTATCTAACATACTTCCGTATAATCAATACTGCACGACATTAATGGTAAACATAAAAAAATATATATCTAAATAGGCTACTTAGCAACAAATTATGCATTATCTTCATACTTGGTGACCGCTGCTTATTTAGGGTTAGAAGGAAAGCCCTCAAGTAACCAAAAAGACTTTATAAAGGGTTGGTCATCTGTTGATTTATTTTTAAAAAGGCTATAAAATTACACCAATATTTTTGAGGGATTGTTACTTTTTTGAAAAGAATAAATGTTCCAATTAGTAATGGAATATTTTTTCATTCAAATGACTGCTACGTCTTGCTAGACCATTCTGTCAACGCAATTTTTTAATACATTTTCGATGGTCTCGGTCCTTATTTAACCAATAGTCTGACGAATATTATTTTTGAGTGGCTGAATCGTCTCTGGACGACACTTCACCAAAACGACTAATTACACGATTTTCGAACTTTTATTTTTATTTTTCTGTCGGAACAGAGCTATAAGACAAAGAATTAGTACATTGTACTTTTTATAAATTCCTTTTAATGAAATCTTTCAGTCTTACGAAGAAAGATGAGTAAGCACTTCAATGATAAGGTGCCAGTTACAGCACCCACCACGTCAACGCCGAGTACCTACAACCTGATTCGAGCGTAAGACGGTCCATTCACAGAGATAGTGTATCGCATTCTTGTCTTCAGGTAGGGGCCTGAAAAACTCTAATCTGAACATTGCCTGGCAAGCTTATCGGCGATTTCATTTCCCGTGATCCTATTGTGACCTGTGACCTAGACAAGGGTCACTGAACTTAGCCTTTCGAATGCGTTCAATTATCTCTTGCATTCTTGTACTAGGCTGTCGCTAGAGATGCAAGTGCTTCGCCCACTTCACCGGTTCTTCGCAATAAAGTTCGCTGCCATTAGGATTTAGTAAATCTCCGCTTGGAAGACAATGCAAGTTTTGCTAACGTGAAGTGAAATTCAACGTTGTCATCCTCCAGAAAGACACCAGCGCAACATCCTATATTGCTTTGAAAAGTCGATTTCATATATTTTTCGCAACAAAAGCTCTGGTGTCATTGCATCGGACGGCATGTCCATAAGACTAGAGGCATAAGATAGCCAGTGCGCAAAGTCATCAAACGGAAGGTGGCTTTAAGAGTGCAGCTTATGATATTAATATCAAGTTGAGGGAGATTCGTCAATGCGTCTAGAACGAAATCAAGAGTGCTGGGGAAAGCCCAAACGCATCCGAGACAAACCGTTCTTTAGAGTGGTAAAAGCAGCAATCACGTATTTTCGAGAGAGTTTATTACACCAGAAAACCGACTCATAGGATATAATTGACCATATCATTGCCGTGTAGATCTAAAGAACCCCTCTCGATTTTTGAACTTAGCATTCAGCAAATAGATTGTTGGGCTGCTTATGTGGCACGTAGCCCCATCTTGTTAGAACCATAACTCGCCCAGGTTCAAATCCTCAATTTATGGCCATAAAAATCATAACAAGCCTCTGTATCGCTCTTTATTGACCGTAACGTTTATTTCATTGTCGTCTTGGAAGAAAAATGAGCCAAAAATGTAGTCAAAAAAAAAAAAAAATCACACCAAACAGTCACACATTCAGGTTGCATTGGCTCTCTATGACAACGTGTGGATTTCCCGAGCCTGAAATATGTCAATTTTGCTTGTTTACCCGCTGAGAAGGCGACTTCAAAAGGTGATTTTTTAAGCAAGACTGTCCTCAACTTCGAGCTGCTTTAAAGCCCAAACAGAGAAGCGATAACAAAGCGGGTGGTCATTTTGCTTCAATTTCTGAGTCAGTTGGACTTTGTAAGAGAATAATCGGAGATCTTTATGCAAAATTCACTTTAAGCTAGTGCGACTGATGTTCAGTTGCTGAGATCTTTAGCGCATTAAGGTTCTCGAGTTTAGCCGCACACTACCGACATCACCTGCAATATTATCGGTTGATAGCACAGAAGGGCGCAACTAGCCTACACCAGCAGAAGTTGGTGCATCATTTCGACCGAAATTTATTTTCTTCACTTTGGAAGTAACTTTGCAATATTTCCCAACGTTGAACAAGCGCAAATCGATTCATTCCGTACCGCGAAAGTGTAATATAAGTTTCCGTAAATTATTTAAACAGTGTCAATAACATATGATTAAAAAAGAAACCAACAGATTGCTCACTCTTTATTACAAACTGATCGGTCTTGCTTTAAAATTCTGAAGCTTCGAGCTGTACATCTGGAGAGGTTTAGTCAGTTATCCACCCGGGAGAGTGTAGCGGCATCTACTAAAAAAGAATTTCAAGCCATTTAACCGATAGAGTGTTCACGATTACTTTAATGTAATTAAATTCGTGCGGTTTGCTAAGAGATGGCGTAACTTGTATTATTCCATTGGAACATGCGTTGGAAAGCTACTGTCATTTCAGTATATGTTATTCATTTGAAGCGTAAACAACAATAATTTTTTTTCACTCAAATATTTCGAACTTTGTGCCTGAGAAAGTGTTTTTGCGGGGAGATCTTCTTCATTAATTTAATATGAAGAAAACTGCTACCGAAAGTCATCGTATTTTGATGGAAGTTTATGGTGAACATGCGCTAGCTGAGCGAACGTGCCAAAAGTGGTTTGCACGATTAAAAAGTGGTGATTTTGGCTTGGAAGACGATGAACGTCCTGAAGAACTGGAAGCATTACTCTATGAAGATTGTTGCCAAACAAAAGAACAGCTCGCAGAATCTTTGGGTGCCACTAAAGCAGCCATTTCAAAACGTTTAAAAGCAGCTGGATATATTCAAAACCAAGAAAATTGGGTTTCACGTGAACTCAAGCCGAGAGACGTCGAAAGGCGGTTTTGCATGTCCGAAATTCTGCTGGAACGCCACAAAAGGAAGTCATTTTTGCATCGGATTGTTACTGGTGATGAAATATGGATCCATTACGACAACCCCAAGCGCCAAAAATCATATGTGAAACCCGGCCAACCAGCCATATGATGCTCTGTATTTGGTGGGATCAGATGGGTGTGCTGTATTATGAGCTGCTAAAACCGGTTGAAACCATCAATGGACAACGCTACCGAACACAATTAATCCGTTTGAAGAGAGCAGTATCTGAAAAACGCCCGGAATATGCGACCAGACACGAGGCAATAATTTTCCATCATGACAACGCTCGGCCCCACGTTGCTATTCCGGTTAAGAACTATTTCGAAAACAGTGGATGGGAAGTCTTACCCCACCCACCTTATAGCCCAGACCTTGCCCCTTCTGACTACCATTTGTTCCGGTCGATGCAGAACGCTCTCACTGAAATACGGTTCACATCAGAGCAGAATATCAAAAATTGGCTTGATTCATTCTTGGCTGCCAAGCCGGCGCAGTTCTTTTGGGATGGGATCCACAAATTGCCAGAAAGATAGGAAAAAGTCATAGCGTCAGATGGGCATTACTTTGAATAATACTATTGTACATGTTTTTCTTAAGTAAACGTTCAAATTTTGAAAAAAAAAAAAATATATATACGCCAAGTAATAATAAAAAAGATTTGCCTTGTTAATTTAATCCGTAATCCGATTGACGACCGTACTTCGAAGAGTATGTGATCCACACTGACTGCTCAACTTCGGTCCATTTGTCTGTGGTTCGACGTTGCACTTTTTCATAGGTTGAGAGGGTTACTCTTCCAATTTCCGATACAATACCTCAAATGCTATCGTGTGTGCTGTAGCTATAGTTTTTCTCATATCTTTTTTGCACAGTCCAACTCGAGACCCACTTTATCGGTTTGGCTATTGCTTATGGGTTTTGCCCAGGCTTAAAGACATTTCTTTTGTTTATTTCTGCATTACCAAGAGTACATCTATCTCTGTGTGTGTTGTCGATTTTTTACAATTTTAGAAATGAAATTAAATGTGCAACAACGAACTTGAGTAAAAAACGGATTTAATGGTGTGCTAACGTTGGAAAAAGTGGAAAAGTGTTTCGGCAACGATTCTCTAAAGAAAACGGTCGTTTACCAGTGACACGAGCGGTTCAAAAGCGGTCGTGAGTCGATCGAAGATGGTGAACGCAGTGGCAGACCATCGACATCGAAAACCGACGAAAACATTGATGAAGTAAAAGAAATGCTGGTCAATAACCGCAAATTAACCATCAGAGAGATAGCGGAGGACTTGAGCATTGCCTATGGATCCGTCCAAGACATTTTGGTTAATGATTTAGGTTTCCGTCCGTCGTGTAGCAGCAAAGTTGGTGCCAAAAGATCTCAATTTCATGCAAAAAAGAGACCGTGTTGACGTTGCAAAAAAGATGATTTGCGAGGCTGAATCCGATCCCACATTCCTCAAAAGGATCATTACTGGAGATGACACGTGGGCTTATGAGTACGACAAGCAATGCAGACATCAGACAAGTGAATGGCGTTCACCAAATGAGCCGAGACCAAAAAAAAAAAAAAACCATGTATGTATAAATCTAGTGGCTAGAAGACAATCATGATATATTATCTATTCCCACCGTTGTCTTCGTTCTCATGGCATAAGTCATTAGCCTTATTTCACTAGTTTTATTTGTGGATTGTCACCATACTAAACTACCGTAGGTTAATATGGGTCTGAGGATAATCGTGTACATCCATAGAATAGTCTTGGGGTTAGGTCGTTCATTGTTTTTTTTTTTTTTTTTAGACAGTCAGCGACATTGAAATTTAATTTCAACCCAGTTTACTATCTATCTAGCACGATACCTAGGTATTTAGCATTGTTGAATAGTCGAAGGGTTCGAAGATTGTGGCATTATCTTTTCATGTGTGAATAGCATAAGCTCTGTTTTTGTGGGTAAGTTTCCAGCACACAGAGCTTGACCCATTGTCCAAGGATTCTAAGGTCATAGCTTAGAATTTCACTGATCGTGGGGAGAAATTTGCCAGTGGCCATAATAACCAGATCATGCGCGTATATAGTGGCTTTTATTCCCTCCCTTTTTACAATAGATTTAGGATATTTTGTTAACAACTAGGGTCTACTGAAGAGATGATAGCATTCCTTCTTGAGGAGTGTCTTTTGAGGTGGTGACCCTCAATATCGTGTTACCTAGTGTTCCATTAATGTCCCTGTTGCAGAGCATACAGCAATTTATTAGGTTCGTTAATGCAGAATGAACGCTCGCATTTCTTAAATTTCTACTTATAGCGGGAATGCTGACATTATTGAAGGCTCTTTCAATGTCAAGGAAGAACGCTAATGTGTGCTTTTTGTCGTAAAGATTTTTCAATCGTGCTAACAACTTCATGTGGGGCCGTTTCCGTGCCTTTACCTTTTGTATATGTATATGTATATGAGGTTGTCTTCTGTGTTTTTAAATTGAATGATGTTAAGCTTATGGGCCTGAGGTTTTTTGGATGGGTATGGCTGGGCCTACTTCCTTTGGTAATACTACCTTTACTTCCCTGCAGCGTTTTGGCACATCTCTATACTTGATGCTACTGTTAAATAGTCTTCTTAGGAACGTTACCACAGCCTAATTCCTTTTTTGAAGCATGATTGGTATGATTCCGTCCAGTCCAGGGTATTTGTAAGCGGAGAAAGAGTCGGTGGCCAGCTTATTTTGTTATTGGTATCGCCTTTTAGATTTTATATTGGTTAGGGAAAAATATGTCTATGTCTATCCCTGATGGTGGAATACGAGCGCATCCGGCAAAGTGGGTTTCTACCAAGAGTCGCAAAGCTTCGGCTCTAATTTGTAGTCAAATCTATATTGTAATAGTTGACAACCGGTTCGTTATTGCTTAGACGAAACGAGCCGTGTGTACCGGTCCTTATCGCCGTCTGTATGCGTTCGATAATCTCTATGTCGTTAAGGAATTCATTAAGTAGTTCACCTACATATGTCACTTAAATGTATGGATTTACACTTTTAAATTAGCACTTACCTATAATGTTCTATAAGGGCTCTTGATCTGCTATGTTTTCAGCAACGAAATGGTAGTGGAGAGTAAGACAGTGACAGAGTCTGCCCAGGTTCTTATGTGTCCATAAGTTCCACCTTAGTTTTGAATCTCAGATATGATCTATAGTCTACACATATGTATGTATTTTCACTTTATTTCCTTAAATTGTGTATTTCTGCTACACAAAGAAGATACCCTTTGTAATTGTATCTTTTTGTATGATATAATCCAAACAGTTTTATTCAATGATGTACCTATTTCTAAACAAAAAATTACTTTCTTTTCAGGTAAGTTCTTACGGAATCATTGTGCCTTTATGACGAAACATCCATCATAAGCATTCGTATGTAAGTGAAATAAAAAAAAAAAAAATATATGTATATATATATATATAAACGAACATACATATGTTTATCTGTACGAGTGTAGGAGTGTTTGAAAATCTCGTCAATCACCAAAAATCTTTTTGTTTATCCTGTGGCTATTTGAGAGCCGACTTGAAAGTACAATTCATCTTTTCTACCCATAAAATGGAACACATACAAATCATTTCTCCCAACATATGGCTCGTTTAGAGGAGAAGGTGTGAAAAATGGGCCATTTTGTCGAATGATTCCTAATTGTCATCTCTATTGAAACCTATCCCAGAATCTATCCATTTCTACAGATATATTACTCGTTTACAACAGTACTTTTTTGTTTATTCTATTAATGTACGAGTGTCACCCACCCATAGGTCTTCACAAAACCAGGATGAAGAAAATGAAATACGAGAACTTAAATTTGTTCCTCTTGTTTGAAGATAAATTTTTATTTTCTGTTTGGATTTGGATAGACATTAATTCCAGGTCATGCGGGACACAATTCTATAGAACTATTGATGACCATTTCTATTCTAACAAAACAACGTACATATGTATAAAGATCCTCAGATACTCGTAACATACAAGCACAATAGTGATCTATGCTGAATACTCGTATTGTCCATTTCTTTAAGGTACATCTGTCCGGGTTTGGTGTGTCCAGGAAATTTATTACCAACATGCTATGGCACACAGGAAATTTTTATTCCCAATTCTACTTCTCTCGCCCATAACAACAAAATGTTTTTTCCATTTTTTCAGGTCACATTTGGAAATAAGAATAAATCTGGAAAATTGTATCTTTCACTCTTGATGTTGGGCTTGGTTTGGCATTTGGCTATTCTTTGGTAGCGACGTTGAATTGCCTCAATGTCTGGGATGGAAGACTTCTTCTTCTTGTCTTGTTGTGTTTGTAATTTTTTTATTCGTATTTCAAAAATTTTATGAAATGAAGAATAAAAAAAACATCCTAAATGAATTTTTATTTTTCAAAAAAAAAAAAAAAAAAATCTAAACAAACCATGTGAAGAACATATTCTGGTGCTCGGTGTCGGAGTGTCAGAAAATGATCATCTTCACTAAGTCGAGGGAAATCCTCTGGATGAGTTGATGGAAGAGAGTTAGGCAAAGGGGGAATACCTGCTCAGCGGGATGCTGTCTTCTGGTTAACACGTGTGCCCATCTTTCTTCACTGTATCTCCTATCTTTTAGATTCTCTCTCTGGATGCATGCACTTCACTGTTTTTTTTTTTTTTTTTTTTTTATCTAAATCGGTTTTCTTGGGATTTGCCTGTGTTAAGCCATTTGCCTTTGCCGTTGGTTTTTGCTTTGCCTTTACGTTTGCATTTAGGTAAACTGGGAGAGATCCAAGGCAAAGATGCAAATAAAACTCAGAATGCATCACCGTCATGTGTGGAGATGCCTGTAGGCTGTTATTTTGTGTAGCCTTGTGATGTTAGATATTCGTACGCTGGAGGAAGTGCAATTTCCTCTTAAAAAGAAAAAAAACCAAATACAAAATTTCTTAAACCCTGGTGTGGTTGATCATACTGATCTTTCTGGATGACTTGATGCGAGTGTTAGTCGTTTTGTTCGGCGGCAGCGGTGGTGGAAGTAAATGTGTTTAGCCTCTTGATATAGAAATGTTTTGATAACTGCAATTAAGAAGACCTAATTCGTTGTCGACTCGAACTTATTTTTAATCGAAAACACTTTGCTAAAGAGTGGATGAATGAAATGTGGTGACTAAGTAGGATGAATCGACCAAAGCAATGTAATCATGTGTGATCAATTGGAATAGTGTTGTTCGGAAAATAAACAGATACAATTTCGCAATAGAAGATCTCATTAGAGATATTTAGACTGCACTTTGATGCTAGCGAGTACATTTCCTTTTTACAAGTTATTTAGTCTTCTTTGATGGTATACTTTCCTTTGATATACGAATACGAGTATGTACCAATATGGCTCGTGAGTTCTGATGAAATGATAGCAAATACGTTTTCATGTTTACCATGTTTTGAACGGGTTGTGCTTCAGCCTGGCCATATGCGTTTGTACAACTGAGCTTTGAAAATCAAGTAATCAATCACTGGAATCATCTGCGAAATAACTTAACATGAAAAACTTGTCGAAAGTGACTGTTAAGAGCTTATCCAGTCAACGATCAATTTTTATTTACCTCAAGTCGTATAATATTATAATGGTGATGATGATGATAATTCAAATACGTACAACATTTGAAATCATCAGACATAAATGGACTTCAAACTAGAATAGAACGATTAAGCAGTGTTCTCATTTAGCATGTTCATCCTTTGGGAGAATGACTCTGGGTTAACACAATCATTAACCAATTTATAGTAGCTAGAACTTTCCGGAGTCAACATGGACCTTATCTTAATAGCTTTGGTAACCCTAACAACTGGCTAACAGCAATGCTTTTCATCTTTTCTACAGCCTGTAACTTCTGACATAATTTGCAACTCATTGTTCAATATTACAGATGCCAAATTGGCAAGATCGTCACAGTATGATCCATTGGGTGGACCTTTGCCCATCCAATCAAAGAATGGGATCAGTTTGGTAGGCGATCTACAGATACATTGATCTGGTAAACTTACGGTTGCCTAATGGATACACTTATATTTAGTTTATCAGCAAAATCAGTAAGTTCAAATTTCAATTGTGATATTGTGTAGCCCAAGCTGATTGTACAATATAACCACAAAGTGGAATTGAAAATTTGATAAAGGTTGCACCATGCGGCGATACAACTATTACCTATATGGTATACTTAAAAATTATCTTCCTATCAAGCTATATAAGAAAGAAAAGTTACACAATCTCAACGATAAGCAGAATATGCAGCAAAGAAATTGAAGCGTTTTACCGTGATTGGTGCATTCCTAAATCATCGTGTTCAGAAAGTCGTAAACAAATAAAACGATTGGGTTTGATAAATGGAGAGAACATAAGAGTATTTGACACCAGGGTGGAGACCAGATCGCAAATGCCACCTTCAGCAATGGTAAATGCCACATTCTCTGACGAAAGTGGCACTTCACTGGTTTTCTTGGCCCCTGCCGTCTAGATTTACGCAATTTAGCAAAGCGAGTGCTGGAAAGAGCTTTGATGCCCTGGACACGTAAACAATGGGATGATACCATACACGTCAATGCAAGACTTTGCAACATGTCACAAGGGTAAGGTCAACCAAGGACGGCTGAAAGAAAAATATGTGTATTTAAGAACGTAAATTTTACGGTGTTGTCAATTGGTAATACTGTAATTGCCGCAGATTGCAGTTGTTCTCTCAGCAACTTTTTGATGTCTGAGGTCTTGAAGCAGTACTTAAGACCCGGCCATTTAAAGAATAGAAACTACGAATACCAAACCTCCGAGGTTGAAATCTTCTGCTATAAAGAAGTCTTCCACACGATTAATGGAAGAGACTAGGCTTTGGTCCACCCTCCACTGTTGCGTCAACTATAGTCACAGGTTATTTCGAAAGCTGTCGAGGGTACCTACTTAGCACAGAGATTCATATCGAACAACTTTACCCAGTAGTGAGACATAAAAGTATTTCAGGCAACGGATATATTTAAGTCACAAGAAGAAAGTCACTAAGTAAATAATTGACGGTGGAAGCTCATCACATGCTCCAAAATCATGTTACGCAGGAGGTAAAACACATGCATATATGATCCTACAAAGGGACCTTAGAAATCGTCTTTTGTGCATAAAACATTCTTGAGGCTATGCAATCAGGATAAGGATTTGAAGGATTTTTGATCACTGTTTAAAATTGACACGCTAAAATAATTCTTCAATGTCATGGCATAGTTAATCAAAATACCAGTCGGAAAACTTAACAAGTTCATGAGTACAAACCACCATACAAATTTGCTTCTTTTGGTAAGAACACGTACTTAGTTGCATCCATAACCAAGTCTTATACTAATTTTTGAACTTGATCTTCCATAGACAGCCAGTTTCTTGTTGATTTTGAAGACGTGCAGGCTTATTTCATTTATCATTATCAATTGTTTCGTTCAATTGCGTTGAAGAATCGAGTAATAGTAAATCTTACTGTAGTCCTGAAACGACGGTAAGAGGACGAAAGTAGGTTGAAGAAGTTATTTGCTTTGATATTCAAAAGTAGCAAGCGAGCCGTTTCTATGCCACATTCTCACGTGTTCTTACTGTCAATTTGTGTCTTTTATGAATTTTGCCGAGTATTTAAGCCCATCAACGAATTTAAGAAGTTGGTAGGTTGCTGAATTTAGTGCTTGAAATTTTGGAAAAGTCAGTTGCTATGAAGCAGATAAAACAAAATTGTGACATAAATGCTATTGGGTTCTTCGAAAAGTAATTTCGTATTTTCCCAACGGAGGACTTAATTGTATTTTTCCACAGCCAACTTCACACTTAAGCCGCATAATCATTATATTTTTTGACAGCTGATATAGAAAGGCTTGCTTGTGAAAAAGTTCAGTTGATTGTATGCAGTAGTTTTTGGTTGGTGGCCTTTCAAATGTGGAAAGTGAGAAGGTAAAATGCCGTTCAGGCAAGAAAAAAAATTATGTGATGTATATCCGAATTATATTGACAGAATGGTCAAAGCTGTCTTGCAAAATTTTGATCAGGCACGTTCTGGAAGGCAAGTTGATGCTGATGATGAGGACACATAATTGATGCAAACCGGTGATTAATAACTTGTGAGATTGCTGAGAGATTACGTTAATCGAATTCAACCGTTCATGATCATTTGAAACGCCTAGGTTTAATCTCAAAGAACGACATATGGGATCCTCATGCTCTTGATCCCTTTTTAAAGCGCATCATCACTGGGGACGTGAAATGGGTTCTTTACAACAATGTTAAACGCAAGAACTTCTAAAGCTGATATCATCAAAGAAAGGTGATACTATCTGTTTGGTGAGATTTCAAGGGTTTTTTGAGCTTCTACCGGACAACACAACGATAAATTCAGAAGTGTACTGTCATCAGCTGGGCAAATTGAATGATTTATTGTAGTTAAACAGAAAAGGGCAGAATTGATTAGTAGAAAAGGTGTACTGTTCCACCAAGACAATGTATACATACTTACATACACATGGGGGTGGCCGTGGTGTAGTGGTTTATGCATAGACTCCTCAAGCAGAGGGTCGTGAGTTCGAATCCCGTGCAAGGCAATTCTGTGAAAAAGTCTTTTCGTAGAATTTGCATGTAGTTATATGAAAATCCCGTCGGCGTCAACTCTGACATGAAGGCATAACACTGATGTTGGAGTGGTGGGCTAAATGTAACAAACTAACAACTAGCACCTACTTAAGACCCACTGTTTGAGGATGTACCAGCTCGTCCCGTCCAGTTTGACAACTACCTCTGGGAAAAATATCGAAACCTAATACACCTGAGTTTTAAACTACTACACCACCCGCCCGCACCCTGAAGAAAAAGCCAGTAAAAGGGTATTCATATCCCCTGGGTGCGCGCGCGGTATTATAAAAAAAAAAAAAATACAAGTTTGGTAACTCGCTAAAAGCTTTTACATCTTGGATGGGATCTACTGCCCAACTACACCCACCATATTTCCAGATCTGACACCTTATGATTATTATTTGTTCTGTTCTCTACACAGAATTTTTTAGACGGTGAAACCTTTACTTGAAATGTGGAGGTCAAAAATCACCTGGATCAGTTATTTGCCAGCAAAGAACAAATGTATTACGACCGTGGAATGCTACTGCTAGATAGATGCCAAAAGGTATTGTACCAGGATGGACAAATAAAATATTAATTCACTATAAGAAAATCGTGTTTCATTTTCACAAAAAAAAAACCAAATTACTTCCCGAGGAACCCAATATAAATAGGAACAGGGTAAACTTCCACAGTGTATTTCCGTTGAACCATCTTTAGTTGCAGTTCCAACTTTGTGCCAAACGATCTGTTGAAAAGGTATTCCTGTATTCCATACTCTTTCGAATCTAAATTATTTAGATGGAGCCTTAGTCCGGGATTGATATGATGACCCTCAACCAATAAACCTGTCCAGTATCTGGCTGATACTTGTTCCTTAATAAGTTGTGGGAGGTTAGAGGTCCTTTAACGAGACCCAATTCTTGAATTTTCTAGAACTATTAGACTATTACTGCATACCATATGCAGATATCCCTAGAAGATACCACATTTCAATTTAGCTAAGAAAATGCTAAAAATTTGCCGTCAAATACGATGTGAAGTCAACTACAATGTAAAGGAGATAAAGAGTGTGTATTGTTCGGAGAAAACTCTGCCCTTCATTACTTAATTCGTTTTGTCACCATGAGTTTATATGTGAATAGATCCTTTCATTTGCATTTAAATCCGTTCTGTCATTGAAATTGCTCTCAAATGTAGTAAAAGGCATTGTCTGATAAATGTTTCGGTCGATATTCTTTTTTGATTCAAGGATAAACGAGTGGACTGTTTTAGACTCCAGCAGTACCAACCACCATCAGCTTATCATAGGTGTCCAGGTCTAGATACAAATATGCTACATGTAGCAGTGGGGTAGATCTCAAAAGGGCGTTAATGTGTGATACAAGCTGTACCTTACCTTTGCACAGCGACACTTAGTATCATTGTTAAATTACTGTCGCTATTTTGATCGCCAGCTGCTCCAACAACTCGTTGACTTCTCCTATTTCAAAGATGCGGTTCCTCCACCGGTACAGTCAACAAATTAGTTTTCTCACTTCAATCATAAGTATAAGAGTATCTAGTGAATATTCCAGTCAAAGGCAATTTCGATTTCACACGTTTTCGAGCAGCCTTTTCTTTATTCCATGTGGACTGTTTGTTTTTTATTGTTTCTTTTCTTTATTGTATCCTTCCAGCCAATACTCGAATTGAATAGAAGTAAACGTAGTCCTCCGCCATCTACAGCTGTTAACGAATTGCCTAACAAATGTTCATGCATGAAAACAGCATCAGACAAGTCCCAGTAGGGGGTAAAGTGTCCCTGTTCGCTCAGGCGTTTTATCTAATTTTACAAACCACTAAAAGATTGCGGCATTGCTAGTTTCAAAATGATCATGTGTCTGTTAACTCATTCTCATTTTCAAGGTCAACATATTGAGAATCATTAGAGAAAAAATTTAAACTTTCCTTTGTGGAAAAAATTCTATTTTCCAATTGTCGGTTCAATGCAATGGATGACCTTTGAAATTTGTAATTATTCGGATGCAGCAGTAACGGCAGCTACAGAAATTGATGCAATTATATCTCAACGATCGCTTTGAGTTATAGTAAAACTATCCCATGGAACAATTGTGTAGTTTTTAGTTTGCACTTTGAGTGTAAGTGAAGTTGTGTTCGGTGAATAGGTGCAAACTATCGGTAAATGTCGATCTATGTTTTTGTTTCACTTTAGATAGATGTCACATGCAGTTTTTTTCCGCTCGCTATTGAAAAGTTTAACTGGAGCGTGAAAAGCACTTTGCATGTGCCAATGTGCCATTGTGCCGTACCATACACAACGGTGCGATTAATTGGAGCGGCGTTTTTTTCTCTGCCACATCTAATTGATTTCTAGGGAAATGGTTTTATTGAGCGGTTATTAATCGATATCTACATCGATTACCCCAGTTTTAAGTATACGAATGCGAATACGAAAACGAATACGAATACGAATAGGAACGGGTACTGTTTATTGGCTATAAAAGGCGAGGTGTTATCTGCCATGAGTAATGAAGTTGCAAAACAGTTCTCCTTCTCTTGTTGAATTTTCCAGAAACTTTGTGTTTACTTTCTTAAAAAAAAGAAAAAGAAAAAAAAAACTTAAAGTTAAAAGACTGCCGACAGAGAAGTGTTGGATAAAGGTAGAGGAGGAATACATTTACTTTCTGACAAGGACCACCAATTTCTGCGTGGCATTTTAAAACGTGTGTTATTCCGTTGACGGATGTACATATATATTTGTTGACAACCTTTAAGTCTCTTGTTTTGACAAGATGTTGAACTCGATCTTAACTTTTAAAAAGGCGTTCTGCTAATTTATTTGGGATTTCTGATTTTCAATTTTCAAGTGTACCAAGTATACCAATGTCATTGCAATTAATTGGACATACATTGGAACGTTTTGAAAACTCGCATCAATCTCCAAACTACATCCAGGTTTTCTCTACGTCTTGATGCTCATCTTTTACTGTTTTGAAATATTTACGTCGTACAAGGGTTATTATTGAACCACACTTGACAGAATCGGCAATATGAATGACCAGGATAAAGATTAAAGACAGTAAGTTTGGAAACATTCTATATCTGCTTTCGTTGACATATTCAACGAACTTTAAGCGAAGAGGATCATGAAACAAAAACTATGATTCCAAGCTTTTACTAGGCAATAGAAATATCCCTGATACGATCTACAGCTAATTGTTGTACAATAAGGGATTAAATTAAGAATTAAGAACAATAGCAAACTCTTATGACCTGTCGGAAACGACTGAACCTTGAAAAGATGAAGTTCAATAAGTTCTGCGGTTCTTTTTCTTTTAAATAGTGTTTATCTTTTCGGAGAATCTCTGGGTATACCGTTATGATATTTTAGTTGTTTATACCAATTATTCTTTACATTGTTAAGAGAATTTGTTTTCATCGGATGTGTTTTAAGTGCTCAATATTTTATTATTATAAATGGAGGATAAGAAAGTCCATTTTCGGCATACTTTGCTTTTTTTTCTTGAAAAAAAAAAAAAAAAAAAAAGGTGACAAAGCGACAGAGGTGCAACGGGGGGTGTGTGGATTAGCGTAAGCGCTGATATTTGTCACCGTTGGTTTAACCGCTTTCGTTTAGGAAATACAGATCTTGCTGATGCTGTTCGCTCTGGACGTCAACCCACCACAGACAACAGGCTGTGCTGGAGTTACCGTTGACAGGCATTCAATGACACGGGAGATCGCTCGGCGGTTTAACATCGCCAATACAGTCATTTCGTAGAGACTGAAAAGGCTTAGAATGTCGAGAACGGTGGATGCTAGGGTTTATCACGAACTCAGTGAAAGTAACATTATGGATCGCATAGTGGTCGGTTAGTCTTTGTTGAAATAGAACTCGGTTCAGACTTTCCTGAAAAGAATGATTACGGGAGACGAAAAATGGGTGGTTCACAACAGCATTCGGCGTAAGAACTCATTGTGCAGTCGATAAACAAAATTCGCATCCCAAAAAGGTCATTTTTAAGCATTTGGTGGGACTGACGAGGTGTTCTTTATTTCGAGTTGCTTCCACGCAATGAGACAATAGATGCCATTAAATATTGCTCTCAGTTTGATACTTTGAAGAAGACAGTGAAAGAAAAATGGGCAGAGTTGGCGAACAGGAAGGCCGTTGTTTTCCATCATGACAACGGCAGGCCACATACACCATTAGCTTTAGTGACGAAACAATAGCTGAATTCATTTGGCAGGGAAGTTGTGCAGCAATCACCGAACTATCTAGACATCCAAACGGAGAAATTCAGTAAAGAGGTTTGACGTTGAATGGTTTCAATCGGGCACAACCGACAGAACTTTTGCCAATCGGGTATCTCTTAGGTTTTCGTAAACGCCCTGCGTTTGTTCTTAAGGATCAGTAGTATCAATGCCAGAATGTCGTGAGAAATGTCGCAACTGATTGCCTAACAAAACCAATGATTGAATGAAAAGTGCAGGCAGCCAACCACATGCCGGCCAAACACCGCTGTTAAGCATGAATGAATCATCCAATTTATTCGAGTAATTCCACCCGACCAACTGGGTGACTTTGTTATATTGGTTTAGCACCAAGCTCATGTCCATTTGATCAGATAAAAGTTTGCCCGGTGTAATCTCAGAGCCATGTATAGCTTTGGTGCCAAACGCATTAGATTATGGAGAATGCTCGTTGCTCTGTAAGAGTTGGAAGCAACCTCATCGATAGATATCAAAAATGGTTATCAAAAAGTGGTGCGTTTTAGCGTGATTTCTTTGACATTAACTTGCGAAAGTTGTGCAAAACTCGTAGCTCAACATTATAATTTTTCAAAATTCTGTACAACTACCTGCATACGCTGATGTATTGAAATATTGAAACCGAAGCGAAGAAAATGAGTTTCGTTGTAAATGAGGGTAGAATAACGAAAAGATAACATCAACAAACAAAAGGTTACAATGAGCAGCTACAACTCTGTGGTTATTTGAGACTTCGCCTTACTTGACCCTTAACCCTGCTGATGACACCTCGTCAAAAAACACTTAGGAGATGAAACTCAATCGTTCAGAAAGCAACGGCCTGAATTTCATTGTGGCCGAATTATGGTTGAAAGTAGTAATGCAATGTCACAAATCTTAAAATGTAAATGCCCATATGCACGCTATTTTTCTGTTGGATTTCAGGCAATAGACTATACGAGACGTATGTAAAACGCAGAATTAGCTAAGCTAAATCAGCGAAAATTTAGCTCTTAGACGAGGTCAATTCAATGGCTAATAGAGATTTGGAACCTTTGCAATATATATTTAACCCAAGGGAACTGCTTTTTTTTTTTGTTCGGAGGAGGAAGCATGATAACTGTACGTCATGCATGGGCCCCTATGAGACTCTGACCCACTAAACCTAACTTTCGCCTAATCATCATCCTTGTTCCTTGCGTAGGGAAGTAGCTTTAAGCTGGAAATCAAGGACTTGCTTGTCCAAGTATTTATCTTGTCATATTATAATCTCCTTCCCCTCTTTGTCGCTTTTTGTTCCTAGGGAGACGCCGTTTGTGTTTGGTTGCTCTCCCTGATTGCATGAAGTTCCTTTATGATTATCGCTGCAATCTATTTCGCAGCATCCAATATTGCGGTCGATGTTAACATATGGTTCACAATGTTCTCGAGAGTTATCTTGTAAGCGGGCCTATCGTCGATCATCTAGATATCTGATCTCCAGTTTTGACTTTATATTATGATCTCCTACCCTGATGGTGATTGTTTTTCTTTTCTTGTGACTGATTACTAGTACTGCTTCTACTTTATATTAGGCGAGCTCTAACCCGACCACTACCATCCACCGTATCACTTTTTGTTCTCAATGTCTTCTATTTCTTCCACATGTTTTGCAGCTACAACAATTGCAATCTCATCAGCAAAGCCTATGATTTTTGCCTCGTTTGGGATTTCAAGAATTAGAACGAAGTCAGAATGTTCTACAAGATGGAACATAGCACCGACCCTTGTGGTACTATTTGAATTAGGAACCTTGGCGCCATAATTGCTCTAAAGGAGTACATTATACTCGTACTTTCCCAGTTTGCAGAATGGTACTCATTTTTGATGCCCAGTGTTATTACAGCACCATATTTATTTGCATCTCCTCTCCTTCTCCTGCCCTGAATAGCTTCTTTCAAGATTGTATTATGGTTACCCTCCGTATAGCATCTATTGTAGAACAAGCTTTTCGAAATTCATATTGATAGTTTGAGAGACTCCCGGGCTTCATTTTATCTATTGTGTCTATCAAGCATATGGGACGGTATGACGGTGGCTCATCTGTGGTTTTTTTCCCTTTAGGCAGCAGCACCAGACCTTGTTTTTTTTCCATTGGTCTGGAAAAACCTTGTTATACGAGTACATTTCCACAAATGGTTCTGTGTTTGTTTTGATTGCGAGCTCTAGGGTCTTATTTGGTATGCCATCAAATCCAGGTGAGTTATTATCATCGAGTCGTCAGCATGCGTTCAGGAGTTCCATTTTCGTGACGGCTGCGATCTTCTGTATTTCCTGAGGTGCTTCTGTGCGCTCCGATAGTTGTTTGCAGTGGAAATAATCCCGTTACTATTTTTTTTGTATTACGAGAGGGCGTGCTTACTCGCAGGGTTATTTTAAGCTGTTGCTTTTGCTTCTCCGGGTGGCTAATTTCAGATCCATGCGCCTATTTTCGTATTGCACCTGTGGATCCTGATGAGAGGACAACCATCTGGTTCGCTATAATAGTCTCTTCGGTCTATGATACTTGCAGCGTAGTTCTGCTATCTCTAGATTCCACCAGTATACTGGTGATCGGCGATTCGTTGACGTCCTGTTGACCATAGGTGCGTCGCAAGCCCTTGTTACTTTTCCAGTTACTGACTCCCTACTCTAACTTGGAATCTCTCGCTAGGGAACTCGTAACAAAGGTGATATCAATGGAATCTACGTAATTTCTGCTAAATGTGTGCTCTCTTCCCGTATTAAGCAATATTACGTCTCGTGACAATACAGCTTCTTGTATCTTCTATTGAATCGAGTGCTGGCCCATGCACTAAATTCTTCAGCTTTACGGCCTACGACCTCTAGCATCATCCACGGTCCAATCCAACATAGGTAAGAATTTCTCAAAGGTCCTATTTGGGGATGGATAAAAACTGTATTTTGAATTTTGCTCGAATGAAGCCTATTCCAGTTGTCACAATTTTTTCTTCAAAGCCGTAGTCTTTAAAGGCCCAGATAGCAGCTCCTTTTGAGTCATCAGCCACCTTAACCTTTCGTCGTGATTCTTATACTGCTCGCATAATACGGCAACATCTTTTTTCAACTCGTAAACGGCTTGTGTCAATAGGTCCTGTGCCACTTTGCTTTAAGTTTGGTTGCAGCGTTTTCATATTCTTCTTGTGGCTTTTGCAGCTTCTTGGTGTACAGGGCATACTGTTCGTCTTTGGACACATGGTCTTTCTTTCCACACTTGTCGCAATCACCACTTCCATCCAACATGTTTGTCACCGTATTCTGCATCCCGTCCATCCGACTTTTATTCTTCAAACCTCTGGAATTTATCGGGAGGCTAATGACTGCAGTTTGTGTTCATGCATAGACTATTCTCATAGATTTAACGCATGAGGCCCGCATTCCTCGCACTTCCTCGATCTGTTTGGACAGGGCTTGACACATCTCTTTCCTTGTAGTAACGTCACCTAGGTATTTGCCTTCAATGACCACCTCGTGCGTTATGGATCACAATTCCACCATTTACCCGATAACTTGTCCTACTTTACTCTGGTGATCATAAGTTTTTCCATCTGCTGCTTTCTTGAGCTGCAACAGTAACTCTCCCTTGGCCGTATTTCTTATGCTAACGTGACGACTATGCCAAATTGCAATGAACTGTGTCATTTTTTTTTTTTTGATGAGAACATACATGATGAGATTCGTTGCGCGAGTATATGGAGTCTGTAAGCTTGTGCACACCTATAGAAACGAATCCCTTCGCTACTGGCCTATACAAAGGCACACTGTTATTATCCTCCATACCAACACATACACACATACACACAATTTATTAGCAAGTCACTTAAATGCTTAAGATGCAAGATACTATTATGGCAGTCTCTCTGCCCTGGAATCTTTACTAATTTTTCTTTAAAAAAATAATTAAACCCTCACTATAACACCTTCAATTTCAAATGGATCTTTGGAACAAGAAAACAGACGAGTCTAAGGTGAGATAATCATAATTGAAAGAGCAAAGAGAAGAGGTGTTAAATCTAGAGCCCTGTTCAACTTCACAACCCGTTGAGTATCTTTTTTCTTTACACTTTTTACTTTTTGTAGTATTTTCTTCCATCTCGAATTAAAAGACTACAAAACATGTTATAATTTTCTAAAGGTGTTAATTGATAGCTACAGTCGCATCGAGATGATTTATTACTTGTAGTTTGTGTAGGACATTTCTTAACACCTCATATCTGTGAAGTTGGCGAAGTTGAATGTGCTCAGGTGAATTGGTGCCTCTCGGTGGTCGTCACTGGAACTGGACAATGAAATGGCTTGGTCATGGCGATAACAGCATTGATTAAAAGTTGGTTCTGATATTTTTTTTTTCTTTCTATCACAAATTGTATTACAAGTATAGAGGTACTTGTTTTCTGTAGATCAAGCTTTGCCTTGTGATACGAGTATCAACCAACACACTTTGAAAGAGTTCAGCACCAGCAGATTTACTGCCGTGATGAATTGATTTTGTTGAAAGAAAAAAGCTCACCAGTGGTGATTGAATGGGTTATTAGCAATAAACAGGATTCAAAAGATTTATTACTAATTTTACTGCTTTTGAGAATTGTGAAAATTGCTGAAAGCAATCAGAGTCCCTTTCAACAGCAATAAAGATTGATGAACTTTTTTTTTACAAATGATACGGATATCACATTAAATCGAAATGAAGTGATTTTGATATATCTTAAGCAATCGTAAATGAAGAAAGCAATTGCCTTGGTTTGGGGTTCAAAACATATCAGTTTTGGAGTTAATCGTTATCCATTTGATAGAAAAGCCACAAGTAATCATATAAAGAGATCTACATTCAAACGTACGCACACAGCGTTATTTTACTAACAAGTAGCTTCTTTGATAATTGCTTCTTCTAGTTGGTAGGATTCCACCAACAGCTCCTTCCATTTGGTATGGTCTTGCGCTAATCGCCTTCAGCTGCGAACACAGAGTTCACTATGCACTTTTCCCCATTTAAAGGGAGGTCTGAATTTACCGCGTTATCCTATCCCTTCGATATGCATTCGAAAATATTCTGGATTGGTGGTGTCCATTCGCTAAGCTGTCCTAGTCATTCTGGCCGACGAATTCTGGTTTTTCGGGTAAGGCCAAAATCCTTGCGAATCCTATGCAGTTCATTGCTATATTTACCTCTTCGTGTTTCGTGTATGCAGACGGGCATGAAGGGTATGCTCGGCCGCCAAATTTATGCTTTCATATTATATGGTATAGTAGGAATGGGACTATAAGAGTGTTATACTGTGTTTTTTTCGTTGAAGGACTTATGTCTCAGGTGCCAACACCGATTGGCAAAAGTAATTCTTCTCTGGACATCAACGGTTGTGTTGTTCTTTGTATTTACGGCCGACTACAGGTAGACAAGATATCAATCTATTGACGAGTTCCCCGAATCGTTGTTAATGGGTGTCCTATCCTCTTGAATAAACCTTGTTTCCCCTTTATTTACCGCTAAGCCCATTCAACCAAATGACCGCAAACGCCCCAGTGACAAAATTCATTCATTCATTCCTATAATGTCAAAACGGTCAGCGAATGTTAGTTAGAATGAAAGTTACAGACTTTAGAAATATTGTGTAAAGTGGCCTATAAGTTTGGCACAGTTCTTTCAAGTTTCATGAGAGTGCGTCATCTGATCGAATTCCTTTTTTGACAACAAATGACTCGGTGATGTCATTACCAAACTCTATGGAGCAGCTAGCCTACTTTAAAGTTATCCTACGTGGTGAGATGGGTTTGGTATGGCTTATGGATGATTACTTTAAAATCTATCCTATGCAACGATGGTAAATTTATCTTGCCTTAAATCATCTAAAGTTTTAAGCGATCGTAAAATTCGGTAAATATTCCTCTCTAGTTGACTCAGTGTAGAGGGTCGAACATCTTGAAGATAGGACAGAAGATGTTGAAATTTCTTGCTCTGGACTTACCTTCATTCTACCCTTCTTATCCCTGTTGCTTTAAACAATTCGGTAAAGTGTCCGTGTGCTTCAGCTTTTGGTATTTAATAGAGATACATAGGTTAGCCAAATTTGTTCACTTCACTCTTTCTTCCAATCGTGTTTCGGTAATGGCTTGCTTATAGTGTTCTGTTCTTGATCTTGGCAGCAGAAAACTTCTTAAGAGATTATGGAGACTCGATCAGAAAAGGCTCTGGCAATCTTGCGATTGTATATATTATTAATATATTTATTTATTTATTTATTTATTTATTTACGACAAGGTAGAAACAAGTCTGAGTCGATGTTAGCTCCTCAATATCTTCTGAAATGCAGGATGATAGAGTTTTTGTAGCTGTATCTTGTGTCTATCAAATCGATCAGGTCCATAGTCTATGTCCTTTTCTAGATTATGTTTTCCAAATATGCCCTCTTCTTTGAAATCCGCAAGGATCTTAACACTCTGCTTAAGGCTTTGCTTAAAAGTCTCTTCAGAGAGCTTGTTGATGTGATTTGTCGTATTTTGCCTCTGTGGTAACTTGAGCTCATATCAGATTTATGTTCGCAAATTAAATCTTGATGGGGATTGCATCATTCTTGCCTAAGTCTTTCTTTGATGACAAGTCCACATCCTAATGGGCGCTTCTTCAACTCTTTATAGCCATAGTAGATGTCATTGTACTTATTGTACGGCAGTGTTATTTGTTTTGTAGCGGTCTGTAAGGATCCGAACATTTCACGTATATAGACGAAAGCTCTTGTCTGTCTTTCGTTTGCTGTGGTTCGCATTAGGAACTTTGTCCATTTCCGAGGACACAACCCATAATCTGGAAAGCGAGATCATTCAGAGGGTAATGCAAGGAACTACTTGGTATGTATCTCTAGATTCGAAAAATCTTAGCATGACCTCGAAGTAGCTCAGGTTGCTCGATTTTGAATTCCATGATCCTCCATCGCGTATCGTATCATATCGTAATTATTCTGGATCATATCTTTGCATATAAATTTACTAAGCGAGTGCACCCTTTCATTTGTCTGACCGCACAAATGACCCATCGAACTAGTTAATAGTAGTTATCTCAATCGACTCTCCTCGTCCTCTTTTAATCTTGGCTTTTATGGTAATTTCTAATTTGACAAAACAATTTGTTATCCGTCTAAAGCTACTTGATCGTAAAAAAGGATATTTGGAGCCAGAAAAAGTTCAAACGGCATTATGTACTTGCCGAACTCTGCTGGTTTATTGAGAGATAGATAACACGAATCGTTGATTTTATTTAGAGCCAGAGGAGTACAGGGAGTGCATCAATATTTACCATATTGATTTTATTGAGTAGGGATTGGCTAAATATAGGTCTTGAGGTTGATCTTGCGATTTTTCGATTGGTATGCTGAATCCAGGGTCTACCTATTCACAAATAAATTTCTAATCGCCAATCCTAAATAAACTGACGAAACTGTGTGGGAATACACTACAGATAATGGTTCTTGTTTTCTTACGTTTTTTATGGTGATAGTCAAACTGACTATCATTTTAAAGACTTCATTCCATGCTCACGAGTAACCTAACTCTGGTTCGAATATCTGATTTATGGCACAAATAGTCCTACTCAAATTTAAGACTAGAAAGGTCGTCCAGTGAACTTCTAATCCTTTGCCATTCCACTTTTGCACTTCTCCAGTTTATCATAAAATAGCTCATGATCATAAAGAAAGTGTTCACATCCGCTTGGAAAAAATATCCGTTCTTATATAATGAAATATGAGCATACAAATGCGACTGTTGCCTTTCACAATAACACCAGGATTTTTCTACATTTCTCTGCCGACTAAGACTTCGGCTATACATAGATAGTTTTGAGTACTTCAAAGGACGTCTTATTCTCAAATATGTGAGTTGTACTAAGACTCCTTAATGATATTCATCAGTGCATTTCATGCAGAGCAAGGTGTGCTAATCGAACCTAAGCCAATCTATTGAAAGTATTTAAAATTTGTATGTGAAAAATTAATGACGACAAACCTTATAGAACAGTCATTTGGTAGTTTTACCTGGAAAGTTTTCCGGGAGTTTTGAAACTTGGTGATTTTATAGATTTCGATGTGCTCTTTCCGAATTTCAAATTTGACGTACCTTTGCCGCTCGCGCCGTCATTTTGAAAAAATGGCGCCTAAAACCAATTATTTGACAATATCTCCTTTCCTAGTCGGTAAAAACTTTTATATACAAAGTGAAATTAGAGAAAATTTCCTCCAATTTATGTAATAAACTTTTTTTTCTCGTAATATCAATAGTTTCGGCGTACGAACGCCGCAAAGTGTACTTCAACATGCGTTTTGGCAAAAACACTAATTTCCACACTAATTTCTACACCTTGAGGTAGTAGGCCCAATCCATATACAATTCACTTTTCCAAAATTGAGCGCATTCTCCTTTGCTTCGCTGTACTTGATGGACCAGGTGTTACGAGTTATTGTTTTGAGTACCGATCGAAACGTCACGGACCGAAATTTCTTCTACATCATTCGCGATTGGATTATCAGTTTCATCGCAATCCTCTTCAATCTCGATTTCATCATATAAAATAGTGTCCATTTTCCCTCTTCGCCGCTATCAACCACAACAATTTGTGCATTTAACATCCCATTTGGCATTTGCAAGAAATAAGTTTTAACAAACTTTCCGGAGCTGTGGGCTCGAGTGTGGTGACATAAATGAGCCCGTTCTTGTTTCTTTTCAATCCCCATTTTTCTGCACTTTGTTCATTCCCATATCACTGTTGACCTTGGAGATAGGTTCGGAACGAATGTTGTCGTCCTGCTGCTTCAGTTGGTGGTAAAGTACACTAACGAGCAACGTCTGCAAATTATAAAAATTTTCTACAGATATTCGGAGTCGGTGACTGCAACTTTTAGAGCGTTAACTCCAATTTTCGGTCGTGATTCTTGCCCTAGTAGACAGACAATAACAAGTTTAGTGCAAAAATTTGAGTCTACATATTCGTTGTGTGATGTTGCCGTGTCAGAGAGACAACGGGTTGGTCTAATTGTCGAAAATATCGCTGCAGTTCAGACGTCCGTAGCAAACGATCCAAAACAGTCAATTCCACGGCGTTCTCAAGAATTGGGCATCGCTCAGACCACATTATGGCGTATTTTGCGTAAGGATCTTGGTTTAAACCCATAAAAGATCAAGCTGATTCAAGAATTGAAGCCGATAGACCATTTGAAGTGACGTACGTTCTCCGATTGGGTTCTGGAGAAGATGCGCCAAGATAATGAATTTCGTCGCAAAATCAACTTCGGTGACAAGGCTCATTTTTGGCTCAATGGGTTCGTTAATAAGCAAAATATGCGTTATTGGTCGGGTGAAAACCCACATGTGCTTTATGAATCACCGCTTCATCCACAAAAAATAACTGTTTGGGGCGGTTTGCATGCCGGCGGCGCTATTGGGCCATATTTTTTCGTCGACGATAACGATCGTCACGTTACTGTATATGATCAGCGTTATTACCGATTATTTTTGGCCCGAATTTAAACATATGGACTTGGACGACATGTGGTTTCAACAGGATGGTGCCAAAAGCCACACAGCACACGCTACAATCGATTATTGAAGAGTAAGTATGGTGAGCGTGTTGTCTCAATGCATGGGCCAGTCGATTGGTCATTGGTTTATGCCATCACGCCGACGACGTTGGAAAAGCTCAGAGCCAACATTGAACGCAAAATAATGGCTGTTTCGGCCGAAATGTGTGGCCGAGTCGTTGAAAATTGGATTCAACAAATCGACCGCTGTAAACGTGCCCGCGGTGGCCATATGAACGAAGTCGAGTTTCATTCATAAATGTTTTGATTGTACTTCAAGCCAATAATAAAGTTTTTGAAATATCTCAAATGGTTTGCCTTTCATTTAAAAAGGAAGTTGTCAAGTCGTTATTAGAAAACCCTATATGTTTGAACGCGTAGAAAGAGCCGTCAAAAGAATAAAAAGATCTACATCTTCGCCAACAATTATTACGAAATCAAATGCCGATGAAACGCTTATTGCAGCAATTAACTTCTCATTATTGTAATGTTTGCGACATGCATCGTGAATAGATCGATCTCAGTCCCATCAAAATTTTATCCTTATTGTCTTTTCTTTAATGCTTACTTTACGAAAAATCTCCAATGCTTTTTCCTTCACTTTAATCACTTCACTTTCCTACAATGGATTATCACAAATAAAACACTTTACAACATTAGAAGCCATGGCTCTAAAATTGCAACCGACACTCCAAAACAATAGACGTGCACTCCAAAACAAGACTCAGATAAATACCATATGTATGTATGTTATTTCTATTGAGCTCTGCCAACACATGTTTCGTACAAAGGTGACGCATTACTTTATACCTGCGAAGGACAGGCATTCATTATCACGTCGGTCTTTTTGCGCACAGCTTAATATTTACAGTTAGTATGATAATTAGATTTAAGATAATTTTATAATTCACAAATGTAATCTGTTAAATCTGATGGGCAAAGACACGAAGTCGCAAAGTTGAAATTCAGAAAGAGCACATCGAAATCTATAAGATCACCAAGTTTCAAAACTCCCGAAAAACTTTCCAGATAACCCCTTTTTTTTAGCACCAAATGACTGGACTATTATATCTTCTCTGGAAAACCGAAAGCTCCTTGATAGGTTTTATTCAATGTGACATCATCAATCCAAACATATTTAACATCGTCGAAAAAATTATGGTGACACCTTTCAGCACTTGTTGAACCATACCCATCAGCTTCTTCTTTTTTGTGACACAAAAATCCTCAAAAAATAATAAAAGAGGATTGACCGAAGGTCCCTGATTCGGCATATTATGAAGAACTAGTTTATGAAAGACTTACCAAGTCTAAAACCAAACTGATAAGGCCCATTCAGTTCATAGATGTTTAACTTGTTGATGCATCAGATTAGCAGATCACGTTTAGGTTTAAGACGTTGGGAAAGCTGTGCTCCGACCATGTTTTTTAAAGTATCTTATGCGGCAAACTATAAGCTTACAGAAATTGTTTTCTTTACAGTCTGATTAATTTTCTCTCTATCGAAGTACAGTGTGTTTCATAAAAACGTGCGTTAAATTACTTTTTTTACTTTACTCACACACACATGTTTGTAGCCAAATTATGTTCTGCATTTACTTGCCATTTCGCGATTCGAAAGTGTTTTCTTAGTAACTTACCCAAGGGGGCCGCAAACAAGTATTAGGTTAACGATTCAAAACATCGCAGAGTGAAATGCTACAGAGACGTTAGATCGATCGTCCCAAGGTCCTGATGCGAATCCAATAGAAAATGTGTGGTCTTTATTGTAACAAATTTATTGAAAAAAAAAAAAAATACAGCCAAAATAAAAGAACTTGCGCGGGCCTGGAATCAAATTTGGAGAGGTCTTAGCTAAGAATATGTGCAAAAATTAAGTGAAAGTTGCACTTGACGATGCCAAGCAATTATAAATATTAATGGTGACTGGACTCTTCTAATACCGTATAATTGGACGATTCGTTTTGATATGTACTTCAATACTTGGATCAGTTTTCTGGTTTCAAAGACAATACTAGGTGGAGTGAAAAGTAACCGCCTTGACCGCCGGAATGCGCTGCTACTGCAAAAAAAGTTATGGTGTCCGTTCATATTTAGGCAGACATGCCAAATTTCAGTGCGATACTCTCTTTAATTTTGTTTTGACAGCTGATTGTTGTTGACGTGTTTGGCATCATGTTGAGTATGGACAAAAACGATTTTCGTTCTCTCATAAAACATTATTTTTTGAGAGGCAAAGCGGCGAAGGAAACAAAAGAAAAGTTAGGTAAATATTATGGGGCTAATGCTCCGTCAGATTACAGCGTCAAATATTGGTTTCGGGAGTTTCGTGGTGGCCGCAACACCACTACCGATCAAGTCCGCAGCGGCAGGCCCTCCGATACGGATACAGAGGACAATGTCAAAAAAAAAAAAAAAAAAAAAAATACATGAAATGGTGTTGACTGACCGGAAAAGGAAGGTGCGTAAACTAGCAGATATCACAAAGATTAGTACTGAGCGTACACGCACTCGTACAAAAAGTTATCCTGCCGCTTGGTGCCGCGCACCAAGTGCTGGTGCTGACCAAAAACACGAACGCGAGAACACTTCGAAAGAGTGTGTGGACTTGCTGATGCGGAATCGGGCGGACTTTTGGCGACGATTGGTTACTGTTGAACATTAGAGAACAAAATGAGTGCCCGGCAATGGACTGAAGCCCGCATGAGTGCTCCGAAGCGGCCGAGGGAGGATCGATGGGTTGGTAAGGTTATGGGATCGGTTTTCTGGGATTGTCATGGCATACTCTTCGTGGACTACCTCGAAAAAGGAAAAATCATCAACAGCGAGTATTACTGTGCATTATTGGAGAGAGTGAAGGCTGAAATCAATGACTTACGGCTCCAATTGCTGTCGCATTCACCGTATTCGCACCATTTGGCTCCCTTGGACTATTATCTCTTCCCAAACCTCAAAATATGGCTCATCAATAAAAAATTCAGCTTACGCGAGGAAATCATCGACGCCACGGAGGAGTATTTTGCAGACTTTCCGGAAAATTACTTTTCGGACAGGATCAAGAAGTTGGAAAATCGGTAGAATAAGTGTATCAAACTTTAAATAAAAAAAAAAAAACATTCATTTGGGATACTCTCATATCAAAGAATGTTACAAAAAAAACGTTATGAATTCTGTGAATGGTTTGACGTGGGGTCTTTCGGTTTCAGTTGTCTGCATATACCAAAATTAATTCAGGAGAGGACCATATTAAATAAATCGAAAACTAGTGATTTACATCCGATCGCTTGATAAACAGCAGCAAAAAGAGACTAGTTATAATTTTTTACTGCTATGCCCTTTAAAATTGAGGCATCAGCATTATTCCTTAACCCATTGACTGTCAGGCAAATTTAGAGCGTAATTTTTATTTTTATGGAAAAAATAGCACTACGTGATGATAACTCGTAGCTGGCGTCACTGAAGACGATTCCTGTCTTGCCCGCCACTTACAATAAAAATTGTTATAAACAAAGATATTTTCTTTTCGTTTCGTTTGATTTTACAAGCTTGTATCCTAATTTCACCTGGCGACAGTCATTAGTACAGATATGTTAACATATGATCCTCACTGGAAAAAAATCTTTAAGGCGACGGTATCTACAAAGAGTTGTAAATAATAAAATGGACTGGCGAGTAATAAATAGCAGACAAAACCAATTAGTTAGTGTACGATTTCAATGAAATTGTGAAAACACAAACGAACACAAACACAAAAAAGTAAGATGTGCTTTACAACGTATTTATGTTAGAGATGAGCAAAATAAATCGGAAAAATCGGAAAGATTTTGTTGAAGTGAAAGGGCGTGTGAATTCAATAAGTGAAATTGAACAAAAATATTTATCTAAAACAGTACAAAAAAAAACATAGCCATACGAATTCAAATTTTTGAATGAACATTATTACGAACATAAATAATTTGTTTCCTTAACCCAGAAAAATGGATCGTGACGCTGACACAATATTTTGTGAAGTAGAAGTTTCACCCAAAGAAGAAAGAGTTCTCTGAGGATAATAGCGATATTGTTTTGGAAGGATGTGATGAGTGGGAGACCGATTCCAGCTCTGAAATTGAAGAATAAATATTATCTTTCCCAGCAAAACAACTTCGAAAGATTCAATCAACTTCATCGCGTTAACAGTGTCATAGTCCCGCCGGTGAAGCATCGATAAGCATCACATATCAAGACGATGCGGATAATTGGACAACTGATAAAAGAGATCTACGACAGTTTGACTTGATAAAAAATTACGAGTTTTCTTTGACTTGTTTATGCACACCAGCATAATTACTTTACCATACATTGACAATTATTGGAAGAAAGGTGATTTCTACAATTTTGACTTTTGGAGGAAGAGAATTTCCAAAAATACAATAGTTTTCAACAAATATTGAGATTTCTTCATTTCGACAATTATGATAAGCAAATGGATGACCGATTATGCAAGACGAATCCTATATCCAAACATTTTAACGTAATTATGGACCGCATATATAAGTTGGAGAAAAAAATTGTTTTTTGATGAAGCGATCTTTCTTTGGCGAGGAAGGTTACTTTTTCGACAATATATAAAAAACAAACGGCATAAGTACGGCGTCAAACTTTACGAACTTTTCGAATCTGGAGGAGTGGTGTTGAAAGTAAAAATTTATGCGGAGAAATATGATGACTTAGGTGTTTTGCCTTTGATAAATGGTTTCCTGAATTGTGGTTATGAGCTTTTTATGTATTATAATTCAGTTGGGCTCGCGAAAAATCTTACGAGTAAGTCAACATATGTATGCGGCACACTGAGGTCTGATCGAAAGGGTAATCCAGAAAATTTGATCAAGAAGAAACTGAACCGAGGACAATCTGAATGTCTTAGATCGAAATTAATTATGGTTAACAAATGGAAAGATAAGCGGGATGTCTTAACTATATCCAACATGCACATATCCCTAGGTTCAATTAAAAAACCAAACTGGAAAAAATTCTACCAAACCAGATATAATCAGAGATTACATTTTGGTAATGGCAGGGTTTGATCGCTCTGACCAACGTATGTCAACGTATGTATTACTCATTCCTCAAAAAAACCATCCGTTGGTACAAGAAAATTGCTCTGCACGTCTTTGAAATCTTCCTGCATAGTTCTTATGTTTTATAATCAAAGGAAATAATAATCAATCGAGGAAATAAAAAGATGTGGCTGATTCAATTTAGGGAATCGGTTATTTTACTCCTACATTTAGTTGATGGCGACGACAACCATGCAGGAAATAGCATTACAGATTTGCTGGATTTTTATTACTTGGAACATGTTTCTTCCAAAGAATTCCATATGCCGAATGCGTACAAAGCAAAATCGACGCAAAGAAATAAGGTATTTTTGTTCAGTGTGCCCCAACAAGCCAGCTTCCTGCGTTGCCATTGCTTCAAAGCTTATCACACTTGGCCACAACAATAAAATTATTTTAATTTTAGTAAAACATTTATGTATATATAATTGATTTGATATATCCGAATAGTCTAAGTTATTCGGGCCTGTTCTAGAATCCACTTCGGAAATGCTTCGGAATCTGAATTGAAATCCAAATCGGATTTAAGTTCTAAAATCCGAGTGGAATTGCTTCTTCGGAATTGATTTCGAATCCGATTGACAGCTAAATTCGAATCAGCTGTTTTTTTGTTGTTCTGACAAATAAATTTATTTGCGTTTGGTGAAACTGTGTTATATTCAAGTTAAAATAATTAAAAATGAGCTCAGGAGTATTGTTGCCGCTGTAATCTAGTAGCGAGCCTCAAGAAAATGAAAAAGTAAATCGAAAGATTCTGTGTAAGTAGTGCACATATGTTTTTTTCGAAAAGCTTAAAACTTTGCTTGCAGTGTTATTGCACCGTTCCGCCTTATTAAGGATGCATTTCAAATGATTTTAAGGGAGGTTGAACCACTAGCTCAGGGGTCGTGCATTTGATTTCTTTCTGAAGGAGGTTTTCAGCATTCGTTGGGAATGGACTCGAACGTTGCTTTAATGAAAAGCACAATTTCAAAAATTAAAACCAAAACACTTGGCCTTCTAGAGCGGAAGTTGTGCCAGAAGTACCAGGTGTACCAGTACAGTAGTGAAGTGAGCGTCAAGTTAAAATTGTCTCGATAGGGAACATTTGTTGTGAACTGGCCTTAATTTTATTTTATTTTTTTGTTTTGTTGCTATGACACCTGTCAAACATATTTAGTGTACATCAAGTCATTGAGCAAACAACATCATATTTTTTCATCCTGTTAAAAATATCAATTTTGTGTCAGAAGATGATGACTTCCGGAAAGCATCAATTTTTTGTTTTCATTTGAAGAAAAGTGCTGCAGAGTCGCATCGAATGCTTATCGAGGCATATGGTGATCATGCTCTGTCAGAAGCAACATGCAAACGATTGATTCAACGATTCATAGATAACGATTTTGATGTGAGAAATGAAGAATGTGGAAGACCACCAAAAAAAAATTGAAGACGCCGAATTGCAAACAATATTGGATGAAGATGACACTTTGAATCAAAAACAAATGGCAGAAATGTAAAATGTTGCCCAACAAAAACACTTTCAGGCACAAAGTTCGACATATTTGAGTGAAAAAAAATTATTGTTGCTTATGCTTCAAATGAATGACATATATTGAAATGACGTACAATGACAGTAGCTTTCCAACGCATGTTCCAATGGAATAATACAAGTTACGCCATCTCTTAGCAAACCGCACGAATTATAGACCCAAAAGTTATAGACCCAATACAATAAAAGTAAAACGCATTTCGTAAACATAATTTTTTTTTGTAAAAAAAAAACAAAAAGCAAATTGATTTTGCCTGTTGCACTCCATCTCCAAACGGAGCTCTTCAATCTTCAATCGACGCATTTTTATCTGTTTTTTTTTTTGCCATAGCTTGTTGCATTTTTAAAAGATGCTAACTTAAACTTTTCTTAAACGCTGCTGTAAACTTTGCTTAAACGCTGCTGTAAACTTTGCGGAGGCTGCTCCCATTTTCTTCTCCGGTTTTTGTCCAATGTGTAACATTTTCTATGAGTGATTTGTGGAAAATTGTATCCTTGTTCATAAAATGTTTAACAGTTTCACAAATATAACTGAAATCCTATCGATTACCTTATGAATGCCAGACACTCGTCCCATTGCTTTCGGAAAGCGTATCTATATTTTTTGAAAGGACTCCCACAGGTTGCAATTGTTTCTCTTTTGTTGTGTGCTAATTTCTTGCGAACCTCGTATTTCCAGTCTGCCCAAGTCTACAAAGGATAAAAAAAAAAGAAATTAAATATTTTACAGATAACAGCGCATATGACAATATTTGTTATAATTACGGACCTTTTTCCACTCGTTTGTTGTTGTTACTTAGTAGTTTCCACTAATCCTTAATAGCCACTTTATCACCTTTTGTAGAGCCTTTTGCTATATCGGTGTTTTTCTCCATAAAACGATGTTTTTGATGTTTTATGTTTTTTCCTAAAAAAAAAACAAAGTTTTTTCACTATTTTTACAGAATATTTACGCGCCAAATTTTTAATTGCTTAAATTTTTCTTTCAAATCGGTTAAATCAGTATTTCTGTTTTTTTTTTTTTTTTTTACTACAAATCACTTACAATTTGTTGATTTGATTAAATTTCATGAATTTCATGAATTTCACTAATCTTCAAACTGTCACTGTCAATTTATTCAGTAAACTCAACATTTTCATCATGGTAAAGTACACTAACGAGCAACGTCTGCAAACTATAAAAATTTTCTACAGATATTCGGAGTCGCAAAATCATCTTTAGTGACGAAGCTCATTTTTGGCTCAATGCGTTCGTCAACAAGCAAAATATGCGTTATTGGTCGGGTAACCCACATCACCACTTCATCCACAAAAAATAACTGTTTGGTGCGGTTCGCATGCCGGCGGCGTTATTGGGCCATATTTTTTCGTCGAAGATAATGATCGTCACATTACTGTGAATGGTAAGCGTTATCGCGCCATGATCACCGATTATTTTTGGCCCGAATTGAAAGATATGGACTTTAACGACATGTGTATTCAACAGAATGATGCCACAAGCCACACAGCACACTCTAAAACCGATTTATTGAAGAGTAAGTATGGTGAGCGTGTTATCTCAAGACTTGGGCCACTCGATTGACCGCCTCGTTCGTGAGATTTAACGCCGCTGGACTATTTTCTGTGGGGCTGCGTTAAGTCATTGGTTTATGCCAACACGCCGACGACGTTGGAAGAGCTCAGAGCCAACATTGAACGCGAAATAGCGGCTGTTTCGTGCGAAATGTGTATTTTGTTGAAATAAGACTTAACTAATTTTTTGTCAACATTGGACTTACTTGTTAACTACTTTTAAAATAAACGGTTCATGTGGTTCTTACATGATATTAAATTTTTATTCAACCTATCTAATAATTTCTAACAATAAAAATATGAGATATCCCATAGTCGGCAGTCAATGGGTTAAACATCCGAATCTAGACGAAAAGCGATTTTGCTCTGTATTTTTCCGTTTTGATATTGGCATAAAATGTTTTAAGGGTCCTTGCCTAATTAGCGATTCGTTTAAAGTGATTTATCACGATTTCGTGTAACTTTTCTACAGTATTCAGCCTCACTTCCAAATGCAAATAGTTTCTTCAAATATGTATGTCCAACTAAAAGCATTTCGTACTAATTTCTAGCCGCTTATTATGTAAGGGTAATCAAAATGACGTTTTAATTAAATTGCGTTTAATTGATACATTCGCGAGATGTATTCATAACTTGCTTAAAAAATGACAAAAGAGTTGCTAGACCATGTTTTGTGGGGTCAATTCTAGGAATTCAGAAGCGAACTCCGGTGTGATCGAAGTTCATTTACCATACCATATATACTAGATGGAGTGAAAAGTAAATTCCTTGACAACCAGAATGCGCTGCTACTGCAAAAAAGGTGCCTTGAAGTCTGTTCATATTTAGGCAGACATACCAAATTTCAGTGCAATACTGTCCTTAGTTTTGTTTTGACAGCTGATTGTTGTTGTTGTGTTTGGCATCATGTTGAGTATGGACAAAAACGATTTTCGTTCTCTCATAAAGCATTATTTTTTGAGAGGCAAAACGGCGAAGAAAACAAAATTAAAGTTGGATAAATATTATGGGGCTAATGCTCCGTCAGATTACATCGTCAAATATTGGTTTCGAGAGTTTCGTGGTGGCCGGAACTCTACTGCCGATCAAGTCCGCAGCGGCAGGCCCTTCGATGCGGTTACAGAGGACAATATCAAAAAAATACATGAAATGGTATTGGCTGACCGGAAAGTGAAGGTGCAGATACCACAAAGATTTTTACTGAGCGCACACGCCATAATTTGGGCAATATACTGCATATGAAAAAGTTATCCTACCGCTGAGTGCCGCGCATACTCACTCCTGACCAAAAACACGAACGCGAGAGCACTTCGAAAGAGTGTTTGGATTTGCTGATGTGGAATCGGGCGGACTTTTGGCGTCGATTGGTAACTGTTGAACACCAGAGAACAGAATGAGTGCCCGGCAATTAACTGAAGCCAGCACGAATGCTTCGAAGCGGCCGAGGGAGGCTCGATGAGTCGAAAAGTTTATGGCGTCGGTTTTCTGGGATTGTCATGGCATACTCTTCGTGGGCTACCTCGAAAAAGGAAGAACCATCAACAGCGAGTATTAATGTGCATTATTGGAGCGATTGAAGGCCGAAATCGCTGCAAAACGGCCTCACATGCACCGGCGCACAAGAGCATCGCAACTATGGCTAAAATCAATGACTTACGGCTCCAATTGCTGTCGCATCTACCGTATTCGCCCGATTTGGCTTTCTCGGACTATTATCTCTTCCCAAACCTCAAAATATGGCTCATCAATAAAAAATTCAGCTTACGCGAGGAAATCATCGACGCCACGGAGGAGTATTTTGCAGACCTTCCGGAAAATTACTTTTCGGACAGGTTCAAGAAGTTGGAAAATCGCTAGAATAAGTGTATCAAAGGGGACTATATTGAATAGAATAAAAAAAACAATTAAACAATTTTTTTTTCATTCCCAAGGAGGTTACTTTTCACCCCACCTAGTACATACATATGTAAAGATCTGGATTTTATAGGATTTAATGAATTACTTGAAAAAGTAAGAGTCGAATTCTTTTTGAGTAAACAATAAAATCACTCTAGAATCATTGTCTTTCTAAAAGCTATTAAGTTACGTCAATTGTTTTAGCAATTAATTGTGTATTGATTAATATCACAATTCCAGTGAATGTTGTATAAAAAAATCAATTAAATTGGCTTTTAACTGTTTTTTTTTATTTGAGCACACTATAACAAAGTTGTTCGCAAGTCATTTATTGAGAAATAAGATCCCAGGATTTAATAATTGATGATTATTAAATCTAAGAATTAAAAGGATTCAGCAGTTCTCTGGGTTTTTCAATCCCGGAAAGTGCACTAAGGATGAAAACCTAGCTAATTGACTGTTAAGTAAAAACGAGGAACAGTATTTATATAAGACAACCTGGATATACTGCTGATATACCATATGGATGTGTGGTCGATGAATAAGGGTTATGGGTAACCCTCGCTAATACAGAAGCACAACAGACCAGCTATTCCAAGAATGGTACTCGAAAATGCCTAGGAGTATGCATTCTAACTAACTACAATATATTTAGACGTCGTCATTGTCCAGCTTGGTTCAGAACATCAACCAATATGCCTTTGCAGTTAGATCCGCCTATTTCTAATCGCTTTAAATTGCGCACTATACGTTGGGTAAGGTTGTCTTTAAGTTATCCACCTAAAGTGGGTTTTTTTTTTCTGTTGCGTTGTCCCTCTGGATAGGATTCAAGAAAGTTTTTACGTTTTACTCATTATTCATTCTTAACTGGGTGGATATCTTTGGACAGCTCGTATCACAATGGAGTATTAGTCCCCGAAATTCCACCAATGGATATCGATCCACCTGTTTTTCGACGAACTTTCTTATCGAGCCGCAAATGCATTCTTCATATGATTTAGATAGAGTTCAAGACTCAGCGTGACTTGCCCACAATTCGCGCAAGTATGATGCTAAAGACAACGCGCCACCTTATCTTAAATTTAAGCCACTACCAGCCACGACCGAGTAGCCAGCGTTCTACATCATCAAGGATGCCAAAACTAGGCATGGATCTGTGTATAGTTTGTCTCTATAAATGCTGTCATATGGTGCTTTCAAATCGTTGAAAAGATGATGGGTATTGATTTGGACTTATTAAGTTTTTTCCAGGATCTGCCAGAGTGTGAAGATTTGGTCGTTTGTGACCTTTACTGGCCTGAAACCGTACAGATATGGGACAATTAGGTTATCGCCGAAGGGTTTCAGACGTTTACATATAAGATCTTGTTAATAATGTTGAGAAGACCTATACCTTTATTGTTAAATCTGGCTAACAATTCCATTTATCAGGCATACACTCTTCTGATCTTAAGAATGAGTTGGTGTAGGCTCTTCACAAAGCCACTTACAGCAGCATTGAATACCTCGGAAGATAAGCCGTCAGGTCTAGCAGCTTTGTTGGATCTAAGCTCAGGCATTGCAATCCTCACTTCATTTGGAAGTTTTGGCTATCTTCATTTAAGTTGAATGGTCTTTTCTTCCTCACTGCGGAATGTTGGTCTTTGTCGCCGTTATATAGATTCCAGAAGAAGTTTTTCCATATTCTTAGCACCGCCTATGACTCCACTGCAAGGTTTGCTTCTACATCTCTTCAGATTTTTGAACGGGAAAAATCTATGTTCTATCGTCTATTAAGCTCATAAAGCTCACGATCGACTTTCGTTGCAGTGATGCTTTATACACTCCTTGTGTAGCTACCGTCATTCTTCATCACACTTGATGGTGGGTGGGTGAAACCCAGCACATGAATTGCAGCATCGCTGGTGGCACATTGCCACTGGTTTTCGGTACTGGCGGGATATGAGTTTTTGAGAGATTTCGGGATACGTGTTCGGCGGAGATTCTGGCGGTCTGATAAATCTGCACTCGCACCTTGGCTGCAACAAGATAGTGATCCGAGTCAATGTTAGCGTTCTGGAAGGTTCGGTAAAAATAGAATGAATTATTTGGTTTAGTATTTCATGATCTGGAGACTGTCATGTCTCTTTGTGTACGAGTTTATTGAGATGAGGAAATCTTGTGCTTAGTGTAGTGAGACTTCGTCTCGCCTAAGGCAATAAGTCTAACTCCTTTGCTGACTTGGTATCGTATGGACTATGTTTACCAAGTGTCATCCTTTCCTATCTGGAGGGTCGGATTTTAGGTTTTAATCCCTGGAACAAAGCGCTGAATGCTTAGATGCGAGTAGGTCAGGGTTAGGCTAGGGAAAAGTGTCTGTGGAAAAGAAACCAATCGACTTAGGCCTATTGGCCCATTGTGAGGACCTTGAATCTGAGATCCACCTACTATTGGAACCAACTTGAGCTTCTAATGAAGTCTAAGAAACTCTTATCTTCTATATTTTTTAGATCGCTTAGGTATTTTTAGAAGAAAACTTCTAAGTGGATTTTCCTTCTTTAAAAAAGAGCTGGACATGTACAGAATACATGAGTACGACGTCAATGCAGCTTCTATAGAAGTCATTTGTAAAAACGCCAAGCCTTCCTGCACGCTTGCCTATAAGGCAGTGGCTAGTGATGACACCTATGACAGCGCTGAGATGTTTCCTATTTCGAAAGATTAAGCTCTTAGAGCGATTCAGATCCAACTTTGTCCAGATTTGTTTGGTCGCTAGATATGTTGACCCAACATGTTCTTATATTAGTATCAGCATTAGTATGGCATCCAAAATAGATAAAAAGTTGAACTGCTATGCGATTCAAGGTCAGTTTTAGAATTTTGTGAGACGGAATCCAGGGACTTGATAGTGGTCTGACTATTCGAAAAGATACGAGCATCCCTTGCGGGTATTACTTTTTTTTTTAGCCAGGACAGGACTACTTTAATCGCCAAAACTTCCGACTGGAACATGCAACAATGATTTGGAAGGCAGAATGAGAGAGGCTTATCCACTACAGTTTTAGAACTATCTGTATAGAGATGGATTGACTTGCCATCCATGAAAGCGTCTTCCTCCTAGAAGGATCTAGAGTGAATGCTTACATGAAAGTGTTTGCCAAATTAATGTTGGAGGATAGTGTAGTCGATGTTTTCTGATGGGATTCCTAGTGTTCTAAGAATATTAGCATTGCAAAATAATTTATTGGTCTGTTGTAAGACAAGCGTTTCCGCTCCCATATCCCTTCAAGTCCTCCTCTACAATCACTTCTTTTTTCAAGATCCTGCCTCAGTCTTAAAATTTCCTTATTGACCTGAACTCCGATTATGTCAGAGTAGCTCAAATAAAGCTTCCGCTAGTCTATCTGCGGACGTCACCGTTTACTCCATCGAAGGGAATTTCTGCAGACTTTTTGTGATGATAGACATCTGAGGGAACTAGTCCATCAGATAAGCAGGAGAGGCTTCGTCTACCACGAAGATAGTTGGTCAGCAAGCACTACGCGGAGGTGATGGTGAAAACGAGATGGAGGATTTGATCTTGAATCTGGTAAAGCGACTTGGAACTTAGTAGAAAATTTTCCATAAAATCTTTTTGACAATACTTTTGTCTACGCCGCGTTATTTTTTTTTTAGAAATTGATGGGACTATTGATACCTACAGTCAAAACTGTCAAGCGAAATGTAGATCACACTGCATTCGGGGAATTTCTTTTATCAGAACCCCGATTTGCTAACCATTTGTCTTTGGAAATTTTAAAGTCAAGGTAGTGCAGACTTGGTTTTAGTATTTCAAAAGCTTAACACAATAATCGAGAGTTTTCGAAGTCAGATTCGTTTGTGTATTTTGTTTTTGCTTTGTTCTCAGCTTAAAACTAATTGAACTGCAAAATCAATAAATCTTTTTGTTTTTTTTTTTTTGTTGAAAGGTTCCTTGACATTGACAAATTCTCCTGCACTTCCTTTTGTCGAAAAGTTACTTTTATTTTTGTATCTTTGCTCTTGTTTTCAACTTCGTCCTCTCATATGGTACTCTTTCGCTACTCGAGCAAAAACACCATCAATATAATTGATGCACGTGCGACATGCATATGGATGTACCTCCATACGTACATTTTTGAACATTCGTTTACGCGTTGTACGAGTGCATCGAAACTCGTTGAGTCAAAAGGAGTACATCGACAAGATCTTTACACTGTCGCATGATGAACGCAACTGTCAATCAATTTTAAACGTCTCCTCGTCAGTAAATCTATTTCCACGGCATCTTTCAATTAGCGGCTGATTTTTTTTGTATTTTTTATTTATCCGCGCAACACAATCAACTGCAGTAAAAATGAAAAAGTCAAAAATGAATAAGTTACAGAGAGAGAGAAAATAAGAGGGAAACGAATCTTGAGAAGTGTGATGTGAGCAAGAACGACGGAGTTCGAATACAACAGAAATCAATTCGACCCACTCAAAATGCAGAATGAGAAAAAGAAAAGAACAAAAAAATATTGTCAATAAAATTTATTTATTTTATTTCAGCTTTTGTATTTTTTTTTTTTTTTTTTTTAAACCTCAGCATCAATGGTGTGAGAAGAATAACAGCAGTTCTCCCTTCGTTTC
Source organism: Volucella inanis (assembly GCA_907269105.1). NCBI lineage: Eukaryota > Metazoa > Arthropoda > Insecta > Diptera > Syrphidae > Volucella > Volucella inanis. Next base: position 23,617,527 of record OU026157.1, read on the forward strand.
AGTTGTCCCCTTTCTCATCAGCTATGTATCTTTTCATCCTTTACAAAAAGATATCTTTTGCCAACTGATACTTTATCGCATAAAGATAAATAAAATTATAAATGCTTGCAAAAAAATGCGATGGTACTCACAGATACGAGTTCGACTATAATGTGAATCAAAGAAATATAAGGGTGACCATAGTAGGCGAAAAGGGACACATATTGAGGTTATGGAGAACACCCACTCTCATTATGGATACACTCTGTGAGTGGGTATTGAATGGAGTAACAAAGGAGAGAAGTAACGTTCAGAACAAAAAAAAAAAAAAAAGAAGGAAACTCCGCAGTTGTGTGTAGGAAGGAATTGGATTTATATAGTCGTTTGGCGTAATGGCATATCCTGGATAGGGTTGAATGGATTGCTGTGTCTTCAATCCAAATACGTCTGATATCCAATACGATCTCTGATATTTTATATTTTCTGTTTGTCAGCAAATCGAGTGCAAATGATTTTTGCGTTCTTGTTTATAAGATAGCCAAACTTAATTTTGAGTAAAGTTGTGAAATGTTTCGCATTGCGATTACGGATATTGAGAATACTTCACTTAACTTTGGATACGTACATACATATTTTGAATTTCGAAAGAGAACAGATATTAAGGAAAAACCGAACAGGCCGTTCAGAGGAATTTCACCGTTCAAAAGACAGATACATAAATGTGAAAAGTTTCGAAAATTCAACCATTTTCAGTTGACGACAAACAACATACGAGTATCGACACAATAAACCTTTACCAGGAAAGAGATTTAAGTAATGGCACATGTACGGAAGAGCCTTAGAGCTTGTGACGCGCTGGCATTGATAGGAATCCAATGAATTTATCGGTGAATTGGACGACCACCGGGGTTTTCAATGGTAGTCAACCGTTTTATAAAGACAAAGCGTCGACTTTTAAGGCCCTGCCCGACAATTTCTACTCTCCCGTCCACGTGGTAAAGCCCGACAACTGAAGGCAGCTGACAAAAACCGGGGCATGTTAGCTGAGGCCCTGATCTATCCCGGAGTGTAGCGCCATCTATGTATGGCGATAAAGATTACCATCGAACTGGTTTGATATCGGTTTTGTTGAGAAGAGGCGTGGTCTTTCAAATAAGCAGCTTCGAATCCAGTTGTTTCACTAAAATATAAACGATACATAAAGCCTAACCCCCACTTGATTTGTGTTAAGTATGCAAGTAGAGTTCTACAAGCTCGTGTTGTAGAAGTCCAGGCACCTTTATCGTCAAGGAGCCTAAGGGTTTTTCTTTTAATGGATCTCGTTTCCAACTGCTGGGACAGTGCGACCTAAAAGATCTTCTGTACCACAAAATCAGTGTACGAAACCAATAGAGGCTCAACTCTTTTAATGATTGAGAATAAGAGATGATTACACAGGGATTACAATTTCTCTGACGCAGTTTCTTCGTCTTCCATCCTATCATCCCTTTTGAGTTGAAGGGATTCTTTTGATTTTTTGTGAAAGGGTTTAATACCACCTTAAGCCTGGCAAAGCCTTGAGATGTTTTCCCAATGTAATATACTCATTTTGTTCTCCCAACTGAGTTAATTGCTTAATTCGGGATACTACAGAACGGCTTAGAGGGAATCAGTCGAACCATTTCTAGCCAATTCATCGGCTATTTCATTTCCGTCAATACCTATATGACCAGGCAAAAACAGTGTCGTGAAGATGTTTTAATTGAGTGTTTAGCGAAGGTTCACAACAACAAAGCAGAATTTTTGTGGCGTTTCTTAACATGGATGAAACATCGGTCCATAACTTAACACCCGAGACAAAAGAACAATCAAAACAATGGATTCAATCAAACAACCTTGAACTTAGAATAAATAAATATAGAATAAGATCCACTAGTTTTCTGCCCACAATTCTGGCCTTCTGGCAAAATTCATGATGCACTACACCGTTGTAATCCATGAAAACCGTGAGCATTGCCTTATTTTTTGACTGAAAACGACGTGGTTTTTTTGGTCTCGGCTCATTTAGTGAACGCCATTCACTTGCCTGATGTCTGGATTGCGTGTCGTGCTCATAAACCCACGTCTCGTCTCCAGTAATGATCCTTTTAATGAATGTGGGATCGGATTCAGCCTCGCAAATTATCTCTTTTGCGACGTCAACACGGTTTTTTTTTTTGCATGAAATTGAGGCCTTTTGGCACCAACTTTGCTGCTACACGACGGCAACCCAAATCATTAACCAAAATGTCTTGAATGGGTCCATAGGCAATGTTCAAATCCTCCGCTATTTCTCTGATAGTTAGTTTGCAGTTATTGACCAACATTTCTTTTACTTCATCAATGTTTTCATCGGTTTTCGATGTCGATGGTCTGCCACTGCGTTCATTATCTTCGATTGACTCACGACCACTTTTGAACCGCTCGTGCCACTGGTAAACGATCCTTTCCTTTAGAGAATCGTTGCCGAAACACTTTTCCTACATTTTAGAGGGAATGTCAACAACAGATGTACCAACTTAACAAAAAAAGAAAACAGAACTCAAATCTAAACAATGGGAGCGCCACACAGTGGTGCGCCGGGAACTTTTTGATCAAGGTGGTATGCATTCAGCCGGTGATGCAAGCTTTTGCAGATTTGTTTTGTTCCATCATACTACTACTTATCAGTAGGTGATGACGGGTCGTATCATCATTGTACATGTATATCCAGTGAGCGATTTGTGGTGTTAATCCTCAGGTCTTACCCTACATACAAAGTCAAGCCCACGTGGCTATAGTCGCTTTGGTAATTTTGTTATTAAGATGTGAATTCCAATTTAGTTTTTTCTCGAGAACCATATCCAAGATATTTTAGCTTAAGGGTTTGGTAGTGACAGTATCCTCTACACAGGAGATCCCGTGGAGCGAACCTCCTCGACCAAATGTTTAGGTTCCATTCGTTTGAATGGCATTCACAGAGAGCAAATATGTGGTTCTGGTGTTTTCAAGATTGAATATTTCTTGCTGAGCAGTGCTATTGAATTCAAAACATTATTATTATTGACTTTATATTTTTTATATTAAATGATTTACAAGCGGTTTTTATCTAATACACCGCTTAGATTATAGAAGTACCTGTATGTAGGTTTTATGTCCTTCAGGAATACAAATTCTTTTAACAACTGATTTGTTTATAGAAAATAGAGAATCCGCAAAAAATAATTTTACGTCGTAATACGTTTTATGTTTTCATTACTTATCTCAAGGACTCCATAAACAATAGAATTTTCCCAAATTTTAACGACTGATTTCTCAGGTAACAACGTCGTACGTAAATTCCACAGGAAATGAACATCCTTAGCGCCACATGCAAAGTGCCAGTAGTTTTTGGTAAATACGTGAATATCTCTTAAATTACATGGATGACAACCACCTAATCCGTTTTTGCGCTGTAACAGGTAGATCTTTAAATTTTATCTCTCATTCCAAACAAAGACAAAAGGTGACTATTAAGAAGACAATACAGACTACAAAGATCGACTAACGTCAGCAAAAACAGGTATACACAAGTTAATTCTCTAATTGCTATCATAAAATTGTTAGAATTAAGTAAATCACGAAGTTACGGACACCAGAAATGTACGATTTCTCATGAATTTACTTAGAGAAGTATTTAACTGAAAATGAGAAACTTACTCAGAACATCACATGAGGTTATTAACTAAAATTAAATTTTCTGCGACGTCTATTATTAAAAAGGAAATAGTTTATGTAATTACAAATATATTTTTCATATAAAATCATTCTGAAGTAGGTACCTGTAGATACTGGTAACAGTATAAACAGTATTTCTATTTAAACTGGTATCTATCTATATCTATAAAGAAGTACCTTTACAATTTATATAGCGGCTTTATAAAGAATTCAGTTTAGGTTTAGATTTAGCCACTATTAAAAGTGGTCTGAAATGTGATTCCCTACGGATTAACATACCAAAAGTGGCCCTCGTAAATACGTATCATACTAATTTGTACCTGTGGATTTTAAAGTGAATTTTCTTAGTCTTCTAGGGTAATGTTGAAGCTGCGGCGGTATAAAAATCCTTTGTCCCATCGAAAGCGGCAGGTATATTGTGGCGGTAGTTAATTTTGACATAGTTTTATGGTTTAAAACTAGGTGAAGGCTATTGATCCGAAGCGCCATAGTCATATTTTATTGTTCTAGATGGCAACTAGTCAAGAAAAACAAAAACCATACTTTGTAATGTTATTTTATTACTGCCCATATAAAGGTAAACTTATATTTTGAGACTAATTGAATCTAGGAACCTTACGGTACGGACATAGGGCCTTAACTCTTTGTTACCAATTTTATGGTATATCGGAAACTGGTGCGTTCGTCATATGTATTTTAACAGAACTCGATATCTTTCGATTGATAAAAAGGTTCAAAGTGATTGCACTTTGCTATGTTATGATAGGTTGTTATCATATCAATGAGTATCGGACAAATCATGTAGTAATCGCAACAAATATGTACATATGACAAGTGCATTGATTGCTTTTTTAACTTGAACATGCTATTTTCTGGGAAAGGCATTGCGCAGTAAGTTCTGGGAAATTTTCTTTTTAAACTTGTTCAACATTGATTTGATACTTGAGAAACATATTATTTTCCAATTACGAGTTGATTTCTGTTTTTCAAATTCAATAGAAGTAAGCTACTTGCTTTTACAAATTTTCAATCAAATCGGTTCCCTTTGAAAATTTATTACTGTCCTTCAGACTTGAAAGTTTTTTTTTTTTTTTTTTAAATAAACCGAGTAAAGGCCTATAAAGAAATTTAAAAACTTTTTATTGTTTTTTCTCTTTTTTGTGGTTCTTTTAAAGGATGATTTTTTGCTGTTTGGTTTCTCAGTATTCTATTTTTGACAGTTCACGCGTGATTCGTGACATGTGTCAAAGTTAAGCATGTTCAGTTAGCCAGCTATTTCATCATGGGAAGACTTACACCTGAACAAAGCTTACAAATTATTGAATTTTAATATCACAATGAAAAATGTTTTTCGTCCACTTTAACTGTTTTACGGTCATCATAATCGATCTACTGAGCAAGCAATTCAAGCCATAGTGACCAAATTTCGTACCAATTTCAAGCTATTTGACATCAAGACACCTATCCGTGTGCGTAGGGTGCGTACAGAGGAAAATGTTAATGAAGACCGTGATGTGTCCATTCGTTGCCGTTCGCAGCGATTATGATTGTGTTACTCAATTACGTGAAAGATTTTGCGCAAGAGTCTTGGTGTCTAAAACCTTTCAAAATACATCTCCTGCAAGAACTGAAACCGAACGACTTAGAAAAGCTAGAGTAAGATCCGCTTTTTTATCGAAAAGTTGTGTTCAGTGACGAAGCTTATTTTTGGTATGTTAAGAAATAAAACTGCCGTATTATAGTCCGGCGGAATCATTGGCCCGTATTTTTGCAAAAATGATTGTGAGGCGCCCGCTATCGTTCAATCATTTCGAACTACATGCCACACAACACGAGAATCGATAAGCCAACTGAGAAATGAGTTGGGTGAGCCGGGAATATAGCCGGCTAGATTGTTCGATTTGACGCCTCTAGGCTATATGGGGATACGTAAAATCACTCGTCTATGCCGATTAACCAGCGTCAATTTCACCCCGGGAAGACAACACTAAACATATTATTAGCAAGATAAATCTTCTGTTAGGTAGCCCTTTTCAGGGCTTGATTGTTTAGTAAGATCATGCTTTTTTTCAACTCAACCCTTAAATATTTATGAGTAGTAAAATTAGTGCAATCGTAAGCCAAGACCTATGAAAAGAGCCTCTTTCGAGCCCACAGAATGTTTAACTCCATGAGTTCAATTCTAAACATTGGAAGAATGAGAGGTCTCTTCATAGAAATAATTTTTTTCTATTTTTCGGTGTATGGCATAAAAATCGAACCCTGAAATCTATCAAAGTAATCAATGAATTTAAACACTGCCCCATCACCAATCGAGGGATTCTTAATTTTTAAACGTAATCAATGAGGTCTTCAACAGCCCGACCAAAAAACATAATTTGTGTAGTTGTTTGCATTTCTTCGGTTCGATATGCACACTAGGAGTATTGTGATATCTAAAACAGATATAGGTCACTACATTCTATTTTCGACTATATTTTCCTGTCCTTCAAAATTGTTGAGCTTCCTTTTTGATCAACCTGTTGTACGATTTTTGTGAAGAAATCTTGTTATCATATTTTACCGCTTTGATTTTTCACAAAGTATCAATGGCCACCCTATTCAGACTCTGAATGTCCAACAAGCCGATGCTTAATGAACAGAATGAAAACTATTCATTCAGTGATATGATAAAAATTGCTTAATCCGCCTCGCCAAGCGCTGTTACATAATTGAGTGGTGGAGAAATGTGAAGAGAATAAAGTAAACCCAGGATTCTTCAATCAACAAAATATGTTGACATAACATTAAGCAAACACCAAGACTATTTTCGATGGACTTCCAACGGTGGGAAGCAATCCCTAAATCACCTATTTAATATCAAAGATGAATGCATTTCCTTTAACTTCAATGTCTTATATAAAGAGTATTTCGCTGGCAGACAGTCCTCCAGTATTGAAAATGGATTGCTATTCGATGACTGATGTCAGACCATTGATATGTATTCTTCCAGGTCGTTCACCGGAAAACATCACGACTATTCGCCAGAATATGGTCGAAAGTTCGGGAGCATTCATTCCGCATCATGAATTTATCTTTTCAAGAAGAACTACATATGTCTTCATATTCTTAAGAAAGATTTGCTTCTTAACAGTTAAAAAGGATAACTGACTCAACAATTCGAGTCTATTGTAGACTATGCGTAGCGAAAAGAGTTCGTCAATTGGTTCATTGGACAACAAGTCAACGGTGAGCTTTGCCATACGTACACAACACCTTTCATCGGCAAATGCATTTTTACGAAAAGATAAAAGTCGCACGGTGTCTAATCAAGTGAATACGGGGAGTGGTTGACAATTAAAATGCGATTTAAACCAGTCATAAATGTCGATCGATAAGATCGCCAACTTTTTTCTGCGCGAAATTCTATCCGAATACGACAAATACGATTCTTTCTCCACATTTTCGGGTTTCCAAAGCTCCTCTTTGAAGCGTGTTAGTTGGTCATTCGTGGATTTCTTCACTTCAATAAGGTTGAGAACTTGCATCTAATTTTGACTTCTCAATGTACCTACCTATATATCTAACTTCGAAGCCGTTGGCAGTAATTTTGAGTTAATAATCTTTTTAGCGTGTCTGTTAGATAGCGTTAAGTCAATTAATTGCTGTTTAACTTTCGTAATAAGTGTTGGCTGATATCAAATATTGTGAAAATCCAGGTCTGACGATAATACCTATGATGTCTAGGAGATAATATGCTAGGTCCTAACATACTAAAATCAATATTTAATGAGCTTGGCTATTCCATTTAGTGGCGGCGGTACTCTCAGTTCCAAGGCGAATTCTGACAGTAAACATCTTGTCAGATGAGACTTGTAAGTGTATAACAACATTTTTCAGTTGAATAAGATTTCATTATTTTTTTATTTAGTCTAATTTTCTGACTCATTAATAATAGGTGTTATGATGATTTTCCTTGGTCTTTATACTCATATGTATCATCTTTCCATTTTCATCATATTTTTAGTTGCAGTTACTTGTAAATTTCTTGTAAATTTATGGTAATAATTAAGAAAATTCTTGAATTGTCATACTTATAAGAGTAAGACTATGTAATCCAAACCCCTTGACAGCGATGACCTTATAACATCACAGGAGGCAATCTTATTGATTTCTTCTCTCATAGCAGTTTTAATATTCAAGAAAAGAAAAATCTCCAAAGTGAAATCGGTCTTTTCAGATTGACAGTTGTTGTTGTCAATGCCCACATAACCCCATTATCTACGCCTGTCCATCGAACTTAAAAAAAGCCCTCATCTCCAAATTATTATTATTATACATCGGTTGAGATCGTATAGGATGGTCTTCTATCAATTCGTTATGATACCTCTTTGCATTCGCTTAAGAAGTCTGCCCCCACATCCGATACAATACAATTCAACTTAACAAATGCTGCTGGAGGACAAAAGGAGAAGTAGAAAAACTACATATTGAACCGAAACAAATTGAATTAATGTTTTTGCTTCTTCTCTTTAACGTATTTTTCTTCTATACGAGTATAGTACCCCATACCCGTTGTCCATCAAACACAAGCAATACTGCAAAGTAAACCCTATTCTCCAATCATAAAACAAAAAAAAAAAAAACTAAAACCTTATATCTTATACCTTATATCTATGAGATAAATCTTCTCTATAAGATGCTATGCTGCAGCATCATTATCTCGCACTAAAGATACAACACTCTCTCTCATGCGCGCGCGCTGTGTTCTCTATCAAATCATCATCTCGCGAATCAATTTTATTACAAATCCTACACAAAAAAAAAAAAAAACTACTCGTATCTTAAACTATTATAAAAGAGAGGGAGATTTTGTATTTCATAGTATAGTACGTTCAATCAAAATAAGCCCGCTTTCGGAGAGAAAGAGAAGTGCAAACCTGAGATAGTTAAATTTCAAGAGAAAGAGAGTCTCTCACACTTGTTGTAAACTGTTTTGTGGTCTCAGGACTGTGTTTGGACTGTGGTGCGTTCTAAAAGAACGCCCTCTCTTTTATTGGTACTACATTGAGTTTGGAACCTCAGTACCTGATGTGTCGTTGTCGGTTAGTGATGTTCGGATTTACAAAAAATTTCTCGTAATATCGTATACGTTCTATGCTGATTGTCAATCATATGGAATAGAAAATATTGCAATAAAATTTTGTATCTACAAAAATCAAACATTTTTCTTTAATCTAAAAACACTGAGATACTTTGTGTGTTTAAAAAACAGAAATTCAATCAATGAAATAGTTCTCGTCAGATCTGTTTAAGGGAAAACTAGTTTTTTTTTTTTTTTTTTACATTTTCTGTGTGCTTCTCTATTCGGTTAATGTTTTTTTTTTTTTCTCATCTATGGTTTGTTATTATTCCCGATTGTTATTCGGTTTTGTTGTCGCTTGTGTTTGATTTAAATTAATTTACACACGACCCAACCAATCGACTAATTAAAAGCAAACCAATCTATGATACGAAGACAACGAGCATACTTGTATCGATATACTGTCCGTGCGACTATCAATTGTTGTGTGTGCTACGAGTATCTGTGATGTTTATATGCTGTGTGTTGGCCATTTTTATGTAAAAATCGAATGAGAAAGATTTAAATTCAACACCAAAAAATATAGCCGCCCATAGATACACTATTAAATTGAAACGAAGATACATCAAATTCATTTAAATTTATCTACGAGAAGACATCGGGCAGTATTCGAATCCGTATCTTTCGTGTCCGAGTTTTTGAGTATTTGAGTGGCAAAGTGTCTGACAATTTTGTGTGTGATTTCCTTTTGTTTTTCTCTGCATCCCAAATAAATCAACGAAGAGAGAGATATTTGAGATATTTTTGGCAAATTGAAAAGAAAAATCCATGCAAGGAAAAGTTAAATAAAAAAGAAAAAAAAATCACTTTAATGAAATAAATCAAAGATAACATCAATTAAAGTAAAAGAAAGTGATGGTAAGTTGGTGCTTCTCTTGCCAGTGTTTGCAATCGAGTTGTGTTGTGGAGCTGTACTCGTATCTGGATGCAAGTGTCTAAACATGACTTAATACCACTAAAATACGACCACGAATCACACAACCAACAACAAAAGATAAGTAAAGTCTTAAATTTCACCTGCGATTTTTATCACATTTCATCGCACTCACCTATCAGTAGTAATCTCATCGAATTAAAAAAAAAAAATAAATAAATAAATAAAAATAACACAAGAAGCGAGAGAAGTTATAATAAAGAAAATAAAAATAAATAAACCAAAAACGAAAGAAAAAAAAACCGCAAAACTAATAAATAAAGTAGCTCCGCTTCGAAATAGAGGTCCCAACTGAGAAGTTGGTCTCTTTTCTTGTGGTTCCTTCAATAGTCGGATCCTTGTATTTACGAGTCCAGACATGGCGCCGAGAACCAGAAAGAAGAAGGCACATGGTAAATAACAATAATAAATTTATTTTATTTTATTCTTTTATTTTCCCTCCGAGTTTTAAATCCCCACATATTCTTTTCTTCTTTTCTATTTTTTTTTTATTTTTTTTTTGTTTTCACCTTCGTCTTTGACTCTATAAAATCTGGAGACGAAAAATCTGTTTTTTTTTTTTTTTTTTTTTTTATTTTTTCATTTTTCTCCCGAAAATTTCATCTACAAAATATACTCTGGAATAAAGGTATTCATATGCTGTGAAGCTGTGAGATGGGTTTCGGAGGATTTCCTTTTCATAACTTTTTTTTCGTTCTCTCCTTCTTACCCCGTAGTGGTTGGTTTGTTCGTTTGTTGAATTCTTGAACGATTTTACTGAGATCTTCTTCATTATAGAGTTTTATTTGGGATTGGTATCGGTTATTGCATTCGTAATGCACCCAGGAGAAAAGATGGAAAAAGACATGGATAGAGGTATACCTCCATGCATACTTTAGATTGAGAAAGACCTTTGTAAGGTCAGTTTTTATTGTTGGTTACTCTGGGTAATAGGATTGATGAGATTGAGAAGGAAATCATGTGTATCTACCCTTAGATGACAGTGTGGAATTGTTAAGAAAATCTGTTATGCCGTATACGGGTCATGTTGGGAATATTTTTTCTTTCTCTTTTTTTCATACATCGACTTGTATCTGTCAATTTACTCCATATAGAATGAAACTATGTCCTTTATTTATTATCGTAGGCGAGAAACTTGTAATTTATTATCGTACTTGATTGAGTAGGACTGAATAACAGATAGTTATAGAGTTGTACAAGTCTTACAATTTTTACAACTCTTACAATTTTGAAAAGAATTGGTGTATTTGATTGTGGTATTCTATTTTACATTTTGATCGTGACCAGACTTAGAATGGAATTGAATGGAATTGGCTGTAGAGGTGATCTGTTCTTGAAGTCAATATTCGTCTGTTGTATAAAACTCTCTGCTCTTGTTTTGTTAATTAATGTCAAGCTCTGTTAGTTCAATGATTTAAAAATGTTCAACTTGCTGCTCCTAATAATACAGAAGTTGATTTTGTCTATCCAATCTACACTATGTTAACTGGATGAGAAAACCTACTGAATTTTAAAATATCATAGGCATGCGTCAAGTTTACAAATCTACTGAATTCTGAAATTTTTCCGCCACTGTTAGAATCTTCTGAAAAGAAGCTACGAATTGGATCTGTTCATAGTTCCAACGAAAAATAAAAACGCAGGGGACGAAGTCACAAACTCACTGCAAGTCTTGAAAATAATTTTTTATGGATGTTGATTGATCTTAAATATTTTTTTTATCTTTTTCAAAGAAGAACTACGCAAACCCTGAAAATTGGCCATTCCCGAACCTAGAGGTTATTTGATAAATCGTCATCTCATAAAATAACTCGAGCCACTAAAGCTTCTCACTGACCACGAATATGAGATTCGTTTCAAATGACTGATATTAAGGCTTTCTTCTCCGAAAAATTAAGCCTTAGTCTACATCATTCTGCTAAAAAATGTCTAAGACAGATGTTGTGGTGGGGCATTTGGTCAAAAATGGTTGCATGTGGGATCGGCAATGGTCTTTTACGATGAAATAAAAATTATGTTACGAAGGGCTAAGTTCTGGTATTCCACAAGGGTCTGTTTTCTAATCAAAACTTTTTTTAAATCTTTTTTTCTGAATCTTGTTGGTTGTCGGTATTTTCTTTTAAAGCGAGGCTACTCGCATCACAACAAATATGCTGTTTAGTATTTTAGATATCTATTGGGAATTAATCTGTAAAGCTTTTATACAAATATTTATCGTCTACAATGTGGTTTTAACATAAGGCTCCAACCAAGTGTACTAGCATTCATTTGTTAGGCGTTTCCTTCGCCTGAGAAAATCAGTGACCATGTCTGATAAGTTTGTTTATCAGCCTATTCGAAGGTACCCTATTAAATTCTGTCAGCCTCTTAAAATACCTTATGAAGTTGGTTTCAGTAGTATCTTCTGCTACCTACTTGTAGAATTCCACGAGAATGCTAGAAATCCCACTTTGAACTTAAACTCTTCAAACTATCGTATATGGTAAACATGATGCGAAGGAGGAAATATGGATGTATCTTACGATTCTTAAGGTGTGACAACAGGTTTTATGAATAATCATTGAATTATGAATGAACTAAAGGGCGTAAAGCTGGCTTGGTTGGAATATCCAGATTAGATTTTACAGCTTTAGAGGAAAATTGAAACTCATCATATCTTTGATACTAATTTACCTCACAACGTCATAAGTCGTACTCATAAACTGTCCCATTTAATATCTTAGAACATGCTCTTTCCAGTTATGTTGGAATACTAAGAACTGCAATTTTCATTAAACAAAAACCCAGAATGCATAAACAAAAAAGAAAATATATAAAAAAAAACGAAAGTTTTAATTAACCTGATTTCACACAAACACAAACCTATAATTAATAACAGCTTACCAGCAGAAACCACTTGTTGGTAGTACTTGTACAAAGGCCCGTGCTTCAAATATCTATTCAACGTGATCTCGTACAACACACTTTCGCATGTTTTGTGTCAACTTGTTAGCATCGCTGTTCGAGTTATAATTTTCTGTAAATACATTCTGCTATACAGCTGAAGTAGTGAAATAGTGTTTATCGAAAGTAAAATAACCTAGGGGTATCCAACAGATACAAGATATCACTTTTACGGAGACTCTCTTAGATTGACATGTAAATTTGTATCGAGCTTTTCTACACTTTCTGACACGGGATTGACTTACATATTTGAAAGTGATTTTGATTTAAGGATGATCACAAAGTTGGTTACGTGTGAAGTCGAAAAGAAAATAAAGAAAAGTCAAACAAACTGGCCAAACAACGCACCCCTTGTTGAACTCACATATCCGTAACAAGTTTTATGTGAAATTGTCATATCCCGTCAACTGAATATAAACGAAATTCCAATTGAGCAGAGAATAATTTTTGACTCGGTAATGTTATCAAAATAGACAACAACACAAAGCAACTTTGTTGTATTTTTGTTTTTATCTATTAGACGAAACTGGGTTCGAATTTTATTATATCTTGGGTAAGGGGTAAAACCCACACGAAACACAACACCAGTCCTTGTTTACATTTTGATAAGATTCGATGGATAAACGACCAGTGTTCGTATATCTTTGCCTTGTATACCAATTGAAAAACAGAATAAAAATAATAATAATAAAAATCTAATTTTTTGTCAATTTTTCCTTAATATACAACTGAAAAAAAATGTATGCCATATACTTGTAGAGAGACATAAGAGAATCGAATAAGACAGACAGAAGAAAAGAAGACCTTCATAATAAGTATCCTTTTCAAAAGGTGCTTTAGAAATTTATTACTCTGCGGGATGACATTATGAAACACGCCTGTTCTGAAGGTTTTCTTCTCTTCTCCTCTGTTCTCATTTCTGGCGTGTCTTCTTTATCTTCTTCTTCGTCTGCATTAAAGAAAAAAAAAAAAAAACAAAAGAACAGGAGACGAAAGAATCTTTTTCCATTTGACATTGTATGGTTTTTTATTGTGTGCGTCTCAGCAGGTGGAAATTCTGTTTATTTTTTCTGTTACTTTTCTATCAGGTGTTTTGATACCTTACAGTAGCTTGATTTTTATCATTTCATTTGATTTGTTTTTGTAATAGATGCGACGAGTATATAAACGTATGCATCACATAAAAGTTAATAATTGTAGTTCGATGTCGACGCACTTTAACATTTTTCCTGACGAATGTATCTTCTTTCCATCAATTCCAATTTTAGTTTTGTTCATTTTTTTTTTAAGCATGTTCTAACCCAGTAGCCGTAATTCATCGTTAGAAGGTCTGTTGAAATCATAAATTCCAGCTATCTACTCGCCTTTCATAATCCTTAATATTGGTTCATACATACTCCTAGATCAGTTCCTTAGTCAATCTTGACCCATTTATATATCATCTCGTACTGTGGCTGTGATGCAATCTGAAATATTAATGCCATAACACTTGTGAAATGTCAATAAAGGGGGTTATTAGTCTTTAAATCTTCCTATATCCACCTACCTCTCCGCGGGCAATAAACATGCAATTTAATAAGAAACACTAGTTTGTTAGTCAATTTGATTAGTTAAAAAATAAAACTTCAATTCTGAATTTCATTGGTAAGGCAATAACTAGACGGGTGTGTTCAGATTATTTATGGTTTTTTATTGTGATCCTGCGACTCGGAAGGCAATTGTCGAAATGTGGAAGCTGAAAATGCCGTACCGATCAATTGCAACGAAATTAAGTACGTAATGTGGAGCGATGAAACAAAAGTTAATCGCATGGGTCAAGATGATGCTCGGTACGTACGTATAACAGTTGCAGCATTCCATCGAAAATACGTTCTGCCGGTCGTCAAACGTGGTGGGGGATCACTCAATGTCTGAGGTTGTATCTCTTGGAATTGTATTGGCCCGATACATCGAATAGGTGAAATAGAAAAATAAGCTTTTACCTTGAGTTGACGGAAATATGTCAGTTATTTGGAAATTCGAACAAGATAACGACCCCAAACATACAGCTAAGGTGATCAAATTTTTTTTTTTCTAAGACAACTCCATTAGTGTAGTTGAGTGGGCGGCTTTAATTACAGATCTTACCCAGATTGAGCACCTGTGGGTGGATTTAAAAAAGCCAGTTGTACTTAAAAATTCTTCAAACCTGGACACTTCGTATAGCAATATCGGAGCTGCTTGAAGAACTATACAGGTGGAGTGTTGCAGGCAATTGAATTGAATCTACAATACACAGCGTAGATGCACAGAAGTCATCAAACAAAAAGGTTTTGCCACAAAATATTGATCACAAAGGTAACCTTACTGCCAAATATTAGTTTTCAGACACTTTCTTTTATGTTTCTAATTAGTTGTGCAGCTGAAACTATGTACATGCTTCCGTCCTTAAACTTCTTTTTCAAGTTACATTTTTGAATTATTTACATATATTTTTGGTTTTATTATTTTAGATTTAATTACTCCTATGAAAAAATTCTTGTACAAATAAAACAAGCAAAAAAATTAAAATAAAAACATTGAGAACAACTGTACATATGTAGGTAAATCAATTTAAGAAAATGTACATATGGTAATTAATAGAAAATTCCAGGAGTAGCTCCTTGATGTTGTTAATGTTTGAGTTAATTTCCTTGTGATTTTATTAGCCTAATTCAGCATCAGGACCTAACAGGGATTATCAAGAATTGGTGTAGATACTTGATAAGACAAACGGCTTCGCGCTTATTTGGAAAATGACTTTATCTTAAAAAAAAATAAAAAATAAATTTGGTTATGCTACAATCTGATGTGGACCGTGTAGTCTTCCCAAAAAAAAAAACCTTCAGTTTTTTGCTAATTTTGAGCGGCGAGAGAAGGAGAGACTTTTACATAGACAGGTGTTTCGTTTTCAGTGGTTCCCCATATCATTTCCGAGGAATCGAACTCTGATTCTAGGCAAAGCAGTTGAGGAACTTAACCAATATTATCAACTGTGTTAGATCAACTAGGAACTATTGAGTATTTTTTGTAGATCGCTAGTATCCCCGCTTGAGGATTATAATATCACACAGAAGTTTTTCCTTTTGAAAAGTCTTAAAAATTTCAAACATCTTTCAATTGACGAATTAGATATAGTTTTTCAGGTTCTTACAAATCTATTTCCAACTCAACAAATCACTGTAATAACCAGACTTAAAATGATTTCAATTAATGGATAAGGGAATCAATATAGATACCAACAAATTCAATTAACAATTTTTCCGGGTGATAAAAACTTTCCAAACTTCAACTGACAAATATTCCAGTCGTATGTTTGTCATTTTTGAACATTTAAACCGACTTATGTTAAGTTCGTACAGATAGCATAGCAAGGTATGTCACATTTAGTAATTTTCTGATAAGATATGTCTGTATAGTGTATTTGGTTACAAAGTTTGGCAATTTTTTGTTGATTTATCTATCTTAATAAATCGATAATGAAATAGTACAGAAGGTTCTCTTCGTCCATTAATAGACGAATCGTATGTATTTCTGGCAGGCCACCTTCGTTAAATCTTTCATTAAAAAATTGTTTCCATCGTGATCAGTTCCAGATACTTTCTTAATTTTACGTATGCCGACAGTGTTTTGAATAAATGATCTATACTTTGCTTTTACCTCACGAATAAATTCCCAAAAATAGTACAATTCCATCAGCGAATCCAATTTTGCGTCACAGAAATTCCTTACTTCTCCAAAAATAACCTCTGCTCGGTTGCTTTAGCCTCTGAAGAAAACATCACGACGATGATAATCGACAACAACAAATTAATCTTCACTTGGCAGGAAAAAAGTCTTTTATATTTTTTTGTAAAATAAAAAAAAATTCAAAAACACATTAAAATCTTGAAGACAGCGAATAAATCTCTTTTTGAGGTACGGTTAGGACAAAAAAAAAAAAAAATAAATAAATAAAAAATCTGTCTCCAAATTTTGCAAACACAAATCAATCCTGGAAGTGGAATTACTATATTTAATCACAGAAGAAAGAATAATACTCAGGTAAAACCATTGCGCAGAAATCGATTGGAAACTACCACAAACCACCCACTTTGTTTCGAAAAGATACCGTTGTGTAGGTGGAGATTCAAAGTGATTACCAACGAACATCCTGTCATACCTAAAAGTCGAAAAACTATTTCAACTAATGTCCTTTTTACGTTTGAGATACTTCTCCAATTGACTGGAATTTGATACGTTAACTTGTTTTTCGAAATTTTTATCTTTTATCTGTTTATGTATCTTTTCTGTTTTTATTATAACTATTTATGTTTTGTTTTTCTTATTTTCTTATTCCGCTGAGGTACTATTCCTTTTGGGTTGTGCATGGAATAATTTAATACAAAAATAAGAGGAAAATAAAATAAAGAAGAGATCCAAATTCCGGTTGTATCTGCTAGGGTTTTGTCCTGTGTGGAAAAATTTCATGGCGTTGCTATTCTGTGACTTCTTTCATGGAGCAGATTATGAATTTTGATAAAACCCTCCATACGGTTCGCCGATGAGAAAAAAAAAATATCCATAAGTGAACGAGTTCCATACTAAAATTATTACAAAAAGATAAAAAGATTCATTTTCTGAGCAGAGGAAGAGAAAGAGAAGTACGTAGATCGAGAATACATTTAGGACTGTGTGTGCACAGAATGTGCAACATAGTCAACATATCTGATTGAACGATTCCGTTTAAGCGAAATTGTTATTCTTTAACTGTGCTTTAGTACGCAGAAAAAATCCTTAAATAAGTATTGCTACAGATGTAATCGTGAATAAGTTATAGGGGGACGTTCGACCTATTTACATCTAAATGCATACGTTATACAAGTACCATCAATAACTGGAGTTAATACCGTATCCGTTCATCATCCCAGAAACTTCGAAGCTCGAAGAGGATTAAAAATCAAAGATGCACAAAAAAAAAGAAAAAAAAAAATTATCGGTGACGGTGAACCACCATGTGGCACCTCATCGCGATTAAAGATAACGTGGTTGACGTTAAGAAAAAAAAAAAAAAAACAACCGTCTAACTGCCACTTTTATGCAACATCCCAGTAACCAACTCTTTTTCCTTGAAAAACAGAAAAGAAGAAGAAGTAACAGAAAAGATAAATGAAAATTACAAAAAAAAAAAAACATCTAAAATAAATTGTGGCTTTGGTGTGTGAAAAAATGATAATAAAAAAAAAATGTATCTTCGGGTAAACACAGTGGTCTTCGGCGGACTCATCTATCTCTTCTGTTCTCCTTCTTTATTTATTTTTTCTTTTCTTTTTTCGTATCTCCATCATCATCGTCTTTTATTTTGAACATGAACAGAATGAAGAACTCTAGAGAACAGAGAAGTAGGGTATATTTATCTGCAGCTGCAACAGCAATTGCTGTTGTACTGCTTGGTCTTATAATATATGTATTCTTTGGATTTTTTCTTTCCCAATATTTCTTTTATTTTTATTTTTGATGAAAGTGCGAAGGATTTCCTTTGCGGAATGATTCGTTCTTTTTGATAGATGAATGCATCTTTTGTGTTCAATTTGAGATGCATTTCTCTTTTCTTATTCGCATTTACAAAAAGGAAAAGATGGAACGCATATGGTATGGTTTTTTATTTTGGATTTTATTTTCGGAATTTTTATATTTTTATTTTTATGTGAAGGGCATTTCGTTAATATGTATTCTAAAGAAATCACAAGGAAACTCTTGAAAGGGATGATATCGTTGGGTGCAGTCCAGTTTCGTCGGCTTTGTTCTTGGTATTATTTCTTCGGATGCGGTTAGGGTTATTGGATAAGATACATGATATTTTAGACCCTTTGTTCTCATACATTATTCTTCATACTTTTTTGATTTGTTTTTAAGATTAACTATGTACATGCAACTTCTAACAGAGAAATCATATTACTAGAATAGTTTACCTCTTACCATAAATTGTAAAATGAGTTTAGTATCTATTATAACCACATACATTATTTAATAAGGCCCACAGTAAATTTGTTAATTAAAAAAAAAAAATAAACTACAGATTGAAGAAATCGCATCCCTTTTCAAAGACTCAAAACCTTTTTGCTAAAAGAAAGTGTGACCACTACATAAATTGTCGAAAATACTGCATATCCTCGAACGTCTACAGATTCAGTCCTTCCTCCTATGCTCCTCTGTTGAATGAATTGGTACATGCTCTTCGCCGTCGCTAGCTAAACAAGCGATCGATTATTGGATTTGCCGACAACATTCAAGTGGTGGTTGCAACAAAAACGCTCGAAGAAGTTCAACTCTACAACAATGAAACATTTGTCACCGTACCTCGATGGTTAACTAGCATCGACTTGCAACTCGCTGATCTTAAAATTGAAGGCCTCTTAATATAAAAAGGAAGATTAGAATATTATATTGGGTCTATAACTTATTCGTGCGGTTTGCTAAGAGATGGCGTAATTTGTATTATTCCATTGGAACATGCGTTGGAAAGCTACTGTCATTGTACGTCATTTCAGTATATGTCATTCATTTGAAGCGTAAGCAACAATAATTTTTTTTCACTGAAATATGTCGAACTTTGTGCCTCAAAAAGTGTTTTTGCGGGGAGTTCTTCTTCATTACTTTAATATGAAGAAAACTGCTGCCGAAAGTCATTGTTTTTTGGTGGAAGTTTATGGTGAACGCACGATTTAAAAGTAGTGATTTTGGCTTGGAAGACAATGAACGTCCTGGGCAGCCAAAAAAATTTGAAGATGAAGAACTGGAAGCATTACTCTATGAAGATGGGTGTCACTCAAGCAGCCATTTTAAAACGTTTAAAAGCAGCTGGATATATTCAAAAGCAAGGAAATTGGGTTCCACATGAACTCAAGCCGAGAGACGTCGAAAGGCGGTTTTGCATGTCCGAAATGCTGCTGGAACGCCACAAAAGGGAGTCATTTTTGCATTGGATTGTTACTGGTGATGAAAAATGGATCCATTACGACAACCCCAAGTGCAAAAAATCATATGTGAAACCCGGCCAACCAGCCAAATCAACGGCAAAGCCGAATATCCATGGTGCGAAAGTAATGCTTGGTGTAATCAGATGGGTGTGTTGTATTATGAGCTGTTAAAACCGGGTGAAACCATCAATGGACAACGCTACCGAACACAAATAATCCGTTTGAAGAGAACAGTAGCCGAAAAACGCCCGGAATATGTGACCAGACACGAGGAAATAATTTTCCATCATTCATTGCTATTCCGGTTAAGAACTGTTTGGAAAACAGTGGATGGGAAGTCTTACCCCACCCGCCTTATAGCCCAGACCTTGCCTCTTCTGACTACCATTTGTTTCGGTCGATGCAGAACGCCCTCACTGAATACGGTTCACATCGGAGCAGAATATCAAAAATTGGCTTGATTCATTCTTGGCTGCCAAGCCGGCGCAGTTCTTTTGGGATGGGATCCACAAATTGCCAGAAAGATGGGAAAAAGTCATAGCTTCAGATGGGCAATACTTTGAATATTACTATTGTACATGTTTTTCTTAAATAAACGTTCAAATTTCGGAAAAAAAAAACAGCACGAATTAAATTACATACCCAATACTTTAGATTTGTGATTGACAGTCACCTAGGTTTTAAACATCACTTAGAGCAGATAAATATGTGAAGAATCATGGAAAACTGTAAGTCCGCTTTCAAAGCTAATGAGTAATATCGAAGGACAAAAAGAAAATAATAGGCTTTTCTTTTTAGACTTGCGAGTTCTATAGTTGTATACACGGCGGAAATATGGGTAAGTGCCGCGAATGTTAAGTTTCTTTGTAGGGAGTCAAAACCACCCATCACATATGGTATATACTCGTCACACTCGTCCTACTTTAATTATACATATTTGTTGATAAAGGAATGCTGCGAATAAAAGCGTGTCCAAGCGGATAGGGTGAAAAAATATGATAAAGATACTATGGTAAGGCAGTCTGGCGACACCAACTTAAGGGTAAGTTGTAAGTAGGAAGATGGAAACATCGCCTTATACCAGTGTCCGATGAAACGGAAACATGGCGAAGCACACTTCTATCTGACTCTATTCCTCACGGGATATGCGTTTTACAGAATGTATGTTTAATCACAGCAAAACAGGAGAGATAACTTTATGAGATAAATTTGGAGTGCAGCCCTCTCCCAATAAAATGGTTCTGTACATGCTCCAAAACGAGAAAAAGCGGGTTATTGTTGGTAATATAGCGGTGTACATACTCAGTGACCTTAGAATATTAGAGCGTCAACTTATAGTGAACAGGTAAAATAATCGAACCGACAACGCAAAAAAAGAGTAAGAATTTAGGCAATAATAAGGTAGAAATTAGAGACAGAATCAGGGTTAGTCAGATTCAGATTCAAAGTCAGAGTCATAGTCAGAATCAGAGTCGAATTCAGAATCAGGTTTAGGGTTAGAGTATAGGATATCAAAAACACTTTTATTGGTGACATTCAAATTGGGTTCATTAATTAGTTTTTGTTTCACATTTCGTGTCCATCTTTTTTCTGAATATATTGCTTCAATTTAGTATGGCTTCTATTAATACCCTAAAACCCCATTTTTCGGCAACAATTTTGTTGTGAAAGCTCCCACTAAATACTAAATGAATACTGAGTTCTTGAGAAAAGGGAACACAGCTTAATGCCAATTGAATACCAAACTTCAGCACTATTACAATCCGATCTCTGCACATACCTTAAATTTTCTTTCTGCATCAAATCTATTAGGTACCATCTAAATTGGACTGATATAATTTCAGTTTTACTTCCCCCGCTCAGGAGAGAAATCATGAAGCATCTCCTTGAAATTCTTTCAGATTTCTCCATCAGACATACTTTTAGACGTATCTACTCGTTCAGTATCTACAACCAATTTATTATGACTTTGAAAAATGACATCCTGTAGCAGCACTAAGCTGATGCGCTTACGAGTATACTCGTATGTCGTTCTTTTGAACATCACTAAATCATTAGCTGCACATTCACAATTATTTCGCAGACATTTTGTGTGCCGCATTCTACTACATGACCGTTAAGTGAAAATGCATCTTAAGCCAAAAATAAATTTCTCTGAAAATGTCAATGTACTTTAATTCTGTGTTGCGAGGCGACACAACACGACACGGCAACTCTTTGAATGTAAACGACGAATATTCCTTTGAGTAGTGCCTTCCTCTCACAAGCCAGACAGTTTGACTTTTTAGATCGTTTTTACAACAGAACATCCTAGAATAGAATCCGCCGAAATGTAATGTAATTTAGCAATTTGGCATCACACATCATACAGGTACGAGTATGAGTACGAGTTCGAGTACTCGTACACCCATCCTATCCAATCGCACTCTGACAGCCAGTCAGGAATGCGAAAACGAAAGATACTTTTGCGTAACTATTGGATGCAAAAAAGAGAACAAAAAGATTCGACGATGTGAACTATTTATAAAAGCGAGAAAATGACTTTTCGTCGCTATGGGGGTAAACGAGAGATGGTTAGATAATTCCCAATTAATTGAGTCTTACACACGTCTACGAATTTGATGTGAGGCAAGCTATTTTCGGAGACATCCGTAAATAATGAGACAGCAGTCGGCATGGGCATTACCTATGGCTATGGCTATGGCTAGATCTACGGCATCATCTTTCGGTTCGGCATCGACATCGACCAATGTACGAGTAGAGAACGCGTCTCATCTGCGTTTTATCTGTGTTGGCTGCCCAAATGAAGGCACGACGAACAGATACGAGTGTCCTTCTATATTAAAATGTTGGAAGCTGTCGACTATTTCGATTCTGAAAATAAATCAGAAGTCAATAAATGGTCAGAGGAATACATATAGAACCATAGTCGTCGAAATGACAGAGCAGAAAAAAAAAAAAAAAAAAAAAAAAAAAAAAAAAAAAAAAAAAAAAAAAAAAAAAAAAACACTGCAACGGCTGCTTAACTACGTTGGTTTGATCTGGTCTGGCTTGGCCTGGCCTGGCCTTTATGCGAATGTTGTAGATACACTATACACGCCAAGCTGTCTGTCGTATGAGAGATACCTTGTTGGTTGCAATAGACCATAAATAAAATAAAATAGAATGAGTATGCAAAATGTAAATAAAGAACCATGACTGGTCAGACAGAGAGTATTTTGCTGCCGTTGTTGTTGTTATTTGTAGTTGAAGGTAGGTGGCAGTAGGTAGTTGGAAGTACTTGTGGCCAAGTTTGGGCCTAAAGTATAAGTAGTAGGAAGAAGTCGACTCATTTGCATATTCAACACTCTCTATTTCTTTAAAAAAAAAAAAAAAACTCACACATGCCCACATAGGTGTATGACGAACTCATGATAGATACTTAGATGATTTGCAATAATAAGAAAGAGGGGGCTAAACATTTTCCCAGATGGGGATAGACGACGTATAGAATACGACGGCGGAAGCCATGGGGTTTGTTTCAATGAACCGATTCGGCTTTATAAAAGTGTTTGTCATTTATTTACAATACTCAAAATATAAAATATAAAATATAAAATATAAAATATAAAATATAAAATGGAAAATAGAAAATAGAAAATAGAAAATAGAAAATAGAAAATAGAAAATATAAAATATAAAACATAAAATGTAAATTATAAACTATGAACTATGAGCTATAAAATGTAAACTAAGAAATCCGGGCCATGTTAGTTTAGAAATACCATGCATAAGGTTGCGATGGCAGGTGTGCCTCTAAAGGTTACCATGCCAGTGAAGTTGATAAAAGACAGGCAAGATTTGCAGATCTATTTTGAAACATGGTATTCACTGACTGTTTATGATCGACATCTTACAGGAATAATTAAGCTGCGAAACTGTTCAGAAGTCGGGAAATTATTAAGATAAAATGATACAGGAGGAACGAGTGATAGATTTGGACTTCTTGTGAAGGAAGGGAAAACACATTTAATGATTTTGAAATATTGAGCTGCTAGTAATATATCTCCAAAGCACATCAGCTTTCGCGCATGTTAGTCATATTTTCTTTCTCAAAGTTCGGCCATTGATAAGAATATGTTTTGTTTTGATTAAAAAGTTAGTGCTTACTACGTTTCTGTTTTTTTTCTTTTTTTCTAAATACAATCGAATCAATAGTATTATATATTTATTCGTAGTCGTGTTATCAGCTAGAGGGGTATGCTCGTTTAGCTAAATTTATTTCACTATGAGTGGGTTGTAAATATTATGTTTCATTTTGCGCTTATTTTAGTTGAGGGTTTTTTATATTTTTATTTTGACTTGTCAAAATAAAAATCGTTATCTTAAGGTTGAATCTGTTGGCGAAACGTGCTTTAAAAATACTTATCTGATCTCAATTTTATTTTTAAAATGACAAGTCAACAACAATGAAAAACAAAATTGTTTCCCATTAAAAAAAATTATGAACCACAATTCTAAAAACAACAGTCACATGTTTAATTTAAATTCTAGTCATCATCTGCTTTTCATAATCAACTTAACAACTAATCGATTTCATTTACATAAAGTTGCACTCAAAACCATTAAGAAAATCTGTTGTAAGAACTCTTAAAACAGATCATATAACCCAAGATTCAAGTGGCGGCTAAATACCCCTACTCAAATGACTGACTAACACAAAAAAAAAAAAAAAAAAAAAAAAAAAGGATACGCGACACGAAGACGCGACTACTAGACCCAGTTTTCGAAAAATACACAAGAGAATTTTTTTGATTACGAGTATTTTGAAAATTTTGAAACTCTTACGGTTTTTTTTCAAATAAAATACTAAAATTTATGTCAGCCTGCTAAAACCCTATGTCATCTTCCTTTCGAAACCTTTGTCTACAAGAAATACAATAAAACCGTTGAATTTATCGAATTCAAACAAGTGCAAGTATAAACAATCCCATACTCAACACTGTAATGTTGGGAACAAATGAAGTGGCAAAAGAACTTTAGAGAAGTTCGTTAACACATATCTACTTTTAAATTGAGAAATTTGAGCATTTTTTCTTCATGGTGTGGACAGTCACAGATACACAATTTTCTGTTGTCTGACCTTGCAACTATACTGTGAATTTATTTAATTTATTTTTTCTTCATCTTTTTGTTATTGTAATCGAAATACAATACGACAAGTTAGGAGTCATTAAGACGAGAAATTGATAGTTTCCCGTTGAATTTAAGGTAGCGAATTAATTCGTTGTTTTGTTCAAAAAATACTAAATTCGCTAATTGATCTAAAGCTGCTACTGGCTGTTGCTATTCCTATTCGTGGGAACTAAAAAAAAATTAAAAAATTCAATAAAATTTATCTCGGTTTGTTGCTAGTTCTGACATTTAAATTAATTGAGAATTATTAAAAGAGTCAATCAATAAAGTCAATTACACGAAAAGAACATATTTCTAATGACAAGCAATGAATAATTTGTTATTTGTTCAATTTTACCAAATTGTTGTCAAAATCATGAAGTTTAGCTTAAGTTGAGTTAAACTTCATTCAATTAATTAAAAATTTAAATTTATCTAAAGTCAGTCGGTAGAAGATACTACTAAGAGATAGTAACATAAGTGAGCAGGAGTAATAAAGATGAAACTGATAATACTGACATGGTTATGACATTTACAGCTACGTTAATTATAGATCGTTCGTTTGGTGTTTAATTCGGTTTTGGTTCGGCCAGTTTGTATGGTTAGAGCCAACAGATGGGCGTATATAATTTGTTAATATCACTGATAGTTGTAAATTTCCTAATTTGTTTCTTTTCTGAAGCCATTCCGGTTGCTTTATGAATATTAATGGAAAATAATTATAGAGAAAGCAATAAAAACTGAGATTTTAGCGGAGGAGTAAAAAATATCATAAACAGAGCTCCAACTATGTAGGTAGTTTGCATATAGATTTTCTTTTTCTCTTTTTGTAAGATGATATGCCGAAAATGGTAAAAAAGTTTTTGATGATGCTCAACATTTGTTTTTGGAAAATACAAGAACACTAAGTTTATTCGTTAGAATAACCAAATTTATGTTTCCTCTTTATTATAAGAAGGGTGGAGCTGGAAAAGCTCATTCCACTACATACATAAATTTGTGTGTTGTTCGGGTTCGTGGCTCTTTTGGTTTTGGCGAATATCTATCTTAAGTCAATGGTGTACTGAAGGAAACTTAGGTTGATCGTTTCATTTCAAAATTGTATTACTTCTTTACTAGAACTAACGCATTCCTAATTCCATTTAGTTAGCGTACTGCAAATTTCAGAAGGATATTGGAATTGCTTGAGCGAGTATCCAATCTCCAAAATTATTTTTTTAATGTGCATCATATTTTTTATTTCATTTTATAAAATTAATTTTTAAGAAAATATGTATAAAAAATAATAGTTTTTTAAATTTTTATTTATTTATTTTTTACAGGTGAGTTTATGTCACAAGTATAATCGAATTACCATTCGTAAGTAGTAAGTACAAGTTATGAACTCAAATGCAGTTTAAAAATTAGAGAAGATACAGATAGGTATTCAATGTCTCCTTATGGACATTGTTATTAAAATATGTGGAGTTGTGGAGGTTTATATATTAAATCACTTCGTTGCCTGAACGAATCTACTAATGCAAAATACTAGGTGGGCCATAATGTATAACCTTGTTGAAAAGTGCTATAGGTTTTATAAATGCCGTCGTATGTCAATTCGGATTTGATTTGACATTTGTATATGACTTTAAATACTGGATAAACACAGGACGTAGCAAGCCCTGGAAGGCTTTGTACCTCTCGCTCGGCTGAAATGTTGCTGCCGTGTCTGAAGATATCATGGAGGCTTTGTCGACACCGACTAGACGACGTACCACTTAAATGGCCACTCAACGCACGTCTCTGTGGCACATTTTGGTGGAAGACGTGAAGATGTTTCCTTACAAAGTACTGACAGTTCGTCAACTGATGCATCTTGAACGTAAATTGCTCCTCTGAACTTGAATGAATTTTTCAATTCCCATTTTGGATGAATTGGGACTGGTGGACATGTGGTTCCACCAGGACGGAGCAAAGGCGCATGCTGCATGAGCTACAACCCACACTCTAAAGCAGGCGTTTCCCGATCGCCTGATATCACGTTTTGGCGATTTGCACTGACCCATATGAAAGAGCTGAATGTCGGACTTGTCAGTTAATTCACACTGCATCGCGAGCTCTTCCAATCAACAGACCATCAATTAATTGATATTAAATTCAATCAACTGATTAGAGAAAGGAAGAAAGAAAGCATATTTCTCAGGAAAAGAGATATCTCCAAAACTCAGTAATATAATCATGGGGCACTGTGCCATTAGAAATTCTTTGACAGAGTATTTCTCTCAATGATTTCAGCGGGAGCTAAAATCTAAGGGAGAGGAATCTGTAGCGCACATCTTCTGCAACTGCGCTGCCATTGTTACACATCTGAATGCAACCTCTGAGCAGTTACGAATTTTGGAATCTAAATGATCTCTGTTCTATAGAGATTGTCGACATTAACAAATTTATCATCAATCAAAGTGCACTTGTACGAGAACTACATTAACTTAAACAAATTTAGGACGAATCGGTTGTAAAGTGGGGCATGTTAGATGACATTTTTCATCTGACAGTACTTTCGCTGACCAACAATTTCGCGAAGTTAAGGTTTTGATGTCTCGTCGCATCTCAATGTAATAAGACCCAGTTCCTTAGGTTTTCTTAATAATTAATATTAGCAACAATTGGGTGAGATGATTATCTGGTCTTACTTATTGTTCTTGTTCATTAAATTTTATGGAGAAAGAAGAAACTAACTAACTGGTGAGTAACAACATCATATAGTACTACCAATGGGGTCATACGATCGTCTCCGGTAGCATAACTGATTTCGGCTTTTTAATCCTGAGAGCAGATTCAATGAGTCGTCACATTACAGACACAACTGGGAATATTAGCAGTTTTGATTTAGAAGTTGGGCAATATTCTGTTTGCGAGCAACTTCCCGGAAATAATTTGCATATAATGTTTTGGCGCGAGAGATTTTTAAAATATCTTCAATATGACGAAATTAAAATTATCAACTTATCTTTGATTTGATTAATATTGAAAAATGGTTTTTTATGGAGAACGACTCAGCGGTGTTTAAGCTACCTTGGCTCTTAGATCACCTTATTTTTGTTACAAAGCCCCTGATGAAAAAACAAAGAAGAAAAAAGAACAATTCCTTGGGAGTAATTGGCCTTTAAACAGTCAGTAAAAGGGAAAAAGTCAGTATCAAGGAAATCTATGTGCTGGTCACTTAAGCTATTGTTACTGTAACACTTTAGTTGTGACTGAAAGGTATGCAAAGGTTTACGATAATCGTGATACTAAATACTTTTACTCACTTAAATACTACAAAACAAGACCTGTCACTTTGTTAAAAAAAAAATAAATAAATAAAAAAAATGTTATGATTTCCGGACCCGATGCTTAAGCAAAAGCGCAATCGCAATTAACCACCAAGATCGTGTTATTCGCTCGTTAAATTTTATATCCAAGCCACGATTTCGAGTCTAAGATACAAGGCGTAACATAGGAGGCTTTAGTCGAATATTAGCACAAACTATGTCGGAAATCTAATCAAAAGAATTGCATTTGAAAATTAAACACGGTTTATGTTTCTACTTTTTATTTAATTAAAAATAACATCATTCACTCAAAAGCCAAGTTTGTCTCGAAATTGAATTATGTACTTCAATTGGGGCTTTGTCAGAAGGAGATATCTTTCAATGCCTTACAACATTAGGCGTGATTGGGATCGTTGATAGCAGCATGTGTAATTTTTTAATGGCTTTAAAGACAATTTGATTCCTTAATAAAAGACATAGATTACGACAGAATTCGATTTTTAAAACGAAGCCATAAATAAATTAAAAAAATTTACCCCTCATAAAGTGTTCCCATGCGCAAACCCTGGATCTAACCAACTGTGACAATTTTGAATAGAAGAATCAGTTATCATACTCGTACATCGATGAAAATAAAGAAAATGAAATCCTGACAAATTCAACTACTAAAAATCCATCAACAAGTCTAATAAAAACTCGCCTCAAAGTCTGTAAATAACATTTATCCTCTATAAACATTTGTATCCACTACACTGTATGGTTATTATAACTGCACACAGCGTGGCATATCTATAGATACGTGTACTCTCGGTATTTATAGATAATTTTTTGCAAAGTCATTCAATTGATCAATACGAAGAAGGCGATAGATATCCGTATGCAATAACCTCTTAATCGATCTTTAATTGATTGAAATCGATGTTTAAACGATCGAAATTGATAATAAAAATCATATGTACATATGTTAAATGCATCTATCTATTTATCTATCGGATGCCAAATCGATCTATCGACGTGTAGATTTGCAAATACGAGTGTTATAACGAGTACTCTCTCCTTCATCGTGAAACATTTTCCTTTCAATTAGAGATAGGTATTTTGTACTTATGTTCTCGTATCTCGGGTATCTATGCAAACAAAAGTTGATTCATTCATTAAAATTTAATTAAAATTGTTAATTGTCTTGGTGAACATGTATCTAGAATCCATTCAGCTTCCACAGCTGCAATCATTTCAATTGCAAAAATTTACCATATAAGTATATAACTACTCGTAGCATTAACCAATGGACTTTGTACGAAAGAGGTGCCAGGGGCTCTAGGTGGGTTCAAATCTTGTTCACCTTGCATTGTGTACATAGTGATACTAAACACTGTAACGTGAGGAACAACTTTAGAATTGGTTCTCTACAAAAAAAAAAAAAAAAAAAAAAAAAAAAAAAAAAAAAAAAAATCCCTCAACTGCCCATAGATACAAAGAGTATCTATCTATCTAGCCGAAAAATACTCTTGTAATTAATTTAAACACTAGCTAGACGTAAAGTTTTGTAATTGTTGTCGTGTCATGTTAGCAATTTCAGAGGACTTACCCCCTCCCCTTTTACCCAGCAACAAAACGTAGCAGCAATAGCAATAGCAACAGCAACACATAAAACCGCCAATTCGAGAAGCTATTAAGTTTGTTCGCTTTAGGTCAGCTGACTGCTGTTTTTGTGATCTGTATTCCTATGGTGGCGGTGCGTCAGAAGTTGGTTTATTTTTCTCTCCTATCTACATGTATACTCATCGATATACGACTAGATATAGTTTTGTATAGAAGTATCTATGAGTTTTGCTCTAGTTTATAATTACATATTTCTTATACATATTGGGTAGGCGTATTGTTTTCGAAACATGTGTCTTTGATTCTTTGGTCATAAATATTCGTATCTGCAGTCAGATAGATTTACTGACTAACTGACTGGTTGACTCTCTGGCTGACTACAAATTTGATTTTTCAGTTTTTTTTATTTTATTTACTTTTTTTTTTTTTTTTTATTCATTTGGCAATGGTCCATCGGTATTATATGTAGGTATGAGATTGCTTTCAGTTAATGCATTTAAGAAAAATAAATAAAAAAATCTTTTAAAATTCTGATGGATGTAAGGTACGGATACGGGTATGCGTGTGCGCCCAGCTTCTAATAGTGTAAAGTCCATCTAGATACGTGACTAATCTCAATGGATTGGTAAAAGTGAAATATGTTTTATCTGGAGGAGGAGACTTTTATATTTTTATCTCAGTCTCAAAGCTGGCTGGTTTGATATATTTTAGTGTGATGACGAATTTTTTATTTTTTTTTTTTTTTTTTTTGTTTTAAATCTTAGCAGGCAAATAAGCACGGGTACATTTTCACAACAAATAGATGTGTAATATTAAATTGAAGGGAGCAAAAACGCAAGAGGGTATGAGTATACATATGGTATTTGACATGAAAAATCATAAAATCGGAATGTTCACGGGAAATAGTTGAGCAGATACATTTTTAGGTGAGCACTTTGCCAAGAATGTTGAAGTAAAGATTCATTTTAAAATGATTGACGACAGTTCCGTGGTAGTTAATTATTTAAATTTTGTTTCGTCACACAATTCTAACCATTGTGGTTAATTATGCTAGTTGGCAGTAAAAGTGTAAATCGTGCAGTTTTTTTCCGATTTTCTTAACCGGTTTTAGATGAACGAAACTGTAGTTTGAGTTTTATTTCTAGCGTAAATCACATACGATTAATTATCATTATCGACGAAATTGGATAGAAATGGTTTTATCGAATTTCGACTTATAAGGAAACAAACAAACAGGTTTTGAGCTCATTAGACTTTAGAATTTCGTTTTACCTTGAACATTTTTCCCAGACATGATGTGACATGTTGGTTTTCATAACGGCTTCGAATAAAGGGTTGACCTTATCCGAACATTTAGCGGTTGGTGGCCTCGTTTGAGTTTTCTTAGATTTTGGCATCATTTTTCTTAAACCCATTTCGTTCAGCATGGTACAAAGAGGGCTGATATGTGATTATTTAGCATCCTAGAGCTGTCAGTGATGAGTAGGATGTGACTGCAGTTATTTAGATAGGTCTACTGCTTTCTTTATATTTATTTTCTGCTTCAAACTTTCAAGAATTATTTTCGAAATATACTTCCAGATTTTTGTTTGAATGTTGTCCGTGAGCATCAGGATTGAGATAGGCTTATTCGGATACAGCTGATCCATCAAATACCCTTATAAAAAAAAAATCGGGGCCGTAAAGTCAGCTCAATTGTATCACCGCTTTTTGATATTGTAAAGTTTCTCATTAAAATTGTCCATAGCACAAGCTGTGGGTAAGGTTACATCGTCCTGTCGGAACTACATTTGCTAGAGGCAACAGAAAGGTTTTTAACATGTCAACGATATCTATTACAGATTCGTCTTTAGCATCCGTAGAGGAATTTAGCCTAATAAATGCCGCTGTGCCAAAAATTGAACCATAGAGTCCTCTACGAGAGTGTAATCGTCATTGAGGATGTAGAATTTGTCCAATATCGGCTATTCTTTTCTTTAAGAAAGCTAGCGAAGAATTTTTATATTTTATATTTTATATTTTATATTTTATATTTTATTTTATATTTCGCTGTTTTCATTGGTTTCCCTTGCAGTCAGCAAGCCCTAGATATACAAATAAGTCCATTGAATTTGGGTTTCTTATCTTTAACTTTGCTTGGCCGAATAGATATATTAAAACAAAATCAATTTGATCAAAGTTGACAAACGTGGTTCTATCAAATTGAAACTTTTGGTTTGTCTGACAAGCGAACTGTTTGAAATACATTTTCGATAGTGCGAGCTCTCAATGTCAGTTAATGGAATTTTCTTAATAAAATATCTCTAAAATTTCGTCTTCTAATCAAGTCAACTAGCTTCACAAATTCCCCGGTGTTTGACTATTTTTCAAATAAACGTTGATGCTGTTTTATTGGATTTTGATGTTTTCCGTGATTCTTTTTCCGTAGAATTATGACTTGTGAGAGGCTGCTTATGCCAACATTATGACACATCATTTGAAGTGGAGTGCAAGTTAAAGTCAATATTAAAAAATTTACTTGATTACCTGGGAAAACTGCGAAATTTACCTTGTCAATAAAACCCCGCCTATTGGTGTGCCAAACAGTTTTTCAAAGCCGACAAAGATATATAAACAAACTCCTCGGTGAATATCTTCGCAGATTGTAAATAAGGATGTGTTGGACTTTCACAGGTAGAGTAAAATCTTAAGCCACGTGTGTGTTTGTCCTTAAAAGGAATTGAGATGGATCGGGGTTGTTGAAAGGTCAATACATATATATATGGATGCCCTTGATTATGTACTCGTATTTATGTTATGTATAGGCGCCCATGAGTCGAAAACAAACCATGATTTATTATCGGGAAAGGAAGACTTCCTAGAACTAATCCGTATATTGTTTTCCTATGTGTTTCATCAGTTAATTAATTCAGAGAAAATTCCTCCTGTTGGTTTAGAATTTCAAAAATGATGAATGGATATATTTCGGATATCCGACATTTTCAAGTGCAAAATCGATGTTTCCATATGCGATGAGGGATAAATAAGTTGCCTGAAAAATAGTCGATGCACGAGCTCATGATATACCAGAAGTCTATGAGCTTTTCTATAATATGTATCTATTAAATAAATTTCATACACTGATTAAGAATATTTAGAAGCAACTTCAAACATTTAGCCGATTGGCATCTTTTTTTTTTTTTGCAGGGGTGAACCTCAACTAACAAGCCTCTCCTGTTCGATCTAAAACTACCTCCCCCTTTACTTGTGCTGTCATCCTAGACGTGGTTTTCCTCTATAGCCTTGTCCCTCTGGGTTAGATTCAAAGACTCTGCGTGCCGAACTATTATCGTTCATTCGCTCTACATGTCCTAGCCATTACAGGCAACTGATACGGAATTTTTAGAGTGTCGTACCGCTCGTATAGTTCGTCGTTGAATCTTCGGAACCGAATATCTTATAAAGAATTTTTCCCCCGAAACGGCAGAGGTGGCCTTAAAATCGATGAAAATATGGTGGGTATCGATTTGGACTTGTTGAGTGTTTCCGGGATCTGCGATGTGAAAATTTTATCGATTGTGGACTTCTTGGTGTGAAACACCACACTGATAGGGGGTAATTAGGTTGTTGACGAAGAGTTTCAGACGTTCACACAATATGGCATATAAGATCTTGTGTGTTGGCGCTGTTGATAGATATTCTGTTTTGTTAATCGGGCAGACGGTGTAGAGATTCCATTCACCTTCTGACGAGATTTTAGAAATGAGTTGCTGTATGCTATTCACAAAATCACTTCCAGCTGTTTTAAACAACCGAGACCGGCAAGTGGTCAGTTCCATCAACTTTATTGGATGCAAGTTTAGATATTCCTATCTTTACTTCGTTTTGATCAAGTGAAGGGAACTTTTACTAATCATCGTCTAAGTTCAATGGTTTATTCTGCCGGACGGCGGAATTTTGGGCTTCTTTACCGTTATAGAAGTCTGCAGAAATAGTTTTTCATATCATAGGTAACACCGACTGTGTGTGACTCTACTACAAGGTTTCCTTCTTCATTTCTTCAGGCTTCTGTACGGGTCTTCTTGCCTTGGCAAGTTGTTTTTACCTGTTGGTAAAAACTTTTCACGTCATTTATGGAGTAAAACTTCTCGTGCTGGCTTTTATTTTCCTGGAGAAGCCGACGTTTTCCTTTTTTTTTTGCTTGAAGAGCTCACGTGAGGCTAACGTCCTTTATTGATGTTGGTTGGGCAAAACCCAACACATCAGCTGCGGCGTCTCTGATGCCATGTCGGCATATTCGCCACTGGTCTTCTATGCTTGGTGCTGGCGGTCTATTGTGATTGCAGTTTTTACGTTATATCTTCCCACAATAGTTATTTTTTATTGTGGTGCTTGGGCTCTCCGCATTCGTACCTTGATTGCAACATGGATGTGGTTCGAGTCATTGTTGTTAGTCCCAAAGGTTCGGGCGTTCACAATACTGGGGGCGTGTCTTGCGTCGATCGCAAAATGAGCAATTTGATTTAGTGTTTCTTGATTCCTACGCCGCCATGTCTTCTTGTGTATATTGAGAAGAGGAAACTGTATGTTTGTTATAGTGATATTTCGTGCCGCCGCAATGTCAAAATTCAAAACACTCTTAGATTGTCTTTAAACCATTCGTACATTTTGACTTTACAAATGTCGTAAATATCGTTGGGTATTCGGTAAAGTACACATCTATCAAACTTACTAAGAGACTTACATCTATACCTTTTGTAGAAATCATTTCGGATTATGTCAGGTTCACTAAAAGCAGATATGAGCTGAAGGCCAGGTTTAATCTTCGGCATGCTACTTTATAAACCGCAGAGTGTAGCCTTTTTTTCTATCGGTATTCGTCAAGTCGAAACTGTAAGTTTCCGAAAATGATTAAAATTTTATATGAATTGTGCAATGTCATGGCGTGACTACACTACAATATGGAACTTAATACTGAACATTTCCAACACATATGTTTGTTCTTGCAATATTTCTATTGCAGTTTTATTGTATTGACACCTGTTCTCTTGTGATGCCGGGGCTCAATGGGGGAACTTGTGGAACTGTAGATAAATTGTTGATACTTAATCTCACGTTGTTCTCATTCTTTTTGAAATTCACGGCATTCATAATTTTGAATTTCAACCTAGTTCTTCATTTCCTTAACAAAATGCTGTCGGCTGGGATTTAAAGATTAAATTACCGCTCGTATCTGGTCATATGAAAGGTGGTAAAAAAGTCGGTGCCTGCATTATAAAGATATTTCCTAGATGTTAGAAAGACACAAAAAACCGTGTCGACTCGAAATTTTGGAAAATAATAGCAAACGATTGCTGATTCTTTTTCTAAAAGCATTCCAAAATTTTACAGCACAAAGGAACCTACTACCGAACATTAAGTAAGCGTTAATTGTACGGGCTGTAGTACGTGTTTTCTGGTAGAGAATTTACCAAGAATCTTCCTGCACCAATTTTTACATACCATATGTTTCTTAAATCCAAAGTCATTTAGAAAAAAAAAACAAAAGAGAATATTTCAAAAATATCTCATCAAGTAACACCCCGTCCGTGTTCAATGAGTGACACACCATCAGATTCATTTCGAATTCCGATCAGAAAACGGATGTACACTGAAAAAACGTGATTTCTAAAAAAAAAAAATAGTAAAGACGTTCCATAAATATTTTTTGTGTTTTTTTTTTTTTTTCAAAATGAAAAGGTTATTCAGGTAGGACTTTCTGAAAAAAATAAAATACCTCACATCACAAATACGAATAGAAGAAGACGAAGAATTTATGAAAAAGAAGTCCAAATGAAAATTTAATTACCCGATAAGGTGTAAATATTCGGGGCTCAAACAAATACTGAAAAAAAGCTGGAAACAAATAACAAACACATTAAAATTCGGTCAGCATGGGGAAAGGGGGAAAAAAAACTTCAGAGATCCAGATAGGGCTATCTTTCCCGTGAAAGATAACCATAACTATGAAATTCTATATTATAAATACGATAGATAAAACTCCATAATTTGACACTTGATTATCTGTCAAATCTCGTCTCAAAGTTCCCGTTGTCATCGTCGTCAGTCTGTCAACTTAGCTATGATAGGTGCATTGTGTCTGAATACTTCAAGGGGATTTATCCTATTTGATTTGAATGCAACTCCTCTGCGTGTTATATGAATCTTTTGTTGACACAAACACAAAGTGAGAAGAATATAAAAAAAAAAAAAATACCAAAAAAAAAAAGTTTGAAATGTACTTAACTGATAATAATTCGAAATTCCTTCTGCTCCCCCACATTTTTTTTTTTTTACTCGTATTTCATGCTCAAAGTTGAAATGCATTATTCGAATTTTGAATGAATAAATATTTGTGCATCTAAATGGGAAAGGGGTATACTTGTATCTATAGACTTGGGCTATTTTTGGTTATAACTTAATAGCCCACCTATTTACTTTTCCAAATTGTAGGAACCGCACGAAACTGGACAGGCAGACACCTAAAACTGCAGGCATTCGCTGTAGAGTGTAGATATTACCAGCCCCCCCTTGTGTACGGATATTCCACATACCCAGACTGGTACTGTATCTCGAACGTAGTATGTATGCCTCGAGGCAGTACTAATGATAATTATTGATAAAAACGTGATCTATTTGTTTAAACGTATTTTCTCGATATAAACAGATGGGGTTTCGCCCGCCGCTGCCACCGTCGTCGCCGTCGCCGTCTAATATATGTGCTCGCTTTTCTCAATCATTTCTATTTATAGAAAATTAATTTTTTTTTCTTTTTAAGAGAGAAACACACTTTGTTTTGTTTTTTACTATTCTGGAAAAGTGGAAACACTTTGATTTTCCTATGGTGTATCGGTGCACACTTAGTCAGGTCATATGTGTAAGTTTGTCATCTCAGCGTGGTTTGGCGCAACATGTTTCCGAGGACGTCAAGCTGTGCATGTCAGTGGGATGCTGTGCTGCTTTGCATAGTGCAGTGAATGGTGTCTCGTATTGGGAATAAAAGGGGAGTAGCATAGCTGCACGATCACTTTTTTTTTTTTTTTTGAGAAATCAAAACATGAGATTTGGTTTTTTAGTCAAAAGAGATTTGGACGGTAATTTGTTTAAATCGGAGTGCCTTAGGTGTAATAATGATATGTACAAGTTTTTTGAAAATCGCTACAATTTTATTGTGTTTTGTTGTTCAGTAGGAGGTCAAAAAATCGCGTTCAGATACGAGGTTAACACCCGCACTTTAAGCCACGCAAGTCTTGTTTGCCTTGTCATAATGACTAGTATATCTACCTTCTGATAAAAAGGTTTTTGTGATTCGAAAACTGGTTTTGTTAAATTCTTGGCAAGTTCAGATCAAATGAACTCCATCGTAATGGTGACAAACTTTCAGATTTCTTTCTTGTTGAGTTGATACAGACGTTTTTTTATCTACGGTATATTCTGGTTGAATTCTTGCTTCTTATCCCCAACCGTATTCCCCCATCTTTATGCAAATGCGTCAAGCTAACCCACATCTTAGAGCAGCTTGGAAAATTTACGCTTATATGCATGGTTTTCATTAGCTCTCCTCGCAAGAGGACTAAAACTATTCGTCATTCTTGCTGTTTTTCTTTAATTAGACTACTTGTGTCCTTTGAAGCATAACCTTCGTACTTTAAGTAAGTAGCATTGAAACTAACTGTGCTGCTGAGATCGGAGCTCCGGGTTGTGTTTCACCGGAGCTCCACTAGGATTCCGTCGTATTTTGCTAATTCGAAAGAACCCATATTCTGCTACAGTTCCCACATTCTATCAAATTGCCCTTCTTTGGAAGCTTGTTGATGATCATTACTCTTTTAACCACTCATTTTAAGTGGTTCAGGTAACTTGAAAAATCTCTATAGGGATACGGTCAATGCCTACCGCTTTATTTCTTTTGAGGGATCCAGCGGCTACTATTTCTGTGTTGCTTGAGAGATCCGGTTCAAATTCGAGAATTTGTTGCGTCGGCACCATCGTTGAAATGTGGGACCATTTGGCTGTCGCCTAAATCCTCAACCGAAATCAGCAGACTGCTATCTTCACTTTTCACTGGATGTCGTTTAGAAGTCCGATCACCAGTTATTTCTTTTGTGATGCTGTATGTTGTCCTGTTGTCACAAGTGTAAGCTTCTCGGCTTCGAGGCCAGTTCATTGATGTATGAACCATTGTCACGGCTGACACTGTGCTGTACACCCTACTTCTTCACACGATATTGCGCTTCTAACTCAGGTTTCTCTACTGCTGATGCCGCTGCAATCCGAGACTTAACTAGAGACGGATCGATGAGCGTATTTCACTTATCTCCTGATAACCATGTGCTGTAACTTTTCTGCGTTGTAGGTAGGCAACTGCCCCAGATACAAAAATATTTTCTACAGCATTCCAATAGTCATCTATGTCTTCAAGCGTTGAGCTGCTTATTAGTCCTGCTTCTGTGGCAAGACAATCCCTCAAATGTTGCCTCACTAGGAAATCCTGAAGTCTGTCGGTATTGTACCTGGTAACTTGGAGCTAGTTTGGGCGATTGCAGTTTGAAGACGTATCGCCTCCACGTTTGTTTAAGACATCTTGAACGCAATTTCTGAAACCACGACTTATCGCAAAATGGTTGATTTGGTTTGACGTTCGCTGCGGCCCCACTAATCTTTTTACAGGCCTTGTGCTCGAACAGAGTGTCTCCTATGACTAGCCGGTTGGTATTGCAGAAATATATCATTATCATTGCGGTCTCCGAGACCGTGAGCTCCCATCACGTGTTCGAGCACTGTGTTGTCATTGCCTACCTTAAATTTGAAATCTTTGTTCCCGTTGGCTCTTAAAATTTTGCTTTTCGTCCTCAGTCGTGACTTCGGTCGACGCATAGCACTGGACAATGGTAATTTTTCTTGCACTATTCTGAAATCGAGCCATTGATAGTCGGTCACTGTACTTTACTTTACCAAGTAAGTTTGAAGATGAAGAACTGGAAGCATTACTCTATGAAGATTGTTTGCCATTTCAAAACGTTTAAAGGCACCTGGATATATTCAAAAGCAAGGAAATTGGGTTCCACATGAACTCAAGCCGAGAGACGTCCGAAATGCTGCTGGAACGTCACAAAAGGAAATCATTTTTGCATCGAATTGTTACTGGTGATGAAAAATGCATCCATTACGACAACCCCAAGTGCAAAAAATCATATGTGAAACCCGGCCAACCTAAATTAACGGCAAAGCCGAATATCCATGGCGCGAAGGTAATGCGCCATGATGTATTTGGTGGGATCAGATGATTGTGCTGTATTATGAGCTGCTAAAACTGGGTGAAACCATCAATGGAAAACGCTACCGATCACAATTAATCCGTTTGAAGAGAGCAGTAGCCGAAAAACGCCCGGAATATGCGACCAGACACGAGGCAATAATTTTCTATCATGACAACGCTCGGCCCCACGTTGCTATTCCGGTTAAGAACTATTTGGAAAACAGTGGATGGGAAGTCTTATCCCACCCGCCTTATAGCCCAGATCTTGCCCCTTCTGACTACCATTTGTTCCGGTCGATGCAGAACGCCCTCACTGAAATACGGTTCACATCAGAGCAGAATATCGAAAATTGGCTTGATTTTTTCTTGGCTGCCAAACCGGCGCAGTTCTTTTGGGATGGGATCCACAAATTGCTAGAAAGATGAGAAAAAATCATAGCTTCAGATGCGCAATACTTTGAATAATACTATTGTACATGTTTTTCTTAAATAAACGTTGAAATTTAAAAAAAAAAAAGGGCACGAATTAAATTACATACTATATAAGATCATAGTAAAAAATCAACTGGCGGTAGGGTCATTTAACATAAACGTCAGTAGCATCGCAAGTCTCGCTTTATTCAACTGAATTGCCCATTATCATCCTGGAAGTCATATGCTGATTTAAATCAATGGGGAGGTGATATTTATCGATTTGAATTTCTTGGATTTTTTCATTCGCCCGCGCTGTGTACAACCATTTTAAGGGTACACAAATCCCTTGATTGCGTGCTAATTATAAAAAAAAAAAAAAATTGTTGATTTGTGCTTTGTGTCCAATTATCACCTGGCACTTTAAACAGATTGGCAGTTAAGCCATGATATCCAACAATTTTGTGGACTTAAACTTGGGGATTGCTGCCCTGAATTCATGTTGGGCGGTTAGTGGGAAATGTTGTCTGTCTTCGACCAAGTTCATTATGCCTGACGTTGAGATGTTGTTTGTCATCACCGTTTAAGTCTGCAAGAATTGCAAATTACATCAAAAATCACAAGATAGATTCGAGGGTTTCGCCCATGATATGAAATGCGTCTGGAACAGAGCCAAGGCTACAATGTGACATATATGGTATATTTAAATATTTACGTAAAGTTTATCCCAACAAATATCATAACATTCAAGATAGGAGATGGCAGTGCATAGGGCTTCAAAGTGGGGCCTTTATTGAAGACACGAGGCAATAATTTTTCATCATGACAACAATCGGCCCACGCTGCTATTCCGGTTAAGAACTATTTGGAAAACAGTGGTTGGGAAGTCTTACCCCACCCGCTTTATAGCCCAGACCTTGCCTCTTCTGACTACCATTTGTTCCGGTCGATGCAGAAAGCCGTCACTGAAATACGGTTCACATCAGAGCAGAATATCAAAAATTGGCTTGATTTGTTCTTGGCTGGCAAGCCGGCGCATTTCTTTTGGGATGGGATCCACAAATTGCTAGAAAGATGAGAAAAAATCATAGCTTCAGATGGGCAATACTTTGAATAATACTATTGTACATGTTTTTCTTAAATAAACGTTCAAATTTTATAAAAAAAACCGCACGAATTAAATTACATACCCAATACAATATATCACAGTTAAAAATTAAGTTCGAAGGTAAAGCTACAAGAAAAACCTTCACAAGAAAGAAGTCACTGTACTGTTTCTAAGATATGATGCTGCTCCTTGCTGTTACTGTTAGCATCATTCCTACGCCGGACTCTCAAATGCTCCCATCTGGTTTTCCAGAGTAGAGCCAGATGGTGATTTTTGTGGTGTTTCCCAGTATTCAACTATCTTTTCTGGCTTAGTTCCAAGTCCATATTATATCGTAAAAATGAGTAGGGTCCTAATATTTCAAAATCCTATCGTTATCCGTAGTCGATAGCCAAACGTCGTCAGTAAAATATCAGTTCGTATCGGAGGCTTGTTTTGGCTTTTTTGCGCTCGCTGGACCTAAGACCAAACGACACCAATCCTGTTTTGTGGTGCAGCAAGTTAATAATTTGTCTCCACCATCTCACATATTTCCGAAGAAAATCCCATCTATCGGAAGATGCTCTTCTACGAGGCCTAATGTTAGCCGTTGCAATCCGTTGTCGGTATATACATTAATAAAATATATATAAACCGTACATAGACCATATTCTTATCATTTGATTCCTCTGGAAATCTACGGACTTAAGGTAATTCAGTTCCAAATGTTACCATATCTGAAAACAATAGAAATTTTAATTTTTATTCAAATATCTTCGATTTTACACGTGTTACTGATATAAGGAAAGGGGAGTGTTGGTACTATGTGTTTGGCCATATTTTAATTTCTAAAAAAATAAAAGTCACTTTATTTATGTTACAA
Source organism: Volucella inanis (assembly GCA_907269105.1). Taxonomy (NCBI): domain Eukaryota; kingdom Metazoa; phylum Arthropoda; class Insecta; order Diptera; family Syrphidae; genus Volucella; species Volucella inanis. The sequence continues at coordinate 23,658,903 of OU026157.1, forward strand.
TTAACTTTGTATCGAAAAAAACTGCCAACTGTCACTTTCATTTAAAACCTTATCAATCAAGGAAATTAGATTAAAATATATTTTTTTTTTTTTATAAAAAAGTAGAAAAGATAACTCAGTTATTTCATAGAAAATATTCTGTGTAATATGACAGAATTTAAACTAATAATTAATGACATTCTTAGTGACATTTTGAATGACAGTTTGCCCACACACTTGGGTTGTTTCCTTACTTGTTTTATTTTTGACAATTGTAAGAATGACCGTAATTACGTAGACACATGCTCTTGTGGTATGAGGTGTTCCAACTGACATTCATCTACAACAAATTTCATAACAATTTTCAAATGACAGATGATGTCAACTTTAACAAATAAGGAAAACGAAACCATGAAATGAGGTATTCTGAAGCTATTCCTATTTGAAGAAAGATTTCATTGTTTATACCCAGATAATATCATAAAAAAATAAATAAATTTCTTTATTAATATAATTGACAGTTTATTCAAACATATGGTATTACTCGTATCTGGAGGGCGTTTCAGTCAGAATAACTACACGAACCAATGACAAAATGACTAAACAAAAGATACAAGTTAAATTCTAATTAAATGAAAATGACTCTGTTTTCGAGGGGAAAAAAAAAAATTTAATTTGAATAAAAAATTTGTCTCTTATTTGCTTTTTGGTTACTGGTTTATAAACTTTATCGACTTTTAGTAACGCCCCTGGGCAGTTACTTTAGATACATAGATACACATACGAATATAAGAATAATTAATTAGCAACATCCATCCTATTCTTAATTTTATAGTTTTTTGTTGTTTTTTTTTTTGTTATTTTATTTTATCTTCCTATGAATTAATTTCCTCTGAAACCTATGAATGAATTTAACACCTGAATGAGATGAAGATTGAAATTACAGACAAGCGGTTGTAGAAGAGAGGGGTAAAAGCCATTAGATGTTTAGTAATCATAACGAATGCGTATTATATGTAAGAAACCAGATATTAGCATCTACATTAAGACCAATCTTTGGATGTCTTATACATAGGTGATTATGACTATGATGATGATGATGCTTGTAGGCTTTGATTTCGAGAGCTCAACAACAGAAAAGCAAAATTAAATTAATATTTATGAAGATTTTTGTCGCCAAGTATGTATAGTATCTATGTTCGGTGTTCACAAAATGAGGGAATGCCTATTGATTCCAAATTGAGATTACTATTCTTAAAAACGTATTAGTGAACATTTGACCAATTTTGGTATTCAAATTTGGAAATCTTAAGAATCTCTGTCCACCCACTTGGTTTCGGAGAGAAGGTTGTTGTAAATTATTGTATAATTTTTTATTTATATATTTTTTTTTTACAATTTCCTGTAGCAAACTTGATTATAAACACTTTTTTTTTTTCTTTTTTTTTCGAAATAAAAATTAATTGATTTAAGCAAACAAGGTTAAGCTGTTGGTTAGCCTCACAATCATACGTTATAGGTTATCTCTGATTCATTATCTTTCTTGATAAACAGAAATAAGAAGAAAACATAATTTAACGAAAATTGTAACCAATATCCGGATTTTATTGGAAAATATCAGCACGATATCGAATGATTGCTCTTTCTGTTTAAAAATAAAGTCGTAAATCCTATAGCGACACATTGAAAGGTCGAATTAATTAAAAAAAATAAAAAAAATAAAATAAAATAAAATGATATATAAATGATTAACGATTAATATACTCGTATTCTTTCCTTAATAAGCAGCATTTTTAAAAGCGAGAGGACCAGACATTGTCTCTATATTTAGTCATTAATTTACTCTGAAAACGTCCCTCAACGATCTATGGTGTGCTGAAATAATAGTGTTCTGTTGTTGCGATCGATAAACAGCTGCATTTGCTACAGAAAAATTTCGTCGATCAATCAGAAACACACTTCAGCAGTCACTATTTCTCCATCTTTCTCTCTTAGACATGTAAGAGCCAATTATACATCGGTCAGGAATTGCACCCCAACTGTGGTTCTTGTTCACATAGCCATCAATATGAAATTGTGCTTCACCACTGAACAGTATGTCAATAAGCGTTCTGGTATCGTTCTCGTGTCATCATTTTCGTTTAATTTCCTTTTTAAAATAACGTACACTGCTGATTTTTTAATTCCAATAAAGATCACAATGTTCTGGCTTCACTGTTGGTGTTGATGGTCATTGAGAATTTCTGTTGACCATTGTTTCTTCTTGCATGAACCTGTGCATCTACCATCCATTACAGTTACTTGGTCGACCTATCATTAAATAATTTTTATAAATTTTAAAGTATCCGGGTGCAATAGCAAGTCACTAAGTTAAATGTTAATAAATATTAAATGAAAATAACTTTTATACGAGGTTGGATAAATAAGTACCCATGCTGGGAATGAAAACCCAAGTTGTTCACAAATTTGTTTTTATATTTTCAACGAATCTATTTTAAAGACGTTACACTTTTTCCAACTATTTTACTATTCTTTTAAACCAACTAAACTCTTCAAGTTAGACTTCTGTCAAGTCGATGATCTCCTCGTTTGAGCTGAATTTTTTTTCCCGATTTTTTTCTCGTGTTGTAGAATAGGAAATCAGTTCGGGCGAGTACGGTGTCCTTAATGCAATTTTGTCACCGCCATTCCGGATATGTGAGCTGGTGCGTTGTCGTAGTGGGACAGCACTTTTTTCTTTGCCAAGTGGGTCTGTGTATCTATTAATTTCTTAAAAAAAATGATCCAATGATTCACTGCAGTACTGGCCTTTCTTTTCTTCAAAGAGTCCATGAGAATTATTCTCTTCAAATCATAAAAAAATTTTCTCCTCGTCATAACAATTACAAGAATTTGTTCAAAATACTCTTAAGTTTGGGCAATGCGAATTCTTCCAGTTCGGGAAAGATCAATTACAGTCTCCTCTGGATGAAATTGTACTACCAGTCCCTGAATCGTGTTTATGATGAATTTCGGAGATAAATAATGAAGCAGTAAGCCCTTGATAAACCTTCACATTTTGTTTTATAAGTATCTAAAAAAAAGAGTTAAAAACAGAAGGGTTGTTATTATTTTCAAATCAGTCAGTTACTTTTGCACCGCTTTGTGCGAATGTAATATATATATATATTTTTTTTATATTTTATGCTTTTTAATATTTCACATTTTATATAATTTTTAACAAAAACCTTATATGTTCTATCTTTTTCTCGTTTCAGGTAAGTTAACAAATTATCGATGGATATTACTCAACCTGTGGTGACTGTTATATCTCTCAAACCGAAAAGTTTTCCTTGCGAAAATTTGAATTTATTTAACACTTTGTTTAACAGATAAGTATCACAAAAGTTCTTCTACTATTGCTTTTTTAACATAGAGACCTCTGCGGTACACATTCTGACATCCATATACCAGACGCATGTTTATGACCATCGTATATTACTACCGTCGAGTTTAAGCGATACTGTTTCTAAACGCTAGAATTTTCGTGCCATTTCTACAGCCATACTACACTAACTCGATGTGTGACATCGTCTTTACAGTCTTAATCGTTTTATTGAAATATTTGCACTTCGCGTTATCACATCTGTTAATAGATGTCTTATGCTGAGTTGTCAAATTATGAAGGAAGACTTTCGTTATACGAGGTGTGTTCCAAAAGTAAGGTCACTTTATATTTTTTATAAAAAAAAATGTTTATAAATATTTATATAATATTATACACTTGTGACAACGCTTTTTCCAATCCACGAAGCACTTCTCAAAGCACTTTTTGGTATAGCCTTGAGCTCTTCCAGCAATTTAGGTCTTAGCTCTCCTGGGTGCTTCCATTGGGATGATTGGGCTTTAATTTCGACAATATACCCATGATTCGTCACCAGTTGTGACACTTTTGACCAAGTTATGATCATCATTGACATCATTCAAGAGCTCCTGGACGATGCTCATGCGAAGGTTCTTCTGATCAAAATTAAGAAGTTTCGGAACAAACTTCGCTGATACTAGGTGGAGTGAAAAGTAACCTTTTTGATCGCCAGAATGCGCTGCTACTGCAAAAAAGGTTATGGTGCCTTGAAGTCCGTTCATATTTAGGCAGACATGCCAAATTTCAGCGCGATACTGTCTTTAGTTCTGGTTACAGAGGACAATGTCAAAAATATACATGAAATGGTGTTGGCTGACCGGAAAGTGAAGGTGCGCGAGCCAGCGGATACCACGCCATATTTTGGGCAATATTCTGCATATGAAAAAGTTATCCTGCCGCTGGGTGCCGCGCATTCTCACTCCTGACCAAAAACACGAACGCGAGAGCACTTCGAAGGAGTGTTTGGACTTGCTGATGCGGAATGAGGCTGACTTTTGGCGTCGATTGGTAACTGTTGAACATCAGAATTTTTTTTTTTTTCATTCCCAAGGAGGTTACTTTTCACCCCACCTAGTACACTTCTCATGCCCAAAACATCTGAAAAAATTGCAAGACATGAACCGACCCATATGAAGATATCTTTAGCAGCTTCTTTTATGGCAATTCGACGATTTTCCGAAAAACAATTTTCTTTACAGCTTTGACGTTATTATCTCTTGTTGATATGCTGGAGCGTCCAGAGCGAGTTACGTCATTAGCATCTTCTCGGCCAACTTGGAAGAGCTTGTAACACTTATTAACAATTTTTTTTACCACAGAGCAGACTCACCGTATGCCCTGTCAACATTTCAAGTCTTTAAAAGCACTTGATTCTATTTTTTACACAAAATTTGATGCAAATTCTTCGCTCCATTTTTTATAATACAATTGAAAATCGCCGAGCACACTAAGACACGTCTAACCTTTCTATCTGTCAAAATCAAACTAATTATGTTAAATATTTGAAACTGTGAACATATGTTCGGGACACGTGTACCAACAGAAAAAAAAAAAAAAAAAAAAAAAAATCGATAATCGAATGTACGTTGCCCGTGAAAGTTTAAAAGTCGCCTTACCTTTAGAACCCACTTAGTATGTACAAGGGCTGTTGGATGAATACCCGGATAACAAATGACAACGCAACTTTTTTAGATTTTTACAAATTATTTTTCAATATAATCCCGATACGATACATCTTTCACATGGGTGCTGCAAATTTTTTAACCCCTCCGTGTAGTACGAATTTTGTTGGCCTGCAAAATACTCCTGCGTGGTGGCGATGGCTTCCTCGTTCGACCCGTTCTTCTTTCCGGCGAGTGATCTTTTAAGATTTGGAAACATAAAGAAGTCGCAGAGGCCAATCCGGTGAATATGGAGGTTTGGGAACAATTCGTAGTGCAATTCGACCAATTTGGCTGTGGCGACTGTGGAGGTGTGAGCCGGTACTTTGTCGAGGTAGAAGAGCAGTTTTTTCTTCGCCAAATGTGGTCGTTTTTTCTTCGAATCGGCGTTGAATTGGTTCAATAAATCGATGTAGTATGCTCCTGTGATTGCTTTTCCCTTCTCCAAATAGTCAACATGAATCACACCCCGCGCGTCCCAAAAAACTGTGGCCATCACCTTTCCGGCCGAAGGCACGGTATTCGACATCTTTGGAGCGTTCACGTTCATGTTCACCGGCTTTGGTCTCTGTTGCGTACCAGTGAATCCATGTCTCGTCGACGGTCACGAAGCGGGGCATAAACTCATCCGAATTTCGATTAAACAGGACCAAATACGTCTTTAAAGTGGTCTCACGATTGCGGTGTGAACAAACGTGGCACTCATCGCGTGGACAGCTTTCTCATATCCAAAATCTCGTGCAGGATATGGTTAACGCTCTCGGTTCGCGAATTTTCACTCGGCGGTCCGCCAATACGAGATCATGGATGCATCAAAAACCGAATTGCGGCCACGGCAAAACTCTGCGAATCAATGGTAAATGATAATACGGGAAGGTGAGAGGTTCCCATGCACGCCATCGAGTATGGTCTATATTTCCTCGCAGGTTTTGCCACTCATACACAAGAATCGGAAACACGGAGCGATACTGCTCTGTTTTCATGATCGCAAGAAACACTAACACGATGTTTTGAAATGGGTGTCAAAATAAAACTAAGCGTCGGATTGTCACCAAATTATGACAGGCGGACTAAAAGGGGTTATACTAAATGTACTAAATGATGGTACACTCATTTCGGCTCGGTAGCGCCACCTATCTTCCAATCCGTACACGTCAAATAACCCTCGTACATCTAAGCTATTTTGCAATATCATTCACGACATTGACTCCAACTTTAACTTAAATGTATCCGTTACTTTCGTATTAATGTTATCGTACGTATCGTCTCATTATACTCGCAATATATGTATATCTCCGATATTTTTTTCAGACCTTAACCCCGTTTTTGTTAAACTCTGTCGACTCTGTCCCCGTACTCATATCATTCTGTCACCCCCCTCGCAGAACTCTGTCGAACGCTTGCTTCAGGTTAAAGAAGTTGATGTGACGGACATTAAGCGACGTTGCAAAGTCAAGATTTCATTCTTATCGAATAACGACTTACCTTTCACAAAATGGCATGGACTGTATCGAGTTGTCGACTTTTCGAGGAACACTATTGTAAATTTTCATTGTATGCAACATTGCGACAGTTTTTCGTGTCGCTTTTGCCTTTATACAGTGAAAAAGAAGAGGTCTTCCTTCACTGGTTGGACCCATTAATAGGGTATATTGAACCACCATGTTCAGGTGCTAATAAATAGAGATTTATTATACAGAAATTATCCAGGAATTGAGTCCTTGAGTATAGTTGTAGACCTAATGAATATTTCACAACAATAATTTTGCATATCTTTATGAAAAGACAATCAGACAAGTTGTCTCCCGCGTATCAACATGAAAAGTCTACAAAAAGATGAATTTGTGTAGAGAGAAAAAGAAGATTTTTCGTGACTATGAAGCGTTAATGTCTTTCTTTTTTGTTATAGAGAACTTGCTATCCAAGGTTAACGATTTGCTTTAGAGTTAAAGCACGCACATCTATGCCTACAAAAGAAATGAGACTAAAAGTCAGATATGGAAGAATGACGAGCGAAAGAGCCAATATTTACTTAGTGGACAAAGACCAAGTCTTTCTCACTCATGCCATGTCTTTTTGCACGCAGTGAAAGGATACCAATGACTTCAAACGACTGGAGAGGAATGAGAGACTTCCTTATAGGGATTAAATTTTAGCGTCAAAGGTTTTGCATAGTTCGCCGAATGCCGAAGGGGTAGTGACTTAAAAAAATGGATAACTTTTTCCGCTGTTTGCTGTGGATCGAGTGTTCTTGGCGTAGTCACCCGTGAACTTGCCAATTGCTCCACGCTACTACCGGATATTGGCACAGTGTAATCAGTATTGCTTCAGTTGTGCCGATATCATAGTATAGCCCGATTTGACCAGAAGACCTGATATTGACAACAGATGTCTAACAATATATTACATTGCAAGAAACACTAAACCTTTCCATTTAAAAATCTTTTGAAATGTAGAATTCATATAAATAATATCTTGCCATGCATGCTCTTAAATAAATATTCTTTATTCTGAGAATCATCAATAAATCCTTCTTAAGGTTTTCACTTTTTGAAACCATTTCCAGATTTCCTTTGCCGAACTATGAAAAAACGAGTGTTTCGGTATTACACCTATGGCTTAACCATACATCAAAAAAAGGTTCTTAGTATTGCAATTTCCAAATCATCTCAGTCATTGTAAACGTATTTTAGCTCTTGAATTTGAGAAAACAGGCAAACCATCCAAACCCATGTTGCTGGTAATAGCTTTTAGAATGATTTATATTTCTACATAGCTGCATTCAATATGGGACGAAATCTTTTCTGCGTGAAGCCTATAATTTTGTACCCAAGACTCATCCAGGGCAAGATTATTGTTCTCAATCATTAAAGTCGAGTCGACTTTGTTTCCAGTTTAAAGCGTATCTACAATATGATGTTCCCTTCACTGGTTTTCATCTTTAAGCTTCAGTTTTTTTTTTTTTTTTTTTTTAAAGCGATTGGCGATTGGCGTGCTTGTTGCTATCAAAACAATTTTTATATTCATCTCCTATCTATGCAGCTTCTAGAGAAGTTATTTCCTTCTATCTGGTATCACTTTAAAAACTAATGCAATAGATCTGGACTATCTTCTTCTCTAAGGGCAATATCAGCCGAAAGATTCACAACTTGAATCTATGACACTGTATAGTCGTCTTAAAGTCTATCAGATCTAGAGATGGAAATTCTGTGAGTAATTTAATAAAAATGTGCTTAACAGCGCATTCTATCAAATAAAGCAACTCGTTACAAAAATTTTTGTTGCGTCATTAGAATCGTCATACTTGGTTTTGCTTTGTCTCACTTAAACCTTGAAATAGCTGGAAATCTCCGATGAGTAAAACAACATGATAAGCCGTCATTGTAAGAAAGTTCAAACGTGATTCAGATTAAATACGTATGAGCGTTACCTTTTATTTGATACGTTTGCACAAATTAAGCCTGACTAATGTGGATTAAAATCGGGGCATTTTCCACTGATCAGTTCATTACCTGCACTCCTTCTCTTGGTCTACACATTTTTTTTTTTTTTTTTTTTTTTTTTTTTTTTTGACAGCTCGAAAATTTTCATTCATTGGATTGAATGAAAAAATGTTTTTAGTTCAAAATGGAATCATCAATAGATACCCTGTGAAGAGGGGAGTAAATCTTTGGATTGGCCGTGCTTATTTTTTATAATTTATGTAAGAAGTTGGCTTCTTACTTCGCTGCAAGTTTTTTTTATTTTAATTTTTAATTTTTAAATGCGCCCATTCATGAAAAAGTTGCATAGAAAGTTATTTCCGGTGGAGCATGCATAATTTCTTTCCGCCTTTACTTAATGTTATAGTAGTCTCACAAACCATCTGCCATAGAGGTAGAGCTATAAAAGTTGAATATCACCTGAAGTCGTTCGCATAGATACGAACCAGTCCACGTATACCCACACACAACCTTTTCCCATAATTTAACCTACGCGTTGCATTGTATTTTTAATGAATGAAAAAAAATTTTGCTCCACGCACAATAAAGCCACATAAAGCTAGCCAAACTGATCCCAACACCACCAACTAGGCTCTTTAACGATATCGTGGTATCTGTTTCTGTTTCTGAAGTTTCCTCAACAGTATTTATTTGCGGGAGGCCATTGGGTATACGTCATAGATGAATCGAGATTTGCCCGTGAGGAAATCCAAATAAAACAGGGCTCAACCCCCGCGATTTTTTGTGATGGTGTTTGTTTCGAGTTTTTTTTTTTTTCTTCTTGTAAACTACACATCGGACCAGGTAGACAGTTTGACTAGCGAGATAAGCCACACCATTTACGTGCTATACCACCAAGGTAGCAATTTTTACAATCTGACAGATACCTACTTTGTAATAGCAGCATGATATCGTGCGTAGGCTGATATTAAAAAAACTAAATGTGGAACAGCTGCTGTTGTTGGTGATTTTGGTGTTATGCTCATTTAATGAAAACACAATCGCAATAACAATTTTGGAGCTGTAATTGTCTAGATACAATTTTATTTTAATTTAAATTTTTTGGTATTTCTTTTGTTGTTGAGAGAAAAAAAAAAAAAAACAAAATAATTTTGTAAATTAAACGCTCGTGCTACTTGGGGTGATGTGTTTTTGTTTTCAAAAATAATTATGAACTCAGTGACCACATACTCGTATAAGCGAGCGCAAGTAAATGTAATGGAAACGCAAACACGCACAGAACGCGCAGTTTTAGTTTCTACGAGTATCTGTGGGCAAAAAAAAAAAAAAAAAAAATTAAAACGTACGAGTATCCATTGATACAATTTGACTACTCATTTGCATTTGCTAAGTGTTTTGACAGGCTTATGTTAATTTGCGTATTTTGTTTTGAAACGCTTTTTCCGTTTTTATTTTTGAATTTTTAATTTTTTTATTTTCTTAGGCATCAAGCCACCAACCTACACACGGCTTTGTAAAATGTGTTGGCGGTCGAAGTTGAGGAGGTGTATCTTAAGAAAATCTTGTATTCATGGGGTTGGGTCGACTTTAGAGATTAGTCTATGACTTCTTTCGGATTCATGATTGTTTATGATTATGATGTGGAGATGTTAATATCTTTTGAAGATTTATGCAGGTGTTTTGTTTTAAAAGTGTGGGTTTTAAGCTCTCTTTTTTTTGGTTTGACAAGTATGTCGACATCGGCGGCAATTATTCTGTAATCCGTTTGCCATTAAACATTTTACTTTAATCAAACAATGCAACAGTGTTGAAAAAATCCAATAAAAGAAAAGAACCTCACTGTACCTCGTATATGCCAATTAGTTGAATACTATCGCACAAAATCATTACTGACAAATGATTATCGCCAAGGTCGACTGTCAACCTGTGGCACTTGTGATCACGATTTAATGATTGATCAGTTGATTTGCAGTAATGGACAGATCACAATTACCTTTAAATAGAAAATAATAAAAAAAAAAACAAACAAATAAGACCTTTTATACGACATTGTGTGGCTTTAAATGTTGCCTCTGCCATCTTTGATCAGTTGATGTGATGTGATTTTGTTTATCTTCGATCGGGAAGACGTTTACTTAGGGTATGCGACCTATTTTAAGTTGAAGATGAATGAATTCCGCTCGTGTGAATGCGGAATTTATCTTGAAAAGTAATCAAATGACACATTTGTCTACCACTCCCAGTAAATGGTGACATTTTGACTTAAAAACTGGATTCGGAATCGTTAATTGATAATTTATGATATATAAAATTTTCGAACACTTTGCACAGTATATTGTACAAATTTTGCAATAAAATCTTCTTTGTAATGTTACTCGTTAGCTGCACATCAAATCCGTTGAGAAGGATTCATAAACAAGGAACTTGAGTTCCTTTTAATTTGAAGCCAAGGAACGTTGATTGTTGAAGGATTTTCTTCATCGCATCGCGACGGATGATGAAAAATGGATTCAATTCAGCAACTCAAAGAGAAGAAAGGCATGGGAACTGCCCGGAATATTCACGCTGTGAAGGTCGGTGTTATTTATTATGAACTGTTGGAACCCAACGAAAATATTACTGGGGAACGGTATCGACTTCAATTGATGCGATTGAGCCGAGCACTGCATGAAAATTGTACACCATACGAGCAGAGACACGAAAAACTGATTCAACAGCATGACAAAGCTCGACCTCACGTTACCAAGCCCGTTAAAACCTACCTGAGAATGCTCAAATGGGAAGTTCTACCCCATCCGCTTTATTCCCCAGATATTTAACCGTCTGATTATTACTTGTTCCGTTCGATAACACATGCTCTGGCTGATCAACAGTTCCGCTCATATGAGGATATCATAAAATGACTTGATTCGTAGATTTCCTCAAAAGATGTACCGTAAACCGTAACGTATTCGAGCTCTCCCAGAAAGATGAGAAAAAGTTGTAGCTAGCATTATAAGTTGTAATTGCATTATAATAAAAAAAAAAAAAACGATAACTTAGTTACGCACCTAATAGTTATGTAGATATGTCTTCTGAGATACGAATAGAAGAGGAGGACTTGATGCGAATATATATTTTTTTATGAGAAGTGTTAATGAATTTCTCGTCGTCGTTTACGATTATCTGTTATCTTCATTTGAATTGAAATTTGGCAGATGTTTAAATAAGAGTTGGTAGCCTTGCTTTCAAACCTTTATGGAAATTATTTAATGAAGTCTTGATAAATGGTTTTATGGCAACTACACTGTTTTAATTGGACATTCAAAGCCACAGCCTTTAAATAAACATTTCGTCGAACATAGCTTCGCAGTGCCTAGGAATTAGACGCGTTCAACATCTTCTTGATTAAAAAGTATAATGATACGTGTGCTCTACATTTCTTTTTTGGGTTCAGTAAGATAGCCCGAAAAATTGGAAGATATCTGTCATAAAAGACTCACGATCATAATATCACATCAGTAAGGTCGGCAATAAGGTATTCATCTTATTCGTTCTGCTTTGAGGTCTTCGGAGAAGTGCTAGAAAAAACCTTCTATGCTGCCTTTGAAATTCTAAAAGGAGCACTTGATAACTTTTATTCACTTTTATTCACTTTTATTCACACTTTACACAAACTGTAGCCTTCGGCAAATTACGAATGGTAAAGTCCCTTACTACCTCAATGTTATAGCTGTAGATTGTGACGTACTGCCCTATTTGGTCGATTTATGTGACTCTTTTGACAGGACATACTTGATTTTGCCCTCATTTACCATTAAACCGATTTTGGTAGCTTTTATTTTAATACTAGCCAACGCACTGTTGTCAACATCAGAGGTGTACGCTAGTTGTTGCACATGTCTTTAGAAGATTGTGCCACCGGTGTTGACTTGAGACCGCACAATTCTTTCAGGTATGATGTAAAAAAATTCACGTGATAGCGCGACACGTTGTCTAAAATCTTGTTTGGCATCAAAGGCCTCGGTAAATCCTCACCGACTTTGACGGATCAGCGAGCGTTCCTTATCGTCATTCTGGACAGAGGGATGAGTTTGGCAGATGCCGAAACTAGACATGACTATTTACTATATATAAGTATGTATATACAGACTGTTTCTATATACAGACTGTATCTATATAGTTCGTCTCAATAAACTCTGTCATATGTGGCCTTAAAATCGTCGATTTGTTCTTTTTAAGTTTTTTCCAGGAAAAAACACAATGTTAAGGGGACTCATACCTCTATAGTTGGAACAGTTGAGGGTGTCTCCGTTTTTGTGAATCGGGCAAATGATGCCAGGATTCAGCTCATTAGGCAAACACTCTTTTGACCGCATCTAGATGTGGATGAAACCCAACAGATCAGTTGTGTGTGATGGCACGTTGGCAACCTTACCGCAGAAATTAGGTCAATAGCCAGCCCAACTAGAAACTTTACAGAAAATTTTGAGAAGCAAAACGCAGCAGATTTATATCTTTTGTTTGTGGTTAGAAGAAAGATATAATCTTTGAATTGTATTTAAAATAAATTCTATTTCTATTATGAGGTTTTCCGGTATAAAGTCTCTTGTAATCTATGCCGGTCATATTTTATTTGGCAGCACTTCGTTCTTATCGCAAGTTGTGCCATAATTGTAAGCAACACGATTATATCTGTCAATGCAATCGTCAGTTTCACCTTTAATTATCGTTTCTTTAGAATTGACTAGCCCATCCAATTTATCCCACTCATTAACGATTCCATAGAACCGTATAGCTTAACCGGATGTGCATCATGTAACAAACACCTATCCATAAAAACATCTCAAACAAAGGACAAATCAAACAAAAGACATTGATGTACGAGTATTACGTACAGAGACGCAAAGATACAAGTAAACACTGTGAACCACATGACACGTATACCTCATAAAATTAGCACCGAACATGTGTCAATGCAATTATCTATTGTAGATTCAATAGTCTCCGCTGTGAGACTATCTGAGAGGCCTCGGTTCGATGGCAAATTCACTCTACAATTGAATTTGCATTGGGATCAACTCGAATCTAGTTACCAGATACAAGCTAAACCAGCCTTTTTAAAAACTCCGAAACGTTTTGTTAAGTAGGAAGGAACTTTTTTACATCCGACCAACATACTGGTAGCTAACCATTAATTAATGACATAAGCACCAAGATGCATACTTAAAGTATCTTTGGATACCCGTATGAGAACAATTACGAGTACTCATACCCCAGTACTGGTGTCCGTACACCCATACTCGTGTATCTTGTATTTTAAGCATAAACAGATACGCGTCGTGCGGTCTTCTCTTATGAATGAAATGCAGAAAGACAAAACCGCTCTAAACCCACCTTCGAGTAGGCGCAGATGATGATGATAATAATGATGAAGATGATGATGATGATGATGGTGCCAAGTTGGTAGAAAGATATGATGTTGGGGGGCTCGTTACATTCTCAATAAATTTTCTTTATAAAACGGACGGATGGACATGTATTCGTACGAATTAGCGAAGGAGTGTTGGATTGTGCGCGCGCAAAAAAATTAAAAAAAAAGAAACAAAATTTCAAGAAATATAAGAAACGCGAAAAATAATGAATGGGCGGCTGCTGTTGTTGGTAGTGCTCTTTGTGGCATATTTGCTACACGTTACATTGAATTAAGGGTTGCCATCATGTTAACTACTTTGTCATAAAAAAAAAAAAAAAAAAAAAATAAATTGGTTGATAGGCTTGTTTTCGTTGAACTTGCGAGAATTAAACAGTGATTCAGGATCTTTAGTCAATTGGTGCAAATGTTTCGCGATGATTTGAAGAGGCAATTTAAGCATTTTCTTATGAAGCCGTAATGGAAGCTTTTCTTCTCCCGAAATAGCCCATTCGGCTGAGTCAAATCCGGAAACTCTGAAGTTACTAGCTAGATAAGAGCACAAATGGATAAAGAATGAACTATTGCGCGTTGGGGCACTTTGCTAAGAAAAATATTTCTCTGAATAAAGTCGTAGTCGTACTATCATAACCGAATCATTTAAAAGGTTTTAGAATCTCTTTCAGCCGAATAGCCTCTTGAATATTTAATTGCAATGGATGGCAAGCCTATTCTTTGCGAATACTACACCAACATCACGGATGGTTGAGCTCGCTGGCTTTGCTCACAGGAAATGGGTGATAGTCGTCTTACAATCTAAAAGATGATAGCCAATGCTTAGCGGAGGAGAACAGATATGAATTATTGTTTATTTAATTCTGTGACAAAAAAACAAAAAAAAAAAACCAAAATCATACGTCGAGTTCAAAGATTAAACTATGTACGAGCATTTTCTGTTTGCCTCCAGAGAGTTCGTATTTAATACCACAGTCGTAGCTACATCCCATTGAAGTGCAACGTGCACAGTTTAACGTGGCATAACGAAAATAAATAAGTTTCGCATGAATGCAACTATTATTATCGACTAACTCTGGCGACAAACGTCGTATCACATAATTACAGGGTGCCGAGAAAGTGTCATTAAAAATAATTAAACCAACTCTTCATTCAATCGATCTCCATCCATTTAACTTTGTTTATTTTTGTTGTTTTGTTTTTGTGCTTACTTTCGTTTTGGGTATTCTCTTGTCTCATGTTCCATAAGTAACACAAAATAAAATTGAACAAAAAAAAAAAAAGAAAATATTTAATTACTTTGTGTGGACAAAGATAGAGACCGCACCATCGTCAGCATTGCGACTTAAGATGGATGAGACAATTTGCCCGTATTGGGTGATGTTTTAAGCTCTCCTATCAATCATAACTTCAACAAAAACTTTCTCGTGATCATATGATTTGTTCGGTATTTTTTTTTTTTGTTTTTTGTTTTTTGTTTGTTGTGTTTTCAAATCTGAAAATGTGTGGTTTATTTTTGTTGTATTTGCAGTAGTGGCCGGAATTATCTATGGGCGGAAGTAGGTTAGGCTATTGGTGAACTGATTTTGGTGTTGCATAATTTGACCCTAAGAGAGGCATACATTTATCTTTTATAGAAAATAGCGAGAGTGTGTATTTTTGTCTGCAAACAAGAGTAGAAGAGCATCTTAACTTCGTACTTCTTATTAATCCCACTCGCTATTTTAGCGTTTACCATACAGGGGTTACTTATGCAATGACCGACTCAAGGCGCTGGTTTTGATTTTCAAGGCAAACTTTACAAAAAATGCTAGGTAAGCTTTAGCTGCCCATTTAAGATCCCAATAAACGGTTTGAAGTTTGAATTGGGGTCACAATTCAAACCCCTGTCCCGTATTTCATCAAAACCTCTGCTCCCAACATTAGATACTTTGATATATAATATATAAAGATTGGAACGAATTAATAGTTTAGATAAGCTCTTGTGTTTCCTAGATACGTTCAGCATATGATAGTCTCTTTTTATAGAGAATTCAATCAACCATCTAAGTCTTGCAATTAAAATAAAAGAAAAAATTTCCTTCATCTGCTCACAAAATATGTGCAATTATCGCCTATTCCTCGACGTAAATTATTTTGTTATCATTTCTTGGTTGACCCATTTATTGCAGCCTCGTTTGTTACCATACCTTCTACGATATGAAATTTGTAGCAACTTAATAGCTTAACCCGATAGATTTGCATTTTACTTTTCCTTGCATCGGTTTTAGGGAAGTAAGCCTACCACAGGTTGGTCGTAATGAACTGTAAACAACTTCAGAAGGCTGTAATCTCCAAAGAAAATGGTAAAACTGCTTCAATGGTTAGCTTACTGAAAGTTGGTTTCATTGTTTTCAACTGTGCATAAGCATTTGCCTCTCAGTTTCACGGAACTTTTTTTATCTTCAATCGAATTCAAACGCAATAGTGCGAAAGCGCTATATTTGATTGTAAAGTCACAAGTGACTATCGTTAGAGTCTGCTAACACTTCAATGTCAATAAATCTTTTATGTCTCGAATCACAGCACTTTACAAGAATACTGGCAGTGTTGTAAAACGCTATGATGGTGGTCGGAAAAAAACTGCATCAGCGACAGAAGTGGTTCAGCAAGTAAAGGCTCAAATTGAACGAAATTCTCGATAGAGTTGCAGGAAAATGCCTGCTGAGCTAAAGGCATCTCAAAGACAACCATGCAACAGATTTTGAATAATGAGCTCAAACTAAAGCCTTATAAGTTCCAAAAAAGACAAAATCTGACAGATGCTCAAAAACAAGTGAGGTTCGATAGAGCAAAGGAGTTGTTGCGCTTATATGAACGTGGTTAGTTGCCGAAAATCATGTTCTCTAATGAGAAAAATTCCCCAATCGAACAATTCGTTAACAAACAAAAAATCGTGTTTATTTAACGGAAAGTTCATAAGAAAATTTGAACTTGAAGTCCAGCGGAACCGTTTGTCATAGATTTGGTAGCTGTGAAATCCAATGAACGTTTGCCACTTGAGTTCTTGCACCGTGGCCTTAAGGTGAATGTGAATGTTTACCTTTGAGTCCTTGGATAACCAAGCAATCCGGTGAGAGAATAGACATTCCAACAAAGACTCCGCATCAGCACACGAAGCTCCCGTCAAACAAGAATGGTAAAAAAAACAACGCCCCTTGCTGCATTGTGGTCCAAATACAAGTTTCTTTTTGGAACATATGTATTGTTGACACTGATGGATCTTTCCCGTTCGAAATCTTGACTGTCGGTCAGTATCATACCTTCGCAGCACGAAATGAATTGCATAACGCTTAAACATCGTTGGGAAATAGTACATATTATTGAAAATAAATTTTGACCTTAGTTTAGCATTCACCGTACTCAAACGTACCGATGAGAATGGTGCTGGAACATCGACTCGCCATCGATCTCAACAACACAACATTTCACGCATCTACCTGATGAAAATTTTGCATAACGATCTAGGATTATTCCCTTGCAAATTCCTATTGACTCAGCAATTGAAGGCAAACTACCATCCGCTTCGTTATCGCCTTTCAGTTTGGGCCTTACAGCAGCTTGAATTGGATGTCAATTTGGACGAAAAATCATCTCTTTCTGACGAGGCGCATTTTTATCTCATCGGCAACTTTAACAAAAAAAAAGAAAAAAAAAAAAAGTCGCATCTGGGGTTTGGAAAATCCGCACGTGATTGTCGAGAAGAAAATGCATTCGCTGAGTGTGACAGTGTGGTGCCGATTTTGGAGTGGTGGCATCATTGGCTTATTTTATTTCGAAATTGCTGCTGGAAACTCTATTTCGGTCAACGGTGAGCGCTACAGAGCCACAATTACCGCATTTTTTGTGGGCTGACATTGAAGACATGTATTTAAACGATTTTTGATTTCAGCACGCGATGCAAAAAGCAAATCTAATTATCGATTTTTGCGCGTTAAGCTCGGTAAACGTATTATCAACTACCTTGTTGCTGTCGATTGGCCACCTCGTAGCTGCGATTTGACCTTGTTAGACTTTTTTTTGTGTAGTAAGATCGATGTTATCCAGCAACAATTCAAACTCTTAAAGCGAACATCGTCCTAGCCATTCGTAAGATAAAGCCAGAAACATTCAACAAGAAAATTGGAAAATTTGGCTAGTTGGCTGACAGGATGAGCTAGTGCGAAACCAGCTGAGGCATCCGCATGAATGAAATCATATTCCGTAACTAGTGGGTATGTTCGCCTCTTATAATAAAACTATAACGTACCAAAAATATGTGATTTTTGTTCATTTTTTTTTTTTTTTTGTATTTGGACCACCCTGTGCTGGCGTTGATTAAAGAAAAGTCAATGTTTTCTATGTATGACTTCAGATCAAATATCTTGTCGCCCTTTCTTATGTAGCGTCGAAAAGACAATTTAAGCTGTGGTCCTTTTCGGGATATGAAAGAGTTCAGTGGAAACAGCTCTGTATCAATTGGTAATTACTATGGAAGGATCCTTAAAAAATACACTGCACAGAGCTATTCATCTATATAGATGATCTCTATGGGATCAGGATGCAGGGGACAACTTAAGGAGGAGTATTGTTACCGTTCTTTTCGTTGGCAATCAATTTCCTCTCAGCTCTAATTGACCAGTTAAGGCATTAATTCATCAACAACTGAACTTGTATCGTTTGCTATCATGAAAAGGATAATATGCCCATTACTCTGGTTAATAGGAGAAAAAATAAATTTACTGAATCTGTCACATACTTGGGTATAATCTTATGTGGGACACTAAATTGGAAACACAAAAATCTAGAGTGAGGAAGAGATTGTTCTGTTGACTTGTGAAACTCTTTAAAATATGCTTCTATCTCGCCAATAAACTTCGTGTTCTCGGATACGTGAGCTTGTGAGTTTTATAGTGAAACAGAATTCTTTTCTTTACCATTACTTTTGTAAACCACAAAAATTCGGAACTATGACCGAAGCAGATTTGCCTGGAAAAATCCATTGTTTTGATAGTGAGTTGAGATCTGAGACCCAAACACTGCTTCAAATTGACAGTTACATCCGTTTGTCTGTTGTTCACTGTGAGCAGCCGCAGCACTCATCGAGGCGACAGCTTTCGCAAACTTAAATTTTTTAACTTCGTGAACATTCGTTCGGCAATGAGAAAGCTTCATGGAAGACCCTTATTAATTCAAAAGAAATATTAAAATTAATAGTAAACCCCGATACGGTGCAATGATTGAGATTGAGAGGTTCAAATCCCAGACAATACACCGAAAAACAGAAAACAATATTTCTGGTATCGCAATTTCTCTGGCAGGTAATGGAAAGTTTCTCGCTCTTTTATCGTCACGTCCTTCTCTTTGCGCATAAAATCACAACATGAAAAAGTTTCACTTAAAATCAATTGCTAATTCTTTAACTAAGGCCCAAAGAAAAGTTTGCGCGGGCTGCTTTACAAAAGTTCTACTTAAGATGTCCTGATGAAATTTCCTCTTTGTGATATTTATATCATGCGCTGCCTACTAAATTTTACTAAATTTTTCGCCATTAAGGCGGAGCACCATCATTTGAATTTTCGGATTTGCAGCTTAGAAAGTATCTCATAAACCGTCTTATTTCTACATTCTATATATATATACAATATATCTATTTACTTTTGAAAATCTCCTCCGGTTTAGCAGCGGTTTTGACAATTGTGACTATGAGTCGCGAAGGAAATGTTATCGAATCTTTACATATAGGTCTAGAACCTTTCAGAAAACCGGAGATTGTATCTTAATGGATAATTATAACATCATAATAAATTATTAATTAGGAGTAGGTATAGTAATTATGAGTCTCTCTTCCAAACAAAGATCCATGCAATGCTAACGAGCATTCTTTTTATTATGAAGAAAAGTTGGAAGTAAGTTCATTAAGTCTTACCTAAGTCTCAGGTGTGAATATGTTAATATGTTTATTCAAATGGCCAAAACCAGTGCAAAGGTTGTCTGCTACTGTGCTTATGGTTTTCACTGATTATTGGTTTTTTTTTCGGAATACAACCGTCCCAAGTGTCTACGGGTTGCAGCCAAACAAGTAAAAGTCAGCGCCCGGACTTCTGTGAGAAGAGATACAAATAGGCTATATGTGTTAAGTCAAAGTGACAAAAGTATCTGACTCTTTTCAGATGCGATCCAATGTACTATATGTTCTAAATGAGATTTTAGATTTGATGAGTGATCGTGTGACTCAAATATTCAGCGTTCCAGTGATTAATCTCATTGACTTACCGGATCTAATTGTACCTCACTCTTTGTAACAAAAGGAAAATCTGTCATTCGTTCCAATCAATCACAGAATTCACTTCAAAGAAAGAAAATACAAAAAAAGGTCGTATAATTATGAGAAAAAATAAAAATCAAAAAGCAATCGTTTTACATTCACTTCCCCTTTACGACTTGTAAGTCAACATTTTCTGTTGCAACTGCGAATAAGTTCCACATACAGCTGTGCGATTTATGCATAGAACAACTTTTTGCTGCAGCTCCCCCCCTGGGCAAGGCCATTTCATGGAATTTGCTCGTGTGTGAAATTGCTTCTGTTTTCGAATTATTTCCCTCTTTCTTCGTGAAATAGATTTTTTTTTTTTTTTTTGGGAACAAGAGAATGTGGAATGTAACAATAATAATGTTGTAAAGTTATTAAAACGGTTTGCATGGTATCAATTAAATCCGCTTATATCACGAATTCTTTTCACGAGGGTTATTGAATACTCGTATGATGGACATGGAAAACGTAAGCTTTCCTATAGACATGCTGTCGATGTTAAATTAAATCCGTCACTCATTCAAAAACTCGATCCACAACAACTCATTACCTTAATTATTCATTTTTCATTTGTCTAATGGCAATAAATTAAAAACAAAAAACAAATACAACGACTCTGTACAAAAGAACAAACAAAATCACGAAAACAATTGTCAAGTGCCCAACTGTTATTTTTAATTATAAACATGTAAACTTTTATCACCGTTAGATAAATTCATTTTAGTCATATAAAGTCTGGTGCTTTGGATAAGCCAACTACAGTCATAGGACTAATACATAAGCGAAAAAAGGGGGCGTGCTGGACCCATTTAGATTTATAACTTTTTTTTAAATTAAAGTTTTACGCGCCAGATAAGACTTCACATCGTGTTACAACACTATATAGCAGAACGCCTGAAGTACTTACACATATACTAGCGCCTATAACTCATAATTTTTGAGCTACGTTCATTGTTCTACGAATATTTGACTACAAATGACAATATTTGTTGGTCGTATTTGTTTAACAGAAAATAAATGAAAATAGAGACAAAGGCAAGCCAGGGGCAGCACAACAGCAGTACGAATAGCCTTATCTATTTGAATAGCTTTAAGGCAAGCGCAGCATAACATAGTATTATACATATGTACGTGTATGGGGCAGCTAGACAAGCGCATATCAGTTTGAAAATAATAATAATAACAAAAAAGAAAAACTACGACAATTACGGTAATCGTACTATGACATAGTGGAAAGGAGAACGAACATACGAGTAAGTATAATTAACCACGTGTAGTGTTAGGAGATAATAGGAGGATTTGTTGGTTTTGCCTTGAGCTGTTTTTAATAGTCAAACACCTATTAGAGCTAACGACAGTGATAAGCGGGGTGAATTGTTCGAGAATCAATTACCCAGTAGAAGGACGAAGTGGTTCTTTGCACTCTGTTAACTGAAAAATCTTACTACTGGATCTCGTAACGTGAAGCTCACCAGAGAAAATCCTATTTAGCCTCCTATTGCAAATTGAAACGAAAAATCACATTTTAACTCAGATAATAAAAGGTAAGAATTAATCCCAACATGCCCCTTTTGTTTACCAGGGAATTTTGCTCGATTGTTTTTTGTACGCTGCTTGTCTTGTCTAAAACCTTTGATTATATTGATGGTCTCGGTTTATTCATTAACGATCTTGATGGAGCAAATAAAAATTTTCAAAGTCATCTTGCACAACCTCACGAGTTTCGGAGGAATGCCAAAACTAGACATGGTGTTGTATAACTCATACCTATAGCTTTGAAGTCGACAAATCGATGGTGTGTGACGATCCTAAATTCCCGGGACTTTTTCAGGATCTGTCATAGTGTGAATATTTGATTGATGGTGGATTTTCATGGCCTCAAACTGCACTACTAAGGACCAACTAAATTTTTCAAGAATGCTGCTTAGACGTTCAAATAATGTCGCAGAAAATAAAATTCTTAGACTAGTTCCTCTATAGTTGGCGTAGTCGAAATTGTCTCCATTCTTGTGGATCAACCAACTATGCTGAGATTCGATAAATTTATAAAGGAGGACCGAAAATGATCCAAATTAAGTGGGAATAGGTTATTTAGGCCTGTATAAATCTGTTTAACTTTTAACATTATTACACAGCTGTCTTAACAAAAAATGTAGCCTGACATTTCACCTTTCAAACACGTTTTCGTTTGACACAATCAGATTAGTGTTTCAAGATAAATGGACACCAACACCATCTAGTGACAACAAATCGGGGAGACTTTTATTATGACCCAATATTACGTAGAATCTTGTTAAGAACCTTTCTAAATATCACCATAAGCATATCCTAGTTTGAAGATTCTTAAAAAGTTGTTGGCTAGATGATGAGATGTGGTCTAATACTAAACTACATAAAGTACAAGTCCAAATTGAGATCAGCTCTTTTTCAAATATATTGCTTTCACCACCACTTATATATTGCTTTCGGCACTTAATTTATTATTTATTCAAATCTGAGGACTCATAACCTACCAAATGTAATTGATTTGTATTAGTTCTTAAACTCTCTTGTCGGAAAGCCTATCGTATATATTTTAGTTAACAAATATCTGACTCTAACAAACTCTCTTTTGTTTTTTTCTTTTTAGCCCGCACACTAACCTGCTACTGCGATGGCAGCTGTCCAGACAATGTGGTCAATGGTACATGTGAAACACGGCCCGGTGGCTCATGCTTTAGTTCAGTTGAAGCTGTTTTTGACGAAATTAGTGGAACTTATGAAGAAGAAAGAACATATGGATGTATGCCTCCAGAAGAATACGGAGGACTACTTATGGTAAGTTAACAAAATAATTTCATTTAAATCTTAGAATGTCTAACAATATATTTTTCGCTATTGCAGTGCAAAGTAGCATCAGTACCTCATTTACATGGTAAAAATATCGCCTGCTGTGATACAGGTGACTATTGTAATCGTAATCTTCATCCTGCGTTCACACCGAAAACAACAACACCATCACCAGAGATACCAGCAGAACCTCTACCTGCGGAACGTTTTATCCTCATAGGCCTAACAGCGCTCTGTACAATAGTTTTCGTTGTTGTAATGATTATTGTATCCCAAATATATTGTCGCCGTCAGAAACTTCGTAAACAACCAAGACTGATCAATTCAATGTGTGGTAATAAAACCTCACCGCTAACACAGCTAGTGGAACAAAGTTCAGGTTCAGGATCCGGTTTGCCATTGCTTGTCCAACGTACGATTGCAAAACAAATTCAAATGGTTCGTCAAGTTGGCAAAGGCCGATACGGTGAAGTATGGTTAGCCAGATGGCGAGAGGAAAAAGTCGCTGTTAAAACATTCTTCACCACCGAAGAGGCTTCATGGTTTCGTGAAACAGAAATCTATCAAACTGTTTTGATGCGTCACGATAACATACTTGGATTTATAGCGGCCGATATTAAAGGCAACGGCTCTTGGACACAGATGTTATTGATCACTGACTACCATGAACATGGTAGTCTACATGATTACTTACAAAGAAACGTGCTTACACCACAAAAATTGCAATTGCTTGCATACTCTCTGTCATCGGGTTTGGCTCATCTTCATACGGAAATTTTTGGAACACCTGGTAAACCAGCAATCGCTCATCGAGATATAAAAAGTAAAAATATATTGGTTAAACGTAATGGTCAATGTGCTATTGCCGACTTTGGACTTGCCGTCAAATATAATAGTGAACTTGATGAAATTCATATTGCACATAATACTCGTGTGGGAACTCGTCGTTATATGCCACCGGAAGTACTTGAACAAACTTTAAATTCCAAACAATTTGAGGAATTTAAACGAGCTGACATGTATTCAGTTGGTCTGGTTTTGTGGGAGGCATGTCGTCGTTGTTGCACAACAGTTCATAGTTCAAAGACAACAATTTGTGAGGATTATGCCTTGCCATACCATGATGTAGTACCGTCGGATCCGTCATTCGAAGATATGCATGCAGTTGTATGCGTTAAAGGTATCCGACCGCCAGTACCAACAAGATGGCAAGATGATGAAGTCTTACAGACTTTATCGAAAATCATGCAAGAATGCTGGCATCCGAATCCATCGGTTCGGCTAACAGCGCTAAGGGTTAAGAAAACACTTAGCCGACTGGACACTGGCTTCAATGACTGCTCTATTAAAATAGTGTAAAGGTTTTTTTTTTCTCTTTTTTTTTTTTTTTTTTTTTCTTTTATTAACATATATTAAAATGAATAATCTGTCTGTGTCTATGTAAAGTTAAGAAGAGAGAGAGAGAGAAAAAAAAACAAGTTTAAACTGTGTACAAAGTCATTTATGTTTTACTAGAGTCTAAGAAAGTTTTCTTGAAATATTTTTATTATTATTATTTTTATTTTTTTATTCCACCCTCTGTCATGGGAGGGGGGAGGGAATGAAAGTCATCTGTAATTTGTAATTTGTTTTTAAGTGAATAACTTTTTTGTTTTTTTTTTTTTATATATATAATAAGCTTGAAAATTTGTTAATTTATGCACGAAAACGAAAGAAAACTAAAGAAAAATCCGTAAAGGATAACAAATTTAAACGACGAATATGTTTTTGGTTACTAATGGCTTTAAATATTAAATTTAAAAGTAAAAGGACAATTCGTAAGTGTAGATTTAATGTGGAAACAGGCTGGTTGTGTCGCAATCGTAGTCGAATTTTATTTTTTATTTTTTAAACTTGTGAACAGTACAAAGTGGAACTTGTTTAAACATTACGTTCCACATTTTCGTTTTATTTTGTTTATGAAATGATTTCTTATTCAATTTTTAGTTTAAACGATCATCGTTTTTCTTTTCTAAAATTATTTAGAATATATGTCTTTGAATTGTGGTAAAACCGATCTTCTACTGGTGAAAAGCGTCTAGTTGACCAGCCTTAGTCCAGTTCTCTGCATCAAAAGAAGTTAGTCCAAATGAATATAACGTGTTTATTTTATTTTATTTTGAAAGCTTTAATATGTAATTTGTTTATGCTGTATAATTTTTAAGCTTTCCGCCTCAGCAGCTTCATGTTAAGGTTTCTACAAAAGAATAACAAAAAAATAAAAAATCCTTTTCGACAAACACTTGTTAAGTAAATTAAATTACTTTAAGAATGTGTAAAAATAAAAAATAAAAACAAAAAAAAAAAAACGATATGTATACATAAAAATAATAATTAAAATATATTTACTATGTTCAAAATGTGCCAGAATGAATATTAATCTTAAAGATTAAATAAAATTATTAAAGATATAAATGAATAAGTAAATTGCCTTATTTTTACACTTGCAGACAAAGAAATTAAGTTGCCTTATTTTCAAAAATGCCTTTGAAATATTTGACGAAAATTAATAAGAAAAAAAAAACAATTTATGCGATTCTAACTGCCGATTTTAGATAAAAAAAAAAAACGAATATTTACAAAAAACCAAAAGACAACTCAGAAAAAGGAAAACAAAAATATTTTTGTTTAAATTAAAACTAAATGTGGCTTAAATTTTACAATAGACATGTCCTAGTGACTGGTATTCTTTTTTCTTTTTTTTTTTTTACAAATAAATAATAAGTGCAACTGCCTTATTGTGAATTATTACTACAAAGTGTTAAATGTAAATATAATTATATTTTAATAAACTGTGCAAAGGTAACATAAGATCTGACAATTTTTATTTAAGTATAATAAAGTGAATATATATACTAAGGTTCATCCTAGCAGTTTATTTTGGAAAATAATCTCTAAGTTACAATAAAGATGAATTGAATTTAAGTGCGTTATCTAAAACTAAACTTTATGACCATAAGAAATCTTGTAAATATTATTTTAAAATTAATATTTCGTTTATTTAGTTTTATTTTCTTAATTATAAAACTATTATACATTAAAGAGGTTTAATTGTAATCCATAGAATTGTAGTGATCACCAAGTTATGCATAAATTCATAGGTTACACGTAATACTGAATTAACAAAGAATAATAAAAGAAAGGAAATATTCAGAAATTATGTGAAAAATACAAGAAGATTCTACAAAAAAAAAAAAAAAAAATGATTAAATAAATAAATAAAAATATTATAAACTATTTTGTATTATTTATTTGAATTGGTTTAAAAATGGATGGATAAGATTCTGAGAAGAATCCAAAACTGTATTCTGTTTGAATGCAATAAAAAGCTGCAGTACATGAAAGACAGGACATTTTTCTTTTATCTCGGAACACTCAGTCAAAAAACTAGTTCATTGCACTCCTTTTACTAAAATTTCTCAGTATTTGGTAAAAAGGCGAGTAACCGATTTAATGATAATGTACCTATAGTACCAGTACCGAGAATATTAGCGCCAAGTACCTAAAACATGATACGAGCATTCTCGAATTCGCTTGTAAGTCGTAAGAGGGTTTAAAAAGGCTTTAAATGTCGCCATAGATGCAAATGCATCGACCCCTCCATCGATTCTTCACAATAGATCGTAGTTCGTTGCCATCAGGATTGCGTATATTTCCGCTTGGAAGACAGGCGCAAGCTTTCGTAACGAGGAGTGAAATCTAACATTGAGGTCTACCAGAAAGACATCAGTGCCGCATCCTTAATCGGTTTGGTGCCATTCGTGAGTACATTGCTTTTCTGGCTCAGATTTTGATCGAAACAAAGTCTGGTAAAAGCAGTAGTGACGAAATTTAGTAAGAACTAAAAAAAAAACTTAAAAACTTAAAAACTAGTATTCAACGAAACATACCTGCTATTGGGATTCGGAATTTGTTGGTGGTATACCACCATCTTACTGAGTGCAGCACTACTTTCTCTCTGTTGGCAATCTTCGTAGATTCTTTGAGAAGTATAGCTTTGTTTTTGAACAATAAATATACAAAATGCTGTATATCAGGGGTTGTAGCAATCACTATACCAGGGTATCAATACCAGCAGTCTGTTCAATATATAAAACAGAGGATGTATACGCAAAGCAGTCGCTCCATATTTTTTAACATGACTTCTAGATTTGAGGCTCTTGTCGAAAGTGTAATCCTCTTTTCGATCTTTGCTATAAAAGCTATTCTCATTGTTTGTCAGCGATTTCGGTATACTTTTTCAATCCCAGGCTAGTAATAAAGATTCCCTTCAGAGTTATCAGCAGCTGGTCCGTACTTTTCTGCAGCATAACTGAGTGTATGCCATGGGTGCCAGACGACTTGATGCCATCAATGGAAGAAACATCACGTTTGATGAGTTCATCCATCACCACAATGAATTAGATAGACCAACGTGAGGTTTGATTTTCAATAGGCTTCTTTTGACAGATCACGCGTGACGGTTTGTCATTTTTGTTCAGTATCGTTTGGCAAGTCATCATCTAAAGACTCACACTACAACAGCGTCTCTAAATTGTTCAGCTGTATTACGAAAATCAGCGTTCTGTGAGAAATGTTTTTCGTGCGATTCGAGGAACTTACGGTGCTCATAATCGACCTACTGAAACCACTATTACCAATATCATTCGCAAATTTTGAGTCCCAATTTACATTAGTGCATGATACTTGACCGGTTAGACCACATCTAGTACGCAGTGAAGAGACTATAGCAGCTGTAGCTGAAAGTGAACGCGAAGACCGTGACGAATCGATTCGTCGTCGTTCTCAACACCTTTGCTTGGTATATTCGACAAATTCATTATTTTACGTGAAGATCTCTGCCTAGAAGCGTACAAAATTCAACTTGTGCAAGAATTGAAGCCAGGCGACTTGAATTTACGTCATATTGTCAGTGAATGGGCTCTGGAAAAACTCGATGAAAATCCGGTGTTTTATCGTTAAATTTTTTTAAGTGATGAGGATTTGAGCTGATTAGCAAAGAGTACCAAGAGCTACCATTACATCCATTAAAAACAACGGTATGGTGTCGTTTATGGGCTGGTGGAATCATTGATCCCCATTTCTTCAAAAATGAGGCACATCAGAATGTTACCGTCTATAGAACTCTGGTTTTAAC
Organism: Volucella inanis; assembly: GCA_907269105.1. Classification (NCBI taxonomy): domain Eukaryota; kingdom Metazoa; phylum Arthropoda; class Insecta; order Diptera; family Syrphidae; genus Volucella; species Volucella inanis. The sequence goes on from OU026157.1 coordinate 23,687,132, forward strand.
AAGACAGCGCTACGAGCCATACGGCGCAGGAGCCATGGTGAGCACTTAATTTCGCATTTTGCTACGGTAAATTGGCCGCCTAGATCGTGCGATATCATACCTTTGGACTATTTTCTCTGGGGATATGTAAAGTCTCAGGTCTTCAGGAATAAGCCAGCTACGATTGACACTTTGGAAGCCAACATTACTCGTGTTATCCGCGAAATACCAGTCGCTATCATCGAACGAGTCCCAAAATTAGACCTTCCGACTGGACTACTTCAGACGTATTCGTGGCCAACATTTACATGATATCATTTTCAAAAAGTAAATGCCATGAGTTGTTCTTTTAACCGACAATAAAAGTTTTTACGATGAATCACTCCATAGAAGCTGGCTCCGAGCTGTTTCTGGTAACTTGGGAAGCAAGTCTCGAGAATGATAGGGAGATTTTTTGCTTTCAACTCAGTGCAACCCACCAGATTTTTTGAGTGATTTCAGTCCTGTTGATCTTCTCTTTTTGAGAAATTTGACTAGGCGAATGCTTTTGCCGATAATTTCGATATTCTCGCGAAAACAGGCACTCTTTGAAATCCAAATATGTATCAAGTTTCTCCTTAAGCCATGCCCATTTGGTTTTCCGTGGATACCTCCTCTTCTGCAAGGTTAAAATCTTGCAACCGATTTTGAAGTCGATATATGTATCTATGTTCTAACATTTATAGGGTTTTCCAATAAGGACTTGACAACTTTGAATTTAATTTGTTAACGCACTCTTTCACTAATCATTAAACTGTCACTGTGAATTTATTCAGTAAACTCAACATTTTCATCATGGTAAAGTACACTAACGAGCAAAGTCTGCAGATTATAAAATTTTTTTACAGATATTCGGATTCGGTGACTGCAACTTTAAGAGCGTTAACTCAAATTTTCGGTCGTAATTCTCGCCCTAGTAGACAGGCAATAACAAGTTTAGTGCAAAAGTTTGAGTCTACATATTCGTTGTGTAATGTTGCTGTGTCAGTGAGACAACGGGTTGGTCGAAGTGTCGAAAATATCGCTGCCGTTCAGACGTCAGCAAACGATCCAAATTAGTCAATTCTACGGCGTTCTCAAGAATTGGGCATCGCTCAGACCACATTATGGCGTATTTTGCGTAAGGATCTTGGTTTACACCTATACAAGATCAAGCTGACTTAAGGATTGAAGCCGATGGATCATTTGAAGCGACGTACGTTCTCCGATTGGGTTTTTGGAGAAGATGCGTCAAGATGATGAATTTCATCGCAAAATCATCTTAAGTGACGAAGCTCATTTTTGGCTCAATGGGTTAGTCAATAAGCAAAATATGCATTATTGGTCGGGTGAAAACCCACATATGCTTCATGAATCACCACTTCATCCGCAAAAAATAACTGTATGGTGCGGTTTGCATGCCAGCGGAGTTATTGGGCCATATTTTTTCGTCGACGATAACGATCGTCACGTTACTGTGAATGGGTCAGCTTTATCGCGTTATGATTACCGATTATTTTTGGTCCGAATTGGAAGATATGGACTTGGACGACATGTGGTTTCAACAGGATGGTGCCATAAGCCACACAGCACACGCTATAATTGATTTATTGAAGAGTAAGTATGGTGAGCGTGTTATCTCAAGACATGGGCCAGTCTTATTTTCTTATTTTCTGTAGGGCTACGTTAAGTCATTGGTTTATGCCAATACGCCGACGACGTTGAAAGAGCTCAGAGCTAACATTGAAAGCGAAATAGCGGTCGTTTCGGTCGAAATGTGTGGCCCAGTCGCTGAAAATTGGGTCCAACGAATCGACCGCTGCAAACGTGCCCGCGGTGGCCATATGAACGAAGTTGAGTTCCATTCATAAATGTTTTGATTGTACTTCAAGCCAATAATAAAGTTTTTGAAATATCTCAAATGGTTTGCCTTTTATTTTAAAAAAAAGTTGTCAAGTCGTTATTAGAAAACCCTATAGAACCCTGACAGTACTTTTCAGCCTGCAATCTTCTTAGCCTACCTATTTGATAGCGTTATGTCCATTAGTACGCTATTACACGGTGACCCCTTAGTTTTGAATCTTTTGAAATTCCACAAGTGCAAAAGAGAAAAAAAATGAGATAGCAAAGCAACTATCCAGTGAGTCGTGGGTAGAATTTTGATGCCTCTTTTTTGACGTTTCTACTTCTCCTTGTACGTTATTTTTCTATTTCGCTTTATTTCTTTTCGTTCCCCATGGAGGGCGATTGGCAAAAAATGACGGAAGAATTTTATTGTTCAAAGGATAAATTAAAATGTTTGTTTAGGCAGGTTTAAACCGTTCGCAGCCGAAAGAAAAAATAAAAGAGAGATGTCAATTTAGAGGCATGGGAAAGAATAAACGTGTACCATAATAGCACGAGCCTCAGAGAATGAAAGTTCAAAACAGAATAGAGAAAAGTGTCGTGGATCAAGAGTCATCGTGTAATAGGAGAGTTACTTGCTGCCCTACTTTCGTAACAAATGTTGACAAATCGTGACATTGTTGACAACCAGGTCAACCGATAGTAGAAATCCAGGAGATAATTGCCTCCCAGGTTGCATTCGCTATTGCACCAACAAAAAGTATTCTAAGCATTAGCATCCCAGCGTATCATAAGTCCCATCGTCCTGGAATCACAGTATTTAATAAGTTCGGCTACTGCCTTCGGTGGTTTTAAATTATAGAGAAAATAAGTTGGTGTAATTTGTGGCATTCTCCTTTCGTTTTGTATCTTATGTCTGCAGTTAGTAATCTTGGTTGAAAAATTGCTCAACTTTAACAATCTATTATCGCAATACCTATTTGCAGTGGTGTGAAACCCCCTAATCATCCAAAAACTCAGATGCGTCTATTTCGTACCCATGGCTACTGTATGGATATTTTGTGTGGTTTTGTATTTTACATGGAAACTCTTTTACATATCGATGCAGTTGCAGACTTGAATTGTTGAAGATTGATCTGAGTATAAACAGGGTGCTCTGGATAATGTGCCGAAGACTTAAGGGCGGACTCCTTGACATAAAGCCTTACGCTACCCTGTTTTGACTAGTAATAACATCTTTCAACTTTAGGCGTGTATGGTATGGAGTATCGTTTACCTCGTCATTATGAGTACATTAAGTTGTCGTAAAAAAAGTTCTTGTCTCAAAAATTATTGAAGATCAATGTGTTTTTTATTTAACTTAGAATTTTGTTTCTTTAAAATAACTTTTAAACATGTACCCAGTATTTACAATTTCATCTCAAGTGAAAACTTAAGCAAGCAAAAATAAACTAAAAAATATTCTTTTACAGGGGCCCCATAAAATTAACTAGCTTTGGAATTTTTTTCCCATGAAATAAGTTTATTATTGCGCAATGCATATCCAATAAAAAATTGTTTTAAAAAATGTTCATTTTATAACAAGACAAGGACGATAATACAAAGATCATTAAACGATAAATCAAATTGCGATTCAAATCCGAACGTTTCGGGCATCCAACATTGACTCGGATCACCACCTTGGCTGCAAGGTGCGAATGTGGATTTCTCAAACGCCATAACAAAGAAGAACTACTGAGAGAAGATATTACGTATCTACTGAATCCCTATACCGAAATCTCTCCAAAACTCCTACACCGCCAGCATTAAGTACCGAAGACCAGTGGGAACGCTGCCAAAGTGCCAACAGAGGCGTCGCAATTGATGTGGTGGATTTCTCTCGACCACCATCAAGAAATCCCTGTTTTGAAGAAGAATAGCGGAAAACACATGCAGCTAAACAAGAAGCCTACAAAGCGGCATTACAACGAAGGACGAGAACTGCTCGTTAGCTCTACGGGCAGAAGAGACAGGAAGAAAATCGCCTTCTTCAGAAAAAGAAAAAAGAGCATGTGAAGCGCGTGATCAAAGATGTTGAGAGATTGTGCTCCAGGAATAACGTATGGAAGTTTCCAAAAGGTAAACAGAACGTGTCAAGTGCAGACGCCCGTAGAGATGAAGAAGGAATTGTAGTAGAGTCACAGTCGGTGCTCAAAATATGGAAAAACTTCTTCTGCAGACTGTATAGCGGCAAATAACCCCAACATCCCACCTTCAGGCAGAATAGAGCATTCAACTTAGACAATGGTATCCAAACCTTCTGTCCATTTGGCCAGAACGAGTAAAGATACTTAAATATTAAGCTAAAATCTGAAAACCTAACAATGCCCGATCAACAAAAAGAGACCCTGAGACCGTCTTCACTGCGCCACCTATAAAGGTATAAGTCTCCTTAACATTGGGTACAAAATCTTATCTGCCATATCGTGTCTGAACGTCTGAAAAAACCCTTCGCCAACAACCTCATTGGTCCCTATCAGTGCGATTTTGGACCATGAAAGTCCAAATCGTCACACTTCGGCAGATTCTGGAAAAAAATCTCAAGAGATCCAATTTGATATCCACTATCTTTTCATGGACTTTAAGGCTGCATATGACAGCATTTATAAAGACGAGCTATATAGAGCCATTCCAAACTCGTTCGTCTGTGCAGAATTTTGATAAAAATTGCTCGCTGTTCCGTCAAAGTCGATAACGACTTACCGGAGAGCTGTGATGTCAAAAAAGGTTTTAAACATGAATTTTCTAACATCATACATCAGCTTACAGACGCCTGTGAGCGGTCTGTCACGTGCGTTCCCTATTATTGAAAAAGAAGCTGCTAAAATGGGTTTGGCGATAGATGAGTATGCCGTCAATAGGAAAGGTCACTCAATATCGACGATTTGGACAGAATTGACAGCTATAATTTCGAAATAGTAAGGGACTTTGTCTGCTACAAATGTTGCCAACAATACCTCAGCAGAAATAAAACGAAGAATTGCGCTTGCCAATACCTGCTTCTTTAAGCTAAGAAGGCAATTGAGTAGTAAGGCCTTATACTGAAAAACTAAGGTGACCCTATTTAAGACCTTGATTATCCCAGTCCTTCTTTGTGGCGTTAAAGCATGGATTCTATTTGAAGCAGATGAAAATATCCTCAGCCGTTTCGAGAGAAAAATCCGTCGAAAAATGTTCGGTCCCCTTTGCGTTGACGGACTTTGAAAGAGAAGACATCCACCTAGTCAGAAAACTGCGCATCAGCCGCCTGAGGGGGCATGGTCATGTAGAGCGAATGCACATCAATGCTGTTTTCTTTTTGTTTGTGATATAATTATCCGACATGCAGAGTCTTCGAATCCAATCCGGAGGGACAAGGCCTTAGAGAAAGGCCTCACTTTAAGTGGCGCGCACAAGAGGACCTTGATTACCTTGGAGTGCACAACTGCAGGTAATTATGTGTAGACCGGACTACCTGGAAAGGTTTGTTAATTGAAGTCCAGGTTTACCCCGAACTGTAACGCCACCTAAGTAAGTAAGTAAGCAAAAGGGAATAAAGTGACCACCTCGGGTAGGTAACGACCATTTTGTCAGGTAAAAAAAATAACTAACTGAACGACAAAATAAGCAGATGTCTCAAGAAATAACATAAAAAGAAGGCAACATTATTTGCATAACTAGTTTGTAGTTTCTAACCGAGATATTGACAAAAATATCCAAACATGGTAACTGTCAACGACCCAGGTTGAAATATTAACCAAGATGATGCGTTATCTATCATATTCTATCAATAAGGATGGACAGGCCTGCTTAGCATAAAACGGCAGAATATGCAGCTACAACTTTGTGGTAGTAAGTGACTTTGTTTACCACGTCTCCGCTGTTAAATCCGTCAAGGACACCAGAGTGAAATTCATTAGAAAAATCACACTTGCTAATCACTGCTTCGTTGGGCTTAGAAGGCAACTGACTAGCAACGCCCTCTCTCGAGCAACCAAAATATCTTGATACAAGACATTGATCATCCGCGTACCGCTTGGATATTGACGAAATCCAAAGTGAACTATATGGGCTATAGACACGGATAACTCGGCTAAGGTGGTTAAATTACCTTAAACACTTGGATACCACCGGCCTGGAAAGTTTTCAACTTCAATCCAGAGACAACGAAACGAAGACAAGAAGAAACACTATTGAGACTCAAGTATACTTATTCATCCCAATCCTGTTCTATTGCGCAGAAGCAGGAACCGATGCAAATATCCTTGGCTGTTTTGAGCTTAAGATTCTTCTATCAATTTTTGGTCGCCTTTAAGTTGTAAGCTTTTGACGAGATAGAACAGTAGACTCTACGAGCTGTGCAGCAACATTGAGTTTACATCAGCAGCTGAATCCTTGTTGAGTGATCTTTTAAGACGTTGTTCTTTATGTTGCTCAGTTGTTCGCCATAATAATCTCCAGTTAATTTACTGGTTGAACTTAGTTACATAAAAATGTTATTTAGCACATTCTAATCGTGTCCTGCAAATAAATTTGTTCCTATTCGCTGAATACAAGATTATCCGGGTAGATGTGCTTCCAGGTCGTTCCCAACAACCACCAGTGGGCAGTTGCTAACTCTAAAAATAGGTCATTCTTCTATCCCACCATGCGATTCATTATGTCTCCTTGATTTTGGTAGAAGCAGGTCATGTGTTTAAATTCTCCTTGTGGTCGAATTAAAAATATCAGCTTTCCAATTAGATGGTCAACTCTATTCATCGCCTGCAAAACCCTATTCAACCCAAAGACAATGGATTCATTAGGGATGGTCATAGGATTTCTCTTAATAATTTATTATGGACAAACCACCTTGTCATTAGTGTCCCTTTGAATGCGATATTGCCAGGTCATTGGGTCTATCGAGACTCACTTGGGAATTGCAGCATTCATCCAACCACCCACCCGTATTTACCCAGAGCCATTTTCGGTGGATTAACATTTTTGGCATCATCAAATAATTGTGTGAAAATTGGACCGATGCCATTTTGGCATTTCGAATAGAAAGAGCGGCAGAGTAGGAGTAGGATGACGACGGTCCGCGGATTGGTGACAAGTCTATGCACGGGGCTATGGACGGGAAACCTCCACCAGCTTCATCCAACAATTCAACGGAAGATCATATTGTGATGTTCCTGTTGACAACTTGCCACTGCCTGGTTCTTGTGGGTGGTTTGGTTGAATGCATGATACATCGTTCTCATTGAATCCAACAATCCCGGTCTAGACGTGGTACATTTGCGTGGGTACAAGACAAATGGAGGACGGCAGTATGCTGGGGGTTATGTTGGAGGATGAGGTGTATAAATTGATTTTGAACGGCAGTTTCAATTTGATTGGATACACTGGGCCATGTTTGAGTTGCACTCCACGTATCATCGACGAAGTAGGTCATTTCTGAGATTTATTTTATGCTTTCAAAAGTTTTCGATTTTTAAAAAAAATTTGCATTCTTGTCGGAGATGCAAATTTCGACTGCCATGAGGAAGCATTTTGTTTGTTGAATTGTTGGAATACATGTGAAGTGGTTATAAAAGTGGAAACTTTTGAAAAAGTGGTTCATATCGATGAGTGGATTAAATGGAATTTTTTGGCGAATACCATGTATAGTATATTGTATTTTATCTTTTATTAAGAAGAACCCACTGGAAAGAAATACGATACGTAACCAAAGAATTTATTCCAGCGATCTGTTGAAAGCGATGTTCATAATATCAGAGAAATCTCTATCTGGTCGAGACTTGCTCAACAGCATTTCTTTTGAATTGGTTTTTAACTTTGCATCACAATTCTAGAGCCAAATGACGTAATCGGGAGATTCATTATTGCACGATTCCTACATAATTTTTTTTTAAACAGTCAAGCATCACTTTTACCGGACACTGGTAGCGGTATGTAACGCGCTATGTTTTTGTCTAAAGGTCTACCATATATAACGTTATAGAAAGCTCTCAACTTGATCCGGAAATTTGTGTCCATAATTTGGATCGGGGTTGTTGGTATGATCCATCTAATGCATGCTTACTTTCTTGGACCTCAGCCAACTATGTACACCCTCCATTTGGAGAAGTCTTGCGCCAATCGCCTACTTGTGCACACGAATTTGACTGAGGTTCCATTTGATTCGGATACGACACCTTAGGTGATATCTTCCTCCAACGCTTTGTTCATCCGGTATGGATTTGAAGAGACTCAGCAATCACAGCAGATGAATTGTCTGTTCTTTTTCTCCATTTCTTCACTATTTTGAGATGATTTCTCGACATCAAATGCCACCGTGGTGTCATTGCCGACTTTTATGAATCAGCGACCGTTCTTCATTCACATCCTGCATGAACGGACATGGCATACTGTCCTTGGTTTTTTCAAGGATCTGTTGTAAAATGTGTGTCTGGTCGATGGTGGACTTACTAGTTTACTGAAACCACACTGATAAGGACCTATCAAATTGTCGATATAAGGTGCCAAGCAGTCACATATCACTGTAGATATAGTCTTGTAGGTGATGTGAAGGGGACTGATTGACTGTAGTTGAGCCAGTAAAGAAGGTCCCCCTTTTTGAGAACCGGGGAGATGGGAATCATTTCACTGGGCATATTTTCATCCAACCATGTTTTACAAATGAGCTTATGAATGTTCCATTTCACTTCAACTCATGTTGCTTGAAATAATTTTGCAGTTATTCCAGTTGCTTCTGCCGCCTTTTTAGTCTTAAGTTTAAATATTCCTATCCAGAGGTATTCTAAGTAGAGGGAACGAAGTTGTTGCCCATGTCGAATAGTTCTGTCTGATAGGGTAAATAAATGTTGGTCATCTTCTCCGTGCAAAACTAATCCTTCTATTTAATTAGAATCGAATATGACTCTACCACAGCGTTCCCATTTTTATCTATTTCTTGTTGTCGAAAGCTCTTTTTACTTTTTAGTATAACATCCAAACATCATTTCTGCAGCGGGACCTCTGTACGAATTCGTGCGGAGTCTTTTTTGTTTCTTAATTTTTCTTTCTGAGAAACTCATAGATTTAGAGAGCAACGTCCTTTGTCGTCAAACCAGGCGTGTTTTTATGGTGGTAACGAAACCTTGCACATCAGAACCTAAGTGGCTTACTGATAATGTTGCCATCGCTTTTTTCCAAAATGATGCTGGCAGCATATTACAGCTCGAAGTGTTTTGGGATTCAATATTAGAAAAAGGTTCTAGCAATTCCTTCCAATTGTAGCCATTTCAAATTTCTTTGGAGTTCTGTCATCCGGGATATTTGCATTTTTGACTACAGTAAGCTTGTGATAAAGACTCTTCGAAACGTTCGAACATCTAACATTTTACAACTCTGTCCTGCATCGTTACTAATCTTTGTGCATGTTGAAGTATTGGTAACAAGGCAATTTAGTAGCAAAGGTCTACCTTGAGCAACGAAGAAAACACCTTACACGAATGCGCGTTGTTGGAGTTTAGCGAAGAAGTTATAATGAGGAAGTATATCGAGGACCTGCGTGGTGATTGGGCGGAAAATTGCTATATTGCTAGTGTTCTATAAATTGTATTGGCCAGCAGCGCAACAATCAAGAGATGTACTTGCCTTACCTTCCATTGGAGGTCTCAGGCGTAAACCAGTATTCATGCAGAGTGAAATGGTAAGGATATGCTCTTTCAGTAACATTATATTGTCCTACGCCAACATAGGGCTTACAACCCCGTACTTAAGAGATAAAAATTTTCTGGCGAACCAACTAATGGCTTTGGATACAAATGGATTCACAATTGACGAGCCTAGCAAACGTTTAAAGGATAATGACCTTTGGATTTTCACGTGGAATGTTCACACTCTTAACAGGTGACCTGCAGCCGTACAATTAGCAGAGGTCATCCCATCTGATGGGATGGACCCTATATAAGCAGAATGAAAAACTGTTTATCACAGTATGGTGGTTGCTATAGGGAAACGGAACAGCGCTTATTCGGATGCGGATTTGACTTAGGCAAGAAGTCTTGAGCTTTCAATACGTGAGTGAGCGTCTTATGACAATACGCATTACGGCTAAGTTTGCTCACATAAGCAAACGGAAGACAAGGACGAAGCCACCAAAAATATTTCGAAGAGCTCCTCGACGAGATATATGAGCAATGTCCAAAATATGACATCAAAATCATACTGGGCGATTTTAACGCCGGGATAGGAAATGAACACATCTTTGTAAGAACAGTTAGTAAGCATAGCCTATACGACACTACCTCTGGAAATGGACTTAGGCTTATTGACTTCGCAGCTGGACGCAATATCACTCTAACAAACATACAGTTTCCTCATCTCAATATACACAAGGGGACTTGGCAGTCTCTGGATCATGAAACACTAAATCAAATTGACCACATTGCGATGGACATAAGGCATGCCTTAAGTATTCTGAACGTCCGAACGTCCGGTGCAGCCAATATTGATTAGAATTATCACATAGTTGCAGCCAAGGTGCGAGTGCAAATTTCCCAAATGCCACAATAAAGAAAAATTACTATGAGAAAATATAATGTCACAAGTGAACGCCAGAATCTTCGAATCAGTCGAATGGGTATCCCCATATCTCTTAACAACTCCTTTGCTGTCAGCATTAAGTACTAAAGAACATCAGAAGCGCGTGATTGAAGATATAAAGAGGTTCTACTTTAATAATAATTTAAATAACGTACGGAAGTTTTACTAATAGGTACAAAGAACATGACAAGGCAAGAAAACCCGATTAAAAAAATTTTTCTACAAACTGTAACACTGTATAACAGGTAGAATAGACCATGCAATTTAGACTATGATAGCCCAAATTCCCTTTCACCTGTTCAAAACGAAGTAGGGATAGCAATATCTAAGTTGAAACCTAACAAAGCCGCTGGACCTGACGACTTGCCGGCCGAGTTATTCAGAGCTGCTAGAAATAAATTTTTGGAGAGCATGCAGCAACTTATTTTTCAGATTTGATCAGAATGTGGGCCTGGTGTTTGAAATTCCAGAACCATCCACAAAAAAGGAGACCTACTCAACTGCGCCAACAATAGAGGTATAAATCTTCTCAAAATCGGATATAAGACCATATTTTCCATATTGTTTGAAAGTCTAAAACTCTTTGTCAGTAACCTGAGTGCCAGCTGTCAGTGTAGCTTCAAAACAGGAATCGACAAAACAGACCAAATCTTCATACTTCAGCTCTGAAAAAGGCTCAATCGATATCCACCATATTTTCATCGATTTCAAGGCCGCACATTACAGCTACATCGAGCCATATCTAGTCTGGCATCCCCGCCAAACCCGTTCGTCCATGTAGAATGGCAATTGAGAACGCTCGCTGCTCCTTCAAGGTCGGTAAAGGCTTAACCGAGACCTTTGATGTCAAAACAGGTTTAAGACTAGGTGTCAAGTGATTTATGAGGAGCTCACAAGTTAACACTGGAAACACAATTTTTCAAAAGTCTGTGCAACTACAGGCGAACCTGTGCGTTCACTATTATTGAAACAGAAGCTGCCAAAATGAGTTTAGCAGATTATTCGTATTTTAAGTATTTCGGAGAGCTAAAGGATTTTGCCTACTTTGGTTCTGCTATAAATTTTACCAACAACAATTCAGCAGAAATAAAACGAAGAATCACTCTTGCCAATTACTGTTTCTTTGGATTAAGAAGGCAATGGAAGGCAAGGCTTCAATTCTTGAGTCAGCTTGATCTTGTATGGGTGTAAACCAAGATCCTTACGCAAAATACGCCATAATGTGGTCTGAGCGATGCCCAATTCTTGAGAACGCCGTAGAATTGACTAATTTGGATCGTTTGCTGACGTCTGAACGGCAGCGATATTTTCGACACTTCGACCAACCCGTTGTCTCACTGACACGGCAACATCAAACATCGAATAGACTAAAATTTTTGCACTAAACTTGTTTTGCACTAAATTTTTATAATTTGCAGACTTTGCTCGTTAGTGTACTTTACCATGACGAAAATGTTGAGCTTACTGAATAAATTGACAGTGACAGTTTGATGATTAGTGAAAGAGTGCGTTCACAAATTAGATTCAAAGTTGTTAAGTCCCTATTGGAAAACCCTATATTTTATCGTTTATTTTGCAAATTCTACACGACTTTTTCTGGAGCGTTGATTTCTGGCTACTGCTAGGCTGTGGAATTCTATTTTGCAATGGATCTCCGAAGAAAGATTCGATATCATTTCGAACGGAAAACACTCCTATTGTCCTTGGATTGTTCATCCTTGCTTCGATCTGAGGGGCCACCAACTGCTCAATTAAAGAATGCAAAAATTGTCGACGTGCATTGTTTTTTTTTTGTAAATTGTTTGCTTTTATGTAAATTATGAAAGATTGTAATGCTTCGACATCCAACATGTAGAAAAAAACCAATGGTCATCGCTTCGTCTGCCGTTTACATCAACGTGAATAAATCATTTGTGTCTCGAACCATAGCTCGTTACAGTGATACTGGCAGCGTTGCAAAACGCCATGGAGGTGGTCATAAAAAACAGTAACATCGGCAGAAATGGTTCGGAAAGTGAAGGCTCGAATTGAGTGAAATTCGCGTCGATGTGGAAGAAAAATGGCTTGTGAGTTCAACATATCGTTGGAACGGATGCAACACTTACTGAAAAATGAGCTTGGGCTCAAGCCATTGAAGTTCCAGAAAAAAGTTAGAGTCGAAAGAGCGAAGAGTTGCTACGGTTGCACGAAAGTGGTGAGTTGACGAATTTTGTTTTTTCCGATCAGTCGCCATTTTTTATTGAACAAATGCCAACAAAAAAAAAATTACCGAGTTTACTTGCCAGAGAGGTCCTTCGAAAATTTACACCATCGGCAGGCAACACCGATGGTGATGGTTTGGGCCGCCATAACCGCCGATGGTCGCTCCCCGCGTGGACCGTGGCGTCAAAATTAATTCGATCGTATACTGTGAAAATGTCTTAGAGACAGTACTGAAGCCTTGGGCAAACAATCATTTTGGTCGGAGACCGTGGACATTTTAACTAGACTCGGCACCGCCTCACAAAGCGCGCGTCAACCAAGATTGGTTAAAAAACAACGTTCCACACTTCATTTCTTCGACACAATGTATTGCAAATTCTCCGGATGCAAATCTGTTGGATTTCTCTGTTTGGGGTATTTTGAAGGCGAAGGTTGGCACTAAAAAATACCAAAGTTTGGTCCACCTCAAACAAGCACTTCGCCGGGAATGGGCCAAAATACCACAGAACCACTTGGGTGCAGCGTGCGAAGCTTTCTTCGGCCGTCTCAAGGCCATTATTCGCGCCAAAGATAGACATATTGAAAACTACTGATACAATTTGAAAATTGATGAATTTTCCAACATTTTTTGCTTTGGCACAATAAAATTTATCAAAAAATAAAAAAAATTATAGCATTTTAAAAAGTTGCAGTTCGAGTCAGTCACCCTGTATATTCTTAAAACATTTGATACATGACGTCGACGCCAACTTTTTGTGAGTTGTAAAACAGAATTGCTTGTGCCATATCGTAAGACACTGCTGCGATATAATCCGTAAGTCCAAAGTAAGTGGATTGGGTTAAGCGACTACGACCCGGAAGCATTTTTTTAGGAATGTACTTCTTTAATCCAACAACGGCAAGTCCAGATTCTCGAAATTTTTCCACACCTTCAAAACTTGTAAAAAAGTTGTTAGCAGCAACAGTTCTACGGCTGGATTGGTACTTGGTTGTTAATTCAATCATCACCTTCTCGCCGAAATTTACAGCATGTTCTTCGCCTGTATACAGAATCCCTTTGCAATGGTATCCGTTGCTGGAATCACAAGCCCACCATTCTTTTATTTCGTATTTCGCAGGCTTCGATGAAGTGTATTATGTAAATCGTGTGTTTTCTCTGTGTGCCATAGTTGTTCAACAATGGTTATAACTTCTGTCGGCTTATATGCAGTTTCAAAATGATGATTTAGCATTGTCCACATGTCCCTAGTGGCAGCTGCATTATCTGCACTTTGCCGTTTGACACGATTCCTTTGATCGTCAAATCTTATAAACCGATTTATAGCCCCAAATCGGTTTAGCGACTGGGCTAGCGACATCGTTGCCCTGAATACGTAATTCATGTTGGTTTTCCACAACTCTTCTGTATGCAGCATGTTGGCGTGATTTACACCAGCGGCTAGACAAAGATCAAAATAGGCATATAGTTCCTCTTCAGTAACAGATTTCTAAACTATTTGTTTTGTCGGGTTATTTCCATTGTATTTCATAATTTCCTGTTGAGCCCTTCTATTAGTTTCTCGCGTGATGATAACTACCATATCTTCTGTTATCATTTTCTTGAAAATACCAAGATGACTACGAGGCATTCATTGTCCTGCGCATCCACCGAGCCATTGTGGGCTCTTAGACGACCTGTTGCTGGGGTTTGTTGGTACTATTTTGTTCCATTACGGGTCAGATAGTATTCACTCGAACGTTTCCTGTTTGTAACTTTTCCAGGATCTCGTCACATCAGTATCTTCTATATCCGATATTCTCCCTACTACCAAGTCTGTCTCCGCATCAGAATTATTATAACGTATTGCTCACTTTCTTCTTCGCTCATGCGGCTCCAGTTGAATACGTCTATTTCGTCTGCCATAATAATTTACTTTCGTATAAGTATGTTGTTCCTAATTCGCTCAAATAATGATTACTAATAGATAAAAATGATGCCTTTACTCTCATATATACCCACAAACTGAAGTAAAAAGAGTTTTTTTCGGATGAAATCATAAATATTTTTCAATAAAATATGTAGCAAGGTCTGGCGAGGCCTATTCCATTGATTCGGGGGGTTGTTGTAGCAAACCTTCTTTTTCTCACCCGCTTAGATTTACAATTTATTGTTCACACTAAAGCATTAAAAATATGTACGGTGACAAGGCCAGGAAATTTGGTAAAGATTGCTACAAAATCAATTAGGAAAAAATAGTTTTGAAAATGGAAAAGGTCTGGCCAAACTCATTGACAGAAGGGCTAAATATACTTTGTTGTGGCATTGCGAAATTAGTCCTCATCATCGTTCAGGAGGCCTCTATCCATAAAAAAATAATTCTCAAGACCGGGATGAATTCGCAACTCACAAAATGACAAATTTTCTTTCATATTTTTGAGCTGTATTTCATTTTTTCTTTTAGTATACACTTTGTCTTTTAAAATACTAATTTTTTTCCAAATATTCTTCCAACTTAATCACCAGTCATCATCTCCATGAATTCTAGAAAATAAAGGGAATCAAATTAAAAAAAAAAAAAATAAGCAGCTATGTTTTTATGTATAATTTTGTGTAACTTACCATCAAAATCAACAGTTCCTGAACCATCTGTATCAATTTCGGCAATGATTCCATCCAAATCCGATGACGAGAGTTTATCATCTAGGGCAGCTAAAATTTCCTTCAATGTTGAAGTTGTAATGTAACCATTTCCTTCACGATCGTACAGACGGAAGGCTTCTTTCAATTCCTTTTGGATGGCTTCGGCGTCTTCTTCTTCAAGGAAATGGGCAGCAATATTACAGAAACCATCAAAATTAACCTTTCCTGTGTCATCAGGATCGTTCTCTTCGATAAGATCACGAAGTTCTTGATCGTCAAATATTTGACCCATGGTATTGAGGATTGTGGTGATTTTTAAGGTTTCGATGAAACCAATTTTACTCGTATCAAACATTTGGAATGCCTTACGCATAATGTCCATTTTTTCATCATCCTCCTGTGGAATAACAAAAAATATACAAAAATATACAAAAATTTAATATTTTAGTCAAATTTATGATTCGAAGGATAAGTTTATTTTAAAGTATCTTATACCCGAAATATAGTGAATTATTGATAAAAGATCTCTGACGGTTAACCAACAAGGAGGCGAATGTTACATATTCTTTTGATGAGTAAGAATTTTACTGTGTGGCTGTGGCACAAGTAGTAGTGTATTGGATTCAATACCAACTGGGGCCCGAAAGACAAACAATTTTGCAGGTGACTTAAATCGTGTGAGATGTTTTATTTTAGTTCTTAAAAAATATAAGAAAAAAATGTATAAACAATAAAAAATTAATGTAAATGTTTTACTAACTTTTATTAAATTTACATTAGTGTTCTTAATTCGCTGGTTCCAGGTTTTGCGTCACTAACAGCCAAGATACATTGTTCAAAGGATAGATGCGCTGGGAATGAGATGAATACACTCCTCTTCTTGCCGGAGAGAATCAAAACAAACCGAATGGTATGGAGTTACCTTGAACTCTGTGTAGTACCTTATTTGTTTGCTTTCCGAGAGTTTGAATGATGAGATTTAAGGAGCCCCTGGCCATCGAACAGGCAACGTAGAGTTGGCTGTGAGCGAAGCAAAACTTTCGAAAGTCTTGAGTGACCGTCTTTAGTGTATGGCCCTGCGACTTGTTGTCGGTCATGGTGAAACAGATGGCGACGGAGAATTAGGGTCGTTTTAACTGGAAAGGGAAGTTAGAAGGAATCAGTGGAATTTCCTAGATGAAAACAAACTATCCGCAGCCACATCCGTTTAAGACTGTGACTTCTTTGACGTCGAAATTCGTAAGTTAGACCGTTATTCTACACAGCTGTCAAACCACTAAATAATTTAATTTTTTTTTTACATTTGAATTTTGACTGTTCAAAAACGGCAGATCCGGTTTAATTAAATTTAAATCGTTGCAAATTGCTAGAAATACCAAAAATTTTAACGTTACCCATTTCTATACGTTAGCCCAAAAGATTAATAAAGGGCGCTAGCGGAGAATTTTCAACTTTAATATCGCATAAAATAATATTTAAAAAAAAATACAGCGTTATTCTCATATTTTATTTATACAAATGGCAATGAGAATTTTAGAAATTTTGCAATCGGACTCTTAAATTTCTGAACACGTGAGAACGAAGCGGTAAGGTTTTAGTCGTTGGTATAAAAATACGCTTCCGCAGTAAGCAATATATTTCCAAGCGTTCGTGCTGTTTGGGAACTTTCCTGCATCGTTCTCATTAAGCTTTTTCGTAAAGAGTCATTTTCGTTGAATAACTGCATTATAGGGATTTTGTACGTACACTGTTGATTTTTTTAATACCAGTACAGTTGATGGTCCGGAGAGATTTTTGTTAACCGTTGTTATTTTTTGTCTAAACTATTGAACCCACGACTAGATAAGTTGTGTGCCGGCCCATAGCTCACTCGCTGAATATTAAAGTGAGTACAAAACGTGTAACGCGCACGAACTAACGAATCACCACAATTTAAATATAGCTCATAGCTCGAACATGCGTTACATATTTGTTGACTAGATGTAGTAGCAGTTAAAATTTTTAAAATATTCTTATTTTGAAATATTTTGTAAATCCGGTTGTGTCACACCGATTGTAATGAAACCTATCACAGTATTTAAGTTGAAAAATGGGCTATCGAATAGTGAAAACCGCGTTAGAATCGGTTGAGCAGTTTTTTTGTGATGCTCTGACAAACAGACAAACACAAACTGACAAATATTAAAAAAAAAAGAAAAAAAAAAATTGAAAATATCTTCCATGTACAGACACGAATTCATTATGTGACGGGACAAACCAAGAGAACTACGAAAATCTACTAAAGCGTGACCAGATAAGAATGATAGGAAATAAATTTAAATAAAACCACAACGGTATGAGATACGAAATTGATTCTGTCTCTATTTTGAAGCCACATTAATGCCATTATGTGTGAAAGAGCACATCATTCAAATGGCTGCCCTGACTTCGCTGGCAATGCTTCAAGCGGTCGGTCTAATGTTTGATGAGTCGGTCCAATATGTGTCCAATATGTTGGTCCAATATGTTGGCCTCGAACTTGTCCGAAGTGGTTGGCTTGTTAGCGTAGCTTAAAGACTTGACGTAGCCCCAAAGGAAATAATCGAGTGGTGACAAATTGCATTAACGCGGCGGCAAATTGATGAACGCTCGCAGCCAAATTTTACAAATTCGAGCGTTCTGTCGTTTGTATGGCATGTAGCGTCGTCTTGTTGGAACCAAAGCTCGGATATATAGATGTGATCAATCGCTTTATACCTGAGACGATTAACGACAACGGTGTCTGCTTCTTCATTTCGAAAGAAATAGGTCCGATGATGCTGCCATGCCATGAAGCGAACCAAACTGTCAATATTTGTGGATGCATT
This sequence comes from Volucella inanis, assembly GCA_907269105.1. Classification (NCBI taxonomy): domain Eukaryota; kingdom Metazoa; phylum Arthropoda; class Insecta; order Diptera; family Syrphidae; genus Volucella; species Volucella inanis. Next base: position 23,705,231 of record OU026157.1, read on the forward strand.
GATGCTTGACCGAACATTTATGAATTGTGTTCGCTCCAGTAATGGCAACTTTACTTGTTGACATAGTCGCTGAGTCAAAAATGGACCTCGTCCGAGAAGATGATTTTCTGCCAAAATCCGGATCTCCGGCCAATATTTCCAGGGCCCAATTAGAAAGCTCACGGCATTGTCTATAGTCGTCGGACTTCAATTTTTACGTCTACACAATCTTATACGGATGTAGACCTAAGATCAACTGCAAAATAAACCAGGTTGACTCTCTGGTGATGCCCAATTCAGCTGATCGGTGCCAAATCGTGATTTCTGGGTCTGCTTCGATACTGGCCGCTCGGCGGCTATTTGTTCTTCATTTCTATCTGGTTGATGGTTTAAGATCCAAATGAGTGTACTCACGCTCAATTTTTTCTACGGTGCAACAAATTGCCTGCACACTGAAGCAATGATGACGACCGACCTCACGAGGAAATTCACGCTAGGTGGCCCAAAAGCGGTTACCACAGAGCAAAACGTGGACAAAATCCATGATCTCATATTGGCGGACAGTCCAGTGAAAATACGCGAGTTAGCTGAGGTAGCAGGCATCTCAACTGAACGCGTTAGCCATATCCTGCACCAGATTTTGTGCATGAGAAAGCTGTCCGCGCGAAAGGTGCCACGTTTGCTCATACCGGAGAGCAAGCGTAATCGTGAGACCACTTCAACGACATGCTTGGCCCTGTTTAATCGAAAACTGGCGCAGTTTCTGCGTCGTTTCGTGACCGTTGATGAGACGTGGATTCATTGATACACAACAGAGAGCAAAGAACTATCGAAACAATGGGTTTTACCCGGTGAACGTGTTCTAAAGAAGACGAAGACCGTGTCTGCGGCCGGAAAGTAATGGTCACTATTTTTTTGGCATGCGCGAGGTGTGATCCAAGTTGTCTATTTGGAGAAAGGAAAAACAATTACAGGATCATACTACGTCGATTTATTGGGCAGATTCAATGCCTATTTGGATAAAAAAAACGACCACATTTTGTGAAGAAAAAAGTGCTCTTCCCCTATTATAAAGCACCGGCTCACACCTCCGCAGTCGGCACAGCCAAATTGGTCGAATTGCACTACGAATTGCTCCCCCATACTCCGTGTTCTCCGGATTTGGCTCCCTGTGACTTCTTTTTGTACCCAAACCTTAAAAAATCGCTGGCCGGAAGAAGTATGAGAAAATCATCGCCGCCACGGAAAAGTATTTTGAAGGCCAAAAAAAAAAAAAAAAATACTATGCGGAGGGGTTAAAAAAGTTGTAGCATCGCTGGGAAAAGTTTAACTTTTATATTGAATCATAAATTGTCAAAACCTTACTAAAAAAGTTGCGTTGTCATTTCTAATCCGGGTATTTATCAAACAGCCCTCGTACAGGAAGTTTTACACTGAGGTTGCCTTTGTGGATTTTGATCATTCGATCATTGATCAATAAGACATTATTAGTTACTTCCGATGATTTTTGTATTTACATTGTAATGGTATTTTCAATAATTTTCAACACTATTTACAATAATTATATATAGCTCTTCACTTATAATTGTCTTATTGTCAGGGATACGTAATACAGTTACTCGTAATATCATTTTTAAAAATCGAAATCTTATTTTCGAATAATTATACGAATGCGGTGTATGTTTTTTTTCTTATTTTCGAAACGACTAAATATATAAAGTAGTACAATAAACAGAACCACTGTGACGCGAGTAGTACATTTGAAAACTATTTGAAATATTCCGTCAAATGTTGTGTTATTAAGTGGAATTTTAAACAGCTAATGATTTATGCGTTATTCCTTACCAACAAAAACAGGGCACAAAAGATTGAAAGATGTCGTTTGACCTAATATATGCGCCTTAATATTTGTCGCCTTGTTTTTTTTATTTATTATTTTTTATTATTTTTTTGTAGAAAAACCAACATATTAATTGTGTAGAGCGAGAAATTATAGTGTTTGTTTAATGATTTAGTGAAAGTGTCATTTTGACAGACGACGCTTTAGATCTTGCTCTGGTTAATACAATGAAACGCGGAATACAGCATTCCAATTTTTCCTAAAATAACTCATGTTTGGAGTATGATCGAGCGCGGGACAATTTTTGAAGATGTTTTGAAAAACATGTAAATGTAAGTACTCGTACTTACTCGTACGATTTGTGCTATTATGTAAGTTGAAATTCTTTTTGTTTTACGAGTAGTTCCAACTTTTAGAAAAGTTATTAATAAAAAGTCATTTTAGGGTTAAAATTTTTGCCGTGACAAAGCCTGGAATATGCCTGGACATGTAACGCGCTCCCACACTTTCCGTCCGCCAATGACTCGAGTGTAAGTTGTAGTGGTGATCTAATGGAGGGTTTGGGTGATTGTTACGGAAAAGTATCGAAGTTTTGCCAGTGAATTGATAGCATTAGATACCATATTTGGGTGGACTCTTCAACTTATGCTGTTTTTCTCTCTTCGAAAGTGCGAGTACATATATGGAAAGTGGACTTACTTGGCGTACGAAATGATGACTCCGAGTTGAAGACGTTTACCGAAGAGATCCAAGGGAAGTATATTTGTAAAAATTCAACGAGGTATGTAGCTTTTTTGTCCAAGAAGCAATTGAATCAGCAGTTGGAAACCAATAGAGAGAATAACTTACACTTTCTAAGAAGACGACTTTCCATAGAACCCATGAAGATGCTGGAGTACGATGCAGTAATGCGTGAATTTATTTATTCAAATAATTTAAAAATTTATATTGTCTTCGACGCTCTCTCATATGCTTCGGGTAAACGTTCTTTCAATGATTGTTTAAGGACAGGTTCTAATTTTGTTGAAAATATTGTTATACTTTCTGTGGAAAGTTGGAAAAATTAGATGGTCTTCTGACACAGAAAGAGCGTTCTTACAAGTCGGTTTAGATATTAAAAATCGGGATGTCTACCGCTTATTCTGGAGTTTCGCATGACGACTGTTATATTTGTCATTTTCTGCTGTTAGTAACCATTAAACCTACAGACAACATCAGTAGCATGTCCCAGCACTTTACTTTTGCCTCATCAATCTTTTTATATGGATAACTTGGTTATCAGTGTTTCCACTAGAGTGGAAGCAAAACAGTTTAATAAGGAGTCATTTGGAATTGTAATTAGTAAGCACGACATAAATCTTTGGAAGCGAAAATCTCTAGGAGTCGACAATATTGACAACTTGCAAACGGTTTTGGGTGTAAGGTAGAGTATTATCAGTGATTGACTCTTAACATCAAATTAGAGGACCAACAGAAGAAGGATGCTGCTAAAAAACGCAACGTATTGAAAGTTATTGCACGAATATGTACCTTTTAGATTACTTGAACTCTGTTATTATTAGGATTAAAATTCTTCAGCCACTATAGCGAAATAAGCTGGCCTGGGATGAGCCAAATGGTACTGATTTCCGGGAAGAATGGAGTACCTGCGTAAATGATCTCCATAAGATCATTCCCGAGATGGCTTGGCATAGGGTTCGACTTTAAAGGAATCGAAATGTATATATTTCCAAATGAATATAGCCGCATTTTTAAGGATTGGGGTTCCGAAAGTAAGGTGTAGATGAAGTTCGTATGCTCCAAGGTCTGAGTGGATCCTTTGAAAAAAGCAGGCTAGTAAGGATGATCTTAGTGTGCCGAAGTTAGCTGCTGCACGGGTAACTGCTAAGTTGGGCACCTACTTTAAAAAATCAGTTTTTTCCTTCAAAAATTATTGCTTGTGAACGGATTTGCAAATTACTCTACATTGGATCCGAGGAGACGTTGGGCAATGGAAGTCGTTGAAGAATATTTGAAAGGAATAATTTAAAATATCTTTTTCACTAAAGAGATTTTACCTTGCTGAAACTTAACTCCTTCGTGGATATTGCTTGTTTCCTTAGCTTGAGTTGCAAATAATAACAATTTTCATAGATGAGCCACAAAATGTCGTTAATCCCTACATTCTAAAAAAATATATATTTTTTGAGCAACTAACTATACACGGAGGAAGGAACACCGTCTTGACAAAGATGCATAAAAGTTTTTGGTGACCAAGTGAACGTCAACTCATGAGGTGTATCCTAAAAAAAACGATCTGGAAGGCAGAGGTTGCAATCGCTGCATACACACTTGATGGAATCCGAGCGGACAAAAAACATGAGACCCTTTTCTTTAGATATTTAGAGCTCAGCATATTGGAAAACCAATTGCCTTTCCAAAATTTTCCACAAATGAATCCGGTGAATCCTAATAAGATCGTTGAAACAGAGGCTACAAAAATGGGATAAATAAGAGCTGTTTATGCTGTAAACGAAAAGGGACGTCCAATAATGTATTGGACAAAATTTCACAATAAGTAAATATATGATCACTTTAAGGTAGTCCGAGACTACCTATAAGCACCAGTAATAGTGGTGGCGCGGTGTAATAGATTCGCCGGCTTTTACGCACAAGTGTTTGGATTTAAAACTCGGCTAACACCATAAAACTGAAAAAGTAATGTCCTTACCTTATGTCATCATCCTTCGGCACACAAAAGTAATCATTCGAAACTTTTGGACTTTTATCACCACAACGCAAGACCACATATGGCAAGGAAAACCATCCAAAAATTACTGAGTTGTTTTGGGGAGTGCTACCACAGTTCATATACTGCTTCCTCGGATTGACAATGAAAGAGAATAAGTTAACTGGCGAAGATACCATACCACCAGAATACTTAAAGTTGAATGCGAATGCATCTAGTAGTGGCAAACATTGCGAACATGGGTTTTGAGCAATCGACTGTCTGTCTTACTATTTACAAAAAGAAAAAAAGACGATATCGAAACGACCACCCAATATCCATACTATTGGTAACGCATAAAGTATTAGAAGATATCTTTGTCAAAAGAATATATGAATATCTCGAGAAACAATTCAGTTTCAAGCCAAATAGAAGTTTAAATCGGCTACTTGGAAATTTTTCAAATAAAATTACCTCCATCCAAGATTAAACTCAACTCATCGTTGTACTCTACACTAATTTCTAGACAGCTTCCAACACCTAATGCCATAAAAACGTGCTTAAACAGCTAGAAAAATGTGGCATACGAGGAACCCCATTATCGTGGTTACTTACATAAGAAACCGATGATTCAAAGTGAAAATCACAGATGGTGTAAGTGATAAAAATCTAGCAATCTATGGAGTAGCACAAGGATTTTGCAAAAGATGTCTACTAGAAGTTCCACGGCAGTGCTATTCCAGCTTGGTGGAGTATCATCTGAGTTACAGAATCATGTCGTACACCACAGCTAAAAAACCCAATACACTGCATGGAAGTATGCAAAATTTGATGAAAAGTATCGTTCCGTCCACCAGCGGTATAGATGATCTTCCTTCGAAGACGAATTTTGTCGTCAACTCAATAATTAATAAACCCAAACAATTATATACATACAATGACTTCAAACACGTTACCGTAGAAGTCAGAGTACCTCGGACCTCGGTTCGGGCAGGATTTGTAGAGATAGGTCCACTAGCGGGAGCCTCACGGTGGCTGGGTGTTGTGACCCTAAGAACAGCAACAGATTAATAGGTAGGCCTCGACTCATACCAAGGGTGGAGCTGTGCCCTTTGGTATAAAAAGAGCGACGGAGAACGATGACAAGGCTTAACTTTACTCCAATTGTTTACTTAAACCACATGACACATGTAGAAGAATTATGTATATAGTCCCGATGAACTGAAACGGTTGTAGTACCGGTTTATTGAATTACTAACAAATCGATGTATGTAAATCTATCTATTTTCGTAACAGCCCAAAGCCACGATATATTGTGAGAAAATTCAGCGTCTATCGGCTAAAATTACAAGCAATCGTCAAGGCCTTTTCCTCCTCCTTTCTTGAGAAGTTCGGTTCCGCCAGCAATGATTATAGGAGACTAGTTGCATCACTGCCAAAGAGCAAAAGAAGGCAGCCTCTGATGTGCTGGGTTTTAACCCGCGCCGACAAAGAAACCCCTGGGTCGATGACTAATACAGACGGTAAAAAAACATCGGAAGTATATACGTAGAAGCCCCGAGAAAGGCACGTTAACTTTACGAGGAAAAAAGAGGAGAAGAACAAGAAATCGCAGAAGAAAAAAGAAAGTGCACGAAAAGCGCTCGAACAAGCCTTCAGAGATGTGCGTTTAGAAAAAATTAAATGAACAGCCAAAGCTGTAAAATTCAATCGATCGATCGATATTCGACTTTGTAGGATGATGATGGAGAAATGCACGTTACTATCGACGATAAAACCGAGACCTTTAATGTAAGAAAAGGACTTAAACTAGGCGATGCGTTTTCATGTGGCTTTTCGATATCGTTCTTGAAAAAGTCTTGTGAACCTTGCAAGCCAACTTTAGAGTCTGTTCAAAAGTCTGTTCAGTTATTTGTGTACTCAGACTACGTTGACACGATGGGAAGAACATAGAAACCTATAAATGGAGCGTTTGGACCCTTGAAGTAGAAGTGGCGAAGATTGGTTATTGGTATGACACACTATGAAGATTCACTTTTGCTTATCGCTGTTACTTTCGTCTTAGACTACAGCAATAGAATAGTAAACCACTTAGGCAACTGAAAACGCATTTTACAAGACACTGATCATCCCAGTCCTGCTTCAGCGCACCGAATCTTAGACATTATTGAAAGTGAACGATGAGAAGTAAGAAAAGTTCTTCGGCTAATTTTCGGTTACATTTGCATCAATGGAGAATAGAGGAAACTTTTCAACAGCGAACTGTACGGCGATGTTGACTTCGTCGGAAAAGCTCAGATAACACGTCTTAGATAGCAAGGTCACTTTAAGGGCATTGTTACCAGCGCCCCAGTCTGAAAAGTTTTTGACTCCAACCCGGAAGGCAACGCAGAAGAGGATGACCACGTCTTAGGTAGCATACATAAATGGAATAGAACTTTAGCCAAATTCGCGTGCGCAGAGACCGCGTTAGCTGGAGAGACATTTTAGTTGAGGTCCTGATCCACCTCAAACTGTATCTAAGAAGAAGAAGAATATTCAAAAATGAATTCAAATTTAGTATTTAAACTTTGAAGATATCGAAATAGCAGTGAAACAGCTTATTTTTCACAGGATTGGATAAGCTATTTAAATGCTGGCAACCAACGAAATCTGAAACACATTCTAAAATAATTTTCAAATAAAAAGTAGAAAAAGAAATCATATAAAGCAAGACTAAGACCTTTTCGTTAAAAAAAAAAATTTAAATGGCTAGTCTCTAAAGGAATGGTAAGGTTGTGCAATCCTTCTGACTTACAAGTGTTTTCTTCTGAAATTATCAGAAGAGCTGAGATAATATTTGTTTTTATCCATAGCAAAATTTCAATGAAACGTGTACGCGGGTTTTCTTTTTTGTTGTGCTACTAAATTCAATTAAAAAAAATATATATATCAAAATAATTTTCTATCATATAATCCTCAAAAAAGATGTTGACAGAGATACAAGGCCTTTCCGGTTATTTTTGAAATCATTTTAACACATTCAGTTAATTAAAGTCAACGTGTCACTCGTCAATTTTCAGTTCTCCACTCATCACCTCTTATTCAATTCGGTCAAATTATTTATGTGGCATGAGTATTTCCTGAATGACAAATGTGATGTAGCTCAATAATTCAAAAGGAATGCACAAGTATTGGATTTTTTTAATATTTTTATTTTGCACTTTCACTGCTTGTTTAGCAATTTATGAAAATTGTTTGGGTTAGCTGTCGTTAGAATACCGTTTTAGGTGATTTTATTGTATAACTTCAATAAAATCATCACAAGCTGTTGAAGAAGAGATTTCTTCTACCTGGTAACACCTAAATGGCGCCAAACGTGGGGTCGCTTAAAACCTCAAATAAATAAGAAATCGTTAAGCCATAGGTATAGTCCAAAAAAAATATTTCCAAAACGATTAACACCAGAATGCTTCAAAATTTTCACTAAAACTGTCACTATAAGTTTCTTATATAAATCAGAAGGATTCTTTAACATGGATACAAAAAGTCAAGTACACTCGTATCCGTGTAGCAAGTTAAAAAAAAAAAAAAAATAAATAAAATTAACAAAAATATGTTATTAACACCACAGGAAAAAATATAATTTTACCATTTTTGAGCAATTTATGTAATTCAACAGGAAACAAGATCAGTTGTTGTCGTTAACAGTGGTTGAAGGACGGTTATCCAAAAGAAAACAGTAATCGCACGGCAGTTTAGTCTCCGTCGAGATACGATATAGAACTATTAAATCGCAACACCCGATCGGATGGATGGTAGCCGAATGGATAATCCTCAACTGACTAAATCTTCAAATGTTCAAAAATCAATATTTATAACTTACGGTGCGATGTACCTAACATATACACCCACGCCATCCAATCTCTGAGTTAATGATTCTCAGTGGTGTACCGATGCCCATTTCCAAGTCCAAATTGAAAAACACTTTTTTTTATTTGTATTTTTGCTAGTTTTGAAAATTTTTGTATTTTTTGAAAATATTTTTAGTAAATTTTAGTAAGTTTAAGTATTTACCTAAGCCCAACACATACGAATGCGAGTGAGTACGGATATGAGCTGCTGTTGGCATTGGGTATGCTAATTTGAAAATACTTGAATTTCATATATGAGTCCCTGAAATTATGGTTTCAGGAGGGTTTATGTAGTTTTTTGATTTCTTGTTCTTGGTTTTTGTCCGTGTTTTTTTTTTTCTTTTTTTTTTTATCAAGAATAATTTTTGAAGGTACATAGATACATGTGTACCTACTCCTTTTGTGTGTTGGGTTGGGTGAAATGATATTTTTGGAGTGAACATGAATAAGTGTACGAATATAATATTCGCGCGTTGAATAACTGAGATACAATTGCAAAGACACAAAAGATGTATTAATATGCAGTAGGTATTTGAAAATTGTATCCGTAGCCATAAATTGTGGAGGGTGAAACATTTTTCTACTTGAGAATTCATTTCGAGTGGATGTGGATTTTTCTATTGACACATCATCGATGGCGTTCGTTTCAAGTCGAAGGTGAGAAATCACTCTAAAAATACTGAAGAAAACACCGTTGGTATAATTTTTCGTTTTTTAATTGTAAAATGATGAGAAAACTGATGGGGAATGATGATAATTGTCGAAATAGTAGTGATGATTTGTTGAAAGGTGAAGGTGGTTTTCTATTTTACTCGTATGTTTATTTTTTCTATTCAACCTGCGCTATAAACTTTGCCTGAGTAATTTTTTTTTTTTTTTGTTTTTGAAAATAAATAATGAGCATGACATAAAAATTTTCCAAACTTGCTAATGGAAAAGTATGTACACCGGATTTTTAAATTTGTTTACGGTTGCCAATCAAATTGAATTTACACCCGTGTTCTAAAAGATTCAGAAAATAGCAAAAAAACACTAAAATACTTGCGCTTTCGTTAAACTAAAAATGTAATTTTTATCTGTATGAAAACAACTTTTATATCAAAGAACTTATCGGCTTAATATATTTCCGCTACCTATTTTATGTGTCCTTGGGGTTTTGCTATGCTATGCTGCTCATGGCGAAGTCTTTGAACTCGTTCCAATTTTTTCAATAAAGGCCCCACTTTGAAGCCCTATGCACTGACATCTCCGATCTTGAATGTTATGATATTTGTTGGGATAAACTTTACGTAAATATTTAAATATACCATATATGTTACATTGTAGCCTTGGCTCTGTTCCAGACGCATTTCATATCATGGGCGAAACCCTCGAATCTATCTTGTGATTTTTGATGTAATTTGCAATTCTTGCAGACTTAAACGGTGATGGCAAACAACATCTCAACGTCAGGCATAATGAACTTGGTCGAAGACAGACAACATTTCCCACTAACCGCCCAACATGAATTCAGGGCAGCAATCCCCAAGTTTAAGTCCACAAAATTGCTGGATATCATGGCTTAACTGCCGATCTGTTTAAAGTGCCAGGTGATAATTGGACACAAAGCACAAATCAACAATTTTTTTTTTTTTTATAATTAGCATGCAATCAAGGGATTTGTGTACCCTTAAAATGGTTGTACACAGCGCGGGCGAATGAAAAAATCCAAGAAATTCAAATCGATAAATATCACCTCCCCATTGATTTAAATCAGCATATGACTTCCAGGATGATAATGGACAATTCAGTTGAATAAAGCGAGACTTGCGATGCTACTGACGTTTATGTTAAATGAACCTACCGCCAGTTGCTTTTTTACTATGATCTCATATAGTATGTAATTTAATTCGTGCGTTTTTTTTTTTCAAAATTTCAACGTTTATTTAAGAAAAACATGTACAATAGTATTATTCAAAGTATTGCCCATCTGAAGCTATGACTTTTTCCCATCTTTCTGGGAATTTGTGGATCCCATCCCAAAAGAACTGCGCCGGCTTGGCAGCCAAGAATGAATCAAGCCAATTTTTGATATTCTGCTCTGATGTGAACCGTATTTCAGTGAGGGCGTTCTGCATCGACCGGAACAAATGGTAGTCAGAAGGGGCAACATCTGGGCTATAAGGCGGGTGGGATAAGACTTCCCATCCACTGTTTTCCAAATAGTTCTTAACCGGAACAGCAACGTGGGGCCGAGCGTTGTCATGATGGAACATTATTGCCTCGTGTCTGGTCGCATATTCCAGGCGTTTTTCGGCTACTGCCCTCTTCAAACGGATTAATTGTGTTCGGTAGCGTTGTCTTTTAATGGTTTCAACCAGTTTTAGCAGTTCATAATACAGCACACCCATCTGATCCCACCAAATACAGAGCATTACCTTTGCGCCATGGATACTCGGCTTTGCCGTTGATTTGGCTGGTTGGCCGGGTTTCACATATGATTTTTTGCACTTGGGGTTGTCCATTGATCCATTTTTCATCACTAGTAACAATCCGATGCAAAAATGACTTCCTTTTGTGGCGTTCCAGCAGCATTTCGGACATGCAAAACCACCTTTCGACGTCTCTCAGCTTGAGTTCATGTGGAACCCGATTTCCTTGCTTTTGAATATATCCAGCTGCTTTTAAATGTTTTGAAATGACTGCTTGAGTGACACCCAAAGATTCTGCGAGCTCTTCTTGTGTTTGGCAACTATGTTCATAGAGTAATGCTTCCAGTTCTTCATCTTCAAACTTTTTTGGCTGCCCAGGACGTTCATCGTCTTCCAAGCCAAAATCACCACTTTTAAATCGTGCAAATTACTTATGGCACGTTCGCTCAGCTAGCGCATATTCACCAGAAACTTCCACCAAAATACGATGACTTTCGGCAGTAGTTTTCTTCATATTAAAGTAATGACGAAGAACTCCCCGCAAAATCGCTTTTTCAGGCACAAAGTTCGACATATTTGAGTGAAAAAAATTATTGTCGTTTACGCTTCAAATGAATGACATATACTGAAATGACGTACAATGACAGTAGCTTTTCAACTCATGTTCCAATGGAATAATACAAATTACACCACCTCTTAGTAAACCGCACGAATTAATTATACCTGAGTCGAAAGCAGATGCTCTGTCTCTGTGGTCGAGACTGTAACCTGATCATAACTGTTTCACAACCAGCCACTTTTACTGAAGGCGCAAATGAATTGAATAACAAAGTCCTCAGCAGCTAGTACCTGTCAATGACTTTGGTAACGGATGAGGTCATCAGGTACGTTGTTGGTTTCATTGATGGTTTCATGTTACTTGACACCGATGGCATGTATTCACTTATGCCACAAAATGTATAATTCAGATATTGGCACAGTAGTGTACGTAACGTATACCTCGCAAACAGAAAGATAAGCCTGTATACTGAAAACTGGAAAATATGACTTCACGGTTGTCAAGACGTTCAGAACAATCAGTCTAATTTCCTTCCTGTTGAGGGGAAGCTTCATTAGTCCAAAACGTTCTCTGTTCAAAATATGAGTACCAACGTAGAAAATCCTACGGAACTGCGGTTCAAAATATGGGAGGCAGAACTGAAGGTGCCTTTGACAAGAAGGAATACGTATTGGACATAGAGCATGTATAACTCAGACAATACGGCGTGGACATATTACTTACATAAAAGCAATGGCGGTGAATAGGACATGAACATATGATGACGTGATAAAAATGTGACGACGGGATTGAATAAATGTTACCCTAAGGGAGAAGTACTTTCTCCACATAGGTGCTTGCCTATTATCTGTTTAACGATCTCAAAAGACTTAGCACCTAAGCTCAGGCATATGCAGGTGATGTTGCTATACTGTCTGTTGAATCATATCTAGCAAGTATCTGCTCTGGTGTTCTCCAAATGGGCAATAAGTCCTCTTAAAGCTGAGTTTGTCTTCTTCTTTCCATCCGGTAAGTTTTTGGGTGTCAAACTGATTAATTAAACTGAAAACAAGTCGTGTTGAAAACCTACAAGACGCTATCGTATTTTGTCATTGTAAAGAATTGCATTAGACCAGTTTTATGTCATGCATCGGTTGTTTGCTGAAATAGACATCCATTGTTGCTTTGCCAGAATCTAAAAAATGCCTAGCTTTTCTCTAGACACATTGATGAATCTCTCTCTTCTTCTCTTTGATATTTATACCACAGACCGCCTTCTTAGTAGGAAAGCCTGAATGAACTGCCTTACTCTGACCGACCATACTTTCAGTACAGCTTTTCGAGCAAGCATTTTTTTCTTTTGGAGAACCACAGCAAGATCGCTTATGTCAAACTGGCTAAATGCAAAAATGACACAACGATATCCCAGCTACAGCCTGATAAATTTAACAAGTAGCTCGCTTCTTCTCTGAATCTTGCTATACCTCGTCCCCTCCTAATGTATTGAGCCTCACTATCGAGGTCAGAACGAGATTGGGAAATCTACAAGATATCCTAACGATAAATCTTGATAAAGTTTCTGCAAAAGGATTACCAGCACAAAGTTTTCTTCGAGCTATATGTGGTGTAGACGCTAACACAAACGACTTCACTTTTAACGTGTCTTTATTCAGCCAAAACGGAGCTAGTTCTCACCCATTCATGTTTTGAGTTCTTCAAGGACTATAAGAATCCATGACGCATAAGAAAATAATGCAAAGTCAGTTTCAGTAAAACCACCTTCAAAGATCGCTCTTAAGTATCTTAAGACGTTTGCGCATTTTCAGTGAGGACGTCAGCACACATAAATCCTTCAGTCTAGCTCCATACTGTGCAGACTTCGAAGCCGAAGTCTTAGCCCGCTATTTGACTTGACCTGAATGAAACACTCTTTTCAAACATTTAGATACCTAACTTCAAACACCATAGATTCGATGGTGGTTACAGACCTCCCGTGCATTTCTCATGCGATGCTTAAATAGCGTAAAATGACAGCCTGTTAGAATTTAAGACACGCTATTGGAACACATGGGCAACGATTAATTATTAATGAAGGATTTAGGCCGTAAATTTCAAGAATCACGCTGGACTCTTCATATGACATCATTTATAGAGGCTAGATATATAAAGCCAAGTTTTACGACTCCTGCCAAATTTGTCCGAATGTGCAGAGTGTAAACTTCGGCAAAGTGACTGGATCTCCTGTGATTTTCAACACCACATAATAGTGTAATAGATTTCAGATTTAAATCACAATCGAATTGGTCTTAAATAGACGAACGGAGAGGGTCTCTAAGCGGTATCTGACTTGATCCATACAATCTCCTATATCGAACCACATGACAGGTTTAGGAGCAAAACGCTGTCATTCGTGATCTATGATAATTGTTTTTGTTTTTTGACAATCACTGTAAAATCATGGATGTTATGGCTCGTCGTGTATTATTCGCCGATTTTCTGTGCTCCAGAACCACACATTTTGTTTGTTCTCGTATCCACATAACATTCGACGGCATTTGTACATGGCACTTTCCGATAGGGTATGGCCTTGTACAATATATTATGATTTCAAATTGACGTGACATAATCGCGCTTATATAAGTTTTAAAATATTATTTAAGGCCTCATCAGTGAGCTATAACTATGATTATACGGTCTCAATTATTACTGATGTCAGTAATCGATATTTTTGCTTTAAATTTTTTTATCTACGAACAAATCTAAAGAGATCTAATAACAAAGAGACATGCAAAAACTCGTTCCGTATACGTAAATGGAAACTATTCGAAAATTCTATTTTTTATTATTCAAGTATGATGTGGTTTGTAAGTATGGAACGTTTTTGGAGACATTTCCCAACTCTTTTCTAAGCCGGCTTGTGACCAATAAAAAGCCCCTGTCTGACACAATATTTTTTAAATTCTTATCGATTTTGGGTGTGCTATTGACAGTTAACAGCATCAAGTGCCCTAGCATCTGAGATAGTTGGGCTGTTAAATCGATTTCGAATACGGATTTGTAGGACCACCTAACAAGTCAACAGTACACTGAGCACCACTCTGACTTAAGTCAAGTGAGCACAGTTAAGACATCTCCTAAAGACTGCACATTTCCCTGGAAAAATTACAGAGTCCTTTTTTAGAAATAGCTCTCTGAAAACTTCCTTTGGGGCACAAATATTGGCATAATGACTGCCGGCTTCAAAGTTGATAAGATCTAACAGCTAAGTATGCTTTTCCATAAGACAGTGTCTGTTCAAAATACCAGTCGACATACTCACTCTAAATCTGATTTATTCCCTGTCTAAAGGAAGCTCACCTGTGAGTTAATTTCCCTCTATGCTACAGCGTCGAGCCATCTAATAGAGGTTAAAGTGATTCTGCGAGCATAGTATCTTGAGTACCATGTAGTAGCTTTCGCCCAAACTTTATGATTCCCGAGCTCGGCGGCTCATATGACCTGGATGTAGAAAAAAATATCCTTGTGTGATATTGATCTGATTATTTGCCAACATTTTGCGGTTTTGAGACCTGTTTGGTTTTAAAATTTGTTTCTTTTGTGATGTGGCTTAATAAACGCTTTCTGCATCTTTGGAACTATTAAGGTCATTTTATTGTCTGTGTCGGCTGCGACGATGTGGACATGAGTCTGAATGTAACAATGCCCCATAGAGCTCATTAATTCTGAGTGTTATTGTCTTCCGTGTCATTGATATGGCCCGGCATTACCCTCTTACTCTCTATCTAAGGTATATGTCTATAAAAGCTGGGTGATAACTCTACCTTAGATGGTACATCTAGTTTCGGATCTACAAATCTCTTTATGTTAATTGAGTGAAATTGATGTTTTTCGAGCATCGAACATTGAGTTCCTGTGTCAAGTATTTTGTATGTCTTCGCTTGTCCTGAAGCTTGTAATTTACACAGTTAAATTACGATTAATTGCTTTCCTTGCTCCCTGTCTCTCGGATTGAGGTTTTGCTTCTATTCTAGGGCCGAGATTGTGCGGAATACGACGTAAGTAAAATAACAATCGAAAGTCTTGAATTTATATACATAGTTCAAGGTCTTGTTTTATAAAATGATGAGGGCAATCAAATATCTTACCAGGAGATTAATAGCCACGTACCGGTCTATCGACACTAGTCTAGCCGGCCCCATATGTTCAGGGGGTGCTACAAACGTCATCTAGATTATAGGTTACTACTCAAGCTGCTTAAAAAAGCCCAATGATTTTAAGTACTCCCTTCACTGGTAGGTGAACAAGTCGCGAAAACCTTAGTGTGCTAGAAAGCAAATCTTACCCACATCCAAGAGGTGCAGTGAAATGAATCGCATGTACAGAGAAGATTTTGTATTTAAAGGTAAACTTAGGCAAGTTGTCTATCAATAGGTTTCGTATATAAGAACTAGCCCCTCGTGATTATCCCCTAACATCAGTTTAATATGAGTGCACGCCCCAACGAAGAAAAAAGATGATGGCACTTAGAACTGTTGTCACAAGATCCTAGATAAAAAATATAGTCTTCACGAAACCACAACAATGGATTCGGGTTTTCTGATTTCTGACTTCAATTTTAGAATCTCGACATTCTTAAGAGGATCTGGTGGTTTTGCAATCAATCTATCACCAACTAGATTAAACACATTGCAATCGATCCTGTCCGAGTATTCATACACGAATGTTTGGAAGGGTCATCATTGATTCGGTCCACTACCTAGTTGTGCCCAAACCTGGAAGAGGGAACAATTTGTGGAAGTTTGACGTCAAAAGTCTTCATTTATAAGAAACATTTGATGATAAGGTGTCCTTTGAACTTGTGCCGTGGGCATCTTATCCCGAAATAAAGCGGCAAAGTTGTCAACAGGTAGTCTGCTCTGGACCACAACAGAAAAACCCATAATAGTCAGCTTTAAGTTTCTACACGAATTAGAAAGAATATAGAATGGCACGTGACCTTACAAGCAGGAAAGAAGGCGGCTTCTCAGGAGAAGAAAAAAGGAGAACGAGAAGCGTGAAATTAAAAAAAAAATGAATGCAGTGAATGAAACATTTAACCTGAACTATGATGGGAATTAGATCGACCTAGGAATAGGAATAGTCAAAGTCCAACAAGTTGCCAACTGCTGATGGCGATTGTCGGATGACGAATAAAACCTATGCTTGAGATCCTGAGGTGCGCGACAGCTATAGAGGCATCACTCTCGTCAACATCGCCTAAAGATCTTCTCTGCTGTACTTGGTAATTCACGACCTACTTGTATTTGTCCATTTTTAGATTATCGGTAAGGCAACCCACTATCATGAGATTTTTTCAACATTGTACTTGAAAATATCCTACGAAACTCATAAGTCAACAGAAGAGAAATTTAAGACAGAACACCGCGATCATTCGAGGTAGTTGCAAAGCCAAACCCAGAAGCAGCGTAAATGGATGTTCATGACGACTCTGATAAAGAATCACAGGTCTATATAACTTCACGGTAGTAAACAACTTTGACATTGTCCATCGAGTTTCCCCAGCTACTATAAACATCACGACCACATTAGATACCATTCGGAGATTAACTCTTGAGATTCGGGATTTTTTTTGGGTTCAGACGACCTATAAAACATTGATCGTTCCACTTCTCCTGTATTGCGCAAAATAATCGAAAAAGGATGAGGATCAACTCTCGTATCTGCATCGATACACGGCCTGCACGGCCTATAGAACAACATGAATTTAGCTAAAAGATTCAGAATACATCGGCTTAGTTGGTTGGGCGGATAGCGGTAAGACTTCGAACCTCTCACCGAGGAAAAATGCAGCGGACGAAAGTTCCACCCCAAGAGACGGTATAGGCGGAGATGGACCTTAACCAACTTGGTACGAGAAATTGAGGTTAGGTAGCAAAGAAGTGGGCTTTAATTTTAGAAACAAATCCAATTGTTTAGAAAGCCAATAATAAATGAATCAAGAAACTTTTATTTACAGTGCTTTACAATTACACTAATTGAATGAACCTTAAACTGTAAATAAATTTAGGAGTTAAGCCCGGCAACTGATATACCATCTAAAGTGGAATGGCAGCAGTCCAAGACCAGGAACTGTTATATCAAATCTGAAATCGCCACCATTCATCCAGTTACTTATTGAACAGTGGGTAAGTGGTTCTTCCTTCATTTCTCCAGATTTGTTATGTTTTTCCTTCGAGACTCCTGCAACCACGTCCTGAAAATGTCACATATTTGAAACAAACCGTTCTGTTAAAAAAATACTTGCGGACGAAAAAAATAAAATCAGTTTTTGTTTTCAACTAACCAAAGAAAGGACGAGTCCAATGAGCACGATTACAATGATTGAGTGTTTATTCATTTTGCGTATGTCGTTATCTGTTTAAGCAAGGTTCACTTATGGTGTATATAGTTCATTTGCATGCCTTAAATACTCCATCTGATCGATGATAATAACTTCCTTAAATATTTTTGTATGAACTTATAAAACTGGTTAATTTATTAATAATTATAATTAACTCACTGCTGTTAAAAAAATTATAGGTTTAATCGATCTGTGACTAACAATAGTTCAATTTGTGAAAATTATCTATTTTAACAAAAAAAAACTTAAAGGCTTTAGCTGAAGCGACATTGCCATTAAAATTTTAGTCACATTTGAGTTTCATAATACGTTAAATAAACTTAAATCTTATTTAATTTATCAAAAAATAACCGAACAACAGTTAAGTCATGTTTGGGGTTACAAATTTTGAACGTTTTTAATGTTTCCTCACTACGATATATGGTTTTGTAGAATCTTTATGGGGCGTTGGAAGGTTTCTGAAAACCGTTTCTGGCGTTTTATCATTCCAGATACTTCTAGTTTACCCTATTACGTAATTTTTCTTCAGCTGAAGAACAGTTTAAACAGTTATTTCAAATCAAATATAGTGCATATACCTTCAAGCAGATGGTCGTGCGAGGCAATTCTCTGAAAAAGTCTTTTCATGGAATTTGTATGTAGTTATATGATTATCCCGTCGGTGTCAACTCTGACATGATGGCATAACACTGATGTTGGAGTGGTTGCTGGCTGGGCTAAAATGTAACGAACTAACAACTAGCACGTACTAAGACCAACTGGTTGAGGATGCACTGACTCCAGTTTGACAACCACCTCTGGAAAAAATATTGAAACCTAATACACCTGAGTTCCAGGCCCGCGCCCTGGAGAAAAGCCAGTAAAAGGGTATTCAAAAAATGAAATGAAGATCATTTTAGGTGAGATATTCTCATTTACTCGCTATATGAATACTTGTCTTAAATTAAAATCCCGAGAATCGCAAGCATCCTTATCGCCTGATCTAGCACAGCCAGAAATACGAAGGTTGATTCTTAGTACAAAGAAAATTGTAGGAAAATATTTTTATGGCTACTTTCATTGCAGAAGATGTTTTAGCCGCTTAATAGATTTTTAAACAAGACAGGATATATTTCCGAGAAATAGAAGTGAAATCTCCGAGATTCAAATATTGAAAGATGGATCAAAAAGTCTGTTCTATTATTGAAATATTTGAACTTGATTTCAGTACTTTGTGCTAAAGTCCGGGACAAACCCTACCAAAGTTCTTCTTTACCGCAATTTTAAGATAATCACCTGCTTTTCGGCTTATAAAATTGATTATGGTGAGGTTTCTGTAAAAACGTTTATCTTGCGGATTGGTTTCTTAAGACTGTTTGGATTGTTAAAAGAAAAGAAATGAATGAAGACACCATTACAGCAACAGCTCCATTTTCAAAAACGTATCAAGAACGGATCAAGAACGGATCTTTGTCCGTTTGCGACGGTGCGTTATCATGGTGCAAAATCCACGAGTTTTCTGCCAACAATTCTAGTTTCTTTCGGCGAACTGCTTCAGGCAAACGTCTCATAATAAATAATACTCTTTGCTTACTGTCTGGCCTTTCGGCAAAATTCATGATGCACTACACCGTTGTAATCCATGAAAACCGCGAGCATTGCCGCGTGATTGCCATTCACTTGCCTGATGTCTGGATTGCGTGTCGTACTCATAAACTCACGTCTCGTCTCCAGTAATGATCCTTTTGATGAATGTAGGATCGGATTTAGCCTCGAAAATCATCTCCTTTGCGACGTCAACACGGTCTCTTTTTTGCACGAAATTGAGGTCTTTTGGCACCAACTTTGCTGCTACACGACGGAAACCCAAATCATTAGCCAAAATGTCTTTGACGGATCCATAGGATCCTCCGATATCTCTGTGATGGTTAAATTTCGGCTATTAACCAACATTTCTTTTACTTCATCAATGTTTACGTCGGTTTTCGATGTCGATGGTCTGCCACTGCGTTCATCATCATTGATTGACTCACGACTACTTTTGAACCGCTCGTGCCATGGGTAAACGACCGTTTTCTTTAGAGAATCGTTGCCGAAACACTTTTCCAACATTTCCAACGTTCGCGCACCATTAAATCCGTTTTTTACGCAAAATTTAATACAAGTTCTTTGTTGCAAATTGTAAAAAATCGCCAACACACACAGAGATTGATGTACTCTTGGCTACGTTACTTTTGCAAATGTCAAGCTATGACGCTAAGATTTAGAGGGAATATCTACAACAGATGTACCAACTTAAAAAAAAAAAAAAAAAAAAGAACTCAAATCGGAACAATGGGAGCGCCACACGGTGGTTATTCCATTATTGTTTTATTTTTTCAAGTAGTCGCTATTGATGAAACGTGGGCTAGAGACATTTACGATCTCCATGGAATCATCTTTGTAGACAGGGTTCCATGTGAAACAAGTGTGAGATGACAATGCACAAAAAACAATATGACTTGATCGCTTGTAAGTCTCTGATTTTGAATGATAAT
This sequence comes from Volucella inanis, assembly GCA_907269105.1. Taxonomy (NCBI): domain Eukaryota; kingdom Metazoa; phylum Arthropoda; class Insecta; order Diptera; family Syrphidae; genus Volucella; species Volucella inanis. The sequence continues at coordinate 23,725,515 of OU026157.1, forward strand.
GCACGCTCCCATATCGGGAACATATCGAACGCCCTTATATACTGCACCAGTACGAGTGAGGACCACAGACATTAACTCACCAGGGTAGGACTTGTTCCCGAAGCTCAAGAAGTCAATGCGTGGGCGCGTTTTTCTTCTTTGAAAAGGTTTCTGATATCATTACTCAGCGCTTTAAATAGTTGAACAGCAGTGGTGAGCTGACTGGCATAGAAAACATTCCAAGAAGTTGGGAGTCAGTGATAGTGAGCAGAGGCTATACAAGTGTGAAGAAGTACTGTATAAAATAAGTTTTAACTTTGTATAGTAAAATAGTGTGCAATATTTCTCAAATAACTCTCACACATAGCAAGCCAAGGAGCGATTAAATATTTTACTGCGGACAACATCAAGTCGAGGATAACGAAAGGCTGTTGCTTACCTCTCAACAAAGTACCATATAACACAAGATCGTTATGAATTGACTAGACATGGGTCTATAGGAATGAATTAAAGGCAATTTGTCTACGTTCAGTCTCCAATGTCCTACGCCAAGCAGACGCCATACTATCAAACGCTCTCTAAGGCCAACTATTCAATCAATTGGACAGGACAAATGATTAATTGAGCTGATCAAAATAAGGGAAAGAAATGGAGGGTGACCAGATAGCAATGCTTTCAATTGTTATGTTTCAGCAGCTGTCAAAGTTACCAATGACATTGAGCTCTAAACATTTTCAGTAAGGTTTGCCATTCTATCATGCATCAATGAACGCTTGCCGAACGTGCGGAAATTATTTAAAAAAAATATCGACGAAGTCCCAGCTTAGTTTTAGAACGTGAACTTCGTTGTGAGGTCGGTCATCATCAAGGCTTCAGTGTGCAGGCAATTAGTCGAATCGTGGAAAAGTTTGAACGTGAGTACACTCTTTTGGATCTTAAGCGACCAACCAGACAGAGATTTGGTGCGAAATGACGAAAACATAGCCGCCGTATAGTATCGTATCGAAGAAGACCCAAAAATATTAATTCAGGGCCGATTAGCTGAATGTTAGTGTCAATCCAGCTTATTTTGCAATTGGACTTGCGCCTACGTCCGTATGAGATTGTGCTGATGCAAATCGAAGCCAGTCGACAATAGAATACCACATAGACATAGAAGAATATTTGAATAATGTGTGGAATAACATAATGGCATGAGCGTATCCATTTCTATATCTCACACTAATGTTGTTTTATTTAAATTTTTTTTTCCAATCGATCTTATCTGGTCACCCTTATAACCAAAATCACAAGACTGTGCTATTACAAAATACGTGCAACGATTGAATGATTTACGAAGAAGATGGAGAGATGAAGAGGGAAAAAATTCCTACTTCATTTATTTCCAATCTAATAATAGATTTACATTTGAAGGATGCTTTCCTATAATTCACACGGAAATTGTTCTTCAATGTATTCTCCAATCTTCCATACACGTAGATTACTTGATTTGTCGATGAATTAAGTTTGCAATTCGCTATGTTTCCAACTAATTTTCTAAGCTCTACATCACGCAAACCCAGCAACGCGTCAACCAACAGCTTGGCCTGGCTATGTGAAAACCGTGTTTAATGATGCAACAGTTTTGGCTAAACCTAGGAACATGCGCTCAGTGGCATTTAGATTGAAAGTGTAAACTTCAGAAGTTTTTTGCTTTTCTTGGAGATATGTTAAGATTTTATCGACTGAATGTGTTCTAAAGAACCATTTTGCTGTTGCTGTTCACGTGATTCTTTATTTGCTGGGGAACGCAGGATACTTGTCGGTTTACTTCTATGGTTGAAATCTGTTTGAACATTAATTTCACTGCTATCGTTGAGATGTGTTTGTACATTGGTTTCAGTCTGAGCAAACCTTATAAAGGGTTTAAATATTTCCATTTGTTTCGCCTATGGCCAGCCTTTATAATAGCGAGTAGATGGTTCAGATTGGCCGGTTGTGGTCTTTTCGGATCGTATAAATCTTGCATAACAATCCCGAAAATTTTTCCAATTTTTTTTTTTTAAAGTTCATCTCCTAAAATTAAATATAGCATGTACATAATGCTAAGTATCTAACATAAAACTAAAATTTTTTTTTATTTACTTTCAGACTTTTAGCTACGGGTGATAGTTATGTTACAATTGGCAATAGCTACAGGATGGGATTTTCCTGTTGGGAAAACCATTAAAGAAGTTTGTGAAATTCTATGGAACAAACTTCAACCGGTTTATATGCCTGAGCTTACTAAGAAAATATGGGAAAACTCTGAGCGCAAGTACAGGGAAAAGGAGATTTCTTAATTGTATAGGTAGCATCGACGGCAATCATATCACTCAAGATATAGTGGGTTATTGGCTGTAGTCGATGCCGACTACAAATTTATATGTGTTGATATTGGAGGATATAGGAAAAATAGTGACTCTGGTATTTTCGAAGTATCTGCTATGGTACAGTATTTTGAAAGAGGATCATTTAATATCTCAAAAGAGAAATGCTTGCCTGGTCAAACAGTATTGACACCAAATATGCTAAAAAGTGACTAAGGATTCGCTATAAAGTCATATTTGATGAGGCCGTTTCCTTACAGAACAGCAAGACAGGATGATGATTAAGAAGAATATAACAACCATCTTTGCATGGCTAGAAGTGTCGTGAAAAATACGTTTGAGATTTTATCTCAAAAATTGTGAATATTTTTTAGACCTCTGGCTACTAATAGTGAAATCACTGTAAAAATCGTCAAAGCAGCAAGTGTCTTATATAATTTTCTTAGAGTAAAATCATCAGCAAGTGCAGATTTAATATACGAGCCTTTGGATGCGACCTAACCATAAGCACTGGCATTCACCAGTTTTAGTGCGAATCGACGAAGACCAGCAAATGAAATTCATCAAATTCATTAGAGTTTTTTTGATTATTTTAGTATTTATAACTAGAAAATAGTAATAAAAAAACTCAAATAATTGTTTACTTACCACTTTGCCCCTGCTGGAAACCAATTGCACTCCAGACTATATCCTTTTTTCTTACGTTTTTGTACATGCTGTTATCCAAATCATACAATATTGGATAATTTTTCACAGAAGAAATTAACTTTTCCACATCCACCATTGCGCGATAGAACGATAAAATGCTACATGCAGCGATAGACATGTTCAATCGCAAGCTATTGCAACAATCCCCGACATATATGTGTAAGCCTTTACTCCCATAAATTTTTTTTCTAAAAAGAGATCAGAGCTCGCGTTATAGACAATGGCCAACATTGCTGTATTTTGAACATAGATTTTTTTTTCGAAATGAAACCATTGGCTTTACTGAAGATTTGACTCAGAAACAACATTTTACCACAAACAATATAACGGTTATGTTAAGTCTTTGGTGTATACTGATAAACTATAAACTATTCAGGGCTTGGAAGCCCATATTCACCGCGGAATTGAAAGATAGAGCTTCAGATACTCGATAGCCAAAAATTGGACCAATAGCATGGGCTGCGTCAAAAACAGAAGCGACATACATAAAGTTGTGCTCAGGATAAAATGTCACGAACAAAGATTTTTGATTTAAACTCAATTCTATCGTTATTGTCTGAAAAGAAAAAGAATAGCTCTTAACAGAAAATATGCTTTGGGTATATATTTTAATTCGTGCGGTTTTTTTTTTTTTTTAAATTTGAACGTTTATTTAAGAAAAATATGTACAATAGTATTATTCAAAGTAATGCCCATCTGAAGCTATGACTTTTTCCCATCTTTCTGGCAATTTGTGGATCCCATCCCAAAAGAACTGCGCCGGCTTGGCAGCCAAGAACGAATCAAGCCAATTTTCGATATTCTGCTCTGATGTGAACCGTATTTCAGTGAAGGCATTCTGCATCGACCGGAACAAATGGTAGTCAGAAGCGGCAAGATCTGGGCTATAAGGCGGGTTTGGTAAGACTTCTTATCCACTGTTTTCCAAATAGTCCTTAACCTTAATGATGGAAAATTATTGCCTCGTGTCTGGTCGCATATTCCGGGCGTTTTTCGGCTACAGCTTTCTTCAAACGGATTAATTGTGTTCGGTAGCGTTGTCCATTGATAGTTTCACCCAGTTTTAGCAGCTCATAATACAGCACACTCATCTGATCCCACCAAATACAGAACATTACCTTCGCGCCATGGATATTCGGCTTTGCCGTTAATTTAGCTAGTTGGCCGGGTTTCACATATGATTTTTTGCACTTGGGGTTGTCGTAATGGATCCATTTTTCATCACCAGTAACAATCTGATGCAAAAATGACTTCCTTTTGTGGCGTTCCAGCAGCATTTCGGTCATGCAAAACCTTTCGACGACTCTCGGCTTGAGTTAATGTGGAACCGAAATTTATATATTCCTTGCTTTTGAATATATCCAGCTGCTTTTAAACGTTTTGAAATGGCTGCCTGAGTGACACCCAAAGATTCTGCGAGCTCTTCTTGTGTTTGGCAACAATGTTTATAGAGTAATGCTTCCAGTTCTTCATCTTCAAACTTTTTTGGCTGCCCAGGACGTTCATCGTCTTCCAAGCCAAAATCACTACTTTTAAATCGTGCAAACCACTTTTGGCACGTTCGCTCAGATAGCGCATATTCACCATAAACTTCCACCAAAATACGATGACTTTTGAGTGAAAAAAAATTATTGTTGTTTACCCTTCAAATGAATGACATATACTGAAATGACGTACAACGACAGTAACTTTCCAACCATGTTCCAATGGAATAATAACAATGGAATAATACAAGTTACGCCATCTCTTAGCAAACCGCACGGTTATAGACCCAATAACTTTAAGCACATTATTATTCTTATTTTTTTCATCAATCCTTGCATCAAAACAATTGTTTAAAGTGTAAACCATTGCTTTGTATGCACGTCAGAGCTCGTCTTTAAAAGGCTCTAACAATTACATTCTTTCCAATTCTTGTTAGAATTTCGCAATTGTCTCGTCAGTCCTGTTGTTTAAGTCATCTAAATTTGTTATTTCTTATGAGCAAACAATGTCCTTCACCTGTGCCCATAAATAAAAGTTATGGGGGGTCAAGTCCAGAGACCTTCAAGGCTACAGAACTCGTTCATACCACCCATTCATGAATTTTTATACACGCGGTCTAACCACCTTCTAACTGCATGGCAACAGTGTGCAGGGGGCGCACTCCTTCTGGTTCACAATGGCTGTGCTTTGTTGCAGTGATATATCATCTAAATTCGAATTAAGCTTTGGAGGACGCCGATAGGGTCAGATCAACTTGTCAAGCAATATTTCTTCCTTCACATTAAAGTTTAACTTGTGTTCAGAAATTCTCTGTTTCATGGAACGGGGATTGCTTTCTGCCCAGGTATGTAAATTGTGGAAATTAGTGACTCCGTCCGTGGTGAATTGTACAATAATTGCGGAATTCTAGACACTTCTCTGAGTCTCCGGGTTGTAACTCTTGTAGATGTAAGTCCTGCTTGGATGAAAATGTCTACTTAGTTGCCTAGACTGGTATTTAGATGGTTTTTGACGCAATGTAAAACGTGTTCGTAGCTACACCTTCTACTGAAGTAGTTTGTTGGTCTCTCAACGATTTCCACGTTTTTCTTACCTTTTTCAACCTGGAAAATGTTCTAATAAATGTCCTGCCATTTGGAGCAGTACAATCAGTGTATCGCCTCAGATCTGCAATTGCTTTTTGAGCTGAAAAAAAATGGACTGTTATATAACGGAGGAGGTCCCTTTTCTCCTTTAAGGGATCATAAAATTAACCTTTTTTAAAAGAAACTTACTTTACTGATTATTTAATTTTGATTAGTTAATTTCATAGGGCAGTTGTAAAGATTACGCCATTTTGAAGTGTTATAGTTTGAACGAGTTGGGTCTGACCTTTCGTTGGTAAATGGTATGATGTAACAAAGATGAAGTTGTTGCATAAGCATAACGGTTCACTCTGGCGCGAAAACAATTGGCCTGATTCAGGTTTCAGAGGTGATATGTTTTCCAACTGTCTAATCGAAGATTTCCTTAATAAATTTGATTAAAATCACTTAGGGCAATCTCAAGGTCCTGATTAAGTTAGTGCTCATATGTCCCGCCGAGGAAGTTGTTGAAAGAATCTTTGACAAAGTTGGCCCTTATTGAATGTGAGGTGTAAGACCATACCGAGTTTCTATTGGCAAATATCGGACCAAAGATGTTTGATAGAAAATTATTTATGAAACAATAAAGATTCTTTTTTTTTTTTTATTTGATCTAAGTAATAGCTCGGCACCATAAAACCAATCCTGGTTTCCCGAAAGATAGTCTTAAGATCAATTGCCTTTCTAACCCAAAGAAATAGCGATTGACAAGAGCAACACTTCTTTTGATCTCTAAAGTGATAAGAATTTTACCATTACAGCGGACCCAAGGTCGATCAATTCCTTCTATGTATTTGCCTATTTCAATACTCTGTCTGGGTCGTCAATATTGGGTGTTCTCTGAGTTGACAGCATCAACTTGGTTTTATCGCCGTAAACAATTTAAATAATAATCTGCTGTCGATATCAAAAAGCACAGGATTGTTCGTCTAAAAATGTCAATGCCAACAATTGCCAACAGAGGCACAGAGTTTTGTGTAGATTGTGCTTCTGTTTTTAACGTGCTAGTTTTCTCAATAACTCGTATGGGGTTAAATAGTCTAACCATTGGAGTCATTTTGACTAAGCCCTCTCTATATTTTTGTCAATGTCACTGTTCTACTCGACTTTAAAATCGATTATGTTGTAGTGATTTGAAATTCTTTGGTTGTTTTGCAGGAGCGGCCGCAATTTGGTGTAAGTCGGATTGAATCAGGATGTGTTGACGATAGTTTTTACGCGGACAAAAGCTTATACGTTACACTTAGGAGAGTAATATTTCATTATTAGATCTATTGGACAAGGGCTTATTACTCATTTGTTTTCGTAGAAAAAAAAAAACTGCCTTTTTTGCAAATTGTTTTACGCAAAAGTCTCATAATAAGCAAATAATACTCTTTATTGAGAGTCTAGCCTTCAGGAAGAAAAATCATACGGCACAACACTATTAAAATCTGTGAAAACAATGAGAATCGCTTCTTTTGATGTGGTCTTTGGTCTTGACCCAGTTGGAGCACTCCATATATTCACTTGACGACGTGTTTCAACCACAATTGAATAGTTAAAATGCCATGAAAGGATCCCATAGAGATGTTACTCCTTTCTGGTAGCTCTTTGTAAGTCAATTTGCATCTTACGACCAGTAAACTCAGTTGTTGATGTTGATGGTCTGCCAAACTGATAGTCATCGTCGACGGCATCGTTGGCAAAACACCTTTTCAACATTTCCAATATTTTCGCAGAAGAAAAGAAATTATGTAAACACAACGCTGTACCTTGCCAAATGCCATGTTATGACTATAAATTTAGTAGAAATGTCAAGGACAAGGACCACCTTAACAAAACAAAAACAAATTTAAATCAGTTAAAGGAAAGAGTCACGCGTTGTATTTTCTGTGGGAACTTATTGAAAAAGGTGGTGCATTCCTGTGGGTATATGTAACTACATTAGACCATACAACTGCAATCAGACTGGCCACATCAGTGAATTTATTCTTTTAAGTCAACACAAAAGCTTCCTAGAATGCTTGTGTCATTAGCTAATCCAACCGCCTGGATATGCTCGTTAGATCTTCTGATAAGGTGGTTCCACTGGTTTTGAAACGGGTTTAGCCTAATTATTTAAATTTTCAATTATCCACTAATTATGCTGATGAATAAAAAATCTGAAAATCAGAGTTTGTAGTGATTTTACTGATAGAAGGCCCAGTGATTACAAAACATTGATTTGGAAATGCATAAACCTATTGTATTTGTCATACATAAGAACTGTTAAAAGAAATCGACGGTTTCCTAGGGAAATATAATTTTTAAAAGAACTTAAGTCAGAATTTTTATTCTTTGCTTTATTTGAAATTAAAAATACATATCCCTAATCCTTGCAGTTCACATCAACGTCGAATCCTAATGGAACTTTGAACAAAGGCAGCTGAAGCTCCATTCCCACACGGAAGCCATTCATCATATTCATTAAGCTACATACCGTCAATTCGTCTTTATGAGCATTAGTCTCCTTAAAATATTTATAAATTTTACATACAATGTTTTTTTGTTTAAATAAAAACTTACAATAAGTAGTATCAGGCAAATGAAAGCGATTGCAAATAACTCGTACTTGATCATCGCAGCGCTCTAAATTAATTTCACTATCAGAGGTTTTCCATAGACGTGCTACTCTTAAATAGATTTTGTTTAAACAAAAAATAAATAAATATATATATATAAAATAGCTTTATAAATTTATTATATAGGAAATATGTAATTTTAAGTTAAGTGCATTGAGAAAATAAGGCACAATGTTAATAATTTGAGATATCGTAATAACTATCAACTCTTCGTGTTCTAGTAGTCGGAAAAATGCATGGAAGACACGAAATGCTATTTACATGTTGCGTGATTGATTAACAAATATAGATTAAGGTAATTTCCAAATTTTGTTATAAGTTAATATAAAAGTATCTTACCTTACAATAGCTTAAATTGGAGTTTAAAATGACCTGACGGTCATAATAGGAACTGAAGTTTAGAATGAAGAACGGCACTATAATGGAAACTTACGGGTAAACAGTTCACTACTGTTCCATTAAAATGAGATTTTAGGTAATACACAAGAGCTACAACGCCGGTTAAACGGCGGCATAACTCAGTACATCGGCTCGCTTAGAAGGACAAACTTTTCCGATAGTTACGGAACCTAATCCTAATGATCCAAATGAAATTGGCTTCCTAGCAGAACACAATAGTTTATGCGACAGACACATAAATACTAGAAATACTCCAGGTTAACAGTATACTACAGTAGGAAAAAATCTTGTTCCGCAGAAATCAGACGTACTACCCAAAAGACATCGCATAAGGAATAAGTATCCTTCCGTACACTCATACAAAATAAGTACACTATGGCTCTTTTTATTCCGAACAAGTTTCCTTAAAGTTCTAGCGAAGGAGAGAGAAATGATGACCAAAACTATCGGATCGTGATTGATGAATACATCAAGTGAATACGTACAGAGAAAATGTCAGTTAACCAATCAAAGCAGGTGTAAAGTAAAATAGGTTTCAATATGAAATCCTAAATGGCTCTAAGGACTGCAAAGTTTCTACATACAGTGGAACAGGTCATCCCTTTTCTACTATAATAGCTAAGCGTGAACCTACACCTATGAAATGGGAAAACGTCATCAGGCCGCGCTGGTAGGAAAGAACTGATCTAGGCCATTTCCAGCAATCTGTTTAAGATTCAGAACCCAGTTTCGATTTCAAGGAAGCTGTCAGAATTTATATAGCAATCAAATACCAAAAGAGTTTCTGTAACTCCCGTCTTAAAAAAAAAAAAATCAAAAAACTTAGGAACTCCTGGAAAAGTCCTGATATTAGAACCATTCTAACTAATAAATTCCACATCAGGCAAAAGTATAGGGTACAACTACTCGCCTTAGATGGATACTGAGGAAAAATTAAGTCATTTGGTTAACATGGTAACTTGCCATGGAAGCTTAGTCCCACGATGTACCACCACACGTGGGCCTAAAATCTCTATAATATCAGAACCAAAATGAAGTCTTATACAATTACAATTTTGAGTAATCCAATGAAAAGCGGAAAACTTTCCCTGCATACGCCACAGGCACCATGATGGTATCTCAAGGAAGCCAATCTAAATCAAGTCTAAAACAAAAGTTCCAGGGAATCTTGAATACAGTAGTGCCAGAATATAGCCTCTCACTACCATAAGGCTAAATAAGACTGGCCTCAATTGTGCTGTACATCAGTCAGAAGTCAGATATCCTATAAAATGTGGGAGGGGCGAATATTTAGGACACAAAACATCTATCTATTGCTCCATGAAAAAAAGGGCGGTAATCACAGAATAGTAACATTAATAATGCTCGCCAGCAACGAAGAAGAGCGGGCTGAGCAGTAAGGTTCAAGACAATCTAGATGGACTCGGCCATTGGAAATAGTATAACCTAAGCATTACAATCAGAAATTTAAATAGCAGCAGAGGCATTGTCGGGTATTAGAAGATGTAGTAGAGACTTCCAGACGTGACTTCTTTAACTCGTGGATGATGGCGATTAATAAGTCGTCGTATTTGCAAAAAATTTAAATACTTAGGCGATATTGTTAACCACTAAAAAAGGTAAGCGTGAAGTTCACCAAATTTTTGTTAATATTAAGGAATTACTTCTCCCGCACGATGTCCTTCTAAGGGACTCATCCAAGATATGTGGGTTAAAGCGCGAGCGAAATTGCACCTATCGGTCCTATCGAGTAACTATAGTCCGACGAAAAAAGGCTGGATTCACGCGCAGTCGTGAACTGGGCAAGAGCGCTACTCGTACCCCTGCAAAAAACGTAATCGTATTCATCGTATTTGCTTCTCACGGACAACCTTGCCTCAAAATGTTGGTCTACAAAGTGAGCACAGTCCAAATTATTATATTCGTAGAGTTAGACCGCGATGCGGAATGTTTATGGAAGATAAATTCGGACGAAAAGAAAACCATGAATCGAAGGAAAAAGAGGTTAAAATAACAGTGACAAAAAATAAAAAATATAAAATTGGCCTATTTTCAAAAAGTGAAAAAGACAAATAGCCCCTACAAATCAGGAGCTTCTGCTGATGAAATTTTTTAATCATACGTTCCATGGTTTCACATTGTGTATTCGTATTAGAAAAAAAAAAAAAAATCTCAACATGAATCAAACCGAATCGAACTTGCGCGTACGAACTCCATGTATAGGGTCATTCATCGTAAGGTTTGATTTTCAATAGGCTTTTATTGACAGATTACGTATGACTCTCATAAAACTGCTTTGTAATTTTTGTTCACTATTGTTTGGCAAATTTGAGTCCCAGCATACACTAGTCGATGATACTCGACCGGTTAGACCACATCCAGCAAGTAGTGAAGAGACTATAACAGCTGTAGCGGAGAGTATACGATGAAACGATTCGTGATGAAACGATTCGTCATCGTTCAAAGTAACTTGGCTTGGCGTATTCGACAACTTGGCGAATTTTACATGAGGATCTCGGCCTAAAAGCGTACAAAATTCAACTTGTGCAAGCATTGAAGCCAGGACACTTGAATTTGCGTCATATTTTCAGTGAATGGGCTCTGGAAAAACTCAATGAAAATCCGGTGTTTTATCGTGAAATTTTGTTCAGTGATGAAGTCTACTAGGTGGGGTGAAAAGTAACCTCCTTGGGAATGGAAAAAATTTTTTTTTTAAATGTTTTTTTATTTTATTCAATATAGTCCTCTTTTAGTTTGATACACTTATTCCAGCGATTTTCCAACTCCTTGATCCCGTCCGAAAAGTAATTTTCCGGAAGGTCTGCAAAATTCTCCTCCGTGGCGTCGATGATTTCCTCGCGTGAGCTGAATTTTTTATTGATGAGCCATCTTTTGAGGTTTGGGAAGAACTAATAGTCCAAGGGAGCCGAACCGGGCGAATACGGTGGATGCGACAGCAATTGGAGCCGTAAGTCATTGATTTTAGCCGTGGTTGCGATGCTCTTGTGCGCCGGTGCATTGTCTAGCAAAAACAATTTTTTTTTTCGCTTCATGTGAGGCCGTTTTGCAGCGATTCCAATAATGCACAGTAATACTCGCTGTTGATGGTTTTTCCTTTTTTGAGGTAGTTCACAAAGAATATGCCACGACAATCCCAAAAAACCGAAGCCATAACATTTCCGACCCATTGAGCTCCCTCGGCCGCTTCGGAGCACCATTGCCGGGCACTCATTCTGTTCTCTGGTGTGCAATAGTGGATCCAAGTTTCATCAACAGTTACCAATCGACGCCAAAAGTCCGCCTGATTCCGTATCAGCAAGTTCAAACAATCTTTCAAAGTGCTCTCGTGTTCGTGTTTTTGGTCAGGAGTGAGTATGCGCGGCACCCAGCGGCAGGATAACTTTTTCATATGCAGAATATTGCCCAAAAAATGGCGTGTGTGCTCAGTAATAATCTTTGTGGTATCTGCTAGCTCGCGCACCTTCACTTTCCGGTCAGCCAACACCATTTCATGTATTTTTTTAACAATGTCCTCTGTAACCGCATCGGAGTGCCTGCCGTTGCGGACTTGATCGGTAGTGGAGTTGCGGTCACCACGAAACTCTCGAAACCAATATTTGACGGTGTAATCTGACGGAGCATTAGTCCCATAATATTTATCCAACTTTTCTTTTGTTTCCTTCGCCGTTTTTCCTCTCAAAAAAATAATGTTTTATGAGAGAACCAAAATCGTTTATGTCCATACTCAACATGATGCCAAACACGTCAACAACAATCAGCTGTCAAAACAAAACTAAAGACAGTATCGCATTGAAATTTGGCATGTTTGTCTAAATGTTAACGGACTTCAAGGCACCATAAGCTTTTTTGCAGTAGCAGCGCATTCGGGCGGTCAAGGAGGTTACTTTTCACATCACCTAGTATTTCTGGCTCAATGGATACGTTAATAAAGAAAATTGCCGTATTTGGGTTGATGAGCAACCTGAAGAGTACCAAGAGCTACCATTACATCCTTAAAAACTACGGTATGGTGTAGTTTATGGGCTGGTGGAATTATTGGTACATGAATCTTCAAAAATGAGGCAAATAAGAATTTTACCGTCAATGGTAACCATTATCGCGCCATGTTAATGGAATATGTGCTTCCTGAAATTCAAGCACGTGGTTTCAACAAGACAGCGCTTCGAGTCATACAGCGCATGGAACAGTGGAATTGCTGAGAAATCACCTGAAAACAGTGACCGTAGGCAGGATGTTCTTCCCGAAGAAAATTAGGAATGCCAAAGTGAAGCATTCAAATCTCCTTAAATATGCATCAACCAACTTCATCAAAAAAAGAAGCGTATATTGGAGAAGCAATGAACAAGTTTGAGCACATCTACGAATATATAAATTTATCGTTGGAAATAGAGTTCGATGTTTCGGTGGAGACCTGGAGTGCTCTTAAGCTCCAAATGCGAATTTAGTCCCTCGTTTCCCAAGAAAGGATGCATCAAGAACAACTTAAATATAACTTATGAGTTTATAACGTATGTACCTTCATCCAACGTTATCCTGACAGGAAGTCCCACAAAAAGAAATTTAGTTCTCCAAGAAATGCCATGCTAGGAACAAATTATCTGATCGTATTTTTAGGTATTCGAAATAAATACTTGAGACTGACAATAGCCAGGAATCTTCAAGTGACATTCAGCTTGGAATCTGCCGAAATGGCTGTCTTCGTGTTTGTGTCATGTTAGTGTGGATTTTACTTTATTTAGTAGAATCCAATATAGATTGGGATGTAACCGAAAAACTATTCCAGGGACAATTCCCTGTAAAGAAAATTTATGGCACCGAGCGTATTCCTTCTTTCCACCCATTTGCGAACCCACGATGGCGTTGTTTTTTTCTGATGTTTTAGCTAATCAATCGTTATAATTTGGAATTCAGGAGTTCGCACAGAATTTTCGCGGTCTCACGTTCTGCCATTGCTGCCTGAACTAATTCTCGGAAAATAAATCGAGGAGGTCGTAGTACAACCCGTATGAATCGGAAATGTTCGTAGTGAAAAAGGAAGTTGTGGGACTTAATAAATACAAGAGTGCTTACCGATGAGCCAATAACAACCATTGAAACACTAGGACCTCGTCTTGCTCTTGCTAATCCAAGAAATATGATTTAAGGGACCGGAGAAGAAAACGATCCAAAATCGCACGATTTGTCATCGCAAGGAGACTAAAGGATAATATCAATGCCTTATGCATATAAGCGAGCGACAGATGACAACGTTGGGTCGAAGCGATCTAAAGATTTAACGACATGAAAATATCTTATCAGAATGCAAAAAGAACTTATTATGACAACAAAACTCGAATCGAAGTCTGCAAAGATGACCACGTGAACCTCATAGCACAGACAAACTCGGTGTGGATAATTTTTAAATTAGTAAAGAACAAAAATAAGAGGTCTTAGAGGACTACCCAGTGGAAGACTAGAAATCGTTTTGAATCCTCTTCAGCTTCTAGGTATCATTCACGATACATTTGTAATTTTTTTCTTCGACACTGGCTTAAACACGCCATTTAGATGGCTCCAAGTAATTTTTTGAATTCTGTTTGAATTTGTTTCCAGGACTTTTAGATCATTAATTTGAGGAATATTTGGCAGTCTTTGGCTGTCGATGTCCGATGTCCGATTTATGTTCGATGTGGACATAAGCATGGATAACGATGACGAAGAGATTGTGCATCCACCTTTAACTTCTCAAGTGTCCAATAATGAGCAGCTATCGCCATCAGAAGACGAAGAAAGTAATATTCCTTTGAGCCAGTTGCGAGGCAGGTACCCAAAGAGGCTGCATAAAGACCATTTTCATGCACAACTAACAGAAGACATGGCACAACTCTGCCATACGGAAACCATTCAATTATTTTTCGGATTACTTTGATTTCACCTTTTTTGATGACTGAGAAGTCTAACATTGCTTACACGACCCGTTATGGAACACAAATGCAGACAACTACGAAGGAAGTCAGACAGTTTTGGGGAGTTAGTATTTTTCTATCATTGGTGGGATTTCCACATCTTAGAATGGTATAGGAGGCTTGTAAAAGATATCCACTCCTAGATGTTACTACTGCGATAGAGAGATTTTACCATCTTCGGAATAATTTGCGAACAGTTGATGAAAACTCTGTATCAGCTTTTGAAAGTAAGGCCTTTGTGTGATAGGCTTCGAGTCAAATGTCTTCAATATTAAATACCTACAAATGTCCGCATTGATGAGCAAATTATCTCATGTAGCAATCCGACAGTATGTTAGGTAAGAGTGGCGGTTGGAAAACCAACTCACTTAGGCCTATTGGTGGCCGCCACGTGGATCTATGATCCTCTTATTCATGGAATCAATTTGAGCTTACGATGAAGCGCAGGAGACTGTTAACGTCTGTATTTTTTAGATCCTTTAAGTCGTTGTAGAAGAAGGCTCTTATGTGGAGTTTTCTTCTCTGAGAGAGAGCTGGACATGTACAGAGAAGGTGGAGGATTGTCTCCTCTTCCTCCTTGTCCATGCAGCTTCTACAGAAGTCATTTGTAAAAGCGCCAAGCCTTCTTGCATGCTTGCCTATAAGGCAGTGTCTAGTGATAACACCTAAAATGGCGCTGATATGTTTTCTATTTAGAAGAATCAGACTCTTAGAGCTATTTAGATCCAGTTTTGGCTGGTCATTAGTCATTAGACATGTTGGTCCATCGGTCCATCTTAGGTCTGTTCTTTTACCAGCATCTAGCTGAAATAATAACTTGCACGTAGCGATTGGTATACCTATGCTGTCATTTTCCGGTAGAATAGGTAGAGTGGTTCCAATATTGGGGAGTTCTGCGGTCCTACAACTCCCTGGAATGTATATAAAGCGGAAACTTAATCCTGTTGGTATAAAGAGTTTTGTAATGACATCTACCAGTGGCTTGCCATTAGACTTCTTACTCTTTGAAATGGAGACAATTAACATCTAATAAGATTACTGCACCTGAGAAGCTAAATGTTGGAGATAAAGTAGTGTTGACATTAGCTGATTCCTTAGTAGATCAAACTCATGACATACTGTCATATTATCTCTTTCCTTTGGACATAGCTGAGCATTTGATACACTGCGATACCAACGATAACGCAACTCAATCTGATGAACCGTATTTAATCGACTATACGATTAAAACGTTGAATGGTGCCTTTACCATCTGCAATTGCAAGAAAAGGCAACCATTTACCTGAGTTGGCTCTCAGGGAGCAAGCCAGTCGATCTAAGTTAGCTTGGAACTGAAGGCGGTAAAAGATTTTAAACTAAATGTATCAGTAATTTGATGCAAAGCACTTAAAACTTGAGAATTCCGATTTGATTATGATGTTTGTTACAATGTGTCTTACAGATAAATTTCGTAAAATGTTGGATACAAATCTGCTTTAAAGGAACTCTTGTTTCTTTGAAAACAACACTGTGTCAGATATGAAAAAAAATGACAGAATTAGAGAATACCAACTAGAATATGATATGAAATACGGATTCCTACAAAACGACGTTAGTTCAATAAATCCTTCAAAATTACACTTAAAATATTTGGCAAAACCCACAGGCCTATCATAGAGCAAGAATATTTTGAAAGTCTGTCTAAGCTGACGATTATGACATAGAGATGAGAACATAGAGCTTTTGTGCTCATTTGAGCAGCAGCATAAGAGTTAGTCGGTTAGGGTTAAACAAAATAGGTATATGCTTTCGACAAGAAAGGACAACGAAAACCAACTCATTGAAGAATGCAACAGCAAAAAAACGGAAACTATGATGTGGTAAAAGACATTGTCTACCTGGGTTTCGCAGTGAAACTAGCCAATGACATAATGCTAAACAAAAAGCGATAACTCACTGTCTCCAATCGTTGTGTCTTTAGACTGCAGGTCCTTTTAAAATATCAGTTCTTTTAAGAAGCAGCGAAGAAATCATTGTTTAAGTTTCTCATATTTCAAAGCAAAAGCATAAATGGACAAACGAAAATACTCTTGGCTTCTATACAGAGTAAAGTTGTTTGAATGAGTTTTGATCCCGTTTACATAAAAACACGTTCGAAAATGTAACGAAAAGCAATATGGGCTATACAGCGACATTGATCAGAATCCGGCTTATATAATAAGGGCATGTTAGGCGAGTGAACACCACCGCTCTATCGCGAAATGTCTTCGAATTCAATCCGGAATGGCTACGGATTGTATTGTCCTGAATTTATCCCCAAACTGGAGATGATACTGTATGATTTCAGTATATCAGTAGTCCGAGATGGTAGCGCTTCTGTTGCCTTAAGAAAGCTTGTATAGCTTATTGGCAGCCCTCTCTTGCTTATAAACAGGCTCTTAGCCACTTATAAGGTATCGATTCTGGTATTGTATGCTGGTAAACTAGAAATGTCTGATTTGGTCACGGGCCCATTGGCTAAAGATCTTTCAGATATTATTTAACAGAATCGATAGCTTAATTTAAAAGAAAAAGCATATGCTATTCATTGGTTACCTTCTACAATGCTTCTTCTTCTGCTTTTCAGCAGATGTTGTGAAAGGGAAATGATGCCATTTACCCATTTGATGTAAAGTTTTTTGCAATTTCTGTTCTGAAAATGATATATACAAAATTTTAAACGAATTACGGAATATTCTTTACATACATAAGTCGAGGACATTTTTCCTAAAATGCAACCTACAGATGTCCTAGATGTATGTTATTAGACACATTCGAAACTAAAGCTATTGGCAATTTCGAATACAATGCTTTGTTGAACGAACTGATATCATTTTCGCTGAAATTCATTCTCTATATGGAAATATTTCTGAGAATGTTTTACTTAACAACAAAAACATATTCGGTTTTTCCAATGAAATACTTACTTTTAATAAAACCTCCAAAATTATTCATTGTATCCCGCATATTTCCGCAAACACCCAAAAAATTTGCATTCTAAGTAGTTCGTTTCTGTATAATCGAAACTATTACCCAATTGCGTCAACAAACTAAGACAATCTAAACGGAAGCATCACCATTTTGAATGGCTTGCGTTTATATTTATCTTTCAATTTCAACTGCAATTTGAATTCTCAATGAAAAATTGTATAAATCTTTCAAAAATCACCGCATGCACAACATACATCATTCAAATTGGCCAGCATCAAAAACCAGAAACAGAAATAAGAACAAACAAGTAAGGCCGCCGACGACGTTGCGGCAGCCGCCACCGGCTGTCGCTACCCGGAATTTTATTTTAATTGGAATCTCTCATAAAGGCGAAGGCTGATGTACTCGTACTCGCACTCGTACTCACATCGATGTATGCACATTTGTGTAAGAAAAAATTACTTTTTTTCTTTTTATACAAACATATACAAATACGTGATATTTATTTTGGCTTTTAAGATTCAAAGTATGTTAACTCAAGCGTGAAATTATGTTCTTTTGCTTACAAAAGGAAAAACCAGGACCCCACATACAGATGCAGGTCAACATGATTTTCCTTCCTCTTAAGAGGAAGTCGAAAATATTTACATTCCTTTACTTAATTTTTTGACTTCAGTTGTGCTTAAATTTTCACGAAAGGCTGAATCTAGGACGATTAACTTTTCTCAACCCTTCATCCACTTTCGAAGTAGTTCGAGAATGCGAGGTTTATCTAAGTAGAACATTTTTTGGGCTTTTTCACTGTTTAAGCTCTTGGCCGGCTGTGGGTAGTATTAGGTATCTCCCGGTATAATCGTATGCTATTCGGTTAAGAAGCAGGAAAGAGCTTCTGCTGAACTGTGAAATTTAGGCTTTTTGACATAAAAGATTGGATATATGTGGTGATGAGTACACCTCGCACTGTTCTGCTCTACGCTGGCAATTAGCTTAAAATGTACACTTCTTCTTAAGTTGCGCTACAGCCCGGAGTGGACCTAGATCTTAAACAACATACTTCTCCACCAAATTTTCAGTTTTTGGAGTCAAGTTGGTTAAGGCCCTCTCCACTCGAAGAGCTTTCGAGTTGGAGCGGAGCTCTATATGTTGCAGCCATCCGAGCCAACTAAATTGAATCTCCCTTTTCCATCTGCGTCGGTATAGAAAGGAGGGGCGTAGGTTACTTGAAGCACTTTTCTTTTGAAGCAACTTCCTTATCCTTTTTTTTTGTTTAATAAAGTCCATGCCTCTTTGCCATAAAAAAAGGACTGAGAAAATCAGTGTTTTAAAGAGCGTTATTTGTACGATGAAGGCTTGAGGCTTTACTACTCAGTTGTTTTCTGAGACCACAGACGATTCCGTTGTTTACGTTAACTGTAGATCAAGTCGAATTCATTGAGTACCTCAACGACTTGGGCTAAATGATCCCATGGGCTTCGTGTCCTTTATAAATGAAACTCGTAACTTCGTTTTCTCTCCCTTTGGTGGCAGATAGGAGGAGTTGTAGAGCATTTTAAATGATTATGCCCTTGGCGTTGGGTTGCGAGTTACGCAAAATTCTTTAAATAATGTCGAAGAAACCGCATGACTTACTATTTTGCCAGTAACCGATTTAGACATCAATGGTCTGGGTAGAATCATCATCGATCCTCACCAAACAGCGAGCTTTCTCCATGAACATCCTTCAGAGCCGGACAAGTTAGGCAGAGATGCCAAGATCAGACATAGTTGTCCTTAGAAGCGACTCGACAAATATCAGTCGGTATGAAGTGAGCGTCAAATGTCTTGATAGGGAAGATTTATTGTGAACGGGCTTTTAATTTTTTTTTTTGTTTGGTTGCTATGACACCTGCCAAACATATTTAGTGTACATCAAGTCATTGAGCAAACAACATCATATTTTTTCATCGTGTTAAAAATGTCGAATTTTGTGTCAGAAAATTATGACTTGCGGAAAGCATTAATTTTTTTGTTTTCATTTGAAGAAAAGTGCTCACAGCAAACAATTTCTGCCAATTTATTGCAAAAACTATGGGAAAGATCTAAAAGTCTGGAAAATGGGTGCCACATGAATTGAATGAAAGATAGATGGAAAACCGAAAAACCACTTGTGAAATTTTGCTTGAAGGATACGATAAAAAATCAGTTATCGAATTGTTACTGGCAATGAAAAATGGATTTATTTTCAGAAAATAAACGGAAAAAATCATGGGTTAATCCGGGACAACCATCAACTTAGACTGTAAAACCAGATCGATTCGGCAAGAAGATAATGCTGTGTGTCTGGTGGGATCAGAAAGGTGTGGTGTAAAACGATACAGATCGCTACCGACAATTAATGATCAATTTGAATCATGCATTGATCAAAA
Organism: Volucella inanis; assembly: GCA_907269105.1. Lineage (NCBI taxonomy): Eukaryota > Metazoa > Arthropoda > Insecta > Diptera > Syrphidae > Volucella > Volucella inanis. Next base: position 23,745,481 of record OU026157.1, read on the forward strand.
CACGAACAGAATGGGCCAGAAGACACGTCAAGGTGATTTTGTTCCATGATAATGCACCTGCACACAAAGCCAAACTGATTCAGGATATAACCAAAGCACTTGGTTAGGAGCTGTTACCTCACCGGCCGTATTTACCAGACTTGGTTCCTTCCGACTACTATTTGTTTTTATCGATGAGACACGCATTAGCTGAGCAGCACTTCGTTTCCTATGAGGAAGCCAAAAATTGGGAGACTTTTTGCTTTGCTTTAAAAGAGGAACACTTATTATGGCGTGGAATCTATAATTTGCTGAAAGATGGGAAAAATGTGTAATAATCAATGGCCAATACTTTGAATAAAAAAATTTTTTTACTTTCCGATTAAAAATTAGTGTTTTATTTTCACAAAAAATGGTGAATACCGATTTGAAATTCGATAGCGGGAGATGGTCCGAAAGCTCAAATCAGTTGGTTGGATGAAATGCGATAACATAATATATTGTGGTCAATATCGGCAGTCTTGTTGGACTTAAATTTGGGTATCGCTATCTTGTCCTGTACTGTCTGTGACTAACACATGGGCTGAAAAGTCATTGCCGTTTTATAGTAATACACAAAATTTTTGCAAAATTCATCTTTATTTATCAATATAGTTGCCTTCGAGGGCGATACATAGATTGAAACGATTTTTCAATCTTTCGATACCAGTTTTGTAGTACGATTTCGGTTTAGCCTTAAAAAAAGACTCTGTTTCGGCGATTACATCTTCATCGGTCTTAAATCTCTTTCCGGCGAGAATTCTTTTGAGGACTACGAACAGGAAATAGTCGCTAATAGTCAATTTTGCCATCCTTTTCATCGACTTGTGACACGGTGCATTGTCTTGATGAAACAGCACTTTCTTCTTCTTCAAATGTGGCCAAATTTCGTCCTTCAAACGCTCCAACAACGCTCCAATTCGCTTTTGATAGTCTGCCCCTTTTGGAGATAGTCGATGAAAATTCTTCCATGTGTATCCCAAAATACGGATGCCATAACCATGCCAGCCGACTGTTGAGTTCTTGGCCGTTTTGGACGAGGTTCGTCGCCTGCTCGCCATTCAGCTGACTGCCGACTGACTCTGGTGTGAAGTGATGGAGCCAAGTTTCATCCATTGTTACATACCGACGCGAAAATTCGACTTTATTGCGATTGAACAGCTTTAAACACTCCTCTGAATCATCAACACGTTGTTGTTTTTGGTTGACTGTGAGCAAACGCGGCACCCACTTTGGACAGAGCTTTCGCATGTCCAAATATTCGTGTATGTTATATCCAACATGCTCTTTTGATATCTTCAGAGCCTCAGCTATCGCGATTAACTTCACTTTACGGTCATTCGTAATCATTTTGTGGACTTTTTTTGATGTTTTCATCTGAAACAGCCTCTTTTGGACGTCCACTGCGTGTATCATCTTCGGTGCTTGTATGACCACTTTTAAATTTTCCAATCCACTTGCGAATGGTTCCTTCGGCTGGTGCAGAATCCGGGTAACACTTATCAAGCATCGGCTGCATTTTTTCCCATCAAAAAGCAATGATAAATCAACACACGAAATTGCTTTGAATGCATTTTTTTTCACAATAACAAAAGTTGCTTCACTCACAACGCTATATCTCGAGAACTAATCGTCCGACAGCTGTCAAGTTTATACACGTATCTTTTGAAGGTTGGTACTAACTGAAAATGGTATGGATTTAATTCAAGTGGTGCCCTCTCTTAGAAACGGCACGGACTTTTCAGCTCATATATTATTTATATCAGAAGCACGGAAGGGCCTTTTATCATGAAAACAACATTGTGATTCGCCTTAAGTTTTGCAGCTGATATTTTGCAGTATGAAACAGAAGAAGCGTCAATATAGAGGAAAGTACGACAATCATTCTCAAGTGGGCCTTTATTAACCATACGATAATATCTTCTAACAAGACCGATTTATTGGTTCTGAAGTAAGCTATCATCTCAATAGACAGTAGATCTGAGTACACATTTGTGATGGCCACTTAAGGTATCTCAAAATTGGAAAGTAGTGGTATAGATTCGCATGTCGGTAACAGGACAGAGAGATTATACCACTTCTGTCAATCTTTAAAAATGACAGTACCTATACGATGCCAACACAATAAGCAATAAACACGCGCAGGCGACAGCAAAATAAATTACAAGTTCCTAGATATTGGAAAGAATATAGTCGAAGAAAATATGCAGTAGCTGTTTCGGCAATATTCAATAAGGTTCCAATGAATTTAAATAACTGCCCTATAAAATCAGCTATAAAATATATGTAGCAGCCGCTTTGGAATGATTTTTCCCTTAAAATAACGAAGTAAGGTTTTTCCCAAAAATGGTTCGTTTTATTTAAAAGTGATCACTTTTGATAGGTAAAGCGAAATAAATAAAAAAAATAAAAAAATAAAAATAATTCAAAATTATTTGCATAACCAGGTATTGATGTTTAATTCATAATAACACAGATAATGGTCCCTTCAACACAAGAATACGCAGACATAGTTTATGTTCATGGTTTTTGCAACGGTAACGGTCATCTAGAAAGATTGGAATATCTGAGACGATAAACCGATAGGAGTGCCCGAAATGGCAGGACAATTATTGGAACATTTTCAAGTCTAAGGGAGACATTCGTAATGTCTACGAAGACATTTAATGTTACGTCGGAAATCATCCATCCATATACCAGTCTTAGGCAACTAAGTAGACGTTTAAAGCTAAGCAGGACTTACATCTGGAGTTCATCATATACCAGTAGAGGAGCTATAACCCGGGGACTCAGAGAAGCGTTTGAAATTCTGCAATTGTCTTCTGGAAAGAAACCTTGCTTTTTGAGCCAAAAACCGATATTTAATATTCATACAACAGTTATATGTAAAACCAACGTACACGATACACAATATTGTGAGACTGACCAAGCCTTGCAAAAGCATATAATTAATGTTTGGGAACTATGTCCCATTTACACAAATATAATAAAATTTCGATTTTTAATTTGTTAATTTAGATTTATTATTTTCCTCTATGAGAAAACTGAACACACGCTCGGTAACTTAAGAACTAACTTATAAATGAACACTTAACCTACGCATAGGAACTGTTCCATGGAAAGATTCAATTGGAGCTGTTTCCCATGAGGAATTAACGTTAACGAGGCTGCAAACTTTAGTTTTGCAAACGCAGCAATGGTATCAGAGCGTTGTTTACTTCGTTGGATATGCTGTTAATATACCAACAACATTGGTGTTGTTCTGCATTCTGTTATTGCTATGTGCATAGTAATTGCGGGAAAGATATTTTTGCTGTTTCTGATGCTGTTGAACTATAATAATTAGATATTCTGCCAGTGTGACCAGCTTATCTAAGCATTTGAGTTAGTCATAGTAATGTTCCATAACTTATACCTTTGTACCTCGGTTTTCCTCTGCCTATGCCGTCTAGCGACATCTGAGTTTTTAAGAAGATATTTGCTACGATATCTGCACCTACCCATAGAGCAAGACTTTTCTGATAAGGCATTGTAACTCAACTGCGTATCTCGATTTGAATTCTAAAAAGGTTGAGGACATATAAAGAGAATTGTTTTTTGACAGCTATAGAACTGTTTTTCTTTTTTTTTTTGTCTTGAATCAGGCATATGGCTTTCTCTTCTGTTTTCGACGAACCACATCCTGTCGTTTTAATTTCTGACCACTCTTTCGAGCGGAGTATCAGCATACACCAAAGCATTTACATAGTTCCTCGAGACTCAGTAAGGTTTCCCGAGCAGTATGGCATTGTCGATTATGGGGACCAAATCAATCAATCAATCAATCAACCAAAGAACTACTTCTGTAGACTTTTAAGGTGAAGACAACGAAATTGCTTTTGTAAATCGGGACACACAATTCGATTTGAACGAAATAAGAACAGCAATATCGAAACCCTTATTCAAAAAATTGGTAGGGGTCAATGACTTAGAAGAATTGATCTGACGAGAAGCTTGTACCAGCTTATTTGTAAAATTCTGTAAAATCTTATCGCCGTGGGTCCGGTTCTGAAAAAAAGAAAATGTCTGAACTAGGATACTACAGTTTATTAAATATCGGTAACAAGGCTCTTGATGCCATTTCGTATATAAGATTGATACTTACCAATTATTCTTCAAAGATTTAAAGAACGTTTGAGTTGGCATCCCTCGCAAATTGGTTTGGTTGTTTAGTTCCTTGTGGATGTCTATAAATTCAACACCTGTAATCGCATGCAGTTGGTTGCCGAAAGATGCTACGTAAACTTCAATGTATGATATTATTGAATTATATTAACGTACTACACTTATATACACCCTGACTGATTCGAACTGCAACCAACTTCAGACTGCTATAATTTCCAAACCGTTCATTACTGTGAGCTCAAATTTTGACAGTTGTGTTGAAAAATTTGTATCCGCGATGGAATTCAAACTCGATATTGTGATTGCTGGAAAACCACAAGTAGCTATCGTTGGACCCCTTCAGCACCTCAACGTGAATAAATCATTTGTGTCTCGAACCATAGCTCAATACTGGCAGCGTTGCACAGCGCCATGGAATTGGTGATAAAAAAACAGCAGCAGGTTCGGAAAGTGAAGATTTGAATTGAGCGAAATTCGCGTCGAAGTGGAAGAAAAATGGCTCGTGAGCTCAACATATCGTAATATGTTGAGATGTAACACATACTGAAAAATGAGCTTGAGCTCAAGCCATTGAGGATCTTACACCGCAACAGAAAAAAGTTAGAGTCGAAAGAGCGAACGAGTTGCTACGCTTGCACTAAAGTGGTGAGTTGACGAATTTGGTTTTTTCCTATGAGTCGCCATTTGTTATCGAGCAATATGTCAACAAACAAAATGAACGAGTTTACTTGCCGGAGAGGTCCTTGGAAAATTTACACCTTCGGACGGCCACCAGAAAGTACTCAGCACAGATGGTGATGGTTTGGGCCGCCAAAACCGCCGATGGTCGCTTTCCGCTTGTATTATTGGACCGTGGCGGTAAAATTAATGCCATAGAATACCGTGAAACTGTCTTAGAGGCAGTATTGAAGCCTTGGGCAAACAATCATTTCTGTCGGAGACCGTGGACATTTCAACAAGACTCGGATTTCTCTGTCTGGGGTAATTTGAAGGCGAAGGTTGGCACTAAAAAATATTAAAGTTTGGACCACCTCAAACAAGCATTTCTCCGGGAATGGGCCAAAATACCGCAGAACCACTTGCGTGCAGCGTGCGATGCTTTCTTCGGCCTGTTCAAGGCCATTATTCGCGCCAAAGGTGGACATATTGAGAACTACTGATACAATTTGAAAATTGATATATTTTTCACCATTTTTTGCCATGGCACAATAAAATTTTTAAAAAAATAAAAAAATTTTAGCATTTTAAAAAGTTGCAGTTCGAGTCAGTCATCCTGTAGGTAGTATCTATCATTCCAAAGGCAGATTTAACATTATTGATCCCGCTGTCTACTCTTAGATCTTAAGTGTGGTTTCGTTATCTTGTGTGAAAGCAACCAGACATCATCGGCGTAATTCAGATGTTTCAGACGTAATATCATTGTGTATCTCAGTCCTGTATTCGATACCAAAAGTATTACATAGAGCACCAGCAATGGCGAAGGAATGCAGCCTTGTCACACTCCGCAGCGGATTTTGAATTTATGTGATACCGTCATGTGTCTCTTGTTTTTTTCGTGAAGACCTGTTGTGAAGACAGGGGGGCCAGGATATGAATGGAAAGCGCTCTTCGTCATTCCTTTGACATCAACTCGTAATCTGCATTGAGCACACAGGTTCCAAACTTGGTTTGAGCTGAGGCCGACTTAAAATTTCTTGCCGGTTTTAGAATCACTGTACAAAGTACTTTTCAAGCAAATATGGAGGGCCATTCCTGCGACTTTAGGTTTAAAACACAGCTCCCACTGTAGCCTGGAGGGCTCTGATCCCATGATACCAAGTTCTAAGTCTTGGTAGTGACTATCGGTAGTCCATGTCACATAAACAGTCGCTCATAATGTTGCTGGTCAAATCGTAGCAGTTTTCGGTAGCGTCAATCTGAAAGCCTTTACGATATGACCAGTATTACTCCACCCTCGTTTATTATTAAACAACGTCATTAATGGAATTAGAATTGATATGTAGAACGTGGCATTTACTACATACATTCACAGGTAGCCTTAATTGTGGCGAAGGATTTTTCTGGTATATATCTTTTGAGCAGTATCTCGATTCAAGGTGTTGAAGTCTTTCTGGAAAGCGATGAATAACAACACGCACTGTCATTTGTGATCCATTGTGTGTTAATGGATGAAACATTATCGAATCTTTTTTTTTAAGAAAGAATCTGAAACATTAAGAATTGTAAGCTCTTTCAAGCCAGCACCAGCGTCACAATACTTTGTTTTAAATATGCAGGTGTCATTATATCATCATATATTTCGAAGAAAACAGGGGGATATCAGTGAAGCATTTGCAAGTACTCGTAATGAGGCAGTAGCAGTAAAAATAAATCTGGCGGCTAACAAAGGCAAACAAAATATAGGCTGTCATCAAAAAAGAACAGGCAATACTGAGGCTTAAGGCTTAACGTAACAGTAGAAACTCTCACTTTCAGTTGGAAAAAGAATGCATTTAACAAGGCTTTGCAGTGAGGTGCATAGACGGAGATAAAGCGAAGAATACCGCTTGCCAATCTCTGTTTTCTTGGGCAAATAGGGTAATTTGATAAAAAAAGTCCTATCTCGAGCAATGAATAAACTCACCTCATGTTCTATTATACGGGCCAAAAGCATGGGCAGTCTCAAGAACTTTTGAAAATTCACTCTAAGGAAATATTCTCCATAAAACCCTACGTTGATGTAATGTAAAGAAGAACACACCGGCAATAAAGCAACATCTGGTCTAAATGCCAGTCCTAAAGCGATTAGATCATGTACAGCTCATAGAACTCCAATTCTGAGAGAACGCAGCATAGATTGATCTTATTTAAGGTGGCGCACACAGTTGGGAGGGGACTTTATCCAGCTCGGTGTGCACAACTGGAGGCTAATAGATAGGAATAGGGCTTGTTGGATGACGACCATGAATGCTTCAATCTGTAATATATTATCAAAATAATGTAACAAATGAATTGCATAGGAGAGACCTGTTAGGTCTAGTTCCGTAGATCTGTGCAGAATTGGAATTGGATAATACTGATCTGTCAGACAATATCTCATTGTATTGTGGTCTGAAGATAATTGTGGGTACATTGAGGAATACCTTCTTATATGAAGAATTGCTAGGTAGTCTAATCCTTACTTGAACAATATTCGTATTTACCATTCAATGATATATATTTGTATATTTGAAAACTTGTCTCAGAGGATACCACAGTTTCTGTCAAAGAAATTCCAACGTTTCTGTTTCACAAAGTTGTTGCAGGTCATGACCCATAGCTTAATGGATGGCAGCTAAGTATCTGGATGATTTAACTTCAAAATTGTACGAAAAGAAAGTTCTCTACTACGAATTTATTTCCGCCCTTTAGATATCCACTTTAACTTGGTAACTCTTGTTATTGTTTTTCTTAGCTAAAAAGTTTTTTCCTATGTGCCTTCACATTTTTCTTTTTCTCCTTTTGAAAAATATTGCAAACATCACATTGCGCTTGCAACGGAAGTGCTCTACATGTTTTATCCTTCAATTCACAATTTCACTGAACGGAATTCGTTCAATCTTTTATGTTCCCTTGCTTCTGAGGAAGTTTTAATAAATCAGATGGAGAACAAGATACTTCAAACGGAAATACCTCAAGAACTTGGAGTTTCGCAAAAAAGATATATTTTCCGGCTTGAAAAAATAGTTTCAAGTGATTTTATCTTCCTTTTTCACTAATTTCGGTCGTTTCGTTTTCCTCTTTTAAATTAATCAATTAAGTAGTTGAAGGAAAAGATAGTTCTTCTAAGTGGAAAAGGAGGAAGAATATTGTAATTAAAAATGCAGCAAATATCATGAAAGGACTTTGGGACAACCGAAATGTAGTTCTTTCAAAAATGATAGTGAACAGTAATCAACGAGAGTATATGAATTTGAGGTTAAAAATATTTGCAAACATTTTCATGGAAAACTTTTATAAGAGTTGGCAACAGGAAAGGAACCTAAAGTTACACAGAAAATGTAAACTGCGAATACTATGGGGAGGGATTAGTTTTGTTTTTTGTTGGCAGTAAATTTAAATTAAATTTTAACCCCACATAGAAATAACTTAAGATCGTTTTCGAAATACATATATAGGTACTTGAGTGACATTTTAGAAAAGTGATTATATACTATTTTGGATTGAAAAGACTTGATGAGCTGTCATTGTCATTTCATATTAAATACAGTGAAGTACGATTTGGGGCAAAAAAATTATAGATTGCTCATTGACAGCGCGATAATGCGTTGAAATAGTGCTTCTGTTAAGAAAATATTATTGCCGCAAGCGTTCAATATTCACACTGCGAGAATTATCTTTGGCTTATTGCAAAGCTGATAAATACTATAGACCTTCGGTAATATCCTTTAGTTCTGACATGTACTTAAAAACGAGGGAAGTGTCAGTCGAAAAGACAATTGAAATCTTGAATCTGAAGGTATTACACTTTACCAACTTCATCAAAGTTTATCGCCTATAGACCGATACTATATTCTATTCTACATGCCCTACAGTTACCTACCTATTTATTTGCGTGCCGTGGTGTTCGTAGTTTTGCAATTTGCTTGAGTTTTCTTCAAATAATCCCTAAAATCTGGTTTTCTCTTCGGTTGTCCTTTTTCATGTCTGGATAGGGCGGCTCACTCGTCTATCTGTCTAATTGGGTAAATTGATTCCTTTGCATGGTGCCCTTCGTAGTGAAAATGTCTTCGCGTCATAAGACATAGTCAATTCACTGCTCTTTCTACTCCGTATTCTGCTTTGCTCGATACAATGTTTATTCAGAAGAACCTTAAGATGCTGCAGGTGCATCTGTTTTATAAAGGTTTGCAGCGTCCTTGTGACGGTGCTGATTACTTTTCTAGGTATTACACGATTTTCATCAGCTTTCCTCTCCAGCATTTAGATATCATGCCGAACGCATGCTTTTCGAAATCTGGCCAATTTATTGTGTGTGAGCAGGCAAATATCATAAGCGTAGGCAAGATGTTTAAGATATAATGTCAGATAGACAATGGTGTCTGTGAAACAGGTTCTAGTAGTCGTGTAAGCTTTTTGGAGCGAAACTACTGATTGCTTCTGCATTTCGTTCGGATCCCGGAGCTGGTTAGTATTATAACTGGGTATCCTTAGCAAGTTGGATCCAAATTTCTTACGGACGGCGTATATAGAATTTTTAAACCGTCGGATAATAGTAAAGTGATCGATCTAGTTCAAGGTATGTTGTTGATCAATCGAAACTCAACTGATTATGTGACCATCCCTCTAGTCAAACAGTTTACCTTAAATGACCAGGTGATTGGCATACATCAACAAACCTTTCTCCTTTGTGGTACCATTATATGTAAAACGTGGTGTTGTCGTACTTGTAAGTAATCTGCTGAATACTAGTGAAGCTACCCAACTGAAAATCGGTTCGCTGAGATTCAGTTTCTATATTGGTCACTCTTCTATTCACAATTAACTAAGCTTGAGATTTGATGTTTTTAGGATTCTGTCGAAAAGTTAATACTTCCTATACGTCTCCAGTAGTTCTGACTAGCCCTCTCCAACATGGCTCCTTTTGTGGAAGACCGAATCTTGGACCATCTTAGTAAGAAGATAACAAAGGATCGGATTTTGGGGAAGAGGGACTCCTTTTATCTTGGTGACCAAAAAGCTACGAACAGAAAAACTAGGAAACATTTTAACTGTATTTAGCGCTAACACAAACTAAAAAAAAAAAACAAAAACATTGACACACAAGTAACATTCCGATATTCCAAATAGAGTTTGATGAATTCAACAACTCAATTTCTTAACCTCTTGCTGTCTTACAGTTAAAAAAATGCTCAAGATACAGATCAACTTGAATATGATATTCATTAACAGGTCAAAATGGGATTTTTCTATAATCTTGGTGGGTTCAAAGAATTTTGATAACACTTATTATGTTGGCACATCTCCTAAAGGTAGGAGATGCCAGTCTATTCGCGGTACGTACATCGAGGCCCCCCACAATCAATCAACTTTCAATTACCTCAAAATGAGAATCGTACCGATTCCAGAAAGTAACGAATGCAGACAACGCTTAGTCTTTTTCGGTAATTTCATTTCCATCTTTAAAGATAGCTCCAAAACAGCTGATGGTGTTGGCGTATGGGGCATTTCTGGGGACTTCTGCTTGCACAAATCCTACTACCATATACTGTCTGTTGAGCTGAAGTGTTTCAGCTTACATCAGGCCGCTGCTTGGCTCAGTCTGAATTCAAAGGCCTTGACGAATATTGCAGTATATATAAACAGTCAAGCAGCGATCAGATGCCTAACTTCCAACCTAATAAACTCTAGGATGCTTATCGACTTCCTCGCATCTTTTTCACGAGATGTCTAAGCAGCACAAGATTACAATCTTTTGAATTTGGGAACACTTGCTTGTAGCAGAGAACTGCGTCGTTGTTGAATTGAATGGACTTGCATACTGAAAGCAGGCAGCTTGACAACGTCAAACCACGAATATCCTTCTCCAAACAATTGACACATTTTCAAGAGCTCTCTTAAGCCAGTGATTACTGTGAGACATCTAAACTACTATGACCCATACTCCATCACGAACGGTGAAGAGAAAGAGTCACGGGACACTATACCTTAAGAAGACACTGCTACAATGCAGATTTCTAGTCAATGATGCTTGCGGCAGCTGTAGGGACGAATTGAATTTATTTGATTTGCCACGTTTTAGAATGCAATTCTTAGAGAGGGATCTTCTGAAACCTTAATGCTTGTTGCTCTTTGAAAATCAACGATTTTGACAAATTTATTAAAGAAACTTACACCCGCGGGCGTAAATGCCAAAGCTTTTGGCAACTACTGCTTCTATGGCTTTTCTAAATAAGTAGGATTCTAGTAAGATTTGCAGATCCAAGTTAGTTCTCCTGTAGCAGTTCAGGCAAAATAGAACTGGGAGCGTTAGAAAAACAGTTTTTTCCCAACTAGAAGCTAACATAAAAGGACGAAACAATCTTATCTTTTTCCACTGCATTGAGTTGGGCAAAAGACTTCAAGTCTACGTTCTGGGAGTTCTACGCTCCTCTGATATTTAAAAATAAAATCATTTTTCTATCCCCCAGAGTAATCCACCCCCAATAAAGAAAACTCAAAGAAAAGGCATCATATTTCACTTATTATAGGTCTTCGGGGTATTGGATACAATTTTCAAGAAAGCAAAAACAAAAAAAACTTTACAAGTCGGCACTGTTTTTAAATTACCAACTAAAAGTCAAGGCAAACGAAAACCAAAAATCGGCAAACACAAGACTCAACAACAATAACAATAATATTCGTAAATGTGTATCGTGTCTCCAGAGACTTTGGCTATGGTAAATAGCGCAACATTTTGTTGGGGCCGAGGCCAAAAGGCTACGACTCGCTATTTTATTTTCATCCCTTGAAATTTTATGCCCAAGCATTGAGGCTGGAACTTAAACGACTCACTAAAAAAAAAGTTAATTCGTTGGAGGGAGCTTGCCCATGCTTTTTAGAAAAAAAAAAAAAAAAAAACCGCCCTAAGATACTAAGATACTGATTTAGATTGTGTTGAAATGAGATGAGATAGAAATAAGGAAGAAATAGAATAATAGTAGGACGTGCTCAGGATTGGAGAACTGTGTTGATTTTTAAAATTGAAGCATCTACAGTAATCAGTACCTGGGTTGGAGTACAAGTGCATATAATTATTTGGACATCAATGATGAACTCTGTCTGGTTTTGAGTTTTTTTCTGACTGGCGAAAAATAATCTAACGGATAAAAATGATAATCTAAACAACATCTCTACTGGAATTGCTTTGATGTCGTCTTTGTATGTAGATCGTAGTCCTAGAAGAATTGAAGGCAATACGCTATACCAGTCAATAGTTTCGTAGCAGCAAATTGCAGCTTTTAACGCTCGATATTATCAACCCATTGGATTGGGGATGATAGGGGTTGTCATGAAATGCTTGATGCCATAGAAAGGTGTGAGTTCTTTAAGTATGTTGCTCTCGCGTTGTCTCTCCTGATTATTGGTTATACCTATTGAAACACAGTATCCTGATATCCAACAGAATGCTAGTGATCTAGCAACGGTCTCGGCTGTATGTCGTGGGAACGTCTCGGACCATCTTGAAAAACGACCAATACAAGTTAATATGTAGCGACAGCCATGCGAAGTCACCAATGGTCCCACCAAGTCGATGGATAGGACTCAAGTTGCGTTTTGTTGTGCATGTATTTCTTGCTCCTTTGACATTGGATACATTTTCTGACCACGGTAATAATATTCTTCCGCATGCCAGGCCAGACATAACGATCCTGCATCATTTTAAGTGTTGCCTTCCTACCTTAAGGAGAGAGCCCATGTAATGTCGTTATTATCGCGTTACGCATCCTTCCCTGGATAATTGGTCAAACTGTGGTTAAACTAATATCACAGTAGGGTTTAACTTTCTGGAATTGTAGAAGACTTAACTTTAAGTGATTTTGATAGAAATTTACTTTCATTGAGAATTTCATCGAAGTCTTTATCGTGGGCTTGCTATTGTTAGCAATGGTTTAAACAATGATCGGCATTCATTTTTTGATTTTTGTAATTCTTGATAGGGTGTCAGTAAACGTATTGTATTCGCCTTTGACATAGCTCACGTCTGTGCTAAACTGAGATGTGAAATCTAGTTGCCTAAGTCTCGTCGGTGATGCCTTCCTCGACTTTTACTTGAACGCAAAAAAGAGCGGTTTGTGATCGGTGTAAACGCAGAAGTTTCGTCCTTCGATTAAGTGACTAAAGTAGCTCACTCCCTTGAATATTGCTAAAAGTTCCCTTAAGAGATGATATCATCAATGTAACCTGATGGAAAAGCTTCGAATTCACGCAGAACTTCGTGTATGTGCCGCTGAAATGTTTGGGCAGCATTGCGCAGCCCGAATGTCATATACATGATCTCAAACAAGCAGAAAGTACTATTATATATATATAAACCACTAGGTTTTAGTGGAATGCTCTGTCAAAGTTTATCGTAGAAAACACCGTCTTGTCTTTCAATTTGTTGCAAAGATCCTAAACGTACGGTATCGGATTATTATTCGGTTTTGATGATGGTAGTCACCGCATTGACGCCATTCGCCATTCGGTTTCCTAGTCATATGCAGCGGGCTGGCTCAATTGCCGTTTGAGGGACGGCAGATACCTTTTGCCGTCATGTATCGGAATTCAGGTTGTACGGCTTTTAACTTTTCGCCGTTGATGCGACGAGGGCGAGCAAATACTGGACGGCCATTCGCCTCGATGCAATGTGTGAACTTCGTTGATGATATATTGATTGGCTCTCTATCTATGTGAAACAGTTCCTCAAACTCAGTTAGAATGTGTGCAAATGGACAATTAATATTGAATGCTGTAATACCAGTTACCTCGTTCACACAATAGCCTATTGTTGTTGTTTAGATTTATGCTTGAGTTGATTACAATTCCAAAGTGGCTGATGAAGTCAGCTCTAATGAAGGTCCAGGTAAATGCACGTCTTAATCCTAAATTCACAGTTAGATGCGAATAGTGTTGATTTTTCCGAGAAAAACCGATCACTGTATTGTATCAAGCTGGTACGTCAGCGCCGCTGTCAATTCAAAATATACGCTTTGAAGTTGAATCGTAAACAACTAGTTTGAACAGCTGTTGACCAATGTGTTGTTTACCAGCTAAAACATTAGTCAACGTAGCGAGTTTTAGTTGTTTGATGCTGCTGTGAATGAACACGGTTCACTACACTTTTTAGTATTCCTGCCGAATCGGTTGTGGAACCAGCAGACATCGTTGTTTCGTTTCGGATGAAAAGAGGGTTTACCATGACGGCGAACACTTACTGCGGTTGCGTTCAGTACTCTTTTAACTGATGGCTTATCTGTTGAATTTGTTGCTGTAGTAGCTGTAATGAAGATTATTAAAATTTAGAATGTACATTGAGAACGAACAATGCTTTAAATTTGTTTTTGACGTTTAGAGGTTGCCAGAGCATAAAATCCATAAACTTGATAGTACAAATATATCTATGACATTTAACAACACTTCATCTGTGACTTGTAAAAGAAGTTTAAGGTCTGTTCCAAGACTCAACTTATTTCCTCGAAAAAATTTGAGAGAGCATGAATTGTAAAAAAACTTCAAGTCAATTAAATTTTAAAAGAACTGTCAGATTTGTAAATGTTTAAATTTGTGTGAATTGCGACAACTTTTTGCAAATTGACTCAAAAGATGACTTGGACATGGACAAAGAGGACGCGAATTGTTTGCCTAATACAATAGAACCCATTAAATGTATTTAACATCAATAAAATAGTAATAATAACCAATATGAAAATCTTCCTCCTGTTTTACAATTTCTTTTTTGTTTTGTTTTCAGTTGACAAGTTTGACGTTTCAAACACATTTAACAAAAACGTGTTCCTGTGACTTTTTTTTCAACAAAAAATTCTCTTCTACAAATTGTTATAAAAATCTATCGGGAATTTTGAACAAAATTGAAGTATACTTGAAAAGTAATAAAACTGAAGGTCGGAGAATGGAATGGAGAATGGAAAACGCAGAACGAGCTCTGATAAGAATTGTAAATTAATATATAATTTCTATAGTAAAGAGAAACATTTATTGTTTTAGATAATTAATTATTTTTGCATGCTACAAGCAGTCGTCAAAAAAATTAACAGGATTAGGAGGAAACGTTATCAGTAATTTTCTTGGAAAGTTCAAATTCAATTTCCAGCTCAAAATCACCACATAAAATGCTCCAACTTTATTGAGGCAATGGAGGCCACAGAGGTTAACTGTTTGATACAAAATACGAGTATGTAAGTGAATAATTGTTTTGTGAAATGTTAAACTAAATTTTGTTTTTATATTTTCAGCATTGAAATGGGTGATTTTTTAAGTTATTCAAGTTTTCGTATCTTGTTACTTTGTTAGCTTTCGAGAGCTCTTTAATGAGTATCCGGATTGAAAAATAGGTGTCGCTACTGCACCAAAATGAGTGTAGCATAACCTCTTTTAGCCCGGCTGTAAAAATTTGGTGACAATCCGACGCTTAGTTTTGTTTTGACACCCATTTTAAAATATCGTGTTAGTGTTTCTTACGACCATGGAAACAGAGCAGTATAGCTCCGTGTTTCGATTCTTGTTCGCAAAATCCGCAAAGAAACAAAGCCCATTTTAATGGTGTGTGTGATGATTGGTTCACATAGTTTCGCCGTAGCCGCACGTCGGTTTTTGATGAACTGCCCCAAGGTGGCCCAAAAACGGGCAAAATCCATGATTTCGTATTGGCGGACCGCCGAGTGAAAATTCGCGAGTTGGCTGAGATAACAGGCATCTCAACTGAAAGTTTTAGACATATTCTGCATTAGATTTGGCCATGAGAAAGCTGACCGCGCAATGGGTGCCGCGTTTGCTCACACCGGAGAACAAGCGCATTCGTGAAACCACTTCAAAAACGTGTTTGGCCCTGTTTAATCGAAATCTGAAGGAATTTCTGCATCGTTTCATGACCGTCGATGGACATGGATTAATTGGTACACACCAGAGACTGAAGAACAATCTAAACAATGGGTTTTGCCTTGTGAACGTGCTCCAAAGAAGGTTAAGACAGTGCCCTTGTCCACCGTTTTTTGAGTCGCGTGAGGTGTGATCCACGTCGACTATTTGGAAAAGGGAAAAACAATCACAGGTGCATACTACGTCAATTTATTGGGTCGATTCAATTCCGAATTAAAAAAAAACGACCACATTTGGCGAAGAAAAAAGTGCCCTTTCATCACAATGACGCACCGGCTCACACCTCGGCAGTCGACACAGCCAAATTGGTCGAATTGCCCCCATTCTCCGTTTTCTCCGGATTTGGCTCCCTGCGACGTCTTTTTGTTCCCAAACCTTAAAAGGTCGCTCGGACGGTCGGTCGAACGAGGAAGTCATCGCCGCGCGAAGGTGTATTTTGTAGGCTAACAAAAGTCGTATTGTACGGAGGACTTAAAAAATTGTATCAAGTTGAAAAGGGATTATATTCAAAAATGAACTCTCAAAACCTAAAAATGTTGCGTTGTTATTTCTAATCCGGGTATTCATCAAACAGCCCTCGTATTAGGTCGACGATGACGAGACCTGTGGGTCTGTGTATGTGTTGCGTGCCTAAGACTTTTATTGATGTATGTGTTTCTGACTATATTTGCGAACTTCATTATTTCGTGGGTCTTGTTTGTACATTTTTCATTGCCTTCATTTTTCCTCTGAGAGGATCATTTCGCCAATTATAACGTTTGGATATGAGAACTTGTTACCTGATCTTCTGAAGCGTGTGCAATGAAAAATTGCTTGATCTACATCCTTCTACTAGTTCGGACAGGATAGACAGATTGAGGACGATTCATGTCCAGAAATTTGTAGATATTTCTGAATAAGGTAAGAAATTGTATGCTATAAAAGTTTAGTTCTCCAGTTTTCTTTTTACTCAAGGTTATATGTGGGGATAAGTTGGTACATACATATATCCATCTTTTTTAAGTGGTATAATCCCATTTTTTGATGAGAAATTCCATTGCTTCTTATGGATCTCACCAATTGGGTAGACGAGAAGGTATTCTTGTCTCATTTCCAGCTAAAACACCCGCCGCTTCCTCTGAGAGAAGGCGCAGATGGTTCTCAAGGCGATAATATATGTCCATAAATTTGCGACACATTTTTTTATGCCAGTACACCTGTCCATGCTGGTGACGCGTAAATTATAATTGAGCTTACCACTTTCCACAGTAATAATCTGCGACTGCATGTAGATCATTCGATGTTTGGCATTAATTTCCTCAGCGACGATTAGATGATCGATGCTTGATCTCCTACGCATACATGCGTGTATTTGACGACCTCTCGACTGTTGATAAGAACTGCTTCTACTTTATGTTCTGCTAAATTCAGGTTTCAGGTTTTGACTTAGGAAATCTTATCGCTTGTTGACGATTCGTGGATTTCGTGGATACGCTTGGCCACTGTTACGATCATAGTTTGGAACGTCAATTCTAGGAAGAACTCTCGATGTAATTGGTGGTTTCATGGCTCTATTTGATATTCCATCCGGGCCTGTCCTGTTTTCCTGTCGCTAGCTACAGTTCATTGTCTGTGACAGGTGGGATCTCTTCATATGTATTTTTATATGAATTCGTGAATACGGATTGGTAATTGCTCTAGAAACAGTATTTTAATAATATTTTTCAGGATTGTGGGCAGACTTATGTAGTTTGAGGTTCCTGAGCACCCAAAGTAATTTGTCTTTTGTAATCACAGTTCAAAACTAGACTAGGTTTATATTGTAAATTACTTCAGAGCTACCCAGGACGTCAGTATTTAGCAACATATTGTACGATTCTATGTAAAAAGTCATCTAGGAGCCACTATTTTTTTAGAAGAAACTTTGCTTTACTGAGTGTGTTAGACGATTTTTATTACCTTGTTGTGGTTAAAGATACTTTAATTTTCTCACAAGAAAGTTTCAAAGAAAGCATCTAATTATAATAATAATAATCTAGGATTTTTCGAGTCAAATAAAAACAGCTTCTTCTCATCTGAAAAATCTCCAAAATCTTTTTGAAACTGAGGTTAGGATACTCAACACAGGTCTCAGCGAAGCTTCTGTCAGAGAATTGATAGTATGTCTTCCAAATAAATTCCAAAACGGACAAATGAGCGACAGGATACATTACAATTATTTCATTAGAAGCTGCTTTTGAAACTACGAACTTGATCCACAGAATGCATTTAAAGGCTCTTTTGTGACGGCGTACTACACTATGTTTCGAGTATAGACATAATAAGAGGATATATCAGAGCACTCAAGCTCGAAGGTAAACAAATTTATTCATATATGTATGTATGTACATATGATATATTTTTATAAGGCCCCTCAATCCTGCTCAGCATAATGGATTTTATTAAAATTCAGTGCACTTCCGTACTGTTTAAGTAAACAATTCAATTACATTAAAGCACGAAACATCGTCTGAAAGTGTTTTTATAAACGAAAAGCCCAAACAACCACAAAACAATCCGAAACCCCATCAAGTGGCAGCCACTAAAACCTCATGATCCACTTTGATATATCATTTCTCTGGGTATCTTTTCATTCATGTTCTTTGTATCCATCGTCGTTGTCGGTCGTCGGCACTGTACGTATGAAATCCTAGACATGAAAAACAAAACAAAAAAAAAAAAAAAAACCAAAACAGACACCCTAAAGCTCAGGAGTCAGCAAAGCGCACCCATTATCACGCTGGTATCTAAAATCAAAAAACGAAAAATCTCTCCGACAAGTACGAATAGCATGATACAATCTATTCCGGGGGTGACTTGGTCGCGAAGCTCAGCCCTCGATGATGTCTCCTTCTCTCATCAACGTTGTTGATGGAACTATGTGTGGCATAGATTGACTATAAATCCGAATTTTCCTCCACACGTTGATGTGAAAAATGGGAAAAGCTTTCTGAAATGCTTTCTATTGCATGTTGCATGCAAAGCTGCGGTTATAAGGGTTCATCAACAAGACTGTAGCTGGTGCGGATACAGATACTGCTGTGCTGGCTGTGCTCTACATTTTCCCGGAGCACGTTGTCGACCTATATTTTTTTATTGAAAACAAAAAAAAAATTTGAGCTCTCTCAGTTTAGTTTGGCCTCACACAGATACTTTTCTCATTTTATGTGTGTTTGTGTGTCTCTCTCTATTGACTATGTGCCTCTCCGGAAAATTAAATTTTCACGTTTGTTATTTCGCCTTGTGTTCGCATTGTTTGTTTTTACTTACACAAGGAGTTTGTGGATAAGAAGGGGGAAGAGCGGATGAAAGTATTGTGGGAGCAAGATAGTTAGGAAAAACAAGAACAAGACCATGCGCGTTTGACATCACATAAGGTGGGGGATTGCTTCAAAGTCTTGGATACGTCATTCATTACGTGTTGGTGTCTATACATTATGCATAGCGATGGTAATGGTCGACACTATGTACACTGGAAGTCAATGAGCATACCGAATGAAACGGAATTTTCACTTCACAAATCCACTGTGGCGTATGAGTGATATTTTTGTTAAACAGAATTTACTTCGCACTTTTAGCGACAATGTTGAGTCCTTTCTTGGAATATTGTATCTTTAACATCTAAATCCTACTTAATCGACTTTTTTTCAAAAGGAGGAAGCAAGCTGTGTGTTTCAGAAATTGCATAAAAGTGCTTCAAGCCGGAGATAAATTTTCTGACTTATTAAAATAGGAAGATTGTATAAAAATGCATATCCTTTAAGATATATAGGACATGCGTGACATACGATGGCGGTCCCAGAAGTACCCGGTCTGACGAAGACATGGCGGTAGTTGTTTGAGAATATCACTGTATTCGAAAGTTCGCAATCTATAAAGCATATTTTCAAGTTTAAAAGCGCCACGTTGTTTCGTATTTGTTTGGCAGCCATCAATAGTGAACGTTGTCAGTGAATTTGTGAGAATGAACAAAATTGGTCACCGTTATGTGATACAATACTTTTATTTGAAAGGCTTCAGCCACAGACCACAGCATCACAGTGGTCGACGAAATGAGGTGACGACTTCAGAAATGGTGAAGAAAATCCATAAAGCGGTACTGGGTGATAAACTTTACACTTTACCACTTACTGAGTGGTCAAAGATTTTCCAACGATGAAGTAGTAATGTCGGCAGTTAATAGCTACTTTGAGAAGCAAAACAGTTCTTATTATAAAAAGGGTATCGAAGTTTTTGAACATCGCTGGGAAAAGTATATAGAGCTGAAAAGCGATTATGTTGAAAAATAAATAAATTTTTGTCCAAAATTTTTGTGTTTTCTTTGTTTGGTCAGGTACTTCTGGGACCACCCTGGTACATATATACGAAGGTGAATCAAAAATAAACTGAGTTTTGAGCTCGACTTTCGCTAGGTGAAACCAGTGGAGTGCTGTTTTGGTATGCAGTGAAGAGAAACATTTCCGACTCGGTGCTCCGTCTGACTAAAAGATAAACACGTTTGTTAAGCAGAACATTATCATTTAAATTTTTTGTCTCAGAAAGAAATACAATTCAGGAACTATTTCCTGGACTCAAGTCCACGACTGGCAAAAACAAATTTTTAAATGGCCAGGAAGCAGTTAAAAATAAAAGGCATGCGGGGCGATCGCTGACCAGCGGGGCAGTATTATTAAGGCAAATATTCATGCTATGCGTGAGCTATTTAATTGGATGTGATCGACTAACAGTATCGGTACCTATGGTATATCGCGAGTGTTCAATCGATCATTTCTAGCGACTTGGGTTGCAAAGATGTTTCGGCAATTTTCCTGACCGAAGATTGGAAAGTAATGCATATCAACATTGACATTCATCATAATAGGCGTACAATCAATTCTATTTGCTACTGTCAGCTAGTTAATAACACAAAAGTTCATTTGTAGAGTAATATTGTTGCAAATCCTCTACTGCGTGATGCTTTAACAAATGGAAAACGACGAATTTCATTTGAAAATATTGCCACAATCACTTTAAAGTTCAGATTTGTAACTCTGCAATTACAGCATATCTGAGATAATTTAAGGACCACGAAGATGTGGAAACGTTCATGCAGAATTGGTAAAGACAAGGCCAACTTATTTCTTCCTTGATGAAATTAAAAAAAAATAAAAAATCCCAGTGTTTTAATAAAAGTGGAGATCATGATTATGATGTTCTCGGAGAACACCAGATGTCGTCGAGTTATATTAAATATGAGCTTATTTAACATTTTGTATATACCACTTGTTGTGCCCAGGGTGTTGTACGTTTGGGTCACAATAGAAGCCACAATAGAATAGAACCAACTCGTGGTTGCATTTAACCGGGTTTGACTTACTAAACTTATAACTCGACCGATGAGCAAAAAGAAAATCGCAACAGTGGAATGCTTGAGAATCAGATATCTCACCTTAGACCCTCAGAAAAAAGGGCGTACTACGGAGAAATTTTCGCGATAGACTTCTAAATTATCGTCCAAAGTCAGCATGTCCTACCGGTGAAAAGTATATTCGGGATTTGTCAGGATTTGGAAATAGAAATTGAGTTGGATGTACATATCTTCGAATATCTTCCATATTTTCGGCCTTAATTTTTAGATTGTGATTTGTGCATGGGGTTGACTACTCGAACAAGTTGCGAGGCAACCATGAGTTTCGTATGTATAAGGATAGATTCTCTGCTGCAGACTCTACAAAACGAAACAAAAAAAAATGTCTTAACGCAGATACCAGCAAGATTGTAAGCCAGGTTAACAGTCTAAATAAACTATTCAATCTGAACAATGAAAGTCAGGACTTTCTTCCACCCAACGTAAAAAAAGCGTCAAAAGATAGTCGAAGAAGGTCGCGAGACCAGACCACTTATCTGCCGAGTTATATTATCTAGGGGAAGATGATTTGGAAAAAAGCACATTTAAAAAGAATTGCACGATTTGGTAGGAAGAAATTTTGCGTGATGAATGAATCTTAGTGGCGTTTGCCCAATCCCAAGAATGGAGACCCTATAACTTATCGAAAAAAAATATCAATAAAGAAAGTACAAGCAGAGACAATTCCAAGGTAAATTTTTTTTAGGTTTCAGATAATTCATCCTAAAACAACAGCTCATCATCTGTAAGTGCATGAGATGGAGCATGGTCTTCATCAAAAACAAACAGCACTATTTTGCTACGAAAACAAGGGTCGGTAGGATGCGTTACCACTGGTTTTGCTTGCTATTCCACGTTCTTTAAAATTGGAAATAAAAACATCAGTTACAGAGCTCATTTTGGAAACGCCTCATAGTAGAATTCTTTTTTGAAATGCAGGATTGAATTTATAAAGGAGTTCTAAAAATGGATTGAAGAATATAAGCCAGAACATTTTATCAGAAAAAAAAAAATACTTTTCAGAGGTCCGCGAGAAATATTATAGAACTTCGATACGAGTAGGACTAGAGAGAGGTAGGATCGTTAAATTTACTGCCAGAAGTTGAAGGAAGATTACTTATTTGTACAGAAATGAGAAAAAAAAATTAAGCCTTTGTGGAATCACACTTTTACATAAAGTTTATCAGTTAATCAGAGAATGCACCTAACCTTAATGGTTACTTTGTAGTATGTGTTTCAATCCAGATTTGTTATGAGTTCTTGAATAAGATTGTCACACCAAGGTTCGTTTGAAGGATAAAAGCCATTTGGAGGTCGACGGGAAGACAATAAAGGGTTCGTGGGATGTAAGTACCACCAACTCTCAGCTACTGGGTAATGAGATTAAATTAATTCGCTCCTACTCGTATATGCTTTGACCAACAGTCTTTATTATCATTTGCTAATCCAATCTCAACTGTGCACAATTAAAAGGCATTTGCTTT
Organism: Volucella inanis; assembly: GCA_907269105.1. NCBI lineage: Eukaryota > Metazoa > Arthropoda > Insecta > Diptera > Syrphidae > Volucella > Volucella inanis. The sequence goes on from OU026157.1 coordinate 23,768,146, forward strand.
ATTTATTGAATTGATGAATATGTCGAACCATCTATTTGAAACCAATATTTATGTCATATATCTACCTATATGTACATATTTAGTCAAATAAATCTTAACAATAACATAAAATCTTCTCTGGATCATAAATCATAACACAAAATAATTACATTTGTATGTATGTAGCATGTGTAACAAGGAAATACACTAACCTTGATTAAAGAAACAAAGCCCAGTTCCACATTTATGCTTTAAATCAGCAAACAACCATTCTCACGCACAGTTCCCAAATAAAAAAGTATCTTAAATATGCATTAACACAAAACTAAGTACACACATCCTACCTAATTTGATCCTTCGAAGTCTTCTCTCATCTATTCAAAATCATTTGCGCAGGTCAGTCCAAATCGTATACTCTCCCACTCTCAATGTTTTTTTTTTTTTTTTTTTTTTTTTTCGTATTTTTCCTATTGAAAAACTGGGGAAAATATGAATTTAGATACTTACCTGGGGAAATATTCGAGTACATATGCATATACAAAACTCGTAGCAATCTCCATTCCTAGTGTAGAGAAATTCCATCAAAATCATCTGTGCTACTGAGGCCAACGAAATGAATGAAGGAACCAATTCGGAACAAATCCAAAGTATACGAATACACTCTCCACTCTATCCCCAGCTTTTGGTTCATATAAAATGCAAACGCGTGAAAATCTCCACTCCACGTTATAGAGAACAGAGAAAGGACTCTTTTTTATACAAATTTGTATATAATATACTTTTTTTCGGGGGAAGAGACAAAAGAACGTTGCCTTTTGCTTATTTGACTCCATTTCGCCGTGTCGAATGGGTTGCTCTCATTACAGTTGGAGCTACAATTTGATTCGCATCTCACGCAACGCTCTGCATCCGAATTTTTTTTTATTTCGGCACTAGTTTTCAATAAGCAAAAACAAAATATTGAAAAAAAAAAAAAAAATTAAATTATAATTGTGATTGTGCCTACTTTTTGCCTGATAATCCCGGGAGACCTACGGATTAAGTGTATTGTTACGGTTCATTGTAGATAGTTCTTTGTAGTTTTCTTTCCCTCTTCTAACACTGATTTATCTGTAATTGGAATTAGAAGAAAAAATCATTCTTTTTTATCAACCTTACATTTCAACATGTCCAATAGATACTTTCAACCCAAACCCCCCTTAATCTACTCGTGCGACTAGAGTATCTTGTTGCGTTTGTTGCACTTTTTCTCTGCAACTTAAAAGGAATTTTTTTCCTTTTCTTTTCTTAACACTATCGTGTCCAGAAATCGAAGATAAAAGCATTTAAATTTTTTTTTTTTTTTTTTTTTGTTTGGTCTATATTTAGATAGATTTTTCGATGAGATTTTCTTATGTTTTTTTGTTTTTTTGTATCTAAACGTGAGAAAATTACTGATTTATGTTTGGATTTTTCTCCTACTCTCCTCTCTTTCTCTCTCTGAATCTTTATCGAATATATGAAAAAAAAGTAAGAATCTATCCGTATCTATCCAATAGGAAAGTGTTTGTGAATCGTCCGAGATAGTGTGCCAGTGATGCAGTTCTAAGAAGTTCCGTGCATATACGGGTAGTGATGCGTTTTAGGAGCGTAAATTAATAAAATAATTCCAAAATTTAAATTAACAATTTCAAATAGTTAGTGCGTGTATCTAATAGTTTAAGTCGAGTGTTTACAAGAAAAAAAAAAAAGGGAAAAGCCACTTTCCTTAAACAAAACTTCATCTCAGGACATCAACTTTCATTCATGGATTTCAATGCTAGGTAAGTTCTGAGATATTTTTCGACCATCTTCAGTTGTATTGGTAAAAACAGATTAGAAAATTCCATTATACGAATACGAGTACTTTAGTGCTTAGCTCTGCAGTTGGTTCGATCTATTTTAGATAACACAGGGGGGGGGGGGAATGTTTGCATCTATAAATAATCTCCTTCCAGCACCGACTTTGTGGCGGTTCTTTAGATGCATTTAGTTCCTTCTGAAGTCTAATTGGTGTGCGGGCTTATCTTTTCTTTTCTTTTTGTCTTTAGTTTAACCCCGTCTATGTAAGCAAGAAGCTTTTCTCTGAAGGCATTGAGAGACATTGCGTTGAATAATCGGTTAGAGTGCTTTTAGTCGAGTACATTATGTTAATACATATAAAGATACTACGAGTATCTCTATGTGGATGTCCTTTAAGTGAAAGCACGAAGACATGGTCATTGAAAAGAATGTTGAACTGCACTTTGCTGGGTAGGATAGGTTAGGAGGATGGATTGGTAGAAAATGTGGTAGGAATTCTTGAAGATGCTGTTTTTTTCGTATTATTTTCCACTTATACACATTGGCAGATCTTTGAAAGGAAAAGGAAAAAACAGGAGCTCAGTGCAATGCCTTCAGATGTCATTATTGGATTTCCAGCATTTTTCGCTGAGCTCTCTAAAAATTATATTGAGTAATCAATTACCTAACTCTGTTGGAAAAATGTGTATTTGACATTCATAATCAGCTTGTTTAACTTTAAGCCCTTTTATTGTGGTGGAATTTAGTTCATGAAAATGCAATGATTGATGTATAAATAGTGCAATTCAAGAGAATATTGGCGTAAATCTCGTTTGTGGATTTCACAGACAATTTTTTATCAGAAAACAAGGCAGATGTTTATTTTGCAAAACATTTCTTGGGAAAATGTGATAGCCATTTAGCGAGCAGACGATGAATAAAAGTTTTCCAGGAATACGCTATATAACAGGGTAATGTTAAAGAACTAAAATCAGGTATTGCAGTTAATTCGCTGTAGACTTACCATACCACTACAGCTCGAGAAACTACTCAAAAGATCTTCCATCTATCAATTTTCAATATTTCAAAGAATATTCATTAAGAAATATAGCTTAATTCGTTTTAATTTATTTTTCATCAATCGCACAGTCTCATGATTCCTGATTGCTTTCGAAAACAACAGCTTTTAACTTCAGTCCCGCTATAAGATATTGCGCTTTGTAGTACTCTTCCGCCTTGTTAATGGCTTTAGTAGACTCACAGACGCCTTTCAGTGGTCCAGTTTTTATTTTTATTTTTTCAATCTCAGCAAGGAACTAGTCAATTGTACTACTTGTAGGTTTCTTTTACTAAATTTGTTTATTATTTCGTAGAAAGGTGAGTAAATTCTTTAGACATAAAGTGAATAGCAGTTTTATCATCACTCTCACAGCAAGCATCGTTTCACTTATGATCAGCATACATAAGAACTTGTCAAAATCGCAGTGTCTGCGATGGACAGCAGGAATGTAGCTGAACTTTTTAGAGATATATGGGAGCATTCAGTGTGGTGAAATCTACAATAGATCAGTTTTATAGTCATCTATAAAGACCAGATAACATAAGTTTCCCGGCTTAGATTCAGCCTAAACCATGAACACAGAAAAAGCGAGAAATTACACACGAAATTACAGTTCACAGCAGCAGTAGTTTTGGTTTCATTGTGTCAGATAATATATACATAAGATCACAATCAAGAACAAAAGATGCATTGACATTGAACCAAAGCTGACTTATCTTTAAAAATAAGATGACCTTGGAGATTCATCAATCTATTTAGACTAAACCCAGGCATGATAGCAAAAACTTATCATAGCCATGTATATAAATCTAAAGGACCTTTCGCAGTGAAAAGCCCTATGTCTTGCTGAAAGATAATTTTCACTGACAGAATGGCGACAGTTTTTTTGAAGGTTTTCGATGTGACATGTTAAGTCCTAAAAATTTTGGACCACACCAAAGTTGAGTTCAGTTAAACCAGACAGTTTCACATTCTTGCCTTTAGACTTTATCTATTTGTATTAAATGCGCAACTAAGTTCGCACTAGATGGCTCCATCCAAAACGTCATGAACCATGGTAAACAAACCATTTCGACGCATTAGTGATCTTGTATTGGCGTCATATATGTACTTTTGGTTGTGTGAAAATCTCAGATTTTTTGTCAAATAATCGTCATTTTCCTCTTTCGTTCGAAGAAAACGGCGGCTAAAGCGCATCGCGAGCTCCAAAAAATTAACGGAGATGCTGTAATAAGTGAAGCAAAGTGCTTTCGGAGACGCTGAGTTGAAGGTGTTGCTCAATGAGGATCCGTGTCAAACGCAACAAGAGCTTGCTTCAGCATTAGGAGTAACCCATTAAGCAAAGATTCAAAAAGAGGGAACTTGGGTTCCTAATGATTTGAAACCAAAAGAGTCTTGTTTATTTGCCTGTAAGCAACTGCTCCAAAAAACAAAAAACAACTGCAAAAAAGGAAGATCTTTTTCATCGCACCGTGAAGGGTGATGAAAAATGGATTCATACAGCAACTCAAAGAGAAGAAAACCAATGGGGGCTGCCCTGTCAGCTCGGCCGAATATTCACGCTAAGAAGGTTATGCTGTGTTTTTCGTGGAATCAGGTCGGTGTTATTTATTATAATCTGTTGAATATACCATATAATATATATAAACTGTTGAAACCCAACGACATCATCACTGGAGAACGTTATCGACTTCAATTGATGCGATTGACCCGTGCACTGTGCGAAAAACTTCCGCAGTACGAGCAGATGCACGAAAAAGTTATTCTACAGCAGGACAACGACCTCACGTTGCCAAACCCGTCAAAACCTACCTACTCAAACGCTCAAATGGGAAATCTTACCCCACCCGCCATATTTCCTAAATATTGCGCCGTCCAATTATTGCATTACACGTTCGATGGTAGCCTCAAAAGCTCTGCCAGAAATATGGGAAAAAGTTGTAACCATTTTTCCACAAAAAAAAATTGCATTTTCATCAAAAAAAAGAAAAAAAAAAGAAAACAGCGATAAATTAGTTGCGCACCGTTTTGAAGTCATTAAAGAAGGCAACAGGGTATTCGATGACTCCATCCAACACCACAACTAACGACAGATACCAACTATATCATGTAAGCTAACTTGCAGCTTCAGTGACAGAAACTGATTGTGAGCAGGTTCTGAAGGTATCTCTCAGTTTAGGTGGCATCAAACATTCAGAATTTTCAAGTCTGGCTGATTTGGCCATTTTTAGGACATTGACGAACCTGTTGATTTTGCCGAATATTGTTTTAGAAAGAAGGTCTGTAGTTTACAAACAGCCATTTGGTTGTAGTGGTTGCCAGTTTGTGGCTTCTGGTATTCAGATACATAACTGGTTCACTGTACTCTATTGTGTTTGAAATACTAGCAGCACGCGGGATGGTACACCAATTTACATGCGGTGTTCCATCAGATTAAGTCATCAGAACCAATGACATTTTCAATCTATTTTCGTTTATATTATTTATATTCGTTAGCATATGTATGCCAGCCATTTTTTCACCGATAAAAACTTTTTAATAATTCCTAAATATTAAAAAAAGAACAATTTACTGACTGAATCTTGTGGACTCCAACTAATCGCCTTTGCCATATATAAGCATATGTAAATGATGTCCAATTACATAAATAGACTGACAGTCTACCCAGAAGATGCAAATTACACCGTCCTTCGAACAGGTAATGGCAAAATCCTGAATTCAAAATATTAAGCTGCAAAATGTATCCCATGCACGTAGTTTCAAATAAGGGACATTCATAATCCTACTCCTTTCAATGTAAAAGCACAAAGACTTAAATTCCCAAAGCGTACATTTCGGAAAATTTGAATTTTTTTCATATTATAAGAAAAATGATTTCAAAATATGAGTATACGTATGATTTTTTTTTAAAATGGCTGTAGAGATTACCTTGAAACACTTCTTACATAGATACAAAAGAATTGCTTAGTATGCAACATCTTAAGGCACTCCTATGTGGTGAGATAAACGAGCATGACATCTCTTTAAATATAGAGGGTGACCAGATAAGAACGATAGGAAAAAATAAGACGACAACGGTGTGAGATATGAAATCGATTCTGGCTTTATTTTGAAGCTATGTTCATGCCATTATGTGTGGAATAGCACATCAAATGGGATTCGTCCAAAGAGATGAGTTATTGACCAAAATCCGGATCTTCGGCTAACGTATCCAACGTCCAGTTAGCGAATTAACGGCATTGTCTATGGTTGTCCGGCTTTAATCCTTGCGTCAGCATAATCTTTTACGGATGTAGGCTTAAATTGAGCCTACTGCGGCTATGTTTTCTTCATTTCGCACCAATCTCTATCTATCTGGTTGTGGGCTTAAGATCCAAAAAAGTGTACTCACACGCAAACTTTCCATCGGTGCGATGAATTGCTTGAATACTTAAGCCATGATGAAGACCAATCTCACAAATTCACATTGCGTATTGACAGCTGAGACAGAATTTCGAGAATTATATATTTTTTAATAATTTCCGCACGTTCGGCAAGCGTAAAACGAAGCATGATGAAATGGCAAGCCTTACTGAATATTTTGGCAGTATGATACCATTGGTAATTTTAATAGCTGCTGAAATACCATGATTGGAAAAATTTTCATTGCTATCTAGTCACCCGTTACTTTATAATTTTTAGATTGATGTGATTTTCTTTTTTTTTTAGAAACCCTTTGAAAAGCTATCCAAAAATTCAGAAATAAATTGAAAGCTCAAAGAAAATTTCAGAGACTCTTGTGTGAAAACTTATATAAAGGAATAAAATCTGAAATCAGGAACTCCGTAAAGTTGATAAACTGGATGGCTCCAAGACAAGTTTGATTTGATTAACTTTCTAGAGATATCCCACATTCTGGTGTGTTGCCGGGAAAACTTCGAAGAGTCATCTGGAGATACTACACTTTAATCAGAATGATTTTATAACCGGAACAAAAATTACTAGTGCTATTAACAGCTTCGATATACTTAGATCCACGGGTGAGATACTTGAACAGATTAAAAAAGCATCCAATATAACGTCTATTTTCTTGATGTGGAAGCGTGTGAGAATACACTTAAGCCTTACGGATATAAAAATATATTCCAAATTCTTCGCATATTTTATTGTATGTGATTAAAAAAATTTAACAAATACAATGTTTATACAATTGACATACAATAAAATAAATAAAATTATATTGTACTTACATGAAGGTACTGAATCCATGTTAAGAAAAAAAGTTATAGAGTGTATAAAAATAGAAATTATTTATGCAGAGATCACGCAGCAACCGTCACCGCAATAGTAAAAGAAAGTGAAGTGTTTGATTAAATTGAATGATTAAGGAAATGCTGCGCTGTTGTGGTGTGCCAAGTAAACAGATAACTACACATGATACCCCTACCTGTGATTTTAGTTTTGTAACTATTTCCAAGTCTCCAGTAGCAGCTGCTCATACGAAATTGGTACGAAAATACACCACTGCCCCTTTTAGCAGACTTCATAGCACGGAAGAACAGTCTATATCGGAAGCTCTACTCTAGGTGCACTTATGAATCTCCTGTTCCTTGATATTCACATTATGGGCTGCACACGAAAAGCCATTTTCCATTTGAAGAGAAACCGATCATTGGGACAATACCGCCGACTGTCTTTTGACTCTGGCCTTATGAACATGCCGACTAATGTGATGACATCAGAACTTGTGTTGAGGTGTATTCGTTGTACGAGTATAATTTGCAGCAGTCATAAAAGTCGCAAAATCACAATGTAATCCTTGTTGAACTATTAACAGGCATTAAGAAGACATTCGAGTCATCACGAACGGCTCCACAACCGATTAAAATGCAGTTCTAGTATCTTTCTGGGGGACGAATACCACCTTGATCAAAAAACGGAATAGCCACCGTGTGGCGCTCCCATTCTTCAGATCTAAGTTCTGTTTTTTTTTTTGTAAGTTGGTACATCTGTTGTTGATATTCCTTCTAAATCCTAGCGCCATAGCTTGACATTTGCAAAAGTTACGTAGCCAAGAGTACATCTATCTCTGTGTGTGTTGACGATTTTTTACAATTTTAGAAATGGATTTAAATTTTCAACAACGAATTTGTATTAAATTTTACGTAAAAAACGGATTTAATGATGCACGAACGTTGGAAATGTTGAAAAATTCTCCAAAGAAAACGGTTCAAAAGTGGTCGTGAGTCAATCGAAAATGATGAACGCAGTGGCAGACAATCAACATCGAAAACCGACGAAAACATTGATGAATTGAAAGAAACGTTGGTCAATAGCCGCACATTAACCATCAGGGAGATAGCGGAGGATTTGAGCATCGCCCATGGATCCGTCCGAGACATTTTGTTTAAAGATTTGGGTTTCCGTCGTGTAGCAGCAAAGTTGGTGCCAAAAGACCTCAATTTCATGCAAAACAGAGACCGTGTTGACGTCGCAAAAGAGTCCGATCCCACTTTCATCAAAAGGATCATTACTGGAGACGAGACGAGGGTTTATGAGTACGACACGCAATCCAGACATCAGGCAAGTTAATGGAGTTCACCAAATAAGTAGGTCAAAAAAGAAGGCAATGCTCACGGTTTTCATGGATAACAACGGTGTAGTGCATCACGAATTTTTCCCAGAAGGCCAGACAGTAAACAAAGGGTATTATTTGGGCGTTATGAGACGTTTTCGTAAAGCAATTCGCCGAAAGAGACCAAAATTGTGGGCAGAAGACTCTTGGATTTTGCCATCATTATTCGTAATTTTTCGACGGAAAATGCAACAAATACCATCCAACAGCCACCGAATTCACCTGGTTTGGCTCCCTGTGACTTCTTTCTTTTCAAACGAGTTAAAAAATCACTACGGGGAACGCGTTTCAGCAGCCGAGAGGAAGTAATGAAAAAATCGCAGGAAGCACTGATGGACATGCCAAAAACCAAATATAAAAATGTTTCGAGGATTGGATCAAGCGCTGGCATAAGTTGCAGTTGCAGTCGATGGAGATTACTTTGAAGGGGACCCGTATTTTAAATTTTCTGAATAAAAACTTTGTAAACACTGCCGGTCGACCAAACGAATGTTTCCTGACATTTCTAAGAGGTCAGCGGTCGTCAGTAGAAAAGAATGCGGGGTGATTACTGGCATCATGACGGGGCACTACTCTCCAAACAACTCGCACTCAGTAGCTGTCAAGCCACTGGAGTATTTTTCATGCGGAAATTTCAGTAATTCGTAGGACTTCTTGCATCTTTATTCTTTCCTTATGCTTTGAGACTAGTAAGGATTATTCCTGATTCCATGTCTGTCAAAAGTATTTGAAAATTGACCAATACAGTTGGTTTCCGCAGTCACCATAACTGTGGCACAGCAATGATAAACATTCTAGATATGTAAGAACAGAATTCGATTTGAATACCGTCAAAACACTGTGTTTGTTTGATTATTCTGAGGCGTTTGACCATTGGCCTGACATATCTTGTATGTACAAGGTACGGCAAGCAAAGAATTGGAGATATATTTAAATTTTTTTTTAAAGTTGAACATTTAAAGTTGTGGTTTACATCCTTTTAAATCTCATATCTGGTAAGTGACGTCCACTATTGTCGATAAACTGGTTAAACCGAATTCTGCTGTTTCTTATTACGCTCTGCAGCATATTGATGGGTATGTTTGTCATTTCTTTCTGAATATTTCTTTTCAGGTCGTCCAGAGTCTGGAGGCAGTTAGCATAGGTACGGGATTTCAAATACCGGCGCAGACCTTTCCAAATCAGCCTTCAGTGATATGCCATCGACTAAGCCATCGATGCCCTTCAAGTATGGGCCGTTTCTCCGTCCTGTTGAAACCATATGTCCCCTTAGTCCATTTCATCATAACTGCAACCCTTACTGCTTCGATGTTCTTACGTATTCTGATGAGACGTTCTTCTCCAGTTTTTCTTTTCTGCATAGAACCAGTTTCCTTGAACATTGTGACCTACAAAAGAATGCACACTGTTCTTTACTCCAACGATAAAGACGACTGAAATACAAGTTAACAAAACTTTAAGATTCCCTCTCGGAAACGAGACTGCGCCGCCACCATTAGCTTCAGAGCGATAACTTCAAATAAGTAAGTTATCTTGGCGCACTATTCTGTATTATTTTAAAAAAGATAAAGAATAAACTGAAACTGAATTTTCGCAAATCATCATGAAAAGCCTTATCAGTCTGCAAGGGTTGCGTATCATGGAAATTTGTTCCCGAAATTCATGTTCGACTTACCAAAATTATAAAGCGCTGCGTTCATTTTTTCGCACACATAAACATCTGGCTGAGCAACCTTTCACCAAACTATCGATTCATTATTATAATGCTTACACTTGCACTGCAAGTGCACTGCACTTGCTTGCACTTACATAATGCCACTAGCACCAATGCCAATCAATGCTGGTGGCATCATAGATCGTTATTATGGTCAAAAGAGATCGTACACGTGCTATGCTCAATAGGGATATTGATCGGTACAAGATACTGTTTTCATGGGATTTACTCAATCTTGTAACCCTGATTTGGCGAGATGAGGATTCCATGAAATGGACGTTTTGATAGAGCTCTGGAACAATGCGACCTGACACCTCTTGACTATTTTCTTTGGGGCCAACTGAAGGCATTGTTAATGTGGATAAGCCGACGGTTACTGATAGCTTGGAAGACAATTTTGTGACTGACAATTTCGAGGCTTACTCGAAAAATTATTCAAAAAACAATGTAAAACGTAGTCAGGATGGTCATGTGCGCAAAATTACCCAAATAAAAAAGTTGTCGCCTATCTCTCAATCGGTAGTTCAAGTCAACGTTCCCAATTTTCTGGGCACTTTCGCACTGAATTATTCAGAAAAACCGTAAAGTCTTTGAACTTGCCACAGGTGGCATAAAAAATTTCAATCTATAAGGATGAAGAATGACAACTCGTTGCACGTTCCATTCTTCAAATAGATTTGTAAGACGTAGATGACTAGAAAATGATTTTTCTAGACTCTAGATTAGCGATATATGTAGAAATAGGGTTCTATCTGTGAAGCGGTGATATATTGTCATCATCATAGAAATCATCATCATAAGCTGCTGCCAAAAGAGTTGGTCTTCCTTTTAACTACATATTCTCTCATAAGCTACAGCAATGAAGACGAAGAGGAAGCCGTTCTTATCCACTAGGTCTGTCACTTTAGCTAGAAGAAATCTTTCTCACCCAGATTTCTGTGTTAGTAGCATCTTGTGGTACTAAGCTTATTATCTATCAATTGTGATGACAAAGATACGTCTAGCATACGCCCTTACTGAATCATTTACCTCTCGTTTTTAACCCTTTGGTTGCTTACTTCTATTTTTTAAAAATTTCACATGAAAAATCCTGTTCACATTTTTCTTTTTTCTTGTGTTATTATGTGACTAGTGTCCTTAAACACCATTATGAATAAAATATCAACGAGAATATAGCAATAGAATTTTTCTCTACTTGACTAAGCACTTACTTTCGTTAGAATCCATAATTCGTCTAGACGGCTTTGTAAAAAAAAAGTCACACTTCACAAGGATAAACGCGTAATAATAATAAATTTTGGCAGTTATATCATCACGCAAGAATGTTAGTTACAAAACGAAAGCAAAAGGATGTTGACAGGTTCGACATTTGCTTGGCTGTTCAATAAATTTAACTGAGGTAAGCGATACTAATAGTTACAAGATAAATTCAGCAATTTGACTTGAACGCATACCTATGTTATGTATATATATTTTCTTTTCTTTTTTGAATGATATTCAAGACTTAACTTATCGTTGTTTTTTTCCACACACTTTAATGCTATACTTAGGATATATATATGTGCGGGTATATCCGACAATTTTTGAGATATACTCGTATGTAATATATCAGCGTATACTAATGTACTTCAGCTTTAAGATTTTTCATAAGATGCACCACATTTCGTTTTCTTAAATAAAAATATTGAAATATTCGTTCAAACGTCATCCCAGGAAACATTTGCATAAGTAGATATAAGATAAGTAGAGATAAGGTGGGCCATTTTTTTTTCGGACGATATTTCAGGAATATCAAGTCGTCCCCAAAATGGTATTCGGTATTTGTTATACACAAGAGGGTTAGTGTAGAGCCAACGAAAAGAGTCTAAAAGTGTTTAATCGCACAGCGGGGGGAGCCATTCTTGGCAACAAGGGGATTGTGGTAGGAGCAGCGTCCTATTGAGCCGGCATAATTGTGTAAGAAGCACAGCCTAATGATAACAAAGTGTCAGTTTTCTCGTATGCAATGTCTGCTCTTGAAATAACTCGGATTGTTCGCTTACCTAAATGTGGCACTTATATAGAAAAAGAAAGTGTCTCGTTACTGGGGATGTTTTTTCTGTGAAAATCTGGATCTTCTTCCATCTGCAGTAGAGCCCAATCACATAAAGTTCGACATGCACGATGATCATATGATTTTAGGCCTTGAGTCAAAACTTAGCTTATACAGAGATATAGCCAAGACGTTTCGCAAAATACAGCACAGAGACGTTTGAGGGATTTTCAAATTTTAATAATGGCGCGAAGCTAAATGATAGCACACCTGAATTAGAAACTCGCATAAAGGCGTAATATTTTATGCACTTCTGGGGAGTTGCTGGCTCATTGACATAGCAGCTCATAGGCTTTTTCACTTAAAGCTCAATCGTTTAATCAGCGAGATGACTAAATGGATAATCGATGATTTCATATTTAAAATTTGCCCAACGGTGGTGTATATTATTTTAGAGAATAAATCAGAAAACCCAGAAAATATTCGCATAGGAGAGTAACGATACCAACACCTTCATGCTGGACACTGTATTGATTAAAATCTGAATTGAACCGAATTTTCTTTGGGTCTTCAGAGGTATCCTTCTATACTATTTTTTCGTTCACTATAATTTTAACCTTTGCTACTTTTGTTTCTATACTATACGCGGTATAAAAAGTAACCACATCTGTTCGTATGCCCACGTCTGTTAATACAGGCCAGACTCGCTGGAATATAATCCCTGTTCCAATCTGGAATTCAACTTCATGTAGTTAAAATTATATCTCCGTAAGAAGAAAATTATCCATATCCATGGACAGCAATTCGATCTATAACTTTTTTGATGCGTGGCTTGATTGAGTTGAGACAAGTGTATGCTTATATCCTGATACTGAAATCGTTACTCGACCGATTTCGGTATACAAAATTTTGGTTGACTGTGACATTCTAGAGGGAAAAAACTCAAAGCTCCTTATGTTGAAATCTTCGCCGTGAAAAACAACTTGACCCAGCTTGTAAATGAGTCTACGTAACTCTTAGCTCAAGTGTCTCTCTATTTTGGAGGCAATCTGTCTTCCGATAATTTGTGTAAGCTTGTTTATGAGGCAACAAGACATATACAGCGTGACTGACTCGAACTGCAACTTTTTAAAATTGTATGATTTTTTTATTTTTTGATAAATTTTATTTTGCCAAAGCAAAAAATGTTTGAAAATGCATCAATTTTTAAACTGTGTCAGTAGTTTTCAATATGTCCAATTTTGGCGCGAATAATGGCCTTAAGACGGCCGAAGAAAGCATCGCATGCTTCACGCAAGTGGCTCTGCGGTATTTTGGCCCATTCCCGGTGAAGTGCTTGATTGAGGTGGTCCAAACTTTGGTATTTTTTAGTGCCAACATTCGCCTTCAAAATGCCCCAGACAGAGAAATCCAACGGATTTGCATCCGGAGAACTTGCAATCCATTGTGTAAGAAATGAAGTGCCGGTGCCGGTGCCGAGTCCTTTTGAAATGTCCACGGTCTCCGACCGAAATGATTGTTTGCCCAAGGCTTCAATACTGTCTCTAAGACAGTTTCACGGTATACGATCGCATTAATTTTGACGCCACGGTCCAAAAATACGAGCGGAGAGCGACCAACGGCTGTTATGGCGGCCCAAACCATCACCGTCGGTGCTTCCTGCTTTCTGGTGGCCGTCCGAAGGTGTAAATTTTTGAAGGACTTCTCTGGATAGTAAGCTCCGTCATTTTGTTTGTTAATATATTGCTCGATGACAAATGACGACTCACCGGAATGAGCCCAAGCTCATTTTTCAGTATGTGTTGCATCCGTTCCAACGATATGTTGAGCTCACGAGCCATTTTTCTTCCACTTCGACGCGGATTTCGCTCAATTCGAGCCTTCACTTTCCGCACCATTTCTGCGGATGCTACCGTTTTTTTATGACCACCTCCATGGCGTTTTACAACTGTGCCAGTATCACGGTAACGAGCTTTGGTTCGAGACACAAATGATTTGTTCACGTTGAAGTGCTGGAGGACTCTAACGATAGCTACTTGTGGTTTTCCAGCCAAATATAAAGCAATCACACTATCACGTTTGAATTCCATCGCGGGAAAAAATTTTTCAACACAACTGAGACGCAAATCGTTTAAGAAGCTTGTAAAAAAATAAAATTATCTGTCACGTTTCAAAATTTGAGCTCACTGTCATGAACGGTTTGGAAATAAAAGCAGTCTGAAGTTGGTTGCAGTTCGAGTCAGTCAGGGTGTATATTACTTAAAAAAAAAAAAAAAAAAAGTGACTCGTATCTTTGATGTCAGTACTACTCTAAACAGTGTAATAAGCGTCAGCATCACATCTAATGATGAAATTTGTTTGTCATCCTTCTGCTTCTGTGATCAGCCTCATCAGAATATCACCAGAGATATTCGTATATTGTGGTAAGGCGAGGCGATCGTGGGCGAGGTACTCGTATTTTGAGGCTAGCCAGTATGTGATTTTGACAATTTTCTGTTTTGCTGCTGTAATATCTCGGCTGCTGAAATTAGAAAGTAAAAGTTCGTTAAGGGTTACCTCTATCTGACACATATAGTGGGAAAGTATATACCTTCAACATTATGTTATTCAGTCGAAATATCTCTGTTAATATAGTCTTACAATCCGTGATCGGTTGTGGCGGGCAATTTGAAGTTTGTTCTGGATTATCTGAAATCATCTTCATACATGAAGTCTACTTGATAGTTTAGTTTAAGTAGTAAAATATTTTTACTAAGTAAAAATTTTTTACAGTTGTATGATTTATAGTTGTGTTTAGTTTGACTGAGGGCCGTCTATCAGTTTGACATTTATACGAACTGAATATTCGTTATCGCAGATAACACCTAAATCACGCAACTCAGTCTCTAATGGAGCAGGCAGAATAAAGCTCAGCCAGTAGCGAGGTGAAATAGGAGGCGATCACGGGTATAAGTTATGGACTGACACTGTATATCTTTCTGTATAGATCTTTCTGCAGTGGTAGTTTTGTAATTATTTCCAAGTCTCCAGTTCCAGCTGCCCATATGTGCGGCGGTTGTCTTTTGGTATGAAAATACACCACTGCTCCATTTAGCAGACTTCATAGCACGGTCTAACGGTCTATATCGGAAGCTCTGCTCTATGTGCACTTATGAATCTCCTGTTTTTTGATATTCACATTATGGGCTGCACACGGAAAGCCATTTTTCGTTTAAAGAAAAACGGTTTTTGGGACAATATGAACTGGAGTTTTGATAAGATTGCGCGCCGACTGTCTTTCGATTCTGGCCTTATGTCCTTCGCCTGGACATGCCGACTGATGTGATGACATCAGAACTTGAGGAGGAGTATTTGTTGCATAAGTATAATCGCTGTGTTTGCAGAGGTCATAAAAGTATTAGCAGGCATTGAGAAGACATTCGAGTCATCACGAAAGGCTCTACAACCGAGCGGCGAGATGAAATAGGAGGGCGATCACGGGTATATAGTAAGTAATAGCCTGACATTATAGATCTTTCTGTCTAGATCTTCCTGTAGTGGTAGACTGTCTGTGGAAAATGATAAACATCTAAAAATTTTCATATCATTTGATTTTCACTTCATTTATAGTCAGAATAAATAATAAGGGACTAAGATGGCTACCCAGAGGGACACCAGAGAAGGTATGAATTGGATCAGAAACTATGGACCTAAATAGAACATAGTAAAATCGTTCTTTTAAATAGGATTAAACTGACATTTGGAAACCAAGAAGGATTATATCATGATAAATTTTATTAGAGGCTTTGATGAATTCGGTGGCAATCACGTCAACTTCATTTCCAGATTCTAGTGCACATAAAGTGTATGATACGAAGTCCGTTTGGTTGGTGGTTGTAAATCTACCTTTAAGAAATCCGTTCTGGTTTTGAGAAACAATAGATTTACATAGGAAAACATTATGTCATTAATAAGGCTCTCGAAAAGTTTAGGTATGCAGGACAGCTTAGCAATTGGTCGATAGTTTGAAATATTGTCTGTAAATAGATGATCCCCATATTGAAATGCCAATGACAAAGTTTTTGAAGGGATCTCCATGTTATTGAGTATAGGGACACGAAGATATAACATTTGATTGTCTATTTATAAGTTTAACTGACTGCCGAAATTCAACAGAAGATCTGGCATTACTAAGATTAAATTTCACTCTTCTAAGCATCTGACAAAGGCTTTGGAACTTATTTCTAAAAATTTTGTGTTGAATCGTCTCTAGTCCTAGTCTTAAACTTAAAAATGCTTTTAAGCTTGTTTCTATTGCTTGTTTTTGCTGCTTTTATTTCTCGTTGCTGGTCTTGATGGGGAAGCCTTTCTTATAATTTCTGTAAGAGTTTCCATGTGTGGAGTGATGTTCATTATAAACGATTGGTTCTGGTCTCTGATTGCATCATTCCATGTTAAATTCGGTAACAGATTTAGTTGGTTCACATTTCGGCGTTTAAATTGCTTAAACTTTTTAATATAATTTCCAGAGGCATGTGATTTGAAAACTTTTGCATTCCAATTCGAAAGCTGTCTAAACAGTTATGGCAATTTTCAGCAATAAAACCGAAGTAAATTACTGAGTACGCTGTTTCTCCTTAAACTCATATTTAAGACCCGATAATTGAATTCATCCACTAGTTCAAGAATTTTAGTGTCCTTATTGTCGCAGACTTCATCGTTTGATTTGGCGTTGAAACGATAAATCGATTTACAAAATTATTTTGGGTTGAACTAATCCTCGCATGAAAATCGTCAATTAGTAGTAAGTTCGATTCGTTTAAGTTGTGTGGTAGATCCCCGTATCTTTCATATTCACGCTGCAAGTGGTTGCAATTTAAGTTACTTATAATTTGCATATAAATTCTGAAGTCAGTTGCTTCGTTTTCTAAAACAAGGTGGGACAAAAATAATGTTATATTGTGAATTAGCTGTCGTTTTGATAGAAATTTTAAAAAATTCGACTCTGTTTCCACGAAAAGTTGACATGATGAGATTAGGTTGAAAAAAAACTCGTACGTCAAATGTCCACCCCCTGAGTTGATACACATTTGTGCTCGTTTGACGGTATTCTGAATTGTTCCTCGCAAAACATCTGGCTCCAAATTGGTGATCTATTTTGCAATGTTTGGTTTCAAGACTTGCAAGGATCTGGCTGGCCAGTTCAAATCGTCGAAACGGGAGATCACAAGGCCTGGAAATTGGTGATTTGAAATGTCCATCGTTGCCCGAGCTCCTTCCTGTTCGAGACTCAATTCAGCAACTTGCCGCAAAAAGAAAAATCGTTTAACATCTATCTGTACCACTTACCAGTAACGGTTTCGGTAGTACTATCGGGTTTCTTAAAAAAAAAAAGGACAAATCATTTTACACCGCAAGTGCCGCAACAAACAGTCACTTCGAGGAAATCTAACGGCTCTTCGCGCATTTTATGAAGATTTTCCGTGCCACAAAAATGCAAATTTTATTTATTCACACCACCACTTAAGTGGAAATAGTCCTCGTCCCTTATTATGGTTTTGGATACGAAATCATTCTCTTCTTGGACCAGGTTTAACAGAGCATGAAATTAAGTTAATCTCACTTGATGGTCAGCAGGCAGTAATCATTGAATGGTTTGCACTTTATAAAAGAACATTTTCAGGTCCTTCACCAAAATTCGACCCAATCAACGTCTGGTGATACCAAATTGTGTGCATCGTTGTCTCGTCGATGTTTATGGACTCTCGGACATCCTCGGCCAAAGAAATACGGGGCCGGCCACTTCTTGCGACATCATCTAGTGGACCCAGTTTAAACGAGATGCTCAGCCGAGCTCATAATTGTTCGTACACATGGTGCAGGATGACGAGGAAAACGACCATGCAATTCACGTTGCGCTTAAATGACAAATCGGAAATTGGTCAAATAAGAAGTTGCAATAATTTTACGTCCTTCAGGCGTGCATCGCTCCATTGATTGTTTCTAACTAATTCTCTGCAACATAAATGTCAAATCATAATGACATTTGATGTCATTTGCAAAAAATATAGCACATTCACATTATGACTTGACGTTGTAAATAAGTTTGAAGCAATACAATTTTATCAAACGAATTTACATAAGTGTCTTCTACTTGAGAATGACTATCGCAGTGCCTGGATCATGACCAGAAACACTGTGTGCGGAATAGATGTTAGTTTTGGGTGTCATTTTTGTCAAGAAGTCCAATCTTAACACACTTTGTCTTCTTCGTCATGTCGGTATTATTATCGGAAGGAAGCTGTAGGACAACATTCAACCCCGTGTGTGTGTGCCCTAGTTGCCTAGTTGCCTTTCCAGCTTTCGAGTTTCTAGTTAAGTAACTTTAGCGGATATTTGGGCATGCCTGGCCGTCCCGAGCGAATTTTGAGTTCAGTTAACATGAATACACATGTATACACTATCACATACTTGATTGTTTCAATTAATCAAGTATATCAAGATTAATGCCATTAATCCGATGATATGACTTCCCCAATGTGGCTTCTTTAAGGACGTCACTGAAAGACTTTTGAGTTGTGACATAGAATAGTGCTGGTGTTTTGTAGAACACTTATGGTACATTCAATAATCTTGACGTTAAATCACTGCTGGTTCTAATGTTTTAAACAAGAATGATCTGATTGTCTCTTATCCACGCACTTGTTTTGGTCTCCGGATTAACTCTCCTAAATCCATGATTTAGGCTTGGTTTTGTTAGCAGAGTACCTTGAGTAGACACAATCTTTCACGGTATGATCGTTGTATTGCCATGGGGTTTTTGTTTCTTAGAGTATTTTGTCTATTCATATTTGATCTTGCGAGAAGCCTAGAAATAAATTTATCTGTACAGAGATCTTCTGTTAGCTGATAAGGCTAATTTATACGAAGGTCAACAGATATCTGGTTTCTTTTGAATGACTTAGCCATTTTCGAAAAACGGTTTTCTTAACTATCCTTATCATCGATAAGTGTCGTTAACACCTTCAATCTACCCCACAGCTTAGTGGACACATAGGAATAATACATGGGCTGAAAAGCTTCTAAGAGAAGGCACCACTTAAATCCATTTTCAGTTAATACCAACCTTCAAAAGATACGTGTATAAATTTGACAGCTGTCGGACGATTAGTTCTAGAGATATAGCGTTGTCAGTGAAGCAGCTTTTGTTATTGTGAAAAAAAATGGATTCAAAGCAATTTCGTGTGTGGATTTATCATTGCTTTTTGATGGGAAAATATGCAGCCGATGCAAAGAAATGGCTTGATAAGTGTTACCCGGACTCTGCACCAGCCGAACGAACCATTTGCAAGTGGATTGAAAAAATTAAAAGTGGTCATACAAGCACCGAAGATGATGCACGAAGTGGACGTCCAAAAGAGGCTGTTTCAGAAGAAAACATCAAAAAAGCCCACAAAATGATTACGAATGACCGTAAAGTGAAGTTGATCGAGATAGCCGAAGCTCTGAAGATATTAAAAGAGCGTGTTGGATATATCATATCATATCAAGTCGGTGCCGCGTTTGCTCACAGTCGACAAAAAACAACAACGTGTTGATGATTCAGAGGAGTCGGTATGTGACAATGGATGAAACTTGGCTCCATCACTTCACACCAGAGTCAAGTCGGCAGTCAGCTGAGTGGTGAGCAGGCGACGAACCTCGTCCAAAACGACCAAGAACTCAACAGTCGGCTGGCAAGGTTATGACATCCGTATTTTGGGATACACCTGGAATAATTTTCATCGATTATCTTCAAAAGGGGCAGACTATCATTGCATTGTTGGAGCGTTTGAAGGACGAAATCGCAGAAAAATGGCCGCATTTGAAGAAAAAGAAAGTGCTGTTTCATCAAGACAAAGCACCGTGTCACAAGTCGATGAAAACGATGGCAAAATTTAATGAATTCGGCTACGAATTGCTTCCCCCCCACCGTATTCTCCAGATTTGGCCGCCAGCGACTATTTCCTGTTCGCAGACCTCAAAAGAATGCTCGCCGGAAAGAGATTTAAGACCGATGAAGAAGTAATCGCCGAAACAGAAGCCTATTTTGAGGTTAAACCGAAATCGTACTCCAGAACTGGTATCGAAAGATTGAAAAATCGTTTCAATCAGTGTATTGCATTCGAAGGCAACTATATTGATAAATAAAATGGAATTTTGCAAAAATTTTGTGTTTTACATACTTTTACACAAAGTATAGTAAGAGATACAATTCATATAATCAAATGGAGTTTTCTACAGTTTAATGCTTTCATAACAATTTTTTAATTAAACCGACTAATGCTATTAGTACCTGATGCCTCTGCCACCCAAAATATTTCTATTTTATTCCTTATAAATCCAAAAAATTATGAATTCATATAACCAACGTAAGGCTAATAAATTACCATTTTTAGATACATGAAAAAAAAAAAGAACATAACCAACAGACCATAAGACTCACTGGATACATATAAAACCTAATCCACTTCATGTGTTGTTCTTTTGTTTAAGATACGAGTACACATTTCCCCGCTCTGTTTTGTGCATAGAAAATCCTACAACTCCTCAGAGTTGCATTCAAATTTAATCACGCAAAATAAAAACATTTTCACGAGTACACATGGCGTATACGCAATTTTTTTTTTTTATTTTTTTTTTTAAAGATTGTCAGGAACTTTTCATAAAAATTCCTGTCTGCAATGGGTATTCTCTGCTCGTTTCCAGGTCGAGGACATGTACAGTTTTATATCCTTTTTCATTAATAAACACTTCCATAAATATGACAAAGCTCCAAACAAATTGCACAGCAGACACATGTTTCCATATGATCTACGAGTAAGTATACCATACGTATATATGTATACGTATTTAGTCGTATGTACGGACACATTTTTCTACTCTCGAATGATAATATAATTAAAATGCCATACAAGCAGATAGACATTAAACTGTTCATATGGTATGGTGCAATTGTTACACTGTGCTGGCTGTTCCTCGCATTAGAATGAGCAGCACGAGAAGCTTGAAATAAATGTTGATTTTCAATCGCAGCAGGAAAACATCACCCTAGTGCGAATAGGAGTATCTAATACGACTACCTACAACGATTCGTTGCTCTGTATTTTGTGTTATTCAGTTTGGTGAGAGTATCTTTTGTGTCTGAGCTTGTTCTGTTGTTTTTGTTTAACGTGTCGAACTACACACAGAACAGATGCTCATGCGACATTATGAACAAACATAATAAAAGAATTAATTTTTTTACGTTCCAGTACGAGTATGAAGGAAGGCACCTTAGTTGCAGTGCGTGAGTTCGAGGCATTGTCTACAGACTGGTTTTTAATTTCACCACTTTTGTGTTACCGTGGCGAGGATGGGTGCTCCATTTCTTTACCCCAGCTTGATCCTGAGACCAATCAAAAACTTAAAAAAGCAATCTCCACTGCGAGTTTCTATTCGTTTTGTGTAATAATTAGACAAGGAGAAGATAATCACCTGGTACCCCAAAATAGGAGACAGATTAAACTATGTAAAGAACAATCAGGCGCAGCTGACAATTACATACACTTGCGGAATGCTATAAGGGGGCAGGACGCTGATAGTGTGCAGCTGGATCAAAAGATGGTGCTCCAGTCATCTTTTACTGAGGGACCACGTTTTTTGCACTACCGTATACAAGACGCCATGACGTATGTACGTGCGCCAATACGGCCTAATCTTTTTATCACATTTACATGTAACCCCTGATGGAAAAACATCACAGATATGCACTTACATGGCCAAAAGCCACATGTTCGCCGTGGAAATATAGCCAGGGTATTTCACCTTAAAGTGAAAGAGACGATGTCTCTTCTAACCAAAAGCAATCTGTTTGGGGCAATGCAATGCTTTATATACTCGGTGACACAGGGTATTCGCTATATTCACATTTTAATTTGGCTAGAGTTATTAGAGCTGAAATACCTGATCCTGAGCAAGTTCATCTACTTTAAGATATTATGAAGGCCAACATGGCCAATGATACATAACATAGTCCTTGCGGTAGCTTAAATCACAAATCGCCCTACATGAAAACTGGTTGCTGCAGTAAAAGGTATCCTCGACTACTTCTCAAGGACAAATAGACAGGAGACGATGGATATTTGCAATATAGGAGGAGGTCTCCAGTTGACAGTGGTTAAACAATAAAAAATATATGAAACTAAGTTGTACAACCGATAGATGGTGCCTTACAATCATGTCGTGTTACATACTTTCAATGATCATATTCATAGGGAGTACTGCAGCTCTTAAGTCTATTAAATGTATTTGTAAGTATGTTTACAAGGGTAGTGATCCAGCGGCCTTTACTATAGAGAATGAGAAAAATAAGGTGAAAATATATGAGCAGTTCAGAGGTAGTTTGGAGGAACTTAAATTTGAAAGTCCATCTTGAAAATGGCCAACGTGCGTACTTCACCTTCAATAACCTGTCAGAGAAAATTAACAGTCCACGACATTGCTGCTAGATTTTTTTAAAATTTGCAAAACGGACAGTTATGCTAAATCCTTTCTTACGAGTACTTTGTCTGTGATAACAAAAAAGTTTTCTAGAAGGAAAAGGGGAAAAGTTGTAGCAGGCTGATTTGGAGTGTTCCGAGTTAGAGGACCGACTGCTTTTGAAGGCATAAGGACTGTAAATGGTATCCTCCATCCAACATGTAGGATGTTTGGATTTCTCGAAAACGACAAGCGTAAGAACAGTACCTTAGAGGAAGCTGCATTGTAAGATTCTTCTTTGAAGCTGCGAGAGCTTTTTACGATTATGTTAATTTTCTGTCAACTCTCTGATCCTTTAAGACTTTGGAATAAATACAAAGACAGTCTATTGGAAGACATTTAACGGCAACTGAAGATAAAATTGCAAGATATTGCGCAACTGCTTATTGACGAAATATGAAATAAATGATTGATATTGATTGAGGATGCAAAGTTAATTTAGGCAGGACAAAATTTGGCACAACACAGATGGCCTTAGTCAAAATATTTGCAGAAGCACTGCTGCTCTGCGGCGTTTCCCCTTCGAGGAGAGCCAATTGCCAGTTATAGTATAGACATCGATGACAGAACTGTCGTGCCTTCTAACAAAGGTGTATTTGTCTTCAGATTTCCCTTGAGAACCTCGAAACAAACGTTTTTAAGTGCTGAAAATGCTTATAATTATTTTGCATGTTTTAGTTATTAAAGAAGAGTGAACGATTGAAGACTATCAGGCATTCAAAGTTCACTCTATTTACCCATTTCAATGATTAAAATACTAACTTTTGAAAGTTTCATACAATTTACATTTTTGCATATCTTTATTTAAATTTCGCACATTTTCAAAAAACCAAATAAATTCTTCGACTTAGCCACCTAGTGAGCTTGTGATATTTTGAACTACCCCCCAATGAAGAAGTTCTTTCGTCCACACTTTCATATTTTTTAGTGGTAACCCTGGCTTCCAATACATTCCAAATACAGTAGTCCATCGTCTGGTGAATTCCCGAGCTATTATTGGGCCGGAATGAAATTCGAAACGTTGTTTTCGGTCATTATTGGTACATCTTGACTTTGTGGGACTCTGCAATGTCTTGAATAAACGGGAATGACCCAAATCGTTTACATGCTTAGGGATTTAATGCTACTTCCAGGACCCTTTTGTGATATTTAGTTGCGTTAATTTTGTCAACAGAGGGTAAGAATACTTGTGGAGTGCGACTTTCGGCTTACATTGCGGTCCACACAGAAATATCGAAGTTGGTTACGCCATCAGGTCACCATCCAAACACTCAAATTCTTCGTTAACCAAAACCTGAATTTTAAACCATTTTTTGTTAGAGAACACATTATTTTGGAATGCCCCACTTACGGCAAGACGCTTCAATGTATTCGCTCCTTCCAAGCGCTTCTCTGGTTCGATACATATACTTTCTTTTGCCATTTTCTTTATGCTTTATCGTGGACTCCGTTCACTTTTCTTCTTCACCTTTTACACAATAAGACACAAACTTTCACTTTCACATTTCACTTTCAAATGTTGCCTCTCACGAACCATAGCTGGTTGTGATTTTCCCGATGATAGAGAGATAAGGGCTGCAAATCTTAGCACCTAAATATCTGAATTATGAACAAAATTGTATATGCTCTTACATAAATCTAAGACATTTCGGATTGAAAATAATGTACCTATCTGTTCCCCCTATAATGGCGGAAATAAACTCTACTGGGAAATGGTAGTTACGGAAGATTTTACAAAAAAAAAAACGACATCAATCACATTTGCATTATTTATTACTTTCCTTTCCCTTTTTTATCCACAAAAAGTGTACAAAGTTTCATATTTCACGACAATGAAATGACAGCACCCATTCTAATCTCTTTCAAGCGATGTGACTTATACGGCAACCTCCCTACCAACCTCACTCACGCAGTTATCATCATTTCTTAGTATAAAATTGAAATTGAATGTTAGCCTGTTTGTCTTTGCGTTTGTCTGTTTATATCTAATCTTGCAAGGAGAGTTTTTCATCCCGTTTACAATAAATGGAGAGATTGCCCTTTCCATAACGATAGGCTCCAGGTCCTTGGCAGAAGGAAGGTCCAATTCAAGCAATGAACATCATCGATAAGGTCAGCCGAAATATTAAAAGCCAAAGATACCGTCTGAGGGTAGCCCTGGCACGAGTTTCATGTGATCAATTTTCAAATGGTCGTATTTATCGTATACTCAGATACACAAGCGGATATTGTTAATACGGATACGAATATGTTATACACTCTCTTGTGTAGTGAATACAACAGAGAGCTAATATTGAGATACAATTTATTGACTGAAGGAATTGATTATTTGTGTTAGGTGGCTGCTGTAATGTTTGCTTGATGTAATCGATAGAGAGACAAATCAAATGATTTGCTAATTTGATATTGGAATGCCTTAGATGAGGTTGAAGTGAGGATTTTTGGTGAGTTGAATCGCTTATAACAAACTTTGTCTTAAGTCTGTATCTAAACTGCTATAGTATGTCACTGTCAGTTTGCCGCCGATAAAGTGACTTTCTAGGTTTAAAAGTTGTCAGTTTTCTGGACTAAGCTCAAAGTTGAGGTGCGCCTAACATCTGCTGGGATTCTACACTATAGCCCCAATTTTAATTTTACTAAAACAACAATAATAACAGATGTGTCGAGCAGAGTTTGTTCTTGTTTTTCTTTCATCGCGCTCTAACCAAATATCGATTGGGGACAGGATAAACACGGAGATTATTTTGCCAACACTGTGGTTAGAATCATTACACATTTGTACATATGTAGTCAAATGTAATTGACTACAAATACGATTTGTAGTATAGAGAAATGTAGACAGTGACGCAAAGGGCAATACGTAATGTGGTGAGCACAAAAGTCTCAATATAGACGGTTATCTGCAGCGAAAATCACTGGATCAAAGTAAGGAAGATGATATAGTAGGTATATCTGCATTCAATAGTAAGAAATTAGTTTGAATTAGTAAGAGGGAGACAATTTTTTTCT
Source organism: Volucella inanis (assembly GCA_907269105.1). Taxonomy (NCBI): domain Eukaryota; kingdom Metazoa; phylum Arthropoda; class Insecta; order Diptera; family Syrphidae; genus Volucella; species Volucella inanis. Next base: position 23,793,893 of record OU026157.1, read on the forward strand.
TTACTAGGCATAATTGTATATATATTCATTACCATATCCTCAACGACATAAACGTCGTAAAATTGCATTTATTTCTGAAAGTCCAATCAGACTTACGCTAACTAACTAACAATAGATATATATCTTTTTATCTAAGGATTACAGTGTGTCTCGGCAGTCTATCTGTACGACTCAAAATTATCATACAATGGTCCCACAAATCATGATGGCAAATTTCGTATTCGATCCCTCAACAACGATATCAACACAGGAGAAGGAAGAACAAAAGAAATCACAATGGAACCTTCAAACAGACTTCAACTTTCTGGATTTTAGCTGTGAATGTATATGATGTTATCTTTTCGAAAAGTGTGACCAATTGTTAAATTGTTGTGCCTTTTGGTTCCTGCTCCATCCTTTGTTGGAGTTTTTCAATTTAGACTTGAATGGATCAAAAGATCCTTAATATTCATTGCAGGTATCCTGGAGTAGAAAAGTCGTACGTTGATTTGTAGCGGTCTGATGGCAGTAGTCACCGTACTATCGACAACATTCTAAGTGAAGACTTTGATTTACCTATTCGGCCGGGTAGTACCACCTTTATTACCGACCGATACAAAACTCCAAAGATACTCAACGTTATCTAAAATGTCTACATATTGTTCAGCTGTGCATATTTGAGCTGACTCATTTGTACCGAAGCCGATAGTCCGTCAAGTCTTGCTCGCTCTCTACGTGCGTTCGTCTTCTTTGTAGTAAGGACATTTGAGTCGGATGTAAGGATGCATTCAATTGTTTTGTTTTTAATCGATGAAGTTCATATTACGAGGCACATAGTTGATCATAGCTATGATGATGAAATCTCCTCAGAAAGCTTCCCTTTATGTAGAACGTGACACCTAAGTCCTAAAGTCCAAAGACAGCAATAATATCTACATACATATATCGTATATGAACGAGATTTGTCCACCTGACCCTAGTGAAGTGAGGAAACAATATCCAAGCTTAAGTACAACAAGGTCGAAGGCTGGAGATAAGAGCCTGCACCAAATCATTTCAAAGATTTGGTCGGATGAAAACATGTTTGAATAATAGAATCTTAGCATCCGCTGTTCCTTTGAGCCAAGAAGGCAAATTCGGAAAGAAAGAAAAGGAAACTCTTTATAAGACCCTCATTATCCCAGTCTTGCGTTACGGTGTAGAAACATGGACATTAGCGAAAGTGGATGAAGAGATCCTTGGTCGTTTCGAATGTAAAATTCTTCGTGTAATTTTTAGTTCCGTTTGAGTTGACGTATTTTGGAGGAGGAGATTTAACTACGAGCTCTATGAGCTTTAGAGTGACATTAACCTGGTCAATAAAGTTTGCATTAGTTGCCCAAAATGTGGAGCAAATGTAGAGGAAATGGAACATCAATGCTCCAACAAGAAGAGTCTTCAATTCCAACCGGTAGGGACAACGCAGTAGAGGAAAACCTAGTACTGGGTGGTACACAAAAATGACAGGGGATCTCTGCCAACTTGGACGCATTAAGTCAGAGACCATGAAGAAGCGCTCTTTTGGATGCAGCTCCGGACTATAGGCCAGTCTAAGTAAGTAAGTAAATATTAGTCTGCTCCTATATTCGTTCTTGACAAGTTCGACTAAAGTAGTTGACGTTGTTCATGCTGCCAAGTTGGAACTCTTTGTTGTGTTCAGTGCTTTATTCGTGATCTTATCTTAATTGGTTGCTCTTGTGCGTGTTCGGATATTTCTTACCTCGGACACTTAAATTCCAACCCATAATCCGCCTTAAACAGTGATTTTTTTAGGATGCATTGGTTTTTTGTGAATCTCATATGGGTTCTTCGGTCCCAAGAAATGTAAATTTTGTTTATTTACGTACCCATCTATCCAAAAATGGTCTTCATCGGAAAAGATCAAATTCGATGTCAAATTGTCCTGTCCAATATCTAGTTAGACCATAATAAATCATGGTGAGAACACTTTTTGAACAAATGGGTTGGAGAAGATACATCTTCCTGACAACGCTTCGTAAATGTGCCTTTACAGAAGATATATTAGGCTTCGAGTTTAATTTAGAATCAATAAGCACTCCCAAGTATTTGAAGCAGTCGACTTATCTTTTCACAGTAATGGCTTGGTAAAGAGAGCTTTTTGCACTCAGCAGCATTAAAAAAACAGATTTGGTCGAAGACAGCACCAGTAATCTTAAAGGACATAATTTTTGTTTTATCACTAAGCACAAGCTTATGCAATGTAAACCACTTTCTTAGAGTGTCAAAGTAGTTCTCAATTTTTACGATGCAATCAAAGGTAGAGGTCCCTTCGTTAGTAAACGCTATATCATTTGCAAAATCAGATGAAATAAATAAACCAGAAATGGTTTATCTATTGAATTTTTGTTCGAGAAGTGAGTTTATGTAAATCAGAAACAAAAGAGGTCCTAACACCGACCCTTGAGGTACACCGTTATTTCATTTACAAATATAGCTAAAAATACCATTATTACAAAGTTTTTGCTGTTTCTCGAACAAATACGACTGAAACCATTCATGAACTACACCCCTGAAACCGATGTTGTAGAGTTTATCTAAAAGTTACTTGTGATCAACCATGTCAAACGCTTTTGTCATGTCAATGAAAAGGCCCATTATGGTCTTAGACTCGTTGATTCCTTTAAAAAGATTGCAACTGAAGTTCAAAATGGCATCTTCTGTTGACAAGCCAGACCTAAAACCAAACTGTTTATTTGAAAAAAAAAATTATTTCCATTTAAGAACGAAACCGTATGTTTTTTTTGAGTTTCTCAAATATTTTTGAGAAAGCTGAAAGAAGAGAAATAGCCTTGCGGTTCCCTTTCTTAAAAAGAGTAATAACTGCTGCCCATTTCAGCTGGCTTGAAAACACACCACTGTTAACACTAAAATTGAAAATGTAACACAAAACATCAATAACATACCAATAAATTTTTTTGAGAACAATAACAGAGATTCCATCATTTGTGCACGAACTTTTACTTTGCATTAACATTATTAATTTCAAAATATGAAAAACGCAAACGGGTTGAAAACGAACAATACTTTGCTGTATGAGACCATAAGAAATGCTACAGGAGCAACTATCCTTAGGCAGAGTGGTAGGTTTTAGCTTATCAGAAATTTCAACAAAGTAAGAAATATTTTCATTATTTTCATATAAATTATAGACTCCTTGAGGCTTTCCTTCTTTACCCAAGATCTGATTAACTACCTTCCATTCTTGTTTAACATTACCTGTGGATCTGCACAGTCGCGAAGCATAGTAATTTTCACGAGTCAGTGAAACAAGCTTTTTTATTTTATCGCATAGTTTGGAATAGTACTTGTGAAGGCTGTGATTATGCGGATGTTTTTTTGTATTTCATAGCGAGTTTGTGTTTGAACTTTATTTTATGTAATAACATTGTAGTCATCCCAGAAATTTTTTACGATTTGGCCTATTCAAGACTTCACAAGTACAAGCCTTAATATGTCATCGTATGCAGATGATACACTATATTTTAAAAACACTGGTTTCCAAAATTCTTGCTGAAGCCTCACATACAAAAGTTCATAAATAATTTCGAGTTTTGGCCATTTTTCTTTATTGCAATTACCAAAAGGAGTATAACCGGGAATATTGTAAGAATCTAATTCACTGTCGAAAATCCAAATTTCAGTTACCACGATTACTAAAGGCAAAATTTCCATAGATTCAACTTGAGCTATAAAAGAATCAAAATTAGAACGAAGACTACGAATGTTCTGATGAATACAAAAGCTTTGAGTTACAACATTATGCATTATGAAAGGAAAGGTGATCAGAATTATTAATTATATAGTTCATTTACAATTTCAATAGATCTGCAGCACAGGTGATCTTCACAACAGTCTCTCCTTCCATTTTACGCATGTAAATAGTTGCTCCTCTTGGCCAAAGAAATTCATAACATTTGGCTTTTCTCAACGATGACGCAGATTTATGTTAAGCAGTTGACGCGAGGTATACGACAAGATCTCGTTGATTTACAGATTTTGTGGTGTTGCCTTCTCATCGATAAGCGTTGTTTTTAATTTTGTTTTGGTCGAGTATTTCGCTCTCATTATTTTCTCCTTTTGGTAGCGAGAAACAAAGCGCTCACATTAAATGTTTCGGACGTCAGCCGAATGAGAGGGATTTGTTTTTCCTCGTTTATTTGTTGTTTTCTTTTCATAACATGAATCTATGTCCTCCTCTTTCACACTAACGTTTAAGTCAGCATCAAAAACTTTGAGAAAAGTACCGATGGAAGCGTTAAAAATTTCAATTTGATCTTTTTGAATTTCTTCTATATGTAGAATCTTAGCTTAGATCATGTCCAATGTACAATAATTGGAGAAGTGCTGTGAGATTCGTCGCAAGGTAGATATTGGCCCAGAAGATGTAAATGGTGAAGATGTTGTAGGAACTATTCCAGCAGCAGAAACAGAAAGTCGGCGTTGATTTGTGCAGTACATGCATCGCCATACTTTCCTATTCTTTTTCAACCAGTCTCCGTGAAAAAACTTTTTGCAATCAAAGCACTCCACTTTGAGATGGGTTCTGTCGACTTTTGTTTGCACATTGGATACGACGTTTTGAATTATTGAAGGATGAATTAAGGTGTAGGTTTTAATACTAGGAAAGAGAGTTTTCGATACGTGCGTATCCCACGACGTTCTTAACTTAACTGGCTGGCTCTTGTTGATGAGAGATCTGGAACAGCGAATAAAAAATACCGATGTTAACTCAAATAGTTAAACTTGTATTGTATTGTACATTGTACATTTACCGTTTTTAAATATTACATTAACTTTTTATTATTTTCTTAAGAACTCAGCGGTCAAGAGTTCTTATACTACATACATATATAGGGTTTTGTAATAACGACTTGACAACTTTTTTTTTTAAATAAAAGGCAAACCATTTGAGATATTTCAAAAACTTTATTATTGGCTTGAAGTAACATACGATCAAAACATTTATGAATGGAACTCGACTTCGTTCATATGGCCACCGCGGGCACGTTTGCATAGGTCGATTCGTTGGACCAAATTTTCAACGACTCGGCCACACATTTCGGCCGAAACGGCCATATATTTCGACCGAAACAGCCGTTATTTCGCGTTCAATGTTGGCTCTGAGTTCTTCCAACGTCGTCGGCGTGTTGGCATAAAATCGATTGTAGCGTGCGCTGTGTGGCATGTGGTACCATCCTGTTGAAACCACATGTCGTCCAAGTCCATATCATGCAATTCGGGTCAAAAATAATCGGTGATCATGGCGCGATAACGCTGACCATTCACAGTAACGTGACGATCGTTATCGTCGACGAAAAAATATGGCCCAATAACGCCGCCGGCATGCAAGCCGCACCAAACAGTTATTTTTTGTTAATGAAGTGGTGATTCATGAAGCACATGTGGGCTTTCACCCGGCCAATAACGCATATTTTGCTTATTGACGAACCCATTGAGCCAAAAATGAGCTTCGTCACTGAAGATGATGTTGCAATGAAATTCATCATCTTGGCGCATCTCTCCAGAACCCAATCGGAGAACGTACGTCGCTTCAAATGGTCCATTAGCTTCAATTCTTGAGTCAGCTTGATCTTGTATGGGCGTAAACCAAGATCCTTACGCAAAATACGCCATAATGTGGTCTGAGCGATGCCTAATTCTTGAGAACGCCGTGGGATTGACTAATTTGGATCGTTTGCTACGGACGTCTGAACGGCAGCGATATTTTTAACACTTCGACCAACCCGTTGTTTCACTGACACGGCAACATCACACAACGAATATGTAGACTCAAATTTTTGCACTAAACTTGTTATTGCCTGTCTACTAGGGCGAAAATTACGCCCGAAAATTGGAGTTAACGCTCTTAAAGTCACCGACTCCGAATATCTGTAGAAAATTTTTATAATTAGCAGACGTTGCTCGTTAGTGTACTTTACCATGAGCTTACTGAATAAATTGACAGTGACAGTTTGATGATTAGTGAAAGAGTGCGTTCACAAATTAAATTCAAAATTGTCAAGTCCCTATTAGAAATCCCTATATAAACTTAAGCCTGCAGAAATATTGGCCCTGTCGGGATTGAGCTTCAGACCGTTCAATACACTACTATTTGTGCCACGGCCACCCAGTTATAGTTTTAATCATCAAAAGCCTGTCCAACATTCACCTTCTTGTTAGTCAACCGTCAGAGACTGGTATAAGGTAGTAATTTTATATAAATTAATGTTCAAATAAAGACTGAATTTTTAGATATAATGGGTGATTTTTTAAACGTTTAGTTATTGTCAAAAATTGCAAAGCGGTATACAACTTATTTTGAGGTGATAAAATAATGCTTGCTATTTACTTTTTAAAAACTTTTGTTCACTGCCGGCAACTCCATGGTATATATTTTCTTGTCGGGCCTGAGTTGTTTGAGGATTGTTGCTGTAAATCCTTGACTTAAGGATGAAAAGTCCGATGATCGATGTGGGAAAAATTGCCATCAGCTTCTTCATTGAAACTCTAGCTGTGTGTGGAGTTGTCCAGTCTTGCGTTGAAATTGCGTTCTGTTATTGAACATAAGAAACAGCTGTAGTTGCAATATTAAAAACTTGTCGTTCATTCGGCATTATACGTCAGCAGTTATTGTCCCTCGCTGTTAAAAAAAAAATAAGGGCCATTAATCCCTGTGACAGAAATTACACACCACACTGTCGTTTTTAGACAATACAAACGTTATTGAATGGCGTTACCTAGGGTTGAGCCACATGACATGGCTGTTGTCGTTGTTGATCCCGGAGGATTTTGTTTAATCGTTGGACCTTTTTTTCTTAAGTTTTAAGCCCACGTTAAGACAAGTGGCGTGCTCGGCTTTTCATTTATGTTAGTCGTCAAAACAAAACGTGTAAAAAACGCGTGTTGCGCACGCACCAACAACACTTTAAATATTTCTCAATCACGAACGTGCACTTCCGACCAGTAACTCATTCCGAAAATCAGGCGCGTCGAAAAATACCCCTCACTCACTTACCACAACCTGTTGGTTTACGAGCAATTACAATTTAAACTTGAAAATTTTCCGCTGGACATATTTAAATAGCAGTTACTGAAATTCTTAAGTGACTTACAAATACGAATACGATAGCACTGAATTTTTTTAAGTAATAGCCCTTCAACAAATATTCAGAAAAATATATTACATATTCAAACATCTCTGGAGGCAGCCAGTGTTTTTTAACACTGGCGACGTGCCAAGAATAAGAAAAAAAAAATAAAAATAAAAATTTGTGTGCATTCTGTCTTCAGCTATTAGCTTCATGTTATAGTCGCTCGAAGATCAAGTTATAAAATGAGATAATTGAGCACAGAGTTATCATCAACTTGAAAGTAAAAATCATAATCATTAATAATTCTATCAACACTATGGACTGCTACCATCAATCTAGCTTCTTATGTTTTTTTTTTTAATTTTTTTTTTTTTCAGAAGTATTCACTAGTAGGTATCCTAGGTACAAAGTATGCGGTGCAGTGAATGTGTATCTGTAGTACATGCAGCTGTGAAAGCACTTAAAGAGCTGTTACTCCATTACCAACTGTCATTTGCTTATTACTTAGGGTAACTATTTTATAGCCACTTTATCATCTAAACACAAAATCATTAATTATTCATAATTTGAATAAAATCCCAACTAATAGCCATGGAATTGGATACATTTCTACTTAATAACCATTTGCCAGCACCATCATTCTGAACAACTTGTTAATTAATTTGCAAAACATTTTCGTCTCAAGTTTTATTATTTAATTCATTTCAACTTCATTAATTTATCATGTTGTCAATTTTTACAGTTTGTTTATCTGATAAAATTTAAATTATATTATACAAAAAAAAAAAAAACAAAAAACATTGCAAAATCCACGGTAATATCGCAGAGAGTTGGAGAAAAACAGTGAACGTTTGAATTATTACGAAACAATTATCTATTGAGATGTCACAAGTGGTTGCCCGGATACATTTGTCACTATATCGACTAACAACTTTGAAAAATCAATTAAAAACGATTTTTTTTATTCTATTTTTCAATGAAATATGATAAATACTCGTACTATGATATTTTTAATGGGAGCATTTTTGAAATTCATTTTACCACAAACATAGTGTGGGAACCATGAAAATATGGAAACTGTGCAAGGCATGACATGTAGTGTTTTAAGTGAAATTAATTAAATAAAATTTTGAGGATAATAAAAATGTTAATTACCAATAAATGCACTTAAAGTACATATTTAAATTTCATACAATAAATGAACAAATAATTCTGACAAAAGATTGACCATACTCGTATGGCTGCCGGGAATATGTATAGAGTTTTCCAATAGGGACTTGACAACTTTGAATTTAATATGTAAACGCACTCTTTCACTTATCATCAAACTGTCATTGTCAATTTATTCAGTAAACTCAACATTTTCATTATAGTAAAGTACACTAACGAGCCACGTTTTCCGATTGGGTTTTGGAGAAGATGCGCCAAGATGATGAATTTCATCGCAAAATCATCTTCAGTGACAAGGTTCATTTTTGGCTCACTCTGTTCGTCAATAAGCAAAATATGCGTTATTAGTCGGGTGAAAACCCACATGTGCTTCATGAATCACTGTGAATGGTCAGCGTTATCGCGCCATGATCACCGATTATTTTTGGCCTGAATTGGAAGATATGGACTTAGACGACATGTGGTTTCAACAGGATGGTGCCAGAAACCACGCAGCACATGCTACAATCGATTTATTGAAGAATAAGTATGGTGAGCGTGCTATCTCAAGACATGGGCCAGTCGATTGGCCGCCTCGTTCGTTCGATTTAATGCCGCTTGACTATTGTCTGTGGGGCTACGTTAAGTCATTGGTTTATGCCAATACGCCGACGACGTTGGAAGAGCTCAGAGCCAACATTGAACGCGAAATAGTGGCCGTTTCGGCCGAAATGTGTGGCCGAGTCGATAAAAACTCAGTTTCGTTGACGTTATTAAGTTTATTCATAGATATCCTTTATGAAGAGGATTTTCCATTTTATGCGCCCAATGACACCTTCAGCATGAAACCGCACGAAGTCGTATGTATTGGCTGATGTTGAAACACCTCTGGTTGTTTGCTTGACCAAAAGCAGCAATTTAACCAGAAATGCGCATTGTAACTGAGGATGAGTTTTCAGTTAAAATCCGAATCTCCTTCCAGCTTAATAGAGCCCAATCAGGGAAAATTCGACGTTCACGATGGTCGTTTGGCTTTAGCCTTTAAGTTTGTATTGACTCCGAGAATGCGGACGTATGGCCAAATATTTTCGCAAATTACGCCACAGGACGTTAAAGAGTTGTCCACCTCTTCAGAACGACGCGGAATTGATTGATTGCGGTCTTGATTTACCGACTTTCATTCCATCTCAAATAACACTAATATGGCACCACCAAGAAATGAATATGGTATTGGGTCTTAGCGGTTTGCTAAGAGATGACGTAACTTGTATTATTCCATTGGAACATGCGTTGGAAAGCTACTGTCATTGTACGTCATTTCAGTATATGTCATTCATTTGAAGCGTAAACAACAAAATTTTTTTTTTTCAATCAAACGTCATCGTATTTTGGTGGAAGTTTATGGTGAATATGCGCTAGCTGAGTGAACGTGCCAAAAGTAGTTTGCACGATTTAAAAGTGGTGATTTTGGCTTGGAAGACGATGAACGTCCTGGGCAGCCAAAAAATTTGAAGATGAAGAACTAGAAGCATTACTTTATGAAGATTGTTGCCAAACATAAGAAGAGCTCGCAGAATCTTTGGGTATCACTCAAGCGGCCATTTCAAAACGTTTAAAAGCAGCTGGATATATTCAAAAGCAAGGAAATTGGGTTCCACATGAACTCAAGCCGAGAGACGACGAAAGGCGGTTTTGCATGTCCGAAATGCTGCTGGAACGCCACAAAGGGAAGTCATTTTTGCATCGGATTGTTACTGGTGATGAAAAATGGATCCATTACGACAACCCCAAGCGAAAAACTTCAGATGTGAAATCCGGCCAACCAGCCAAATCAACAGCAAAGCCAAATATCCATGGCGCGAAGGTAATGCTCTGTATTTGGTGGGATCAGATGGGTGTGCTGTATTATGAGCTGCTAAAACCGGGTGAAACCATCAATCGACAACGCTACCGAACACAATTAATCCGTTTGAAGATAGCAGTAGCCGAAAAACGCTCGGAATATGCGACCAGACACGAGGCTATAATTTTCCATCATGACAACGCTCGGCCCCAAGTTGCTATTCCGGTTAAGAACTATTTGGAAAACAGTGTATGGGAAGTCTTAGCCCACCCGCCTTATAGCCCAGACCTTGCCCCTTCTGACTACCATTTGTTCCGATCGATGCAGAACGCCCTCACTGAAATACGGTTCACATCAGAGCAGACTTGAAATTAGGTCATGGGAAGATGAATTCCTAGATTTAAGTGACAAGATCAATTTTGGAGTTTTAAAGGCATGTCGAATGACATTATCATGGAAAGGTAAGTTATCAATCTGAAAAGCATTGGGTAATTTAGAAAAATTGTTCATTAAAAGTATTAGCTACGTCGATAGAACTAGAGATGACCGTATTTTTATTCTTAATTTTTGAATCAACATCTAATGAATTACGATACAAAATTTCATTCACGTGTATCCATTCCTTTTTTAAACTGCCTACATTGTCTGCGAGCCTACGAGTGTAGGAATCATCTCTGCATTTGGGTATATCTGTTTCCAATTCTTGGCAAAATTGAAAGTAATAGTTTCAAAGCCTTATATTGTTAGGGTGTTTGCTAACAGATGCACAAAGACGATTTTTCTTTTTTCTTTTATTTAAGAGTGACATTGATATCCACGGTTTAAGGCGCTTAAATTTACTTGATTTTCTTTAACAATTTCACTGCAATTTGAAATATGAGCCTGCAACTTGAGACCATTAAGGGTAATGATGTCTACTTCTTTTTAAAGAAATAAGGTCCTTGATGCCGCCATGATGCCGCACCAAACAGTCAATATTTGTGGATTAATTGATGCTTGGCCGAATACTTGTAGATTGCGTTCTTTAAAAATAATGGCAATTTGATTATTGTCTTAGCTACTGAGCCAAAAATGGGCCTCGTCCAAAAATAATTCGCCAAATTTGGCGCCGAATCGACATTTCTAGGTCTTCTTCGATACTGGTCGAAGAAGGCTCAAACTTTTGCACGTTGCGATGAATTGCCTGCAGAATGAAGCCATGATGACGACCGACCTCACGACGAAATTCACGTTTTAATAATTTTCGCACGTTCGGTAAGCGTAAAACAAAGCATGCTTTTTAGAGCTGGATGTCATTGATAACTTTGACAGCTGCTGAAACATAACATTTACTCCTGTGCGGAACGTCCTGGGGTTGAATTCCGCTAGCGTAAGTTTTTCTGCTGCGTAAACACCTAAAAAAATTCACATTCAATGCCAGTGTACACCGATTTTAATTCACGCTCCGTCGCAACGTGTTGAGAATTTGAGTATGCTGAATGTATATTATTTTGTTAGCTTAGGGAGCTGAATTTAGTTTTTATTCTCAGGATATTTAAAAAATTCTAATTAATCGTGGGAAAATAACCTCTGTGTACAATAACAATAAAAGAAGATATGTATATTATACGACAAAATCGGTAAACAAAATGATTTAATTGTTTTATTTAAAATGCAATTTTATTGTGAACAAATTGTTACAAATGAATCATTCAAAGTATTGCCCATCGTTAGCTACAACTTTATTCCAACTTTCTGGTAGAGCTGGGAATACTGTTACGGTAAAAGTGTTTATCTTTTGAGGCTATCCACGAATCAAGCCATTTTTTGATGTCTTCATATGAGCGGAACTACCGATCAGCCAGACCATTTGCTATCGAATGGAACAAATAATAATCGGACTACGCAATATCTGGGTAATATGGTGGGTGAGGTAGGACTTCCTATTTGACTGTTTCCAGATAGGTTTTAAGTGGCTTGGCAACGTGAAGCCGAGCGTTTTCTTTCTACAGAATCACTTTTTCGTGCTTCTGCTCGTATTTTGGCCATTTTTTTGCGCAGTAGTCGGCTCAATCGCATCAATTGAAGTCAACAGCGTTCTCCAGTGTTGGTTTCGTTGGGGTTTCAACAGTTTATAACAAATTACACCGACCTGATTCCACTAAATACACAGAATAGCCGTCGCAGCGTAAATATTTGGCCGAGCCGACGACGTAGAAGCATGACCGGGCAGTCACCATGACTTTTTTCTCTTTGAGTTGCTGTAATGAATCCATTTTTGATCACCCTTCACGATGCGATGAAGAAAACGCTTCCTTTTTTGCCGCGTTAGCAATAATTCACAGGCGAAAAAACGACACTTAACGTTCCTTGGCTTCAAATTATAAGAAACCCAAGTTCCTTGTTTTTAAATCATTCCCAATGATCCTCATAGAGCAATGCCTCCAATTGAATTCACCGTCTTTGAAGCGACGGAACCAATCACAGCATGTTGTTTCACTTACAGCACCATTTCCGTAAACTTTTTAGAGCTCTCAATGTGCTTCCGCCGCCGTTTTCTTTGAATGAAAGAAGAAAGTCAACACTACTCGCAAATGACAATTATTTGGCACAAAATCAGACCTTTTCACACAACCAAGAGTTACACTAATCACTGATGCGTCAAAAAATTTTGTTTACCATATATCTTAGCTTGGTTCATGAGGTTTTGGATATGTCAAAATCAACCAGCAGTTATTGCTAGAACCATATATTAACATTGAGATCTATTGAGAACTTAGTTGCGCAAAAGAAAATCTTTTCAGAAAATCTGCAGATATAGATGCAGATGCAGATATAGCAACTTGTTTTTATTTAGATTTTTGAGTTCTCTTGTTACTACATTAGTGCGAAAGTGTATTGGTTTAATTGAAAATACGACGCGCTTAAGTATGGCCGGACATATGACACAATCTGGAAGCGTTAATCTTGCTGGGAGGTATGAAGCAAATCGATTAGCCTTAATCAAAAAGCTTATAGCTTTTTGACATGACGCACAAGTTGTAATGTTTTCGAACGTCTTGCAAGATCAAAGAAACAGTTTTCTAACCCTGAGAACCTCCTAAAAACTTGGGTCGCATCCTATCTTTTCTTTGGATGTGAAAATCTTCATCCCATGACAGATAAAGGATGTCATTTCAATAGAGAATAGTGTTTGTGATAATATCAGGAAGTAAAACGGCCATGGTATTCTAAGAAATGTTTTTTCTAACCGTGTGGTTGGCATACGAGAAATCATCTGGTATGACACTGTATTCCAACGGGCGTTGAGAGTAGAGCACACCAAAAGCTTATCAGGAAGAGAAGTTAAAAACAAGTCAAATATGTTGACGGTATGATACATTATCCATTATGTGTGAGAATGGATACAAATGATGTTCTGTAAAAGGTTTAGACTTTTCTCTAAATAAAGCACATAAAATTCAACTTGATGAAAATATTAAATTCTTTCGATAGACTATTTCACGGCATTTATTTGAAAATAGCTTAAGGCATATGTCTACCACGGTTGGCTTGTACAAAGCGAAGTATAGAAATAAAATTTTTACTGCAAAACGTCAATAGTCGCTGGTTTATCGGCATAAACTAGTGACTTGACGTAATCCAACAAAAAGTAATCAAATGACCGTTCTGTAAAATCATGTTTCTAATAAAGTGATGTGTGCGTTTGTAGTGCAGGGTAGAGCTCCATTCTGTTGGAATCATAGTTCTTCTACATTTATGTCACCGAAATTTGGAGAAAAAAGTCGTTGATCATTGTATCGGTGTCTTGACAGGAACTTCTTCTCCGCTCTTGTTTTGATAAAATAAGGACCGCTGATGCCAACAGCGTAGCCGTTTAACTAGAAATGAGCCTCATCACTAAACAAATTTTACGGTAAAGAACTGGACCAACTTTCAGTTAAATTAAAAGCCATTCACTAAACACCCGACAAATAAACGGTCACGCGGCTTTGACCTTTGACCAAGTGGATCTTATAAGCCTTGAAACCAAGATACTATATTTACGCAGAATTTTCCAGATAATGAATGAATAAGGGAAGTTGAGATATTCGTCAACACAAGCATTCACAGACCTGATATTTTCTTTCGTACATACTATTGGGTATGTAATTTAATTCGCGCGGTTTTTTTTTTTTTTAATTTGAACGTTTATTTAAGAAAAACATGTACAATAGTATTATTCAAAGTATTGCCCATCTGAAGCTATGACTTCTTCCCATCTTTCTGGCAATTTGTGGATCCCATCCCAAAAAAACTGCGCCAGCTTGGCAGTCAAGAATGAATTGAGCCAATTTTTAATATTCTGCTCTGACGTGAACCGTATTTCAGTGAGGGTATTCTGTATCGACCGGAACAAATGGTAGTCAGAAGGGGAAAGAGTGGGGTAGAACTTCCCATCCACTGTTTTCCAAATAGTTCTTAACCGGAATAGCAACGTGAGGCCGAGCGTTGTCATGATGGAAAATTATAGCCTCGTGTCTGGTCGCATATTCCGAGCGTTTTTCGGCTACTGCTCTCTTCAAACGGATTAATTGTGTTCGGTAGCGTTGTCGATTGATGGTTTCACCCGGTTTTAGCAGCTCATAATACAGCACACCCATCTGATCCCACCAAATACAGAGCATTACCTTCGCGCCATGGATACTCGGCTTTGCCGTTGATTTGGCTGGTTGGCCGGGTTTCACATATGAAGTTTTTCGCTTGGGGTTGTCGTAATGGATCCATTTTTCATCATTAGTAACAATCCGATGCAAAAATGACTTCCCTTTGTGGCGTTCCAGCAGCATTTCGGACATGCAAAACCGCCTTTCGTCGTCTCTCGGCTTGAGTTCATGTGGAACCCAATTTCCTTGCTTTTGAATATATCCAGCTGCTTTTAAACGTTTTGAAATGGCTGCTTGAGTGACACCCAAAGATTTTGCAAGCTTTTCTTTAGTTTGGCAACAATCTTCAAAGAGTAATGCTTCCAGTTCTTCATCTTCAAACTTTTTTGGCTGCCCAGGACGTTCATCGTCTTCCAAGCCAAAATCACCACTTTTAAATCGTGCAAACCACTTTTGGCACGTTCGCTCAGCTAGCGCATGTTCACCATAAATTTCAACCAAAATACGATAACTTTCGGCAGCAGTTTTCTTCATGAAGAAGAACTCCCCGCAAAAACATTTTTTCAGACACAAAGTTCGACATATTTGAGTGAAAAATATTATTGTTGTTTACGCTTCAAATTCACATTAGCTATCCAACGCATGTTCCAATAGAATAATAACAATGAAATAATATAAGATACGCCATCTCTTAGCAAACCGCACGAATTAAATTATGGACCCATTATTTTCGTATCTATGTTGTTATACTTCTTGTTATAAGTTTCGCGGACAGAGCTTCGATTTTTCAAATATAATTCAATCGTTGTTTTGGTGTCAACCTTTCTATGGTTACATATCTACCTATCCTGATCGAATTCCAAAACTTTCCTCCATATAGCTCATCAAGAATTCCTTCTGCTCATCGCTGTGCTTTTTTGAACCTCTCTTTCTCAGCTCACGCTCAAAACAGTGAACTCATTTCTTCAACAATTTACATACCAGGTGTACCGGTATGAAGTGAGCGTCAATATACAAATGTCTCGATAGGGAACATTTATTGTGAACGGGCCTTAAATTTTTTTTTTTTTTGTTTGGTTGCTATGACACCTGTCAAACATATTTAGTGTACATCAAGTCATTGAGCAAACAACATCATATTTTTTCATCGTGTTAAAAACGTCGAATTTTGTATCAGAAAACTATGACTTGCGGAAAGCATTAATTTTTTGTTTTCATTTGAAGAAAAGTCCTGCAGAGTCGCATCGAATGCTTATCGAGGCATATGGTGATCATGCTCTATCAGAAGCAACATGTAAAAGATGGTTTCAACGGTTCAGAGATAACGATTTTGATGTGAGAAATGAAGAATGTGGAAGACCACCAAAAAAGTTTCAAGACGCCGAATTGCAAACAATATTGGATGAAGATGAAACTTTGAATCAGAGACAAATGGCAGAAATGTTAAATGTTGCCCAACAAACAATTTCTGACCGTTTAGAAGCTATGGGAAAGATCCAAAAGTCTGGAGAATGGGTGCCACATGAATTGAATGAAAGACAGATGGAACACCGAAAAAACACTTGTGAAATTTTGCTTCAGAACACGATAAAAAATCAGTTATCGAATTGTTACTGGCGATGAAAAATAGATTTATTTTCAGAATCCTTAACGGAAAAAATCATGGGTTAATCCGGGACGACAATCAACTTCAACTGCAGAACCAGATCGATTCGACAAGAAGACAATGCTGTGTGTCTGGTGAGACCAAAAGGTGTGGTGTACCACGAGCTCCTAAAACCTGGTAAAACCGTTAATCCAGATCGCTACCGAGAACAAATGATCAATTGCATTAATCGAAAAGCGAACAGAATGGCCCAGAAGACACGGAAAGTTAATTTTGCTCCATGACAATGCACCTGCACACAAAGCAAAACTGGTTCAGGATACAACCAAAGCACTTGGCTGGGAGCTGCTACCCCACCCGCCGTATTCACCAGACTTGGCTTCTTCCGATTACCATTTGTTTTCATCGATGAGACACGCATTAGCTGAGTAGCACTTCGAATCCTGCGAGGAAGTCGAAAATTGGGTGACTTTTTGGTTTGACTGAAAGATGTGTAGCTAGCACTGGCCAATTCTTTGAATAAAATGTTTTTTGCTTTCCCATTAAAAATGAGTCTTTTATTTTCACAAAAAAACGCTCATACCGGTACACCTGGTAATATCTGTCAAAAAAAAAAACTCACATTCATGCTTGCGGATTTCGGCCCTTGGAACTGAAAGGAACATCTACCAAGCGTTATTGCGTGCAAAACTAAGACGAATAGTACAGAAGCTGATCGTGAGTTGTAGTGACTGCTGAGAAGAATAAGTTAAATGACCAGGTTTTCATTCTTGTCTCTTCGCACTTTATGTAGTACGGATACTTTCGCTATATAGTAATTCAGAGTCTATATCAAAATGTTTTCAAAATTGCGAATGTGACATGACCAGATTTCAAAGTTCATTAACCCTAGACAAAATCATCAGAAGTTTAATTAGTTCATTTATTTGCGGCTAACTGAAGTCGCTACATTCACAAGTTGCATTTTCAGAGAGTGGTTTATGGAATGTCATGAAATAATAAGATGCACTCCAGTGTCGATTCTCACAGTTCCTTTTAAGCATTCTTCTTCCAATTTCCTCTTTCAGATAAAAAGAACGCAAGTGTTTGATAAAGGGCTAACATGACCCATCATTCTTCGTAAATTCATGTTTTAGTCTATTGAAAGGGCGCTGCATAGAGGTGGTTGTAATTTTTCCCTTACTTATGCTTTGGGTAACAATGTAGAATGTTATTTTCTAGTTTTCTAGAACGAAAGCATCTCAAAGCGTGCTAAACTTTCAAAATTTCCATAGAAAAAAGATTTCTTCCAACATATGTACGTTATTTTGGTGGCATACCCATTGACCATTGATATAATCTACATACAAACTTAATTTTGCATACCGACTATCTGCGTATTACGTAGTACCTATTTCCTTCTATTTTCCTGGCGATTTTGGGAAACCATTTTGGTAACTATTTTGATTAATTCATGCAAACACAAAATTCATTCCGGATATCCGGAAGTTTATGTAACACAATTAAATACGTAAACACGTATGACCTTTTATATCTTCAAAGCTCCTACATGTCGTTTGCTTTGTACATATAAGCCATATCCTCCTACCACAGACTTCTTGTCGGCCCTTTTATTTCTGTGTCCTAAATGTAACACCACAAAAAGGAATCAGAGACAAAAATATCTTTCGAGTGAAAACAACAGAATACTCCAAGAACTACAAAGGACTCCCTTTAGCTCTCCTTTGTCTATCTAAGCACACAGGGCAGTGTCCTCTGCCTAGTAAATACTAATGTCATGAGGATCCTGTGAAAGTGAAAGCCAAAAAAAAAGAAAGACGCGTTTCTTTGGGCGATTTTAAAAATTCACCTCTCTTACGCATAAAACATGAGTACGTGCACACATACACTTGTAGTTCCCATCAAAACAACCTCCTCACCGCACCCAAATACATTTCATGATGTAATTCATTGAAGACGGATACTCTTGAGGAAGAAGAACAAATGGAACTTCCTTCACATTACGTAATGGAAAACTTTACTTATTTTCTTGCACTTATTCGGGCGTGTACGTGCACATAAGTTTTCCGCAAATGAATGTCTTGTGAGAGACAAAAAAAAAAAAAAAAAAAACGAATACAAATCCAAATCCAAATCGGAGATCGAGTCCTTTACTCTAACACTTGTAACTTTACTTGATTGTGATTGCCTTTTAGTTTTTACTTCTGCCAGTGACGTCTATCCCAACGACGACGGTCGGTCGGCTATAATTTGGATCTAAGAAGTTTCGGTCAGCAAACTTTTCATTTGATTTTATTTTACTTCCTCCTCTGAGTTTTCTTTCGTTGCTTTTCGCTTGGAAATCATTATTATCCTTTAACATGTGGAAAATAAAAAGTTCGAATTATTTGCAGGGGGAATTTTTTTCTGGCATTTAAGAAAAACTATTTCATGTGCTTTAGTGGCTAAATATTGGATTTATTTGGATTATTGAAGAGCAGTTAGATTTCGGTGAGCAAAGGATTTTGTAAACGACTATCAGATTGGCAAAGCGGTGATAGTATTTACGATCTCTTAGTCTAGTTATCGAAAGGATTAGACTCCAGCGTTGACATAATCTAAATAAGTAGCTCTGGTGCAAAATATTTACATAGAAATCAAAGGAGATAAACCAGATTATCTGCCGAAATTCGCAATATCTAAATAGAATGATAGATCTTTCGATAATCTTACTTAATCTTATAATCTTACCTCAAGTGGAACCGCGAAAACCCTTGCGCACAGATTGTTTTCGTATCACTAGAGCATGTGATGTTTCAATGCTTAGAAGAGCAGGCATTCTTATGGTATTGCCATGTTTTCCACAAAGTCTAGCGTCCAAGAAACAGAATAGACTGTGGCTGGATATGCAGGTTTAATAGAGTTATCACGGAGAGCCAAACTGTATTCGAATGTTTGTTTGCCTGAACTTACTAAGTTAGGTGGCGCTACAGTCTGAGGTGAACTTCGGTCTTAATCTCTCTAGCTTCAGTGCCGCACTTGGTTGAGGTCACTTTCTACTTCCGTGCCCCATTTAACATACATAGATGCAGTCATTCTTTTCTACGTCATTGAGGGGTGGCCGTGGTGTAGTGGTATATGCATAGACTCCTCAAGCAGAGGGTCGCGGGTTCGAATCCCATGCGAGACAATTCTCTGAAAAAGTCTTTTCATGTAATTTGTATGTAGTTATATGATTATCGCGTCGGCGTCAACTCTGACATGAAGGCATAACACTGATATTGGAGTGGTTTCTGGCTGGGCTATGTGTAACGAACTAACAACCAGCACGTACTGGTTGAGGATGTACTGGCTCCAGTTTGATAACCACCTTTGGAAAAATATCGAAAACTAACACCTGAGTTTCAAAAACTACTACAACCCGCCCGCGCCCTGAAGAAAAGCCAGTGAAAAGGAATTCATATTCCCTTGGTGCGCGCCTGGGATAACAAAAAAAAAAAATTTTTTTTTGGGGTTAGTTTCGAAGATTCTGCGGCATCCATTTGTTTTATCAGGCTCAGCCAACTCAAACGTTGGATCCATAGACGCCTGACTAGATCGATATCACTTAACACCCTGTACAGTTCGTGGTTGAACCTCCTTTCCCGTTCCCAATCTATGCAAACAAGACCCATATTCACACAAAGTATCTTTCTCTTGATACGGCCAAGTGTTTCTACATCCGACTTTGATATGGTCCAAGCCTCTACATCATAAACCGGACCGGAATGATAAGGGTATTGTATGAAGACAGTTTGGTCTTACGAGAGACAGCTCTGCTACTAGATTGCTTTTTGAGCTCAAAAAAACAGCCATTAGCAGAAGTAATTCTTAGACTGATTTAAGAAAGTCACATGACAGCGCGTCGCATCGTCTTAAAACTTTTTAACACTAAAAGTCTTAGTTAATTACGGACCTTGATTGATGTAGCAACAGTCATCCTGTATTTGGTTTGACAGCGTTGTCTAGCTTTTTTTTTTAAAGATGATTGTACACAACGGTTGTGAAGGAAAATTAAGGAAGACGATAAGAGCGATACCTATGTATATACATTGGTCTAATGACCTCGGCAGGGCATTCCATAAGCGAGTTGTACGGCTTAGGAACGAATCACGAAATTTCAGAGTACGTCCAAAATCGGGTTTAAGGATATACATATACTGATGAGCATTCATAGCGAGATATGTGTTACGGTTGAGCTTACTCTTATGCGGCCTTGAAATTGACAAATATGTTAGATGGTGGGTGTGGATCTATTTCTCTAGGCTTTTTCCAAAATCTCGTTTCTTGGAAATCGAGCAAACGACGCTGAAATTGCATGCTTCGGGTATTTTCTCTTAACCATATCTTACAGAGGAGTAAACGCATGTTTCCAACCAGTTCACCTCTATTTATGTGAAATACTATAGTGTGCGCCAGCAGCTTTATTCTATTTTCTCTTCAGTATTACTGCCTAAACTTCGTTTGGATCAGAGGGACAAAATATTCCAAGGTAAAAAGTTCATTCCGACTGAAAGCTCTATTTTGACAACCATCGTGGTAATAAAGTCTGCAGGAGAAGTCTTTTCATATTCTCAGCACCGAGACTCTTACTCTACTACTATTTGTTCATTGTTGTCTTTTCAGGCTTCTATTCTAGCTTTATAGCTTTATGGTCGTTGTATTCCCTGGTAAAATTTGCGAACGTCATTTCACTTATTTCTCTGAAAGAGTTACTTAAGGCATGCAATGGGATAAGCGATAAGCTCGGTCTCCAGTGCATCTTAAGCCGCTTGTTAAAAAGAAACTGGACCTATTAGCAACAATACAAAAACGAATATTAGAATGAACCTCTCCTGAAAGATAGAAAATACAACAATTGATCTTGCTACCAAAACGAAAGAAGTCTCCAGGTGAACCACCGCCCTCACTTCCAATACGCTTTTTTGGAGAGAGAGGAGCCTTTAAAAGCACCGGAGTAAAAGGGGTCATCGAAGAAGAAATATGGTCCTACTGCACGAAGGAGTGTTGTGAAGTTGTAGGATTGGGAAAACATTACAAAATTACTTTGACAATCTCAAAGCGATCGGTCTTATGGCCACAATTACACCGTGTACTGCGGAATTCTATGACAAGTTCTACTTGTAGAAATAAAGATAATGGGATCTCGGTTACATTGCTGCTTTTACAGAACGTCTCTAGGACTTAACGTAAGAACCTGTCATGAATTTTACGGGATACCCAAACATCCATGGGGGCCAGTATATGGACGCCTGACCAGCGCTCACCGTGTCCTAGTTGTTACTTCACAACGGGTGGGAGACAATTTCTGCGACTTTAGATTAAAAATATCACCAGTAGGAGCGTCTCTTTCAAGACAGGCCCGGAACATAGTCCAGGAGACCGTATCTCCCATGGTACCGACTTTTAAGTCCTGGTGGGACCACCGGTAGTCCTGCTACCAAACAAGACCTTGTGACCGGCCGCTGTAGCTGTAGTTTGTAGCTGGTCTAATGGTCGCAAACTTCTGTGGCGTCAATCAGGAAGCGTCTACGATAAGACCAGTATTCCTTGATCATTGATGGGCATAGCCTTGATAATTGGGTGGGGGTCCTGCCATTGTGACAGCAGCTTAACAAATTCTTCCACTAGAATTAGCGATAAATAAAGCAATTGAACGCATTAAAATTTGGGTGATATCCGCTAGAACTAGCCGATTATAAGGCAGAAGACGTCTCTACAATTAATTGCAAAACCCATGGCTTCGCCGATTCTTCTCCATGCATTTCAGAAGAGCCTGCTTTTGTTTTAACTGGAATGGTTTCCATCGACATCCTCCCATCAAGAAGATGGAAATTGAAGAAAAGAAAACGTCAGTTGCTATATACCTATAATAATTTAAAGCGACAACCTTAGAATGGACAATTTGAAAACCCGGGAATGCAACTATTACCCAGATTGTCTGGCCACTGAAGTTACTGTAAGTACGAATATTTCTAGATGCAACCTAGTCTTCAGTAGGCTACTCACTAAATTAGAAGACGCTGCACGTTTATAGAGACAATCTTGTTATCAATGGGCCGAGCAAACATCTACTGATATTCTCTGCATATTTAGCCGCCAAGGGGGCTTCTGAAATTTTCAGGCCCTTAGATATCTTAGATTCATGCTGGATAGCAAACTAAGGTGGAAAGAAAATGCTTCGAGCGAAGCAAGAATTAAGTTTCCTTCTACTCGTGCAAGAAAGATATTGCAATATATATTCGTACAGACAGTCGATCAGCAATAAGATCCTTTGCTTCGAGCGCCATAATTCCGTGAGTGGTTGGAGTTTTGACTACATCCCCTAATGTATGGGTAAACAGCACAATTTCACACAATGTTGGGTTTCAAAACCTCGGTTATCCGAGGATGAAATGGCTAGACTCCGATGCTTAGAAAGATTTGGTAGACAGTTGGACTATGTAAGACCAACAACTAAAACATGCTCTTTGAGACAGTCACTAGACTGTGAGATATCTAGACTAGATCTAGATTTTCAATTTCTTGTGTAGGTTGCTGTACAGCAACTGATATTGCAAGACCATCATGTAACTTATCATAAAATTAAGTCATGCTTGGATATTAGTTCCACTCGCATACATTTAATATTGCATGAACAACCCAGCATTTGGTTTTCAGTCAAAAAGATTCCTTCGCGTTGCATACCGCATAATTCAGCAATCGCTAAAAAATAGTGTTGTGTCGACTGGTCAGAAGAAGAAAAATTCAATTGCGCTGCTTTAAAAAACGCCTATAAGGTTGTGATAGGCCAATCATGAATCTATGCAAATGAACCCGTAACTAAACAGTAGTTTGTACTAGAAACACTTCGAAGAAAATGATCGCCTATTTCTTAGGACAAGTCGACACAGTGGCATTAGAGCAACATAGAATGGTCAATTCGTAATGATACAATCACCATTTGTTTGCCAGAAATCTTTGGAGAAATAAGGAAAAGCAACCGCCGAACACGAATCATTTTCCATCACGAAAATGCAAGCTCTTGCAAGTTGGCTCAAACGAGTGATTCAAAACATCGAATTGATGGGTCATCCGCCAAAAAATCTTGATTTGGCACCCAATGACTTCTTTTCATTCCCGCACATTAAAAATAAATTGCGAGGTCAACGGAGGTTCGGCTTTCCTTGTCGTCTCGAACCTTGGGGGCTAGGAATCGAAGATCTCGAGTTGAACCAACAAATGCAGTCGACGAATTTTGGCTTTTTGGAGTACATTCACATCTTGATACAGCTCATAGAGTCCAGAGAGTCCAGCACTTAGTGCCATACACCAGAACTGGCAGGATGAGGGTTTTAAACAACATACTTTTCGTTCTTTTGAACTTTTCGAAATTTTGAACCCAATTGTCTTGCCAGACCGAAGTAGCAACGGTTTCCTAGGGTAATTCTTCGTCGGATTTCCACTATGGTGTGGAGGTGAATTCCTCAACTACCTTGAAATTTTTGCTATGGACGTGTTTTGTCCTAGGCGGTGGACAGATGCTGGTTTGTTTGTTGATAGCATGTTATTTATAGAACTCGTCCGCTGCCGTCTGGAATAAGATAGCCGCTGCCACCAACGATCTTCCAAAGGGGTTGGTTACCAAATCTTCAGTCGAGGTAATAGGCACCCACCATTCACCGACGTGGAGGTGAAAGTAGCAGCTGCTAATGAGAGGCTGAGTGAGGACGCTTATGTACTCATGACATCGCATGACTACCCTTTAACTAACGTAATACTAACCATTCTAATTTACCTTAACCTAGAGAGAGATACGCATAATTCAATGCCAGTTATATTCGGTTCACATTTGTAGATTCATTTCCAAACGTAGTATGTAAAATCGTATAAACGTCCAATTTCTGGAGATTTTTTTTTTACTCAGATCAATGAACATTCTTTAATAAACAAATCTATAAAAATTTAAAACTATCTACAGATCGATATGTTTACGCAATGTTTCCATTCGAAATCTGTTTTCATTAGAATGTCGAAGTTCGTAAAATAAATGTTTAATTTGCCATCCAACTGCTGAAATATCCGTATGTGTATATCATTTTCAGTACTCCGCAGGCATCGTAATTAATCCAGCTTTTATGCTGACGTAAAAGATATTCCCAAGTGAAAATTCGCTCTGACAAACATTGTTGCTACTTGCAGATAGTCTATGCCACAATAATAAAAGCGCGCTTTTATTCGTCAACGAGCATCCCTATATTGTGTTACAGTAACACAAAATATTGGAAACATCCACAGTGTTCCTAATTAATGGTTTCGCTTGAAATGTGGGAGAACTGTTGCAACTAATCTGTCAAGTGGAATGAATTTTGTGTGGAATTTGATTCCAGTTGTCATTTGCGATGACAAGAAATTGATTAAAAGAAAACATACTTTAACAAATGTGGATGTAGATACATTTTCTGCGTCACATACGTCTACATAAGCCACATTTAAAAACGAAATTAATGACACGAGGAATTTGTCGTCTTTTTAAAAGTATCTACGACAAAGGACATTCCAATTGCTGAATCGTTTATGGGGTTGCTTATTTCTAGTGGCGACTGGCTTAGAAATGCGACTTAACGATCTGCTTACCACATTATGCTGCATATTAGAGTAGATACGAGTACATATCTAACGGATTTCATTCTCGTTTCAATATTGTCTTCTCTTTAATTTTTTATTTTTTAATGGAAAATCCCGTTATTAAAATCGTAACCATAAAATGCTCCTTTATTCGCTATCATAGGATTTATTGTGCAAAACTTCCAACTTACCCCCTGCTGCTAAAGTGGTCAAATTACCAAAGATTTGTTTCCATTTTTTATCTGGAAATCTTTATGAAATTGTCCCGAAAAAAGGTTGATTCGAAATAAAAGTCATTTAGGAGGAAGAGGGGGTTTCTTATAACTCATACATTTTCAAGTTGAAATCTACAATAGAACGCAAGCTCTCTTCTATAATATATACTCGCATAAAAGGATGAAGGAATGATTTCAAGTGTATCTGTTCGTAGGTGTAAGTACTTGTATGATATATCCAATTGCATGTGTCCCCATGTCCTAAACGCACATGTGGAATCAACATTTAATTATCCATTTGGGGATGATTACTTATTCATTACAAATAATGACAGGTCCCGGCTGAAAAGTTTTATTAGACCCACTTGGGTTATTACTGTGGAAAGGCAAAGAGGTGTCGTTGAATTGCAACAAGAGAATGGACATTTGGGGATGATATCAGATACGTGGCTAGTCAGGAATATGTGATGAGCTAATAATGTTTGGGGGATGTCAGCTGTGTGAACTTGAATAGCAAGCAATTAGTTTATAGAGTTTGGTTGGGATTTTGTTGTTTACGAGACCCAATAATCGGTTTTTCTAACTGTGCTGGAACTAAAAAATTCTCCTATCTGTGTATTCATATCTGTGTTCAATGATATATATTTCTATTTGAGCGCGCTAGTTTAGACGAGATTTTTGTCTACAGCATACCATAAGCAATCCAAGATTTTCCAGGCTTTGGTATCGTGGTCATGCGATTAGCGATTCTGCTGGTCAAGTTAATTTGTTGTTGAATTCCCTTCTGGGAAATCCGTCAACGTAAGGAGACAAATGCCATTCCAAACATTTCGTGGTTTTACTATCTTCCATGTCTAAACATTACATTAGATAGCTGGGAATATTAAAGTCTCATAAACTCTTTATGAACTTCCTGACGAGTCAAGGTTCTTAAGGTTATGGAGAGAACACAGGTGTGATATCGAAATAAGCGCCAACGATGTCCAAACAAGACGTTAAATGCTTAACTGAATGGAGGCGACCCAAAAGATTTATACTACAGATTGTACTGGCAATAGCTACAATCCATCAGTGATCTTTCCGATCGCAGCCAGGGCACGAATTCTGGAGGCCTATAGTTTTTAGCGGGGGAGTTGCCACATCTCTCGATTTCGATTTACTCTTGTGGCTCTTTGTACTGCACGTTCGGTAGATTGGGTTGGAAGCGTGGAGAACGTTGGATATCTTGGGAAAACAAAAAGATCAAACAGACTCTTAAAGAGGCGTAATATATAAGCTGCAGCTTAAGTGGAAAAGAAGACATGGGAAAAACTCACGGCGTAAAGAAGTGAGACATACCTTCGTAGAGGCGGTTGCTTTAATTCTTAAGAAACATGTCGGCGGAATTGAAACCCATAAAAATTAATCGAGCAATTGTAATATCTTTAAGAAAGCACGTGTGTGGAATAAATGCATTTGTGGTTTCGTATGTTCAAGGAGTTTCACACTACTATATGTCGAGCTAACGGAAAAACTAAAAACCTGGCTTTTTGTGGCGAACTTGTTCTCACTATCTGATCTTGGTCAATTTCACAGCCCAGATTTAGTCTCCGCAGACATAAACTACGAAACGAACGGAGAACACCATAAATTAGTCGTTGCGTCACTTTATTTTCCCTATGATTCGGTACTACCGGTACTACCAACAGAATAGACGAACTCTTTGAAGAACGTGATTCCAAGATGATAGGACTTATCATATGGTGTCATCACCCGGATTCACGAAAAATTCATTGAATATTGTAAAACGCCCACTTATTCTTTAAAAAAAAGATGGCCTGAAACCGCAGTCGATGAATTGAATGTCAAGAATAGAGGGACTCATCAGTTCATCTAGAGCAGTGTCAGCCGTGCTAGAGAAATCCCCTATGCTACCAAGCCATCTTTAGGAGTCTGGCAAAAGCATAGGTGAAGTATTTTAATGAAAAATTGTTCCGCTGAGCAAAGATATAATCGATTTCATCATAATCGTGTAGACCCTTTAAAAGTTAAGTCTGCCAGCGTCCTAAATGAAGGCTTTCATTGAAAGTTTGATCTCATATGACCATAACTCCAAATGGCATGACTTTCCACGATGCCGGCAGTGCAAAGCAATGCTTCCCGACATCTCTGAGAAAACAGCAGCTTCCGCGTACTATTACAAAAATACATACAAATTCATACATGATAAAAAATCCCGCGATGCTTTGTGCGATAATGACACCGCATAATGAGCGCTAACTCTATTAATATTCACATCAGGCTGCAGTTACTTGAAGCTGGTGCGGTAGGTGATGGAACTCTAGACACCTTAATATTGAAGCACTAACTCGTGTTTCTTGAAAAGACTCAGTAAATGAACTTGCAAGGAGTACATTGGCTTAGCTCTTTAAGTAAGTGATCTGTTATGACAGAAAAAAATATACAAATGACTCTCTCGGTGGCACGCCTCATATCTTACTTTTAAGGACTAAATAGCCATACCAATCATCTTCTTCCTTCTTGTAATGAGAGCAACCCCAGTTTTGAGTGAATTAACAGCGGATCAACAGATAGTACAGCAATTACCGATCACGATAAGACCAAACATTTGGCAAAACATTTTAGGCCAATGTACATCGGTAACTCTCTTTTCTTCTTCCCTAAATTTCTTTTGTCCGCGCTGTGTGCAAACATTTTAAGGGCATAATAATCCCTTAAGGCAACATTATTCCCATTTGCCTGAGCGTTGACGCCTCTAAAACCCAAAATGTGTGTCTCAGTGCGAGTGAAACTAAAACTTTTTGTAGTATAAATGGATATATGACATTAGTAGCAGATGACATAAAATCATCAAAGGAAGCAAAATTTGGTGACATAATCCCTCACAAGTACCAGCTTCGGCATATTGTGTTACTCTGCTCGCTTGTAGCTGGCTCTGAGCTGGTTCTTATCAGTTATAGTGGGAAATAAGTCTCAAGTATAAGGCAGCAATTTTTTACTTTTGACTCAAAGCAAATGCTATTAGATCTTCTGAGTGTTCCTAGTCTGTCGGCTTTACCCTTTTTTAGGATCTTACAGCTTACAGTCTTTTACCAACAGCATTTTTAGAAGGCTGCACATTGAAATTTGAATTAGCTTCTTATATTCTTTTTGTTTCGATCTGTATGATACCAGTTCAGAGGTTTCGTTGCGTAGCCACTGCAAATCCGCGTTCTGCGGATTTAAAAAGATTAAGTGAGAGCATCATTCAGGTTCTGACCGGGAAGAAAAAAATTTAGCTGCACTTGTGAAGGGGAACTTCAGCCAACTTGGATTATTGGATATCATTCTAACTAATTAAGACCTCTAAAGGTCTTCGTGAAGCGTACAATGGTAAAGCGTTTTGAAGAAACTGGTTCGGTATCGGATCAAACTACATATCAGCATGCTCGGTTAGTTACCTCAATTCGTCGCCAAAGTCGAAAATTGGGCCTCTCTTATGGCACGTTGCGGCCAATTTTAAAAGTTGATCTTCATTTGCACACCTATAAATTCCAAATTACACAATAATGGATGCCTTTGGACGAGCTTGACGATTTTTTAATTGGATGTTGGATCGCCAGGAGAATTTGTCATCGAATTTGATTTTTTCCTATGAAGCCCATTTTCGGATAGATGGGTATGTAAATAAACAAAATTGTCGCCTTTGGGGACCGGAAAATCCAGACGAGATTCAAGAAAAACCAATGCATCCCAAAAAAGTCACTGTATGGTGACTTCTTTTTCGAAGATGAGGCTGAAGGGACAGTTGCAGTGAATGGAGAACATTACCGCATTATGTTGACCGGCTATTTAATTGGCCTCCAAGGTCATGCGATTTGACACCTTTAGACTTCTTCCTGTGGGGTTATTTAAAGAGTAAGGTCTATGCCAATAACCTAGAGACATCTCAGGATTTCAAATATAACATCAAAATTAAAATTGCGGAAATTTTGACCTTCGGATGGTCGCTTGTAACAGAAGCCGTAGTAGTTACATGAACAATGTTGTATTTTGTTTATAATTGCCATAGACTAAACTTTATTAATCCGATAAATTCTATATTGACTTCACAATAAGTGTGTATTTAATTTAATAAAAAAATTCCACACTAGCTTCTGAGTCCTTAAAACTTAACCTTACCTTCAGTCAGTTTTTCGTAAAGTTTTCTAAGCTATCGTCTTCTAGAAACCTGGGCAAGAAACTTTTACATACGCGCCTCAAATGGATGAAAACATTTTGAAGTTTTCCGACTTCCTATGGATATAACGTCGAGATAGGTAATTTAGCATGTTATGATGACACGATTTTATATAGGAGTAACATACAATATATAGATAAATCTGGGAACCTCCAACATTCTCTTTCTTAAAAACTTATTATACATAAATATAGAGCTGATAGTTCCGTCTTTAGAAGCGGTTTTAACAACCGCTCTCTGATTTTTAATTTGGAATTTGAGCTTGTTAGAAATCGTACAGAGACATTGTGTTTGGATTAACAGCTTTGGACATTGTCCGGCGTCGTCTTTTTTTTCAGCCCAATATTCTTCGACATCCTAGAGTAGAGACTTTGAAAGTACATCTTCTGCCTTTGAACAATATGGTTTCCCTGTTGCTATTAGCTCTGTATAATCCATTTCTACCGAATTCTGAATTTTACTTCTGAAATTATACTGAGCTGGTTAGAACTCAGTTATCTGTGCTATCGTGCAAGGCTCTCCTTCCTGACATATCGAGGAAGTGCTTCTGAATGATTTCGGCAATAAAATCCGCAAATATCCTCTTAGGAAAGGTCGCAAAATCGAATAAAACATACAAACGGATACATTCTGGAAATATAATGCTTCCCTCCTGTCTGCGAGTTTATGACATAACCATGAGACAATGCCTCCTTATTTGAACCAATGTTAACCTCAGAAAGTACACCATATATAAATGGGAACCAATTCACTTAAACTTAGACCAATAACTTCCGTTCTACCAGATACAATATTTCACTTTCTTTTTATTTTCATTGAATCTATTAATTCATTATAAAACCTAAATGGGCTTTTTGGCATTTTTAACTATTTATTAACGTCATCTTCCGTAACTTCTTGGAATTTTCATAAATAAAATCGACGCGTCATCTGCTGACACAATAAGAAATTAAAAATTCTTCTTCTTCTTCAAAAAAAGACAAAAACAAAAACAAAAAACCCAAAAACCGAAAATGGAAAACATTTTTCTTCCTACCCCACTGTAACATATAATTCTTTGAGCTAAACAGGATTTCGTCATTCGCCATTAAAACATTATATCATCCTTTATTGCGCCGGCTTCTCCTTTTGTGTTGAGGACTAACCCTGAAAAGAGATATTCGGGAGGCAATATAAAATGAGGTTGCAACTCATGGGATTCATTGTGGATTCAAGTAAACGTAAGGAATTTTCACTTTGCTTATCTACATATTTTTTGAAGGTTTCAGTGTATTATAAAAAGTCATGAATTACAATGGTTAGGAGGAAACATTTCGAAGGAATAGGTCCCCAAAGTTCCTTATTTGGGATATGTTTTATGTGTTTTTAAGATTACCGCCGTTTGATGGATAACTTCGGCTTGGAATTGACTGGCTTAACACACACTTCTTGGCTCAGCATTGGCGTTACAGGTTTTTCTAAATTTCAAGAGTCATTCATCATTGGAGCGACGACACTCAAATAAGGTGAAGCAAACAATTTAATCTTTATTTTACTCATTTTGCATTTGATAACACACATGCCAAAGAGTACTGGTACAAGTGCATAGCCCTGATGTAGTCCATAATTTCGATTTTTAAATAGTTTTTGGATTTTTTACAGCCAGTTTTTGCCACTGAATTAGGTTCAATCATAAGAGTTCAGTGATGTTCAGTGGTGCTGCAACCATCAGGGGCTGTACTTCTGGTGAACGAAAGTATGTTTACAAGGTCAATTCCATCAAGAGAACTGACGAAAGTCACCAAAAGAGATAAATCAGATCTATGTATGTGATCTACCCTATACGTCAGTTGCTCGATAACGTAGGCTGTCATGCAAATACGTTACTACTGCTTTCACCAGGCTCCATAGACTGCTTTGTCTTGGCCGCTTTCTCTGATAAAATCTCCGTCTCTTAAATATTTATAACATGGGCTGCATGATCAACATTAAGTCTGGTTTTGAGCATATCACCTAACGTGATGATAACCAGTCAGAACTCAAGTTGTTGCGGAAATACGAAAACCACTTCCTCTGTTCTCGGGACTAGCGTCGACCAGAATCTGAGTCACGAAAAGGCTGATGTCGGATCTTTATTTATGCCTCCATATCCGGTCTGGAATACGCCGGTATAATAAGATTATATTGTGAACAATAGGTGCCGGCAGCTGAGTATATGCGTCTTTACCTTCTACCAAAATGTGCTTTACTGAACCTT
Organism: Volucella inanis; assembly: GCA_907269105.1. Taxonomy (NCBI): domain Eukaryota; kingdom Metazoa; phylum Arthropoda; class Insecta; order Diptera; family Syrphidae; genus Volucella; species Volucella inanis. The sequence goes on from OU026157.1 coordinate 23,825,541, forward strand.
TCCATCATCTCTGGGATTGTTCAGGATGCAAGGTTCTTTTTAAAGGCATTTTGAGCACGAAATTCACTTAGACATTTCTGTATTACAGGTCACAATGGGACGGCAAGAAATGAGACCTTGAAGACCTTTTCCGGACGTGGATCAACTGCCTGCGTCCTTAGTAACGATTTCCATTGCTGGTCTTTTACGAGCTCAGCTATAGGTGACATAATGATCCGAGTTGCGCGCTGACAAATGCTTTCAGACATCTGTAATGATTAACCATATTTTTTTCTTGTCCCTAAGAGAGAAAGCTGTAGACTGCTTACAGTCAGTTCACGTGCACCTTCTTCTACTAGTCCTAAGTGACATCAACTCCTTGCTATGAGAATGATGAGAAGTCAGCGGAGCAGCTCCTCTATAAATGACAGGCGTTCCTCAGGTACTAGAAACTGATATTAAGACATTTAATCACTAAAGTAATTAGCTATCAGAAAATATTGAAAAAATGTATTAAAAGGAAAGTGCAAGGAGTATATTGGCCTAGTTCCTTGCTTAAATGCTCCGCTATTACAGAATTAATAAATTTAATTTTTTTATTCATAGCCAGAGGCAATGAATGCTTATATTTATGTGCGGAGATAAGATCGATGAAAAAGATCTTTTCGAAGATTTTTATAGGTTAAATGATTGGATTCCGGGCCAGAAGCTACTCTGGTATTTTCCAATAATTGAGGTATAGATGACTTACCTAAAATTCTAGTACGATGACAAGCATAGACTGGTCTTTTTAGTAAATGGGCCATTTTCGACTGATGCCTTAGTATATGCTTTTGACCAAACCATCAAGTCTAGTTTTAAATAAATTGGCAGGCAGTTTATCAGATACGGTAGCCTAAGTGTTCCTTGGTCTCTTAGTTGACGCGCAGACGTCCTTTCGGATACGAAGATGAACTGGCTGAATATGGTTGGCTAAATCTTGGTTTTCTTCCTGATCTTTTTTCTTCTCTTCAATTCTTCTGATTCAATACTCTTTCCTCGTTGCTGTAAGTTTTTGTTGCCTCGTTTTCGTGTGCCTCTTAAAGTTGTCCCGGCTACTTCTTGAAGATCACAGAGCACTGCTTTCCGCGTTCATTTATGTTTGTCATTATCGAAATCATACCAGAAAGTTTCGTGCACAGACACTCATCACACACATGAGACACCCTAACAGCTCTAGGTTACAGATTATAGTTCAGCATCTGTCGAACTTTTTAGGGTCAGTAGACCAGTGCCAACAACCCCATAAGTAAATGTCAATGTCAAAGGGGGTAATTGTAAACGATTTTGCATTTTATTTTTTTTTTTTCGAAATTTATAGTGTTTCATCCAGCTTAACTATACGATATTGGAAATTGGTTTTGGTTGAACTAACATTTAAATTATTTCATCTTTTAGATAAAAATAATTGTAAGTGTGTAAGTTTATTAGTTTTTGTAAAAATTCGTGTTTACATTTACCCCCGCCTTTTTTTAGGAAAAAGAGAAAAATGGGGTAAATGAAAACAAGGAACTCAGCCTCATAAGGCTGTAGAATAAAAACATTTGGGGTAAAAGCAAACTAAATCAAAATGAAAACATCTGATGAAGAAAAGAAATCGAAAACGCAATGTTCACAATTACCCCAAAAAAAATTCAATAAGCAACAAAATTTAGAGTTAGTTGTTTTAAAAGATTTTATTTCAACGTTTTACCTGAAAACGAACTTAACAAAGATTTTGTTATTATGAAATTAAAAAGAAATTTCTTGTAAATTGAAGTCTAAGCATTACAATTCAAAAACTGGAACTTTTGCATTAAACTCTACAGTAATCTTTCCTTCGACAACAGTTTTTATTGGATATGGCAACATTGTTTTTGAGGAACCAATACTTATAGTCCCAACTACTTTAACCTCTTCTTCTTCCTCCAGGACCATGCAAATCTCACAAACGTTCTTATACGTGGTAGCAAGCCATTTTCCACCCTTAAAATTGACAACGACAAACTGGCCTGGCCTTAAGTTGCTAACTCCCTCAATGTCAAGACATTCTACACCGATTCAAGGCTTGGTATAGATACATCGTCTTCATCTGAAGATGAGCTCAAATTTGTCTTCCTGGTCCTTACTTTTTTTTATTTTGAGCTTTTTATTTTCTCCTGAAGCACAGGTTTTTCTTTCTTGAGCTTCAGCTTTGAGCCCGTTAGCTTGTTTTAAACGGGTTAGCACTTCATCTGTGGTTAGAACTTCTCTTTAAAAATAGCTTGCTCCTTTACGCTGAAAGCATTAAATTTGGTCGGATCAAATGGGAAAATCCCAGTGGATTTAAATCCTGATATAATGTTTGCAGACGTAAGATTATTTTCCCAAATCGGTTTCAGAAGTGCAGCAAATTGACTTTTAGGAAGGCGGCAATTTCCTTGTCCCATCATCTGTTTGTCACAATTGACAAGAGTTTTGTCCCACGCTGTTTTAACTGGACCAAAAACACATTTGCCGAGTGGTTGTAATTTATCGGTTAAATGACTTGGTAACCGAATTAGTTGATTATTATTTTTAAGAGCTTCTTCAACGATCCTAACACTGGTATAGCTAGAGTGACCATAGTAGAGAAGAACAGCCGTTTGGTCCGAATTGCATTTTTCAATGCGAACTTTTTAGACGTGTGGAATGAGACCATTTGTAATCCTATGATAAAATTGAGGCTCTTCCATCCAACCTTCCTTCGAAGCAGTATAAAGAATTCCTGGGAAGCAATCTATTGAAGTACATCGTGCCTGAACAGCGCTACCTTTGAAAACAACTAGTGGTGGTAGCTTATCTCCACTAGCTGATACATAAGCAAAGACGGTTGTTGATTCTCTGCCCGAACCACCAGAAACACGGCTTAAGGGTACACCTTTTTCTCCAATGGCTCTTAAGCGACTTGGATCACTGCCGAAACCACTTTCATCCGCGTTTAAAATAAAAGCTGCCTTGTCGGGGCTTAGCAAAGTAAAATTATGGCAGCTTTTCTTGGAGCGCTTTTTGCAACTGTTCTGGTTTTTTCAGTGAGAGGTTTGCATGTCTTGACATAAAACTACGGTACCAGTCATCTCCTGGCTTTCCACTATTGAAAGGGGTAGCCAAGTTCTTTGTTTTCACGTAGGTACCCAATAAATTAAGGAGATCCTCCTTATCGCAAGGGTAACCAGCCCGAGATCTTAAAATTGGGCACCTTGCGATGGTGTCTTCCACATTTGACGATAGTGCAGGCTTTCTTCCTCGTGATACAATGGCACTCATATTTTTCCTGCCACCAATTCGATTGAAAATAAGTGACTTTAGGACCCCGTATGTTTCTCCGGCTTGTCGGTATATCTTATTTTTGCTATTGACGTCTTCCACTGCATGTTAGATATCTGCTGATGTATAAGATGGAGGTGTCGTTTTTCGTTTATAAGCACGTGGCATCTTTTCGAATTAAAATTATATTAGATCACCGCTTAGTTCATTTAAAACGGATGCTTACAATTACCCCAAAGTGTTTACTTTTACCCCATTTAGGTGTTCACATTTACCCATGATGTAAAAAAAAAAAATGGGGTAATTGTAAACAGCCCATAACTTTTATAATTTATTACAAAGAATTGAAAAATACATCACATGCATTAACACTTATATTTAATATAAATAAAATTTGATCACTTATTTTATGTTTAAAAACAATTTTACTCAACACCAAAAAACTTGAAAACACAGAAAAATGAATAAATCACGCCAACAATCAAACTGCAACTAACCCATTTACAGATTGCGTCAAGGTTCATTTTTCAAATGATAATTCCTGATTTTTATTGCTCAGACGTATTGCTCAATGGGGCACACGACTTTGTCTCAAAGGTCTTATTCATTCAGTGCTAGATACTACTGCACTGGCACGCCTAAATCATTAACCGGTTTCCAACGTTGTTAGGGTGTTAGAAAGTCGAGATTTGTTTTGAGGAAGTCACTATTGCCTCGAGTGAAGTTAAAACTCAAAGAAATTTCAGATAGAGACAAATTGTCATAAACTTATTTGAGAGTGTATGATGTGCACTCAGTCCTTTTTGTCTACTTAAACGGAACTGTACTTCCTTTAGAAGTTCGATATTTGTTTTGAGGAACAAGAGAAAATTGAAATGATATTGATTTATGGAGAAAGTGGAAGGAACATCGTTGGTGTTGTTGCTCTTTACGCCCAACGTTTCCCAGACCAGATACGATCGTGCGCTTCCTTTTATCGGGTCATCCAACAATTCACTGGTGAAGGAAGTGTGCAACCAAAGAAAAGAAATCGGTCAGATAGGGTGTCTGTTGAGGACAATGAAATAGCAGTGGTAGCTGCCGTTGCACACGATCCTCACATTAGCACTCGCCAAATAAGTCGTGAATCAAGAATATCTCAAACGATTGCCTGTTAGATATAAGATCAGCATAAATACCATCCTTATCATGTTTCAATGCATCAAGAACTTTCTACTGAGGGTTTTCGCAACCGGGTTTCCCTTTATCAATGGGCACTTTAGCAAATTGAACGAGATCCCCTTTTCTTCGCCAAGGTGTTGTTCTCCGATGAGTCGACTTTCACCAATCATGGACATAATATGCATTACTGGGCTCCCGAAAACTCTTTTTGGTTGCGACAAGTTGAACGCCAGCACCCTTGGAATGTTAATGTTTTGGCAGGAATTATTGGGGATAAATTAATTGGTCCATATTTTATTGAAGGCAACTTCTTGCGGGATCATCTTCCAGTATTACTAGAAGAACTGACATTGGAGTTGCGACAAAAAATGTGCTTTCAACATGATGGTTGTCCAGCCCATTATTCCCAAGTAGCCCGGGGCGTATTAAACAATGCTTACCATTAATGATGGATCGGACGAGGGGGTCCGAGACAATGGCCTAGATCAATGCTAGATCACCTGATCTTACGTCACTTGATTTCTTCTTGTTGGCGCTACTTAAAAAAGTGAAGTTTACAGAAAAAAGCCAACAGCACGTGAGGATATGAAAAGACGAATAACTGAAGCTTGCCGGAAGATTACGCCAGAAATACTTCTCAGTTCTGTTAGTTCATTTAGAGCGCGGATAGACAAGTGTATTGAAGTGAATTGTCACATTTTCGAGCATTTGTTGAAATAGTCTCGGAAAATAAACGTCGAAATGGGAAGAATTCAATGATTCAACAGTGGGATGCAAGGTGACCCACTCTAATTAATCACGCCGAAGGAAACAAAATACTGCTAAGTCCACGTCGTTGTTTCTGGGTTATGCTAAACGCAGTATGTAATTAAAAACAAATGAAAAATGGTCTCAAGGTCAAACTTGTGCTCACCATCTTATGTCCCCTTCAGAACCTTGTGACTTCTGTCTGAAACATTTTTCGCGATATCGCGTATTTTTCGAGTAATTTGGATGTCTCAAGTTAAAAAACTCACCCTGTAGAAGACCTTAATCATACCAGTCATGATTTTAGAACCTGAAACGTGGAATGTATCGAAATCGAATGTAGGTAGTCCTCAGTCACTTCATGGCAGTTATTTTTAAGAAAATATTCGATCAGGCTGCCTCATCTGGAGAAAAAGTATCAATAGCTCCAAGAACTAAATACGTGAGTTTGTCGATCTGAGATTCCAACCTGTAAGGACAACAATTTATTTAAGGAAGTAGCTTGTTTGCTGAGGCCTGATTTTATCCAAAACTAAAGTTTCACTTGCTTAGTTAATAAAGAAGACGTTTACATAAAAATGTCTTCAAAAGTCCGATTTTAAAATCAAATCCCTTTGTAGCCCTCAAGTAGACCCCGACAATATTTGCAAATTGTAAATATCTCATACCAGCATTTGTATAAGAAATGCTCTTCCATTCTAAATCGAAATCTCGACCAGAAGCACCACTCGATAATCCTGTATCCATGACCCAGTCCTATTAATAGTAACACATATGGCATGTCCATTCACCCCTACACCTTTAGTACTAACGCATATATTCATATAAATACTCACCCAAGTAGCCATGTAACAATGTGTTATCCAACCAATTTACATACGGAATCAGGATGCTTCTGAATTATTTACAAACTTGTTCATTACGTACCACATACAAAGGTACATACGTTCTCAGGATTTCTTCTTCTCCTTGGTTAAATAAATGCAATTCGAGACTTGTCCTGCACAGCATAGCCTCCCCTGTTCGATTGACGTAGAGAGTAGGAGTCGAAAGCAACAAAAGTAGCAGGAAAAAATAGCTCACAATTAACAAGAAAGAATAAACATCATGGGTCCATCATGTCCTTCATTCAGCACTTTGGTCAGGTAAGGTCGGAAATGCCGTGTGTTGGCGTGTCCGAACACACACGACGACATGACTACCCCTGGCAATGAGGATTGATTTACTGTAGGTGAACTGTAATCACTGTCGACTAATGACAGGTGATTTGTCATTTATTTTTATTCTTCTCTCACATTTTGTTTTCATCCTTTCAAATGGATACGAGAATGTGTGTATATACAATCTTTTAAACTCACATTTGTAAATTCGATGCAAGTTCGAGGAAGGAAGGAAGCAGTGTTACCATAATGTCACTTTAATGGACACTTGAGTTGTTGTGAGCTATTAAATAATCAGCGAACTTTGATCGTTTTTTTTTTCTTTTTTTGGCATGTTTTTAGTCGTCGTTACGGGTAATAATCCACACTTTCTTTAAACTTTTCAAAAACCTATCTTAAATGCTGCAGATATTAACAATATATCTGGATAGATAGATTGACTAAAGTGAAACATTTTACGAAGGATTCTTATGTAGTTATGTGGGTTTCATGACCTAGGTTCTTAAACTTTGAGCACGTAGTGAGTGGCAACAATCGATTAAAACTCACGCCAATAATTCTAGATACCTGCACTTCATGGCTTAACAAAGAAATGTCATAGATAAAGTTTTCCCACTGCAGTGATACCCTAATTTTCATCCGCAAATTCTTCGGGTTCAAAAAAACTAAAAGAAAGAAGTTCTTTATGTGACGTTTGAAACATCCTTTTGCAACACCAAGTTGGAGCGTTAAGTACAAGGATTTATAGTTTTACTGGGGACGACGGCCCCCATTTATTCGTCGTAATACAAGTTATGCAGTCTTAAACTAAACTAAAAATAAACTTAAACTTAAACTTAAAACTAAGGTCAGTTGGAGTAGTGAAGAAGATCGGATTTGAGGCAGGGAGCTGTGCAGTTAAAGTCAAAGACTGTAAGGTTAGAATTGATCTTTCGTAGCATACGGAAAATTGGTTCGTTCGAGTCATAGGAGGTGTGGTGGGTTGGTAGAAAGAAGAGACGAGGAATACGTAGATTACGCGGGTTAGTGTTTTGGAAAATAGAGCTGTGAAGGGACGCGCATTCAACGTGACCTGGAAGGACGAAAGTCGGCTACATCTCTGCGTTCCTCAAGGGAATTTAAGTTAACAAGGTTGAAACGGTTTTGATAGGAGAATAGAATATTAAGATCGTCTGAGGACATAACTCGAAGAGCAAAACGAAGGAAACCGCACTGTATGCTTTCCAAATGGAGATATGGTCACCAAAGTAGAAGAACAAAGGTAATGTAGTGGGACATGGTCTTGTATATGTTGGTGAATTTTTTGGACTATCATTTTACAGAACCTAATACAGACATGGCTTTAAGGACTATCTCATTAAAATAAAAACGAAAGTTGAGCTCCCTATCACACAAAATGCCAAGGTCGCGAAGAGATTGAACGGAGGAGATAGGTTGGGTGTGGAGAAAGTAGAGTTGGGGGGATATTGGTACTGCTTAAGTGAAAAAGTGATGGATTGGCATTAAGTTCCAAACAATTGTTGAGGCACCAGAACGAAACTTGACAATTTTTTTTTTTTTTTTTTTTTGAAATAAAAAGCAAACCATTTGAGATATTTAAAAACTTTATTATTGGCTTGAAGTGCAGGTAAAGCATTTATGAATGGAACTCGACTTCGTTCATATGGCCACCACGGGCACGTTTGCAGCGGTCGATTCGTTGGACCCAATTTTTAATGACTCGGCCATACATTTCCGCCGAAACGGACGCTATTTCGCGTTCAATGTTGGCTCTGAGCTCTTCAAAGGTCGTCGGCGTATTGGCATAAACCAATAACTTAACGTAGCCCCACAGAAAATAGTCAAGCGGCGTTAAGTCGCACGAACGAGGCGGCCAATCGACTGGCCCATGTCTTGAGATAACACGCTAACCATACTTACTCTTCAATAAATCGATTGTAGCGTGTGCTGTGTGTCTTGTGGCACCATCCTGTTGAAACCACATGTCGTCCAAGTCCATATCTTCCAATTCGGGCCAAAAATATTCGGTGATCATGGCGCTATAACGCTGACCATTCACAGTAACGTGACGATCTTTATCGTCACGAAAAAATATGGCCCAATAACGCCGCCGGCATGCAAACCGCACCAAACATTTATTTTTTGTGGATGACGTGGTGAATTATGAAGCACATGTGGATTTTCACTCGACTAATACCGCATATTTTGCTTATTGACGAACCCATTGAGCCAAAAATGAGCTTCCTCACTGAAGATGATTTTGCGCTGAAATTCATCATCTTGGCGCATCTTCTCCAGAACCCAATCGCTTCAAATGGTCCATCGGCTTCAATTCTTGAGTCAGCTTGATCTTGTTTGGATGTAAACCAAGATCCTTACACAAAATACGCCATAATGTGGCCTGAGCGATGCCCAAGTCTTGAGAACGCCGTGGAATTGACTGATTTGGATCGTTTGCTACGGACGTCTGAATGGCAGCGATATTTTCGACACTTCAACCAACCCGTTGTCTCACTGACATGGCAACATCACACAACGAAAATGTAGACTCAAATTTTTGCACTAAACTTGTTATTACCTGTCTACTAGGGCGAGAATTACTACCGAAAATTGGAGTTAACGCTCTTAAAGTTGTAGTCAACGACTTCGAATATTTGTAGAAAATTTTTATAATTTGCAGACGTTACTCGTTAGTGTACTTTACCGTGATGAAAATATTGAGTTTACTGAATAAATTGACAGTGACAGTTTGATGATAAGTGAAAGAGTGCATTCACAAATTAAATTCAAAGTTGTCAAGTCCCTACTGGAAAACCCTATAGTTATGGGGTGATGAAATGGTTTTAAAAAAGTTAGTATCGTCAGCGTTAAGGGAGACAGACGAGTGTTTGATGATAATATCGAGATCATTTATGGTTAATATAAAAAAAAGAGGACATAGGTGACAGCCTTGTGGAACTCCAGAGGAAGCCAACAATGGAGCTGAATGGGCTGACCTGGAACGAACACAATAAGAATGGTTTTCCAGATAAGAGGATATAAATTTTATAGTACGGGTTCAAAGCCAAAGGCAGACAATTTGAGGAGTATTAATCGATAAGAGATTTTATCAAAGGCCTTGCTAAAATTGGTTGCTGTAATGATGTAGTGACTTCATTACCAGCTGAGAGGGTGATTTAAATTGGACGCTAAGAGCTTCAAAACAAGTCGGCTTGTTAGGCTACGAATTGTTTCCCCAACCACCGTGTTCTCCAAATCTGGCCCCCAGCGACTTTTTCCTTCAGCACTAATGAAGAAGTAATCACTGAAACGGAGGCTTATTTTGAGGCTAAAGAGAAATCGTGCTATAAAAATGGTATCGAAAAATGATATGACCGCTATAATCGTTGTGTTGCAAACAATAATAATAAAATCGAATTTTACCAATAAAAGATATGTTTTACTATGCTAGCCTACGAACATTTCAGCCGACCGTTACGAATAGATGGGAGACCATCTGGGCCGGGTGTGAATTCGTTATTAAGTTGGTGTAACTTTTATTTGATAAAAGACGGGTCCAAGGTGTGAGAGAGAAGTGGGCTATTAGAGAAGTTCAGTAGGAAATTAAAAAAGGATGGATTTGGTATGCATTAGTGAAGGAATGTTTAAAAAAAGGCAGCAAATACATAAGGTGACAATAGTGAGTGGATCGGTTGATGATCCATAGGAGTTTCTTTTGTAGTTAACAAATTGGAAAAAGTTCTTAGGGTCGTTTATGAGGTTGACGTGCGCATTATTAGGGTAGTGCTTATAAAGGACATCGTAAAGTTCAGTAAAATTAAAAACAGTACCGAGATTGTCGGAAGCGGATCTGATACGAAGGAAAACAGCCCATAGCTTGCGATTATATCAGGGAAGATAAGTAGATGATGATTTAAGGCGGGAGAACGGAACTTAGAGAATTAAGTATTACTCTATAAAAAATGAATAGGGTATCATTTATAGTTAAGTGAAAGTCCACTATATGAAAGTCGTATGATGAGAAGGTTGTGTGAAAAGTGGATCAGAAAGAAGAGTTATGAAAAAACGAGCGAAGACTAATTGCCTGTTTATGAAGTTGGATATTCCGCTGACTTGGCATAGACTTGAGTCTGTTAAGCGATCTTAAATGACTGATCATATGATGGAGTTCACTGTAGCTGAGGAAGATTACAATAAGGATTTCGTCAATGGAGTTCGACAGGTCAATTGGTTTTTTCAAACAGCTAAGCGTCCCAAGTTCACTTATCACGAATTATACGATCCATGGATCCTGAATTAGGATGATGTCTCCTGCCTCCTTGGATAAACGCAGATTAAGTGCGCCCGAAGCCTTTTTGGAGTAATGAAAGGAGGAACCATTGCTTCATTGTCTTAATCAAACAAAAAGGCCTCCACAATGGTGCTATTTGAGACTCCCTATACTGAAAATGTGTCCAAAAGCTCATCTTCAACCTTCACATGTGACCTCGGGAGCAGTGGAGTCGTCACTGTCCATTTGAGAAAAGGAGATCGACACTCAAGATCTGGGGCTGTATTAACTGTTTCAGAATACAGAGTAGGAGGTTGCTTATCATAACACGCATTTATAAGGGCCATTTCCAGTTTGGCGACTTATCACTCATGAGTCAGTAGTTTCAAGTTATTCAGCCTAATAATCTTCAGAACCTGTTCTGGGGAAGACGGTTGAGCTGGGATCCAAGTGCGGGTCTCTAGGTCTGCTAGAGACAACCTGGAGCTTTGCATTCGGCCAGACTTCACCCACGGTTATTGTACAAATTTCAGTACATCATTGGTCGGCACAAGCGGTAAGCTTGACGTAGACTTGGTACATGAAACTATTTGAAAGCTTCAGCTTTGCCAATTGCCACCGTTCAGGTGTAATTGATCCATCAGTGTTGGTTTTATCATTCATCGCGATTGTTATTGTGTCTTTTAGGATTTTGCTAAAAGGCCTCAGAGATGTGACGTTGGAAGGCCCTGGGGGGTTCTGAAGCTCTTCATTTTGGGTCATTTGGGAATTAGCACGGTTTCCTCTAACGATCTCTTGCATTTGGAGGAAAGTTTCAATGTTTTGTAAACAGTGGGTAATCTCCACTCTCCCTATATGATTAACACTGGGCCATTTCTTTTTAGCCAGGGAGAAACAGTGACTTCTGAAGAGTACTGCCGAATGACCGTTCCTGTTCTCAAGACTTCAGCTATTTCCCAGGTATAATAATGTAATGCAATTTCGGTAAAATTTTGTCACTTCACTCAGGACACTAACAGTTTCTCTGGGGTATTTGCGAATGTAAGAGTTCAGCTCCAAGAAAAGCCGTAAAGAAACGTTCGACAGATGAAAATAAAAATTAAAGTACTCATTTCACTAATCTTTTTATTCAATTTTAAAGTCAAAAATTTTCTGCCCTTTCCTTCTTTCCTTTTCTTCAGAAAAAGCAAAGTTCATATATGCTTGTAACACTAGTTTTTCATCCAATTTTGAATACCTTTTCAACAGCAACCCTGGTGAGCTGGCTAGTGGTTCATGTTCCTATACTCTAGACACCCCTAGTTGGACATCTATTTATGGGTCTAGAGTGGAAAAACAAATCATGCATAAACGCATGGTGAGGGTTTCCATACGACATACTCGTATTGTGTATACTACAATAGATACTTGTACCTAAACTGCAATCAATATTATCGATTACTACATACTGTACTGTGACAAAAGGAATAGAAGCAACAAAACCAATGTCCAGCCTTCGACTCATTGAGTTTACTTCCAATTCTTCACATGTGTCCTTAGTTGGTTTTAACCTACTGACACATCTAACTGGGGCTGTAATAACATTAACAACACTTTAACCCAAGTAGTGTGTTAAATGTTAAATTGTTTAAGTATCCATGTCTATGTACGGTGTCTTTGACATGGATGATCCTTAAATTTCACATCGCGTACGAGTAGTCATCCATATGAACATAAATGGTTGGGGTGCGATGGCAGATGAAGGACTTTCTCTCTGTGATATTTAAAAGCCATAACATGCAATCCAAACTCGCTTCGATGGTAATTCGCAAACCGACAATAAGTAGACCTACTATATGCGAATACCCGTCGAATGGGTACGAGTACTCGTATCTGTCAGATTCAGATTGCTTTGGGAAATGTGTACACACGACGCGCTTGAGCCTCTTTAAATATTGACAAAGGAAATATGAGAAGCAGGTGTATGTAAATGTGCGTACTACCATATGAGCTAGCATATCCTGTTCGATAACATTGTCGAAAATGCCACCCTAAGGTCAATGTTTTACAACATATCCTTTGATTCGTCAGCTTATATGCCGGCATAGCAGACTTTTAAGTGACATATTCTATGTATGCATAGTTGGCATGTGTCGGTTCGGTATTCTGAAGTTTTTCGAAAGCCATTTTATTAATTTATTTGAGCTTGTGACGTCAGTAGATATAGATAGGCTAAATTGATTGGGTTTAACTGAGTATTAAATGGGTCACTCATGGACTTTTTGTTCGTTTATTTCTTTGGATGTGGTATTTCGGAAGCACCCAAAAATTTTGTCAGCTAAGAGAAAGGAATTCGCCTCGTCATCTAGTATAATAATTTAAGCAGTTCCATGACTAAACTGATTAGGTTAGATATATTTGTATTGAATTTTATTGAGGGTTTCGGAATAGGTTCGGTGCGTGTTAGGTCGTAGTTAGGTAGATACTTTCTGATAATAAATTGACTATGAGAATGCCTGTTTGTTGTCGTAGAAATACAATAGGTTGTTTCGAGTCATTAAAATAGAATGAGTTATCAGGATTTCAACCATTTTCGACAGCAGAATGGGAGAGGATAGCTATGCTTAATACAATAAATAGATTATTATTCAAAAAATCAATAAATTTATCTTTAAACTGGGCTTAACATTAAAACACTCTTCTTCTGCGTCATGGTGACTTTCCATTTCCACAATTGTTTTTTCTTTTGTCTCTCCCTAGAGGGATGCACTAAAACTACTGGCAAATTAGCATAAGTCGCTTGTCATGATGCAGTTTGTATTTCTGAGTAAAATATTCATGGAATTCCTTCACAAAAAACTTTCTAGTCAATTACGTATATGAATGCTTAAATATAAATACATATTTGATTACTCAGAAATGAAAATTGTTTCAAAAACCCACGAGCTTCGGAATGAATCCCTTTCATGTGGCTGGAAAAATACTATACATATTCCCATGTGAGAATTGGCACTGACGAACTTTTTTTGCAGACATTCGTGTCCGAATTAAAAGCTGAAGCAATTTTTCACAAGGTCATCGCAATTTAACATGACAGTAAAATATGGATCGGCATGTTTTGCTTATTAATCTTCGGTATTGGTAATATTGGGGGGGTTTGCATAAAATCTTTTGGGGATATACGTATATATGATAATTGAGTGCAGAGTTCTGAAAGGATTGCTTTCACAAAACTATGATCTTTTATTTTTGAGTATTTATTATGTAATGCGTATGGAATAGTCAAATATGGAACCCATAATACTCTACTCCAATTTGGAAAATTCGTCAATTCTTGATCAGCCCAAGATAGAGTGTACACTGCCTGTAAAAACTGCAAATCAAATATTTTGTCTTAACAGGAGCTGCTCAATTCAGGCTTTTTAGTCCTCTTTCTGAGTTTTCTGCGCTATTTCAGCATGTCATTATAAGCGGCGACTTCAATGCTGACTTATTAAAAAATGACTTTTGTGCATTCCAAATCAAAGATATGGTATCTTCTGTTGGACTCCAAATCGTTAGTGACTGCAACCCTTCGCGATTTGCTGAGAGCTTAACTCCCAGCTTGCTTGACCTTATTATTGTTTCGGAGCCATCATTTGTATTACTTTTTGACCAACTTTCTCTGGACTATATTTCTGTCCATGATCTTCTTTTCTGCACCCTCTTTACCTCTGTGCTTTAGTTTCAAAGTTTTTAACGATATCGACATCCCAGCTTTACTAACCGCAACCCATTCAGCTTTTTGGTATGGCTGTAGACTAAGTGCTAATCCTAACGAGAAGCTGAATTACTTTCAATATCTTGTGAGTAAATTTTATGATGCATGTGTACCCACTAAATCTGTAATTGTTCGTAATAAAAACTGTCCTTGGCTTACGAGTGAAGTTGTTGCCCAAATTAAATTGCGGAACAAACTTTATAGCAAATGGTAGCACAACCTCTCCCATTCTAAATTAACCGCATATAAAAGAGCGCGTAACAAAACAACCTTAGTTATCCGGACTACCAAGCGAAACTATTTTGCTAGTAAGGTGAGTACAACACTTCCATCAAAACAATTCTGGACTAACTTGCGTCGAACTTGTGTTCCTAGTAGTGTAAACAGTGTTAAGTGTGACTTCAATGACTTCTTCCTAGGAAGTAACCCCGACACGCCTGACTTTCATCTTAATGAAATTTGTGGTCCACTTACTCATATGTCGGGTGATTTAAAAAAGGTTACGGAAGGTGAAGTTGTTAACTGTGTTATGGCCATTAAATCTAACTCGATTGGTGTGGATGGTGTATCCATTCGCTTTATTAAGCTTTCATTACCCGAAATTATAACCCACCTGACTCATATTCTTAACCACTGCATAATGACATCCACATTTCCAATGGAACATTGCAAAAGTTATACTGATTGACAAAAAATCGATTGCAATCTCCGTGAGTGACTTTAGGCCCATAAGTATTTTACCGTGTCTATCAAAGCTTTTTGAGAAACTTATATCGAAGCAGATAATAATTCATCTTTCTTCAAATAATCTCCTTAACTCTTTCCAATCTGGGTTCAGAAGTAATCATAGCTGTTCCTCGGCTATGATTAATGTCTAAGATGTGACTAATATCATCTTTGATATTGATGACTTTGGTAAGGGATGCGTAACATTTCTATGCTTACTCAATTTCTCAAAAGCCTTTGAGAAGGTAATTCATGACATTTAATGCTAGAAACTACATAACTTATTTGACCTATCTTTAGATAAGGTGGCAAGTCTTCAGCTTCGAAAATAATTACACAAGGTATACCGCATGGATCGATTCTCGGTCCTATCTTATCCTATCTACGACTTGCCATCAGTATTCCAGCATGCAAGGGTCCACTTAAACGCTGACGACGTTCAGCTTTCTCTGTCCTGTCCCATGAATTTGATCGCTGAACTTCCATCAAAATTAAATGAAGACTTCCATCAAAAATATATGATTGGTCGCTGACTAACGGGTTACTCCTTAAATCAAAAATTTTCCCGATATCAAATCGAAAATTTGACATTGAAGTCGTACCAGACTTATGGCTTTCTGACTCTAGAATTAAACGTGCAGAGTCAGCAACAAGTCTCGGTTTTGTCTTAAGTAGAAACTTATCCGAATTGTACCTTTAATAAGCTATTCTATTAGCTAGTGTGACCTTAACTCATTATCAGAGCGAAAACTTCAAGTAGCTTTCAAAAACTCAATGCGATATATACTTGGCTTTGTAAATATGACCATATTTCTGCACATGCAGCAAGCTTATTCAAATGTACCTTGAAACAATATCTCAGTGCACGAAACTGCCTTTACCTTGCGCGATCTCAAAGAACTGAAATCCTTATGCAACCTGTCTATAAGTACAATACTTAAATTCGTCACATCTGTTTTCTGTTCACGCTACAAGACTATGGAATTCCCTTCCCCAGGGGTATTAAAAATGCCATAAACTTTAAAAATGCAATCCTTTTATACTTTTCTCTTCAATCTTAACTTCTATAGCTTTCATTTCTTCAATTCCTTATGTATTCACGTTTTTCCCTCTATTTTGTATCTGATTTTTGTATTTTATTTTTTTTTCTTCTTTAATATTAAGTATTATTATTTTTTTTTTTTTTAACTTTTAAAAGCAATGAATATTATAGTTTCTGACATTTTTATTTGCTGAATTTTATGCTTAAATATGTTTCTGAGTACTATAATATAAGAAAATGTTCTTAATGTACACGCTGACTGACTCGAACTGCAACCAACTTCAGACTGCTATAATTTTCAAACCGTTCATGACAGTGAGCTTAAATTTTGACACATGACAAATCATTTTATTTTTTACAAGCTTTTTAAGCGATTGTGTGTTGAAAAATTTTTTCCTGCAATGGAATTCAAACGTGATAGTGTGATTGCTTTATATTTGGCTGGAAAACCACAAGTAGCTATCGTTAGAGCCCTCCAGCACCTCAACGCGAATAAATCGTTTGTGTCTCGAACCATAGCTCGTTACCGTGATACCGGTCATAAAAAAACAGCAGCATCGGCAGAAATGGTTCGGAAAGTGAAGGCTCGGATGCAACACATACTGAAAAATGAGCTTATGCTCAAGCCATTGAAGTTCCAAAAAGCACACGATCTTACATCGCAACAGAAAAAAGTTAGAGTCGAAAGAGCGAAGGAGTTGCTACGCTTGCACGAAAGTGTTGAGTTGCCGAATTTGGTTTTTTCCGATGAATCGCCATTTGTTATCGAGCAATATGTCAAAAAACAAAATGACCGAGTTTACTTGCCAGAGAGTTCCTTCGAAAATTTAAACCTTTGGACGGCCACCAGAAAGCAGGCAACACCGACGGTGATGGTTTGGGCCGCCATAACCGCCGATGGTCGCTCTCCGCTCGTATATTTGGACCGTGGCGTCAAAATTAATGCGATCGTATACCGTAAACTGTCTTAGAGACAGTATTGAAGCCTTGGGCAAGCAATAATTTCGGTCTGAGACCGTGGACATTTCAACAAGACTCGGCACCGTCTCACAAAACGCGCGTCAACCAAGATTGGTTAGAAAACAATGTTCCACACTTCATTTCTTCGACACAATGGATTGCAAATTATCCGTTGTTTTTCTCTGCATTTTAAAAAGTTGCAGTTCTAGTCAGTCACCATGTACACTATGAAATATTTGTAATTATTGATACAATAAAGCAACTAAATGGTGGAACAAGGAACGCCTGAAAGATAGCTGTAGTCTTCATGAACAAAGTGACTCTTTTCAAAATTAAGAGATACCGGTAGACCGTTCCAAATCCTTATATGGTCAAATCAGGTACATTCTAAACACTAGAAAAATTTTACCGTACCTTTGCTGAGATTCTTTGCCGCATGCTCAAGACTGACTTCTCTGACTTTCGTAAGCTAATCAGAACCAGTGCGCAACACCAGATCTTACCAACAGAGCATGTTGTGATGTGTGTCTGGCATCGGTTTTAATGACCAAAATATCATATCTTATAATATCAGACCCGGTTATTGGATTCAAGCTGAGGCAAAAATTACGGATCCAGGATTGTTTTTGCTATGCCTAAGGCATATTATAAAATTTTAAGGAGTTCCGGAAGATATATAAAATTTAATGCCCTCTTAAACTTGTAAACTTCCACAGCACCTTCCGCATCCTCTAATTTATTTTGCTGCCCATTGAGTACCAGGTTTCATAGAAGGGGTTAGAGTATATATCATGTGCTCCTCTTTGTGGTTTTTTTTTTTTTTTTTAACAGAAAATTATTTTTGCGTTTATGACTATACCAACTAGAGACGGAGTACCAAATGTCCAGTTCTTGAAGGGTGTTGATGATCAAAGGACGCCACCATTGTATACTTTTGGAGGGATAGTGATTTTTCAATTGGTCGTAAGATAGAGTATAGTCTCAACCAATTTACCTTTTTGGTAGGCATTGTGTATGACTACATTTGACCTGTGGTTTGAAGTTCCTCTCAGCGTTACTTCTCAGAAAGGATGGTAGACTGATGGAACTGAGGTCCCTTCCCAATAACTAGAACTTACGTTGAGCCTTCTTTAAAGAAATTGCTCATGCCCCTCATCCGTTGATCCTCGTGACATTGCGAAGGTTCATTCAACAATCATCACTGGATGTTGCGTGTAATATAAGTAGTCCATTAGCTAATTTGTAGTTGAGTAAACATTACATCTATTATATCTACTAGGTGTCATCCTCTTCTTGTCTGGCAAGAGCTCTATCGCATATCATAACGTTGCATTTCGTTATCCTTAGTGCGATATTTTGTATTAAGACTTCTTCTCTCTACTACTAAAGATAACACCTTTCGAGTTTAAAGTTTTGTATGTACGTCGATTTGTCTCCAGCTATTTTCACATATCCCTATTCTATGACTCTTCTGTTGTATACCGATAAAAATTTTTCAACCATTAGTGAATTTCGCTAGCACCAAGCTATAATCAAGCCGTGTTTTTCCATCTCACAATAAACTACGCTATTATCTATACCTACATTGGATACTCTTCTCTGGTATACAGCTGGAGATATTCGATCATTCATGCGCTTTCTAGATACAAGGTGTTGGTTTACTAAAGTATAATAAAGTGGCACTAGATAACTGTTTTGCACATTCCCAAGCCTTGCCATTTTATTTTGCTCAGTTGCAGTATGTCAATCTTTTCACGAGTCCAGTAAAGTTTGAACGGTTCGAAATCTTATCGGTATCCAAAGTTCGTTATAAAAGAATTTTTCCGTATAATTGTATTTTGTATGATGTATCTTGTCAGAAGCATTATTGTCCAGTTCGCGGTCAGTTCCATAAGTTAACCACTGTTCTCTTTCATGAAGAACCACTAGAAGCTGAAATTAAATCTTAATAATAGAGATATTCGGCTGCAGCGTCCCTTTTTCGCAGGATGCTCTACTGGTTCCATTTGTATTCGTTTGATACTGTGTTTAAAAAGTAAGGTGACTTTATATTTTTATAAAAAAAAATATCTATTGATTCATAAATATTAATGAAAGTAAACTCCCTCAGATATAATACACTTGTGCCAACGTTTTTCTAATCTTCGAAGCACTTCTCACAAGCACTTTTTGGTTTAACTAGCCTTGAGCTCTTCCAGTGATCTTGGTTTTATTTCCTCAATCGTTGCAAATCTTCGTCCAACAGAAAAAATCCGGAGCCAAATCTGTTAAATACGATGGGTGAGGTATGATTGTCGTGTTGTTTTTGGCCAAAAATTTCTCACAAGCAACAACGAATGCTTGAATAACAATGAATAATTGAAAGCACACCAAAATTTGTATAACCTTTCTCTCTGTTAAAACCAAACTATGTATGCTATGCAATTAGAACTGTGTATGTATTTATATCCAATTTACCTCAAGAAAATTATAGAAGAGTTGCTTCAATCTCAGAAGACAGTCTTCATTGCCATATATCATCAAAATTTGGCAAAGATGACGACGTATTTACAAGTAGCCTAAGCCTGATTCGAGCTTTTTGTACAAAGGCAATGCAAAGGCATCTTCTTCTAAGGTTAAATTAACTTCTAATGAGCACTTCTATTTCCATGGAAAATAACTTCGACAATGCAACTTTTGATGGTTTGATGGAATGCTTAAATGCAGTAAACGAATTAATAGTTTTTTGGATTAAGGCAATACTGGTGAAAAGAACCCTAATTGCGGCTGTTGATTGCAGCCAATATGTGATGGTGGGAATAAACAGGGTTTCCTGTCCCTCTGCTTAACTTCTTAACGCTTCCAATACTTCCGGCGTTTACGCTCATACCTGTGGAGATCATGTAGCTGAACTGTCTGTTGAATTATGCCTAATAATTGTATACCCCAAAGCGCCAGCCACCTAGACGTGATCGACGACTGGTGCATTAGAAACGGGCTTTCAGTCAATCCTCTCAAAACAGAGGTTCTTTTAACAAGATGTAACAGATTATAGCTCGACAAGTCAAGAAAGTGTTATTTGATGCATTGCAGAATAGTCTTCCTCACGCATTTTCTCAAGGTCCTTATCGCGAAAGAAGTCAGTGTGATGGGACTCTTAAAAAATACTAGACCTGGGAAGAGTTGAAAACCGATCGCAACTCTCTCGGGTCGGATAGTATAAAAACAAACAACGAACGAGAAAGACGTGCATGTCTCCGTAGAGCAGCGAACTATCATCAATATTTTGGCCAAGGAGGGAGTGAACGCAACTGAAATGTGGCTACAAAACCCGTTTTTTCCTCTCAAATAAATTTCAATACTTCTTTTTATATTTTTACTTAAATACTAGATAAAAATGGTTAAATTTAATTTGACAGCGACAGTTTCTGAATTTAGTTTACTGTCTCATACTAATACTGTTGTCTTTCGACCTTAAATCCATCCCATGGTTTAGCTTATATAACCAATATATTTACATGTATGTTCTGTAATTATTGGCAAAGATATTAGATATTTTTTCCAATTTCAACTTCTTAACTTAACTTAACTGCAATCTAGATGGCGAGATATGGTTTTCTTATGCTCCCAGTGGTCACCATCTCGATTGCGTTTTCAGGCGCCAGGCATTCGTCACCATAATGCAGGTGCATCGTTGAAATTTAAACGAGGCCGTCAAGCATCGAGCTACTCTCAGAGGCACTCCTACACGAAAACGAGCCCGGCCTCTCCACGAATATCCCACGAATATCGACTCTTTCTCCTTTCTTAAGCCACTACTGCCTCTCCGCAATTGCAATAATAGATGAGCCATTTTTCCCTTGCACCGCAATATAATCCCTACATTGCACTAACCGTGCCAAGGTACGTACTAATAACCCCTTAAGTGTTTTATAAAAAAAAAAAAAAACAGATTAAAGCACACTTTCCTAGTACATTACGTTGCGGTAATATGTCCCAAAGATCAGGTTATTATCGCTTTCCATTGTTCTTGCGACGTGACTTCGAATCACCTGAATTAGAAAATTGTTAACCCTATATAGTGTAGCTCCTTCGTAAAGGACTTTGTTGGGATAATATTTTATGTACTCAGACCCCGATGTACTGTGCAATCGAAGACAGGTTCTAACCGTAAGCGATGATTGGCTTGATTAGAGGTACAAAGCGTATGCCTTTTACCCTGAAATCAAGTTGACTGCTTTGAAGCAGTTATTTTTTCAAAGCCTTCTTGGCTTCAGCCCGATAAGCATCTACATATCTGTTTGTCAAAATATAAGTGCTTTTCAAGCCAGATACCAAAATACTTAACTGCGCTTCTCACAATAGTAGCCCATGCATGCCAGTTAATTCTGGTATCCCAAGAGCCCCTTCTCAATTGTGTTCTAAATAAGATCGTTTCCTACTTTTGGAAATTAATTTTCAATTTCCAATTATCGCAATGCTCCTTAATATTACATAAAGATTGTTGATGACTTCGATTTTTGGGGCTGATCTGTACGCCAATAAATGATATGCTGTTGAGGGTACCTGCATATCAGATCACTCATGTAAATGTTGAAGAGTATCGAAATAATGTCAAAAATATTATTCAAAATCACGTTGCCACATATGAGAACGAACTTCTTTTCCATAAGCATATTGTATATTATCTATAGCAGAGGTTTCAGACAAGCATCCGTACATTGGTTCTTGCATTTGTTTGTACGTGCCATGCCTCGCCTTAAAACCAGACTGATTGTCCGGGATGATATTGCTATCCACCGCCCATTTCAACAGAGCTCCATTGACTACTTTTTCGAATACCTTGCTAATGTTTGGAAGGAGTCTAATTGACAGAAGGGGTAGATATATCAATATCCCGTCTACTAACGACGGCTTTTTGTTCTTCCTGACACGAAGATGCACAGGATCTCATTTTTTCACACGAGCAGGTGAATGGTAGCTTGTCAACCGGCGACTATGACGCCAATTATACATGGATTTTATTGCATATCGTAGTTATGGTGTACTGTATTGTATAACGTGAGTATGCTCAGTTTCGAAATGCGTTTATCAGTTAATAAGAATCTGAAAATTAAAATAAAAGAACAAACTCTTCAACAATCTCCTTTTAGTTCGAAACATTTTGTCCAACGTTTCTTCAATTTGTTGATACTCTCCAAATTATATGATTTCTCGAGGCGTTTATTTCGTCAATGACATCTTCATTTGAAGAGACATTTCTTCGTGTTTGGCAACAAGAAATAGTAGCGGGGGCTAAATCTGAAGAATATGCTGGGTGAGGGAGCAATTTTTAGCATCTATTATGAAATTTAGCCACTGCATTTTGCAATTTTAGTTAGGTTTTCGTGTGGGCTTATTTTCTTATCAACTTGATAAGCTTGAAACAGTTATTCTCCTCCGGGTGTTTTCAGAAATTTGAATTCACACAATAACGATTGACTAGGATGTAGGAATTCAATTCTTAAAATTGATTCAGACAGCTTCTTAAAAATCAAATTTCTGTCCAGTTTAGGGCTTCTCTAAATAAAGCAAAGTGGATAACTTGCTTACAGAGATGTAGTTTCGATCACATGAAGTTGAATTGTATATTGGAATAGAGATTGCAATATGGTGCATGTAAATGGCGAGACTGCAACAAGAAAATTACAATAGTACTTCATAGTTTGTATCTAAGTCGTTTCAGATCACAGTGGTCCTAGGTAACTAGCCGTGGTTCGGTTTCATTACTAGCCAACGCATCCGGTCTGTATGTACAGACGTGGATATATGCAGACAGACGTGGATATATAAATTCTCGACTCATCAAAATTGACAAGCCAAAAATACAAACGATCAACTAACTAGGCATATTTTTTCGTCATAGGTGTGATAGGGATCTTTACGCTTAGGAATCCTGGCATTCTGGATCGAGTCAAAGTCGCCAACAAATTACTAGTCAGTTAGACGCAGTTGTACGCGCTTCTGTCGGCTCAATCTTTATACGATTGCTTATCGCTCTGCCACAGATCACAACTACTTCATTTAATTAGTGGCTCAGAAGACTTTCTATGTATTTACCTAACTTTGCATTTCTCGAAGAAACTACGAGATGGTGCCACGGGCAGACGTTGGATGGAAAGAAAGGTGACTTTTGGAATTTCGCGGGCAACGTACATTCGATTATCGATCTATTTTTTTTTGTGTATATTGGTACACTTGTCCCGAGCATATGTTCACAATTTTAAGTATATAGCATACTTAGTTTGTTTTTGACAGATAGGTTAGTCGTGATTTGGTATGTTCGGCGATTTTCAATTATTATAAAAATGGAACAAAGAATTTGCATCAAATTGTGTGAAAAAATTAAATCAAGTGCCCTAGAACACTTGAAATGTTGACAGTGGCATACAGCGAGTTTGCTCTACGTAAAAAAAATGTTTACAAGTGGTAAAATCTCTTCTAGAATGGTGGAGAAGATGCCAATAACAAACCTCGCTCGCACATCAACAAAAGATGATAACGTCAAAGCTGGGAGAATTTGCTGAGTCATGCATTTTTTTGGATGTTTTGGGCATGAGACTTGTTTCAGCGAAGTTTGTTCCGAAACTTCTTAACTTTGACTTGAAGAACCGTCGCATGAGCATCTCTCAGAAGCTCTTGAAGTCAATGATGATCCTGATTTGCTCGAAAGGCTCATAACTGGTGATGGATGATGGGTATATGGTAATGACGTCTAAACCAAAGCCAAATCGTCCCAATGGAAGCAGCCAGGGAAGCCAAGACCGAAAAAAGCACGCCAAGTTCGATCAAATGTCAAAGTTTTTATCACTGTTTTTTTTTCCGATTACCGTGGCGAAATGAATCAAGAGTTTTTACGTCAAGGTCGTACGGACAATAAGGAGTATTACCTTGAAATTATGTGCCCTTTGCGAGAACAAATACGAAAACAACGTCCGTTTTTATATATATAGAGTGATTCATCGTGAGGTTTGATTTATAATGTAAAATAAAACACATAAATTTGAAAGCGAATTTAAAATTTTTATTATCAATTTAAAGAACAATTCATGGCAACTACTTTCTAAAAATGAAATCAAGTAAATGTAAACTACGACTACGTCTGATGTGGTCCATTCAGAAGGTCCAATTTTGGGCGACTCGTCCGAGCATAGCGACTGGTATCTGGCGGATAACACGAGTAATGTCGTAGCTGGCTTATTCCTGAAGACTTAAGACTTTACATAGCCTCAGATTAAATAGTCCAAAGGTGTAATATCGCACGGTCTAGACGGCCAATTTACCGTAGCAAAACGTGAAATTAAGTGCTCACCAAAATGATTTCTCAACAAGTCCATTGTTTCACGCGTTGTATGACTCGCAGCGCCATCTTGTTGTTGGCGCGGTAGCGGTTACCATTGATGGTAACATCCTGATTTGCTTCATTTTTGATGAAATATGGACCAATGATTCCATCAGCCCTTAAACCACATCATATCGTTGTTTTTAATGGATGTAATGGTAGCTTTTGGTACTTTTCGGGTTGCTCATCAGCCCAAATATGGCAATTTTGTTTTTTTAACGTATCCATTGAGCCAGAAATGGGCTTCATCACTAAACAAAATTTCATGATAAAACACCGGATTTTCATTGAGTTTTTCCAGAGCCCATTCACTGCAAATATGACGCAAATTCAAGTCGCCTGAATTTTGTACGCTTCTAGGCAGAGATCCTCACGTAAAATACGCCAAGTTGTCGAATACGCCAAGCCAAACTAATGAGAACGAAGACGAATCGATTCGTCACGGTTTTCGCGTACGCTTTCAGCTACAGTTGCTATAGTCTCTTCACTACGTACTAGATGTGGTCTAGCCGGTCAAGTATCATCCACTAATGTAAATTGGGACTCAAATATGCGAATGGTATTGGCATAAGTGGTTTCAGTAGGTCGATTATGCGCACCGTAAGTTCCTCGAATCGCACGAAAAATATTTTTCACAGGACGTTGATTTTCGTAATACAGCTGAACAATTTGGAGACGCTGTTGTGGTGTGAGTTTTTCCATGATAACTTGCCAAACGATACTGAACAAAAATTACAAAGGAGTTTGATAGGAGTCACGCGTGATCTGTCAAAAAAAGTCTATTTAAAATTAAACCTCACGATGAATCACCCGTATTTAGTGAGACTAGGATCTTTCGAGAAATACTGATTTTACGAGGCCTAAAACTACTGTATTATGATTAGTCATTTTGTTAGCTATTTTGGCCTTGAAAATAATTTGACATTTTCGACAATAACGTATACGATATCTGTATAAAGTTGACATTCCCTACATAAAGTATGCATAATTGTTTTGGTCTTTAGTGTCGCCATCAAATACCTAGAAAGGTCTAATTTACTTGTTAGTTGACAAAGCTGAAAAATTAAAGCACTCAATCTACTTCAAATTAGCTACCGTTATTTAAATTTCCCTCATACAGTCCCATGTACGACGCACAAGTACTCGTATTCATGCAGTGCAAGTAAATTATGAATTTTAAACTTTTTCGTTTTACGACCTCATCAGTGCTCATAACGCGATAGCTTACAGCCTACGCAAGTGTAATTAGAATTAGTAAGCACAGCACACACGTCATACATATTAGTGCGAGTACCTTTGTATGTACACAGGTCTGTAGTAATATACGCGCGTGTTAAGATTATGCGATGTGGTTCAACTCTTAATTCGAAGAGCGTTTTACACAAGTGGATCGTAATATGACGTGAAGTTCATGGAAGGGTTTCTCCATGTCTAATACATCTGTGTCCTTACCATCTAACCTGTGATTCTTTTACTCTGTAATCAGAGAATCAAAACCAAAGCCAAACAAAAAAATGTAAATCCGTGTACGGTCGACTGATGGGACGTAAATTGAGCTTGTTTAGGTGGTGGGGGCTCTGCCGGACGTCCTCTATCATAATTTTCATTTCACTTCTCCTTTTTTTTCCACTTTTTATCTCTGACTTCGTGAGCTAAAGTAATTTACAACTAAAGAAGGACACTGGCAGGACGATTGTGTGTTAGTTGGTTGGTTCTCTGACAAGTATGCTGTGTTGGGCTTTTAAATGATTTAACTCGCAGCTTTATGTGTGCCTTGTATTCCCATTCGCATCTGTTAGACATGGAAGCTTTAGTGAGCATTGAAACGACGTCATTTTGCCGGGAGTCAGATACGAGTATTTTTCTTTTCTCCTTTTTCCTTATATTTTCAGATTTGTTTTCTCTCTTCTTTTTCAATTTTAATTACGAAAATGTACAAATGTTGTGAACATGTACGGCAATAAGTTTTTTTCGTCTGAAAGGCGAAATATTTATGATAATTTCGAGGAAACGTATACATGTATTCATATGTTCAAATGTGCCTATACAAAAACGAAAGCGCAGGAATACGGTAGAAAAATTCGCTTTACAGAGGACGACTGTTTGAAGAATTCTTAGAACGATTTTGGGAAAACAAGATAAAAATGGATACTTCTGCACAAAGTAGGAAAATTCTTTTAAACTCGCTTGAATCAGAGTTAATTCTTGAGTAAGTTACGATTAAGGACTTGAAGAAAAGGTTAAACTTCAGATTTAATCGGCAAATTAGTCAAAGTGACCTAAAAACGCTGTGGATAGCAGCAATCTTTGCACGCACTATAATAAAGATTTCACAGGAAACTGCTTTAACCAGAATCTTATACCACTGCTGCTCTGCAATCTGATATACTTGTTAGGGACGGACAAAACCAAGAAATATTTTGAAGTTGTAAATGACTTGAGACTCAAACACAAAACATTGTTGACAAACTCTGAGAAACAGAGACAGTCAAAAACCAGCTTATAACGCTTGATTTCTTCCCTGGGGCAGACCATTTCCGAAATAGAAATGTCAAATTAGGTCCGGTTAATTGAATTCAAACAGCCTGACAAGAGAAGCCTGCTCTCCATAAATTTACCCTCTAACCTACTACTTGATTATCACACTACCGAGCAGTTGTAAATTCATATCCAATATTCCTATGATTGATTTTATCATCACGAGCAATACAAATTAATACAAATTTTGGTAAAATCAAAACCAGTAAGGTCACTTGTCTATACAGAATGCGGATGAAAAATTTCCGCTTTTGTGGTAAGAAATGGTTGAACACAAGCCGATGCATTGTCGTCACACTTCTTTTACTTAATGCGTAAATGCAAAACGCATAGTCCTTCGAAAATTTGTCAAACTGCCAGCATATGCATTTTCTCCTTGCCTCCTTTGTCGTTACTGGGGGACTTAAGAATCAAAGATTCTTAAATTCCAAAACGCTACCAAGTGAGACTTCGATACATGTAATTAGATTTAGATAGCAACATCGTCAATCCATTCATTATCTTCTCAATTATGACCGGTGCTCAAACCAAAATGCTCCTTAGACCTTAAACCGAGAGTAACCACAACAGATCTTTCAAATCTTTTGCCCACTTTTCATACATTAAGTTAAAAAAAGTAGAGATAGTGATGGAAAAGTTTAGCCTGTCACGTTGAAATCCCTTCAAATAAGTCAGGCGGCGGATTTAAATTCCTCTTTATAAGTCTTGAGTTAGAAGATCAAGCAGAATAAACGGCCTAGAAATTAAACACGTTCTAATGACAGGCAGAAATACACCCTGACTAAATCGAACTGCCACCAACCTCAGACTGCTGTAATTTTCAAACCGTTCATGACAGTAAGCTCATGACACATGACAGATAATTTTATTATTTAGCCTTTTAACCGATTTATGTCTCAGTTGTGTTGAAAAATTTTTATCCGCGATTGAATTCAACCGTGATAGTGTAATTGCTTTATATTTGGCTGGAAAACCACAAGTAGCTATCGTTAGAGCCCTCCAGCACCTCAACGTGAATAAATCATTTGTGTCCCGAAGCATAGCTCGTTACCGTGATACTGGCAGCCTTGCAAAACGCCATGGAGGTGGTCATAAAAAACCAGTAACATCGGCAAAAATGGTTCGGAAAGTGAACGCTCGAATTGAGCGAAATTCGCGTCGAAGTGGAAGAAAAATGGCTTGTGAGCTCAACATATCGTTGGAAGGGATGTAACACACAGAAAAATGAGCTTGGGCTCAAGCCATTGAAGTTCCAAAAAGCACACGATCTTACACCGCAACAAAAAAAAGTTGGAGTCGAAAGAGCGAAGGAGTTGATACGCTTGCACGAAAGTGTTGAGTTGCCGAATTTGGTTTTTTCCGATGAATCGCCATTTGTTATCGAGCAATATGTCAACAAAAAAAATAACCGAGTTTACTTGCCAGAGAGATCCTTCGAAAATTTACACCTTCGGACGGCAACCAGAAAGCAGGCAGCACCGATGGTGATAGTTTGGGCCGCCATAACCACCGATAGTCGCTCTTAATGCGATCGTATACCGTAATACTGTCTTAGAGGCAGTATTGAAGCCTTGGTCGTTTGCCCTAACACTTCAACAAAACTCCGAACCGTCTCACAAAGCGCGCGTCAACCAAGATTGGTTACAAAATAATGTTGCCCATTTCATTTCTTCGACACAATGGATTGCAAATTCTCCGTATGCAAATTCGTTCGATTTTTCTATCTGGGGTATTTTGAAGGCTTATTACATAGAACTCGAATCAACTGAAACCCATCAAAATCTCAAGGCCACTCCATTTAGGTTGCGCTACAGTTCGCAGTGAACCTGAGGCTCAACTAACAAGCCTTTCAGTCAGCCTGATACTTAACTAACTTCCTCCAGTTGCACACTACCAGTCGGTTTACGTCCTCTTCTACTTACGTGCGCCTCCTAATTTGAGGTCTTCCCATACTGCGTTGCTCCTCTGAGATAAATTCGAAGACTCTGCGACCCGAAGCATTAGTTTCCATTCGCTCCATACGTCTTAGCTATCTCAGGCGACTGATGCGCCGTTTTCTGACTAAATCAATGCTGGTGTACAGCTCGAACAGTTCGTCATTGAATCTTCATCTCGAAAGCATATCCACGCAAATGGGACCGAGTGTTTTTCTCTCGAAACGACTGAGGATATCTTCATCGGCTTCATCGATAGGGTCCATGCTTTAGTGCCATAAAGTAGGACTGGGTTGATCAAGGTTTAATATAGAGTGATTCTTAGTTTTATTTACGCTGAAGTGTTGATGGCAGAAGCCAAGGTAGACAAAATCCCTTAGTACCTCGAAATTATAGCTATAGACTGCGACATTCTGTCCAATTCGTCGATTTTGGAAGCTTCCATTTCAATACTAGCAAACGCACCGGTAACAGCTCTCAGTTATGTTCTCCCAATTATGTCCATATCATCGGAGTACTCTAGTGGTTGCACAAAGTTTTGAAAGACTGTGCCTCAAGTGTTCACTTGTAAGTCACATACTAGCGAGTCACTTGGCTGAAACCTTTTTTGCCATAAAAGGCCTTGGTTAAGTGGTTACCGACCTTGACGAAGCGAGCGTTCTCAAGAGTCATTCTGCTCAGACGGAGCAGTTTGGCATGGATGCCAAAAATAGGCATGGCTCTATGTAACTCGTCTCCATTAATGGTCTTTTCTGGCCTGAAACCACTCTAGGGGTCAATGAGATTGCTGACGAAGGCTTTAGGATGTTCATACAATATGGCAGATAAGAGCTCGGAAACTTTGCCTATCATCGTCTAAGTTGAAAAGTTTATTTTGCCTGACAGTGGGAAGTCGATCTTCATCGTCGTTACATGGTCTGCAGAAGAAGTTATTAAATATTCTCAGCACCGACTGGGATTCTACAAATTTTCCTTTTGTTGGTAAACCTCGACTAGCAGCTCTTCATATTTTTGATAGCACGCTTGTCGTGCTTTTTTTCCTCGTCTGGAGAAACCGATGTTCCTCCAACTCTTTTGCTCGTAAAGCTTACGAGCTGCTCTCGTCATTCGGAGCAGCACTGTTTTGTACGCTTCTTTTTTAGCTCAATTTCGTGGTGGTGGTCGGGTGAAACTAAGCATATCCGGTATCGCGGCATCGCGGCATCTCTGACGGTAAGTTAGCAACGTTGCCACTGCTCTTCAGTACTTGAAGTTGACTGCAAAAGAGTCTATCCGAGTGGGTTCGTCATATCTATCTTTATCATCTATTCCTTTGGCATTGGCTAGTGTTGTGCTACTGAACGAGCATGAACTTGCCATTTTAGCCTGTATGAATATGGACTTACTTATACAGTAACCGGGGATCACCACTGGGGGGTAAAGCAATCACTACCCTGCCAACTTGATTATTGCGTTGCTGGCCCAATGCAAATTACAGGAAAGTCAGCAGTTTCCCGATCAGTCCCGCAGAAAACTGACTAGCAGACCAAAAGATTTTGAGATAATTTGAGTAATTCAAATTACTGTACGGGCCAGCGAAATCAGATAATCTTAAGGCATGTCTTTGATCTATGCAGGCAATAACTGCATTCACAAGATTTCAAATCAACGAAGAATGGCATTAGTTCGTAGCGGCGTCTATTTATTCCCTTATCAATCATTAGCAGAACTCATTGAGCATCGCGATGCCATAAATATAGGACTTATCGTCCTAGCAAGCGACATGGAGTAAAATTGGTAAATTGACTGCGAATTTTAGCGTCCTGTTACCAAGTTTAGGTGGAACTTCATATCTTTTTGTGGAAAACGTTAACTGTGATGACACCACGCCCAAATTTATCGGAGCGAATTCCATTCATCATCAATGCTTCTTTCATCAGGCTCCGAAGATTTTTCGCGGTTGTATTAGGAAATTTCCTAGCACGGTTTTGCTTTAAACATTATCTTGATATCATATCATATACGACACTCTAAGAATTATCCTCTGTTTAAAAAAGTAGATTTCTTCCTACAATTTGGCCGATATTTCAGCTATTTCTCTTCGTCAAAAGTTCCCCCCAAATGGTTTAAGCTTTTTGCCAAATTGGCATAGACTAAAGTTTTAATAGTTAGTAGCCTCAAGGAAAAGAGTCTAAAGCGGGCCGTTTCAGGCGACTCAACGACCACTGAACTTCGTCTCTTATTAGTCGAATGAGAGGCGAATGTCACGGTACTGCTGACACCACATATTCTCTCAGCCTTTCGTTTCCAATTTCCAAAAAAAAGAAGATATTGGTTAATATGGAACAGTCTTCATTGACACCGGCACAAAAACCACACCAAGCAGTCAATGCTTTCGTATGAAGTGACTGTTGCTCTAACTCTTGAAACCTTCTATTCGCTTCACCAAATGCTTCAATTTTGCTTATTAATTAGACATTTTGGTATTTGTCTCATCACTGAGTATCATTTTTTTGTGAAAATCCGGATCTTCCATCTTCAAAAGAGCCAAGTCAGAGAAATATCGCTTTAGATCTTGTGTCAGGACATCTCTTGTGTCTTACATTATACCACTCTTGGTATGACTCGAATCCGACCTAAAACCTCTTGCCGCATTTAGTTTTACAGCACCCAGTACTTATTGCAACTCTGCATGTCAACTACAAGTGCTTAAACCACAATCAATATGAAGCTTCCACTAGAGAATCTACCTCTTTCAAATCAGGCCCGGATCGACCGGGTTTTAAGTCCTGATAGCTATTCGAAAACTACTCCATAGAGACATTCAAAAGATGTTTACCTCTTAGAATTGCGTCTTCGCTTACCTTTATTCGCAATATGTGTGATTTTTAAAATAAATATTTGCCTATTCGCTTATAAGAACGATGATAACGGACATTACTTAGTCGTAACTTTCATAAACAGTTTGGATGATTTCTATACCTTTTCATTATTAATTGGCAGATAACCTAGAACACAACTATGCCAACTATCTGTCAAAAGATGGTGAATCCCTATTGGAAAAATAGGGTGCATCTAATGAAAAACATTACATTTCGACCGTCATTCCTTTTTAAGTAAACTTGCGTCTGTCTTTCAAACAAAGACTACTCGTAGTTACGCCTGCTAGCAATGGCATTTATTGTAGAGTGAAGTATTTGCATCTGTACCGGCAGCCATGCTGTATTTAAAGCCTTGCTTACCACCAGGTTATGTATTTCGAGTATGCTAGGATCCTCGAAATAGAGTCGGGAGAACTTCCACCGACGTATTGGGAAATCTACTCAAAATACCAATCGCAGTATACGAGTGTATCAGTCGCATAGACACTCTTTGTTTCCCAGGATGTTGATCGAAAGCAGTGGTAAAGGAACTTCTCAACTTCTCAGTGGAATATATTTTGTACAGTAAACTTTGGTTTGAGAACCCCGCAGTTCGACTACGGTCTACCTATTTTTGAGCATATTTTTTGTTTACATTCTCAGGCTGTTGTGAGTGTTTTACTCGAAAGAAAGCCTCTGTTGTCACTTGTGTCCTGGCGGTTTCCCAATTAAACTGAAAACCGGATGTAAAACTGCCTTCACAGAGAAACTCTTAGATGTAACATTTCGGGAATTGGACAAGGAGTCTGCCTTTATGTATAGGGGTTAGAAATAATATGAGTGTGGCTTCTCTCCTCTTATTCTAAAGGGACTTACTCAAGTTCTCCTTCCAATATGTCTTCCATAGTGGCTGCTTCATGTAATAATCAATCTTTCCAGGCAAACCACTTGTTACCTCAAATTAATCAAAGCTCATTTCATTCGTAGTTCATGTGTTTTTTTTTACTGCAGAGGCGCCTCTGCATCATACGATAATGAAATATTGAATCCTTAACAACAATTTAAATCAATTAGCCGTGTGATGTGCATATGCGAATGACAAAGTAATCCAAATACGATATGACGAACAAAGTCCTTCCACTCTTGGGTCTCTCAAGTAAATTGTCACCCCTCGCTGTGTAATTTTTCCATGTCTGCCCTCTTTCATGTTGTTTTGAAGAAGGAAAAAATAAAAACAACTTTTGCTTGGCACCCTCTACTCTACTCTTCTACGATGAGTTATTTTTACTTGTACATCGTCCTTTATGCGGTGGCTTCACGGTGGGTTCTGCCAAACAGTAACGATATTAAATTGGGTGGTGATAATATTAATGGAATAAGCTCTTTGTGGTTTCCATGTGCTTTTGTCGTAGTCATTTGCAAACACAATATGACAAAAATACAAATAAATACATATTTACATACATACATATCTGTATATGTCGAACGGAGAAATTTGTGTGACGTGTTATACGAGTATGATCGTCTTTAAAGTCTAAACAACTTTAAGTACACTCTTTTGGCGGGGGTAATGTGATGTGAACTGTCAAAGCCAGGGGTAAGCTTTGGAACATTATCCTACATTGTCCGATAAACGTTGAATATTCAAGAAAATTATATTTAGATATGAGGGAATTTTAGTAGGGTGATGCTCCAGCTTTAATGAAAACATATCTTAAGGATCAAGGTTTTTTGTGGTACTGCACATCCATGATAGCTGCCGAATTCTTGGGACAGCTTAACTTGTTCGGTTAATAAAGTTATAGATCAAGTATACAGAAGTGTTTCCTCTATGTGTAAATGGGATTTTCAAGCAGCCCGGACCGAATTTACAAGATGTTTACTCCTTGGTTTCTGAACTAAATGTTGACCAAAGTACCTAGCCATGTGTTAGGCTCTGAAGATTGTGATTTTATACGCATAATCATATGAAATGAACAGAGAACATATGTAGAAGAAGAAAGCTGAATGTACATTTTTTTTCTGTAATTTTTGGCATTTCAGCTATGAGTTCTTGATTTGCTGCCTGTAGTATATTGCTCTAGCGATACAGTAATATATTCCACAAAGCAGATCCTGATTTGCAGATTGCATCGACTCCGGACCTTTCTATACAGCTTGTTTCACAACAGCTCTATAGGGTTTGAAGCTGGTGATTTAAGATTTCTTTATTTCCCCTCTGTTTCAGGTAGTCTTGACAAGGTCTGTTTAGAGTCGTTGTCCTGCTTAAATACGAATCCCTCAACAATTAATTTTAGTCCATAGGTCACAGTGTTTCCTCCAATATTGTCCTGTATGCCTCCTTACAAAACATCCCCAGACCATAATAGAATCGTCTCCATGCTCTACGGTAGGAACCACAAAGTCAGTTATCATCTGTTTTGTGTCGAATCCCTCGTATTTGGATTCATCGCTCCATTAAGCTCTGTTGAAATCTTCTTCCGTCCAGTCTTTATGCTTTTTGACTCATTCTAAACTTTTCTACTTATTTTGTGGTCGCAGCAGGGGTTTTCGAACGGCAACTCGTCCAAATATTCCAGGATGTCTTAATCTTCGTATGATCGTTTCCAAGGTCAGCGGTTTATTCTGTGTTTGATTTATTTCCGTGCGTATTTCGGATGCTGTTTTTTATCCATTTCGTTTGCTTGTTGAGACTATTAGCCGGTTCTTGTATTTAATTGTACCACTAAGGCGTCTTGACTGTGATTTATCCTCAAGACTATACAATTTTTATTTGTGCTGATATATCAAATCTTGCCATTTAAGTTTCAAATATTAATTCATGTGAATGTTGACCATGACCACCCTTTAAGTGATCCATACAGAGAGTCCGATTTTGAATCACCTTTTCAAGTATTGGGTATATAACGTGAGGTTTTTTTTTTCAAAATTTGAACGTCTATTTTAGAAAAACATGTACAATAGTATTATTTAATGTATTGCCCATCTGAAGCTATGACTTTATCCCATCTTTCTGGCAATTTGTGGATAACATTTCAAAAGAACTGCGCCGGCTTTGCAGCCAAGAATGAATTGAGCCAATTTTTAATATTCTGCTCTGACGTGAACCGTATTTCAGTGAGGGCATTCTGTATCAACCGGAACAAATGGTAGTCAGAAGGGGAAAGAGTGGGGTAGAACTTCCCATCCACTGTTTTCCAAATAGTTCTTAACCGGAATAGCAACGTGAGGCCGAGCGTTGTCATGATGGAAAATTATAGCCTCGTGTCTGGTCGCATATTCCGAGCGTTTTTCGGCTACTGCTATCTTCAAACGGATTAATTGTGTTCGGTAGCGTTGTCGATTGATGGTTTCACCCAGTTTTAGCAGCTCATAATACAGCACACCCATCTGATCCCACCAAATACAGAGCATTACTTTCGCGCCATGCCGTTGATTTGGCTGGTTGGCCGGGTTTCGCATATGATTTTTTGCGTTATCGTAATGGATCCATTTTTCATCACCAGTAACAATCCGATGCAAAAATGACTTCCTTTTGTGGCGTTCCAGCAGCATTTTAGACATGCAAAACCGCCTTTCGACATCTCTCGGCTTGAGTTCATGTGGAACCCAATTTTCTTGCTTTTGAATATATCCAGCTGCTTCTAAACGTTTTTAAAATGGCTGCTTGAGTGACACCCAAAGATTCTGCGAGCTCTTCTTGTGTTTGGCAACAATCTTCATAGAGTAATGCTTCCAATTTTTCGTCTTCAAACTTTTTTGGCTGCCCAGGACGTTCATCGTCTTCCGACCAAAATCACCACTTTTAAATCCTGCGAACCACTTTTGGCACGTTCGCTCAGCTAGCGCATGTTCACCATAAACTTCGACCAAAATACGATGACTTTCGGCAGCAGTTTTCTTCATATTAAAGTAATGAAGAAGAACTCCCCGCAAAAACACTTTTTTAGGCACAAATTTTGACATATTTGAGTGAAAAAAAATTATTGTTGCTTACGCTTCAAATGAATGACATATACTGAAATGACGTACAATGACAGTACCTTTCTAACGCATGTTCCAATGGAGTAATAACAATGGAATAATACAAGTTACGCCATCTCTTAGCAAACCGAATTAAGTTATAGACCCAATATGTCCCAAAGATCAGGTTATTATCGCTTTCCATTGCTCTTGCGACGTGACTTCGAATCACCTGAATAAGAAAATTGCTCCTTCATAAATGACCTTGTTGGAATAAAGTTTTATGTACTCAGACCTCGTTGTACTGTGCAATCGAAGACAGGTTCTAACATTAAACCACACCGGACAACCGTAAGCGATGATTGGCTTGATCAGAGGTACGTAGCGTATGCCTTTTACCCTGAAATCAAGTTGATTGCTTTTAAGCTGTCTTTTTTTCAAAGCCTTCTTGGCCCCAGCCTGATAAGCATCTACATATCTGTTTGTCAAAATATAAGTACTTATCAAGCCAGATACCAAGATACTTAACTGCGCTTCTCACAATAGTAGCCCATGCTGTGCATGCCAGTTAATTCTGGTATCCCAAGAGCCCCTTCTCAATTGTGTTCTAAATAAGATCCTTTCTGACTTTTGGAAGGTATAGACCCAATATATCGGCTGATATCTCACAAAAAACACGTGTTATGTTATCTTTCAAAGCTGAAATTGACGCTGGTTTATCGGGCTCTATGCCGATTTGAGTGATTGAGTAAGTTGATGTTTCGCCATATAAAATACTCTAAAGGCCAATGCATCGGTCCAAAACCAGAAATTAATTGCTTACCGAACTCATTTCTCAATTGGTACATCGATTCGCGTGCTATGTGGCATTTAGAACCGTATTGCTATAACCACACATCGACCAGATTCAGCTAGTGCATTTTGGGCAGAAAAAAGTTCGAAATCATTGAATGATGGCGAGCGCCAAAGCGGATCTTCCTCCAGCTTTTCCAAGGAACATTCACCGAAAATTCGACGTTGTGTCAGATTGTTCGGTTTCAGATCTTGCACAAGCTGTATTTTTTATGGTTTTAGACTAAGATCCTTGCATAAAATCTTCCACGTAGTCCACTAACACAATCCCAATTGCTGCAAATGGTGATGAATGGACAAAACACGGTCTTTATTAACACTGGCAGATACTTTTCTCTGTACGCACTCTACCCATACAGATAGGTGGCTTGATGTCCAATGGCGCGAAATTGGTGCGAAATTTGGTCACTACGGCTTGAATTGGTTACTCAGTAAATCGGTTATGAAGACCGTAAAATGGTCGAAGTGAGCGAAAAACATTTTTCACAGTGCACGAATTGTAAAAATAAAATTTAATCATTTGTAAACGCTGTTCGGGTGTAAGACTTTCCATGGCGGAATGGCAATGCTAACTGAGTATGTTTGAGTTTGACACATGTCACGAATCACGCGTGAGCTGTCAAAAATAGAACACTGAAAAACCAGACAGCAAAAAAATTACCCTTTGCAAGGCAACTTCCCGTAGCGATTTGTATTTTTTTAAGAAGGCCGATGATTGCAGTTCGTTTCTTGATTGTTGTTGTCTACTCATGACGTAAATAATCTCAAATAAACTCATATGACTTCGAAATATTTTTTTTTTTTTTTTGAAATTCGACAATCCTCTTGATGTAAAAAGTCATAAACAAGAGCTGAATTAACAACCAAAAGTCGTAAAATTTAAAAAAGTATGAAAAACCTAAAAACATCTCAATCAACCACAAAAGCGGGTTTTTCACACATTTGTAAACAAAACACCCGTTGTTCAAAAACGTGGGTGTACGATCCGACTTTTATTATCTGAATGTGTTGTGTATTGTACAGGTAGAATATTTATGTAAAAAAAAATCTCGTGTAATTCATAAAATTCAATCTCCACTCATGAAGAAGTCAGTTGTCTAAAGTGGCCTCAAAATGTCGGGCTGCAGTGTATGTGTGTGCTTATTCTGACTACTAATTCTACCGATGTATGAGTCGTCTGGTTACCCTGCTATATTATATGATCAGGGTTACTGCTGGTTTTGTCCCAATCCAAGACATTTCTTCTTTTGTTCTGGAGAAGTGTTCATCAACACTTCACTCTTTTATTTTGAAAATCCATCCCTCCTTTCCAAGGTCATTAAAATTCGAAATATCCTAATATCCAGAGTAATAGGATGTCCTATCTTCATGTGAGAGCATGTTTCATCAAAAATTTACATCAAAATCTCTAACCAATCTGGGGCTAGCAGGAATATCAAGTGCAACAGTCTAAATAAGACGTTTGACAGAATTTGACATCTTTCTTCTCCAATAAATTAAAAACTACCTACCTTGTGCCGTTTCAAGTCTGATGTTCAAGGACTTATTTTTGTCTTCAAAATTTTCCTGGAGGTAACGAACTATATTGTGAAAAATCAGTCTAGAATACAAGGCCTTGCTGAACGCAGTCCGAGGGCTGAATTCACTGAATCTTGCTTGAGTCCCAGGTCACAATGGGATGAAGGGGAAATAATTTTGCGATGAACTTCTGGGCAAAGCCCAGAGAAAAGTATTTCAGAGCCTTTGGCTAGGACTTCCATTGACAGTGCATGAAATGGCTTTCCAGGTTACAAGCAGACCAAATTAATGCTTCATAAAGTCTCTAAGAGGTCAGCAACTTTCCTGTTGTCATTCAGTAACAAAAGGCTATCCTTTTGCTAACTGCCTGAGTATATTAGGTATAAGTAGCACAACAACTTTCGACGCTTGTTGTAAAACTGAATATGGGATTAGGGAAACTTCTTCTGTGACTACTTCTGCACCGTAGGCACTTCATCACTGAAACCCATCTTTTCTCGAAAGACCGAGGAATTTCAGTAATAGAAACACTCAAGGAAAACAGTAGATTACTTCATTGCCTCGAGTTCCCTGTTTTATAGGAAAAAAAAAATCTTAAATTAGGACATAAAATCTTGCAAATTGTTGAAAGATACTATCCGACTAATATTTTTGCGATTTTAACAACCTTAATGGAAGATATGCTCTTGAAAGTGTGAATGTCAGCATGTATCCCTGTAGACCTATTGAGTCATAAATATAAAAGCGCTGGTATATTTTTATCTGATCAAGTTACACACCTTTCCATTAGCTATCCACGTATTCGCATGCTTTTTTTTTTTTTTTGTATAATGAACGTTCAAGGGATTTGTGTACCCTTAAAGCGTTTGTACACAGCGTGGATGAAGGAAATTTAGGGAGGAAGAAAAGAAAGGTACCAATGGTGATTTGTAATATAATCCAGAAGCATGTTCCACCACTGCAAACTTCTTTAATGAATCAAGTTTAACAGATAATCAAGTTAGCTTATTCCTGAAACTTTTTCAAAAGGAAGAGACTTCCCTAAATAAATATAATTCTTATATTCTAAAAGCATTTTTACAAATTTTCTTTCTATTTTAGGTAAGCGATAATCGAATGCAAGGGCATTTTAATTTTGTCTAAGTGAGTACATATAATTTCATTTTTATTTATTTTTTTTTTTAAATAAATCAGAGAAGAGTACAAGTCGATCTACAAAGGAAGAGGATCAATATAAACATCTACAGCGTTGTTATTTTAGAGATAGAGCTGCCTTTGACATGCAATTCTTATAACTCAAAATTTAGCTCTCAACTCCGCGTGGTGGCCAATTATAAGTGCCAGCGTTGGGTAAAAGAAAGCAGCAACGCTTTTATCTTTTGTCGGAACCGATCAGCCCACAGGATGTGTAGGTATATCAAATGAATTTGCGTTACTGAATCAAGAATGACTATATCTTCAAGAACTTGTTTGTGGTTGAAGTCAGTAAAAATATGTCAGACAACTCAAGACGCTGCAGCAAGAGATGATGTTAGAACGTAGATGAAGCCACGAAAAAAACTGTGCCCGTAATCCTTGAACCTAAGCGTGGCTAATTTTGTGGTTAAAATAATTTCAAGCTATTTTAACTCGAAAATTGAAAACAGGATATCTTTGTTAGTGAGAATGGGTCATCAACGATGAGGGACTACTGTTTAGTTGCAAGGGATGTTATGGTGACTTTAAAAGATTCTAAAACTAAAACAGAACTAAAACTCTATCCAAAATTAATTCTAAATACATTCAAGTACATTCCAGCTTCAAAAAATCTCTTTGACAAGGCCTCACACCTAAAAATAAATGGCATAAGCATTTAATAGGGAATCATACCCTATTTAGAAGTTATCTGCTTGCGAAACAGGAATAAATACTTTTCGACAATAAAATTTCTGGAACACCGCTGTTTTTCAACTGTTGTTCGATTATATTCTAACATTCTTAAGTTTTATTTTTGTAGTCCTCTTAATTCTGTGAATAACAGTCCTTCGATGCATTTTTTCTCTTTTCCAAATAGACAATGACTGTTTGGATGGTGCCATGAACTTGGATGAGGTGCAAGCAACACCAGCAAAGCAAAAATGAAACTAATCTCGGCGTTAATATTTGAATCTTAAAAGTGTTTAACACATGATGCACTTACGTTGCGCGTAATAAAATTCTATCCTCTGATATCCAACCTAAGGCTTTCATATGGGAATTCTGCTCCCGATAGCTCGTCCAATCATTGAGTTAAATGAACTAGATCCTCGTACACCGACTACACAGTTAGAGCAAAGATTCGTAAAAGAATCGTTTGGCAACACATGATGCTAATTGAAGCGGACTTAAAGGTTTCTTTAGGAGTCTTAACTGGTCGATATGATTCGTTGATAACGACGTGGATAATGGTGCTGATATGATCACTGAAACTATTCTCTTTGGAATGAGATGCTTTATTTCTCATCGGTTGAAGAGTATCAAACCAAAATAAAAGGCGTGGTACGACTCCAGCTGTAAAGAGGGTATCAGAGTTAGAAAAACGTTTTTCCGGTCCTACAAAAACGAACCTACAGAGGCAAACCGGAAAAAATTCAAACGAGCCAGAAATGACTGCAACAGCTTATTTAAGCGTATGAAATTTCAATTTATGCAAAAACTGATCCAAAAAATACTACAATATCCCAAAATTAGTAAAGGCTTTTGGTTATTTGTAAAAGAAATCAGAAATTCTGCCTCATTACAGCTGCACACTTTGTGGCCAGTTCAACACTTCCAAATTGTGCTGTGTTTCCGCCTACACTTTAGTGCGCCGAATCTTCAATAGGACGAATCAACTTTCGCACTCAATTATGATGGATTATCTTCTGAGGAGGTGGTCTTTCACGCTGATAAAACCACAGCGTTAGCTTTTCCATAGATCCTAACCTTTAGACCTCTTTCTGAGCAGGTGGAAAATAACACTTGTCCAGCCCGTCCCTAAAACAGATGAATACCCTTCTCTCTCCCCCTGCAGACGCATTCCTTCTTTCCTACTTTCCAAGGTCATGGAAACGCTGATAAACCGTCAGCTCGTGAAATATCTCGGAACACGAAAACTTCTCAATGACCAGCAGTACGACTACAATTTTCGTAGCAACAGGTCTTCTGGTGACTTGATGGAATCTCTCACCGAAAAGTGGAACCCAAGCATACATCAATCTGGTGAGAGCAAGATAGTTGGAGTTGATATTTCTAAGGCATCTGACAGAGTTTGGCATCAGGCTCTTTTGTTGAAAATGCTTGCTTTTGGGATAAGTGACCCTCTTCTTCAATGGATTAGAAATTACCTTTTAATTTAAGTTGTCCTGTACGAGTATGGTTTCAAATCTGATATTCATAAAATAAATGCTGGTGTATCACAGGACTCTGTTCTATCTCCGATACACTTTTTTAATATTCGTTAATGACCTCTTGTCTACTACCTCTAATCTAACATATTCCTTTGCTGATAACAGTACTCTCTGCTTTTCATATTCGTTTCCGGACTCACGTTCCTGCTCTTCGGCCATAAAACGGGAACAGCCGATATGCTAAGCTCATTTAAGTTGGACATTAACAGCATAACCAATTGGGGAACTATCAATAAAGTGAAATGAAATCTTCCCATCTGATGTCGTTAAAGCGAAGTTTAAACACTCAGTCAATATCCATGAATGGCACTTGCATCGTCGAAACCGAAAAACTTTCCATTCTCGGTATGAGTGTCATTACTTTGAAATGACTACATATTCGATGTCGCCAAAAATACTGCGAAATTGCTAGGTTTCCTTAAACAATGTAAAAAATAATTAGACTCTCTGCTCTAGCCTCAATATAGTTTATAAGGCATTTATCCGCCTAAAATTGGAGTGAAATACCCACATCTAATCAGGTGCCTGTAAAGACTTCTTTGTACTTGATAGATAAGATTCAAGACCGTGCGATGGAACTCATAGATGACGCCAATATTGCAAACAATTAACACCAATGTAACGTGTCTTGCCTAACATTTTTCTATCGCTATTTTCACTACCAGCTCTCCACCGAAATTGCTTGTTACAATCCTTCAACCGTAACCCTCTTTTCGCTATGGATGCTTATCAGTATCCCCTTCCTCTCGTTTTCTGATCCGCACAACTCGCTTATGAAATGCCATGCCGAGCTCTTTATTTCTCAGCCGTTGTAATCGCCAAACATTTAACACCAACGTACATCGGTACTTTTCTTTTCTTTTGCAAGCGTTGTGTTCAAACTTTTTAAGGGCGCTAATAACCCCTTGAGCCCGTGCTAATTAAAAAAAATTTAGAATTGGTAGGGACGAAGTGGAAACAGGGACTATCACACGCTTACGATGCGACTGTTCTAACCTCCAAATCTGCCGTGACAAACACCTAACGTATAGACTTTTCGGAGAACTTGAGAAAAATTGATATATCTTATTAGATTTGTTAAAAGCTCTGGTTGGTTTCCGTAGTACGGAAATTAGTTTGCTTTCTAAATAGCATGGATTGTCAACAATAGTATCATTTAAATCCGAGGGTTTTTCGTAACCTTAAACTACTGGGGAGTTGACCCTAATTACCACATTGTATTTGCTTTCGGGTGTGTAGAATCATTTGCAACCGGATCCCATCCATTATATATACTGGACAAGTATGACTTAATGGAGCATTAGCAAGATATTGCGAGTCGTAGCCCTATTTGCTGGGAATCCATGTATGAGAATAATATCTTTATATTAATCGATAACATTTTTACAGTACGATAATAGGAAATATACACCATGAAATTAAAGCCCCAACCTCGTGGAGTAGTCTCAAATATTACCTGTACGACTTTAGCCCATTTATCCGATCTCACAAATCCATGCTATTATTTTCATCTTCCCTCGAACTTTGACTCCATACAATCAATTCATCCAAAAATCAATTCCCGCAAATTAATTCAAGTTGAACAAGTTGAAATCCATCATTTTCGACAACTAAATACGACAGAAATCACACTTGATTCTTTCACAAAGATAAATGACTCACAGTTTATCTTTTGTAGAACTCCGCTCACTTCGCCTTGTATGATGCCATTCGAATAAATTGTAACAACCACCCTCACTCAACTCCAAGTCTTAGCTGAAAGCCACAAATTTTTGAAAGGCCATCAAATAGCCAGACGACATCATACAGTGTAGGCACTAAAATGGAAGACTAATGACATCAGCCACTTAATAGCCTTTACAAACAACACACAGAGGATAGACATCCTCGCCCCAGGATATCAACAAAAATATAATAAAACACTGTAATTGACCATGGCACTAACAATAACATGACAAACTGAAAGTCAATTTAAATACGAGTGCGTTCTTCATATGGATACGAGGATATCAGTTCCAGCCAGTATCCACCCACCGCGTAAATATAAATTATTGTTCCGTGACTACCTTCGATTCCCTGTAAATTATTAATTAAATATCGCACATCTAATGGGAGCATTAATTTACCAATTACGTTTATTGCTAATTGCGTGTACAGCCCTGAATACGCGTAGGAATACCCACAATACCTGTACGAATGTTCATAATCCTTTTCAAATGCACCTTCAATTAATAATTTTAAATAACAACAAGGATCCATAAGAAAAAGTCCTTTCAAAGCTTCATTATCATCATTATTGTGATGACCGTCGTCATCATCAACACCACATCAAGACAAATGGCAAATACAACAACAGCGACTAACAATGTCATTAGGTAATCAAAACTAACTCTCATATTGTTTGCTTCGCTTATGAATGCCAGATACCAACAGCCAAGCCTGTCGTTTACTAATACAACTTAATCTTGCCATTGTTCACACTTAAGAATACCATCCACTGACATTGTGGATATTTTTGGTCCGACAAAATACACGACAAAGACATCGGAACCCGAATTTCGGCCCA
The DNA here is from genome assembly GCA_907269105.1 of Volucella inanis. Lineage (NCBI taxonomy): Eukaryota > Metazoa > Arthropoda > Insecta > Diptera > Syrphidae > Volucella > Volucella inanis. Next base: position 23,869,606 of record OU026157.1, read on the forward strand.
CTTCCTTTACTAATTAGAAGCTTCCGCTTCAGGGGCTTTATTTAGAAATTTCGTATCGCATGTCGGTCTAATACAAGGAAGTTGGAATTTTTCTTTAAAGACTTTTATTGCGGGTACGATAGAATCTTGAATTCATCGTCGTTGTCGTTGTCGCTGCTTCAAATACCGGGAGAAATGACGGAAACGACAGCAACAGGACGTAAGAGTATACTTACATGCGCATTACCATTTCCAGTTACGGAACATGAAACAAAACTTTAAGATGTCATTTTGGGGACACCCACAAAAACCGCCTGTTTTGATGTAAAAACAAAACTGAAGGCAGTCAGAGCCCGGTCCCAGACCACCGACCACCGGCCACTAACCACACGAGCGAGCCATGTGTGGAGCTCCATAGTCATTGCGATTTCAGGCATTTATTATGACTAGTGAACGAAAATTATGAATTAAACTGATTAGATATTTATTCGGTGACGTTGGTGGTGGCAGGAATGCAGGCGAAGGGAGGTCCTTTCTCCTTTGAATGTCGTGGGCGTTAGTGGTTGTCATTGTTGATTTCTGGAGAAGAAGCTTGTCGTCGGTGGCAACTTGCAAAAAGTCATTCATGTTTATGAATTTGAGTCGTTTCTTTTTCTTGACGATATTTTCGGATCGATTGGAGCATTGGTCACAGAGATGTATGCCGCAGTACGTGTACAGCTGGCAGGCAGTATAGAGGTTTCAATATTTAAGGCAAGTGTCTCATGAAAGATTCAAAGTTGGCGGCCTTTAAATCGAAATGGGATCAAACTCATTAAATAAGATCAGCACGTGCAATTTAGCAAACGACTAGCATGTAGAACCTGAATGTTAGTTTTAAGGCCTCCTAGCAGTACCATAGATAACAATTCAATCTGAGATTGGCTATTCTTACAGTACGGGCATCGAATAACTTCAGTTGTACCCCTCAAGTCGGTTGTGGTCCGATTTTTTTGTGCACGCCACCTAAGGTAAGGTCCTCTTCTACTGCACTGTCCTTTCAGGTTAGATTTGAAGATTTGCGGGCCGGAGCATTGGTGTCCTTTCAACATGTCATAGCTTTTCCAGCTGACTGATAGCAGTTTTCTAAATCGATGTCGGTATACAGCTCTTATAGTTCGCCGTTTAATCTTCTCACCTCAAGACCGAGTATTTTTCGAAACAATTTTCTTTCAAAACGACTAAGTATATCATAATTCATAATTGACGAGGACTGAAATAGAGTCTCCTTATTTTTCCGGCTGGGACCTTACTACTTAATTGCCTTCTAAACTCAAAGACACAGCGATTGACAAGAGTGATTCTTCGTTTTATTTCTACTGAGGTGTTGTTGACAGAATTCATAGCAGAGCCAAGGTAGACGAAGTCCTTTACAACTTCGAAACTATAGATGCAGTTTGTTACATTCTGTCTATATAGTGTGTCCCTTCTTGTTAGTAGCATATACTCGTACTTAGTTTTGTTCTCATTCACCACTAAGCTCATTTTGGCAACTTCCGTTTCAATATTACCGAACGCACCGATGACAGCCTGCTGAGTTCTCCCAATTATGTTGATATCCACGTTGCACAGACTTTTGAAAAATTGTGCCTCCAGTGTTCGAATATTCTGAGCGGGCTCCCGAACTGTGAATAGTCTTTCCCTGAGACATGACAACATTCTACTTTCTTTGATTCCGGACACACTGCTTACAGTTCTCCGTACGGAGGTTCGAATTTACTTATCGCCTCTAACATGTGATTCGAAAATAGGGTTAGCTTTCGCCGAATCTACGCTAGGGTGTCATGAGTGAAGTTGTTGCTTATACCAAGTTAGATGAACTCCTGAGCCACTTTGAAGTTACTATTTTCGGCAGTGACAAAACTTTTTCATTTGTTGACACCATGTACTAGGTTTTGGCCTTATTTACTTTAAGACCAACTCATTTCGTGTTTTCCAATTGCCCTACTTGCCTCTATGAGGACGCGCTGGGAGCAAATGATATAGTCGATGTCGTCTTCGTACTCTGCTGGATAAATTTCTTAAAGAGAGTGATTTCCGGCTTAAAACCTGCTCTGCACACTATCTGTTTAGCTACTATAGTGAAGAAATGACATGACAATGCATCATCCTTGCCTATATCCAGTATACGATGAGATTAGTTCGTTTTCAGTGACACGCAGTACAGATGGATCAGTTTTGCGGGATTCTTGAATTCGTTTTTTAGTGATGAGGTAGGATGGCTGATTCACTGACTGGAAGCGGCATTTCTTCGTGCCCTATCACTCCATATATGATGCGAGTTAAGATGCTGAAAGTTCTGCTTTCGGTGACAAAGATTCCGCCGCTATTTCGAAGTGTCTGCTTTACTGGTTTGAAGCTGGAAAACGTCCTGATATTGTTCTGGGATTCTGGGTGGTTGCAAAGAAGAGATCGAAAACAAAGTAAATGGATCATTCTAATGCGAATGGCTTACCAAACTCTTGCCCTAAGTATCGAGATGATCCAAAATATTTCAACGACTAATAAAAGTAGAAAAAAAATCAGTTCCAGCTATCACCTAGATCAGTCCATAAGCCGGTTCAAAAGCTGACATTGCAGATATCGAATTCTTCAAGATCACATCGTCTTTACAAGGTAAATTTGAGCACTATGGCATAATAGACTTCTACAACCTCTTGAGTTGTGGCATCAAAATGCCGCGACAATCTCCCCCTAGGACATAAGATATATTTGGTATATATATTAATTCGTGCGTTTTTTTTTTTTTCAAATTTTGAACGTTTATTTAAGAAAAACATGTACAATAGTATTATTTAAAGTATTACCCATCTGAAGCTATGACTTTTTCCCATCTTTCTGGCAATTTGTGGATACCATCCCAAAAGAACTGCACCGGCTTGGCAGCCAAGAATGAATCAAACCAATTTTTTATATTCTGCTCTTATGTGAACCGTATTTCAGTTCTGCATCGACCGGAACAAATGGCAGTCAGAAGGGGCAAGGTCTGGGCTATAAATCCAACTATTTTCCAAATAGTTCTTAACCGGAATAGCAACGTGGGGCCAAGCGTTGTCATGAAGGAAAATTATTGCCTCGTGTCTGGTCGCATATTCCGGGCGTTTTTCGGCTACTGCTCTCTTCAAACGGATTAATTGTGTCCGGTAGCGTTGTCCATTAATAGTTTCACCCGGTTTTAGCAGCTCATAATACAGCACATCCATCTGATCCCACCAAAAACAGAGCATTACCTTCGCGCCATGGATATTCGGCTTTGCCGTTGATTTGGCTGGTTGGCCGGGTTTCACATATGATTTTTTGCGCTTAGGGTTGTCGAAATGGATCCATTTTCATTTTCATCACATCAGTAACAATCCGATGCAAAAATGACTTCCTTTTGTGGCGTTCCAGCAGCATTTCGAACATGCAAAACCGACTTTCGACGTCTCTCGGCTTGAGTTTATGTGGAAATCAATTTCCTTGCTTTTGAATATATTCAGTTGCTTTTAAACGTTTTGAAATGGCACTTTTGGCACGTTCGCTCAGCTAGCGCATGTTCACCATAAACTTCCATCAAAATACGATGACTTTCGGTAGCAGTTTTCTTCATATTAAATTAATGAAGAAGAACTCCCCGCAAAAACACTTTTTCAGGCACAAAGTTCGGAATATTTGAGTGAAAAAAAATTATTGTTGTTTACGTTTCAAATGAATGACATATACTGAAATGACGTACAATGACAGTAGCTTTCCAACGCGTGTTCCAATGGAGTAATAATAATGGAAGAATACAAGTTACGCCATCTCTTAGCAAACCGAATTAAGTTATAGACCCAATAGATGCATCTGCTCTTCACAATATTCACTAGAATTTTATTGTAATTTTTTGATCTTTTATCCTAGGACCTCCATATTTTTTCTCAAATGAGAGGCTTTTACGTCTCTATGTACTGCTTCCGAAATTATAAACATAAGAGGTGTGTTCGAAAAGTAAGGTTACTTTTGAAATTTCGCGGGCAATGTACATTCGACAGATAGAAACGTTAGACGTGTTTTGGTGTCCTCCTCCTCGGCGATTTTCAATTATTATAAAAAGTGGACACCCGCTGCACATCGACAAAAAAAGTTAACGTCAAAGCTGTGAAGAAAATTGTTTTGGAAAATCTTCGAATTACCATACGAGAAGTTGCTAAGGATGTTTACATATCAGTCGGTAAGACATAAGATATATCTGAGAGAGATATGCCTCCCTGAAGGAGGCAACGTTAATATTGATGAATAAATAAATATTTTTTGTAAAAATATAAAGTCACCTAACTTTTTGAACGCACCTTGTATGACATTGAGATATTTATTTTTAAAAAAATAAACAGAGGTGTTGATAAAAATGTTCAGTTTTGTTTGTTAGTCTTACATCACTGTTTTAAAAAGGCAGAAACCTTGTCATAAGTGTGCACTCACCCTTAAATAAAATATGCTCGTACACATAAAGATCACAACAAATGAACCTTTTAAAAATTCCATTTCGGCTTTTAAACATATTTCCGCTGAAAAAGAAACACAAAAAAAAAACAAAAAATTAAAACAAGAAAGTACCGTCCTTTTTTATATTTTGAGCATTGAAAACATTTGCATTTCTATACAACTTTAGTGCAATGTTTACTTTGACTTTCCGTTCCTAAATGTGCAGCTAACACATCCACATGCAGATTATGGGGGAGATGGGGGCGTGTGAAAAGGTTTTCAATGTTTGCCGTTTCTTTATGCTGCATCCGGAAAGAAAATATTGGTTTCGAGTTAAAGGTTACAATACGAAGAGCTCGAAAGGTCTAGAAATGATGGACATTTTTTTCAATCAGCGGAAGCCTTACACAGCTGAAGGTCGGTTAGAGTAAAGTTTGAAGTTCAGCAAATGGGGCAGTTAAACGTATGAATTAAACTTGAACATGAATGTATAACATTGAAACTTTAAAACACTCAGGCGTACTTAGATACGAGCATTTGAAACTTTGGTGTTTAGTAGGGCGATACTTGTACTTTATGTACCAAGCAAATATTACATATGTTGTTTGTACAGATTGAACACAATGGAAGGTATTTTTAAATGAGAAACGCGAAATATCACCCTTACCACTATTGCGTGCAGTCTTTTTAAATAGATTTAGTGTTCTGCAATAAGCTTGTAACCTACATATGTTCTAACCTACATTAGAGCAGTATGTTTATGTGGATCGGTTGCAATTCATATCGTTCCAAATTAAGACCAGTCTCCTCAAGAAGTTCCGATGGGTAAAACTTCGTAGTGCTGGCTGACAACTGCTGCTATACTTATGAATTTTCATTCAGCCTCTCAGGATGTATTCTCTTCTCCGTCATATTGTATTATTCAGTGCATTGGGCAAATTGCTACCCTTTGTTTTAAAGTGCCGAAAGGGGTCTGCGATTGGATTCTGATTCGAACATTAAATGTATGGTAGTTACCAAAGAACTGAAATAGAGAGATCCCTGCTTAAGACTGAACATTTGTTAAATTCTTCCTGCGTACTAACTTACGAGTAATTACTTAACAATACATAGAAATGTGTGCATTTCCACTGGAATAAGAAGAATTGATTTACATCACTCTTCCCAACTTATAAAAGTATAATTCTCACACATAAATTAAATTGTAAAACTTCAACAGCTATCTTTCAGCATTAAGTACAATTTTATAAACTTTTATTTAATAATAATAACAATATCATGTTATATAAGAACCTTTTAATCTTGCTGATCTTCCTAGAATAAGATACTCATATCATCAGCTTTAGATCGTTTACGCTTTTTTGATGCAGTTACATTTCAACGTTTTTTTCTTGCTCGGGTAACTTTGCCTTATAGAACAGGGTATAAACGGACTTTTAAGTACTTCTTTTTCTGAATTATATGGGTCGCTCTTTGATACCCATCCAAGTCAATTAGGTACATTACATTTCCTAGTTTGTTAAATAAAGGGTTTTCTAATAACGACTTGACAACTTCTTTTTTTTAAATAAAAGGCAAACCATTTGAGATATTTCAAAAACTTTATTATTGGCTTGAAGTACAAGCAAAACATTTATGAATGAAACTCGACTTCGTTCATATGGCCACCGGGGGCGCGTTTGCAGCGGTCGATTCGTTGGACCCAATTTTCAACGACTCGGCCACACATTTCGGCCGAAAAGGCCGCTATTTCGAGTTCAATGTTGACTCTGAGCTCTTCTAACGTCGTCGGCGTGTTGGCATAAGCCAATGACTTAACGTAGCCCCACAGAAAATAGTCAAGCGGCGTTAAATCGCACGAACGAGGCGGCCAATCGACTGGACCATGTCTTGAGATAACACGTTCACCATACGTACTTTTTAATAAATCGATTGTAGCGTGTGCTGTGTGGCTTGTGGCACCATCCTGTTGAAACTAGATGTTCCAAGTCCATATCTTTCAATTCGGGCCAAAAATTATCGGTGATCATGGCGCTATAACGCTGACCATTCCCAGTAACGTGACGATCGTTATCGTCGACGAAAAAATATGGCCCAATGAAAACCGCACCAAACAGTTATTTTTTGTGGATAAAGTGGTGATTCATGAAGCACATGTGGGTTTTCATCCGACCAATAATGCATATTTTGCTTATTGACGAACCCATTGACGAATCATTTGGCTTATTGACAAAGCCAAAAATGAGCTTTGTCACTGAAGATGATTTTGCGATGAAATTCGTCATCTTGGCGCATCTTCTCCAGAACCCAATCGGAGAACATAGCTCGTTAATGTACTTTACCATGATGAAAATGTTGAGTTTACTGAATAAATTAACAGTGACAGTTTGATGATTAAAAAAGGAGTGCGTTCACAAATTAAATTCAAAGTTGTCAAGTCTCTATTGGAAAACCCTATACTACCCCTGAAATCCAATTGTAACATAAACCTGTTTTCAACTTATATTAGACTGCATCCCCTTTTTTCAAAAAAAAGATCTTACCATGTATTATTCGATCTTATATCGATTTTATTTTGTTTCATTTCTGTTTTATTTATTGTAGCCTTAAACCTTTGTGTCGCTTTGTAGCAGAAATGCAACATTTCCCTGTTCGGGCACAGTGCATCGTCATCATCATCATCGTCATCATCATTACCGTCATTATCCTCATCACTATCAACATCCTAATACTCATTTTATTATCAATAAATTGCTTAATTAACTTTGCATTAGAATTATTAAATATTTTGTTGTTATTAAAATTAAAATTAAATTATATTTTCGTATTTTTTTTCCAACTTAGTCTAAGCATAAGTACAAGGTCATGTTAAGGTACACAAAAAATATAGTGATCATTTGTGTTTTTCTTTTTTCTCCTCCCTCATCTTCGTTCGCTACAGTTTCGCACTTGGTACGAAAAACCTCGTACAAATAACCCCAAAAGTCATATCTACAACATAGGTTTATTACAATGAAAAATATAGGGTGATTCATCGTTTTGTTTGAATTCCAAAAGGCTTTCTTTGACAGATCACGCGTGACTCCTATCAAACTGCTTTGTCAGTATCGTTTGGCAAATTGTCATGCAAAGATTCACATCGCAACAGAGTCTCCAAATTGTTTAGATGTATTACGAAAACCAGCGTTCTGTGAGAAATGTTTTTCGTGCGATAAGAGGAACTTACAGTGCGCATAATCGACCTACTGAAACCACTATTGCCAATACCATTCGCAAATTTGTGTCCCAGTTTACATTAATGGATGATACTTGACCGGTTAGACCACATCCAGTACGTAGTGAAGAGACTATGGCAGCTGTAGCTGAGAGTGTACGCGAAGACCATGACGAATCGATTCGTCGTCGTTCTCAGCAGCTTGGCTTGGCGTATTCGACAACTTGGAGTATTTTACTTAAGGATCTCGGCCTAAAAGCATACGAAATTCAACTCGTGCAAGAATTAAAGCCCGGCGACTTGAATTTGCGTCATATTTTCAGTGAATGGGCTCTGGAAAAACTCAATGAAAATCCGGTGTTTTATCGTGAAATTTTGTTCAGTGATGAAGCCCATTTTTGACTCAATGGATACGTTAATAAACAAAATTGCCGTATTTGGGCAGATGGTAACCCGAAGAGTACCAAGAGCTACCATTACATCTATTAAAAACAGCGGCATGGTGTGGTTTGCGAGCTTTATGAGTCATTGGTCCATATTTCTTCAAAAATGAGACAAATCAGAATTTTACCGTTATCGCGCCATGTTACCGGACCATGTGCTTCCTGAAATCCAAGCACATGGTCTCGGGAAAATCTGGTTTCGACAAGACTGCGCTACGAGCCATACAGCGCGTGAAACAATGGACTTCCTGAGAAATCATTTTGGTGAGCACTTAATTTCACGTTTTCCTACGGTAAATTGACCGCCTAGATCGTACGATATCACACCTTTGGACTATTTTCTCTGAGGATATGTAAAGTCTTAAGTCTTTAGGAATAAGCCAGCTACGATCGATGCTTTGGAAGCCAACATTACTCGTTTTATCCACGAGATGCCAGTCGCAATACACAAACGAGTCGCCCAAAATTTAACCTTCCAAATGGACCACCTCAGACGTAGTCGTCGCCAACATTTATATCATATGATTTTTAAAAACTAAATGTTCTTATGTTCTTCTCTAGCTTACAGGAGCTATTGGTCATCTGAGAAGCGCTGCACAGCCGCCATTTTTAAATAAATTATACTATTAAAAATATTTTTTAAATTCCTGTCGAATATTCTCCGTCTGGGTTACGATTGTCTGAGGCTTGTGGAAACAAACCCGCGATTTCAAGTAGCCTCAAAAAAAAACGTTTGGGATGGTTAAGTCGGGCGATCATGCTGGCCATGCCAAATCGCAAAAACGCGACCACGAAACGCTTCCTCCACAATATGCATTGTGGCTCGTGCTGTGAATGCGGTTGCACCGTCTCATCCAGTTCCGATAGTAAGAAGTCGGTTATTATGGCCCTGTAGCGTTTGTCAGTAACAGTAGCGGTATTGCCGATGGCGTCCTCAAAAAATACTTCCCAATCACACCTCCCGCGTGAACGCCGCACCACACAGTGGCTTTGAGTGGATGTAATTATTCTTTGTTTATCACACGAAGATTTTGCTTGCTAATGTAACCACTTAAGTGGAAATGCGCCTCGTCGATCATGATGATTTTCGACACAAAATCGTCCTCTACGTTGTTGAGATTGAGTGTGGCTTTACAGTAATTCACACGCGACTGATGGGCAGGAGGCATTTATTGATGCACTGTTTGCACTTTGTATGCGAACATATGTAAGTCTATCACTAAAATTCGCTAAAGGGTCCGTCTGGTTTATGCTTCTTCGTTCTCAGCGACATCGGCAGCCACAGCCGCGATATTCTCGGCCGGACGACTAGTCCGGTGGCTTCCACGCCCTGCATGGTCTCTTGTGGTTTTACTCTGCTCGAATTGAGTAGCTAAGCTTCGGAATGTTTACCCAATTTGCGCGACACGATTAGAAAATCGACGTCGAAATGTGCGCTACCACCACCGCTCTTTCACGCTCTTGCGGAAGATAGCGCTCCATTGCTTGTCTGTTTGTATACTTCAGCTGCGTAGTTCACAAATGTCAAATATGATTCACGTAGGACGCCATTTGCAAAAGTTTTACTATCTTCTGATAGGGTGATTCATTTTGCCGAACCTTGTATACCATATTAACAACCTGCAGATAAGCCTTCCGCTTTATGGGTAACACAAATGAATTTTGTGAATTTACTTACAAATAAACAAATAAATAATTTGTATTTATGGTTCCATATTTTTTAACTGAACTTCAAAGTGAAATAACATTTAGAACAACAAAATACTGTGCGTATACGTGGTGCGTACTCGTATGTGTCTCCCTTAGGGCCTTGAGCACACACAGATTGTGTTCAGGAGAAAATAAAATTCACAGAACAGACCTGTTTTCCATCCAATTTTCATTTTAATGTTGATGTGTACTTCAAAATCTAGGACGTGTATCAGAAAATAATAGAAAGAAAGAAAAATTTATAGTAATTCAAAAAGAAGACAGGAACTACCTTCCAGCTCCATTATTCATGACGGCCCGTATCCACCTCACTTGTTGGGTAGTGGGGCTTTGCCACAAATAGGATTCATTTTCATATTCATGTTCGACAAATTGAATTGTTTGGTGTCCCTTTTTGTGATGCCCGATGACTTTCGGCACAAAGAACCCATGCGGGTATATGCACAAGTATCCTTTAAAGTTAATTTTAATGTATTTGTTCAGTTTTAATCACGCCACCAGGGCTACCCCTCTGGGGTATCTCTGAACTACGGATGGCGAACTAGGTCATAGTAATTGAATTAGATCTGTTCTCAAGTTTCTTTGAAAATTGTTTTACAACTTTCTAGGTTGGGATAGTCATCTGCTTATTTTTGTTTTAATTTTTTCAAAGAAATGGCTAAAGGGTTTCTAGAAAGGAATTTTTAGTACGATAGTAGACGGAAATGTAAAATGAAATTAAGGACGTCATTATTTAAAGTTGTTATCCATGTTGCAGCTTTTCCTCAATTATAATTAGGACCACGCCAAAGTAGCTTTGGATGGTCGTGATGGGATAAAATGTGGATTAAGTAAGAAAGAAGGGAAAAAGCTTAACGTTAGTACAAACATTACATTATTACTCTGGAATCGATAGAGTAATAGCACACGCCGTTCATGTTTCACAACGTTTTTAATTTTTTTTTTTTTTTTTTTTTTTTTTTTTTTTTTTAATACGTGTGTTCCAGAAAAACGTGCGTTAAATTACTTCTTTTACTTTATTCACATATACTCGTGCATGTATTTAATTGCCGGTCGCGCATTGTTTTCATTTTCTCAGCATACGGTATTTCCAAACTTCGTCGGTATAACATCATTACGAAATGAGTGCGGCTTTTAAGGACCATTTTGAAAGTGTTCCTTCGGTAACTAACTCCACTTAAAGGGCCGCAAGTGAGTATTAAGTCGGCAGGAGAATATTTAAAAACTTCAGAGGCTTTTACGAGAAATGGATAAAGAGATATAAAGAATGCAGAGATGTCGATGTAAAGCTAGAAGGACCAAAGCCAGCACATCTAGTAAGGACAATAAAGTAAGTAGTGAGCGCTACTGATCCAAAAACTTATGAAAAATAGGCTTAGTTGGGCTTATTTAAACAACAACATCATATTTACAGATAAGTTATCTTTTTTTGTTTATAATTTATGAAAGTAAGCTTAAACAAAAAAAGTGACGATTAAAAGTTTCTGCAGCGCACGGTAAAACATCCAGCTTCTCGGCCAAAGGATTCGAAAAGTTAAAAAAATATTCAGGCAAAACCTCGATGCACAATTCATGGTTACAGAAATTAAAACCATGGTCTGTTAAAATCTGTCGAATTTCTGTATGAATCAAACAATAAGACGGAATTTTGCAAGAGGATAACGTTCCAAGATGTCGGTGTCGCTACTGCACGCATTGGAAAGAGGAAAATGGTATAGAAGCGTTAGATTGGATGTGATTCCAATAGAAAATTTGTGGTCTATAATGAAATAGAGGCTTATTTCTATATTTTGCGCGGCTCTTGAAACAAATTTAGAGAGACCTATGCTTGAAATGTGCACAAAAATTAAGTAAAAGTTGCACTCGACTTTCTACTAATATACATGGGCAATTCCCTCAAATATATACTTTAATAAAAAAAAAATGATTTAATAGAATTTTGTCGTTTTCTTTTAGTTTTTTAACACGTTTTTGTTGAGCAGACTGTGCAGTGCACCAAATTGTGCAGTGCATCTGGAAAGGATTAGAATTTCCAGGGGAAAATTGCCCCACTTGAATTTGTAAGGCCGAAGTTGATTTTAAAAGTCTCAGTTAAGTGCTAAAAATATTGACAAAAATACTTTGCAAACAGTATTTTCATTTTAAGAAGAAAAGCTTTACTTACTTACTTAGAAAGCCTCACAATCCGAGGGGGACCAGGCGAAAAATGAGGTCATCCTTTAGTGTGTGATAATACAGGTGTTGGAGTCGAAAAATTTCCGGGCCGAAATGCTGTGGTCTATATACCCAAGTTGACCTATCCATCTAAAACGTGTTATCCGAGCTTTTCTTGCATGGTCGACAGCTTCTACAGCTCACTGTTGAAACGTTTCCCACATTCCCCTTTGATGCAAACGCGACCAAAAACTACTCAAAGAAGTTTACCCTTGAAACATCTTGTACCGTAAAACAGAGCTGGAATAATCAGGTTCCCGAATAATGCCCTTTTCAAACAAACGCCCCATTGACAGATCGGTGCATTTTTCCATCTGCAGGTGCTGTCATATGCGACTTTGAAATCGATAAAGAGGTGATGTGTATCGATTTAGAACTCCTGAGTTTCTTCCAATATCTACCGTAATGAAGAAATCTGATCTATGATTCCAATGCTCAGATTCCAATCTAAATACAGATGTTAGACTTAAGCTTGGAGCAGTACCAACTGAAATTCTATTATGAGGGCTTTACAGCTTTAGTGTGTTCGTTTTATCTTTGCCAAAATCTTCGATCTTCATTCATCTGGTACTACAATTTAAGGCCTAAATTGAGCGCTACTTATGTTATTTATTTTTTTTTTTTGAGGGGCCAATGATCTTTTCTTTTCTTTTTCTTTTTCAAGGTCGCATATGATAGTATTCATCGTCAGGAGTTCTATACCGCAATGGCCGAATTCAAGATCTTGGCAAAACTGATCCAGATGTGTCGCGTGTCTTTGGAAAATACGCGCTGCCGTCTTAGTTTGAAGTAGAAACTCCGAACTAATACAGATGTGTAGCGTGATGCTGGAAAACTCGCACTGTTATTTGCAATTGGAAGTAGCTCCTCCGAAATATTTTGCAAGTGTATCAGATTTCGGTGAGGAGATGCGCTATCAAATTATTTCTTCAATCTTGTTCTGGTGCAGGTACAGAGCAGGTGTCAATACGGAAAGCACTATCTTCAACAGGTCCTTTCAGCTACTGGAATATGCGAACGATATTGACATAATCGGTCGTTGCCAGGATACCGTAGTAGAGGTTTTCACGACGATTGAAGAACAGACGAAATTTGTTGGCTTTGAAGTAAACAAGCAAAAGACTAAATACATGCTTTCAACAAACAAACCAACATCTGTCTACCACCTAGGACAAAATACCACTATCGATAGCAACAATATCGAGGTAGTTAAGGAGTTCACCAATCTCGGAGTAAACGTTAACTCCACGTCTGACTGACAAACTAAAGAAATAGGATGTGATCTTCCGGCATGTAGAGATAAACTCACAACTATCGACATTATGTCTTTTCACAACTTCCTCCCGAGATATTCCAATCAATTAGAGTCATTTACTTTATCCCAAAGGGCTTTGTTCCATATCAAAATTGTACAATCTGCAGAATTTTCAAACTTGCCTCATAAATATGTATCTAGACTTGCCCTTATGAGTACACAATCTTTCCTATTTCAATAACAAAAGACTTACTCGTACTCTTAAAGCTTTTGTCTATTTGTTCGTTTATCTAAAGTCCATCCAAGGCCATCACTTACTTTGTGTGGGTGCGTACGCATATATAAATTTCCATTTAAATACTCAAGGCAAAATCTGTAGAAATGGAAACTACTCACTTCGCATTGGAATAATTTACGTATCTCAAAGGAAAATAAATATTTACAGCCAATACAATGGTTCCCATTCACTCATGACTTTATCTCGTGTCCTTATTTCTGAATTACAAGTACAATGCTAAAAGCCATTATCTGGTCAAGTGCTTAGTCTTCAGTTGCAGCCCACACGGAATTGGCAACTTCCAACCACCATCAACCCTCACAAATTGGAATCTGCCTTCTTCCTTAAATTTAAAGGTCAAGCAAAAGTGTTCTGTTCAAATCTCCATCATCCCAAAGGAGAGGTTCGTGAAAAAGCATTTTCAAATGTTAAAGTCACGCAATTCACTAAAAATTAAAAAGCCAAATGGAAGTCTTAAAATGAACGACATACAAATTGAATGGGTAACGATTCGTAGATACGAGTAAAGTTTTGATAAAAACGAATTCGTTTCAGATTAGAACGAAATGTCATAGTGATAAGCTCCAGTCTGAAAGTCAGCCTAGTGGTTCTGAATCAGAATTTAATAAAAAAAAAAAATCAACTCCCATCGACAATTACCCCTCATTTAAACATAAGTCATTGAATTTTCTTATTTGGCCATCTCTGCGTCGCTAATGATCGAATACAAGGGGTGGACCTATTATTTAAGGGAGGTCCTTGTATAAAAGAAATCTGCTGCTTTGGTGTTGTCTGCAACCACTCAATATTAAAAGTCAAATGGATATCTTAAGTGGTGTCTGTTCAACAACTTGTTGGCTGTATGTTATTTATCAAAAAAATTTGCTCATTTGAAATTCAAACATCTTCAAGTACAAGCATTTGGCGTGGCAGAAAAATTGATTGGGTATTTGGACAGTGGTGGTGAAAAGTTTTCAACCAGGCTGCTGGACTGGTTAATACAAGAATGACGTAAAGGATTTTGCAGATATGGTAAAGGTGGTTTCTTCAAACTCTCACCGAGATATGTCCAGACAAGAAAATTCCAAGGCAAGGTATTGCACTAACATAGATTCGTTACTGAACGACTACTTGGACATACAGAGTGTCACAGTTTAGATTTTCGTCCTGATAGCTGAAGATTCTTGGCAAACAAAAAATTGTATTGCAGAGGGCGGTCTATTTTAACCCCCCTCCAAGTTATAAGCCGTTAAAGTGAGGAACCTCTTATTTCGAGGTAAAACTTCTTAAAAGGCCGTAGATTTAAAAACGAAGTTACATTATTGCTACAATGGCAAGGAGCTCTATCGTGTTGGAAAGCCATTCTTTGTCTCTGAGCAAGAAGAACATTTTCCAGGAGTTCCGGCACCTGGTCTCTGAAAAATTCTAAATAGAATGTTGAATTTAGGACAGGTGGATGTATAAATGGCTCGATTAAAGTACTACCCAATATGCCGGCCCATACATTCATGCTAAGCCTTCTGTTAAATGTTATGCAGTTAAGCAAAACATCTGCATTTGCCATATAATGAAACGGGTAAACGCGGTTGGCTTGAAGAACTCTATGGGTTGTAGTTCTTGGAGTTTACTACTGTGCTGCAAGCCTTATGGTGCTAATAGATGGCTGCATTCTTACAGCATTTAAAATTCTTTCTACTTCTTCTTCTGCTGCTGTTATGTTAGAAAATCTTTCTCTTCTTAACCCATATGCTGAGCCGACGGTTGAAAGGCCGTGAAAAACATTGATAAAAGTTGGCCTAGAAGGTATCCTCCTTTTAAAATATCGCCGTTGGTACTCTAATCTAGCTTACCCTGCATCCCCATAACAGAAACCTTAAAAGAAAATTTTATCGGCGTATTCGCGAATCGAAAAAAATTTGCTAAACACTTTACACGTTCACTCTTAATCAGTAAATAAAAAAACATCGGCACATTTCAAAAGTTGTCACCGAATTGTACAAAAACATTCCACAAAAAAGTGGAAAATTTACCGTTGGCTTAATTTTCTCAAATTTTTTTTTATTTGAACACACTATTTACTTTGTGACCCATTTGCCTGAACAAAATAGTGGTTTGCAACAACTTCCGTTATTCGCAGGTGCAAAAGTCAATCATAAAAATTGTACATAATGAAGAGAAGACAAAAGTTTTGATAAAAAAAGTTAACCTAAAAGTTGAAAATTACGAGATAAACGCATTTTTCTGATGAAATTGGTCCAACGATTTTTCGAAAGTTTAGCTTTAAAAAGCCATAATTTTGAGTTGGCGTTCATTGATATTTTATGCACACTGAAATTTTCTTTCAAAAGTGTACACAACGCTTTCTTAAGCTGAAAACCTTAGAAGGTTACGGCCTTTTAAGAAGTTTTACGTCAAAATCAGAGGTTTCTCCTCCCCCGTACTATACAATTTTTTGTTTGCCATAACTTCAGGAATCTTCAGCTATCGGGACGAAAACCTAAACTGGGACACCCTGTATGTATGCGGTGGACCCGGGCTTCAACCAACAGCTCAAGGAATGTTGAGGTTCATTTTCAACAATCCCCGCTACTACTTCAGTCCTCTGGGGTGGAATTGAGGCCATTACAGTAAAATAACGATGTAGACAAGGTCTATAGTTTCTTCAAAGTTATTTCTGTCCGTAGTAAAAGCATATACATGAAAGCGTACTTTGTTTTACTTCCGCTGACCGTTTAATTGATGTCGACATATGCGAATATTATAAAATCCGATGTTACGTTTCCTCACAGTGTTTGCTTTTTCTTAAGATCTTAAAGATATTCGGCACCATAATCTGGCTATGACAAAGAAGGCTAGTAGATCACTCCTCTGAACGTTCGAAGATCTGTCATGTTTAAAAGTTTCTTACACGATTGATTGATTTGGAGTTCTCCAAGCCCCCTTGGGAACATTGAAATGATGATAGAGCGAAACAGCTACGACAATGTTTCGACCTGCTGCAAAATCTAATGTAAACGGTGGGGCAAAAGTAATGTAATTATGTCAATTGGCTACTATTTTGACAGATATAAAAAAAATCGAACTCAGTTTCCTTGAAGGTGTAGAATTGATGACAATTAGTTGGAAACATAATATCTGTCGAATGACTACCTCTTGAGTTGATGCTAATTTGTATTTGTCTTACAGCATATTGAATTGGCTCCAAATTGCTGATTTCTTCTTCAATGTTGGCTTTCAAAACTTACCAACTTTGTGGTTTCTTGTGGTAAACGCAATATATCAGAAAACCTCAAAGGAAGAAGTCTGGCGTCGTCAGCTCTTACGGTATAGAGAAAATGTGAACCAAAATTTCCATCGTTGCTCTGTCCTGCTGGAATGCTCGAGACTCAGTTCTGCAACTTGTGTTAAAAAAAAAAATTGTTTAAACTTTGTCTGTAGCGCTCACCAGTTACGGTTACGGTGGTACCGTCGACGTCCTCAAAAATATAAGGGCCAACCACTTTTTCACTGCCAAACATTCACTTTGAGAGAATGCAATGGCTCTTCGTGCATTTCATGTACATTCTTCGTGCCCTAGAAATGCAATTTCTGTTTATTCACATAACCATATAAGTGAAAATGGGCTTCGTCGCTCAATAAGTAGATTAACCTAACTTGACGGTCAAAAGGCAGCGATTGGTGAACGGTTTGCACTTTATAAGGGAACATCTTCAGGTGTTACCCCAAAATTCAATATAAAGAACGTCTGCTGATGCCAAATTGTGCGCATCGTTGTCTCATCGATGTTTGTGGACTCTTTCGGACGTACTCGGCTACATCAGTGATATTCTTAGTCAAACGAACAATACAGATTCGGCTACTTCTTGCGACATCTCTAGTGGACCCAATTTGCACGAGATGCTCAGACAAAAGTTTAACTGTTGGCGCACATGTTGCAGGAAGACAAGCAAGATGACGACTAAATTCACGCTGCGTTATAAGAACAGACCGGAAATTGGTCACGTTCATCAGGTATGTATCGCTCTATTGCTTGTTGCCAACTAATTCTTGATCTGTCTTTTACAATACATAAATGTCAAAGCACAATGACACTTAAAGCCATTTACAAAAATTATGGCACAATCACATTATAACATTACTATTGCCCCACCTTGTAGCTGGTATTTTTTTCCCTTTCTTCTTGCTGTTGCTTATCTTGTTGTTATTGTTGTTGTTCCTGTTGTCGTAGGCGTTGTTGTTACTGATTCTTCTGTTGGCTAAGACCAACATCGCATATAAGTTTTTTTTTTTTCGCACGTTTTAGGGCGCGTAGTGAGGTAATCGCCTCTACATCTTTAAGGCGACTTGACATGCCGACTCCCCCAGTGCTTAACGAGAACTATATGTGTAAAGTGGTAAATACTTTGCAAAGTTTCCTTTCTTGGTATTTCTTCACCTGTTAGGGTGATTCTCCATTATGATACCCCCTCGGAGTTCAATCCTTAGAGCTTAACATCATGTTTAGTCTAAATTTTCTTAGGAATTATGTGAAAATGTTTTCTCTTGCTCAATCTACTCCCTTCCTGACAATGTTGGCAATAATCTGTTGAAGATTAACAGCCAATGTTTGGTCACAGATTTAATATTCATTCAATTCATCTAAACGCTTAAATTGTTGGTACAAGGATAACTCGTAGTTCCTTCTGTTTGGTTTAAATTACTTTATAGCTTTGACTTTCTTACATACCACGAACATAAAAATGGATATTTCTCATCTTTGAACTATCATATTTATTCTATTGTCATCGATAGATATTCAACACCCTTGTATTTCTGGATGACTGTAGCATGTTTTCTCCTTGAACACGTGGGACATCTTCCAAGGGCCTAATGTTCAATTATTTTGAATCTGATTGTCAGACTTGCATACTCGAATGACATTCTGGGAACTTGTTGATATCTCATTGCTCATGGTTACATCAAATTTCAACTAAGTCTGTTGGAGTTTGATAAATAAAACTCAAAGAACTCTGAACTACCTGATACCATGATACCGCCCCCTCTTTGACTTTTGATTCAAAATAGAATTTCAGCAAAAGTAACTCCAAAGAATTTTCCTATTTATTTGACTTTTAAATGTCATAACAAATGTCAAAAATCAAGATGCTCGGTGAATTATCAAAACACTTCCATCAGCATCACCTTAATTCCCGAAAAATTCCCTCTACATGCATTCTTATCGACTGCAGAGTGATAAAGGTACCACCCTTCAGAGAAGGGTAACCTTCTTTAGAAGGTTACGCGTAGGAAAACTTAAATTCTGTCCTTCCCATCATAGCCGTATATTACCTTGGAATTTGTTTTCTAAAAGAAAACCTTCAACAAAAGGCGTTTATAAAATGCCCTCCTTTGCTTCCGAAAACAAAATTGCTTTCCATTTTCTGTTGCTAAATCACATTAAAGGTAAACAATTTACAAAAACAAGAAACAAACAAAAATCTCTTGCTTGCATTACCAGCCCGACATTTCAACTGCTCTAATTGCTAATTTTTAAAGGTTAAATTTATAAAGAAAAACAATGACTGAATATAAGATTTAATTATTCAAAAAGACTCCAGTTCCAGTTGTCGACTTCGGTCTTCAAATAGAAAAAAGGGGCTGATAACCTCATTGCGTGTTCGAATTTAAATTAGCTTGTAAGCTCCTTTAAACGTTGCACAACACCTGGGCACATGTTACACCCACCCTTTTCTGCAGTTTTTCTGTGGAAAAAGGAAAACATTTTTAAAACAAAAATAAATGGAAGGACACTGTCGCATGGATTTGTTTCGGTATACTGGAGCTAATCTTAAACAATCTATTGTACATTCGAAAAATCTTTTATGTGACTGCAGCTCAGGAAGGATCAGGTGTATTAATCCATCTCTCCCTCTTACAAGGCCTATTGTCTCCATTTGGCATTTCAATGTGGCCTTGGTCCCTTTTCTTTTAGCCAGTAGGTTCTCTTCTATGTTTTCCTCTGGGTCGGAACTGAATTCGCTTTATGTATTATAGCCATATCAGGCGACTGATGCTCATTTTTCCGAGCAGGACAATGTCACAGTATAACCTGTTGAGGCCGCTGTAATATCTCCTAGTCCTTCTTCAATAGAAATTTGACCAGCAATCATTTGAGGAATATTTCTTTCAAAATCACCAAGAATATCTTCACTTGCTCACCCTATATGTACTCCTGCGACATAGAGCAGGACTATGATGATCAGCATTTCATAAACCGTAATATTCAATTGCCTTCCTATGTCAGGGTAAGAGTGGTATGTGTAACTCTGCATATAAAATCGCCAAAATTGGATATTGCCCTATCGGTGCTGTCAAATGCGGCCTTGCAACATACACTAGATTAACGAATAAAGTGTGTCAATCTGGACTTTTTAGGTTTTCTCTGGTATATGCAGGAGCGTGGATATTTTGCGGATATTGGCTTAAAGCCGCACTGATAAAAGCCATTCAGATCGCTGACAAATTGTTTTACCATTCCGCTGAATCCATGCCTTAGACATACTTTTTTCAGACCATATCCTGGAAATGTATTGATGAATGGCGTCCACAAAATTATTTTCCGCTGCCTTAAATCATGTGCTTAAGTTTATGTATATTCTTGTATTGCTATCATTAGTGCATTATAGCCGCGTAAAAACAGAAGTGATCAACTATCGTTGCACAAGAAATCGGCTTTCAGTCAACCCTCTCAAAATTGAAATTATGTTATTCTCTTTACGGGAAAGGGGAAGCTGACTAGTCTAACTCATCTAATGCTTAAAGGCATCCACATCCAATTCTCTAAAGAAGTTAAGTATTTTGATGTCATCTTGGATTACAGACTTCTATGGACTTAACATGTCACGTCGAAAACCTCTAAGGCCCTGTTGGCCTTCTGAGAGTGCAAAACAGCTATCAACAAGATATGGGGCCTGTCACCGGCCATGATAAATGTAATTGCTGCTTTTATCAGAATCCCTAGTACACCTGGCTCCACTCCATATAGTCGGGATTTTACGGATCACTTCACAACCGATTTAGGATGGGACGCTGGAGTCTTTCTGTAGGACGATAGCTTAGACTTGATGCAATTAGGAAAACTTTCATCTATCTTCTAAGGGAATATATATGCAATGCCGATAAAAATGAACTGTATTGTGAAAAACCAGTGGAGGAGGCGAAACATCTGCTTCTATAGCAATAGCCAAGCTGGGCTTAAAGACTTGCTTCACACTCTCTTGATTGTCAAGGTAGCTCAGGACTGTAAGACTTCACTAAACCCATGCAAAAAGTTGACTAAGTCTTGTTTGTATCCCAGGAAATAATTAATCGCGATTAACTTACTAGTCAGTGCCCAGAGGATAGTCTCTCAAGACCCGAAAATACGTTAAGACAGCCTCCGCCCTGGGTACTGGGCATAAGTACCACAAGATCCTTCGATGCTTGCTGTGAAAATTATGATGACACTTAAGAGGGCTATCTCTGTAAGTGTCCGACCTGCGCTCGCATGAGGCTATAAGCACTCGGCGCTGTTCTTGTGGTTGCTGGTACTGTAGGTATTTTACAACGGAATATCTCTCTGTCTGAGAGGTTGCTCTGTTCCGATGTAAAAAAGATATTGTAATAAGGAAACTACGCGCTACTTATAGTGATATTCAACCCTGCAAAGTCAATAAGCCAAATGTGGTGATGGGTATGGTACATCTACCCGTTGAACTGCCAAAGATGTTATCATTTGCCATTTCGGCTTACAAATAATCTATAGTATATGACAACGCGTAAACAGAGTGCGTGTGGAAAAAAAGCTGTATCTGCTGTAAGTGATCCGACATTGTCAATTCACCGTCGATCACAAGTGTTTTACACTCTTTTGTGTCCGCTTTATGGAATTTTTTACAAAGCAATTGTGTCCTATACCCAAAATCACGACGCCATGGCTTACGCCAGTAGTTCGCGGATTGAGTTCCTGAGCGGCTTGAAAATGTTGGCTTTTTGAAATGACTTTTGGATCATCACTTCTGGAGTGATGCGAATCGCGAAGATAAGCATGAGATTTAGGTACCCCCATAAAAAACTGTTTGGTGTGGTGTTCACTCTGGTGGTATCATCTGTTCTTATTTTTTTCAAAAATAAGGTCGGAGCTCGGCTTATAGTCAATGGTTACTGGACAATGATCAGAGATCAATTCTTCGAAAATATGAATGACATTGTTGAGAAGGATATGTCATTCCAGCAGAATGGCGCTATTTGCCATCTAACTAAGGACTTGGCAACATTATATCGCCAAATGATGCAGTGAATTTGCCACCTAGATTCTACGATTTAACGCCATTCGATTATTTCTTGTGAAGCTATGTAAAATGTTGGTATATGCTGATAGGCTATTTAGGCCTTGGAAGTCAGTATTTAGTATTTAGTGCGTAATTGATAGGATAGAGCTCCAAACACTCGAAAGAGTGTCCCAAAATATGACCAAGGTGCAGGTAAAGTAATCACATGTGTTGATATGTTCAAAGCTGCCACATTGGACATTACCAGAATTTGTATTTGTAATGTATATTACAAAACTATACTTTACAATCTTTGCAGAAAATGAGTTTTGACGCTACTATATTGAGGGTTAACTGTTCTAAATCTAATACTTAACTTACAGGCTTTCTATTTTTGATCACACTGAATCTTGTTTTAAGTCGCTTAAGCTATAATGGAAAAAATCTAAAAATGTACTAAAAAAGTACTAAAGTTTCATATCTTTTAAAGTTCTCATGTTAACGAAAAATTTGTAACGCCACCTAAAAGCAGCATATTGTCTCATCTCAAGTGCCAACTTTTAGGAAAATCGTTCAACGCGGTTCAATGATGGCGATGGTGTTTTCGTACGTTGAATTGTTTTGTGTAAAATATGAAGTACACCATGTTTGTATCGTTTGGTTGACATACCATATTTTGATTATTTTTTTTACTAAACCAACACCTGCCTTCGCAACTGACAACCCCCACAATCTTAACAGGCCATGCTTGAGTGGACAGTTCCACAGCTTGGGGAGCCGGCCTTTTAAAGTTTATTTTTGCTGGACATTTAAAAATCGCCATGAGTATAATGGTTTCGTTTCATGTAATTTGCAGGTACATGAGTGTAAGCACCGACTTAGTCAACCTGTTATTTATGTATTTTCGGTTCAGCATTCTTTTTCTCCTTTATTCCCCTGTTCCTTGCTTCCATTAACATAAATAAAACATCATTAGGGTGGATTCGGGCTGTTCTTGTTCTAACGTTTGTATAGATTTCCTCGTGCAAATTTTTACTGCTGCCCATGTGTGAACGTAGTTAGGTATAGATACTCATCCGACATTCTCGACATCAGGTAAAAATAAACAGCACGCACGTGTGAGTTGTAAACGGGGAGGATGTTAAATAAAAATTGTTATTTTTTGCTCGTCGCTGGTAAACATTTTTGCGATTCGAAATTATGCAAATTTTTTTTTATGATAAGGTGACATTAGTTACAATTATATTTGGGGTATTAGAGGCAGTCTGTTAAGGCGACGTCTTGGTAGACGGATATCTCTTTAAGACTACATCGAAGAAAAGTTTGGCAGAAAGTTAAACGTCATGTTTTGTTACCGACGTGGGAGGTTAATGTTTTACTATGAAGTAGATTTCATTTCTGTTCTCGATCGTTTGAAAAATGGTGCAGACAAATTGTCAACGTGGAGTTGATGCTATTTTATTAGCATTTCACCTGAAGAAAATCGTCTTCAAAAATATTGTTGCTCTAACAAATTGAATTGCAAATTAAGGCACTTTCATGGACAAGTGTGGATTCATGGTGAACTAACTCGATTAGGTGTTTCCTTTACGAATAAAAACTTTGTGGCTAGACTATCGAGACAGGAATTTTATGATTGTTAATATAGTAGCAGTTGGTTGAGATACATTGGAAATGCGTTACAACTGTTTCCTTTTTCGAAACGTAAGCCGATCGGCAGGAACTCCTAAGCAGATCAAATGAAGATGACGAAATTGGAATTCTAGGTCACTCTTACTGTCCATGTGGAAATCGTTAGAATGGACATTCAAACCTGTCATCTTGAATTCGCTGGTTGACAATGAAAGATTCAAGTAACTGCAGCATAAACATTCATATCCTCAATTTGACTAGACCAATAAAGTTTAGGTGTTTGGGGTTTTGGACTACATTTCCCTCAGCATCCGCGCCAAGCTAGCATTTTGTATTGCAATTTTGAAACAGTTACAAGACCCATTATCAGGGATCTTAGCTATTTCATGGAGAATACAAGGAGCTGTACTAGATGGTAAGTATAGTTTCATCAAGCTATGGTAAATTATAAAAAAAAAGAAAATGAATTTAGAGCCAACAAAGCATTTTTACCTCCTTCCTAACGCTCTAAATCTATGGCTCTGACAATAATAATAGGTCATCGCAGGGACGATGGAATAGCTTTAAATCAGATTTACGCAAATTTCTGCACTTTAAAAGGATTGGTTTCGAACTTAACTACAATCGCTCAGATTCTTCTTCAATATAGTGGGTAGAATTACAATACCACCTCCTCGCGGTACCAGTTGATTAGCAATATTTTGGTGAACTTACGATGAGTGTATATCAAACCCAACAAATTGATTATTCCGAACTGGCCATTTGGTAAACTTTAACATTGGATAAAAAACCGGCCGAGATATTTACACAATGGGAAAGGGAGAAATCTTTAGTAGTGCCCTGAGTATACATAGCTCGACGTACATTACACGTTTACCACATCTTTGGATTCAAATGGGCTTATGAGGCTATTCTGATAAAAATATGAAAGATTGAATAATGTATTACCGCGAATTAGAATTACGGATTTAGTATTCTAAACGTGCACCTATTCAGCGGTGCCAACAGTGATTCGGGCCAAAACCAAGTAGTACCCAAGATATCGTGATATCAAGGATAGCCTTACTATCTTATTTAAGGTGTACGCTACAGCCAGGGGTGGATCTGGGCCTCATCAAACAAACGTCTCCAGCCAGCTCGACCCTTAGCTAGCTGCCTCTAGTTTCGCATGCCAACTTAGCTGAGTTTCCCTTTCACTTGCGTTCGCCACATTTTTCTCTACTGCGCTGTCTCTCGAGGGCGGATTATAAGATTTTTCGGTCCGAAGGAACGGTGTCCATGCGTTTAACATGACTAAGCAACCTCAGTCGTTTTACCTTCACAGTCGATGTAGCTGTACAGCCCGTCACTGAATCTTCTCCTCAAAAGCCCGTCAACGCAAACGCGACCGCCTGTTTTAAGATGCATTTTTCTTTCAAATCTTAAAATCTTTTGAAAGATTGTGCCCTCAGTATTCGTTTGTGAGTTCCAGAAAATTCGTTCAAATATCTTGTTAAAAAAATCACATTTCAGCTTGTCACGTTGTCTACAACTGTTTTGACATCAAAGGTCTCGGTTAAGTCGTTACCGACCTTGATGGAGCAGCGAGCGTCCCAATCGCCATTCTGCAAAGAGGGACGAAGTTTGGCAGGGATGTCAAGACTAGACAGGTTCTATATAGCTTGTCTCTATAAATGCTGTCGTATGTGGCCTCAAAATCGATATACTTCTTGAGTTGTTTCCATGATCTTCCGCATTGTGATTATTTGGTCTATTGTGGACTTTCCTTATCTTAAACCACACTTGGAATTAATGAGTTTCTTGGAGAAGGGTTTCAGACGTTCACACAATATGGTATATAAGATCTTGTATCCGATGTTGAGGAGGCCTACACTTCTGTTATTGGATCGGGCAAACGGTACTGAGATTCCATTCATCGCTCATTCTTCTGACCAGATCTGAGAAATGAATTGGTACATGCTCTCCACAAAGTCTTTTCCAGCAGTTTTAAATACTTCGTCCGGTAAGTTGTCAGGTGGTCAGGTGGAAGGAAGCTGTCATTGTCCAAGCTGAGTAGTCTAACGCGGAATGTTGGGCTTCTTCGCCGTTAAACAGTCTGAAGAAAAAGTTTTTTCATATTCTCAGTACCGACTGAAAGTCTACTACAAGGTTTCCTTCTTCATATATACAGGCTTCTGTACGGATCTTTTTGCCTTGAAACATTCTCTCTAGGTGTTGGTGAAACTTCCGTATGTTATTCCTGAAGTACAATCTCTTAATGTTTTCGATCGAGCGCTTCCCGTACTGTTTTTTCTTCTTCTGGAGAAGCCGGTGTTTTTTCCGTCTCTTCTGCTCGTAGAGCTCACGAGCTGCTCTGGTTCTTCGTTGCAGCGCCCCTTTGTAGTCTTTTTGTTAAGATGCATATGATTGCAAGCATTTTTCATCAAAACAGGAATTTCTTGATGGTACTTAATAAGGTGAAACCTCTTCGGTACTTGATACATAGGAGCTATTGAGAGATTTTAGGATACGCGGTCGGCGAAGACTTTGGCAGTCTCTTGCGATTCAAGCTTTTCTATGTTGTATCTTCTCATAGTAGTTATTCTTTGTCGTGGCGCTTGGAAATCTGCATTCGCACCTTGGCTGCAATAAGACTAATCCTAATTCCGCTACCAGACCTGTTCTCATGTAGGCTATACTTACAAATTGTCCTACCAAACATGTCCTCCTTTCTGTTTTGGCCTTGTCGCCTAGCATCATCTTAACTTCACACTTCGAATATTGCTCATACATATGTCTTGTCGAGGAGCTCGTAGAAGCATTCTTAAGTGGTGTCATCATTTTTTAGGCAGCTTGGTCTTTCCAACTCTTTCGTGGGGTCGTGGGCACATATTATAGTCTTATAAAGGGTGATTCATCGTGAGGTTTGATTTATAATGTAAATAAAACACATACATTTGAAAATGAACTTACAATTTTTATTATTGGTTAAAAGAACAATTTATGACATTTACTTTTTGAGAATGATATCATGTAAATGTTGATCAGGACTACTTCTGAGGTGGTCCATTCGGAAAGTCCAATTTTGATCGACTCGTTCGATCATTGCGACTGGTATCTCGCGAATAACACGAGTAATGTTGGCTTCCAAAGCGTCAATCGTAGCTGGCTTATTCCTGAAGATTTGAGACTTTACATATCCCCAGAGAAAATAGTCCAAAGGTGTGATATCGCATAATATAGGCGGTCAATTTACCGTAGCAAAACGTGAAATGAAGTGCTCGGACGCACGGACTATGTGCTTGAATTTCAGGAAGCACATAGTCCGTTTAAATGGCGCAATAACGGTTACCATTGACGGTAACATTCTGATATGTCTCATTTTTAAAGAAATATGGACCTATGATTCCACCAGCGCATAAATCACACCATACCGTTGTTTTTAATGGATGTAATGGTAGCTCTTGGTAGTCTTCGGGTTGCTCATCAGCCCAAATACGGCAATTTTGTTTTTTAACGTATCCATTGAGCCTGAAATAGGCTTCATCACTGAACAAAATTTCACGATAAAACACCGGGTTTTCATTGAGTTTTTCCAGAGCCCATTCCCTGAAAATATGACGCAAATTTAAGTAGCCTGCCTTAAATTCTTGCACAAGTTGAATTTTGTACACTTTTAGGCCGAGATCCTCACGTAAAATACGCAAAGTTGCTGAGAACGACGACGAATCGATTCGTCACGGTCTTCACGTACACTCTCAGCTACAGCTGCTATAGTCTCTTCACCACGTGCTGCATGTGGTCTAACCGGTCGAGTATCATCTACTAATGTAAACTGGGACTCGAATTTGTGAATGGTATTGGCAATAGTGGTTTCAGTAGGTCGATTATGCGCACCGTAAGTTTCGTAATACAGCTGAACAATTTGGAGGCGCTGTTGTGGTGTGAGGCTTTCCATGATGACTTGCGAAGCGATACTAAACAAAAATGACAATTTGATAGGAGTCATGCGCGATCTGTCAAAAAAAGCCTATTGAAAA
Organism: Volucella inanis; assembly: GCA_907269105.1. Taxonomy (NCBI): domain Eukaryota; kingdom Metazoa; phylum Arthropoda; class Insecta; order Diptera; family Syrphidae; genus Volucella; species Volucella inanis. The sequence continues at coordinate 23,897,119 of OU026157.1, forward strand.
TCAAAACTCACGATGAATCATCCCTTCTTAACGAAGTTAGCCTTGATGCAGACTATCATAGGACGCTCGCTCATGTGTCGGAAGCTCAAGAATTCTTGTCTAAGTGTGGCGCTTGTGGAAAATACACATCCGAATAAGTGCTATTTCTTTTCGCTATAGCAGTCACCACCATAGTAGATAAAATAGTTTTCCCTCCTCTTTATGATCGGGTCATCCCATTGCTTTTCCTAAAGATTTGTGATATATGAGTGATAACAGTCTAGAGCCTGAAATTGGCCAGTCATGCCCAGTTACCGCGGACCACCACTGGAAAGTCAGGTACGAGTAAACACTTCGCTACGAACTGGATTGTTGCGCTGTTGGCGTAATTCAAGTTGTAGGACAGTCAGCAGTTACCCTATCAATGTCACTTTGAGGCAAAAATTTGGAAGTAGGATTCTCTAATTATGAGTTACTAAACCTGGAGCGCCTTGAAAGGTTTATGCAAGTAGAATAGATTGTTCTGCAGTCTTACAGAGAAGATGCAAGTAACCTTTGAAATGAACAAAATTGTTAATGGCACTCAAAGTTACACTTGTAGTTGCATGAAACAGCATATATTCGATACGATATGATCTATGATGCTAATAATGAATCAGCTTAGACAGAAGTAAGACTTTTCCGTGAAATACTTCATTAATTAGAGAAGCTTATGATGTTGATACCATTTGCTGTACCATCAACATTACTGCAGAACTATGACAAAACAACTTTCGACCTGAATCACTGTTTCTAAATGATTCCAAGAAGTGCGTAAGCTCAGTAGAGAGAATTCTTAGAAATTTATTATTGATGGGAAGTAAAAGTAAAATACAAGAATCTACGCCTGTCTATAGCCCCCATGTGGAACAAATTTAATGCATACGTTCTACGAACAACGGGAAACACGAGTCCCTATACAAGACCTTTGGTGTTTTACAATCGCACATCTGCTCTATGTTCAGGTTGGTGTTCATAAATAAATAAAATATTCAAACAATAAAATGAAATAAATCATGCAAATGAGGCAATTTTTTCTCCATAACATCAGGTGGTAGTCGTGAAGTGAAATGGAATGCAGCAAAGTGTTGTGTGACAAGTGCCATCGTAGGAAGGATGGCACTGCAATATAAAATTTAACATCGACAGCATTAACAATGGAAATGTCACATGCCCCACCGATGGCATGTGATATTGTAGTCATAAGTATACTGTGTACAGTAGCAATAGATACTCTCTAAGCAACCTCATTTGGAGAGGGGAAATATGAGTTATATGGGTATTCGTACTGCACACTTGAACTTCTTCATGCAGACGTCAAAGAGCTCAAGTTTTATTGTCACCTTTCAGTCTATTGTGTCAGTTGTGTCCTCGACGACCCAATTGCTGGAGTCTTTCTCGTTTGAATGATAATTTTGTACAGGTATCCTATACGCAGTAGTACTTTTACTTCTATCTTATACATACCATTGTACTTACTACTTTCGGTGCTCATATTCGTACGTATTTTGCTGTAGAAATAGAATACCTCATAGAGGGACGCTCAAGGAGCAATTACATTTTAACTCTAGGTCTAGTATGCACATCAAGAACATCAAGTGCATCTAAATTACATGTGCAATGGGATGCAAATGCCCCTTGAGAAAATTCTCGCCATTGCAATTGCAATCAACATTACGACTGATATGCATGCATACTCGTAAGTATAGACAAGGTTGACTCCATAAGGATGAAGGTACGAGTATACCTATACAATCTAACATGTGCATTGGAGTTTAGATTTTGCATATGCAAGTGGAACGCATTCATTTGCCTCCGGTGGTTCTGTTGTTCTGGAATTTGAAACAAAATTAACTCGTACTATGAAATACACGTGCGTTTATATGATACGTACTCGTTTCTCGAGCGATTCAGGATTTGTTTTGATACCTAAGTGGGTTTGAAGGACGTACAGTGTGCGTCGCAAGTTCGTCTTAGCTCCTCTATTTAAGTTAAATGTCTGGACTGCAAATTTTCGATTGTATGTATCATACTTGGACGTTTAAAAGACTTCTGCAGTGGCGGGACTTAAGAAGCTTCAAAACCTCACAAAACAGTCATCACATTCATCAAGTGATGAGGCATTGTGCGATGCTTCAAAGTCAGATTAAACTGCGGTCACACGCGTGCATTAAATACCATAAATGTTAAATTATTGTTCTACATTTGGTTAGATATGCGGATACGTCTCTCCATTTGTTTGCAGAAAAGTTGGTTAGAAGAAGTTTTTCACTATTTCTATTACATGGAGATGAATTCCAATTTCCTCTCAGAAAGCATTTAACTTTACGAAATTGACTTCTGCGGTCAATCAAATTTGACCAGAACGTCACTATCAGTTTCTATTCAGTAATGTTGGATATTTTCTAAGAGTTTTCCTGCAGTGTATTTCATGCAAAGTGGTGAGAAATCTAGCTCTCCTTTGCTTTTGCTAATCAGCACCTGAGAAAGACCCCTTCCTCAAGATAGCTTCAGCAATAGCTAAGGGCAAGCTTATGCAATCGCTTTCAGCACTTCTGCTAGACCTAATTCCCCTTCGCTAAAAGCTGGAATTTTCTGGCATTGGGCCACAGTCGTGCTGAGGGCCTGACAGGGTGAATTAGGAAAAGCGTGTCTACTGTACGCTCCATCTGTGCTTCATTTGGCGTTATGGACATGCCGTCTAAAGTACAGGAATGGTTTTGGCCAAAATCTGAGTTGGAGAAGGTATGTTGTCCGGTCTTCATGGATGGCTCAAAAACCGATGAAGAAGTTGACATTGAACCTAACTACAGATGACATGACTCTCCAGGTTTCAGCAAACTGCAGATAGTCGGATCTGACGTATTGGGTGCTGGTACCATGGGCACTTTATCACTGATGCGCTTACTCATCATACTGAGAAATTTTAGTAAAAAGAACGTACTTCTTGTACAATAGACTATTCTATAAATGGAAAGAGTACGTCCCGTTGGGGAGTTCCAGTTTGTGATTTAATACTTGTAAGGTAAGTGTATTTATGGTACTCATGTTGAAGTGGAGCCATCTTTTAAATTTTACTATCTCGCAGATCTTGCTCTTATTGAACTGTAGGTGAGAGGATTTTCGGAAAGTTAATTGCTCAAGTGCTGACAAGGAAGTGAGTGTTCACAAGAAGATTTTAAAATTCCTTCTCTAAGTCACCGCAGATATTATCCAGGTGGTCAAGAATGTTCGAAATTATTGGTGTTCTGAATAGAGAGAGTTTGGCATAATCTCGAAGATTCACTCGTGTTTGTCATCTTTTCGTTAAAGTTCCGCCAGGACGTCTTACTACCTAGAGTGTTTGACATAGTCAAGGCAAAGTTTGTTATACAGCTCGTCCTAATTTGAATATAAGAATTTATCTTCCGCATCCGGCCAGTTTAGCATGAGCGATCTTTTTCTAATTCTACCAGTTCGTATTCCAAATACCATTCAATTGCTTGTGAAGTTTAGGTAGCGATGCTCAGAGCAGGGCGTTTCATCCGAACCCTACCGGTTGGGTATCGAAGTTCAAAGATTTATTGAGACAAAAATGATGCCATAAACTTCTTGGCGTTTTCTAGAAAAGAAAGCAGGACTACTAGCTTTTTTTTTGTTTTTTTTTTATAATCCCGCGCGCGCACCAAGGGGATATGAATACCCTTTAACTGGTTTTCTCCAGGGCTCAGGCGGGTGGTGTGGTAGTTTGAAACTCAGGTGTATTAGGTTTCAATATTTTTCCCAGAAGTGGTTGTCAAACTGGACGGGACGAGCAAAAGCATCTTCAACCAGTGGCTCTCAGTACGTGCTAGTTGTTAGTTAGTTACATTTAGCCCAGCAAGCAACCACCCCAACATCAGTGTTACGCCTTCATGCCAGAGTTGACGCTGACGGAATTCTCATATAACTACATGCGAATTCTACGAAAAGACTTTTTTCAGAGAATTGCCTCGCACGGGATTCGAACCCGCGACCCTTTGCTTGAGGAGGCTACATATGTTACCGACTACAAGATTATTACTTATCACATATTCAAAGATTGAGTCATCTCTACACTAGATTTCAGTACGTCCCCAGTCTTAGTATGCATTTGGGAACTTTTCATTATAATCAGTAATATTGGCCAGTTTCCCTGATAATTTTTTTTTCAGAATTATATTCACTTGGGGAAATCTAAGCCAGCTTCAGATTGCCCACAAAATTTAGAAAATTTTTGCGCGGTTGAGAAAAATTACTTTGAAAATGTTGCAAGTTCTGAATGAATATTCAATTACACTACCCGTCCAAAGTCTGTAACCAATACTGAACACAGAGGAGTTCGACCATGAACACAGAGAAAATTTACCTTAAATGTCGTCATTACGTCCAAAGGCATATGCTTCAAACAGCTGTTGCTTTAGAGTTGATTTTTTTTTAATCCTTTAAAGTTACGCACTGCACGAAACTATGTTAAAGCTATAAGGATAATTTGAACTGAACAACAAATACTAAGCTGTATCAATTTCTAACCAATTTGAAAGTATAAACTACCTACACCTTGCAACAACCACTATACTCGTGTCTGTGAATGAAAAAAAAAGATTTCAGTACTGACAACCCCGACATACGGATACAGAGAGAAAATTGAAAGATTTTCCAACCCAAATTGTTTATTTAGAATCATTGAAGTGCACAATCCACAAGTTTTGAGTATGAAACCATGTAATGAACTCTTCACATGCAATCGAAAGTGAAGTCTCAAAACCTATTGTAAATACGAGTGCAAGGATACAAGGGCGAAATTGGGTGTTGATTTTGTTTTCGTCATTCGGAAAAGCAACCTGCAACAGCGCGTTTCTTGATGATATATTTGCGGTTTCGGTGGTTGGAAATGTTAAAGCTATGAAATGTACGAGTGCACCAATATGTCGGTATATACAGCTGCATATATACGTATATACGTCTGCATTTTAAAAGTTTTGTAATGTAGTTGTTTCCGACTGAAGGTATTAAGATAATAAATGCTCTTTGCGAGCCCAAATTAATGATCATATCGATTTTTGAAACATTTTGAATCGAGGATATTATCGAGACATTTTATTGCAATGTAGCGTGCGCCGAAGGCTTTTTACTACTTTTCTAAAGTGTTTTAGTGAATCGCACAGTGGACTTATAAGTATTATTACAGAGCAAAATAAAACAGGACCGAATATTGCAATTATCATAGATAAATTCGTAAGCGTATCAATAATTAGCGATCGATTAATGGTAATTCAACTCATACCCAATTATATAAGTAACTTGGACCGAAGAATGTGACCTAGAGCTAATAAGTTTGGTAGAACGATCTCAAATTGCCATGAACCAAGAGGAAGAACTAAAGCGTGCATGAATTGTTGAATAACTTAAAGAAAATGTGTGAAGGTAACATAAAAACTCTGCACAGTTCCGGCTACACATAAATAAGGAAATTAAGTGGTGTAACGATGAGGCGAAAATGCCGGTAAAGAACCAAAGACAAGCATCGGAAGCGGCGTAGATGGGTGATACGGTCGATGAGGGCAAGACCAAATACATGCTGTCAACCAGAAAGGACGTCTTTGACAGAGTGTCACCCTCGACTGATGTATTTTTGAAGTAGATAAGGACTTTGTCTACCTAGGCTCCGCAATTAATTTAGACAAAAATACCAGCGCTTAAATTAAACTACTTCTTTGGGCCAAGAAGGCAATTCACTATTTACTTCAATTCATTTTCAATTTATTTACATACTCCCTGACTGACTCGAACTACAACCAATTTCAGACTGCTATAATTTCCAAACAGTTCATTACTGTGAGCTCAAATTTTGACACATGACAGATAATTTTATTATTTACAAGCCCGTTAAACGATTTGCGTCTCAGTTATGTTGAAAAATTTTTATCCGCGATGGAATACAAACGTGATAGTGTGATTGCTTCATATATATTTGGCTGGAAAACCACAAGTAGCTATCGTTAGAACCCTCCAGCACCTCAACGTGAATAAATCATTTGTGTCTCGAACCATAGCTCGTTACCGTGATACTGGCAGCGTTGCAAAACGCCATGGAGGTGGTCATAAAAAAAGAGCAACATCGGCAGAAATGGTTCGGAAATTGAAGGCTCGAATTGAGCGAAATCCGCGTCGAAGTGGGAGAAAAATGGCTCGGGAGTTCAACATATCGTTGGAACGGATGCAACACATACTGAAAAATGAGCTTGGGCTCAAGCCATTGAAGTTCCAAAAAGCACACGATCTTACACCGCAGCAGAAAAAAGTTAGAGTCGAAAGAGCGAACGAGTAGCTACGCTTGAACGAAAGTGGTGAGTTGCCGAATTTGGTTTTTTCCGATGAGTCGCCATTTGTTATAGAGCAAGATGTCAACAAAAAAAATGACCGAGTTTATTTGCCAGAGTGGTGCTTCGAAAATTTACACGTTCGGATGGTCACCAGAAGGCAGACAGCACCGATGATGGTTTGGGCCGCCATAACCGCCGATGGTCGCTCTCCGCTCGTATTTTTGGACCGTGGCATCAAAATGGGCAAACAATCATTTCGGTCGAAGACCGTGGACATTTCAACAAGACTCGGCATCGTCTCACAAAGCGCGCGTCAACCAAGATTGGTTAAAAAAACAATGTTCCATACTTCATTTCTTCGACACAATGGATTGCAAATTCTCTGTATGCAAATCCGTTGGATTTCTCTGTCTGAGGTATTTTAAAGGCGAAGGTTGGCACTAAAAAATACCAAAGTATGGACGACCTCAAACAAGCACTTCTCCGGGAATGGGCCAAAATACCGCAGAGCGACTTGCGTGCAGTGTGCTATGCTTTCTTCGGCCGTCTCAAGGCCATTATTCGCGCCAAAGGTGGACATATTAAAAATAATTTGAAAATTGATGTCTTTTCCAACATTTTTTGCTTTGACACAATAAAATTTATCAAAAAAATAAAATTGGCAATTTGTGGATCCTATCCCAAAATAACTGCGCCGGCTTGGCAGCGAAGAATGAATCAAGCCAATTTTTGATAGTCTGCTCTGATGTGAACCGTATTTCAGTAAGGGGGTTCTGCATCGTACGGAACAAATGGTAGTCAGAAGGGGCAAGATCTGGGCTATAAGGCGGGCGGGGTAAGACTTCCCATCCACTGTTTTCCAAATAGTTCTTAACCGGAATTGCAACGTGCGGCCGAGCGTTGTCATGATGGAAAATTATTGCCTCGTGTCTGGTCGCATATTCCGGGAGTTTTTCGGCTACTGCTCTCTTCAAATGGATTAATTGTGTTCGGTAGCGTTGTCTATTGATGGTTTCACCCGGTTTTAGCAGCTCATAATACAGCACACCCATCTGATCCCACCAAATACAGAGCATTACTTTCGCACCATGGATATTCGGCTTTGCCGTTGATTTGGCTGGGTTTCACATATGATTTTTTGCGCTTGGGGTTGTCGTAATGATTTCATTTTTCATCACCAGTAACAATCCGATGCAAAAATGATTTCCTTTTGTGGCGTTCCAGCAGCATTTCGGTCATGCAAAACCGTCTTTCGACGACTCTCGGCTTGAGTTCATGTGGAACCCAATTTCCTTGCTTTTGAATATATCCAGCTGCTTTTAAACGTTTTGAAATGGCTACTTGAGTGACACCCAAAGATTTTACGAGCTCTTCTTGTGTTTGGCAACAATCTTCATAAAGTAATGCTTCCAGTTCTTCATCTTCAAACTTTTTTGGCTGCCCAGGACGTTCATCGTCTTCGAAGCCAAAATCACCACTTTTAAATCGTGCAAACCACTTTTGGCACATTCGCTCAGCTAGCGCATGTTCATCATAAACTTCCACCAAAATACGATGACTTTCGGCAGCAGTTTTCTTCATATTAAAGTAATGAAGAAGAACTCCCCGCAAAAACACTTTTTCAGGCACAAAGTTCGACATATTTGAGTGAAAAAAAATTATTGTTGTTTACGTTTCAAATGAATGACATATACTGAAATGACATACAATGACAGTAGCTTTCCAACGCATGTCCCAATGGAATAATAACAATGGAATAATTGTCAAGTTAAGTTATAGACCCAATACTTTATCATTTTTGTTCAGTATCGTTTGGCAAGTTATTATGGAACGACTTTTACTACAACAGCGTCTCTAAATTGTTCAGCTGTATTACGAATATCAGCGTTCTGTGAGAAATGTTTTTCGTGCGATTTGAGGAACTTACGGTGCACATAATCGACCTATTAAAACCACTTATGCCAATATCATTCGCAAATTTGTGTCCCAGAAGAGACTACTGCAGCTTTAGTTGAGAATGTAACCGAAGACCGTGATGAACTGATTCATCGTCGTTCTCAGCAGCTTGGCTTGGCGTATTCGACAACTTGGAGTAATTTACGTGAGGATCTCGGCCTAAAAGCGTACAAAATTCAACTTATGCAAGAATTGAAGCCAGGCGACTTGAATTTACGTCATATTTTCAGTGAATGGGCTCTATAAAAACTTAATGAAAATTTTGTTTTTTTGTGAAATTTGGTTCAGTGATGAAGCCCATTTCTGGCTCAATGGATACGTTAAAAAACAAAATTGCCGTATTTGGGCGGATGAACAACCCGAAGACTACCAATAGCTACCATTACATCCAATAAAAACAACGGTATGGTGTGGTTTATGGGCTGGTGGAATCATATGTCCATACTTCTTCAAAAATGAGACAAATCAGAATGTTACCGTCAATGGTAACTGTTACCGCGTCATGTTCTGGAATTCGAGCACATATTCTCGGTGAGCTCTGGTTTCAACAAGACGGCGCTACGAGCCATACAGCGCGTGAAACAATGGACTTGTTGAGAAATCTAAATTTCACGTTTTGCTACAGTAAATTGGCCGCCTAGATCGTGCGATATCACACCTTTGGACTATTTTCTTTGGGGATATGTAAAGTGTCAGGTCTTCAGGAATAAGCCAACTACGATTGACACTTTGCAAGCCAACATTTCTCGTGTTATCCCCGAGATACCAGACGCCATGCTCAAACGAATCGCCCAAAATTGGACTTTCTGAATGGACCACCTCAGACGTAGTCCTGGATAACATTTACATGATGTCATTTTTAAAGAATAAATGCCATGAATTTTTCTTTTAACTAATAATAAAAATTTTAAGTTAGTTTTCGAATTTATGTGTTTTATTTTATATTATAAATCAAACCAGACGATGAATCACCTTTAGTTTCGTTTTGTGAGACAATTGCTGATATAAAAGCTTTTCGAAAAGTCGTGGCCAACGTCACAAAGCTTTAGTGGAGATTTTTTTTTTTTGCAAAAGCTCGCATCAAATTATATTTTTCAGGCTTCTCCACTAACTTCAGTATTATACTTGCATCAGTAGGTGGGTGATCGTTGAGGGAGTTTCTCTTAGCGGGAAAAATGTTGCGTTGGTGAGGGGGAAGAATATTTACAGTGGCATATTCTACATATTACAACATATATGTAGAAATTCTCCAAATTTTTCCCAGGAGACTCAGGCACACCGAATATGACAACATCACAGCTGATTTTCAAACGCTTAAATTTTTCAACCGCAAACTCAAGCCGTTTAATATCCAGCGATATCTGCATCCATTTCTCCAGTTTTTCTTCAATTCGGCTCCACAGTTTATCAGCTAAAACAGGTGAATTATGTGCAGCAACATCTCTCGAAGAGCTGACACTGCTTTGTTGTTGTACACGGCAATTACTTGTGTTAGCAGGCATTGTGTATAATAATATTGTCGAAATAGTAAACGAAAAAACAAAATATAAGACCGATTAACACAATAACAGAGAAGTTAGCTAGATGTTCCAGATGTTTGCCGAAAGACAGACTCTATGTGCCCGTAAACTGCGAATTGATAGCGTCTTGTTGATAATTAACTTGTGTACGAATACTCAGTTTCTGACGTTGATGTTCAGAGTACTGCTGAAGAGAATAACCAAGTAAACTCCTACAGAATGTCGAGGTATGATCAAACCTACATAGACCACCAGAAACTTACGTTGGGACTATGATTTTAGGCTGCAGTAGACATTTTCAGCGTAGGTACTCGTATTAATTGGTAATATAAGGCTTTTCATGAGCTTCTGTCAAATAAGTTCGGTGAACCACAGTTTACGAAGTCTTCCATAGACACGACGAATAACTGATTTAACAGTGTTTAGTTTGATGTCAGATAAAGACTGGGACTTTATTGGATTCAGTAAGAGACCATTGGCCCAACAGGTTATACTGTCAAGCTCCTCATTCATGTATTGGACTAGCTCAGGGATGTTAATAATGGATCGGCCTATATGCTATTGGACGTCTTCAGCATGAAGGTGAACTAAATTATGTTTGCATACACAGTGAAATCTGCTTACAAAAAAGCAGAATAAAATTGGACCCATCATGGACCCCTGAGGAACACCTTTTGAAACAAGCTTAAGACCTGATATACGATATATCTACTCGTAATAACTTTCTGTAACCTATTTGACAGAAAGCTGTGAATTAGGTTCGTCGCTCTAATACTGAAGCTGAAAATTCTGATTATAGTGATCACTATCAAAAGCCTTCGAGAAATCGAGCAAACAAAGAATCGACATAAATTCCTTCTCGAAATTCCGTCTTATATCATCGATAATGCTTTCATTGGCGCGGATTGAGTAATTTGCTTACCGGCAGACGTTTTTGAATTTGCATTTTACCAAGCCAATTCTGAGGAGGAATTAAAACTGTTGGTACTGAATCACTACTTTTGAGAAAAGAATTATTTAATTCTTGCGCATCTGCATGACAGCATTTTCTCTGTTAGCTATAAACAATACCTATCTTGCTCAGATAACTCTGGTTTTTCGAAGGTAGAGGGGTATTCTATTTTGATGCAAAGGCATTTTGTTTGGATAGCCTAATACAAAAAGTGGCAATATTTCGCGCTGTTTTCTATGCAACCCAGTTGAGATTCGTTTGGTTGCGCTTCCATTTACTATTTATTTATTACGAGTCTTGCATTACATCTGACATTACCAGGGACAACTACTGTAACGAATTCTGACGGTTTAAGTCGGAACACAATGATTAAACAATTCATATAAATTATTGTGAGGGATTTAAACCTTCTGATTAAGATCTGCAGATAGCCGGCACCTTTTCCATGGGGCATAATATGTATATCGCATAAGTGAGAAAGTTCATGTTGATTAAGTCGAGATTTTTATATGAAAATAGTGGCAATAACAAGTTTAGTGCAAGAATTTGAGTCTACATATTCGTTGTGTGATGTTGCCGCGTCAGTGAGACAACGGGTTGGTCAAAGTGTCGAAAACATCGCTGCCGTTCATACATCCGTAGCAAACGCTCCAAATCAGTCAACTCCACTTCGTTCTCAAGAATTGGGCATGGCTCAGACCACATTATGGCGTATTTTGCGTAAGGATCTTGGTTTATACCCATACAAGATCAAGCTGACTCAAGAATTGAAGCCGATGGCCTATTTGAAGCGACGTACGTTCTCCGATTTTGTTCTGGAGATGATGCGCCAAGATGATGAACTTCATCGCAAAATCATCTTCAGTGACAGGCTCATTTTTGGCTAAATTTGTTCGTCAATAAGCAAAATATGCGTTATTGGTCGGATGAAAACCCACATGTGCTTCATGAATCACCACTTCATCCACAAACAATAACTGTTTGGTGCGGTTTGCATGCTGGCGGCGTTATTGGGCCATATTTTTTCGTCGACGATAATGATCGTCACGTTATCGTGCCATGATCACCGACTATTTTTGGCAAGAATTGGATGATATGGACTTGGACGACATGTGGTTTCAACAGGATGGTGCCACAAGCCACACAGCACACGCTACAATCGATTTATTGAAGAGTAAGTATGGTGAGCGTGTTATTTCAGGACATGACTATTTTCTGTAGGGCTACGTTAAGTCATTGGTTTATGCCAACACGCCGACGACGTTGGAAGAGCTTAGAGCTAACATTGAAAGCGAAATAGCGGCCGTTTCGGCCGAAATGTGTTACCGAATCGTTGAAAATTGGGTCCAACGAATCGACCGCTGCAAACGTGCCTGCGGTGGCCATATGAACAAAGTTGAGTTCCATTCATAAATGTTTTAATTGTACTTCAAGGCAATAACAAAGTTTTTGAAATATCTCAAATGGTTTGCCTTTAATTTAAAAAAAAGTTGTCAAGTCGTTATTAGAAAACCCTATACAAGTTTATTCATCTAAATCTATATTATCCCCTTCAAACTTATTCCCATCGACTGCAACAAACTTATGCCAGCGCTTGGTCCATTCCTCGAAACATTTTTTATATTCGGTTTTCGTTATGTCCATCAGTGCGTTCCGCGTAGCAGTTTTTTTTAACTCGATTGAACAGAAATAAATCACAGGAAGCCAAATCAGGTGAATTCTATGGCTGTTGGATGGTATTTGTTGCATTTTTCGTCAAAAAATTACAAATAATGATGGTACTGTGAGACGGTGTGTTATTATGGTGCAAAATCCAGGAGTTTTCTGCCTACAATTCTGGTCTCTTTCGGTAAACTGGTTCACGCAAAAGTCTCATAACGCTCACTTTTCTTTAGAGAATTTTTGCCGAAACACTTTTCCAACATTTCCAACGTTCGCGCACCATTAAATCCATTTTTTACGCAAAATTTAATACAAGTTCGTGGTTGCAAATTTAAATCCATTTCTAGAATTGTAACAAATCGCCAACACACACAGAGATAGATGTCCTCTCGGCTACGTAACATTTGCAAATGCCAAGCTATGCCGCTAAGATTAAGAGGGAATGTCAACAACAGATGTACCAACTTAACAAAAAAACAGAACTCAAATCTGAAAAATGAGAGCGCCACACCAAGGTTATTCCGTTTTTTTTTTTTATCAAGGTGGTACAAGAGATAACTTACAACAAGTTGCTTCTCCACCTGTTGTATATTTTTTATAAATCCGATGTAAATATGAACGCTAAGAAATTAGACTTGTGCTATATAAAAATTCATTTATTATGTTATAATATTTACAAGGATCCGATATATACGAAGAATGGTTGCAGTAGGTAGGAATGCAAAAAAGTAAGAATTGAATGAATGACATTTGACATATGTGAATTCAGTTATGCCACTTATTGTTTTAAGGCTTTAAGTTGAGTGATAAGTAATAATATACAATACCACCGGCAATTGTTTCGGTTATTCTATCATTCCTCATTACTTTGAAATTATTTAATTCATAAAGACAAATCACCAATATTCGGTTTAAGCCAGGTTACAAACACACAGAACATCAACACTAAAATCAACAAACAGTTTACAAATATTTAGACTACCCGCTTGTGTCTTTCACAGAATATTCAACAAGTAGCAAGATCACTTTTTGACTTTTTGAAAGCGAGTTGGTTTCGTCAAGCTTTCGTTGATAAATTAGGTTTCATCAGAGTCAAAGCCAAGATCAAATAAATGCAGCTCTCTCCCTGAAAAGCCCTATCACGAAAATCAAAACTGATCCTATGTAAGAGCTTAATAATCCCAGTCCTGCTCTATGGAGCAGAGGCATGGATGAGTGTGCTCTTGGTTGCATAGACGAAGAGCAGAAGAGCAGATACATCGACTAACTTTAGGTGTTAGGTGTTTACAGAAGAGTAAAAGTGAAACCACTGAGGTGGTTGAGTCATGGAAAGCGGATGGACAACAAAGATTCGGCCCGGAAAGCCTTCTTATCTGCTCCCGAGGAATAGCGCAGTAGAGGAATATCGGAATCAATTGAGACACCCAAGTGGATGATGACATCAACTAACTTAACGTGCGAAACTGAAGCCACCTAGCTAAAAATCGAGCTAGCTGAAGACACTTGTTGATTGAGGCTCAGCTCCAATCCGGACTTTAGTGCAACGTCAAGTAACATAAGTAAGTTATAATAAACGCTGAACTAACTATAAGCAGCAGAAATTTTACATTTATTTCATCTTATTGTGTACGCATGATGACAAAGGCGACATTTTAAATTTAAAAAAATAATATCAATTTGGATCTTCAATACCTTTTGAAACATTACCTTTGGCCAACATTTACTTTGAACCAATTAAAGTCTCATAATTACCAGCTCAACGATATCCCATTTGTCAACACAGGATGAGGTGAATTTCTGACTCGACTCCCTCAACCACCAATACTTTTTTTTTCTCAAAATATGTCAAGGAATCGCCCCTTAAATTCTTCGATACATTGTCCGGAATACCCTATATGTACAGTGGATTCCGCTTTATTCCGACACCTGTTTAACTGGGAAAAATGAAAAAGAATGGAACCGAAAAAGAGATGAATTTGTTTGCTTATTGTGGACAGCAGCCGTTTTTTCGGGACATATTCATCACACACATTACACATATTTTGACAAAAAAGAAAACATCGCCACATTGCTCATGAGCTATGTCTCGAAAATTTAACAACAGCAAGAGCGACAACGTAACGATGACGACAAAGACGACGAAACAAATTGAGCTAATGCTATTCTTGTAATGGTACTATCTCATGCGCACTGTTTTACCTTTGAAAAACAGTTTCAGAAGTGTGTGCAAAACGGTTTGTTGTTGTTTAGTCAATTTGTCATTCGCTTTGGTGTTTCTAGTTTTGTTGCGTTACGACATGGTTCGCTTTTAATTTTGTTTCATTGAATTGGACTGACCATACTTTGTTGCAGTTTGTTAAAATGTCGAGAAAAGATTTAACATTAGCCGATGAAATTGCACCGAACACTTCCTTTCGTGCTTTGGAGAGGATCAATAATGTTCCTAAGTTTATAATAGCTGCGAAAAGAATGTAGAGAAGGGCAAGGAAAATCAAGAAAACGAAAACGAGGAGAAAATAACCCAGATGTTGATGAGGCACTGAACCAATGGTTTGCTACTATAACTAGTGTTCGTGTTAGTGGCCCAACGGTGAAAGCTAAACGATTTCAATGCTACCGATGGTTGGCTATCGCAATGGAAAACCAAACACGAGATCAAATCCAAAAAACGTATGAGTATAAAGCTAGTACACATTCTTCGAGCTCAGATCAGTGGAAATTGTGTAAGCTTCCTGAACTCTTACAGATAATAAGTCCTAAAAACATCAACAACTCCGATGAAAGGGGGCTATTTTAGCGTGTTAAGCCAGATGGTTCTTTGAGTTATAAACACGAGGACTTCTAAGTTTCAAAGTAAGAAATGGATTGCATTACTATGTTGTGATGATGTTGATAATCGAGAGCTCTTAATTATCGGAAAAGCTGTTGAGCTTAGGTACTTTAAAGGTCTTAGAATGGACAATTTACCAGTTTTATATTACGCCAATAGCAAGGCATGTAACATATGATAGCCAATATTCGGTTGGACATCCTCTTTTAGTTAGTTTAAAAAATATTAAAATAGAATTTCTTCCCCAAAGACCACATCCTTGATACAGACCCTTAATCGAGAAAGGCTGGTGCAGTTCATCATTGAAGCAATTGAAGAAAATCTCTTGACAACATCTACAAATACAATTTATTGCGGATAGTTGAAGTAAAATAAGCTGCTCAACATTTCAAAGGCTTTTTTCGCACTGCGGTTTCTGAAATTTAAATCAAGAAACTATAAAGGGTGACCAAATAAGAACAATAGAAAAAAAATTAAATAAAACAACAACGATGTGAGATATAAATTTGATTCTGAATTTCCTTTGAAGCTATGTTCATGCTTCGCTGGAGTTTTTCAAGCGGTTGGTCCAATTTTCGATGACTCTGTCCAATATGTGTGGCCTCGAGCTTGTCCAAAGTGGTTGGCTTGTTACTGCAGACTAAGGACTTGGCAGATCCCCAGAAAAAATAAACGAGTGCATTTTTTTTTCTTTTTTTTTATAATACCGCACCAAGGGGATATGAATACCATTTTATGGACCTTTTCTCCAGGACGCGGTTGGGTGGTGTAGTGTTTTGAAACTCAGGTGTATTAGGTTTCGATATTTTTCCCAGAGGTAGTTGTCAAACTGGACGATACGAGCTAGTACATCCTCAACCAGTAGGTCTTAAGTACGCGCTTAATTGTTAGTTCGCTACATTTAGCTCAGCCAGCAACTACTTCAACATCAGTGTTATGCCTTCATGTCAGAGTTGACGCCGACGGGATTTTCATATAACTACATACAAATTCAATAAAAAGACTTTTTCAAAGAATTGCCTCGCACGGGATTCGAACCCGCGACTCTCTGCTTGAGGAGTCTATGCATATACCACTACACCATAGCCATCCCCTAATTTCGGCGGCCAATTGATGAACGCTCGCCGAGCGTTGTGTTCTTTGTATGAAATGTAGAGCCGTCTTGTTGGAACCACAGCTCGGATATATCGATGTTGTCTAAGCACAGAAAATCAGTTAACATCGCTTTTTACCTGAGACAATTGACAGTACCGGTGTGTCCTTCCGCACCATGCCATTAACCACAGCAAAAAGTCAATCTTTGTGGATGTATTGATGCTTGGCCGAAAACTTGTGGATTGTGTTCACTTCAATAATGACAAGTTTACTTGTTGACATAGCTGCTGAGTCGAAAATGAGCCCCTTTTTGGAGAAAATCCAGATCTTCGGCCATCATTTCCAACGCCCAATTAGCGAACTCATGGCGTTGTTCATGGTCGTCTGGCTTCAATTCTTGTGTCAGCAAAATCTGGACGGATTTTTCACGGTGCGAAAAAATTTCTGCACACTAAAGCTATGATGACGATCGACCTCACGAAATTCACGTTGCTTATTTAAAACTGAGCTATAGTTTCGATAATATTTCTTAATAATTTCCGCACATTCGGAAGGCGCAAACCGATGCATGATGTCATTGGTAACTTTGACAGCAGTTGAAAATTAAAATTTATCATTGCTATCTGGTCACCCGTCACTAGGTCCATGGGATATTGAAATTATCTATCAACTGGAGCGCGTTATAAATTATGAAGATTAATGAACCTCTTCCAGTTCGACTTACCACTCGAGAGGCGAGAAAGAGTTTTTACATGAATTGTGGTGATACTTCATGCAGAATGATGCTTATGATTATTAACTTACAGAGTACAGAAAACATTTGCCATGGGACTTCTAAATGATGAGTATTTATTCCTGATCTCACTACCAATCAAGCCTACACTTGTTTCCTTTGTGCACCAAAGGAATAATGTCATTCATGTGATCATTTACACATTTATCTCCATTTTTATAAAAATTGCACTTAGACCCCTTGTGCTGTGACCACCTCATATATGCCCAGTCAGGAACCGCATACAATAGATTAAGCGACTCATGTAGGTTTAAGATCAAAATCATCTATTGACTCCTGATGAGGACTAAGAATAGTTTGAAAACTAAGGCCGAACCTTATAAAGACGAGCTATAGTTGGCGATCAATTCACACTATCAGAATCTGACTTCTTTAGTTTGGAAACCAGATCTAAACTAAAAAGTCTTACTCCTCTGTAGGTCAGTTATCAATGTAAAAAGGATATTTCTCCAAGTGTTTTTCCTTTCAAATCAGCAAATAGAAAATTTTTTTAAATAAATTATTTTTCAAAAGTTAAATCAGTTTCTGAAAACGAGTACAAGTGAACACCTATATTTATCCAACCATCAAGACATTTTCTAAAAAGTCAAAAGTAAATGATACACCTTTTCCTTTCACCAAGCCCATCATCATAACCGTTTTAAACGATTATTTATTCAAAATTACACGTTTCTAAATATACTCTATTCATGCATACCTACGTCGAGATACTTCATATTCGAAAACATCGAAAATCGCTTCGCGTTTCCATTGACGTCATCTTGAATGTCACAAAGCCTGTTTTCCATTTCCCCCGGAATCGTTCAGAAAATTCAAAACAAATTGTAAGAGCGCAAAAAGAAAATTTGTAAAAAAAAAAATCACAAAAAAAGGAAACAAGAAAAAGCAGCCTTTTATCCCTTTTCGGTTATCCTGGCAATTTGAAAAATCGAATTCATTCAAAAGTTAATTCAACGGCTTGCCAAATAGTCGATTAATTTTAACAGCTTCTAGAACTTTTAACAACAACAAGAAAAAAAATATTTGTTCGTCTTTCTTCTACAATAAACTGACTCAATGGAAAAGTTTAGGTTTTTTGCACTCATCCTCTGAACCGCCCATAAGCAATAACTGAAAAATTCTGCATGGGTGCTTCAATCGGTTTTTATTGAAAAATTATGCGAAAGATGGGAACAATTTCTTTATCTTGTTCGGCCGATGATAATGTTTTCCAGGGCTTCTGAAACAGATACAAGACATTTTGCTCTAGTTCCACCACAAACCACCACAAATGCGTATTCATTTTGATGTGAAGAGCAATAGTCATATTTTTAGAGCTTAGGGAGTTATTTATCATTCAGGAAAAGATACCATCTACAATCATGTAATGGACCTGTATTTTGTATTTCCTACATCTCTTCCTTTTCCTGGCGGATATACAAATAAGGTTTGATGCGGCAGGCATAGAATGAAGTTTAAATAGGAAAAATACTTTGATGAGTTAGATGAATTAGATTAGGAACTATCCGGCATGCTATTGGCATAAGAAAATTTTAGAGCTTGTATTGGTAAGAACTTTCTGAGATTCATACATGTTTCAGCAGTAGTTTGTCTTTAGGCTCAGGATACGTTCTAGAGTGTTGGGTATAAGGTAGTTACTCTAAAGGATCTAAAATCCTTAACTGATTTAGGGGATGAAAACGACTTGAAGTCGTTTCCAGGTCGAAGAAATATGATTGAGTCGAATGGAGCCGCGATATATGGCCAGTTACTAGGGCAGTACCTTCTCCAAGTTCTTTTGGAGAATAATCGGTAACATCCCGTCAAGGCCTGGTGCCTTATAGTGGAAGAAACTATTGATGACCCAGGAAACCCACGTTATTAACGAATATTAAAGTTGCGGCTTGCCTGACTTGCGCTGACTGCACACCATCGCCAACAATTTTGCATGGGTGCTCACTACGAAGTTCTAATGATTCCTCAGTGAAAGCTAGTCATGTTCTATTAATTCGTTTAATGAATGTTGAATTAGAGTGTTCTTTGCACAGAAATCAACTTAGTCTAGCTGAATCCTTGAGAGTTTCAATGGATTACTTCACCGAAGCCTGTGACTTGGCTCTACTTTTTGCTTTTTTTGTATATCTTAAGCCAGTCCTGGTAAGGCTTCCAGAATTCATGCTTGTAGCAGATATTGAAGATGTCTAGTCAACTTTCTTAGATCGCAGAGATCTTCATGCCATCATGGGGGGAGTGTTTTCTTGTCAAATTGGACAGGACACGTTATCTTGAAGGCTAATTCCAAAGCTTCTTCTAGGGTCCTCAACTTTGTTTTAACTGAATTTGTTCTAGTCAGTTGGGAAGGGGTTTCTAAAATGAGCAGGGATTTCTAGCTAAGGACTTACATTGTTACATAGTTCGCAAAACATTTAAGATTTATCTACCCTACATTGGTTGTAAGGGTAATGTCACAAAAAGTCGTGGAGCTTGGAAACGGGAAGGTTGGAGTGTTGCCCACATTTCACACATTAAGATAAGAGGTCATAAGAAAATTGAATAAGGACACACCTCGTTCGCTGATTTCAGTGCTTCCCCATAATGGGTGTCATGCATTGTCATCACATTCCAAAAGCACGAACTCCTTCTTTGTTTGAAGCTGCGACACTAAGTGTCGAGCTTGTTTGTCTATACCCACTACACTGTTAAGATATGGGGACATACTGAGGCTTTGGTATGTTTTCTAATTATTATACAGGTTCTAGGTTTAACAGTATCCTTTTTGTAGAAAAGGTTGTATTTGTGGTGACGAAATATTCGATCCACCGGCTCAGGGCATCTGGATGATGCCAATGTGATAGTTTTCCTCTCTAAGGAATACTTGCAAATTCTCCGATGCACACTTCGAGTGCTAGAGATTGAATTGTATGACAGTGACATACTAATGCTGTTGTTTTTGCTGAATGGGTTCAACTGGATACCCTTTCAACTTGTCGTCGTCGACCTCATTTCGACATCGTCGTCCTCAGTGCTTATTGCTCTCAATATCTTCAACTTGGCGAACTGTACGCCGAAGCTAAACCTGAAATCGATTTTCTCCAGCTGTGTGAGGCACTCCTCAATTAATGAAAGCAGAAGAATTTGGCTGGTTTTTTTTTTTTTTTTGATTTCTCAACCTTGATGACCGCCCAGTCGCCCATGGGAATGCCAAGCTTCTGAATATTTAAACACTGGAGAGTCTTTCTGCTGTCTACCTTCGTCCTGATGATGAACTTAAGTTTAAGGCCCTCCAGATAAGTGTATCCTTGGAAAACTGATCCACGCACTTGACTACCCGATAACCTTTGAAAACCTCCTTAGAACCATAGCTGGGCATAGCTGCAATCTGGTTTTTCAGGATATAGTTTACCGTTAACTCCGTGAATGTTCATTCATGGGAGTTCATCAATCGGTGCGACCTGAAAGCAAGTCTTTTAGCTTAGAAGCGACAGAATGACTGGTTGTCGAGTCTGTGGCAACCTTGCTTCTTATCGAAGTATATGTGGTCTCATCTTGGAAACGGTTCCTTTTACCTTCCTACCGGCTAGGGTGTTTTTTGGTATTGAATAGGCGTATACGCCTGGTATGTAAATCTACCACGGTTCGGTATGTAAACTTGTCCTCAGTTTCTTTCTCACGCACAGTATCTGCTGCTTTATTCTTAGCAATCTAGCTGAGGATGAAGACAGACTTACTGTTCCTGTTCTTCAAGATTATACCAGAAAACGGACCCTTTTTTGATGGCTTACGGTTACTTTGACCGTTGACTTTATCGCTTGTAGCAGAATTGTTGTCCGTTTGTTCATTAGAGTATTGCCGCTAGTATCTTGGACTTCCGACAGATCGAATGTTGTTTTTTGACTCGAAACCAGTTGTTCGTCCTCGAATAATGTTCCTAGATTCGGCACTCTCGCTACTATGCTCGATGCAGCTACCTCTAAGCGATTTATATTATCTGATTTCCCATTATATGTTTTTGTTTGGTTCAGTTTTTGTATGTTAGTCCCACAATTAGTTCCGGAAAGGGTGACCTACCCCATCAGAGCCAACATACTGGGAAAAGGCACTGATACAATGGACCGACCTTGCCTGTGCATCGGATGGGACCATTTTATATCAATTTTATTTATTCACTTATTCGTGTCGACTCCTGGGTTGTTTCCCACCTCTTCCTTAATAGATCACCTTGTTTGGTTAAAGCCTGCGTGTAAATCCTTTGCTTAAACTTATCGTCCAAGATGAGAAGCCATTTTTAGAAGGGACGCTTGTGACGCTTGCTTTGAGAGTGATGACTAAACCATCTCTATTCGTGTCTAACTTAAACTCGCGGTACTATGATGGTATCTGGGACTGTAGATACCTCATCACTCAAGTGCTCGCTTATCTCTCTGCTAGAGACTGAGCAGAAAGTGTTGGGAACTTCAATTACTCAAAATTCAGAATCCTTACATTTTATTTCATAGATATAATGGCATTCAGAGAAAAAAAAACACCATAAGTTGTTTGGCTAACTTGTTTGGCCCAAAGATCGCACAACAATTCATGTGATGCACAGAATGTGACTACAATCCAGAATGGGGAAGATTTCAAATCTTGTATTGTATAAATCAGTCTATATCTTTTCCTCAAACTTTTAAATTTCTTAAATGCGTGTATATAGAATCTAAAACGTTCAAACTTCTTAAGCTGCACTAACACAGAGCATTGTAGAAACGAGATTTCATAATTTTCAGACATGACAAAACTTCGCTCGTTAATCCATCTATAGTATATCACACATTCTCCTTAACATCCAAACTTCTTCCAAACCCAAAAGTATATCTTTCCTTCAGCAAAAATTAAATAAAATTTGAGCCCACATTGATATCAACAAAACACAAACAAGGAAGGAGATGGTATCAGTTTTAGCCTAATTGCGGAAATAGTGTGGTCGAATTTCTTCCGCAGGATAACATCAAAACCAAATTTTAGTACTCACAAATGTTTGTTTTGTCTTCCAAACCACTGAATGAGCAGCAGAATTACGGCAACAAACCGGATCGGTCCAAAAGCTCGCAATTGAAATGGGATACTTTAACTTTTTTGCTGTGCATATCAGCTGAATTAGAGAGCAAAAAGCAAGAATCAAACTCAAACTCAATTTCAGATGTCAGTTTCAGAAGGACTCTTCTTAAGAGCACATGCAGGTGATTGGTTTAATATCCTTCCTTGCCTGCAGCATAATTAAGGCACAATTTTCTTCAGAAATTTTCCAAAATCAACAACAGTAAATAACAAACAAAAACAAACCAGATTTGTCAAAATAAACACAAAATTCTGATACAGGATACAGTTGTTGGTGTTCTAATATTCCTATTCCAAAATAGTGTTGGAAAAAGTATTTGTTTACCATATCTCTTTACAGTGGAAAAAGGTCACAATTCAAATAACCTTTTAGGATTTTCTTCCTGTGATGCTCTGTTAGTTTGAATGTGTGGAGGATTCCCAACCCATGGGAAGAGAAGAAGCAAATCCAGCCTCCGTTCTTTGGAGTGTACTCTCGAGGCAATTGGAGAATTAAAAAGATATCAAGAGCTGTGCAATCGCCCAAAAGGTTAAAGGTTACACGAGTCATTTAACATTTTATCGGTACAGTGGTGCTCGCAAAGTATATCTCTTAATCGAAAATTGCTAAAAATTTGTTATAGGAGTGTAGGGACGGAGGAATTAGAATAGTGTAACAAAAGTGTTGAGGTATAAAGACTAATTAAACCCGTTACCATATTAATTAATATCATAATCCTTTAATCTACATCATGCTCCCTAATTCGGTAGTTGACTTTTATAGGGTTCGAAGTATGTTAAGTTCTTATTACAACTGTAGTAGAAGGTAGGGTTGAACTGGCATTTAAAGACATTAAATTTGTTATCTTAGTTTTATTCAATTTACTATGTCCCGAAGCATATTCCTGACTACTGTACGAAGCTTACGGATGCTATTAAATATCTCCTTCCTACTAAAAGGTTTGCGAAAGGAAAATAAGAAATTGTTTTTAAAAATACTTATGCACAATATCTAAAAGGAGTAAAGCGCCAAGCTATGGTTACACATAGACGTGTAAGGTGGGTAAAAAATAAGAACCTTAATTTACACAAGAGCCTCCATCTTGCTACAAGGTTTTGTATAAAAAATTAAGATGAAGCGATCGGTCGAACAATTGGACGTTGAGTTAAACATATCCGCAATAATCAAGACAAGATTTCACCGCCACATTGCAAGAGGATACAACCTAGAAACGCCTAGAAACTAGCGCTCCAGCTTTCGGGCCTATTAATTTCTGCTTCTGGTTCCATGCCTAGAAGATAGCTCAGCTTATTCGACTCACCCTACTACTGTTCGAACTACGAAATAAAATCCCTAAGAACTATCTGTCTGAGAGCGACACGAAAGGTCCTAAAAAGCAAGCCTGGATTTTAATCAGAATCTGGTTATCTTAAAGCAAACGAGTGGATCCTTGTAAAAGGCCATTAAGACAGAAGCTTCAAGAAGCTGTTGGACAAAGCCGATTAAAAGTCTTTGGGAACTGCCTACAGAACCTTCATGACAAAGGTCAAAGCATATAGAGCACCTCAGCTAAGATGTCCGACAATCCTGAAAAATATTATTAAAACATCGTTTTCAAAACAATAAACGAACCACTATCACGAAGTCACAGAAAGTGCAAATGAAGAGATCCCACCTGTTACAGAAGATGAACTGCTGCTAACATGCAAAAGGATTGGCGATGGGAGGACTTAAGTATCAATTACTTCGAGATCGGACATCTTTTCAAAAAACCTCCAGGAATTCTCTCGTCATATCGCCCCATTTGCCTTCTGGGTACCATACGAAAAATTATAGAAAAGATCAGTGCACTGTAAGAACACCAGTTTGGGTTCCGAAAATCCTGCTCCACAGCAGACGCAATCAAATCAGGAACTGAAATAGCAAGCACAGTCATTGAGGGACCCCAATGGCGATTCGGAACAAAGAGGTACTGTGCAGTGGTCGCAGTAGACATCAGAAATGCTTTTATTTCGGCAAATTGGAAAGATTACAATGAATGCTCTTGCTAGAAACTATGATACATCCTCAGAATTATACTATATCGAACTGCTTCAGGAGTAGAAAGCTAAGCTATGATACCGACAAGGGTAACAAACACTAAAACGTTAAGGCCACAAGGATTCGTCGTAGAGCCGTTGATGTGAAAAACTATGTATGACAGTGTCCTCAGGTTCATTAAGCCCCAAAATGTGAAGATAATAAATTTTGCTGAGTATATCACTATCCTAATTGTAGCCAAGCATATCCACGAGATATATTTGGCAGTAAACGGAGCGATCTGCTGAGTCAAAACTTGTAGCCCGAATTTAGAAGAACATAAACTGGAAGCAGTTCCTACCACCAGCCGCATACATAAGTAATGAAATCAAAATCGACATTAAAGTATCTAGGTGTTATGATTAATAATGGACTAAGCTTTACGGCTCACCTAATCCTCACTGTTGAGATTAATTATATTCAAATCATTAAATTTAACCGAGATTAAGTATATAAATTAGCTCAGTTATACCGTACGCATCTCCAGATTGGGCGAACGCACTGGCAATAAAAGAATCTTGGAGAAAGACATTTACACTATTCGCTTTGCGAACAATCTGTAAGTGATAACCATACTAACTGAACTAAGAAGACTCGAGCCTCAAAGAAGTGACAAAGAAAGTAATACTGCCTAAGACAGCAGATGTAGGCAAATAAGAAACTGCTAATCAGCCCCGCGAAATAAGGAAGAATCGCTGGATAATGGTAAAAAACAAGTATTTCGCAGTGGCAGGAGTACACGTAAATTTATACACAAACTCATACACAATCGCAGATACGCGCCACATACACAGGCACACAACTATCTTTTCCCTTTCCCCCGATATATATCCATACACCTCGTTCTGATTGTTCCCCAACATAGATACTTACAGGAACTGACATATAAATCCCAAGAATACCCAGACCGCTGTCGGCCTACTAAGCCAACAACATGACGAAATACTCGTACGAGAACTTAGCTAACAATCGACTAACAAACTCATGATTTCTAGCCAAAGGCTCTACTCCCCAACAGGGACGATGTTTCTTTGCGAAGGTAAGGTTTTGTAATTAGGAATTTCATATTAGCACCTTCCGAGAAACAAAAAAAAAAAAAAAAACAAATTGCAACAGAATATCTGAGATAGACCTGAACCAATAAACCTCTCTATTTAGCGCGGTGTTTGGTCAACTGCTCAACTTTTGGTTGAGGTTTCGTTCCCCGTGTGTGCGTTCTTACTCTATTGGGCTGCTATTTCGTGACTCTTCTCATTTGATTGCTCTCTTTGCGTACAATACAAGCCATCTTAGGCTACAACGTCGATGTCACTCTGTAGAGTTCCCTATATCGATTTTTCCAAATCCGTCCGCGGACAATAAATCACGTGGGCAATTATGCGTTCAAGACGACCGAGGATATCTTCATCAGCGATTGCTAACGTTTGTGTCATGCATCATAGAAATAGATTGAGATTTTAAGTGTCTTACATAGAGCCTTCTTGGTTCTTTTTGACCCACTAGTTTTTAAACCAAAGAAACAGCGATTGCCAATTGTAATTCTTTGCTTGATTGCTGATTAGTGTTTACAGCGGATCTGCGATAGACAAAATCCCTAACTAACTCAAAGTTTATGCTGTCTAATGTGACGTTATACGTCCAGTTTTGTTAACAACTTACATTTGATTTTCTATCATTTTTAGCTAAGACCGTTTTGTCAACTTCGGCTTCCAAACAAGGGAACGCGCCGTTGACAGCACGCTGAGTTCTGCCAATTATGTCAATATAATCAGCGTAAGCTAGTAGTTATACAGACTTTTGAAAGGTTGTATCTTGGACGTTGGTTTGTGAGTTTCGCACAATTCTTTTACCTTGATCATCATTTAACTTTGATGATCTAACTTAATTACGTTGTGCCAATGATATCCTGGAGCACTTAAGTAATAATCTGAGCTGACATTAGCGTCTCGGAAAGTTTGGTCATGATATCCAAAAAAGCTTCGAGCCATTATAAGTATAGTGTTACGCAGACTATGATTTCCGATGGCCCTCACAAAGACGGCTTACATCAAGATCTCCCAGCACGAATTTGTTGTCATAATTGGGGCATCAAGCATATGTTTTGTATAGGAGCTAATAGAATTCCTCTTTCATGCTGTCATCATCAGCTTACATGCCTAAAACTTTTGGCTTAGAGACCTAAGACCTACGTATAGCGAACCCAAATCAAAATTAACGCCGTCTTTCTTCTTTTTTTCGTCCGCTTTTTACCCGGCCCATCCCAGTTCACTTATTCGATCGCGCTTATATCTGCCCTATAGTATATTGCCTTCACGAAATTTTTAACAGCATGTGGCCTACTAAGGGTCCTAGTATTCCATGTGCAAAGCCGAAATTCGTTCCCATTAAACGTTTGTTGGGATCGTTAACATTATATCCGTCCATATCCGAGGCTCCTAGTTATCTCTGAAATTTGTTTTACACAGTGTATAAGTTGAATCAACGCACAACCCCAGCCTAGAGTGTCAGGTCGTTAATAAAACCTCTAGACAAAGAGTCCGGCTAAACAGACGGGTGCCAGTAGTCTAGCTAGCCCAGTCGGCCCGATGGAACCTGAAACAGCCCTTCATGGAGGAAGTGGTCCTCACCCTGTGCCCACTGAATTGGCACCATAATCCCGACGAAATAAATGAATTAAGTCTAGGATGGAATCTCCTGTAGAGAAAGACACTTAGAAACACTTATTCAAGACAGAAATACTCCTCAATGGGAGGGTATTTAATTAACTTTGCATTGCAAAACGATTTAACTTGAAGTTGCCTCAAAAACGTAGATTTTTCCAACACCCAAAGCATTATCGTCATCCAGTATCCAAGAGTTTTGAATTTTAAAACAAAAACAATTTAATATTCCAGCCATTACATCTGAGATTCTGTAATTAAAATTCATATCCTTATCTGTAAGCTCTGTCACTGAATTTTATTTTTGAAAAGCGTGCTGCATTCAAAAAGGGCATGATGTCATCTCGCAGTTTTGTCCATAACTGTACTCTTTACGACTTCTGACAGCCAAGTCAAGGCCTAATCTTTCATGGCTAAAAAGGACGGAGGACAATTTATAATTATCAGATGAGAAGGAATCAGACACAGAAGAAAAGTACGACTTTTGGAATAAAATTTGGACATTCCTGGGAAGGAGGAAAATATTGATTTGCTTGCTCATGACCTTCCTTTCTTCTTTTTTTTTTTTTTTTTTGAGAAAATTTATTTGTTTTTAATGATCAAACCGCCCATGACCCGAAAATAAATTTTATCATTTTCTATCTTTTTCTTATTTTCAGAATAAACCTGTGACGATAGTTACAGTGAGATGCAAGTGGACTATAGAAATTCCGCAACACATTACTGGATAGTGAGTAGTTTTTTGTATTTTTACGAATATGTACATATATACAAACATACATATGTGTACACATTTATTCTCTTTCTTTACAAGCACTTGAATAAAAAATATTTTGTAATTTAGCCAAGAAATTTATCTCCGTTTCTACCTCATGACGCACTTGAAGTACGTGTATCTTTTTCCACAATGTTTATTTTCAAAAGATATTGCTCCTGAAGAAGACAGAAAAAAATTAAAAAAAAAAAAAATAAATAAAATATCTGTATATGGTAGATACTCGTATAACTGAAAATAAATTCCTCGTAGGTAGATTTGCATCTTGGAATGCCAAACACAACAGCATAAAATGTCATAACTTTTAAGCATAACAAAAAATACTAAAAGAATTTGGACTCATGCCGCCATGTCTTTCCGGTCGTGGCTCGGAGGAAACCCAAATGTCAATACATTCCCCCCATTGTCATGTGTATGTACTGTCAGTTTTTGTGTTATGGAGTCCTTATAGTAAAATTGCGCCAACATAAATTTACCATTATACGACCACATCCTTTCAAGTCGGAAAAAGTATCTGTATTTCATCCAATCGATGACCCCAAGAAGGCAACCCATAGAAAGTAACCCATAGAAGGTAACCTATAGAAGACAATCCGTATAAGGATTCTTGCGAGTACTCATCGACTCACCTTGGTGGCGGTGACAATCCTTATGGTGGCTCATTTGGAAATTATTGGAAACAATTTGCGGAACTACTGCAATTTGTTCCCCCGTCTGGGTGTCAGTTTATGAATATTGGCTCTCAGCCAGACGGTTTTCGAAAAATAAAAAAAAAAATTTTAAAATATGTACTCCTTCCAATTACTGCATGAAAACCGGAAAAATGGCAGAGGATGACATCGACTAAAATATTAAAAAAAAAAAAAAAAAATAGAATAACCTCCAGTCATAGACAGGAAAGAGTTATCACCATCCATACGAGTACATCTGCTGGATGTCACAAGTTTCTTTGTGGGCAATTTTTCAATTGTTTTCCAAAAAATCATTTTAGTCCTTTCAATTTATTTATTTTTTTTTTTTTTTTTGGAATCGAGTGGAAATAAATTATATAAAAGTGTCAGTGGTGTTTGTATTGAATGACAGAATCTGGGTGAAATGATGAAATGGATAAGGATGAATTGAAAATTCAATTGGGTTGCTTATTTGAGGAGAAAATTGAAATGCGAGAGACCTATGGTGGCAGTGTAACTTATTTTTCCTTTTCTGGTTTTTCAGTTGATTTTGTTTGCTTTATGACTGAAGAAATTGAATGGTAAATTGAATGAAAGGCAAAGTAATAGTCATTTCGTTTTGTCTTTCTATATTTTAATAAAAAGGAAGGGAAGAGTTTTGACGTCTTCTGATGATAAAGTCGAATAAAAGATGTGCAATTGCTGATTTTATTTGCTCCCTTGGCGGTTTTTTTTTACGATTGATCGGTTGGATGCTGTAGAAATAGGAAAGAGACAGGCTTACATCGGCCTGATGTAAGATATACAATGTTATAGCTGTTACTACACTTCAAGTGAGTTTATTTTACCTTAAGATAAGTCGTAGCCCGACCAGTAGCATTATACTACCCTACGCTTTCATAAGATTCACAATCCTATGCGGAAGAGATTGAAATATGGGACGAACAAACTAATGGCTTCGGAAAAAAGGGGCACACTGTTGACGACGAGCCTAGAAAACTTATAAAGGTCAACGACCTTCGGGTCTGCACGTGGAATATTTCTACGTTTAACAGGTTACGCACAGCCGAACAATTAGCAGAGGCCCTTGACAGCTATTACGCCGATATCACCACCACTCAGGCCGTGCAATGGTATGGGGCGAACGTAAAAAGAATGAAGAACTGTGTTTTCAAAAAGTAAGGTGACTTTTAAAATTTCGCCTAAGATGGCCGAGAACATGCCAATGACGGACCTCACCCTGGAAAATCGTCAAATTATCATAACAGAAGTTGCTGAGTATGTTGACATATCGGTCGGCTCGTATCAAGCAATTTTTTCGGATGTTCTGGGCATGAGACGTGTTTTGTGTTTGTTGTTCTTAATTTTGGTAATAAGTCAAGAAATAAAGTCATCTTATTTTTTGAACTCACTTAGTATATATGTGTATAGGTAACATTTTTTATTTAATTTTGTAGAAAAGCTGAAAAAAGGCCATAAATTTAGAACGTATATTAACAATCCACATATATTTTTTCCCAAGTTTCAGAGAGTGCCTACCCAATGTGACGAAAAATATTTAACAGGCAGTCCACCTTGCAAACTACTTAACAAAATCTCAATCATACAGCGCATGACATGATCAAGATAAGTGCTTGAAATAGACCCTTTTTTAGTTGCGCCATAAATGTGTAGTCTTTATAGATAGTAATAGCCAGATACGAATGCCAGGAGTACGCCTACGTAGTAAACACACACCCTATACACTTTAAACCATTCTTCTCGCGGCACTCCTGTTGGGCATTACTTCGCAGGGCTGGTTAGCATTTTATGCTCTATTGTCTCTATTTGTTTTCTCAGTCCTTCTTAATGCTTCCAATATGCGCAGTTCAATCGGAACGGATCAGAATTCATACCAGTCGTCCCCTGATCACACCATGACGTCTATTAGAAACTCCGGGTTTCGTAGATTCGCTATGCCACTTGTAAAACGTCTGCACTGGAAAATAATGTGCCCCTCGTTTTCCTCCTTTTCTGGGCATTCTGTGCAAAATGGCGAGATATCGTGCCTAAATCTGTGGAGGTATTTTTGAAACCCACAATGCCCAGACAGAAACTGCATAAGATCATAATTACAGTTCCCGTGTGTTCTTTTTGTCCAAGTTCCAATGTTGGGAATCAGTTGGTGGGTCCATCTACCTTTGATAGCGTCGTCCCACCTGGCTTGCCAGGGTGTTGCGGATGTTGCGGGTCTTCCTCCTTTACCCTTCTGGTAATTCGTAATAAGCCTAATGTAAACCCTTTGCATTTCATTGGCGAGAATGTCAGTAGGGACCGAAATTGTTCGGAAACCACAAATTGTTCTAATTGCACAAAGTCTGTACGCCCCAAACTGGGTCAGCATACAAAAGTATGGAATTTACCGCTCTGGATAGCAGAATTCTCCTTGCGTATCCAGCTTCGCCAAAATTTGGCAGCATCCGGGAAAGCGCTGACTGCACTACAATACTCGACATGTCCTTTAAATTTCAGCCTGTTGTCGAGCATCACTCCCAGTATTTTAATGCCTCTTTAGACTGGATTGTATCGTTCCCAACCCGAAAACTCGCAATATTCCACAGTCCTTTTGCTGGTCATTATATTTTTTATCAGCTAGTTCAAGGCCGGCCGATGGAGGCCAATTTTGATCCTGGCCTCTGCTTCATACGTAGTGGACTCTATCTCGTGGATATGCTTGGCCACAATCACCACGGCGATATCATCAGCGAAACCGATCACCGTAACTCCTTGCGGTAGCGTAAGGCGCAAGACGCCGTCATACATGATATTCTACAGAAGTGGTCCTAGGACTGACCCCTGAGGAACTCCCGCGGTGATATTGTATTACTTAAAGCAATCGTCCGTGTGATATCCTAACTAATTAATACTTTTATGCATTCATTCTGCCTAGTGGTTTGTATTGCATGCTCAGTTGGCAGAGCTAATACTGCGAAGTATTCCTTTGTGCCTCCTCTCCATCTCCTCCCTTGTGTTCGCTTCGGCTGCTATATCTACTACCGACTTTATAGCATCGACGGTAGAACGCGATTTTCTGAAGCCATACAAAGTCTTACAAAGCTCCTCAATTCTCTGCTACTGCTAGCAATCTAGCGTTCTAGGATCTTTCGCAGTGTATCTAGCAGGCATATGTTCCAGATTTGTTGCTCGCTCGATCGTTTGTTGGACCAAGGAGGGGGGGGGGGGGGGTAGATACTAAACTATTGTCTTCAATATTATCGGACAGGATATTTGTGGGGATTTACTTCTCTTCAGTTTCTTTGTTACTATCCTATAAGACACTCCCAAAAGATCAAGATCTGCTTCATTACGTAGTTGTTTGAAGCATATTGCCTTGCTCTCCTTGATGGCCTTTTCAAGATTGTGTCTCGCCAATAAACGTAGATAAACGTTCCGGCCTACCCCTTACACGAGCCCGAAGGCAGTTTGCTCTCAGTGCTCTGATTTCGTTATACCACCAGTAGCAAGGTCCTTCCATTCCCTGTCCTTCTGAGCATAGCTGCGTTATTGGACTGGTAATTTTATTATTATGAATGAATGAAATCCATTCTTCGCCAAAAGTGCAGGGTAAGGGTCAGAAGGCGGATTCGAGTCATGGATGTCAATATTAAAATTACCTAATAGTACAATATTAGTGGCTTTTTCGTAGTTTAGGAACATTGAAAATTCTTTCAAAAACATTTGGTTATCTTGAAAGTTAAACGTGTGCACACTGCAAAATTTCATATCTACGCTAAATAATACATGAAAAGTCCGTGCCGTTTCTAAGAGAGGGCACCACTTGAATTAAATCCATACCATTTTCAGTTAGTACCAACCTTCAAAAGATACGTGTATAATTTTGACAGCAGTCGGACGATTAGTTCTCGAGATATAGCGTTGTGAGTGAAGCAACTTTTCTTATTGTGAAAAAAATGGATTTAAAGCAATTTCGTGTGTTGATTTATCTTGATTTTAACAACAACGTGTTGATGATTCAGAGGAGTGTTCTGTTCAACCGCAATAAAGCCGAATTTTTGCGTCGATATGTGACAATGGATGAAACTTGGCTCCATCGCTTCACACCAGAGTCAAGTCGGCAGTCAGCTGAGTGGCGAGCAGGCGACGAAGATCGTCCAAAATGATCAAAAACTCAACATTCGGCTGGCAAGGTTATGGCATCCGTATTTTGGGGTACACATGGAGTAATTTTCATCAACTATCTCCGAAAGGGGCAGACTATCAACAGCGACTATAACATTGCGTTGTTGGACGAAATCGCAGAAAAACGGCCGCATTTGAAGAAAAAGAAAGTTCTGTTTCATCAAGACATTGCACCGTGTCACAAGTCGATGAAAACGATGGCAAAATTGAATGAATTCGGCTACGAATTGCTTCCCCACCCACCGTATTCTCCAGATTTGGCCCCCAGCGACTATTTTCTGTTCGCAGACCTCAAAAGAATGCTCGCCGGAAAGAGATTTAAGACCGATGAAGAAGTAATCGCCGAAACAGAGGCCCATTTTGAGGCTAAACCGAAATCGTACTCCAGAATATCCAGGTATCGAAAGATTGAAAAATCGTTTTAATCAGTGTATCGCCCTCGAAAGCAACCATATTGATAAATAAAGTTGAATTTTGCAAAAATTTTGTGTTTAACTATAAAACGGACTTTTCAGCCCTTGTGTTATAAAGGCTGATTTTTTTACTGTTTGCTTTTTCAGTGTTCTATTTTTGACAGCTCACACTTAATTCGTGACATGTGTCAAAGTCAAGCATACTCAGTTAGCATTGGCATTTTATTGTAGAAAGACTTACGCCCGAACCACGCTTACAAATTATTGAATTTTATTACCAAAATTGGTGCTCTGTGAAAAGTGTTTTTCGCGCACTTTGACCATTCTACGGTTTCAATAATCGACCTACTGAGAAAGCAATGAGCCACCCGTATGCGTACAGTGCGTACTGAGGAAAATATTGCTGCTGTATCCTCCAGTGTTAATGAAGACCCTGATTTGTTCATTCTTCGCCGTTCGCATCAATTGGGATTGTGTTGAAGATTTTAAGCAAACCTACCTAAAACCTACAAAATAAAGCTTTTGTAAGAACGGACTTACGAATTTTCGGTCAGTAAGCTTTAGAAAAGCTAGAATAAGATCCACTTTTTTTGTCTTTAGCGACGAAGCTCATTTCTGGTTTAATGGGTTTATTAATAAACAAAACTGACGTATTTATTCCAAGGGGCAACCTCAGGCAGTACAAGAGCTAACAATGCACCCAGAAACATGCACTGTTTGGTGCGGTTTATGGTCCGGCGGGATCATTTTTGGCGTATTTTTTCAAAGATGAGCGTCAGAACAGCGTTACCGTGGTTTCAGTAAGACGTCGCTACATGTCACACAGCACGCGAATCAATAAACTAATTAAGAAGTGAGTTCGGTGAGCAATTTATCTCTCGTTTTGTAAAGGTAAATTGATCGGCTAGATCGACTATATTTTATGTCAAATCACTCACATATGCCGATAAACCAGCATCAATTGCAGCCTTGGAAGGCAACATTACACGTGTTATTAGCGAGATACCAGGCAATATGCTCGAAAATGTAATTCAAAATTGGACTCTCCGTATGGACCATATAAAACGTAGTCGTGGTCAACATTTAAATAGAATAATCTTTAGAAAATAAATGACAAGCATTGGCTTATCAACTTAATTAAAATTTTATACACTTTTGCAATTTTTCTGTGGTTTTTTGAAAATTAAGAACCAAACGCTTAAAAATCACCCAATATTATATGACAGTTTAATTACATCCGCGCCCTTATAATTATCAAGATTTAACGAATCTCGTTTAAATTCGCGATTTTTCGAACCACTAGCTCCCATGAGTAATGCTCTAGTGTAGCTAGTGTCCATCAACGCCAACATAAATGCCAACTTACTTATTCTTACAGATAGTTTTCCCACTCTATTTACCGCAAAATATATCCACTCAAATATCCAAATAATTTGCAGAAGTGCACTGAAATGAAACTAGAATACGTACTCGTAGAACTTTGGCCTCACCAACGAGGTGATTTAAAATAGCGCGGTTTACAGAAAAAGGAGTAGTATTTTCGGAAAATAAAAAATCGACAAAAACTACAAGCATCCCAGAGAAATTAAGTCAATAATATTTTCAAAATTTATAATAATGGAATTAAAGGTTAATTGTAAAAGCTTTAGATAGATTTCGTAAGATATTCCAATCGAACAAACCAATAAATCAATTGAATTTTTCATCCCCCTGCATATTTATTTTGGGCATCTGGAGAGGCAAAACTGGGCATCTATTCAAAACTATGTTTACACAATTTTGAAAACCACCCGATAATTCTCCTTTTCCATCCTTTGTCAATTATTGATGACTTACAAATCAATTACCATATCGTTACTTTTTTGTTTGCTCATTTCCATGCATTGAGTTGAGTTTGAGTTTGTGTAAAAGTTTTTGAAAATTTCATTAACCAATATTTATTTGAAATAGAATATTAAATTGATTTTAAATCATAAAATCATATAAATAACTAGCATGTGCTTGGACTAACAATTAACAATTATTTCATTTCGAAAATGTATCTTTTTGTTTCAGACTGCATTTTGGTGTGCGCTTGGAGCGATCATATTGGGAGCAATTGCGGTAATATCGTATTGGATACGAAAATGCAGGTATGCTCGTTTTAAAATCGCATAAAAGATATTACAAAATTACTCCATTAAAACTGTTGTCAACCCAACTGACCTCTTCCCCATAATCAACCTATCTTTTTGAAAATTAATAAACGAAATTATACTCAAATTGATTTTTGAAATAAAAGATTAAATTGAATGAATTGCTATACCATGAGATTTGTAGTTAAAAACTGTTGATACAAATTGTAGAATAATCCTAACTTTAAAAACTGTATGTAGTTGTTGCTAGATACTAGTGAATAACAAAATTTTTTATTGGTTTTAGTTTATATTTTTTTATAATTAATAGTTACGACCTTCTTCTATAAGTTCTAGACCCTACAAATGGGCTTATAATATAAATTTACTATTTGTTGTGATAATGAGATTTGTAAATTTGAATGGACATTTTAGATAAGAGTAAGCAGAGTTTCTTTTATTGTGATATACGATTGGATATACAAGTATATCAGACTTTTAAAAATCAATTCTTTCTCATACAGTGATCTTCGGATCTAAAGCAAAACTTAATGAACAAAATTTTGCTACACTATATGAGTATACACAGCAGTCGGCATGCAGAAATTTCAAAACTTCACAGAACAAGAAGAAAAAAGAGATGCCGATGTACGTTGGTTTTGAATATATGAAGTTTATAATGGCAAGGATATAAAGAGCTTAACAGGGCATTCCATAAGCAAGTTGTACAGCTTGGGGAATATTTACAATATCTTAAAATACATCCGAAAGTGAATTTGACACTTAACTTATGAACCTTCGATACAGGTGTTATGCTTAAAGTTTTGAAAAAACGCACTAATACTGCCGATTTCATATAGTGGTGAAGATAGTGTTCGATGACACTGAAATGTGTCTATTGGTATCCCCTATGAGTTTTATCGCACGATTTTGAACTCTATCTAACAAGTGTAAGGAGGCTTTAGGAGCGCCTGACCATACATGTACATTGTATTTCAATTATAATACGTACTGAGATCATTTTAAAATAGGAAACCTAAACATTTTGCAGCATCCTGTCAGAGACACACTTGCCGAGAATGAAAAGATTTTCAGTTGCGACGACGTAAGTTTTGAACCCGATTTAATAACAACACGTGCTATCTTTCCTGGTCTATAGTCAAAGATATGAAACATGAGTCTGAGAACAAATATTAAAAGCATCATGTCGCCATCAAGTATACTGAGCTGGAAGTAGCAGACAATAGATCATTAATGAAAATTCAAAAGGGGAGTTGAAGACAGAACAAAACCCTGGGGTATACCATCATTTTGTGGATTTCAGACCTGAAACCACCAAAAATAACTTGAACACATTAGAAACGATAATATCTACACACAATGTGGACTGGATACCAAATCAATTTTAAAAATTTTGCTGCCGTTTTTTTTGTTTATTGAACTATTAAAAAATTTACAGAAACCGCGGAA
Source organism: Volucella inanis (assembly GCA_907269105.1). Classification (NCBI taxonomy): domain Eukaryota; kingdom Metazoa; phylum Arthropoda; class Insecta; order Diptera; family Syrphidae; genus Volucella; species Volucella inanis. The sequence goes on from OU026157.1 coordinate 23,933,685, forward strand.
TCAACGACCTCGTTCAGTTCGAACAAAAAATGTTGTCAAAGCGGTGAGTGCTCTAATTCAATGGAATCCCCTTCGGAAGCAGAAAGTGTTGTGCGATGATGACCTTGGACTTGGAGTGTGCCGCCGATCTATAGTATAGGACATTTGCTTACAGTGGCATTAAAAAACAAAAGCGGAAATCTAAAAAAAAAATACTATTACGGTACGCGTAGAAATAGAATTAAAACATTTTGTTTACCGACGAAAAGATTTCTGTTGAAGATAAATTCATCAAACAAGATTATAAAGTTTTTGCGCTTTTTGTTTCGAAAGAAGCATCATAAATGATTCCCAGAGTTCAGAGAGGTCAGCATCCGGCGTGCGTAATGATTTGGTGGGATGTTTCTTATGATCGGGTTACTGACCTGAATTTTTTTCGAAAAACGCATGAAAACATCCGCTGACGTGTACCACAATACTGTTTTACAGATCATTGTGAAACTATATATTAAACTATTCTCTCTTTCATAATATGCCGTGGCCATTTCAGCAGGACCCTGGTAACAAGGCCAAGACCACTCTAAAATGGGTAGAAAAAAATGTACCGGACTTTATTAAGGCGGAAAATTGGCCCTCGTTCAACACAGATTTAGACCACTTGGATTATGAATTGTGGTCAACTCTAGATTGTATGGCCTACTCTAAAAAAAACTGACCACCATTGAGTTGCTGAAGGAATCATTTGTGAAAGTAGTGCAAAATTTTCCAATTGAAGGGTTCGTGCCACCATTTACGTTGGCCAGATCGACTAACAGCCTGTTTGAGTGACAAAGGCGATAATCTTAAATGAAAATTCATACATTTTGTTTCTTATATTATACAGAACATATAATAAAAAATAAAAAACATTAATTCAAGCTATTTAAGTAATTGTGATTAGACTAGGTAGACCATGGTCCGTCTGTTCAGTGAGGCACGTCATCAAAATCATCATCTTCCATTAGCGTGGAAGAATACCTATTCAAAATAAGAAGTGATATATAAGGGGATTTGTGTATATTAAGATATTGAAGTACTCTTATTACAAATCAATTGCCAAAGCGCATTCGTCCCATTCCATATTCGACGCGATCAAGTGTAGGAAGAATGATAATATAATCTGGAAGCGTTGATCTAGCAGCAAAGTGTTCAGCAAGCAGATTTGTTTTATCCAAAAAAAACTTATAAATGAACGTTGGGATGTAGGATGAGGATATTCATTATACAAATTCATAATTCTTAAGTCTTATGGCATTTGAAGTCTAATTATAAAGTACGTTCCATCCTAGTTCTCTATTCAAGATGCTCTGTTACATTTTATTTTTATAAATGACGCGACAGCCCGGTCTGGGCCAAAGCCTAGCTTCTCGCACTCATTTGTGTTTCTTACTTTGTGAATTTTTACACTCCTGAGGAGGGCCTACTGTTTATTGCCGGTATAGGGAGAATTTGACTTTCGGAGGTCTGCCATTGCCCGTCAAAAGGGTGATAACGATTTTGAAAATTAATTTGCTGTTGTGCTCCTACCGGCATGTTATAACTCCAGCATATATAGGGTTTTCCAGTAGGGACTTGACAACTTTGAATTTAATTTGTGAACGCACTCTTTCACTAATCATCAAACTGTTACTGTCAATTAATTCAGTAAACTCAACATTTTCAGCATGGTAAAGTACACTAACGAGCAACGTTTGCAAATTATAAAAATTTTCTACAGATATTCGGAGTCTAAGAGCGATAACTCCAATTTTTGGTCGTAAATCTCGCCCTAGTAGACAGGCAATAACAAGTTTAGTGCAAAAATTTGAGTCTACATATTCGTTGTGTTATGTTGCCGTGTCAATGAGACAACGGGTTGGTCAAAGTGTCGAAAATATCGCTGCCGTTCAGACGTTCGTAGCAAACGATCCGAATCAGTCAATTCCATGGCGTTCTCAAGAATTGGGCATCGCTCAGACCACATTATGGCGTATTTTGCGTAAGGATCTTGGTTTACACCCATACAAGATCAAGCTGACTCAAGAATTGAAGCCGATGGACCATTTGAAGCGACGTACGTTCTCCGATTGGGTTCTGGCGAAGATGCTCCAAGACGATGAATTTCATCGCAAAATCATCTTCAATGACGAAGCTCATTTTCGGCTCAACGGATTCGTCAATAAGCAAAATATGCGTTATTGGTCGGGTGAAAACCCACATGTGCTTCATGAATCACCACTTCATCCACAAAAAATAACTGTTTGGTGCGGTTTGCATGCCGGCGTTATTGGGCCATATTTTTTCGTCGAAGATAACGATCGTCACGTTACTGTGAATGGTCAGCGTTATCCCGCCATGATCACCGATTATTTTTGACCCGAATTGGAAGATATCTACTTGGACGACATGTGGTTTCAACAGGACGGTGCCACAAGTCACACAGCACACACTACAATCGATTTATTGAAGAGTAAGTATTGTAAACGTGTTATCTCAAGACATGGGCCAGTCGATTGGCCGCCTCGTTCGTGCGATTTAACGCCACTTGACTATTTTCTGTGGGGCTACGTTAAGTCATTGGTTTATGCCAGCACGCCGAAGACGTTGGAAGAGCTCAGAGCCAACATTGAAAGCGAAGTAGCGCCCGTTTCGACCGAAAAGTGTGGCTGAGTAGTTGAAAATTGGGTCCAACGAATCGACCGCTGCAAACGTGCCCGCGGTGGCCATATGAACAAAGTTGAGTTCCATTCATAAATGTTTTGATTGTACTTCAAGCCAATAATAAAGTTTTTGAAATATCTCAAATGGTTTGCATTTTATTTAAAAAAAAAAAGTTGTCAAGTCGTTATTAGAAAACCCTATATAAACCAAAGAAACGTATACGAAGTGCTTTTCGAATCAGGCGTATTGCTAAAAAGTGATACACGTCCTCTCTCACCTTCAGGCTGCAGAGGCCACAAAAGATCAGAAGTTTTGGACTATGCGGCATGTAGAATAAGTTGAAAATTCCACATTAAAAATTCTAAATACAAATCATTTCCGTTTTTACTGCAGTAGCTTCAATGCTGTGAATGCTGAGCTTCAGATGAACCTTTGTCATAAAGGTGATGTCCCATATTATCCAAAAGAATGAGATGATTGACTTTCTATGTGTAAGTTTGACACCACATGCTGACCCTAGTTTTTCCCACTCTTTGATAATGCTTCCCTTTGTCGTTAAAACTTCACAAAGGATCAATCTAGATAACCTTTCTTCTCCCATAGCTACAACTTTTACTATATAGTCCAAATGTATTTTCAATTTTTCTAAGAACACGAGTGTACACTTGTCTCCGGCTGCAACATGTAGTTGGAAATGTTACTCGCTAGCCGAAAGATTTATTTAAGGAAGTAACAGAGGAATTTCTTAACTGTATTCCAATAAGCAAAATCGCCATCCTTGTCCTCCATAAAGGAGTATTGATGTTGCATTTCCACGAAATATTTTCTGCTTAAACGAGCGTGCTATGTTTTTATTTTGGATGCATCGAATTCAAACTGAAAAAATCTCACACTTAGCTTCTGACAATTTATCGAGATGTTTATTTATACTCAGGTTTGCTAAGATCCATCACATAAAATTCTAAAGCATTCTCAATGATGGTACCACTTTTTCATCTGGAATATCTGCCACCACCACCTCTAAATATCATTATTTTTGATTTTTCGGGATTAACGAACAAATTGTAAGATTTACAATATGCCTTGGGCCTGTTGAACATGAACTTTCCACTTTATCGTTCAGAAACACCATATCGTCAGCGTATTTGTGCCCAGGAATTTTTATTCAACCAAGCTGTGTGTACTCGTGTGACGTTTTCGACGAACAACCAAAAGTTTTTACTACTTTTGTGACATTGTAGTATTTTTTGTCGCAGTTTTTGGTCGTAAATAAATTTCACATGCTAAAGAAGAGATTTACACCCATTCAGGGCTTTTTACATTTTTCTCCCCCCAAGCCCTTTACAGCTCGAGTCGTACCATGCCTTTTCAGTTGGTTTGATAATGTTCATCCGATGAGGGATAAAAGATCTCATACCATAGAAAATATTGTTTGTGATTGTATCAGCCCTGGAATTCTCGTCGTTTTCGAGAAAACATAACGACCAGTTAAAATTCCAAAAGAAGCTGTTAAGTCCGCTCCTTCTGGTATTCTCATATTACCTAAAAATATTTTCTCTAAGTCAGTGTATGAGAAATTACCTGATATGACACAGTGATCGGACGAGCCTAGAGAGGAGAGCATAACAAGGATACAAAACTTTTCAAGGTGAGAAGTTAAAAACAAGTCATTAGCAGTGAAGACTTCAATACAGCGTCTCTTGCATGTTGTCTGTCGAAAGTTTGGCAACCACCCAAAAACGTGGAATTGCGTATGTTAAAATCGCATGCGATAAGGGTTTCAGTATGAGGATAAAGGAATACAATTTCTTATATTAACGCTTCAACAATATCAAGTTCACAGGGCCAGTGACAATTATGTTGGGATGCGTCTCAGATACGCTAAGTTTCACAAAGCGATCACAAACAAGAAACCGATGCGCACGTTCAACCAAATAGAAGTCGAGGAGGACGAACCGTATTAAAAATTGTTGTTAAGTCAGATAGCGTAACAAACTTGTTAAAGGCCGAATTGCTGTCCAATTTCGGGTAAATAAAGCCGTAGTGACTTCACATAGTTGTGGAATTTGGTAAGGTTAGGTTAGGTGCCAAATCAGCTACTTCTTTTACTACAATGTCTCTTCGAGCAGAGATACGTTATTTGCAATACTTTGGCATCCGTGATAACTTGGTAAGTAAAGCGAACGTTCTGCCTTCTTTATAGTTTCAAATCTCTTTGCTGGAGAATTTTTGTACATTCGCTCAATGAAATCAAGCAAATATAGTCGACATGTTCTGGCTAAATCTACATCTTGATACAGGTCTGGGAGTTCGCGGTTGTATCTTCTCCTCTATTCGCTCTCCACATAACATTCGAATATTCGATAAATATTCCTTGTTATCATCCAGCACTGGGCCCAATATAGCTATATAGAACTACCAGAATCAATGTTTTGTAGAGCATGAATTTTGTCCTACGAGTAAGGAGTTTTGAACTTATTTATTACACCAAACCAAAGTAGTAGCGGTCTAATAGGGTTAGTCATAGCCGAAATTCCACAACAGTGTCATTCGTGAAGTTGACAGTCCAAAGTGGATAGGCAAACCACTTAACTACTCAGAAATTCCTATTGTCAATAGCAACGTTTTGGTCTAGGCGGTGGACAGATACTTTTTCGATTATTGAAAGCGTAGACTTAGATTTGTCCTCATTAACTTCGAGAACAACTCGATTTGCTTCTTCTTAAAATGTCGTAAAAGCTTTTATTGCGGCTCTTTGGGAGCGACTAATGGTGTCGATGTTTCTTGTTTACACCTGCCCAGCGCACTATCTGTTGCAGCACCAAATTGAAGAAATCACCTGACAGTGCATCTTGTACGAAATCCGTAAAAGTTCGGAGGAACTGCTTTCAAATTGGATATTGTGTGGAAACTAGTGTGAAAATTTGGTCGATCAGCGATCTGCCATGCAGAAAACCACATTGGTGTTTGCTTATTATTGTATTCCAGAGACGTTCACATAATACTCGTACATTGGATAGAATCTTATTACAACCCTAAGTAGCAATACGACACGATAGTTCTCTTGTTAAAGATGGGGCATATAGACCTAAAAGTCTAGTCATCTCCTTACATTCACTCAAATCTGGTTGATGATTTAATGTATACACCCAACCCAATCATCACCTTCATATTTAAAAATCTTCGTTGGTTTTTTTTTTTTTTATAATACCGCGCGCACACCAAGGGGATATGAATACCCTTTTACAGGCTTTTTCTCCAGGACGCGGGCGGATAGTGTAGTAGTTTGAAACTCAGGTGTATTAGGTTTCGATATTTTTCCCAGAGGTGCTTCTCAAACTGGAAGGGACGACCTAGTACATCCTCCTCAACCAGTGGATCTTAAGTACGTACTAGTTGTTAGTTTGTTACATTTAGCCCAGCCAGCAACCACTCCAACATCAGTGTTATGCCTTTATGTCAGTGTTCACGCCGACGGGATTTTCATATAACTACATACAAATTCTATGAAAAGACTTTTTGCCTGACACGGGATTCGAACCCGCGACCCTTTGCTTGAGGAGTCTATGCATATACCACTACACCACGGCCAGCCCCGAGCCGACACTCTTGTTGTTTTCAGATTTTTTGATATCTGGACCAACATACCATATTCTTTACTGTGAGGGGCAATAGTTTTTTCATTAACTGGAAGCGGGCTCCCCTTTGCTCCATCACTTTCTCTAAATAATGCTCGTTAAGAATTTGTTATTCGGTAACTAGGGATTCCTTCAAAGAGCCGTGCTTGAAACCAGCTGTGAAAAAAAAAATTTTAACTAAACTAGCATCGAAACATTCTCTAGTAAACATGGGTGAAATTGTCCTAGTTTTGAGCTGCGTATTCAACAACATCCTAAGATCTATTTTCAGTACAGGCTTTGGAAAGGCAGTAAAACCTGTTTTAATCTAATGACTAAGACCAGAATCAGCATCGGTTCTCCAATTGGGAATTTAGATAGTCCTTAAGGCTTGGAAGAAGTCATGTATTGTGAATAAAATCAGAGACAAGCTCAAACAAGTAAGAAAAGACTGGACTTGAATCGAGCAAATAGAACTAATCGCAGCTTTAACGAAGCAGAAATCGCGAGAAATTTGAAACGGGTTTCGCTTTTCAAATCTAAACATGACTGAAAAATTCAGATACGTGTACAAGTTCAGATATCGTTGCTACGAAAGCCTCTACTCATGTATCTATTTTTATTAGATTATGTAGACACATACATATGTAAGTAAGAAGGAATTAACATACCCAGTCAATCCTATTCTTAAAGCCCTATATAATCGTACGGCAAAGCCAAATATTGAAATTTGTACAAAACTTATGAGGAGATATAGGTTCGGGGATACGCAAGAACACAAAAACCTGTCATAGTCGCACATAGGAAATGAAGGTATCCACTAGGCTTAAATTGCCGATTCGTAATTGGATTATGTGACTTAAGATATTTTCGTAGGCTAAGTACACGATGTGATAAGTACTTACAAGCCATTTGTTATAAACTAAGCAACCGTAAACCTACTAACGTTATTAACAGCTTTCGTTAGGAAAAAAAAAAATCGAAAACCAAAACGTACGTTCTTCTTGTTTGTTGTTCTATACTACTCGTATCTTCGGTCTGTTTGATGTTGAAAATACTAAAATTCTTTTTTTCTTTTCTCTTTTGTATAATACTTGTGTATAGTATATTGAATTTCGTTTTTATTTTTTTTTACTTTTTTTTAACGAAAGGCAACTGAAACAATCAATAGATATACAGTTCGTGTAAAATTGCACTTGAGTCCATCCATTGACGGACTGTCAATGAATGCATAAATGAGGTTAAAGAATTAAAAATGCACAAATCGAAGACTAAAGACAAGACCTAAGGAAAATCAATTTTTTATAATCCACTTAAAAGTGGAAAATATTTTCACAGTTTGTCAGTACATTCGGTTGAAGTAGGTTGTAGTCGGTTTTGATGTTTTTTAAAAAAAAAATTCATTAATTTTCTATCAATCTTTACAATTGTATCTTTAAGTAGAGTTAAATCTAATTAATCAACTTATTAATTTCGGTTCATAGAACTATCATAGATACACATTGGTTCTCATGCAGCTGGAGCATTGGAAATAAATGTCGGAGTGATAAATAAAACACGAAAGCTCGATAATTCGTTGATGGGTTGTGTGATCACGTTTTTCAAACACAAATCAAATTTAAATTTAATTGGAAAAAGAGTGTGCATGCGAAATGCTTTCCAATAACATGCTGGTTAAGTGAAACAATTTCGAAAGTGGATGACAAAAGTAGTGAAAAACTCATACGTACGAGTGAATGTGATATTCTGGATATTTCCGCACCGAAAATTGGTGATTTTCATTTTAGACCGTTGAGTATGCGGTTACATGGTGAATAATTTCAGGTGATTAAATGTTAATTTGCAATTCAATATATTAGTAAGCGTTTTCGAGCAGAGATCAAATCGAGAGGCATTTGAATATTATTTTTTATATTTTATGACAGAAGTTACAGACCTCTCGATTTTATTTTTTATTTTTGTATCGGAATAAAGCACTCAGTCAAAAAACTGGTGAATTGTACAAAGTGTACATTCCTTTTACTGGAATTTTTAAGTCTATCAAAAAAAGGCGAGAGTGCGCTTCAGTAATAAAGTCCCTCCAGTACCAGGACAAACCACATTAACATCAGGTACTTACAGCCTGATGCGAGTGTAGGCCGGACACTCACAGAGCTGGTACCTCATGGTGCCGTCTTCACTTTTACAATAAGCATCGCAGACCGTTGTGTCACTTATATCCAGAACACTTAACTACTAACACTAACTAAGCTGCCCCCAGCCTTTCTTACTGAGATGCACCAGAAAAGCCGCTGACCTCTTAGAGACGTCGGGAAGTATATGTTTGGTCTACCGGCAACCTGGAGCGTCATGCCATCTGCAGTTATGCTCATATGAAGTGAACTGTCAGACAGAGGACGCAGGCCGTTGGAAGTCGTAATTGAGTTTGGCAAAGCTTTAAGCGCAACTTGGCTATCTCTACAAGCGCAGATGCCTTGCTTCCTCCACCGTTTTCTCGCAGTATTTTTGACTGCCATCAAGCGCAAGTTTTCCTAAGGAGTTGTAGTGTAATTGCATCAGACGGAATGTATCAGAGTCAATAGATAATCGGCTCGCAATTTTATCAAAGCGCCTGTGCATTTTGTACCATGAAACCATTTTCTTTTAACAGAAGATGGCTTTTATAACGAAAATTCACCAGTGCTTCTACAGCAGAGTCTTCATGCAGCCGGAACAGATTTAGTTGGATTCTAGTGAAAGCAGCAGTGACATATTATTCTGAATCCTTCTTTCACCACACAACCGAAATATTGGATATAATTTGCTTTATCATAGCCAAATAGGTCCGGTAGACCCTAATCAGTGATAAACACCATGGCTTGCCGAACGCTCCTTCACACTGCCAGAAGGCCGAAAACACCTTAGAGTCTCTCGACATAATATGCTTAGTCCAAAAAAGCTTGCTATCCAGAATGAAACCCAAGAAATTAACTTCACTGAAGAATTGTATATCTAAATACCAAATAAGTCAGACCAATCAGTGGAAGTACCAGTAAAAAGAACAACCTCAGAGTCTCGATTGTGGATTAAATTTAATAGTTACAAAAATGTCCATTTCTAGTCAACCATTCGTCGATTACGCTTAGAGTTACCTTGGTTTAGAGCAGACAATGGCTGGACACCATCCAACAGATAGAATTGTTCCGTCATTTATAGAGTTATCCAACAAGAGGTGTCGTATTAAATGAATAGAAAAATGCAAAAATTTTTATGAAAAGATGTAATATTATTACTACAATCTAAAGTACGAACCTTGAGGTTAGTAATTTAGTACAATATCTGCCACATTTATACCTCAGCTTTGTCTACAAATTGTCATTCTTTTGATGAAATTTTTCATCACGTTTTCGTATAATTGCGGCTGTATTTCAAGAATAACAGCTCTGATGTTTACTTTTAGTGTATGACTCATTGGTGCAGCATTGACGTAGACTTTATCTTTAATATAGCTCTGAAGGAAGAAGTTCAATGGTGTTAAATCGCATGATCTAGAAAGCCATTTTTTTTTATAATTGGCATCAGCGTCAAGGAAATTTGGCGTGCAAGAGAGCCTTTGTTTCACCTGCTGTGTGTCATGTGGCTCCGCACTGCTAAGAATAAACGTCGCCCACGACCATAGCATTATCTCGGGCAAAAAATATCGAATTCATTCACTGAAACAATCGCACCAACAACATTTTCGAATAAATATGGCCAAAAACGTTCCCAAGCCGTCACTTGTTGTGGATGAAGAAGTAGTTTCTCTCAGAATAATTCTGTGTTTTTTACACATGATCCTGTTCATTCATTTCAGCACCCAATCAGCGAAAATAAGGCGTTGTGCGTCATCTGCTGTCTTCAATTCAGGTTCAACTGAAACTTATAAGCATGTAGGAAAAGATCTTTATGCAAAATGCGGTGCAACGTGCGATCCTGTGATCTTCTCGAAATGGACACATCAGGGTTTTCAGTTACACTCTCAGCGGCAATATTTTCAGCTGACCTTGTTAGACGAAAACTAGTTGGAGTCTCCACTTACATAACTAATCTATCTAAGACGTTAAAATTTATTGTTGTGTTCAATGTTCAATGTTGTGTTCAAATACTTCAATTTGTTATAAATTCACAGTCAATGAAGACGTCCTTTCTTTGGTGCTTTATTTCCCACTCGCTCCTGATAATGTCGTTGCCATATACGACAGAGTATGACATGGATGATTAACTAGTTATAAGTTTCACCTTGGTTAAATGAGAGCGTTCTTTATTGCCGATTAAATTTAAACCGAAAGAAACAGTGATTGGCAAAAGTAATTATTGATTTGAACTCGGCTTCGATGCGTCTTCATTTGATTTTATCGAAGCCCTAAATGTTGCACAGGCAACAAAAAGGTTGGAGCAGCATTCCCACAGTCTTTAACAAGCACCGGAAATGAGCTCATGCCACGATAAGATCTAGGATCAGACCTAGTCTTATTGGGAGATTGGGAGTAGTACAACCACTCTCGCCTACTTCCAATTAGAAGGGAAATAGCCTCAGGCAACACACTTGCTGTATATGCTAAGCAGGTACTCGAAAATAGTCTTTCATATGGCTTACACTATCTCTCTGGTCTGCTCCAGGAGATCTCCTGGAAGAAAAAGTGAGACACCATACTCGTTTTCGGGAGCCCTTAGCTCATAAGAAACCGAAGGATCCTCAAAAGAGACCAAGCAAAGTACTCGAGCAATTTCTCTATGTGGACAACAAAGTATCATTCACATGGATGCTCTGAATATCAGTAGTACTTTTAGTATTTTTTAAATTTTATGCAATTTTCTATTGTCTGAAACAAAATTCCTTCATTCGTATTTTTTTGCACCAACTATCATACCCTTACACTCAGCAAGACACAGCCGATAGGTAGAGCCCAGCTGAGCCAATTTCTCAGCCTTAGCAGCCCAAACACGGGGGAATTTCTTCCTTAGTTTGCGCACCGCCTTTCTCTTAAAAGTCAGGTTGCGATTCCACTCTTTTACTGCGTATCGATTAGCCTTTCGGCTTCTCGTAAGAAAATAATAGTTTGCTCGCCAAACGCAATCATTATTGTGCGCTATCTGTTGATCGATGTCATAGCCCCTATACTCCAGAAGAGATAACAAAATTACCTTCGCGCACACCACATCCTTTCGGAACTTGCTTGCCTAACCTCTGATTAGTGAAGGCTATCAAATTGAATCCAGTTGTGATCACTGAACTCACCACCTAAAGATGAACGCAATAATCGCAGCCTCATTAGCAAAAGTGATATCAATACCATTTCTGCCAACACCTGTCACATCAAAAGTGATGTGATGTTCATTGATGACACGGACATCATTAGCGATAACCCACCTAGAAAACACCTATCCCGCTGTTGGTTGCGGCTACCAGCTAGTCTTACTAAACCACAACAGAGAGGACTCATTAGCGTCAACACCAATGATTAAGGATTATTCCCGGCTCCATATCGATATCTTCACAGAATTTGCAATAGACGCTGGCAAGAAAATTCCTACCGAACGTCCATTCTATGCTTATATAGGAACCCAATTGAGTGGAGTGACTATCATTGCGGCGTTACCTCTGGTATCAGTAAAGGCTCGCAAAGGCAAACCCCCCATTCATCGATTGAACGTACATGGCTACTGTAACAAGGGCACTACTGCATGCCTGCCTATATTTCTATTCCTAAGGCTACTCCTATTTAATAAGCGCCTTGGCAATTTAGTTGAATTATTTTAAGCACCCTGGCGAGTACAACCGCATACAAGGGGCACTCGACAACGGCGAATATCCTCTTTTGGACGAAAGTCTGTAACCCCCTTTATGTAGCATCTTACATTGCTACTTAAGCGTTTGTGTTCTCGGCCGGTCCTTTCAGAACCATATTTGTGGTACCCACTTGTATGATCTTTCATGGTTTAGAATCCATCTTCAGCTTCTCTTTGTTTACGACCTCTGCAAGATCTGACGTATAGTGAAAAGTGTATTCCACCTAACAGCAGTATCGCGTTCAATGAGCTGCAAATCTAATCTATTTACCTTAGCACCAAATGCAGTTCCATTAGATTACTTTGATTGACTTTGCAGTCTTCAGTAGTGTGTCCCTTTTGTATCAATCCATCTATATTTTCCACATCTATTCCAGCGCTCTGTGTGCTCCTTATATAGCTTGCTTACATTCGCCGTCAAAATAGCGGCTACCGGATACAATTTGGGATTTCTAGGATAGATTGTCTCATTATTACCATTTGTCTACGACATTTGATGCTAATGACGAAGGAACGGGTACTCGATTCGTAGAGGATGTGGCAATCTCTTATTATTCATCTTTTCGACGTCAAACTTCTATTCGTATATTCTCATCAGATCCAATGTGGTCAATCAATTCGGTTAAGAGTAACGAAAAGTTGAAACCTGTACTGCTGGAAAGTCGATTTCATGAGTCCATTATCGGAAGTGTTATCACGCTAGCTATGTCCACAAAGAAAAAAATTTAAATGTGTTTTCTTTTCCAACTCTCATAGAAACTGTCTATGTTGCAATCTTCCCTGAGGCAGAAACGCAAAACGAGTTAATATTATCGAATCGTGCATATGGAATACAGTTTATATCTCTAGTCTCCCTCCTAAAAAAAAGATGAATCTTCTCATTTGCTTTCCACCACTCTATTGCGTGTTCAAAGTAATGAAATACATCCGGATACGAATACTTCCCAATGACTGACGGTACGATTTGATGGCACGTCAAGTCTTCAATCGTAACAGCCGTCATGTTATAAGTCCTCATCAGTTTATCTTTAATCCCATCTTTCGACGAACTTTGAAATACCATGATTCCTTCCTTAGACATATAATCTATTTGTGGAATGTATTACTGAGCTCTTTATTCATTGGTATGTCCTTAGAGTTCTCCCATAGGCAAAAGTTGTACTATAAAGAACAAGTAAAAGGAGTGATTTATTTATCTCAGTCGGTTCTTTAACGGAATTAGCATGGATGTCCCTAATAATGGTTTAATGGTGGCGGTTTTAAGTTCAATGATTAGTCCTCGTTCACTTGACATCATATATCACAAATTGCCTCTAAAAACCTTTTTTCGATTGATGACCATTAGGACAACAATGTTCTGTCTTATGAATACATCTTTTGAACTAATGACATCAAAGCCCCAGTAAATGAGAAGTTGATTCTCCTTTTGTTCGGGATTAGCTTTGACCAAAATATGATCCGGAAAGATAATGTAATCAAATCATCATGGATAGTTCCCAAATTAATTAAGGATGTGACTTTGGTTCTATTTTAGAGGATAGTAGCCCCATACTTAGCTCACCATTAGGTAAGCAAGGGCAAACACAACCCTATCACCAATAAACTACCATACATGAAGGGTGGAATATTTTGCGCTTGTAGCGACAGTCACCATACAACCGGCCTTCAGGCCTTACTTCCTTAACATTTTCAAAATAATTCAGGGACACAGGCGTTCACTAAACTGAATCTACTACGTTCATTTTGATTCGCTGAAACCGCAGTTAAAAGCAGAATCACAAAAATAGAAATTTCCAGTAGACTCGCTGTAAAGCTCCTTTAGTGGAGAATTTAGCAATGTTTGAAGCAACAATAAGACTAAGGTCGGCATATCCATTTTCCGGTTCACCACGGAAGTCTTCCCTGTTTCCTACGGCTTTTTAGGCAAGCATCCGTCGGCATATTTTGTTTTACCAGACCACATGAAGAGACCCGGGAGCCTATTACCAGTATCCTCCACTTCTGGTGGGCAAATTAATACCCACGAAGGCCTTTGTATTGATCTATTTACTAGATTGTCAGCGACCACCATATTTTAAAAATGCAAGTGCGCAAAGCTATCGAAATTTCAGTGCAAGCAAAGAACAATTCTTTTTAACTGAATGATGTCCTTGTAATGCAATCCATGAAACGAATATTGAGGGAAAGGAGTTTGATCAGTTCATCTATAAAGCCTCTATTCTCTGGCTAGCGAACTTCATGAAAAAAGGAGATGAGAGGGCCATTGGCTTCTTAGAAAGAAGTAGATAACTGCTTGTACGAGATCATGAATAAGTGTTTTTGCAGAAATAATTTTACGAAGCTCTAAAATAATATAAAAGACTAGCTAAGAAATGCTCGACCTAGAAGATGTTTGGATAGCAATATCTAAACTAAAATTACCCACTGAGCTATGGGGGCTGAAATGTTAAAGAGCATAGTTGAGTCGTATTAGCATCATACCAGGAGGAGGAGGGAGATACACTTGAGTGCATCAACTGTAGAGGAATCAGCCTCCTTAACTACGAGTAAAAGTATTTAGGCATCGTACAATGTCAACACTTAAAAACCTATATCAAGGTTCTGATTGGTTTAAATTAATCGCTATCAACCAAATATTCACTTTGCGACATATATTGGGAAGGAAACCCAGAAACTAAGATACGTTAATCCGTTCATCTGGCCAGGATGAAAATAGCGAAGGCTTGCTACTCCATAAAAGCCGGTAATGACAACACAGAGGCGCTTAAAAAATTATTTCGACAAGGTGGCGCACCGTGTTATGATTTCTCCTACATTATACTTGACAGTTCTAATCAGAGGAACAATAGTTGAAAACTCTATTCACAACTGCTAGTATACTCTTACAGTGTCAACTTACACTTTAACAATGAGTACCTCGAAGTCTTTGTTTATATAGGCGTTCCTTAAAATTAAAAAAAAAATAAAAAATAACAAACACCATGGTTGGGCTCAAGTGAAGAATAATTTTTGCCAATCGCTGTTTCTTTGAATTAGGAAAGCAACTAAAAAGTGAGGCCCTTCACGAACAACGAAGCAAGCATTGTATAAAACCCTAATCATTCTAATCCCACTGTTTGGCGCAGAAAAACGAACTTTATCTTGAGCGGAAGAATATGCTTCCCGTTGCGTCGATAGAAAATATCTTCATGTTATTTTTGAATATGTTCTGAATGTTATTTTAGAAGAGAAAATATTTATCGGTTCCAATGGCTCGTAGACATATGAAGTAAGTGAATATCAAAGCTCCAAATCATGATATTTTCTAATCCATTCTCAGGGACAAATTCTTAGGGGGTTCGCTGAAGTGAAAACAGACCTCAGTCAACTTGGTGTGCGCAACTGGAGCTAGTTAATCAAAATGCTCCTTCAAACCTTCAACCGTAACACCCATCTAGCTGTGAATGCTCATCAGTATACCCACTTTCGGATGTATTATAAAATATCGTGATTCATTCGTAAGCCGTACAACTCGCTTATGTAATCCCCTGTCAAGCTCTCTTGTCCCAGGTCGTTATAACTTCCAAACATTTAAGAACAATGTACATCGGTACCTCTCTTTTCTTTTTCCCT
This sequence comes from Volucella inanis, assembly GCA_907269105.1. Lineage (NCBI taxonomy): Eukaryota > Metazoa > Arthropoda > Insecta > Diptera > Syrphidae > Volucella > Volucella inanis. The sequence goes on from OU026157.1 coordinate 23,949,380, forward strand.
AAATTTCACTCGCCCGTGCTGTGTACAAACATTTTAAGGGTACGAAAATCTATAAAAAAAAAACCGTAAAATAGAGATAGCTGTTGGTTGAGGCTCAGGACCACAGCGGACTACAGTGCTACCGACGAATTCAATTTTTGTTCAGTTGAACTGCAAACGTTGCTGATTCTAGCATTTTTATTCTCAAACTCTTCAGCTTATTACGGTCTATCTAAAATACGATTTTTTCAGCTTGCATTGCCTGGTTTATTCCTAGCAACGATTCCAGGTGGAATGCCAGAAGTTTTTTTCCACTTTGTCCTGACTGATACGGAAGAAAATAAGGTAGCTTCGCGTATCAGAAATTGACCTGCCTCAGTTGATGTGACTTCTGCCCTTCTATTTATTTGTGATGTCAATTCTGAGGGGTATAATTTGAGCACTTAGACTTTTGGCGGTACCTCCAGTTTTTTACCCAGCACACATAACATTTTCTTCTCAACTACTCGTAGACGGTGACAGTTCAGAATTTACTTTTTCTAGTTTTACGTGAATCAATAAATTAAGAGTAGAATCACTAACGAGCCTTGTTGATAATTTTTGTGTATCTAGTAACTAACGGAACCTATTCAGTATTTTCTCTGGTTCCATAACAACCTAGAGTACATAAACCATTGGTTATGCGTCGCTAGAGCAGTATTGCACTTATTGCTTCATTAGATAGGGCTCTCGATCGGCTAATGAAAGGAACGGAAGGTTACTGCCATTATATATTTTTAAAGGTCGCAGGTAGTTAATTCCATTCATTTTCCTCAGATTTTTACTTTGAGATAATTAAAGAACAAACTGAAATGCTAGGTGAAATCCAATAGTATATAGTCCGTAAATCCTCTTATTTCGAATTGATAAAAATATCTGACTTTTTTTTTAAGGGGTATTCTTTCAAACAATGCATCCTCCCCTAAATATACAATATCCATACATACAAAATATTTTAAATTAAATTTTCTGTTCAATCATTTTCAATTTCCTAATAAAAATATCTCATCTTTGGCATCCTTTTCATCTACTGATTTCAATCAAGTTACGTATATCAATTGAATTATTTAATAATTCAATTTTTAGAAAAAAAAAATCCTAGAAGATATTACCTCTCTTGGGACTTCTAAAAGGGAGTTCTAGCATCATACTTTCAGCCCAACAGAATGCTGTTAATTACAATTATTTTTCCGCTCCACTTAGAAGGTAAATTTTAAATTCTATGAACAACTTTTGCCAATGAAATTATCCACTGCCACCAACGGAACCGGTAATTAATTATCCTGAGACCGTTTCCATCACAATATTGCCTAGATATAGGCTCGTAGGAAATCAAACAAACTGTACTTGTATATACTATATATGTATAGTGTATACGATAGATTTTCCGTTCACTAATGAACAATTTCCAAGGCAAAATCTGTGAACAGGATATGAGCTGTGATTGTGATTTACCTACTATTACTCGTATCTGTGCGCGTGGTCACACTGGTTGTACTATTGAATAATAAAAAAAAGGATTAAATAAATAAAATCTGTAAAATCATTTTCCAATTTGAAATTTCAACCGAAATTGAAATTCTGATCACGTTGACAAATTCCCAGGACAAATAATCGGAGAATCATCATCTTCCTCTCAATTGGTATCGACTCTTTATCAGAGAGCATTTTCCAATAAAAGTTTCTTCCTTTTCAATGTTCATGATGCCGTGTGAGTGTTTATCAAGTTGCCTTAATGAATCTGAAGGGATCTCTTAGGGTAATGTTTAAAATTTCGTTTTGTTTCTTTTTCAATTTTATTTAAAGATATTTCTAGAAGATAAGAAGGAGTTTATTTTAGGGAGAAGGTTCAGAGCTTTAACTCAATCGAAGGGTGCTAGAAAAGATTATGGCTTTATAAAATGAATGAACTGTTTAGATTGTTAAATAGTTTAATAGTATCTATTACCGGAAAACCACAAACATACCTAGTCTTTGTTCTCTAGATCAACGTTGATACTTCTCCTCTGGGAGTGAGTGTAAAAACAACTTTCAGATAACTCTGTAACCCTACTCTGCAATAATTGATATCTGCTCTCCATTTACTATTGTACCACTAATTTATTTTCCTAGACCAAGCGACAGTCCAGGATGGACACGGGCCATCGAGGTCCTTGGTCAACTGCAACGAACTGCAAAACGGTTGAGCTCTCACTTAGTTTTTGAACAGCACCTAACATATAGCGAGGTCTGGTTCTACTGCCTTTGGATCGGAGCATTGATATTCATTCGCTCTACAACTCTTAACTATATCAGGAAATGCGCACTCTTTGACCAGGTTGAAAGTGAAGTCTTCTATCAATGAAAAATCTCTCATTCTTCTTGTGTTCGGAGTGGGCAAACATCGAAGATTCCGCACACAAAATGACAACAAAATAAAAGTGAGAAACTAGGCCTTGCTCCGCCGGAGACCTTCGCGCCACCATTTTTTTTTTTATATGACCCGCTGAGACCGATTAACAGGATGTGAGTATCTATCTAGAGTTCTTAGGTGTTCTCTAGGATCTGTCATATTGTGAAATAATGCGATGTTAATGAAACTGATGCATCTCTATTTGATGTAGTTTCAGGGTCTCCGTTTTAATGGATCAGCAAACGATACTGAGTCTCCGTTCATCACGAACACCTTAGGTTAGGTTAGGCAAGAGTGGCTATTGGAGTAACCAACCCACTTAGACCTATATTGGCCCACTGTGATGGCATGTGCATCTGTGACCCTTATACTATTGGAAACAATCTGAGCCTCTGACGAAGCGTTATAGACTGTTGACGTCTAGGTATATTATATTGTTTAAATGGCTTAAGTCATTATAGAAGCTCCTAAATGGAGTTTTCATGCATGCTTGCCTATAAGACAATGCCCAGTGATGACATCTATGATAGCGCTGAGATGCCTCCTATTTAAAGAAATCAAACTCTTAGAGCGACTCAAATTCAGTGTTGGGCAGACTTATTTGGTCTTCTATTAGCATCCAGCTTTAGTATTAGTGTGTCCATAGCGATTAGTATGCTGATAGTTCCTTTAACAGGTAGGATAGGTAGAGTGGTTCCAATTTTGGAATTCTTTATGGCCCAGCACCCAACATAGGTGAATGTTGAACTGACATCATCAGAGTTAATTTTTTTTACAAATCAAATGAAGCAAACCGTTGATGCTTGTTCTCGGTATATAAAGACAAATTGATTTGCAATAATTTAGTAATTGTTCACAAGTGCTCGGGATTGTCGGCAGTAAAGGACTGTTTTACAATTTTGTCAGACCGAGACCAGTGACTTGATAGCGTGCCGACTATTTGGAAAAACGCGGATATCCTTTGCATTTATCACGTTTTTAATCACCAAAAGTTTTGCTTGGAATACACTACAGTAGGCATGTCGAGTCGTAGACAAAAGTCGTGTATCAATTCTATCATTGATCGTAAATGTATCTGTAGAGTTGGCAGGATGATATCTGAGAGCCATTTTAGATAAGCAGGCCTAGAGTAGCTTGCTTTTTGTAATCAGGGCATGAATTTTAATCGCTGCTGCAGTGCTACCTAAAAAGTCATCTTCCGCTGCCTTAAGTAGTGCGGCAAGTAAACTGTCCGATCTGACAGTTTTGTAATAGCTAAACTTACATATTATTATCTTTTCTTCATTTTGGTCAGAAGGACGGAAATCTTGCTTTGCCTAAATCTTCTAACCCGACAGCGTTTAGTAGTCTGGAAAAGCATTTTTTATGAGTCGCTTACATCGACAGTAATAAATTCCCTTGCTCACCTCTACAGATTTTTATTCGAGTCTTTTTGACACGTCCTTTTTACCTTTTGATCAAACCTTCGAGAGTAGTTTCATCTTCATTTCCGCCGTTGTTCTTCCAATATCAAATCCTCTCAAAGGATTCCCACATTGTGGATAGCGATGAGCACGTTTTGGGGTCTAGTGTTTGTGTGATGGCATATCCCACACATTCCTGTTTTAACCTAGCCTATTCCCTCATAGATGTGCCGTTTAGGATACCTATAGGAGTATTTTAGCTTCAACTAGGTAGTGATCAGAAGTTACATTGGAGATTGGTTGTGAGAACATATCAGGCTAATATTAGCGAATTTAGCCTTGAGGCGGATTTTTACAATCGGTTCGCTCAAGTTTCGAAAGACCACCACAAATCTAACTCCAAATAGACTTTGCTTTTGTTCTCTTGAGCAATCACTGTACTATGTGTTACAGTTTGTATCCTCTTCCTATTTGTTCCGGTCAAGAGCTTCCTCTAGTTTGTCGGGTTTGTTTTACATGTTCAAGGCCGAGCAAATTGTAACGTGGGTTTCCGTATAGGTTTTTGGCATGACCAGAGTAAGAAATCCTCATCCGGAGAACTATGACATATCTCAGAATCTTGAGGAAAAATGCACGTATATCTCGGAACCAGTGAGCCGCTTAGGCGATATTAAAGCTGCTGTTGGCCTATTTTAAATTCAATCACCAAAATCTCTAGTTCAGCACTATGTCTCTTCCTATAAATCATAATTGATCTTCGATTCAAATATGTTGAATTAATATCGGTATTTTCTTTTACTCAACACTTACGACACAACGTTCAGGACATCAAATGTTTCAGTGGGGTGTCATTATCGATTTTTATGGAGCATTATTATCCTGCACAGATGCACATAAACTGTCCAAATATGGCAAATAACATGCTTTGAGTATAAATTTGGATATTCTTTCAAATCAAAATCGATATCAAAAATGCGGAACTCACTCAGCAACGGACCCTGAACCGATTTATCCCTTCTCTGTTAGACGGTAGGTTTTTCTGAGCGTGTAGCTACATGCCTATTCTGCTAGATTGAGTTCTCTTAGCGGAAAGGATTTCTTTATGGAAAAGGATCTAAATCTAACTTTCAGTATTGTTGAACTAGCCGTCGGCACGCCCACATTGGCTCTAGGACGTTTTATTTTGCCTTAAATTAGAATGTATAGTACTACCCAGGCCTTAACTTTTTTCTACCAGTCATTGCAATGTCAGAGTATCTGGCTACAAACAGATCATTCTTCCGCACGCTTGGAGCACTTTGAAACGTATTTTTGGATGATGCCTCATCATCTCTTATGCATCCGATAAACTAGGTACTTTGTGCCTATTAGTTTTTGTAAGACTGGTTTTCTGATAGTTTTTCCTAAGAGTAGGAAAAACAGGCGGTCGGTTAGATGAATGTAGATGGTTCTAAAAGTAATGGCACTTAAATTTCTCTGGCTGTTGGAACCATAGCTGCCCTCCAGATACACTGGGGCCTGACATGTGAAGATGAAAAAGTGCGAATAAAATTGAATGTAAAGAAAGGAGGCCGTAAGAATATACCCAAGTTTCAGCAATGTCCGAAACGCCAGAACACTGCCTGATGATGGCATTCAAAATAGAGTGACCTGTAGAAGAGTATTGTGATTCGTGAATCTACGCGGCATTGCAAATGGCGCTGTAACATTGCAGGAACCAAAAGAAACATGGTAGTGCTAGTACTGTTGACTCCCAGCTTCCTAAGAAATAGTAGGCAAAACTTTACGAGACCAAAAAAATCTGTATTCTTTCTTAATGTTGTATTTTAAAGGTAATTTAACAATATCAACACACCGATATATATATTTTTTTATTTTAAACAGTTTTACTTACGACTCTTAACAAAGAAGTTCTTGTAGGTAAAATCTATTTGAAATAAAAATTTAAGAAATGTTGATGTTCGCTTTACACTCTCTCCGAGTTGATGTTGCCTTTTTAACAAAAGTTTATCAAGGTATCCCGTGAATTTTTGTTAAAATTTGATCAACACCGCTTCAAGTCGTTCCAAGATATAAGTATTTCTTGAAAATACTGACTCAATGGTCGTATCATTTCCCTATTTAGCACTTTTTGAATTATATGAGCAATACAGTTCTCTTACTAGAATAATGTTAAATGTTATTACCAACTGGAGAATAATTTTAGTGTTTTCTCCATATTTTAACCAAATTCTTACAACAAAAAATATATATATATTAAAGATGATACTATGTATTCATAATCGGTAACTGGTTAGGATAGAAGAAGAGAAAGTATCTAGCGGTACCAACCTAGCGATGCATAGAGCTGTTACTTTGATTGAACATCAACTAGCAAGAAGGTAAAATAAATTCTTGTGATAGCCAGCGAGTGGCTTGAATTTCTTAACTTATAAGCGCCAGTGTTGAGCATGAGAAAAAATCAAAAGTGCCTTTAGAATTGATTAAAGCCTAGATGAACTTGAACAGATTCCTTATATGAGCTACTTTAAAATGTTCGAACTAAGGATCAATAAGAATTTATCTAGAATGGATTCTGCTTTCAGTGCGTTGCTATAGCGATGGCAGCGAATTATCCCTTTATAATCAGACCTTGAATAGGCCACAGCCAAACAACTAGAGGAGGACATAAGCCGATATAAAACAAATATCACCGCCATTTGGAAAATGTAGTGTGACAGACCGAAAGGAAAAAGTGTGACTTATACTACTGCAGTAAACAAATGCAATGTCTATAAGGGTGAATATTTGTTATAAAAGACAAATAAGACAAAATTATTCGAACTCTCGGCATATGACGAACACATTTTAATGATCCGCGTCAAGGCTAATTTCGCCCACATTAGCCTGACATGCGTTCAACCCCTCAGAAGATATGCCCGATGTCGCCAAAGAATAATTGTATTTCTATGAGTACTTTGGAAAAACCTACAAACAACTGCCTAAATATGACGTCAAAATCATTGTGGATGGTTAAATGCAATTAAAGGAAAAGGGGACATCAGTGATATTACACTTGGAGGCATAGAATATATAATTCATGTCCTGATTATAAAACAATCAACCAAATTGGCTCAGGACGTCCGAACATACCGAGCGGCCAACATAGATATGCAACGACGGTGAAATGCAGTGAGATTAATAGCAATTCGCCATCAGAAATGCAGTATCTTTTGTGTTGAGTGAAAACGGAATAAAACCACTGGTTTGGTGAAAAGTGTAGGCAAGCATATATATCAAGACATCTTACATCTAATGCGCTTTACAACCGAAGGATGGTAAAAAAAAACATAGTCTTCTCTGGGGAATAAAAAAAGAGCATTAGAAGCGAGTAGTCGAGGAAAAAGAGATGTCCTACTCTAAGAACCCATAAGCTAATAAGGCCCGATCTAAAATCTCTTGAGATGAGGAACGAAATTTAAAAGTTCAGTCATAATTGGTAATGAGAGTTTGGGAAAACATGACCCAAAGTTCGCCAATATGCTGAAAGGAGAATTAAACTTAAATTAAGAAATCCGCTTAATTAACCGAAATGAAGCAAATATCGCAATATCTCGATTTAACCAAATCAAGGCTTGCCAGGCTGTGTGACATAACTGTCAAACTACGTGAAACAGCGAAGTTGATTTCGTAGAGATCATACACAACCACACATTTCCACGATTTGGTGGCAGGAAAGAACGCCCGATGAATAGAGACCCAGAATAGTTTGCTGCACTAGAAGTAAGGAGAACTCCTAAACTATGACAACTATAGATACATCGATTTCTTTAATGAGAATAACTAATCTATAATGTATCAAATATTCACACTATTGCAGACCCTAGAGAAAAATAAAAAAGTCTAGATTGATACACACCGCCTCTTCATTAAGGTTTTAATGACAGCATCTAAGGGCCGGGTTATATTGAATCATATCTAGTTTTGGCAACCCTCCCAAATGCGTCGAAGAGTTCGAAAATAATTTTGCCAAAAATTTAGGAAATGTCGTACGCTGGCATGTAACTCTCTTAACATCAAATTGAGAGAATCGTGCAAAGTGAACTAGCCAACGTCAAAGGAGCACAACCCTTTTGCAAAAAAAAAAAAAAATGGTATACTGGCTCATTATTATCCAAACTCTGCGAGCTCTCACTGGTTTGTTTGCACAAAAGTATAAACTGCCCACAAGGAATGAGAAACAAAAGGCAGCTAAAATAAAGAGATTTCATCTACTTCGCCTTCAATATTATCTCTGATACTGACATATCGACCGAGATCAAATAAAGAGTTACCATTGCTAATTGAGTAACAAGGCTTTGTCTTGAAACACTAAAGAGACTCTAGGGGACTTATGATCCCAGTACTGCTCTAGTTTGTGAATGCACATCTTTTAGCGAAGCCGGATGAAGATTTCCTTCTTTAATTTACACTTCGACATGAAAGAGTCCTCGTTTCTTACCCGGAAGCATGACAAGAAAGCCAACTAAGGTGACGCGCGCAGATGGAAAGTTAAGTATTTAGGAGTGGATAGCCATTTAACTGGCAAATTTTATTAGTTGAGACCCAGGTCCACCTTAGATTATAGTTCTATCTAAGTAAGTATGTATCGATCATGGTGAAGCTTATTTTCTTTCTCTGAGTGTACATAAATTTAAATTCTAAAGTTATGACAAAATATGAAACCTTACTTTAAAATTATATTTTGATTTAATTTATTTTTAATTTTTTCATTTATTTTTGAAAGAAAGAGTTATTCAAACCATTGAAATTATTTTAAGCAAACTTCATATAAGAATCAACAATTGGAGTGTAGCAAATACACCGTCCTCGTCGGTAGGTAGCAATTGACCATTTTGCCATCACATACCACAGAAAATAATAAAGTGCAAATGCAAAATTTAATATGATATTACATAACAAAACAAATTCAAATAAAATCCCAAAATTTTTAAATTCACTTAATTTTTCATTTCACAATTTCTTTTAGAAATTTTTTTAATTGGCAATCCACAATGCAACAATGCAAATTATTTTCCATTCCAAAAAAAAAAAAAAAAAAATCAAATCATTCAGTTTCGTGTTTTTATTTTCTGTTCAGATGCAAAATAAAAAATTGTTCTTTTCTTTTATTGGCTGCTCAGCATGTTGAAAGATGAATTATTGTATAAATATATATATTTCTCTGCTTTTGTGATAGCAAATAATAAAAACAAAAAATTATTACACAACAAGAAAAACTATAGAAACAGCATAAAGCAAAATAAAACCAAAAAATAAAAATAAATAAAATAATAAAATTGTAGAAATTGCTGCAAGCGTTTTTTGTATTTATTTATTCAAATTATTTTAAAATTTTGATTTTTTATATTTATAACGACTTAAGGCTGAAAGTTGATCACAAATTACACACATAACTCTATGCAATGCAGAAATAAATGTGTCCTTAATCATGAATTTTTTTGAAATAAGAAAACAAAACGTTTCACACGTTACGCTTTGAAAACAAAACAAAAAAAAAAATAAAGCAAACATTTTTTTTTTTTTTTTTTTTTTTGAATTGTTATTTCATGATTTTTTATTTTCATTTTGTTTTTTTGATTTTTTTTTTTCTCCATATTTTCTTTTATGTTACGTTTATGTGTGTGTCTGTCTGTCTTAAAGGACACCACTGGCCAGCAATTACAGCACCAACACCAGCACCAGCAGGAACACCATCCCCATCGGGCGGAGCCGCAGTCTCAGCACCAGCACCACCAGCAGTTCCAGGGAGAAAATCAAATTATACCACAGCAAGCTATTAAGCCAAAGGAGCTGTTCTATCAGCCCCTGCAAGCTAATGCACTTCAATGCAATCCTCAACTTCATACACCAATATCAGTACCGATCACAACAGCACCAGCTTCAATACCACCATCAACACAATCGAATCCGAAATCGGTGTCCATTCTTGTGTATAAAACCTTGAATACGGTTTTCAAGAGTAGCCGTAAGATCATTTTCCGCGTTTGTGAGGTAGCCAGTGCGAAAAAGTCCTTTGCCATGTTTAAGTTCAATCAAAGGAAACACAATGCTGAAAGCGGATCACAGAACAGCACCACGGGCCATGATCGCTTCTGTCAAACATATACCACGAATAAGTAAGTGTCCTTGTTTTCTCTCAATCGATTCTGTATACAAGTTTAATTTTTTTTTTTTTTTTTATTCTCACTTTAATCCTTGACGAAACCAAAGGAAGATGAAAGACTTTTATAGAAAAAAGAGAATGAACGGACTTAAACGAAGTAATTCGGCAATTGAATTTGATGCGTCACAACTTTCGGCAGCTAACCGAAGACATTTATTCAGTCGGTGGGTACTTGACAATATTATAATGTTGTTGTAATTTCCTTAACCAAAGGTCAATCAAAAAAAGGTAATGAGCAAAGGTATTACTACAAATTTGTATGAAAGTGTTGTTCGGAAAAGTTCCTATTCAAATGAACACATGGAAAATGTTTAAATGTGTTTTTATTAAGTTTTAAATTTTTTTTTAATTAAATTTAAATGTTACTTGTTACCTATACTGTTAAGAATATTCATAATTTATTTTTGTTGATAAAGTTCTAAAAATATTTATATCTGTGGTCAAAATATTGAAAGCTATCCTACTATCTTTGTCAGTTTGTCGACACAAAAATTTTATCAGTCCTGATTTTACAAACGTATGTATAGGGAGACCAGATAAGAACAATAGGAAACAAATTAAATAAAACAACAAAGGTGTGAATAATAAAATTTATTCTTGCTTTATTTTGAAGCTACGTTCGTGCCATTATGTGTGGAATAGCACATCATTCAAAAGGCCGCCTCGGCTTTCCTGGCAATGCTTCAAGCAATCGGTACAATTTTTGATGATTCGTTCCAATATGTGCGGCGTTGTTCCGGCAATAACGTGTCGAATGTTGACCTCGAACTCGTTGAAGGTGGTTGGTCTGTTAACGAAGACTAAGAACTTGGGGTAGCCTCAGATCAAAATAGTCGAGTGGTGACTAATTGCATGATCACGGCAGCCAATTGATGAACGCTGGCTTTATAACTTCAAACGTTGCGTCACTTGTATGGCATATAGCGCCGTCTTTTTGGAACCGCAGCTCGGATATATCGATGTTGTCGAGCTTTTACCATAAAAGGTTGATTAACATCACTCTATACCTCAGACCCTTGATGGTAACGGTGTTTTCTTCCTCATTTCGAAAAGAATAAGATCCGATGATGCAACCATCTCATAAGCCGGACCAAACAGTCAAACTTTGTGGAAGTATTGATGGTTGCTCCAACACTTGTGATGGCAACTTTGCTTGTTAACATAGTCGCTGAGCCAAAAATACGTCTCGTCCGAAAAGATGAGTTTTTGGCCAAAATCCAGAAATCCAGCTAACATTTCCAGCACCCAATTAGCGACCTCACGACATTATCTATGGTCGTGCGCGTTCAGTGCGTCATCACAATCTTATATGAATGTAGGCCCAAATCCAACTGTAAAATAAGCCGGTTTGACTCTCTGATGATGCCCAATTTAGCTGATCTACGTCAAATCGACATTTCTAAGTCTTCTTCGATACTGGCTACAGCGTCTATGTTTTTTTGATTTTACGCCAATCTCTGTCTGGCTGGTGATGACGATGATGATGATGACTTTTTTTTTTTTCTTATTTCCGCATATTCGGCAAGCATAAAACGATATATGATAGAATAGCAAACCTTAGTGAATATTTTGACAGCTGAATGTCATTGGTAACTTTCACAGCTTCTGAAACATAACAATTAGAAAAACCATCATTGCTATCTGGTCACACTTTAGCAATATTCCTTACTAGTATCGTATTTTTCCTCTGTGATGGTACAAGCTATAATAATAGATTGATATTGGCCAACAATTTACATCATTTACGCCAAAAATCATATCGCTCATGGAATCTTTCGGGTAGGACTTTGATGTTGTAGTTAGGATATATTCCATCGAAGAGGAATTTCTATCTTAGTCAGTAGGCGGGTATACAGCATGGTATACTACAGCATGACGTAAATATATATTATAATAAAATGGCACGTATTTTTCTTCCAGGAGTGTCTGTTTCTATGCAGCTTACCAACGCGGTCGCAGTCATGTTGATTATTTGTAGTTTTTTCTAAGTACCCCCACGATCTGTTCAATATTTTAATTTAAGCTTGTATTTTTTCTGTAATATCAACAATCTAGCATACGTTTATTGTTAGTATGAAGATCCCAATTTGCCCAACTGTTAGGGCAAAGCATATTTACCGCGAAGCCACTTAAGTGCCCGCCAAGTAAACTAAGATCTACTTTGCGTAGAGGATCATAAAAATGCTGTTTATGAAGGAAGACAACCTTGTCTGTAGATTTATATGATCAGTTTTGGTTTCCTTAAGCGCAATCTGCCAAGCTTTTGTCCACTTATTAACATTATTAAGACCACATTGTAGTATAAAAGTTTTTAGCTACGCCTAGCAATGTCATCAGCAATCGTAGCACGGTACTGTCTTCTTGAAGTATATCGCAAGTATATAGGAGATATATAACCGGACCGAGAACACTTCCTTTCGGTATTCCGTCTTAGATTTATTTTAATTGTCATGGATAATTTTATTCCCGAGATATGTTGTCAACATATTATATAGACTTAAATTCAACACCGTATAGAAGGCTTACTCGAGATCAAGAAATACGCCTAGCAAATCTTTCTTTTCTTAAGAGTTTCCCAATTGTGTCGGTGATTCTATGAACCTGATCAATAGTTGAAAGTTTGCTTCTTAACCCAAACTGGTGCACAGAAATTAGATTTTTTTCTCAATAGCGGATAGCATACGTTTTGTGTACGATACTTTCAAAAATCTTGGATAAAATTGGGAGAATTTAAATCGGTCTATAAGACTCTGTTTCCCTGATTTTGATTCCATTATAACCTCGGAAATTTTCCACTGACTTGGCACGTATTTTAATGTAAGGGTCGGGTTTGTAGTAAAGTTAATGTTTTTCTAAGCAAAATTTTAGGGACTTTTCCGGTTATTAGGTCGTAACTTGGAACTCTTTTGAATTTCGCCAACGTGGCATTTGTTATTGTGTAGTTGTCAGCTAGTATTTCTAATGCATGATGAATGCGTTTCGTCCAGAAGCGCGACGAAAATGTCTTTTTTTTTATTTATATAGCACATAGATTTTAGGCCCAAAGAAAATAAATTTTTCAGATATCAAGCTTCCAAAGTAAGTACCTCCTACGCTATTTTTGAAGCTGCTAATAGCTGAATTTAGCAGTTTATAGAGATTTAAACCAGTTCTATGTTGCCATTTCTCGCTGTCTTTCTTTTTTCTTTCCCATTTTCTTTATTTCTGGTGGATAGTTGAGACTGCAGTTTGATGGTCTCTTCCTTGGATAGGGTACGTTACTCCACGCAGAATATTGATTTCAATAAAAAATCAACCTCTTAAAAATGCACTTTCTTAAATTCCTTTTTTTTAAACTTTTGAAATCAGAAAGTATTTCATTCCAAATCGTTGCAAAGTCCCAGATAACTACGTACATCAGATGAATTATTTAAACCAGCCAAGGCTTACTTTAATCATCCAAACCAATTAGTTTAGAGACACCTATTTGAAAATAAATAATGAACCAAGTCCTTTCTTCCCCACTCACTATGTCATTCGCCTTTTATTTATGTAAAGTGATAGGGCACCTACATCCTTTTACCAACTCTAAACTACAGGGGACTGTTAGATATTCTCAAAGGCAGACATTTTAACTTCAAAAACGTTCCTTTTGCTACCCTATAAGATGATAATGTCTCGATTTTTTTTTTAGGAGGTTTAGAAATTAAGCCTTCTCATTTAGAAATAAAAATATATTTAAAGTAAATTAAGAGTAAAATATATTTAACTAAAAAAAAATTAAAATTAAAAACTTTGATCACAAATATAAATATTTTTTTTTTTTTAAAAAACAATTTCCACATTTTTTCGTACACATTTATTACAAATTTCAATTATAATTATATTTAGTAAAAACAGAGAAAAAGAAAAGGAGAATAATATAAAATCATCAATTATTTCCCTCGGAGATATCCTACCTCGTATTTTTTTGGGGTAAGATGAAAAATGTTTGAAAAAGAAAACAAAAATATATATAAACAAATATTTGTTTAGTTCATATTTAGTTGAAAATGTAGACATTAAAGCTTTTATTCCACACACCCTGTACATATGTATTTGTATAAACAATAATTGTACATGCTTTTGCCATTACTTTTTGATAGACCTTCTGGTTGACTGAAATGTGTTAAATTGGTTAGAAAACAGAAAATTCTTATTTTTTTTTTTTTTCTAAAATTTATTTAATGTTAATGATATGTTTTAATTATTGTCGCATTTTTTTCTAAATAAAAGTGTGTTTTCTTGAAATGTTTAATTACTTATTGTACGTAAATATATGTTTAGATGCTGGCCAAAGAAAACATAAAAATTAAATATTAAACAGCTGTCCGCTGCAAATTATTTAATTTTTAGTCATTTTCAAAAAGTTACAAGTTTTTTTTTTAAATGTTTTATGTAATTTTAGTTTTATTAAAACTGTTAAGAAAATGTGAAAAAAAAGAATAATGGTAATTTTTTTTTTAAATTATAGCCATCGTTCGGCCAGTTCCGACCAGGATAATTCAGATCAGTCAGAGCATTCGGAAAAATCGCCACTAGTTAGCGCGAGGTTAGACAATCTAGCTAAATTATTTTTTAGCAAATCGATGCCAGCGGATACTGGAAGTAGAGATACAATAGAATCAGTGCTAACAACAAGGTTGCTTAATGTTTAAATGTTTAACAATTTTTTTTTTTCTTTTTCATTTCCAAATTACATTTAAATACAATATATGTACAACTTTTGTATTCACAAGTTACATAATAATTTTTTATTCTTTTTATTGTAGATTAACTTGTTGTGTATCTCTTCGTATCAAAAAAAACAAAAAAAAAAAAAAAACAAACAAAATCTTAAAAGAAAAACAGTTTTATTTTATTTAAGACTCCTATAAATTAATAGTTTGCTTCTTAGTGCTTGGATTTTCATGTGAATGTGTGTATTTGTTCCAACGGTAGTGTATAATAAAAATTATTAAATATACAATAATAACAAAATAATATTTTATTTCCGTAATAAATTCTTAATGCTTAAAAAGGTTTTTACCAATCTTATTAAATTAATGTTGCATGTTAGAGTGTCTGTATGTTGCACTTACCAATTATGCTACCCAACACTTGCTTTTTATGTATCTTTTTATATTTATCATTCATGTAGTTTTTATTTCATTGTATCTGACTAAACTCATATACCTATTCTATAAAAACTTATTTTAAAAAATATATATATGTATATTCAATCTACATCTCAATATTTAAGTATTTCAAACTTTCCCTTACTTTTTTTAAAATATTTTTTATACCTTTGTTTCTAAACGATTTACTGAATAAAATATATCAATCTTGAGTACTAAGAAATCCAAAATAATATCGTTATAAATATTTTATAAAATACTCTTACATATATCTAATATACAAAGTGGGAACGAAACTTTTTTTTTAAATTCTACACACCAAATATGACAATTTCTCTATTTTTAAATTTAACAGGATAAATGATAAATTCTTTAATTGCAACAAAGCCAAGTTTTGGAATTTTTATTTGATAGATTAATGTTATATCTACATGGCTTTTGGACTTAAGGAAATGAATCAGATATCAAAATTAATTTTAACTAACCACGAAACTTAATAAACATTGATGTTTTTATTTTTAATTATTCCAAATTCAAAATTAAATATTTTACTTGTTTTATAATTTAAAACTTATAAAAATGAAAACAACAACTGAATAAACCTTTAGAGTGTACGTAAAGTATCTTATACTGTCATTGGCAAATCGTATCGTATTTACACCATACCACTGGAATAAAGTTGTACAACTTTTGAAAAATGCAATATATCACTTATGTTGTTATTTACTATTAATCTATTAAGTCTTTTTGAAAAAGTAAGTAAATAAATGAAATCAAATTTCAAACAATAATGGTTAAAACCATGAGAAAAAAGGGGCAAAATTATTGTTACATCACTAAACGCAGGCAAAATTATTTGCACAAGGGCAATTTACTTCTGCTTACACTTCTGAAAGCCGAAAATAGAAAATATTTTTACATTAAAAACAATGGTTTTTTGGCACAGCATTACCCAATAAGAAGTGTTTCCACCATTTGCATCAATAACTTCTACTAGGTGTCTTGGCATTGAGTCTACCAAGTGTTGAATTTGTTCTCCCGGAATGGGAGATGATCTGCAGATCTTCCAATGTTTTGTGGAATTTTGGATTTCACATTCAAGTTAGGCTTTGTGGAGGCTATTTCAAGCTTTTTGTCCTGCTTCCGTTAAAAACTTATTGATGTTCCAGTACGTGTGTACCTTGATCAAAATTCCCGGAATAACCACCGTGTTATTCCCATTGTTCCGATTTGAGTTCTGTTTTTTTTTTTTTTTTTTGTCAAGTTGGTACATCTGTTGTTGATATTCCCTCAAAGTCTTAGCGTCGTAGCTTACGTGGCCAAGAGTACATCTACCCCTGTGTGTGTTGTTTTTTACAATTTTAAAAAAGGATTTAAATTTGCAACCACGATTTTGTATTAAATTTTGTGTAAAAAACGGATTTAATGGTGCGCGAACGTTAGAATTGTTGGGAAAGTGTTTCGACAACGTTTCTCTTAAAAAAAGCGGTTATTTACCAGTGGCACGAGCGGTTTAAAAGTGGTCGTGCATCAATCAAAGGTGATTAACGCAGTGGCAGACCATCGACATGGAAAACCGACGAAAACATTGATGCAGTTAAAGAAATTTTGGTAAATAACCGCAAATTAACCACCAGAGAGATAGCAGATGACATAAACATTGCCTATGGACCCATCCTAGACATTTTGGTTAGTGATTTGGATTTCGGTCGTTTAGCAGCAAAGTTGATGCCAAAAGATTTCAATTTCATGCAAAAAAGAGACCGTGACGTCGCAAAAGAGATGATTTGCGAGGCTGAATCCGATCACATATTCATTAAAAGGATCATTACTGGAGACGATACGTGGGTTTTTGAGTACGACACGCAATCCAGACATCAGGCAAATGAATTGCGTTCACCAAATGAGCCGAGACCAAAATCACCACGTCGTTTTCAGTCAAAAAAGAAGGCAATGCTCATGGTTTTTATGGGTAACAACGGTGTAGTGCATCATTAATTTTTGCCAGAAGGCCAGACAGTTAACAAAGAGTATTATTTGGGTGTTTTGAGACGTTTGCGTGAAGGAATTCGCTGAAAGAGACCAGAATTGTGAGCACCATAATAACGCACCGTCGCACTGTGCCATAATTATTTGCCAAATTTACCTTATTTGGCTCCCTATGGCTTCTTTCTGTTCAATCGAGTTAAAAAACCATTACAGGGAACGCGTTTCAGCAGCCGAGAGGAAATAATGGAAAAATCACAGGAAGCACTGATGGACATACCGAAAACCGAATATAAAAAATGTTTCGAGGATTGGATCAAGCACTGGCATAAGTATGTTGCAGTCGATAGGGATTACTTTGAAAGGGACAATACAGATTTAGATGAATAAACTTGTATTTTTAATTTTCTGAATAAATTCCTTTTCATCAAGGTGGTATGGGTGCATTATCATGTTGAAGGATGATCCCTTAATAATGTGACTATTTCGGTCGGAGCACTGCACAAGTAGTCCCACACCACAATAAGATACGCATCTTCATATCATAACTTTTCCTCCTTTGGAATGCCTTATTGGTTTCGTAACGGGTTGCTTGGCTCTTGTTTTTGAATCAGAATAATAAAATTGTCTGCCATAACTGCCATCCAAAGCACAAGCAGTCTCGTCACTTTAGAGCACACTTCTCCAAGAAGCCGCTGGTTTATTAATATGCTCCCTAGCAAATTTTAGCCTTAGCTTTTTATTTTTTAGTGTTATATAAGGCTTTTTTGTACGACTTAAGCTCGGATTTTGTTTTCCTTCAACCTTCTCCGTAATGTTCTTTCACTAAAAATATTTTTACGATCTTTGTTAAAATACTTTAACACATTTCGAGTTACTTTTAAAGGAACGAACAATAAACGGAAGACCTTTTCGAAGTAACCCTTTTTCTGCCTCTACCGATACGGTTTTAACAATAAAATTGTTCTTCGACTGCGGTGATATTTTGCCGAAAGTTGTGCTACCGGTAAGGCAGCTTCAAATTCTGCAACAATAACAGCTCGTTTCTCTATTGTTAATTTGCTAGTTTTAACTATTTAAACGAATTGTCTGGAAGAAAGATGACGCTGAACAACTGACTGAACTAACAATGACTACTTGCACTGCTTTACATTGATTAGTTGAACAATTTGATTAGCGTTACTTGCACTTGTACAAATAATTTTGCCTGCGTTTAGTGATGTAAAAATAATTTTGTCGCTTTATTTCACATGGTTTTAACCGTTATTGTTTGAAATTTGATTTTGTTTTTTTTACTAACTGTTTCAAAAAGACTTAATAGATTAATAGTAAACATAAACATAAGTGATATATTGAATTTTTCAAAAGTTGTACAACTTTATTGCAGTGATATGGTGTAAATATTTCATCTATATATATGATATATGATATTACAAGCTTAGGGAGAGGAGGAAGGGTCATAAATATAAAAAAAACAATCATTTTCATTTTTTTTTTTTTTTTAATTTTAAATAGTTGGACTACATCTTGGTAGATACTGGTAGATACTGTCCTCTACCCTTTGCCTGGATATCAGTACCTTGCACTGACTGATATCATATACATATCGCTTTGGAGTTTTAATCTTTTATTAAAATTTGTATCATTACAAGAAAGTGCGATTTGTTGAATTTTGTTGATCTATGTGTTAAAACTTACTTACTTACTAAGGTTGCCACCTTACAATCCTACAGTCCTACAAGAAGCCACTCCAATTCCTCAAGCCTCGCACTACAGGTTGTTTAAGGTCTCTTTCCACTTGCGTGCGTCATCATAGATGTGAACTTTGTTGCGCGGTCCAGGTAACGCATGAAGACTCTTTGTGCAGGAGCTCTACATAACACAGCCATCTTAGACGTTGTATCTGTACCGCCTGACTAGACCGATGCCACTGTACAATTCGTAGAGTTCTTGGTTGATCTCTTCCTCCATTTTTCGTCAGTCACACGCAGTATCTTTCTCCTTATACACTTTCGACTAACTTCAAGCCTTTGCGTCATAGAGCATGGCCGGGATAATAAAATTAATTTATCAAGCCAGTTTGGTCTTATGAGACAGGACTCTTACTCAATTGTCTCCTGAACCCAAAGAAACAGCGACATTGCGGCAAGAGTAAGTCTTCGTTTGTTTCATCTGATTCGCTACTTTTTTACTAAGGTAATGGTGGGAGAGCAGAGCTGACTAATAGAGCCATAACTTCCTCGGAAATAGTTGTTTTTGATTTCTTCGGTACTTCTCTAAAACTATTTAATAATATAGGGTTTTCCAATAGGGACTTGACAACTTTGAATTTAATTTGTGAACGCACTCTTTCACTAATCATCAAACTGTCACTGTCAATTTATTCAGTAAACTCAACATCATGGTTAAGTACAACGAGCAACGTCTGCAAATTATAAAAATTTTCCACAGATATTCGGAGTCGGTGACTGCAACTTTAAGAGCGTTAACTCCAATTTTTGGTCGTAAATCTCGCCCTAGTAGACAGGTAATAACAAATTTAGTGCAAAAATTTGAGTCTACATATTCGTTGTGTGATGTTGCCGTGTCAGTGAGACAACGGGTTGGTCAAAGTGTCGAAAATATCGCTGCCATTCAGACCTCCGTAGTAAACGATCCAAATCAATCATTTCCACGGCGTTCTCAAGAATTGGGCATCGCTCAGACCACGTTATGGCGTATTTTGCGTAAGGATCTTGGTTTACACTCATACAAGATCAAGCTGACTCAAGAATTGAAGCCGATGGACCATTTGAAGCTACGTACGTTCTCCGATTGGGTTTTGGCGAAGATGCACCAAGACGATAAATTTCATCGCAAAATCATCTTCAGTGACGAAGCTCATTTTTGGCTCAATGGGTTTGTCAATAACCACATGTGCTTTATGAATCACCACTTCATCCACAAACAATAACTGTTTGGTGCGGTTTGCATGCCGGCGGCGTTATTGGGCCATATTTTTTCGTCGACGATAACGATCGTCACGTTACAGTGAATGGTCAGCGTTATCGCGTTTTTTTTACCGGAATTGGAAGATATGGACTTGGACGACATGTGGTTTCAACAGGATGGTGCCACAAGACACACAGCACACGCTACAATCGATTTATTGAAGAGTAAGTATGGTGAGCGTGTTATTTCAAGACATGGGCCAGTCGTTTGGCCGCCTCGTACGTGCGATTTAACGCCGCTTGACTATTTTCTGTAGGGCTACGTTAAGTCATTGGTTTATACCAACACGCCGAAGACGTTGGAAGAGCTCAGAGCCAACATTGAAAGCGAAATAGCGGCCGTTTCGGCCGAAATGTGTGGCCGAATCGTTGAAAATTGGATCCAACGAATCGATCGCTGCAAACGTGCCCGCGGTGGCCATATGAACGAAGTCGAATTCCATTCATAAATGTTTTGATTGCACTTCAAGCCAATAATAAAGTTTTTGAAATATCTCAAATGGTTTGCCTTTTATTTAAAAAAAAAAAAAATTGTCAAATCATTATTAGAAAACCCTATAGATACGAAGTAATAAGTAACATGGTCAATAAATCTTTGTTAGTAGCAATGCGATTTGTTTTTCAGGTATGTCTTTTCCTGAACCGCCGGCTCCTGAGCTTTTTCTGAAGTTGTTCAACGGGAAGGGAGCTATGTCTTATTGTATCTGCACTATGAAGTAATAAGTTATGAACCCTAACAGACATGTTATGCCATGGATACAGATTCAAATAAAGAGCTCGCGTCTCTTCAGTATATTTCTCTTACCCACTAGACAAAGCCAGTTGTTGACAGTTGACAGGTTCCTCATTCCCACAAAATTTACGAGCTGAGTAACCAAAATCCTAGTTAACAGATAGTGGACCCAATTCATTTTTAAAACGCTTTTGTATATTTTCTAGCACTGCTTATTTCTTCTCTTAAATTGTCATGTTTTGAAGCTAACTGAGCATATACTAAACGTGTACGTATTATAAGGTTTTGTTGGCTATATATATGAGGAAAATTTATTTTTTTAGGCGTAGCATTAGATTTTGTCTCTGTCTAGGAATTCCAAATTTTACCATCAGTCAATGGTCAAGTGAAATCATAATTTACCACAACTTGTCTTTCAGATAGAATCGTAGTGGAAACTCAATCTGAGTTTGTATATTACCACACTAATTGCGTGTAAGCTCATCTGTTTCTTTACCAAATAACAGTATGATGGATCAACAGTAGCGAGTAGAAGAGGGTCTTGAATTTTTCCAAATAATTATGTCATCGTTGGTTATTAAAGTTAGAGGTACAAAAGATACCATAAACAAATACTCGTCAGTGACTTCATTCCGACTTAACTTCTGTTTATATCGACTATCGTCCGAACTGCCATCGCAGCAATACTTACGTATTAATTTTGGTGAAGTGAAATCAATTCTATCCATAACATCCTTCCGAGATTCGCATAAGCAACAAGTCGTTAAGTCTATCTAGGATTGTAAATTTATCGCAGAACTGACCTTCGTAACCTCAATACTGCTTTCATTGAGCTGACATCCCAATATGGCTTTTGTTAGGTCATGGTAGGATGGATAAATATGATGACCGATACTTTCTGTTTGTTTTCGTATCAGCTTTTATGAATGAACTGTCATTTTTTGTTGATGTTGTGCCGGCTTTTTCTATTTTTATCGACAACAGAAGTAAATGTGTCGCTGTAAGCCTCACGCATAATAGGAGCAACAAATCTTTGTCCTGATAATTGCTTGGTTCATTCGCAAAAAAGACTTCGGCCTCTGAATGAGAAGAAATTATTTCTTGGATGCGGTGTTTTTGTCTTCACAGAAGCCGTACTAAAAGTCATTAAAGGCCTATCAGCAGCACGTGAAGCGGAAAGGACATCGTCATCCATCGAATATTCATCCGTAGAATATTCTTCAGCCATGTATAAATGGAAACTTTCTTTTAACCATGAGCTATTGGTTTCCAAAAAGCGATCCACTCACCTTTGGTCAAAAGCTCCATTGATAGCGTGCTGTATTCGAGCATTACATGTCTTGTCACAATGTCATCTACGTGCGTAAGTAAATGCAAGGACGTGTTTTGGCCAGTTAGTTTTGCACTATTCCTTCTGGGACTTTTCTAAAACCTTTCATCACATTAAAGGTCTAGATTAATTCATTACTGACCTTAATGAAGCAGTGCGAATTCCCCACAGCCACCCTGGACGAATTTGACAGGAATCTCAAACCTAGACATGGCGTGGTATTGATCATCCCTATGCTTGCTATCACATGCGGCTTGAAGTCGACAAGTATATGATGAATGTCCCAACTCCTTTACAGATGTTTGGATGTAGGCCCCACGTAAAGTCTACTCAAAGGTCATAACCCGTTAAAAATTCTATATCATCCATTGTCGGACATGATGTTATCCAGGCTGTGTTTTCCGATGACCCGCTCAAAGACGGCTTACTTACCCAGGCTTGCTTGCAAAATTTTGATGTAATAGCACAAAGGAGCATCTAGAGTATGTTTGAAATAGGAGGTCATTGAACATATCTTTGACATTGTCATCTTTATCCTGTGCAATGATATGAACGTAAATCAGTCTTACATTTCCGAGTTGATGACGATTCGGTTTATTACGACCTGTTCCCTGTCTCCCTCGAATAGTAAAACAACATCCAAAAAAGCATCGTTTTCTTTCTTTGTAGTTGTCGCTGTACCTTTTTATCAGCTTGGATTGCGGTAATACCTTGTTTTAAAGCGTTCTAGGCTCTCCTCGGTTTTTAAGAGTCTTAATATTCTATGAGCAACGCTGAAATTTCCGTCAGCATTACATCCCTCCGAATTCAAAGCTGCTGGTTACCTCTGAAGAATTTTTCTTTCTTTTATTTTAGGAAATTAATCCCCATAATTTACCCCCAACTTGTTGGGCTACTGCCTTAGCAAATGCTCTGTATAAAACGTTCAGCAACTCACTGAAAATTTTTAAACTAACACATTTGTAAAAATTTCGTTGAAATGAAACTTCTTCTGCAATCTTCCTTCTTACAGCTAATTTGCTATATGAACGTTGTAAAACTACAAAATAAATTTTCCTTTCTCAGAAGTTTCGCTATAATTTTACCATTCTTTTCATCGCATCAAAGAAATATTTTCATATTTTTTTTCTCGTTTAGTACCCTGTTTACAACATAAGACAAAAAAAACGCGGATCCTAGTTAGTATAATCGATGACTTCGCTTCTTGCGCTAGGGGTGAACCTGAGCCTCAGCTATCAAGCCTCTCCAGTTAGTTTGGTCTTTATATAACTGTCTCCAGCTGTGCACTACTAGTTGGTTGAGGTCTCCTTTTGTGCGCGCCACCTAAAGTGACGTCTTTTTCTACATCTGAGCTAGATTCGACGACTCTGTGGACCGGTGTCTATTCGCTTTACATGCCCTAGCCATCTCAATCGACTGATGCGCAGTTTTCTGACTAGGTCAATGTCGCTGTACAGCTCGTATACTATAGTTCGTCGTTAAATCTTTTCCTCCAAAGTCCGTCAACTCAAACAGCTCCGAACATTTTTCAAAGGAAAGCAACTAAGGACATCATCCATTTTCTATCGAATTCATGGGATGGACTGGGATGCTCAACTTCTTATATAGAGACTCCTTAGCTTTTCGGTATAGGACCTTACTATTCTATTGCCTTCTTTGCCAAAGAATCAGCGATGACCAAGAGTAACGCTTCACTTCATTTCTGCTGAGTCGTTGTTCGCAGAATTTTTAGCAGAGCAAAGCTAGACAAAGTCCTTTGTCGGCTGTGCAGTTTTGTCCAAATCATCTATGTTGTGTGTCCCTTCTTGCTGAGAGCATATACATGTTTTTGCCCTTATTTATCGCTCAATCCATTTTGTCTGCTTCTGTTTCGATACTAGCGAAAGCACCGTTAAAAAGCCGCTGAGTTCATCCAATTACGTTGATATCAACGGCGTACGCTAGTAGTTGCTTTTGAAAGATGGTGCCTCTAGTGTTCGCCTGTGAGTTCCGCTCAAATCTTTCAAGTATGATGTTTAAGAAGTCACATTGACTAAAAACTTTTTTGACAATACTAAAGAAGTGTTTTGACAACAATTGGTTTCAGCTTCAGAAGTGGTAATGAAACCATCGACATAGTCGTCCGTTCTGGAAGACCATCGACATCAATGACAAGTCGATGTACGCCGTACATCGCCCATCAGAGAATTACCAGAGGTGACCAGGATCTCGATTAGATTCATTCACAACATTTGATTGGTTCATTGCCCATTATATCTGTCGCTGCAAAGCTGATGCTGAATGGCTTTAATTTCCTGCAAAGAAAAAGATTTTGCGAATATCGGAAAGGGGCATTTTTTCCTGAGGCTGATTCCGTTCAAACAATCATCATTCATTCAGGCTTATAAGTACAACACGCAAACCAAAGCTGGTGAAAAGCTTACTTCAAATGTGGCAAGGCAGTAGAAACCAAAGAAGACAATTCACACTATTTTTATGGACTACCACGGTGTTGTGCTTCATAAGTTTTTGCCTGAATCCCAAACTATCCACAAGGAGCATTATTTGGGCATTATAAGACGTTCGCGTGAACATTTCTAAAACAGGCGTTAATTATGAACAGTCAAATCTTGAATTTTGCATCAGGAAAACGCCTCACATGGCAATGCATTGATTATGCGTCCATTTCTAGCCAAAAATTACCAAATTACCACAGAGGGAATTTTTCATTTCCGGCCGATTCGAAACACCGCTTCGGGAAATGCCTTTTAACAGCCGACAGGAGATACCTTTCTGGCACAAAAGATTATACGAGTATTTGTGACAAGGAGTTTCGCTTTGAAAAAAAGAGGGATTATCTAAGGTTAATCTTTCCGGAGTTATATTTGCTATCCATCAACTAGGTTGACACTTACTCCGATGTAGAAACGCACACTTTAACCATCCATACTGGCTCTATTGAATCCAAAAATACTTTCCATTCTTTGCTTACAACATCAACACTTTCAGTTGCTTTAGTTATACGAGTAGACGTTTTTGTTTTTGCAAACTTTTGTGTGATTACTCTTTCTCAACTTTATTAGGAATGCCATGAAGTGTCACTTCTAAAATTGCTGTCTGTCTGGCTGGAACTACAATTACAAACATCAATCAACTTTCCGAAAAGTTTGCACTACTCTTCAAGTGTTCTTAAAATTAACTCAATTATCTAATGAGTTTCTTCAAAAAAAAAAAAAAAAAAAAATTAATTAAGCCCTGTCAGCATCTGTTTTTTGTTGATTCGTCCGTTGAGAATGTCAAGGATTTATTTTTTGGAAATGTCAAATTTCGTCCTTGATGTTTACTCTTGACAGACGAAAATACTTTCATATTCACGGTAGGGAGCTTTGAGCACCAAAGGCTTCAAAATAGTTTTAAAGATGTGCTCCAAGTGCTTCTACATCAACTGTATCTAGTATCTAGAAGTATAGCAGAGACTACACCTGAAGCAATTTACCTCTGAAGAGAGCTCACACATAACCTACGTACCATGTGATGGGCTAGTTTGCCATATGTAGTTTTGTCTACTAATTGGCAACAGTAAACATAACTTTTGAAGAAGCACCATGTCAACTTTTTGAAATGTTAAAGTAGCTTCTCTTCAAGAACTTTATTCTTGTTGTAGAAAAATTCATCTCCATTCTTCGCCAAGGCTGCGGATAGGTTGACTTCTTAGGTATACGAGTACGTTAGTGGCAATCTGTGATTGTCGTGTCCTTTTGTGTAACGATATTGCATAAACTGTCAATCTTACTGGACTCACATAACCAGTTTTCTCCAAGGAAGCAATCAGCAACATTATACCCCTCCGGGCCGGGATACTACGGCGTATACGTAACATTTTTATTATTATTTATTTATTTATTTATTTATTTATTTTTTTTTTTGTCATAAGTTTTTACTCTTTTACTTTCTCCTCCTGGAAGGTTATCAATGGGAGGAAATCCTTGAAATTTACATGCTCATTCTATTCATTCTGCCTTATTCACATTGCATTCATGTGGTTTAATTGATTTTTAGTTACCTTTCTTGTGGGAAACTACTCACACACCTCATCCTGGGATTGCTACCGAACCTTGCCAGAAACAAGTCCTATTCATATGGAATGGTCTATGCATGGAATTCGGGGTGAAACTTCATACCTGCATTCAAGCAGATAACCAACTATCGCTTTGGTATCCAGCACGTTAGGTGGTTGGCAAGGAGTGGGATCTGCTTTCTGCATGGATTGCAAAACCAAGCCTGTGGTCGGAGTTTATAAATTTTGGAAGCCCGTATGCAACGGTGAGACGGATAACAACTTCTATATAGACGTTTTGGAATTGATTTTATGCTGAGTCGAGAATGTGCCATGAGTATATACCGTTCCTTTGAAATACGAGCACACAAAGATATCAGTCGATGAATTGAGGTTATGTGCCGGATGGAGTGATTTCAATGATGTTTCGTAGTGAAATAGCTTGGCTAAGTACGAGTACATCTTCGGGTTAAGCAATAACCATCGGTGAGATTTTTAAGTGCACCTTGTGGATTAATTAAGTCGACGTTGAGCTGAATAACTTAAATAATGAGAACGTGGTGAGACAAAAAATAGTGTAATTAGAAGGTGCATTTTGAGTTCATTAGAAATAGTGGAAGGAACTTTGGAGATATTTTGTTTTATTTTAAATATCTAGAGCACGAGTTATTATAATAAGATTAAGGTTAGAGGAAAGAAATGAGAGCGAATTCAATTCTGTTTTCCTTGAAGATTTTTTTTGCAGCATTTAGTATAATGTTTGTTGGTTTTGTAATTATTTCTTAATTTTTCAAAAAGCGATTTAAGCAGAGTTTAAGGCAATGAGAATTTAGATAACCGGCGCTTACTTTAGGCAGAAATAGGCAGGATACAAAGAAATACTGGTATGTGTTATCCTTCCTTTCCCTCGAGCAGTACCTAACATAATTGTACCTTAACCCTAAAACTTTCAGAAAAGTCCGTAGTGAATCATAACCACTGTTAGGTTAGGTAACAGTGGCCGTTGGAAAAGCCAACATGCTTAGGCCTTTGTGATGCCACGTGGCTCTGTGATCCTCCTACTTTTAGAACCAATTTGATCTTCTGCCGTAGGAGACTTTTAACGTTTAGGTATATTGCTGGTATCGCTTATCGCTTATTATCACTTAATGTTTGTTCTTCTAGCAGCATCCAGGTTTAGTACTAGTTCTCATGTAGTTCTATGGAATACCTCTGTGGACTGACAAGCAACATAGGTGAATGTTGAGCTGCTATGCCATCACCCTGAAAGATGATCAGCAGTCAAGAGTGGTGTTTGAATCTTATGAGACTGGGCCATTGATTTGATATCGGTTTGACTATACGAAAAGATGCGGATATCCCTTGCAGAGATCACATTTTTCTTTAATAAGGACAGGACACCTCTAATTCACAACATTTTTGCCGAGAACAAGCTACAGTGATTTGGAGGCTAAGATTATCTGAGAAAACACTATCAATCTTGCGCCCATCTGTACAGAAATCGATTAGCTTATCGTCCATGAAGCATCTTCTTCCAACAAAGATCTAGAGAGAATGCTTACGTCAAAGTCCTTATCAAACCAATTTTGGGAAAGAAAGTAGTCAATGTTCTCTGAAAATATTTTTAGTGTATTAGGATAATTAGCGTGGTAAAATATAGTTTGTAGTCGCTTAAAGGCGAATGACTGCGATAGCAACGATATGCACAGACTTGCTGTTCTCTTGACTTTACTTAATTTGCTGAGGTTCACTGCATTGTCTTAAGCTGTCTACCAGACAACCACCCATAGATGAGTATCGGTCTTATAACCGAGACGTATATCCAGTGGGTAACGTGAAGTTTAAGGTCCCATTTTACTCCAATGGCTTTTTTGCAAGATAATAGAGCTAACTTAGCTTTCTTTACTCTTTCCTGTATATAAGGTTTCCAGTTTAGTTTCTGATACCGTCGATTGAGGGTGGGTCTATGATTAAAATTGTATATTTCTTGGAAAAGAGGACAAAATCAGTTTTGTTGGGGCTTACTCCCAATCAATAGCCATTGGCCAAATGGTTAATCTGTTAATTGTTTGCAGTAAGAGTTCTTTAATGGTGTTAAGATGTGACACGACCTGCATGAGCAACTACCCCCTTTCAAGTATATCAGCATTTCATTGACCATTAAGGGGTGAAAGAGCTGATAATTCTGCTGTATAGCATAAGACTGATCAAGTCCCAAATAACCTTCAGATTTGACAGTGCAGTTGTGATTACGGATTAAATTCATGTGCATTCTATGTGCACAAACGTGACCATTTATACTCTCTATAATGAAGGGATTGTTTGATGTGGCTATCCACGGAATTTAAACCCGTTTCTACCGACTTCTCTATACAGCAGGCATGTTGTGTCGAAGATAAAAGCCGTGGATCATTTCAGATAGAAAGATGATGGACTTATAAGTCTGAATGAAAAGTACACTAACTTCTGAAGATCTTTCTAGCTTGGCAGGTATTATACCGTCAAGTTCAGCAGACTCTTATACTTTAAAGCTATGCAGTGTCCATAAAAGCTTGCCTTTTATAATCAGAAGGTGAATTTTAGTTGCGGCAGCAGGAATCCTTTAAATGTTTTTCCTAATCATAAATAGGAGGCTACCTGGAAAGTAGGTGTCCAGTAGCAAGTTGACCTCATCATTTGAGGTCGTCCAAGAGCCATCGGTTTTTTTTTTTTTTCAAATAACTAGGCATCATAGGATTTGTAGAGAATATTTTTCTTAGCCGCTATACCTCAGTGGTTTCTGTTATTTTGTCACAAAATAACGTCCAGGATTGCCGCTTTGCTTTCTTCAATTTTTTTTTTTTTTTTTTTTTTTTTTTTTGTATATTTTTAAGGTTTCCTTATATAAGCCCCAATCTCTTACCTTCTTAATGTTACTCTTTATTTTGGACAATCAGTTTTCCGAAAATTCCGAAATGCTGGAATTGGATATTTCTGTGATCTGGAAAAGAATGTTCAGACCATACCATCCAGTTCGTCATTATTTCAATGATGTTGTCGGAAGCAAGAATAATAGTAAACATTTTCTGTCGGTTTTTTGTTATGAAAATAGGCTCAGTGCCAATGTTGCAAACAATGAGGTTAGTACTTATAATATAATCAAAAAGTGACTCACCTTTTTTGTCAGTGTCGGTACTACCAATACCGTGTGATGTGTGTTAGTATCACATCCGACAATGGGACCAGTTTTTTACCTTCTAACTTCCAAGACTATCCTTTCTAGGTTGTCACCAGAGAGAGAAACCACACAGTCGTGGCCAAGATATGCTCATGCCAGTCAATAGGTACTTTTGGCAGTTTCCAGTCTAGCAACGGTTATGTCGGGGTCGCTGAGATTAGAAAGTAAGAGTACATTAAGGCTACGTTTCACTAATATACAAGTTCCAATAATATCTTTGTCTTTTGTATAGAGCGGAAGGTATTTAAGTGTCATATGAGCACGAGGAGACATATTTTTCAAAATCAGTCAGTTTTTCTTTCCCATCCCGCTATTATATTTTTTAGTATAATATATCTCTTCTTTTAAGACTGATCAGTATCTTTGATCATTTTGAATCGAGTATGGGCCATATAAGTATAATTTTTTCACAGCTACCCTCGTGAGTCCATTTCTGGCTGTTCTTAAAAAGTTCTCGAAAGTGTGTCATTTGTTTGACGTTGGACTTGGTTGGTTGGTTGGTTGAACGTTGTCAAACTGCCTATTACTTGTTGCTACAGGTCCGAGGCTGACTGAAGAGTGAGATCTTGTGATGACAGTAGTCTTTAACCCCGATAAATATTTGATCGCTGCTTGATTTCCTTTTTTTTATAATTCCGCGCGCGCAGGTTATATGAATACCCTTTAACTGGCTTTTCACTAGGGCGCGGGCGAGTGGTGTAATAGGTTTGAAACTCAGGTGTTGGGGTTCAATATTTTTCAAGAGCTGGTTATCAAACTGGAGCCAGTGCATCCTCAACCAGTGGGTCTTAGTACGTGCTATTTGTTAGTTCGTTACATTTACCCCATTCAGCAACCACTCCAACATCAGTGTTATAGCTTCATGTCAGAGTTGACGCCGACAAGATTTACATATTCCATGAATAGACTTTTTCAGAGAATTGCCTCGCACGGGATTCGAACCCGCAACCCTCTGCTTGAGGAGTCTATGTATATACCACTACACCACGGCCACCCCCTATTGCTTGTCCATTTATGTTGCAATACCCAACGTGACTCTACTTGTTCCATTCTGGTATCAGGTGATTTCAACCAAGTTCAGTTCTATTTCTGAATAACCCTATTCTTAAAAGAAGTTTTAATCTAATCATTCAAAGCTATCGGCGCTAGGAAGACTATCCTCAAAACAGCATGCTATTACAAAAGCTAAAAGTACGAATACGGCTCAACATGAAGTTGTCAGCACGATTGAATAAAGTTTTTACAACATTAGCAGTCTTCCTCGATATCGAAGGAGTCTTTATTAATGTCAACATTCCCGCTATAAGTAGAAATTTCTGAAATTTTGGAGTTCATCTTGCAATACTAGGTAACATGATATTGAGGATCACCACCTCAAGGGGCAATCCTCAAAAGGATTGATACCACCTCTTCTATGGGCCGTAATGGTTATACAGTGAAGACACTGCATACGCGGATGATGTAGTTCATATGGTCACCGGCAAGTTTCGCCCCACGATCAGTGAAATTCTAGACCATGCTCTTACAATTTCGGAGACTGGGCCAGGCTCCGTGGGATGGGAACCAACACGCAAAAAATAGAGCTTAATCAATTCACACATAAAAGGATAGTGCCACAAATGTACCTTCCTTCCGTAGAGAGGACACCCCAGGTATTCAGATATCGTACTATATATAAACTGAGTTGGAAGCTTTGTGTTAAAGAACGTGTAAAGAAAGCAGCAATCACCTTCTATACTTCAGCCTTATATATGGAGAAAATGAGGACCTAACCCCAAGGCTATGGATGTTCACCGTGCTATCATCAAACCTATCATAACCTACAGCAATGGTAGTTCATAAATAAGACTAGAAATCTTAAGTTAATGACAAAAGTAACACATGGGCTGAAAAGTCAGTGCCGTTTTATAGTAAAACATAAAATTTTTGCAAAATTCAACTTTATTTATCAATATAGTTGCCTTCAAGGGCGATACACTAATTGAAACGGCTTTTCAATCTTTCGATTACAATTTTGTAGTACGATTTCGGTTTAGCCTCAAAATAGGCCTCTGCTTCGGCGATTACTTCTTCATCGGTCTTAAATCTCTTTCCGGCGAGCATTCTTTTGAGGTCTGCGAACAGAAAATAGTCGCTGGGGGCCAAATCTAGAGAATACGGTGGGTGGGGAAGCAATTCGTAGCCGAATTCGTTCAATTTCGCCATCGTTTTAATCGACTTGTGACACGGTGCATTGTCTTGATGAAACAGCACTTTATTTTTCTTCAAATGCGGCCGTTTTTTTGCGATTTCTTCTTTCAAACGTTCCAACAACGCAATGTAATAGTCGCTGTTGATAGTATGCCCCTTTTGAAGATAGTCAATGAAAATTATTCCACGTGTATCCCAAAATACGGATGCCATAACCTTGCCAGCCGGCTGTTGAGTTTTTGGTCGTTTTGGACGAGGTTCGTCGCCTGCTCGCCACTCAGCTGACTGCCGACTTGACTCTTGTGTGAAGTGATAGAGCCAAGTTTCACCCATTGTCACATACCGACCCAAAAATTCGGCTTTATTGCGATTGAACAGCTTTAAACACTCCTCTGAATCATCAACACGTTGTTGTTTTTGGTCGACTGTGAGCAAACGCGGCACCCACTTTGAACAGAGCTTTCGCATATCCAAATATTCGTGTATGATATATCTAACACGCTCTTTTGATATCTTCAGAGTCTCAGCTAACTCGATCAACTTCACTTTACGGTCATTCGTAATCATTTTGTGGACTTTTTTGATGTTTTCATCTGAAACAGCCTCTTTTGGACGTCCACTGCGTGCATCATCTTCGGTGCTTGTATGACCACTTTTAAATTTTTCAATCCACTTGCGAATATTTCGTTCGACTGCTGCAGAGTCCGGGTAAAACTTATCAAGCCATTTCTTTGCATCGGATGCATTTTTTCCCATCAAAAAGCAATGATAAATCAACACACGAAATTGCTTTGAATCCATTTTTTTCACAATAACAAAAGTTGCTTCACTCACAACGCTATATCTCGAGAACTAATTGTCCGAGAGCTGTCATTTATACACGCATCTTTGAAGGTTGGTACTAACTTAAAGTGGTATGGATGTAATTCAAGTGAGTCAGCTTAATAGGAAGAAACCAAGCCCAAAAGGCCGCGCTTGAATCTTTATAAGTGAACTGGGCTTAAGCTCTAATACCAATCTAATATGTATTTCCCAAGCAGAGAGAAACTGAACAGGAACCAAATGATACAAAACTCGATATCTATTGTCAAGGATGAATAAAAAATTTAGAGGGGACTTGTCGCCTGAATATTCTCCGGTTAATTGAACTAACAAAGCTCACGACGTCTGGCGGGCTGAAATATTGGCTGTAGCTGTCGCGAAGAGCTTCCACCCCTTTGCATTCAGCATAAGGTTACCTTTCGCTGGGTCTCTCGCAGGCAAGCAGAGCTAGATCGAAAAGGATCATCCGTACAAAGAGAACTGTCAGATTTGAGTATCACACCTTCACTCTGCACTCTGAGATTAACTTTTACATTAAAAATAATTTGGTTTTTATTTTTTAATTGAAGCTATTATTAAATTCAAGCTATTTAATTAAATTAGTCAATTCCATCTTCATTCTTCATGGAAAATCCTTTAAGTGCTAAATCCACAGCTGCATTGTTTATTTCTCTGCATGCTGCATACAGCATCTCACTACAAGGAGAACTTAGTCCTTCTCCTTAAAAAAAAGTACAATTCCAGCAACTCCAAGTAATCCTACGGAACTCCATTAACACCTAATTGTCTTCGTCTCCGTCACTCTGCACTTGACTTACGTACATAATCGGCTTAGACCTTATTTCCTTTTTCAAAATGTGTAATGTAATTTTCTGAAAAATAATTGCCAATCATAGGAACAAGATCCGGGAATTGTGGTAATGGTGCATCAGAAGACTGATTAGCGGTATACCTCAAGTACCACTCCTATAAATAGCTAAAGGATTCCCTGTCATTATTTCGCCCACAACTAGTAGACAAACACAAAGGAACTTTAGAATGAAAATTAAATTAGCTCACAATTACATGAATAATTGTATAGATGTACACTTTCGTATCCATCTCCATACGAGTTACATACGAGTGTGACTACTTAAAAGTTTCGTTTTCCTCCTACTCGTAGATGCATACCCTTTTCTCGCAAATCGTTATTTTGCTAATAGTGTGACTATAAATGTGGCATACATATGTACATACATATGTAGGATGTGGTTGAATTGGTGAAGAATTGACATGACAATAATTTCTAGGACCGCCACTATATGTTATTAAGCGGTAGCACCAAGGTGATACACGGGGATACTGTCAGGAAACTAATTAAATTCCCATCTGGGCGAATATAATAAAAGTTATGCTCCTAGTTATAAGGTAACACCTTTTCACAAGAGTTCCCATTTGAACTTGACTTCCTAGAAATGAATTGAGTACACGGTATTGAAAAAGAGGATATTGGTGCAGAGATATACAGCCAACTTCCAGAGAAAATCCGTTCCAATTTTTAAACCTCAACATGAGTATCTTGAGCTGATCAATATTCACAAAGTCAATGTTTAAATAGGATAATAATGCCCCTTACCAGGAAAAATGAATTTATTTCAGCTGTCAGTTTCCGATAAACTGACAAAATGAATCAACAACTTGCTAGGACGAAGTCATAGTTGCAGTGAAGCAAAATTTCAAATGAATTATAACGGATTGACGACCCTGTCAAACGGTTAAAGAACAACGACCTTTACCAGTCTACGTTGTGCCGAACAATTAACAGAGGCCGTTGATATTATCCCCGTCCAGGAAAAATGATGCCATGGGCCGAGCATAAGAAGGATGGAAAACGTTGATATCTATCATACTATGGTGATTGCTATAGAGAAGAAAAAAATCGCTTATTCGGGTGCGGATTTGTTATGCGCGACAAACTTCCACCAGAAATCTTGAGCTTCCGACACGTACATCTTATGACAATTCGCTTCAAGGCACAAATAATAGGTAAAAACTTTCATAAGCACCATAAATACACGCTCATAAGAGTACCATCACACCACCATAGCAGGCACATAAGCACAAACACCTACTGCCTACCACAATAGCATAGCAGTCGAACGGTCCTATTCTATATAGTCGACGCACAGAGCTTGCTACTTCGTCTGCTACGGTAGCAAATCCTAGGTCACGGTGAATATCGCTATTCCTTAGATACCATGGAGTATTCACGATTGTTCTTAGCGCTTTGTTCTGAAACTTTTGTAGAATACATATGTGACTTGGTTAAGTACAACCCCAAGGTTGTATACCCTACGTCCAACACGGTTTAAGTACTTGTTGATATAACAGCAGTTTGTTATATAGGGTGATTCATCCTGAGGTTTGATATATAATGTAAAATAAAATACAAAAAATTGAAAGTGAGCTTAAAATTTTTATTATTGTCTAAACGAACAATTTATGGCATTTACTTTTGGCCACGACTACGTCTGCAGTGGTCCATTCGGAAGGTCCAATTTTGGGCGACTCGTTCGAGCATAGCATCTAGTATCTCGCCGATAACACTAGTAATGTTGGCTTCCAAAGCGTCAATCATAGCTGGCTTATTCCTAAAAATCTGAAACTTTACATACCCCCAGAGAAAATAGTCCAAAGGTGTGATATCGCACAGTCTAGGCGGCCAATTTACAGTAGCAAAACGTGAAATTAAGTGCTCACCAAAATGATTTCTCGACAAGTCTATTATTTCACGCGCTGTATGCCATGTAGCGCTGTCTTGTTCAAACCAGAGCTCACCGAGACCATGTGCTTGAATTTCAGGAAGCACATAATACGTGAACATGGCGCTATAACGGTTACCATTAACGGTAACATTCTGATTTGCCTCATTTTTGAAGAAATATGGACCAATGATTCCACCAGCCCATAAACCACACCATACCGTTGTTTTTAATGGATGTAATGGTAGCTTTTGGTACTCTTCGGGTTACTCATCAATCCAAATATGGCAATATTTGAAGCCCAGAAATGGGCTTAACGTGTGATTTCCACTTCAACTTTGCGTCTGGAGTTATTCCTAAATATATTTCCTCGTTTGCATATGGAATTAAGGTAAAGATAAATTATCTACCTTGCTATTAGTAAAATTGACATGAGTCGACTTGGTCTCGTTAAGCACGATTCTCCAGGTCTTCGTCCACCCAAACAACTTGTTTATGGCCCGTTAGAGTTTTATCGTCAAAGATCCTACCGTTTGGCCTGTGGCAAGAATAGCCGTAATGTCCGCCAACGTCTCTTTTGTCTCTTCATCCTGAGGTATATCTCTTGTGTAAAGTTGGAATAAGTACAGACCAAGAACCCTTCCTTGTGGAACACCAATATACCACTAAACCACGGCCACCCCGTGGTGATTTTTTTATTTTTACAGAAATTGAACTTATCTGCATGGATTCGAACTCTATTATCATGTTCTCGGTGTGCTTGATGCAATCTTTGATATAAAGAGAGGATCCCCGCTTCTCGGTGGTACGCGTGATAGCCAGAGTAACCTCTTATCTTAGGTCTAACTCCCTTTTTTAAAAGTGTTTTTGAAAGCAAACATATGGTTGTTAGAAGAAAAATTTTAAGTTCTTCGATTTTTT
This sequence comes from Volucella inanis, assembly GCA_907269105.1. NCBI lineage: Eukaryota > Metazoa > Arthropoda > Insecta > Diptera > Syrphidae > Volucella > Volucella inanis. The sequence continues at coordinate 23,985,499 of OU026157.1, forward strand.
TCAGAAGACTGCTTGCGTTCCATATTATTATCTTATTTAACGGTTTGTTATTCATTTCTTGAATTTCTTTTGGAGTTTAGACTCGAGCTTGCTTAATTTGTCAAACAAGAGTTCGTTGATTTTGTTTTGTTCTTTAAATCTGCCTAGAATTACTGTGAGTATTTAACATACCGGATCTTCCGTGACAGAGTCTAGTTTATTTGTTTGTGACTCGATTTCAGCGTAGAATCTCGCTCCATCTGGTACAGATTTTTTCATTGCACTTGTTCCCTAGAGGTTATCTTGAGTTGTTTTATTTCCTATTTCTACCAGTTGCTTTTTGATGACTCTCTTATTTGTATTGGTTTTAGGGTGTCTCGTCATCCGGTCTATATGAACGGATTTCATGAGATTTGTTCGCATCTTTAAGATTTCTTTGGCGATCTCGCAACCTCGATAGTTTACTGGGTAATTTCCCGTTTGCTTGTTTACATTGCACTCTCCCGAGGCCGGATATGACATAATTTATAGAGACGAGCTATAATGAGCCATGTCTAGTTTTGGTATTCCTGTCAAATTTGTCCATCTGTGCAGAATAACGATTGAGAACGCTCGCGGTAACGACTCAACTGACATCTTTGAGCTCACAAAATATTTCAAACAAGGTGACGCTCTATATGATTTCTTTAACATCATACTTGAAGGAATTGTGTGCAACTCACAAGTGAACACTGGAGGTGGAACTACTAGCGTACGCCGATGATATCGTAATAGTTCAGAGAACTCAACGGGCTGTCGCTTGTATTGAAATGGAAGCTGACAAAATGGGTTAAGGTAAATGAGGACAAAAAAAGTATATGCTGTCAACAAGAGAAGGCACACAACATTGACGAATTGGACAAAACGTCAAGGTAATAAAGGACTTTGTCTCCTTTGGTTCTGCTATAAATTTTGCGAACAACAGCTCAACTGAAATAAAAGGAACGTCACTCGCTGGGAGGCAACTGAGGAAACACTTTTTAGGGCCTTGAACATCCCAATCCTAATTTATGAAGCTTTAGCTATACATAGAACTTTGCTGATATGTGTTGTCGGAGAGCTTGAAGAAACATCCTTTAGTATCGTTGTCCTTATCATGATCGGGCATGCGCGCATATTAGGCTTATGTTTGTGAACTTATCCTTGATGGGGATCACGTGTCTGAAACGACGTATGGACTCTATTGAAAGCGTATGAAGATATCCTCGGTCGTTTCGAGAGAAAAAATCTTCGTAAACTATTCGGTCCTATTTGCGTTGACTGTCTCTGAATGAGAAGATATAAAGGCGACATCGATCTAGTCAGAAAACTGCGCATTAGTCGCCACAGTGGAATAAGACTTAACCTTAGAAGGTGCTCATAAGTAAAAAGAGACGTCAACCGACTTAAAAAGCACAACTGGAGGGACTTACTTGAGAATATCTACCGAAAAATAGTAGAATTGATATATATTCTTCTAAACAGGAAACATATCAGCGTCATCATAGATGTCATCACTGGATACTGCCCTTTAGGCAACCATGCCAGAAGGTGTGGCATCTTTACAAACGATTTCTGTAGAGGCTGCATTGACGAGGAGAAAGAGGAGACAATCCTCCACCTTCTCTGTACATGTCCAATTTTATCCGAAAGAAGAAAGCTCTACAATGACATAAGAATATAGACATTAACAGTATCCTGCGCTTCATTATAAACTAGAATTGGTTTCAAGAGAGGATCATAGATCCATGTGGCGGTACAATGACCCAGTAGGCCTAAGTGGATTGGTTTTTCAACCGCCACTCTCACCCACCTATCTATCTACTTACCTACTTGAGAATAGGGTTAGCTGGAGAAGCTTCTTTGTTGAGCCCCAGGTTCACCCCGAACTATCATATTTTGAAATATAGACAATTAAGCTTGACCTAGGCTAAGGTTTATGTATCTTATAATTTTGAATTTGATTGAGCAGAAAATCCATTATATCTACATTGGTTTGTCAAGTATTTAAGTCTTTTTCCTTGGTAGTCTGTGTTATCCTATTTTAGCACATCTTTTTTCATCCACCCAAGTATGTCCAATTCGTACGAAGAATTTGAAAAAATTTTAACCAAAAACTTTTCTAATCTTTACTTATAGGCCGAACCTTAAGTATCAGTACTCAGCTTTGGACAGTGGCACTGGTGTTACTGATCGAAGTCCACGGGAACGGGCATTTAGAGATCGAGCACTGAACGCATGTCGAGAATGGGTACAAAATTCAAATGGGCGCTACGAAGTGATTGCCCATTTAGACGAGATTGGTTCTCGTCACTCGAAGAACTGGTTTCTGATCAATGATTCTTCGGTAAGTACTCTATACTGTTCAGGATCTTTTTATAGACTTTAACCACACGATTGACTTTGTATTTGGTTTTTTTTTTTCTTTTTGGAAATAGGTTCGCACTGACCGTCTTATGACCTTACTTCCGTTACCTCTAGACTGTGTTGCCTTAGATGAACTGCCGCCATGCGAGAGTCCAAAGGGAATATTAATGGAGTTACTTGGTTCCCTTCATCATCCGTACATCTATCCTGTTCTAGATTTAGGTTTTTTACGTACCGGTTCAATTAACTATGCTTGCCTGGTGACGCCGTTTAATTCACGTGGCAGCCTCAAGGATCTCATTTACAAAGTAAGTCAACTGAAATTTTCCCTCCTTCATATAAACATACTTGTGTGTGTTGGTTTGAATTTATATGTACATCTAATCGAATTATCCTTTGTAGGCGCAATGGAATGAACCATGGAACCGCAAATATACCCGTAAGCCAAATGGTTTGCCAGCAACTCAAGTGCAAAGATTGGGTCGTCAAATTCTGGAAGCTTTGCTTTTCCTCAAAGAACGAGGATTCCCACTACATGGTCATTTGCATAGCGGTAATGTAATCCTCCAGAACGGTGCCGCCAGGTAAGTCTATTTATACAAAGGACTTCTCTAGATGCAGCTTCTTGTTTTCTTCTTTTTCCTTTCTGGTCATGCCGACAACTAAAGGAAATTTATAACAGGTCGCCGGTGGTAGTGGTGATGGTTAGGTTTGAGGTACATATGTCGAGACAGAGTGTAAATTTGCATAATATTGAGATACGAATAGAGAGACACCTTGTTACCCACTCCTTTGTCGCAGGACAAGTCCTTTTCAGTGGTTGTTTTTCTTCATAGTGCCCCATGGCTTTTGGGATTGCCACCATTCGAAGGTTGTTTCTCTTTGCTATTTTGGTATATCCCTTGCCCATCCCATAAATACTACGTACATACATATATGGTATTATGAAGGAGAAAGTTTTATTTACTGCAGAACGAGTTGAAAGATAAATTGGATTTTTATGGGCAATGAACCATGAATATGAAATTTTATCTCCTCCCTTATCCAATGCCAGTGGGAGAGATCTGGTGGAAGCTATTTTTAAGGTGTGAAATGCATTTTCTACTTTTGTTTTTCTCTTCTTCTCGTATCCCATATTTTATGTTTTGCATTATGTATTGCATTTTCCTTTTACAATGGAAATGAATGCAATTTCGAAATTGAGGCACGCGCCAAATTAGAAAAGTTTTTAGCACTGACGAATGGGACAAAAGAAATTGTGCAGAACGGAGAATCCATTAGAGAAGCTCGCAGCATTTAGGATATCGGGGTGGAATGTAGAATAGAGAAATAGTTAAGTTTTTTATTCTTTTTTTTCATTTTTTTTTTTTTTTTTCCTAGAATGGGACGCATCCCCCAACACAGGCGTTTGCTCAGCATTTTCAATTGGAATGCTTTTGTTGAATTTTTATTGTTCTACTCCTTGATGGTAGTTACTGTGTGGGATTGTGTTGGGCTGCTTTCAAGAGAAGTCATCATTATTTGCTGGATCCTTACTTTTCAAAGCAAACATAGAGCCAGATGATGAATAGTTATTCCCGAGGATGTGACATCGGTTGGAAGTGCATAATAGAGTGATATTGTTGCTTGAAGCGATAAACTTATCTTAATTACTTAGACAGGATAATAAAAAAAAATGTTGTTTCTGTTAATGGGATGAAATCCAATCAAAAAAAAAAACAACTAGAAGGTGATAGACAACTGGTTTAACCTTCTCGCATAAATTGTACTGTAGTCAAGTGTAGACTTAAGTGTTAACCAAACGGTCTTCCAAATAGCGAGATAGCTCTTGTGTCTTGCGACTCTAACTGATTATTTGGCCCACCCTACTATACGTGGTGTTGTGGTAAGGCGTATCGACTACTACACAAAATTTGGACCAACACCATAAAGTGAATATGTAATTTTCTGACATCGCCAACTTATCGGTGGGTAATGGCCAACTACCATTCATGAAAGAAGCCGCCACAAGTCGCAGTTCTCCTCTTGTTGTGTACAAATTGACAAGATGAACACGTTAATTTATCTTTAACTACAAATTCCACGTGTTCTGCTGCACTTTTCTCTGCTGCTTTTTTCGCTAGGATGCAGGTGTGTTTACTGATTATCCTCCAGCAGTTATGAAGCTCAAATATCAAAAGTTCATACTAATCTGTTTAATAACCGAATACTAATACACACTAAGTGCATTTTGCGCAATTAGTTTCCTTTAGCTTTAATCGTATTAGGCCACTTTAACACCAAGGATCAACTGAAGAGATATTCAAATCTTACTTTTTTGGTGGTTCCACATTTGCGAACTTCTTTTAGGGCAAAATTGAAGACTAATATACTTGTAATCGTACGTGACTTTCCTACACTGGCACCTTATTCAATAATACATGAGCCGTTTCTAAGAGAGGGCACCACTTGAATCCATACCATTTTCAGTTATCATCAACCTTCAAAAGATACGTGTAAAAATTTGACAGCTGTCGGACGATTAGTTCTCGAGATATAGCGTTGTGAGTGAAGCAACTTTTCTTATTGTGAAAAAAATGGATTCAAAGCAATTTCGTGTGTTGATTTATCATTGCTTTTTGATGGGAAAAAATGCATCCGATGCAAAGAAATGGCTTGATAAGTGCTACCCGGACTCTGCACAAGCCGAACGAACCATTCGAAAGTGGATTGAAAAATTAGTGATCATACAAGCACCGAAGATGATGCACGCAATGGACGTCCAAAAGAGGCTGTTTCAGATGAAAACATCAAAAAAGTCCACAAAATGATTACGAATGCCCGTAAAGTGAAGCTGATCGAGATATCTGAGACTCTAAAGATATCAAAAGAGCGTGTTGGATATATCATAGACGAATATTTGGTCATGCGAAAGCTCTGTTCAAAGTGGGTGCTCACAGTCGACCAAAAACAACAACGTGTTGATGATTCAGAGGAGTGTTTAAAGCTGTTCAACCGCAATAAAGCCGAATTTTTGCGTCGGTATGTGACAATGGATGAAACTTGGCTCCATCACTTCAAACCAGAGTCAAGTCGGCAGTCAGTTGAGTGGTGAGCAGGCGACGAACCTCGTCCAAAACGACCAAAAACTCAACAGTCGGCTGGCAAGGTTATGGCATCCGTATTTTGGAATAATTTTCATCGACTATATCAACAGCGACTTTTTACAAGACAATGCACCGTGTCACAAGCCGATGAAAACGATGGCAAAATTGAATAAATTCGGCTACCATATTCTCCAGATTTGGCCCTCAGCGACTATTTTCTGTTCGCAGACCTCAAGAGAATGCTCGCCGGAAAGCGATTTAAGACCGATGAAGAAGTAATCGCCGAAACAGAGGCCTATTTTGAGGCTAAACCGAAATCGTACTACAAAACTCGTATCGAAAGATTGAAAAATTGTTTCAATCAGTATATCGCCCTCGAAGGCAACTATATTGATAAATAAAGTTGAGTTTTGCAAAAATTTTGTGTTTACTATAAAACGGCTTTTAGCTCAACGGATGAAATATAGAAATATTCGCACCTGAACTCGACGATTACCAGAAACATGCAACTCGGGTACAATGACGGATTAAAGTTTTAAACTAGAAAACATTTTACGGCATATAAATGAAACTTGGAATCTTGGAGTCTTGGGGACTTGGAATCTTGAAGTCTTGGAATTTTGAAAGCAACTAGGCTACGATGACCATACCGGAAACAATTTCGGAGCAAGAAACTCAGACAGAAATGATAAATTTAACTCATGCAAATCACACGGTCAATCTACACTAAATACTTTTTTTACTGAGTAAAAAGAACACTTAATTGCGTATTGCAGCAGTGGATACTAAATCTAGAAAGAGTACCATCTAAGGTAGAATATTAATAAGCGACGAGTAAAAGATTCTTAAGTGATATAAAGCCAACTACGTTAAGTAATTACAAGTCAGCAAAGACCTCTGTCGACAGAATGAAAAACCAATACAAACTAGTATATGTCGAGAAAATAGAAAATAACAGGGCGGTCGAAAATTCGACTATGAACACTGCAAAAATGAGACAAATTACCGAAATATATTGAAGTCAAGTTGAGACACCTGCTAATAGTAATAACCAGAATTGGATCACATACCTAACAAAGTATTTGGAACAATCGATAATCTTGGATGTAAATGCTTTCCGACTCTGTTTGATAAAATCAAGACATACGAACGTATGTCTCATTAATTCCAACTACCGATCGATGAAACTAATGTCCGATAATATGGAAATATACGAGGTAATTCTATACAGGCAGGAGGCAATGGTGCAAAAGCATTGCTATGCCTCATAAAATTTACATGTCATGTTCACTGGTTTTGAAAAAATCCTGTAATAAAGTTTACAGAGATCTTAACGGACGGCGCTAAGAAATACTGAGAGAAAAGTCATTCCAGGCTAATTGCTTCATTCAGAAGTGAAAATTGAATTTTTTTCTCTCTATCCCATTTTCCTAACAACTTAATAGGTGCTCAGGCACTTTAAGTTTAGTCATACCCACTTGAGTATTAAATTGTTGAAAGCGAAACAGCTCCTTTGCCTAATAGAACCTCAGATTTTGTCTTTTTTGGGACTTAGGTTTGAGCTCATCTTTCAATATCTTTAGTTCAGCAGTCAATTCGTCAGTCAGTTCAGTTCAATTCGAGTCTTTACTTTCCAAACAAATTCTGCCGCTGATTAATTTTTTTCTGACCACGATCATAGCTTTTGCCAATACTTTCAGTATTGTTGTAATAAAAATGTGTCCTTTGGTTCGTGACACATCGTAACTTTTCACTGATATAGCGCTATTACGTTCGAATCCCATTACAGATAAAAAAAAGTTCACGAAACTGAGACGCAAATGGTTCTGCACGTTTGTGAACTATTAAAACATGCTGTTATTTGGGGGAAACATTGACGCAGCTTAAGAAGAAGTTATAGCCTTCGTACTCGTATATTTTATTGACCGAAGCTGTAGCTTCTATTCGCTCAACATGGCCCAGCCATCTCAGACATTAAAACCGTAGACGCCTCATAAGACCGATGTCTCTGTACGGCTTATACAGTTTATGGTTAAACCTTCTTCTTAATTTCACGTCTATATAAATGAGACCGAAAAACGGCCAAGTGTTTCTTTATTCACTTTCTAAGCCTCTGCGCCATTGAAAAAGACAGGGATGATAAGGTTCTTGTTTAAAACCCATTTGGTCTTACGAGAAAGGGCTGTGTTACTAAATTCCCCCCCTCCCCAAATCCAAGGGAACAGTGATTGACAATAATAATTCCGCGTCTCATTTTAGGGCTGATATCGTTGCTATTGTTATAACTGTCAATGGAGACCTTCTCACCAAGCTCCAGTGTATTGCGTCATATGTACTTTTCATTTTATCCGCTTTCCTCTAAATTCATTATCGGCCCGTCGTGTTCGTTCAATCACATCAATCTCATCTACGTACTCAAGACATTGTGCAGCATTTCTTTTGTTGGCCAAAAAGTTTTGCACAATTCTTAATTCTTTTTAAAAGATCTTCACCTCGTCTAAGACCTTCCTTGACATTGAAGGTATTGGTTAATTTATTACTGATCTTTATGAACAGCGGGAATTCTCCATAATCATCCTGTACAACATGTTAAGTTTGGCAGAGATTTCAATACTAGGCACAGCGTTGTGAAGCTGCTCATCTTTCCAGGCTTCCATTCTGGTTTTGTAGCCCTTGCAGGCTCGTTGTATTATCTGATAAAATTTTCGAACGTCATTCCTAAAGTAACATCTCTACATTTTCTTGATAGGGTGCTTCTCGTGTTGTTTCCATTTTTTTAGAGAACCCTGTGCTCTTCCCTTGTTTTGTGCTTGAAGAGATCACGAGCAACTTTCGCCTTTCGATGCAACGCAGTTTTATATGCTTCATGGACAAAAGTAAAAAAACAATTTTCTACTTAAGAGACTGAGGTGTGGCCTACTAGAGTAAGGAGTTGCTTTCTATTTTCGTGCCAGATTCTCTATTAAAACAGCACACTAATGATTCTGGAACGACTTCTATTATTTTCACCGATGATAGAGTTGATTGCCTTTCAGGCAATCGTTAATAATGGTGCTAGCGGATAACAGGTTGCTAACCACTCGTTCTAAGGCATAATATTTGCCTTGCTGAAGCAGCAAACCTAGCTCTTAACATCTATTTAGAAGAAGCCATCATACCAAAAGATGAACAATTTTAATTCTTAAGATCTGTCGTTTTACTTCTCTTTAAACATTAAAATGCCGTTTAAAGTGGAGGATTTTTTGTACACATTCATCTTGATTGAACATAGACATCGCAATGGTGGATGACGCACGAAAAGGGTAAAGGAAAAGATACAACAACGGAAATGAAACTAATATGATTATCAGGAGGTGTATCAGAACTTAGACAGGTTGAGCAAATCAGCTGGTTTTGCCATAGTATATGAAAGCCATCAGAAAATCTGGTTAAAAAAGCAATGGATGCTCAAATTTCAGCCAAGGTTCGAAGAATTGCCCGATAAAAAATAATCTGATCGTTTAAATGCGTAAACACCAGCTTGTCTCTAAGCTCTTAGTCTTGCTAACGATATGATCCTAAATAGAGCGGCATGGACCCTCAAATTTAACCACAGACGGCGCATTTCATCAGCATTTTATTTCTTGCTGTTTTTTCAGCATTTTTGTTCTTACTGGTCACTATGTATCCGTGGAGCTCTAAGTCTTAATAAACCCTACGTTTCTACTTAAGTACAATTTACAAGGGCTTATCAATGCGAATGTCTAAACCACATCTATCTTTTTCAATACATTCTTGCATCCGGAAGCTTACAATAGTTGCAACTTTTTTCATCAATCCTATTCGTTAGGACTCTTCTCGAGCAGATGGAAAATAGCATTTGTTAAGCCAGTCCCTAAAACAGGTGAATCTTTTCTCTCCTCCTAAAGACCAATTGCACTTACCTCCCTTCTTCCCAAGGTCATAAAAATGCTGATAAGCCGTAAACTCATGAAATATCAATAGTAAACTGATGGCGTGTCTCACCAAAAAGTTTTTGCTTTTCGGCTGCAGAACGGGAACACCAGCGTTTGTTAAGCTCATTAAATGATGATATTAACACCGTAACTAATTGGGGAACCACTAACAGAGTAGAGTTTAATGCCTCCAAAACACAATGCTCCCTGATGTTGTTAAAGTAAAATTTTAATACCCAGCCATTTTTCACGAGTGGCACTTGCATCATCAGAACTGAAAAACTTTTCACTTTCAGTATGTGTGTCAATAAAAATCTACGCTGGAATGACCACATTTTCAGTGTCGTCAAAAATGCTGCGAAATGCCTAGGTTTTCTCAAGCAATGTAAGATATACTCCACCTCATCTGATTTGGCCTAAGTATATGAGGCATTCATCCGCCCTAAATTGAAGTGCATTGCCTAAATCTAGTCGGGTGTGCCCAAAACATCTCTCCGCCTATTAAATAGAATTCAAAATCGCGCGATAAAACTAATAAGCGATACTATATACAATATATCGTTTACTATGCATCGTTTAGACAATGAACACCCTCGAACAACCAACTTAATGTTCTGCATCTCACTCTATTTTATCGTTATTTTTACCACCAGTGCTCCATAGAAATTGCCAGTAGCATTTCGCCCCTTAAAACTTTTGACCGTAAAACCCGTCTCGCTATGAATGCTCATCAGCATACTCTCGAGCCCACTTTCTGACGTACTCTAAAATATCGTGATTCGTTCCTTAGCCGTACAGCTCCCTTATGGAATCCCCCGCCTAGCTCTTTATTTCCTAGTCATTATTATCTTCAAACATTTAAAACCAACGTTCATCGGTAACTCTTTTTCTTTCCTCCCTGATTTTCCTTCGCCCGCGCTGTGTGTAAGCATTTTAGGGGTATTTAAATGTCTTGAGCGCGCGAAAACTATATAAAAAAGAATAAAAATAAAAAGAGATGGCCAGCATGACTTTCAGTTTCTTGCTCGTTCTATAAATTAATCTTCGAATATTGGAGTAATTAGATAATAAATACGATAGTATTGCATATGATGATGACTCAGTGATTAAATGGTTTGGTGAAAGTATCTCTTGGTGTTTCGCTTAGGCCTACCTTCGCATTGGCTCTGAAATAGTTAGCACTTTAATGTTACTCTCAATAATTTTCCTTTCCTCTTGTGAATGAATTTAGTAATATTTGTAAGATTCGCAACATATTTGAAAAGAAAAAACAAGTAGCTACAACCAAATTTAGGACTTTTCCCAACTAAACTCAACTTCAAAACCCAAAACCCACATGTGTGCCACTCAAAATTTCTAACTAGTTCATAAAAAATAAAGCAGAGAAAATGTTACCCAATGGATTCAGATTCCAACATGGATATCCCTACACCATCCTCGGCCCTAATCTTTGCTCGCATTATTATTCCACCTAAACTCATGCATCCTCTTCTTCGAATTTCATACTTTGACCAACCAGCCACAATGGAGAAGTTAATTAGTATGCTAATGGATGCATAATTACCCTGCTGACTCCATAACCCTCACATCCTAAAGCATTAAAACGCTCGGAGCTTGATGATGCTGCTGCTCCATGACAGATATGTACCATACAAGACGAGATTGCATCGCATATCTACACATACTCCTAACTACGTAGTGAAGTCGTCCACAGACGTCATTTCGACCCTTCCGTTTTAGTTACGCGAACACATAAATTGAGCTCTCATGCGATTAAAGGAAGCGGAAGTTATGCAGATGTGAGCACGCCACAGAATACATACTCATAATTCCTCCTGGCACAATTTTATCAGCCAGTATTCCGAAAGGTCGAACTTCGGGTGGTTCACCACTAGTAAAAAAAAAAAAAAAAACTTGAAAATTGCAGAGAAAAAATCGTAAATAGAAAAAGTCGTTTTTATTTCTCGTTTACACGAATGAACGAGTTTCCATGATGCTTGCAAGGAACCAGAATAAATAGGTAACATAGTAGAGCGAAGTTTCGGTTAATAGTGCTCAGTGGTGGTCAAAAAAAAAAAAATCTCATCATTGCAGAGCCCTTCAAAGGATGTGTTAGCGGAAATGAATTTTGTTTTCCACTTGGACTATGTTATGTGCGCAGCTTTTGATGTTGCTATGTAGTTTTCGGTTTTATTTTCTATTTTCTATGTAGTATCCGTGACTCCCCCCTCAGGGTTTAAAATCATGTTTGTGTGTATACGAGTACATAGTTGTATTGTTGATGTTGGATATTTTCTTTTATTGCAGACTTTCCGGCCTCGAGAATGGCCTGCTAGGAGTAAGCTCCCGCATCAATGCGATTATGTGGTCACGTTCGACCACCGACATCGAGAATGTGGACATCATTTGTTTCGGTCATTTGCTTTATGAGATGTGCACTGGCCAAGAGATGACCACACCAAAACCGTCCATGCGAGTACTTGAAATGGATTTGGAACATTATCCGCAGGTAAGATCAAAAGCAGAAACAAAAAATTGATAAAACAAAAAGATAGTCAACAGATTGCGGTGGGTGTTTTTGGTTTTAATTAATTCTGAAGAGAGATCTTTGTAAGGTCAGGGAATAATTGAATGTAGAATACTTAATCCTTTGAGAAATGGAACATATTTGTAAGCAAGTATATGTTATTGTGTTTGGGTTTGTTGATGGTTGAACTCGTAGGAGTTCTCGCGTCTTACACATCATGGATGTTATCACTCTGCTAAGATAATAAGGCAAAAGGAGGTGTACCACCTGCAACTGTTCTCATGTGAAATTCAACTCTCTGAAAACCCTGGTCATCCTGGCGCATATTTGAAAAAAACAACGCCGCATGACGCCACCAACGTTCAAGCTACAGACTGACTTAGATACTACTAGTAGATGATACTAATATTAGTCAGTCAATTAACCCCCTCGAACACCGATGTAATGTCTCTTATCTCACTATGTTATGTTGCTATTTCCACCATCAATGCTCCATAGAAATCGCCAGTAGCAGTTCGCCCCTTCAAACCTTCAACCGTAACACCCGTCTCGCTATGAATGCTCATCAATATACCCTCAAGTCCATTTTCGGACATACTCTAAAATATCGTGATTCGTTCTTGCTTATGGAATGCCCTGCAGAGATCTCTACTTCTTTGTCGTTATAACCTCTCTTTTCTTCCCCCTAAGTTTCATTCACTCGTGCTATGTACAAACATTTTAAAGGTACTCAAATACCTTTAACGTGCGCTAATTATAAACAAAAAGGTAACGCTAAATGAACCACTATTAACAAGCCTCCCCAGTTGGTCCGGTCTTTAACTAGTTGCCTGCAATTGCGCACTCCAAGTCGGTAGATGTACCCTTTTATTTGTGCGCTCCACGTAAGCTGAGGTCTCCCTCTGTTGCGCTGTCCCTCCGGGTTAGATTCGAAAACACTGTGGATCGGAGCGTTGGGGTCTATCTGCTCCATATGTTCTATCCATCTTAGGCAATTGATGCGCTGTTTTTTGACTACGTCAGTGTCACTGTACAGCTCGTATAGCTCGTCGTAGAATCTTATCCTCCAAAGCCCGAATGTTTTCGATAGGGTCCATGCTTCAGTGCCATAAAGTAGGACTGGTATGATCTAGGTCTAATATAGAGTCTCTTTAGTTTTTCGGGATAGTTTTTTGGCTGTTTTCTTTTAGCCAAAAGAAACAGCGATTGGCAAGAATGATTCTTCATTTTATTTCTGCTGAGTTGTGGTTGGCAGAACTTATAGCAGAACCAAAGTAGACAAAGTCCTTTACTATCTCAAAATCATAGCTGTCGACTGCGACATTCTGTGCAATTCGCCGATGTGATGTGTGCTTCCTTGTTCACAGCATATACTTGGATTTCCCCTAATTTACCACTGAAACTAATTTGGCAGCCTCCGTCTTAACACTAGCTAACGCACCCGGTGACAGCCCGCTGTGTTCCCCCAACTATTATACGGCGTATGCTAGTAGTTTCACGATCTTGTATGCGACACACTACTTTGACCACATCTGAGAAATGAGTTGGTGTAGGATCACCACAAAGTCATTTCCAGCAGCTTTGAATACCTCGACCTGCAAGCTCATCAGGTCCAGCTGATTTGTTAAATTTTAGTTTATATATTGTTGCATATCCTTACTTCGTTTTAGTCAGATGAACGGAAGTTTTGACTATCATCGTTTAAGTTGAATTGGCTATATTCCTGATGGCGGAATGTTGGACTTCTTTACCATTATACAGTCTGCAGAAAAAGCACCGACTATAATTCTACTACAAGGTTTCCCTCTTTTTCATGCATCTGAACGGGATTTCTTGCCTTGATACGTTCTTTTTATCTGATGGTAAAACTGCCATCATGCCGTATACTATATTACAGCTTCTCAATACCTGCAATTATTTCTTCTTGCCGCAAAGTCAATAAGCCTAAGTTCGTCATTAGATGTGATGTCGTGTCCCCATTTCCTATCCTAGTATTAAAATCACCTATGTAGTACGTTTTAACGTCATATTTCGAATATTGCTCATATGTCTTGACGAAAAGCTCATAGAAGTATCTATGGTTGCGTCGTCATTGTGAATCCATTTTTTTCTCAGGCCATTAGTTGGTTCATCACATCTTTTTAATCTCTTCCCTATAGGGTTGTGAGCCCTATACGGTGTAGGCCAGTATAATGTTACTGACCGGGCACAATTTTATAATTGTAGCCTGCATGAGTAAGGGCTTACTTATCTAGTTACCGAGGACTTCCAGTAGGAGATAAAGCAAGATCTCCGCTACGAACTTAATTGTTATGATGCTGCCCCAATCCAATTAACAGGAAACTCATCAGTTTCCTGATCGATCGCCACGCAGGTTTCCTGTGTACAAGCTACACCAAACATTATTTTATTATAGATGTAATCATGTCTGAAAAGTCACATCCGGATTATTCTCCACCTAAATACCGTAATTTTGCTTCTTCACATATCCGTTGAGCCAAAATTCAGTCTGATCGCTGTACACATTTTTGCCATAAGATTCCGGATCGCCTTGCAAATGATTTTGATCCCATTTACCTAAGGTTTGATGCATACCATGATCCAACGACTTTAATTCTGGCACCAATATTCAAAGTTTTCAAGTTGTGGACGGACAAAGTCTAAGCTCTATTTTATAATTTCAAACTCTTGAATTGTTTGCACACGTCGCAGGAAGGAAACTAAATGAGCTACAGGCGAACGTTGGTTTTAAATGTTCGTAAATTATAATGACTAGTAAATAGAAAACAGGGCATTTTATTACTAAATCGTACGATATGAGAAAGAATCATCAGATTTTGGGTTTTAATTGTGAAAAAAAAAAAAAAAAACAAACACAAGAAAATTGCATTGCGTATAATTTTTTTATTTTTAAAGATTAATTCATGTAATTCATGCTTTTCGCTAGTTTTTCGCTAATAACACGTGTAATATCCGACGAAGAAGAAATCAGTACAGCCATTTTCAAGCTTAAGATTACTTTCTATTTAAAGAAGCATGCTCATCTTTGGATACGTAGCATACATAAACTCATTTCTAAAATCTATGTCGACGAAAGTATACGTGACGAATGGAACCGCAGCACTGTTTGTCCAATCCCAAAGGAAATTCCCTGAATTGGGTTCAACTACGGGGAAAAAGTCTATTCAATATCGCATACATGAAATCCTGTCAGCCGTATTATGAGAGCGCCTAAGATCCTTCATCAAGAGTCTAATTTGTCCCTATCAATATGGACAAAACGTTACGGAAGACAGTCACGACTTTGAGGTAGTAAGAGACTTTATCTAAGTTGGCTCCGATTCAAGAGAAGTTCTTCTGATAGTAGAGGATGATCTCATCTTAATTGGCGCCGCAAGGGGGAGCAGACCTCACCCAACTTCGTGTGCGTAACTGAAAGCAGCCGGCCAAAGACCACACTACTTGGAGAGGAATGTTAGCTGAAATTGTGGTCCACTCCGGACTGTAGCACCACCTAAATAAATAAGCAAGTCACCAGAATTAACTCGAGGGTTGGCCTTCAAGTGACTCATGGGCTTGCTTGTTATGATAGATAGCAGGGGAAATTTACCGCCAACATTTAATTTAATCTGAAGAGGCGTCTCACAAACAGAATGGTTTAATAACTCTAGCAATTCATTTTCAAAATGTGGATGAATCACTCCAAACTCGGAAACCACTGAAAAGCACTGTAAAACCTGTTGAATAACCAGTCGTATGTATTTCAACAATTGCACTGGAAAGATTTTATTTTTACAAGTGCAACTTGAAGATTTATATTTTGCCTTTAAATTAAAGATTAAACTACAAGGACTTGTTAAAACTAACATAAGTAACAAGGGCATAATTAATTGCGACACTATTACCTGCTACATTTCTTCACTCCGATTCATCGCTCACCGATAACAAATTCACAGTAACAACTACTTATCGTGCAATCTTACTTAACAGCGATAACACGAAATAATCAATGCATGTGAGATACTATAAAAGAATTGTACGGATCTATTTCAAACTTAGTTTAACAAGTTAAGCCGTTTCAATATTTTCCTTCTGTTATTTTTCTAAGTTCGTTTGGAAGATGAAAATTCTTGCTATCATCGGAGCTATATGCTTAGTTAGCCTTAACCATGTCAACGCAGACAATCAAGTGGCGACATCCGAAGCCAGGTCTTTTTCAAAGGATGTAACCGATCTTACCAACCAAATGCTTTCGCAAACACATAATCCAACCGATCTGGACGTATTAGCCTTCAAGGCAGGTGCCTTCATTCGATTCGCTCCAAAATGTGGAATTTCCTTCGGAATCTTCTCAAAGATGTACCAAACTATAAACTATCTCACTATGATTGCTGGTAATATTCCTACAGCTACCAACCGATCTACTTATTTCCTTTGTAATATGCAGAACCAATTCGACATGATATTCGATAGTTTGAACCTCTATCGTGAAGTTGACGAGAGCAAATGGTCCACTAAAGTCAATGAACTGATAAATGAGTACTTCGATCGTAATACGCAGACTTTGAGCGACATGATGGACAATATTTATACACAGACTGAACATTTGGTGGAAGAAGCACAAAAAATCGCCCCTGCTACCATGGAATTGCTTGATTCGATTATTGCTCAAATTGATAAGTGCATTGAAATTCCAAGCATGAAATTCAAAGAAATTTTCGAGTGTCGCCAAAAAGTCAGAGAACATTTGCCAGGATTAGCTCAAAAAACTCAAATGCTTTCACTTATTACTGAGGACTTAAAACGTCTTTATGATTACACTACAAGTGATAAGAAATTGTCTGAAATGCCAGAAGTCCTCCATAAAGAATTAAAAAATCTTGTACGCACAATCAAAGACATCAAAGCTAATGATCCAGCTGAATCACAGGAATAAAGATGTTGAAATTTACAACTCTAACAATAAGAAGCATAAGTTTTGTTCTATATCAATTTAAACTGTGAAAAATAAATGTTTGTAATGCAATAAAATTGGAACTGTTTATTTTCGTGACTACACACAGTACTTGCCCTTGTAATATACATACATTTCCCTTAACGTTAGAGGTATCATTAAGACTAAATACCCACAGAATGGCTTTGTTCTAAGACAAAAGCCTAGAAAATTTTTAGATTCCAGATCCCCAAGCAATTACTCCGGGCTAAAGGCTGTCCGCTTAGTTAGGCTCTGGGGAACCTCCTCGTGGAAGCACTGGAAGTCTATTCGGTCTTCACTTTCCAAACGCGAGTAATATGTGGGAGAACATAATGTCCACTTATGGACCTTAGAAGGAGGATATGCGAGGCATAGTACTCAGAAACTGGGAGCAATATGCACAGCTTTATTAAAAAGATAATCGTATGTCATTAGTGTGTAATTTAGGGCAGATGAACACCACGACTGATTCGAATAAAGCGCAATTTTTGGATGTCCAATTTTTGACCACTTTCTCATGGATCTTTACCTCTCTCCATTACCTAGAACAGATGTGGCAATTTTTTTTTTTTTTTTTTTTTTTTTTTTTTTTTTGTTGAGTAGCCATTCAACCAAAAATAAACCGCACCGCTGTACAAAATTTTATGGTGAAAAAGAGGACCAAAAGCAATCTCGTTTTCGGCCAATTCACAGGACTTACGACGCATACGATGTTCAAGCGGCTTCAATTCTTGCACTACCTTAATCTAGTAAGTTCGTAAAAAAAAAAATTATCCATAAAGTCAATTCGACTCATTCGGATTCTCAGCAGCAACAGCTTATTCCCTGCATGCCATGTCTGCCTGGTGTATACCTGGTGCGAAAATAGAAATTTATTTCCTCTTGAAGTCTTTAGTAACTATCTTTCGAAATATTTAATTCATGTTAGCCAGTGTTTCGTATCGCACTTTGTGCGATGTCTGTAACTGTCTGCAAGTTATCTCTATTGCCCTTGATGTCTCTTTAACTGTTCTGCGTCTGTTCAGCCAAGAGCATACTGGGATCAGCGCGTTTGCCTGATTTAATAAGCGAATTTGATTGCATGGCATATTTTGTAATCTACTGCTTCCTTCGCCGTCTAGTGGTATCCATCAGCTCTTGGCCTAATCTCATCTTAAGCTGTTTTCTTTTTTTTTAAGATACGGTTTGGCCAGATAAAACATGGGATTTATCTATAATGTCCACTAAACTGTAACCACATCCTTTTCTGGGTGAAGACCGAGTTCGGGTGCTCACCCAGATGTATGTCCAATAAAAGAGTTACACCGTGCTACTGGTGGAGCGAAGAAATAAAAGCACTCACAGGAAACTGCTTACAAGCCCGACGGAGAGAGTTCTAGAAGAAGAGCCGGTTTTCAAAAACACATACTCGTATTTTGACTACCAAAAAAGGACCTAAGAAAGGCGATCATATAAAGCCAAGCAAAATGATTTAAGCGCCTGTACGATGAAGCCTACATAAGCTCTTGGGGCACGGCGCACAGAATGATAACGACTTCATAACATTATAATAAAAATAATAGCAATAATAAATACATCAGACGAACAAGAAGATAGGCATCAACAAAGCGATTGGACCTAATGGCATCCCAAATAAGGCAGTGAAAGTAGCGAGAGTGTCTAAAAGACGGAATTTTTCCAAAACAGTGGAACAGATTTGAACCGATAAAATATGATAGATTGCTCACTGCGGCAGGAGAAAAGGGAGCAGTTTGGACTCAAAAATTCCGACTCTATAAAAGCGGTGGTTGTCATAGCGGACGAACAATTCAGGGAGAAAAATGGTGATGGGAAACAAAGGATGTACAGTAGTGACGCTAGATATCAAAAATGCCTTTATCCCAGTAAATTGGTTATTAAAAAGAAGGTCACTAGCCAGAATGCGTACACCATACTATTTGTATCCAGCTGCTTTACCAATAGAAGGTTAAGATATAACACCGATGATGGAAAAATGTCCCACAAGGATCGCTGCTGTGGCCTCTATTCACCAATATCATGTACGACGAAGTTCTGCAATTAACACTATCACCAGGAGTGAATATGACCGAATTTGTTGACAACATCTCCATTTTAACTGTTGCAAAGAATATTTGCGAGAAAGATCCAGCTACGAGCGATGCAATCAATCTTATCAAAGACTGGCTAATATCCGCCGGCCTAGAATTACCAAATCACTAAACGGAAGCTGTCCTTATAACCAGCCGAAAAATGTGGAATACGTGGACATAAGGGTCAAACCATTAGGTTAAACGACTACTTATATAAAATACAATAGTTAGGAGTAATAGTATTCGGGAAAAAAGAAATCAAAGCTCCAGAGAACACTTTCGGGAATATGATACTGCCAAATATCGGAGAACCCAGATATGCTAGAAGAATCTTAATTTCCAAACTAGTAAACTCAGTCTTGTTATGCGCTGCCCCCAATTTTTGTGGGGACCCTAGCGACAAAAAAGCGAGGAGAAAGCTATCATCAACATATTGACTCAGCACATTGAGGGTAGTCAGTGGCTTCAGAACGATTTCAGACGAAGCAGCTTTTGTTATGGTCGGGATAATTCAGATTGATATCCTTTCAAACGAAATGCATTGACTCTATAATAGGAGAACTTCTAATAAGCAAGATGCGACCGACAGAAAAAGAATCAAGAAAGAAGAAAGAACGACTTCAATGACCAAGTGACAAGCTGCAGATTGATCTGTAACTATAACTATCGTTTTACGCAATTTCTATCTGACTGCGGTGGGTATCGAAAATATCTACAACGCTTCGATAGCTCACTTTTTTGTGTAGACTATCCAAATCAGGAGGAAGACACAGAGCATGCAAGATCACTTTCCAAATTTAATAGAGTTTTACACATTTATAACAAACGTGCAAGATGAGCAACAAACGATCAAAAGAATAAGACGTGCAGATGCAGCAAGTACTCGAGCTACTAATATCTTTGAAGATTACACATCCTTTGCGGCAACCAAAAACAGAATAAATAATAAAAGATGGAAGTTTCAGTGGGCAGTGTTGCTTTACAAGTTACAATGTTCTGGACTTATTGGTGCACGATATTGTGGTGAAGACAATACCACGGTTGAATGAAAAAATATAGATTGGAATTTTGCTCAACAACTTATTTAACCCCAACAAGCCAGATTGGGCAAAACTATTTCAGATCCCCGACTTAAAAAGCAAACAAGGAGACGTACGACTAGACTTTTTTGAAAGTTGAAGATCAGTTGTGCCAATTTTGAAGAGTGTCCTCATTCCTAGCCGTGTCCTTCAAATCGAATTTTTACAGAAAAACTCGGCAAAGATCTACAATACAACTGATCCGATAGTGTGATGTTAAGCAGCTATGGACGTGATTGACGATTGCTCTAGATATGGACTTTTAGTCAATTTTCTCAAAACTGAGATTGCTCTTTTTACGATAAGAACTAAGCTGAGTGGTCTGGCTCATCTTGTTGATGTATCACCATCTATTTCTCCAACGAAGACAGTGTCCAGGTTTTTAGCGATGGTTTCACAGAATCCTCTTTTCATCGCGTGTGAGTATCTGGTGGAAAAATGGTTCATTTTCGTGTCTTATGTTAAGCGATGCACATATAATACATGGGCTGTGCCGTTTCTAAGAGAGGACACCACTTGAATTAAATGCATACTATCATTTAGTACCAACCTTCAAAAGATACGGACGATTAGTGCTCGAGATATAGCGTTGTAAATGAAGCAACTTTTGTTATTGTGAAAAAAAAAATGGATTCAAAGCAATCCCTTGTGTTGATTTATCATTGCTTTTTGATGGGGAAAAATGCAGCCGATGCAAAGAAATGGCTTGATAAGTTTTACCCGGACTCTGCACCAGCCGAACGAACCATTCGCAAGTGGATTGAAAATTTTAAAAGTGGTCATACAAGCACCAAAGATAATGCACGCAGTGAACGTCCAAAAGAGGCTGTTTCAGATGAAAACATCAAAAAAGTCCACAAAATGATTATGAATGACCGTAAAGTGAAGTTGATCGAGATAGCTCAGACTCTGAAGATATCAAAGGAGCCTGTTGAATATATTATACACGAACATTTGTATATGCGAAAGCTCTGTTCAAAGTGGGTGCCGCGTTTGCTCACAGTCAACCAAAACCAACAAGGTGTTGATGATTCAGAAGAGTGTTTAAAGCTGTTCAAATGCAATAAGGCCGAATTTTTGCGTCGGTATGTGACAATGGATGAAACTTGGCTCCATCACTTCAAGTCGGCAGTCAGCTGAGTGGCGAGCAGGCGACGAACCTTGTCCAAAACGACCAAAAACTCAACAGTTGGCTAGGTTATGGCATCCGTATTTTGGGATACACATGGAATAATTTTCATCGACTATCTCCAAAAGGGGCAGACTATCAACAGCGACTATTACATTGCGTTGTTGGAGCGTTTGAAGGACGAAATCGCAGAAAAACGGCCGCATTTGAAGAAAAATAAAGTGCTGCTTCATCAAGACAATACACCGTGTTACAAGTCGATAAAAACGATGGCAAAATCGAATAAATTCGGCTACGAATTGCTTCCCCACCCACCGTATTCTCCAGATTTGGCCCCCAGGGACTATTTTCTGTTGGCAGACCTCAAAAGAATGCTCGGCGAAAAGAGATTTAAGACCGATGAAGAAGTAATGGCCGAGACAGAGGCCTATTTTGAGGCTAAACCGAAATCGTACTACAATACTGGTATCGAAAGGTTGAAAAATCGTTTCAATCAGTGTATAGCCCTCGAAGGCAACTATATTGATAAATAAAGTTGAACTTTGCAAAAATCTTGTGTTTTACTATAAAACAGCCCATGTTCGAGGTATGTTCAAAAAGTAAGGTGACTTTTGAAATTTCTCGGGCAACATACATTGGATTATCGATTTTTTTTTTTCGTGTTGGTACATACATAGTATGTAACGAACATGTGTTCATACTTTCAAATATATAGCATACTCAGTTTATTTTTGCCAGATAGAAAGGTCAGATGTGTTTTGGTGTGCTCGGCAATTTTCAATTATTATAAAAAATGGAGCAAAGAATTTGCATCAAATTTTGTGTAAAAAATGTAATCAAGTACTTTAAACACTTTAAGTATTAATACTGGCCTACAGTAAATATGCTCTAAGTAAAAAAATGTTTAAAAGTGGTACAAACTCTTTCAAAATGACCGAGAAGATGCCAATGAAAAACCTCGCTCTGGACGCCCCAGCATATGGCAATATCGAAGCTGTGAAAAAAATTGTTTTGGAAAATCATCGAATTACCATAAGAGAAGTTGCTGAGGTTTTTTTGGCGTATCGTTCGGCTCGTCTTATGCAATTGTTTCAGATGTTTTGGGCATGAGACATGTGTCGGCGAAATTTGTTCCAAAACTTCTTAATTTTGATCAGAAGAACCATCGCATGAGCATCGCTCAGGAGCTCTTGAATGACATAGATGAAGATCCTAACTTGCTCAAAAGTATCATAACTGGTGACGAATCATGGTTATGGTATATGGTTATGACGTCGAAAGCAAAGCCCATTCATCCCAATGGAAAAACCCAGGAGAGCTAAGACCGAAAAAAGCACGCCAAGTTTGATCAAATGTAAAAGTTTTTACCTCAAGGTCGAACGGTCAATAAGTAATATTACCTTGAAGTTATGCGCCGCTTGTAAGAAACAATACGAAAAAAACGTCAACGACGCTTGTCATGTCATTTGTCATTTTCTTATCAATGTCGGACATATCGGAAACCGCAACTGCGAGACTGTTTTTTAGCGGAATAAAAAAGCTTTTGAAGCAGATTTTCACCGTTGGATACTTTTAGTGTGCAAACCACTGTCAAATTTTTATCTATATCTCAGGTCCCGAGTCTCTACTTATGGCCGGAAGTTATGGTGACATGGCCAAAGAAGAAGAAATTCATCTCTAGTGAAGTCAAATCGATTTTCGCTTCCTTACCAAGTTGTCTGGGATGTGAAAGCTCTGTGTTATTTTGCAAGAGCGGGCATCGACAAAAAAGGTCGGATTAATTGTTTTTTGATTGAGAACGCACCTCAAAGAGTTTTTTTATTTGTTACTAAAACGTTGCTCCCACGAGAAGCTAGGAAATTGTAGTTATTCCTTAAATGAGCCTGCAAACTGAATCCACCATACAAAAACTTCTGATATCTGCTTTTCCAGACATAAAGTATGCCTAACAAGAAAAGCAGGAAGGTGTTAGAAAAAGAAGTTCGGGCATCGACAAAAAAGGTCGGGTAATTTGTTTTTTGATTGAGAACGCACCTCAAAGAGTCTGTTTATTTGTTACTAATACGTTGCTCCCACGAGTAGCTAGGAAAGGTAAAGCAATTACGCATCTAATTATAGTTATTCCTTTAATGAGCCTGCAAACTGAATCCACCATACAAAAACTTCTGGTATCAGCTTTTCCAGACATAAAGTATGCCTAACAAGAAAAGCAGAAAGGTGTTAGGAAAAAAAGTTCTTTTCCGTCATTTAACGCACCGAACAGTTATCTAAAGGAAAGGCCTATACTAGTGACTGCCATAAAACTTATTTTTCCATTATACAAAGGATACATGCGAATATTTTTTTATTATTATTATTTATTTTAGATCTTGGAAATCCTTGGCTTAATATTTGATCCGCCAGGAGGTCAATGCCCTTCAGTGGAGGAATTGGTACTATGTGATCTCTTCCGTAATATCGACTTACGTGAATTACGGGGTCCATGCTTTAGTGTAAGTATAAAAGCTCTTTTAAGTCCTCAAAACAATCAACTCGTAAAAATGAAAAAGGGAGAAAAAAAAAGGATTTAATCGCTTCCTATTCAATTTCATTACAGACAATCAAACCAAGCCTAAGTAGATCAACCCTTAATTTGCTGCTTGCCGTAAAAAAGCGACAAACTGCATCCTTAGGCAGCTCATTTAGCGAAACAAGCTCACCATGCACACCGCCATCGACACCACGCGACAGAAGGCCTGGGTAAGTGTCTCTTGTTTTCCATATTATTCTCTTTCACCTAAACTAACCGCCTTCCTCACACCTATACGTTTTACTTCCTGCATTATTCGTGTTCTGTGTTCATTTTGTTCACACGAAATTACCTGAAAAGAAATAAAAAAAAGATAAAAAAATAACAACCGTACGTTTCATACTTATAGAACCGAGAGGGTAGCATTCACATCCTAGTTCTTTCCTATCTACTCTACTCTATTTTTCGTATGTGTTCGTGTTCTTGTTCGTGTTCATGTTCATATGTTCACGTTTTGTTGACGTTTTCGTTTTGGTTTTCGCTTTCGTGTCTTCCATGTCAACCAATTGAATTATGTGACAAGTGTGTCTGTCACACAAGTCCTTAAACTCATTTAGATTTTCACTCTCTCTGAACTCTGTCTCTCTAATCACTTGACTCATTAACATCCCTACTTCCCCAATCCTTGCATGCATATTCTTATATTGTATATTTTGTTTATTTATGTTTTTTTATTAAATTTATTTCCTGTGAATAACATAATTAAAATTTTATTTATTGTAATTCGTGTCAAAAAAAAAAAAAAATATAAAAAACAATACTAACCGAACAAAAAAAAAAAAAACAGTTTTTCGCCTGCACCCTATGAAGTGTTTCGTTTGATTTAATTACCACGCCCACCCATCCTCCCACAATAACAGAATAAAAAAAAAAATAAAAAAAAAAATTATAAACAAAACTCAATAAACAAGATTAAACTGGATTGTGTTGAATGTGCCCACTTCACACAGAGAATGAAAGATAATAACTCACGTACGGGTAAGTCTATCAAAGAGCAAATAACCTGTACAACTTAATCTCACATGTAAATAGTTATATCGTATCTACCCGTACAAAAAGAACAAAAAAAAAACAACAGCAACAAAAAAAAAATATATTAAAAGGATGCTCAAATGAACTTCCTGTAACGATAGTAGTTTGATGTATAATGTATGTATTTACTGGTACATTGTATTAACACACATTTGAAATAAGGCTACAAAACTTATTCAAGCAATCACTTGGATTATCGCATCACGTATTATATGATATTATACCTATATAGCATTATGTATACTCGTACATGTGGCTAAAAAAGATAACAAGCTTCCAAAGGTTGGCTAAACTGATTGAATGGCTGAATAGCTGAGAATGGCTCTATGGCTTTCTGGCTGCGGCACATAAGTACACGTATTAAAAGTTTTGCCAGCACTTTTCCTTTTTCCTTTTATATAGATACATAGATACATGCATACATATGTAGTTGTAACTGCCAACTAAGGCAATAATTTGATTTTGATTTTTCATTGTTTTTTTTTTTTTTTTTTTTTTTTTTTTTTTTTTTTTTTTTTTTGTTTAGCTGTTTTTACTTTTTATCTTTATGTTAAAGTTTAAGAAAGTTTTAATCAGATATAAGCAATAGGTTAAGCTAAAACGGGAAAAGTACACATATACCATATCCAGACATACAAATGTGCTTAATAGAGGATTTGAAATTTGTAAATCTGTTGATAATAATGAATTAAACTGTCCACATAATAAGTTTCTTTGATTTGACTGTGACAGACCGAGAAGTGTGTTCACAATGTAGATAAAAAGTTTCAGAGTTTCGTCATCCTTTATTTCTATGACTCTCGCATGTGTCAGAATACCATATTATTGTCCTTTTGTTATGATCGTCAAAAATATTAAAAAACTCTTCTAGATACTCCATTTCAGCTGCCAGGTCTTTAGATAAGGCTTATGTGCTTGTTACACACTTTACAGCCAGCATGGTAATAAAACTTTTTCATCCATCCTTCTCCTTAGAAATCAATCCGAGAATTGAAAATAGCATTGACCAACCCGTTCGTAAAAAAATTGGAACCTTTTCTCTCTCTTCCTTTAGACACATTGAACTTACGTCGCTTTTTTTCAAAAGTCTTGGAAACATCAGCCGGCATTTCGGTTTTTATAGCAACAGTCCCACTAGGGATTTGATGATATTTCTCATCAAAAAGAGAAACCGAGGTTTACGTCAATCTGACGAAAGTAAGATAGTTGCAGTTGATATATTTTTTCCAAAGCATTCGACAATGTTTGACAACTGGCCCTTTTATAGAAAATTCATACACTTAGAAATAACCTTCCGAAACGTTCAATTTAAGTCATTTCGAAAGATTTCCAGTTTGGTGTTAACAAAATAAATGCTGGTGTGCCCCAGGGCTCTGTTTTGTTTCCGACACTATTTTTAAATTACATTAATGATCTATTGTCTGCTTATTATGTTCATATTTCTGGACTCAAGTCCCTTGTCTTCGGGTACAGAACAAGAACGGCAGCATATGTTAAGCTCATTAGGGTCCGATTCTAACAGCATAGAAAATTGGTGAACTTCCATCCGAATCGAAGTTAAAGCCAGAATCAATTTTATATCTCACACTGATTGTGTTTTATTTCAATTTTTTTTTTTTTTTTTCCTATCTTTCTTATCTGGTCACTCTTTAGTAAAAAGAGAAAGTTGGTCACTTGCTCCATCAGTAAACTGATTTTTTTTTAAATCTGTGTACCCTTAAAATGTTTTCATACAACGCGGGCAAAGGAAAATCGGGGAGAAAAGAACGCTGAACGTTGGTTTTAAATGTTTGAAGGTTATAATGACTAGGAAATGAAGAGCTAGGCACGGCACGATATTTTAGAGTACGTCCAAAAGTGGGCTTAAGGATGTTCCGATGAGTATTCGTCAAGTGTTACGATTAAAACTGATGTCGAGTACCTCTGCTGCACGGAAGTACATTGGATATGTTCTCTAAAAGGGGGAAAGTTCATATCAAGTAGCACTTTATAGCAAGTACCACACCCGCGCATACTGCATGGATTTTCGTCGGGATATTATTCGGCACGTGTTTCATGTCGCATTCAAATCACAAATGATCGCAAACCGAACACGATATTCCGAATCTGTTTTCGACGATGCGACGTTCAAAATCTATATCAGCAACGACGCGTTTGCTCACAAAGACTTTTCGCGGGGGTTCGGAAATGGGTTCATCAACTTATATTTCTTCGAGTTTACGATTCCGCTCCACCATTTCGAGCTTAACTTTTAGCCTCTCGCATTCGCTAGTTGTTGGCGTTTCGCATCTCTCTGTCGTTTACGCGATTCACGTGTACGATCAACAGCATCATCGACTTGGAATTCTTCGAGTTTACGATTCCGCTCCACCATTTCGAGCTTTGCCTTAAGTCTAGTGTCTCGCATTCGCTGTTTGTTGGCCTCCAGTTTCGTATCTGCCTTTCGTGTATGCGTTTCAGGCTTACGATTAGCAGCGTTTTCTGGCGCTCTCTTAAGAGATTCCTGCTTTAATTCAGCCATAGATTTCGGAGGTATTTTGCCGACACAAAGAACACAAGTAATGAAACGCTACCCACATGAAACTGAGAAAAAATAACAAATAAGCATTAGCTTCTGAACGATATGCAATGAGAAACACACGCAAAAAAGGTGGACAGAAAAAATTTTCGTCCCTTAATACCCAAAGACATATCCACCTCAAAAAATCCATTTATGTTGTGTTTGTCATTTTTTGCTCAGTATGTATACACCCTGCTGCTATTGAACTGTTATCAATTGAAAATATCGAAAGGTTGCTTTTAACACATCTATACATCCAAACATGAATGTCCATAGGATGTGCTTTATCGAATTCGCGAGCCGTTGTTCAGCCCGAATTAAGTGAAGAATATTGTTTTTCAACCATTCCTGATTCAAGTTGGCTTTGTGAGACGGTGCAAAGTCTTGCATGAACATAAATGGTGTCTATCCGAATACTACTTCTGACGGCAGCGTTTTACAAAACTTCATGACGATTTTACCTGTGTGACCCCCATGTGTCAATTCTAGAATTTAAGGCGTTAATGCCTATCACGCAAAGATCTTGTCGGAAAAGAAAGAAGCAGTTTGTTGCTTTTTGGTTCCAAGATTCAGGGTCAAAGCTACTGTTTTTGGTCATCTCTGAAATTGCCATTGCTTTTGGAAAAGATCTATTTATTATTCTAAAGACAGTAATTTCACCATGTTGATCAAATGTGTTGGATTACTGAATTTTATATAGACACCTTTCTATAAATTTGATGAACCATTGTACAGCCCATACAAGAGCCAAGCCTTCGTTTTTGGTCTGAGAATACCTCCTCTCCGTCTTGGAGAATTTTTTTTTTTTTATTTTCAAATTGAATTAGGACTGCCTCAGACCCCTGAACAGACTAGCGTCTGTAATGAGACGGATGCAGTATTCTGGGTTGAAGTAGGTATGATAGGGTTGATAAATTTCCCAACAATTCTTTTAATCGCTGGAAGAAATTTTGTTGAGTATCTTTCCATACAAAATTTGCGTCTTTCTTTATCAGATTATTCTTGAAACTCCAAAATCCTTGACAATACTCGTTCCATTTCATTATCATGTTCTTTCTCTGTACGCGCCGATCCTATAACGTCATCTAAATAATTAAGAGATCTTTTTTATGATGCTTACAGGTCTTCCATTATTCTCTGGAAAATTATCACGACCCAACAATGATTCACTTCTACTCTCACTCTCAATAGAATGAAGAAATCAGCTTCGCCCCATTTTCCATAGGAGCAGGTGCGTTGAACATAGCCTTAACCTTAGGCCGGCCCTTGCCAGCATAAACCCGAAATTTATCTGTACATTCTAAATAACAGCCCCAAGTCATTGAAATTAATCCCGGTCATCTTTATTGACCAGATTAAATCGACCACTTGAGTCAATAACCATTGATATCGTATCTTCAATTTATTATTTCTATCATTCTTCTTCACTATTCTAAAACAATGATGTTCGCTTACCGATCTCCCGTATCATGTCACCTACCTTATGACACATGGCACCATTCTAATGAAACCACATGTCGTCCAAATCGAAATCATAGATTTCGTGCCAAAAATAATCGATTGATATGCGCATATAAGAAAAGCATTCACAACAACCAATTTGACTTTGGTTTTCAAAAATTATAGACCAATGACGCCATACCATGCAGTGAATTTCTGTTCATGTAATGGTCTTTCCTGAATAACTTGAGGTTCTTCTTATATGCGTCAATTCTCCTTACCTGGAGATCTGAAAATATATTTTGTCTTCTTCAAAAAACTTAGATTCCGATGTAATCTAACTAGATTACATGGTATCTAGACTTGAGTCCTTGTGTTGCCTGTATTCTGTATCGGATTCAAATGTAAGTCTATATGCTAAATTCACTTTAGGGAACTGTATATATGGTAATGTCGGATTGGTGGAAGTAATGGTGATATTGAAAACTCTGGCTCTTGAATCCCACTTTCACTAACTGTGACTTTGTTCTTGACCGAATCATAATAGTTCCATGCTGTTAGTCCAGAAAAACTAAGCAGCAGTTGGCATGCTTTTAATGTTTTCTAATTCGATGTTCCTTACTTATCATGTCTCCAATAGATTTCATTCATTTTTAAAAACCGGCAAAGAATGCTCCTGCTTTTTTCTGTAATGAATCCTTTGACCTCATCAGATCATTGGGCTGACTATATTCTTTGCGCTTGTAAGCTTCTATATAGACAGCATATATTATTGAGAGAATGTCCTGAGCCTTTTGAAATAAGATCTTAATTGCATCTCCGTCATCTTCTACTCTTGAAGATTTTCTAGCAATCATTTACTCTAAAATTCTGCAGATATATTTTGATGACTCAACAATTATCCAGCATTTATTTACTAATCCTTTCAGAGGAATTTTCAGATCCTCAATAATGTCTAACAATTTTCCCATAGATGTAGTTTACTACCGACCCATTAATAAGCTGCATCCCCAGATCGCTATGATATGATGCTTCTTCGTTGCAAATCTATCCTTGTAAAGGGATTTCTTAAAACCAAAACTAACAACCTAGTTGAGTTTGTATCTTGTACGCTGCGTATATGGGAAAGAAGTCAATTTTATCGCCACGCATTTCAGCAAACTAATTATTGTTAAACTCAAACCAACCGGAAATAATCTTTTGGATTAGTCATGCTTAAAAGAAAATCGACAATCTTGTTTGATTGACAATCTGAGTGTTCCACAAGGTATACACCTTGGCCCGTTGATATGATATCAGTGATGTTATTGACTTCGGCCTATGTTAATGATATGAAGATCGATAGGCACTTTTTCTGACTATAACCCTTTACAAGGTGATCCAAAGAGGTTCTCGAGTTAAAGAATTCTCTGACCTCCTACATAACAAAATCTCTAAACATCCCTTTCGTTAGCTCACGTTTTGAATATGATATCCAGATATGGTTTTCGTGCTATGAAATACATATTCTTCGAATAGAAGGTGTCCAACCTAGATTTCTATGACTCAGTCTGTGCAGTTTCTTTGGTTGATCATTACATTATGCCGACCTAGATCAATTTAATCATTTCAGTTTATTTTCTTTGGAAAAGCGTCACGAGGTGACCAATTTACTCTTAATCCACAAGCTCTTAACCGGTAATGTCGACTTTAAAACGCTGCTTCCACTAATTTTGCTCAGTACTGATCCATGTAACCTAAGATATGTCTACCCCTTTCGACTCACTAGTCGATGAACCACATATGGTTACAATTTAAAATTTAACTAAGATACAGACAGTCGTAAACATTTATGAACTGTCTCACCAAATCAGTTAATGCTTACCACTTAAGTAACATTTTAAGGACAGGAGTATATGGTTGTAGGACGTGGAAAAAAGCTTCTAAAATTTCCTTTATTTTTAAACATAAGACATTACTCTCTTTATAACATCGCTGAATATACATATTTTAGGCATCATCATCTTTTTTATGGTCTTCTCATTCCAGTGAACCTCAAACGTGATAATTGGATTCCTCCGCAAATTTTTTGAGTACTCACTGCTGTAGCGGATTATAAAGTTCCACAAAAGGATCTCAATACCATTATTCTTATTACGTTTGGTATAAGTGAACTCTTTTATTTTTCTGCGATGTTCACTTGGATAAAGGTGTCAAATTAAGCCAATCTACCCTGTATATTCTCATAAATCTCGACTGAGGTGTTTATTCGGAAGTAAGGAGATATAAACACCATCTCAGATCTTATACTTAGAAGTATTCCACTTTCTATTGCGCCATAGGGAACCAATCGACTAGAGTTCCGCGAAATTTGTATACATACAGAGTCATAGAAATTTTACTATCCTTGGGTACGAAATCGGTACACAAAAGTACACACAAAAAGAATAAGTCTACCATAGTCAGTCAGCTAACTCTAACTAGGCTTAGAACTTATAAATTTATTTCTAGGCGTATCGCTACGATTATTTTTAATTGTGGTAATAAATTGAACTTTAAAAAAAAAAAACTGCACATTTTTGTATGTAACACACACATCTAAACCGCACAATAAAACCTTCTTCTATTTCAAATTCCCAAGTCCCTTCCCTTATATTTGTTCATAGACTTCCACTCTGTTGTATTGAAAGCATGACCTTAATGTCGAACCCAGCATGAACCACACTTATATTATTTGTGGTAGCATACAATTATAGTGTATATTCCCTAGAGCATGTATAATACTATATTATACCCAGTTGACTTTGCACACCCACCCACATTTATTATTGCAACAATACTTTTGTGCTAATTGAATTAAAAAACCGAAACAAAAAAGTAGACCAAAAACAATCCTCTATCCTTACCCATGTACAATATAAACTCTAACATGTATCTCTTGTTTTGTTTTTCCGTTTTTTTTTTTTTTTTTTTTTTTTTTTTTTTTTTTTTTGTTTTTCTTCCTTTTGTTATAAAATTTGGATTACATGCAACCGCTACAACACATTCAGCAGGACAATGGACTCATTTGATATATCAAGCGATTCGGAAGAGGGCCTATTGGATGAGATTGTGGTTACCGGCAATAACAATTATCATCATCCCTATCAGCTACAGTACCATCAACATCAGCAGCATAACCACCACCATCATCAACAGCAACAGCAGCAGCGCCAACAGCAAGCTCATCCGCATTCACAATATGATCCACTTAGTTTTCCTGCACATTTTTGTGAACATAACCTTAGCTTGGATGACAATAGTGGCTTAATCAATGGAAGTTTCAGTAGAACCCCCACTTCTACCACCAATGCTAGTATTGTTGCAGCACCGGTACAATGTAATCCAAGTACGGATGGAAGTAGTTCAAGTGAGAGCTCCACAGCAACCACATCCCGCGGAAGTACCATTATTGGAGGAGCGGCAGACTATTATAACGATGATGTAGGTGAGTCTTCGACATCAGGTCAAGTTACACTTGGCACTGCCACTACTTCATTCAATCAACTTACCGCTGACATATGCAACTACAAGAACTCGAAAAGTCGTCGCTTGGAGTACTCGTTGAAATGTTTGAAATATGGTCGTAGTAATCCATCACAGGATTCAGCATTTGGATCATTGACCGATGGAGATCTGTCTATAGGGTCGTCTAGTTTCCGATTAAGTAGTTTTCAATCAATCACTTCACCTATTGATGAAGGCGTCGAGGATGTTATTATTGCCACAACAACTGCGGGAAATGAAACTTGTCTTGAATTGGCTACTGTCTCAACTAACGGTCAATCAAATGATTCAGCTATTTCAACACCATGCCGAGAAGGTTCTCCCAATTTTCTTGCCATCGAAGAGAACTCCTTTACCATTGGTAGTACCAGTCCGAATAATTTTATCCGACCTCAACAATTCCCAGTAACCCTTTCACCGAAAATTCAAATCACTGCATCAGCGTCCACTTCCAATCTTCAATTTGACCCGCCGAAAATTCTGGTCAACGATCAGAACTCCATCTATACCACCTCGCCGTCAAAACGTTCCGGCACCATTGAAGTGTTCTCGCAGAAATACAGGGTATGCTCTTTCGAGGATATGTCACCAAACCGTAAACAGGCAAAACATCTTAAGAACGCCAATCGTATGGCATTCCGATCGTTGGAGGAGGAGCGGCGCATCGATAGCGCTTTCATTCCAATACAAAACCGTACAAACTCCGAAAACAGGGTAAACATTAACAACAGCGAAAAGTACAAGAAGCTCACACACTCGTCCTTCAGTCGCATCAGTAAGACAACCAGCAGTGTTACAGTTGCAGTTGAACCACCACCACCATCAAACTCAACCAGCGTAAGTGGTAATCAACAACAGCCGCGAGAAAGCCGTCACACCCTCTGGCGGGATAGTAAATTCTATCGAAAGAATCGGATAGCCAAGTCAAATGACTCACTGTTAGAGTCACCTAATCATTCACCATCGCCGTTGCGCCTTTCCCCATCTTCACTACGAGACAATCACTATGAAGCCTCACCACCTCTATCGTCCTCGTCATCATCATCATTCACCCGTCACGGACTGAATCGAGGTAGTTCTGTCAATGAGATATCCTTTAGCAGTAGTGGATCGACCTTTCGTCGCTACTGCAGTTCGAAGAGTGAAGATTTAGGTGACATTGATCAGCCAATACCAATTGTCAGTCGTAAATCACATTCAGAACGTCATCTCTTCAGTTTATCAAAACTCAGGCAGACAGCAATTACCACAACAGGAGGTGACTGCTTCTCCGGAGATGAAACCTTCCACCATGATGACAATAAATCTTTGAAAAGTCTCAGTACATGCTCCATTAATCGAGTTACTCTAACCACAACAACAACGACGACAAGGACCAAAAAGAAGACCACCTCTATGGCCGTGCTACCTTCTGGGCCGCCTCTACCCAGAAATTCTGTCTTTAAAAGTCTAGATCATGCGCTCAACTACATCGATTCCCATGGCGACGAAGACGACATGTCGAGTTCAACGGAGGAATCACCAAGACGTCATTTTGGTGATATCGCCAAGATATTTGGCTCCTCAACAACTCGTGAAACTGATGATCCGCACAGTAGTAGCTGTAGTGAAGAGAAGACTCCGCTGCTGGACAGCGTCGAAATGTCACCAATTAGTCCAACCGAGCCGGATCTCAACATGTGATATACGAAATTTTGTTAAAATCTGTTTTTCTAAGCCCTTTGATTTAATTTTTTTCTTTTTTGCTGAATTTTTTCTTTTATACTAAATTTAAAAAAAAAAAAAAATAAAAAATTACAGATAAATAATATTATACGATTATTAGAGAACAACAACAAGAAGTTAAGAAGAGGGTACGAATTTGGGTAAAAGTTGAATAGTATTTGGAGTGCACTTGGTCGGTTAATTTCATTTATTTAATTGTTACAATTTTTAAGTCATCTTTCCTCATTAGGCATTCGCAATCCCTTCGGCGAACGAAATGCCTTCCCTTTTTTGTAACTTCGTACTAAGTAAGTCAAATTTTCATCTGGAACATCTTTTTTATACCACAAAAAGCATAAGTGATAGAATATAGCTCTGCCGTATTCCATTCAAATTTACGCCTTATATTGAAGACCAAATTTCACCCATCCAAGCTATCAAGATAAGTTCTCGATTGATCCTATTGAATGTCTTTCGAAGTTTCGAAATCTTATTTTTTAGTTATTCTCCTTCTTCCTCTATTAGCCGTTGTTTACGCTTATAAATAAGTCTCAACGACATCTCTCACGACTCAAAATATTAATACATTTCTGAACTTTTCACATCGTCTGTGAGGTAGAGTGATTTTGTCACTTTTCTATCGGCTTATTCTTTGAACCTCGGCTGGAACTTGATTCTCTATTAGACCGGATTTTCCGTTGACGTTCGTTGAACACGACAAAACCAACTGGTTTGCTCAGTTGGAAGTTTCGGCTTCTTAATGTGAAGACTTCTACGAATACGAGTACTTCTTATTAGATCGCGTTTCGAATGTCACCTCCTGACATTCGTAATATTTTG
Organism: Volucella inanis; assembly: GCA_907269105.1. NCBI lineage: Eukaryota > Metazoa > Arthropoda > Insecta > Diptera > Syrphidae > Volucella > Volucella inanis. The sequence continues at coordinate 24,020,354 of OU026157.1, forward strand.
ATGCGCTGCATATGTTTAAGCCAGACGAACGTGAGTTTTGAATAGCAAACCTTTAAGTTTATGCGGCATGTTTCTAATATAAAATCCTTACAACATTTTAAACCACCATATGTGACATCAGCATAGCAATTTACTTGGTGGTTAATGATAAAGCCAAATTGTTCGCACTTCGGCACGTCGACCATCTATGGAAGATATTGGGTCTGTGGGTTTAGAAAAACCTTGACGGGAATAATACGTCTGGTTCATAATCTTTTATCTTTAGAGCCACCATCCAATTATTAGGAGTTGACTGATGGATTGTCAAGTCGCTGCTTATAACTGCGCTTTCATCGGCGAAAAGAGAAGTTGTTCCGTCAATGTGATGCTTTAATAAAAAATCTTATATCATATTTTAAAAATCAACCAACTTGAAACAGTGCCGTGGTGTACTGGGTTTTGAACTTGGAATTCTCATACACGCATCATTATAACCTCTTTTAGCTCAGTACACTTTTCCCAGTGATGTTTCAATAGCTTCGATAATCGATACTCTGTTTATGGTGAGAATTTCTCGAAATAGATATTAACCGCAAACTTCATCTCTTTATTCTTGGCACATCTTTTTCCAACTAATCAATTTTAGATATTTGGAAAGAGAAAATGATCCATGGGGCTGAATCTGGCGAATATGGTGCTTGAGGAAGCATTCTATTGCCCAGATGAAAAATTTTTTTCTTGATTTCATCACTCAAATCCTGCAATAAGTTCGCATAATACTCGATGTTGATTGTCTTTCCTTTTTGAAGATAACCTATTTCCACGCGCATCCTAAAATCGGATGCAATGACCTTACTTCGATGGATGGAACTTCGCCATCTTTGGAGCCGATTCTACCCTTTCAAACCATTGTTTTAACTATTTATTCATTTCAGATGTGAAGTAATGGAATTATGGTTATACACCGACACCAAAACTCGGATTTATTGCCGTTGAACATCGCCAAACACTCATTTCTTGCTTTCTCATATCTAAATATGTCCAAATCTTTAAATGCCTCTCATGTCTGCTAGCTGGCGCACTTTCAGTCAACTGTCATCCGAGACCATTTTGTGCAATTCCTTAACGTCACGCAATATTTTATTGTTGAAAACAGAAAGCAGACTCCTCCAGACTAGAATCTAGCTTGATTGGACTCAGACTATTCAAATGAAAACATTGTATCACATAACGATGATCAATTTATTTCATGTTTACAAATTCACTCCTGATTACTGTCAAACAAATACTAATCAACGTAGGGCCTTCAAACTTCAAATTTTTGCTTCATAAAGTGGGTACTTTCGACCAATTTAAATAACAACCGCCATCTATACGTCAGGTACCGATAGATAACATATGTCTCGGGTGCAACTTGACATCTTAGTGCCGTACAAATAAAAATTCTAGAAATTCTATAGAATCAAAACTCTTTCAAAACGTCAAACTGTTCCTATATCAATATTCGCATAATTTTAATTAATTTCACAAAGCATCGTTGACTGACATGAACATGACATGTCAGCTGTAAAAAACTCTCTCCTACATATATTGTAATAAAATGGGACATAAATTTCACCGGTCGGTAGTTATTGCAATTTCTCGTGTCGCCTTTGCCTTTATACAGTGGAGCAAGAAAGTTCCCTCTTCAATGGTTAGGCATTCGATCGAGCAATCTCGAGCAATTTAATTAAACCATAAGTTTCAACGATTGTCGAGCACACTTCGGAAAGTATGAGATCAAGTCGGAATGCATGTCTTCCATAAGATCTGCCGTTTCCTCTTCGTGCGCAACAGCATATGGAATGATACTGCACGGAAATATTTCGCCAAGTAACGCGAAAATAAAGGGCCTATTCGAAAACGCAAATTTTGCATAGCAAAGACCAACAAAGCACATACGACTGCTATGCATAATTTTGACGTTTAGGAATGCATTTAGATTGGTTTTTTGGTCTAATCAAAACAATGAACAATATTTTGAAACTAGCACTTAACACCTTATTGAATGGTTGCAGTACAAGAATTCGTATTAAGAAAAGGAAAAATAGGATTTCCAGAAAACTATTCCATGCTAATAAGAATTTGCAATGCCGTAAAATAGAAAAACTTGCCTTTTTTTGAGATCATGAACAGTTTTACTGATGACATCTTTTATTGTGATTTTACAATTAAAAGAGCAACTTTTCAGCTAGGGATAACTTGTATTCTTTTTGTCTTTACTCCATTTTTACGAACTTGAGTATATTTTAGAGCCTTTTTGGAAAACGTCAAGCCTGAAAGACGTGGACTACATTTGTGTTCACCAATTTGCATTATGTTAAGGTTCCACAATCGATTCAATATTAGTCGAGGAACTTCGCAGTCTATTGTTGTCAAAATTATAATGTTTATAACTAGACATCGAAATAGATTAACCGTAGATCGTGCTTAAAAAAAAAATACAATTCTGGCTTTGTATCATATTTGACATATGAAAATTGTATTTATTAAACATTTTTTTCTTTAAAGTTTTAACATGTTTAGCTTTATTTAATCATTTTATGCTAATATTCTTTTAATATTTATATTTTTAAGTCTTATTTTTGCAATTTACACAAATAGCTTTGGCATACTTGTCGTACCAACATGGCTTTTTGCACAAAAAACGAAATGACGTTGTCTACTTATTTTTGTTTTCTCCAGAATAGTAGAATTTTTGACATCTGGTGCGGTTCTTCTTCGTAGACTTGTACACTTTTTGTTTTTTTGATGAGCCAGCTTCACTGTCATTTGTACAGGGAACATTTGTATTGTAGTTGACAGTTTTGAAAGTAGTGTCAAAGATAGTTCGTTTTTTGGTCGTTTCTTCCGCTTTTCCATATGGGGACTTTCTAGCGAAATTGCCAGTTCAATTGTTATCGATTTCGTTGAATATAGTGTATGCATTCAATTCGAAAAAAATTCATCATGTTGGAAAATACCGCCATATTCCAATGATTATTTTTACGTTTGCAACTGAAGCAGCTTAGCATTTTGCCAACCGTATCAACTCCTCCTTTCTTTGAGTTATAAAAGGAGATCATTTCAGGTAAATTTTTCAAGTCATTTGGAACATTGGGTTTGTGATGCATTGTACTCATGACTATTGCACATTTGTTCTTGTGACTGATGTATGAAACGATAGTAGTGTCCAGCGTAAAGGCAAAATTTGATTCATATCGTAGAATTTTCTTGCAATTCAAAGGTTTTGGCGGAATAGATCTGTTATTTTTGCGCATTGTTCCAACCAATGTTCAATTTTTTTCTGTAGCAACTTTTGGCCAAGACTGTGGGAAGAAAAAAAAATTGTCCATGATAACACTATGACCCTTTAATCCATGCACGTTCTTCTTGATTCCTTCTCAGGAATTTCTGTCTCGCCTTTTCCTAAGTATGGCTGTATTTTCCATACATAGCACGTACGTGAATCGACAAGCTATATCTCTCCGGCTTCGATGGAATATATTGGCGAAGCTTACAACAACCACGGAGTCCCAGCAATTGTTCATCGACAGTGACAGAATCATGAGGAATATAAAAAGTGAGAAACTGCTCGGACCATTTTTTCCAAAGTTCTCTAATTGATGGGAATTTATCAGTATTTTTTTGGCCACGTCGGGTGAGCACATCATCAAAACGAATGATTTTGTGAATATATAAAAATGTTCTTTCTGACATGATGGACTGAAAAATTGGCCGCCAACAATATTCATCAAACAAATCGTTATTTTCTAAAAATTTTATCGTTATAAGTACTTTCTTATAAATGCCGGCCAAGTAGGCATGCAATAATTCCTCATCTTTTTCGATATGATTGGAGCCATGCAAATGCTGTCCGTAGTTGTTGGAATTTTCAATTATTATTTTTGAGAGTGACGGCGGATAAAGAAGTAAGAATGAATCTCGAATGTTATTCACCCGGTTGGATGCATATCTTATTACACCTAAAGACAAAAATACTACAATAAACTATTATTACTTCAACTGGGTACAAATCGATAGCATTTTCTCTCCCCAACCTACCAACAGTATAAGGCTCGCTGCATCTTTTGAAACAACCAATAGGTCTGCATGTAAAGTATTGTCTTCCGGTTCAGATAACTTGCTTCAGCTTCAGGATCGAACACGTTTTCATCCTCATCGCCTAAACACATTTGAAACGCCATATGTATCAAAAATGATACAAAGCCAGAATTTCCAATTTCTTAAGGCTTACTTGCCAATTTTTTTCAAAATATGTTTAAAAATAACGACAAAAACTATTTAAACAAAGTCACAAAGAATAGGGCATCTTATTTTTTTTTTTAAGAAAAATTATGACGTGAATAAAACGAAATGTATCAATTTTGATACAAAGCTCGATTAACGAAGAACTGAAGTGGATGAGCACCATGTTCGTAGAAGATATCCATTCCTATATGTTGTTGGATGTATTGATGGGACACATATTGAAATTTCCAAGCGCTTTCACGAAACGGTGACAGCTATTATAATCGACAAAAAACTTATTCCATAATATCATGCTATTATATGGTATAATAGCCCGTCAGGAGTATCACTAGAAAATGGTATGATTCAATTGCCTCAATCAGATATCCCTTAGGAGATTCGGCTTACTTAATGGTTTGCAAATAAACTTCAAACAAAGTTTAATGTTTGCTGAAACTCTATGTGAGTATACATTGAACAAGTATTTGGAATAATTATGAACAAATTTCGGGAGTTCAAATATTATTCTCAATCTCCTGCATACCTCATTTGAAGATCTTAAAGAAGTGGCTGTTGAAACCAGCAATAAGATGTATATTATAGCGTTGATTTCAACATATTAGCAATGCTATTAACATTAGAAAAAATGGTTCATTTTCTTATTTCTGTTTATTTATTTAAAGAAAAACTGATAAATATAACACAAAGGCCTTTGTGCACTTCTTAATCCATATAAATTTCTTCGATTAAATAATAAGATACGCTGATTACAGTCGCAGTTGGAAAAATACAAGATCAAACTTCTAGACTATTCTCCCTAATGTTTTTTTTTTATATCTTTTAATATTGTAAAATGTTTGTGTACTCACACAATAGAATTTATTTCTTGCAACACAATCGGTTTACTCAATGCAATTACAATTCACAGTACAATCGTTTTTCTCAACCACTTTCGCTTTACTTTATCTTTTACTTAAACCACTTCATCACTACGCGTAACTCACATTTTAATTTCCACTTTAGAACTGACTTGCATATCTATACTAATATTTTTACTCCCATAACATCTTTCGAGAACGTTCTGTACTATCCAGCATTTCATACACCTTTCCATTTGCTGGAATACTAGTTAAAATTTCCATCCTCCATTCTCCAATTGTTGGGTCTTCTGCTATTCGATTATGGAAATCTTCTACTGTTCAAATATAGATGACACTGTTTACATTCAAATGGATATCACGATGGATATTAATCCGTTTTCTTACATGTTCATGACGACTATATTTTTCAGTAGACTCTTGTTTGAGGTAACCTTTTCAAGCGCTTGACAGTACCCCCCAAGAACTGTGGTATAAAGGCTAAGGAATCCTCACCATCTTCGGCCTTAGAGTCATTTTCACATGTATAGTACCTTGCAAAGTAGAAAACAGCACATTTCTTTGTGGGTCTGCTCGTATATGATGCTTTTTCCCATAAGCTTCATGGAGAAGAACCTTGTTGCATCTCGCACCGTTTTGGAATTTCTTTTCTTATATGTCAATAGGAGATTTTACCATTTTCTAAAAAATTTCCTCCTTTATATATGGAAATTCCGGTTAGGTTTGAAGAACCTTTTCATACTTTTCCCTGCATGGTATCCTCTTTTTTCCTTCGAGTTAAAAAAAATCCGCTTAATATGTCAAACGAATTGAAATAAGGAGAAACATTACTTCTTTTTGGCATATTGATTCTTCGGAACCAACCAGCGTTATTAATTATTAAAAATTATATTGTTCCCCGTTATATGTTATTTCGGCTTGTTTGCCCGTGCAACGACGCTGCGTATCTTCTATTTTTTGTCAGCTGCTAACAGATTATGAAGATACCTCTTCAAAATCGCACTACAAAAACTGTACTGCTACTTTAAGTAGCAGGCGGTTTCTTTGACTGGTTTTTGGAACGTTCATAGTCTAATTTGAGACGGAGTTGATTTTTTTTTTGCTATTTCTCCTGTATTTAGGGTTGAAAGGCTTGTATTTGTTCCTGCGATTTTCTTCTCATTGTTCCAACACCACCATTTTATTTATATGGAGCCGGCCTTTTGAAGCACGGAGCAAACAGCAGTATTTCTACGCTTTTCTTATAGGGTATTCCGCATAACGCGCTTATAGCAGTTCTTCTTCTTGCTTTATGATTTTGCAAACGACGTTAAGATTATCTACAGTGCTATAACAATAGCTGCAGTACTTACAATTACAACTGCACTACTATTTTGTATTTCTAGTATCCTGAAATGTTACAATATGATATGGGCCTCTCTTTAATTACAATAATGTTGTTCTTTCTTTTCTTAGTCAAACCCTCAGGCTTGCAGAAATATTCACAACAATATAGAAAGTTGAGAAGCACCAGTACACTAAGTTTAGTTACTATTAACCGAGTCCTCTGAAGATTTTCATTCACTTCTCCCACTTGTCTATCAATCTAGCTTATCAAAGTGAAGGTTTTCTCTATACTCGTATACTTTCTAAATCATTCTTCATTTTGGACGTACCACCGTCCATTGAGACAACAAGACAGCTAAGGTGAACCAGTTCGTCATCAATAAACATGCGCATTTTGGTATGGTTTACATACATTCAAAATAATAAAGATCTATACATTCAACTTTGCGGAACTCCATTTACTTTTGAGAGGAATTTAAAAAATCGACCATAGGCCAAATCTATTCATAAGATAAAAAGTCAGAAGTTTGCCAGAACCAGGGGTAAAGTTTAATTGTCAAAAGTCTTTAGTAGAAGTCAATACTTTGTCTTTCCTATCCTTATTTTCAAAACAACGGAAGGTTTCCCGAAACTGTTCTAGCCTAGACCGATTTTATGAAAGTAAGATACGCTTTTAGCGGAACATGTTTTCCGAAGAGAGTGCTTATAGTCAGAATCCTATTAAAAGGTTCCATACCGTGGTCTGTATAATATGCAAATCAGGGAATTGCTATTTATTATTTTAAGGTCTCTCTCTCGAAGTCATAATTGAAAGACGCTAAGGCGTACTTAGAAAAACGTGGCTTACGAGAAAAAGGTCAGAAAGTATATTATGGTCTTCAGTGAAATAGGTTGGAGAGGTTTATTTAACAGAAATTAAATCAATTGCTTTAAAGTTATTTAGAAAGCAAATTGAATCACGTTGATGAAATAGATTATCAGTACGGTCTCAGTTTGCAAATAGTGAGCTCAATTGATATTTTTATTCAGTCTATAGACCGTATTCCACAGAATATAGCCAGAATCTGGCTCATCTTTTCATATTCACATTGATTATCAATGTATTCGTTTCTTGATGTGCATGCGATCATCAAATTTTTTAAAGGTCTACAACTTTGGTTATATCCGCTTCCAAACCAAAATTGTCATTGAACAACTGGGTGATGTACTTGTGGATGTCGTTTAACGCGAATACTCGTATCTTACCTGACTATCTAAGAATACAGTACGAAGACATATCTGAATTTCCATTAAGAGGTTCTCACAATACAATATCGTCCTACACTCCTTTTAGACCGCAGAAAAGCAATGTTTCGTAACCCTATTGTGGTCGAATATAGTCCGACATATATTATGGTAGACTAAAAATCTGAAATCCTAACTGTAACAACCAGTTACTGTGAATAGTTCACGAAATGGGACCCCTTCCATTAGATGGTTGAAACCACATCTCACCAATGTTGACTGCACGCAATTGCGCCAAAAATAACGTTCCAACATATTCCGATGGCTATTATCACCAACGAAAAAATACGGCCCAATGAAGCCGCCGGCATGAAAATCATGGCAAACAGTCAATTTTTGTGGATGTAGTGCCATCTCATGAAGCACATGTGGGTTTGTTGCGGTCCAAAGCGCATATTTTGCTTGTTGACAAAACCATTTAGCCAGAAATGAGCTTCATCGCTAAAGATGATTTTGTGATTAAATTCAAAATCAGTTGTAACCATTTCCAGAGACCAATTTAAAAAATTTTAGTCAGCTGCCTTTAGTTCTTGTCTTAATTTGATCTTATACGAGTGTAAGACCATCTTGTTTTGCAAAATTCGCCACAATGTTGTTTAAGGGATGCCCAATTCCAACGAACGACGGAATATGAATTGATTATAGTCGCCGTCAATAGATGCACTTGCTGCCTTAATATTTTTAGTACTCCTTGCATCTTTTTATCTGACTCACACTGGAGCATTAAGTAGCGAAAATGTAGACTAAAATTTTTGCACCAAATTACGAGACGGGTGAAGTGATTATAACGCCGAAAATTGACGTTTTTCTTAAAGTTGAGGACACCGACTCCGAGTTTTGGTAATAAATTTTAATAATTTGTAAACGTTTCTCGTTCGAGTATTGAATTATGACTAAATGACATGACATATGTATGACAAGCAAAATAGAAATGACAGTTTACAAAAACACATTGAAGGTGTGTTCACATTTAACAAATTTTCACGAACAAAAACTTTTTTTGTGAAAATACCAATTCCTCACGATCCCACTCAAATCGCTTTCAGTTGTGCGAACCAAGTTAACTAAGATAATTTTTTAATGTGAGCACCATCTAAGGCGAGGACTTCCTCTACCATGAAGCGGTGGGATTCTTTATAACCAGTTTAATGTAGCTTCATAGTTTCTCCAATAATATGGTAGTCTATCCAGACGGGATTGAATATCACTCGAATGACTTTTCTTTCGAAAGACATTTTCGTCTGTTTTCGATAAAACTCATTGTTTTCGTGCCTTATAATAGGATTGGGACGATGAGGATCTTATACAGTGCCTTCTTTGTTGATCATAGGATAAAGTTATTTCTTAGTGTTTCTTACCCTAATCTCTACGTTGATGTCATTGTTTAAATTTTGAGCGTAACCCAAGTAGATAAAGTCTTTCACAATCTCTACTGTTCTGTTTTGCAACTGCGGCAACAGAAACTCGTCGAGCATTCAGCAATACACTTCAGCAGTCACTGTTTTTCACTGATTTAAAAATAATGACGACACACATCACACTGTGATTATTGGACAATGTAAACGTTTTTAATGACATTCTCTCGGACTGTTAAGTTACCAGGAAAGCATGCTATATTTTTTCACATTGTCATGTATATTTCCTAGCGTTCTTGCTATTCAAAAATGTCCTTGCGTAGGTTTCTCGCAAAAGGTTATCAATTTCGTCAGCACTCTATGTACACAGTTTGCATTTAATATGTATGGAACTTCAATTTCTGTTTCAATATAACTTGTCTTGTTATTTTTTTATTTTTTTTTAATTTCACCTCAAACATCTTTCCTATCGATTTATTCGTGTAGATTAGACTCCTACTTGAACCCCATATTCTAGCGTCGTTGCTAATGTTGATGGTTTTGGAGGATCTCTGATGACCATTGTTTCTTTTTGTCTGAAACTTGACATCAACGACTAGATCGGCTCACCACTTTATCGTCGAATATTGAAGTGAGTAGAAAACTTTCGACTTACATGAATCAAAGACTCATTGCTCTTCGAATGCAGTGACGGACAGCGACTGTTGAATCTGTAAAATACGTTTGAAACATGATACCTTTTCTTGTGACGATTACATTTCTTTACTTTTGACTTACAAAGATAAACTATTTAACCTGTAAAGAGCTCATTTAAACTCTGCGCTCTATCCAGCATATTACATAAAGTATAGAGATGATATATGTAGAAACGTAGAGCATACTACCGCTGACTCTGTAGGAAAATCTCGGCCTAAAATTTAACCATAGCATCATCACAGGACTCTAGTCAGTATTTTCTTAATATCCAGATTCCATCATAGAAACCTGTATTTATGAGATCACTGAGGTTAGGTTCTCGCCTGATAATAAATCCCAGCACCACTTTTTGAGCAACAGAAAGATAGCTTTTTCCAAATTGTTTATGGTCACATTTTTATGACGACATTGAATACTTTTCTGATAGAGTCCGCAACCTTGTAAATCGTTTAAATTTTAAGGCCTAAACACAATCGCCAAAAATTTTATTTTTCCTTTCCCCTTTTTTGGATTCTATAGAACGTAAGTGACCCAGTGATCAATCAGTTCGCATCCAGAGCTATTTAGCTTCATATTTTATGCGAACTTTGGTGTTTTAATTTTTTTTTTTTTTTCTTTGAAATATCAATCCTAGATTCTAAAATAAATTAAATTTTTATTTGCACTCCAATGACTTTTCTGCACACCGTCTACGCCAAAATACGTTATAAAAATTAAATAAAAAATTAATTCTCAATGGTCCATTATTATAAAAATCAATTAAAAAGAAAAACGGAGAAAATAATAATTATTAGAATAATTAAATAAAGTTTAGCAATGAAATTTGCACTATAATCACATCTCCATCCTTATGATACAATTTAGGTACAACTTAATTAAGATTTAATTAAACTAGAACATTTAAAAAACAAATTATGAAAATATTTTAGAAAAATATTTAAAATCAAATAAAGAAATTTAACAAAAAATAAATTATTTACTACACCATAGTTAATTATTATTCAATTGTAAATATGAGTAAACTTTGATTGTACTTAAGAAAAAAGAAAATTTAAATGAAAAGCTTTACTTCTCTAACATTTTACAGTACCTTCTGTTGGTTTACAATTTTTCCATTCCACTAAATATATGTATTTAAAAAAACTAAAAAAACAATGAAAAAAAAAATAACAATACATACAACAACAATAGAAATAAAAAAGAAACAAAAACTAAACCGCTTAATTTAACTTACATTCAGTGGCATTTAGATTATAAAGAATTTTTTCTATTTTTTATTAAAATAAAAATTATTTATTCATATAAGTAATAAAAGGAATCCATTATACCGAACAGCAATAATATCAATTTCTAAATCAAACAAAAACTGAAAACAAAATTAACGTAATAAACAAATTTAAATGAGCAACATTCAATGTCTATAGATGTATAAAGGGGAAAACAAAAATTCAAAAATTCGAAATACCATATTAAACAATTAAGAAACACATTTATCCATAAGTAAGTTTAGCATCTATGCAGCATATTGACGCAATACACTTTTGATTTTTCCTTTTCTCTTTTGTTAATCCTTTGTAAATCAAATATATAGAAACGACTTATTAATCAGAATTTTAATAGGATCTTCTACCGTAGAAAACACAATGCAAATAAAATCCCAAACAATTTAAAAAAAAATGCATAAAAATAGTTATTCTCAACAAAATAAAATTAAATAAACAAAAACAATATTTACACAATTATACACAATAAACAATCAGACAGTTAGTGAAGAATTATTATTTTTTTTTTTTTTTTTGTTTTTCGCAATAAAAATTCAAAACTATTCTATAAACAAAAAATAAAAGAAGAAAAAATTATATTTATTGTAGTAAGAGCAACAAAACAAATTTATTATTCTTTTCGTAAGTGCTTATTATTAATTTACGAATATTTATGTAATATTTCAATTAAAGAAAAAATGTGTTTTTGATTAAAATTAAAATTGTCAAATTATTTGAAATTTTTATGTACAAAACATTGTAAATCTGAATTAACAATAAAAACATCGGTGATATTATTTGAAAACGATCGTCTATTGAGTTGGATTGGATTTTTAAAAATATTCTAATTCTTGGTTTACTTACGAAAAATTCGGTAAGTATTATGGCGCTACACTACTACTTTACCTTACTCTGGGCGGGATGCACTTTTAACAGCTTTCTAACAGGTGACCAGATAGCATGTTATGTTTCAGCAGCTGTCAAAAATACCAGCTGTCAGAATATTCAGTAAGGTTGGCCATTTCATCATGTATTGTTTTACGCTTGCCGAACGTGCGGAGATTGTTCAAAATTATACTCGAAATTCCGGTTCAATTGTAAATACGTAACGTGAATTTCGTCGTGAAGTCGGTCATTATCATGGCTTCAGTACACAATGCCGTGAGCTCGCTAATTGGGAGCCGTAAATTTTGGCCTAAGATGCGGATTTTGGCCAAATACAATCTTCTCAGACGAGGCCCAGTGACTATGTCAACAGCCAAAATAGCCGTTATTAGAGCGACCACAATCCACAAGTGTGTGGCCAAATATTAATGCATCCACAAAGATTGACTGTTTGATGCAGTTTATGGCATGGCAGCATTATCGGAACTTATTTCTTTCAAAATGAGGACTCTCTGTAGTCGGAGCATCGACAGCATTGATGTATCCGAACTGTGGTTCCAACAAGACAGCGTTACATGCCATACAAGCGTCGCAACGCTCGATGTTGTCCAGGAGAAATTTAGCGATTGGTTAATCTTATTTCGAGCGTTCATCAATTGACTCATCCGATCATGCGATTTGACACCACTCAATTATTTTCTCTGGGCCTACGTCAAGTCCTTCATCTACGCTAACAAGTCAACCACTTTGGACGAGGCCAACATTTGTACCGAGTCGTCAAAAATTGGACCGATCGCTTGAAATATTGCCAGCGAACCTGAGGCGGCCGTTTGAATGATGTTCTATTTCACACTTAGTGGCATGAACGTAACATATCTTGAAAATAAAGTCAGAATCAATTATATATCTCACACACGATGTTGTTTTATTATATTTTTTTTTTCTATCTTTCTTATTTGGTCACCCGTTATTTCATCCAAAGACCTTGTCAATTGTACTTCTTGCAATTTCCTTTTACTAAAACGTCTCAGGCTTGCGAAGAAAGATGAGTTAGCTCTTCAGTAATAAAGTACCTACAGTACCAGCACCTACAGTGTCAGCGCCCAGTACCTTCAACTTAATACGAACGAAGGCCTGACATACATTCACAGAGGTAGTGCTCCGCGGATTTAAGGACCAGACAAGACTTAGTGAACTCAGCCTTAGGACTGCGTTCATTAAATTCTTGCATTCTCAAACTAGCTTAGAAGTTGTAAGAGGGCTAAGCAAGGTTTCAGTCTGAGTTTGGCTACAGATGCAAATGCTTCGCCCTCTTAACCGATTCTTCACAATACAATGAGTACGCTGCCATCAAGTTTTTGTCCTCCACGAAAGACACCAACGCGGCATTGCTAAATCGGTTTTTAAAAAAACTATAAAGACCGGACTACATTCCTTCCCTGGCTCAGATTCTTTCCAAAACCATTCTGGTGTCATTACCTATAAGAGCCGAGTCAAAAGACAATCGACGCGCAATGTCATCAAAGATTCAGTGCGTGTCGTACCAAGGACCACTTCTACAGAAAATCACTTTGAGATTGCAGTCCATAATCATAATGCAAGTATCAAGAGAACCGAGATTCAAGAGCGCGTCTAGAGCAGAGCCATGCCTGCTTAAGAAAGTCCTCATGCACCCGATACAGACCAGTCTTTGGATTCTAGTTAAAGCATCAGTGACGTTTTTCCGATGCAATGAATATAAATGTCCTTATCATAGCCCGGTAGATCTTCACCCTTCTCGGTGAAGGGCCCCTTGCCTGGCCGACAGCTCCTTTTTTCTATAATAAGCCCGCGCTTAAGAGATTTAAAATGGATGAACAGAGCGCGACCAAGAGTAAGAAAGAGAGGTACCTATGAACGTTGGTTTTTAATGTTTGAAGGTTATAGTAACTAGGAAATAAAGAGCTCATCAAGGCAGTCCATAAGCGAGTTTCACATACCGAAAATCGAAAGTTTTACAATTTCGACGATGCAAATGCCATTCATGGATAATCGCTGGGTATTTAACTTTTGATTAAATAACAGCAGACAGCAGTGAGTTTTAAAAGCATTAAATTCCACTCTGTTGATAGTTCCCTGATTGGTTATGCTGTTAATATCAGAATTAAATGAGCTTAATATACGCTGCCGTTCCCGTTCTATAGCCGAAGAGCAGGAACGTGAATCTGGAAACGAATATGAAGAGCTGAGAGTACTGTTATTAGCAAAGGAATATATTGGATTAGATGTAGCAGACAAGAGATCATTAACGAAAATTAAAAAGAGTGTCGAAAACAGAACGGAGCCCTTGGGCACACAAGCATTTATTTTGTGAATATCAGACTTGAAGCCATCTATCTTACTTGAATTGATTGTTCCGAAAGGTAATTTCTAATCCATTGAAAAAGAAAGTTATCGATCTCAAAAGCACGCATTTTCGACCAAAGAGCCTGATGCCAAACTCTGTCTTTCAACTTTAACTTTCTTGCTGTGGAAACTCGATCAACATGCACCATAGTAGTGCAGGCAGGACGGCGCAATCCTTGTTGTCAGCATCCAGAACCAGGGTGCTACTCAGTAACAAATGGAGGCGAGGGCTGAGGTCTTCATTTATTTGGCATAATGAATAATAAAAGACTTAATAACTGGGAAGCAAAAGAATAGTGGAAAAGATAGTATTTGAGACGAGGAGAGCTTAGAAAAAGAAAATGTTACCGGAATAAGCTAACGCCGAATCAATTGCAGACCTAAAAGCCCTGCATCCTACGTCGATGTCATGCTCAGAGATATGATCGCTTTCTTCACGCCTCATGATTCTGTAAAAAATCGCTGTAACACAAAAAAAGGGTCCGACGCTGTAGGAGATCAAATAACTAGTGATGGCATATGAGTCGACGCAACTGGCATCGAACATATTGAAGGGAAGCAATACTTCCACCTCAACGACATCTACCCAGGAAAATCAGCTGAGTCAAAGACGTTTTCAGAGACAAACATTATTAGAAAATCGTGCATCGGCAGTTTTAACACAAACGAAATCAGTGAAATATATGTATTCTGTGTCATCTTCGCGGCCACATTTGTAGCGTGTGTCTTTCGGCAAAACGTCCCAAGGTTCCTTCTTAACAAATCCTGGCCATCGATCTAAAAATCGGAGAAAAAGCGTGCACGAAATGCAAGAATGAATAGTAAGCAAGATAGCTAATCGACTTTCGGCTTACATGGTAGGCAGACAGAATTTACGCATTCGATCAATCTTGTAGTCGATGATTATAAGTCCGGTACTGCTGGTTTTGAACAAGTTTCTTAAGCAGAGCTATAAACCGTCAAAAATTAAAAAAAAAAAATATTAATGTTCAGTGAAAAACTAAAACACACAAGTTTTCGCGTATCGTTTTCGATGTAGCTCAAGGCGCAAACACAATGGGTGACTAAATTGTGCGAAGGAGCAAGTCTCATTACGTCAAAATCTAGAGAACAACTGGCACCTGAAGCCCAGTCTCTGCGCAAGAAGCAAAATGGTTTTAGAACTGGACTCAGACTCAACGTCTGAGATAGTTGGGCTATGTTGACACTATGCGAGTGAACACGTCAGCTCCACCCAAAAAAGTCATCAATTCTAACCCCGAGGGGCGGCTGCATTTAAATGTGCGCACGCAACTATTGTAGAGTTAGATCTAAACCAATTTGGCTTGAACTCGTAAGACCAAAAAACAGGTTTCTATACCTTACTTTCAACTCAAGTCGTACCAAGTCCTTTCTTTTGCCTTGATACCCTGCATTCGAAAGAATAAGTGATCCATTCCAAAGAGGATAGTGTTTGTGATCACATCAACAGCAGCATCTACGTGGTGTTAAAATTCCTAAAGATATTAAGTTCGCTCCAATTGGCTTTCTCCTATTGATACAATTCTTTATATGGAGTCAGGCAGGCAGCGCATCAAACGATTTGCTGTTGAGTTTGGGACTCGTGTAGACGAGGCAGTAGTGCTTACGGAGATGGAGTCTCAATCAATTGAATCATTAAAAATCTCTCCTTCTGTTTTGATAAATAAAATGTAGACAACATGTAATCAAGTTGATTAGGTATTCGAACGATTGCATTGAATTTTTATATAGTGGCAGCCCCATTTTCTCTATAATTTAAATAGACTATTCAACGACTGCACCGCCATCTATTGCCTAGTCTTTATTTGGGTTGTGGTACTTTTCCACCATATACACCAACCACAATAAAAAACAAAATCTTTTTTAACCAAATTTCTATTCGATACGCTTTAACTGTCAAATATATATAAAGAAATAAAAACGAAAGCAATTAAATCACAAATAACCACTCATATTTGACAATCATACCAAAAACATGCAAAAACTCATTAATCTTCACAAAAATACTTGTTGTCCCAAAAAAGTTGCCCTGTCCCAAACTGTTCACAGTTCTCCAACCTGGCAATACTATCCGCCCATTACAATTTGACATTTTCCCACAACTCAAAACAAGGCGAAAATTTCCTCGCGGGTCGCGACATTTCACAGAAGTAATTGCACGGAGTGATACGCAGAAAATCGTTCTCTCGTGAAAACTTTTGTTTATTGTGCGCTGAAAAAACTCAAATTTTTTTCATCTCTCAACAAAAACTAAACATTTTCCTTTATTATTCCCAAAATAAACAAGTACATCCGTCAACAAATTTCAAACGTTCATTGGCCTACGGAGCAGTAATCGAACGACATTTTCGAAACAGTCTCCGCGTTGAAATTAGATTCTTTTTTTTTTCTTTTCTTTTAATTTCAAACTCAAAAAAAAAACAATCAATTTAGTTTGAAGTATTTCTAAACTCCGAGAAAAACCTCACGCGACTCTCACGTCTCAGCCGAGAAAAATTACATAATCTGGGGAAATCTTGAAGAAAATTCGTGAAACTCCCTCAAAAGTCGGTTAAACTAGGAGCACGAGAATACCGAATTTTTATGCGAAAATCCAAGTTCATTCATCGATTTCCATTTGTAAAGTGATTTAAGTGAAAAATTTGTTGAAAAATTCAAACGCGAGGAAGGCGAGCAAACAAAATATGTAGCCGCATGCCACAGCAAATTGGTTTTTCTTTCGTTTTGTGGTGACCGTAAATCATTCGATTCTATTTCTAATGCACAACACTTCATATTGAATATATTTATGTAAATCAGCAATCAGAAATTGCGAACTTAAATCAGGAAAAGAATTTTGTGCCCAATAGATAGAACAACACAGCCAGAGCAACGAGAAACAGCCGCTGAGACATGACCCAAAGAGAACGCGATACCGTCATTCATTTGGTCGCTGGCGGGTAAGTGGAAAGTTTTATTCTTATTTCAAAAAGTTCATTTGTTTGTACACTCTCTCATTGTTTCTCTTGTTGGTAGAAAATTCAATAGAAAATAACAATAATCAAATAAAAACCAAAATGCTCCATCATTTGGCTACATTTACACTTCATTATGGCCAAAAGCATGTGGAAAAAATTATAATAAAACAGGCTATACACGAGTGTGATGCGTTGTGTTTTACAGACATGCGATTAGGAGTATTTTCGTCGAATATCGTATGCGTCTAGCCGCAGCGAACAAGCAATCTGTACTCGGTATCTGTCGGTGGTGTTGTCGTAGTATCAGTGTCAGTATCAGTATAAACGGAGTACTTGCTTGTTCACTGTGGGGTAATTGAAGTGACGCAGTTGGTTACCCTTGCATTGTTGAACTCATAGAAAAGGTGTGGACATTGGGATCATAGTAATAGCCTGGTCAACCACTGGTTTTGACTTCAGTTTCGGCTACGGTCTCCCTCCAACGCAACTATTTTGGGGTCGATTCAAATGCACGATAAATCGTTTCAGAATGCAATATAACTTCTCTGCGTTATTTATTTATTTTTTTCTTTTCATTTGATATTCCCTCTCGTGAGGGTTCGTTTGGCATTCAAGAATTTCAGGTTTTTCTCTACACATCTTGACTGAGTAAATAATAACACGCAAAAGCGCTTTTTCCGCTTGTTTTGCTTGTTTTCTTTCTTTTATTTGCAGTTTATTTTTGTTCGTCGCTTTTTTATATTAATTCTGCCGGCTACTGTGGTGTGTGGAGTGGCTGACGCTTCAAAGCGGGTATTTTATGGGTTAACATTGCAGCCGCACTTTATAGCATAAAATGTGGTTGATCGACTCAACAGTAAAAGAAATTTGATACGCGATTCGCAGGTAGTGGCACTTGTGGACATAGGCACTCGTTCTTTCTGCATTTGGTTCCTGTTTATGGCTAGTTACCTTTAGTGCTACTTTGCAGAGGTATTATTCAGTAAATTCTCTGCCTGGAATAATAATCAAGAAACGATGGCAATGGTAGTCCTTACAATCTTTCGTTCTTATTCAGAAAGACACAGTAGTTTAGACGTTTTGCCCGGCACTTTGATTACAACTACGTTTCATGCATTCAAACACAGATATCGGGTTACATTTTGTAGCAGAGCCTACGTTTAGGGGATTCTTGCTTTTATTATTTTCTGGTCGGCCACATCACATTAGTCCGTCGGATTGGATATTGTTTGTTTGTTTGTTTAGCCGTATATGTGTGATATTGTGTGTGCCGCTTACAAAGTTGTGCTAGGTAAGGAAAGTTTTATGAGGCAAGCTTGCCCTTTATGATTGTGTGTCTTCTTTTGTGACGTAAAAATTGTGGTATTGTGTTAATTGTTTTGATTTTGAAAACACTTAGGAGACTGATTCATATTCTAAACTATCTTCTGACCTTATTATCAGGTTGAACAGCAAGACTTTACCACATATGAGGTGTGTGGGCTGTTAAATCATAAAAACGAATTGGTTGCACTCTCGACCTTTCTGAAGATAAGGAGTCCGATAAAATCTCATTGAATACGCTTCAAAGGGAATCAAGTTCACCTTCTCTCTCCACTGCTATCGTGCGTGTTGTCCGACTCTCTTAACGCTCGTAAGGTCCTAATGTCAACATACAGGCATATACACATGATGTAAATAATCGATGATTAGGGTACCAGAAAATGACTTCTCGTTGTTCGTTTCGCTGTCTAACTCCATTCAAAGAATTGTATCCCTGTATCTTCATACTCAAATCGTTATTACCGACCAATTCAATATACACAATTCTATACGGCTTCGGCATTCTCGACAGACAACACGTACACTGACCACATAATTAGAGAAAAGATTCCTAAAAGAACCGTATGGCAATGCCAGAAAGCCAATTGGAACGGACTTAAGTTGATCACAGAACGTTATTTTCTATGGAATGAGATCCGCCATCCCTCATCGGATTAAGAGTATCAGAATAAAAGAAAAGGCATGCTACGACTCGAGCTCTAAGGAAACTGTCAGAGATAGAGAAATGTTTTTTTTTTTTTTTTGGTCCTTCAAGACCAACCCGACCGGATAAAACACAAACGAGCCAGGAATGACTGCCTCAGTTTTTGGTTAAGAAAAGCGTTGCAAACAATAGTAAAACATCCCATTGGCAGTTACAATTTTAGCTACTTCCTCAAAAATATTAGAAATTCTGCCTCATCTCCCATCCTAATGTTCATTTATAATAACATTCCAGCTGTTCGCTCTTTGGACAATGCTTTTTGCGCACCTCTCGTCAAGCTCAACCCTTCAAGATTGTGCTTTATCTCTGCCTGCATTTGAATGCGTCGCATCTTTAATGGGAAAAAGTCATTTTCGCACTCGTGTAGTAACAAGAGTACTTAAAGATCTTAATATTCACAATTCTGCATTTTGAAGAGGTGTTCTTCCACGTTGACAAAACCACTGTGTAAGCTTTTTCATCAATTCTACTCTTTAGGGTTCTTTCCGAGCAGATAGAAAACAGATATTCGTTCCCGTGTGTGTCAATGACAACTTTGGTATCTGCATCTACTAGATAGGATTCAAAGCCTTGTGATAAAATTCATAGCTTAGGCTAATATCACCCAGTCAACTGATAACCTCGAAGACCGACGAAATGTTTCCGGTCTCACCTTGTTGTATCGCTTTTTTTCACCGCCTGTACTCCATCTAAATTGCCAATAGTATTCCGCCCCTTCAAATCTTTAACCTTAACACCCATACAACTACGAATGTTAATCAGTTCATCCGCAAGCCCACTTCCGATCCCGCATTGAAAAATTGTGATTGTTTCCTAATACACGCAACTCCTTATGAAATGCCCTGCCGAGATCTCTATTTCCTAGTCACCTTTAAACATTTAAAACGAACGTACATCGGTACCTCTCTTTCTTTCCTCCCAAATTTTCCTGCACCTGCGCAATGTGCAACTATTTTAAGCGTACTCAAATCCCTTAAGCGCGCGCAGATTATTAAAAAAAATTCACTGTCTTGCCTCATCTATAACAGGCATCACCATTTGTTTATTTGGGTATCATCCTAGACAGCGAATTTCTGTGGACAAATCATATTCAATCGCTTCCAAGGCGATGTCGGTTTTCTTGCAATGAAAGGAAGCTCTTGAAAAAAAGAAAAAAAAAAAATGGAGTCTGTCACCGAGAAGTGTTATTTGGATCTACACGCTATGATAAGATAAATTTTTTCAGGGAGGTCATATGAAATCCTGATGGCAATAAACTAAGAATACATCATAAAGAACAGTTTCGTTGGCAAAGTATCTACGTCTGTAGCAACAACGAGCTGCGCTTAATTCCTCACTACATGTTCTTACCACTTCCAAGCTAGTTCGAAAACACAAAGTTTCTTTAAAGATAGTTGGAAAGTCTCTACGAAATCTTCGGCGATGCTTAATGTGAAAGTAATTACAACATCCCAGAGCACATCTTCTGTGAATGTCCGTCCTACGTTTATATTACTCGTAGGCGGCAAGTACTAGGCCCCGATGTTCTGCTCTGTTTCGAAAGGAAAAAAAATATTGATTCTCATGTCTGCAAAAAGTTTACATATATGACAACACGCGGACCTATAGCACTGTAGTTATAATATTTCAGAGGGAGAGATGTTCTACTATTTCCACCACTTTATTGTTTCTGTAGCTCTAGAAACATCATTGTATTAAACCTGCCATTCCTGCGGCATTATAGACTTATTCTATGAAAGAAAGTTTCCTGTTCCACTTAGTTGCTTTGAAAAAAAATCGCTATCTGACCTTATTTTTTGCTCTCTCTGCCGTGCCCGGTAACCAGTAGAGCTTCGTCGTCTTAATATTATAAACATTCAGTACCCGGAAACAATTCATTATTGGATTTGGTCTTATCGTCTGCTTTTACTATTGATTAAACAGCACTTTGTCTACGATCGATGATGTGGGATTAATCTTTTTAGTGACTAGGTGACTAAGTAATTGCCACCATATCAGCAATAAGTATCTGATACATGATAGGAACATAAAGAATCTTACACACATTGAAAAATGCAGTATCATTGGCATTAGTACTATTTCTGTCATACAATGTTGATCAACGGCGTCCACGTTTAGATAAGTTTCGGTGAACAACAAGTACTAAATGGAGTAATCTCCTTGACTGTCAGAATTCGCTACTACTGCAAAAAAGGTTATGGTGCCTTCATATTTAGGCAGACGTGCCAAATTTCAGTGCGATACTGACTTTAGTTTTGTTTTGGCAGCTGATTGTTGTTGAAGTGTTTCGCATCATGTTGAGTATGGACAAAAACAATTTTCGTTCTCTCATAAAACATTATTTTTTGAGAGGCAAAACGGCGAAGGAAACAAAAGAAAAGTTGGATAAATATTATGGGGCTAATGCTCCGTCAGATTACACCGTCAAATATTGGTTTCGAAAGTTTCGTGGTGGCCGCAACTCCACTACCGATGCGGTTACAGAGGACAATGTCAAAAAAATATGAAATGGTGCTGGCTGACCGGAATGTGAAGGTGCGCGAGTTAGCAGATATCACAAAGAATAGTACTGAGCGCACACGCCATATTTTGGGCAATATTCTGCATATGATAAAGTTATCCTGCCGCTGGGTGCCGCGCATTCTCACTCCTGACCAAAAACACGAACGCGAGAGCACTTCGAAAGAGTGTTTGGACTTTCTGATGCGGAATCGGGCAGACTTTTGGCGTCGATTGGTAACGGCCGAGGGAAGCTCGATGGGTCGGAAAGGATATGACGTCGGTTTTCTGGGATTGTAATGGCATACTCTTCGTGGATCACCTCGAAAAAGAAAAACCATCAACGCGAGTTTTACTGTGAATTATTGGAGCGATTGAAGGCCGAAATCGATGCAAAACGGCCTCACATGAAGCGAAAAAAAATTTTGCCTTTGCAAGACAATGCACCGGCGCACAAGAGCATCGCAACTATGGCTAAAATCAATGACTTGCGGGTCCAATCGCTGTCGCATCCATCGTATTCGCCCGATTTGGCTCCCTCGGACTATTATCTCTTCCCAAACTTCAAAAGATGGCTCATCAACGGAGGAGTATTTTGCAGACCTTCCGGAAAATTGCTTTTCGGATGGGATCAAGAAGTTGGAAAATCCCTAGAATAAGTGTATCAAACTAAAAGGATCCTTATTATGGACTAGTTCACCGTATTTAGAGCTGATCTCAGAAAAGATATTTGTGAACTATTCAGGGTGCTGAAATAGAGATGGTTGGTTGGTTGGTTGGTTGTTGTGGCGCGTGTTGGACATAGGCACACTAAGTGCAGAGTAGGCCCATTGTGATATCACTTGACCAATTGGAGTTTCTGACGGTTTCTGCGAGATCGCCGAGGTTGTCTGAAAAGTACGAGCGCCGAAAAGATTTCCTAGTACGAGATAGGGCTGGACAAGTTCAGAGGAGATGAAAAGTCGTTCCATCTCTTTCTTCATCCCTACAACTTCTACAGAAGTCGTTTGAGGGAGGAAATCATCGACGCCACGGAGGAGTATTTTGCAGATCTTCCGGAAAATTACTTTTCGGACGGGATCAAGAAGTTGGAAAATCGCTAGAATAAGTGTATCAAACTAAAAGGGGGCTATATTGATTAAATTAAAAAAATATTAAAAAATTTTTTTTTTTTTTATTCCCACAAAGGTTACTTTTCCCCCTACCTAGTAGATTGCCTGCATAATATCTTTTTCCTGTTTTTCCCACACAACATACCTGCGAGGTATAACTTAAGCTACAAAGCTTTTATTATCATAGATACGTTGATACATGTTTGAGAAGCCACCGTCCCTGCCCTATTTGTTACCAAAATAAAAATATTGTCTGGCACCCTACCACTTCATGTATTAAAGTGTTTATAGTCTTTAAGCCTGAAAATCATAGAGGAAATGTTCAAAGGCTTCGTCGTCCACTTAACATTTTTTTTTTTTTTTTATTTATGCCGAAAATATTTAAATCTTTAGTAAGAACGTAGTGCTCCTTTAAAACCCCAGTAAGTTCAATACAATGCCTGCAGAGGAAGAGCCGGAAGGCCTCTGACTTTTTAGAAAATTTCGGAAGCATTCAGTTTGGCCTGCTTACTACCTGGAGAGTTATGCAACTTATAAGATACCTAACTATCAATAAAGGTCATTGCTCTAGACTTATAGAATCCTAACGAGGGTTCACCCTGAACACATGTCGATGTCCATGAGATCGGAATCAAATGAAAATCGGAGAGTAAGGTCCAGTCTCGTTGACTCGCTTTATACGCCATCCAGGAAGACAGCCTCTAGGCTTCATTGGAGAAACGGGTGGTACCTCATTTATGTAATAGTTGGGGTTAACCTGTCAACTTGCTTCTTCTCGAGAGAAGAACAATCTCAGTTTTGAAAGAATTCACTGAAAGCCCACTTTTAGAGAAACAAGGACTAAGCCTAACATGATCCTAAAGACAGTATAGCTACATCATGAAAACATTCGTCTCTTTCTCGCCTATCTACACGACAAATCGGACTCGGTCTGCTACGAAGGGAAGACCAAAACCAGCGTCATGGTATCCATCCAGCAGGAAGGCCTCCCTACCGACCCTATCAGTCTCAGGAACCTTTATGTCAGGTACCACGAGATTTTTAGCATGTCCCCTCAGAAAGTAGCAGACGACCTTGCTGCATTCGGCCACTACGTTCACTCTAAACGAGTCTCACACCTACAGCGAAACCGAGCTGACCACGATAAATTTTTTCGTCCATAACGTGCCTTCCTCGTCAGCACTTAAACCATCCCGCCATACATCTCCACCACACAACATCCCTCTTACATTTTACTACCAGAATGTAAGAGGTCTTCGCTCTAAAACCAATGCTGTCCTACGTCAATCGCATTCTCTTCCCTTTGATATTTACGCCTTGACTGAAACCAATTTGATTCCCGACATAAAGAACCAGGAATTGTTCCCCCCTACTTTTAATGTTTTTCGCGACGACGATCCTACCCGCCCACATGATGATTCCCCCTGTCGAGGCGTCTTACTGGCGGTCCACAACAGCCTTAACTCTTCTCCCATTAGCATCTCTTCATCCTCTAAAGTCGACTTTGTCGCTATAAAAATATCACTCCCCTTCAAGTCCCTTTACGTTTTATGTTGCTACATCCTGCCAGCTCAACCTACCGAATCTTACCAACTTGTTGTCGATGCGATCGACTATTTAATTGACCTGTCTGACTCTACTGACGATATCTTTGTTTTCGGCGACTTTAATCTTCCTCAGCTACAGTGGATTCCATCAGACGATCAATCGTTCTTCATCGCTTCAAATGCCAACTCAGCTAAGGAATTTCTCTTCTTAGATCGCTTAACAGACTCAAGTCTATGCCAAGTCAGTGATGTATCCAACTATATGGGCCGGCAATTGGACCTTATTTTCACAACAGATTCCATTAACTCCTCAGTCTCACTTTGTCCCCTATCTCTCTCTACAATCGATAACTACCACCCCCCTCTTCTTCTTTCATTTTTTCATAACTCTTCTTTCCAGTCCAATCCTCCCACAACTCTCTCATCCTACGACTTTCATAAAGCAAACTTCCACAAAATCAGTGACTATCTTAGCAGATCCCCCCTTAACTTTCACAACCTAAGCGTAAATGATGCCTTATACATTTTTTATAAAGAAATATTTAATTCTTTCAGCCTTTACGTTCCGTTTTCTCGCCTTAAAACATCATCTACTAGTCCTCCCTGGTATAATCGCAAGCTTCGTTCCTTACGAAACAAGAGAAATAAGTTATGGGCTGTTTTCCTGCGTACCAGATCCTTGTCCGACTATTCCAACTATCTTGGTGCTTATCTTCATTTCACCGAACTTTACGATTCCCTTTACCAGCGTTACCTTAACAATGCGCAAGTCAACCTTATAAATGACCCTAAGTCCTTTTACCAATTTGTTAACTACAAAAGAAAGTCCGATGATTACCCTCCTTCCCTCTCTTTCAACAACAAGTCATCAACCGATCCACTCACCACTGCCAACCTATTTGCCAGCTTCTTTAAACAATCCTTCACCAACGACTCCTTTGTACCAGATCCCTCCTATTTTCGTTACCTACCGAACTTCTCCAACGGCCCACATCTCTCTCACATCTTGGATCCCTCTTATATCGAATATAAATTACACCAACTCAATGACGAATTTACACCAGGTCCAGATGGCCTCCCTGCCATATTTCTTAAAAAATGTTCTTCGTCTCTTTCCCTTGCCCTTTCTGATCTCTTTCGTCTATCCCTTTCACAAGGAGAATTTCCTCAGGTTTGGAAAACCTCCTTTATAACCCCGATCCACAAAAAGGGATCAAAGAACGAAATAACAAACTATCGTCCAATCGCTAAACTCTCCCATATTCCCAAACTCCTCGAAAGTATTTTGTATGAAGCTCTAAGTTTCCAATGCAAATCACTTATTTCCCCTAGACAACATGGCTTCCTAAAGGGTAGGTCAACCACCACAAATCTTGTTGAATTCGTATCCTTTGCCATCTCTGCCCTAGAGAACGGTAACGAAGTCGATGTAGTTGCAACCGATTTTAGCAAAGCCTTCGATAAAATCTCTCATTGATTAATACTCTTCAAATTGTCTGCCCTCGGCTTTGAACCCATACTGTTAAAATGGATATCTTCTTACCTCGAAAACCGTTTTTACAGTGTTCGTTTTAGGTCAGCCCACTCCACTCCATTTTTGGCCACCTCTGGAGTTCCTCAAGGTAGCCATCTCGGCCCCCTTCTCTTTATATTAACCATAAATGATCTCGATAGGATCATCAAATACTCCTCCGTCTCCCTTTACGCCGACGATACCAAATTTTTCAAAACCATTTCCTCTCCCCATGACTCCTTCCTTCTTCAACAAGACCTTGATAGTTTTTCGATCTGGTGCCTCAAAAATTGTTTGGAACTTAATATCACCAAATGCCAGTCCATCACCTTTTCACATAAGCGGCTCAAATCTCCTCCCCGATTCTACCGTCTCCACAACCAACCGATCTCCTCCGTTGAATCTCTTCGCGACCTCGGCATTTTGTGTGATAGGGAGCTCAATTTCCGTTTGCATATGGATGGGATAATCCTTAAAGCCAACTCTGCACTAGGTTTTGTAAAACGATGGTCCAAAGAATTCACCAACCCATACGTGACCAGGTCCCTCTATATTACCTTTGTTCGTCCCCTTCTAGAGTACGCTAGTCAAGTATGGTCCCCATATCATCGCGTTCATATCTCGAGAATCGAAAGCATCCAGCGCCGTTTTCTTCGATTTGCTCTTCGAGGTTTGCCCTGGGATGATTCTTTTACTCTGCCCCCCTATCAAAACCGTCTCAACCTTATTAACCTAAACACCCTTGAGGAACGCAGAGACGCAGCCGACTTTCTCTTCATTCATCGACTTCTTTCAGGTCAGGTTGAATGCATGTCCCTTCACAATTCTATTTTCCTCAACACTAACCCTTGCAATCTACGTACCCCTCGTCTCTTCTATCTCCCAACCCACCACACCACCTATGGCGCGAACGAACCAATCTCCCGCATGTTACGAAAAATTAATTCAAACCCTAGCGTCTTTGACTTCCACCGCACCACTTCCTACCTCAAATCGGTTCTCCTTCACCACAACAACCAACCTTAGTTTTAAGTATTAGTTTAAGTTTAATTTTAAGTTATAGCTTGTATTAAGTCGAATAAATGGAGGCTTTCGCCCCCACCAAAATTAAAAAAAAATTTTTACATCATATGCCTGAGGACAGAACAAAGAACTGCTGAGAGCATTAAGCTCTTAATTTGTGATTTGAGTTGGAATGCATGTTGCATTCGAAAAAGAATATGCATTCACAAAGCAGTTCCACGCACTTAAATCTCCAGGCACTGCATCTCAAAATATTTAGTTTACAGTCCAGATTAAGCATATTTTGGCTTTTTATTCATTTTTGTAAGAATTAAACTACTCGTTTTGAAGTTGAACGATCGTTATTGTATCGGTATCTCTGGTTTCAGAATTGGTCGAAGTCTGGTCAAAAGTCGAGCAAAGAACATTCGAAGAACTGTTTGTTTATAGGTCTGCCATAATCCATAACCATTACTTTTTCTCATTTTAATTCTTGCAGACCTTAAAAAAGGAAGATAGCTCTCCAGTAAAACTGTTTTATTTGAATAAGTGAGACGACTTACTACAGAAGCGCTACAGTCCGATATAAACCTGGTCCCCAAGCAACTGGCTTTCTCAGCATACTTGAACGACCTAGCTAACATCTTCCAACAAGAAAGAAGGAAATAAAATTTATATGGCCTTGTTGCAATAAGGACTGCGGTTATAGAACTTGTTGCAAAGGTGCAGTTACAGTTGAGCAAAACTAATTGCAGCCTTATTAATAGCAAACAACGCACCACCAACTTCAACAACAACTATTGAATGCATTCCTTTTTTTCCTCATACGTGACAATATCAAAACAATTTTACACGTAGCTACTTTTTATCATAAACTAATTACTTCACACACCAATTGGACAACTTAATTAAATTGGTTTTACCAACCTTTTTTTTTTTTTTTTTAACTTGAAATTGAAACACCCAACCAACATATAGAGCTGTGAGGTAATATTTCTTATCTCTGTATGTGCCGGTATTAAATTATTCACTTCTCGTTTCTGTAAATTGAATTAATCCAATGTACATACATAATATGCAAGAACTATCTATGTAATGTTTCAAACACTAAAGTTGAGGATACATGAAGTAGACTTTTGTTACAATTTATTCCAAGACTTCGATCAACAGAGTTCCATTTCTTGTTTTCTTGGTTTCTTGGTCTTATCGAGCGGCAATAATATAAGTCAATATTGACATTGATAAATTTTAATGTAAAAAGCAAAAGTTATTATCTTTACTTTGATGAATTTTCAATAATTTCGTTATCAGAGTTGAAAGTCTATTGAGACGAGAAGGTTGAGTTGTTTTGCTTTCATAAGGAAACAAACTTAAGATTTCACTTTACGATAAATTTTTTGGTGCCACTCACTGTTATATTGCTTATTTTATGCTAAAGGGTGTCATAAAATTCACGCAAGAAATTATTTTGATAGGAACACAGGTTTTTATGCATGGGGATACGTATGGAATAGCATATCGGGTAAATGTCCTACACGGCTTCGCCGACACACTTTCACATAACAGCTTCGCATAAATGTGGCTGAATTCCGGTGATATAGCGCTCAATTTGCTCCTTCAAGGCGTGGGTGGCCGTAAGTTTAACGGGCGGCCAATTCTGATCACAAAAATTGGAAATCACAGGACTCATGCAGTAATTGAATTATTTCTTGGGCTATATGGCATATGAAACCGTCTTGTTGAAACCACATGTCGTCCACATCCATATCTTGCAATTTGGGCGCAAAATACTAGATTACCATATCACTGAAGCGAGCACCATTAAATGTTGTGGCCTGAACAGTTGTATTTCAACAATCACTCGTTGATGTTCTGAACCAATGCCATCAAGATGAAAATGAGCCTCATCGTTGATGATGATTTTGTTTGAAACATCAACATCCATTTGTTGTTTTTCCATAATCCATTCAACGAACTATCTTCGCTGTACGTGGTCAGCAGGCATGAAGATGCAAATCTATCTTGACAATGCGCTATAGAGAATGCGGTGCCGAATTTATGTTGCTGAACGCTCAACAACACTCTCACGAATAAGCAGTTCAATGTTTAGTGTTGAACGACTTGTTAAAAGACGGCCAGAGTGCCAAAAATCACTAATTAATCCCTGAATTTTTGAAATAATTTCTTCACAGTTGATGAAGTTAAATTACTAATTCGACTATATTTTGTAAAGTTCGCAGTCTGTAACTGCCAAACCTTCATTATTCTTAAAATGACACTGCACTGTCAGCTTTTCTTTACTGCACAAATGGCGCAAAATTCAAATCTTGCATGAATTTTGGGACACTCTTTATAACGGGCTCATTCATAGTCCCTCAAAAAGTAGTGAAAGGGGTAAAGCGGTTGAGTTTGTTGTAAAACTTTTCGAAAATCGAATTGTAGTAAAGAAATGGCTCTCCGACCGTTTCAAGATATCTGTTCTACTATACCTTGAACATAATGCCAAAATCGATCAGACAACAATATGCCTATACAACGAGGCATGTCACATACATACTCGTATCTTGTGTCATATAAAAAGTATCCGCGGTTTTTTGGTACATTTTTTGAAAAAAAAAATTCTTTATTCAAAATCAATTTCAATCAAGTATATTACAATACATATTGGCCATTATTATCTATGGCCTTTTGCCATTTTCCAGGTAGCTTCATAATTACATCAGTGTAGAACTTCTGTGGTTAATCAGCGAAAAACTTGGCCAAGTGATTTTTAGCGGATCTTTGGTCGGCCAATTTTATTACCATCAAGAGAGTTTTGCAAAGACCGAAACAGATGGTATTCAGAGGTTGCAAGGTCCGGACTATACAGTGGATGCATCAAAACTTCCCAACCAAGCTCTGTCAATTTGTTCCGGGTCATCAAAACTGTGTGTGGCCTAGCATTGTTATGATGGATGACAACTTCCTTTCTGTTGGCCAATTATGGTCGTTATTTCTTGAAAGTTTTATTTAAACGGTCGAGTTGTGCATAGTAGAGAATCGAATTGACCGTTTTGCCAAGTTCTAGCAGCTCATAATAGACAATTCCTTTCCAATTCCACCAAACACTCGACATAACCTTATTTGCCGTCAATCCAGGCTTTAAAATCGTTTGTAGTCGGTCACCGGCCTTTGGGTGTACCAATCTTTGACTGATTCTTGCCGGTGTAGAGATTCAGATATTTATCATCGAAAATTATTTTATTGTTTTTCAAAATACATTTTTGCATGAATTTGAAGCAATTTTCAAAGAAATTTTCCCACCTCGCAATTTATTTTTGATGTACGACGGATTACTCATGAATTCGATGCTTTGAATGCTCCAAAAGTCACTTGATTGAGAGCTGGCATTATGGCGGTGAAAAATGATTCGAATTCGGTAGTTGCTTTTCATTATTTCCCCAAAGATTTCTGGCAAACATATGATGATGAACCATGAACCACCGTTCTATGTTGCTCTAATGCCACGGTGGCGATATGTCCAATTTTTCCAAAGAAACGGCCGACCATTAGCTTCGAGGGGCTTCGTGCGCGTACCCATAAAATCGACTGCTATTTAGTTTCGGGTTCATATGCTTAGATCCCTGATTGGTTGTCTGCCACGATCTTACACCCTAACTGATTCGAACTGCAACTAACTTCAGACTGCTATAATTTCCAAACCGTTCATGACAGTGAGCTCAAATTTTGACACATGACAGATAATTTTATTATTTACAAGCCTTTTAAACGATTTGAGTCTCAGTTGTGTTTATCCGCGATGGAATTCAAACGTGATAGTTTGATTGCTTTATATTTGGCTGGAAAACCACAAGTAGCTATCGTTAGAGCCCTCCAGCACCTCAATAGGAATAAATCATTTGTGTCTCGAACCATAGCTCGTTACCGTGATACTGGCAGCGTTGCAAAACGCCTTGGAGGTGGTCATAAAAAAACAGCAATATCGGCAAAAATGGTTCGGAAAGTGAAGGCTAGAATTGATCGAAATCCCCGTCGAAGTGGAAGAAAAATGAGCTCAACACATCGTTAGAACGGATGCAACACATACTGAAAAATGAGCTTAGGCTCAAGCCAAATTTACACAAAATTTACACAAAATTTACACCTTCGGAAGGCCAACAGAAAGCAGGCAGCACCGATACTGATGGTTTGGGCCGCCATAACCGCTGATGGTCGCTCTCCGCTCATATTTCTGGAACGTGGCGTCAAAATTAATGCGATCGTATACCGTAAAACTGTCTAAGAGGCAGTATTGAAGCCTTGGCTAAACAATCATTTCGGTCGGAGACCGTGAACATTTCAACAAGACTCGGCAACGTCTAACAAAACGCGCGTCAACTAAGATTGGGTAAAAAACAATCTTCCACACTTCATTTCTTCGACACAGTGGATTGCAAATTCTCCGGATGCAAATCCGTTGGATTTCTCTGTCTGGGGTATTTTGAAGGCGAAGGTTGGCACTAAAAAATACCAAAGTTTGGACCACCTCAAACAAGCACTTCACTGGGAATGGGCCAAAATTCCGCAGAGCCACTTACGTGCAGCGTGCGATGCCTTCGTCGGCCGTCTCAAAGCCATTATTCGCGCCAAAGGTGGACATATTGAAAACTACTGATACTGATTTGAAAATTGATGTATTTTCCAACATTTTTTGCTTTGGCACAATAAAAGTTATCAAAAAATAAAAAAATTATAGCATTTTAAAAAGTTGCAGTTCGAGTCAGTCAAGTTGTATATTTTGAAGCACCGCAATCGAATGTTTCCAGCATTTCTTTATCTAAATGCGATTGTCATATTAAGCGGTATCCAACGCGAAGAAACTTTTTGACGGCCAAATGTTTATGCAATATAAAATGTATGCGAGTGAAACTAATACCCAAGCATTCCTCAATTGCAAGATAAGTCACATGCCGATCTTGCAATATCAGTTTCCGCACACCATCGATGTTTTCTGGTACAACAACCGTTGTACCACCACCATTGAATTCGGAAAACTAACGAAACATGGTAGCCCGGGATGATGCTTCATCACCAAAAGTCGAAGCGAGTTGATCGGCACACTATTCTTAAGTAATTTCAAGTCGATGCCATAGCGATTATATCACAAAATAATGCATCCGCCATGCAAACTATGACCAATATACATATGACTGTCGTGATGAACGAACCTATGAATATTTTTTTAGTCTTCACCAATTACTACGGATTAACCGTTTTCGTTCGGTTGATCTTAATTATTACTTACTACTGCGTACTTTTTCGACTAGGTTGATGACTCTGCAAAACTTGTAGAGTTTGCTGTCCAAACCACGCCATTGAATTCAAGACCACGAAGACCATGATTCTGCAGGGTTGGGATGTCTAGAATCTTCCTCGTGTTTCTTTACAAAGTCTTATTACTCAATTGACTTCTTAAGCCAAAGAAGCAGCGATCTACTGATAACCTAGACCTAGTCTCCTCAATCACTAAATTATTAATCTTTCGATTCTGTGCAAGATTGTGGGATCTTCGTAATCAACGATTTTTCGTCGACTACGAATGGCAGAGAATAAAGACTTTTTTATAGCCAGAAGATTTTTCTTTCGGACGTTTGCTATTGTCCGCTGAGAGTGTTGAAGTTAGAAAAATTATTTTTTTTCTTCTTCTCAGTGTTGGTCCAGATTTGAAGTCTTGCCATGTGATGATATGCATCACAAAAATATAACTCTGTCTTATTTTTAGATGAGGTGTCATTATCGGAGTTAATTGCGGAACCAAATCCGATTTGTCGATTTTTACCGCGCCTGTTAAAACCACATACACATAAGACACTGTTCTTCTTGTTAAATGGTTCGTTTAACTTTACAGATAATGTTGCGGAGTCCTTATTCTGAACAGAAACTGTGACTCTTTACTAAATTTCTTTGCTCACCACGACACGTTTCTGCCCGGGTCTTATTGACTTACCACGTTCTATTTACCTTTTGGTAAAGTTTCCGAACGTTGTTCCTGGAAGAGCACCTCTCCATTCCCTCCATGGCTCGATTTACTTTCCTCCTCCTTTATACCCAGTAAAACGAAACAAAACGAAACGAAACATTATTTTTTAGCCATAGAAGCACATAAAGACTTTATATTGTAGCACCGTATATATTCTTCGGTGTAAACGTGATTGCATATAAGCTGTTGGCAAATTCAGCTTTGATGCGGAAAATTCAAGACATCTTGAGTCCCTATACCGACAACTTAACCTTAACTGCTCTAAGTATCGGTCGCATAATAAAAGCCTCATTCACTGCCACAAAGTTAAAATTTATGTATCGCTCTGTCGAT
The DNA here is from genome assembly GCA_907269105.1 of Volucella inanis. NCBI lineage: Eukaryota > Metazoa > Arthropoda > Insecta > Diptera > Syrphidae > Volucella > Volucella inanis. The sequence goes on from OU026157.1 coordinate 24,053,702, forward strand.
TGCCTAGAACTGCCCATACATTTTGGTTAAAAACGCCATTATATTCGGCAATTTATACTTGTTACAAATTTTCGTGCCACGGTTGCCTTTATACAGAAAAACATGAAGCCTCCCAATGGAACTTTTAAAATTCTGAATCGTCGTATCTCTTAATCATCAGTACGATTAGTTAAATCAAAGTCTACTTTAGCAAGTGTGGTATCAATTTCAATTCACTGAATTCTATGTCATTGACTTGCTATAAATTTTCACAGATTCTAAAACCATCGTAAACAACTGTTTAGGTTTATTTTTGCACAAGCGATAAGAATATGTATTACACATGTGACTGATTTTGCAGCGCAAAGCCTTTATAAATTTAACTTGCTTTTCCACTGTTCACTGATGTCTTGGGAACTAAATAATTTCTAATGATTTTTATCTATTCTCTAAATAAGCTCTTCACATCACTTCTATGAACTTTGGGTTTTAAATTTAAATATTGTTTACCTCGCTGCGTGATCGTATCTTATCTCTGCAAACAATGAAAATTAAGATAATGAGACGACAAAGAGCAATTGGCATTCCATCTGATACTCCAAATGGGCCAGAGATATTCCACAAAGGATTATTGCTATGTATCGTTTTTTCGGGAAAATTTTAATAAGAACAATAATTAGAACAGAGTTTACAGTAATTGTTGTCCGTCCGTACTGATGACTCAATGAAATCTTCGTTCGAAAACGTAAACAAATTGCAAAAGACCTTGTTGACCTTATTAAAAAAAAAAAAAAAAAACACACACACAAATTTGTCAATCAAATGGATGATTTTTGGACAGACGGTTTATTTTCGAACCAACAAATTCTAATAACGAAATGCGAGTATCACCAGCCCCATCCATTTACTTAAATCTAAGCACACCGAGACGAGGGAAACAATATTGTTACCCTCGATGTTTATATATTTTCATAATTTGAAGTCGAATCACTTTAGCACCTCTGGGCAGAGTCATTGTACCAAAATGTTTTTGTAAATTTTTTTGTTTGTTTGAGGTCAGCAACATGCATATTAGGAGCGGGACCCGGACCGAAACCAGGGATGTTATTCATAACTCATAAACTAAACCGAGTCTGAAAAACGATTTTGATTCGGGGAGCCTCTACTAAATACCAACTGCCCCACAAGGCCAATATATGATTACATCTTGTCCAATTCCAATTCAAATCACAAGAAAAACAAATGTATCGCTTCTTTACTCGTGTAAATGCAACAAATTGTTTTGTTGACTAAGATTGCGGCTTGCAATCAACTTAAATAGGCAGCATTTGGCCGGTGTGGCCAAATCAAGTGTCACATTTATTAAGCGCAAACGACTCTAAAAATAGCTACCGACCGCAAACTGGTCGAAGTTGTTATGTTTATTTTTTTTATATATTTTTGTTGTCGTTTTGTTTTTGTAATCTTTTTCTCGGTTTTGTTTTTGTATGGTGTTTCTCGTTATTGTGCATTCCATGGCGCTCACTTATTTGTTTTGAAATTATATTACATTGCGACTTTACTTGTCGAATTAACTGTGTGGTTATCTCATTAGTCCGTTTTTGTTTGTTTTTCGTTCTTATACGTGAAATCTCTTGAGTGACGCCACTTTTGAGTAGGCGGGAGACTATGAACTCCCGAAATTCGTAATTTCATACACTTGATAGATTCAAACTTTTGTAGACTTGGCAGTAATTGTCCAAACCAATTCGTTTTGCAGAATACCGTGAGAAGCATAGGAGAACACTAAATGTCAATGACGAATTTTATGGAAATAATTCACGTGAACAACGTTTGGGTGGTGATATTAGGCGCATTTTGGATCTATTATCTTTCCCAATTTGGGGGTAGAGATTACTCCTGATCCACGACTTTGTCACATGGGAATATACCATCAGAATATGATTGTACGTGGCTTATCAAATTTGTGATTTTTTATTTTTTTTTTTTTCATTAAAACAAAATCACCCGGCTTCGGAGGTTTTCGCAAGATTACTTAGGTATGACGGTGGAAAAATGATTCCTAAGCGTATTATTCTAAATTGTTGTCAATGAGATACTTGTTTTTAAATTGTTGTCAATGGCAGAAGCAAATTAAGATTTATTTCATTGTTTCTAACACAGATATAAGGCTATTTTAAATTATATCAATCAGGTTATAACCTAAGTACTGCGAGATTTTTGAATGTCGGTTTAATGGTAATTAATTTGCCTCAAATGCAGAAATTTAGTAGTCAATGTAAATTCCTTCATTGGACGACACTTCTGCTTGTTTGGCTCTTACCGAAAAATTACTCCAAGAGCTCTTTGGTCATCAACCTGAGATCTAAAATTTTTACAATCAAGAAAGTTGGACAGACTTCAGAACAAGTGGAAATCTGAAGGTGATAAATCTGGAAAATAAGGTGAATGCACCATTTGTTTCTCAACCGAACTCCTGTAACTGTGTATAATAGGTGGTCTTGGTTATATTAGGGCCAGCGTTGTATTGACGGAATAGAACACCCCATCGATTAACCAGACCTAGCCGTTTCTGCTCTAGTGTCGCGACAGCACAAAACACAGTTGTTGACAGTGACAGTCTGATTACGAGACAACAGATCAAACAGCATCCTACCATACACTTGGGCATTTGAAGTCCATTTCTGGGACTTTTAATATTATTGTAAGGAACCCATTGTGCAGTGCAAGCTTGGATTCTTCGCTGAAGATTTTTTTGCGATAGGTGGTGTGGTACTAATTTTTACAACTTTATGACTTTTCCCATACTTGTTAGATGGCGAAGGATAGTCATCGCCTAGCTTTTTAAGCCTACCCAACGAAGTTCATTCTTCAGATCAAAATAGCTATTTCTACACTTTGTAAACAACGCCGACACTTGGACGCGCTGAAAACACCTTCTCCATACATATTTTGGGTTTCTCTGTAGGCTTCACTTCTATTCTGAGGTTTCCAGAGCAAATATTTATAATATGCCGAATAGTGTGTATATTCGGTACATCTGTTTCAAAAATAAGTTAAAAATGCTTACAAGGAAAAAGCAATATGTATATTCCAAATACTAATTTCAATAAGTGTTGCAATATTAAATTGGGTTTGGGCATTTTAGGGCAATTGGAAAATAACCCCAGAAAAAAAAGCAAGTACTTTATGCCTCAATCTATTTTTAGGAGGTTAGTGAAAAATAGGAAATCCCCTGCGAAAAACCACATTAATAATAAATAATCTTACGGAATATCTATGACACAAACACACGTCAATATAAAGTCAGAGATTTGTACCTCTTGTCGATTATTAGAGTAAATACTCATCGTATCTGTTTGTGATATCTGATTCCATTGAGTAAAAGATAATCGTATTTCAACACAGCCATGGAAAAACGAGTGTTGGCGTTTAGAGGATATGTTGATGGATGGGACAATCAATGTGTTGACTGATTGACTGATGAATCTTACAAAAGGCATGAGATGGCTAACCTTTGCTTCTTTTTTTTACTGAAAACGAAGTGGTTTTTTTTTGGTCTTGGCTCATTTGGTGAACGCCATTCACTTGCCTGATGTTTGGATTGCGTGTGAACTCATAAACCCACGTCTGGTCTCCAGTAATAATCCTTTTAATGAATGTGGGATCGGATTCAGCCTCGCAAATCTTCTTTTTTGCGACGTCAACACGGTCTGTTTTTTGCATGAAATTGAGATCTGTTGGCACCAACTTTACTGCTATACGACGGAAGCCCAAATCATTTACCAAAATGTCTTGGACGGATCTATAGGCAATGTTCAAATCCTCCGCTATCTCTCTGATGGTTAATTTGCGATTATTTACCAACATTTATTTTACTTCATCAATGTTTTCGTCGATTTTCGATGTCGATGGTCGTTCATCATCTTCGATTGATCGATCACTTTTGAACCGCTCGTGCCACTGGTAAAGGACCGTTTTCTTTAGAGAATCGTTGCCGAAACACGTTTCCAACATTTTTAACATTCGCGCACCATTAAATCCGTTTTTTACGCAAAATTTAATACAATTTCGTTGTTGCAAATTTAAATCCCTTTCTAAAATTGTAAAAAATCGCCAACACACAAAGAAATAGATGTCAAGCTATGATGCTAAGATTTAGAGAAAACAACAGATGTACCAACTTAACAAAAGAAACAGAACGGAGCAATGGGTGTGCCAGACGGTGGTAATTCCGTATTTTTTGATCAAGGTGTTATTCAGTCTTTAAAGATAGACTCCGCAATAGTGAAAACAAAAACCTACCTACCCAGCGTATGTATGATATTATGTGAACGCTTCTAGCCCTATATCGTGTGTCTAGATTTCAACGATTTCCATATGACAGATCTTGGAATGAACAAAGGAATTCCAAGTCGACATTTAACTCTACTCATTGTTGGTAAAGCGTGCACTAAAGAGAAAATTTATACAGGAACATTTTCAGCTCTGTCTTTGTGGGATGCCCATAAGGAACTCAACACGAAGGAACACCTACATCTTCAAGGTTCTTTTAAGAACTCATATTGTGAAAATCTCTATAGCTAGTAAGAGTTATTATAATTACGATAAGAGAGATACAGTAAAAGCAGAACCGTACAAAGAATCAACAAAGAATTGAAACTGGGTCGAGGTCTAGGCTAAAATAGTCTGAGAAACGGTTGATTTGCTAAAATGCATCACTTTAAGTGTGCTCGCAAAAAGTTATAGAAAGCTGTAAATACGTCTTACATATGCTACCCAAATGTCTTTGAGGTCAGCTGGACAAATAGACGCTTCGATATTAATCAAAGATGCAACCACTGGATCACTTAAAAGAGCAACCAACTCCAACTCCAAAGATAGAAGGAGTAGCAATAATAGTAGAAGCTAAACTCCTAAGGCATCAATATAACATATTAAGAAGCTAAAGGCTGAGCCAACATATTGTATGGATGTTGACTGTCATTTTCTGTTATTTACTAAATTCAATGTGGTTGATATTTTTGACAGATGGCATTTCTAGTCATGGAGTCGTTTACAACGCAACAATGCATTTTTGTATTCAATCTTATAACGAAAATAAATGGGCGATCTGTAAAAGTAACTTTTTTTAAAAAAATTCGTGAATGTTTCAGTCTACATAATCCCCATAGTGAGTCCGGAATTCGTGCTATAATGAAGTTTTAAAAAATTGGTTTGGTATCGGGTCAAACTCCATATCAGCATGCTCGGCCAGTACGTACACGCCAAAACATCACCACTGTGAGCGAAAGTGTTCAAAACCAGCTGGGCATCTTTTCCTATGAAGCCCGTTTTTGGATGGATGGGTACGTAAATAAACAAAATTGTGATTTCCGGGAACCGTAAAACCCATACGAGATTCACGAAAAACCAATGCATCCCATAAAAGTCACTGTATGGTGCAGATTATGGTTTGGCGACGTTATTGGCCCGTACCTTTTCGAAGATGAGGCTGGAAAGACGGTTACAGTAAATGGAGAACGCTACCGCAACATGTTGACCAACTGTTTTTTTTTTTTTTTTTTTTCTAAAATTGAATGAATTGGGTGTGGACGATCTCTGGTTTCAAGAGGATGGAGCTACCGCCCACAAAAGCCATCAATCAATCAATTTATTTCGTACGAAATTTGAAGATAGCATTATTTCAGTTAGATTAGAAGTTTATTGGCATCCACGGTCATGCGATTTAAAACCTTTAGACTTCTTCCTGTGGGTTTATATGAAAAATAAGGTCTATGCCAATAAGCCAGCAACAATTTCAGATTTCAAACATAACATCGAAGATGAAATTGCGACCATTGATGACCCACTTATTTTTCAAAAGTAATTTAATGAAAACTTCCAGACTAGCTGTTGGCTAACTCTTTAGAATAAAGCGGTATTTTCGTCATACAAAATTATCCAAGAGCCAAAAACACGTTGCTATCCAAATGCAGCAGCAGTGAAGGTGACCACAAGAAAGGCTGAGATAAGGCTTCAAGATTTACTTAACCACACTGTTCAGCGATTATTTAAGGGATACTTTCTTCTGTAGGTCCAAGAGCCTCTAACAAACTGGGGATTTGACGGAAGTTATACAATAATTTTTTTTTTTTTACAAAAAGTTATCACTTATTGTATCCATATGTTTATAAAATAATTGTGGAAAAATTTGAAGTTGATCGTAGATGAAGGGTTTGGAAGATACCATGATACCATCCCTAAGCCCCATTGTTCGCCGTTCGCCGAAATATCCCATGTCTCCTCTTACTGTGCACGAAATCATAAGATGGACAACGCAATGAGTGGAAAAGACTACGTTATTTTATGGTGTTAAAGAAGTCAGTACATCAACTTCGAAAATTTACGTTGTAGAGCAATAGATAGAGAAGTTAGTTTCTTCCAATACCGGCAACGCATATCTAATCCGATATTAAACCCGTATTGCTATATACATAAGTACCCATGTGAGTGCAGTAGATAGAAAATTCAATCCGCTCTCTGGAGAAAGCTGCAAAAGTTTTTAAATCATTTTCTACGGAACATACTGAACTCCTATGGACATCATAATTCGAAGACGGAGTTAGCAGTAAATTCTCTTAAAAGAGTCGAAACCGTCATTCCTTGTCAGGCAATATTTTTTAATGAAAGGATAAGAACGATTTGATCGAAATATACAATAATTACGTATGATATGTACCTGCCGCGGAACCGTCAAAGAGAAGTCTTAGCTCATTGGGGGAAAAACGTAGGCGTATGGGAGACTCTGGGGCCTGATTGTTTTAAAAAATTTAAACGATTTCGTGCAGATCTTACGATTTTCAATTTCAAACCTGCTACGCAAACAGTTTTCTCAAAATCATTTACATCATTCATTTTAATTGTAAATACCATATGATTCTAGATGGAAAATAATAAAAATTAAAATTTTCTTTCTAGTTCAACAATGAGAATATATTGAATAAATGCGAAGACAAATGAATTACGTAAATTGGATAAACGTCAAGTACTTCGTAGCCTTGAAAATAAGATAATTGATGTAAATGCATTTCAATTACTTTCATCAGAAACATTTGTTGAATTGTTCACGTTCACGAAAACTTTTCGCTTAGATGACTCAGAATTTTTGTATTTTTCTACTGTCGAATACAGCGTCATATCAGTGTCAAGCAATTTAGCAAGTGGCGCAGTATAATTTTTTCCAGACCAATTACATACAGTGGGTCCCATAAAGCTGTTGTTTGAACTTTCAGTAGTATATATGTATATACTAAAAAATCAAAGTATTAAAGAACGTCACTCGTGAAAAATCTCCATCTGAAATAAGACATACTCGTATTTTTAGAGTAAAATGCGTAAGCGAATATATTTTAAGACTTTCTCATAGTACCATCGGAATACATGTTGTATTACGCGTCACGACATTTTCGTAAACTGCAACGGATGTCTTGAATTGACGGCCAAGTATAAAAAATAAAATAAAACCCAGCGATATCTTAAATCTTGCCAATTTAGTCTGAAAATCAAATATCCGCGTAAAAAGTGCATTTATGCCATAAATATCCACCACTCACTTGTTTATTAGTTTACATTGCAAAAAAGCATTTTCGTGATAATTTAGAATTAAGGAAGTGAACAACAGAACAACTGTGGCGTGATATAAATAACAAATTTATATTAAAACGAATTATTTTATTATTGCGTTTTTAACATGAATTTCACTTAGAGCCTTTCAATAGTCGTACACTTGTGAAATTATTTAGCCAAGTTGAGTGGAGTAATGAGTAATGGCTAAATGACGATGTATTCTAATTCATGAAAATATGTAAACTTTGTAATCATTAGAACGTTGCCAACGGATCAATGCAAATTTCTTGTATACAGTGATTTCGTAAATAGAATTTATTTTGCGTAAAAAGGGGCAACAAATTCCGTTTTTAATATTTTATCGTGTTTCTTGTAGGTAGTTGACGAATACAGCATTTCGACGGCATTAATTATATGGACGATGTTTTTGAATTTCACCAAAAACAATAAATTAGCACCTGCCAAAAATATCAAGATTTACGTTTTACACCAGAGAATTGGTTGTAACAGGTACAAATGATTTTCTAATCTATTCTGTTCTACCTATACTAATGAAACCTTCTCAAGCTCTGATGCTTGATATACTGAACGCAATCGTTTTTTTTTAAAACATCACTTTGACACTACACAGGTGATTTGTTTACAGCTCCTGATCAGCTACTCACATAATTCGGATCTACCTTAATTCAATAAAATGCGGCGCAATAAAGATGAATAAAACTTTACTTATGGGTTTTCACCATCCAATTAGATTAGCCTATCTGTAGTGGGTCGTCAAAGAGCTATCTATATACTTGGTAAAAATCGCTTTTTTAAGGTATTTATGTAAGTTCCAAAAATATTTTCGTAGTCTGTTGTGGCATTAATCCAATTTTGTCAACTTGTTTACAATATTTTGCAACAAAAATATTTGTTTTGTTTTTTTTTTTTTTTCAAAAAGTGACATTTGTTAATTCGAAAATGGGACAGGAAATAGTGGGCAAACTTGGATTTTCGGATCAATTAAATTCTTATGAGGAGTCAGGGTGCATTGCAAAATGGCGATTTACGACACGATAGGAAAATTTTTACTCGACCTGGCGATCCAAGGATCCTTGAACCGTTTAGTTTACCTTATTTACCTATTTACGTAGGTTGCTACTTAGGTTTTGAGAAAAACAAGAAAAAACAAATTTTTGTCGTCGCAAATCATTTTATTGTTGTTTAAAATACTCGCCATGAAAATCAAAACACTTTTGCATGTATTTGAACGAATTTTTCCACTCCGCACGAGGTAACATCAGCATCAACCGCTTTTTAAGGCGTCGAAATTGACCTCGTTGACCTCGAAATTTATTTTTGGTGTGGGTGACTAAAAAGAATCCATTGCGTATCAAATCATGGCTAAAAAGCGAATGACCGACCCATCAATTTGATGTTTTGAGTGCTCAAAAAGTCATTTATTTGAGCCGACTTGCGGAGTTCACATTGTCGTTCACAATGATTTGTGTTCAGCGGTTACTCTTCCTTATTTCTTCAAAGACTTCTATCAAACAAATGGTGTTGTACTATTCCGAATTGATCGTTTTACGTTCTTCTAATGGCACGGTGGCGATATGTTCGGTTTTTATGAAAACTTTTGTTTCATTTGGCTTTTTTTTTTTTTTTTGAGGTTTGCGTCTTTTAAGCCATACAATCGATTAGAGTTTAGTTTCAAACTCATATACATAGATCCATGATTCATTGCCTGACACGATCTTATAGACGTCTTTTGAACCACCGCGGTAGAATTTTTTCAATATTTGGATCAATTAACACGAGCGTTTTTTTTTTTTGAGCGAATGTAAAATTATCCATCGCGAAGAAATCTTGTTGACGGTCAGGTCTTCATACCATACTAAACGTGTGGGAATAGAACTAATACCCAAGAATTCCTCAATCTCACGATAAGTCAAATAATGATCTTGCAATATCAGTTCGACGTTTTCTGGCAACCGATTTAGAGTGAACGATGACCACCATTGAATTCGGAAAACCGCTGAAACACGGTGGCAGAAGACAGTGCTTCATAACCAAAAGTCGGAGCGAATTGATCCTCAAACTGTTGTTGAGTTAATCCATGTCGAAAATCTTAAAAAATCATCGCACGAAAATGCATAAAATGAATTTTTCAAGTCTCTTTAAAAAACGCAAATAGCACTCGTATAACAAAAATGTTCTAAGTATCTACAACTCTATTGGCATGCCTGAAATCTTAAGTAGCAACCTTGTGCTACACTCTGGGAATAGACTTGAATCTATAAATTGAGACAGCTCTTTTAATTTAGCGCAATTTTGCACCATTTAACAATATGCACCACCAACTGTGGGATCTATTATTATCACACGTTCCCAATAATATTTCTCCTGCCTTTTCATGGGACGTTTTTATGTGGTCGGCATGCAACGTACAAGGTGTGTTCAAAAAGAAAGGTGACTTGACTTTTGAAATTTCGCGTACAACATATATTCGAAAATTGTTTTTTTTTGCTGTGTTGGTACACATATCCCAAACATATGTTAACAATTTCAAGTATATAGCGTACTTAGTTTGTTTTTGACAGATAGAAAGGCGATTTTTGTGTAAAAAATGGAATTAAGTGCTCTAAAACACTTCAAATGTTGACAATGGCATATGATGAGCCTGCTCTAAGTAAAGAAAAATGTTTTTAAGTAGTACAAGCTCTTCCAAGATCGCTGGGAAGATGCCAATGACGAACCTCCCTCTGGATCCACCAACACATCAACAAAAGATGATAACATCGAAGCTGTTTTGGAAAATCGTCGAATTACTTTAAGTGAAGTTGCTAAGAATGTTGGCATATCGGTCGACTCGTGTCATGCAATTTTTTCTAATGTCTTGGGCATAAGACAGAAGAACCGTCGCATAAACTTCGCTCAGGAGCTCTTGAATGACGTCAATGATGACCCTGAATTGCTCAAAAGGGTCATAACTGTTCCCTGTTCCTGTACCTGTTCCCAAAACTGAAGATACCTATGAAAGGACAGAGATTTGCATCGATTGATGAAATAAAAATAGAATCGCTGAAAGAACTCAAGACTTAACTTCTGGTTTAGCACAATATTTTAAACTATTTAAAATGTAAGGTCCTAAATGGTCATTACAGAAGTTTTTGTTAAATGGCCACATACTCGTACATCTTAGGTAGCCAAAACTAAAATTAATGATCACAGTTCGCTCCTTTCTACACCCAAAGGTAGAAAAACTGGACTTAAGTTTGTCATGTTTTATTTTTATTTTTTTTAATTAGTGTGTACACTAAAATTAACAAGTTTTAGGTTTTCGATACAATATAATATCTAGAGGACTACGGGAACATTAACAATTTTGCGAACTTTTGAATAAAATTTTTAGAAAGGTACTTCGAAAAACTAAAAAAATAAAACTTGAAGTGGGGAATAAGTCCGTATGATTCTTTTTGGAAAAATCACGACTAGAGTTTTGTTATCTAATGATGTCAGCCGAAAACAAAAAATTCAACTTTGTATTACCTACCACATTTCGATTTCAAGCAAATATTTGTTTTGCAAAATTCGGGAACCGAAAAAGCGCTAAAGTGAACAAACTGTAACACAAATTGAGTCTGTATAAAGCAAATAAATGTCAGTGGAAATGCAAACTTTCAGATTCGCATAAATCCAAATTGAAAAACGTGTGTCTGCTGGTGTGTTAATTTCAATGGGATTCTTAATTTCAACAAAACGTTTAATAACTTTGGCGACTTGGCTTTCTAGGCGGAGAATTGGCAACCAAAAATGGCGTAGTATAATACTTTCTAATTATCATCTTTAAGGTTTCGTGATACTTTAAGTGTGCAGAAATAATTTGATTTTCATACATGAGCCCAATGCGTGATACGACATTCTATGTAGTCATCAGACTGAAATGCACATGTCATCAATTTTTTTTCCCTCTTTTCATTGCCAAGGGATTTTCAAAAAAGTAGAAAAAAAAAATAATAAAACACCGACTGCTTGCAAAATTACATATTTGCAGACTGGTCCTCCCTCTTTTTTTTAGCTCTTTTCATTCCTATTTTTAGAAACGTACTTACGAGTATACTAGTATGACCTTGCGTCGTCGACCAATCTATGATACTTTCCTATTAAAAAAAAAAAAAAAAATATGTTCTTCTTTTTATCACTTAAGAATTTTCTCCATTGTTGTAGGAAGAAGAAAAGTAGGTTAATCTTACAACAGAAAAGATTACAAATATATTCGTTGTCGTTTGTATTTAAAATAACAAAAAAAAATACAACTTTACGAATTCATTCGTTGTGTGTTTTTAGACACGTTTACGGGGTAGAAAAAATGTTTGCCTTGTAGATTTTGAGACTTAACGTAGCAACCACCCTTTGAAGCAGTGTTTTTTTCGGGTCAGGAAACGCCTAGTGCGTACGTGCTGACGAACACGTCATACACATTTTCAACTTGCTTGTGTTTTACATTTTTGTAACAAACATCAGCTGTTTTGGTGGTGTTTCGCTGAGATGTTATACCTGATATTCGTGTCCCACACTCTTTTCCAGTTTGGGACAACGACATTTCTATGTTGCGCCTGGTTTCAATAACATGCAAAGTCTTTTCTTTTTTTCTTTCAATCTCCAGTTCTTAAATAATCATGGTCGTAAGGAAAATCAAATTTTAAAAATTTTAATTTTTCACTTGTCCAGAGTTAATTAATACATATAGATCAAAACTCACTGAGTTATTTTTATATTGCTTAAGCAATTTACAGTGAACGTAGTGAACGAAAATAATTGTTAAGTGTTTAAAAAAACGATTTTCATCAGTGTTGGCAACTAAGTACAATAATTGCCGAATTTTTCGTATAATTAAAACAGTTTTTTTTTTTTATCGTTCAGTATTTATCGGCAAAAATCTGGACCAAGTGCGATTTCACAGCGTCATTATCATTGAAAGATTTACCATCCAAAGAGTTTTGCAAAGATCTACAATAAATAAAAAGTAATCTGATGGAGCAATATGGTGGATGTAACATCACTTCCCAACCAAGCTCCAGTAATTTTTGGCGAGTGACCAAAGATGTATGTAGCCTAGCGTTGTCCTGAAAAAATCACACCTTTTCGATGAACCAATACTGGGAGTTTTTCGTTGATCGCTGTATTTAATCTGTCCAGTTGTTGACAGTACACATCCGAATTGATCGTTTGATTCCTTGGAAGCACCTCAAAATGCAACAAACCTTTCCAATCCCACCAAAAGCAAAATCTTCTTTTGGTGGATATCAACTTTCGAAGTGGATTGTGTTGGCTCATCAAGCCTGGACCATGCTCGTTTTCGATTGACGTTACTGTAAATAATCTATTTTTCAGCAGCAGTGTTGATGCATTTCAAGAAACAGTCGAATTCATTGCGTCTAAGATGCAAATCGCAAGCATTGATGGGCTTTGTTAAATGAATTTCTTTCAAATCATGTGGAACCCAAATATCAAGCTTCTTAACGAGTTCTACATCATTCAAGTGTTTCTCAATCGTTGTATGTGACACATTTAACTGTTTTTTTTTTTATCTCTCGTACAGTTACGACTCGATTATGATCATCATTAAGCTTATCTGGTCGACCTGATGGTTGTTTATCTTTCAGTGAAAAATCTCCGAAACGAAATTTGTTAAGCCAATTTCGGCACTGTCTTTCTTTTAAGGCGTAACTTTCCTTTACGGTAATTAAAAAGTAAAATACGACGAAAATGCTCCATTTTACACTCCATATTAAAACTGACGCCAAACTAATACCTTTTACCTAATAAATGTCAGAAGGTAAAAAAAAAACATATATCATTGACAGAAGCCATTAAAAAATATGGCTAAGGACATCTATGTGTGAAATCGGCAATTACTTGGTTATCAACCCAATATTTTTAAAATTACAAAATTGTAAGGACAAACATAATTGCTATACATGTCCTTATTTGACTCCAAAAGAAATTCGATAGAACATTACACGAATAAGCTGAGTAGAATCTAATTACAACTTGTTGTAGGATATTTTTTGGCAAAAGCTGGAAGCAAAACTTTCGCGAACACAACATTGTTCCGATCAGTGAGACTTAAGTCCTTTTTTCTCAAACGCATAAATAAATCATTGGTCAGAGGAAGAGCTCTCTGCAGAAATCCTCTATATGAACCAAGTAAATCAATAACCTATTATTTCATAGGATAACCTCCAAGATAAAGCAATTATTTAGGAGCAAAATCACAGCAGTTATGACAAGGGAGGAACGCGCAGATACACTGCAATTCTTCTATACTTCTAACATTGAAAAGGTTTTATAAAGAAAACAAAAAAAAAAAAATATTTAAACACATGTTATGTACAACTGTATCATATATTGTATCAAATGTGCATAGAATCGACAAAATGTTGTTCCAAAAGACTTCGTACATCTGAAAAATTAAGAAGAGAAACAACAAAAAATCAAATAAAAAACAAAAAGGATATCAATACTGTGTATTGGTATCTTTTCATTTAAGCACCGCTCTAAGTCGGTTAGGCATGTAGTTAACTAAATTTTCGGTGGCGGAAGTTTGACTACTATTCCACTCAATCTTTCAACCTCGTATCATAAATGCTCTGTAGGCTTTAAATCCGAGCTTTGAGGTGAAGTGCTAAGTTCACTTTTTAGAGATTATTTCATGTAAATGTTGACCATGACAACGTTTTAAGTAGTCCCTACAGGGAATCCAATTTTAATTCACTTTTTCGAAACACATTTATCGGCATGGACGAGTTATTTGACGTATCCGCATGAAAGAAAGTCTAACGTCACCGAATCGCGTGCTGTGTGGCATGTAGCGCCATCTTGCTGGATCCACATGTCGACCAGGTTCAGCTTGTGCATTTTGGACAAAAAAAGAGTTCAAAATCATGAAACGATAGCGGACGCCATTGAAAATAACGGATATTCTTCCAGCTTTTCCATGGCTCACTCGCAATATTTTCATCTGTACGCACGCACTCTACACGTACGGGTAGGTGGCTTGATATCCATTGCGTGAAATTGGTAGGAAATTTGGTCACTATGGCTTGAATTGCTTGCTCAGAAGGTCGAATATGACGACCGTAAAATAGTCGAAGGGCGCGAAAAACATTTTTCACAGAACACGCATTTTGATAATAAAATTCAGAAATTTGTAAGCGTTGTTCGGGTGTACATTTTTGTTTGACTTTGACACATGTCACGAATCACGAATCACGCGTGAACTATCAAAAATAGAACACCGAAATACCAAACAGCTAAAAAATCATCCTTTAATTTGCAAAAAAGCAATCTCAAGAAACCTACGAATTTTTGAAAAAGTATACTATGGCTTGATGCATTAAAGCTCTGCAGATTCGATTTGGAAAGGGAAAGGGTATGTTTGGCAAAATATTCCTATAATATAGCGCTTTATTTTTATCAATGATGCTAAATAAATTTCTTATTTTGGGAAGAGTTACTTTCGCAATCGATATGACGCCGTTTTAAAGTGACCAGCTCAGTCTCCTGATCTAAATCCAATCAAGAATAGTAAAACCGCGAAATGCAGTTGAATTGTGAAACCAGATTCAAATTCAAGATGGAGCGTGTTCACCATATGTTTCTATCAGCAAACGATGACTTTCAACAGCCTTTTTCTTTTGATTAAATAAGAAAAGCATTGCGTGCCGCAAATGTTCTTTTTCATGCACAAAACTCGACGCTAGTTTTTGGCGGACTCAAGTTGTGTGTGTTTGTAATTAAATGTCAGACGAACAAAATGACGTATGTATGTGTCAAATTAATACACTACGTACTTTTCGGTGCGGCCATCTCTTAGTTAAACCGGAAAAAACGTATGCATACACTTGGTATACGCAATTAGACCGCCTTATTTAATTATAATCCATTAAAATTCTCCTTGAGATTTTTTCATACGTGGATATACTAATTGAAGAACCAGATGATCTTTAGAAATAGTATAAATAATTAACTTTGTTCTTGAATAGCTCTAATGCCCTCTAAATGAACACATACAAGGTGCGACAAAAGCAATGTCATAATGAAAATTGGCTACCATTCTATCAGAAATGAAAAAAATTAGACTCTTTTTACAAAAAGTTTATTTGAAGGTGTAAGATTTATGACACTAGGTTGAAAAAATGATATCGGTCAAATGACCACCACCACGTTGATGCACATTTGTGCTCGTTTTACGGCATTGGTGACTTCTTCTTCAGTGTTGGCTTCCAAAACTTGCAATGTTTGTGGTATATTGTTGTAATTTTCTAGCGCCAAAACGGGAGATCACACTGCCTGGAAATTGGTGATTCGAATATATCATTGCCCGAACTGTGTGGGGAGTTGCAACGTCCTTCTGGAACCAATAATGCTCGAGTTACAGTTGTGGTGGTGCCTTCGGTGTCCTCAAAAAAATAAGAGCCAACCACTGTCGTCACTTCTTGCGATATTTGTAGTGAAACCAGTTTTCACTTAATTCGCTTAATTGTTCGCGCACGTGGTGCAAACGAAATTCACGCTGCGTTAAAAAATCAGCCCGGAAATTTGTCAAATAACCAGTAACAATAATTCCACGTTCTTCAGGTGTGTATCGTTCCATTGCTTGTTGTCACCCAATTCTCTATCTGTCTACGACATAAATGTCACGGCACAATAACACTTGACGCCATTTACAAAAATTATGTCTACACCTTGTATAACTATATTTTAACCTATATATCCTTTCAAATGAAGGATTTAGACTGATGAACATTAAGAT
Organism: Volucella inanis; assembly: GCA_907269105.1. Taxonomy (NCBI): domain Eukaryota; kingdom Metazoa; phylum Arthropoda; class Insecta; order Diptera; family Syrphidae; genus Volucella; species Volucella inanis. The sequence continues at coordinate 24,070,089 of OU026157.1, forward strand.
AAAATAACGAGGAAATAAAAAGCAAAATTAGAGATGTTTTGCTGTTCTTGAATGAATATCACAGATTTTTATTTATTATTTTTTTTATATTAGAAAATATCGTTTGGTTCAGCAAATACTCTATGTCATGTAGGCACATAACGCACAAATGTTTAATTCTAATTTGTTGTACCAAACCAAGAAAGATTTGTCGGCTTAATTTTAGATAAATGTAAAACCCATCAAATTAAGATAATAAATCTATTTTTAAAATGCCTACTTAGCTTGAATGCGCTTCTTTTTCTTTTATTGTTGAAGCAATTAGTATAAGAGTACTCGTAATCCCGCACGGTCAATTTATGGTCGTTTCATAACACATAAAACTAGACGGGACGCAATTAGCTGTTCTAAAAATTAATTACTTCTAAAACCACGTTTGTAAGAACGTGATCAATTTAATCTAGAAATTGATAAATGACAATTGCATTCTTTTTAATTAGTACGAATACTACTTAAGTGGGGAACTGCTACTAATTTATAACTTTAGACTAAAAGTCGATTTTATGTAAGAAATAAACTCTCGCTATAAGACATTATGTGTGCCCCTTTCTTGATATAATAGAAAACTTTTTCTGCCAACCTCTGGCATTCCGCCAGGTAGGCAGCTAGGTCTTGTTCGTTTTACCTTATTTATACAATATTATTATTATGATTACATCTTTATTAAACAAGTAATAAATCACAAGTAAATACTGTGAGAGAGGAACTATATGGTAAGGTGTAATGGCCTTTTACGCTCAATGATACTTAAACTTGTATAAAAATTACAATTTACGTAGAAAGCTAAAGTGATTTATGTACAATATTAGTGTCTATTTCAAAAAGTAGTGCATTGATTTTCTGTATGTTAGATTTTTTCGGATATTTTAAAGTTTTAATGATGTTGTTTCCTGTTAGTAAATTGATGATGGATGGCTTAGTTTTGTGGCAGTTGTAGAGCAGTTGTTGAAGGTAGGGTGGGGATTATTTTTTTTGAATATTTAGCGATGGGTGGCAGAGGTATGGCCAAGTCGTAGTCGGATGAAATTGGTGTTCTTAATCTTTGATATGTTTGTTGTCATACAAACAAGCGTTGTGGTGCTGATACAGGAGTCGAACGATATTTAACAAGGTCATTTTTAGTGTAGAAGTTGTAAAGGTACATTGGTAATTTAAGTGCGTGGTTGGCAGCTTCATCCGCTCTCTCATTTCCTGGGATACTCACATGTCCTGGAATCCACATCAGCGTTGATTTGATTAATAAGTGCCGGATGTTGTTGATGACATTAGTGTCGTCATTGGTATTTGCAATGGCTTTGATATTAGGGAGGCTGTCTGTACAGATGATTTGCTTTGTGCCAATTTTTGTAGCCTCTTGTATCGCAAAAAAAAAAAATGGCGAAATCTTCGGCGGTGAAAATGAATGCTATTTGTGGAAGTATCTCAAGTCGAATTGTACTACCATCATCATTAACCATAGCAAAAGATGTGTTATCACAGGTCTTTGATCCGTCCGTAAACATAGAATTCCAATTGTTGGCCTTAAAATCGAATGAGATGCTTTGATATAGCTTTCGATATATAGGATCACTTGTATTGGGTTTTCCATACGATACAAGGTCCAAAGATGGGTTTCAAAGAAGTTTGGTTTTTTATTTTAAATAGCTCTTGTTTCGTTAATTCGTCATTTCCAGATTGCAGAATTGTCAATAGGGCTAGAGGGATCTTGTATCTTCTTTTACAATTCATTGTGAGGTCTACTTCTTTGTCGATTGGCGAATTATGGTATAAGAGATAATCAGTTTGGCGTAAATTGTTCTCCAATAGTCCATAGACCAGCCTCTGTCAGGATATTTTTAGTAGAAGTGGTACGATGCTTGATGATAAATTGGTTTTATGATTCCGAGTGTTGTTTTAGGAGAATTGTCATATATGAAAATCCCGTAATCTATTTTGCTTAGATTAAGTGATTTAGTAATATAACAAAGTGAATTTACATGTACCCTACTCTTTTACTTGTTAAATATTTAACAATGTTTGCCCTTGCAGCCAAAACCTTTTTAAGATCTAAACAATGGTCTCGACAATTGTATCTGCTATTGAATATTAGTCCTAAGATTTTTAACTTGTTAACATTTTCTATTTGTACATTATTTATATTTAAGTTAGATGCTTATGGCATGCATTTTGATAATGAAAGCTTAGAACATGAGGCGATTTCCCATTCCAAAATGTCTTTAATTGCATTGGTAAGAATATGGTATTTTGAATATCGGTTATTTGTTGTCTTTTACACAGAATATAAACATTGTCTGCGTAGAGGCAGTAGTTTAAGAATTTGTATTTGGATAGGATTTCACTTATGTTTTGAAAAGCAATTGAGAACAATACAATTGACAATAGTGAACCCTGTGGGAATCCCATTTGTCAAGTCGATGGGAGGTGGAGTAGAAACCATTACATTTTACGTAGGATTTTCTATTACTTAGGAACTATTTCACTTAGCTGAAAATGTTGGGGCCAATCCCCATTCCTTAAGTTTATTTAATATAACATGAATGCCTATTCTATCGAATGCTTTTTCAAAATCTCTGTAGATGTGGTCATCAGTATAAAGAAGAGCATCCGTACAACCTCGGCGTATTTATTAACGTAACTTTTTGAGATAGGCAGCGAAGGAAGAAAACGTTCAGATCTTGAAGTAAAATTCCGACGCCTTTTTCATTGAAATGTATTGTAATTTGGAGTTAAATGTATTTTGCTAGATATCTATGTTAAATTCCAGTTGGTATTCCGAAAAGAAGGAAACAATATTTTTGGAATCACCACCGTTTAGGAAGGCGACGACAAACTCCCGTAAATCAAAATACACGACATATAGAACAGTTCATATTCTTATTTTAAGGCTAACGTTAATTGTTTAAATATTTGTGTTATTTGCGACTCTTGTTTCTCATGAAAACTTTCTCTTTTGATTCATATTTTAGTTAATACATCGCCCCAAGTATAGAAATTTCAACATTTTCCTTGCAAAAATATTTATCTGCAACTTAGTTTCACATGGCTATTTATTCAACCGGAAAATTTAGTCCACTTTTATTTATTCATTTAATTTTTACTTCGCCCAGGTTGTCACAGATCAAAAAAAATTCAAAGTCACTGGCCTTCATCTTAATTGAAATCTATTTTTGGTATAAAGCCACAACACACAAGTTGTAGAACTTGTAGGAAAAGATAGTGAAAAAAACGAGATAACACCTAAAATTCAATCGAAGCCGGTGAGAACCTTGATATCATCAAGGCTGAAAAAAAAATTCCTTGTATCACGCCAAGCAACAGCATGATCGTTTCCGAAATAATAATATTTAAACTCGAAAACGCGTACACGAATATTTTTAGATGTGTCATCTGTTTATGAATAAGTATTTTAACGACTATCAATTTATTGTCCTTGACACAAATATTGCAAATTAAGCGGAAAGATACAATTGCTTACTTAAGTGAAGGAAGTGGAAAATAAACATTATTCTCTAATATTAGATTTGTTACTTGTCGAGTTTGCGTGCGTTTTATAGTATTAAGGTAAATGTGCAAAGTAGTTTACAACACCTTTTTTCTACTGCCCTTGTTACTTAAAGGGTTATTGCTTTCTTATGCTGATGACGTGTAAATTGGTTACTCCTCGAAGCTAATGTTTGCTTTTTAAGGCTGAAATTGTTAAGTGTTTAGTTATTGTGTCATATTGTACATACTATCGTACATGTACGTAATCAAATTTATGATCTTAAAATTGTCAGATCGCTATTTAAGGCTTTTGGACGACAATAATTATCAGATCGTAAATGAAAGCTGGGGAAAGCAAAGTGTTAACTTTCGTAATAAATAGCATGAAACTTGGCGCTTTGCAATGGTATCCAATAAGTTCATTGATGGGCTTTCTGTTGGCAGGTTTTTCATATTATTGAACCGCAAAATGTCAAAGAACGGAATTTTTTAAGGATACATTTACAAAAAATTAACTATTTGGTTTTTTTTTTTTTCTTGGAAATAGTTTTTGTTTTTTCGTTTTAGAAAATATCTGTGTATACCGTTATGATTTTTTTTTTTTTTATTCCAGTAGAGAGTTATTCTTTGCATTGTTACAAGAATCTCTTTTGATCAGACGTGTTTTAAGTGATCAGCAATTTTTTTTAAATGGAAAATAAGAAAGTAAATTTTTGTAAATTGTTTAAGGAACAAAGGCGCTACTCTGTCGAAAGCGCATTATAGCAAACTTATAGGTGGCTTAAGGATCTGTGCTTCAAGAAGACTCATTTGGTGCTTGATTGAAGTTAATCAAATCTTTAGACAAGCTCTCGATAAGCAAGAATGTAATGTCCCATACACTTATGTATTTATTCCATCTTTTTGTAAGGTTTTACAGGTTTTTTTCTGTTTTTTATGCGTTTTGAATTAGAATCAAACATGTCACAAGCGTATCATCTTTCGTCGCGGCCTTCGTCTTTGTTTAAGTTAGTTTGTTAGCTTGATTGTTTCTTTAAAACAGTGAGCAAGTCAGTTTGTTCTAACGAGAGAAGGCACTGTTACTTGATTGCCTCCTGAAGCCAAAAAAATAGCGATTAGCAAGAGTGATTCCCCTTCTGATTTATGCACTGTTAACGTTGTTGCATAAAACTAAGCCAAGGTAGACAAAATTCTTAAATTCCACGAAATTATAACTGCCAATGCTGGGTCTTAACTAACCGCGTATTGTTAAGAATGAAATAGCTGACCTACAATAAAAATAGAAAAAAAAACCATACGGGGGATTGGCCTGTGAACATCCAAACACGTCAATGTTATCTACATACACAAGTATCTTAATTGTGCCTTCTGTAAAAGGATCGTATCTATGTTATGCCTATGTTGTCACGCCTATGGGTTTTGTATACTTCAAAACATTGTCAAAACTAGACATCGACAAATAGATAGTGAGTGTCGATCTCGGGTATATTCCAAGATCTGCCGTAATGTGAATGTTTGGTGGGTGGTGGATGGTGAACTTGCCTGGCCTAAAACCGCACTGATATGGATTGTTAATGAATGATTTCAGATACTTATATAATACGGCAATGCTTAATAGACTTATTCCTGTATAATTAGCGCTGTCAAAATGGTCTTTTGTTTCTTGTGGATCAGACAAACGACGCTGAAATTCCATGCTTTAATCATGCTTTCCTCTGATTATATCTTACAGATTAGCTGCGATGAGTGAAGGTTCCCAACCAGGTTTTCTTTAAATAGCTAAACAGGAATTCTCTGTCCATATAAATGGATGACTGCGATAATATAACTATAATCGCCGTTATATACTCAACAGAATTAAGCTTTCTGGTTGATTGTTGATTGATCACGGGAAAGTGTCCCTTTATGAATGTTGAGATGTGGGAACTGTATGCTGCCTACTGCTGTTACGAATACTAAAAACTTGAATTCTGTAAAGGTGTGTCCAGATCGACCGAAAAATTGTTAAATAAATGTTTCTCTCGATCCATTCTTATCCATTTTTTTGAGTCCATCTGAAAAGAGGTAGCATTAGGAGCACGATGCTTCATTACCATGAAAAAAAGAATGAAAAACGAGTTATTACTTTGGCAAGTAAATGAAGCGTAATAGCTGCAAATAAGGCTAATATTTCCGAATTTGGCTTTGATGCGGATTGTTATGAGGCGTTCGCTTATATGCAGAAAGCTTATTGGTTTTTTTTTTTAATCCATATTTCCACTTTGTAAGGAGTGATTCATCGTCAGGTTTGATTTTCAATAGGCTTTTTTTGACAGATCACGCGTGACTCCTATCAAACTGCTTTATCATTTTTGTTCAGTATCCTTTGGCAAGTCATCATGGAAAGAATCACACCACAACATCGTCCCCAAATTGTTCAACTGTATAGTATTAAGAAAATCAACGTTCTGTGAGAAATGTTTTTCGTGCGATTCGAGGAACTTACGGTGCGCATAATCGACATACTGAAACCACTATTGCCAATACCATTTGCAAATTTGAGTCCCAGTTTACATGAGCGGATGATACTCGAATGACTATACGACGAAAAGACTATAGCAGCTGTAGCTGAGAGTGTACGCGAAGACCGTGACCCAGCTTGGCTTGGCGTAATTTACGTAAGGATCTCGGCCTAAAAGCGTACAAAATTCAACTTGTGCAGGAATTGAAGCCAGGCGACTTGAATTGCTTCATATTTTCAGTGAATGGACTCTAGAAAAACTTAATAAAAATCCGGTATCATCAAATCCAGTGATGAAGCCCATTTCTGGTTCAATGAATACGTTAATAAACAAAATTGCCGTATTAAGGCTGATGAGCAACCCGAAGAGTACAAAGACATCCATTAAAAACAACGGTATGATGTGGCTTATGGGCTGGTGGAATCATTGGTCCATATTTCTTAAAAAATGAGACAAATCAGAATGTTACCGTCAATGGTTACCGTTATCGCGCCATGTTTACGGACTATGTGCTTCCTGAAATTCGATCCATACAGCGCGTGAAACAATGGACTTGTTGAGAAATCATTTTGGTGAGCACTTACTTTCACGTTTTGCTACAGTAAATTGGCCACCTAGATCGTGCGATATCACACCTTTGGACTATTTTCTCTGGGGATATGTGAAGTCTTAGGTCTTCAGGAATAAGCCAGCTACGATTGACGCTTTGCAAGTCAACATTACTCGTGTTATCCGCGAGATACCAGTCGCTATGCTCGAACAAGTCGCCCAAAATTGGACCTTTCCGAATGGACCACCTCAAACTTAGTCGTGGCCAACATTTACATGATATCATTTTCAAAAAGTAAATGCCATGAATTGTTCTTTTAACCGATAATAAAAATTTTGAGTTCGCTTTCAAATTTATGTGTTTTATTTTATATTATAAACCAAACCTTACGATGAATCACCCTATATAAGTCGCCGTAGTTTTTAATCTGCTCCAACACATTACACTGCTGTAGTATTTGCTTTATAGTAATCTATGGCCTCCGCGAGTTGTACAAAGCCTAGATTCTTTGCCATTAAATGTATGCTGGGGTCGGCAACATTATGTCCATATCCAAGGCTGTTGGTTGTATCTGATTTTTTTACACCCCCAACCAAGGATTTTTACAAAAAAAAAAAACCCTTGGATAAGGAGTCCAACTAAGCAATTGCAAGTGCACTTTAGAAACATAAATAGAGGGCCTTACACAGATAAGAGCTTTATAAGTATTGTGTAGCCTGCACACAATTTATACTACACTGGGATACGCAAAAACTCAGGAAGCTAATAATTGGATCCGCTTAAAGAGGCGCGAGTATGTTATTTATGCTCGCCCCAAACGGCTGAAATTAAAATGTTATTTTCGTCCTCGTATGTAAGCTTTGAACTCGGATTGCATAGAAGAAAATGTCAACATAAGCTCTTCAATAAATGAATATGTAAATATGATATTAAGTATCACGTTAATGTGTATGCGTCTCATGGGTTAACAGATCGTCAAGCTTGAGGAATATAGGTTAACTTATACACAGCGCCGAACTATGTAGTAACCAAATTAATATGTCAGTCTTAAAGTCAAGCAACTATTATAGTATCAATATGTAGATGTTGCCTTAAACCAGAAAAGTTATTTTCAAATATCAGTTATCTTCTGTATTGCTCTTTTCAAACTGAACAAATGTTTTGTTTCCCTCTGCAAGCCTCACTTTTTGTAAACTTCTTTTCAGAGCAATCAACTGGTTATCAACATGCTCTCTGGTATCGTAACGATGGTACTTGCAGATGATTTTCGAAAATTGCTTCCACACCGCTGGTATAGCAGTATTCGCATATACCTAATGGACAATGCTGTGGTGAGTCTTTCGTAAATGTTTTTTTTTTTTTTTTTTTTTGTACTTCTTTTTTTAAATTATTTGACAATGTTTTTGTCCTTCAACCATCTATTCAAAAATATACATAAACGTGTATATCCATAAATAGGTTATTTTAATATGGTAAATCCAATATATTTCAAATATTCATTATGACTTTTCTAAAAAATTCCCCAAGACCGACTCTTTCCAGTTTTATAATGCGTATCAAACAAAATTCAAAATTAGAAATTTACTGGAAAAATCTAGTGTCCCGTACGAACTTATCAGAGGTCCCAATGATTATAAAACTGTGTCAATGTTAACATAGTAAAATTAATCAATTATCATTTGTGGTTGTGTCATGTTAAACTATTTTTGAAAATATACTTTCCCATGTTGATTGTCCTATCGTTATTAATATTTAAATTTGAATTAAGTTTCTCAAACATTTTAATATGTATGGGTAGATTGGAGAATATATGACTTAAAACTTTCTACAAATTCGAAAATGTTAACATGGACAACTTTTATTAAAGCGCTCTGATAATAAATATTTTTTATATCAGCGGTAACCCCTTGGACTGTTGACATGAAAAGCCTTATTGACAACAGCCAATTTGGCGGGATTTAATAGTTATCGATGGCTTTGTTACATAAAATGAACAGTGCATTATTTTGTTTAACTGGCATCAGTGATGGATTAAGCAACAATCGAATTATGTACTACAATAGCAACTTCGAATTCTAAGAAAAAAATTATTAAAAACTTTTACATAACCATTTCAATAGCTCTTTTAAAATTTTTTTTTGTTATTTTCCATTTCTTTGTTCAGGACAATTCGTTGATGTTTGTTATGATTTTCAGCAAAGGCTACTATAGAAATGTTTCGCTGATAGAAGGTCTAACAAGGTTCTGTATGAAGAGGGAAATAAATTTGAATAAAAATACCCGACATTTTCTTTGGATCAAAAAATGTTTTAATTTTAAAATTATTTTTTTATCATTTAACATTTAAATACGATTTCGTACATATAAGCACCGCGACTGGCAATTACACAGCTTGTCCCGCCTATTAAATTTTTTGGAAACTTTGCCGAATATCTTGATCCTTATATCCGCAATAACTCGCCTGATATTGTCTTCGAAAATTCAATCATTCAGAAAATTAAAAATACAAGTTTATTCATCTAAATGTATATTGTCCCCTTCAAAGTAATCCCCATCGACTGCAAAAAACTTATGCCAACATTTTTTATATTCGGTTTTCAGTGCTTCCTGCGATTTTTCCATTACTTCCTCTCGGCTGCGTTCCCCGTAGTGGTTTTTTTAACTCGATTGAAGAGAAAGAAATCACAGGGAGCCAAATCTGGTGAATTCGGTGGCTGTTTGATGGTATTTGTTGCATTTTTCGTCAAAACTTTACGAATAACGATGGCACTGTGCGACGATGCGTTATCATGGTGCAAAATCCACGAGTTTTCTGCCCACAATTGTGGTCTCTTTCGGCAAATTGCTTCACGCAAACGTCTCATAACGCCTAAATAATACCCTTCTGGCAAAAATTCATGATGCACTACACCGTTGTAATCCATGAAAACTGTGAGCATTGCCTCTTTTTTTTGACTGAAAACGGCGTGATTTTTTTTGGTTTTGGCTCATTTGGTGAACACCATTCACTTATCTGATGTCTGGATTGCGTGTCGTACTCATAAACCCACAACTCGTCTTCAGTAATGATCTTTTTGATGAATGTGGGATCGGATTCAGCCTCGCAAATCATCTCTTTTTCGACGTCAACACGGTCTCTTTTTTGCATGAAATTGAGGTCTTTTGGCACCAACTTTGCTGCTAAACGACGAAAACCCAAATCATTAACCAAAATATCTTGGACGAATCCATAGGCAATGTTCAAATCCTCCGCTATCTCTCTGATGGTTAATTTCTTTTACTTCATCAATGTTTTCGTCGGTTTTCGATGTCGATGGTCTGCCACTGCGTTTATCATCTTCGATTGACTCACGACCACTTTTGAACCGCTTGTGCTACTGGTAAACGATCGTTTTCTTAAGAGAATCGTTGTCGAAACACTTTTCTAACATTTCCAACGTTCGCACACCATTTAATCTGTTTTTTAAGCAAAATTACAAATACGTTTTTGCAAATTTAAATCCAAAAATAGATGTACTCTTGGCTACGTAACTTTTGAAAATGTCAAACTATGACGCTAAGATTTAGAGCGAATGTCAACAACAGATGTACCAACTTAAAAAAAAAAAAAAAAAAACACAACTCAAATCGGAACAAAGGGAGCGCCACATGGTGACACCACCAGGTATATGGTATATGGAACCATGGTACCATGTCGTAATATTTTTTTACAGCTGATGTCATCTCTAAATTTCGAAAATTTACAATGTGAACAGTGAAAGAAAAAAACCTTAATCGCAGAATTTTATTAGGAAAATTCATGCCAATTTTGCAAGTAATCATGTGCCTTTGCAACTTAATCAAAAAATTCCAAAAGACGTATTAATATGACGTGTTTACCTCGGACGTTTAATGGTAAATATCGCCGCAGTACACCAAATTTTTACGAAAGATTTGGCTCTCCATGTGTACACAAGAACTGAAGATGACCGATCATCAGCAGTGCAATTCGTTCTCGGATTGGATCCTGGAAAACATGCATGCTAATTTTCGCAAAAAAATTAGGAGTTATTGCCCACGAATTTTCCTGGTTGCGTAGTTTCGCTTTCGGGGACACCCATTGGCCGCCAAGATCAGGCGACTAAACACCGTCACACTTCCTTCTTTGGGACTATGTTAAAAGCAAAATCTACGACAATCATCCGCAAACAATTCCAACCTTGATATCGCCAAGATAGAGCCCCAATTATCTTTTATTCAAAAAACAAATCCTACACCTTTTATTGAAACACTCTTTATATCACACTTGCATCAGTAACAATAAATTGACATTCATATTAATATTTTAACACTTATAATCATTTTATTCTTTGGAAAATTGCCATGCTTTAGCCAACCAGCTCCCCCAAGTCGCAAATAAAACGTTTTAAAAAATTGAACACTTAGACGCGTATTCTTCTTGACGCCATCCTACTTGCGTGACAAGTAACGAGTGTAGTTTTCGGCGATATCTTTCAAAAATACATTTTTATAAATGCCAAACAGAATCCAAAAATAAATCTTTCCGCTCGTGCCATTAAGTATTATAAGTCAGATACTTACAATAATTACAGCCTGTTTTTAGAATATCAATAAACACAACAAATAAATATACTATTTTCGAGAACTCTATTATTCTCAAGGTCCCCCTAATAATGTTGTGTATACAAGAAAATAATGATTTTCCCCAATAGACCATTATAAATGATTAGCTCATAACTTCCTCAAATTTAACAAAATGGTATGTCCTTATCGATCAAACAATAGCTTTTCATATCATCTTAATGGCAAGTCTTTAACAAAATGTTAAAGTTCATTTCAAGCTCAATAAGAGGGTCCTACTTTGGAACCTTCGAGTATCAGCATGTGCCATTAAATTAAGGGAATAGAAAATATCCAGCTGACATGCAATTAAGCAACAAATAACGAAATTATACTCTTTGATTCCCAGAGTCTGGGGTTGTTGCCGCGAAGAATGCAAACATAAATGAATCCCTACACCATGAAGGTCAAATCGCTGTTATATGATTTCTTCGAACATTTCAAGACAATATCCTGAAAGCAATTTATTACTTATTTCGAAAAAAAAAAAAACAACTTATTCATTTAGAATCTACCTCGGTAAGATATGGATTTTTGAAAGGACATGCCTTATACCATTATGTAATCGATAATTGAAGACAAGATTAATTATGCATTATGAACCTGTCGTTCTATTTTTCTACTGAAAATGGATCGATATTGTGTCAGATTAATAGTTTGCAAACATCAATTTCCACATGATTGAATAAAAACTCTCGCATTACAGCTTTGTCGATTAAGATACGGTGATATGAACTGCCTTATCGAATTGCAATAATAATTCACAGAAATAAAGATTGTGTTCATATTTATTAATTATAAATCATTGGCATGCTTTATTTGTTGTTTATAACTCAGAATGCCGGTGAATATTTTATGATTCACCAAGTGCTTAGCAAATGGGATTTCTGGGTATACCCCATTTATCATAGAGTGACATCTGAACCTGTGGGGGTAGTTAAAACAGCTTTCAATTTCAAAACCGTTTGATGAAAATCTATAATTCTAATTAAACAGCAGGTGCTCGATCTTAAAATTCAAAATAATTTCGAACATTATATTAAATTTTTAAAAAAAATTTTAATGACCTTAAGGTAGTATTCTCTCGCCAAACTATTTCAAAAACACTTTTTTTAATATGTTGGATTGTTCGAAAAGTCTTTTCATTTTTTTTTTATTCATTTGATTTTTACGATTTATTGGCCGTTTTTTTCGATAACCTTTTGCCATCTCTCGGGCAACTTTATAATACCGCAATTATAAGGTATGAAATCTTTTTTTACAAGGAACTTGTCAATGTGCTATTTGATAAGGTCTTCAGAAGCAAACATTCTACCATTCAAAGAGTTTTACAAGAAGCGAAATAAGTGGAAGTCTAATGGCGCAAAATCTGAGCTATACGGTGGATTTGACTCATACCAATCTAGCCGCAACAATTTTTCCCGAGTAACCAAACTCGTCTGTGGTTTTCCATTGTCGTGGTGATCCACCATCAGTTCGGGACATTTCTGTGGAGCGGCATCACTTAATTTTTAATTCACTTAATAACTGATTTCTAGCCGCTCACAGTAGAAGACGGAAGACTAGTCCCTAGTCCCTTCCAATCCCACCAGATTGACAGTACCTTATTTTGGTGGATGTCCGCCTTTGCTTGCCTTTTCGATTGATCTCGCCTACCCCAACTTCTTTTCGGCTGACATTGTTGTAGACAATCCACTTTTCGTCGCCCGTTATCATATGCTTCAGGAATCGACCTTTTTCTTCGCGTTTCGTAAGTTGATCACAGATGTTTATGCGCTCGTCAAATGGATATTTTTCAACTCATGCGGTACCCAAATATCAAAATCCTTTCCGAAGCCAAGCGATTTCAAATGGCCATAAACGCTTCCAATGATCACTTTGAGAGCGGTAGCAAGCTTCCAAACCGTTGAATGCCTATTTGCTTAGACCAATGCTTTGATTTTATCGTCGTCAATCTCGGTAAGCCTACCGGAGCTATCGCACGAACCAGTTCTGGTACTGGTGTTTTATTTTTTTCTTTTTTTCTTTTTTTTTTTTTTGTGTGGCATCGAACATTTAACGAGGAGACTAAATTAAAGTGTAAATTGACTTGTTGATGCTATTTTAGGTAACCCTTTATCTTTCGAGATTTTGGTCCGATTGGGAAGCCAATAGACGAGCACTACAATTCGAACGCCACCTTTTTTTTTTTTTGGTTGTCAGTGTCAACAACAAAATGGGTGCAAACATTTGACATCAGGCTCAGATACAAATAAACGCGGAAAGAGTCATCTACCTGTATTGCAAAAAAAAAAAACGCTGTGATTTTTTTAACAACCCAATTGATCCAGCTGACAGTTTTTTGGGTTTCATGTACAACATCAGGATGGCTATTCGGTCCCGGGAAAACGTGATTTAATAAAATGTCAGTCATTTTGTGACTGTTCCACCAAACCCATTTGCCTTGTTAAGTTTTCTTGTCCTTTGAACGAGCAACGATCTTGGTAGGTTGTATTAAGTGTCACAGTTCTGTAGTTTTTTGAATTGCTTTGATGTGTGAGTTTTTTTTACAATGTTTTCGGGAAATGATATTAACAGCGGTCGCCAGAACTTAGTCATTTTCATACCTTCCATAAACGTGTCGGTTTTAAGGAAGTAGCATGGATTTAACATTTTTATTTGATTTGACACACGTGATTTATCGAGATGCTAAAGCCGAGTATAGCTTATCTCTATCAACGTTGCCATAAGTAACCCTAAAATCGATTAAAATCTGGTGGGTCGACCTGGAACTATTCTGGTTATTTTTATGTTTTTAGAGTCTTTCGCCGCCTAAAACCGTACCGTTAAGAACGGATAAGTTAATCAAAAAAGTATTCAGACATTCATTGAAACAGATTTTTATAGTCATTAATTAAGAAACTGTTGATCTTGTTTTAGCAGTTTTGCTGTTCTTAAATTTGGAAAAGACTCTCTTTTGGCTGTCATCGTCTGTTTTGAGTGGATCTTAACTATCTAGACCACAGCATCGACTGTGACTGATTTTATTTGGTTTACCGAGCTTTCTTGCCTGCCTTCTATACGTCTTTGACCTTTTTGTGTTCTTTTAACTTCCTATTTAAACTTCCAAACACCATTCCTGCTTTACAGAGTGAATGACTCGAACTGCAACTTTTTAAAATGCTATAATTTTTTTATTTTTTGATTAATTTTATTGTGCCAACGTAAAAAATTTTGGAAAATACCTCAATTTTCAAATTGTATCAGTAGCCGAAGAAAGCATCGCACGCTGCACGCAAGTGGCTCTGCGGTTTTTTGGCCCATTCCCTCGAAGTGCTTGTTTGAAGTGGTCTTAACTTTGGTATTTTTAAGTGCCAACCTTTGCCTTCAAAATACCCCAAGCAGAGAAATCCCGTGGATTTGCATCCGGAGAATTTGCAATCTATTGTGTCGAAGAAATGAAGTGTGGAATATTGTTTTTTAACCAATCTTGGCCGACGAGCGCTTTGTGACACGGGCCTGTTGAAATGTCCACGGTCTCTGACCGAAATGATTGTTTGCTCAAGGCTTCAATACTGTCTCTAAGACAGTTTCACGGTATACGATCGCATTAATTTTGACGCTACGGTCCATATTGCACGATAACAAATGGCGTCTCATCGAAAAAAACCAAATTCGGCCTTCGCTCTTCCGACTCTAACTTCTTTCTGTTGCGGTGTAAGATCGTGTGTTTTTTGGAACTTCAATGGCTTGAACCCAAGCTCATTTTTCAGTATGTGTTGCATCCGTTCTAACGATATGTTGAGCTCACGAGCCATTTTTCTTCCACTTCGACGCGGATTTCGCTCAATTCGGGCCCTCACTTTCCGAACCATTTCTGTCGATATTGCTGTTTTTTTTTTATGACTACCTCCATGGCGTTTTGCAAGGCTGCCAGTATCACGGTAACGAGCTATGGTTCGAGACACAAATGATTTATTCACGTTGAGGTGCTGGAGGGCTCTAACGATAGCTACTTGTGGTTTTCCAGTCAAATGTAAAGCAATCACACTATCAAGTTTGAATTCCATCGGAGATAAAAATTTTTCAACACAACTGAGACATGTTAACAAACAAGGCAAAAGACCTTCTTTTCTAGTTTTGTCATAAAATTGTCTAAAAGATCTTAACGTCCTACTAAACACATTATCTATACTATTTTCTATACAAGCTTGTATAGAAAATTGTTAGTAACGTTATCCTTCTTCTCTATGAGACCACTTGTCTGATAGTCTGATGGAAACTGTTTGCCCAAGTCTGCCCATAAAAATAAATTCGCATCGTCATCTTTGCTGCTTCCGTTCAATTTTACAATTGCCAAAGCCGATCACACAAGTATGCAAATACTCGTACTTGTAGTTTGCATTGCAACTCTCTGGCAATCAGCCCAATACGAGAATTAACCATATTCCCGTTAAAGAGACGGAAAAGTACCAATATCAGGTTGGTGTAATGTCATGTGGTCAGATGATTTAAACTTTGAGGTAGTAATAATATTAAGTCTCTGTAATTGTTAACACTAATAGTGGTATTCAATTTCTGACTGAGTTGCTTCTATAGCCCACGCAGTTTCAATATCTCAACTCAACGGAGATAGATAATTTAGAACTAAATATCCGGAGCACTGACATCAAAAGAATCGTTTTGGATAAAAACTTCTAACTAGCGTAAACCAGTAAGATCCATACTTAAATGAATAGCAGCAGTTTTTAAAGCTAAATTAAGTCTTAAGATAAAATTGGTCATCGTTATGTGATATAATACTTTTATTTGAAATGCCTCAGCCCAACCAATATAAAAGCTGAACTGGATTCTACTCTGGGTGAGTCTGCTCCTTCATTTACAACAGTAAAATTTTGGGTTGCAGAGTTTAAACAAGGCCGTACGAGCTGCCAAGACGATCATCGCAGTGGTCGACCAAATGAGGTGACGACTCCAGAAATGGTGAAGAAAATCAACAAAACAGTACTGGATGATCGCATATTATTTGAAAATTTTGACATGAGAAAGCTGTGTGCAAGATGGGTGCCGTGTTTGCTAAAACTCGAGCAAAAACTGTGTCGTGAAGATGTTTCAATTGAGTGTTTAGCGAAGTTTCACAGCAACAAAGCAGAGTTTTTGCGCCGTTTCATAACCATGATGAAGTATGAAAACCACCATAAAAAACGAGCCCCCCTCTGTTGGCTCACTAAGATTCATAAAACACCAGTTTCGTTTCTAACACTCTTGCTAGCTATTTGAAGCTCTAAACGATTTAATCTCCAATAACATTGAAAGTATGTAGATCTAAAATGGAGTACTAAATATGCTTCTTTATTTTCTCTTCGCAAGTTTGTTTCTATTGGTTATGATTGTGAAAATGTTATTTTGCTCATTATTATTTGAAGTAAATATAATAGATAAAAGTGAAAGTGCTCGCCTTGGAACGCCCTATTTCAAATATCAAACGTACATCATTCGTGGTATAAATTGCAAATGTTTAACATATTCGTAATTACGAGTACAAACGTTTACAAGTTACCAAAGCAACAACGTCATGCGTCCGTTTGCTGATTATTTAAAGTTTAATCACGCAATTCGCGGACGGTGATAAGTGCACGAATGCAAGTTGACTACAAGTATGAACATATAAATACTCGTGCATATTGAAGCAATACGAATAAAACTGCTCCCTAAGTGGAAATACTCACTAAACAAGTACATGCAACATATGTGCATACATATTCAGTTCGCCAAGACTGAATTAATTGTATGATTTTATTGAGCACACTTCGTATTGAGGGGGAAGAAATTAATTACAGTACAATACCCTCGCTTACTTAATTTATTGTTTCTCCTCTTTATAGTCTTAACAACATTCCAGCGTGATTTTATTCTCATTATCAGTGCCTACATTAAAGGTTATCTCTGTCAAGCTGTTCCAAAATCCACTTGAAACTGGTTATTTGAACGCAGCATTTTCTGACTATGTATCTCTTAATTTTGTTTTATAATTTTCGTTTATGTATGAATGTATAATATAATTCTGACCGGTAGTCGTTATCACAATCCATCTGCTTCATGGTTCAAGTTTTAGCGCGATTTTCTTTTTTTTTTTTTTTTTGTTCTATTTTTAACACTATACATACGAGGTGGCTTGAATTTTATATTATTTGCACTTGATACTAAGTAAACACGTAGGCACGGTGAAGTGTTACACATACCAGCTCGTACGTTCGCGGATAGTGTTTACGTATTTCAAAATAATATTATAAATTGGGATGTTTGCAATAAAAAAAAATAAATAAATAAATAAAAATAAAGTTTAAAAAAAATGATATATTTATTTTTATGGGAAAGACATGTATCTTGTTTGTACGTGATTACAATTTAAGTTAGGAAATCACGTTTGCTATAGATTTATCATATTTCAGGTGCAAAGGCTTACTTAATCCTTACTTCTCTTAGGGTTTTATACTTTGTTCTGTTCGAGGAATGAGATGCATCACCACAATTCTTTTAAACATCGTTCTCATTGAACTTGTATATCCAGCTGCGGTTTGAATTATTTTTATCAAAGGTGAAGTCCCCCAGTGGAATTTTTACAGTCGGGTCTCATTAGCATCTAGTGGCACCGGTAAATGCTAACAACTGTGAGAGAACTGTGAGAGAATTCGTCTTAGGTTTTCAACAAATCGATGTTAGTGAACCAAATTTCCATAACTTTTAGGCGATGAACAGGGTTTTATCTACCACCTTGTTCGTCCACTTATTCGACGTACAGGCATAGAAACTCTCTAGACCGGATAAGCAATCTCGTTCATAGGGCTCTGCCTGAGCAGAGCTACAATATGTAGCTAACACAGCTAAAAGGAAGCCGTAATTAATTCAATGTATGCAACTGGTGGTAGCTTTTAAAATATATATATGAAGCTAGGCCCAAAATCGTGCTGGCCTGTAAATTGCCATCATAAGTACAAGAAAACGTTAATAAGCCTTAACCTTATATCAATACGAAGTCAAAAATAACTGCACATGAATGTTTTGAAAGTAGAAAACTGAGATCAACATCAAGAAATGACGTTACGAATGCCTGTGTCCTTTTATTCGCAATTAAGTTTCTTACGAGTACAAGTCCAAAAGTAGATAAAATGACTATCCAGATTGTTTTAGGTACGCAACTAAGTTGTCAATAGATGGTTCCAGCAGTAAGTGCTGTTCGATTTTGACGTATACAAAACGTCATGAACCAAGCTAAGACGACATATGGTAAACAAACTGTTTTGACATATATTTTTGGTTGTGTAAAAATGTCTGATTTTGTGCCAAATAATCGTCATTTACGAGAAGTGTTGATTTTCTTCTTTCATTCGAAGAAAACCGCGGCTGAAGCGCATCGAGAGCTCCAAAAAATTTACCAAGATGCTGCTCTAAGTGAAGCAACGTGCCGTGTTTGGTTCCGTCGCTTCAAAGACGGTGATTTTGATGTTGACGACCGTCTGCGTAATTCGAAGACGCTGAATTCGAGGCATTGCTCGATGAGGATCCGTGCCAAACGCAACAAGTGCTTACTTCAGCATTCGGAGTTACCCGCCAAGGCTTTTCCAAGCGATTGGATGCCTTGAGAATGATTCAAAAACAAGGAAATTGGGTTCCTTAGGATTTGAAGTCAAGGGACTTTAAGCGTCGTTTTTTCGCCTGTGAACAACTGCTCCAGCGGTAAAAAAGGAAGGGTGTTCTTCATCGCATCGTAACGGGTGATAAAAAGTGGATTTTTTATAGCAACTCAAAGAGTTGAAGAGGTTCGGCCAAATATTCACGCTGCGAAGGTTATACTGTGTATTTGGTGGGACCAGGTTGGTGTTATTGGTTATGAACTGTTGAAACCCAACGAAAATATCACTGGGAAACTGTATCGACTTCAATTGATGCGATTAAACCGAGCACTGCGCGAAAAACGGCCACAATACGAACAGTGGCACCAAAAAATTATTATACAGCATGACAACACGATCTTAAAAGTGACCAAACACAACAGATATTGGTTTCCGGTAATATCTTTTTCTTTTTCCTGTACCCAGAAATCAAACCATTGGACATGGAATTGTAACTTTAAATTGACTTATATACAGTTTATTATGTGAATCTTATTATGTGCCCATTCGCAAACACTAAACAATTGAACAACAGCAGTATTTCCCAACTAGGGTACAGATTGATAAAGTCAAACTAAATTCAAAGTACTTACGTTTTACAAGGTTTTTGCTGTAAAAAGTCAAAAGACATTATAGTCCTATCGAGTTAAAAACATTGACACTCTCTGGTAGAAATATTTACATAGTTAGAAATGTAGATTACAGATTATTAAAAGTCTTCTTCAAATCTTAAAAAAATGTAATGTTTCCCGCTACATCAAAAGGTTACTTTGAAAATCTCATCGGAGTAATCTGTGAAGCTGCAGAAAGAAACTAGCTATTTGTATGGTCGCTCATTATATGGTATTGTTCGGTATTGCCTGCTGTAAATACTCGTACCTCGAAAACTATTTTCAGCGTTCATTTTTGTAGAAACCCATAAAAAAGGTGTATTACCATTATGGGCAATTGCAATTCGACGCTTAATCCACCAAAGCTCTTGCTCATTCTGACCTGTCTTTTGTCTTGTAGGTCATGTTGATAGAACTGCGAACCATATGAACCACCGGAAATGAAAATGACTCTTTCTCACTTTACCGTGTTAGAATCCAAATTTATCGACTATGATGGCATATCATAAACCTGATTGGAACTCTAAATCAAGCTATTCGAATATAAACCAATATCTCTACCAACGAGACTGAGAATCCTTTCAATGAGCAATTTGACGATCCACTAGTTGAAGACTATGCAAAGTTCAGATTCAGATTTCATGTCAACTTTAGCCAATATTTTTCCCTATGCCAGTCTTGAAATTCGTACAACAAGCAATCTTTGCATGAACAAACCGCCAATCAAGCTAAACGATGCAAGACATACATTCAGTATTCAACTCTTGCTGAACCATGTAGTGGATGTAAAGTCTAACAATCGGAGAAAATCCAGGTGTTCTGACATGTTATTAACAACTGAGAAACGAATCAGCTGTCAAAACAAAACTAAAGACAGTATCGAACTGAAATTTAGCATGTTTGCCGAAATCTGAACGGACTTCAAGGCACCATAACCTTTTTTTCAGTAGCAGCGCATTCTGGCGGTCAAGGAGGTTACTTTTCACACCACCTAGTATATCACAGCGAACCCCGATTATATCACTTTTCCATTCAGTTCTGTCAGGAATTCTGTTTATGAATCCACATTCTTGTCTCAGTTATTT
Source organism: Volucella inanis (assembly GCA_907269105.1). Lineage (NCBI taxonomy): Eukaryota > Metazoa > Arthropoda > Insecta > Diptera > Syrphidae > Volucella > Volucella inanis. The sequence goes on from OU026157.1 coordinate 24,090,630, forward strand.
AATTTAACGCTGTACCAGACAATGCACAATTGCATGTTGTCATCAAAAACGAAAAACCGGGCCGACGTTTAGGACAAAGCAGCGTCAAACATATGGTATATCATACATGAACGAGAATTACGTCAGCAGGGAAAGAAAAATAATATTCAAATCGTTTGGGGAACTAAAACTTTTAAATGCTGACCGTCCGCTACGGATAGAGACAGATAATTTCGTCCGATAGTCCTGTAATCTCTTAAATTTATTACAAACATGCACTTAATATACTTAATGGCGCAAAGTCAGAAGAAAGATGTTAAAGTTCGTCTTAAATAACTTTTAGCAATAAGCTATGGAAATTCTAAAGCAATCGTCTATAAGACTGTATGACGTCGAAATGTGTATCTGATGTAAGCAACAAATTATTGACTCTTTTGTGGAATCTAAACATGTGACACTATTCCACTGATCGAAAACCACAATTATTGTGAAATTCGTTTCATCTTACTAATAATAATTTCGTTGAAACGGAGACCATTACACAACATACAAAACAACGTGCAACATCTCATTTTTATTTCATAAACCATCTGAAGTATTTCAAATACTACAATATCAGTGCTTCTTCTTCAACTCGCATTTAAATTGGGAAAAAAGCGGAAATGTAATTTTTTTTACATCACTCATTAAATTTTATTCATTAAAGTCATTCCTCATTCAAGGTTGCAATCGTTCAGCGATATGTTTCCTTCAACCCAGACGTGTACCATACTTACGTTGAGAAAATGTCACCAATTGTCCTTAGATAACATTTGTCTAAGCTTTTAGTTGACCAATATCATTATTCAATTTTATGTACACAGCCAAGTGCTGTATAGATTTTTGTTGTTTTCTAGCTTGAATTTGGCATCCTGACAGAAATACACGAATTCGTAAAAATATCACTGAAATCAAGTTCTGAGTACGTAATAATGTAACGCCATCGGTCTATTGTAAAATCTATTTAAACAAATTCACTATTTATTCACTTGTATTGCGAAGAACCATATATACACAGAGCTAATGTTTTTATCCAATATTTAGAGTGTTCAATTAAATGATTTTCTTTTTATTTTTTATTTTTTTTTTCAGAACTGCTGGAACAGTTGGAGCTGTTTTAACATGCCCACTTGAAGTTGTTAAAACCCGCCTACAGAGTTCATCATCTTTTGTGTCTCCACCAAGATTACCAGAGTCACCGGGATGTACGAATCAAAGTGAAGCGCTTCTTAGACCAGAACAACGTAGAAAATTATGCACGACAATACTAAGAAAAAGGCCGCAGCCACAGGTGATTGGGGGTGTCCGGAGGGTAGTACATTTTATTCCTTAGTTGTGTTTGTTTTTCTGTTCCTGTGTGTTCCATGTAATGCTCGCATTCTAACCAAACTCTAACTAAATAAAATTGATTTTTAGATAATGGCCATCTCACACTGTGGTATCTCATCGACAGCCAAACGAATGAGTATCGTGCAGTGTCTTAAGTAAGTGAAAACCACTTTAAACAAACATATTCGTTGGTAAATTTTTAAATATTTTCTTAAAGGCATATAGTACAAAATGAAGGACCACGAGCCCTGTTTAAGGGATTGGGACCGAATCTCATCGGAGTAGCTCCATCACGCGCAATTTATTTTTGCACTTACTCTCAGACTAAGTCTATGTTAAACAGTTTAGGGTAAGTTGTAAAATTACTTGTTTTCATAGAGGTTATTGTGCATTATTATTATATGTTTCTTTTCTTTCAGTTTCATTAGACCAGATTCACCTATGGTGCACATACTAAGTGCATCATGTGCAGGCTTCGCTGCATCCTCAGCCACAAATCCAATTTGGTTTGTTAAAACTAGACTACAATTGGATTATAATTCGAAAGTACAGATGACAGTGCGAGAGTGCATTGCACGAATCTACGCACAAGGTGGGGTTAGGGCCTTCTACAAGGGTATCACGGCTAGTTATGTCGGTATCTCCGAGACAGTTGTACATTTTGTCATATATGAGGCTATTAAATCAAAATTGGTATGTTGTTGGACTTTTACTTTATGTTGTTTGCTTTATTTGTTTTCATTTGCTTCATGTTCTCCGTGTTTTTGTTTTTATAGGTTGAACTACATGGTTCACATCATCCAGGTGATTTGAAGACATCACGAGATTTTCTCGAATTTATGATTGCTGGAGCTACATCAAAGACAATTGCTTCGTGTATTGCATATCCACACGAAGTAGCGAGAACAAGACTGAGGGAAGAGGGTAACAAATACAATAAGTTTTGGCAAACTTTGCACACTGTATGGAAAGAAGAAGGCCGAGCTGGACTCTATAGGTAAGAGTTTCGATTGCATTGCAAGATTTTTACTCAATTGCCCATATTTTAGCAATGCAGTGCTTCTCATAATAATATTATTGCTTGTAACCTTTTGAATTCATTATTTTCAATTTGGCAATGCTAAAGAAATATTTATGTAGCCAACAGTTTTTACAACGAGTTTTTTTTCTATGACTCATAATTTCCTTCCCATACAGTGATATTCCACAAGGGTTGTAAATTTTGTGTGGCAATCACAATTCACGTCCTACGCAATAGCAAACATACGCTCTAATAAAATTTTATTTCGTTTTCACTAATTAAATCGTCGACCTTCCAAAAACTATTTAAATACATAGTGTACTTGTACACGCATACGTAAAATCATGCGCAGAAATCATGTTATTTACTAGTGATTTACATCCATTAATGAGCAGTAGAATGCAAATCCTATGTGAAATGGTTCGTTAGGGTTGGCTAGGGAGAGGTCTTCTACCCTATTCCGTAGTTGACACAACATAAATTCTTTAAAGAGGTTTTATAGGAAGATTTTTTTTTTTTTTTTTTGAACAGTTTACGCTCTTAAGTATTTCATGTTATTAGCATTACGTTTATAAGCAATCTTATCGCTGTACCATGCTTATATGTACAAATGTATGGGGAAGTTACTCCATAGAGATTTGCTTTAAAGATTAAACAATATGCCACACACGTTGTTTACTTTCCTTAACAAATATATTGTTTTTTATCGAAAAAAAAAAAACATTCCATCCACACTTGGTCCCCCACATGTCCAAAGATTAACACCTTAGAGTTAAATAACTCAATTTGTCCAAAAAAGAACGAACGACAAAATCTAGAAGATCTTATCTTTATTGATGGCGCACTTAAAAAATTCAACTAGATGTTCTACACTTCGCAAAAGGTCGTTCTTAAGTAAGGATTCATAATAATTACTTGCAGATAAGGTTTTTTTTTTTTAAGCAATAATCGCAATCAAACTCAGTAGATCTGATTACATATCACACTAAGACAATAAGATCGTGGTGGTTAATTGCAATGAGATTTCATTTGTCTCCTAATCTGTGTGCTGCTCGCAGTCCATCGTTCACATATTTTTCGAAATATTTGAGACAGTGTTTAAAGCACCTCATACGTTTGCATACAACTTATAAAATCTTTTGTTTTCGTCTTGGAAAATTCGAAGTGCTTGGATTGTGGACTTGTTTTGCAATGGATCATCATTTTATTTATGTATGCATTTTTTTAAAAACAAAAAAAAAATGAACAATATAGTACAATGGCTGTATTATATTGTCCGTGCCGTGCCGTTTCTAAGAGAGGGTGCCACTTGAATTAAATCCATACCATTCAGTTAATACCAACCTTCAAAAGATAAGTGTATAAATTTGACAGCTGTCAGAAGATTAGTTCTCGATATAGCGTTGTGAGTAAAGCAACTTTTGTTATTGTGAAAAAAAATGGATTCAAAGCAATTTGCTTTTTGATGGGAAAAATGCAGCCAATGCAAAAAAAATGGCTTGATAAGTGCTACCCGGACTCTGCACAAGCCGAACAAACCATTCGCAAGTGGATTGAAAAATTTTAAAGTGGTCATACAAGCACCGAAGATGATGCACGCAGTGGACGTCCAAAAGAGACTGCTTCAGATGAAAACATCAAAAAAGTCCACAAAATGATTACGAATGACCATAAAGTGAAGTTGATCGAGATAGCTGAGGCTCTGAAGATATCAAAACAGTGTGTTGGATATATCATACACAAATATTTGGACATGCGAAAGCTCTGTTCAAAGTGGGTGCCGCGTTTGCTCACAGTCGACCAAAAACAACAACGTGTTGATAATTCAGAGGAGTGTTTAAAGCTGTTCAACTGCAATAAAGCCGAATTTTTGCGTCGATATGTGACAATGGATGAAACTTGGCTCCATCACATCACACCAGAGTTAAGTCGGCAGTCAGCTGAGTGGCGAGCAGGGTGCTGTTTCATCAAGACAATGCACCGTGTCACAAGTCGATGAAAACGATGGCAAAATTGAATGAATTCGGCTACGAATTGCTTCCCCACCCACCGTATTTTCCAGAATGCTCGCCGGAAAGATTTTAAGATAATTTAAGACCGATGAAGAAGTAATCGCCGAAACAGAGGCCTATTTTGAGGTTAAACCGAAATCGTTCTACAAAACTGGTATCGAAAGATTGAAAAATCGTTTCAATCAATATATCGCCCTCGAAGGCAACTATATTGATAAATAAAGTTGACTTTTGTGTTTTACTATAAAACGGCACTAACTTTTCAGCCCATGTATTATAATACTTAAATAGCACACTTAAGTTTGTCTTTTTTTAAACATTTATTCAATAGAACCAATTGGATACACAACATGCATGCATATGTAGACCTATCTTCTTGATGACTCGCGATTTGTTTGTTGCTAGTCATCCTACAGATTAATTGATCCCACGAAACATGATGAGAACAGCTGTTGATAGGTTGAAGAGCAAGAATCGTATTAAATGTCAATGATCTAAAGCTAAATATGTTAGCAGTACATATAAATTTAAGTCTCTTACTACATCTTCTAATGTGAATTTCTATATGAGGTAAAGTCCACCTCCTACTTCGATTCTTCAGATATAAGGTCATATTGGCAAGGTTGTTTGACCATCACCATTTACTAATACAATCGGTTTTTATAAAATTAAACTAAAATTATAAAGTTTCGAACGTCAAAGCGTTTCGAACATTTCTTTAATGTGCAAAGTTCCTAATGAATAATTTACAGACAATTTTTCTGCATAGTTCTGCGGCAATTGTTTTCAATTTCGTTTTGAAATCAGTTTAAGCTGTTCATTTGTCCTAACATCTTTACCTTTGATCCTCTGCTGCATAAGTACCTTGACATCTTCAATCGGATTGGCATCTGGATACTGAGAAACACATTGTCATCCGTTTTTTTCTTTCATCCCTGACAAGTACGACTACGGTCTTTTTAATCCTTGTTCATGCATCTGAACAGCATTTCAGTGTTTTTCTTGTGTTTGGCAAGAATCTTCATAGAGTAATGCTTCCAGTTCTTCATCTTCAAACTTTTTTGGCTGTCCAGGACGTTCTTCCAAGCCAAAATCACCACTTGGTGATGATCGTGCAAACCACTTTTGACACGTTCGCTCAGCTAGCGCATGTTCACCATAAACTTGCACCAAAATACGATGACTTTCGGCAGCAGTTTTCTTCATATTAAAGTAATGAAGAAGAACTCTCCAGAAAAACACTTTTTTAGGCACAAAGTTCGACATATTTGAGTGAAAAAAATTATTGTTGTTTACGCGTCAAATGAATGACATATACTGAAATGACGTACAATGACAGTAGCTTTCCAACGCATGTTCCAATGGAATAATAACAATAGAATAATACAAGTTACGCCATCTCTTAGCAAACGAATTAAGTTATAGACCCAATATGTTTTATTCAGTTTTATTCAAGCTGAATGCGCTTTTTTCCCATAATTCTTTCATTAGCTGACTACGGTCGACGGTAGCTCGATGTAATTCCACCGGCAATTCTAAGTATTCCTGAAATTATGAGTTCTTCACCTACAGTCCTGTGACAGCTGAACTTGAAAAGAATCTCTATTACGAATTCCTGAGGACTTTTTGTGTTCGTTCAGCTTTGGAAATATCCATCATCTCATGTTGACAATATAAAGTAGAGAGCTAGCTCTAATAATTTTCCCGTGTTTCTATAACCATCATCAGTGATGGCTTCCACTAAAGTTACCATCATCCTTCTTTTCTCTACTCTATCCGTTTTTAGTTTTATTAATACTATTTTAGTTCCTTTTTTGCATTTTGCGTTTATGTAAAAATTGCTAGAATACTGCATTTGACACTGCAATGCCGATTGCTTCTTTTTCGAATTACTCAACAGGAAGAGTAGAATCTCATTTGAAAACTTGTTCTTGATATCACCCATTATGAGTATTTTAGCTTAGATTTTTTGCTTTCAGTTTTTCAGTTTTCTTTTTGTGATGTTAATGAATCTTAATTAATAAATATTATAAAATTTAAATTGCTACTACACATTTTTTTAATACAGAAACTATAATGATGTTGAGTATGAGGTAAGTAAGGGACTAATGCTGAGAAATGCATTAAGTATTTTATTAGCAGTTCATGTAGTCATTCCACAAGATGGAAACAAATAAATGGCTTTTAAGTAATCACAAAAGCTGATAAATATCATTTATTTCCTCTTGCGTGTTATGAGTATTGAAAAAGTCGAAAAAACTTCAACTCAAACTCGAAGCTCTCTAACAAACTAAACAGAGGACATAAATTGGCACGTGTTATATTTTTATATCCGACAATACCAAGAGTTGTTTTTTATCTGATCTGATCTATGATTATTTTACTATCAAATGGACATTGTCATGGACCTAATTATTTAAACAATCGGTTCCTATTGACCATTTCAGTTTGGAAAACTGACAAATTAAAGACCATTGAGGCGATCGCTCTTAATCTTTGTGATACACAAATGGATTATAACTACCTCTTTGGCACTCAACGTCGATCCTCAAATATTATTAAGAAAACTTCCACAAAAATCAGCTATTCATACTCAATAATTGTTAACAAGCTGACTGGCTGATTTAATAATATTTCACTACCGAATGTCTAACACCCGCTTGTAAACGTTAAATATAAGCAAATAGGCACACCATTTGGTTGTTGTTAGAAATTTTGATCTCAAATTAATCTTATATAGTGGAGCAAAGAAACTCAAAATCTCAGATTTTTTTCAGAGAGCTCGTAGTTAGCTGCTGTGAAGAGGTTAACGCCAAACTACGGTAGCCTCAACCAAAAGAACAAACTGGATAAACTAAAAAATAAAAGACTATACGAATCTACTTAAGGGAAAAAAATTTTCTAGATCATTACCTGGAACACCCATATCAAGAAAACCATAGAAAAAAGTCAGAATCTCGCTACGAACCAGTAAAAAGATACTTGTGAAACACTGAGGCCTTAACCCAAAAATGATACTGAGGATGTACACAGCAATTGCTAGGTCGGTAGTTATCTATGCGCCATGGATTTGCTAAAAAACATATGTACACAGAGCGGATTCAACGCGTTGCAAAGGCTTCCTGGACGTCCACAACGCATGCACACGACGATCTCTTCCTTTTCACCGTCACATTCAAAAAGAATGGCTAACGCATGTACGCTGATGCGTACATTTTTCTACATTGTTTTCTTTCCACAATTCTGGTCTCTTTCGGCAAATTGCTTCACTCAAACGTCTCATAACGCCCAAATAATACTCTTTGTTTACTGTCTGGCCTTCTAGTAAAAATTCATGATGCACTACACCGTTGTAATCCATGAAAACCGCGAGCATTGCCTTCTTTTTAACTAAAAACGACGTGGTTTTTTGGTCTTGGCTCATTTGGTGAACGCCATTCCCTTGCCTGTCTGGATGTCTGGATTGCGTGTCATACTCATAAACCCACGTCTCGTCTTCAGTAATGATCCTTTTGCTGAATGTGGGATCGGATTCAGCCTTGCAAATCATCTCTTTTGCGACGTCAACACGGTCTCATTTTTGCATGAAATTGAGGTTTTTGGCACCAACTTTACTGCTACATGAGGGAAACCCAATGTTCAAGTCCTCCGTTATCTCTCTGATGGTTAATTTGCGGTTATTGACCAACATTTCTCTTATTTCATCAATGTTTTCGTCGGTTTTCGATGTCGATGGTCTGCCACTGCGTTCATCATCTTCGATTGACTCACGACCACTTTTGAACCGCTCGTTACCACTGGTAAACGAGTAAACAAGTTCTTGGCTACGTAACTTTTGCAAATAATAGGCTACGACGCTAAGACTTAGAAGGAATATCAACAACAGATGTACCAACTTAACAAAAAAAAAAAAAATAATAATAATAATAATAACTCAAATCGGAACAATGGGAGCGCCACACAGTGACGCCACCGGGAACTTTTTGATTAAGGTGGTATGTCAAATGTGCAACAAGACGAGGAAAGAGTAAAATATAAACTGTGAGACTGTAACGGCCTAAGCCAGAAAACATCACTGCCAATTCATTTAAACACTAACGCGAATTAATTTATAAATCCAACATCATTAACTCTGAAATCAAGCAGTGTTGGGCGCAGTTAGTACTCAGTGGGAGAGCGCATGGGAACCCTGCTGTTTTCATTCGCCACACTTTTGTAGTACAATAGACTAGTTCTGTGTCCGAGTGCTCTTGATAAAATACTCAAGGATATCTAATTAAGCCGCAGTAGTAAGAGTACTAAGTCGCACCGAGTAATAGTGTAATGTGATCTGATTCAATTGCTTAGGTTAGATCGTTTTCCGTAAAATCGACTGTTCCCTTCTCATGCGAAATAGCAAAAGGAGTGTTAAGGTGCCGACCCATAGAATCCGACAGCCGATGACATTTTGTTATTGCTGAGAGTGTTTTCTTTTTAAGCTGTGACAGTTACTGTACATTGTCTCAATGCTTCCACCGATTAAAATACTCAATTTGTGAATGTGTGAACTGCCGACGGATCAACAAGTTGAAAAAATAGAAAGTTATCCTACTTCGTCGAAAATGTCGAAGTTCACACATCCGTTGGTCATGTGCCACTTTCCACAAGAATGCGTGTATCGGTCGTGTAAAGCTTGCGAGAATTTTTATTAATGAAAACAACAGATGCTCTTACCGTCTGTTGCAAATTTCATTTCTTTTCTTTATATTTAGTCCATATATACAGGGGACTGACTCGAACTGCAACTTTTTAAAATGCTAAAATTTTTTCATAAATTTAATTGTGCGAAAGCAAAAAATGTTGGAAAATGCATCAATTTTCAAATTGTATCAGTTGTTTTCAATATGTCACCCTTTAATAATGGCGAATAATGGCTTTGAGACGGCCGAAGAAAGCATCGCACGCTCCACGCAAGTGGCTCTGCGGTATTTTGGCCCATTCCCGGCGAAGTGCTTGTTTGAGGTGATCCAAACTTTGGTATTTTTTAGTGTCAACCTTCGCCTTCAAAATACCCCAGACAGAGAAATCCAACAGTTTTGCATCCGGAGAATTTGCAATCCATTGTGTCGAAGAAATGAAGTGTGAAACATTGTTTTTTAACCAATCTTGGTTGACGCGCGCTTTGTGAAACGGTGCCGAGTCTTGTTGAAATATCCACGGTCTCCGACCGACTGCCTCTAAGACAGTTTCACGGTATACGATCGCAGAGCTATACGAGCGGAGAGCGACCATCGGTGGTTATGGCGGCCCAAACCATCACCATCGGTGCTGCCTGCTTTCTAGTGGCCGCCTGAAAATGTAAGTTTTTGAAGGACCTCTCTGGCAAGTAAACTCGGTCATTTTGTTTGTTGACATATTGCTCGACAACAAATGGCGTCTCATCGGAAAAAAACCAAATTCGACAAGGCACCACTTTCGCGCAAGCGTAGAAACTCCTTCGCTCTTTCGACTCTAACTTTTTTCTGTTGCGGTGTAAGATCGTGTGCTTTTTGGAACTTCAATGGCTTGAGCTCAAGCTCATTTTTCAGTATGTTTTGCATCCATTCCAACGATATGTTGAGCTCACGAGCCATTTTTCTTCCACTTCGACGTGGATTTCGCTCAATTCGATCTTTCACTTTCCGAACCATTTCTGCCGATGTTGCTGTTTTTTTATGACCACCTCCATGGCGTTTTGCAAGGCTGCCAGTATCACGGTATCGAGCTATGGTTCGCGACACAAATGATTTATTAACGTTGAAGTGCTAGAGGGCTCTAACGATTGTGAACTTGTGAATAATAAAATTATCGGTCATGTGTCAAAATTTGAGCTCACTGTCATGAACGGTTTGGAAATTATAGCAGTCTGAAGTTGGTTGCAGTTCGAGTCAGTCAGGGTGTATATAAAGTTATCTAACATTTCACTTTGTAAGCTTAGTAATTTTCGTCGAATAAAAAATAAGTCTTCGGATGCAATACTATGCTTTGACTATAGTATGTCACTGTTTATGCGATGCATGGCAAACTATTCATAGAAAGCAAAGCAATTCAAATGTACTATCAATGCCTTATCTTTATAATTATCAGAATTTTCCTTGCGGTAGAGCTCTCTTTGTTAACTATCAAATTTATTTTATTGTGGTGTTAGCGATAAACAAACTGATTAACCTTTGTTGTAAATGAAAATTATTCGCACCACTCTATATTACTGTCGACATACCATAGGAAGCCATTTGGCCATACATACGCTTATAAATAAATATTTATTTTCTTTTTACAGAGGCTTGGCCACACAACTAGTCCGGCAAATACCAAATACAGCGATTATGATGGCAACATACGAAGCCGTCGTTTATGTTTTAACCCGGCGCTTCAACAGTGGCTTCCTGGATGCTGGTTGGTAAAAGTTGCTGTGCAACTCAACATGTACTAATTATCTACCCACTCTTTACATCCAACCATTTACCCAACGCTTCATTATCCCCCCCTATATATTTAACAAATTGAAAATGCTAGCGAAACCTGTAGTAGCTATGGTTGCAATCAACGCACTTAACTTACAAAACAAAAACAAAAAACAAAAAACAAATTCTAGAACTGCGAAAAAATAATATTATTCTTATAATCGTATTTGTTCTCGATGCTTTCAGACGAAAAACCGATAATTTGTGATCTTGTAGATCTGTAGGAAGCTTATGGATCTTACAAACAAAAATTTGTGTAATTTTACTTTTAAGCTCATATGTTTGTCTTTTACTTAAGAATAGTTCTATTTGTATTCATTAAATTTTTTTTTCCGTGTAAAAGTTATCCAAACTGCATACATTTTATATTTTGCACCTTTTATTATTACAAAAACTGTGTATTTATCTTTTTTGTGTGAGTGTTAACTTTTCAACAATCCTCGTTACTCTGTTTTATCGCTTAAAACACTATTTTCTTGTGTAGAGTCAAGTTTCATTCTATCACAACAAATATGTTATTTAAATGGATAAAATTTTTTTCCTATTTCGAAGCAAATATTATGAAATATTTTTAAAATTAAATAAAAGAAGACGTGAAGAGAATAACAGAAAGAAAGAAAGAAAAGAAAGGAAAAGAAAATGTTTTGAAAGCAAACAAAAAAAGAAAAAAAAACGAAAAAGGCTGCTATTCTTATTATTACTTAAAATAATATTTTATGTATGTATACATTAGTGAATAAAGAATATAATTGCTACGTTAAAAACAAAACAAAAAGAAAAGATAAATTAAAAAATCGTTGTATATGTTTGTAAATAGATAGAATTTTAGTTTTACTTTAAAAAAAAAAAAATACACTACCTACCTACTGAATAAAAAACAAACATTGATATTTACAAGCGTAGTGCTATATAATCTTTTAAAAAAGGAAAAAAAAAAAGTCGAACCAAAAAACAAAAAAACGAAGAAAAGAATTGTTTATTTTTGAATTATATGTTCCCTTTTTAAATGCATACATTCTACTATTACTATTATGAATATTTTAATTATTAACATAAAAAGATTTAGAAGAAAAATCGAATAAAGATATATTTAAAAAACGTACACATTCCTGTCTTTATTTGAAAATTAAAATTTGGGTATTTGCTTTGTTGATTTTTGCAATTTTCATTGCAAGTTCTTAGGTGGGTGTTCACTGGCAGTCAAGAAAGGTCTTACCAAATTGAACATTTCGTCTTCTGCCACCGCCTTAGAATCCGTTTTCCCTCAGAAATAGCACGAGTTCACAACCTTATCAAAGTTTCAGCCCGACTATATACAGCTGGAATCCGAAAATTTTATAACAACGTTAGTTTACCCATGACATGATACAGAATAACTAGAGGCGTCAAGAAATAAGAAATCGTATTTTAGAAGGCATTTAAACAATCAGCAACTCGCCGCTCGCCGGCCATATATAAACTGACTTAGATGGCGAAATCTACTAATACTTTTACAAACCCTTAACTTTCGCACACACAGTGAATTACCACTGTAATTCATTACCCGGGTTTATAATGTGGATGAGGTTTTTTTTTTGAGTAAAATGTACGGGTTTTGTATAAGATGGGAGACGCACAGACAGGGTCGCACTGATAGAGGCGAACAGTAGAAATCGGGTTTTGATTTTTTAATATCTGGAAAGTTTGCCATCTATGTTCGTTCATCTATGTCGCGGGCATTCAAAATTATTATTTGTGCTGAGAAAAATATTTGAATATCAGATGCAGATAGCACTATAACGAGTATTTCAATAGGGGCTCTCGAATTTGACAATGTATAATTTGAAGGTTATTGTAATGAATATTAGGAAAATCATCACGGAAAAATACAGTGTTGATCAACGCGTGAAAATTATTAAACTTCACTTTCAAAACGAATGCTCATTTGACCTACGTTCAAATTACAACTGTTCGTCGTTTGGTGAACTAATTCAAATCAGTTGGTTCAGTATACAATCAAAAAACAGCCATACGTAGTCGAAACGTGAGGTCTGCAGAAAACACTGCTGGAGCGAGCAAAAGTGTCAGGAATAGCCTAAGGTAGCCTATTGCTTGTCTCGCGAAGAACTTGGCTTTTCGCAAATCACAACTTTTCGAATTTTGCATCGGGACTTAGGCCTGTCCAAAATTCAATTGATCCAGCGTCTGAAGGTAAACGACAGCTTGAACATTTGCTGACTGGATTTTGCAACCGTTGAAAGCGGACTCTGATTTCAGGTGAAAAATCATCTTCAGCAATAAGGTCCATTTTTTGATGAAAAGCTATGTCAACAAGTAAAATTGTAGCATTTGGGGAGATAACAATCCACATGAGAACCATCAGTTGAAAATGCATCCAGAAAAATTCCCTGTTTGTTGTGAATTTTAGACCGCCGAGGTTATTGGCCCGTACTTCTTCCAAAATTAAGTTGGGACTGTCATAACTATTACCGGCAAGAATTACAGGTCGATAATAATCAATTTTTTGTGGCCTAAGTTGAAAGATATGCATTACAGTGACGAGTGGTCCCAAATTCGACGGGCATGGTTGGCTGAATTCATTAATGCAGTACCGCCGCAGTACTGCAACGTCCAAAGTTTCGTAAAGCGACATTACTGTTGTGATACAATGCATAACATTTCAAATCGCAATGTAAACGCATGTACTGCGCAAACAAAAGCAACCTTTGTATCGCAAACAGATCTGATGCAATTGACTCATCTTTACAATTTTATTAAATTAAAACAACAGCTGAGTATGTAAGCAAATACAACCAAAACGCCAACAATTTCAAAGCTCAGTGGAATGTAGTGTTGCAATGCATAAAAAAGGCATCATTTAGTAATGATGTGCATTTTTAGACATCGCAAGGATTGATGCCTTAAAAGTCAACATAACCAATGGCACCGATGAAGTCGGACCCGGTCCCAACGATGCCGAAACGGCAATTTGGCCGATATCACATTCCATACATAATGTAATCAAATAAACAAAACTTTTTTTTTTTTTAAATTTGAAATTCGAATTTCTGAAAATTCTCAAATTCTCTCAAAAAGGGAATTTCATGATATGTACAAATGAAAAGACGAGAGCCGCTCATGAGACTTTGTACTCCAGGAACAACTTACGGAAGTTTTACCAACAGGTAAAAAGGCAACAAGACCCATACAGAAACCTGTAAAGAAGAAGAAGGAAACCTTGTAGTAGAGTCAGAGTCAGTGTTGAGAATGTAGAAAAACTTCTGTGTAGACTGTATAAAGGTGATGAAGCCCAACGTCCCTCTCTCAGGCGGAAAAGACAATTCAACTCCACGTGAGTAAAAGGAAGTAAGGATAGGAATGTCTAAGCTTAAATATAACAAAACTACTGAAACTGGCGGCTTATTGCCTGAGGTATACAAAGCGGCTGGAAGTGACCTTATAGAGAGCATAAATGAAAATAATTATTATACTTAGAACTATGTGCTTTGACTGTAAATTTTATTCTGCTCACTGTTTAGAATCTTACAACTATTTATACTACTGACGCGCAGGTGAGATATCTTATTTTCTAAATACAAATCGCTAATTGTACCTAACTAAACATCTTTGTTTGTGAGAGATAATAATATGCAAATAAGTAATAAATAAAATACATTACAATGTTTATATTGCCGCTAATAAACCTACATAGCTTGTTTAGCCTACCTAAACATGGTCAGGCAGTAAACGTACTTTTATACTATTATATTGAGTGCATATTGCTACCTATATCATACACCAACTCATTTCTCAGACAAAGCGATCGACAAACAGCAGTTTCCTTCAACTGCGCCAGCTTTAGAAGTATAAGTCTCCTCAATTTTACCCATAAGATCTTTAACGGTTCGGGGTTTAACACCGCCATGCCCGAAAGGCATCCTTTTTTTCAAGCAACTAAAATCTCGTAAAATGAATGACCTAAAATACAACAAAATAAAGACAATTTACACTAATAATTTAGTCCCCCCTTAAATGTTGGATGCCACCCACTGAGCGGAACTCACAAGCGAACACTGGAGGCACAATCTTTCAAAAGTCTGTGCAACTATGTTACCAGCATACAAAGGGACAACGCAGTTAAGAAAAAGCTCACCTTAGGTGGCGCACGCAAGTAGAAGAGGACCTACACTGACTTGAAGTGCGCAACTGGAGGTAATTAGCTAGGGATCAGGCTTGTTAGTTGAGGCAAAGATTCACTTCGAACTGTGGCACCACCTAAGTAAGTAAGTGAGTGTAAATTGGAGAAGTATTTGTATGCTTCCAGCAGTATCTAGAGTAACAGCGAAATAATGCTAGATCAAATACAACAAAATTTAGAAGACATACTCAAGGCAGAACAAGCTAGTTTTGGCACTAGATCCTCCTTTGTCGACCATATCATCACCCTGAGCATCATCAAATAATATTCAAGTGTTTTGAATACCGATTCCCACTTCACTTGTTCATAAACATCTAAAAAGCGTTATCGGCAGAGTATTTGTGAAAAGTAACCTCCTTGGGAATGAAAAGATTTTTTTTTAAATGTTTTTTTATTTTATTCAATATAGTCCCCTTTTAGTTTGATACACTTATTCTAACGATTTTCCAACTTCTTGATCCCGTCCGAAAAGTAATTTTCCGGAAGGTCTGCGAAATACTCCTCCGTGGCGTCGATGATTTCCCCGCGTGAGCTGAATTTTTTATTGATGATCGGTAGTGGAGTTGCGGCCACCACGAAACTCTCGAAACCAATATTTGACGAGGTCTTCTGACGGAGCATCAGCCCCATAATATTTATCCAACTTTTCTTTTGTTTCCTTCGCCGTTTTGCCTCTCAAAAAATAATGTTTTATGAGAGAACGAGAATCTTTTTTGTCCATACTCAACATAATACCAAACACGTCGACGGCAATCAGCTGTCAAAACAAAACTAAAGACAGTATCGCACTGAAATTTGTCATGTCTGCCTAGATATGAACGGACTTCAATGCAGTAGCAGCACAGCAGGTTACTTTCAACGCCATCTAGTATCTTACACAGGAAATGTATTTCCAGATAAATAAATAACTATTATTATGGCTAAAATATCAGTACTGCGTAGAGAGAGGCTGTCTGAAGAAGTCTAGGTCCAAAATGGGATAATTTAAGATTGTACATGATCACCAATGTCGTGTTTTTTTTTTTGTAATTAGCGAGATGTTAATGACATCTCAACTAAGTTGACGTTGTATACAGAATTATAGAGCTCTTCGAATGGCTTCAGTAAGTCGCCGATTAGCTCAAAATCAAAGAGCGTGTCAGTTGAGAAATATATGGCGCCGAACAGTGAAAGAGTAATCTCGGCAACTAGAAAAGACCTACGTGACATTGCAAGAAACAGTACACGATGGCGAGAAGACCACCAGGCCAGACTCTATAGAACCCACAAAAGTGAAATCTGACTTTAGTACGTAGGTGGGCGAGTATTAAGGAAAATTGATTTAGAAGTGCTTAAAACACACTTCTTGCCATAGTCTTTTTGAAAACTATAGAACTTCAGTAATGTTTCTGCAAAGTGCAGTTCTAATCGAGGAGTTCAATATACTGAAAAGCAATTTTAAAAAGGATTATAAAGTGTGCAAAGAAAACACTTAGAAGCATTGTCATCAATTTTGGGAGTTGTTGAAGCTTTTGGAAAGCAAATATCTTCATTCATTTCCTATCCGAAACACTATTATGCTCGTCTACCAATTCGAAGTTTCCAATCAATTTTCACGCGTGTGAAAAATAAATTTTTTTCTATTTCTACGTATTAGTATTAAATTGCCTCGTTAAACTTCTTGAATAATCTTAAAGCAATATTAATTAACTTGTATTTCACGTGTCTACCTTTAACTAATGGAAACTGTGTGTATAACCGTAGACAAGTATGTGAATAGTAAAGAGAAATTGCTAAAAAGTTATTCAACCCTTAGATTGGCTTACATGGTGTATAAAAACTATTGTTGGCCAGCTAACAAATAGGATCAACACTGTGATACTAAAAATATGTGAGTTCGAGTATAACTATTAAGGCGTGAGGTGTAAAGGCATAAGTTTGATTATGGTTTTATGTTGTAACTATATTCATGCCATTATGTGTGGAATAGCACGTCATTCAAATGGGCACATCGGCTTCGCTGGCAGTGCTTCAAGCGGTCGGTCCAATTTTTGATGACTCGGTCCAATATGTGCGGCGTTATTCCGACAAAAGCGCGTCGTGGTTGTTGTTGCTCCTTGTGTTTTGGTCAGCTCAATCTTCGTTGGATCATTTCCAAGGACAGCGGTTTATTCCATCTTTGATTTATTTCAGCACATAATTCGGGTGCTGTTTGTTGTGACTATTAGCTCGATACTCGTGTTTATGTCGTACTGACTGTGATTTATCCTCAAGACCTCAGGTTTGAGCTCTCAATGGTAAGTTGAACACAGCAACTCTATACCTTCAACTGCGAAGCAACTTTCCCTTGCGATTTCCTTTTCTTTAAGAAGGGTGATGATTGTAGATCATTTCGCCATTATGGTTTCCGCAACTTTTCTCATTTTTAACGAGTTGTTTACTCAAGACGTGATTGTATTCACGTAAGCCTTAACATTGAGATGGATACCACAACTTCAGTCCAAAGAGCCTTCGAGTCTTATCCCGAGGGACGGCGGAGCAGAGGACGACCGCATCTTAGGTGATGCACGCTAGTGAAAAGAGATATTAACCTTGACTTGGAGTGCAGCACTAGAGGCGGTTGAATTAAGATTGTCCTAGATTTTGGTTGGTTGGTTGATTGAGGTCTGGGTAGGCACTGTTGGACTTTCAAATATTAATCATACAACCGATCAAAGCAACAAAGTGTGTCCATTTAAGTGTTAAGTTTAGCTCACCGAACACTTAGTAAACGTGCATTTGCTCAAAACGACGTAATTTTGATTTTGTTAATTTTAAAATAGTTTTTTTTATTTCAAACTAAAGAGGAAACTCAGTTATCTTCCGTGTTCCTTTTAATAAAACAACATCCACATTTGTATCTGGATTTTACAATCCACATCTCAATTGACATTCCTTCAAAAGCGCGAAGCGCTCCACTTTCCCACGGTCTTATTCGGAAACACCAGTAGAATGTCATAATTGTTTTTATTTTCGTTTTCGTTTCGTGTCAACGTCAATTTTACGTTTTAGATTTATTTTTTCTTTATTTTAAGTTCGTTTTCTTTTAATTTTAAGTAATGCACCTTTTATTTACCCACCCTTCTAACTAATTGTGCAATAAAACCATCATAAAATCCACTCTATACACAATGTTAACCCTGCTCAGTGAATGCCACTTCTGGACAAGTCGAGATGAAATCCGGATCAAAGACACCGACTATGGAGCTTTCAAGTACATCCGCAGTCGTGACATTGATCCAAATAATATACTCCAACAAGCCAAACGTGAATATGCCGAAAGTCGGGACTGTCAAGTGCTTCTGAAAAATCATAAAACTTCGCGCCTCAAAGACAACGTCAAGAAACTGGACGAGTTGTTACAAACTCAGAAAATCATCCATTCCGAGTGGCGTAGTGGATCTGTGTTGTTAATTCTATTTGTAAACGGTGTGATTGTTCATATTTCGGTGGATATCTATGTGGGAGACATCCTTTGCATGGCCTACGACAAGTACCTCATTGGAAAATTAGCTGCTGACGTGATCACTGATGGTGGGAAAAACTGTTTTTTGTGATTTCTTTTACTATTTTCTTTTGTTCACCTAATTCGTTGTGATTTTTCTTTTTGCACACAGCAATTTTCACACGCCAACACATCGTTCTGGCGTACAATACAAACCAGGTGACAATTTTGCACTTACAGAAGCCAAATATGCGACCGGCTGTGCCGGAGAAAATTATGAATATGGATCCGAAGATATTTCATGTTCTTATCCCCGGAACGTCGGAAAGAAAACTGCCAAGGAAATTGGCTGTGAATCCGAGTGGCGATTTAATTGCAATTTGGACGAAAAGCTCGCAGAATGAAGTGTTTCCTTGGCGGCCCACGGTCAGGGATCAGGATCGAGCAAACATACATGTGTTCAAATTGAAAAAGTAAATTTTCTAATTAATCTGTCTTGTCAAGGAAAATTGATAAAAAAAAAACCTTCTTTCTAGTGCCCAGCTGGAGCTAATGTCGTATTGCTGGTCGGAAAACGATCCGCTTCGTGTGGACTTCCTGCGTTCGAGTGAAAATCAAATTTTCATCATTGAAGAAAAGGTTTCCAGAAAAGGAGAAGTCAGTGCGGAAGTATGTTCCTACGAATTGGGAGAAGGCAAAATGCAGAGAGCTCTCATAACGTCAATCATGATGGGTACACAAATATGTTGCTTCGAATTTAGCCCAGATCAGGAGAAACTGTTTCTCGGGACAGTAGATCGTTACGTGTGCATACATGATTTGGTAAAGCAAACAAACCGATTCCTTCCAAAGATTGAAATTGTAAGACAACCCATCAACCTCAGGAGTCAACTCTCAGTTAAATTTTTAATTTTTTTCAGATTCCAACAGAATGCAGCTGGCATGCCGACTCCAGTCTCATAATGGTGGCTAACGATCGAGCGCAGTTTCAATGTTTTGATATAGCGCTGCAACCTATAGCCAATCAGTTGATAAGTGACGACGATACTCCGCTAAATCTTCTAGACCTTTCACACTATTTTACCATTCAACCGATGCTCCTCAAAATGAGCTTTAGTCGCAAACCTGAACTGCAAAACTTTCCCTTTCCCTATGCACAAACCGATTGTTTTCTACTGCTTACCTTTGACAATGGACCCTTAGCCTGTCTGAGATTTATCTGCGGTGCAGGAATGGCAGGAGACTTTCATAATTCTGGACTTACAGCAGACGTCGTCTTGGACAGGTACATATCGTTGAGTAATCTAGAAAAAGCTGTAAACTTACTGCAAGCGATGAATTGGGAAACATACGGGGCAATGTGTCTGTTGTCTCTTCACAAAGTGGCAAATTTTGTGTTCACACAGGATCTTAAGCGCCAACGAATGGAGCTGCTAACCAAAGCATTAAAAACCTTTACGGATGGCTTAAGTGAAGAAACAAAAGATGAATTCGGTGACCAGGTATATGACATAAAACGGCGATTTTTCTTCTTCCTCTTACGGTAAGTACTGTATACTCATTGCCGATTGATTTGACATTCTTTGTCTTCTAGAAACAACCTTTTCCCGGAGGCATTTGAAGTAGCCCAAGACATTGAGGATTATGACCTGTTTATGGACCTTTACAACGCAACACGCACAAATCCCGACTTGATTGAACTTTCCCAAGAAGCCTATGCGCAAGCAGAAATTCTTTTCGAAGAAAGCTGCTCAGGGAGTAGTGATTCAGAATTATCTAATTCCGAATCTTCTTACTCAGAGGGCAATGGCCAAAATACCAACCAACCAGGCCTAAGCAGTCATCGTGTTATGGGTCAATGGAAACACGAAAAGGCTGTTAGTACTCTTAAAAATTACGTTCCACCGTTGCCGTCGTTTAAGTCGAAAATTTTCAATGCAGAGAACATTCGAATAAACATTCCAAAGCCTGAATTAAGAATCTCAATGTCTGCAGATGCTGCTGTCCCAAGCACAAGCCGATCAGTAACACTAGCTCATACCCAAAACCAATACGAATCTGAACAAGCTCAAAATGAATCAAATAAAGCGAAAAAAAATCGGGCGTCAACAATGCCCCGTGATTCAGAATTTTTGCAATTTATGCAATCCAACCGGTGGAGCATGCAGAAGCCCGAATTGAAAATGATTGATCCAGATTTACCCTGCACAAGCAAAGCTGCCACTCTAATACGAAACGCACAAGCTGCAGAGAACAACCTCGAATACAGGAGTGTAGAGTCATATTCACCAAATGAACCTTCACCAACGCACAACTTCAGGATGGATGAACCCCATACGACTCGACCGAATGTATCGAACTTTGGAAGGGTAAGCCAACCTGTTCCTCCACTGCCTGACCTACGTCATTTGCAAATTTCTGCTCCTAACGAACAAACAAACACTGAACCCCCAAGTTGGACGCAAGTGCCAGATCAAACACTAGGCATACCAACGATTAATAATGCACCAACCCACCCGTATATGCCATCAACATCTCATAACATTCTTCCACGTGCCTCGACCCATACACCAGCTGCTGCGGACTTAAATTCAACCCGCGTTCCATCGTCCGACAACCAATTGTTTCATCCGAAATTCTATCAACATCCACTTGTATCAGGGACCATACCACCTACAACACTGTTCACCCCAATCGATGAATTACCTGCTCGTTTGCCAATTCGAAAGCCAACAGCTTCGATTCTATCGAATGGGTCAAGTTCAATGCCAAACGCAAATGCGACCAATACAAATGCGTTAAATGGAACGCTGCCACCCAAAAAAGACCCCGGAGAGAAAAATAAAGTAAAATTCTCTGATACAGTGCAAGTTGCTGTAGTTCCAGTAAGTTTCCTTTCACTCGCACCACCTCTTTATCCTACACTTCTTCCTATTTACTTTCCTAATTTAACTTGATTAATTTTTAATTTAAGGAAATCCCACGAAAGGAGAAACCCCTAACCCCGAAGCGAAACGGTTACTCACGAACGAGAAATTTGACGAATCCAAAAAAGGAATTAGCCGATAGCTTGCCTCTTTGTCATCCAAATGATGACTACCTAAAGGATTTCGATCCATTACCAGGTTAGTTCTTGATTCATTTAACCCCAGATCCTCAAGTGATACAGTTTACTTTCTTTCTTTTTTTTTTTTTTAATAGAAGAAGCTCTGCCAAGAACACCTAAACCATTAGCGAAAGATAATAGTTCCCAAGAGGAAACAAAAAGCGGTTCGTCCATTAAAGTCGTTCACTTTGGAGTAGTATAGCAACTGAGTTTGTGATTGTTTAACTCAAATCCGTCCATTCCCTCATAACAAAGCTTTAAATTATTAGATTAGTTAAAAAGTTGTACTTTTTGCAGAATTTATTGCTTTTTTATGTTTAAGTTCATGTACAAAGTAAATTATTTCTATTATTATTATTTTTTTGAATAAAAAGACATTTATATTCTATTGTTAAGACAAGAAAGATCCTTGTATTGCACGGACTTTAGGTAACATCCGGTCAAAATTTGACAATGCAAGTTAGAGTCGACTGTGTTACTCCTAGATGCCCGTATTTTTCGAAATGCAAAAACATAGTCCTATTGACTCAGTAGAATCAGAATTAAAACTATCAGGCTTAACCGAAACTCAAATAAACACACTGAAAAACTGTCAGCAAACCGTTCAAATTGCGTCGGCTGACGCCCTTGGTTTTAGGAGGTCGCCAAGTAGAGATTCCTCGGTACACGGTCGAGTTGTTAAAAAAGAAAATCAATATTGTTGAACACTCCAAGATACTCCTTACATGTTTTTTCGGAAGGAATAAAGTGCCTAGCACCCATCGCAAGTAAGACTGACGGGGAAAGTGCTTAGCGCTATGATCATAACATCCAAGCGGTGCAGAATGTTGTGTCGCTTATGCTTAGCACACGACATAGCACATCCTTAAGTCGCTAGTAATCAGCAGGAATGCCTCCCGGAAGCTGTTTTTTTTTTAGGCTGCCGCTATCATTAAGAATAATACCACCTGTAGCTGTGCCCCAAGAAATTTAAGGCTTCCATCCCTTACCAAAGATAAAGACAGTTCCAACGAACTGACAAAGTTCGCGATACCATGTGACCTGAGACTCAGACAAAACGCATTGAATTCGTCATTCGAACTACGTTAAGAAAAACTTTGCTCTATTGAACTTGGAAGGGGTAAGAGGGTTCAGTAAGGCTTTAAGCGCAATTTTTGCTATTGACGCAAATAATCACTCCACGTCCACCTGTTTTTCTGCAATAGTTAATCGCCATCAGGATTGCGTATGTGTCCACTTAGGGGACAGACGTAAATTTTTTTTAACCAAAAATAAAATCTTAAATTAGCGTATTCAACGAAGACGGCAGCACCTCATTAAGTTCGCTTTTTGGGGTCTTGCGTAAAAACCCAACTCTTCCCTGACTTAGATTTTGTTAAATGCCAGATATGAGCAGAGGTAAAGTCGCCTTGAGCAAGAGTTAAAGACAGTCGACACAGGAGCTCATCAAATATCTAGAGCGCGTTGAGACCAAGACTACAGCTTTCAGATTCATGATGTGAATATCAAAAAGAAGGAGATCATCAGTGCTTCTAGTTCTTTGGAGTCTAGTAAAAGCAACAGTTAAATCATTGTGTGGGTAGTTTTAATTTCACTAAAAAACTGACACAAAGGAAAGAAATGTTCTGACTTGGAAACTTTGGTTTCGTCTAAAGAAGTTTGCTGTGCCGGATGACTTAACTTAGATTTAAGGCAGCATAGAAGGCTTACACTAACTCATTTCTAAGATGCCTTATGAATAGAATCTCAGGATTGTTTGCCTGATCTACATGGAAGAAGTCGCCTAAACTGCGTCAACTATGAAGGAATCAGTCTACTTTACATCAGGTAGATCTTTTTTTTTTTTTTTTTTTTGGTCGGAAAGCGAAGCTGAAGGTGAAGGTGCTGGTATGAGACTTTTACTCAATAAACTTTACCTCTCAAAGAAACATCGACCCTGGCTTTGTCCCTTGGTATTGCCGTAAAGTATAATTTCATGGGGCAAGGAAGTAACCTTTGGCTAGAAATCATGAGCTTATTAGTCGATTGCTAGTCAAGTACTCGTATTCGTATTTCATCATGTTGTTGGCTTATTAAGCCGACGGCGGTCTGTTGGGTGTCTGTTCTACGTAGGTGTATTACAAATGTTGGAGAGGATTTGTGTGTCAGTTTGGGTGTATGGCTGTATGTACGTCGGTTGCGTATGTGACACGTATCTGCGGCTTTTATTCATGCATGTGTTTGTGCCTATATTTGAGTGAGCTCACTTTGATACGGAATTCTTGATTTTCAACACTCTAACCGCTAACATTGCTATTTTCATGGGTGATTAGCTGTTGATTAGCAGTTTCGTCAGTTTAGTCTTCGCTGACCCACCAATTTGTGTTAGGTGCTAGAAAACTGCTGGCAAAGATTATGTTCGTGATAAACTCACCCTTCGGAAAGTATTTTTTGTATTCTCGTTAACTAGAACTGTGTCCAGTGGGGCGAATTTCTCGAATAGAGCTCGTCCTCTTGCATCCGTCGCTCTGCTGCCATATTTTTTATGGCCCACGCGTTGAAATCTCCCGGGATTTTTCCTCTTGCATCTATATACAAGATCACGCAGCAACATATGATATTGTTTCCGCTCCTATTGCGGAGCATCGCAACGTATAAGTGGATGCCATTGATCTTGGCGCTTGCAAAGCGCGAGTAGCGGCTGTTTTCCTGAAAGGTTTTGTTTCCATACGTCCATATTGTCGATTTTGCTGTTTTATCACTTACCCAGTTCCATTCTATTAGAGCTCTATATGGTTCGCTGATCATGACCACATCAAATTGCTTTTCTCCGCAATTTCAAGCATTGGCCGAATTCAAGGCACTTGAAACACTTAGTAGAGGCGGTTTTTAATACGATTACCGAATTTAGCGGTTTGTTGTTTGATGGACTGTATAGTATGGCGCGCCATCGTGCTGAAACCAAAGATAGGTTTCAGCATACAAAAATTCGATAATCTGTGGCTCTATAGCGCTCACCGTTGACCGAAAAGGCGTTTCCAGTAGCCTGTTCGAAATAAAATCTACCAATGATGCCACCACTCCAAAATCCGCACCAAACTGTAACTCTATGCTGATGAACTGAACAACACAGCATTGACTTTTGAAATAAATTTGCAGTATTTCGTTCTACTGACTGGCAGTTTATTGGTTTATTGTTTTTTTAGCGATTCACAGAGATTCTCTATTGCTGTAACTTCGTCAATGTCCTTTATCTCTAGAGCATAGCTATGCGATTGCGCCCGAATTTCTACTTTTACCAAGCGTTTCACCAATAAACTTCTTAAATTGGTCGCTTTGATCTCCTGACAAGTTCAGCTGAAACAGAAGTTCGCTTTTTTGTGTCTGCCTGATCCTAGTTATGGATTCACTTTCGGCATATGAAAGTGTTCCTTTCTTAGCCACTACTAGTGCAACTAATCGAGTATTTGATCTTTTTTGTTTTTTGACGTTTTACCTTTCACGAATCACTTTTGACCGTGTCGTTTTATAATTTTCGCCTGCAACTTGCTTGTCGGTACATGCTTTGTTGGTTAGAGCTTGTCGGTCAGGTTCGGCTTTATCGGCTTTACCATCTTTGTAAAGACGTGCTTTGCTCCGAAGTGCGCTGTTCCCATCGGCTAAAGCTGGTTTCGAAGTCGTAACGAAGCCGTTAAATTCCTCCTTTCTTTTCGCGTTTACTGCAATTTTCAGCCATGAGGATGTCTGTGAGCAGTTGTTTTTCGGAAGACCTTCATGGAACACAGTTGCTTGTCGGTGCGTAGTTGACAGCTGCTTCGATACTGTGCGTTCTGGTGCTGCCGTGCTTTCCTCTGTAATCTTCTGTGGGCTCTGCATTTCCCGCGGGTGACCCCAACACCCTCAAATTCCATTGGAAGGTGTTAACTTCATTGCTTTTGTTGGTTTATTTGTGTTCATTTTTTTGTTTTTGGATGTGTAGTAACCTCAAGATCCCATTATTTTCTATGTAAGTAGTGAGGCCATGCAAGGGTTGACACAGGCTCTTATGGGGTGCTATGCAAAAGGCAGATCGGTAACGAAAATGTTACATCTTGACCTACACCAGCAACTTAATGGCGACGAAATATCGATCGTTCTTTGATGCCCGCCAGGGTTTCACCGGAACGGGGCGCTTGTAGCTGTAGCCTGATTTCACTCCTGCTTACTCAGGGACAGAATACTATAAATGTCAACCATTGTCAAACAAAAAAGAACTTGATGATTTGACGCCTCCTCTTCGTTCGTCCTACACTTATCCTAATTTGTATCGCAGGAAACTCGCCATATGTCTCCTTCACTTCGCAGACTCCGGAGAGGCTCCCAGATGGTACCCCGAGAACTCGTATAGTGGATATTATTAGAATAGCTGCAAGGTGTTCGGGTGAAAAGGCTTTTTATTATTATTTAGCGAGCCAACGTCTGGCGGTAAAAAAAATCTTGTCCTTCGTATTATGTGAATATTTGATATGATACCATTTGTCAACGATCAAATTAGCGCCTGCGGTTTTAGGACGGGTAAGTCGGTAAGACGTTTTAACCAAATACATGTAGTACGGATAAGCCTAAAGAACAGACAAGAAGTTAAGATCGGTACTCACCAACTCTTTATCGCCACATATGACAGCATCTCTCAAGACGAGTTATACAGAGCAAAATCTAGTTTAGGGATGCCTGCCAAACTCGTAAAACAGCACAGAATTACTATGGAGAGCGTTCTATAAAGATCCGTCACAATATCACCGAAACTTTTGGTGTCAAAACTTTCTATCCTATCTCTATCTTTGCCTTGCCAATATTTCCATTTGAGCAATTTTCTGGACAAAGTTATAAATCCGTACTGGTAATAATTGCTTTTGATATTTAAATAGTAAATTATTTTTTTATGTATTGAATTAATTTATGCTTTTCTTTTCACAAACAATTTCATATTGAAAAATCAACAGGTCACTACTTCTTAACTTGCATGTCTTCGAGTTGAGCTCTTAACTCTAAAAGATCCTTATCTGGAACATATCTGCGATCCTCAACTTCATCAGTGTGTTCTTGAACATACAAAATGACACCTTCAGGCAATGCAGCCTGAGCAATTCGCAGAAAAATCGGGTACTTTGGAGCATCTATATCATTGATTTGCAGATTTCTTTCATAAAGAGTCAGCTTATATTCAGAGTCGATTACTGTCGAATTTGGACGAAACCTTTGCACTTGTGATTGTTGCGGTGGTAGGGCATAACTAAATGAGGTTTGACATAAAATCTTATTATTTTTATATTATATTAAACATATTTCAATCATTTACCAATCAGATACATCTAAATCCAGGTACTCTGCAACATTGTGCAGGTATCTCTGGTAAGATTCTAAAATTGGATAATCATAGCCTTTGATGGAGAAATTTAGACTTTCATATTGAGGATATTTTGGTTTTAGTGACTGAAATCAAATATTCCAGTTATTCCAAAAAATATATATATTCTGAAATCTTACGTCCAAGTAATCAGGTTCGTAGAGGCTGTACTTTTTCGTTGAGCTTAAACGGACTGGAAATACTGGCATTTGCACAGCAAGTAATTTTTGTGTAACTGGGATAATCTGCAATTTATATGTGTAAATATTTTTTAGTCAATTAATGATTTTGATTAATATAGTCCAAACAAAAAATACCCTCTTCAACATTTTCTGATTAATTTTTGTGCAAAACAAAAGATTAGGGTTATGCAAGTGTCAGTTATGACAATCATTTTTGAGAATGTTCGTTTTCATTAATGTTTTCCTATTTTCAAATGCTGCCAGACCCTAATATGTAGTTACTTTTCAGTAATGGTATCACAGGACTAAGCGGCCCACTGATTCTTTTATGTACACCTTCTGTGTGATGGACGTAAGTGAATATAGACAATACTGTTCTGTAAAAATCACAAAACACTTTTGACGTTTTCTGACGTTCTATGCAAAACAATTAAGTACATGCAACCTCATAATTGTTTGAATGGTATACTATGATTGACTATGGGATGGTAATGTTTTTTGCCGTTTCAAAGCCGGTAAAAGGGTTCTTTGACTGCAAGTTTTCTATTCTTCGCTGCTAGTCAGTATGAGCTTCACGAACATTTTTTTTCTGCCATATCCTTTTGGTAACTGGGTTTTCGTCTCCTATATAACTTAAGAAATGATATGGCTGCAGTGATAGAGCTGATGTTTTCGTGTGTTGGTTAGCCGCATTTTTTATTTAAACACGGGTGTCTACTTTCCAGGCATTTAAATTGTGATTAGTCAAGTAAAACTGCAAGCACGGGCAATTTAATATCTAATTTGAGTACAGATTAATTGAGTTAGTTACCGCAAACATCATTTTTTCGAAACGGATGCCATGCTTCAAATAAGCCCATGATTTTGTATGTCTTTAAGCCATTGTGCCCAGATAAACACTGGTCTCTAGTATATGAGAACTCTTATAAAAGGTTCTCATGAAACAAATTCATACAAATATCTGCATTACATAACATATTTATTGCGACATATTCCTTCCACGTATCTGCATTACATCTGCGCGTCAGATAGATCCCTTTATTTTTGATCACACCGATAGTAAGACTAAGAGTTTGTTGGTGGTTTCGCATTTCCGTGATTCCATTATTTTTATTCAGGGAGTTGATTGGTGCAGACTGAAGCTTATCTACTACCGCTTTTTTAATATGATATATGATACAGGTCGAAACGCACAGAAAACTGACTGTTGACATTACAGCCACTTCTGCAGGTAAACTAGAGGTAAACGCGAGTTAAAAGAAACACCATCAACACAAGATACGACAGCAAAAACATGTACGGAATTACAAAAGAACTGACAGTTGGACACAGCTTACGACAACAACCATATTGAAGATTTAGGGCCGAGTCTCTGTTAAGCTCTAAAGAAAACCAGTTAAGTAGACAAAATTTTTTTACTCCTTCCAAAAAAATGCATTCGAATATTCATGTGCCTCCCAACCAAGACGAGTTATATGGTATTTGAAATTCCGGAATTCGCATGCCATTATTGCTGGGATTAAATACAATAAATCAAACCTCGCGAGACTGTAGGACCTGTCAGGTTTACCGCAGAGTTCTATACGAGTAAGGTTTTGGCAGTAGTAAATGCAGACCGCTTTCAAGGCGGTCTAAAATAGCGGTGTGAGACTACATACTCGTATTATCACCACTGTTCTTTTTGTGTTGATTGATGATGTTTGTTTTGTAGAGCGCTCTATCAACAAGAACTTTAGGAATTCAATTCCATTCTCCCACACTGGTACACACGGTAGGATTAACATTTTACTCCACAAAAAGAAAAAGATTATTTCAATAACACATTAACAAATCGTATCAGCATTACAGGACAACAAGATAACTTTAACTATCATGAATGCATTCTTTCGAATAATGGTTATACCTAGTAACACGCTGGCATCGGCATATCAAAAACCAAGGCTGCATTCAAAGTGGTATAAAAAACTTTGGAAAAGTAGAACAATTATCTTAAATATAAGACCAAGTCTGTTTCGCTCAAACATAGAGTCGGCGCTGTTATAAGCCTGTAGTACTTGGAGTGTATCAAAAAGCATCTGCAAACTTTCCAGATCGATGTTTAATAAACCTCCAGAACGAATAGCCGCAAATATACATAAACACAATAAGAAAACAAAAGTGGCATTTGATTGGTGACACTTTGCGCCGTTAAAAAATTGTATGACTTAGCAAATACAATAAGTTGCTCATATGACGGGATGCAAAAAAAATCTGGGTATCTATGAAAAAGCTGGATGGAGTTAAAATGGATAACCAATAATGGAACACAATGATGCATTGCGCGGGTTGATGCCTTAAAACCTATATAGGAGCATAGTATACAAGCTGTTTTGGATACATTGAATGGAAATTCCTGGACATATTCTCACTAATTCTTCGATTCTAGCTTTTTAGAGTTGTTAATTTCAATGAATAAACAATGCCCTTCATCCATTCCCGTAGATATAAATTAATTATAGTCTTATAGTCAAATCTTAGCTCTGTCCACGAATTTTCATACTCACTTATGAGATAGTAAAGGTGTTTGAGTTTAACGGCTATTTCGTTACATTAGTGGCAGCCAACATTAAATGATGAGACAACATTTTCAATGTAATTCAATTTTTTGTTTTATTCATAACATTTGACTTTAATTTGGAACAGATTGGGAATCAAATGTCGAATCTTTCGATTTGAAAGAATGAACAGAAAACGTTTTACGTTCCCATTTTTTTTCTTTATAATTGTCGTAAATTCCTAAAATGTTACTAGTATTTGTTTGTTGCATCTGGACGAACGACTGCCATGTTAAACAAACCTTTTAGTTAAAGCGTCATTTTCTCTTACAAAACACTGCGAAGTTTTCTCTCTATTTATTCCACCTATGATTGATACCTTCATTACAAATTTCTTTGCGGCCAACGAAGAGTATGAATATTCAAATGCTTCGTACTTGGTGCTGACTTGCTTGTGGTTTGTCCAAGATTACTTTAGAATTTTCACTTATCATTTCGGGGTATTGTTTATAGTGTATTGATTAATAAAAAAAATATAAGGTTGTAACATTTCTAGAGACAAGTCATCATTCGTTTTGGCAGCACTCGTAAAAATATTCTGTTCATCTCGCCTACTCCTCAACCTTCAAAGAAATGTCAATGATTTTATAGGGTTTGTTGAGTGGTGGAAAATAAGGCGAATATCAATAGCAATAACGGAATTTTGTTAAAATGCCCAAGTGGAATTTTATTGAGTTCCTCGTTATTTCATCAATTCTGTGCTACGCAAATGGCAAGTCGGTAGAAGGAAAATCTGACAAAATTCTAACACCCGTAAGTTATTTCCCAACTTCCATATATGCTTCTGCAATTCATCGCAACTATTCACATACGATTTTTTCTTTTGTTGGAGAGTTCCTCCTTTCGAATTAGGTTTTCTTATTGATTCAAATTTTCCAAATGTTATCTTTATTAGATATATACTTCCTCCTTATATCATGTCTTAAATCTTTTAAACAGACCTCACCAATCATTCGAGAAGAGAAGACCCTTTTTGCCGGGTCAAAAATTTTTGTACAGAGTAAGTGAACTAAACAATATTTTTTGATATATACTCAATAACGCTATGATTTTGTTTAATTCCATTAGTAACATGTGATTCCAAGGATCGTAATGCAGAAGTGAGAGTCTTCTGGACGTTGACAGAACGTATTTGCCTCTCCGACGACATGAATAATGTAAACAAGAAATCAAAAAGCGGATGCAATATATGCACTTCCGTTTATAATATTTGCTAAAGGCGAAATAACTAATCCATTTTCTTTGCAGTATGATCAAAGGTACTTTAGGCTGAATCAGCTTAATGAGACGATGCAAATAAAATCGGAACCATTGGTGCACGATTGTCAGTCGGGAGGGCCCATAATTTTGCCGGAATTTCATTTTAGCACTGATGCAGTAGGTAGTGCAGTGGTACCAGAAGCTGAACAAACTACAGTAGGCAATGTAAAACGTAAAGGGAAAAAAGAGCCACACGTTGGAGCGGTGAGTATCTACATATCAGATTAGGTGTTTATATCGAGCAGTAGTCGACAAGCATACAAGTACTCGATATACCTATATAGGTATATAATTTTTTAATGCTTCATGTGAGTGTGAGAAGTAATTAATGATGAGCTTATAGCAGCTAATAGATTTCGCAATATGTGAATAGTGTTGCTACGCTTTGAAATATTCCATATTTCATTCGTAGATGATAATTTTGCTTGTGTTTTGTTTTATGGTTGTTTAATCTACGCAGAGAGAGGTGCTACGTATTCGTTTGGAAGTAACTCTTTATAAAGTTCGAACCTTTATATATATATATATGCATATACAAGCATTCTCAATACACCTAAGAATGATTACAAAGTGATTCATGTAAGTACCTAGTAAACAAAAACACGCAAACGATGTTTTTTTTTTTTTTTTTTTTTTTTTTTGTTATTACTGGCATATGACATACAATCTGTTTTTGTTCTTGATTCGAGTGTGCTTTGATCCATTTACGAGGAATTGAAGATAGTATCCCTTGACAATAAGAAACGTCTCATTTCGCTTTGCATAATAAGGTTGCGCTAAACTTTCGTTACTGTTGATTGTCATGTTCTGTGTGTTTGATAGAACGAAGTGTGCATGTGTATAATGAGCATGCGAGAAAACAACAAGAATTGGTTTATAACTTTTGTAACAATGGGAATATTAAATTAATAGAGCTACGTGTCAGCGCAAGTTACAGTCTACTTAAATATCCATTTGTGATATTGAGGTCTAAAATAATTCTCATAGCTATGATCTTAGGCGAACCACTAGCAAGCCATCACTTACTTTCGGTGACAAAATTTTGCGTTGAAAAATCATAGAAAAATCAGCGGACACCGGCGTAGGTTGAGAAAATAAATGAACACAATTTAAACAAATAAAGACGCCAGACGGGTGCTTAAGTTACGAGAATGGCTCTAAAGTAGCAAAACCAAAAAGAAGAACGAAACACACAAGTTATAAGGAACAACTTCGAAGAAAAATGTAAGAGTAGCATGGAATCTCTGTATGGTATTTCAAACGGCCGGCTCTACATAAATTAAGAACGCATTGGTGAAACCGCAAGAAAAAAATTGCTGAAAAAAACCTTTTGATTGTGGATTATTACACCGGATAAACCGATAAAGTACATCTTGAGTTAGGCTCAAGCAGTAACTAGAGCACCTGCTCTATGATCGTTCACGTCTTATTAGCATACGAGAAGCAATAGAAGAAGTGTAAACGTGCTTACAGTTTAAAGATTGCGTTGCAAATAAGAAAGTACTTTAATCGTCAAATATATTGAACATGAGCGGAAAGCTAATTGACAGGGAACCATGAGATTTGCATTATACGGAAGGAGTAATTTAACTCCCCCTCAATTGTCGCGCACGAAGAGAAAATGGCAGATTATACGGAACCCGAAGTAAGCGAAACAGTAAATGAATGATCTCGGGCTATGTATTAAGGCCGGATCATATACTCTCCGAAGTATACGGTGAAATAGAAAAAAATTTAAAAATCACGGTGCAGGCATGCTTCATCTCCTGTCCCTTACCGTATAAAACTTTCGTACGGCAATGACAGTGAATGTAGCAACCGATTGATACCGGGTTGTGAGTGAAAGCCTACAATTTTATTTGGCAAACCAACGTGCGATTTTTCACTTCACAGATTTGCTTTTTGTTTTGTTTTTGTTTGCTTGTGGTAATGACCAGACCAGCTGTTTTGGCATTCAGTGAAATACAGGTAGGTCCCCGTTCACACCTCCCAGATTAGTCAGATTTGAAGCTACCTGGTTACGAACCAGTGCCATTATTTTTCTCATTATTTATTAACTCGTCATATACTTGTGTAGAGATGTAGCCTATAAAATTCTATCGCAATGTTATCCCTGTTCCAATCCGAAATTCAATTTCATGTGGTTCAAATTTCATATCTGTAAGCAAATTATCCACTGTTGCCTTATTTACAGAAGCCCCAAACTGAACAGTAATTCGACATTTAACGTTTTTGATGCACTATCTGACACCATCAAAATAATTGTATACACAATTCTGAGTGGCTTTGATATTCTGGGTAGACAGCACCCGACAGACAGTGTGCTGAGTTCTATGCTGCGGAAAATAACTTGACACAACTTGTAAATGGGCCCACGGGAATACCAAATGACCTAACTTCTCACAATGATAAGTACAGAGTAGTTGTGGTTTTTACTTTAGGCTCGTCGGACCATTAAGTCATATGAGCTAATTTCTTATTTCAAATAAGCCAATTGAAGCTGATTTAACAATTTTTTTATGAATTTTAATTGGTTGTTGTGTTTTCTTAATAAAGTGCTTGCCGCTGCTGAAATGATCACATACACTATTCTCTTTGGGATGAGATTGTTGTATCCCTTATCGGATAAAGAGAAAGAAGAAGAAATTCAACATTTCCAGAATCCACTTTCGCAGTCGTAGCAAGAGTTCTTTAAGATCTTAATATACGAGTGCACAAATTCGCTGGGCCAGATGGTATAGCTCCCCTCCTTTTGAAGAGGTGTTCTTCCTCGCTTTCAAAACGACTTCGTAAGCTTTTTCATCAATCCTACTCAACTCTTTCCGAGCAGATGAAAAACAGCATTTGTCCAGCCCCTCCCATTCTTTCTCCTTCTATAGACTCATTGCATTCACGTATACCCCAGGGATCCGTTCTGTCTCTGACACTTTTCTTAATTTTCATCAATGATAACTTGTCTGTTACTTCTAATTCAATATATTCACTTTGCTGGTGACAGCACTTTCTGCTTTTTATATTTGTTCCCCGACTCACGCTACTGCTCTTTGGCAGTAGAACGTAGATACTAATAGCATAAGCAACTGAGAAACAACCGACCGTGTTGAGTGGAATATTTGCAAATCACAACACTTCTGCTGTCTTTAAAGACCGAAACTTAAACGAAAGCCATGAATGGCACTTGCACCTTTGAAAACGAAAAACTTTCCATATGCGACAAATACGTTCGAATGATCAAATATTCGATATCGAAACAAATGCTGTGAAATGTTTAGGTTTCCTTAACCAATGTAGGAAATACTTATTTCTTCTTCTCTAATCAGCCATCAATATATGTATAAGATATTCATCCCCTTAAAATTGGAGTTCAATGCCGTAATCTGGCCAGGTGCCTCTAAAACATGCTAAAAAGATTCAAATCCGTGCGATAAAACTCATAGACGTTACTTATATCACACAGTCAATTGACATCCTCGAACATAGACGAAACATCTCGTGGATTACCTTGTTCTATCTCTATTTTCACCAGCAGTGTTCCACTGAAATTGTCAGTAGCAAGGGATAGAATCCTTCAAATCAATAACTTTTATCTCAATCCAAACGTATATATGAGTAAAAATGGTACACGATACATGTATACAATGATGTTCGCAAATGTCATCCTAGATAAGGGAATGATGGGCGTCTCCATTCATATACTAAAGTACAGTCAATGAAATAGCAGGCGAACTGACTAACAGCCGTTCTGTAATGTCCCAAATGTATCGATTAACTTAAAAGTAAAGAGTTGGGCGAGCAAAATGTGTATATCCCATTTGGAAAACATCCCAGGGCTTCGCCAGGTCAATAGAGTCATCAAACCCTTCCACAATAAATCTAAAGAATTCCTACAATTTAAAAGAGATGATATAACTGGTTGAATTTCTAACCGGACACTGCTACCTTCGATATCACTTAACAAAAAAGGTCTTTGGCTGGAAGCCGACGAAACTGCGGAACACATTTTAACACATTTAACACGTGCCGTTTTATAGTAAAACACAAAATTTTTGCAAAATTCAACTTTATTTATCAATATAGTTGCCTTCGAGGGCGATACACTGATTGAAACGATTTTTCAATTTTCGATACCAGTTTTGTAGTACGATTTCGGTTTAGCCTCAAAATAGGCCTCTGTTTCGGCGATTACTTCTTTTGAGGTCTGCGAACAGGAAATAGTCCATGGGGGCCAAATCTGGAGAATACGGTGGGTGGGGAAGCAATTCGTAGCCGAATTCATTCGATTTTGCCATCGTTTTAATCGACTTGTGACACGGTGCATTGTCTTGATGAAAGAGCACTCTCTTTTTCTTCAAATGTGGCCGTTTTTCTGCGATTTCGTCCTTCAAACGCTCCAACAACGTAATGTAATAGTCGCTGTTGATAGTCTGCCCCTTTTGGAGATAGTAGATGAAAATTATTCCATGTGTATCCCAAAATACGGATGTCATAATCTTGCCAGCCGACTGTTGAGTTTTTGGTCGTTTTGGACGAGGTTCGACGCCTGCTCGCCACTCAGCTGACTGCCGACTTGACTCTGGTGTGAAGTGATGGAGCCAAGTTTCATCCACTGTCACATACCGACGCAAAAATTCGGCTTTATTGCGGTTGAACAGCTTTAAACACTCCTCTGAATCATCAACACGTTGTTGTTTTTGGTCGACTGTGAGCAAACGCGGCACCCACTTTGGACAGAGCTTTCGCATGTAAAAATATTCATGTATGTTATATCCAACATGCTCTTTTGATATCTTCAGAGCCTCAGCTATCGCGATTAACTTCACTTTACGGTCATTCGTAATCATTTTGTGGACTTTTTTTGATGTTTTTATCTGAAACAGCCTCTTTTGGACGTCTACTGCGTGCATCATCTTCGGTGCTTGTATGACCACTTTTAAATTTTTAATCTACTTGCGAATGGTTCTTTCGGCTGGTGCAGAGTCCGGGTAACACTTGTCAAGCCATTTCTTTGCATCGGCTGCATTTTTTCCCATCAAAAATCAATGATAAATCAACACACGAAATTACTTTGAATCCATTTGTGTTCACAATAACAAAAGTTGCTTCACTCACAACGCTATATCTCGAGAACTATCGTCCGACAGCTGTCAAATTTATACAGGTATCTTTTGAAGGTTGGTACTAACTGAAAATTTAATTCAAGTGGTGTCATCTCTTAGAAACGGCGCGGACTTTTCAGCCCATTATTATGTGAATGCATGGCTCTAAGTGCTTTAAGTAGGCGAAACTTCCTCAGATAAATTTTAATCCTTGGGGAAATTCTCAAAAACTCTATCAGAGAAATTCTCAATTTCATCAAATGAGTTGAGCCTTTCTTGGCTTCTTTATACTGATTTTGTAGTACAAAAGGTCTTTTAGGTCGCACTGCCCCTGCATTAGAGTTTAAGAAAAATTAATTCCAAAGCACGAATAAGCGGAGCGTTTAAGATTTTCTATTGAAGCAACACATTAATGAGTTCGGAATTACTTCTTTTCTATTCGCCGATGATAGCGCCATTATAAGCAACGACGTAACAGCCCTTCGTGCAACTCTTTATAATTAAATTAAGACACTAGAAGATAAGGTGTTACGAAAAACTTGTACTTAGACTGAATATCTACGCACCCGGAAACTCGACTTCTGACATCTATTTAGAAGAACTCATTGTATCGAAGTGCGAAAAATTAAAATATTTATGGTGTGTAATTAACCACTAAGGAAATTACAATGAAGATGTCGCTGATAGAGTCAGTCCGCGGTGGTTGAATTTGCGCAATACTATTAATTTGTGACAGAGAAAGATTTGTTATACACGACAGTTGTTCGTGTAGCTTTAACATGCACATCGCATTGTTGGGCGAAGTACGAGAAATATAAAAAAAAAAAAGACAGAAATGAGAATGTATCAAAGTCAGCGCGTGTGACAAAATATGTTCAACGAACATCGTCAAAAAATGCGGTCTACAAAACATTAGATGGGGCAAGGTCTTACCGAAGTTCAAATAAGAGCCCGAAAGAAAAATAATTGGACCACCCAATCGCAAAAACAAAGTAGACTCTTGGCCTCACTAAGAAGGTGATCCAAAATATAGCGACCTGAAAAATGGGCCTATGCCCGTAAATTAAGCCAATCCTACAAGCCGCGCTGTAGCAATGCAAATATGTGGGAGAAATATCTAGCATCAGATGGAATTACATACACGCGTTACATGTAAAGACGGATAAAAAGAAAAAAAAAAAATATAGCGGTCATTAGTCCTGCCATTGATCACTAGGGACTAAAAACGGGTGGAGCTAACCACTTCGAAGCAGTGTTTGGATATGTTCTTCAGAGAAGGAAAACACATATATCGGATATTGGATAGATTCAACGAAAAAATTTTTTAAAAACCGTTCTCGTTTGTCAAAAAAAGCGCCACTAAAATGGCTCGCCACATAGTTTCACTGTCATTGAATTGAACGAATTGTGCTCCGTATATCTTTCAAATCCACCGAATTCCTGACTTAGCCCTGTGCGACTATTTTTTGTTCACATCAAATGAAGAGTTTATAGTCGCAAAAAAATACTCAACAAATCGCATAAGTGTTTAAGTTTAAGTTAAAAAATAAAATTAGTTTTTGCCAAAAATACATGTTTTACATTTTTTTAAACGCTCGTCGTATAGTTACTTACATATGTGTATGATCAATTATCGTTTCTGTGAGCAAACTCTTTTAAGTAATCTAAAGTCTGTTCATCTATTAAAATTAAATAATTCTTCTATTCTTTTCTAGACATCGGTATTTACTATAACAAAAGATGGGATCTACTTCTTTGAGTTGACTATAGAACCGATTGGTTATGCTGACTTTCAAGCAACTGTTCACATTGAGCTGCCAGGTCCACATGGATATTTATCTGCTATGGAGTGGCCTTTATTGCCGGTAAAATACATTTCTATCTTTTATTTTCTTTTTATATTTTCAAAGAAAATAAACTTAATCTATTTTAATAGTTCTATGGAACCATGTGCTTCGTTTATGTGGTCTACGGAATAAGTTGGCTTATAGTATCATTTTTGCAATGGCGAGATCTGTTACGAATTCAATTTTGGATTGGCGGTGTTATTCTCTTGGGAATGTTAGAAAAAGCCGTATTTTATGCAGAGTATCAAAGTGTAAATTCAACTGGTGTCTCGGTGCGGGGCGCAGAGCTGGCAGCCGAAATTGTATCATGTGCAAAACGAACACTTGCCAGGATGTTAGTCATTATAATGTCTCTGGGTTTCGGAATTGTTAAGTATGCTATACATTTAAGAAAGTTTATGGTTTTCTTTTTGTACTAAATTTATTGATCTTTTTTTGTTTTAGACCACGGTTAGGACCAATGCTACATCGGGTAGTTGGTACTGGTGCACTGTATTTCATATTAGCTTGTGTTGAAAGTTATTTACGAGTAATGCGCACAAAGAATGATCAGAGGCATGAATTGTTAGTTGCTAGTATACCCCTTGCTGTTTTGGATTCCGGCATCTGTTGGTGGATATTCACATCATTGGTACAGACAACAAGAACCCTTCGACTAAGGAGGTTTGTTAAAATGTTATTTTGTTTAATATAATTCATTATATGTTTTTTTTTTCACTTTTTTTGTATTTTTTATAGGAACATGGTTAAGTTATCATTGTACAGACACTTTACTAACACTTTGATCTTCTCTGTGATAGCCTCTGTGATCTTTATGTTGTACTCTATTCGATTGCGCAAAACAGAAAATTGCTCACCGGTATAAATTATAATTTTTGTAACAGGCTTTATGTAGTAATTATTTAAATTTGAAATTTATTTTAGGGATGGAGAGAAATTTGGGTGAACTTTGCCTTTTGGCATGTTCTCTTTTCAGTGCTTCTTCTGGTGATTATGATTTTGTGGAGACCCACTAATAATAATCAGAGATATGCATTCACTCCACTATTGGATAATCCCGAAGATGAGGATGATGGTAAGTTATCTTGTTGTAATTTTCTTGTTTTTTGTGTCTGTGTGGCCTGATTATGTCAGTTTTAGTTGTATCGTTGATTGATTGTATTAATGAATACACATCTACTGTGTGTAAAGCTGATGTAAGCAAATTGTAACGTTTTAAAATTTAAAGTGATGTATGAAAGAGTTAATTTTTTTCCTGGTGATAGTTAGCGATATTATCAGCTTAGCTCAAACAAAGAGAAACAGCAAAATCCAATTTATACCTACATCAAAGTCTGACTTCAACAAAGCTGAATAGTCCACAAAATATTCACATTACAGAAGATCTGGGAAGAAACCCAAGAGTTCCAAGTCGATGCATACCACCTCTTTAATGCTGCATATGACAGCATCTAAACAATAGAAGTATACAGATCCATGTTTAGTTTTGGCATCCCTGTGAATCTCGTTCGATTACGCGGAATGACGATTGAGAATGCACATTGCTCCGTCAATGTGATTTTTTCAACATCGTAATTGAAGAATCTTACAAAACTCACAAGTTAACTCTAGAGGCACCATCTGTCAAAAGTTTGTTTAGGTACTCGCATACGAGTTGTCAGCAGAAGCAGCAGAGATGGGTCTACGGTGAATGAAGAAAAAACAAAATATACACGTCAACAAAGAGGGACATACAACATCGACGCCTGGGACAAAAAAAAAAAAAAAAAAAAAAAAAAAAAAAAAAAAAATCACGATAAGCACTACAACTTTGAGGTAGTAGGGGGCTTTATCTACTTCGCCTATGCTAACAACTCCGACAACGACACCAGCGCGAAAACAATGCGGAGTAGCACTCTTGCTAATCGCTTCATCTTTCGGTCTAGAAGGTAATTGATTAGTAAAGTCTTTTATCGATCAACGAAAAAGACTACACAAAATACTGATCATCCCTGTCCTTCCTTACGGTGCAGAAGTTTGAACACTTACGGAAATAGATGAAAATACTCTCGGGAGCTTAGAGTATTTTGCATTTCTGGAAAATAGAGGAGACGTTTCAATAGCAAAATGTGCGGGCTGTGCAGCGATCCCGATCTCGTAAGAAAAGCTCTGATAACCCGGCTTAAATGGCTAGGTCGTCTTGAGCGAATGAACACCAGTCCAGAAAATTGTCGACTCTGATATAGAGGGACAACCTCAGCCTATTTCATGTAAGTAAATGGAAGCAGCTGGCAAAAAACCGCGACAGTTGTAGAAGCATGTTGTCTGAGGCCTTGGTCCACACCGCACTGTAAGTAAGTAAGGAAATGATAATGAAAAATGTACAGTTTGAATTATCGCTTGGTAGCGGCATCGACACCAATGAGGACATCAGAATCAAGATGGGAAAATTCGATCGGTGTTCTGTCCAAAGTCTAAAAGTTATAGCTAATTTCATTCAAAATCAATTTACCCAGCAGACATAAGAGCTGGTAGTTCCCAACAAGGCTGATTAGTCTCGTGTTTTGGTCAGAAAGACGTCTTTCCTTTAATTAGTACAAAAGTATTGCCATAGTTCATGCCCGAAATATCTGGGGTAAGGTAAGATTAGCACCTTGAGGTGCATCAAGACAATTTGTTAACCCATTCTGATACCACTGGGAAAGCGTGGACGGACAAAGCCCTACCTACTCCTACAATTAAAGAGATTTCTTGATAAATTTTGTATGATCGGTGATATTTATAGAGAAAGATTTAAACCTCGGAAGTGGTAACTGCCTAGGGATTGCATTTTGCTCTCTGCAGTTCCCGCAGTATTTGACATTGCTACGCATGTTTTACAATGGCATAATGTCGCGTGCTTATGTTTGTTAGTTTCACAGTATTTCAATGAGTCTTCCTATGACTGGTCTTAGAGAGCGCTTGAAAGTATTGTCAAGGTGCCTACTCTATTTATTCTTAAGAATCTGAGTCATGTTAACTCATAAGCGAAACAGTTCCTGGCTCGTCCGAGTGTCACGAAACACATCAATGTATGATCTCTTGCTGCTTCATTGTCTCATTGAGAGATGCTTGATTCCCTATTTTTGTATGTATATTATTGCAATATCCGACATGGGTACTAGATTCAGTCTGAGACAAGCACCGGCCAGAAGAATAGCTGATACTTTGGCTTGGCAGAGGTTTCAGTATGCAGGTAGACTAAAGAATTTGTTTATGGGAAGGTTGTTTACATACTTTTATGGATCTTTAGCCCCGAACGGACTTGGGCCTCAGTAGCGGACTCCAGATGATTGCGTTTTCCTTACACTTGTGGGGTTAATGCGAGGTGTTATTTTACTGCTTTGTCTCTCTGGGTGGGAATCGAAACCTTTTTGGTATTGTGCATCAGTGCACCACGCACTTTTCTGACCAACACCTAAACTTCTTCAAAATTGTAGCTGTAGATAGTGATTAATGATGATAGTGTGCAAAGTCGACAGCATATTTATACTTTGATATATAAGACCAACGGCTGGTACACTAGCAACAAGCAACGATATTTATTTGGCCATACAATGTTGATGCGCGCCATCGTATCTATTCCAAAACTCGCTTTTGGAATCTGGTTTATCTCTGGAGAGGCCGGATATTCTGGTTTTAAATCGCACGGCGCGTCATGTAGTTTCAAGCGTTGTGTAGAAAAATGTCTGAAAACCTGATCACTTTTAACAGGATCCCGAGGTCGGCCGCCATTATGTGGCTCTGAAGTTGTCGAAGGGATTCAGGTATCGGCTTTAAATTCAGTAGCCTTTCCTGAATTTGACACAGCGTAAAGATTCGGGCTGTTTTCATAATGTCGATTTGCTGAACCGGAAGCGAAGCTCTCTATTGCCCGATTTCGTTGGCATAAAACGGCTAATTGAAAATGATTTAAATTTTTAAAATATTTTGATGCATAATCCCTAATAAAAGCCATTGATTGAAAAAACTTCCAGGGATTTATTGTTGTTCATCTTATTTATGGCTGCGCTGACATTTTCTATCTGGAGTTGGAAGATTTCTTTTTTCGAATGGTTAACGTTTCTCTCGTACCATATTACTTTCTTTTAGTCGTGTTCAGTAAGGAACTGCAGACTGAAATCTTCTGCCGTAGCTCCGCTTCATAAGGTCTGTAGGCTCTGTAAGGAGGAAGCAGCAACCACTTTGTTTAAGTCTTCAGCCTCGTTAGTAGGGGCATATGCACTGACAATCCTTGTATTATTGAAGTTCTCTCGTAAGCGGATAATAGCCAGATGATCATTTGTCGGCTCAAAATGAATGACATTTTTTCGTATGTAAGTTCCCACGACGTATCGTTATGTTATGAATAACATTAGCATCTTTTTGTGACGGTTTTTTCACTCTCATCAGTCATGACAAATGTTTTTTCGATAGTAAGATTGCTAACCCTAAATTGGGAGCTATAGCTACACACTTGGTACACTTTTAATTAAGAATTGGGTTTCGAGTTTACCTTAATATTGTCTGTTTTTTGGAGACGCCTAAGCACTTGTTTGATGTGAAAATAGTCCAGGGTTAGTCCGTGATTTTCAATTCAATTCCTGTTTGCATGATTCTCATAAATGCTTACATATTAAGAGATTTTGAAGAGCAAACATTTAACATAATATTTTGTTTTTGTTTTTGTCATTGTAGAAGAAGAAGATCAGTTTGTAGCTGATGCATACGGTGTTAAAATGCGTGGTACTCATGCAAATGGACCAAAAACACCTCCACCAAAAGCGACAACAACCGAAGAAGATGACTTGAGATGGGTGGAAGAAAATATTCCCTCATCCATGGCCGAACCTGCGTTGCCCGTTCTTGATTCCGATGAAGAAATTATCAACACAAAATTCGAAGTGTCGAAAATGCAATAGATCACTTAACAACTCGATTCGATTCGATTGCGTTATTGTTTTGAACCTGAGGCAGAGACTTTATTTGTTTGTTTTTATTATTATTTAAATTAAAACTTCAGCATTTTAGACACCTAAGGATAGATCATAATGTAAGGATAACTCTATACGACTAAAATGATTTTCAATAACATAACTGAGTAAGTGATTAGTCTCACTACTTATTCATGCTTGTTATACCGAAATAAATTAAAAAGATACGATGGGTCAAGATTTTAAATTGTTTTTAAGTTAGTTACTTTTTTTTTCATTTATGTTTTGTGTTCTATAGTGGTGTGATAGAAAAGAAAAATAACAATTAAGTGAATTTATTTTTAAAGAGCTTCCCATGCCTATAGGTGACTTATAGAGGATGCGTGAGGTAGTTCACTTTATATTTTGCTTCTTAAAATAATTGCTTCAAATGGCACTGCACAGAAAATGATATCGCTGTTAAATCCTATAAGTTCCTAATATTTTATTCTTTTCGTCTTCTTGAAAATATTACACAAAACACATTAAACTGGTATTTCAATTGTTATGTTAGCTTTTTTTCTTTATATTTAATATAAATCCCCGCCCATGGTAGATCATATTTTAAACTTTATGTAAACCTACTTAATACATTAAAATAATTAAGATTAAAATTTTGTAGATACAACTTATTGAAAAAAAAAAAACAAAAAGAAAATGAACAAACAGAATTAAAGAAAATAGTATTCAGTTCTTAGCCATCGCAAAATTTATTTGTAAATATTCAGTGTACGAGTATACAAGAAATCAAACATAAAAATGATTTGTGTTGATAATGAGTAAGATTTTTCTACGGTATAGATACTAGACACAATGGAATGTAATATCGAAAAGTTATAAATAAAAATGTCCAACCTTGTAATCAAAGTATAATACATAATGTAAAAAATGTAAATCAGTATGTTTTCCTATTCTTCATTTTTTTTTCTTTATTTTTTGAAGGAGAAAAAAAAAATATATTTTATCACTAGGAAAAACTAAATGGTATTGTTTTATTCTTTAAGCGTATACAGAATTTATTTAAACGGTTCCAGGACTGATTTTATGCAAAATGTACGGGTGGCTGCTATGTTTTGCTGATCGAACTGCATAAGTTGCTTCGTTTTTTCTTAAGCCACTGTAAAAATGTAGCCAACAGTATTCGTTTGCAGTGCGCGTGCTTGTTTTGTCGTATCATAATCAATTTCATAATTAAACAAATTGTTGTTAAATTGGATAGAACAGCAACGGCAACCTTCCAAATGTTAAAAACTGCATATGTTTGAGGCTAGGCAAGCTATTTGATCATTAGTCGTTGCAAAACGATCCAAGAGAGGCTCGTTTCTCTATTTCGGACATTTATACAATTATAGTACGGACGAGAATTTTGAACGCGTGCGGCTCGTTCTGATTTCTAATCCCCGAGGCACGATTAAAATTTTTATAGAGATGTACATGATCGATTTTTGAAATGCATGCGGCATAAAATTGTGAACAATTGACTTTGTAATGATAAAGACAAACTTGGCGCGTTCTTTGGTTAAATGCCTCCAGTTGCGCACTCCAAGTTGGTTGAAGTCCCCTTCCACTTGCG
Organism: Volucella inanis; assembly: GCA_907269105.1. NCBI lineage: Eukaryota > Metazoa > Arthropoda > Insecta > Diptera > Syrphidae > Volucella > Volucella inanis. The sequence goes on from OU026157.1 coordinate 24,135,125, forward strand.
CAGGACTAAGATGACAAGGGTCTTATAAAGAGTTGCCTTTGTTGTTCGAGAGAGGGCCTTACTACATAGTTGCCTTCTCAACTCAAAGAAACAGCAATTGGCAAGCTGTACTCTTCGTTTGATTTTTGAAGTCCCTTACTACCGCAAATTTATAGCTGTTAATTGTGTATTCTCGCCGATTCGTCGATGTTGAGTGTCCTTTCTTGTTGACAGCATATACTTTGTTTTGTCCTTGTTTACCGCTAGACCCATTTTTTCCGCTTCTGTTCCTGTACGCGCAAATACACAAGTGACAGCTCGCTGTATTCTATCAAAAATATGCAAGTAATTGAAAAGACTTTTGAAAGACAGTAGCTCGTGCGTTGGCTTGTGAGCTTTGTAAAATTATTTTAAGTATGATGTTAAAGAAGTCACATGACAGCGCGTCGTCTTGCTTAAATCCTTTTTTGCCATTAAAGGTCTTGGTAAGGTCATTACCGACCTTAATGCAGCAGCGAGATTTCTCGTTCTGAACAAGCGGATATGGTTCTGTTATATGGTCTCTGAAGATGATGTCATATGCTGCTAAAATAAAAAGGTGGAGAGTATCGATCTAAACTTCTTGGGTTTTCTCCAGGATTTGCCGTTGTTTGTATATTTGGTCAATTGTGGACGTACCGGGCCTAAAACCGCACTGAAAGGATGCAATCAGATCGTTGACACCATACGGCAGACCAGATATTATATGCGATGTTTATTATAAATAATAAAATGATTTAGATGGTCTTCTTACTCGTGAGCCGGGCAAACGATGCTGAGGTTTCATTCATCAGACATACATTCATCCGACCAAATCTTGGAAATAAGATGGTATATGCTCTCTACCAAGACATCTCCTGCTGCCTTAAATAGTTCCACACTTCACCGTGCATAACCTGGTAATAAACCGACCGTTATAAACCAGTGAACCTAATCTATTATCATTATGCAAATTCTGACGAGCTTGGGAGAGATAATAAAGCCAGATATGGCTCTGCATGACTCGTCTTAAAAACTATAATAGGGTAATAGGTAGCGATTTGTACATTTTTGGTTTTTTTCTACGAACTACCCCTGTAAAATATTTGTGAACTTACGGATTTAAGAACTCAATCAGATCGTTTACAAATAGTTTAGGGCACTCACAAAAAATGGATACATAATTTTGTGCGCGATGTTAAGGGCACTGATAACGTTGTAATTGGTGAGGTTTAGGATTCCTTTCTTGTGAATCGGGCAATTGATATTGAGATGTTATTCATAAGACATACTTTCTCTTGATCAAATATTAGAAATGAGTTTGCTACCATTGCATCATTTTTATCGATGTGACGATGGTTCGATGGTGAGGTGATGGTGTGAGGAGCTAGCTATAGTAATAATCCATCCCGTACCAAAGTCAAAAAGCTTAACTCCTTTCCAGATGTGATATCGTTTAGGTTATGCTTTTTGAGGTATTAGATCATGTGCCGAAAGCTCAAGACTTCCTGATATGGTCTGGCGCTTGCTAAAAACCTGAACCCCCAAATACACACTGCTTGTGTTCTCTGTAGTAGTCGTTTGTATAAGTCGTAAATTTGTCTTTATCCTAGGCTTTGGGTTGGTTCGCAGAAATGAGCGTTATATTAGAATTTAATTCCACTTGTAGTCCAAGCCAAGAAAGCCAGGCTTTGTTTTTAACTCCAATAGAAAAAGGATATTCCGGTTCATTCACCAACATTTCTCTTTCTATACTCAGATATGTTCTAATCAGAAATAATTATTGACTCAGCTCCAAAAACGTTGATGTAACTCAATATACTCGTAAGAAATCAGACATTATAGCTAATCTTAGAGGATCATAAAAAGTGTCCACACTACATGTTTTAAACTAATCTGCTCTAATAGGCACTATCATTTTTCTTTGGACGTATTGACCAGGTTTCAACCCGTTCAATCAAGGCTGTATCTCATTTATTGAGAGTGATAAATAACTTGGGATGGAGCTTCGCTTACCATGGGCACGGATTCTCATTTGACTCCGATCTTATCGACCTGCTGTCTAACGCAATGAAAACATAAATCTATCTTCCTTGTTCTTAGGAGGCTTCGGCTACAATCTGAATCAGAAAACGAATGAAATCAGGTCCTTACGTTCGTTCTCAGGACCAATCTAGACGGAAGCCTCGACGTTCTTGTAGAGGATGACAGCTTTAGACTTCACTATTTGTTAACTAAACATGTCTCTGACTTCTAAGTATCTGCGTTTGTAGACAGTCAAGCTAAACTTATTTGAACCCATTTAAAACACCAAAATCACTGTTTTGTCTGAGTTCTTGGTTAGAATAACAGGTTGGAAAAGTCCCGAGATTAAAATAAAAAAAAACAATGTTTTGGCTAAATTCGACTTTATTCATCAACATCGTCGTTCTAACATTTCTACAGCATGAAAAAAATATTTTTATTGTTGTTGTTGTTTTTGATCCATTGGACGTACATTCGTTCGAACAGAGCTTTCGTATTCCCAAGTATGTTTTAAGGTTGATACTAACAATCGTATGGATAAGTTATTAGAGTCGTCATCTATGTGTCAGTTTCGGGACTTTTCTAACAACTTGCCCAAATGGTACCATGAGATCACCGTGGGATTGCTTATGTTGACATTTGGTTCTCTTATAAGCGCAACCCTAGGTGGTAAGACTGTTGGAGACAGACAGACGTTTTACTTGTTATAGAGCCAAGAAAGTTACTACAAGTTCGCACTGGACATCCATAAAACCCCTAAGAAGCTTTTGACCAAACTGCGGTTAGTTGGAATTGTCAGAAAAGATGAATCTGATATTATGCCAAATGTGAACGAACTCAATAATGTTTTTCTTTCCAGTCCAATGCTGAACCTTGCTTTCGTTCCGAATAGGCAACCGTTTTTTCATCCTCCAGCCGAGTTCGAATGTAATCTAATACCAGAGATTAAAGCTGTAATCACTATATAGTCACTCAATTTATTAAAATGATTCTGTCTTATTTCCTGAGTAGCTTCACGCATGCAATCAATTCTTGAATCACATCATCGACTTTTTCCGACAACCGGAAGCTGGCTAAGATCATTCTTGATAAAAAAAAAAATGCTACCATATCTTTCAAAAGTTTTACAAAAGATACTTGATTGTCAGATCTCTAGAAACTTGTTGTTTTTGATCAAGCCGGGCCTTTGAGTAAATCATAGATGCGCTACATTTATGGTATGATAAAAATACTTGATGACGTATGGGTTTATTATGACTTGGATATCACTTTACTCTGCCTGCTCGATTTTTTTAAGCATTTGATAGTGTGAACTATGATATCCTATGTAGGAAACTAAAGTCGTACTTTGGATTTAGTGTTAGATCGGTGCGTCTTATAAGTGCATACTTACGTGGTTGTAGTTGGTGAGAAATATTCTCCTCCATTTAACGAACCATCAAGAGTGCCTCAAGGTTGCATTTTAGGAACTATCTTATTCGTCTTTTTTGTAAATAACCTCCCCACCGTTTGTATGAATGTTTATTCATCACCCCTCTTCCTCCTCAATTTGTTTGAAGATTTAGGTTGCAAGCTCAAGAAAGATCTGTCAAAGATATTCAACTGATCACAGAAAAAAATTCTAATTCTTAATTCCACATTAGCTCATCTGATTGTAATATGCCATAATATCTAAAGAACAGTATATCTCATTTCTGATCATTTGCCTCCCATTTTGAAAACTCTTGGTTTTCTCCAGTTTTACTTTATAAGCTACCAGACTGAGGCTGGTTAAATCTTTATTGGTGCATATTATTGACTTTGCCATGGTTGTACCATATATCTTAAGCTTGATTCTCTCTCCCAGCATAAATTTAATGTAGCGTTTAATGATATGGTCAAATATGTTTATTAGGCTCCGCTGGTATGATCATGTCCCTGACTACCAAAAAAGTATTTTGTGTTGCAGGTTGCAATAGTTTCAGAAAGCAAAGAGCCGCATAATTGTACATAAAATTTTATATAGTAGATCACCAACTTATCTCTTCAACAAACTTCAGTTTGTGTTGCCACCCAGGACAAACAATTTATTTACACTTCTCTTCAAGAATGTGAACTCCCACGCCTTTTTTTTGTCTTTTTAACTCATTATCAGCGGTGATGAAACAACTAATGGGAACCGATAAATCTAAAAAAAAAAGCTTTATGGTGCTCTGATTTAACGACAGTTAGAAGGTAGGGCAAAAGTAATATCATAATGTGAATGTGCCATAATTTTTCCAAATGGCGTTAAGTGTCATTGTGCATTGACATTTATCTTGTAGACAGATAAACAATTAGTTAACAAATAGCAATACACACCTGAAGAATGCAGAATTATTGTTACTGCTTATTTGACCAGTTTGGTGTTTTAACGCAGCGTCAATTTCGTCGTTCTGCACCATGTGCGCGAAGAATTAAGCGTTTGGCTGAGAGTGTCTTGCAAACTGGGTCCAATAGAGATATCGCAAGAAATGGCTGGTCCCGTATTACTCGTTCGACCGAGATTATCACTGCTATGACTGCGGACGTCCGAGAGAGTTCACAAAAATTGATCAGACCACGATGCATACAATTTGGTATCAGCAGACATTCGTTGCGTCGAATTTTGAAGATGCTCCCTTACATTGTACAAACCGTTAACAAACTGTGGAGTTAACTTACTCATACAGCGTGGTTATGTAAATAAAAAAGAGATTTGCTTTTGTGGGGCACGGAGAATCCACATGAAGTGCACGAAGAGTGAAGAGCATTTAACTCAAAGTGACGATTTGGTTCAGGATTTGAAGGGAAAAAAGTGGTTGGCCCTTCATTTTTTGAAGACACCGACGGCACCATCGTAACTGGTGAGCGCTACAGACAGATGTTGAACGTGCTTTTTCTTCCACAGGTTGCTAAAATAGGTCTCGATCTTGTCTTGGCGGCTTGAACTTCCCGGCCAGATCGCTACATCTGACGGGGCCAGACATTTTCCTTTGAAGGTTTTTGAAATCTCGCGTTTAACACATCAAACCACAAACCTTGCAAGTTTTCAAAGCCAACATTGAAGAAGAAATCACCAATTTCGAGCCAAATTCAAAATACCTTAAAAGGAGCACAAATGTGCATCAAATAAGGAGGTGGTTGTAGCAAAATTTTAAATTGTAACGGGTAACCAGATAGCAATTTGGCAGCTGCCAAAGTAACCAATGTCATTTAGATGTCAAAATATTAAGTAAGGTTTGCTATTTCCTAATGCATCGTTTAACGCTTGCCGATAATAAAGGGTGACTCATCGCATAAATTTGAAAGTGAACTTTTATTACCGGTTAAAAGAACAATTCATGTCATTTAGTTTTTGAAAATGATATCATGTAAATGTTGGCCACGAGTACGCCTGGTGGTCCATTCGGAAGGTCCAATTTTGGGCGACTCGTTCGAGCATAGCGACTGGTATCTCGCGGATCACACGAGTAATGTTGGCTTCCAAAGCGTCAATTGTAGCTGGCTTATTCCTGAAGACCTAAGACTTTACATATCCCCAGCGAAAAAAGTTCAAAGGTGTGATATCGCACTATCTAGGCGGCCAATTTATCATAGCAAATCGTGAAATTAAGTGCTCACCAAAATGATTTCTCAACAAGTTCATTGTTTCACGCGCTGTGTGGCTATTTTGTTTATTAACGTATCCATTGAGCCAGAAATGGGCTTTATCACTGAACAAAGTTTCACGATAAAATACCAGATTTTCATTGAGTTTTTCCAGAGTCCATTCACTGAAAATATGACGCAAAATTCAAGTCGCCTGGCTACAATTCTTGCACAAGTTGAATTTTGTACGCTTTTAGGCCGAGATCCTTACGTAAAATGCGGCAAGTTGTCGAATACGCCAAGGCAAGCTGCTGAGAACGACGACGAATCGATTCGTCACGGTCTTTGCGTACTTTCTCAGCTAAAGCTGCTGTAGTCTCTTTACTACGTGCTGGATGTGGTCTAACCGGTCGAGTATCATCCACTGATGTAAACTGGGACTCAAATTTGCGAATGGTATTGGCAATAGTGGTTTCAGTAGGTCGATTATGCGCACCGTAAGTTCCTGGAATGGAGACGCTGTTGTAGTGTGAGTCTTTCCATGATGACTTACCAAACGATACTGAACAAAAATGACAAAGCGGTTTGAAAGGAGTCACGCGTGATCTGTCAAAAAGTCAAACCTCACGATGATTCATCCCCTATTAAAAAATTTTATCGAAATTCCCGCTCAGATGTAAATACGCAAGGTGAACTTCGTCGTGAGGTCGGTCGTCATTATGACTTCAGTGTGCAGGCATCGTGGAAAAAATTTAACGTGAGTGTATTACATACATTCTTTCGAATGTTAAGCCTTCAATCAGACTGAGATTGGTGCGAAATGAAAATAACATAGCCGCCGTAGCTCTTAGTATCGAAGAATACCAGAAAATTTGATTCGTCGATGATCAGCTGAATTGGGCATCGCCAGAGAGTCAACCCGGCTTATTTTACGGTTGGATTTGGATTTCACCAGTATAAGATTGTGCTGACGAAAGAATTGAAGCCAAACCATAAACAATGCCAGGAGTTCGTTGATAATAAATCATCTTCTCGGACGAGGCCCATTTTTGGCTCAGTGGCTATGTTAACAAGCAAAATTGCCGTTATTGGAGCGAATAAAATCCACAAGCTTTCGGCCAAGCATCAATGCATCTACAAAGATTGGCTGTTTATGGTAGTTCGGTTTATGGCATGGAGGCATTATCGGACCTTATGTCTTTTGAAATGAGGAAGGAAATACCGGTACTGTCAATAGTCTCAGGTAAAGAGCGATGTTAACCGACTTTCTGTGGTCAGAGCTCGATAGCATCGATATATCTGAGCTGTGGTTCTAACAAGACAGCGCTACATGCCATAGAAGCGACGCAATGTTCGAAGTTGTAAAGGAGAAATTTGGTGACTAGGTCATCTCAAGGCGAGCGTTTATCAATTGGCCGCTCGATCATGCGATTTGATACCATTCGATTATTTTTTCTGTGGCTACGTTAAGTCCTTGGTCTACGGTTACAAGCCTATCACTTTGGACGAGCTCGAAGCCAACATTCGACACGTTTTTGCCGGACAAAAGCCGCACATATTAGACTGAGTCATCAAAAATTGGGTCGACCACTTGAAGCACTACCAGCGAAGCCGAGGCACAGTGTGACGAATCGCTGATTTAGCGGAATTAAATTAATAGCGCTTACAAATAAATGTTTTGTTCAGGTTTCTTGTTTTTTTTATTAAAATTGTTCACAGAATAGTATAAAACAATTTTTTTTAAACATATGACTACAAATTTCAAGACAAAACAATACATAAAAACCAGCTTATTTTTTTTTTAATTATTTGGTACATCTAAAAGTTGCAAGACTTTATGTTCCATGACACTTTTCTTTCTTCTCGGAAAGCATCTTAGACTTGCTAAGAATGGATCTGAGGTTATAAGCAATCGATTTAAGAGGTCAGTATTTGTATCCAAACGTGACATTTTTCAAGTAAACAGTTAACCCTCTATTTTCCTTGTTTCTTGCTTCTTGCGCTTCTTCTGAAAGTTGTCCGATTGGAAGTATACAAGTAGATATTATTTGTTTTCCATGAAACAAGACCTTATGCACACTTACTGGCATAAAATACCAGGCATAATTTTTAAGATATAGTTCTTTTGTTTCCTTTGCATACTTCTCTAAAGCATCTGCATCTATTGGGAATCCAGACCAAAGAGCTTCTAAGATGATATGAAACTTTTTGATAATTTCTTTATCTATCCCTGTAATTTGAGCAGTCTTTTCCTCATCTCTAAAAAAATCTTTTAGCCGTGTTTTCGTCATTAGTATTGTCAGATTGTTGAGTTTTCTTCTAAATTTTTTATGGATTAGTTTTTTTCTGGATTTGACTTTTTCTTTACTGCCTTGGTCTCTTACCTGCCACAACTTGACATCTAACCTATACGCTATGTGAAGGATGCATTCCATAAATCGTATCCATGAGTGAAAGGGGCTTAATCCAAAGGACATTGCTTCTTGGTTCACATGCCTAGTTAAAAGATTAGTTTAATTGTTCATTTCGGAGGGTTTGGCACCACAAATGTAACACGTTTGTGATGAAAATGTTGTAGATGATAAAGCAGTACACATTTTTCTGTCAATCATAGTTAACAAAAAGACCGGTTTAATTATGATATGAAAACTGTCAATGCTTAATTCTATAGGAAGTAGGGTTTTAATTTGTTCTTGAATTGATTCTACCTCTGACTTCATCAGTTCTGTGGTTTCCTTAGCATTACCAAGGATAGTTCTTTTAGGTCAGCAACGGAATTTAACGCGTCTTTTTGAGCTAAACATAAACGCTCAACGCTGTGATTTACTAAACTTTGCAATCCACATTCTGCAGAAGTTTCGCTCACAGTTATATTATTTGGATAGCATTTCGTACTGTTGAGTTGAAAGCTGATTGTCCTTGATTAATGCTAGTGAATCATCATTAGGGTTGGTGTAGTGGTATATGCATAGACTCCTACCAGAAAGAATTGGCGAAAGTTTCAGATCGTAGGACAACACGGGCAGACACTTGCTTGTCGAAATGTAGACAGGTACCTTGGGATCTCGCTAGATCAATATCTATATTTTAACAAACATATAGATGTTGCTGTGGCCAGAGCCAGAGGTGCTTTTGCCCTTACAAAGAGACTGTTTTATAACAGCCAACTCGAAGCGAGGGTGAGGTTAATCTGCTACATGGCCGTTATCAGGCCCATGCTTGTATTTGGATGCCCCGTGTGGTTCAACGTGAGAAAAGTTTATTGAAAAACATTTGGGTGTTTGAGAGGGCCTGCCTTAGGACTTGTCTTCGCTTATACAGAATACCAGAGTCTGAGTACATAAAATTCTATCTTAATGAGGTCTTGTACAATAGGGCGAACCTAATAAGAGTGGACAATTTTGTTATTATGTTGATTCGAAGGCAAGAGCAATGAACTCGTCGAATAACCTCATCTCCGGGGCTTACTGCCCCAATTATATGTATCACGAGAGAGTACGCTTTGACGGCTTTATTTCTCCAGAGGCGTTCCTCTACCTAGATAAAAAAGGTCTGATCCAGGATAGATTAGCGGTGCCGTTAATCTTCCACGTCGCTCGAACAGCTGCGGACAGGCGACTCAACTACAACAGAGACGTCGCACACGGCAGTGCGAAACGTCTCCGGTTCAGCAGGGTGGTAGGGAGTCGCGACATGAGGGATGTTACAACAATTTTGGTGGCTTGTTGAAGAAGGGGAATCTACGTCGTCGAATTCCTTAGTGCAGGATAGCTCGAATAAGGAGCATTATTGGTCAGCCTAATCTTTTAGCCGTGGACGGCTTACATAGCTTTAGGTAGGTTTAAGATAGTAGTTAAGAACAAAAAATTAAAAAAAGAAAAATAAAAAATAATACCTAGAATAAGATAATTTAAGTAGGCTAAGCAGATTAATAAAATAAGTTTTTAAATTAAAAAAAATATTTTCTTAGTTTTAATTATATTTAATGCAAAAAATTAATATTGTACTGCCGTTGAAAGACAAAATTTATTTGTTAGGTTTAACTTATAGTGTCCGCATGGGGCCAGTAAGTTAGAATAAGATAGTTTTTTAAGTAATTTAAGTTAATTTTTAAGAGTTTTTTGTCTAGCGTGTAAGAATTAATGAATTAGTTAAATAAAAGTGCTTTTAAACTTAAAAAAAAAATGCATAGACTCCTCCATAGAATCCCGTGTAAGGCAATTCTCTGAAAAAGTCTTATTATAGAATTTGTATGTAGTTATATAAAAATCCAGTCGGCATCAACTCTGATATCAAGGCAGTGTTATACCGTGTTATGCAGTGTTATGATGTTGGATTGGTTGCTGGCTGGGCTAAATGTAATGAACTAACAACTAGCACGTACTAAGCGCCACTGGTTGAGGATGCACTAGCTCATCCCGTCCAGTTTGACAACCACCTCTGGGAAAAATATCGAAACCAAACACACCTGAGTTTTAAACTACTACACCACCGCGCCCTGGAGAAAAGCCAGTAAAACGGTATTGATATCCCCTAAGTGCGCGCGCCGAATTATAAAAAAAAAAAACTGCAGTTGTTGGTAAAAATCTAGGAGCAGGTGTTTTTTAGCGTTTTCTTCACAATAGAACCTTAATAACAAAATTTAACCTACAAAAATATTAAAAAAAAAAAAAAACAAAACAATCAAACCTCGGTTCGGAGAACTTTCAGATAATTTTTTCACTGCAATAGCAGTATTTCTTTTTCCGTCTTGTCCAAGCCTTTTTTCATGAGCCATTATAATTTCTTTAGCGCTAAAAGAATCTAAAATGGTTTTAACTTTCTCTTCTTGCTTTTCTCACAGCTCTCATCAAAGCTTTTTATCGGTCTTCTTACTCTAGATGAAGAAGGTATTTCATGTAAGATATGTTGTGGTAATGTTAGATTTTCATTTAGCCACAGAGAATTTGAATTTTCGAAGCGCTCTCTATGCCGACCACCTTTGGCTCATCTCTCGTCAAATCTTAAACATAAAATTTTTAAGGTTAATTTGATTGACTTTGGCTAAAGTAACCCATAACAAAAGCAAGAACAGCATCTAAGCGCTTAATGTTGACTTTAGAAATCCAAACATCAAAAATTTGCTTTTTCGTGATTTCGATGGGCATCCTAAAAAACCAAAAATTTAATATGAGTGCCGCACCTGTGCGCAAGAATTTGAAACACATTTTAGCAGTGCATATGCAAGGCTTTAGAACAAACACGGTCTACAACTTGAACAACACTTGAACAACTTGAACAAACTAATGAATACAAAAAAACACATATTTTATCTATAAATTTTACTTTCGTTTACCCCTTATATTAAACAAAATCTCTGATTTTTTAAGAAAAACTTAATTTTATATCAATTGACAGTTTACTTATTGAGAAAAAACAAAAAAAAAAAAAAAAAGCTATAAAATGTACGCCAACCAATTAAAAACGATATAAGTACTCGCTGCTCAAATTGACCTTCTTATAGAAAAAATTATACACAATTTGATGTTTGAGATGATTTTTTTTTGTTGCACTAGCTAAAACAAAAAAAAAAAAAAAAAAAATACATATTAATTACGTATTAGTTTTACTCTATGAGAGAAACTGGTTTTTGTTTAATTTTGTACATGTCATTTTCTTAATTAAATCAAGCTAAATCAGCGTTCCATCACACTGTGCGAGGTCGCCATTTGAATGATGTGCTATGTCACACACATAATGGCATGAATGGGGCTTCAAAATAAAACAGTTGTTGTTTTATTGGGTCTATAACTTAATTCGTTTAATTCGGTTTACTAAGAGATGGCGTAACTTGTATTATATCATTGTTATTATTCCATTGGAACATGCGTTGGAAAGCTACTGTCATTGTACGTTATTTCAGTATATGTCATTCATTTGAAGCGTAAACAACAATAATTTTTCTTCACTCAAATATGTCGAACTTTGTGCCTGAAAAAGTGTTTTTGCGGGGAGTTCTTCTTCATGAAGAAAACTGGTGCCGAAAGTCATCGTATTTTGGTGGAAGTTCATGGTGAATATGCGCTAGCTGAGCGAACGTGCCAAAAGTGGCTTACATTTTATTAAAAGTGGTGATTTTGGCCTGGAAGACGATGAACGTCCTGGGCAGCCAAAAAAGTTTGAAGATGAAGAACTGGAAGCATTACTCTATGAAGATTGTTGCCAAATACAAGAAGAGCTCGCAGAATCCTTGGGTGTCACTCAAGCAGCCATTTCAAAACGTTTAAAAGCAGCTGGATATATTCAAAAGCAAGGAAATTGGGTTCCACATGAACTCAAGCCGAGAGACATCGAAAGGCGGTTTTGCATGTTAGAAATGCTGCTGGAACGCCACAAAAGGAAGTCATTTTTGCATCGGATTGTTACTGGTGATAAAAAATGGGTCCATTACGACAACCCCAAGCGCAAAAAAATCATATGTGAAACCCGGCCAACTAGCCAAATCAACGGCAAAGCCGAATATTCATGGCGCGAACGTATTGCTCTGTATTTGGTGGGATCAGATGGGTGTGCTGTATTATGAGCTGCTAAAACCGCATGAAACCATCAATGGACAATGCTACTTAACACAATTAATCCATTTGAAAGAGGAGTTGCCGAAAAACGCCCGAAATATGTGACCAGACACGAGGCAATAATTTTCCATCATGAAAACGCTCGGCCCCACGTTGCTATTCCGTTTAAGAACTATTTGGAAAACAGTAGATGGGAAGTCTTACCGCACCCGCCTTATAGCCTAGACTTTGCCCCTTCTGACTACCATTTGTTCCGGTCGATGCAGAACGCCCTCACTGAAATACGGTTCACATCAGAGCAGAATATCAAAAATTGGCTTGATTCATTCTTGGCTGCCAAACCGGCGCAGTTCTTTTGGGAGGGGATCCAAAAATTGCCAGAAGGATAGGAAAAAGTCATAGCTTCAGATGGGCAATACTTTGAATAATACTATTGTACATGTTTTTCTTAAATAAACGTTCAAATTTTGAGAAAAAAAAAACGCACGAATTAAATAACATACCCAATATTTAAATTCTTTTGCTATTATTCTTATTTGCTCAGCCTTTACATTTATTTTTCATCATCTTATTTTTGTCTTTATAACTCGAATTGTATATTATGACTTGTCGTTCGCTTTCTTCTTTATTTAATTATACTTATATTATATGAACAATAACATAATATATTCATAAACATTTTTTTCTCTATAAAATTTAAAAAAAAATTAAGAAAATGTTATAAAACTATCAAAAATTTATGGGTGCTATAGAATACTGGGTGTTATTTGCACATTTGTTAAATAAACAAAATTGAAATTGAATTGGTTCCAACCATAAGTTTCTGCGATGTCCTACTACATAACAGAAATATTAAGAAGCTTACCGTAATGAATAAGAAGCAGCTTAAAAGATAAGTGATGTAGTGTCTTAGCCAAATACCTTTCCAAAATAGGTACCCGCTCAGTGTGATAGTAATATGTTTATTAGTTTTTAATGGCAGAGTTTCATTCCACTTAAAAAGTCAGCCCACTTCTCATAGGAACACCTGTTGTTATATATTTTAAATTTGATCTGACATTCATTTGGTAACGTCCATTTAAATTGACTTCAGATAACACTTACTCAAAAATTTTAAAATACTGCGTACGAAACGTACACTTTTCATCCATTTATGTATCCATATCCCTTCGAAGATATCCTTCTGGGTCCACTGTTACCCCCTCAATGCGCTTCCTTTATCGACCAATAATTGAGGTTCTCCCAAATTATCGTTAATCACTTGAATATCCACTTAGCAGAATGATAATCAATTGCCATTGTAAATCTATTAGCTAGCCCCAGGCCGACGCGGAGGCCAGACCAAACAAAAAAAAAAAAAAAAAAAAAACAAAAAACAAAAATACATTTGCAAACAGGCTCGTATTTGCAAGCAGAACAGATGAAATAAAATTATACGATCCGAAAAGGAGCCAAACCATTCTCCCCAAACCAATCCGGTAAGACTCCGGAAAGAAAAACGAACCGCATCTCGAAGAAAATCCCAATTTCATCTTTCTACAACCCTCGCGCATACGGTTATGAGCTTCGTTATTGCCAATTTGATATTCATAAGCGGGGTAATTCAACCCCGCCCCACCATCAATGTGTGCAATAAAATCATCTATTCGAAATCATCGAAGGGATGCGAAACGGATGGCTTAAGATGGAGGCACTTATACAAAATTTCAAGCTCTCCACGAATATCACTTTTGAAAAAAGGGACCCAACAAAAAAAAAAGTAACTGATTTGAAGTATGTAAGTAGGTAAGTACATGCATGCACGAGTACAACGATTGCTAACGCGAATGGAGCTCGCATGGTTATGTGTACGAGTTATTATAGAGAAGTATGCGAAATCGATGATAACAATGGGGCACCTTTTGATATCGGCTAAAGTCATAAACTTGCCGGTTGAATTGGATTCAAGGAACGCATAAATAGGCTAGTGGAACACCATCGTCAGTGGCACGTTCTGGTTTTTTCTTTTGTTAGGTTGAAAAAAGAAAAGAATTAGCGGCGGCATCAGCACCATCAGTACTAGAACCACCATCAGCAAGTAGCAAGCAAACAGAGAAGTTTCAAGGTTTCCATGAATTTAAATGAAGCCATTATGGTTAGGTAGGTCATTCTGGTGGATACCATACCAATACCAAAGGCGATGCTATGGCTCTTAGTTGGTCGGCATCGCACTCTCGTAGATCCCACTCTATTGGCGGTATGTTATGGCAGAACAGCATTATGTCAGAATTGGGTCATTAAATTGTTGGGCATCTGCACAAAGACATCATGATTGCACCACCAGGCTTCAGAGTGTGCCAATGCACGTACCTTCAACTCTGGCAACATTTATCTATGTTACTCATAGGTATATCTCTGCATATGTATGGATAAGTGGCACGTAGGAGGTTATTCAAAACAGGGACAGAGATGCTTTTATGTCCTGAGGGTGATGAAAAGTCTTTTGGCACATCACCAATGAATCGAGTGGAGTTGCTTTCGTTCCGCTCCCTGGTTAAATTGTCGCTACTTTGTTGTTCAGTGTTACTTGTATGTGTTGATTAAAAGTGGATTTGGAAGAACGTTAACAGTGGGGTAATGAGATAAACGGATTAGTTAACTGTAATGAATTTGTTAACCATTTTAGTTTTATGTGAGTGTGAATGAATACACCTTTATAATCCGAAATTGCAAGGTTTCAGGGATTAAGAGTTCAGGACAACGTTTTTCGGTGGCCATGAATTACTATTTGAATACGGATTTTAATTCCAGAGTAGGCAACAAATATTCCTTGGGAGTTATAAAACTCTATTGCCGTAGTATATATGTTATACCTCTTTAAGTACCAATGGGCTTCGTTATATGCTATGTAAATATAAAACTCAGTTTTGAGAGACAGGCTCATTTTTATAGGGTGATTCATCGTGAGGTTTGATTTTTAATAGGCTTTTTTTGACAGATCACGCGTGACTCCTATCAAACTGCTTTGTCATTTTTGTTAAGTATCATTTGGCAAGACATCGTGGAAAGACTCACAAAATAACAGTGTCTCCAAATTGTTCAGCTGTACTACGAAAATCAGCGTTCTGTGAGAAATGTTTTTCGTGCGATTCGAGAAACTTACGGTGCGCATAATCGACCTACTGAAACCACTATTGCCAACACCATTCGCAAATTTTAGTATCAGTTTACATTAGTGGATGGTACTCGACCGGTTAGACCACATCCAGCACGTAGTGAAGAGACTATAGCAGCTGTAGCTGAGAGTGTACGCGAAAACCGTGACGAGTTGATTAGTCGTCACTCTCAGCAGCTTGGCTTGGCGTATTCGACAACTTGGCATATTTTAAGTGAGGATCTCGGACTAATTGTCAACTTGTGCAAAATTTGAAGCCAGGCGACTTGAATTTGCGTCATACCACCTTAATCAAATTCACGGAATTTATTCAGAAAATTAGATTTATTCATCTAAATCTATATTATCGCCTTCAAAGTAATCTCCATCGACTGAAACATGCCAGCGCTTGATCCAATCCTCGAAACTTTTTTTATATTCGGTTTTCGGTATGTCCATCAGTGCTTCCTGCGATTTTTCCATTACTTCCTTTCAGCTGCTGAAGCGTGTTCCCCGTAGTAGTTTTTTAACTCGATTAAACAGAAAGAAGTCACAGGGAGCCAAATCAGGTGAATTTGGTGGCTGTTGGATGGTATGTGATGCATTTCTCGTCAAAAAATTACGAATAATGATGGCACTGTGCGACGGTGCGTTATCATGGTGTAAAATCCACGAGTTTTCTGCCCACAATTCTGGTCTCTTTCGGCGAATTGCTTCACGCAAACGTCTCATAACGCCAAATAATACTCTTTGTTTACTGTCTGGCCTTTTGGCAAAAATTCATGATGTACTACAACGTTAGTCTCAGCTCATTTGGTGAACGCCATTCACCTGCCTGATGTCTGGATTACGTGTCGTACTCATAAACCCACGTCTCGTTTCCAGTAATGATGAATGTGGGATCGGATTCACCCTCACAAATCAACTCTTTTGCGATGTCAACACGATCTCTTTTATGCATGAAATTGAGGTCTTTTGGCACCAACTTTGCTGCTACACAACGGAAACGCAAATCATTAACCAAAATGTCTTGGACGGATCGATAGGCAATGTTCAAGTCCTCAGCTATCTCTCTGATGGTTAATTTCTTTTACTTCATCAATGTTTTCGTCGGTTTTCGATGTCGATGGTCTGCCACTGCGTTCATCACCTTCGATTGACTCACGATCACTTTTAAACCGCTCGTGCCACTGATAAACGACCGTTTTCTTTAGAGAATTGTTGCCGAAACACTTTTCCAACATTTCTAACGTTCGCGCACCATTAAATCCGTTTTTTACGCAAAATTTAATACAAGTTTGTTGTTGCAAATTTAAATCCATTTCTAAAATTGTAAAAAATCGCCAACATATACGGAGATAGATGTACTCTTGGCTACGTAACTTTTGCAAATAATAAGCTATGATGCTAAGGTTTAGATCAAAAACAGATGTACCAACTTAACAAAAAAAAAAAAAAAAACAGAATCGAAACAATGGGAGCGGCACACGGTGGTTATTTTTTTTTTGATCAAGGTGGTATTTTCAGTTAATGGGCTCTGGAAAAGCTCAATGAAAATCCAGTGTTTTTTCGTGAAATTTTGTGATGAAGCCCATTACTGTCTCAGTGGATACGTTAATAAACGAAATTGCCGTATTTGGGCTGATGAAAAGCCCGAAGAGTACCAAGAGCTACCATTACATCCATTAAGAACAACGGTATGGTGTGGTTTATACGAGTAGGCTTGTGTTGTGGAATCATTGGTCCATATTTCCTCAAAAATGAGGCAAATCAGAATGTTACCGTCTATGGGAACCATAACGGACTATGTGCTTCCTGAAATTCAAGCTGATGGTCTCGGTGAGCTCTAGTTTCAACAAGACGGCGCTACGAGCCATATAACGCGTGAAACAATGGACTTGTTGAGAAATCATTTTGGTAAGCACTTAATTTCACGTTTTGCTAGGGTAAATTGGCCCCCTAGATCGTGCGATATCACACCTTTGGATTATTTTCTCTGGGGATATGTAAAGTCTCAGGTCTTCAGGAATAAGCCAGCTACGATTGACGCTTTGGAAGCCAACATTACTCGTGTTATCTGCGAGATACCAGTCGCTATGCTCGAACGTGTCGCCCAAAATTGGACCTTCCGAATGGACCACCTCAGACGTAGTCGTGGATAACATTTACATGATAATATTATCAAAAAGAAAATGAATTGATCTTCCGATAATAAAAATTTTAAGTTTACTTTCAAATTTATGTGTTTTATTTTACATTATAAATCAAACCTAACGATGAATCACCTTTTATTTATTTTAGCTCCTCGTGGTAGCCACTGAGTTTTGGTCTCGTCCCACCAGTCTTAACTTGTCATGTTTAAACGCGAAAGTAGTGAAAAAAAGGCACTCTATAATGTCCGGTTAGATATGATTGAACCTCAGAAGGAAGACATTAGGCTGAATCAACGGTCGGCAGTTAGATAGACTTTAAGCAGTCTTCTCACAAACGGTGTTTTTTTTATAGGTTTGTTTTTGAATAAGGAACACTTTTTCAGTGACAGCCAGTTTAACAGATGTTTCATGACTTTTCAGGTTGCCACCAAACCAAACGAATGCTTCCCGACGTCTCTAAGAGGTCAGCGGCCTTCCTGCTGTATCTCAGTAAAAAAGGCAGTAGGCTGCTTACTGGTGTCGTGCCGTGGCACTACACTTTTACACTTAAATGTACTGGGCATACTAGTAACCTCCTTGACCTCCAGAATACGCTGCTACTGCAAAAAAGGTTATGGCGAATTGAAGTCCGTTTATATTTAGGTAGACATGCCAAATTTCAGTGCGATACTGTCTTTAGTTTTGTTTTGACAGCTAATTGTTGTTGACGTGTTTGGCATCATGTTGAGTATGGACAAAAACGATTTTCGTTCTCTCATAAAACATTATTTTTTGAGAGACAAAACGGCGAAGGAAACAAAAGAAAATTTATATAAATATTATGCGGCTAATGCTCCGTCAAATATTGGTTTCGAGAGTTTCGTGGTGGCCGCACTACCGATCGAGTCCGCAGCGGCAGCCCCTTCGATGCGGTTACAGAGGACAATGTTAAAAAAATACATGAAATGGTGTTGGCTGACTGGAAAGTGAAGGTGCGCGAGTTAGCAGATATCACAAAGATTAGTACTGAGCGCACACACCATATTTTGGGCAATATTTTGCATATGAAAAAGCTATCCTGCCGCTGGGTGCCGTACATACTCACTCCTGACCAGAAACACATCGAAAGAGTGTTTGGACTTGCTGATGCGGAATCGGGCGGACTTTTGGCGTCGATTGATAACTGTTGAACACCAGAGAACAGAATGAGTGCCCGGCAATGGACTGAAGCCGGCACGAGTGCTCCGAAGCGGCCGAGGAAGGCTCGATGGGTCGGAAAGGTTATGGCGTCGGTTTTTCCGAAAAAGGAAAAACCATCAACAGCGAGTATTATTGTGCATTATTGGAGCGATTGAAGGCAAAAAATCGATGCAAAACGGCCTCACATGAAGCGAAAAAAAATTTTGTTTTTGAAAGACAATGCGCCGGCGCACAAGGGTATTGCAACCATGGCTAAAATCAATTACTTACGGCTCCAATTGCTGTCGCTTCCACTGTATTCGCCCGATTTAGTTCCCTCGAACTATTATCTCTTCCCAAACCTCAAAAGATGGCTCATCAATAAGAAATTCAGCTCACGTGATTAAATCATCGACGCCACGGAGGAGTATTTTGCAGACCTTCCGGAAAATTACTTTTCGGACGGATAAGTGTATCAAACTAAAAGGGGACTATATTGAATAAAATAAAAAAAAACATTTAAAAAAAAAAGGAGGTTACTTTTCACCCCACCTAGTAAGTGATTCAACTACCTCTGTGAATGTTTGATCTACGCTCGCTTCAGGTTGAAAGAACTCGGCATTGACGTGGTGGGTGCTGGTACTGCATGAATTTATCATGTACTGCATGTGCTTACTCATCTTTCTTTGAAAAACCGAAGGATTCCAGCCCTGGTTTCTAGATATAAGGTATTTTTTCTATCTAATTCGGTGTGAAATTAATTTCCAGTCGAATATGTTTTCCTCCACACTGTATCGAAAATTTGTCCTCATTGTCTGATCAGGTCAAAGTTGTCCTCAAGTGCCAGTCTAAAAAGTCTGACACAACAAATAAACACATATTTTTGTATGGACAAGACTTTTTCACCACTATCACTATTAAAGTGAGATAGTGTTCCTAACAAACGCGACTTAAACATTCCCGTTTAAAGGAGACAGATGCATTTTGGGATACATCCACTAAGTAGTCTCAGAAGAGCTTTTAAAAGCAATTACTCTACGAGTAGTTCGAGTTCTTCTCTTACTTTAAAGTTTGTTGTTTACCTTCGGATGCTCCGCTTCTGATTGCATTTTTGCACCTACACATGGATCAACCTCATCTAGATTATGGGTAGACGGGAGGATTTTAGCTTGGTCTTTAATGTCATGTCATTGACTTGGTGCTCCCTATATAGTTTCCTATACTTTGGTGGATAGGAGATCTTAAATCGCTGCGGCTATTTTAATCAACTCGGTGAGTGAGTATGTAGAATTCATTTTGAATGCATTTTCGTCCCCTCTCCACACCCCATATTGACTTTAACAAAGTGATGAGGGTGACTTTGCACAAACTATGACTAGTAAGGTTTTTCAAGGAGTCGAAATGAATTTTTCATGTTACGAATACCCCATATAGGAGCGGGTACGGATGTTTGTGACGTTAGTGGAATTTAATGTTTTCTTTTCAGCACACATAGAATTGCACATTGATATTTTTGTCCCCCTTTTTTATTTTTATTTATTTTTTCCAGTTCTTGGAACTCGTATGTGATTGAAGCGACTCTTTATGCAATCTTTAAGAGGTGAATGAAATGTGTGCTTGGTTTGGAAATGTTAAAAGGAAGAAATTGGGTTACACCCTTGATCCAGTTTGGATACACAGTAAACGCGGTATAAATACTCGTAGAGTAAGACCTTCAACAATTGTTACATGAATTGGAGGTATTCAACTGACTGAGAGAGGGTGTCGGTAGAGGATGGTGTTTTTAGTTTGAAGTACTACGATGTTATGCCACAAGTTCGTAATGTATGAATTGAATAGGCTTTGAGGACAAAGGAAATGTGCTTGTGTACATAAACAGAAACTGGATTTCATCTGTCTGACTTGAATCTTCCAACAACAAAAGACATCTTTCAATTACAAGCAAGACGAGGAACATTATTTTTGACGGTGATTGAAGGTAAATGTGTGCATAGTTTCGTTTTTTAAAAGGAGTTGTATACAAATTTATAGGCGTAGATATGTAGAATACGAAGTTAAGCACTCAGATGGTACAACTAGTTTGGAGGTAGTGGTAGTGTTATTTGATGTTTGGATATTGCGCGGCTAGAGCAGGCATTAACCAGCATTATACTCGCGATGCGCTGTGCTGTAACTATGGCAACACAACAATTGTGCTTTTGAAGGTCATCGAGTATTGACCTCATTATTTCCTTGACTTGATCTCCCTTGTGTTGTGCAAGAAGAAAAAAGCAAAACATATTGTTTCGCTGTACCGGAAGTTACTTACCTTAAGATAAAAAACGTAAAGCAGATATGTTCGCTTTTGACTCAATGATGTTGTCAACAGCTAGCTTGTAAAATTTCTTATATGAGCTTCAAAGAACGAGTCAGAATCGTGAGAAAGAGGTTTGTTAATAATAAATGACACATTTTCTAGTGCTTTAGTGGTTTCCGAGGGGCTTTAGCCACCTCAGGTGGAGGGTTGTATATGGCGTTAACAACTCAGCCATGTAAAACACTGCTCTTACAAATAATACCAGTAGATTGCAAAATTAAAAAGTCTAACGATGTAGCTATAGCTGATCAACCAGTAGACACTTTCAGTTGGCCACATCTAGGAGGTACGAAGTGATGAAATGGACAGAAGGATGATGATAGAGTACGGTGAACGCCACCGAATATCAAGGCAGGATCTATTTGGGCATAAATTTGCTGTAAGCGGCAGACTAACAGATGTCCCGTAGGTACCTGCCGTGAAGCCTCAATCATAGGGTGTTCGAACGAGATATCAAAATAATGCGTTTATCAGCGCTCTTCCAGTACTAGAAGTGCTACCACCAGATTCAAAGTCGTACGTAAAGACTGAACTTCCTCTTTGGTAAAAGATCGAGTCCTGTCTAAAACTTCAACCATTCTATTGATAATGATACCCGTTTGCAGTATAACTCCACATCGAACAGACTAATCAGTTCCATAGCCATCAACCGACAGCAGAGATGATGGCGATGTTTTCTCAGCCAATTAAAGTCTCTGCTTCCAAATGACTGTAGCGTATTCCACTCGGATACAGAACAGACCTTAGATGTCCTGGTTGGCCAACATGTCTAACGACTAAAAAGATTTGGCCAAAGCTGGATCTGAATCGCTCTAAGAGTCTGATTCTTCTAAACAGAAAAATATCTCAGCGCAAGCATGCAAGAAGGCTTGGCGCCTTTGTAAACGATCTTCCAACTTCCTTGTACATATCCAGTTCTCTCCAAGCGAAGGAAACTCTACTAAGAAGCTTTATTCTGCAATGACTTAAATAATCTAAAGAATATAGACGTTAACAGTCTCCTGCGCTTCATCATAAGCTCAAATTGGTTCCATTAGTAAGAGGATCATAGATCCACGTGGCAGCACAAATCTCATTTGCAAAGCTACGAATTCTTTTGAATTTCTGTAAACGAGAATACCAACGACATCGCAGGCCATACAATCATAGGTAATGCCCATAGCTAACATCTGAGTAGACTGGACACATGCACAGAACATGTATCCTAAAGGAGGCCATGCTAAGCCAATCCATTCTACAAGCGGTAAAATAGGACTTATAGGGTAGTTGAAGGGCGTAAATTTCGTGTGGATAGTTGGGAAAAGACTGCGCTACCATCTTCGACTATTTTCTGGTATGAAGGCTACTCTCATTGTTTGTCAAAGAGGGGGCCCTCGTTCAATTATCAAGGCCTTTGTCCATCTGTTACGTTACCTAATAAGGGGGAGAGGGGGGGGGGGGTAGAGAAAAGACTGATCTTATCGTAACGGTTCTCTGAACTTAATTCTGAAGGTTGCTACGTGTTACAATTTACCGGTCATAAGTGCCAGGACCACCGGTAGCCCATACCAGAACTTAAATCACGGTACCGTGGAAGTCAGGAGCCCTCGGACATCGGTCCGGGGCTGACTTAAAGAGGTAGGCCCCCTACTGCAAGCATCGTGGTGGCTGTGATTTAATCCTAAAGTCCTAAGAAGGGTATTCAGTTAGATTCGACCCGATGTAGATTTGCAATAAGTACTGGGTGCCGTCACCCTAAGATCGGCAAGAGGTTTTAGATCGGTCTGGACTCAAACCAAGAGTTTCCTCTATTGGTATTACTGAAACACGATAAGGGCAGGTCAGGCGTTTATATCCTGGTTCCCGTAAGTCTACACAACAACAAGTACAAGAGATATAATTGGTATGTCGGTGCCTGACTAACACTAGATATTCTCTTCAGAGTAGGCAGCAGTAGATCTGCATCTCATCAGTGCCAGGCGACTTACAGATTCAAAAGTTTATTAAATATTCACAGCATTTACAACAATCGATGACTGATACTAACTACAGGCATTCCTCGGCTCACTTGCAGTTTTAATGATAGATTGTGGTTGTGATCAGCTGGAAGAGTGTTGAGCATAGTACTGGGACTATCTACTCTCAAACAAGGAAGAATAAGACAGGCGATCTACAGAAGCTTTTTGTGATGAAGTCACCTTTTGGATTCCGAAAAGCTTTCTCTACCTCTTGTCTTGTTCTGAGTTTAGGTAAACTTTTGACAGTAGGCTTGTCCTTGTTGGTTTTGCTTGAATTCCCTTTCAAAAACAAAGTTTTTTATTCGCATGCGATTCACCTATTTTTTACATGAGACATACGATAGTATTCATCAAACGCTTTTTAATCAAATTTTCGTAATTGTTTAATAGAGTTAGGTTGATTACTTGATAGCTCCCATTCGTAATAAAGGTTGAAGCAGATGACTGTCCTTCATGTTGAACTAAAAATAGTATGACAAGTATTCTGAATGTTGACATCACTACGTATGGCAAGCTATTCCTGGAATTACAATATTTGATGATTCCATATTCCTTGTGATAGAAAATAGGCTAACATAACAATAAAGATACGCCATTTTCAGTGCATTCTGATGCATTTGTCAGACCTACAGTGCATAAGAAAACACATGCACTCTAACCATTACCTACGAATACGCCAACTAGATCGTGGTTGCGATGTCCAAGCCTACGAATAGTTGCTGGATGTGAACACGTTCTCGATCTTTTATATCGCTCGCCATATAGTGATGTCGATTCTGACAAGCATTAGCACTCCAGTTAGGTGTTATCTACAGTAAAATTAAAATATCAGCCATTACAGACTTCTCCCAAGCTTAGTAAAATCACCATTCAAAATCTAACATCTCCAGGAAGTAGAATTAAAGTCCTCTTCATCACCATACCTATGTGGACAAGCATTCGAAAGGGATCCAATTTTATACATTCGGTCTATGCAAAGTTCACTCAAGCATTACAATTTACCAGTAAAGATACTTATCTTACCGCTCGCACGTATTTATGACTTATAAATTCCGATATCCAACAAATGTTTCCGGATAAATGCTCACCTGATTGATTGGGTTATTCCCTTGTTCCCTCATTTTACTGAACAATTTTATAACATTGACCATTGAATTGAATTTCCGAGATTAATTTCATGTCAAAGAGCGTGATGTAAATGTATTATATATGCGGCTCTATAGTATTTATGTATGAAATGCATGTCTCCCTTCACAATTCGAGTGCGACCTCAGTGTGTTTAATGAAGTCAGACATTTTCAAGACCTATTATATAAATCAAATTTAATCGGAATTGCTTTACTGAACTTCTTTTCCTCTTTATATGAGTATGTAGGACAATATATGTATCTCACATATATATGCTCTTAAAGTTTTCTAAGATATCTCTTCAGTGTTATTGTAGTTAAACTTTAGCTTAGGGGCTTTTTGTTGGTCTCGCATCACTATAGGTGAAGTATGCCATATCGGTGCGTCGTATTTTGGCTCTAAGCCATGTCAAATAGTAGCGCTTTCCATGGCAGTTTCAGACCAGAAGTTAATCAAATCTCAAGACGCTCTACATTCCAGAAATATCTTGAGTTAGTCAAGTATTATTCCAATATTTCTTAAATCAGTTGGAGAAGAATTTTTAACAACTTACTCGTTCCTGATCTGCTTATGGGGGCATGAGCAACCTACCACCTCGCTAGAGTAAGAACGCATTAAAGGAGCCATGTTCGTATAGCAGAAAGCCTGGACTGGTTGAAACTCAGCGCAGTTCTGGTAGTCGAGTCACGGTCATGGTCGACACGTCCTAAAGGAAATTGTAAATAACTCTGCCTTTAATGCTCATGTTCCATCTAGATTTCCATCTAACCGGAAACATTCGGAAAACAGGAGGTTAAACTCCCTACGGGATAAATATTTCATCTCCGTCGAGGAGAGCCAATCAACGTTTGTCAGCGGGAGTCCCTTTTCAAGCGATACCTTCTATATCAAATCAAGCGCAGGCACCCCTAACAGCACTTGTAAGGCATCCGTAGATACGGTTATATAAACTGGTAAGCTAGGCCACTTTCTGGTAAGCCAAGATCTGATGACGACCACACTCATATTTTACCCTCTCGTACCAAGCCGATGCCATAAATATTGCACAGGCCTACATTACTCAGCAGTCGTTTTCTTATCCGTATGAGGTGAGATGAGAATTTCATCAACTCACCTATCATTATGCTAAGATACCTGATCTTAGTCACATATATAAGGTTAATACCATTAAGGCGTATTGTGGAAGCCCGACGACCGCGGAGCAGCATTGTGACAGTATTCTTCAGAAATACGCTGACACCAATGCTTTCACCCAATCCGGCGACAATCGGCAGCACTCTCGCCCCTATTCTGTCAAGTTTAGTACGAACTTCCAGAAGGAGAAGGGAATCACCCGCTTAAGCGCAACATCTGCGGTGGTCTGATAATTGCCACAGAGTGCATCAGCCAGAAAAATATCTTTCCCATAAGCCGATTTCCCCGGCAGTCCAGATCGTGACACATGGTCAGAATACTCTGCAAATTTAAATTGTCAAAGGCACTCCTTAAACTAACTTAATAATCTTGGCACTACTATTCTGGACGCAGTCTTTAACAAAAGATCCATTTTGAAATTACATTGGACAGAAGGAACTAGTACTTTACCAAGCACTGGAAGTTAGCTTATGCCCCGATAAGATCTAGGATCAGACGTAGCCTTATTAAGAGACTTCAGTAGTACAACCACGTTCACCTCCTCGGAACTGAAGGCTCCTCAAAAGAAGAAGAACTCCCCAACCAAAATACTGGGGGTGGCCATGGTGTAGTGGTATATGCTCCTCAAGCAGAGGCTCGCGGGTTCGAATCCCGTGCGAGGCAATTCTCTGAAAAAGTCTTTTCGTAGAATTTTTATGTAGTTACAATATATGAAAATCCCGTGGTGTCAACTCTGACATGAGGGCATAACACTGATGTTGGAGTGGGTGCTGGCTGGGCTAAATGTAACGAACTAACAACTAGCAAGTACTGAGACCCACTGGTTGAGGATGCACTTGCTCGTCCCGTCCAGTTTGACAACCACCTCTGAGAAAAATATCGAAACCTAATAAACCTGAGTTTCAAACTACTACACCACCCGCCCACGCCCTGAAGAAAAGCCAGTAAAAGGGTATTCATATCCCCTTGGTACTGAGGAAATCTCTCCATGTGAATAAAAAAATACCTGAATCAGCAGTTCCTTAAGTAAACCATACAATTTTATACAATTTGCCCCAGGAATCATTTCTATTGTTTGAAACAAAGTTGCTCCATTGAAATTGTTTTGCACTGACTATCATTACGCCGATATGCAGAGGCCAACGGTGCCAAGTTCTCAGCATTGACAGCCCGAGCACATCTTGTAAAAATCAAAATCAAGACAAAAGTCCCCAACATTAGCCTGACACGCGATCACACCTACACCGAAGAAGATATCGAAGCTACCAAATAATGTTTCTACGATATCCTCTAACAGTAATCGTAATGTGCTAACAATGTATGAATCTGCGTTTATCTCAGACGCCTCAATGGTGTAGTAGTGCAATCAGACTTAACATTGAATAGCTGCAATTGGAACAAACCGCCAGAACCTTTACGGATCATGTATTTTCTCTACAAGCCATATGCAATCTGCCGATGTTCTGGGTTTCACCTGACCACCTCCATAGGTTTACTGAATAATGCGGCATTCCATATAAGAATGAGAGCTCATCGTGCGTTCTCCAGAACGAAGAGCATTAGCTTCATACACTCTTGTGTAGGTCGAAGATTTTACTTTTGGAGTTATACCATTGCACGCTAAAAGGGTTGTGGCGTAAGAAAAAAAAAAAACTAATTTTGGACGAGTTTAAACCCGAACCCATGCCACCACCTGTGGACAAATAATGACGTTTGATTTCATTCAAACTTGTTGAAAAAATCCAGGATTTTCATCCTTGAAGTAAAGCAAACAACATCAAAATATTTTCAAAAATATAAGGGCCTATAACTTTTTCCCCGCAAATGCCGAACCAAACACTCACTTTGCAAGGATAAAATGGCTCTTCGTGCATATCATGTGGATTTTCCGTGCCCCAGAAACGCAAATTTTGTTTATTCACGTAACATCTTAAGTAGAAATGGGCTTGATCGCTCATTATGATTTGATTTTTGCACCAGATTTTCAGAGCATGGGAATAAGTTATGGTAATCTCAATTGAAGGTCAGCAGGCAGCAATTGGTGAACGGTTTGCAAAAAAAATTCGATGCATCGAATGTTTGCTAATCCCAAATTGTATGCATCGTTGTCTCGTCGATGTGTGTGGACTCTTTCGGATGTTCGCGGCCACAGCATTTGCAAGGGTAATGGTATTCGACGACTTGTTAACTGCTCTAAGGACAAAACGTAATTTTGAGGTACTTCACCATAACGAGAACGTATCTAGTCGGTCCCTTTGCTCTTATGAAGTATAACGAACGATGAATGATAAAAAGTAACAAACGGCCGAGGTATCGGCGCACTCCATACATCCCTTATTATATGCTTACGTGAAACCTTGCATTATTTGGAAAAAGAAAGTCTCTGTCTCTTTGAGACTGTCTTCCTCGTGCTATGTAGACCAACCCACCTCTGCTCAGTTTTCGTTACTGCAATTGCAGTGCAGTCTCTCATTACCTTGAATAGAAAGTCAATACGAAGTACTTACAAGCTGACGAAAATAACTAGACGTCCACCGCCAGTTTTTGACTAAAATAGGGAGCAGAATTTCAGCAATCTAGATTGGTGATGCATCTATATGCAACTCGTATTTCCCCGGAATATGAATTGTCAGTACCGGCGAATTTTAGCGAAGTTGGGATACTACTTCCTGAGACGGTACCCAAACAAACCCAGGCTGTTCCTTTAACAATTCGTCAAAAATAAATGGTTCATCACAGATTTTTTAAAGGAGCTAGTTAGGCAAAGGAACTGCCTCATCTCATTGAGAATGAGGCCTTACGTCGATTGTTTGGCCTCGGATACCAATGTTATATAGGGTGATTTATCGTCAGGTTTGATTTTTAATAGGCTTTTTTTGACAGATCACGCGTGACTCCTATCAAACTGCTTTTTCATTTTTGTATCGTTTGTAAGTCATCATGGAAAGACTCACACTGGAATAGCGTTTCCATTCGAGGAACTTACGGTGTGCATAATCGACCTACTGAAACCACTATTGCCAACACCATTCGCAAATTTGAGTTCCAGTTTACATTAGTGGATGATACTCGACCGGTTAGAGCACATCCAGCACGTAGTGAAAAGACTATAGCAGCTGTAGCTGAGAGTGTACGCTAAGACCTTGACGAATCGATTTGTAGTCGTTCTCAACGGCTTGGCTTGGCGTATTCGACAACTTGACGTATTTTACGTAAAGATCTCGGCCTAAAAGCGTACAAAATTCAACTTGTGCAAGAATTGAAGCCAGGTGACTTGAATTTGCGTCATATTTTTAGTAAATGGGCTCTGGAAAAACTCAATAAAAATACAACGGTATTGGGTGGTTTATGGGCTGGTGGAATCATTGGTCTATATTTCTTCAAAAATGAGACAAATCAGAATGTTACCGTCAATGGTAACCATTAACACTCCATGTTAACGGACTATGTATTTCCTGAAATTCAAACAGATGGTCTCGGTAAGCTCTGGTTTCAACAAGATGGCGCTACGAGCCATACAGCGCGTGAAATAATGGATTTGTTCAGAAATCATTTTGGTGAGCACTTAATTACACGTTTTTCTACTGTAAATTGGCCGCCTAGATTGTGCGATATCACACCTTTGGACTATTTCTCTGGGGATATGTAAAGTTTCAGATCTTCAGGAATACGCCAGCTACAATTGACGCTTTGCAAGCCAACATTACTCGTGTTATCCGCGAGATACCAGTCGCTATGCATTGGATCTTCCGAATGGACCACCTCAGACGTGGTCGTGGCCAACATTTACATGATGTCATTTTCAAAAAATAAATGCCATGATTTGTTCCTTTAACTGGTAATAAAAATTTTAAGTTCACTTTCAAATTTATGTACTTTATTTTACATTATAAATCAAACCTCACGATGAATCACCCTATATTTGTTTGGGAAAATTAGTGTGTTCTTACGTTCATGTAACCATACCCTGTGGGTGTTCAATGAGCTCTGCGGTTTTTTTAGGGTTAAAGTTCAACACACATTTTTGGTATAAAAGCTTATATTTAATCCATCAGATATAGTCCATCATGGTCTATTACTTTCTCCAACGTTCTGAAAGGGACATAATGCCTCTTTTGTAAAAATCAGCAGACTTATGGGTAAAAAAAAAGTTTTCCAGTTACGTTTTGATCTCATTTTCGGAATTAAGTTGCCTTAATACGGTGGGTGCTGCGTAACTTCCTAGCCAAATGAATTCAGCTTTTGTTTTGTCACTAAAGGTGACATGGTATTGGGTTGAATTCGAATGACCCAACGTCTGTATCTCGTGTTGCCTTCCTTCAAACATCTGGTAGTAGCGAGGAGTCAGATTCAGCATTCTGAAGTACTCCTTACTGCTCAAAGCTTTCAACAATTTTTCAATAACTTTAATAGTTGCATTGATAAGTGTCCTGAAGTCGAGGTCGAATCTGTCTTTTTCGAACGATCGGTGTACAGAATTCTGATAGCAACGGATAAACAAAATCTTGCTATAGCAACTCATTGACCTTCTAGCAAAAGTATTTCTGGTATGATCCTTAGAAAGTACAAGATTGTTTCGTTTATATATACAAGCCTTGTTATAGATGATACAAGCGTTGTGATTCTTCCACAGAGAAACCAAGAAATTGATTGGCAAATGAACTCTCTGCACCAATTCGTCGCGTTTTATGCCAATAAGTCTAACGGCGACAGACAAATACAGGACTTTCTTTATCTTCAGCTCCATGGTGCCCTTGACTTCATTGACTTCATTTAACCATCATGGACTCTTGGTGGGACCAAGGAACTCACCAACAAACATAAAATCTGTTTGGTCAAGAATTTGTATGACTAGCCAAGTTTCTTAACGAGTCTCCTCTTCTTGTTCAAATTCCTCTTGGCCTCGTTACAATGTTGCTGATCACTTCAATTTAAAGGAGCAATATCTTATCTCTCCAGGATCGTATTTTTTTTAAACTGATTTTGAGTTTCACAATTTCCAAATATGTACGTTTTTTTTCATGGAAGCTTAGAGGGTTCCATTTGCTATCTCACATAAAAGCCATTGCACTAAAGGCTGCTCAGCTTATCGGCTGTACGCACACCGGAATGAAATTAGTTAATTGCATTGAACACTCTTTAAGGTTCGACTCACCAACCTCGCTTGTTTTTTTTTTTTTTTTTTGTAAAGAAACGGTCACAGAAATTTTCGACCAGGTGCTGCATTTTCACGCCCTTCTCCAATTCAATTTTGGAAACATCAACCTCTCAACTTTTATCCCTTTTTTTTCTGATTCGCTGTTAAACCAATGGGTTGAGGTCTCTTCTCGAAGTTACAATTCTTAGCTTACTTTTGGCAGCTTTGGAAGCTGTCC
This sequence comes from Volucella inanis, assembly GCA_907269105.1. NCBI lineage: Eukaryota > Metazoa > Arthropoda > Insecta > Diptera > Syrphidae > Volucella > Volucella inanis. Next base: position 24,165,723 of record OU026157.1, read on the forward strand.
GTTTTTTTTCGAGTACCCCTACCTGTTCCTTTGCTTCGTATCGACTTCATCTTCTTTTATCTAGTTCCCTTAACCCTTAAACAAAAGTTTTTTTAAGTATTCTTCGATCTTACGTACGATGATCAACGAATACGGCTGACTCTCATTGGATACCACTAAGTCGCCACACTTCAAAGTTACTGGTCCACGGAAATCTCCGCATGAAATTTTCCGGCCGTTGCGCAAACTTTACAGCCGATTGCAAATGACATTGGTTTGTGAAGCTATACCCAATCCCTTCTTTGGTTCAGGAATGCCGACACTGAGTAGCTGTTGATGCATGTTTTTTTCAAGTACTCCAAGTGTTCGATTTTTATTGATGCTAACTGACTTTACATGACGGGTTGGAATGTGTTTGTGGACAATTTCTCAAGAAATGCAATGGTTTTCTGTACAAAATTTTTCCAATTTGGGTATTCTGGGTCTTATTTTCGGAAACTTAAATCGCTCTGTCCAGCACCTCACTAAAGGATGTTAGTCTTACATGTCCAGGGCGAAGTATTTTATTAGAAGGGTTTCTCAGATACTACCTGGCCATGCAATTACCTTTTAAAATGCTCTGCGAAATCCTTTCCCGCCTTCGTTTGAGATGAACTGACAGACAGTATTAAGTGCTCTCCTAGAATGGATAAAATGGGGGCAGGCGATGTCAGTATTGTGCGACCACCCATCTCAACCTTAAACTATAAAACCTTTAAAATAGCAACGCTGATACGTAGTCAGAGTTATTTTTATTTCCACTTTTAGCACACTGAATTACATAAGGAGTCGAAACACCTTTCCGAAACTTTTAAGAATAAAAAACCATTTTCCAAATTCGCTGCGGATTCATTAATTATTAATTTTGAATTGTGCCTAAATATGAATTCAGCAGACATAAGCAAGTCTGATACTCCATCAGCTTTAAAAAATTCGTTGAAAAATATCTACAAGGAAGCTATCAATATATCATGAGCAGGTCAAAAACCCTTTTCTTCTTTAAAATAGAAAATTGAAGAAAGAAAACCTAAAATAAAAATAACTAAATTATTCAACAAGATAATCACCCTATTCACCGTAATCGTTTCAAACACATCCTGCCATTTACGTTATGGGCCACAACACAATCCGCCAGTTACAGCAGGACATCCATTTAATACATTAAATCAGGACTCTGATGGTAAGTCTGATGGTAACTCATCTGGCTGCGACAGAACTTTAAAGTTTCTTCAGCACTCTACTCCGACCATCCACCTGGCTTGATTTATGCGCACGAAACCTAGCTACGCTATGGTATGGAATACTCGTAGTATACCTTTTTCAGGTCAAAATCCGTCCCCACTATATGATAGTCATAGCAAGGACCTGAACTCGCTTTAGAGTAAAGTTGAGTGGAGTAGATCCCAGAATCCCAGGATCCCACTGATGTATAAAGTGCGGTCTCCTTAAAAGTTGATGACTGTCGACGACGACGACAACGACAACGACAACGACAACGACAACGTCGACGCACTGGGAAACAGGACAACGACTACGAGGTGCCATTGAGGTAACTCTGACTATGATGATGACAGTGGTTGGTTGGTGTGGCGGTGTTATCCTGACGTCCTTGACGATGTTGTATATCCATTTTATTCATTTTTTTTTCTCTTTTAGAAGACGGATAAACCTAGGTGACGCGGAGGAGTAGTGTACGCAGCCAGAATGCCTGAATAACTAGAAAATAATGAGGAAGACAATCGCATTCAAAGTATTTAGGTTAATGGATGGAGGGATGAATATTTTGAAGGTACCATGACATAGAAGCTGCGACTCGATGGGTACTCTAGCCTTTATGCGGATGTGTACACTTGTACGTACGAGTACTCGTACCTACATATGTTCATATTTATAAAGTGTATCTTAAAAAAAAATTCCGTATAGTATTATATGATGATACGGATGTACAATATACACACTTGAGTCGTCCTTATGATTCTTTTGGTGGTTCAATGTGCAGTTTGTGTTCAAATGAATGCGTCAGTTCAATGCACGTGCCTGAGAATGTGAATTGAAGCTCCAGATTTGTCAGAGAATAGATGTACGCTAAGCTATTAGAGTTGTCCTGGTATCAAGGGAGTTGAATGGTCTTGAAAAGTAAAGCTGTTTTCTTCTTGAAACAAAAAACCATTAAGCACGAATAAATGCAAAATAATGTTGATGTCATACGTTAAGTGCTTTTAGAAAACAAACCTTAACTGAAATGAGTTCAAGATACAGCATTCAAGGAAAGTAATTTAAAGTTGGTAATAGGCAGGATTCTTTCTTGGAAATCTGTTCTCATAAGAGAGCAGTGTAATGCAAATTTAAATAAATATGAACTTGAGACAAGGCAAGGGTTCTCAGGCTTTTTGTGTATACATTTGAATGAATTATTGTCCCCCTCTTCAGACTGTTATGAATCTACGTAAGAACTTTTCAAAAAAAAAAAAAAAAAAAAAAAAAAAAAAAAGAAATACTCGTAGATCCTATGAGATAATGTTGTTTGACCAATAACTAAACTAGAGCGTGTAACGTCCTTTATACCGGACTTTCTACCTTTCTACCGGCAATCGTAGGATAACAACCTGTATCTTATCGATTATATTCGTAAGGTTAACTGACAGCCTTTATCGAGAGGCCTACTTACTTAGGTGAAAAAAGATCCTTTGTGATACTACTGGATCTCGAAATGGTCACACTTCAAAAATGGATACCAGAATGTCACGAGGATGTAAAATGAAAACTAAGATTATCACGGAAGAAATCATCCAGAAGTGTTATTCTTCTGCTGGATAGAGGTGTGTCGATCGAGAAAATTGTTGGCCAGAAGCAGTTTAAACTTTAATTTGAAAACAGCACCCATCGCTCATTTGCCCGAGAAGTGGATTTAAGCACTCGTGTGCTACTCCTTTCAATGGTAAAGGAGTGGGGTACAATACACAAATGACACGCTAGGCAGAAACAGCTACAATAAGACATCTCCTACTTAAGAGCGACTTTCCACTTTGTCAGGCTTTGGATCTATCTTTTTCGTGGCAGCTGCATTTGAGATTGGGCGTGTTTGTCTTCATTTCCTAAGTAAATTATTATTTACGGGCATAAAATTCTTTAAAATCCAATTAATTCTTATTTAGCTTTGGTTGGTACTTAAGTCTCTATTGCCTTTCGGACCGGATTTTCAGATTGAACTGCATGAAACCATTAACTTACTTAGCATTCGATCAACCACAGCATTATAAAGTGGAACTGACTAGTGAATTAGCGTAGGATTCGACACCATTCGATTAGTTTTTGTGGGGCTATGTAAGATCCCGCGATTGAACGGAAAACTGCTGACTGTCCCATAACCTGGGGAACAATAATCAAGTTCGAAGCGTAGGGCCTGATTTATCTTCCAGTGGTAGTTCTCGGTAACAGCATGAGTAAATCCTTAAGCATGAAGGCTAAAATTGGAAGCGCATGCTCGACCAGTAGCATGATATCGGTCTATGCCGTCATAGGGCTTACACTCCTATGCAGAAGAGAAAAAAGTGCAACAAACTAAGTATGTTAATAGCTTGAGATAGTTCAATCGCGTGCAGACGAACAACTAACGGAGATCCCCGACTGCTAAAATTCCCAGAGATCTTATTTTGATCGCTTGGATCTAAAAATGTACCGGAGACGTATATAAGAATGATGCACGATATGTACGATGAGATTAAGGAGGAACAACAGGAGAATCCGAAGTTGAGGTTAAGGTTACTCCGAATGAGTACACAAGTTAGAGTGTACATAGTCCGATGCTTTTTAATGTCGTGCAAGATTTTCTACTGAAGCAGGACATAAACGAGTCCGAAATAAATTCTCTTCTTTTCGTCGATGATAGCTCTATTAAACGAAAGTGGGGCAATAAGTCACTGAACATTAAAATAAGGAAAATTCTTCTTCGGCCAACATTTCTTCAATTTTTTTACGTCTTCCAAACAATACGATTTCTCGAGGCGCTCAAAATAGGCGTTTGTTTCATCGATGACATATTCATTCAACCCGGACCTCTTACCGCATAGATCCCATAGAACTGTATAATAGGCGCTGGTGATCGTTTTATCCTATTTAATATGAAGAACACCGTGCGCATTGCAAAAAACTGCACTTTGGCCTTCTTCTAGGACAAGTCCACATGTCCCGACTGATCCATGTGATAAGCCTGTGGCCTCTTCAAGTTCGTACACTTTCACTCGCCAATCGCCCAGTATCATACCGTGGATTTTATCGATCAATTCTGGTGTGGTAACCTTAATTGGGTGACCAGAATTGAGTAAACTAGTGAACAATCAATCGATGGTGAAAAGTCCGTATAATACTTTTCAAGCTTTTGTTTGGTTTTTTGCGCAAAAAAGGGTTTAATGAGCACAGAAAACTCACTTTTCTCCATTTTTACGAAAATTCTCCTAAATCTCTGTTTCAAATGGTTGTCCCAATAAAACTATTTGACAGATCTGTCTAAAAATTTGGGCGCGTTCTATTGAAAGAATGAAGAATTTCTTGTTAAGCAAAATGTTGGATTTGAGGTAGCAGTGCTATCCGTTTTAATTTTAAGGGCCTTAACGACGTGACAACTCGTTGTGCAACTCTTACTATATGAATAAAGGCGCTAGATTATAACGTTTTTTTTTTCTGTTGGAACAGTAAAGAACTACTCAACCCCGTGGCTGTGGATCAAATGCTAGCAAACTGGCTTGCGAATCGGAGGGTTCGGTGTTCAAATCCCAACCGCGCCTGAAAGATATTCATTTTTTTCAGTTAACAAAAATCAAGAAAGATGAGTAGTTGACTAGAAATCAACAACAAGCCAACTTCCACTTAAATGTTGTATGCCACCCATGGAGCGAAATAACCACTGAGACCAAACATCTTTTTTTCCCTATATTCCGTTGTCCTAAAAATTTAACGCATTCTGAGGCATTATGAGTGTATTCACACCCAGTTAAGTGTTTTCAACTCAACTGAGTTATTTAGAAAAAAAAGAAAAAAATAATAATAATAATGTAACCCTTTGTATGTTCCTGTTACTAGAATTTTTTACCCTTTCGTAGAAGTATGAGAAAGAGCTACAGGGATATATTGGCTCGAGTACCAACAACCACCACATCAGATCCGAATACTTCCAGCTTGATGCGAACGTTGAGCGAACACTCACAGAGGTAGTGCTCCTCGGTGTCGTCATTATTTTCACAGCAAGCATCGCAAAATGTTGTGTCACCACACCAGAAAGCAGCATGCAGTCTTCATCGTTGAATCGCTTAGGCATCAGGAAGCATTCGTTTGGTTTGCTGGTAATGCTGAGTTGTGTCATCCGCAGTTATGTTCATGTGAAATAAAATTGGCAATGGAAATCCTAACCGAGAGCGCCGCTCGTCTAATCGCTGGCTCGTGTCTTAAAAAAATCTTCAAGCTCATCGGCGATTCATTTTACCGTAATCTGATTGTAATCTGGGTTCCAAACAAAACTCAGTTAATTCAGTTTTCCTTTCAGTGATGTCTTGAGTTCTCGATATATGGTACATAGCTTGGAAGTCGTGAATCCTTTAAATAAGGCTTTAAGCGCAGCTTGGCAGTTACTACAGATGCAAATGCTCCGTCCCCTTCACCAGTTCTGTTCAACACAGTTAATTGCCACTAGAATTGCAAAAGAATCCGCTTGGAGATAGACCCACGTTTTTCTAGTGAGGATTGAGCCACTAAGCTCAAATATTTTTTTTTCTTTCCCTGTCCCATTTACCTCTAAACTTAACACGTGCTTAGGCATTTTAAGTGTATCATAGTAATTTCCACTTGAGTGTTAAGTTCTTTAAAAAAACGTTGTCGTCCTCCAGATAGATACTAGCGTCGCATTCTAAATCGGTTTTGGAGCAAATCGGCTGGTATTACTATATTCAACGAACGTCGTGGGAAAATCCAGTCAGAGAAAAAATGAAGGCTCCAGTCAAAATTCGAAGAAGATGTCAGAAGAAAAATAATAAGATAACTTTAAGACGAACATATCCAAAATAGAGGTTATAAGGACTGCAAATTAAGTCAATCTCAATGAGATGAAGAAATATGTAACGTTGAATGTGTAGCGTCAGCCTTTTTGAGCAACCCAAAGATGTACATAACTGTGGTGTTCTATTTGTGTCCCTTCACTGCATCAAATCCAATTAATTGATCCCTTTTCAAAAATAGACCTTTTTCCCTTCCATTCTATTAATTGGACCTACTCTATCTTTCCCAACTCACACTAAAACTTGACTCTATTTTCGAATTCCCTTATTTCACTTCTTTCGTATGGTCACTCTCTTTCGGTGCTCGTGTTCCTATCGTGAATATGTCCTTTTTGGCTTCGAGAGAGTCGTTGTGATAATTTTAAAGTCAGATGGAGGAGGTGGAAAACCTGGCTAACGAAGTAGATCGTATGGGAGTTAGTTTAAATATAAATTTGGGCAGGAAATTTTGGCAGTTGAATGACAAATACTCGACTGAAGAATAGTGATAGGTAGAAACTGAGATAGAGAACCAAGTCAGGGTCGAACAAAAGAAATGAAAGAAATAAGAGATTAAGAACGAATATAAAGAAGAGAACAAATTAGGAAGGTCAACTGATCACTTTTCGATGTTGCTTCGCGAAACAGCTCCAATAATAAAAACAATAAAAAAAGTGATCTCATATGTTCAACTCGAACACTTTTCCCAGCCGTGCTGTATCTTTTTTAACCGCTCCTTATAGTAGGACTTTTGTTGGTCTGCAAATACTCCCCCGCGGCGGCGATGACTTCCTCGTTCGACCCGTACTTCTTTCCGGGGAGCGTTTTCTTAAGGTTTGGTAACAAAAAGAAGAAGTCACATGGAGCCAAATCCGGAGTATACGGAGAATGGGGGAGCAATTCGTAGTGCAATTCGACCAATTTGGCTTTGGCGACTGCGGAGGTGTGAGCCGGTGCGTTGTCGTAGTAGTAGTAGTTTTCTTCGCCAAATGTGGTCGTTTTTTTATTCAAATCGGCGTTAAATCGGCCCAATACATCGATGTAGTATTCTCTTGTGATTGTTTTCAACTTCTCCAAATAGTCAACGGTCTTCGCCTTCCTTGCAGCACGTTCACCGAGTAAAACGCATGGTTTCGATTGTTATTTGGTCCCTAGTGTATCCCAATAAATCCATGTCTCATCGATGGTCACGAAACAACGCAGAAACTCCTCTGGATTTCAATTGAACAAAGCCAAGCGAGTCAATTTCACGATTGTGCTTGTTCTCCGGTGTGAGTAAACGCAGACAGCCTTCTCTTGCCCAAAATCTCTTGCAGAATATGGCTAACGCTTTAAGTTGAGATGCCTGTTATCTCAGAAAACTTGTGAATTTCCAGTCGGCGGTCCGCCAATACAAGATCATGGATTTCGTCCACGGTAACCGTTTTTGGACCACCTGGGCGCGGTTTATCAAAAAGCAACGTGCGGCCACGGCGAAACTTTGCGAAACGGTTGTACGGGAAGGTGAATGTGTCCCATACACCCCATCGAGAACGGGCTTGATTTCCTCGCAGATTTTATAACTCAAAAACAATAATCGGATCACAGAGCGATACTGCTCTTTTTCCATGATCGCAGAAAACACTAATACGATGCTTTGAAATGGGTGTCAAAACAAAACTAAGCGTCGAATTGTCACCATATTTTGACAGATTAACCTAAATGATGGTACACTCATTTTGACTTAGTAGCGCTACTTATCTTCCAATCCGGATACTCATCAAACAAACCTCGTACAAGAAAGGAATCTAAACTGTTTATTATGGCCTAAGTTTAACACAGATAGTGTGCATACGGAACGTGACATACAAACGATGACAACATGACAGGAAACAAAGTGACCGACTTCCGTTGGTTTTCTTTTACAAGTGCCGACTGGGAAGAACTTCGGTTTAGGGGCTACCATTCACAGATCTGGCTAGAAGGGTAGAAATTCCTCAGCCAATAACATTTGGCTTATTTCAGGTTGCGATAAGTCTTCATCTCTGTGTGATACTGGGACGTTTAATTATAATTTTTTAAATTAAGTATCGGTATGTAGGGACTAGGTTTCTTTTTCTGTCAGAACAGAGTATTCAGACGAAGTAGTCCATTGTACTCTTTGTAAAGTTCCTTTTAATGAAATCTTTCAGTCTTACGAAGAAAAATGAGTAATTCGTTCAGCGATCAGGCTGATGCGTGCTTAAGCCGGATATTCACATAGATAGTGTTCCGCGGTGTCTTCGACATCACCAAGCATCACAGGATATTGTGACATATTTAAGTGCTTTACAAAAGTGTAATTCCCGACTCCAGTAAGCAACATGCAGTCTTTTCTGCTGAGGAACAACAGACAGGCCGCTCACCTGCTAGAGACATTGGGAAGGAAGCATTCGTTTAGTCTGCCTGCATATCAGGGAGCTGTACCATCTGTGGTTGTGCTCATGTGAGACCCAATTTTCGATAGAAGCCATAACCGAGGAGGCAGGCAGACCCAAAATAGGTACGGGTCCTGAAAAACTCTCCTCCAAACCTTGCCTGTCAAATTCATTGGCGACTTTTCCTTGATCCCGTTGCGACCTGCGACCCAGACGAGGGTCACTGAATTTAACCTTCCGACTGCGTTCATTGATCTCTTGCATTCTTGAACTAGTTTCGAAATCGTTAGAGGATTCAAAAAGACTCTAAGCAAATCTACATATGCAAATGCTTCGCCCCTTCCACCTATTCTGCTTGAAAGAAAAATGCAAGCTTTCCTAACGTGTAGTGAAATCTAACGTTATCGTCACATCCTATATTGGTTTTGGAACCGATTGCATTCCTTTCTCGGGCACAGGAAAAGTCGATTTCGTATTTCTTCCGCAACAGAAGTTCTGGTGCTATGTCCATAAGACCAGAGTCATAAGATAGCAGACGGGCAAGGTCATCAAAGTCACAGTGCGTGTTGCACTAAAGACCAATTCTTTTTAGATGGCTTTGAGAGTGCAGCCCATGATATGAATATCAAGGAGAGGGAGACTCATCAATGCGTCTGGAGCGGAGCCGTGGGTTCTGGGGAAAGCCCTTATCCATCCGTGACAAGCCATTCTTTGGAGTCTGGTAAAAGCAGCAAAAAGGGTTTCCACCAGACAACCTACGTAGAGGATATAACTACCCGTATCATAGCCGTTTATATCCAAAGGACTCTTCTCGGTGACAGGCGCCTTATCTTGGCGATAGCACTAGATGAGTCAGACCAGGCAGCTTCCTTCTTCTCGTAAAGAGAATAATCTCAGTTTTGAGAGGATTAACTGAAAGCTCAAAACTAATGCACCAGTCGTCGATCAAGTCTAGGGCTGCCTGCGCTTTGGAGCAGACACGATTAAACAGACAGTACAGCTACATTATCCGCGTATGCTTGTGCATAGACGTTATTACTATTGCGCGCGTTGAACGGAGAGTTATTCCTTCTTGTCGAGTGCGCCTTTAATTCTACCAGGATATTCCGCGTTGGTAGGCGTGTTACATCGCGGATAAGGAATGCATTCGCAGACGGTTTTGCGCACATGGATCACGACCATTCTCTCAATAATTTTCAGGATTAAGAAAGTCAGACTTATAGGTCTGAAACTCTTCGCGAGTGAGTACTATTCTTTTCTTATTTTCGGTATAAAGGCCAATATCACTGTTCGCCAGGGATTCGGTATGTATGCCAGTGCCAGGCTAGTAGTGAAAATTCTTTTCAGAGTTGCCAACAGCTGGTCTATACCTTTTTGTAACATAATTGGGTTCCAGTTGAAAGAAGCAACAGCATGTTAACTGGCCTCTTTCGTCATCGCAACCGATGAGATATACCAACTACGGCGTATTGTATTGTTCAGCCCACTAGCAGCTTCGTTGATAGGAGCTAGTTGTGAGCTGGTTCCGATAAGGTTACTTTGGAAAAGAGACACAACCAAGACTCAGTAAATGAATCGTCAGATTTTCTGAGTGGTTTCAACCTGGTTGATCTTTTCCTTTTGAGGACTTTGACCAGCCTGCTGGTTTCGATGTTTTCGCAAAAAACTTTATAAGAGACGTTCTTTGCAATTCGAATAAGCGTCTTAAAATCATTTTGATTCGATCTGTTAAGTGACCTGCTTAGAATTTTTCTAAATTCTTTACGAAGACGCTGCAGGTCTGCCTTCCACCAAAGAATGGGCGATCTTCAGGATTGCTTAGTAGCTGGTCATGCCATTTCGAAACATTTGGTGAATGTAAAGTAAAGTAAAGTAAAGTAGCTTTTTGTTTTCTTCTAGTTTTGTGATAATTTCGGTACGAAATAAAAAGGTAGGTGAGTTGAGGTGCACGGAGTAGCGGCAAGAACCAACCCATTTAAAACAATGACACTGCTATCTGCTCCAGTATCATGGCTGCTTCCGTGCCCTAGTACATTCCTTACAGATGATATTTCAATATATCGAAGTACACATGAGAGACTTTCCGTTTCAAGTATTAGAAATACCATAAGTCCAAAGCGAAAATTGCAGTAAGCCAAGACTGAGTTGGAGAAGTGTACCTGGTAAGAGAGCCTAAAATTCGTTAAGTGGAGACCTTTCTTAAGGTAGTGCCAGACAGAGTTGAAAAACTCTTTTAAACGTGTAATGTCAAGTATATCGCGTGCAAAAGCCTCCTATAAAAGAAACAAATTTTTTGAGAAAAATTCTAGCTACATAGGCACCAAGATCATGTCAGAGATATCAAATAGTTAAATAATATGAATTATGGTAATAACTCTATTAATATAAATCGGTTATATCTTTATGAATCTTTTTACGGAACTATTCAATTACTATCAGCAACTTCCTCTATGAATTTTAATTGGTTTTTAGTACATGTTTAGTACAATCTCATAGTACAGAGTATTTAAGCGACTTTGCCTATCTCAGACGAACTAGAAGTGCAACACCTGGTAAAAATGAACAAAATATTTGTCGTCATTTTGATAATTGGACTAGTCCCTTATTTGGTAAAATTATTATCATTATTTTTTTTTTCCAATCACTGTAACTAAAGGATTAGTTGATGCTGATGAAAATATTTGTTTACTTCATTTTTTAAATTTAAAAAAATAACTAGAATTGGAGAATTTAAAATGTTATCTTTAATTTAGGGTTTAAATGCAGTGAATGGGTTAAAAGATGAAAAGGACTCCAAGGAAAATGTAAGTGAAATTTCTTAAAAAGAGGATAAGACGATAGTGACTTGTAATAAAATGTTAGAACCTCTTTTAAAAGGTATATAACAAATTCAACTTCATTTGCAGGGCTTACATGCTGGCTTGAAGTTCGAAAAAGGTGGAGGAGTGCCATTGGTAATTACAAATCGTTTTACTTAACTTGGCAGTTTGATACTTTCAATTCTTAACTGATGAATGTTCCTGACTGTGTAAGGGATATAATTTTTTTTTTTTTTTTTGATTTTAATTACAGGGTCCTGGTCCTGTTATACCTCCACATAGCTCACATTATGAAGGAGGAATTGGCATTGTAGGCAGTGTAAGTCATCATACTTACACCTTTGTCTAAAATATGTTTAGGTAAATCAATTTGATTTTTAGGGTATACACACTATATTACATCCAATTGATGGTGTTTGGAATTTGGGAAAAGGTGCATTAAAAGGAGGCACACATGTTGTAGGGGGCATTTTGTCCTAAAAAAAGTCACAAATTTTAGTTTTCTTATCTTTAATTTCAGGGAATTGGCGCTATAATACATCCGATTGACACTGGTGAAAAAGTAGGACATGATATTTTAATTGAAGGAGAACACAGTGTGGTAAGGAATAAACAAAGTCACTGTTAAGGCCATGATCTAAATCTAAATCTATTTTCTATAACAACTAACAAATCAACATTTCAGGGCACTGGTTTAATAGGTCATATTATTAAATTTGTTTTTAAATGTATTGCGAACATCAAGTGGGCTATAGGATCGGTATGTCCTTTGATAAATATTTACTTTAGCGATATTGTACTTTTATATTGGTATATAGGTCGTCGGAGGTGTATTTCATTTGATTGCGGGTGTTTCAAACCTGGGAAAAGGAATTGTAGGAAAAACTCTACACTTTGTAATAATTTTGAGTTTTTTGCTTGCGTTGGTTTAGAACTGTTTTTAATTCCAGGGTGTGAGTATCATAACTCATCCAATTGCTGCAGTTTTTAATTTGGTCAAAAATATGATCGAAGATGTAGTGTATGCTGTAGGAGAAATATTTCATCTGGTAAAGATCTATATGGTATTCCCAAAGATATACTATCACATTAAAGTTTTTATTTGTTTCTAGGTGTTTGGTGTCGCATTCCATCCTATTGACACCGTGATTCAAATCGGAAAAGATATCATTAAAGTTGTGAAATTTTTTATAGGTGGAGCTATTAGTCTGGTAAGGATTTGAATTGAAGTTTTTGAATTATTATTTCTTGCTTTATCAATTATCATATGAGCGAGTTAAGACTAGAAAGGAATCGTCCACACTGTGACATCTGTTTGTAAATTTAATTTGTAAGAAATTATCAAATGTTATAAATATTCTATAGGAAATGTCCTATCTAGTTTTAATTCCTTGAGTGAAAATAGTGATGCTTAAAACTTATCGATCGAATTTTATATTTCAGACTATAAAGGCTATAACATTGCCATTCAAAATTGTCGGTTCAATTGTGAAAGGTGTTGTAAATGCTGTGGGTGCACTTGTAAAATTTGTAAGTCTTTTGATTTTAATAAATTTTCGAATATATGTTTATTTCTATTTAATTAATTTTAGGTCTTCGAAATAGTACTACATCCAATTGTAACAGTTGCTAAAATCGGAGGATATATTGTCAAAGCAGTTGGACATTTGGTAAAGTTTGGCCAAGATAGGTTCTTTAAAACTGCAAAAAAATACAATTTTATCAAATTAAATTTCAGGCTGCTACTATAGTGCAAATAGTTGGATCCACTATAAATAGTGTTGTGGGAACTGTGAAAAACATTATCAAATTAGTTAGTGTACTTATTTTTATTTCAAGAAAAAATTTACAATTTTAAAATTTAGGTAGCTCAAGCAATATTCTCGGTGATTGGATTGGCGCTGAAATTTGTAGGAAATGTTATCTCCGAAATTGTATACATAGTAAGTACATTTACATTATACATAAATGTTTTTTCTTATTTTTTAAATAAAAATCTATTTCAGATTTTCCATTTTGGGGAAACTGTTGAATCTGTGGTAAAGGTTGTATTAGGATCTGTAACGAGTGTCGTCAAATTTGTATGTTTTATTCCAAAAACAATCTTTTAATAATAGATAGTATTGTTATTTTAATTGTTTGTTATTAAAATTGTAGGTCTCGCATACTGCAGAAAGTGCAGTGGGATCTGTTCTAAAAATTGGTGGAGGCACTGTAGGAAAAGGGTTAAAATTTGTAAGTATATAAGATTAACTATAAAAAAATATTATGTTATGCAATTTTATGAATTTTTATTTAAGGTTCTGGATATAGCTGCAAAAGTTCTAGGGAAACCAATTAATTTTGGAATTGATTCTGTGATCGACGTGGCAAAATTGTTTGGAATCAATATAAAATATTCTTTGAAGTGTATTGGTTAATAAAGAATGTTATATTTTTGAAGAATAATTCTCAGGTATAGAGAATTTCTTAAAATATTTTCATGTACATAAAAAAAAAACACTTCTTTTTTGTCTTAATGTAATTGCTTATATTTAGTTATAATACTTACTTAGGGGTAGATCTGCTCCACAACCACAACCTCATTTTCCACCCCTTATCCGAATTCAACGAATTTTTGCTGATTTTCACAACAATTTTTAATATTTCTTCTATAGACGTCGATTATTATCTTTCCACATACGCCTCTCATGTCTCTTCCAAAAGTCTCTTGCATCTCCAAAAAACACGTTCTAGTTTTGAAAACTACTATTTTATTTATTTATATTTTTATAGTTATATTTTTATACGTAATATAACAATCAATCGATATCAATAAAAGAAAAGCATCTGTAATCTATAGTTCGTAAGGAACTAGAGGCGAAAACAGGTAGAAAAAACAAAAAATTTAACAAAAAAATCAATAAACAGATTGAGTGGAGTTATTGAAAACTTTATGACAAAAATGTAAATTAAAAATATTACTAAAACAAAACACGAAGCAGGTCAAGAATATCTTTATAATTGAACTCTAACAGCCATGATTTGACTTTCTTGAGGAAAATGGATTCATTTCGAGTACATCGTATGCTATAGGGTAATTTATTAAAAAGTCTTGGAGCAATTGAAGAAAAAAATTGAAAAAATATTTGCCGATTGTGGTAAGGAACTAGCACAAGATTTTGTTCATTTACTCTAAGTCGGTAATTAGAATTAATCCTATTTAATGAATAACCCGATCTCTCAAAAAATATTTTTAAAACTTTAAAACAAAATAAAGGGTAGAATATTTAGACTTTTAAATAACGAAAAGCTGTCATATCGTCGATTTTTGTAGCAGATAAGTCTAATAACATGTTTTTGAGACACAAGAAGAGGGAATATTTTGTTGTAATGAGTGCGACCCCAAACAACTAGGCCATATTCGAGCTTAGAATGTATTAAGCCATAATAAATGCTCTTTAGAAGATCCTGTGAGCAATAGGATTTTAAAAAATAGAATTGCCTAGTAGTTGACCGAAGATATTTTTTGAGTGCATTCGAGTGGGCAGACCAATTCATCATCCAGTCCAGAATAACACCAAGGTACTTAAATTCTTTTACCTGATCAATACAAAAACATTTGTTCGAACACGAAAGTTTATCGAAAAAAGTCTGAGTGTTGTTATTTGAACTGCAAATAGCCGCATTATATTTAAATCTCGGGCAGTTCCCACAGTGAAAAGAGAAAGATCCATAGACTACTTTTTTGCCAATAGGACTAAAAAACATAATTTTGGTTTTGTCACTTATGACCATTTTGTGGATTTTGAACCAATGACTAAGAACTTCAAGGTCATGATTGATATCTGAGAAAAGATTCAAAACAGAAGCACTAGTAAAAGCACATGTCATATCATCAGCAAAAGCTGTAAGTTTATTATGATAGTTTTGCCCAAAGAGAGAATTAATTAAGATTAAAAACAATAATGGACATAGCACGGAACCCTGTGGAACACCTATAGATACGGTTATATGAGAACTTAACACCTCATCAATTTTCACTCTTTGAGATCTATTTGATAGATATGAATGAAGCCAGTTATAAAATTTACCCCTAAAACCACATTTGAACAACTTATCTAAGAGTATAGTATGATCCACCGTATCGAATGCTTTTGTTATGTCCACAAAGAGTGCAGCAGTATGGTAGATATCAAAACAAAAATTTAATAATGCATTCTCGGTGGAACGACCTGATCGAAAACCAAATTGGCAATCACTAAAGAATTTATTTTTTTTTTAAATCTGACCATTCTTATCTTTAATGCTTTTTTAAAAACTTTCGAGAATATTGAAAGTAAGAAAATAGGCCTGTAATTATTAATTAAGTTATTATCTCCTTTTTTGAACAAAGGAATAACTTCAGCGACTTTTAAACAATCAGGAAAAACACCACATGCTACCCTTTTATTGAAAATGAAACATAAAATATCACAGATATTAAGAGCTATTTTTTTATAAAATTATTTGAAAAACTCTCAGTTATTTGTGAGTTTGAGTTTTTAGGAGACAGGATAGTTTTATATAGTTCAAATGACGATATGGGATTAAAGAAGAAACTTTGAGAACATGACACTTCATTAACTAAACAGTTACAATCACAGAAGAAAAGAAACTATTGAATGTTTCTGATAAGTTCTTGTTGTCGGATATAAAAATATTATCTGCTTTCAAACTATAAATTCGGTCTTTCTGAACAGATTTATTTAATATGCCTCTTATTAGTTCCCATTCTTTTCTTGATTCACCTTAAACTAAGGAACTATCGTTCCTTAAGCGCCCTACACATGATCAATGTTACTTAACAAGTATTATTGACGTGTTTTTATGGCAAGTAACATTGATGAAAAATCACCACCACACGTATCAATGAACATTGTGAATATTTTTGCGTAAATTCTGTTTAGTCGTTTTATATTTGCCAATCAATTCACAATTTGTCAATTTGTGGATCCCATCCCAAAAGAACTGCGCCGGATTGGCAGCCAAGAATAATTCAAGCCAATTTTTGATATTCTGCTCTGAACCGTATTTCAGTGAGGGCGTTCTGCATCGACCGGAACAAATGGTAGTCAGAAGGGGCATGGTCTGGGCTATAAGGTGGGTGGGGTAAGACTTCCCATCCATTGTTTTCCAAATAGTTCGTAACCGGTATAGCAACGTGGGGCCTAGCGTTATCATGATGGAAAATTATTGCCTCGTGTCTGGTCGCATATTCCGGGCGTTTTTCGGCTACTGCTCTCTTCAAACGTATTAATTGTTTTCGGTGGCGTTTTGCATTGATAGTTTCACCCGGTTTTAGTAGCTCATAATACAGCACACCCATCTGATCCCATCAAATACAGAGCATTACCTTCGCGCCATGGATATGAATTGGCTGGTTGGCCGGGTTTCACATATGATTTTTTGTGCTTAGGGTTGTCGTAATAGATCCATTTTTCATTACCAGTAACAATTCGATGCAAAAATGACTTCCATTTGTGGCGTTCCAGCAGCCATATCTTAGCAAACCGCACGAAGTTATATACCCAATATAATGTTTCAAAATACGATTACATAAAGGTGAGCTAAAAGTACTGTATATATATAAAACAAAAGTAAAATAAACAACATGGATCATTTACTTATTTCACAGTCTCCAAGATCTGAAGAAGAGTGGGAAGAAATCGCTCACCATTTTTATTACAAATGGGATTTCCCTAATTGTTTGGGGGCGGTGGATGGCAAACACATTTCAATTGTGCATTCTGTAAATAGTGCATCCTATTTTTTTAATTATAAAGGATATTACAGCATTGACCTATTGGCTATTGTAACACATGGGCTGAAAAGTCAGTGCCGTTTTAAAGTAAAACACAAAATTTTTGCAAAATTCAATCAAAATTTCAATCTTTCGATACCAGTTTTGTGGTACGATTTCGGTTTAGCCTCAAAATAGGCCTCTGTTTCGGCGATTACTTCTTCGTCGGTCTTAAATCTCTTTCCGGCGAGCATTCTTTTGAGGTGTGTGAACAGGAAATAGTCGCTGGGGGCCAAATCTGGAGAATACGGTGAGTGGGGAAGCAATTCGTAGCCGTGTTCATTCAATTTTGCCATCGTTTTCATCGTTTTGTGACACGGTGCATTGTCTTGATGAAACAGCACTTTCTTTTTTTTCAAATGCGGCCGTTTTTCTGCAATTTCGTCCTTCAAACGCTCCAACAACGCAATGTAATAGTCGCTGTTGATAGTATGCCCCTTTTGAAGATAGTCAATGAAAATTATTCCACGTGTATCCCAAAATACGGATGCCATAACCTTGCCAGCCGGCTGTTGAGTTTTTGGTCGTTTTGGACGAGGTTCGTCGCCTGCTCGCCACTCAGCTGACTGCCGACTTGACTCTTGTGTGAAGTGATAGAGCCAAGTTTCACCCATTGTCACATACCGACCCAAAAATTCGGCTTTATTGCGATTGAACAGCTTTAAACACTCCTCTGAATCATCAACACGTTGTTGTTTTTGGTCGATTGTGAGCAAACGCTGCACCCACTTTGAACAGAGCTTTCGCATGTCCAAATATTCGTGTATGATATATCCAACACGCTCTTTTGATATCTTCAGAGTCTCAGCTATCTCGATCAACTTCACTTTACGGTCATTCGCAATCATTTTGTGGACTTTTTTGATGTTTTCATCTGAAACAGCCTCTTTTGGACGTCCACTGCGTGCATCATCTTCGGTGCTTGTATGACCACTTTTAAATTTTTCAATCCACTTGCGAATGGTTCGTTCGGCTGGTGCAGAGTCCGGGAAACACTTATCAAGCGATTTCTTTGCATCGGCTGCATTTTTTCCCATCAAAAAGCAATGATAAATCAACACACGAAATTGCTTTGAATCCATTTTTTTCACAATAACAAAAGTTGCATCACTCACAACGCTATATCGCGAGAACTTATCGTCCGACAGCTGCCAAATTTATACACGTATCTTTTGAAGGTTGGTACTAACTGAAAATGGTATGGATTTAATTCAAGTGGTGCCCTCTCTTAGAAACGGACTATTAATTAATATTGAGTATTAAATGCTCAATACGATATTATATACTACAACGTTAAAACTAACGGCAGAGTTTCCGATCTTGTTTACAATCGTCTTAAAATACCACCACGGTAGAGTGTAGAGTAGAGTAGAAAACGCATTTGGCATTCTCTCGTCGCGATTCAGGGTTTTCCATACAAATATTAATTTGTATGTCATTTTAGCAAGCTGTGCATTGCACAATTACCTCAGGAGGCGAAACCCGAACTACATTGACGGATCTGTAATACAACTTCCAAATGAACGCACAGATCGACTGAGTAGTACACATAACCGACGGGTTGGCTTGGAAGGAAAAACTGTTCGTGACCAATTTTTACAGTATTTTATTCAAACAAGAAATAATTAACTCAACTAAAATAAAATTCAAATTATATTATAATAAAAAATACACTTACTCTTCTTTAATTGCCATTTAGAAGGAACTTCTTGTATCCGGATATCCGGATTCATGTCTTGCATTGCTTGCTGAATATTTCTTTCTTGTTCAACTTCCAATATAAGGCAAATTTGTTTTGCTCTCCCAATTTTAGCTTCAAAAATTGCGTCAGTTTATTATTTTTTTCCGGCAAGGACCTTAATTCACAAGTATGCATTTTTACCATATATGTCGCAGTCATTTTCTTTATTTGAATTCAATTTTTCTTGCACTTGTTGCAATACAGCTTGGGCTTGCTCTACACCCGTATTCTTAGCTTGCCTTTTACGGGAAAATGGTGTCCTTTGCTCAGTTTCTAGCGTAATTGAAGAACTGCTAACGTCAGCATATAACTGAAATTTTGTGGTATTTAAAATTTGTTTCTATTTGTACACAAAAAAAAAACTTACGCTCTCTTCGAACGCCAAATTTGGTAAACTAAAACCAACGGAAACTGAACTTCTGCTGCTCAATCCACTTCTCGGCATTTCGTGATCTGTCAAGAACAGCAACTCACTGAAATACCATAAAGATGGCTGGTAAATATCATCCTCTCCTGCTCCTGGCTTTTTGGAGTTCTTGATTTTCTTTAATTCCGCCCGAAAATTTGTTCTCATACTATTATTTTAATTTTGTTTTTAACGGTTCCAACTGTGGCATTTTTATCAAACTTTTGATAAATCTGACTTTTGTTTCAAATCTTTGTTCAGATGATATATGATGATGTTTTCACAGATGTGAAAACAATGATGATTCTATAGAACGATGTGTCCTTGTGGCAATCCAAGTTCGTTTGAACTCCGAATTTATCTGTGTTAAAATTACTCCCTCTAAACACAAATTTTATATCCTCTGTTGCGACTAATATGGTTGTTTCCCTCTTTTAAATCACAGATCCCTGTGATGAAATTATTGTTATCGGCGATTTTAATCTCCCCCATCTCTAATGGAATCACTTGGATGAAGAACTTAGATTGCCTCACAAATGCTGACCTTTTTCTGATCTTTACATTCGACACCATAAACTGCCTTGCTCTCGAGAGTGAACTTCTTCTTTCGAAGTAAGACTGCCTCCACACACCTCTCCTCGTTATTTATTCATATGATGACAATAATTCTTTGAGGCTTTCAGAAATATTTCCCCACTTCGACTTTCGTAAAACCAATTGCAATAAGCTCAACAATCTTCTCAAAAATGTTGACTTGAACTTCGTTCGGTTATGGCACCAATACTTTAAAGCTGGTTCTGACTTTGATCAACAAAACTACCTCTTAGCTTACAGCCACTTTACCAAAGATATCTCAGCCAAATGCAATCTATCATCATCTCAGACCTTAAAAAAAATCCATTAATTTATTAACACAAATATAAAAAAAAAAAATTGCTATCCATCTTCGTATGACTCAACAACTATCGTTAATTTATTTGCGAATTTCTTAAGCAAAATGTTTTCCGCCCAATCTGATGACCCCGATTCTGAATACTTTTGTTACCTGAACAACTGTTGTCAAATATCTCCCTAGTCAGTTGAAATTACTTCAGCGTAGATACAAGACAAAATACATAAATTGAAAGACGCAGTTATCTTACAAAAAATTTGCTGATAATCTAATTCATTCCCTCACTTGTATTTTCAAACTATCCTTGTCTGGATAGTCATAATCACAAAAAAAGGCCAAAGCACGATATGCTAAAATATCCTGCATCTATGTAAAGATGTAATCGCCACGGACTTCAGTAATGCCTTTGATAAAATCTCGCAAAAGTAAATTCTATTTAAACTCAAAGTTCTTGGTTTCGAACCTAGACGGACCTCTTGTCCATTTTCGTTCCATTTTTTCTGATCCAATCCTTGTCACCTCGGGTGTTCCACATGGCAGTCACCCTGGTCCATTACTTTTCTTCTCGAGCTCAACATAAAAAAATGCCAAGCCATTTCTTACTCCCGGAGACGTTTGACACTTTCAACCCGCACCTATTATTTATCTAGTACTTAAATGCCGGACTGGTGTGTCATTTGTGATACACAGTTTAATTTTCGCACCTATATTGACTCGTAATTAACAAATCTAACTCCGCTCTCGAATTTGTCAAACGATGGTCTAAAGAATTCACCGACTCCTATGTCACGAACATAACATTTGTTCGTCCACCAGCGAGGTGTGGTCCCCTTACTACGATTTATATACTCTGCGAATTGAAGCTGCTTAACGGAGATTCCTATGTTTCGCACTACACAGGCTACCATGAGGTGACCACAATATTCTACATCCCTATGTTAATCGAATCAAACTACTCGGTCTACGGTCTTTGGAAAAACCTCGGGAGTCCGCCACTTGCGGTCATTCTATACGGATCTATATGGATCTCAGACGTTGGATCCGTAGACAAACTAGTCGAAAACCACTTGCAGTGTGTTTCTGTTCGAGCCTTTGTGGCAAAGAATAGAACCGGGATGAAAAGACGACACAGTTTCGTCTTACAAGAGAGGATTCTGTTACCTAATCGCCTACACAGCCTAAAGAAACAGCGCTTGGCAAGAGTAATTCTGCGTCTGATTTCTGTGCCAGTTTTATTTCAGAATCAGGAAAATTAAACTTTTTTTTTTGGTTAAAATAAGCAAACGAAACTCCATATGTTCCGAATGCCAATAGCACGCGAATTTGGCACCGAGCTCTCATGAGATCCTCCATCTGAGTACCTATCGCGGTCAACGGTGAATAATTTCAGTAGGAATGACGAGTCCGCTTACAATTGAACTTCATAGCCACCTCAAAGTTATAATACCAATGATGGCGCCCCAATGATAGCATGGACTTTGTATTCGCCCTTGTCTACCGCCAGATCCATCTTCACCGCTTAGGCCTTAATACTTTCAAGAACTTCATTCACTCACACTACATCAATGTAATCCAGCCACTAAATACCTGGAATTAAAAAAGTTCGTTGGTTGGCCATAAAGTTTTACAGGATTTTTTCTAGAGCGATGGTAAAAAGGTTACATGATAGCGTGGCGCCTTGTCTAAAACCTTTCCTAATTTTATAGGTCTTGATTAATTTGTTACCGACCATGCTGGAGCAGCGAAAGCTCTTCATTGTCTTCCAGCACAACCTGAAAAGTTTAGCAGGGATGTCAAAACTAGACCCTATGCTCGCTGTTATATATGTGGCCTTAAAACAAGCAAATATATAGTGAGTGTCATTTTGTAATTTCTGGGTCTTTTCCAAAATCTGCCGGACTTAACAGATTATTCAAGAATAGTTACATTATGTGTGGCTTCGCTGGCAGTGCTTCTGCTGGCGGTTCAACTTTTGATGACTCGGTCCAATATGTGCGGCATTATTCCGCCAATAGCATGTCAAATATTGGCCTTGAGCTCCTCCAAAGTGGTTGGAGATCCAGAGAAAATAGTCGAGTTGAGTCAAATCGGACGATCGCGGCGGCAAATTGAGAAACGCTTGCTGTGAGATGACCCAGTCGCCAAATTTCGAGCATTGTGTCGCTTGTATGGCATGTAGCGCCGTCTTGTTAAAATCACAGTTCAGATATATAGATGTTGTCGAGCTCTGACCCCAGAAGGACGCTCTATACCAAAGACCATTGACGGTAACCGTGTCCCCTTCTTCATTTTGACTGATGATGTCGCCATGCCATAAACTGCATCAAACAATTAATCTTTATGAATGCATTGATGGTTAGTCAAGGATTGTGTTTGCTCCAACAAAGACGATTTTGCTTGTTGTATAGCCACTGAGCCAAAAATGGGCTTTGTCCGAGAAGGTGATTTTTTGGCCAAAATCCTGATCACCGGCCAACTTCTCCAGAATTTAATTAGCGAACTCACAGCATCGTATATGGTCGTTCGGCTTCAATTCTTGCGTCAGCACTTCTTTATTTGGATGTAGGCCCAAATTCAACCGCAAAATAGGCCGGTTTGATACTCTGGTGATGCCCAATTTAGCTAATCGCGGCGAATCGACATGTCTTCCTTGATACTTACACCTACGGTGGCTATGTTTTTTTCATTTTGCATCAATCTCTGTCGACTTGGTGGCTTAAGATCGAAAGAGTGTACTCAAGCTATACCTACCCTAACTCAGTCGAAAATTGCTGTCGTCTTCTTCTTCCATATTTTCAGCCTGACTGCGGCTCTACTACTAGTTGTTTCATTTTGTTCCATTTTGGTTTTGTAGCCCTGGCAATCTCGCTTTATTTTCTGATAAAACTTTTGAACATAATTTCTGTAGCATAATCTCTCCATGTGTGCTTCTCGCGCTCTTTCTTTTTCTTTCAGAGGAGCCCCTTTTACCTTATCTTTTGCTTATAGAGCTTACGAACAGCGCTCGGCTCCATGAAGCTACCTTTAATCAACGTCATACCAGAGGTTTTTTTGTATCAGCACTTCGAAATCAATCAGATCAGAAGCAGCTTTTCTGATGCTTTTTTAAAATATTCACATTGGTGTTCTATAATTTTTGTACAAAATTTGTCTTAATTGACTCATTCTCCTTGCGATATCCGTATTCGTTCCCTGGCTGTGACAAGATCTGAATTTACGTATCTCGGGTTCTGGAGGAGTGTCTACCGAGTGCAATGTGATCAAACTGGTTCAATGATCAGGGGATCCTTTATGGGTGTTGAGATGCGGGAACTACGTGCCAGCTACTGAACGGGTATGTCCTTTTACAAATCTTAAAAACTTGAACCCAATGTTGGACGTGGTGTTTTTCCCGTATTTCCCGATGACCCACTCAAAGATGGCTTCCTTTCACTTTATAGCTTTCAAAGGCCTTCGTGATTTTTTCGGCAGAACGTGGTCTATTAAGGGTCCTAACATTCCATCGATCGTTGTCTCTTGATCAGGTCCTTAAGTACACCCCTAAACCTCTAGATAAACGATCCTGCTAAGTAATCTGGTACCATTAGCTTCGCTAAGGTTATAAAAATCGATATTCTTCGTTGCTGAGCGGTTATCTCTATTAAATGGCTCCAAATACGTCGAAGTAGCTATAAAGGGAGGTATTCATCAAGTGGATCAAACTGACTAGCGGCCATTGATTTGTATATGGAATTCCTCCGTCGTCATAGTGATGAAACATAAATACCCTAGTGCGAACAAACTCCCTTCAGCCTACGCTCGCATCAAGCTGCAAGTACTCGGCGCTGATGTGGTCGGTGCTGACAATTAAAGCATTTTAGCAATGAAGCGCTTACCCATCTTTCTACGAAGGACTAATGAGTTTAATAAAAGGACCATACAAGAAGTACAATGAACCATCTATTTGTCTGGGTGTTCTCTTCTGAAAGAAAAAAAAAAAAAAAAAAAAAAAAAAAAAAAAAATTGTCTTGAGTGGTGGGTTATTTCTACCTATTATTGCACAAATATGACGTGCAATCATCTGTTATCCTGCTATCCCTTTTAATCTCAATTAATACCAACTCATTAGCGTGTACCAAATCATTGAAGCAAACACCGCAAGAGAGAAAAATAAATTCAACTAAATTTGTCTGAATTCAACGTCAATTTTGATTTTCGCATGGAACGTATTGAACAAATGCTCCACCCCCTAACCGCCAAATTCCAAATATAGATAAATATTGATTCTCCACGAAAACGCAAGAAATATGTGTATATTCCAAATGACTGCATAATGAGAAGTCAAATCAACAACAATCACAACCAAAGCACAGTGGTAGCTAAAACATTCGCGCTCCCAGGACCTTCGTGCTCCATCATCAACGTTCGAAACGCTGTACATGCTTACTATTCATCGCGTCTTTGGCATATTCGGGAATGCTAAAGCGTTCGTTCCCCCCTAGGCAAAGATTAAATGAACCAATTCAATGGCAAATCAATTGATGATATTTTCTGCTTACGTTCGTTCGTTTTTTTTTTTTTTTTTTTTTTGCCATTTTCCTATTTCTGCTTCAGACTTCATTTCAAGCTCTGTGAATCCTACTTCGTTCGATAGAGAGAAATAAAATAAAAAAGAAAAACATGTAACACAATCCTGGAGTGGCGCATGGGGAGGACAAATTTGTGGGAAGAAAGGAAAAACATCTGTATTAGGAGTTTTCATTTTCTTCCTTCCAACAGCGAAGTCTTGATCCTGATTCTGATTCTGTTTCTGATTTTGATTATAGCGTTCGAAATTAGGGAGACGGAAGGATGCTCATGTTGAGTTTGGAGGTTTTTGTGAGATCTGCCATTTGGAAAGGTAGGGATTTACACAATTTTGTTTTATTTGTTTTTGATTTTTGAAGGTAGGTTTCACGGATATTTTACGTTATTTTTCAGAGAGGGAACATTTCTAAAAGGATGTCTATATTTTCGAATTGGACTTTCAAGCAAATGGACTTAAGAGGCGTAAAGCTTGTCTTTAAAATATATAACCTAAACTGTTTATGATTTCCTTCTTTCGTCGTAAAAAGAGGTAACTTATCCGGTTAAGAATTTGTGCGTGGGGTTAATTATCTGATTACATAAAATAATACTCCCGCTAAACAACCAAAAGACTTGGGGATGGACTCACTGTTGACGACCCATTCAAGGTTTTATATCTTTGTGTTATTAAAGCTCGGTTTACAGCTTTAAAATATTTGTATCGTGACAAAGGATATTTAACGAGGATACCGATGATACCGATGGATGCTTCGCTTTTTTTTTGTGGGGACAGAGACCTTAGAAAAAAAAAACAAGTCCATTGTACTCTTTGTATGTACTTTTTTTCTAGAATTTCTCAGTCTTTCGAAGAAAGATGAGTAAGCGCTTCAATGGTAGAGCAGCAGCACCGAATACCTGCAGCCTGATGAGAACGTCGCACGGATATTTACAGAGATAGTGCTCTACAATATCGTAATTACTCTCACAGCTAGCGTCACAGATGCTCAAGAAAAACGTAGTGCCAAGGCATCGCGATTAAGCATTTTACAGTTTTTCCTACTGGAAAAACCTGGCATGCCATCAAGAGTTATGCTCATATCAAACTTAACTGTCAATGAAAGCCTTAACCAGGAGCATAGGCTGTCCTAATGCAGGCTATGGTTCTGAAAATATCTCATCAGAGCCTTGTCCAGTAAGTTCATTGGCGATTTCATTTCCGATACTCCCACTATGACATGAGACCCAAACAAGACTAAATGTATTCAGCCTTCCGACAGCGTTCAGTGAATTCTTGCATTCTCGAACTAGTTTAATACCAACTCATTAGAACTAGAACACTTCGCCTCCTCCATCGGTTTTCCTAAATAGAAGTGAAGTCAAAAGTTGTTTTCCTCATAGATCTGTTTACGAAGGACCACATAGACAAAAACTGCAAGAAGATAAAACTTTGCTTCTTCTGCAAGAGGGACAATCCAGAGAATACCAGTCGCAATAAATGCCCAGCAAAAAGGCTCTGACTAGCCTAAAACTTTGCAGATTTCTCAGAATCACCTTATCCACTGCGAAGTGGCACCAGACCTGTTAACACAATTGACCAAAGAAAAGCAAATTGATGTTGTCCTGATCAGCGAACCATATAAAGCTCTAAACGAAAATATCTGGGTAAGAGATAGAACATGTGGAAATAAAATTCAAAGAACCAGTTAATCGCTAGCCCCAAGATCAAAGACGCGCTTTTTAAAAAAAAAATTCACAACATTGGTCATAGTTACAAATTTTGCTATGCAGTTCTACTCGTACCACGCTATTTATTTTTTGATATTCTTCATCCGTTGAAGGATGAGGGATTTGATTCCAAAGAAAATGGCGTTTGTGATAATATGAGCAGCGGCGTCGAGGCAATCGTTATGGAGGTCGGCTCCAATTTATTTTCTGGTATTGAAGTACGGTCCCTTAAAGCCTTCTTTTTTTCATGCGTTAAGCAGCATTTTTTTTCGTTTTTAAGTTGCGCAATAGTCTTCAGGTTTCCCTTGTAATCAATCCATTGATGGAATATTAACGCAGTGTAGTTTGTGAGATTATCTTCTTCAACAGGGGCTGTTGTCCTTTAGATATCGTCAATATAGCCTGGACATTCGTAATCAGATTATCGAGGCTGTCAAGGAAGAAAGAGTTTCCTGTTCTTAAACCATTAGTTTGAGTGCCAGGCAGCAAAAATTTCGCTTCCTTCTTATGGTTGCATATTTTTAGTGTCGAGTTTTCTAATACATGTATCGAGTTCTGTTTGTGCATAAGCGTTTGCAGATTTTAGTTGAAGAAAGGCAGTGACGCGAATCGCTGTTCTCTCAGGTGACCCCAAGTAAATGGTGACCAGATAAGAACGTTATAAAAAAAAAATGTATTGGGTATATATTTTAATTCGTGCGGTTTTTTCTTCAAAATTTGAACATTTATTTAAGAAAAACATGTACAATAGTATTATTCAAAGTATTGCCCATCTGAAGCTATGACTTTTTCCCATCTTTCTGGCAATTTGTGGGTCCCATCCCAAAAAAACTGCGCCGGCTTGGTAGCCAAGAATGAATCAAACCAATTTTTGATATTCTGCTCTGGTGTGAACCGTATTTAAGTGAGGGCGTTCTGCATCGACTGGAACAAATGATAGTCAGAAGGAGCAAGGTCTGGGCTATAAGGCGGGTGGGGTAAGACTTCCCATCCACTGTTTTCCAAATAGTTCTTAACCGGAATAGTAACGTGTGGGGCCGAGCGTTGTCATGATGGAAAAGTATTGCCTCGTGTCTGGTCGCATATTCCGGGCGTTTTTCGGCTACTGCTGTGTTCGATGGCGTTTTGCATTGATGGTTTCACCCGGTTTTAGAAGCTCATAATACAACACACCCATCTGATCCCACCAAATGCAGAGCATTACATTCGCGCCATGGATATTCGGCTTTGCCGTTGATTTGGCTGGTTGGCCGGGTTTCACATATGGTTTTTTGCGCTTGGGGTTGTCGTAATGGATCCATTTTTCACCACCAGTAACAATCCGATGCAAAAATGACTTCCTTTTGTGACGTTCCAGCAGCATTTCGGACATGCAAAACCGCCTTTCGACACCTTTCGGCTTGAGTTCATGTGGAACCCAATTTCCTTGCTTTTGAATATATCCAGCTGCTTTTAAACGTTTTGAAATGGCTGCTTGAGTGACACCCAAAGATTCTGCGAGCTCGTCTTGTGTTTGGCAACAATCTTCATAGAGTAATGCTTCCAGTTATCTATTTTCAAACTTTTTTGGCTGCCCAGGACGTTCATCGTGTTCTAAGCCAAAATCAGCACTTTTAAATCGTGCAAACCACTCTTGGAACATTCGCTCAGCTACCGCATGTTCACCATAAACTTCCACCAAAATACGATGACTTTCGGAAGCAGTGTTCTTCATATTAAAGATATGAAGAAGAACTCCCCGCAAAAACACTTTTTCAGGCACAAAGTTCGATATTTTTGAGCGAAAAAAAAAATTATTGTTGTTTAAGCTTCAAATGAATGAAATATACTGAAATGACGTACAATGACAGTAACTTTCCAACGCATGTTCCAATGGAATAATAAAAATAGAATAATACAAGTTACGTCATCTCTTAGCAAACCGTTATAGACCCAATAAATAAAACAACACCGGTTTGGGATATAAAATTGATTCTAGCTTTATTTTGAAGCCACGTTCAGTCTATTATGTGTGCAAAAGCACATCATTGAAATGGTCACCTTGGATTCGCTGGCAATGCTTCAAGCGGTTGGTCGAATTTTTAATGACAATATGTGTGGCGTTGTTCTGGCAATAGCGTGTCGAATTTTGGCCTCGAGGTCATCCAAGGTGTCTTTTTAGTGTAGACTAAGGGCTTGATGACTCAGTCGCTAAATTTCTTCTTAACAACTTCGAGCGTTGCGCCGCTTGTATGGCATATAACGCCGTTTTGTTGGAACCACGCCTCGATGTTGTGACCACAGAAAGTTGGTTAATATCGCTATATACGGGTACCTAAGGTCATTTACGGTAACGGTGTCGGTCCGATGATGCCATCATGCCATAAATCGCACGGTTAATTTTCGGGGATACCTTGATGCTTAGCCGAACACTTTTGGGTTGTGTTCTCTTCAATAATGGCAATTTTGCTTGTTGCAATAGCCGCTGAGCCAAATATGGGCCTCGTCCGGGAGGATAATTTTTCAGCCAAAATCTGTATTTCCAGCCAACATTTCCAGCGCTCAATTAGCGAACGCACGGCATTGTCTATGGACGGGCTTGCGTCAGCGCAATCTTATTCAGCTGAAACCCAAATCCAACCGTAAAATAAGCTCTGGCGATGCCCAATTCAGCTGATCTGGGTTTTCTTCGATACTGGCCGTTACAGTGGCTAAGTTCTCTTCATTTCGCTTCAATCTCTAGATCTGAAAGAGTGTACGCACGCTCAAAATTTTTCACAGTGCGAAGAATTGCCTGCACACTGAAGCCAAGATGACGACCGACCTCACGACCAAATTTACCTTACATATTTACAACTGAGCCAGAATTTCGATATTTGTTGATGCAGGATGAAATGGCAAATCTTACTTTGACAGCTGCTGAAACATAACAATTGGAAAAGCTATACTGTATCTGGTCACCAGTTAATATACGAATACTTGGTCATTTCGTCTTTCTTATCCGTCGTAGTGTTGACCCAAGCCAATTTTGAACTGTTTCCAATGCACTTGTCGATAAGAAACATAAAAAAATGTTAGATAGCACTTAAGATTTTGGATACGGTTTAACACCAGTTGCAGTGAAAATAATTTGATTAATCAAACATTTATGCAGCAGCCAGTCTTCCACAAGCTCATATCAATCTAATTTCAAATAGAAAAACAACTCACTGAAGTTCACAATAATTAAATTATTTTTATTTTCGAAATTCGTATTCAACAAACCGATGACACATCACAACTCTCAATATTTGAGTTTGTAATTAAATTTACATTTCGATATGGGTTTCCCAATACTAAACGACTCGAGAATATGTTTCGCCATCTTCCATGGAGTGCAAAGATGTAACATGCCAGCTAGGGTACCAAAGATACTCACTCCACTCTTAAGTCCTGTTCCGACTGTTTGTAAACCCTGTAACATTGTATTATTATTATTTATATAATTTTTTTTTCAAACTGTATGATTGTACCGCTTTTGCTACATCGCCTACAGCACTCTCTCCAGTTTCAATTGGATGACTTACGGCGTTTAGGCCCTAAAAAATGCGTTCATTCAACTTTAATTGGTAATTTAAATTTTTGATTTGGAAATAGTTAAAATTATCGATAACAACTCACCAACTGGCCGACTTCACCAATAGCACCCATTCCATCACCTATTAAATTACTTTCAGTAAAATCCTATTACGAAAGAGAATGTAATCGGAAAGGCTTTTATATAATTTTAAAATAAAATAATCTACCGCAAGGAAAAAGAAGAAAATGCAAAGAAAACCAAGAACAATTTTACTCATTTTTCAAATTTAAATTTCATCTGCGTACGTTTTTAAGGGCATCCAGGGATATTTATATACTCTGGCGAATGGTAATTAATTTTTTTTCTGCTATATAAAGCATTTTGTGCTCAATAATTGTAGTTATTAAAATAATTCGTATGATTAATCTTTTGGGATTTATCTTAATTGTGAGGGTCTTTAATTTTTCATCAAATTCAGGAGAAAATCGATTTCATTAAAAGGCATAAGACACGCGATGGAGTGACCCTTGATAGAACTTTGTACGAGGGATACTTATGTTGAAGACACGTGCTATTTGAAATATTCGAATGATTTTACATTTAAGATTAAAATATTATGTACTTATAGATAACGCACACCACTGGGTTGAAATGGGCTTTAACCATTAAACCGAACTGCCTTCGGTTATACACTCCAAGATGGTTGATGTCTACTTCATTTATTGCGCACCACATAGTGTAAAGTTTTCCTTTTCTAAAAATTATTTGAAAGATTTGGCATTCAGTTTTTTCTAATCGTATTTACATCTTCATTCGATAATGTCTAATTTTCTGCATCATATCGTAAGAATGGGATGACAAGGGTCTTATATCCCTTGGATACTTAGATCAGGCTTCCTCAGGAGACATTCTGGAAATCATTTGAATCAGTTACCAGACGCTTCTGTCGGGTAAGTCGCAAACTGGAGGAACTTATGTGCAATAACACCTAGATGCGCAATACGAGGGCGGTCCCAGAAGTACCCGGCCTGACCAAGACATGGCGATAGTTATTTGAAAATATCGCTGTATTGGAAAGTACTCACTGTATCGGGTTTTCCAATGACGACTTGACAACTTTTTTTTTTTTAAATAAAAGGCAAAGCATTTGAGATATTTCAAAAACTTTATTATTAGCTTGAAGTACAATCAAAACATTTATGAATGGAACTCGACTTCGTTCATATGGCCACCACGGGCACGTTTGCAGCGGTCGATTCGTTGAACCCAATTTTTAACGACTGTGTGGCTTGTGGCACCATCCTCTTGAAACTACATGTCGTCCAAGTCCATATATTCCAAATCGGCCAAAAATAATCGGTGATCATGGCGCGATAACGCTGACCATTCACAGTAACGTGACGATCGTTATCCTCGACGAAAAAATATGGCCCAATAACGCCGCCGGCATGAAAACCGCACCAAACAGTTATTTTTTGTGGATGAAGTGGTGATTCATGAAGCACATGTGGGTTTTCACCCGACCAATAACGTATATTTTGCTTATTGACGAACCCATTGAGCCAAAAATGAGCTTCGTCACTGAAGATGATTTTGCGATGAAATTCATCATCTTGGCGCATCTTCTACAGAACCCAATCGGAGAACGTACTTCACTTCAAATGGTCCATCGGCTTCAATTCTTGAGTCAGCTTGATCTTGTATGGGTGTAAACCAAGATCCTTACGCAAAATATGCAATAATGTGGTCTGAGTGATGCCCAATTCTTGAGAACGCCGTGGAATTGACTGATTTGGATCGTTTGCTACGGACGTCTGAACGGCAGCGATATTCTCGACACTTCGACCAACCCGTTGTCTCACTGACACGGCAACATCACACAACGAATATGTAGACTCAAATTTTTGCATTAAACTTGTTATTGCCTGTCTACTAGGGCGAAAATTACGATCGAAAATTGGAGTTAACGCTCTTAAAGTTGCAGTCACCGACTCCGAATATCTGTAGAAATTTACTATAATTCGCAGACGTTGCTCGTTAGTGTACTTTACCATGATGAAAATGTTGAGTTTACTGAATAAATTGACAGTGACAAATTGATGATTAGTGAAAGAGTGCGTTCACAAATTAAATTCAAAGTTGTCAAGTTCCTATTGGAAAACCCTATACTACACCCGAACTTTGGTTTGACAAAGATTTTCATGTACGCATCCCGTTTAGATCCTTCTGGGAGAAAGTTGGTTTTATGGATGATAAATTAATCTACTTCTATGTAGTTAGATCTAAGACTGATAACAGGGTTGGCAGCAAGGAATCTGCAAGGAATATTCATATATTTTCGGATAATCAGGCACTATCAAGTCCCTGGACTCAGGCTCACTAAATTCTAGAACCGCCCTTGACTGGCGATTATCCATCAGCCAACAGCCACCATTCAAGTTTCACATACATTTGGTCCCAAGGCATTTCATTGAATTGTGGAGCGGACGAATTCGCCATAATTCGTGCAAGCTAATAATAAAGGTGAATGCTAATAAAAAAACAAACCTAAGGTGAACTGTTGAATCAACATGTCGCCATGTAGGTGTAACCACTGGACGCTCTTTATAGGAAAGTGTGCAAGACGATTTGATGTCTTTACAAACGATTTCTGCAGAAGCTGCATGGACGAGGGAAATATAATCATTCATCTACTCTGTGCATGCCTAGCTCTCTCCCAAAGAAGAAGCTTTTTTTAACAATAACTTAGGCGATCTAGAGAATATAGACGTCTCCTATAGTCTCTTACGCTTCATCGTAAGCTCAAATTGGTTCAATATCAAGAGTAGGAGGATCACAGATGCACGTGGCATCACAATGGGTCAATAGGCCTAAGTGAGTTGGTCTTTCCAACAGCTACTCTTACCTAACCTGACGTAACCTTCCTTACTGGTTTTAAAAACACACATTTCGAAAAATGGTCTGAATTATGCCGTGTTGAGCGGTTTGCTACACTTGCACAACTCACAAGACCTGGACATCTAATACCATGCTTGGCCAGAGCTACATCTGTTTCAGGCGAGAATCCCGCCATGTGCAGTGGCTGGTGCAGCATGTGCTGCCACCACCAAGCCCTCACTTAACTCCTTTGTAATCCAGAATTTCCAAGCTACGTCACTGTGAATTGAGTCTCCTGTGAATTGTGATGATTAGTGAAAGAGTGCGTTCACAAATTAAATCCAAAGTTGTCAAGTCCTTATTGGAAAACCCTATATAAAGCATATGTTTCAAGTTTGAAAGCGCCATCAATATTGAACGTTCTCAGTGAATTTGTGAAAATGGAGAAAATTGGTCATCGTTTTGTGATACAATACTTTTATTTGAAAGGCCTCAGCCCAACCAACGTAAAAGCTGAACTAGATTCTACTCTAGATGAGTCTGTTCCTTCGTTTACAGCAGTAAAATTTTGGGTTGCTGAGTTTAAACGAGGCCGTACGAGCTATAGCAGTGGTCGACCAAATGAGGTGACGACTCCAGAAATGGTGAAGAAAATCCACAAAGCGGTACTGGATTATCGTCGACTGAAAGTGCGCGAGCTGGCAGACATTGTAGGCATTTCACAAAGTGCGGTACATCGCATATTATTTGAAAATTGGGACATGAGAAAGCTATGTGCAAGATGGGTGCCGCGTTTGCTCACACTCGTGCAAAAACAGTGTCGTGAAGATGTTTCAATTGAGTGTTTAGCGAAGTTTCACAACAAAAAAGCAGAATTTTTGCGCCGGTTCTTAATAATGGCTGAAATTTGGGTCCATTATTTTACACCCGAGACAAAAGAACAATCAAAACAATGGATTCAAAAGGGAGAACCGGCTCCAAAGAAGGCGAAGACTGTTTTATCTGCAGGCAAGGTTATGGTGTCGATTTTTTGGGATGCGCGTGAGATAATTTTCATTGAATATTTTGGAAAACGAAAAATTACTAGCGGACAGTATTATGCGAACTTATTACAACGTTTGAGCGATGAAATCAAGCGGCATATGGCTCAGAAGAAAGTGTTGTTTCATCAAGACAATGCACCAGCTCACAAATCCAGTATTGCAATGGCCAAAATTAATGAATTAAAGAGCTGAAAGGCGATTATGTTGAAAAATAAATAAATTTTTTCCAAAATTTTTGTGTTTTCTTTTTTGGGCCGGGTACATACGGCCATCGTAATTGTGACCAATAAAGAATCCCTCAATCTTCTAGCCCAGACTAAAGGCACTATTCGGTTCGGATTCGTGTCTATAACCTTAAGGGTTTACAAAAAGGATGAGCTAGAAATACAGCCTCAGATCATGGAGAGTGGATTTCCTTTTCTGATCTAGATAGCAACGATTCTAACCATTTTTAGGTATTAACCAAGTCGACGTTCTCTACTGACACCCTGTCGGAAATGGAAACCGATAGCAAATCAAAACGAGCTCCTAAGGTGAGCTTTTGGCCATATTTTAAGAATCGGAGGACTTAAATGACACTCTGGTGGAGACTTCCCTGACTAATTGTATCAATAATGCTGTGGTTTCCCAGATTAACTTCATCACTTCAAAAGGCCTCGGCCGCTAAATATCGCTGTTGTCTCCGACAATATCACTCAAATTATAGCGAATTGGATGATATCGTGTGAACATTCTTTTTCAGATCACCGATACATCCAATTCAGTCTGCATGATGCTGATTGGCCAAAAAAAGGAACACTTTTAAAACTACTCTGCTCTGAGCTCCTAAGTCCCTTGTGTGACACCAACGAGCTTGATATGATAGTCAAGGATTTCATTACGGCTCTCAATCAGGCAATGGCTGCTTCCTGTCCTCTTAATCATCATCACTGGGACCGCTGAGAAACATATGCAAGAAAATTTTCAATCTAGCAAAAGCACAAAAAATGTAACAGATTGGGATTCGTATAAGGAATCCTTCAAAATATATAAAAAAGAACCGAGTAAGGGACAATCCTGGAGGTAATTCTGTGACAAAGTAACAGAAACCTCTGAGGCATCGCGGTTAGGAAAAATCCTCTCCACAAATTGTACGATGAAAAGTTTGAAAAAACCAACGGCTCTTGGGCGACCACTAGTGATGAATCACTTGACTTGCTCTTGACACCAACTTTTTAGGTAGCTCCCTATTCACCGCCAGTAACAATCTCAGTAGGACTACTGCAGCCGCGACTAAAATTTACGGTCTGATTACAAGTGACAAGTTGCTTTGGACCCTGCATAGCTTCAAACCATACAAGTTTGTTGGGCCGGACGGTATAATAGCTGTTAAGCTACAAAGATTTTCAGATATTGTTCTGCCAACGTTAGAGAATATTATGAGGAGCTGCCTAGAAATGATCCACATTCCCTTCCTAATGTAGTTTCCATTCCCAACGAAGGAAAATGTTCTCATGTTCTCCCAAGGGACCTCACACCTATAAATCTATCATCTTTCCTTCTGAAAACTATAAAACGACTAATTGATATCCATATAAGATCTAGAATTGATCTATTCAATTGATGATATTCAACAATTCTTACATTATAAGAAAGCATCAATAGTCGCGTTCCTGGACATACGTAGAATGTGCCTTAACAACGTCAACACACCTGCAATCATGACTGCGTTGTCAGCTCTGAAGAAAAATGACTCCCTTGGGTCATGATCAGTTGATCAGTCTTATTCCAAATAGAGGGAAAATCTACTCCAAACTAGGTGGGGCTTCTGCTAAAAGATGTGTCAGCAGAGGAATGCCCCAAGGCGGTGAAAGGGTAAAAGGACCCCTTCTCTGTAACTAAATAGTAAAAAAAATGGTGTTATACCTGAAAGAGGATGGCAGCAAGGTGGTTGCCTATACGGAAGACGTTGCTATAGCTTTGGCGGATCGCTGTGGATTGGGACTAAACCCATATAAAACTGATTTTGTCTTTTTTTACTGGAATTACGATTCAAATCATAGACACCCACTCTCTGGGTCTTATTTTTGACAGGAAACTAAACTAGAAACTTAATATTCAAGAAATACTAAAGAAAGCTACAATAGTTCTATTCTCTTGCAAAAAAGTCATTGGAAACAAATGGGGCCTTCAACCTCGCATTACTCACTGGTTAACTACTCACCTACATGTGGTTGTCTGGTGCATAGCCTTAGACAAAGAAGCCAATTGCAGCAGAGCTTTACACACTACTCCCTCTGCGGCACTGGATATTCCGTTTTACTTGACACCCCTCGGTATCTCCAGCAGGCAAGTGGTCAAGTCCACATCAGTTTACCACACAGTGGACAAATAAACAATTTGGCCACATTTATATTCTTAATACACCAGGAATACTTTCAGAGAACATGCAATAATATTGGTTTGACAAAGACTTTCATCTAAGCATCCACTCTAGACCTTTCTGGGATGTTCTGTCAGATGGATTGAATTGTCAGATAAGATCCATGACTGATAGCGAGGTTGGTGGTGGTGTATTTTCAGATTAGCTTAAGCTATACTTCTCCTTCCACTTTCTAAATCACTGTAGCTTGTTAAAAGTGGAAATTTCGGTGAGCAAAGAAGTCCTGTCCTCGTTGAAGAAAAACATGCTATCTACAAATGATATCCACATCGTTCGGGTTCGGGTCGATGGGCTACTTGCAAGTAATTTGTGTTTCCGAAATTACCATCGGAGAAAGTACAGGTGGATCTATGATCATCTGGTGGCGCAGCGATATGCGCACTTACAAAGTCCTTCTTTAAGGTGAAAACTTATTTCAAATTGCTAACAATAGACTTGATTGTAAAATTGTCCTCGAATTGTGCATCCCTTTCTTCTTATTGTTAGGATCCTTTTAGTATCTAAGCGGGAAGAGGCAGTGACCTACTTCAAACACTATTCAACCTCTAAATATCCAACGTATCCAGGTAATTCGAGAGGACACACATATACGGACAACTCTCGTTCCATCTGAGCGATATTCAGCACTTGGCCTACAGCTGTCAGGAAATCAATCGTAAAGATTTTCTGGTTCCTAGATTGGAGGCGCATTTATTTGTTTTATATCTGCATTAACGATGGACATTTCCTACGCAATCAGGTTTGGCATATGTTACTGGCGGCGAAAAGAGATATGAATTGTCAACGAAGTAGGACTCACAGACGTACCTTCGGTTGTTTTTGCCACAGGTCGTTCTAATTCCACAGACAACTCCATCATAACTTATCTTTCATCTTCCATTATTAAAGATTTCAGCCAGACTGGCTTGCCACTAACCATTGATCAGCGCAACAGACGTGTTCTGCGAATTGACTTCTAAGATAATCCTCTGGGCATTTATGTCTTCTGATGTTTCAATACACAAAGTTCTTTCTCAGAAAATGGTGTCCTTGCATTGTGACACACATTTTCTGTATGAGTTTTTTCACATAGCCCACTCTGCAGAGGAACTGGTAACCTACCTAACTGGTAGTGATTCATTTATCTTAGCCGACGCATCTTTCAAAGGATCTCCTTTATATCCCATTTTGCACATGTACTGTCATGGATTTGAAAATGTTCATTTGAAATGGGAATCGTTCGCAAGGACCTTAATATTCCTTTTCATCTTATGCATCCAAGAAGAATTGTGCCGATGGCTAAGAAGGCAGAAGCATTGTGGGGAAGCTTAAGGCCCTTCACTGGAATTTCCAATACCGAGGCTACGATGTTGAACGAACATTCTCAGAACATCTACAACAGGTGACACCATCATCAAGGTAATCTCAGACACATCAGTTTGTCATCGTTCCGCAAAAGACCCTCGTGATAATGTTCGAACTCTAAATTAATTGCAGTCTTAATCACAAAAGTCTGCCGAATTGCCGGCATGTGTCCCAAAATAATAAATAAGTTGACGTCACATTGCAAACTGTCTCACTATTACTGTCTTCCGAGAAGTTAACCTCGATTTAGTACCTCCTCGATCGTTAACTCCCTTCAAGAAATGGACATAAATATCTCTGTATGCTGCGTGATCTACTTCATTTTGAATAACTGAGTCATAAATGCAACCTTTGGTCGTTGTTTTTCAACGAAGTAACCACAAAGTGTAGCACCCCAAGGGAGGTACCAAAAATCTAAGCCTCATTCTGGCCAACAAACTGAGGTAGGAAGAAAATGTTGCAGAGCGAAATACAATAAATAAGCTCTTGTTGCCTTCTACTCTTGCAATAGGACTGCATTCCCAACCTTAAGTCATGCATTCTCTCTGCTAATGGTGGCTGGCATTAAAAGACAGCCCGTTAGTCGTCGGTTTTCTCAACTTTAGTCAACTTTTTACCTATTGAATTTTTCGGCATGCAGATCACAACTAACTCTGCTATCAGGATAAGAAACACTCTGCGATTGAAATAGCTAAATTTAGGATATACCCTCTACTCACACTGGATCGCGGCCTTTCCTTTAGAATTCACTTAAACGTTGATTTCAATCACCTGATTCTAGAAAGGATCGAGTAAAGGCAACGCAAAGCTTCTCTGTAGAAGTCTGTTCCATTTTAAAATTCTAAGACAGCTTCTAATGGCTGCTCTGACGGCCTCTGTGTGCAACAATCCTTAAGTCTTACAACATATTATGCCATCTTCCAGGCCGAAATCTCAGTCACTATAACGTCACTGCTTTGATCATCCTGAAGCCAATATCCACGTTAGATATTGCTGTACACATAGACAGTCAAGTAGCTATTAGATCTCTAACAACATACTCACACTCTCTTTGATTCCAAGCACAACTACCGAAGTAACTGCGTTGCTGATGAACAGTCCATACTCAGATCTCTGGGAACAAATATGATAGTAAGCCACCAATGTCCTACGGAAAATATTGGGTCATATAAAATGTCTCCGCGGTTTTTATTTTATTCAAAATCAATTTCAATCAAGAACGTATTGGCCATTTTCCAGGTAGCTTCGTAATTCCATCGGTGTAGAACTTCTGTGGTTTATCAGCGAAAACTTGCCCAATTTTTTACCACAAAGAGAGTTTTGCAAAGACCAAAACAAATGGTAATCAGGGGGTGCAAGGTTCTG
The DNA here is from genome assembly GCA_907269105.1 of Volucella inanis. Lineage (NCBI taxonomy): Eukaryota > Metazoa > Arthropoda > Insecta > Diptera > Syrphidae > Volucella > Volucella inanis. The sequence continues at coordinate 24,204,701 of OU026157.1, forward strand.
GCTATACGGTGGATGCATCAAAACTTCCCAACCAAGCTCCGTCAACTTTTTCCAAGTCATCAAAGATGTGTGTGGGATAGCATTATTGTGATGAAAGACAACTCCCTTTTTGTTGGCCGATTCTGGTCCCTCTTTCTTGATAACTTCATCCAAACGGTTGAGTTGTGCACAGTAGAAGACTGAATTGACTGTTTCGCCACATTCTAGCAGCTCATATTAGACAATTCCCTTCCAATCTCACCAAACACTCAACATTGCCGTCAATCCATTCTTTGAAGTCGCTTGTGGTCGGCCACCGGCCTTTAACCATGATCGTTTGAGTTGGATATTCTCGTATTTAATCCAAAAATGGTTCCATTTCGTTACGTGTCAGTAGCGTTTCACTGATGGTTATTCGGTCAATTAAATTTCTTTGCGTTAATTCGTGTGGCACCCAAACATCGAGCTTCATTGAGTAACCTGCTCATTTTAGATGATTCCAAACTGTTGATGTTTAGTGTCTCTGCTATCTCCAGACAGCTTCCGTGCCGGTCTTGCTCCATCAGTTGCAAAATTTCATCGACTTTTTCAGTGAAAGGCCGACCAGTTCGAGGTGCAGCTTTTATATCTAAATCTCCGGAACGGAATCGAACAAACTACTCCTGAGTCCGGCGTTCACTCACAGCATTCTCACTGTAAACTGCACAAATTTTTCGGCATGTTTTTGCAGAGTTTTTCCTTTTTTTATAGTAAAAAAGCATCACATAGATATTTTACTCATATTCAAATCAGTATAACTTTTAACACGAGCAACAAATTACACAGCTGTCTTCATAAAGAATGTAGCCTGACATGTCACCTTTCAGACACGTGTTCGTGTCTGAATCACAATCACAACCATTTCTAGATAAATGGACACCAACACCATCTAGTGACAAAAAACCGCGGAAACTCGTTAAAACCACTGTGATTCAATTAGATTAATATGACAGTTTCTTGATGTAAGCATGGCGATCAAGGTCAATCATAGGAGAAGAGATATCTCCAGAATTCCAAACACAATCAAACTAAAGAGACAAATAGGAATAGGGATCTGTAGCGTTCATTTCTCTGCCTTGGCACGCATCAGAATGCTTTATCTAGATTGTAAAACTTGTGAGTTCCTAATGATATCTGCTCTATGAAGATCATCTCGGGCATCGTTATTCCAGTAATATGTATCACAATGGAGACCGTTCTAACTTATTCTAACCTAATGGTTCATCTCAGGTATTTTCTTTGCTTTCCCCGGCAACCACCATATCTTGCGAACATTCCTCGAACCACCGCCTGGGGTAGGTTCCAACAGAGGATTAGAAAATCACTCAAAAAAGTCAAACGCCAGTAAAATACTTAACTTCAGAAACTACTTTGAAAATGTAAAGTAGGTATTCGTAAACTAATTTAAATATTGTGCCTAGAAGGAGAAGGATTAATGTCATTTCTGTTTTAGTCGCAGCTATCTCGAAAACATTCAACAAAATACGAAAATGTACCAAAACGGATAATGGAAAAAATTCAAATTATCTCCCCGATGAAAGACACCTGAGTTCTAAAATTAAATTGCCTTCTAAGACACTATGGCATATTAGCTGAAGTCACATATTTTGAATTTATCATATCTTATTGATGGCTTCCAAGGACCCGTTTCGTCATGCATGAACATCGTGAGCACACATAGGTAAAATTGGAATGTGCACTCTTCTTTTTGCTTCGATTATCTTTTCGGTAAAATTCCATGTCTCCAATGGAATTTGATTATAACAAAACTTGAATGGTATGAAGTCAACATAACATACAAGATCCTTCGTTACCCTTTATTCACGGTACACGAAGCAACTACGAATACAACTATACAGTTGGAGGGAATATCTTATGTCTCTGATGGCATAAATGTCATGACTAAATCCGGAGTCCTTCTTTAGAAGAGCATGTGTGCTTAAGTGAATGTATGTATGTATACAGAAGTCGACAAGAACTAACTGTAGGATGTCTCCTGACATGATAAAGGTATTTGAACGTTTGGAATAAAATATTATGTCCTTTTATCTTTTCAGTCTCTGCCAGACTTACAGTGAAAGGATATGAAAAATGAAGTTCAACATGATAGATATTTTTATTTGGTTTATGGAAGATGAAAACAACTAAGAGAATGAGATCTTTTCAAGAGCATTCGTTTAGGTAAGCACCGCTGAGAATGCTAAAACCCGTAGAAAAAGTTTAAGAAAAAATCTTGAGTTGGCTTTTTCTCGCCCTAAAGGCTTACATACTTATATATGTGCGGCTATATTCCGGGAAGAAACTAGAGTTGGTCTTGAGGAAAAAGCTCGACTATTAGCTAGCAGCATTCCGATTTTTTTCTTGCTCAATTTCATCTCTACGGAGGCTTCTTTATGCTGGAGATTCAATTACAGATTTGTAGAACCTTCAAGTCGTAAAGGTATGTATGTCGATCTTTGTGGATAGATGCAGTTGTAAGTGGCCATAAAGGTATCATCACCACAACGTGGTGAGATTACGAGACTTTAGTTGCCCGAAAAAGTCTTTCGGACACGGCTAGTATTGGGAACAAAACTGACCTATTGGGAAGCCAATATACTACCACTTGGCCACGGCCACCTACATCTTATGAAATATCTCAAAACACGAAGAGTTCTCAATAACTGGCAGTGCGGTTTTCGTAGCAACAGGTTCACATGTAATCTGATGGCATGTCTCACCGAAAAGTGGGACCAACGAGTACATCAATCTGGTGAAAGCAATATATGGTAGTTGCACTTGATATTTCTAAGGCATTTGATAAAGTTTGGCATCAGGCTTTTTTGTCAAAAATGTGTACTTTTGACATCGACTATTTTCGTCCATGGATTAGAAACTACCTTTTTTGAACGTTCAATTAAAATTTTGTTGGACGGTTTCAAGTCTGATGTCCATAAAATAAGTGCGCCGTTCTGTCCGATACTCGTTTTTATTTTGATCATCGATCTCTTGCCTCTAATTCAACATTGTGAACAGCAAGGTTATAAGGAGTCGAATTTATTTATTTATAATTCAGAGATTTATTACATTTCATGTACAAGAGTAATAGATTTAATTAGCAAAAATAAAGTAATAGAATAATGTCATGCCTTCTAGTGTCCAGGCATGTTCTCAAGGCAAAGACTGATATAGAAAAGTTTGTTAAAACGTCAATCGATTGGGCGGTTTGACATTTCTCGATGATCGTTTAAGACATGGTGGTGTTATTGGTGAATTTATTTTTGCTGCTTCTAGGTCTGGAATGCGTTTTGTTTCTGCTGGTGATATTAATGGAATGCTTACAACTGATGGCATCAATGAAGTGTTAGAAATTTTTGTAGGAGTACTTTATTCCTGTGGCGACAAGGGTTCACTCTCCGGTAGTTCTTTGATGTTTGCTTCAGGAGGACGAATTTTTGTAATGGTTCTTCGATAAAGATTTCCGACGCCGTCGCGGATAATGAAACACATTGAATGGACTTGGCTTTCGACAATTGCTGTTTACCACTGTTCCTTGTTGATTCTGGATAATACTGAATCATCTGGCTGGAATGATTCCAGTTCCTTGCTCATCTGTTGGCATACGCAGCTTGTTTTTTCCTTTCGTCGGGTAGTGAATTTGGAACATGTAAAGATTATAATGTTATTGGAAGAAAGCTTCGTATAATATGACCAAATAAACGTTCTGCAGGTGATCCAAGGTTTCCTCTTGGTGTGTTCATATAATTGAGAATGCCAAGGTGAACGTTCATGTTGTTATAATGTGATTTCTTTAAAATATTTTTCGCTATTTGCCAGAAAACGGATTGTCTTGTCATTCTTACGAATTAAGTGTAACTGAATTGCCCTAGATGAATGTTTTTTAACATTTCCGATCTCAACGCAGTCGGTATCACCACTTTGGACGATTCATAGATTATTCCATCCAAATCAAGTGACAGCTCTTCTCGGAAGTTCCAATATTCCTAAGCGGCTTTTGGTATGGTTTCAGTAGTAGTGGGACATTATCCCTTGATTAATTTGATTAGTGCTTGAGATACAGGATCTTCGTTCGTAGATTTTTCCAGTTTTACTAGCTCTTTGTCGAAAATTGGCAGCGCTGATAAGATTTCGAACGTCTGGTTTTGGTCTGATGTTTTTTAAATGGCTTACAGTTGTTTCATTCGTATCCGGTAAGAAGGTGGGTAGAGTTATATAGCAGTATTGCTGCGTGTCCAATCGAGGACATGAATGTGGCCACTTCAACATTTTAAGGTTTGGAAGAAAGTCCCTACTAGTGTCCAGGCATGTTCCCAAATATATTGTTTGCTGATGACAATACTCTCTGCTTTTCATATTCATTCCCTCACATCATTGCTCTTCGGCTGTAGAACGGCAACGGCAGCGTATGTTAATCTCATTAAATTCCGATGTTAATAGCATAATTAGTTTAAGAACTATCAAAAGAGTGGAATTTATGGCTTTCAAAACTCAATACTCTCTGCTGTCATTAAAACGAAATTTAAATACCCAGCCATTATCCATGAATTTTCCATTTTCGGTATATGTGTCAGTGACAAGATACATTGGAATGACCACATGTTTGATGTCGTCAAAAATGCTGCGAAATGTCTAGGTTTCCTCAAGAGATGTAAGCAATATTTCACCCCTCTGATTCGGCCTAAAATACGAGGTGCGTGCAAAAAGTAAGGTGACTTTTAAAATTTCTCAGGCAACGTACATTCGATTATGGATTTTTTTTGTTGTTGTGTTGGTACACATGTCCCAAACATATATTCACAGTATATAGCATACTTAGTTTGTTTTTGACAGATAGAAAGGTTAGACGTGTTTTAGTGTGCTCGGCGATTTTCAATTATAAAAAATGGATCGAAGATTTTACATCAAACTTTATGTAACTTTGTACTAGCTCTTCCAAGATGGCCGCTAAGATGCCAATGACGAACCTCGCTCTGGACGCTAAAGTACATGAGCAAAAGATGATAGCATTGAAGCTGTCAAGAAAATTGTTTTGAAAAATCGTCAAATTACCATAATAGAAATTGGTGAGGATGTTGGCATATCGGTTGGCTCGTGTCTTACAATCTTTTGGGATATTTTGCGCATGAGAAGTGTGTCAGGAGCTCTTAAATTAAGTCAATGATGATCCTGACTTGCTCAAAATGGTAATGACTGGTGACGAATCATGGTTATGTGACTATGACGTCATAGTATTACCTTGAACTTTTGCACCGTTTGCGATAAGCAATACAAAAAAATGTTCAGGAATTGTAGAAAAAAAATTCATGAGTTTAGCACCTTCTCATTCGTCGTTGCTTGTGAGAGATTTTTTTTGGCAAAAAAGAACAAGACAATCATGGCTCAGTCACCATATTCATCGGATTTGACTCCATGCCAAAAATGAAGAGACCTATGAAAGGAAGGAGATTTGCAACGATTGAGGAAATAAAAACGGCATCGCTGGAAGAGCTCAAGGCTATACAAAAAAGTGCTTCGAGGATTGCAAAAAACGTTGGCTTAAGTCTATTATATCTGAGGGGGATTACTTTGAAGGGGACAACATTAAAATTGATAAATAAATAAATATTTTTTTTTTTTATAAAAATTTAAAGTCACCCTACTTTTTGAAAACATATCGTATAAGGCATCTATCCACCCCAAGCTGGTGTACAATCCCCATTCTGGTCTATTGCCCCTAAGACTTCTCCAAACAATGGACACCCTCGAACACTGACGTAATATCTCGTTCCTCACTCCATTTTATCGCTATTTTCACCACCAGTGCTCCACCGAATTTGCCGGTAGCATGTAACACCTGTATCGCTATAAATGTTCATCAGTACATCCTTATCACCTTCGGACGTGCTCTGAAATATCGTAATTTTTTCCCAAGTCGTACAACTCGGTTATGGAATGCCCGTTACAACTTGTAAACATTTAAAACCAATGCACATCGGTATCTCTCTTTTTTCCCTCTCTGATTTCCTTTCGTCCGCGCTGTGTGCAAACATCGGGTACTTAAAGTCCCTTGTGCGCGAATTAATTATAAAAAAAAGAAAACCACTCGTGACAAACAAAATTTCAAAATTAAGGATATAGTTTGCAGAAGAACACATTAACAAACCGATAGCTTTTTGGTAAGATGTGCTATAAAGTGATGAATCCAAGTTCTGCGGGTTCAGATTGGATGGAAAAATATATATTTGGCCCCACCTAACCAATAATTTAGGATATACATTAACACGGTGGAGGAAGTATGAAAAAAAAAACACGAAAATGGATCACCACTATAAACTGATCATGATCCCTTTTGATGAGGAAAATATGCCACTAGTATGGCGTTTAATGTATGACATCAAACCTAAGCACACTTCTCGCCTTGTGAATGGTTACCTTAGCAATCAGCGTCTTGAAGTGGCTAGCGCAGACCCCTATATGAATCAGATCGAGAAACTGTTAAACGAACTGCAAAATGCAACACAGTTGTGGAACCAGATTCAAATTGCATGGACTTCTATTCCTAAAGAATAGAAGATGCATTATGTGGCCATAGTTTTACAAATTTGTTTACATTTTTTTTCGTGAATTAAATAAACATTTTGAACTCTAATAAATAAACTTGTTTTATTATTCTCTGAAAAATTGTCTTTTTATTGATGGAATTGCAAGTGTGCTATTTATATGTCCGCCACTGTATACCCAAAACGATTCGAATAGTGTGAAGAAATTCACCTTCGAACTGCTGCAATTTGGGGGTACTTTACAACGCTTATCGTTTGGGTGTTCCATAGAGTCTGTTCCGAACAGAGGAGAGGAAGACCAATGTGGTATCCACACAAAGTTAGAAAAAAACATAGTCCTCCCACAACTCCCACAAGATAAAGGATTTAAATTAAACCACCACTATAATCGAATAGCGTTTTTCAAATTTTTCCAAAATTTATTATTGAACAATTAAGCGGATATAATCTAAATAAATTAGATTTGCAGATATTACCGAAACGATAATTTGATTTCCCCCATTTGTACGGACGTCCCGAAATGGCACCGAACTGGATATCAGGCCAATTGCAATCAATTTGCCAATCAAAAAATAAATTTTATTGATTTCTCATTTCAAATGGTTCAATGGATGTTCATATATGTATGGTAGAACTAAGTCCAACGACAAAAAAAGGAAATACTCGTATATTGAATTTGTGTATTTGTGAGATGTGACCACCAATTACATATACCAATCACGGTCTGGCAAGTCTCATAATTCGGCCGTATACGCATGGTCATGTTCCGAATGCTCCCGAATGGTCCCAGCCGTCTACAAATAGTCGACCAGCTTTGGGGTATACTCGTACTCGTGAAACCAATATTCAACTCATTGGTATCGAGTGTGAGCTCATATACTCATGAGCGAGTGAGTAAATACACAAATTTTTATTGCCTATAAATTTACCGTTAAATCCTTTAAGTAAAACCATTAATCCAACCATAAACCTGTTCCTTCGTTCCTGGACGGTCATAAATCCAGTTTGCAGTCGGCCAATGTCCACCGATTCCACCGATTCCACCGATTCCACCGCCGATTCCAATGGTGTACAAGTACTAGTCCTTCAAACTACCTGGGGGTTGAATGCGCTCCACTGAACTCGGGGTGGCTTTAGTTCACATTCCATCAGGGGTCAATGCTAAGCCATAAAATCTTGAACTATGCACTGCCAATGCCCAGTAGTATAACTAGGTTAAGTCCATGCTTTGAGTTTAATGTCTAAAGCTGGACTAGGAATATTACGTGTGTTTCTCTGTTTTTTTTTTTTTTTTTTTTTTGTTTTTGTTATTAGTTATGCGTAATGTCATTGGTTTCGGGATGATGTTGGCAGGAAAATGGGTTCCTGAAGCCTAATGTTGAAGGTTAGGTTATAATAAATGCGACAAAGCTGCTTACTTCCATTTGGAATTTCGTGTCCGTCGCCGATCCTTATGGATTGGGTAAATATATTATAGAATTATTCGTATTTAAGCCAAAGATATGTGAGGGTTTTATAATATGAGTTTTCGGAGAAGTTGCCTTTTTCCCAATGAAGGGGTTTTCCCTCGTCGGATTAACTCGAATGAATCCTTTTTTTGGCGATTCAGATGTTTACCTCTTTTGGCACGAGTTATTTTTTCTCGGGGATAAAATCCGTCGGAGATTTTATTGTGAATGTGATGATATTTACGGTGTGTCTTGGAATTTGAAGGGGGAAAATAGTTCGTATTGAAATGGGATGATTTGGTATTGAATTTGGACTTTGATGTTATTAAGTCAAGGATGACAGACAAACTAAATTTTTGTCTGGTTTTTTTTTTTCGCAATTACGTTATGTTATTTGTGTGGCTCTTAAAAAGGTGACCAGTTGTCTAGCTACCCATGGGATGTTTTGACATATTTCGAACCTAAGATCATGGAAACAGGAGAGCTGTTTCAAAGAAAACCAATGTTAATGTCCATATTGTCGTAGTGTTATTTCTGCCAGACTATTACCTACCTCGTGGACGATACGATGAACTTGTGGAGGGATTAAACTTCTAATGAGTTCCGACGACAGAAAAAAAAAAACTCCTTTAAGAAGTGAATGACAGTTTTTGCTATCATTTGTTTTAACTCGTGGAATTTTAGAAAGCCAGAGAAGCTGTCGATGATAAATTTCAAGTGATCTGATTTTGAGTTTCTTTTATGCAAATTTTAAGATTGACATTACTGCGTTGATGGACTTGATATGCTGCAGAATTCTTAGTGATGTGAAAAATATCTTGAACCATTCAGGGCGAGAAAATTGATAGTTAAGCCAAACTTACGAATATAGCTTAGCCGAAATGTCTGTGGTGAATGTTTCTTAGCAGTATCAACAACAATCAACACGGTTTGTATTACGACCTTTGGTGACTTGAATATTATTTCGTTCGAGTCAACATAGAGCTCTTCTCGGAAAATCCAGTATTCTCTAACTGATTTTTGTAAGGCTTCGATGGACTGAGGGTACTCACCCCTAACTAATTTGATTAATTCTTGAGATACGGTATCAATCTAAATAAAAATTCTCATTCTAATTACTTATCGGAAATTGACAGCATAGTTAGGATTTCGACTGAATAGTCTGATGTTTTATAGCTTACTTTATTTTAGCAGTCATGACTGAGACGATCTGTTAACAGCTGTCTATTGCCTGGTATGTAAGCAACAGTGGGATCGTACGTTAAAAGCCTAAGGCTTATTCTTCAAAGTCGCGGTGGAGAAGATTTGAGTGGTTTATGGTTCGACTCAATAATTATCTTCTTCCACAGATGTATTAGTAAAAATTTTCACATCCCTGTTGGACTGCTAGTGCTTTCTTCCCAAGTTGCGAATATCAGACGTTCGACGCGTATGCCAGTGGATAGCCTTCTTGCAGGAGTTCTGTATCCATGGGAAACGAACTCGATTCCACTTGAATCTTGACTGATTTAGTCACGTCGTATAGTTTTAGTACTGAAGGACTGGTAATTTAGGAACTTAACTTTTTGAACGCATATTGCGGACTTGTATCTCAATAGAATGAAATTGATTGTTCTAATAATGCTCTCATTGGCGCCGTAACAGCTGAGTAATCTTGACTATTATTAAATTATAATGCAAGCCGACGTAAAGTCGGCAATACCCAGTGTTGTAACTGTTTCTACACATCAATGGTGGTTATTCTACCTCCAAGTGGTACTTGGACTTGTACTAGTACATCGAGTACTAGTCGATATCCATCTGGACTTGATTTGCCAAACGGTGACCTGTAAATAATAGTCAGTGTCTCGAAAAATAAATGGTGGCGGATGAGCCCTTAATAAACCAACGGAAGCGCTCACATCTGGTCAAACAGACCACTCATCCTAGTTGTATTTATTATTATTATAATTTTATTATTATTCTTATGGGACTGGCTCCCCAGATTGGGGGTTATGCCGCCGGGGTAACTGCCTGGCCATGGAAAAGAAATTTAAGTTACGAAGCAACAACAAACCTCATATACGGACGGATCTACTGTTGGCAATCCCTGCAAACGAAACAAAGACAACTACTTTCGGATATGTACGTGGAATGTTAGGTTCCTTAATAGGGCACGTGCAGCCAAACAAGCAGGAGACCTTCTGAACTGCGGCAAGCATAGAGGCAGTAGTTTTCTTAAAATCGTCTACAATATCCTATCTGACGTATAGTTTGAACGCTTGAAACTGTTCGTCAACAAGCTGATTCGGGCCAGGAAAATCCACCATCGACCAAATGTTTACACTTTAGATCTTGGCACAATCTCATGAGCTCCAAATCGATACTTACCACCTATTCATTGATTATAGGGCCGCTTATGATAGCATTTAACGCTGCTTCATTAAGGTCGGTAAGGGATACACCGACACCTTTGATATCAAAAATGATTTAGGTAAGGCGATGCGCCGTCATGCGTCGAATTACATAATATGCCGATGGATGTTGACATAATCGGAAAAAAGCAGAGTGATGTCAGTGGCGCTTTCGCGAGTATTGAGATGTAACCGTCGAAGATGGCTTTACCGCTCAACGAGAGCATGACCAAATAAATATATGCTGCCAACAGAACATTACCATCATCAGATATAACTTTGGGGTTAAGGACCTTGTCTATCAATTCAACAACGACATGAGTGCTAAGATCAAACGAAGAATAACTCTTGTCAATCGCTATTTCTTTGAGCTAAGAAGGCAATTTACTAGCAAAGCCCTCTTTCGAACAACAAAAGTGACCGTGAACAATAAAAAGACCTTCTCTATAGCACACGAGCATGAAATTTCGTCAAGAATAAACGAGGGTGCTCTTGGCTGCCTTGAGGGGAAAATTCTTCGGGCGTTTTTCGGTCCCGTCGGCAAAATCTGTGAGTGGATGAGGATATACAACGGCGAACTGTAGGGACTGTACAATAACATTGACTTAGCCACAAGAGTGAAGGTCCAGCGATTGAAGTAGCTGGGTCACGTAGAGCAGATGGACAACAATGCTTCGGTCCGAAAAGTTTTTAAATTCGTTACCTAAGGACAGTGCAGTAGAAGAAGACCGAGAATCAGTCCCTACAATTACTAAATTGTAATGCAGTCTTGTCTGTACATTGAAGGTATTTATGACAAAAATACTTGGCTTATCGTTTATAGATGTGTCTGTACCCAAATACATTTTTTTTTTTAGAATCTTAGGCCATTTGTCTGTTTGTCCGAGTATCACAAAAAAAAAAAAAAAAAAAACTAGTAAACCGATTCCAACGAGGTTTTCACAGTTCCATAGCCCATTTTCCAACTTGAAAACTTTGGTATGTTTCATTCCGATCGGCCAAATAGACCCGGAGTTACACTTAAAAAAATAAAAATATTTTAAAATTTGATCAACTAATAAAAAATGGGCTAAAAGTCCGACAGCTGTCGGACGATTAGTTCTCGAGATATAGCGTTGTGAGTGAAGCAAATTTTGCTAAAAAAAAAATGGATTTAAACCAATTTCGAGTGTTGATTTATCATTGTTTTTTGATGGGAAAAAATGCATCCGATGCAAAGAAATGGCGTGATAAGTGTTACCCAGAGTCTGCACTATCCGAATGAACCATTCGCAAATGGATTGAAAAATTTAAAAGTGGTCATACAAGCACCGAAGATGATGCACGCAATGGACGTCCAAAAGAGGCTGTTTCAGATGAGAACATCAAAAAACTCCACAAAATGATTACGAATGACCATAGAGTGAAGTTGATCGAATACACGAATATTTGGACATGCGAAAGTTCTGTTCAAAGTGGGTGCCACGTTTGCTCACAGTCGACCGCAATAAAACCGAATTTTTGCGTCGGTACGTGACAATGGACGAAACTTGGCTAAATCGCTTCACACCAGAGTCAAGTCGGCAGTCAGCTGAGTGGCGAGCAGCCAACGAATCTCGTCCAAAACGACCAAAAACTCAACAGTCGGCTAGCAAGGTTATGGCATCCGTATTTGGGGATACACATGGAATAATTTTCATCGACTATCTCCAAAAGGGGCAGACTATCAACAGCGACTATTACTTTGCGTTGTTGGAGCGTTTGAAGGACGAAATTGCAGAAAAACGGCCGCATTTGAAGAAAAAGAAAGTGCTCTTTCATCAAGACAATGCACCGTGTCACAAGTCGATGAAAACGATGGCAAAATTTAATGATTTCGGCTACGAATTGCTTCCCCACCCACCGTATTCTCCAGATTTGGCCCCCAGCGACTATTTCCTGTTCGCTGACCTCAAAAGAATGCTCGCCGAAAAGAAATTTAAGACCTATGAAGAAGTAATCGCCGAAACAGAGGCCTATTTTGAGGCTAAACCGAAATATTACTACAAAACTGGTATCGAATGATTGAAAAATCGTTTTAATCAGTGTATCGCCCCCGAAGTCAACTATGTTCATAAATAAAGTTGAATTTTGCAAAAATTTTGTGTTTTACTATAAAACGGCACTGACTTTTCAGCCCATGTGTTACGTCTGCTGTACACAGCCTTGAATGGTTCTTTTAACTGATAATATAAACTTTAAGTTCATTTTCAAATTTATGTATTCTATTTTACATTATACATCAAACCTCACGATGAATCACCCTTTATTTACCTCATTAGGAATGTATTTTATATACTCAGACTATGGTGTTCTGTGTAAACGAAGAAAAGCCCTAAGGCATACAAATCAAGTACCTGAATCTTTTCCAATAAATTTGGTCTCATGTTGGACCACACAGGACATATAAGTACAATCATAGGCCTGATAAGGGAGATGTAGTAGGTCACCTTCGCATCGAGTTGGGTAAAGATAAAGATAAAAGCATCTACGAATATATGTTTGTTAAAATACAGACTTTGATCCAGCTAGATCCCAAGGTATCTGACTACATTTCGATAAGCAAGTGGCTTCACGTGTTGTCCCACGATCGAATACTTTGGCTAATTTTTTCTAGTGAAACTAGAAGCCCCAGACAAAGGCGCCTTAACCAGGATGGTTTTCAACTTCTGAAAGTTGATCTTTAACTTCCAGTGGCAAGATCGTTTAACTTCATCGAAGTCACGTTACAAAAGTACATTAAAGACCTTAATCTTTGGACCTGATCTGTTCGCGATTAGGTACAGCATTACAAAGTGAATCTCTCAGATCACTTGTTTAAATGTTGAGTATGATTGCCGAATTAACCGTACCATGTTGCAGACCATTTTTAATGTTAAATGTTCCACCAGAAATCACATCGCCATTTTCCACGATGAACTGTCTACTAGCAGGCATACACATAAGAATGTATAGCAGTTTCTTATGCCCAATGTGTGCAGTTGGAAGAAAAGTGTCGAACGACGAAAGCCTTCTCCAAGTCAATTAGACAGGCACCCGTGCATTGTTTGTTGATTTTGTTCCACTGGATATCAAAAACCGGTTTAGACGCGGCATGCGAGATATCATGCACCGCCGTAAAATTGAATTGGTTATCTGGAACTATATGTTTGCCCTCAACCCAGTTAGTCACCTTTTTAAATACCTTGCTGATATTTAGAAGGATACTTATCGAGATTCGCCGAATTGAACGTGCCTTTATCCCTTTTGGGAATCAGATGCACCACCGCTGTCTTCCAATGGTCAGGATAATGGGAATTATTCAAAGCATTATTAAACAGGGTGGTGTACACTCGTATGTCAACCGCATCATTTAGAAGATGTCCATCGGTTTCCACTGATTTTTTACTTCTCAGTGATTCGAAGATCGCATGGAGCTCTTCCTTCGAAATGAAAGGGGGTAGCTCATTCTTGTTGGCTATCACATTATTTGCCATATTTTCGTCATTGAACTCAGTGAATCCTAAGTTCTCGAATCGCCAGTTCTCCATATCAATTCGAAGGTAGGAACTGTGCGAAAGGATATGTACAGTCGCCTTGTAAACTGCTTGGAAAAACGCTCCAATGGCCTGTAACTTCTCTTGCGGATCTTCGACCACAAAGAAGTTGTCTTAGTCGACAGCTTCTTCCGGATCTATGGTATGCCTGCTGTTAAGAGTACTTGTTCGTAAAATTTCCTCCAAAATATATATTTTGATTATTTGCTAGAACATATTCGGGTTGCTGGTGTTTACAGAGCGAATTTTATTGTTCCAATACAAACTTGCATGAGTCCTGCAATTTTTTTTTTTTATTAATATTTAGAAGTTTTTGATCAAGGACTCCAGTGCTATTACCTCCGGGTTTTATCTGTCAGTCAACTGCCTGTACAGGGTTTTATACAATATCTCGAGAACAGTCTACTTTTATGTCGGTGCAGTTCGTCATTAGGTCCGTTGCTTCGTTGGAAAGGGTTATTTCGGTACAGAGACCGCAACGGTCACTGTTATACTCGAAAGTGCTTAAACACTTTGTGGTATGTAGATGCTTGTCAGTCACATTCGTGTGTCGAACTGCAGAAGTTCCAGATGGGACCCGTCATATTTAAGTCGAATATGTACATTACACTAGTAGGTTCCCTCTAGTATTTGGTGTATTATCTTCCACATCTCTACATCTCTATGTTCGGCGTTGAAATCTCTGCGGATAATAAAATAATTCTCCTCTAATTCTAGCCTTAGGAAACGAGCTCTAAGATGAATAAGATGGATTAAGTAGCTTCAGGTATATAGAAAGACACCTTGTATGGTGAGGGCTATACACGATGCATGCATCCAGCACCTGGAATCTTTTTACATAGAACATAGCTGTATACGAGTACTCTTTTAAAACTCAGTCCTTTTCTCGCAAAGATCAGAACGTCTCCTCCTTGTATGAAATTGGGTCGGTTTCTTCATAGTATTTTGTATCTTCTGTGCCTCATTTTGTATTTTTCTTTTGATAGCTTAGCAAGGACCTTCGAGGTTTGCTCCGTTATGTACCTTACGACTTGAGGTGTGTTAGGCCGGGCAGCAGGACGTAGATCTGATCCACACGCGTAGCCTGTTCAGTAATCAGACCTTGTATCTAAGCCCTTTGCCTCTAAATATAGAGCAAGATAGCCAATATGTCAGGTACAGGTTCCGGTGTTCTAAGTGCTGTAGCCTGAGAAGCAATATTTGCTTTCTGTACCATATTACCCTACCTGTCGGCATTTGGATGTAGATAACTTGGCCGGTCTTTGTGTTTGTATAGTTGTATGCCCTGTTCCTACCTAACGCACAAGAGAGTTAGCTTTTTTCTGAAGCTCCATCCTTATCTAGAGCACATTCTTCGGACGCATCGAGACTGCATTTCACAGTTTGATGCGCCATGTCCGAACCTTTGGCAGCGAACACATTGTAAAATGTTCTCGCTCCTTTTTACTCTCTCTTACGACACAATCTTGTAGTCTAGGACTTTTATAACACTTAGACCACCACCCAGTTTGCCATTGGGACTTAGCTAAACAAAGTAGAATGGTAGTTTCCACTTCTCCCTTTTGGCTCTGGCTGTGAAGAAAGGCTTCACTCCTACGAATTTGAGACTTCCACAATTTATCTCTGTTAGCACCTTTTAGAGCTCGTCCGGATCCGTAGACGGTTCTAACCTCCTCATAGCAGCATAGTTTGCAACTTTCTACTGCGGTGTGAAGCAGAAGAACTCCGTCGTCGAATCCTTAACAAATTTTTAACTTTATGGTAGGGCTCCACTATGTTACAGTGGATCGCGTACCGACTATGTCCGACTTACACAGTTCAATGGTGTCCTTTTCAATATATGGAAACCTTGATGTTTCTGATACTGCTGTTGTTGTCGTTGCTGTTGGTGAACCTGTTTAGGTTTTTGTTGTTTTTGTTCTGTCTTGGACGGCTGATTTTGATATGGGCCTAGTTTTGGTTGTCGTTATTTTGTCTTTTCGAATTCTTATTGCGCTCTTGATTTCTCTCTCCCTTCTTGCTATTTGTTCTTTTATAATGAAGGTTACCCTGCACTGCAGTTCTTTTGTGTTACAATGCTGTTGCATTACTTTCATCCTCCTCGTATTCCGAGTCTGAGGCTGCCAGCAATGCAAAAGTGTTGTCACCCCCCATATAGTGGTCTTCTCCACCATCAGAAACATATTAAAAATTATCTTTGTCTACTTCTTGCCTCTTCAATGTTGTGCTGCAGCTCTTGTTAATGTTTTGAGCGTCTACTCCCTCATTTCACCAGGAAGCTTTTCAGCAAATAAGGACAGGGAAGAGCGCTTAACTAGAGAAGCCAATATAATACCACTGTACCGCAAGTGCCACCCACTAAAAGTCGTTTTCGTTAAAAGCATATGTAATATGGTATTCTGTGTAATATTCAACCGTCAGAGACCTTTTGTTAATTATTCACTATACCAACCCGAAGTTGCGGGTATACATAAGTCACTTTCCAATAAATTTCTAAAAACTTTAGGCTGTTTGATTTAAAATGTAGAACCTTTCCAGAAACCACGTTGCTAGTTAATTCCACTTAAGTTGCTCCACGATGCACGAGTAGACTCTAAAATACCTTTAACCCTCTGGCTTCACTAAATAGAGTTGGCTGCTATCAGGACCGCCTTTACCCTCGCTCAAACAATTGTTTCCGACGATTTTTGCAAAAAATTTACCTCGGCTGATGATGTCTTTTATGACGAGGGTGTGGCAATCCCGTTGGCAATCTAGAAAACCTATTCCAATGGTGTATTGGACACGTACATGCATACGTTTGTCAGATGAGAGAAGTTGTTTCTGCTGGTTTAGATTTCCGCACGAAATCCTTTTGATGGTGCGGTGCAGAGGGTAAGTTCGGAGTCTACTACCCAGGAGGATCTAGGATCAAAACTCTATCAACATTATACAAGCTGAAAAAGGAATCGTCTTGTCTACCCTCATTACCATTCCAGCTGGTAATTGCAAACTTTCAAAAGTGTTTATAAAAGGAACTCTCACTACCCCGTAGTTCGGAATGGGTAAAAATCGTAGGTTTCCTCTCCAAGCCAACAATACAGTGGTCCTATCCGAAATGTAACGCCAACAATTTTTGACTTTGGTGATCGAAGCGTCGGTGTCAATTATTGTCATCTACTATAGTTTCTTGACCGAAATTCCCGTTTCAATTGCGCTAATGAGATATTGCAATTGCTCACCATGTTCACAATCTTCTTATAGCTATGTACTAGCTTACACTTACACAGTCTTTCTTAGCGTTTTGTGAGTGCGTTAAACACAGAGTTGACCAAAACGCAGCGAAGCCTCATAAGGTACATAATCAGCAAAAATAAGAGGACTGTCATTCTGTGCGTCTTCAAGTAAAAAACCGGAGAGAGTGGTTATGATTGTGGCACGGCTTATCTTGTTATTACAATTTCTTTACCATATTTCTTTCCATCTTTAGCGATGTTCTAATGGAATAATGTTGACGATTATTGAAATTAGGAATAACCTTGTATTTCATCGCACCACAACTACAAAATAAAGTTCAACAATGTTCTCGTACACTTGTAGGAGTATCTTAAGATATCGTTAACGTTAGTTTTTAACTATTTTCTTATGAAAATGCCCTTCATATTCTTAAGTAGAAGGGATACTTGGATGCGACCAATTAAAATTATTTCCAGCACATCCCATGGAGCTAGACATCCCACTTTATACCATACGTTGCCTCAAGCTATAAGCATTCTTCAAGTTTCTCATGTCACTAATCCAAGTTTATCATTAGTTACAAAATTACTTACTGGGGAGGCGGCGGGCAAAAGGATAACTTCGAAACATGCATAATCCCTACGAAATCATCACCTTTAACTTTATGTAATTACTTAGCCGAGTGGGTTTTTATTTATGACTTTCGAGGGAATCCGCCTTAGTCTGTCTACATACTCTTATATCTACAAGAATGCAACTAAGCATGTGTCTTCCACAGTAGTTGTATCTTAGGGTGACTAACTTCGCCTTGAAAATCAGCATTGGTTTCTGGATGAATGATAAATGACTGTATCAATGCCACTGTGGCAGAAATGACAAATGATTTTTTTCTTTTCTCTCTCTTTATTCCTTTCCATTTTTCTTACCGCTTTTTGTGCTGTAGCATACCATTCTGCCGGAGCTACGCCCTAAAACAGAGATAATACTCAACCGACAGTGAATATTAAGTACCTAAGCGTATTCATACTACAGCAGGGTTCATACCGGATATAAGCAATTGAGATAAGGATGTCTATTGTTGCGAATGTGAAGAGTGGAAATATTTTTATAGAGCAAGTTTAAAAAAATATCTTTATCTACACATACGAGTATACTCTTAAAGAAAAAATTCAACGGATTGGTGGTGTGAGATTTAAATTTTGAAGTCAACGTAAGAATATGAATATGAAGGAGGCAAAACCGCTTGCTGATGATAACTTATATTTAGGAACTGTCGATGAGAATGTATCAAGTCTTCCTAAGCTGCTCGAGATGGACTCTTCTTTTTATAACTTGCGCGCGCTCGAGGGAGTTATATTAAGTATCCTTAAAATCAGGGAGGAAAGAAAGTTACCGATGAACGTTGGTTTTAAATGTTTGAAGGTTATAATGACTAGGAAACAAAGAGCTAGGCAGGGCACTCCATAAGGGAGTTGTACGGCTGAAGAACGAATCACGATATTTAAGATTAAGTCAGAAAGTGGGCTTGATGTATATATAGGGTTTTCCAATAGGGACTTGACAACTTTGAATTTAATTTGTATACGCACTCTTTCACTAATCATCAAACTGTCACTGTCAATTTATTCAGTAAACTCAACATTTTCATCATGGTAAAGTACACCAACGAGCAACGTCTGCAAATTATAAAAATTTTCTACAGATATTCGGAGTCGGTGACTGCAACTTTAAGAGCGTTAACTCAAATTTTCGGTCGTAATTCTCGCCCTAGTAGACAGGCAATAACAAGTTTAGTGCAAAAATTTGAGTCTACGTATTCGTTGTGTGATGTTGATGTGTCAGTGAGACAACTGGTTGGTCGAAGTGTCGAAAATATCGCTGCCGTTCAGACGTCCGTAGCAAACGATCCAAATCAGTCTATTTCACGGCGTTCTCAAGAATTGGGCATCGCTCAGACCACATTATGGCGTATTTTTTTCCGTAAGGATCAAGATCAAGCTGACTCAAGAATTGAAGCCGATAGACTATTTGAAGCGACGTACGTTCTCCGATTGGGTTCTGGAGAAGATGCGCCAAGATGATGAATTTCATCGCAAAATCATCTTCAGTGACGAAGCTCATTTTTGACTCAATGGGTTCGTCAATAAGCAAAATATGCGTTATTGGTGAGATGAAAACCCACATGTGCTTCATGAATCACCACTTCATCCACAAAAAATAACTGTTTGGTGCGGTTTGCATGCGGGCGGCGTTATTGGGCGATAACGATCTTCACGTTATCGTGCCATGATCACCGACTATTTTTGGCCCGAATTGGAAGATATGGACTTGGCCGACACTTGGTTTCAATAGGATGGTGCTACAAGCACAGCACACGCTACAACCGATTTATTGAAGAGTAAGTATGGTGAGCGTGTTATCTCAAGACATGGGCCAGTCGATTGGCCGCCTCGTTCGTGCGATTTAACGCCGCTTAAGTATTTTCTGTAGGGTTACGTTAAGTCATTGGTTTATGCCAACACGCCGACGACGTTGGAAGAGCTCAGAGCCAACATTGAACGCGAATTAGCGGCCGTTTCGGCCGAAATGTGTGGCTGATTCGTTGAAAATTGTGTCCAAAGAATCGACCACTGCAAACGTGCCCACGGTGGCCATATGAACGAAGTCGAGTTCTATTCATAACTGTTTTGATTGTACTTCAAGCCAATAATAAAGTTTTTGAAATATCTCAAATTGTTTGCCTCTTATTTAAAAAAAAATTTGTCAAGTCGTTATTAGAATACCCTATATATTGATGAGTATTCATAGCAAGACAAGTGTTACGGTTCAAAATTTGAAAGGGCGGAATGCTACTGGCGATATCTATGAAGCACTGGTGGTGGAAATAGCGAAAAAACAGCGTGAGAAATGAGACGTTACGTCGGTGTTCAAGGGTCCATTTTTTGAGTGATATAAGTATCACCTACGAGTTTCATCGCACGGTTTTGAATCCTATTTAGAAGGTGTAAAGATGTTTTGGGAGCACCCGACCAGATATGAGCATTGTACTCCAGTTCCTGGCGGATAAATGTCTTATACATTGTGACCTGATCAGAGGGGGTGAAGTATATTATTTCTTACATCGCTTGAGGAAACCTAGACATTTCGCAGCATATTTGGCGAAATCGAATATGTGATCATTCAAACGTAAGCTGTCATTGACACAGATACCAAGAATGGAACGTTTTTCGGTTTCGTCGATGCAAGTGCCATTCCTGGATAATGGCTGAGTGTTTGGAAGCACTACATTATTTTACTCTGTTGAAAGTTTTCTTGTTGGCTATGCTGTTAATATCGGTATTTAATGAGCTTAACATACGCTGCCGTTCCCGTTCTGTAGCCGAAGAGTACTATCGTCAGCAAAGGAATATATTGGATTAGAAGTGACAGATAGGAGATTATTGATGAAAATTAATAAGAGTGTCGGGGACAAAACGGAGCCCTAAGGCACACCAGTAACAACTTTGTGAATACCAGACGTGAAGCTATTCAAGACAACAAAAGTAGTGACTAATCCATTGAAGAAGAGATACATGGAGCTTGATGCCAAACTCTGCCAAATGCCTTAGAAATATTAGGTGCAACTATCTTGGTTTCACCAGATTGATGTACGCTTTGGTTACACTTTTCGGTGAGACATGCCACTAGATCACTAGTGGACCTGTTGCTGTGGACCTGAAACTGTTCACCGAGAGAATTTCGTTTTTCGAGATATTTCGTGAGCTGACAGTTTATCAGCGTTTCCATGATCTTGGAAAGAAGAGACGTAAGTGTAATGGGTCTGTAAGCGGAGAGAGAAAACGATTTGCCGTTTTTAGGGACAGGCTGGACAAATGCTTTTCATCTGCTCGGAAAGAGTTCTAAAGAGTAGGATTGATGAAAAAGCTTACGCAATGGTTTTGGCAACGTGGAAGAAAACGTCTTTGGAAGAAGGGGAGATATACCAACTGGTCCAGCGGATTTGTGTATGTTGTGATCTTTAAGTTATTTTGCTACTACACGAGTGTGAAAGTGGATTCGTTTCATTAAGGATTCAACGCACTAAGTGTAGTACAATTTGGAAGTGTTAAACTGGCCGCAAAGTATACGGCAAGCAGATTAGCCTCGTGTAAAAAGCTGACATCTGGAATATCATTGTAAATGAGCGTTTGTATGGAGAATGAAGCAGAATTTCTAACGAACGATAAAAATGTGATTTTTTAAATTCAACAAATTCTCTAGATTTGATGGTTTAGCCGCCGAGCTCTTTAAGGCCCGAGAAAATCATCTAGCTAGGAGACAAACCAGTTCATAATCAGAAAAATTACTCTCAACGATTTCTGTAGAGACGAAGAAAAAAAAAGCAAAACTTGACGCACTCTTACCTTAATATGCTTTAGAATACAAATCCTATGCAGTTACCACTCCCAAGATCTCTTCAGTGTTATACCAATATTTTGTATGCTCACAAATGCTCTAGCTCCCTACTTATTCCGAAGAAATAGCGCTTGCAACCTACGGTTGTTTGAATATACAGAGGTACCCATACAGACAAAGTCTTCTGCTACCTGAAAATAATGGTATTATAGTTGTGGCGTGGTGTCCGAGCCTTTGGAATTGTACTATTTTCTACCTTCTTTTGTCATTCTACACAGAAGGGCAAGCTTGGCACATGTGCTAAGACTTGTAACAGTCTACAGGAGTACTCATTTCAAATTTTCACCACCGACTGTGGTTCTTGTACTTTTGTATTACCTTTCCATCTCTATTTTTGCATGCTTGCGTTCGTTATTTTTGTCTTTGGCAAGTTCTCTTCACATTTTGGTAGAATTTCTGAACATAATTTTTGGAAAACCGCCTCTTAATAGCCTCGATTGAAACAAAAAAAAAAAAGAATACGATCTTGCTTTACTCTGGAAAACTATCCGGAAGCACTCGACACCTTACACTCGAACTAGGACTGACGCTAACACAAATAGCAAAAAGCAGCCTCATATCTTGGAAGCTGTACAGTGATCTGATTTGATATTGACGGCCAGATTTCAGAGCAGGGGAAAAAAATTACCATCACCCAGTGCTGTGCTTTGACGGAAATTGAGAACGAAAAGGACAATTTTTACTGTCAACAACCTAACGCCTAACTGGAACATAGCATGCATGATGCGATAAGATTATATTTTAAAAATTACGTCCTGCGACCATTATCTTATTTCAGCCACTATATGCCTTCGTGCTGCATCTGTCAACAGTAACCGCTCAAACTTGTTTCGAGTTACCAGATACATTACTGGCATACTTCGGAATCAATCAACACATGAAGACATACGAGTAGATGACCATTGGAATGTTATGCAAAATGTTTTTGTATCTCGGCCAGTTGCCTACATCGTTTTAAAGCAGAAAAGTCACAGAACATAGTTGTCAGTACGTACCCACAGACGGATCGATGAGCGTATTTCACTAAAGGCTCGGACTGCAGCAGCATCAGTAGTAGAGAAACTCAAGTTAGAAGCTCGTGTGGAGAAGAAGAAAGTGCAGCAAAGCGTCAGACATGACAACAGTTTATATATCAACGCGCACAAAAGAACTTACTGGTGGTCGGAGTTTTAAGCAACATCCAGTGAAAAGTTTGGATGACAGTCTGCTGATTTTGGATAACTTATGAAGGGAACATTTCACTTTAGAGCTAAATATTTCAGCCTACAGCATTAAAGTTTCCAATTCCAATCAGCGTGCCGCAGAAACAAATTCCTAAATTCGAATCGGACCCGCTAGCAATACAGAGATGGTAGCCGCTATCAGACCCGTCTAAAGAAATAAAGTGACAGGCATTGATGGTATCCCTGCTGAGTTTTTTTAAGCCGTGTCAACTTCACTGACAGAGTTACTCCAACACTTAATTTTAAGGGCGTGGGAAAATAAGGGCTTCGCGGAGGAATAGAAATTAGCAAGCTTCCAAAGAAGAACAATTTGATAGAATGTGAGCATTTAGACTCAAAACTTAATGCCAAACTGGCGGGATTTCGAGCTGGATACTCGACACCATGCGAATCTTCATAGAGCAATGCGTCGTGTTCAGAGAGCATCTACACGTAATATTCGATGCCGAACGATCGAGATTTTGGGGTTGAAACTATGACATAGATCAACAATTGAGGTGGACAATGACATCTTATCTCAAATAACTTGGCTTTGCCTCCTTTCAAAGGATCACCAATCACCATTACCGCAATCTGAGGCAAACAAATTGGAGAACAGAGGTCAAGAAAGTCGAAAACTTTTTATAATTAGGAAGCACCGTTTCGGCCGAAGGCGGAACCGATCTCTATGTGGGCATCAGAATCGGGAAAGCTCAAGCTGCGTTTGGAATGCTATCAAAAATCTGGAAAAGAAATGTTCTCAGCAAAAAACTAAGCTGAGACTCTTGAGATCCGGTGTAGGATCAGTACTACTATACGGGTGTAGTACTTGGAAGGTTATCAACATTCAACGAACAGCTTTATCTGAGAACGGGTCAAGAACCTATAGTCATCACCATACGGAATATAAAGTGGCAGAGCTTCAGTCAGAATTTCTTTCTGTTGAAGTGCATGTAAAAAAATATTTGAGTTTCATCTGCACAACAGTGCTTTGCGGATGCAACTTCAATCTAAGATGTACTACTACTTGGACTTCGGTTCAGAAACTGGTATACCCAAATAAATGCAAGAGATACGATTTGAGCTTTTTCAACGACATGAAGTATATTGTGCTGGCAAGTGTAGGTAAATCGGTGCAGACGAGTCACTAGTTCAATAGATTAGAGCCAGGCTGGTAAATAGAACTCTGATTGCAGATGCTAAGCAAGGTCTAACATATATACAATATATACATCATGTACGTAATAGTAGAGTCAAATAAGGGTTACCCACAGGGTGATCTCCTGTCTTCAAAGTTGCGACGCATATCGTTCGTTCCATTATCGCTCTCAATGGTTCTAACATCTTTTTACATTCAAAGCATGCAGAAAATGTAACTACGCTTCATGTTGGATCACACATACCGAAAGTATGATCTTAAGCGCAGGCGTGACCGGCTACTTGAAAATGAGCTTTGAATCAACTGCCTCAAACTAAGAAGAAGGAAGCTGGTATGACTCATCTTATGCTAAAAGTCATCACCACCCATGCATAAGTCCATTTACAGCATAAATAATTTGTGGACTAAGTATGCCACGAAGGAAACCTAAATGATATTTTCGGTAGTAATGTAATGGATCTCTGGGCAAAACATAGGGCTTGCCACCGAGGCAAGTGGCTTGGATCCACATGCATATTATAAAACCAATTATGTCCTTTTCAGCCGGTTGTATAGAGAGCATGCCTTTACAAAAATGTGTATGCCACTGCTTTGTTGCATGGAGGCTTTGTCTAGCACATATAGTGATTCTCTGGATGCACTGTAGAATTTCCATTCCTTTGTATCATGGGCTTCACTTACAATACTATCTTGTGTTCAAAAGATGTAGTGTTTGGTACAATACGCTCTGGAATTAAGGTTGCCTTGTGTGACGACATTTTTTTTTAAGAACATGTTGCCTGATGTAACGTCACGAGAAATAAGAATTTAGTTTCCCTTTTCCCAGGACTGGTTCCGCCCAGAATATGAGCTGGGAAAAAAAGTTCTTCACTTATGGCTTCAAAACCGGCTTTCGATGCGCATTTGGTATTCTTCTGGAGGATCACATCGTTCGATATCTGAAGGGACAGTCCAGCAGAGCTCAAGATCTTGCTGAAATCTCCCATGACTTTCAAACCAACGCAAGAATTCAATATTTCGCTGAACTCAGTTGAGTATTGTTTCAATCCCACGTGACAAAAGAATCGCCAGAAATGAAATCCCCGACAAACAAGCTAAGCAAGGTAACTAAGGAGTTGCGTTACGTTCAGCAAGCTTTCCCAAAACCTAAAAAAGCAACATTTACAGTACTAACACCAAGCTGCGAGTTCTTCGTTGGGTCAGTAATTCTAAATGGATGTACAACAGTTATTAGAAAGTAACTGCCACAGTCACGTAACTGCAACAGACCTTCGTAAAAAGATATCTACACACCATCATTTCAAAAGATCAAACCCAAATGTAATAAGGTCAGGCGTGACTTATTTTGAAGAGAGTGCCAGAACCCGAAGGCAACAAAAAGTCCATTGCAATACACCGATTAATGGAATTAACTTAAAAAAGGGCATTTTGTCAAAGGTGTCTGTCTTTGAAAGTTTGGAGCAAGGCAAACAAATACTTTGGTCCGGCAGTAAACTATTGCCATTAACCGATAGCAACTGCTCCAAAGATAATCGAAATCTTAACTGAGAACCAAAAAATCGTCTTCAAAAGCACGTTTCTCATGTTAAACAAAATAAAATAACCTCACTTTCTTTAAAATTCAATCAAGGTTCACACTCTAGAGCTGTAAATACAGCAAAAACGAAATTACAATTTCATGCGAACTCATTACATTTCCGTAGCCAAAAACACAACATGCTTCCGAAGCATGAAAGAAAGCCAAAATTTCAACTGAAACTGAAACTAGGGACTGGAGCTGACTTCCCCGAACGGATTTCCATAAATGCATCAGAGTTGATTGCAAAATTGGCCATTTCCCAATCAGACATGGCAGACCACAATTTCCTTAACTTCATGTTTCTCCGGATTCCTTGCTTGCTTCTTTTTTGCTCTGTTTCATACATTCGTAGTTGTCATAGTCGTTATTGCTTTGCAAAACTTACGTTCAAATAAAATTTTATGCACACTTTAACAGTAACGATTGCTACGAACAGTTGCTTCGTCCTTTGTCCTTTACCAGACTGGCGATGGTGGTGGCCAAAACTTGCCAAGATGAATCGACAACAAAGCAGTTTTTTGTTTGCTTTTCCTTTTTTTTTTTTTTTTTTTTTTTTTGAAGAAAAACTTTCAAGAATATGCACTTACAATTACCCTTAGTCTTTTGAGTGCAACCCTTATGGATCCACCCCTGACAAGTCACTTTAGTCTGGCGGAAGTGTATAGTATTCATCGCAATTTTTGTAGCTAGGCAATAAGTGCCTTCAACTGATCGAAGTGTTGCGATAAAAATTTTTGCGTCCTTGCACTCTGGTATACCATATGTATGACTTGTAGGGGTTTTGCTATATATCCTTGATGATGGTGTTTCTATAGATGTGCTGTTGTAAGCAGATGATGTGATGGTGAAATAAAGGCATGGCGGTACTGCTGAAGACGAATAAAAGTGTTGACATGAGTGTTAAGCTGTTATGGCCACTTTAACGCTTGCATAGAATCTCCTTTTTCTTTCCGTGCTAACACCAGATAAAGTGATGTCCATTTAGTATTGAACGAAGATGTGTGAATCCGGATGTAGATATAATTCGAAGGGTCTCTATTGATGTGGTGTGCTAAAATGTTGTTCTTTGTATTCAAGTTGTATTGGGAGTGTAACTGATTGTAGGTAGATAAAAGTGATATTTTTAAGAGCTAATGGCGGGATAAGTATTTTATAATTGCAGTCAGAAGAAGTAGTTGTCCTTTACGACCTTTGATATTGTTGTTTTGTTGTTTTCAAAGATAACCATTACATAGTTCACATGTACTGTCATGCAAATCTTTCCATTTCTCGAGTATGATACTTTTCGGTAAATGCTCATGGCCAATTATTTCACTGTGATTTGATTCAAAGTACCCCAAGACGCTGAGCTCATATATACAATAAGGAAGAGTACCAGCAATTTCCAAATTTAGCTCGTGTGTTCTTCCGGCCTCGGTTTTTTTTTTCTTTACATACGAGTTACATACACCTAAATGCAACCACTTGGAATTAAGCGCAATCTGTGAAATATCAAGGAGCAGAAATCTGCTGCTCCCTAAACATCTTCAAATTACTCTCTGAGAAGTCTTAGTAACCTATGGCCAACCACTAGCTTACTTGTACGAAGGCTGTTTGATGAATACCCGGATTAGAAATGACAACGCAACTTTTTTAGGTTTTGACAATTTATTTTTCAATATACAGCGGTGCTGTAACTTTTTTAACTCCTCCGTATAACACGACTTTTTTTGGCCTGCAAACTTTTGTTGACTTCCACGTTCGACACGTACTTTTTCCGGAGAGCGATCTTTTAAGGTTTGGGATCAAAGAGAAGTCTCAGGAAGCCAAATTCGGAGAATATGGTGGATGGGGGAGCAGTTCATAGTGCAATTCGACATATTTTTCTGTGGCGACTGCGGAAATGTGAACCGGTGTGTTATCGTGGTGGAACAACACTTTTTTTTCGCCAAATGTGGTCTTTTTTCCTTAAATCGGCCTAATAAATCGACGTGGTATGCTCCTGTGATTGTTTTTCCTTTCTCCAATTAGTCAACGTGGATCGCACATCACGCATGCCAAAAATCGGTCGCCATCACCTTTCTGTTGAAGGGTAAAATCCATTGTTTCGATTGTTCTTTGATCTCTGGTATGTGCCAACGAATCCATGTCTCATCGACGGTCACGAAACGATGCAGAAATTCCTTCGATTTCGATTAAACAGGGACAAACATGTATTGGCTGCTATCTTAGCTAATTCGCGAGTTTTCACTCGGCGGTCCGTCAATACGGGATCATGGATTTCGTCCACGGTTTCCTCTGTGGTAACCGTTTTTGGGCCACCTGGGCGCGGTTTATCAAAAACCGACGTACAGCCACGGCGAAAGCCTGTGAACCAATGGTAAACGGTTGTACGAGAAGGTGAATGAGTCCCACACACACCATCGAGAATGGGATTGATTTTCTCGCAGGTTTTGCTACTCAAAAACAAAAATCGGATCACGGAGCGATACTGCTATTTTTCGATGGTCCCAAAACAAGATGTTTTGAAATGGATGTCAAAACAAAACTAAGCGTCGGATTGTCACCAAGTTTTGACAGGTTATACTAAATGATGGCACACTAATTTTGAATGAGTAACGCCATCTATTTTGTAATACGGGAACCATGAAACAGCCCTCGTTTCTAACATCAACTTGTGGATCATAGAGTCTGCCTTACAACTGTATAATATACATATATGAAACTTCTGGGAACGTGTTCAAATACAAACAGGAATTCCTTATTTGCCATAACTCATTTTTGACTCTTCTGAGTCTTGTATATCCCGGTAAACTCGCTCTTTTATCATCTTATGTAAGTAGGTTAGGTGGCATTGCAAGACAGTTTATGGAAGTTCCCTATTTTCTTAACATTGTAGCTTATACCTCACCGCTTCTGTGATTAAGTGCTTCAGTTGGAAATCCACAAATGATATGGTGTTCCCATTAATGTGACAGGTTGCAGAAAATGGAAATCACCTATAAGAGCATCTCAACAAGAGGTTTATGCATTTTTTTCTGAATTAAATGAATAATTATTGAGATATCTCTGAAACCTTTATTTCTTTATAAACTAAACAAATGGGGACTATTTTTGGAATACCTTGGCTCTGGTTGCAGACTCTCGTCCTTTACTCGAAATGTTCAATCATTCCTTCACATAATTGGGGCTCTATTTCGGCAATGACGGCTTCAATGGTCATTTTCAGAGTTCGAATTGTTTGCGTATGGTTGGCGAAGAGTTTGCCAACAGCCTCAAAGAAAAAAGTCTCATGAAGTTAAGTATCACGATTTCGGCAACCAATGGCTGTCTCTAAAACGCAAAATTACGCGGTCAGGAGACTTTGTGCACAATAGATCGGTTATTTCGCAACATGTATGGCACTTAGCATAATCCTGTTAAAAGTAATATTCGTCCATATCCACATCCTCGAGCTCCAGTCATAAAAAATTCTGTATTGTGTCTAGGTAACTGCACTCATCGTAATGCCTTTTCTGGCAACATATTTGAAAAAGTACGGCGCCGTGACACCTCCTGCAATTTTGCTTATTACCGTAGCCGCCACGATTTCCTTGCAGGAATCGATGTCAGCATGAGTGTTTTTCAGGGCCCAATCCAGAAACAGAATCAATTCTTGCGTTAGTTGGACCTTGTATGCATGGAGAACCAAATTTTTTGTCAAAATTCTGTATATTATGGCTGTGGAGTGGTCAAACTCCAAAGAACGCTGACGAATGGTGGTTTGGGTCGTTTTCGATAATTTCCTTTACTGCGGCGATATTTTGGAATTTTTTGATTATGCAAAGCACACACGTCTTGGAAGGAATATGATTACGTGCGCAATTGGCATAAATTGTTCGCATTGTTCTCGCAATAAAATTCAATGATTTGGAAATTCTTCTTTCAATGTCTAGCATTCCATGGTAAATTTCCTAAATTTATAGATGACATGTGTCACCATATGCCAACCATATGTTCATCAGTTGCAAAAAAAAAGGCCTCTCTTTCGACTCAATATTGGTGTCACCTTCAGTCTCAAGTCAGTCGGTTGGTCGTATCAGAAGAACTCTTTAAAAAATTTAATCAGCATTTTATGTTCTTTTTGCTTTGATTTCTTAAGATTGAAGTTTTCTCTCAAATAAGATTCTCTAGATACTTTTGACCATGAAATAGCTACTATTCTTGGCCATGTCAAGACATTTAGTGAGGGTTCCATGCGGGTCTAAATAGCTTATTTTCTGTTCGGAGTTCCTCCTTAAAGTGTCCCTGTTTTTTCTTAGATTTATCTTCTTCAAAAACTTCAGTACCTCACATTCAACTTAGATTTTGGTATACATGTTATCCGACAAATATACTTCAGGTAGCACTTTTCAGCTGGAAGTCACCTACTGGATAGTTTGAAATCCAAGAGATGGATGTATCTCATTTTACAAATGCTACTGTTCCAGAAAGTGATCTGAGGATACTACCTTTGGAAATTGCGACATCTGGAGATTGACATCACTCTCCATTCGTTTTGTAATCTTACACTTGTACGCTCCAGTTT
Source organism: Volucella inanis (assembly GCA_907269105.1). Lineage (NCBI taxonomy): Eukaryota > Metazoa > Arthropoda > Insecta > Diptera > Syrphidae > Volucella > Volucella inanis. The sequence goes on from OU026157.1 coordinate 24,234,810, forward strand.
AGGTACGGTCTTCTTCTACTGCACTAATCCACCGGGAATAAAATTGATGCATATCTCCTCTATTGTCAGCCCGCAAACGGGATCAACATTCAAAATAATCAAGGATATGGTATCTTCATTCGGCTTAGTCAACGTCTGTGCTTCTCGGTCCTTGCAAGTACATCACTGACAGCTGCATTTCGCTGGCTTGGAAATTTCGCGTAGTCTTCTCAAGCACGTAAGCGGATCATATTGTCTTAAAGAGACATCAATGTTCACGGTGAGATTACTTTCGACGATTACGGCTACACAATTGGTGAGTTTGGCAGAGATTCAAAAAATATTCATAAATCTTTATAGCTCGTTTCATATGGGGCCTTAAAATCGATAAAGAAGTGATGAGAAATGGGCTAGACTTCTCTGGCTTTCTCTAGGACGAGTAGTAGTGCAGATACTTGTTTTGGGCTTACTAGGCCAAAAACTAGGTTCTTTTAGCACGAACCCACGCAATCCTAATTCTGTGTCACTTTTCTGGCTCAATCTTTATAGAACTAAATACAGGCATCTAGAGCCAATGTTTAGAATGCTTCGTGAAGTTTACGATATTCTGCCTCTCTTTGACTACAACCTCAGCAAACATTCTCATTTCCATCTATGCCTCACGTACGAACTTTCTTTAACCGCTCCCAACCTTCAGTTTTTATCTTTAGTTTTAAGCGTAATTGCTAGTTTTGAGAATATGCTTGTATTTACCTTTAATAAATCTGTCTGGGGTTGACTCAGGCCTCAAATCAGATCAAAATCAAATATTTTAACTTAAGCCGTCCCAGTCGTTGAGCAGAAGTGGTCTTGCCATATCATCAGCATATATCGTGATTCTAACACAAAATTTCCTTACCTGGGTTCTCAATATTAGTCTAGCATTTGTAAAGACTTAAGCGTCGATAAGTAAATATCTGCCCATCAACTCCTACTCTCGCCTTCAAATGGGGAAGCCACGGTGCTGAGTAACTTTGACTGAAGGTAAGGTTCCCAACACGGGTGGAAGTCATTGGCAACTACAAACGAGAGAGCGGGAAAAGTGTTCGCACTAGAGAACTTCACTTTCATCAGGACGGCGGTGGAAGTATAACATATATGGATCAACGGCGGCATCCATCGCTTTAGTCAGCTTGAGCTGCTTGGTGCACACTTCTCTTTAGAGCTTCTTCGACGTATGGTGTTGTATCGAGACCCTGAAGGGACAAGAAACCTTAGTAGGTCAATAGTGGCTTTGATAGCTTCAGTGAAGCTACTGGTACTGAACTGTTTTGCCAGACCCTTAGGGTTTTATTAAGTATCTATCAGTCCAAGTTGGGAGTTGAGAGACGAACAACCTCGGATAAGGACGAATATTGTACTGACAACCCCAGCAAACATTCTGAGGATAAAGTAATTTTGACATGTGCTCCCGGTTAAAAAAGACAGGGAAAAAGCGGATGAAAAGCTACGATATCTACTATGCGACTGCAACAAAGAAGTAAGACTACTCTTCTTTGGATGTGGATTTGCAGACTTTAGCTTTCGGCCTATAAGCGAACGTCTCACAACAACCGCATCAAGATCAAATTCGTAAATAAAAGCCTGATTTGCGTGCATGCTTCTTGATATATTTTTTACTTTTTAAGTACTCTTAAGATGCTTGCACACAACGCGTACGAATTCTATGACCTCCTAAGCTGAATCTTTTAGCAGCCCGCAACGAAGTTCGCATATCTCAGAATCTATTAGCGGACTTTGCTATTCCTTGATTAATTATCCAAATCCGATCTATGCAAAATCAAATCCAAATCCAGATTGATCAAATTTCGGATGTTTGAATTTTTCGAAGATCAAACATCGACTTGAGTCGACTTGTTGCAACCAGGGTACGAATTCTGATATCACAGGCATAATGAGGTTGAGGTTTCAAAGTTGCCGTCACAAAGAAATCTCTGGTTTGAGGATGATTGAAGTGAGGTATATGCAGGAAATAAGAAGCATATAAAGCTGCGCTGCATACAAATACGAGAGCTACTCGTGAACACTATGAGCATAAAAGAAGGGACGTGCACTAGCTCCTCGGAAAAAGAGCGATAAAGCACGAAAAGAGCGCGAGCTGAAACATGGAGGAATTTAACTATAGGAATGACTTTCAAAATATTTATTAGGGAATGAAATTAACATGCCAGGACTACAAACTCAGAACGGAAGCCTAAAAATATGCACATATGCACTAGAGGCGGAGCCGTTGACGAGACTACTTCAGCCGAATTTCAGCATCGTTTGTCCGATCTACAAGAAAGGAGAACATTTCCGTAACCTACAGAGGACTAAGTCTTCTTAGTCTATAAGATCAATCGGTTGGTCTACCATACCATCGATAAAATATTCCTACAATGGCAGATCTTAGAAAAGACAGATTGACACTCACCACCTATTTGTCAGGTTCAAAGCCGCAATGACAGCGTTCACGTCAATGTCGTTAATGAATTACCTAAAACTTTCAATGTCAAGAAACGTTTAAGACATAGCGACGAGCTATTACGTTACGTGCTTAACACCGCTCTAGAAATAATCATCCAAAACTCACTTGTCAACAAAAGAGACACAAATCATATGCGTTCGCAGATGACATCGATGTGATTGCGCAAATAAAGCTTTTGTAAGTATCCACCAGAATATTTCTGAGGGGAATCAAGCGCGAAAAGGGCGCAAATCACTGACTGCTTTGCCGGAATGATAGTATAGGGTTTTCCAATAGGGACTTGACCACTTTGCATTTAATTTTTGAACGCACTCTTTCACTAATCATCAAACGGTCACTGTCAATTTATTCAGTAAACTTAACATTTTCATCATGGTAAAGTACACTAATTAGCAACGTCTGCAAATTATAAAAATTTTCTACAGTTATTCGGAGTCGCAACATCATTTTCAGTGACGAAGCTAATTTTTGGCTCAATGGGTTCGTCAATAAGCAAAATATGCGTTATTGGTCGAGTGAAAACCCACATGTGCTTCATGAATCACCACTTCATCCACAAAAAATAGCTGTTTGGTGCGGTTTACATGCCGGCGGCGTTATTGGGCCATATTTTTTCTTCGACGATAACGATATTTTTACCCAAATTGGAAGATATGGACTTGGACGACATGTGGTTTCAACAGGTTGGTGCCACAAGCCATACAGCACACGCTACAATCGATTTATTAAAGAGTAAGTATGGTGAGCGTGTTATCTCAAGAAATGGGCCAGCCGATTGGCCGCCTCGTTCGTGCGATTTAACGCCGTTTGACTATTTTCCGTAGGGCTACGTTAAGTCATTGGCTTATGCCAACACGCCGGCGAAGTCGCTGAGTGTTGAAAATAGGGTCCAACGAATCGAACGCTGCAAACGTGCCCGCGGTGGCCATGTGAACGAAGTCGAGTTCCATTCATAAATGTTTTGATTGTACTTCAAGCCAATAATAAAGTTTTTGAAATATCTCAAATGGTTTGACTTTTATTTAAAAAAAAAAGTTGCCAAGTCGTTATTAGAAAACCCTATATGGGGAATGGGAATGGAGGAGAATATTTACTTATGAGTTGCATGGGCTGTACAAAGACGTTAGTCTAGCTAGACGCCTAACAGTTAAACGTCTGAGATGGCTTGGCCATGTCTAGTATATGGACACCACAGCTGTGGCCCAAAAAGTCTTCGAGTCTAAGGCAATGACGATGTCTCATTGCAGAGAATGACTGCAAATAAGGTGCACACGCAAGTTAATTTCATAACATTTCCTCGTTCATGCGATCCTTATGTTCTTCCTTTCCTTCGGAGAAGCCCATGAGCTTTTCTTCCACTTTGCTTGTAAAGCTCAATGCCTGCTTTTTTTCTTCCATAGAGCGCCGCTTCGTAGACAGCTTAGTTTGCAAAAAGTTTTTTGCCTGCGCTTTTTAGCCTCTAGGGGTGGTCGAAAACAACTCGGTACATCCGTTCGGACGCTTCTACTATTTTTTTGGAATCGATGCAATCGATTATCAGCACTTAACTCAATCGGCCATGGTTTTGGAATATCTGAGGTACCCATAGACGTTATTTGCTTGCAACAACAAAGGATGATTCGAAGTGTATGTTTGGGCACCGTAGTAGCCTTGCCTTGTTGCCTTGCGTTAGTTGCATCACCTCCATGCGCTTTTGTGTGGAAAGTGACAGTGTGACAAGTCACATTCCATCATCCTTATTTTGACTGCCTCATCCAACGTACTTTTTGAAAAGCGGTGATATGTGTCTTGTATATAGAAGACTAGCGCTCTCGCTAGATATTCAACTGCGTGTGTCTACTCAAATTCCGAACATTTTATGTGCAGATCCGAACGTCATTGTTCTCTTAATGAATCAGACCTTTGCCAAGGCTCCTGCTTTCTTCATAACAGTGAAGTTTTGACATGGTTGGGTATTTATTCCATCAGAAGACATTCAGAAGACATTCCGTCAGATCAGCGCCTTCAGTAGTTCCAAACAACTTTTATTGACTTCAGCTTTAAATACGTGGTAGGAGCTCATTTTAGGCATCCACCACGCTGACTGCTAACGCCACAGTTGAGTTAATTACATGAATTTATCCTTAGTTATTCCTGAAAGTTTATTGCTCACGCAGTATTGCAATTCTCATCCTACTATTGGATGAGACCAGTACTTTATGGCTATCGTGAGGAGCTGAAATAAGCATAGTAAATGTGTTGTGTTTCCAGCATTGGGCATCCCAAGTTTCCGTCTGTGAGATGAAGTATCGAAGGCGGAATAGAATAGTCGAATTCAATTTGTAGAAAATCAAGAGTTGATCAGCCAACCGCCACATTACAAAGCCACGCTTGAGATTAAAACGTTTCTGCCAGTTGAGAATGACATGTTGTCAAGTACTTTTAAGATAAATTTCGCCATCTCAAAACACAAAACAATAATTGAACTTCGGAATTCTCTTCAAAAATGTATCGTATCCCTCGTGTAGTGCTGCTTCAAAATTGATTTGACAAAGCGATAAATAGGTACAGCAATTCTAAGTTACGAGTACTCACTTTATAAAATACCGTAGTGAACATTAAGGTGATGCCAAAATGGCACCAGCTGCGCTTCGTTGGCAATTTTTCTTCCAAATCGCTTTCTTACTCGTAGGTTGCCAAATTCTAGCGAACATTAGCTTTTTTATTGTTATTGTCGTTGTCGTTTTCAGCTGCCGTTGCTGTTGTCGCTATCTCTGACGCTATCACCACCCGCTATGGGGTATCAACAAAGTTGCAAGTAGGCAATTTCAGGACTCTCCCTAACCAGTGGGAGAGCATGGATAGACACATAAGGAAAGTGCATGTCTCGGTTATAGGTGAGCTAAGCTTGTTTTTATCCATGAAAATTTAATTTTATATCTCAGTGGTGGCAACCGTAAATGTTTCAGTCCTACAAACAGACACACTTACCTGCTTGTCAATAGATACGAAATCTACTCCACGTCACTATTTCAGGTACGAAAGGTGGCTATTCTACTCTGAAAGGATGCTCATACGAGTACGAATAGATTCGAACACAGGCTATGAAAGTCTTGTGATGTTTGCACTCATATCTGTATCCCTGCTCCAACAAGGCTGAGGAAAGAGCTGGAAGCCAAGAAAAAGTGGTCTTTTGTTGGCTTTTGTTCTAGGAAAGAGCATGTGAGTGTAGGTTCTATATATGTCTATATGTACTCGTATAGGGAGAAAAGCCACCATCTAAAGAGAACATTTAATTAAAATCTTGCACAAAATCCGCATTGGAGGCAATTATTATGCGGCAGAGCGTCACTTTGATCTACATCCTTAGCCGAATAGTATAGTCTTAACCTTTTAAGAGCTTATTAAAGGCGAAAAAGAATAACTGGGTGAGGAGATAAAATCAGTTACGAAGCCATAAAGGCAGGGAAAGTAATCGATGAAGGTAAACATTTACCTGTGCTATTAGTTGCTGCCTTAACCATACCGAGCGGAGTAGTTCTTGATTGCTTCCGTGTATTTGTATGCTGATACTCAGAAAGGTTTCCTGAAAGGATACTTTGCCAAGTGGGACATTGGCGTAAGCATGATTTTTTCCATTTTTTTTTTTAGTCATCCATAACATACGGTAACAAAGGTTTCTTCTCTTAATTATTGCAGACGAAATTTGCTGAACCAACAGGACACAGGGTGGTTCGGTTGGATTGTAGAATGGATATTGATTATTGATGGAAGAAAAACTGATTATCATGTGAGTTGCATGATAGGCCTGGACAACAATATACTTGAACTCTTGAAAGAGGTAATTCGATTTTGTTGGCATTTTCTTGTTTTCTCTTTAGGTTTACTATTTCTTTGATTTTTTTTTTGTTTTCTAAGGAAAAAGGTAAGGTGGATGGTTGAGTGGTCCATGCTTTGATGAGAGGAATGCTGTTTTTATAAAAAGTCAATGAGTTGTAGGCACTTCTAAGTGATTTGTTCTGGTACGTGGATGGATTTTTGACGAAGTAGGAGTAATTGAAAGCAAAAGAGGTCTTATGTTCTTTTAAGCACACACTTAAGTGTTCATCGGGGATCTAACTTAGTTTTGTCAGGTTCTTCTGTGTGGTTTTAGAATTTCAAAATATGCTCTTCTAATGAAAAATCAATCACAAGCCCATTATTTATGTATTGTCGAAGATATGAGTATACTACAAGTTTGAAGTATGTACATCGACACGATTACTACCACTTGTCATGTAGATTTGAAGATATTAAAAGCTGGATTACTGCTGCTTATTCGGAATAAGAGTATAGTTAAGGCGAGATCTGCAATTAGGTAGCTGCCCTATGACATATTCTTTCTGTTGCAAAAGAGTTATCAGACAAAGGATTAGTCCATTGGGTACCTTATGGATTCTTTTAGCAGAAAGATGAGTAATCGCTTTAGTGGTAAAGTGCCTATAGCACCAACACTCATCCCATCAGCACCTTGTAACTCCAGTCTTATGCAAGTGTCAGCATAACATAAGGATAGAATCTTAGAGATTTCGGGAAGCATTTCCTTGTCCAGCCTGAAACTTTGAAATTGCGCTCATAAGAAGGTCAAGTCGAGAATATACAGCCGGAATGCAGATTCAGGTCCCTGCATAGCAATTTCATCTGCAATCTTATTTCCAGTTAATATATTGTGATCTGGGACCCAGGGGTGACTCAGTAAATTCTGTCTTCAAACTGTGTTTGAAAAAGCCTTGTATTGCGGGTGTTATGGAAAAACATAAGCGCAGATTGGCTGTAGCTGCAGGTATAGGTACTTTGACCCCTTAACCGATTCCTCACAATAAATGGTATTCCGTTTCGTATATCTCCACTTGAAAGGTTAATGACAACATGCCTAACAAGTGTTGAAGTCTGAGGTTGTTGTTGTTGTCATCAGCGACAGATTTTGGTCAATGCCAGTTTTGGATGCAGAAAAAGTAAACTTTGTGACCCCAAAACAATCGGATTTCCGGTGCCAGGACGTTTAACGGGATGTTCAAAAGATCGGATTCAAATTTGGAGCAGAAGTAAATGAATAAGGAAAAGCAGTTAAGTAGCCAAAATAAATTGTTCTGTGGAATCTGACGAAAGCAGCAACTTACACTGCTGTAATTGACAGCGTCTGGGAAGCATTCAACCTGATTTGTTTCATCCAAAGAAGTTTGCTTTCTAGAATGACACCCAGATATTTTGTTTCATTGGAAAATTATATGTGCCACTTAGCACTAGATAAGTCCAAGCAATGAACCTCAGTTTAACAAGGATTGACTTTAAACGTTTAAGTCTGCCTGTGCTTTAGATCGATTAACCGTACATGCTTGAACGTAGGCGTCATAACTATTGTAAACCTTAAACGAAGAGTCGATGAATATATTCAATAACAGCCGAGATAGATTACCGCCATGAGGGCAGACCTTGTTCACAGCTCAGTCGGCATCCAAATTCAAGGTTATGTTGACTAGCCAAAATCCATAAAACTTATGATTCATGTATTTCGTGTTGTCTGGCCGAGTTACACTTGCCTTTAAAGTTATCAAAGACTACATCAATGTTAACGAAAATGCCCAACGTGTATTTTCTTTTCTTGTTTCTCCAAATTGTTCAGCTGTTTTACAAAAATCAGCGTTCTGGGAGAAATGTTTTCGTGTGATTCGAGGAACTTACGGAATACTTTCGTCCTACTGACACCACTATTGCCAATAGCATTCGCAAATTTGAGTGGATGATACTCGACCGGTTAGACCACATCTAGCACGTAGTGAAGAGACTACAGCACCTGTAGCTGAGAGTGTACGCGAAGACCGTGACGAATCAATTCGTAGTCGTTCTCAGCAGCTTGGCTTGGCATATTCGACAACTTGGCGTATTTTACGTGAGGATCTCGACCTAAAAAATCACCTTGTGCAAGAATTAAAGCCAAGCGACTTGAATTTGCGACATGTTTTCAGTGAATGGGCTCTGGAAAAATTCAATAAAAATCCGGTGTTTTATCGTAAAATTTTGTTCAGTGATTAAGCCCATTACTGGCTCAGTCGATACGTTAATAAACAAAATTGCCATATTTGGGCTGATGAACAACCTGAAGAGTACCAAGAGCTACCATTTCATCCATTAAGAACAGCGGTATGGTGTGGTTTATACGAGTAGACTGGTGGAACCATTGGTCCATATTTCTTAAAAAATGAGGCAAATCAGAATGCTACCGTCAATGGTAACCGTTATCGTGCCATGTTAACGAACTATGTGCTTCCTGAAATTTAAGCCAATCGTCTCGGTGAGCTCTGGTGTCAACAAGACAGCGCTACGAGCCTTGCAGCGCGTGAAATATTGGACTTGTTGAGAAATCATTTTGGAAAACACTTAATTTCACGTTTTGCTACTGTAAAATGGCCGCCTAGATCGTGCGATATTACACCGTTGGTCTATTTTCTCTGGGGGTATGTAAAGTCTCAGGTCCTTAGGAATAAGCCAGCTACGATTGACGCTTTGGAAGCTAACATTATTCGTCTAATCTGCGAGGTACCAGCCGCTATGTTCAATTGAGTTGTTCAAAATTGGACCTTACGAATGGACCACCTCAGATGTAGTCGAGGATAACATTTACATGATGTCATTATTAAAAACTAAATGCCATGAAATATTCTTTTAACCAATAATAAAAATTTTAAGATCAATTTCAAATTTAGGTATTCTATTTTGCATTATAAAGCAAACCTTACGATGAATCACCCTAAATTTTCTACAGCTCACCCGTGTTTCTGACATGTGTCAAAGTCAAACATGTTCAGTTAGCATTGCAATTTCTTCATGGAAAGACTTACACCCGAGCAACGCTTACAAATTAATGAATTTTATTATCAAAATCCGTACTGTGTAAACTGTTCGCGCACTTTGACCATTTTACGGTCATCAAAATCGACCTAATAAGCCAGCAATTCAAGCCTTAGTGACCAAATTTCTCACGAGTTTCACGCTATTGGACATCAAGCCTACCTATCTACTCTTATGCGTAGAGTGCGTGAAGAGAAAAATATTGCTGTTGTATGTTAATAAAGACCGCGATTTGTCTATTCATTGCCATTCGCAGCAATTGGAAGATTTTACGCAAGAATCTTGGTCTTAAACCTTACAAAATACAGTCTGTGCAAGAACAGAAGACGAATGGCCTGCAACAGCGTCGAATTTCCGGTGAGTGGATGAGAAAAGCTGAAGAAAGATTCGTTTTGTAATCGAAAAATTGTCTACAGCAACGAAACTCATTTCTAAACAAAACTTTCGTATTTGGTGCGATGAGCAACCTCAGCCAATGTACCCAGAAAAATGCACTATCTGGTGCTGTTTATGAACCGGCGGATTTATTGGCCCGTATTTTTTCAAAAATTACTCTGAGAACATAGTCACCGTCAATGGCACCCGCTATCGTTCAATGATTTTGAACTTGTTTTTTGCCCAGCATGCCATAGCTGAACTTGGTCGACATATGGTTCCAGATATACAGCGCTACATGCCACACAGCATGCGAAGCAATTTAGATCTCGTTTTGGACCGGTGAATTGGCCGGGTTGATCGTACGATTTGACGCTTTAAGAATAAATTTTATGGGGATACGTCAAATAACTTGTCTATGCTGATAAACCAGTGTGAATTGCAGCCTTGGAAGACAACATTACACGTGTTATACACGCGAAATACCAGACAATATGTTCGGAAAATACTCTCTCTCTCTCTCTACTCATACTCTCCGTATGGACCACTTAAAAACTTGAAACGTAGTCATGGTCAAGATTTGATGATTGATGAAGTAATCTTTAAAAAATAAATGGCAAGCGATGAATTAAAACTCCTTTTATTGACCTGTAAGCTCCTTCATCTAACAGTGATATTTAGACTAATAATACTAACCCTAGTGATTTGTTGTTTTTTTTTTTTTTTACCGAAATCAATGAACAATATTCTGTTATCCCACCAAAACATAATTGCAATATCAAACAACTCCAACAAAAATTATGACACCTTCGGCTCTAGGTGAAAGCGAAGATATGCCGCAACCCTGCAGGAATGGCATTTTTATTGAAGTTACGACCATTACCAAAGGTAGCGCAAGTAATAATAATCGAAAAAGATCAAACGCAATTTTCACTGACACCTCAGAAAAAAAAAAAACGTTCTTCAAGAGACAAATAAAAAGTAAGAACAGACAACCGACTTAAAAAGAAAAATACCTAAAAGGGGGGCAAAGCCAACAAAGCAGAAGCGTAAACTAACATTTGTGGAGCAGTTTTCCGAAGATGAAAATGAATTTTGTACCATGTGCGGGGAAACATACTCATCAATCGTTAGGGCAGAAGACTAGTTTCAATGAATTCGTAAATGAGCACATTCAAAATGTTGCAATTCTGATGACTATTGAGATCTTTGTTTTACCACAAGGAGTGGCTTTTAATACACTTTTTTCTGCTTTACACACAACAATATGTTTTGTTTAGCCACAGGTAGTGGCTTTTTATTTATTTTCTTTTTTAATTTATTTATCTTTATATTTGAAATAATGTTTCTTTGTTGTGAAATACATACTCGTACTAGGTGAGCTATAATGAATGACCCTATCGGAGTGTTATAGATTATACAAATGACGTCGAATGTCGATTCTGTGAATTTACAATTTGTGTGAATTAGCAATGGAACGCTATACTCTTGAAGAACACGGACACTGTTTTTGATAACCAGTTCTTCAGTGATTTTGGCGCAACGTGCATTTCGTGCCCGTTTTCTTGGTGTCCCGGCTCCCTTTAGTCGTTCAATAAGGCGTTAAGCCACACGACTCTAAGAACCTGGAGTCTGCGGCGAATTTTGGTAAAAGATTTGAAGATGTTTCCCTACAAATTGCAGGAAGTCTATCAGCTGACCATGAATTGCGTCTACACTCACGTCCTCCTAAATTTCAACAACAAAGAGGGCGATTTTCTGTCAAAAATAATCATGAGTGACGAAGCCCATTTTCATTTATGTATGTGGACACGTGAACAAAAAAAAATTATCGTTCCGGGCACATTGTATTGGGTATATATTTTAGTTCGTGCGGTTTTTTTTTTTTTTTAAATTTGAACGAGTATTTAAGAAAAACATGTACAATAGTATTATTTAAAGTATTGCCCATCTGAAGCTTTGACTTTTTCTGGCAATTTTTGGATCGCATCCCAAAAGAACTGCGCCGGCTTGGCAGCCAAGAATGAATCAAGCCAATTTTTGATATTCTGCTCTGATGTGAACCGTACTTCAGTGAGGGCGTTCTGCATCGACCGAAACAAATGGTAGTCAGAAGGGGCAAGGTCTGGGCTATAAGGCGGTTGGGGTAAGACTTCCCATCCACTGTTTTCCAAATAGTTCGTAACCGGAATAGCAACGTGGGGCCTAGCGTTATTATGATGGAAAATTATTGCCTCGTGTCTGGTCGCATATTTCGGGCGTTTTTCGGCTACGGTTTTAGCAGCTCATAATACAGCACACCCATCTGATCCCACCAAATACAGAGCATTACCTTCGCGCCATGGATTTGGCTAGTTGGACGGGTTTCACATATGATTTTTTGTGCTTGGGGTTGGCGTAATGGATCCATTTTTTATTACCAGTAACAATCCGATGCAAAAATGACTTCCTTTTTTGGCGTTCCAGCAGCATTTCGGACATGCAAAACCGCCTTTCGACGTCTCTCGGCTTGAGTTCATGTGCAACCCAATTTCCTTGCTTTTGAATATATCCAGCTGCTTTTAAACGTTTTGAAATGGCTGCTTGAGTGATACCCAAGGATTTTGCGAGCTCTTCTTGTGTTTGGCAACAATCTTCATAGAGTAATACTTCCAGTTCTTCATCTTCAAACTTTTTTCGCTCAGCTAGCGCATGTTCACCATAAACTTCCACTAAAATACGATGACTTTCGGCAACAGTTTTCTTCATGAACAAGAACTCCCCGCAAAAACACTTTTCAGGCACAAAGTTCAACATATTTGAGTGAATAAAAATTATTGCTGTTTACACTTCAAATGAATGTCATATACTGAAATAACGTACAATGACAGTAGCTTTCCAACGCATGTTCCAATGGAATAATAACAACGGAATAATACAAGTTACGCCATCTCTTAGCAAACCGCACAAATTAGACCCAATATCATATTTTTTCTTGTATAATATATTAATTATTTTTATTCTACTTACGGTATATATACGAGGGCTGTTTGATGAATACCCCGATTAGTAATGACGACGCAATTTTTTTAGGTTTTGACAATTTATTTTTCAATACAATCCCCTTTCAACTCGATACACTTTTCCCAGCGGTGCTACATCTTTTTTAAACGCTCCGTATGCTACGACTTTTGTTGGTCTGTAAAATACTCTCCCGCGGCGGCGAAGACTTCCTCGTTCGACCCGTACTTCTTTCCAGGGAGCGTTTTCTTAGGGTTTGGTAACAAAAAAAGACATAGGGAGCCAAATCCGGGGTATACGGAGAATAGAGGAGCAATTCGTAGTGCAATTCGAGCAATTTGGCTGTGGCAACTGAGGAGATGTGGTGGAAGAGCACTTTTTTCTTCAATAAATGTGGTCAATTTTTCTTCAAATCGGTGTTGAATCGACCTAATAAGTCAACGTAGTTTGCTCCTGTGATTGTTTTCCCTTCTCCAAATAGTTAACGTGGTACGAAGGCACGGTCTTTGCCTTCTTTAGAGCAAGTTAATTTGGTAAAACTAATTCTTTCGATTGTTCTTTGGCCTCTGGTGTATACCAGATTTCGATTAAACAGGGCCAAGCACCATACATCTTTGAAGTTGTCTCAGGATTGCGTTTGTTCTCCGGTGCGAGCAAATACGGCACCCATTACGCGGACAGCTATCTCTTGAAAAAAATCTCGTGCAGGTTATGGCTAAAGTGTTCAGTTGAGTATCTGCTATCTCAGCCAACTCGCGAATTATCATTTGGCGGTCCGCCAATACGAGATCATGGATTCGGTCCACGGTTTCACCTGTAATAACCGTTTTTGGGCCACCTGGGCGCGGCTTATCAAAAACCGACGTGTGGCCACAGCGAAACCCTGTGAATCAATGGTAAATGGTTGTACGGGAAGGTGAATGTGTCCCATACACACAATCGAGCATGGGTTTGATTTCCTCACAGACTTTTCCACTTAAAAACAAGAATCAGATCACGGAGCAATACTGCTTTTTTTCCATGGTCGCAAGAAGCACTAACACGATGTTTGGAAATGGGTGTCAAAACAAAACTAAGCGTCGATCTGTCACCAAATTTTGACAGATAAACCTAAATGATGGTACACTCATTTTGGCTCGGTAGCGCTACCTATCTTCCAATCTGAGTACTCATCAAACAGTGAGCTGTTTACATTAGAGGAGTCGGTCCACTGTCCACGGTTACTGTGGATGGTTAATGAGAGCTATAAGCTTTGACCAAGGAATTTTTCATTCCTCGTTTGGATGAATTGGAACTGAAGGACATGTGGTTCCAGCATTACACAAGCTAAGACAGGCGTTTTCCGGTCGTCTGATGTCGCGTTTTGGCGATATGCACAGGCTCGGAAGATCATGAAATCTGATCGCCCTGGTCTTCTTTCTATTGGGTTTTTTTTAAAGTCAACAGCTTGAGTGGACAAGCCACAAATTCTGGCAGTCGCCAAAGAGAACATCTATGAAAATGGCCCGATGTTCTGAAGAAAACCATGGAAAATGTCAAAAAACAAGAGCCCAAATGGTAGTCAACAATGGCGGTGGCCACTTAAGCGATATCATTTTGAAAATATGAAAATATGAATCATTTACAGATTCTGTGGTAGGAATTGGTCAGGTTTGAGCATGAGACTAACAATTTTTGCTTTCAATTCAGTGTAGATACTTTCAGATTTGCTAGTCTATTAGATTTGTTTCTTTTTAGGGTTCTGACTAGCTTGTTGGTTTAATCGAATGTATTTGTCCTCTTGGTATGTCACTGCAGATTTACTCTCTTCCATCATCTACGGCAATTCTTATTGATTTGACACGTCAATTTAGAACCTAAACTCCTTCGTTTCCATTTGTGCAACTCTAAGCCTAGATACCATCAACTGGTAATTTCCTAAGCGCTATTTTTGAATAGGTTTGAGCCAATTACTTGCTGTTTTGTATTAGTGTAATGAATCTTGTCTGTTGTAATTATATCAAAACAGCAACATAACATAATACCCTAAAATAATGTAACGAAATTTATACTTCGTCAAGTCAGAATTACCAACTTACTTATACTAAATGTCATTAACATAACGTTTTTCTTTTTATTGGGTCTATAACTTAATTCGTGCGGTTTGCTAAGAGATGGCGTAACTTGTATTATTCCATTGGAACATCGTTGGAAAGCTACTGTCATTTTACGTCATTTCAGTACATATCATTTATTTGAAGCGTAAACAACAAACATTTTTCTTCACTCAAATATGTCGAATTTTGTGTCTGAAAAAGTGTTTTTACGGGGAGTTCTTCTTCATGAAGAAAACTGCTGCCGAAAGTCATCGTATTTTGATGGAAGTTTATGGTGAATATGTGCTAGCTGAGGGAAAAAGTGGTGATTTTGGCCTGGATGACGATGAACGTCCTGTGAAGCCAAAAAAGTTTAAAAATGAAGAACTGGAAGCATTACTCTATGAAGGTTGTTGCCAAACACAAGAAGAGTTCGCAGAATCTTTAGGTGTCACTCAAGCAGCCATTTCAAAACCTTTAAGAGCAGCTGGACATATTCAAAAGCAAGGAAATTGGGTTCCACATGAACTCAAGCCGAGAGACGTCGGAAGGCGGTTTTGCATGTCCGAAATGCTGCTGGAACGCCACAAAAGGAAGTCATTTTTGCATCGGATTGTTACTGGTGATGAAAAATGGATCCATTACGACAACCCCAAGTGCAAAAAATCATATGTGAAAAACGGCCAACCAGCCAAATCAACGGCAAAGCCGAATATCCATGGCGCGAAGGTAATGCTCTGTATTTGGTGGGATCAGATGGGTGTGCTGTATTATGAGCTGCTAAAACCGGGTGAAACCATCAATAGACAACGCTACCGAACACAATTAATCCGTTTGAAGAGAGCAGTAGACGAAAAACATCCGCAATATGCGACCAGACACGATGCAATAATTTTCCATCATGACAACGCTCGGCCCCACGTTGCTATTTCGGTTAAGAACTATTTGGAAAACAGTGGATGGGAAGTCTTACCCCACCCGCTTTATAGCCCAGACCTTGCCCCTTCTGACTACCATTTGTTCTGGTCGATGCAAAACGCCCTCACTGAAATACGGTTCACATCAGAGCAGATGATGACTTAGGTTTCTCTCGGAGGATAAGTTTCCTACGAAATCTCATCTCAATACGATTAGAAAACTGTGATTCCATGACCAGCTACGTCACACAAATTATAGAGATTGGACAGAAACTAATCGGCACTGGGTTTAACATAATATAAATGATGAGTGGATAGGAGCATTGATGCTAGCAGATCTGCCACACCGATTTGCGCCCATGATAATGGCGATCAAACACTCTGGAGCAAAATACAGAGCGGATTCCATCAAAACTAAGCTTTTGGATATGGAGCCAGAAAGCAGTGAGGTACAGAGTAGTGCATTTGTGAGCAAAAGCTGGCAAAGGTGCAAAAAGGTAGGCAACACTGATTTACATGCAAAGTCCAACAATAAAATTGTAAAGTGCAAGCAAATTGGGCACTAACATACAAGAGCCAATGTCCAAATTACCAAAATTGGAAATGAATGCTCGTACGAGCAACAACACTTACGACCAACTTGTTATCTGTAAGCCAGCTGATTAGAAACGGGAACGAAGTAAATTTTACAAATGATGCTTGTCATATTTACAACCAGAAAAATTAGCACGTCGCTTTAGCTGATTTGGCAAATGGTGTGTATAAACTAAAAATCAGCAATTATGATTGCTTGCTAGCTTCACCAGTGGCTTCTGCCGAAGTTTGGCACAGAAGATTAGGTAACATAAATGCAGTTGATATGAACAATATGAAGTTGAAAGTATTTCATACCCAAGTAAAGCGAACATTGGAAATATGACATGTGCAGTATGCTGTGAAGGAAAGCAGTCAAGGCTACCATTTTCTCATGTTGGTACTAGAAGCAAACAATTACTGGAAGTGATACACGGAGATGTATGTGGGCCTATGGAGACAAAGTCCATCAGCTGATCGATCTATTTTCTTCTCCTCGTAGATGACTATAGCCGAATGGGATTTGCTTATTTTTTTAAAATTAAAAAGCGATGTTTTTATTCGCTTCAAAGAATTTAAGGTTATGGTGGAGAATCAGAAAAATAGACGTTTTAAGGTTTTTAGAACGGATAATGGTGGCGAAGCCTGCAGCAAGGAGTTTGATGCTTTTTTAGAGAATGCAGGGATTATATACCAGAAATCTAACCCGTATACGCCTGAACAAAATGGACTCTGTGAAAGGCTCAACGGCACCGTCGTGAAAAAGGCAAGGTAAAAGATTTTCGGCGGAGGCCGTTAATATGCCAGTCTAATTAAGGAACAGGTCAATTTCATCTGGTCTAGGAAACAAAACAAGACACCATTTGAGTGCTGGACGGGCTGTAAGTCGAATTTGAGGGATCTGCGTATTTTGGTAGCTGTGTAATGGTAATGGGATAGAAAATCAAATAAACACATACTTGTTGGCTATTCAGAGATCATTTAAGGATACAGAGTATACAATTCTCAAAACAATACAGTGACTTCAAGCCGAGATGTTGTCATAGTGGAAGATACTAATGGAGAAACAACAAATGTAACCATTGACAATGAATCACCAAAAGAAGAGAATTTGGATTCTGTGGGGGACTTAGAAGTTAAGAAATCTGATGTGAAACTCGAAGACGATTTTTCACTCCCTCAAGAAGAGGCAGATGATCCAGAATATTTTAATACGCCGCCGCAAGACTCACCGAAGGATGACTTACTTATACTAAATGTCATTAACATAACTTTTTTCTTTTTATATGTAATAAAGAAGTCTGTGCAGAGAAACTAACGTGTATTTTCAATATTATCTACATATCATATGAGTTTTCCTAGCATCGAAAAATTCAATAAGTTCCTCTACTGCCGTTGGAGTACTGAACAATAGGATGCTTTGCTACAGCGAATTATCTTTGGTTATAGAATTGCCGAAGCCTACGTTGCGTCATCTTATTGATTTAGGTAGATCAATTGATCCCCAGATCTCTCTGTAAGAAAAGATTTTCCACCTTCTTCTGTCGACTCTAGGATTTTGAATAGTGAGGGGGCGTCAGCAAAGTTAATCATTTATCAAGCGCCATCGCTTGGATGTTCCCAAAAAAATTCAAAAATCATTGTTCCCAGGTGATAAAGTGTGGACACTTGTTCGTGTGTACCTTGTTTGGTGTGTACCTAAGTGTGTGCCTAAGATAGTTTCTATAGTTGATTTCCGTAGTGTTTACAGGCAATACAATTGGCCGTTTCGCGATTTCAAGAAATTCACTTTCCTAGTGCGCTTTCAAATCCCTCATCAGGGGTTTTTCATAGGGTAGGCTGTTCACATCAGTTGACTCTTGTCCAATAAAACTACTACCTTTGCTTGTTGTGGCGCCAGTTTTGTCCGCTTGGCTTTGTTGTAGATGGAAGTAAAAAGGGCCACTTTGTCTACGTGAAGTTGATTGGTTTTAGTTGGTGTCACTTTCGCTGATCTGTTTTTCTCTACCATCGCAGGTAGAAAGGTGTTCGAATCAGGATTTGAGCCTTGGACTGCCTTACATTTTCTTTTCTTTTTTACTTATTTCTTAGAGACGTAGCTGACATTTTCTGTGGATTACTCTTCCCTTTACAATTATATTTCCTTCAACACTAACCTTCCTTATTTACGCTGTCCTCCTCTCTTCTGTATTCTAACCTATCTCATCTCTAACGAACCAATCTCCCACATGCTCCGTAAGGTCAACTCAAACCTCCCTCTTTTTTAATTTTATCCTGAGTACTTTTCGCCTCAAACTTGATCTCCACGACCATTTCCTAATTTTCTTAACCTTAAATTTTGTATGTTTTTAAGTTAGTTTAAGCTTGTATTAAGTTTAATAAATGGGGGCGCATCCCCACCAAAAAATTTAAATTAAAAAAATTCATGCTGTAGCTGCGATTGTCACTGTTAAACGCGTAGTCAGAATTCCTTTGGCACTTAGATTGTCGTTTCATCTGGATTATTTTGAAAACTTTACAATCTTTGACTCTGAAGCCTATCTGACCCAATGAGGCAGGTAGAGAAGAGAAGGTTTTCCATTCTTAGTCCACGCTTGAAAGGCTTGCGTTTTTATACCTTGCCAACCTTTTTAATTCATCGTTTCACTACCTTCTTCTTCTTAGGCTGCTCTACAGTTCGGGGTGAACCGAGGCCTCAGCTAACAAACTTGTCCAGTTAGCCCGGTCCTTAGCTAACTGCCTCTATTTGCGCACTTCTAGACGGCTAAGGTCCCCTTCGGCTTGCGCGCGCCACTTAAGACAAAGTCTTCCTCTACTGCCTTGTCCCTCCGAGTGAAACTCGAAAACTCTACGGGCCGGATCATTTGTTCCCATCCGCTCTACATGTCCTAGCCATCTTAAACGACTGACTCGCAGTTTTTTTGACGAGGTCGATGTCGCTGTACAGCTAGTATAGTTCGTCGTTAAATCTCCTTCTCCAAAGCCCGTCAACGCAGACGGGACCAAAAATTTTACGAAGAATCTTTCTCTCGAAGCCACCGAGGATATCTTCATCCGCTTTAGATAGAGTCCAAGCTTCAGCGCTATAAAGCAGGACCGGAATATCAAATACTTATACAGAATCTCCTTAGTTGTTAGGGATAGGGCCCTACTACTCAATTGCCTTCTTAGCGCAAAGAAACAGCGATTGGCAAGAGTTATTCTTCGTTTGATTTCTTCTGAGATGTTGTTGTCAGATTTATAGCAGCGCCGAGGTAGACAAAGTCCCTCACTACATCAAAGTTATAGCTGCCGATCGTGAGGTTTTGCCCGATTCTACGATGTTGGGTGTATCTTCTTGTTGACAGCATATACTTGGTTTTGCCCTCGTTGACCACTAGACCCATTTTAGCCGCTTCCGTTTCTATACTAGCAAACGTACCAGTGACAGTTCGCTGTGTTCTACCAACTATGTCAACATCATCAGCGTATGCAAGTAATTGGACGGACTTTTGAAAGATCGTGCCTTGTGTGTTGGCCGGTGAGTTTCAGACAATTCTTTCAACTATGAAGTTGGAAAAGTTGCACGACATCGCGTCACCTTGTCTAAATCCTCTTTTGACATCAAAGGTTTCGGTTAGGTCGTTACCGAAGTTGATGAAGCAGCGAGCTCTCTACATCGTCATCCTACACAATCGAACGAGTTTTGCAGGGATGCCAAAGCTAGACATGGCGTATCAATTCACACAACTTAGTGTGTAAATTTTTGATCGACGGTGGATTTTCCTGGCCTAAAACCGCAATGATAGGGGCCAGTCAGGTTGTATGCGATGTTAAGGAGACTGATGCCTCTGTAGTTGGCTCAGTTTAAGGGATCTCCTTTCTTGTGGACCGGGCAAACGATGCTGAGATTCCATTTATCAGGCATGCATTCACCTGACCAAATTTTGGAAATGAGTTGGTGCATGCTCTCCACCAAGTCATCTCCAGCTGCTTTAAAAAGCTCGGCAGGTAGACCATCAGGCTGCGCAGCTTAGTTGTTCTTTAGCTCGGATATTGCTATTCGTACTTCGCTTTGATGAGGTGTACGGTAGTTTTGTCTATCATTGTCGATATTGAGTGGTACGTTCTGCCTAACAGCGGGATTCTGGTCTTCGTCGCCATTATAGAGTCTGCAGAAGTAGTTTTTCCACATTCTCAGCACCGACTGTGATTCTACTATAAGGTTTCCCTCAATATTTCTACAGGTTTCTGTACGAGATTTTCTTTTGGTAAGACTTCCGTACATTATTCATTTCTCGTGCTCTTTCTTTTTCTTTCTGAGGATCCGATGTTAATCCCGTCTTTTTTGCTCGTAGAGCTCGTGAGCAGCACTAGTCCTCTTTCGCAATGCCGCTTTATACGCTTCTTGTTTTGTTGCGTTTGATAGTCGGCATTGTTCATCAAACCAGGGGTTTCGTGGTGGTGGTCTTCTGCACTATCTATTGTTGCCATAAAACTGATCGAGAGAAATCGGGATACGTGATCGGCGAAGATTCTGGCCGTCTCTTGCGATTGCAATTTTTCGACGTCATATTTTCTCACAGTATTTCTTTGTTGGGGTGTGTTGGATATCCGAATTTTTACCTTGGCTGTAACAAGATAGTGATCCGAGTCAATATTTGCCCCTCGGAAGGTTTGGACATCCAGAATATTGGAGACGTGCTTTTCGTCAATCGCAATGTGATTGATTTGGCTGACAGTTTGGTGATCCGGAGACAGCCATGTCCCCTTATTGAGATGTGGAAACCTGGTACTTCCTATGACTATATTTCGCCCCGCTGCAGATTAAATTAGCCTAAGTCCGTTGTCAGACGTGTTGTCATGTAGCCTGTTTATGCCAACTGTCCTACCAAAGATGTTCTCCTTGCCTTTTCTAGCGTAAGGGGCATTGTTCGCAGGTCTTTTCGAGGAGCTCGTAGAAACTGTCCTTGGTAGCGTCGTTCTTTTCTTCAGTGGGGGCATGAGCGCATATAAGGCTGATGTTCGAGAATTTTGCCTTGATGCGGATTGCCATAAACTCAAGACTTTTTGCGTAAGTCCGCTGTCGCTTCTTTCTATATCAATATATAGTGGTATATATCTCAGTTTTCCATCCGTTTTTTGCTGGATGGCGGTTATGTCTGCCTTGTGCCAGTATAGAGCCTCTGCTAGTTGTTCGACTGCACGTGGTCTGTTCAGTGTACGATCATTCTACGTGCAGGTCCGAAGGTCATGGTGCTTGTTTCGTTTTCCAGCGTCGACAACAGTAAATCCGTCCTTTTTCGAGACTTGTTGCTGTTTCATAACATGTGTTTTTTTCCATGGTAGGGAAGTTACCCCGGCGCAAAACTCCCAACCTGGAGGACCAGTTCCACATCATTACCCCTAGGACGAGGGGTTCCAGTAACTCACTTCGCGATGCGAGCGCTGCCGTTGGCCTATTAAGGGTTCATCCGCCAATACCAACTCTTTTCCAATACCCTGGTGTAGTATTGGAGATCCCTATAGACCTGGAATTCGAATACGTCGAACCAGCTCTTATAGGGATGTCACTATTTAGTTCAGCTGGACTGGAACTGTAGGCGTCACCGTTGGTTCCATCTACAGAGTTCATCCGCTGCCGCCTGGAAACAAGAGGAAGTGCTTTAGTGAATAGTCACTTCTCCCCCCTCTCACGGCCGCTGCCGCAACGACCTTCTAAAAGGGTATCCAATCTCTACATAGTCGAGTTTCTAGGCACCCGGCTATCACCAACGTGGAGGTGAGAGTAGGGGTTGATAGTGAGAGGCTAGTGCGAGGACGCCTGTGTTCTCATATAATCGCTTCATTACCTTTCGACTACCATGAGTCTTTATTTATATGCATCCGGGTTCCAACATCTCGAACAGAGTTCGGGATTTCGCTACAAACTTACGTATTGTATGCACTAGATTGTACTGGGTGTGTGGTATTTGGGAGCCATTTACGGTCCATCTGTGGATTTATTCTTTATCTTTGTTAATTAAGCTAGCGTATTCTCATTGCAAATGACGGTTTCGGTTGCTGTTTTTGGAAGTTTTTTAAACCAAAAATTCTAGTAGAAGTTGGTACTTATTTGCTAATTCGCAGAAGGACGATTTACAATCCTTGCTTCGGCACTTTTAGTTATTCGTAAGGGATCAATGGCTTTTCAAACCCTTATGATCTTTTCTAGGAATTAAGATGTCAAGATGATGACACCTCTACTCTTATTTTGTTCTTTTCCGTGACGCAACATACAAAATGTTTTCGTTTGCAAATTCTACTAACGGGACTGGTTTCCGATATTTACGCGGCTTGGTTTCTATCACGGTTGCTGTGATACCGTCATTCTACCGACGGCTCCAGTTACAGTCCAAAATTCAAAAAAACAATTTTCAAGAGCCGTTAAATGAACAGAAAATGTCCATTCTGTTTTTTTATTTTGATTCTAATCCGCGATCTTGTTTTATTGCGGACAGTGCAGTTGACCAGTCTCTTTGTATGACACAACAAATCAGGCTCACACATCTGTAGAGCATTCTTGAATCTATCATCACTCAAGACAATGTTGCTGATGACATTTGAATGGTAGATTTTAACAAAGGCAAATGTGTATGTACAAACTTTCTTGAAACAGGTTACAACGATTATCAACAACACATGTGTTACAATATTTTTCCACTCACATTCACATAATAGAACAAAATTAAGGAAAATGCTCGAAAAAAAAAAAACACGTAGCACCATATACAGTAGAAGTAATAACATCTGCACAATTATATCGCGTGTACCCGTTTAAGCGCAATGTTCACCACGAAAAAGCGTTATTTAATCCTCGGCCACATTTGTAAGCCCTTTTGTCCGTCCATACAACATCCAGAATATCCCTAAATTCAGTGCTCTTAGAGTGAGGGATTTTTTTTTTTTTTTTTTACTGAATTTTTATTTAGAAAGATTTTGACGAATTGGAAAGATGATTTGATTCTAACACGCAATAATACCATTATCCTTGAGATTCACATATTGCAAACTCGAACTTAAGACACGACATACTGAAGAAGCATTAATTTTTACAAGATCTGTACGATCAAAATGATTACTAAAAGGTTTTCCAATAGGGACTTGGCAACTTTGGATTTAATTTTTGAACGCACTCTTTCACTAATCATCAAACTGTCACTGTCACTGTCAATTTATTCAGTAAACTCAACATTTTCATCATTGTAAAGTACACCATCGAGCAACGTCTGCAAATTATAAAAAAAATTTCTACAGATAGTCGGAGTCGGTGACTGCAACTTTAAGAGCGTTAACTCCAATTTTCGGTCGTAATTCTCGCCCTTGTAGACAGGCAATAACAAGTTTAGTGCAAAAATTTGAGTCTACATATGTATGATGTTGCCGTATCAGTGAGACAACGGGTTGGTCGAAGTGTCGAAAATATCGCTGCCGTTCAGACGTCCGTAGCAAACGATCCAAATCAGTCAATTTCACGGCGTTCTCAAGAATTGGGCATCGCTCAGACCTCATTATGTGGTATTTTGCGTCAGGATCTTGGTTTACACCCATTCTCCGATTGGGTTCTGGAGAAAATGCGCCAAGATGATGAATTTCATCGCAAAATCATCTTCAGTGACGAAGCTCATTTTTGGCTCAATGGGTTCGTCAATAAGCGAAATATGCGTTATTGGGCGGGTGAAAGCCCACATTTGCTTCATGAATCACCAGTTCATCCACAAAGAAATAACTGTTTGGTGCGGTTTGTATGCCGGCGGCGTTAATGGGCCATATTTTTTCGTCGACGATAACGATCGTCACGTTACTGTCAGCGTTATCGCGCCATGATCACTGACTATTTTTGGCCCGAATTGAAAGATATGGACTTGGACGACATGTGGTTTCAACATAATGGTATGGTGAGCGTGTTATCTCAAGACATGGGCCAGTCGATTGGCCGCCTCTTTCGTGCTTGACTATTTTCTGTGGTGCTACGTTAAGTCGTTGGTTTATGCCAACACGCCGACGGCATTGGAAGAGCTCAGAGCCAACATTGAACGAGAATAAGCGGCCGTTTCGGTCGAAATGTGTGGCCGAGTTGTTGAAAATTAGGTCCAACGAATTGACCGCTGCAAACGTGCCCGCGGTGGCCATATGAATGAAGTCGAGTTTCATTCATAAATATTTTGATTGTACTTCAAGTCAATAATAAAGCTTTTGAAATATCTCAAATGGTTTGCCTTTTATTTAAAAAAAAAAATTGTCAAGTCGTTATTGGAGAACCTGATATCAATTGATGTAAGTGAAGTTTGGGCACAGTTTCTCATGTAAGAAAAATAGTTGATACCAGGTTCTTCAACATGCGAAACAAATGATTGGCTAAAAAAATTATGGAATATGTTTCAGATTTCTTCAGGATTGTTCAGGGATTCGTTTAAGAATCTCAGGGTAGGTGGGTAATTATCAGATTTTCGTTTGCTGTGAAAAAAATGTTAAGGATTAGAGATAAGTTTTGATTTCATTCCGTTAAGAGTGATTCACAGAGCTGAAATTCACATGCTTCGCTTTCTGGAAAGCGAAGAAGTCAGAGATAGACCGAGATTTGAGATACGTTCGCCATAGCTTATTTCTTATGTTACTCAGGAAGAGCAGCTAATTATTGTATATTTGTATTGCATTGTTTGTGAGAATGTGAGGTCTTTTTTTTAAGATTCTTTATTTAAAGAATTTGAGGATTAGGGAGTAGAAAAGTTTGATAGCATTGTCTATGGAAATGTTGGACTTATTTGAGATGCTGTAGAAATTAGTATCTGCAACTGAAATATTTTATTTTCTTTATTGTAGGTGAATATAAGGTGCTGAGTAGGTGGTAGCTGTCAAGTCTAGATAAAAGATCTTTGCTCTCTGTGACAACACAATTATCGGTATCGGTCGAGAAAACAAGAACAAGCTGTCTGCCTAATGCCAGTTAACTGAAAAAAAGGCGAATTCAGAGAGGAAGTCGATAAAAGAGATTTCTTTATCTAAGATGGAGATTGGTAGCAAGAAAATAAGTCTCGTCTCATATCTACCAAGTGTACCAGTGAAGTGAGCGTCAAGATACAAATGTTTCGATAATTAATATTTATTGTGAACGGGCCTTCATTTATTTTTTTTGTTTGGTTGCTATGACACCTGTCAAACATATTTAGTATACATCATGTCATTGAGCAAACAACATCATATTTTTTCATCGTGTTAAAAATGTTGAATTTTGTACCAGAATATGACGACTTGCGGAAAGTATTAATTTTTTTGTTTTCATTTGAAGAAAAGTGCTGCAGAGTCGCATCGAATGCTTGTCGATGCATATGGTGATCAAGTTCTATCAGAAGCAACATGCAAAAGATGGTTTTAGCGGTTCAGAGATAAAGATTTTTACGTGAGAAATGAAGAACGTGGAAGACCACTAAAAAAGTTTGAAGGCGTTGAATTGCGAACAATATTGGATGCAGATGACACTTTGAGTCAACAACAACTAACAGAAATATTAAATGTTGCACAACAAACAATTTCTGACCGTTTAAAAGCTATGGGAAAGATCCAAGAGCCTGGAAAATGGATGCCACATGAACTGAATGAAAGACAGATGGAAAACCGAAAAGCCACTTGTGAAATTTTGCTTCAAAGACACGATAAAAAATGAGTTTTGCATCGAATTGTTACTGTCGATAAAAAATGGATATATTTTCAGAATCCTAAACGGAAAAAATCAACTTCGACTGCAAAACCAGGTCGATTCGGCAAGAAGACAATGCTGTGTGTCTGGTGGGACCAGACAGGTGTGGTGTACCACGAGCCTGGTGAAACCGTTAATACAGATCGCTACTGACAACAAATGATCAATTTGAACCATGCATTGATCGAAAAACAATCAGAATGGGCAGAATGCACCTGCACACAAAGCAAAAATGTTTTAGGATACAACCATAGCATTTGGCTGGAAGCTGCTACCCCACCCGCCGTATTTACCAGACTTGGCTCCTTCCGACTACCATTTGTTTTCATTGATGGAACACGCATTAGCTGAGCAGCACTTCGAATCCTACGAGGAAGTCGAAATGTACTTCATACCGGTACACTTGGTAGTATGGAGTCAATACCATAGTGTCTACAGCAAGCTGGTAATTGTGAATTGGTTGGTATCCGCGAATGTAGAAGTATACTATAAAAAGATTGCACTTGGCGACTGTAATTTTTGCAGAAACGTATTCTAAGAGTCCCGAATGAAGGGTTTTGATAGGTTTGGGGTCAAGACTAGTATGATTTACCAACAAAACACTGCGACCGTAAGAATTTGTTTCAGTAAGGATAAGTATTTTGTAGAGAAGCTTTTGTGAGTTAAGGAATATAGAGGGGAATTTGCTTTAACTTTAAGTGATAGTGACAACACCGCCGATGTTGAAGTTGACTCCACTTCATGGAAATTCGTTCTTAAGTTCACCCATCTGTGCTTGCGCAATTATAAGACTTAAGTATATACAACTGAAATAGTGTCGGTAGTGTTCTCAGTGGTTTCTCTACTACCTTTTTCAAGTGAGCTTAAGACCGAATATAACCGTATTTTCAAAATTAAGACGAAAAACAAAAATGTGGAATGGATTCACTTTCTGATATATAATGGCAGTTGTCAAGTTGTCTAAAGTTTTGAGGTTGTCAAAGTCGATTTTGTGCTACTCACAGTGAGCACCGTATGAGTTGGCAGTAATTCCAAAATTCCTAAAAGTTCTTTATGGTCTTATTACTGGGACATTTTGTACCATCCACTAAAAGCACTGTCTTTAGCGTGTGTTAATCTGTGCAAACACAAAAAGAGGAAGAGAATGTGAAGGGTGCATTGTACTGGACGAGAATGAGGGGGTAATATCCTGCCAGCTATGTTTATAAATTGCAAAGATAAATTTCTACCAATAAAGGAGACATTAAGCGAACGTTGTCTCCTTTTTTGTATCTTCTTTGCTTTGCTTCGTTCTTTGTTTGTTTTACATTTGGCCGGCGGTGACTAATTGCCAACGATTAAGGAACCATCTCTACCTTCTACTGAGCCTGTGTGTGAAAAAGGGTTTAATTCGTTCATTTTTTTTTTTTTTCGGCAGGATAATTAAGAGCTTCTGGTGTCATCTAATTTTCTTCCATTCTTTTTTCCACACTGCATGGCAAGCAGTTTTAGAGGATATGAACATAGTATCCAATCCTGCCCAGCAAACCAACCCACAGAGCGGGTTTAGGGTCCTTTGGAAGTTTAGAGATCTTCGCGAGGATTTATAGTGCAAGCGGAGATTTACGTAAGATAAAGTGAGCTTGGTACGTTTGTGTTGCAATTTTTCTTCTTTCATTTTCTTTATTTCTTATTTTCGTTATTCCAATGATTCCTTGTTATTACTTTATCCCTTTGAGGATTCTCGTTACAATGTTCACTTTAAATTTTGCTCTTAATTAGGGGATTTATTTTCCTTGCTTCAGTTTAGTACGTTATGTCTGTGCTTGATAGTTTATTTAAAAGCAAAAACCATAAAACTTTGAGTTAACTGATTTTGCAATCTGACACTAAGTGATGTATTAGATAGGTGTTCCTCAACAATGGGAGATGAAAAATAATGCACACAAGGGTTGCTATTTTCGCTACAATAACCCGTTGCTACTACTCGTATACTCATACGAATCAATAAAGGTACCAACGTCTGGCAATTTATCATCTTTATAGAGGAGAAACGGCAGCAATATGCCTAAGGTCACAAATCCATTATTACATCCTTCCGCAAAGGGGTTTTCCATTCATTTTTACCAAAAGATTACACCTGAAGACAAATTTCCTTTTCGGCATTCAACCTTTGAAGGTATCAAGTTTCCATTTAAGAAGCCAGTCTGACAGTTGTCGTATTTTGAGACCAAGGATGAGACTGTTTCAGTATTTTAGAGGGAATTAGGTTGACGACATGTACGAGCATTTCGGAGAATTTAAAGTGTTTAAATAAGGGAAAAGGATAACTTCTCCTTGTTGGCATTGAAGGGCAGATAAGGACGTGCTAAACTTATTTAAAATTAATGGTGAAATGGTGATAGGTGATAATTTTTGGATAAGGGAAATGTTATTTTAATAAGCGACATTATTTCTTCGAAAAGAAGTGTTCTGTCTTCTTACGTTAATCCTTAGAATTTTACGTGTTCCAATAGAGTTTTAAGGTTTAAATCTAGGAAGGTAGGGGTATATTTTGTGATGAAAGATTCTTAAGTTGTGTGGAAGAGTTAGTGAGAGCAAGTTGCTTTGTATATATGTATGTGTGAAAGAAAATTGGGAAAGTTGCTCTTTTGCAACATAGTGATTTGGATTCTGGGATGTTGGAATGAGTATTGTTGTGTTTTTTTTTTTGTAATTCAATAGCTTCCTGAGTCCCCAAGGACTGTTCCTTTATATCCAACGTAGTATGTTACTTTTAGTGAAATCTGCATCCTGAACTGAGAAGAAATTATCCGTGGTTTCGTCACCACCTTCACAGCTAGCATCGATAGAGGTAATAACATCATCTAGATGGCTAGCTCATCTGGGTGCTTAGTCAATGCATAATGTCAATAAGCAGCCTGTATTTTTTCTTACTAAGGAACAATGGAAATTTTGAGATGCCTTAAGAAATGTGTGGAGCATCAGCTCGGTATGTCTGTTACTATGCCTGGGCTCACAAACAGCCAAACAAGAAATCGCTTTTTCTGCCAGCGATGCCTAGAGATGCCGAAAGTTCATCGACGATCCCATGGCGACCTTGAATCCAACAAAGTCTCAGTGAACTCAACCTTTTGACTGCGTTTAAAGAAACTTTGCTTTCATAACCTATGTGGAAGCGATGGAAGGTTTAATGAAACTTTAAGCACAGCTTGACAGTCGCTACAGACACAGATACTTCGTCCTCTCCACCGACTCTTCACAATATACAATAATTCATTTGCATTAGGATTGCCTATATCTCCACTTAAAAGATAGACGCAAGTTTTTATAACGAGGTCTTAAGCCATAAGCTGTCATTCTACAAACACCAGCGCCACATCCTATAAATAGATCGGCCTTTGAGCCATCCGTAAGGACCCGACAATATTCTTTCACTGGCTCGGATTCTGATCAAAGTAATTTCTTAACAGAAGCAAAGTCGATTTCGTGGTCTTGCAGCAAATGGAGTTATAGTGTTGATGTACTGACAATATATTCATTGAAGACAGTCGACGCGGCAGGTTATCAAAACTCTAGTGCGTGCTGCACTTCTGCAGCCACGATTACTTCTTCTTAAATGGAGATGGATTTGAAAGTGTTGCAAATCAAGGTGAGGAAGATTAATCAATACGTCTAGAGCAGAGCCAAGCAAAGGCGTGGAAAGACGACGTGACGTATTATCTTGAATCTTGTTCCGCCAAGCAACTGACACGAAGGATATAACTGATCTTTTCATAGCAAAAAAAACCTTCTTCGAGGACAAGCTTCATTTTTGTCACAAATCTGTTTTTTACTTACAGAAAGCTGAGAGTGCTTTGAAAGTTTTCGGTGCGACATATTTGGTTTAAACAAAATTTTAATCCAAAATTACACGCAAATACTTAACACTAGATGGGTCACATAAGTCAGCTTTCACTTTCTCATGAAGAATAGCCTCAATTTTAAGACGATTTACTGAAAGCCTATTTTTGTGGAGGAAAATTATATTCGTAGGATTGCATGTACTTTGATACATCCCCATGGCCATACCATATTGGTTGCATTTGCATTCAGAATCAGTGTTCTAGTTCACCAGCATTGGTGTAATCTAAACTGTAGTGATTCGTCTATGTGATGTTATCTGCGGGATTAACTAATGCCCTCATGCCTTTTGCGAACTCTTTCCTGTCCAGTGCAACTTTGATTCTGACATTCAAATTTTTAAATGCGGTTTCACAGGATCTATCGTCTTGGTAGGCATGTTGCATCTTGGACAGAGGATCTATTCGCAAATTAGTTTTGCAAACATGAAGCTCGATCATTTTCTTCATGCACTTCAAAATTTTTCAAAATCAGGTTGATAAGTCTGAAGTTTTTGGCGGGAGTGCAGTAACGTTTTAATAATTTCATTAGAAGTAAGTATGCCATTTTGTAGTGAGGGTTCTCTTCAGAGTTGCCCACAACTGATTTTTATCCACTTTGTAGCATAATTGGATATACTCCAGCGGTGTTTAGCGATTTGAATCCATCAACGGAAGTAAAACTTATCAAATTGCATCAAAAGCTGAATGGCCCTAGCGTGCAACCGCCAAAATGCTCGATATTGTTGCGACAAATTTCCAAGAAAGGAGAGTGTCGGTTCATCAAATTCGTCATGACAGCACACCTATACTTATAATTTAACGCGAAGAATTGTTCGAAACGTTTTAAACTCATCGGATTTGAATGGTATTCCAAACATAGCTTGAAAGTTCGCTTTTAAAACGCTACCGGACTTATTTGTCGAAATGCTTAGCGCATGTCTTCTTCCTAAGCCTTGGAAGCGCCAACGATTATTTCTATTGCCAAAGCGAAAATGAAACCTAAACGATATATTGTCGTATTTTCCAATCTGGTTGCTTGACATGGTCAGCCCTTGATCATTGAATCATTTACAATAGACCGTTGACAGCAATTGAAACAGCACGAGGTCTATCGGTGCACCAATATACTGCTCTTCGGGATCACGATCAAGAATAGAAGCAGTTTATGAGGTAATGAGGGCTAGAGACCCTATACAAGGCACTGGAAAGGAGGTACTGAAAAGGAGGCACTGGAAAAGAGGCATTGGAAAGGAGGCACTAAAGGGGAGGCATTGGGAACGAAATACTGCGCATTATAATCATGGACGTGAAGAACGCGTTTAAGTCGAAAAATTGCAATTATGGACCACCTTTATCGGATTTAAATACCAGAATGTCTCCGTTAAATGAATGGTATCCTCTTCCCAGATTCTGACGAGTTGAGGCGTAGATATTTACTGGAAGGGTACCATACGGCACGGTATTAGGTTCACTACTAAAGGTCATTAT
Organism: Volucella inanis; assembly: GCA_907269105.1. Classification (NCBI taxonomy): domain Eukaryota; kingdom Metazoa; phylum Arthropoda; class Insecta; order Diptera; family Syrphidae; genus Volucella; species Volucella inanis. The sequence goes on from OU026157.1 coordinate 24,266,168, forward strand.
TAGGAAGAAATTGTAAGCCTGCAGAGTCTACACGAAGTGCTCATTATCGGATGGTAATGGTAGTTGTAGCAAATACATTAGAAAGAGCTCAACATTTTAGCAACGAAATAATTGCAACGATACTTTGCTTATAAAACTGAAGTGTGGCATACCTCCTGAAACCATAACGTTTATAAGGGTGATTTATCGTAAGGTATGATTTTTAATAGCCTTTTCTTGACAGATCACGTATGATTTCTATCATACTTTTATATTATTTTTATTCAATATCGTTTGGCAAATTATCGTGGGAAGACTCATATCACAATAAGGTCTCCAAATTGTTCAGCTATATTACGAAAATCAGCGTTCTGTGAGCAATGTTTCTCGTGCGATTCGAAGAACTTACGACTTACTGACACCACTATTGCCAATATCATTAGCAAATTTATTTTTACATTACATTTTTACATTTTGCATTACATTAGTGGATGATACTCGAACGGTAAGACCACATCCAGCACGTAGTGAAGAGACTATAGCAGCTGTAGCTGAGAGTGTACACGAAGACCGTGACGAATCGATTCGTCGTCGTTCTCAGCTATTACATCTTGAACTATTTTATCTGGGAATATGTAAAGTCTCAGGTCTTTAGAAATAAGCCGGCTAAGATTGACGCTTTGAAAGTCAACATTACTCGTGTTATCCGCGAGATACCAGTCGCTATGCTCGAACGAGTCGTCCAAAATTGGACTATCCGAATGAATCACCTCAGACGAAGTCGTAGCCAACATTTACATGACGTAATTTTTAAAAATAAATGCCATGAATAGTTCTTTTAACTGATAGTAAAAATTTTAAGTTTACTTTCAAATTTGTCTGTTTTATTTTACATTATAAATAAAACCTTACGATGAATCATCCTTTAGTTTGAGGCTATCAAATTGTTTACATCTGCGTTTGAAACATCACTTAGATACCCGAGGTATCGTCAAAAACTGTAAGGGCACTTATAAGGCTGATGAGTAGTAACCGAAGCCAAAAACCGAATAAAAGAGTCCTTCTACTTTGTGAGTTCAATTCTCATGTACATAGTGAAATACCTTCAAGTGCCCCAAGGGTTAAGACTTACGTAGGGGAGAGTCTAATGCGTTCACCATCTTAGCGCACTAAGAGTCACCAGTGCGTTGTGAACGATTTGTGTCTTCAATGATACCTGGTGACATACTTAGTAATGGAAAGGTAAGTCTTAAAAGCGAACGTGTTTGGGTAAATGACGAGAAAAGAAAATACGAAAAAGGCCTGTAGTAGTATAGTAAACTGGAAACAACAATGGAACATATCCTTAAAAGGCAGACGGACATATCGTCTTATACAGGTAACCGATGGATTAAACGAAGACACGGCGCAACAAACTTATTTGACTCAGTTCCTGAAGGAACAAGGCGTCTTCAGTATATCTGTTAAACCGCAACACTAAAACAATCCAAACTGTCCCAGAATCTTTAAAACATGTGTCTTTTCACAATTCACAATACGAATGTTTGATTAGGTTAGGTAGGAATGGTTGTTGGAAAGATCAACCCACTTAGACCTATTGGGTCATTGTGACGCCACGTAGATCTGTGATCCTCCTACTCTGGGAACCAATTTGTGCTTATGATAAGGTGTAGTGTAGACTGTTAACGTCTATATTCTCAAGATCGCTTAAGTCGTTGTGGAAGAAAGCTCCTAAGTGGAGTTTCCTTCTAAGGAAGATAGCTGGGCATGTACAGAGGTGGTGGATGATTGTCTCTTCCTTCTCTCCGTCCGTGCAACTTCTGCAGAAATCATTTGTAAGGACTCCAAGCCATCTTGCATACTCGCATATTGATGACACTTATTATCAAACTCATCAGGAAGATCAAAAGATCCAGCTTTGATTAGATCTGTTTGGTAGCTGGATATGTTGATCCAACAGTCTATCTAAAGTTTGTTCTTTTGTTAGCATGCAGCTTTAATATTAGTTTGCACGTAGCGATTGGTATACCTATTCCGATAGAATAAGTAGAGTTCGTCAGCCCTACATAGGTGAAGTTTCAACTGCTCTGTCATCTCCCTAAGAGATATCACGTTTTTCTTCAGTCAGGAACGAGCTTCTTCTATAGCCAAAATTTTCGCCTGGAATAAGCTGCAGTGATCTAGAAGACTGAAGGGAAAGCTTATATTGGGCTTATCTGGGAAAACTCCGCCACCAATCCCGCTATCAGTCTTAGATCCATCCGTATAGAAGTGAATTGACTTGTCATATATAAAAGCATCTTCCTCCCAGAGGGATATAGAGGAGATGCTTACGTGAAAGTTTTTGTTAAATCAATGTTGGGGTATTGTGTAATCGATGTTCTCTTAGAGGATTCCAAGTAAGGTGACCAGATAAGAACGATGGGGAAAAAAATTTCAATTAAGCAACAACGGTGTGAGGTTGAGACTTTGAAGCTACGTTCATACCATTATGAGTGGAATAGCACATCATTCCTAGCGGCCTTGGCTTCACTGGCAGTTCTTCAAGCGGTTGTTCCAATATGTGCGGCTTTATTCCGGTAATAAGGTGTCGAATGTTGGTCTTCAGCTTATCCAAAGTGGTTAGCTTGTTAGCGTGGACTAAGAACTTGACGTAGCCCCACAAAAAATAATCGAGTGGTGCCAAATCGCATAATCGCAGTGGCTAATTGATGACCCAGTCGCAAAATTTATCCTTCACAACTTCGAGTGTTGCGTCGCTTGCGGGGCATGAAGCATCGTCTTGTTGGAACCATAGTTAGGATATATTGATGTTGTCGAGCTCTGACCACAGAAACTCAGTTCATATCGCTCTATACCTGAGACCATTGACTGTAACGGTGTCTCCTTCCTCATTTCGAAAGGAATAAAGTTTGGTGCTGCCACCATGTCATAAACTGCATCAAACAGTTAATCTTTGTGGTATAGCGGTGTACATATTCAGCGACTGTGGACGATAGGTGAAAAGATAAAACAATAAAACCGTATAGAGTAGACTTGGTCTTTAAGACGACCACCATGAAGTGATGCCTGACGGAGGTACCGTGTGGGCACAAATCGGTATGTTCAAGAACCAACAAGAAGTGTTGACCAATTGATGCCTAATGAAAGGTTTCTACCTTCCAGCACAAAAAGCAGCTACTAGATGCCATCAGATCTTCTGAGTGTTTCCAGTCTGGGTAATTTTCTCCTTTTGAATGTGTCGAACAGCCCGCTGGTTTTGCGGAGTTCGTTAATCCTTTCGCAAAAGTATCTATAAAAGTCAGAATTGGCTCTGGACTCTTCGGAAAGTCAGTGCAATGAGATAATCGTATTGGTTGGCATAAGGAATGATCAAATATGTTTAGTCCTTACTGATTTTCTTGTTCTCCTTTAAAATATACTTTTCAATTTGATCATAATTTTCAAATGTCCTTACATACAATACATCGAATGAGTCACAGTTTCGCATGGAAATACCATATAGTTTCGTCTTAGCTTTTGTCCTGCAATCGTACTAGTATTAATACTATGAAATCTTGTCCTTAATTGAATATAGAAATATGTGGCAATGTATGAAAAATAAATTTTCCTGCACAATTATGCTTCAGAATTGTATGCCAGTTGGTTGTATATATATTACACCCTGACTGACTCAAACTGCAACCAATTTAAGACTGCTATAATTTCCAAACCGTTCATTACTGTGAGCTCAAATTTTGACACATGACAGACAATTTTATTATTTATAAGCCGTATAAACGATTTGCGTCTCAGTTGTATTGAAAAAATTTTATCCGCGATGGAATTCAAACGTGATAATGTGATTGCTTTATATTTGGCTGGAAAACCACAAGTAGCTATTGTTAGAGACCTTCAGTACTTCAACGTGAATAAATCATTTGTGTCTCGAACCATAGCTCGTTACCGTGATACTGGCAGCGTTGCAAGACGCCATGGAGGTGGTCATAAAAAAACAGCAACATCGACAGAAATGGTTTGGAATGTGAAGGCTCGAATTGAGCGAAATCCGCGTCGAAGTGGAAGAAAAATGGCTCGTGCTCAATATATCATTGGAACGGATGCAACACATATTAAAAAATGAGCTTGGGCTCAAAAAGTATACGATCTTATACCGCAACAGAAAAAAGTTAGAGTCGAAAGACCGAAGGTAAGTGGTAAGTTGCCGAATTTGTTTTTTTCCGATGAGTCGCCATTTGTTATCGAGCAATATTTCAACAAACAAAATGAGCGAGTTTACTTGCCAGAGAGGTCCTTCGAAAATTTACACCTTCGAACGGCCACAAGAAAGCAGGCAGCACCGATGGTGATGGTTTGGGCCGCCATAACCGCCGATAGGCCCTCTCCGCTCGTATTTTTGAACCGTGGCGTCAAAATGAATGCGATCGTATACCGTGAAACTATCTTAGAGACAGTATTGAAGCCTTGGGTAAACAATCATTTCGATCGGAGACCGTGGACATTTCAACATGATTCGGCACCGTCTCACAAAGCGCGCGTCAACCAAGATTGGTTAAAAACAATGTTCCACACTTCATTTCTTCGATACAATGGATTGCAAGTTCTCCGGATGGAAATCCGTTGGATTTCTCTGTCTGGAGTATTTTGAAGGCGAAGGTTGGCACTAAAAAATACCAAAGTTTGGACCACCTCAAACAAGCAATTCGCAGGGAATGGGCCAAAATACCGCAGAGCCACTTGCGTGCAGCGTGCGATGCTTTCTTCGGCCGTCTCAAGGCCATTATTCGCGCCAAAGGTGGATATATTGAAAACTACTGATACAATTTGAAAACTGATGTATTTTCCAACATTTTTCGCTTTGGCACAATAAAATTTATCAAAAAATAAAAAAATTAAAGCATTTTAAAAAGTTGCAGTTCGAGTCAGTCACCCTGTATATTTGCGTTCAAATAATTCGCAAAAACTGTTTTATAGTTTAAAATTTAAAAGCCTGATAGAGAAGATATTTTTCCATTTACTGCAAACAACATAAACTATGAAGGTCAAGTTTTATGTCGTAGAAGCTTTAAAGAAATTAATTGTCAGTCTAGACGAAGTGGATGACACAGTGGTGTTTGCTTTGCCTCACAAATAACTTCGAGTTCAATAGACATAAATTCTACATCAAGTTCATTTGGGGTACTCGCAGACAGTAATAAAAGTTAAATCTGTGATTTTGATCTAAAAATGTTTTTGGACGCAAATTGAAACGTTATAGCTTTGACCCTACTTGAGAACTCATCGTTATATTTGGTCCAAAAAAAAAAAAGTATACGCGTAACAGCACATACAGGTGTTCTTTGGCGAAGTTTATCGTGATGAAATGTTTCTTTTTTTTTAGCGTAAATAGGACTTAAGTATTAAAGACAAAATGGTAAGATGGAGACATGGTTCATAAGAAAAAAGCTGTTTAGAAATCAAACGGTTCCCTAACAAAATTCTCTGAACTGACATGCAACTCCGCAGATCGCCCGTTCCATGGTAAAGTTTAGCAACTTGGTAAGAAACTCTGAAAATAGCTGACTTTACTCAAAAGCTAAATAAGATCAATTATGCCAAATATAGCCAGCTTCCCATAGTCCTAATCCACTTTGTTAGTAAAAGATGTTGCAGGAATACTACACCTGCTTCTGACCACAACAGCATGTAATTTTGGCGACTGGAGTTAAAACAAACGCAAAATGGAAATACAGTTGATCTGTTGTTCCCCTGCAATTGGTGCAGTTCAGTTTGTCTCCCTTCTAGGATCAGACAAACAATGCTGGGACACCATCCGTCGGGCGTTCTTTCGTCGACAAAGACTTTAGTGACGAATTGATATATGCAGACATGCTCCGTATGCAATGATCAACTATCTGGCAGCTTTGTTAGATTTAAGCTTGTATATCTTTCTGCTTCCTTCATCTTGATTGTATAGACTAAAATGCATAATCTATGCGGCCAATTTACCGTAGCAAAACGTGAAATTAAGTGCTTACCAAAATGATTTCTCAAAAAAAAAAAACAATGTTTCACTCGCTGTAGGGCTCGTATTTCAGGAAGCACATAGTCATTATGATTATGATTATTATTTGCCTCATTTTTGAAGAAATATGGACCAATGATTCTACCAGCCCATAAACTATACAATACCGTTGTTTATAATGGATGTAATGGTACCTCTTTGTACTCTTTGGGTTGCTCATCAGCCCAAGTACTGCAATTTTGTTAATTAACGTATCCCTTTAGCCAGATATGTGCTTCATCACTGAACAAAATTGTACGATAAAACGCCGGATTTTCACGGAGTTTTTCCAGAGTCCATTCACTGAAAATATGAAGCAAATTCAAGTCGCCTGGCTTCAGTTCTTGCACAAGTTGAGTTTTGTACGCTTTTCGGCCGAGATCCTCACGTAAAATACGCCAAGTTGTCGAATACACCAAGCCAAGCTGAGAACGACGACGAATCGATTCATCACGGTCTTCGCGTACACTCTCAGCTACAGCTGCTATAGTCTCTTCACTACGTGCTGGATGTGGTCTAACTGGTCGAGTATCATCCATTAATGTACTCTTAAACTGGGACTCAAATTTGCGAATAGTATTGGCAATAGTGGTTTCAGTAGGTCGATTATGCGCACCGTAAATTTCTCGAATCGCACGAAAAATATTTCTTATAGAACACTGATTTTCGTAATAGAGCTGAAAAATTTGAAGACGCTGTTATACGGTGATGATTTGCCAAACAATATTGAACACAAATGACACAGCAGTTTTATAAGAGTCTTGCGTGATCTGTCAAAAAAGCCCTATTGTAATCAAACCTTACGATGAATCACCCTATATAAGGGACCTCAGCCTACTTGAAGAGCTCACCTGGGCGCAGTTAGCTAAAGATCAGGCTAACTGGAGAGGCTTGTTAATTGAGGCCTTAGCTCACCTCGAATTGTAACGCCATCTAAGTAAGTAAGTATCTTTTTTGTACCAATTAGTGGCTATGAGATTTAGAAAGTTATTAATTCCTTAAGCCATTCAGATTCATGTGGAAGTGATGCCATTTCTTATCTTTTGCTGAAAAGTATCGCCCTCCATATCGTCGACATTTTATCACGTCTCTTTAAGTTAAGTTTTCAGAAAAAAAACTTAAATGCACCTATGTGATTCCACTTTTTAAAAAAAATTAGTCTAATATTGTATATTGTAGTAAAGGGTGAGCCAACAGCTAGTGTAAAAGTTTTTATTTAATTTAATTAACATTTATCAAGAAATAAATGTAGAGTTTTATTAATTAATAAAGTAAAATCTATGGCATTTATAAATAAAATACAACATTGTTCGTGTGGCTACCAAGGCTTCTGTTACAACCGACCATCCGAAGATCCAAATTATCGCTGACTTTTTGAAGAATAAGTCGCAATTTCAGTTTGGATGTAATGTTTGAGATCCTTACTCTTCAAATAACCCCACAGGAAGGTGTTTAAAAATGTTAAATCGCTGACCTTGGAGGCCACTCCACTTCTCCTCCAATCGAAATAATGCGATCATAAAATTTCGTGCGCCATAAATTGATTGATTGATGGCTTGTGTGCGTGGTATCACCATCAGAGATCGTCCAGATCCAATTTATTCAATTTTGGGGAAAAAATAGCCGGTCAGCATGTTGCGATAACATTCTCCATTCACTTTAACTGTCTCTCGAGCCTCATCTTCAAAAATGTACGGCCAATGATGCCACCAACCCAAAATCCGCACCATACAGTGGGATGCATTGGTTTTTCGTGAATCTCGTATAGATTTTCCAGTACCCAGAAACGACAATTTTGTTTATTTACGTACCCATCCATTCAAAATTGGGCTTCATCGAAAAAAATAAAATTCGATGATAAATTATCCTGGTGTTCCAATGTGCAGTTAAAAAATCTGCGAGGTCGTAAATGGTATAAAGGCTTTATTTGTTCTGTAATTTGGATTTTATAGGCGTGTAAATGAAGAACAACTTTTAAAATTCGCCGTAAAGTGCCATAATAGAGAACTAATTGTTGACTTTGGCGAAGATTTCCCTGGCTGGTTTTGAACACTTTAGCTTAAAGTGGTGATGTTTTGGCATGAATGTGCTGGCCGAGCATGCTGATGTGGAGTTTGATCCGCTATCAAACCAGTTTCTTCAAAACGCTTCACCATTGAACGAATACAGAACTCACTAGGGCTATTATGTTAACCGAAACATTCACGAATTTTGCGAAATGTTACGTTTACAAATCGCCCATTTTCGTTATAAGATTAAATAACACATATGCGTTGTTGCGTAGTAAACGATAGTGTGACTAAAATAACCAACATCATGTACAACATCTGTCAAGAAGATTGTTGTTAGCTTACCCTTTATACGAGGTGTGTTCAAAAAGTATTTATTCATCAATATTAAATTTGTTCCCTTCAAAGCAGTCCCCTCAGATGTAATACACTTTTGCCAATGCTTTTTTTAATCCCCGAAGCACTTATCATGAGCATTATTTGGTATAGCCTTGAGATCCTCCAGCGATGTCGTTTTTATTTCCTCAATTTTTGCAAACCTCCGTCCTTTCATAAGTCTCTTCAGTTTTGGGAAAAGGAAAAAGTCGCATGTTACCAAGTCCAGTGATTATGGAGGCACGATTGTCGTATTGTTTTTAGCCAAAAAATCTCTTACAGCCAATGACGAATGAGCAGGTACACTATCGTGAATTGTTTTTTCCACAATTCCGAATAATTGAACATAACTTCAAGGTAATACTTCTTATTGACCGAACGACCTTGATGTAAAAACTCCTGGTGCACTATGCTACGGCAATCGAAAAAAAAACAGTGACCAAACTTTGAGTTTTGATCGAACTTGGCGTAATATTTTCGGTTTTGGCACTCCTGGCTCTCCTGGCTCGATTGGGCCTATTAGACTTTGATTTTGACGTCATAATAATATTCCCATAATTCTTCACCAGTTATGACCCTTTTAAGCAAATCAGGATCATCATTGCCGTCACTCAAGAGTTCCTGAGCGATGCTCATGCGACGGTTCTTCTAATCAAAATTATGAAGTTTCGGAACAAACCTCGCTGACACACGTCTCATGTCCAAAACATCCGAAAAAAATGCATGACACGAGCCGACTGATATGCCAACAGCCTCATCAACTTCTCTTATGGTAATCCGAGGATCTGAGGTTCGTCATTGGCATTTTCTCGGCCACTTTGAAAGAGCTTGTACCACTTGTAAACAGTTTTTTTTTTTTTTACTTAGAGCAGACTCACCGTATGCCACTGTCAACATTTCAAGTGTTTAAGAGCACTTGATTCCATTTTTTACACAAACTTTGAAGTAAATTCTTTGCTCTAACGTTTCTATCTGCCAAAAACAAACTAAGTATGCTACAAACACAGCAAAAAAAAAAAAAAAAAAATAAATAAAAAAAAAATCGATATCCGAACGTACCTCGTATAGTGCATTAAAGTTCTTTTTTGTTGAAGCGTGCAATATGATGTGTTCAAGAAGGAGGATCTCTTCGGTTTACCTTGCGAATACCAAAGGTAAAAATAGGCACAAATTGTTCTTACAGCCCTAGTCTCAAGGGCAGATTTTTCCTCATCTCGATATACCAATGACATGATTAAGACAAGCATTTTCACTTAATCCAAGTTTTAGATCATATATCGCAATAGCCTTATTATGAATATGCAGATACGCATGTAATCTTTGTTTATGCAAAGACACAAAGCATCCTTCTATTTCTCGCTATTTTACCTTCTCATGAAGGTAAGATAAGCCAAGGCATGATATTTTTTTATGGGCCAGGAAACAAACAGCAAGTACTAAACAGCTAATTGGAAGCATGCCAACCGCTGCACTACTATTAGCAATCTAGGTAACCAAAATTTTACTACAAAATATCTAATAACTCATTATTCTCCGTTTATTGTTATTGTACAATAGAATATATGTAAGTTGTACATGTTAATATCATACTTTTGCAATAGAGAATAACTAATAAAAATGAGTGAATGTGTGGCATCATCCCTTAAGGTAAAAGATACTAGAACAGATCATGACACCTAATATCCTTGTATAAAACAAATTTATAGCTACATATATTGGAATAATTGGATTTGTTAGTGATAGACATTAAGAGGAAATTTGATTTGCTTAGGTAAGTCCAACTTTCCAATCACTATCCGTATATCCGTCCATCAGATAGAATATTAAATTGCATTTATGGTTTTCTGCGAATCTCATGGTAAAACTTGTTCACTTTGGCCAGACGAACTTTTCAATTATAAATGCAGTAAGTACCAAGCTCGCCAGCAGGATATTCAATTATGGCTTCCTTCCTCTTCGATATTTGTTTCCATACACACATCTCGGGTTGACCTCTCTGTCCGGATGAGCTCTGTAATTGAATAAGAATTTTAATTGAACCCCTGATCCTAAAATAACACAATTCAGGTTCAGGTCGGTTGATTTCTGCTACCACATCATAACCTCAATGCTTGAGTGCTCATTGAATGTATGTATTGTATATGGTATGTACCTACATATATGAAGGATGGAGTTGCTCTGTATCAATACACGAGTTAGTCCGTTCGTATGTATCTGTTACTCGTATTCATTGAATCTGCATTAAAAAATTGGTAATTTAATTGATTTCAACATCTGGAGAATCATTGAAAATGATTTCTGAAGAAAATTTTGAGTAAACTAAAGCAGTATTAACTTTGCGGGATAAGCAATATTCGACGACGGCAATATGCAATTGATATTTTCTCTTTTTGTTTTGCAAAGTACTCATATTCAATGCGAAGCAATTATAGTTCGAGATAGTCGTAAATCCAGTGCTGCTCCAGAAAGTCCAAAACGGATCCAGACAAATTAATTTTTATTTAAATCAAACGCTGACGGAAAGAAAAACAAATGTGAATTTTGGATTGAAGAATTGCGAATTTACAAGAAAAAAAAAAAAAAGAAAAAAAAGTATTTATAGAAGCGGGACCAGAAGCAGTCCTAGAATCAGAACAAGAACCAGCACCAAGTCCTAAAGGGTATTTAACTGAGAGTGGAAAAGGGGAAAAGAATAAAATCTCTGCAGTGTATGAGATTGAAATTCTTATTTCTGGCATTCGGATGTGGTTGTGGGGAAAATTTATGCGGATTTTCTTTGGTCGAAATCTTTTGGCTAGAGGATGTTGTTGGACACCAGCCAGAGAATAATTAATTTTTGTTTTACTTTGGACACAATCGTAAATTGCGGACTCTGTATACAGTTTACTCTGTGTGCCGAATATGTACTGGATGTGTACTCCATGTTTAACGATGATCTTGTTGGACGATATATTTTGTAAAGTGATGCCTTGATGCAATGCGTAATTAATTTTTTTCTTCTTTCTATTTAGATAGACCAGAAATTCTTGTAAATTTATTTTATATTTTCTTCCAGAACCGAAATTGTTTGTGGTTTGGAAATTTATAAATATTTTCATTTGGTTGCCTTCTTAAATCCATGTCTCTTGGGCGTCGGCATCACAGTAACACCTCCAGCTTCGAAGGCTTAAAATCGAAAGAATACTCGTATTGTCCAGCGGAGCACTTAAGAGCCAATTGCAAACAGTTTCTTATGTTTTATACAAGTTGTATGCTGAAGGACTATGAAAATCTGGCAGTCATCGACAAGAGTGATAAAGCTTGTGACATTTCGTTTCGTAGAGGAATTTAGCATCTGAAATTACGCCAAGATTATAATAAATTTAACCGTTAAATTGGTAAGTAGTGAATACGTTAGGTTTATATGATATTTATCGGTAACTCTGCACGTCTCTTTGAGTTGCCTGTTACCAATTTGAGCGGTTAAGTTCTATTAACTTTGGATCAAACACACATTTTCAGCCTTTTCTTCACTCAGTGTGATCAAAAGGTCGTCATAGTTAGAGTCAATTCAACTACTCATCTGAATTGGTTATCCCCGCTTGTTAAGACTTATTTTTGTAAGGCGGGCATTTGCAATTAGCGATTGCAAAATAATCTCTTCCATGAACAAAAGAGCAGCTAAGAATCCTGGAACAACGAATTATGTGGAATTCATCAACGCCGGTCCCACTAAATGCTCAACATGATGTTCTTGGGATGCAAATTCTGTTAACCGAACCGTTGCGGTATTTCACCAGGAGTGCATCATGACCTCTTATGCCGAATGTTGTTGTAAACCATTCATTTTTCGTCTCCCGCGAGGTCCATCTCAACTAAGATTCACAGACCATTATGTGATCCATAATGTTCCTTTTACTGAGTTCGAGAAGAATCTAAAGAATCCACCTTTTTCGACATTTCAAACCTTTTCAGTCTTAAACTGCTTAGCGATGCCCTGTGTCGTCAAGTGCCTGTCAACCGTAACTGCAGCCAAGATTTGATTGTCATCTGTGATGAGTACACGTCCAGAGTGAATGGCATCAGTAAGGTCTGTATTTCCTGAACGAAAGTATGTAAACCAACGCTGGCAAGTGTCAGCGCTTTTAGTCGAATCTTCATACAAGCTGCAAATCTTCCGTTGCGCTTCTGTAGCTTTAACGACACCTTTTAAAGAAAAAAACGAAATGCTCTTCCTTATCTTCCATTAAAAAAAAAAAAAATACATTGAGCACTTAAAACATGTCCTTTCAAAACAATTTCTCGTAACAATGCAAAGGATTACCCTCTCAATTGGAATAGACGACTAAACTTTCACTATTTTCAGGAAAAAAACTGCAGAACTTATTGAACAACCCAATATTTAGACCTACTAACTCGAGTGCCTTCCAACGAACTGGCCAGAAAAGTAAACGCAGTTTAGGACAACTTTTACTATTTTTATTAGGCGTTGATATCCCAGGCAATGCATTGACCCTGCATTTGGGACCGGAGAATGTCTTTGACTGCAGATGCAGCCAGGAGGTTAAAAATCTTCTTTGGACAAATTCTGGTGAGGTTGTCTTCAATGACCTACTTTGTGAAAAGCAGTATTATTGCCTACCAAGAAGAGTCTGCATAAAGAGTTACATATTGTGTGGGTCCTTTTTCAGAAGACAATGACAGTGACCTCTTCTAATGCTTCACTAGCAATTTGGTTTGCAGAGAAATTGCTTGCTGTAGACTTGACTTGACATATCTTATTACGTCTCAGATAGATTCGTAGCGAGTGACTTTCTTTCGAGGAGACGATTGCTGAGTCTTCCGAAAGGTTTAGGGCCAAATATAATAACTTCTGCAATAGCAACTTCCTTAGCTAATGAATCAGATTTTCCATTACTATGATACACTTCAGTCTCGTAAAAGGATCTGGACTTGTCGTAAATATTTCATAAAGTAGGCAGTTTTTAGGTTGAACTTGTGTTTAGTGGCAGATCTACTAAATGCTTTTAGGTAGTCTGGCTCTCTAAGAAAATATAATGGCTTTTGCAATCAAATTAGATGATCGAATGGAATTCCTGCAGTAACTGACGGTGAAGGCCTAAACAAGACAGCAGAATTCATGCCGAGATATTCTGCAAAATACCGAAACCAATGCTAAATTAGAAATCCATTTGTATACTTAATAAGGTCTATATGGCTTAGGTGCGGTTTGTGGTTCTTCCTGGGAGTAGATTTGTTAAGAATAAGCAGAACTTCATCATACTGAAAAAAACGGCCACATTTCAGCTAATGGGTGCAATAGTTTAGTTATATTCTCGTAGACCATAGATGCTTAGAATGGCTTATATTTTTAAGTGAACTGGGTTAAAAGGCAAATCAAAGGTGGAGCGTAGGGCAACAACTGGCAGTAGAAATAGATTGAAGAAATTCTTAACATCTGTGGTAAGCTTCTCACTGTTGTGAATTTGTTGGTCTTGGTTCCCAGACAACTGTAGTGTATGCTAAGACTGGCCCTGATGTTTAGGGTGCACAATCAGAACATTTTATCAGATTTCCTTTTCCAATTCTCTCGTCAGATTTTCCGATATTTCCAACGAGGATTGTTGCTTCTTTGGGTGAACAGACTGCAGAAAAATCTACATCTAGGTAAACTGTAAACTATTTGTGATTATTCTAAAGTTTAAACATTTTTGACCAAACGACGAAATCAGGTTTTCTCATACTTTAAAAAGGACGAAAAGTTGCCTTTTTGAGTTTACTGAGTGGCCCTCTTCAATGCACTATACCTCTCCTTCATAGAGTAGGACATGCACAATGAGAAGGCAATCAAAAAACCAGGGGCACTTTGAGAGCATTTACGTACTGTATGCGCGGATACCTCCAAGCCATCTATGTATATAAATTTGAATACATATGACCCAAACTTCGCCGTTAGATTTTTGGACGATTTTTCATGAATTTGTAAGCGTACCCACAAAGTCGATATTCGCTGTTATACCTCAATCATCAAAACCCATAAATGCAAACGGCATCATAAATCACTCGATGAATCCTGTATTCGAAACGACCAAGGTATATTCATCCGCCCACACTAACGCACATGCTTCTGTGTCATAAAGAAGGACTGGGATGAGCTAGGTCTTATACCGAGGTTCCTTAGTGTTTCTTGACAAGGACTTATTACTCAATTGCCTGTTAGGGAAAAAGTAATTGTGATTGGCAAATGAACGAGTATTTCTTCGATTGAATTGTGATGGGATTTAGATATCAGAGTTAATAGGAGAGCGAAGCTAGACAAAACCCCAAATAGGAGTAGCTCAAAGTTGTAGGGATTTATGTTATTATGATGTTCTGTCCAATTCGGTATTGTGTGACTCTTCATGTTCATACAGGGTATTCCGGATAACATGAAAAATTTTAAAGGGACGTTTCTTGACATATTTTGAGAGGATTTTCCTCTCAAAACAGACAAAAGGATCCTAATCCATTTTTGATAAAGTCCATGCCTCTGCGCCACAGAACAGGACTGGGATTATTAAGATCTTATAAACCGTCATTTCCATTGTTTGAGAGAGGACTTTGTAGGTCAATTGCCTTCTTGGCTCAAAAAAGCAGCGATTCGCAGGAGTTATTCTTCGTTCGATCTCAGCGCTTGTGTAAGCGGAGCCTAGATAGACAAAGTCTTTGTCTACCCCAAAGTGACATCTGTCGAAAGCGACGTTTTACATAAGACGTTAGTGTTGGGTGTCCTTTTTGGTTGAGAGCATATATTTGGTCTTGCCTTTTTTAACACCAAACCCATCTTCGCCGCTTCTAATACTCGTGAAAGCGCCACTGATATTACCCTGCTTTCTTCCGATTATGTCAATATCATCGGCTTTTTCGAGTAATTGGACAGACTTTTGAAAGATTGTGTTTCTTGTGATGGATCGTGAGTTCTGCAGTATTCCTTCAAGAATGATGTTAAAGAGATCTCATGACAGCGCTTCGATTTGTCTTTATCTTTTTTAACGACAAAGGACTCGTTTCTTGATCGACCGATGCATTCTACATAGTTATTCTGCACAGGCGAAGAAGTTTGGCAGGGATGCCAAGACTAGACATTGCCCTGTATAGCACGTCTCTATAGATGATATCATACGTGTCCCTTAAATTGCTGAATAGGTGGTGTGTATCGATTTGGATCTCATGAGTTTCTTTCAAGATCTACCGTAGTGTGAATATTTGGTCGATTGTTGATTTTCTTGGCCTGAAGACATACTGTACCAATCAGGTCTCTGACGAACGGCTTCAGGCATTCACACAATACGGCAGATAAGGTCTTGTAGGCAGTGTTTAAGAGACTGATTCCTCTGTAATTTGCGCAGTTTAGAGGGTTTACTTTTTGAGGATCGGACAAACATTGGCCCATTCATCGGGTATACCTGAGCACGTGTTAAGTTCTTAGGGAAATGGGACAGAGAAAGAATGAAAGATTTTTGGGCTCAGTGGTTGGTAACCACCATGGCTGGCATCCATCATTTCATGGGGAGACCAAATTATCAGTGTAAATTGACTTGATGTTGTATTTAGGCAACCAATTATCTCACGAAATTTTGGTTGTATAAAAAAAAATATTCCGGTCACAACTGGTATTGAACCCCGATCCGTCCGATTGGGAAGTCAATACACTACCACTTGAGCCACGATATGGCCATATTCAAATCCTCCAGGTCGAGTGGACGGAATTGTTAATCTATATTATCCAGGTTGAATGGTTCTCTCTGTCTGACAGCGGTATTTGATTCGTCATCGCCGTAATACAGTCTACAGAAATACTAGATGGGGTGAAAAGTAACCAACTTGGGAATGAAAAAATATTTTTTTTTAAATGTTTTTTTATTTTATTGAATATAGTCCCCTTTAAGTTTGATACACTTATTTCAAAGATTTTCCAACTTCTTGATCCTGTCTGAAAATTAATTTGCCGGAGGGTCTGCAAAATACACCTCCGTGGCGTCGATGATTTCCTCGCGTGAGCTGTATTTTTTATTGATGATCCATCTTTTGAGGTTCGGGAAGAGATAATAGTCCGAGGGAGCCAAATCGGGTGAATACGGTGGATCAGACTGCAATTGGAGTCGTAAGTCACTGATTTTAGCCGTGGTTGCTATGCTCTGTGCGCCGCTGCATTGTCTTGCAAAAACAAAATTATTTTTTTAATACTCGCGTTGATGGTTTTTCCTTTTTCGAGGTAGTCCACGAATAGTATGCCATGACAATCCCAGTAAACCGAGCCCCCTTCGCCAGCTTCGGAGCACTCGTGCCGGCTTCAGTCTATGGCGGGAACTCATTCTATTCTCTGGTGCTCAGCAGTTACCAATCGACGCCAAAAGTCCGCCCAATTCCGCATCAGCAAGTCCAAACACTCTTTCGAAGTGCTCTCGCGTTTGTGTTTTTGGTCAGGAGTGAGTATACGCGGCACCCAGCGGCAGGATAACTTTTTCATTTGCAGAATATAACCCAAAATATGGTGTGTGCGTCCAGTACTAATCTTTGTGGTATCTGCTAGTTCGCGCACCTTCACTTTCCGGTTAGCCAACATCATTTCATGTATTTTTTTGACATTGTTCTCTGTAACCGCATCGGAGGGCCTGCTGTTGCAGACTTGATTGGTAGTGGAGTTGCGGCCACCACGAAACTCTCGAAACCAATATTTGACGGTGTAATCTGACGGAGTAGTAGCCCCATAATATTAATCCAACTTTTCTTTCATAAAAATAATGTTTTATGAGAGAACGAAAATCGTTTTTGTCCATACTCAACATCATGCCAAACACGTCAAAAACAATCAGCTGTCAAAACAAAACTAAGGACAGTATCGCACTGGCTATCGCGAGGTTACTTCTCACTCCACCTAGTAGTCTTCCTTAGCATCGACTGCGACAATGAACGTTTATGAATGGAGTCGGATAAAGAACCCTGTGTACAGTAATATTAACATGGGATGCAAACAAAACAAAGGTTTGAACTTTGGTCAATTGATATGACACAAAGATATGCAATCCATTACCAGTACTCGTATTTCTTTTTCCTCAAATTTTTAACAATTTTTAATTGAATGTCTACTCATTTCAATAAGTTGGGTCGTACTTTGAAAAGTATTTTCCGAAAAAAGTGATCAAAAAGTCAAAATTTGAAGTTTTTTATAGGAAAAACAAACACCTTAGACCTTCAATCACTCTTGACAGAATAATTTTAGGGCAATACTTACTTGGAAATAATTAAAGTACTCAAAATGACGAGTTCAATGATTCTATTTGTAAATATACACGTATATATGGTATTTCTAAGTTGTTATTTTCCATAGAAGCCAAAGTTGGGCAGCGTAAGGTTTCGTATCTGAAAAGGTACCTTCCCCCAACCATAACGATTTTTTTCTCAAAATATGTTAGGGAATTTTCCCTTAAAGTATTGGACACATTATCCCTAACACTTCGTATATGTATCTACTTAATCTTGCCCTAATTCACAGTTAAGCCGAGGTTTGCTACTTTGTTTCAATACTTGGAAATGTACCACTATCGACTTGCTTCGATCTGCCCATTATCAGCGTTTGTAAGTAGTTGGCCAAAGTTTTTAAAAATTGTGCCTCTGGTATATGAGTTTCACATAATATCCTTCAGTATGAAGTAAATCAATCACATAGCCTTCCCTAAACCCCTTATTAGATCAAAACTGTGTGAAATTCCTTTTAACCTCTACGTTGTCTTCCTCCTTGTTCATAAAAGTCTTAAAATAAATAAGTAGGTGTTGAGAAATAATATAGACATTTTGGGTTTTCTATAGGACTTGTCGTTGATTGCTTTAACCATATCTTGGTTATGCACTGGTGTACGCTCTCTACTAAGGTATCTACTGCTGCTTGAAATAGCTCGTCACGTAGGCCGTCCGGTACCTCAGGCAGTCCAATACTTTTTTTTTTTTATTCAGTCTTTATTCTCAAGACTCCATATATGTAATATTACTACAGTGGTACTTACAATAAATTAAGAGAATAGTTAGAGACTATGTCGATAAGTGTCCCATTATTAAAATTAATTCAGTGTGGGGTGACACTAAGGCATATGTTAAGCATTCATGAAATTGAAATCGAAACAATTCTTAGAAATGAAAAAGAATCGAATTTAAATTTGAAGAAAGCGACAAACCGAAAGTAGATAACAGTTATGATTATACAATTATTAAGATGCTTTCAAAAGTTGTATTAGTTTAAATGAAGAAGCGCAACAGAATTTCGATTTCATTATGTTCAATATTCAAAAGCCAAAGTTTTACTTTACCTAAAAAACTTTATTAATGTTCTAATTATTCGAATGCCATTAGGAAGTGTATTGAACAGTTTGCAAGATACAATTGAGTAGAAGTTTTTTAAACTGGAGGTACGAAAATATGGGATGCTAACCAGCTAAATGGTATTGCTTCGAAGGTTGTAGGTTTCATATATGGGACTTTGCAAGAAACCACCTCTAATAAAAAAAGTTTTGAGAACTTTGTAGTAATACAAATGTCTTACAGGCAGAATGTTTAGTTTATTAAAAAGGGCAAAGGTATTGGCTTATCGAGACGTATAACATATTTTTCTTTGCTGGATTTTGTTAGCAGTACTACCATTCCAGCAGTTAATACCATATTGTAGCAAGCCATAGGAGAGAATCTGATAAGAATGTAAGAAATATAAAGTGGCAACACTAACTAATGATTGTAAAGAGGCCACACTAAGAAAAGAGTCTGCCGGTAGGTAGGAGATTAGTCGTAAGTCAAACACTGTAGAATACAGACGCCTATTAAGCAATCAAATAAAGAGCGTAAATTATTTTTTTTTTAAAGGATTGTGTTTGTTTTATTCGCGATAAGACTAACGGCTAGAAATCGGAAGTGGGATCCAATCCAACAAAAAAATAAAAAATAAAATAATAATAATAATAATACAAATTAACGATTGTCAAAGTGGAAAAAAGGAAAAAATAAAGAACGAAATTGAACTAAACAAAAGAGTGTGAAAAAAATCCCAAAAAGGAGAGAACACAATGGAGCATTCGATTGCTGTGTCGGATTATTCCTCCGCAGAGTTGTGTCCATAGCCGATGCCAAAAATGTTCTTGTGATGCGTTTAAACGATGTGCCATTCGAGCAACGCGCGAAGCACCAAGGAGCGGTAACATCGAAGAAGAGGCAACAATATCGCGTCGATTGACTCAGCGGTGGACAGAGGGGACGCCGAAGCAGAATACCAACGAGTGGACGAGCAAGAGAGGGAAGTGAACAGAAGTGAACGGGCAACGGAATCCGAAGATAACGGATGCATCATCGAATGATCGGCTGCTAGTGTAAGTGCAGCATGCTCAGCCAGGGAGAAACGGTTATATGAAAAAGAAATATAATCAATAAAGAGAGAAAAAGAACTACTGGCAAAAGAAAATGAGTGGCTGCGAAGAATGGTGCGAATGAGCGAAAAGACACACACACGAAGGAGTGCAAACGAACGATCTGCCACAACCAAATGAGACAGAGATAAACGCAAACACACAAATGGGTGCAACAACATCTGACCCGCAACATTTGAGTATGTGGAAAGACATGTTGCCAGAATATGACGGCAGCACAAATCTGGATGTGTGGCTAGCCCAATTGAAAAGTATTCAGGATGTATACAAACCGGACGAGAACATGATGCGGACACTTATGTTGACAAAAATGAAAGGTAAGACATTGGAGTGGATGCACTCAAAGCCGAATTTTTTGATCGAAGAAGTGAACGAATTGGTGCTACAGACGAAGGAGCTGTTCAGTACAAAGGAAAACAAAATGGTATTGCAACGGAAATTCGAAGACAGGAAGTGGAAGACGAATGAGAGTTTTACGGACTACTTTAATGACAAGATCATCCTTTTAAATTGCTTTCAAATCGACGAAGATGAGCTAGTTGAATATGTGGTAGAAAGCATAACGGATGAATCGCTACGACTACAGCCACTCATCCAATGCTATTCTATAAAGGCACAACTACTCCAAGCCTTTTCAAAAATAAAACAACGGAAGCCGCAACAAATGGAAGCCGTCCAACGAGAACAAAGGAGTGATATAGCAAGGAACCAAATCAGGTGCTACAATTGCAATTGTGTTAAGCACATGGCAAACGAGAGTAGGAAGGAAAAAATGTGAGAAAGGCGCTTGTCACGTTTGTGACAGAATGCGACATATGGCAGCAAACTGTCCAGAATGGAAGAAGCCTAGCAGGAAGCCGATATACAACTTACACCAAGTCCGTTAAGAATACTAGGTAAAGTGTGTTGTCAAATTTTATTGGAAGGGGGAAAGGTTGAACTAGATCTACTAGTGGTACTGGATGGCACAATGACATTTCCCCTAATTCTGTGAAGGGATTTCATGAGAAAGGCAAAATTATTGATTTTCTGAAGGTGAGTTTAAATAAGCATTACGAGGAGGAAAATGAGATAGATTTAGAGAAAATACGAACGAGAGCTGCTAATAAGATGATTAAGTGTCAGGAATATATTGTAATAAGTCACGAAAGGACCACCAGAGAACGCATAAGGCGTATGGGAAAGGAGATTATTTAATGGTGAAGAACTTTATCAGCACCCCAGGTGCTGATAGCCCTTAAGTTTAAGGGTCCGTATGAAATTTAAAAGATTTTGCCAAATGATCGGTACATAGTGAAGGATGTAGAAGGATTTCAAGTAAGTCAGATTCCGTATGAAGGAATATGGGAAGCAGCCAACATCAAACAATGGTTACAAACGAGAGCAAACGAATCACGGTAATTGTAGTAAGACAAAGGGGGAAATCGGGACGATTACAAGTCAGGATGGTCGAGTTGTAGCAAGCCATAGGAGAGAATCTGATAAGAATGTTAGAAATGTAAAGTGGCAACACTAACAAGTGATTGTAAAGTGGCCACACTAGGAAAAGAGTCTGCCGGTAGGTAGGAGATTAGTCGTAAGTCAAACACTGTAGAACACAGACGCCTATTAAGCAATCAAATAAAGAGCGTAAATTATTTTGTTTTAAAGGATTGTGTTTGTTTTATTCGCGATAAGACTAATGGCTAAAATATTGTAATCTAGAGTGAAAGATACCAAAATAGATATTTTTTAACAATCTCGTAGAGCAGTACTTATTTAGTCGATAGAAGATTCGCAGAGTGGATAGCAGGTATTTCTTTAAGGTATAAATGTGATCGCACCAGTTCAGATTTTGATCAATTATAACACCTAAGTATTTATTGTTCTTAACTACTTCAATTTTGAAGCAGTTAACACTACAACCAAACTCTTCATTGCATAAGATGTTATAGCCACAGTTACATAGGTTGGATCTGTTACAGTTAGTTGCATGGAACACAATGTTAATTTCCGGGGACACTTTATCGGTAAGGCTAAAGAACATGAGCTTTGTCTTACGGCTTACTATTAACTAGTGTTGCGCAAACCAGACTCTTAACAAGTGGACATCTTGGTTGATTTCAGTAACTAGGTCAAAGCTATTACTAGAGCCGTACGCAAACGCAAAATCATCAGCAAAAGCCTTTAGCTTACCGACAAATAGAATGCTAAATATTGAATTGATATATACAAGAAGCAGTAAGGGCCCAAGAACCGAACCTTGTGGAATGACGAGGTTCATAATTTTGGAACCTCCAAGGGTTACCCCGATTTTTACTTTTTGCAATCTGTTCTCAAGATACGATGTAAGCCAATCTGCAATATAGCCTCGAAAATCTACCCGATACAATTTACCCAAAAGAATTTTGTGATCTACCATATCGAAAACTTTTTTATGTCTACAAAAAGTCCTGCGCTCGATATTTTATCATCAATCCCCTTGTAAACATATTGGCAAAAGTCAAGAAGGGTGTCTTCGGTGGAATGGTTTTCTCTAAAACCAAATTGATTTTCACTAAGGAAGTTAATCTTGTTGACAACTCTATATTTCACGACTTTCTCAAAAATTTTGGATATCACAGAGAGCAAAGAAATAGGTCTATAATTCATTTTGTCTTTTATATTACTCTTTTTGAAAATAGGAATCACATTGGCTTTTTTTAACAGTTCAGTAAAGGTTCCTGTAAAAAAGCTAATATTAAAAATATGAGCTAAAACATCTATCACGTTAAATGCGATTTTTTAAATACTGAACTAGAAAGAGAGTTAATGGTTTTAAGTAGTTCATAACCCGAAATGGGCTTGAAAACGAAGCTGTCTCTGGAAAATGAAATGTCTAAAAGTTGAGTTTCTGGGCAAGCTCTACAGGAGGTAGAGGGATCACATGAAGAAAACGTCTGCGCAACAGAGTTAAACATGTCTTCGTCTACTGCAGGATTAATAACGTTAACATCTCCATTCTTCAGTGTTATATATAGATTCGTTACAGTTTTTATGCAGCTTACAGCTTCCCATTCCTTTCTAAGGTTACCGTGTGCACTCCTTGCTTTGTTCTCAAAGAATTTGTTACGACATCTAATAATTTCTTTATTAATTTTTTGATACAAATGCGTATAACGACTTTTTAAGAAAAGATTAAATGGGTGTTTGTAGGTTTTACTACGTAGCTTATGTTTCAACATAATTTGATTGAGAAGTGACTCATTGAATTAATTGAAGAGTTTTTAAAAACAATTCATAGGCTAGGGAGGCATTTACTTCGGTATATACATCATACCAGTTTTCTCTCAATAGTTTTACCTTTAATATGCCATAGTTAACTTTTGTGAATTCTTTGTTAGCAGGGTTAGAAAAAGTGTTGCTTTTTAAGCTATTAAAGATTAACCCTGTCACACAATGATCGGTAATTTGAAGATCAAAATTCAGACTAGCACATTGATCGGTATCGACATCAAGGAAGCGACTAAATACATGGTCAAGACAAGTATTGGCTATAGGTCAGCAATAGGGATTCGTACGAGTCTACTGTAACATTGGTACAGAGGATATCTATGTTAAGATTACCCAGAATAATGAGATGAGCTGCTTTTTCTTTACTGAAAAAGACGGAGAATTCATTTAAAAACATTTACAGAGGCACATTTTGAAGTCTGTACACACAAACCATATTAAAGGTTACATTACAAATAGTACAGGTGATTTTAATAACATCAGCACTTTTAAAACTAATTTAAACAACCTTAGGCTAATAGGAATCTTTCACAAATACTTCCACTCCTACCGTTAGGATAAAAGTCGTAGTAGATAAGTTTGTAGTCACGAAGTCACGAATATAATGTCAGGTGACTTCATTAAACCTTCGAGATTACATACTAATGAATCAAAATTCTGTCGCAGGCTTCTTATGTTTTGATGCACTATATAAACAGGTTTATCTTTCTTGCAATTATAAAAGAGAATATCATGACAATTTTTTCATGGTTTTAATGGTAAAGTCGTTGTTGAGGCTGTCATTTACAAACATAAAAATTAATCTTCAATTACTGCTAGATCATCAAAAGATCTTATAACAACGACTTTACCATTATCAGCCTTTTTCAACAAAAGGTTTGAATTACTGAACCATAAATATTTGTATTTTTTTTTTTTCTATTTTAAATTTT
This sequence comes from Volucella inanis, assembly GCA_907269105.1. Classification (NCBI taxonomy): domain Eukaryota; kingdom Metazoa; phylum Arthropoda; class Insecta; order Diptera; family Syrphidae; genus Volucella; species Volucella inanis. The sequence goes on from OU026157.1 coordinate 24,290,184, forward strand.
TTTGCCGCCATGAACAAGGCCATAGTGTATTTTGTGAAGTCGTCGTTAATAAACAAACTATTATTGCTGCAATCACTGGCAACGTTGTATTTAGACTTTTTTTTTGCTGATCGTTTGCTTCTCATGATCCTTTGCTTTGCATCGATCGACGACAAGTGAACGCATATAATATTTCCTCTATTTTTTGATTTGCGCTTTAAGTAACATTTTTAAATTTCATCAGCAAATATAGAGACATTCAACGCGACATCGAAGATTTTTTGCACGCTGTCTGCTGGATTAATAGCATTTACCTCGGGCACACAAACTATTTCATCTGTTTTTGTTCCCCCCAATTCAATTTACTCTCCAGTGTAATGACTCTTGTTCTGTGTTGCATTTTTTTTATTTTAGCTGCTGAACCGCTGCTGTTTGTCTACGTTCAGGTATTGTTTGCTGCTTTGCAGATCCAGCACATTTTTTTGTTGTCTAAGTTGTGAGGGGATTGACACTGCACTATGCTTAGCAATAGCGATTTACGTCGAAAAGATGTACACTTATCACAGCAAAACTTGTTGATGTCATACAGTCTATATCGGATTGGTGAATATCAACACACGCACCATGAAAGAAACATTCAACCGTTACACTGGTCTCTAGGGCGACTCCTCATCGGTATGCCCCCAAGCCCACTTTCGAACATATCCTACAACTCTTTTCTAAGATAGGATATGCGCTTTATTTCCTTCCCATTTTAACCTCGAAGCTTTTAAGACCAACATACATCGGTACATCCCTTCGGAAGTTGGTATTCCTCTAAGATCCTTAAACTGTGGTGGGTAACAATGAAGAAAGCACGCTACTCCGTCATGTTCGGTACAGACAAAACTGAGACCTTTAATGCCCAAAAGGTATTTAAAAAAAGGTATGAGTTGCCCCGTGACCTTTTTCTACATCGTTCGTGAAAGAATTGTGAGAAATTCGCTCGGTCTTTCGCATATACAGACGATATTGACAGAATGGAAAAAACAACGCAAGCTGTCAATGGTGCGTCTATAAATGAAAAGCAGTATTTGCGGTGAACAGAAAGATACACAGAACGTCGATGCCTGGGATAAAACGTCACGATAGGCAGTTACAATTTTTAGGTATCAACTCCAATAACAACTCCAACACAAGCGCCAAAATCATGCGAGGAATTACTCTTGCAATACAATGGAATAGTAAAGCCCTCTCTCTAGCCACTAAAAAGACATTATATAGGGTGAGTTTTGGTTTTAATTAGTCCTTTTTTTGACAGGTCACGCATAACTCCTACCAAACTGCTTTTTCATTTTTGTTCAGTATCGTTTGGAAAGTCATCATGGAAAGACTCACACTAGAATAGCGTTTCCATTCGAGGAACTTACGGTGCGCATAATCGACCTATTGAAACCACTATTGCCAATACCATTCGTAAATTTGAGTTCCAGTTTACATTAGTGGATGATACTCGACCGGTTAGACCACATCCAGCACGTAGAGAAGAGACTATAGCAGCTGTAGCTGAGAGTGTACGCGAAGACCGTTACGAATCGATTCGTCGTCGTTTTCAGCAGCTTGGCTTGGCGTATTCGACAACTTGGCGTATTTTACGTGAGAATTTCGGCCTAAAAGCGTACAAAATTCAACTTGTGCCAGAATTGAAGCCAGGCGACTTGAATTTGCGTCATATTTTCAGTGAATGGACTCTGGAAAAACTCAATGAAAATCCGGTGTTTTATCGTGAAATTTTGTTCAGTGATGAAGCACATTTCTGGCTCAATGGATACGTTAATAAACAAGATTGCCGTATTTGGGCTCTGTGACCAACCTGAAGAGTACCTAGAGCTACCAATACATCTATTAAAAACAACGGTATGGTGTGGTTTATTGGCTGGTGGAATCATTGGTCCATATTTCTTAAAAAATGAGGCAAATCAGAATGTTACCGTCAATTGTAACCGTTATCGCGCCATATTAACAAACTATGTGCTTCCTGAAATTCAGTGGTGGTGGTCGAGTAGAACCCATCAAATTAGTTGCGGGATTTCTAATGTCTTCTTGGAATCCATGACACTGATCTTAAGCATTTAATGGAGTTTCAAGAGGCATTGACGTAAGCTGAGGTATAAGCGACCGGCAAACTCTCTGGTGGTTTGTTGCAATAGCGGCTATTCAAAGTTAAATCTCGTCACAGTATTTTTAAGTTGTTGGCGTGTGAGGTGTCGGAAGACATAAATTGGCTGAAGCTAGGATATTCACTTATCGCTCGGGTTATTCGGACATTTGTAGTACTGAAGACTTCTTCTCTTCTGCAGATTGAAACACGGTTGATTGACTTTTTTATGTTCTGGTGACCATCATGTTGCTTCGTAATCATTGAAGTGAAGGGGCATTAATATTGTAACCTGTAGCAAAGTTAGCCTAAGTACATTTCCTGACGCTGTGTAGTGTAGGCTATGCTGTGCAATTTTACTCTCAAAAATGTGGTATTTTGTTATTTTTGCGTTAAAGTCACCTCGTATGTCATACTTACAGTCGAGGAGATCGTAGAAGTATTCTTTTCAAGCATCCATCTGTTTCTCCTGTGAGAGCTGGAATACGTATCAGGCAAATGTTCTCGAATTTGGCTTTGATATGGATTGTAACAATTCAATCCCTCACTTGACGAAGCACACAACTTCTTGATTAGATCTGATACTTACAAAAAATCTTCACTTAAATAGGTGCTGCTTCTAAAAGAATCAAAATCAAATATGATACAGTCTTCCATCTTGCATATTGAACTTACTTAACGACAGTAATATCTAAGGCTGTTACTAGTTGTTCTTTTGCACGTGACCTGTTTAATTCCATGCTTATTTCGCAGGTTCGTCAACGGTCAGTGCATCCTCAAACATTCCAATCCGGTTATGTCGCAACTGAAGGTTTCAAAGTGGTAGTTAACCCTGCACAAAATCTGGACGGCCAGGTCCTTTCTTGAGAAAAAGGGGACGGATATTACAAATTCAACATGTCTCTTTAGTGATCTTAACTCTCTATTCAGCACCATTTCAGAAGCGTCTCTGGTGCTACAAGTCCTTAGTGATCTTAACAACAAATAAGCTGTGGTCACTCAAAGCAGAAGCCTGCTATGATGTCTGTAATAGCCACCTTTGCTGAAGTCATGTGAGATCATCTTCTGTATTTTATTTTTCTGTAGTTCAGTCAGGCTATTATAGCAATACTTTTGCGCCAGCTCAATGCTTGTGCTCACATCTAGAATAACTTAAATCCAGTAAGATGAGACTAGTTAATACGACGAGATTCAATAAGTATAATTTGTATGTAGTTATAGTTGTAGCACTGTGTGTCGCTTGGTTACAATCGCTCAGTGTCTACCCTAATCGTGCAACACCAAGGTACCCAGAATGTTGACACATACTCGTATGCTATTCGGGAAAACTCAGTGCCGTTGAACACACTTCTGAACTATCACTGAAATGATGCTATGTGTTTAATTTTGATCCATTTTGGAAGACGAATTACTAATTTATGTATTCAACTGAGATGCATATCAGTTGGTTTCAAAAACTAGGTCAACTTTGGGTTTCAATATCTTTTAATATTTGCGGAAATTTTCTAAATTTTCTAAAAATGGTGTTAGTACTCTAAATTGTGTAACCATTTGCAATCCCTTTCGTATAAAAAATTATATAGGGTGATTCATCGTAAGGTTTGATTTTTAATAGGCTTTTTTTGACAGATCATCCATAACTCCTATCAAACAACCTTGTTATTTTTGTTTGGTATCATTTGGCAAATTATCGTAAAAAGACTCACATTTCAACAGCATCTCCAAATTTTTTAACTGTATTACGCAAATCAGCGTTCTGTGAGAAATATTTTTTTGCGATTCTAGAAACTTACGGTGCACATAATCGACCTACTGAAACCACTAATACCATTCGCAAATTTGAGTCCTAGTTTATATTAGTGAATGATACTCGACTGGTGAGACCACATCCAGTACGTACTGAAGAGACTATAGCAGCTGTAGCTGAGAGTATGCGGGAAACCGTGACGAATCGATTCGTCGTCGTTCTCAGCAGCTTGACTTGGCGTATTTTACGTGAGAATCTCGGCCTAAAAGCGTACAAAATTTAACTCGTTCAAGAATTGAAGCGACTTGAATTTGCGTCATATTTTCAGTGAATGGGCTCTGGATTCAATTCAATAAAAATACAACGGTATTGTGTGGTTTATGGGCTGGTGGAATCATTGGTCCATATTTCTTTACCGTCAATGGTAACCGTTATCGCGCCATATTAACGGACTATGTGCTTCCTGAAATTCAAGTACATGATCTCTGTGAGCTCTGGTTTCAACAAGATGCGCTACGAGCTATACAGCGTGTGAAACAATGAACTTGTTGAGAAATCGTTTTGGTCAGCACTTAAGTTCACGTTTTGCTAAGGTAAATTGGCCGCCTAGATCGTGCGATATCACACCTTTGGACTATTTTCTCTGCGGATATGTAAAGTCTCAGGTCTTCAGAAATAAGCCAACTACGATTGACGCTTTGGAAGCCAACATTACTCGTGTTAACCGCGAGATACCGGTCGCCATGTTCGAACGAGTCGCCCAAAATTGAACCTTCCAAATATAACACCTCAGACATAGTCGTGGCCAACATTTACATGACATCACTTTTAAAAAATAAATGCCATTAATTGTTATTTTAACCGGTAATAAGAATTTTAAATGCGCTTTCAAATTTATGTGTTTCATTTTATATTATAAGTCAAACCTTACGATGAATCACCCTATATTTAACATGAATTTTGTGAGAATTGGTTTCCTGCCGAAGATGTTTATGTCTTAACCCACACTGCCAAAAGGCCAAACGGTTCGCTTCCATTTCCTGAATAAAGACCACGACATTAAATGTAAAGGCTTTCTCAGTTTCATTTCTTGAAAATCAACCTTCTTCTCAAGATGTAATGCGAAAATCCCAGAAGTCTACAGCTTGCAGATTTTCAACTACACCTATATACTTGTATCGCTGTATTACATATACGAGTACAGTATTTGTATGATGCTTTTGCAAGAGTAAATCTCTTCTCAGACTTACCCATTTAGATCCTTCTTAGCCTATTCTATTCTCAAAAACCACTCCTATAGTGTGTTTTCTCCTAATCCTGCTAAAAAGGACGAAAACACAAAAAGACAAAATCACAAGAGGACAAAAAGACAAATAGACAAAAAGACAAAACGACTAAAAGACGGCAAAAATAGGAATAAATCGCCTTTTGTCCGGATGAAAAGATGCAAAATCGACAACCAAGGAAATGGACTTAAAGCCATGATTTATAGTTTTCGGATTTTCCATTTAACTTTATTGGTTTTCAGCTGTTTCAACATTCTCCTGGATAAGTATGACTATGACTTCGACTATGACTACTATACGTTCAACACTATGACTACGACAACGATTTCCGAATTCTTGCCTTCTGGCGGCCTCTGCTTCAACGACAGTTTGTTGTCTCGAAATTTCTTCATTCCTTCCATCTTCGTTTCAATTTTGTGAGACACAAATGGAAACACTCCTGGTTGGTTGGTCCAAAAAAGATATAAACCCACAACACCCAAATGTGTTTGGAACGTTTTAAGGACTGATTTTCGAGAATACGAATAGAAATTCAAATTTATTTTTATTCACCCCAAAAACTCGTAAACAGTGTTGTGTGGTCCTTAGAGTTGTTCTAGTGCTTCCAAGTCTGACAAAGAACAATGAAAGCTGGAGATTGAGATTGCAGTAGCATTGTCGTAACCAGGACTTATGTTGAGAAACTTTTTCACTAGCAAATTAAAATGGCCATTTCCAACCCTTCTTTTGGGGGTAAGCAAGTGTGCAGTGTCCACTTTTTTACGGTCCAGTAGGTCAGCAACCATACAAAGAGCTCAGTGAGTGAGTGAGCGAGTGTATAAATCACTCGGGGTTATATGTTAAGGTGTGTAAGAAGTACTCTGCAGTTACTGAGATGACCATGATGGGAGCTTTCACATAAAGCACGGACTTAATTGACTTTAGGGTTGTGAGTTCCTTATGCCATGGCCAGGGTTTGGCCTGGCAATGAGTTTGTGATGTTATTTACGAGATTTTTAATGTGAGTATTTTCTTTGGAAAGTGAGAAATTCTATTGGTGGGATGGTGAAGTGCATTCATGATCAGAAAGTCAAGTTCCAAGTATGGGATTTGGAACTACTGAAGAGAGAATTACAAATCACATAAAAAAGTACTCAGACAAAGTTGTTCATGACACTAATTAAATTCCTAGATACAAGTAGTTATGCTGTACTTAATGCTCCGGAGATGGATTAGAGGAGACGATAAAAACCATTTGTCCTACCTACTTTGATACGGAAAAAGATTTCGAAATGTTTTTTCGAGAAAAATTAAATTTTTCTAATTTAGAGCGTTTGCTGTAGCAGCAGTTACATTTTCTAGTTTTGATTTTGTCGGAATGAAAATGAAACTATTTATCTTTGGAATGGTACGAGAAGGTATCAGTCTATTTTGAAGTTCTGACGGCATTTTGAAAATACATCCATTGCATCCATCTACGTTGCATCATTCTACAGGCTGATTTTTTAAGCGCTTGGTTTTTAATTGTCAAAAAAAGTACAGACAAATTACAAAAGTATATACAATTTTTACTAAAGTTGATTATTCAATTCTTGCCATTATTTTATGTTAATTTTGACCACGGCTGTGTTTTAAGTGGTCCATACGGAGAGTCAAATTTTGAAACACTTTTTCGAGCATATTGGCTGGTATCTCGCTAATAAAATGTGTAATGTTGTCTTACAAGACTGAAATTGATGGTAGTTTATTGGCATAGATGAGTGATTTAACGTATCCCCATAAGAAATAGTGTAATGGCGTCAAATCGCACGATTGGTCCATCAACTCGCATACTGTGTGGCATATAGCGCCAGCTTTTTGGAATCACATGGGCCATTGATTCCGCGGGACCATAAACGTTTAAGGCGCTGTCATCTTTTAGCAGTATACCAAAAGGAGCTTTTAAAAAATATGCAATTTGTCGCCGATGATGGTCTTTTCAGCCAAAGATGATTATTTCCTATGCTTATAGGAGAGTTTTTCACGACCCGAACCTGCATTAGGACCACATGCATCCTCAATCTGGGAATCCATTGACAATTAGTTCTATTTTAAGCATAAATCCAGACACATCTGTGAGATGCTGGTTAACAAAAAAAAAATTTTTTCCGACGTCTCTAAGAGGTCAGCTGTCTCTTAGAAAGAAGGACTGCAAATTGTTTCCGGCGTCGTGCTACATTTTTGCTAAACAGCTAAGTGACAAAAAAATCCTGAGCCGCTTGCTATAGAGAACTTTATTTGTGAGTGCCCAGTCCAAGCTCGCATTTTCCGCTGATGTGATGGTATTGTACAATATACAAAGTGGCGATTACATATCTTTCTACAAAAGACTGAGAAACTTCGTTAAAAAAAGAAACAAGTTGTGTTCAAAAAGTAAAGTGCCTTCATATTTTTATAAAAAAAAAAATGTTTTTTTAGTCATCATTATTAATGTTGTCCCCTTCAAAGTGATCCCCTTCAGATATAATACACTTGCATCAACGTTTTTCTAATCCTCGAACACTTCTCATAAGCACTTTTCTGTATAGCCTTGAACTCCTTCAGCGATGTCGTTCTTATTTCCTCAATCGTTGCAAATTCATTCATTCATTCATAGGTTTCTTCAGTTTTGAGAACAGAAAAAGTTCCAAAAAAATCTCTCACAAGCAACGACGACTGAGCAGGTGCATTATCGTGACGCAGAAGCCATCAATTGTTTTTTCCGCATAACTTCAAAGTAATACTTCTTATTGACCGCATGACCTTGAGGTAAAAACTCCTGATGTACTACGCCACGGTTATCGAAAAAAAACAGTCCTCAAAATTTTGACGTGCTTTTCTCGGTCTTAGCTTTCCTGGGCGCTTCCATAAGGACTTTTGGGTTTTTATTTAGACGTTATAACCGCATACCCATGATTTGTCACTAGTTGTGACCCTTTCGAGCAAGTCAGGATCATCATTGAAGTCATTCAAGAGCTCCTGAGCGATGATTATGCGACGGTTCTTCTTCGTTATAACGCTTCGATGTTATCAAGTTTTGTTGATGTGCTGGGACGTCCAGAGCGACGTTCGTCATTGGCATCTTCTCGGCCATCTTCGAAGAGCTTGTATCACTTGTAAACATTCTTTTTATCTAATAGCTGACTTACCGTATGCAACTGTCAACATTTCAAGTGTTTTTGAGCACTTGATTCTATTTTTACACAAAATGTGATGCAAATTCTTTGCTAATTTTCCTTTGCGGTAGAATAAAATAAATATTACAACGCAGAAATAGACAGAAGTTATACAGATTCACCGAAAAGTTGCCCAAGCTTCAGTTTTACGACCCCTGCTTTGAAGGTATGTTATGATTGAATCCCGGTTTTGTTGCCCCGACTGAAAATAACACTTCGGAATCGCACTATCCCAGCTGTGGGTTCTTCCAGCTACTGCTTTGACGGCAGTTACACCTAGACAAGTTAGGCGCCACGTTAATTTTACGGAATCATGAAACCTTGAGTTCAGAAGAAAAAAAATTACCGATTCGCAAAGAAATCTTTCCCGAAGCAAAGCAAACGAAAAGATAGAACTAAATTTTATCACGTTATAAAAGCTCCGATGGAGCATGACGGTTTATTTTGGTTTGAGTTAGCGGTGCATTCTTCGGTAGAGTGACTAGCTCGCTATTTTATAGTCGCATCCACAAAGACTACAAACGGTCACGTGTCTCGCGTTTTCTCGAGATTTCCTTCGTCCAGAAGAGACCACCTGAGTCTCAAATTAGGCTAACCCTTTCTATTTGCTGGTCATTACCAAAATGACTTCCAGATCTTTTGAGTTCCATAACTCCCGCCAGACTCACACACACATTCACTCACACATTCATTTGGCTGTAGCGGACCCGACTATTGAGTTATTAGCTAAAACACGAGCAGGTTTTGCTACTGTGTGCATCCGTATCCAACTATGCATCTTAATCATTCCATTGTACACATTCATACTAAACTCCTCAGTATCGGAGTTTTCATTTCTACTTCCACTCACAATTGGGAGCTCCACTAAGCGAGTTTATGGAAGTTGTAGGGCTATGTCCTCTAACACTGTTGTTTTTTTTTTTTTTCGCAGAGAGCAGTGTTTCATTTTTCTGTCCCGATACCTTTCCTTTCATCGAATTATATTAGTAAAATTGTTGAAAAAAAAAAAAAAAACAAAATAAACACGAGGGAGAAACGAAACCCTATCGAATAGTAGTTGGAGTATCGGGACGAAAGAAAGAATGTGTTCATGTAATTCAATAAGGGATTGTGTCTCGATCTAGCCATCCTCTGGATCGCTGCCAAATTTTTATCGCAGGTTCCTAACTACTGCCGGTTGTCCTTTCGGTTCTCCACCAGCAGGGTGTTGCCTTATAAAGAAGTCGACGTCCCTTCAACCATCGAATCTAACTTTTACAGCTGGTACGTTGCGTTCAATTATGTTGGCCGTCCGCTTACACACCACCGTTGCTCCCTTATTGGGATGTTACTATAAAGAGATCATCGTCTTTCCATCCATCGATCGATTTTCTCCGCGCTGGCTTCCTAACAAGCTGCATCCACATCAATTGTAGGGATGTGATGCTGGTGTTTGTACACACATCGGTTGCAGGTTGTAGTATTAGTTAGGTCTTTATGGTGCTTGGTTTTCTCTGGGGTGTAGGCTCGTTTTCCGTCATCCGTCATCATCGTGTTGGAGTTTCAGGTTTGAAAGGACCGTACGTCCCCAACCGTCGGCCACTTTAAGACGTCATGCTCGTTGCGAATTTTCCGTTGGTGTTACGGGCTCTGACATTAATGTTGCTAGTAGACCTCCTGTCGCACCTTTAGCTCCTGGTTCGTTGTGAGCCTCACAACTGTCCATAGAGCTTCACAAACCGAATCCTCTCGCTCTGCTCCGTGAAGAAAACTGCCCGTAAAACTTATGTAAAGATAGCAGGAGTTAAAGCCATTTGAAAAGCTATGGAATGACTTCTGTGTGGTACTGGGCAACGCAACGGTTCTTGTTGAGCATAAAAGGAAAGTGAATTGGCCGAAAGGCTCGAATTGGTCATAAATGAAATGATTGTGCAGTTAATCATCAAACCCCGGCTTGCATTTAAATATGTGTACAGGATATTAGCCGAAGTAGGAAAGATGTTAGCACGCATCTCCCAAACAGAGAGATCCGAAGGAAGCAAAATCTCAATCTCTTTATTGAAAATAAAATCTTGCTGGCGCTGACTTGGATTAGTATGTATGAGCAGTGCGTTAACGGTGTATTGCGTCTTAACGAGGTTTTTAAAAGACGCAACGTTGGTCATAGGCAGCTCGATATGATAAGGTATCTATGAATAGCTAAACATATGCTTATATTGACGAGTTAGACCGCAGGAAACTGATGAGAGAAAAGAGTATTCAGGTTTGCCAGCACTACTGGAACAGATTACTCAGAGGATGGTTTTTCCATCAAAGGTGGTAAGATAACTCCAGATGTACCACCTTGATCAAAAAAATTTCGGAATTTATTCAGAAAATTAAAAATACAAGTTTATTTATCTAAATCTATATTTTCCCCTTCAAAGTAATCCCCATCGACTGCAACACACATATGTTAGCGCTTGATCCAATCCTCGAAACATTTTTTACATTCGGTTTTCGGTATGTCCATCAGTGCTTCCTGTGATTTTTCCATTACTTCCTCTCGGCTACTGAAACGCGTTCCCTGTACTGGTTTTTTAACTCGATTAAACAGAAAGAAGCCACAGGGAGCCAAATCAGCTGAATTCGGTGGCTGTTGGATGGTATTCGTTGCATTTTTCGTCAAAAAATTACAAATAATGATGGCACTGTGTGACGGTGCCCTATCATGGTGAAAAATCCATGAGTTTTCTGCCCATAATTCTGGTCTTTTTCGGCGAATTGTTTCACGCAAACGTCTCCTAACGCTCAAATATTACTTTTGGCCTTCTGGCATAAATTCATGATGCATTACACGGTTGTAATCCATGAAAACAGTGAGCATTGCCTTCTTTTTTGATTGAAAACGACGTGGTTTTTTTGGTCTCTGCTAATCACCATTCCCTTGCCTGATGTCTGGATTGCGTGCCGTACTCATAAACCCGCGTCTCGTTTCCAGTAATGATCCTTTTGATGAATGTGGGATTGGATTCAGCCTCGCAAATTATCTCTTTTGCGACGTCAACACGGTCTCTTTTTTGCATGAAATTCAAGTCTTTTGGCTATACGACGGAAACCCAAATCATTAACCAAAATGTCGTGGACGGATCCATAAGCAATGTTCAAGTCCTCCGCTATCTCTCTGATGGTTAATTTGCGGTTAATGACCAACATTTCTTTTACTTCATCAATGTTTTCGTCGGTTTTCGATGTCGATGGTCTGCCATTGCGTTCATTATCTTCGATTGACTCAGGAGCACGCTCGTGAAACTGGTAAACGACCGTTTTCTTTTGCATATGTCAAGCTATGACGCTAAGATTTAGAGGGAATGTCAACAAAAGATGTACCAAATGGTATGCAATTCATGGTTATACAATAAGAGACTGAGATAAATTTTACTCAGCTTGTCTTGAGGTAACGTAAGGAATTGATGAAGAAGTGAAATTAATAATTGGGCTACACTTGGTCACAAAAGTTGAGAACCGGAAAACGGGCAAACAAAGCTTAACAATTAAACTACATGTACGATACTTGACAAATAAACCAGATTTGTTACCAACAGCTGCTTTTTGAAGAAAAGATAGGAACGATGAATCGGAGTCTAAGTTTAATCTCACACTGGAACTTACACAAAAGACCTCAATGAAAAACACTTCCTTTGGAAAAAATTATGTAAATTTAACTCAAGACCCTCTGCTTTCAAAACCGCTGAAATTCTATGTCATCTCTGCGGTTATATTTGAACCATAGAACCTTCAATACATCAGCATCCGAAATTTCCTTTTTGTACATAACATCATAAAAAATAAATCTCCATCGTATCTTTGTTATGAAACTAATTTCGCATAATCACCGAGAATCCTATCCTACCGAGTTTTCATTACCTAAATTCATCACGGCTCTCCTTCGTTCATGCTTTTGAACTCAGGAATTATTTATGCTTTTATGTCAATATACAAATGGTATATGCCAAATATTAAATTTAATATTAAATCTTTAAATTGTGGTAAGTACTATAAAAAAACTAAGTCTTATTGTACATTTTTATGGAAATAAATAAATAAAAATGAAATGAACCTCTTCCAACTAAAACCGTCCAATTGTCAGTGATTAAGATGACCATCGTACTGCCACAGTTTGAGATAACTGACAGGCGCGTAGCCATTTGAGATGTCTTTGTTTCATAATAATCAGGACTCTGACTGTCCTTATCCCTGTATAAGTTTGCAGTGTCATTATTCACACAGAATTAATTATATGTAGTTTTAAAATAAGTCACCTCTCGACTACATAAACAAACGCCGTTGGAAAAATTAATTCGGGCGTCAATTTATATTCATCCCAAGAGCTTACATATGAATTAAAAGCTTAAAAGAAACTGACAGTCCCTAAGTGGTCGTCTAGCCAAAACAACGATCCATTCTCCTTTGGGTACTTCTCTATCCAAGCCCATTTGATACACCTTTCCTCTCAAAAGGAAGCACATCAGCTAAGTCGGTTGACATAAATTCAAAAACAGGCGCGGAAAATTATTAAATCACACTCCCTTAGGCACGCATCGCATTTAGCACAGCTCCGACAAGATGCCGTGTTAATCAATGTCATCCATCTTGCAAGCTTTAAATGCCGTCAGCTATTATTTCCACCTTTTACATTTTTTGCTTGGTTATCCATCCCACATACACACGTGCACAGAAGCCAATTATCCCCATCTATCCTATCCGCTTTACCCGTTTTTACCTGCGGCCATTTACCGTTTAATTTACATAAATATCAAATTTTGTCATATGCTTAAATCTGTCAACAGCGTGCACAATAAATTGCGCAATGAACAATATAAATCTGCGGCAGAGCTGCAGGTAAAAGAAAATAAGAAGCCGAACGAGAGCAGGAAAAAAAAACCACAAAAAAAAAAAAAAAAAAAAAAAAAATTGGCCAAACGAACGAAAAAACGAAATCCATGTCGGCTAAGAATAGGGAGACGACTACGACGACGACAACCAACACAATAACATGATGAAGGACGACGGCGGCGCTGGTGTTGAAAAAGCAAACAAAATCAACAACATCAGAGAGCGAAGCACAGAGACGTCACTCGTTTAAATCCCTTCAGGAGGCGAAAACACATGTGCATGATATGCCATGGCATGCTATAGCAGGGGTGTTACAGACATCCGAACAAAAAACCAGCCATCAGCTTCTGAACAAGGACCCAGGCCATCAGGTATTGAACGAGCTAAAGGTTGCCGTAGCGTGGGCAGAGGTACATATACAATATACCTAGGTACCATATGTTGTGACAAGCGTAGAACGTACGACGTTCCATCAATCCTTTGTTTTCTATTACAATGCGAAAATTTTCGAGTTTCAGATTCTGAAGCTTTGGATAAGAATATATTTTTTGTTTCTCTTTTTTCGAAACTTTGACAATCCAAAAAGACCAAAGTGGGCAATGGCATCCCAGCTAACATAATCTAGCTTTAAGTTCAAGCTACACATTCAATGTGCACAATCTTAAGTTTAAATCTTGACGTTTCCTGAATCTCGATGGAAACATCGATCACTAACTCCATACTACGATAGGGACTGTCCAAATCCCACTGAGGTTTTGAAGAAATTCTACCTTTTTGTCGTGAAACTTAAATTTCCAATTCGAAACCGGAGTACATTGTGTGTTGTATCGTAGGTATTCACTTAAAAAAAAAAAAACATAATTGAAAGAGTTCCGGAAATCGAATCGATGAAACCCAAAAAATCGTATCAAACGATGATAAAAATTTACGTAACTCCATTTGTACGGTACGTACCATAAAGCTTTTTATTGACGAACTACAAATCGCCTATTCCATGGATGCAATGGTCATTGGTTCTTGTTTTGAAGAGACTCTAAATCTCCATTACGCTTCAAGTGAAGTCAAGCCGAATCCGAAAACGACAAAACATTTTCTGACAATCTTCAGCAAAAAAGCTACCAGCTTCGTTCTTCTGCAAGATGGTTAAGGGAATCTTTCACTTTCGTGCACTGAGGCTATCTTTCCTGTTGAAGGGTTTATATTCATTCCCTGTACATATCGTACCTATCCCAGGCGACCGGTGGCACTGACAGTCTACATAGTAGGGCGTTCAACACAGGGGCTCTTTTGGACTCGGTTTCGTAATTGCTTGCCCGTAATGGCTATTGCTAATAGATTCTTGGGTACGGTCATGTCTTTGCTCGGGCTCTAGCAAATAACTTTGGGCGAAGAGAGGCAACTCTCTGAAATCCTCATGAGCATATGCTAAAGGAGTGTTTATTCACTAATATGCGGACTTGCGGTGCACAGACATAACCTCAATATTAATGCCTTATTGCACCACCGGGGCTCTGGTAATTCTGGAAACTTCACAATCAAAAGAGACTACTACACCTTAAAAAGCGAAGTTCTGTAATAAAGCAGCTTCACACAGATGAGGAAATCATAACAAAGAAAAATGAGCCGAAAGAAAAGATTAAGTGGCGCCGGCAGAAATGCCTGAGATACCTTACGAAAAGGACTTAGCAGAGAACAAGCGTATACCAGAGCTCAGCAATCGATGACTACAAAATCTGACAGGTAGATGAAAACAGCCCCTAAAAGAGGTAAATGTAAGCATCAAACTCCGCCTGAGGAATCGAGCGGCAAAAGCACTACCAGATCTTTACATTTAAGGCCGCCGCAGAGGACACACAAAAAAAAAAATATATATATATTCAAACCTCTTTCATAGACGTACTGACTGGTGTTAGGTAACAGTTTTGGCAAGGGTTTAGTTATTTATCCAGAGGCAACCCTATGCACTGCTCAAATTTTATTCAAAACTTCCAGATGGACGAAATAATAACAGGCAACAACCAGATAACAGAACTAGTGTTCTTTGGTTCTGCCTATAGGGCAGAATATTTTATCTTGCATTGTAATGGAGATGTGTCCTCACTTACGAGTTGCGGGCATATGTTAAAAGCCTCAATGTCTGGTTTCGACGCGCCCTAGAACATGGCTGCTATGCAATATTGTTCCTGGCGGTAGGTCGAAAATCTGCAGCTATGCTGGAAGCGATGAAGGGCATGGTTGGCTACCTCTTTGAACAGATTACCCTGAATCTGAATGTTGCGAATACCAGTGTTGAGTAACTAGTCAAACAAATGAAGGCCGTGCATTTTGAAAGAGAGGATAATTTTCAAAGTGACAACGATACTAACCGATAAATTGACATGTCTACATGTGAATCCCCAACATACTATGGTAGCAACGGCGAAGCTGAGCAGGACGTGTGCTGGTATGGGTTAAAAAGGTTATGCCGATGACCTAGTCATCATAATTTGGGGCAAAGAGACTAACGAAGTCACTGCAAAACGCCCTTAAGACGGTCCTAGACTGGTGCTACAGAGTGAATCAATCCATAAACCCAAATAAGGCTGTCATAGTTACTTTCACTAAAAAAAGAAACATAAACTTAGGTACAGTTTTACTTAACGATACAATCATTGAGTACTACTGTGAGATTAAATATCTGGGAGGGATAATACAATAGAAAAACAAACTCAAATGAAACTCTCACTGAAACAACAAAGTAACTAAAGCCATCAACGATTTGTGGGCCTGCCGTCGCATGTATGGCAGCACATGGGGGATCTATCCAAAGATGACTCACTGGATTTATATTTACAATGATAGTCAGGACCATCATTACATATGCTTCTATACTATAGTGGACTAAAATCGCGCAAAAGACCGCGGTACTCAATAGAGTACAACGTCTTGCATGTTTGGGCATCACCAACAAAGTCACAATGGCATAAAGTGGTATACGGATGGTTCTAAAATATGGACTATGGGCAAAAGTCTCGGTGTATTTCAAACAGAACTCCATGCGATCCAAATATGTGCCAACCATATTTACAACTATGGTATCAAAGCGCATACATCCATATATTCACGGTAAGTCAAGCAGCTATAAACGCACTTAGCTCGCACACCATTGACTCCAAATCAGTCATGTACTGCTTCAAAAAACTCCAAAAACTAAGCTCTAGGAATAAAACCAAACGGTGGCGGGTTCCTGGTTGATGGGAATGAAAAGGCGGACGAACTGGCCAAAAAGGGCTCAGAAACTCCCTTTAATGCACCTGAATCCTTCTACTGCACTCCTTAATCAGCAGTCAATTTTGCTATTAATAGCTGGGAGCATTCGAAATGCATCTCATATTGGGAGTATTCCTCTGCTAGTAGTGGTATCAACTTTATTCGGAAGGTAGAAAACGTACTATCATTAAGAGTTGTTATCATTAGGAGCAAAACATGTGAAGCCAATCATATACATGTTGCGGTAGTGTAGCTTTAAAGAGGCTATGAGAACAACCTAAACTTCGAACATGGTGGGCAATGAGGTAACCTCATTGGAAATACTAAAGAAAATAGAAAGCACCTAAGTGGACCACATCTTAAGGTTTTTAAAGAGGCACAGGGTCTAATTCAATACAAGAGAGTTATGGCACACAAATCCTTAATGGCTGAACAATAAATCAAGGAAGTGCTCAGACGTTATTCACTTTAAGGGCCTGAATCGTTTCTGCATTGTCCGCATAACATCGATCCTTAGAGCACCCTACAAAAACAGTGTCATATCGTAGCTTTGACTCTGTGAATTGACGTCGCCAAGGTGGCTGAAATATAGCGAACTGATCGCACGAAAGATCGATTGTTTGATGTGTTGTGTGGCATGGCTTGCCATCGTTCTTAATCAAAGATTATCCAAGTCCATGTCTTCAATTCCAGCCCATGAAAAATCGGTAATCATCACTCTGTAGTGATGACCGAAATGGCATTTCTAGCATCATCTAGACAATCACGTGCGGGTTTTCTAATCCTCAGATGCGAATAGTCATTTGCCTTCAATTCCTGAGTTAATTGGACTCTGTAAGGTAATAATCCGAGATCTCTGTGCAAAATTCTCATCAGGCTCGTGGGTGAAATGTTGAGTTGTTGAGGTCGATGGCGATTCGATGTTCCTGGATTGAGTCGAACACGATGACGGGGATCGTGAGTGTTGTTCCCAAGCAAGCTAGTCCTATGAACTTCTTGCACAAATTTGGGTACAGCAGACGCGGTGTGTGCTTCATTTCGGCCAAAATGGGCCACCGTGGTATGTAGTTGTAGCCTTTTCGAAAATTGCTTATCTGCTGTTCGGTTGCAAGTTTCGAATAATTATCACAAGTTTGACGCTAAAAATGGCACATTGCAAAAATCTTTATGGAACAGCGCCATTCTATGCAATCTGATCAGTTTGGCAATTACATCCAGATTAGACATAGCTTCTCTCTGCAGATATTGTCATATGTGGCTTTGAAATCGATAAATACGAGTGAGTAGGTTGTACGTATCTATTTGGACATCTTGGAAATTTACTACCGGCTCAAAGGGCTCGACCTTCATGTACGGCATCCTTGTTGTAGATAGTATTCAACTTTGGAGGTACATATGTATATTTCTAGAATTTTGAGATAAAGTAAAACACATCGTTGTAATGGTCATGTTACTGACTTTGGTAGAAATATATAGTTTCGGGCATATGGGTACCGTTGCTGGCTTGATTAAATTGCAACTTATACAGGAAATTTGCGATCACTTTTTCGAGCAGCTGATAATCCATTGCCCACAAAAAATATGGTATTCTGAAGGTGTTAATTCACCCGATCTTGCAGGCAAATTCAAAGGCTCTTTCCGTCAAATTACGGACTTAACGAATGATTAAAAAAAAAATAAATAATAAATAAAATTAAAAAAATTGTGGCATGCACTGTATGGCAAATAGGACCATTGTACTTCCAGATTATACTGAAGACCGAAAAATTCAGTAATCATGGATCTAATATATAGAGCTCTCCAGTGATTGTTACGTTATGGCCGGCATAATTTTTGAAGATATATGCCCGCAAAGCACAGCAAACTGTGTTTTTTTAAATGTAACAGTATCTCAATAGTGGATTTTCGTCACCTCAAATGCTAAAATTTTTCTTGCCGACGCTTCCACTTGACCGAAAATGAGCCTTATAGCTAAGCAAAGTTTTACAGTAACAGTCAAGTGCCTTCAATCTATGCACGAGCTGTATCTTGTTAGCAGGTAAAGATTTTCCCGCAAAATTTCTGAAAGGAAATGGCTCCAGCTGTGCTGTGCACGATGACCAATCGACTCAGCTTCTTCGTTGATCACTATACGAGGTCTCTGCGGATGCGCATCAATTAGAGTATACATAATGCGGAAACGACGGTTATTCGAATTACTTGCTCAGATAAATAATTATATCGGCTGAGTGGAAGTAACGCACGATAAGTTTCGCGACCTAAACTGCGATTTTTGCACAGTTTCTAAGCGCCGTGTTGAGTAAGTTTTTGAATAAACTTGGAATAAGTTGGAAAACAAATCAGCTATCAGCTATGAAGATGGCTATCATTGGAATAAGTGCTACCTACCACATTAATCCAGATAAACATAGTTAGAATCACTTCATTTTGGTCTTGTTGACGAAGATCTTGGTTTTCATCGACCAAGTTGGATGGTTCATTCTGCTCCTAAACGGAAGGGGTCACCATCACCGACTCCAACTCTATTTTTAAATTTTTTTGTTCATACCCAACGGTCTTTTTGGCTTAATAAGTACTTTTAGTCTTTTGGTAAAACTTTCGAAAGTTGTTCTTGACGTAGCACCTTTCCATTTCTTCGATCTCTGGTTGTCATTCGGTGAAGACGATGTTCTTGCTTCTTATATGTTTGTACATAGGACGCAGAAACTTTGAGCATCCTGATGACTTCTTGGGATCGATGCCACTGGCCTTTAAAACATTATTTAGATTATAGGGGGTTGAAGGTCAAAGGATACAGCTAGGGTTCTTACAGTTTGCTTCGATTTCAGCAGTTCAACGTTACATTTCGTAAACGTAAACGTAAACGTTACAGAGTTTATTCGTTGCAGTGGCGTCTGGGATTTCTGTGAAGGTACCTTGGGTCCAACTACGTAGTGGTCCGAGTCTACATTGGACGCTTGGGATGTTCTGACATACCATGTACGGCGATCGGAACATCATCAACTATTTTATGATCAGGAGACTGCAAGATTTCTTTGTAAATTTTTAGGTGAGGAAACCGTGCACCAGCTACAATCATACCTCGTCCCGTAGCAAGTCAGTCAACCGTAGTTTGTTTCCAGACGTTGTGACTTGTAGACTATGCTTTGAAGTTCTACTACCAATGATGTCTTCTTTTCGTTTTTTTTTTTTTGTTTCCCTTCAAGGAGTATGAACTTATATCAGGCTGATCACTTCTTTGACAGTCGCGTAATCCGCGACCAACTATAAGCAGCTTCTGTTCCTTTTTGAATTCCCCGAAGTATATGGCACAATTTGTTATTCTTTTTTTTTTTTTTTTTTGTACGGTCAATCCCGTCCTTTCCTGGACAGGAGTGATTTATTCCTATAGAAATTCTAACAGTCCATGTCTAAGTCCAAATACCATTGTTTTTTTTTATCGTTTTGCAAAGCTGTCAACAGTAAATCCGCTCTTCTTCGAGCTTATTAGTAGCTTCGCATAAGTAAAGTTTCTGTTAAGAGGGCTAGACCCTTTCCGGGATTCCTTGGACAACTACGCCAGATATTCCGGAACCAATCATGGTGACTAACCCCATGTGATGTGAACTTTGAGTTGAACGTAACCACTAATATTATAGAAGGCACAAGAGGTTTTCCTTGTCGTGAAGCTGTAAGAGGCTTGATGCGTGAGATGCTTGTATACCACCTTGATCAAAAAAGATGGAATACGAAATAACCACAGTGTGGCGCTCCCATTGTTCCGATTTGAGTTCTGTTTTTTTGTTAAGTTGGTACATCCGCTATTTATATTCTCTCTAAATCTTAACATCATAGCTTGTCATTTGCAAAAGTTACGTTGCCAAGATTTAGAAATTTTAGAAATGGATTTAAATTTGCAACAACGAACTTGTATCAAATTTTGCGTAAAAAACGGATTTAATGGTGCGCGAATTTTGGAAAAGTCTTTCGGCAACGATTGTCCAAAGAAAACGGTCGTTTACCAGTGGCACGAGCGGTTCAAAAGTGGTCGTGAGTCAATCGAAGATGACGAACGCAGTGGCAGACCATCGACATCGAAAACCGACGAAACTATTGATGAAGTAAAAGAAATGTTGGTCAATAACCGCAAATTAACCATCAAAGAGATAGCGGAGGACTTGAACATTGCCTATGGATCCGTCTAAGACATTTTGGTTTAGCAGCAAAGTTGGTGCCAAAAGACCTCAATTTCATGCAAGAAAGAGACCGTGTTGACGTCGTAAAAGAGATGATTTGTGAGGCTGAATCCGATCCCACATTCATCAAAAGGATCATTACTGGAGACGAGAAGTAGGTTTATGAATACGACACGCAATCCAGATATCAGGCAAATGAATGAGCCGAGACCAAAAAAACCACTTCGTTTTCAGTCAAAAAAGAAGGCAATGCTCACGGTTTTCATGTATTTCAACGGTGTTGTGCATCGTGAATTTTTCCCAGAAGGCCAGACAGAAAGCAAAGAGTATTATTTGGGAGTTATGAGATGTTTGCGTGAAGCAATTCGACGAAAGAGACCAGAATTGTGGGCAGAAAACTCTTGCATTTTGCACCATGATAACGCACCGTCGCACAGTGCCATCATTATTTGTAATTTTTTAATGAAAAATGCAACAAATATCATCCAACAGCCACCGAATTCACCTGATTTGGCTCCCTGTGACTGCTTTCTGTTCAATCGAGTTGAAAAACCACTACGTGGAACGCGTTTCAGCAGCCGAGATGAAGTAATGGAAAAATCACAGGAAGCACTGGTGGACATACCGAAAACCGAATATATAGGGTTTTCCAATAGAGACTTGACAACTTTGAATTTAATTTGTGAACGCACTCTTTCACTAATCATCAAACTGATGATTACTTATTCAGTAAACTCAACATTTTTATAGTGGTAAGGTACACCAACAAGCAACGTCTGCAAATTATAAAATTTTTCTACAGATATTCGGAGTCGGTGACTGCAACTTTAAGAGCGTTAACTCCAATTTTCGGTCGTAATTCTCGCCCTAGTAGACAGGCAATAACAAGTTTAGTGCAAAAATTTGAGTCCACATATTCGTTGTGTGATGTTGCCGTGTCAATGAGACAACGGGTTGGTCGAAGTGTCGAAAATATCGATGCAGTTCACACGTACGTAGCAAACGATACAAATCAGTCAATTCCACGGCGTTCTCAAGAATTGGGCATCGTTCAGACCAAATTATGGCGTATTTTGCGTAAGGATCTTGGTTTACACCCATACAAGATCAAGCTGACTCAAGAATTGAAGCTGATGGATTGGGTTCTGGAGAAGATGCGCCAAGATGATGAATTTCATCGCAAATTCATCTTCAGTGATGAAGCTCATTTTTGGCTCAATGGGTTCGTCAATAAGCAAAATATGCGTTATTGGTCGGGTGAAAACCCACATGTGCTTCATGAATCACCACTTCATCCACAAAAAATAACTGTTTGGTGCGGTTTTCATGCCGGCGGCGTTATTGGGCCATATGTTTTCGTCGACGATCGTCACTTTACTGTGAATGGTCAGCGTTATCGCGCCATGATCACCGATTATTTTTGGCCCGAATTGGAAGATATGAACTTGGACGACATGTGATTTCAACAGGATGGTGCCACAAGCCACACAGCACACGCTACAATCGATTTATTGAAGAGTAAGTATTGCGAGCGTGTTATCTCAAGACATGAGCCAGTCGATTGGCCGCCTCATTCGTGCGATTTAACTCCGCTTGACTATTTTCTGTGGTGCTACGTTAAGTCGTTTGCTTATGCCAACACTCCTATGGTGTTGGAAGAGCTCAGAGCCAACATTGAACGCAAAATAGCGGCCGAAATGTGTGGCCCAGTCGTTGAAAATTGGGTCCAACGAATCGACCGCTGCAAACGTGCCCGCGGTGGCCATATGAACAAAGTCGAGTTCCATTCACAAATGTTTTGATTGTACTTCAAGCCAATAGTAAAGTTTTTGAAATATCTCAAATGGTTTGCCTTTTATTTAAAAAAAAAATTTGTCAAGTCGTTATTAGAAAACCCTATATAAAGTGTTTTGAGGATTTGATCAAGCGCTGGCATAAGTGTGTTGCAGTCGATGGGGATTACTTTGAAGGGGATAATATAGATTTATAGATTTATTTTAGATGAATAAACTTGTATTTTTAATTTTCTGAATAAATTCCGAGATCTTTTTGATCAAGGTGGTAGTGCATGGATTGCATTAAGAGTATTAAAGCAACAAAGGACTTGCAGGCTTCGTGAAACTCTAAGACAATCAACTAATTTACACGTAATACTGCAATATCCTGATCATCGAGATGCAACTATTATATATTCAGCTGTTCATCACCGAAGCAGTAAACGGGCTGATCTAATTTCAAGGATACCTTCATTATTTAATACCTTTGGTTAAAATCAAGCAACATTGAATATTGACAACCAAGCTGACACTCAATTGTGGAAAAATTCTAAGTTTCATATAAGAAACAGGCACGTTTCGTTAGAAATATAACCACAAACGTCTGAAACTAGATTATGAGATCCTTTTGCAGTTATATTGCAGATATTTCAACCAAAGCTCTATCTAAAGGAAATATTATTAAATAGTAATGTTAGTATCGGTGTGTTTAACAAAGAAAACCATTTTATAAGATTTCTATAATATTTTCTTAGAAAATTAATTTGATCTCGCTCTTTCAGGCTTTCGTAATCTCATAATACTTCCAACTTTTGCCTTTGAAGTTTTAGAGATATGTAATATCTACTGTTTCTCAGTAGATGAGAGTCACCTGGGATATAAGAAAACGAAACAAAAAAAAATTGCTAATGATTCAATTTAAGTGGAATTTCAAAGATATAAATAATTTCAGTAATTGTGTGGCTTGTTTTAGTATAGACACGTAGTGAAAATTTTCTAAGAAATTTTCAATGAAAAGCAAGTTAGATTGGTATGAAAATATATCAGATATACCAAAATCAAACGATTATATGATTCTGATAGGTCTAAGACCGTCTTTATATTTGCCGGAGGGTACCCAAATTAGATGTCAAAACAATGAAATTAAAATTCATTCTCAAAATCAGCGGAACCAACTTCTCACACATTAGGTCTAAGCATACGTAATTATCAGAAAAGTCGACCTTTTTAGTTCTTTTTAGCAACTAGGCAAAGAAAGTTGAATGGTTCGTCTAACGTAAGTAATTCTGAATCGTTGTTTACCTGAACAAAGAAGCTCTCGATCGGGGCAATTGAAAGATGCTTCTGTAGAAATACTTTTGGGAGGTTCTACCAAAATTAAATGTGAAAAGAACTTGGCTAGGACAAAAATCGAAATTATGCACAAATAGAGATGGGAAAGTAATAGTAGAATCAAAGTCGGTACTTAACCTATCTATAATCAGGGCAGTAAGTACTCTTTGTAAATAGCTTCGAGCGATCACCATCCTAATTGCGTGTCTTATGGCTCAGCAGTCATCACTATATCAATCCTGTCTCCGAGATATTGAGATATAAACAAGATTGTACATCGTCGTTATGTCATTTCTACAAACCATTATAATTAGGATGGTAAGCTCTCGTTGCCTATTGCCCCGAGTGGTCACCATCCTGATTGCATCTTCCGGCATCTGGCTTTCTTCAACATTTCAAGATCACACAATCGAGATCTGAGCAAAATTGTACTGCGTCGCTCAAACCTCGAAGGCAAACTCGTATGGCAAAGATCCCAGATACTTCACGAAGACCCCTAAGCTGGCTACCAAAACTCGGTGCAATGTTTTTCGAAGTCTCTCTTGTCTCAGTCCGACACTGCGGTACTGAAACGGAGGAGCTCCTGAGCCTCGGCGACGTACCCGCCGTGTGTGAGCAGCTTGTCCCTCGCACCGGGATACCGTTATTGTTTTGTACCCATCCTTTACTGTCGGCAAGGAGAAATGCCTCTGGTGAAATGAATCCAGATAAGGACGTACCTTCTTGGTACATAATATTGGGGTAGTAAGCCCCAAAGATCAGTCTGTTTTCGCTGGTCATTGCTCTTGCAATGTGCCTTCGCTACACCTTGATCAGGAAATTGTCAATCCAGTTTAAATTTGCCCCATCATATAAGATCTTGTTGGGATAATATTTCCTGTACTGGGACTCTGGTGCTCGGTGGAGTCCAAGACAGGTCCTCAGGCACTGCCTCTCAAACACTCGAATCTTTTCCATTTGTGATGGCGCTACATTGAACCACACGGTGCAACCATAGGCAATGATTGGCCTTATGAGGGCCGTGTAGCAAATGACTTTAACCCTAGAATCAAGTTTCACAGCAAACAGCCTCCTTTTCTGTACGTAAGCTCCCTTTGCTGCAGCAAGACAATCATCTATATGTCTGTTGAAATACAGATACTGGTCAAGCCTCATACCCAGGTACTTTACCACACATCGTACTGCCAGTGGTTGACCATGCTGTCTAATGATGGCTAATTTATTCCAGTTAATTCTGGTATCTCTAGAAGCCTTGTATAAAGGAGTTCTAAACAGGATCGTTTCAGATTTTGGGTAGTTGATTTTCAACTTCCAATCATCGCGATATCCTTTAATATGATCGAAGTTACGTTGCAAGAGGATGTTAATGACCTCGATTTTTGGAGTTGATCTGTACGCCACCAAATCGTCTGCGTACGCTATAGCATATTTGAGGGAACCTACGAGATCACTTGTATAAATGTTAAACAGGATCGGAGAAGTTACCGCTCCCTGTTGCAAACCGTTTTTAATGTTAAAAACTTTATCAGTAATTACGTTGCCAGATAGCTCTATCTGCAGAAGCAGATGGACTACATTCCTGGTTATTGGAAATACGGTTTAGTTGGTCCAAAACGTCTACCGGCTTTGCAAACAAACAAAAACTTTACTTTCCCTTTAATAATAATATTTATTCTTTGAATATCTTTCCTTATAACAACTGCAACGTTATTATGTTCACTTAAGACAGGATGCCCGATGCCCGGTGCTCGATGCGCGATACCCAATAACACTTCATTCATGTTTCTTCTTGATCATTCTCTGTTAAAAACGTCCTCCACTGCATTAATCAATTTGGCATAATCGTTTTATTTTATCAGATGCAAAAATAGACCAGTATAACCAACTATTCCTGGATTTTTAAATTTCGCGGCTTTGTAATTTTTTTTATTATGTTGGTATACCTAATTCTGCCATAAGTTCTGTTACAAATATAAAACACTATAAAAAAAAAAAAAAACAGTAAACATTGTATTCAAAATTGTTTCATTTATTAGATCAAAATGTTGATTTTTAAAAAAATTGGATTCACTCGAAATGACAGACTTTTGCTTTAACACAAGTTTCCAAACGGTGTGGACATTGGGCTTTAGTGGAACGTACTGTTTCCATGGAGTTCGTGGTTTGGTTAATGATGTTTTAAGGCTTTCCAAATTTCTGTGTGAAGTCTTGCAGGCCATGTTCTCCAATTCTGGCTACAAGCCATAATCCAGTAGATTCAGGTTTGGACTTCCCGACGACCTATCTTCAGAGTTATGAATATTAACTCTAAACCACTCCCGCATGGTATTGGCTTTGTGCGCTGCAGCAGAGTCTTGTTGAAAGATCCATCCGTATCTATTGAAAGGGGTATTGGTCGAACCCTTCACAACAGACTCTAGCACATCTTCTTGCTAAGCCTTTGCAGCAGTTTTTACGCCTTTTCCATAGAAATGAAGGGATGTGACACCATGGTGAGACCTTAGAACAACTTTTTTCGCTTCCTTAGATGAAGTGGCATAAATTTTGTTATTTTGTCTGTTGAAAACTTCTTCCACGGTAAAAATTTTCTTATCCGTAAACAGAATGTTTTCATGGCCATGATTCGCGTGCCACCGCAAAAGTCGCTTTCATTTTTCCAGCCTAATTTTTCTAAGCTGAGCAGTTAGAAGATGATCCGTGGACCGACGATAGACTTGGTTGGTATATCCAATTTCTTGGGGATTTCTCCGAACTCGTTCACGCACTGCCTTTACTACCAAATTCGTATGGACGATGCGCGGGCGATCACTTCTTGGCCTGTACTCTACTCTAGACAAAGCGAGCAATAGCCCGATAAACGAATATTCTCGATATTCCGAGTGGTTTTGGAAACTCGAAATTTGGTTATCACTCTCTTCTCTTCGCTTTAAACGATAAGCGTTGGAAATTGTGTAACAGAACTAATGGCAGTATTATGTACATGCCCCTGAAGTATGATAAAATTTTCAGATGTATTCATTGTTTAGTTTGTCTGTGGCAGCCGCTAAGGTTAGACGTGTTTTTATGAGCTCGGCGATTTTCGTTTGGTAAAAGAAACAGATCAAAGAATTTGTATCACATTTTGCGTAAAAAGCAAAATAAAGCGTAATAAAGTGTGTGAAGTGTTAACAAAGGCATATGGTGAGTCTGCGTTTACGACTGGTATAAGCGTGAAGGTGTTGAAAATGACAAATGCCGCGGAGGTCCCATCACTTCAACAACCGATGATAATGGTTATAATCGGTCACCGAATCATAGTCAGAGAAGTCCCTGATGATGTTGGCATACCAAATGGCCATGTTATGAATTTTTTTTCAAATGTATTGGGTATGAAACGCATGACAGCAAAATCTGTTCCAAAATTATTGAACTGTGAACAAAAACAGCGGCTTGTTTTTTGTGAATGTAAGTATGCCCCAGTTTCCATATTCGCCAGACCTGGATCCGTGTGAATTTTTTTCATTTCCAAAAATAAAGAGAACCTCAAAAAGCCGTCGTTTTACAAGCATAGATGATATTAAAAGCGAATCGGTGTAACAGATAAAGGCTATCCCAAAGATCGAGTTTGAGAAGTGTTCCGATGATTGAAAAGCACAAGTGCATAATATTTAATAGGGACTTTTTTGAAGGCGACAATCTTAATGTAGACGAATAAATACATATTTTTTCAAAAAAAAAAAAAAATTCCCATTATTTCTTGAACACACCTCGTTTGTAAGGAGTTTAGTAGCCATGGAGGCATTCATGATGCAGGATTAGGCGGCTGTGATACGCTCGCGGTTGGTGGATCTAGGTTGTCGAAATGGGTGGGCCACTACCCTGCCTACACTTGCATCATTGGTTTCTTTACAATTAGAGTTGGGTCTATAACCTATTCGTGCGGTTTGCTAAGAGATGGCGTAACTTGTATTATTCCATTGTTATTATTCCACTGGAACATACGTTGGAAAGCTACTGTTTTTGTACGTCATTTCAGTATATGTCATTCATTTGAAGCGTAAACAACAATAATTTTTTTTTCCACTCAAATATGTCGAACTTTGTGCCTAAAAAAGTGTTTTTGCGGGGAGTTCTTCTTCATTACTTTAGTAAGAAAAAAACTGCTGCCGAAAATCATCGTATTTTGGAGGAAGTTTATGGTGAGCATGCGCTAGCTGAGCGAACGTGCCAAAAGTAGTTTGCACGATTTAAAAGTGGTGATTTTGGCTTGGAAGCAGCCAAAAAAGTTTGAAGATAAAGAACTGGAAGCATTACTCTATGAAGATTGTTGCCAAACACAAGAAGAGCTCACAGAATCTTTGGGTGTCACTCAAGTAGCCATTTTAAAACGTTTAAAAGCAGCTGGATATATTCAAAAGCAAGGAACTCAAGCTGAGAGACGCTGAAAGGCGGTTTTGCATGTCCGAAATGCTGCTGGAATGCCACAAAAGGAAGTCATTTTTGCATCGGATTGTTACTGGTGATGAAAACTGGATCCATTACGACAACCCCAAATGCAAAAAATCATATGTGAAACCCGTCCAACCAGCCAAATCAACGGCAAAGCCAAATATCTATGGCGTGAAGTAATGCTCTGTATTTGGTGGGATCAGATGGGTGTGCTGTATTATGAGCTACTAAAACCGGGTGAACCATCAATGGACAAGGCTACCGAACACAATTAATCCATTTGAAGAGAGCAGTAGACGAAAAATGTCCGGAATATGCGACCAGACACGAGGCAATAATTTTCCATTATGACAACGCTCGGCCCCACGTTGCTTTTCCGGTTAAGAACTATTTGGAAAACAGTGGATGGGAAGTCTTACCCTACCCGCCTTATAGCCCAGACATTGCCCCTTTTGACTAAAATTTGTTCGGGTCGATGCAGAACTCCCTCACTGAAATAGAATTCACATCAGAGCAGAATATCAAAAATTGGCTTGATTCATTCTTGGCTGCCAAGCCGGCGCAGTTCTTTTGGGATGGGATCAACAAATTGCCATAAAGATGGGAAAAAGTCATAGCTTTAGATGGGCGATATTTTGAATAATACGTTTGTACATGTTTTTCTTAAATAAACGTTCAAATTTTGAAAAAAAAACCGCACGAGTTGTATACCCAATATATACATTAAATAAATAAAAGGACTTCCAACAACATAAGGAAGAGTCCGTCAGTTTAAAAGTTTACTTTATGAAGATAGAATGAAAATCCTTTGCATGGAAAATGCCCAAGTTTTCTTCGTTTCGGTTACCTACTTCAGGAAAAGGCATCCCTGTCGCCCTTAATATCACAGATTTTAAAAAATTGGGTCCTAACTTGGCATTGTAGCTGCCAGATAAGTTACGTTGTATAAATTTAGTTCTATGTACTATTTATCCTACTTTATACCTTATGCCCTTACTCCTAGCTTTGCAAGCTCGCGTTGCCCTGTCAGATTGGAAAAAATTTTCTTCCGTGTAAGCTCTTATTTGTTATTTTTTTCTAATACCTCAGTGTCCGGTATCTCACCACGTCTATCTTTCTTAAAATTTCATATAACTTGGCGTGTTGAATCATATGTGTCTCAAAACTGGCATGAAAGCGCTCAAACTCTGTCGTTTTTTTGGTTACCTTATTTGTATGACCGTATTTTGGCCATTAGAGACGGTTGAAGCTGCGACCGCGGCTATTCACCTTAAAGCGACTACATAGTGAACTATTTGGTCACGCTTATATTCTTAATATATGAGGAATCCTCTCAGACAACATGGATTATACTACACCCGAACTTTGGTTTGACAAAGACTTTCATGTATGCATCCCGTTTAGATCCTTCTGGGAGAAAGTTGCTTTCATGGATGATAAATTAATCTACCTCTATGCAGTTAGATCTAAGACTGATAACAGGGTTGGCAGCAAGGAATCAGGCGCTATCAAGTCCCTGGACTCAGGCTCACAAAATTCTAGAACCGCCCTTGACTGGCGATCATCCATCAGTGAGATGGAAGAGTAATTCAACTTTCACATACGTTTGATCCTGAGACATTCCAGGGAATTTTGGAGCTGACGAATTCGCCATAATTGGAACCACTCTACTTATTCTACCGGAAAAGGAAAGCATCGGTATATCAATCGCTACGTGCAAGCTAATAATAAAGGTGAATGCTAATAAAACAACAAACCTTAGGTGAACTGTTGAATCAACATGTCGCCATGTAGGTGTCACCACTGGACGCTGCTTTATAGGCAAGTGTGCAAGACGAGGGAAATATAATCATCCACCTACTCTGTACATGCCTAGCTCTCTCCCAAAGAAAAAGAAGCTTTTTTTAACAATAACTTAAGCGATCTAAAGAATATAGACGTCTCCTATAGTCTCCTACGCTTCCATCGTAAGCTCAAATTGGTTCAATATCAAGAGTAGGAGGATCACAGATGCACGTGGCATCACAATGGCCTAAGTGTGTTGGTCTTTCCAACAGGTACTCTTACCTAACCTGACGTAACCTTCCTTACTGGTTTTAAAAGCATATATTTCGGAAAATAGTCTGAAATAATTAAAATGTGTATATTACCGTTCTTTATTCGCGGGTAGGGTCCTTAAAAGTCAATATGATTTAGACGCTGTGTTGAGCGGCTTGCTACACTGGCACAACTCACAAGACCTGACAAGATTTTGGACATCTAATACCATGCTTAGCCAGAGCTACATCTGTCTCAGGCGAGAATCCCACCATCAAGCCCTCATGTAACTCCTTTGTTATCCAGAATTTCCAAGCTACATCGCTGTGAATTGGGTGTCCTGTCCGTATGTCAGTTGGTCTTGATTATCTCTTACAATCTTGTACAAAAAATATGGAAAGTTGAGATCAACCTAAAGAATGTCGAATTGGGTTCTGAGTTCTCCTATGTGGGCGCGTGGAATATCTCGAAATCGAGTCCTTGAAGTTTCAGGGTCCACCTGACCAAGCGACCAGATGAATCCTTTTGCGTCATAAAAGGGTAATGGGTAAGATCTCAACTTATGCCCTACTAAACTTCTTCACTGACAATACGGCCGCATAGCATTTAAGCTTTGTGACGCTATAATTTGGAAGCGTAGAATATAGCTTCTGAGACATGAATGTTATCGGCCGTTGATATATTGACGCATTCTAGGTAATCGAAATGATTTTGAAAGCTGTTGCGAAGTTCTATCAACACCAAAATGTTCTCGGTCATTATGATAATTTCTTACGATATGCCAACGCACTCCTGCAAGAACAACCCCAAGTTTGTTACTATTTCTGTTTTAAAAAAAAGCTTGCTTATTTTAATGGTATAATAGACGCTTAATTGCTTGGTTTTGTTGTTTTACGCAACAAGTTTGAGTTACTGGATAGTTTTTGGCTAAGCCAGTAACCTGTGGCTGTAAGGATGCCGTCCAATAGACGTCGTCAATTTCCATCTTGTGCGTTCTTTTTGCATATTGTCGGCTGAGCGTATATATCTTTAATATTGGTTCGTTGCACAATAAATATTTTTATTTGGTTAAAGCCGCTTCCTGATTCTCAACCCACACATAAGTAATACTTTTTCGAAGTAGTGACGTCAATGGTTCGGCTAGAAGAGCTTAATTCTTGAAAAACCTACGAAAAATATCTGCTTAGGCCAAAAAATTGACGTACCTAATGAACATTTTGTGGAGCTGGATAGTCCGAAATAGTTTTCGTTTAATAATTCGTTTTCTGTTGCCATATAAGTCGACATTTCACTTGTGTGTTAAAGAAACTACACTTTTCTATTTCGAAAGTCTTCTTCGATTCTCCAAATGGTTTTCGATGTGTGATGGCGAATGACGAGATGATGCATCTGCATGTGAAGATCTTGCAAGTAAGTCAGCGCCTCCAAGTGGCGTTCCCTGTGAATATCGTTGGAGACTGCGAAGACTGGAAAAGTGAAAATAGCGCCTCCCTTGCGCCTGTATAACAGGACAAGTATTGATTGGTCTATAGGCCAGCGAGCCACAAAATAAGCTTCGAAACGGACACAAACTCCTCGGATACAGACCGGATCATATCAACATCTTCATCTAATTTAATACTTTACTGAGACGTTTTGATCGTTATGGGCGATTTTATTGAAAAGTGATAAAAGAGAGCTTAAACATGTGATCACACTGTCTGGTAACATAGGAACGACAACGGCGAAAGCTTGTTGACTTCTGCATCGTCAACCGTTTGGTCATTGAAGGCGCACTAAGTATGCATAACGACTGCCATAGAATTAGTTAGCGGTCAGCTAGCTCTCTAGAAACTACATCGAAGACGTCCGAAATGAACGGACGAATTAAAAGACGCTCCAATTTAATGAGAATATCTACATATTTCACCAACAGGCCCCGGGATTCCCATGTGCGTCAACAAATACGGGTCAACTTGTAAACATCCAAGGACATTGAAAGGATGAGAAAATGCTTTTTATCTGCGGGCAAAAAGCCAGAGTATGAGCGTTCTTTCGCTATTGCTGTTCCTTGCTTTAACCAGTGACGAGTTCCGTGCAGCACTATCGCGAATAAATATGGGACCGAGATGGACAATGTCATCGTGTCTGAAACATCTGAACTACGCCAATAATGTCCGCTTTCACACAAAATATCCATCCTTCAACTAATGTTCCCTAACTTAGAAGCAGTAGTGTATAAAGTTGGAATTAAAATTAATACGTCAAACACTAGGTCCCTAAATATTTTCGTCTTCAACATTCAAAATAACACCAACGCTCACATCAACATTACCCAACAACAAGTCGAGGAGGTAACCGGTTTACCTTATCTTGATCTTTAAAGATGAAGGCACAGATCTGGACATGGGCAGCAGGATCAATAAAAAAAATCTGCATGCGGCTGGATGGTTTAAATCTGGAAAAGTAAGGTTAGACTGTTCCGATTCAAAGCAATATTCTTGTTAATACAATATATGAGCGTAGGAGTCTGCAAGCCTATATAAATAGATGTCCACGAAACATCTTTGAGGTCTTTTGGGCCAAACCGTATATCGTAAGACCAACTTATATACATCCAAATACGAAGGAAAAAATGTCAGTCGACTAGTCACACATTACTCTGTGAGGACAGTTTTACCGAGAAATACGCGTTTGCCATGCAATGGAATCCACTTGCTATCCAGCAGAACTCAGAAGACGATGGCGCGTATTTTTAGATATCGTACATCTACTATTGTTACTTTTGTTGTCCAAAAAAGGCTTAGTTTTGTCAAGGAAGAAACGGTTTTGTCCTTGGTTTTATTTTTGAATAGGGAGGCCTTTAAATTGGAATAAAATGCTTATGTTACAAGCCAGTATGTGTACTTCAGTTTCTTTAAAAAAAAAAAGTTAATGACTTATTTACTATACAACGGCATCCTTTTATTGAGATGTGTCTACTTCCGTTTACGCCATTCGCTTCCGAAAATCCATGAATAATAGTGGAGTCAGGAGGAAAAAACCCTGCCAGCAGGTGGGTGATTAAACTCCATTTCATTGGCATTATGTCAATTTTCTGGTTCAAATATCCGTTCGTAGATATTGCTGTTAGGGTGGATATAGATGTAGTACTACGAGTATATATATGTATGTAGGTAAAGGTGGTTTTGCAATTAAATTCACACGTATCCCTTAATTTTAATTAAACACTCTGCAAATATCCTTTGACAAAATTCACACTAAATATGATGAAACTTGATACCAAAACGCTGCCTCAGGACAGCATGCACTCTCTTCTTTCACGCAGTATACACCTAAAATTCCAATAATTACCAAAAGTGACAAAACGGATAGGTAAAATGCATTTCCAGTTACCATGACGACCTAACCATACCACAGCCAATATTCGTACATCCGTGTGTAGTCGTTGCTACTCATATTGCGCAAGGAGCAGTTGCCACGATACTCGTAAATGTCATTCAAGTGGGATAAGGAAATATGCAACGTTAAGGATGTTTGTTCCAAGGATATTTGGCAAAAAAACAAACTTGGATAAACGACAAACCGAAACTGAAAATGCGAAATAGGGAAAAAACTTTAATACGGACAAATTTTTTAACCTTAACGTTGGTCCTGTGACTGCGACTGTGACTCTTATGCGCACCCATTGGAGTATCCTTGTTTACGTCCTTTCATTTAAGTTAAACAAAAACAAAGAACAGAGAAAAAAAAACCGGGTTTACTTATCCTAAGGAAGTTTTGTTCGTTTAGTGTTGAAAGGAAGAACTTTTACGATTTATTGTTCAAAGTTAGAAGGATCGTTGTTTTTCTGTATCTTTTAGTTCTCACGAAATTTTCTTATCTAAAGATGCATTTCTAACTTTGCGTTTGCATACTAAATTGGAAACGGGGGAAAGTTGTAAGAAAGGTAATTTCTTGACTTTTTCTAAGAATGATGATGGTCGTCTTGTGACTTTTTAAATTGTTTTTTTGTTGTGGTAACGCGCTTGAGAAGGGATCTTAAACGGGATTGTTGAGGATAAAATTATAATATTTTTGAGAAGAAAAATAAGTTGTGAATACTTCAGGTGTAAGCAGTCAATGTCTTGTAAATAAAAGAAAAAAAAAGAGAATTATATCTGCTGGCTATTTAAAGAAGTTTAAGTGACAAATTTGATTCAAATGTAAAAGATCGTTTTTGTCCTTTAAAAGGGCGGACAGTCCAACAAAGCATTCCGAATGTACTCTCAAAAATTATATCGGGTTTTTTAATAAGGACAAAATAAGGACAAGAACAAACAGAATAATATAATTGAAATATCGGGCAAAAAAACCGAGAAATTTTGGTCCAGTGAGCAAGGCCAAGTATATGGGCATTCTTTTCGACTGTCCCATCAATTGGAACTACCCTATACCATACATTTTAGAATTAATGAAGTACTTACTTGCGAAAACTTGCATTCACACAAGTAGCAACACACAGGCACGTAAAATTAAAACGACTGCTACTTAAGTTTTGAGATATGGTAATAACGGTGCAGATGCGTCTTTTTTGACATCAGTATCATAAAGTTTGATATTTTTACGTGCTGGAAACATTTTGTTATAGAATTAATCGCATGGTGCCGATCATTTCGCTTCGACTTTTGGTGAGAAAGCACCATAGTGGACCACCGTGTTTCGATGATTTTCCGAATTCAATCGTGGTCGTCGTTCGCTCCAGGACGAATTTCGTGAAGGTCGTTGTTGTGTCAGAAAACATCGATTCTGAGCGGAAACTGATATTGGAAAATCGTTATATGACTTATCGTGAAATTGAGGCATGCTAAGGCATTTTTTCCATTTACATACCTTTAATGTTGCAACATTTGGTTTCGTTGGATACCGCATGATTTGTCAATCGCTTAGAAAAAATGTTGAAAAAATTGTATGGCGAAAGACGTCTATAAGATAGTGATGGGTGACGAATCATGGATCTTTGCCTATGAACCCTAAAACTGTAGTCGACTATGTGGGTCTTACAAGTCGATTATATATTGGTCGCACACGAAGCACTTCGATACAAATAGGTACCTGTTTGTAAAAGGATCAATTTGGAATGGTATACCATTACCAGAACTCTTTGGAGAAATAAGGAAAAGCAACAGACTAACACGGATCATTTTCCACCACGACATCGCGAGCTCTCATAGGTCGGCTCAAATAGGTAAATTTTTGAGCAACTCAAACACCGAATTGATGGGTCTTCTGCAGTATAACATAGTTCTGATGTTATAATGGAAAATTATTGCCTCGTGTCTGGTCGCATATTCCTGGCGTTTTTCGGCTACTGCTCTCTTCAAACGTATTAATTGTGTTCGGTGGCGTTTTGCATTGATGGTTTCATCCCGTTTTAGCAGCTCATATTACAGAGCATTACCGTCGCACCATGGATATTCGGCTTTGCCGTTGATTTGACTGGTTGGCCAGGTTTCATATATGAATTTTTGCGCTTGGGGTTGTCGTAATGGATACATTTTTCATCACCAGTAACAATCCGATGCAAAAATGACTTTCTTTTTTGGCGTTCCAGCAGCATTCCGGACATGCAAAACCGCCTTTCGACGTCTCTCGGCTTGAGTTTAGGTGAAACCCAATTTCCTTGCTTTTGAATATATCCAGCTGCTTTTAAACGTTTTGAAATGGCTGCTTGAGTGACACCCAAAGATTCTGCGAGCTCTTCTTGTGTTTGGCAACAATCTTCATAGAGTAATGGTTTCAGTTCTTCATCTTCAAACTTTTTTGGCTGCCCAGGACGTTCATCGTCTTCCAAGCCAAAATCACCACTTTTAAATCGTACAAACCATTTTTGGCACGTTCGCTCAGCTAGCGCATGTTCATCATAAACTTCCACCAAAATACGATGACTTTCGGCAGCAGGTTTCTTCATATTAAAGTAATGAAGAAGAGCTCCCCGCAAAAACACTTTTTCAGGCACAAAGTTCGACATATTTGAGTGAAAAAAAAAATTATTGTTGCTTACGCTTCAAATGAATGACATATACTGAAATGACGCACAATGACAGTAGCTTTCCAACGCATGTTTCAATGAAATAATACAAGTTACGCCATCTCTTAACACGAATTAAGTTATAGACCAACAAGCGAGCGCTTAAGAGATTTTTATGTACCTGTAAAATGTTTGTACACAGCGAAGTAAAGTTAGGAAGAAAAAAAGAGATACGTTGGTCTTAAATGTTTGCAAGTTATAATGGTTAAGGAATATAGAGCTCGGCAGTGCATTCCATAAGCGAGTTATACGGCAAAGGAAACAACCACGATATTTCAGAGAACGTTCAAAATGTAACTTGAGGGCATAATGACGAGCATTTTTAGAGAGACGGGTGTTAAGTTTGAAGATTTGAATAGACGGACTTTTTACTACTGGTAAAAATAATGTTAGAACAAGGAGAGGTGAGAGACATATTTGTCGGTGTTCAAGGTT
Organism: Volucella inanis; assembly: GCA_907269105.1. Taxonomy (NCBI): domain Eukaryota; kingdom Metazoa; phylum Arthropoda; class Insecta; order Diptera; family Syrphidae; genus Volucella; species Volucella inanis. The sequence goes on from OU026157.1 coordinate 24,326,840, forward strand.
GTCAATTCACTCTGTAATATTGGCGTCACCTGTTGATCTTAACTCACGGCTTTAAATTCTACCTAGCAGATGCAGAGAGGGCTTGGGAACACTTGATCTGATGTGAGCATTCTACTCCAATTTTGAGCGGATTAATATCTTGTACATATATTGAGGCCTGATCAGAGGGGTGAAGTATTTTTTACATCGCTTGAGGAAACCTGGACATTTGGTGGCATGTTTGACGATATCGACTACGTGGACACTACAAGGTTATCATTGACACTCGGACTTCCCATTTGGGTTGGACATTCCAGGTGGGTTTTAATGGGCTTGGGAACATAAGGCCGAACGTTGTCATGCTGTAGAATCACTTTTTCGTGCCTCTGCTCGTATTATGGCCGTTTTTTGCGCAGTGCTAGGCTTAATTGCATCAATTGAAGTCGATACCATTGGTATGGTTTCGTTGAGTTTTAACAGTTCACAATAAATTACACCGACCTGGTCCCACCAAATACATAGAATAACCTTCGCAGCCTGAATATGCGGCCGAGCTGACGACGTAGAAGCATGACCGATCATGGATCCTCATCAAGCAATGTCTCCAATTCAGCGTCTTCAAAGGATTTTGGTCTTCCTTCACGCGTACTGTCGTCAACATCGAAATCACTGTCTTTGAAGCCACGGAACTAATCACGGTACGTTTTTTTTACTTAGAGCAGCATCTCCATAAACTTTTTGGAGCTCTCGATGCGCTTCAGCCGCCGTTTTCTTCGCATAAAAGAAGAAAATTAACACTTCCCGCAAATGACGATTATTTGGCATAAAATCAAACATTTTCACACAAACAAAACTATATGATGCCAAAATAAAATCACTAATATGTCAAAACGGTCTATTTAACATACTCGTATGCCTAAGATTGGTTCATGACATTTTGGATACGTCAAAATCGATCAGCATTTACTGCTGGAGCCATCTTTTGACTTAGTTGCGCACCTAATATTAAATTCTACTCCCTATTTAGTAATCCCGTTTATGTCGATAGCATACGCTACCATGCTACGTGGGTCCCGGAACGAATATGAAAAGCGAAGAGCACTGTCGTTAACAAAGGATGAGAAGTGACAGACAAAAGATCATTGATAAAAATTTAAGAGAGTGTCGAAAATAGAACGTAGTAATACTTCAAACTGAAACTGAACGTTCCGAAAGGTAGTTTCTAATCTATTGAAGAAGATAGTCGTCAATCCCAAATGCACGCATTTTCGACACAAGAACCTGATGCCTAAGAAATATCAAGTGCCACTATCTTGTTATCGTCAGATTGGAAAGTTGATGCTTTCCAAAACCTTGGAAAAAAGGTACATTACTGCAATGGGTCCGTAGAACCTTTTTTAGGGATGGGCTGGACAAATTCTTTTTTCCATCTGCTCTGAAAGAGTTCTAAGAATAGGATCGATCTAAACCTTACACAGTGGTTTTACCAGCGTAGAAGAATACCTCTTCAGAAGAAATGGAGATATACCATTTGGACCAGCGTATCTTTAAGAACTCTTGCTACTACACGAGTGCTAGAGTGGATTCATCTCATTAAAGATAGGTTGAGACAAGGCACAATCTGAAAGTGTTGAACTGTCCGCAAAGTGTGCAGAAAGTACAATAGAATTGCCTTGTCTCTCCCTGAGAGTCCCTTTACATGTGTACATTTCTAGCCAATTTACGGTCCTGAAATATGATTGAAAGTTGACTTCCGATTTGAATTCACCGCCTAAAGCTCATACTGATGGAATACTCGTTGAAAAAGTTTGGAAGCGCGACAAGTTCAATTAACGTCCTATAATTGTCGCAAGACAAATCATTTGTATGCCTCTACTCGGATTTTCACTTCTAAGTCCCCAAGAATACTCAAAAAATAGTAACGAAACTACACCGCTTACACTTTATCAAAGTATTATCAATATTATACGTTTGCTGCTCCAAAATGATATTTATTGTAATGTCCTTTAGGCGAACCACATAGAACATACATACATCTGGGTGGTATTCGTACTCTAATCCTTAAAAAAAAAAAGAACAACACACAACAAAAATTAAAGTTAGAATCCCTTCGATGTCTGTATTACCTACTTGCGGTCGTAGCTCTTTACTTTTACGGCTCCTGCGGTAAAAATAAGTGTATGGGAAAAGTTTCTCCTTTCTATCCACGAGACTCAATCGGGGATGATCACGATACGACCCTTTTGTGGTAAAAGCCAACTGTCGAACGATGCCAAACTATGCGCACCACCAAAGCAAATGCAAAATAAGGCTACGAACGAAAAAGGAAATAACAAAAAGTTTCTGAGAAAAAAAAAAAACACAAAAAAGTCCTTGAATACACACGAAAACGACAAAAAAGGACACAAACTTCGATGAGAACGTTGTCTGAATTTCCCTACTGTAATTTGGCTAACACTCGCGAACATCCAACCGTACGTATGTATAGGTACGTATTCATATACCTCTTATTTAACCGAGGCGAGGATATCAAGGATCACATTATAAATTCAAGGAAAACTTTGCACTTGTATCACCACTAATTTACTCGGGAATTAACATAATCAGATTTCATGTTTGCTAGAACTGTTTTCTTATTTTTTTCGTGTCCTATTTTTCGTTTTGGAGAAACTCCTGCCTTCCAGTTTCCTTTTTGGTCCTTAAAAAGCTGCGCCTTTTTCAAAACAGCAAATGGTATAGTCTTTCTTATAGGGAAATAAGGATGCTGTGTGTATGTGTATGTGTGTACGTTTGTGTGAGAAAGTGCCTTCTGTATGCTTTGTGTTTGTGGCATAGCTCCCAAGGAAAATGAAAACAGAATGTGAAACCATAGTTTATGGATAAATAAGCTATAGATGGTTGGGGACTTGATGGAAAACTTAGGAGGTTGCCTCTGTCACACCCTTGTGTCTGACATTTAATCAATACCAGGACAATGGCAAATTTCGAAGTGGTGTTTAAGGATTTAGTGTATACCTTCTTAAGAGCTTGATGTTATTAATCTGCTGTTGGATTTAAGTTTGGCCAGAGAAAATTATTTCGATGATGACGAACCTGTCTGGAATTTGAGTGTTGAAAGGCAGTTGGCTATTAGGAAATAAGACGACTTTGGGTGGCAATTTTTGGAGGACTTCTTTTTTTTATATGACAACAGATAGGAATAGAAAATTTTGTTGTTAAGCATAGCGAGAAAAAATGAACGTGAGGTTCTTTTCCTGCTCATAACTACCAATGGGTAGAAAAAGTCATCACCCTGGCGTCATCTAAGTGATGATACTTTTTCTTAAGAAATTTTAAATTTCTTTCATTTTTTGGCTGTAAGAAGATTTACTATTTTGCGGGACGAGGTGATCAGTTTTAGAATCTTGGAGACTAAAACTTTCAGGGCTGGGACGAGGGTGTTGATGCGCTCAAGGTGACCTAGTTATATAAGCCGTGTTATGTGAGCTTTCCTGACGAGGTTGGCATCGCTGTAGAATCCGTACAGTTTGCAGTTGAAACGTCTTCTTCATTCTCCATAAATGCAAGCGGGGCCAAAAATTACCCGAAGCAGAGTAGTTGCTATTCTTAGATTTAATATTGGGAACACAAGTTTCTTTAACTCATATTTCAACATAAGTTGAAATTGATTCAAAGGTGGAAAATATCGGTACTCAATAGACATTGCAAAGGATCTCGATTGATAAGGTCAATCGGAAATTGCTTATAAGAGTAGTTTGCTTAAGGTGATATTTTATTGCTGTGGCGCTACGTTCCGGAATGAACCCAGCCAACAGTGGGTCAGAATCGCGAAATCTCTTGGAAATTGACTAACATTTTGTTGATGACTATTGTCTATCAATAAATAACAATGCTAAGATTTTGGAAGGTTGAGGCTTTTCTCGATTCTTGGGAAGAAAATTCAAAAAATCCCAAATCTTTTAATCTAAAGCGAGATATAAGATAGGGTTAATTATAAAGATAAGTTAGTGGGATTCTTTTATGAATTCGTAAAGTCAAAAAAATGTCTAGCTCGCAAAAATCACTTGTAAGCCCTCATGATTCCGACATTGCTGTCTCGAAGGCACAAGCTTTCTAGTTTCGAATGTACACAATGAGAGGATATCACTGAGGATGCTCGTATATCGGGAAAAGAACATGTTTGTGCGATCTGCATAATTTACTGCGCAACAGCACCGCCGTGAACGTGTCGTAATAGAATACATGATGTCAGTACACGTAAACGTATATAATATCAATCATTTAGTCAGTGCAGACACTTTGACTCTGCATAAGCATCATCAAAAGATGTCCCGTCAGCATTTTTAACAACCGACATCGGATTAAAACATGAACATCAGTTTTTGAAGGCCATACGCGTATGTCCTTGTACTGAGTCCTTTATATGCTAATACCACCAAGGTGTAAGACCGTCAAGTTTTGAGTATGATCATTGTGTAAGCAATAAAGAGTTTATCCAACATCGGCTACATTGAGGCCGATATTGGAACAGCGAAACGCTAAAAGTGAAGAGAATATTGCAGCTGTACGCAAGTAGGTGCCAAAATTACCAATCAATCGATTCCAGGTATCTCCTGCAGATTTGACTACGCGCCCATATAAGATCATATTGACGAAAGAAACAATATTGCATGTCGAACCTCCGCTGATTGTGTTTGATTGACGATAGAAGAAGTTCCAGATTACCACTAAAAAACATTCTCAGCGACGAGGTATATTTTGATCAACTGGCTTTTTTATTAGTAAAATAGACACATTTGGTCAATCGAATGGGTGAAGGTATTCCAAAAGTACCCATTGTAACCAATAACCACACTCCGGTGTTTCATGCTGGAGGTGTCATTTATACGTAATTCTTCCGAGATTATGTAAGCGAGTCAGTTATAGTCAATGGAGACCGTTATCGTTCCATGTTGACCAATTTATTATATTTATCTTTTTTTTTTGATTAATTTGAGCTTGAAGGGGACCTGCTTACCATCCTGTAACATTGGTTGAAGCAGAAGCGCAACAATCAAGATTGGAGCAAAGTGTTTGCCTTACCTCCCATGGGGTTATCTCCGGTAACTCAAGTGGCAAGGGCATGCTCGGAAATCAGCATAATACTGGCCTACGCCATCATAAGTCTGATAAACCGGATAAAAATGGATTCACAATTGACGACTCTTACAAATGTTTAAAAGGCAACGACATTCGGATTCGGAGGTACTTGTTAACTATCACGCAGATATCACTGGCATCCATGAATGGCGATGGGATGTCCCGGATATAAGGAGGATAAAAAACGATGATATATACACTGATAGCTGGTAGGAGTATAGGGAAAAGAAATAGCGCCCATGTTCCCACGGAAGACAAGGACAACGACACCAAAAAATGTTTCTGCAGACTTCTCGACGAGATATATGAGCAATGTGCGAAGTATAATGTTAAAATCGTTCTATGAAATTTTAACCTCAGGACAGAAAAGTAGGACATCTTTAGTAGGACAGTTGGTATGCATAGCCCACATCATGCCTTAAGCTTATTGGCTTTGCGACGTAACGAACTGTTGCTAAAGCAAGCACACGGGCACACGGTGGTCTCCGGATCACGCGACACTAAATCAAATTGACCAATTTACTACGATAGACGTATGGCATGTGTCAGGTATTCTGGACTGCTAGAATTGACTCGGACCACCACCTTGTTGCAGTCAAAGTTCGAATGCCGATTTCCTTAGAGCCACGACAAGGACGAACTACTGTGAGAAGATATAACATAACAAAGCTGTAATCCTAAGGAACTGCCAGAATCTTCGTTGAATGCCTATCCTTGAATCTCTCACCAACTCCTATGCCACCAACATCAAGTTCCGTAGACCATGCGACGACCAGTGATTACAGTGCCAACGTACCAACAGAGACGCCACAATTGATATTCTGGGGCTGACTACTACCAAGGAACCTGCCATATTGTGTGAACGTCTGATACTTTTCATCAACAACCTTATTGGTCCCTATCCGAGCAGTTTCAGACTAGGAAAGCCCACAATTGACCAAATTTTCACGCTTCGGTAGATCCTAGAAAAAACTCAAAAAGTCCAAATCGATACCAAGAATCTTCTCAGCGATTTTATAGATAGAGCAGCTCGTCCGTCTGTGCAGAGTGACGATTGAGAACGCTCACTGCTCCGTCACGATCGGTACCGAAGGCTTAAGACAAGATGATGCTCTGCCATGTGACTTCTTTAAAATCATACTTGCAAAGATTGTGTAGAACTTATGCGCTTACACTGGAAATGCAGTTTTCCAAAAGTTTAATATCGACATATGGTAATTGGGAGAATTCGGCGGGATGTCACAAGTGTCTTTGCTAGCATTGAAATGGAAGCTTCCAAAATGGGTTCAACTTACCGTTGACAAGAGGACAAGAAAAAAGAAAAACACACAATATCGAAAAATTGGACAGATCATCACATTCATCTTAGGTTGCGCGCATAAGTAGAAGCAGATCTCAACCAACTTGGAGTGCGCAAAAGAACCGCATTTATCGGGATTGATGTCGATCATGATCACCGATTTCGGTGATCAGTTGTCGTCGCTAAAACGCGAGAAAGCTGTGCCGCTGAATTTATCTTGCAGGCGATTCATTGTTGCATGCGTTGAGTGGGACGTAGCGTCGTTTGGTTGGACCACGTGTAATTAAGATCCATGTCTTCCAATTAAGGCCAGAAAAGATTGGTTATTATCGATTTGTGCATCTCTCCGGACCCCCGCTCAGTTATCAAGGCGTCGCTTATCAATGACGTTATCTAATAAAAAGCGGGGACAAATCAAAGTACTGGTGCCTGATGCCTCCAAATGTTACTTTTGTACGATTTGTTAAATTACAAGTAGCCAGTCATAAGTTTTGTTGGCGGCAGGACCACTGGTAGTCTCTATCAGGACTTAAATCACGGTACCATGGGAGTCAGGAGCCCCCCGGATCTCGGTCCGGGCCTTAATTGTTGGGGTAGGCCCCTTGATGGAAGCATAATGGTTGCTGTGGCTTAAACGCAAATCGCGGGAAAGGTCCTTCACTTGGTTAGACCCAATGTAGGGTTGCAGAAAATACTGGCTGCTGAGGCCCTTAGATCAGCAAGAGGTTTTAGATCGGCATCAACTCATACCAAGGTTAGAACTTTTTCCTCCAACATAGTTCCGAATTGGTACTCAGAAGGCAGCAAGCAATGGCAGGACATTCTTGCTCTCAAAGATGTATGGGAATCCCTTGAACTTTTCCAGACAGGTGTTGACGTAAATCACGAAAGACGTTCTGTACATCTCACCTGTGACAGAAGAGGTTCGGGCCAATGACCCCGCCGGACCATAATCCATACCAAACAGTGACTTTTTCTGGATGTGTTTGAAACTGATGGGTGTCATCTGGATTGCTATCTTTCCAATCGGGATAATTTTGCTCGTTGACGTAGCCGTTCGGAGTCCACTTCCAACTGCTCCAGAGCTCAATTAATGAATGTTAAAGCCGCTTATGGTCACTTACCGTCAGTCTCGCTACCGTCAGTAATTTTCCATGATGGTTTGCACAACATTTATTACTATATCCTCTAAATTTTACAGCTGTAGCTTCTGTAACTGGGCCACATACACTATAAAAGTTCAAGCCCTTCTCTTGTATAATTCGTTATAAGTATATTGGTCAAGAGTTGTCCTTAAGAATTAAGGTCATATTCTGACGAATATGGAATCAAATCATTTTATTTACTTACCCTTTTGTCATGGGGTTTTTGAACGCAGTCGCTGCAGATCTTTTTGGAGAAGCCATTTCCACTTGTTGACCCTTGTTGGAATCTAATAAATTCGTCTGAGCTGAGGAGCTGAGGAGCTGAGGAAAAGAAGCGGTCGTCAATCGTTGTTAAACGATATGTAAGCTCAAAACGCAAATTTATTGTGATAAAGTTGAGAACTTTGGCAACTTTGCTTCTTTTAGAATTTGGAACGACTTTCTTTTAAAAGTACGGCTGTGACGTATTGCGGGGATTAAATATACTCATCGTAGTTCATTGACTGCTTTATTCTTGAATTTCTTCTAAGTCAAATGTTGGTTCCATATACAAAATGGAAAGGTTGACTCTAAATGGCATCATCATCGTGTAAAGGTGGTTGGAAATATATCACCTCTTAGTATTTAGGAAGCAGCTCCTTGTGTGATTGTACTAACTCTACCACTAAAATCAGACACAAAATTCAAGAAGCACACGGAAAGAATTGAACAATTAAAGGGTCAAACCACTAAGAAAATGCTTTTTGGAAGAGGTTTACCTGCTTTTGTAGAACTAAAAGACATGTGCCTCGATTAGTACCGAGACGAGGGTGAGAATTCTCTTTGGCCTCGTGTTTGCCAGGATTTCGTAAGTGTATTCAGCATAGCGATTTAGATAGCATTCGTGTTTTCTCCTCGAAGTAAGCCTTGACTACAAGTGCATATAATACGGATTCAATATTCGCTTACTAGAAAGATAGGACATCCATGACATTGAAGGCTATTATTTGGTAAATAATACACATCTCCTTATTTTCTATCTGCAGCTCTTACTTAGCTAAAAATTGCCCTAAACAGGCCTCACTCGTCTAAGCTTTCAATTTAAATAACCATATGATTGAGCCAATGAATCAATACTCCAATCCAAAAGCGAACAAAAGCACATGGATCCAGCACTTTTCCGACTTAATGCCGAAATAAACAAAAAAGGAAAAAAACCATTCAGGTAAGAGAAACACGCTTCAGGATATCGTGTTCGTGTACGATTTCTAGCAGAGCTTAAATTGAATTTGCACGCACACATTGTGCGCTCTAAAATAAATTTCATGAATACCGAATGTTCCCTAACAAGAACGAACACAAAAATCCAAAAAAAAAAAGTCCAAACAAAAATAAAAGTCAATTGAAATCGTATCTTGAATTGTAAATTGTACAAAATCACATTCTGAACAGCACTTTTGTGGGGCATAAGAATCAATATAACGTTCCTTAGCAACACCTCATCTCACAACACCATTGATGCCTGAATCACTGATTCACTGAAAACATTTCACCTTCGCCAGATGGATGTTTCTGTAGTCGGTATCTACGAGTACTCGTATAGTTGTGATTCTAATTCTCTTTCGGAATCTGATTCTATTTATTGTACGGATAGACTCTATTCACTAGTTTTACTCATTGTACACGTGATGCAATTTTTCATCTACAATCACAACAAGAACAACAATAACAACGAATGTATCTAGAAAATTTTATATGAACGACGAAAGAAAAAAGAAAAAAAAAAAAAAACTCAATTTACACACCCTTTTGATTATCCATATTCTGGATAGTGGTAAGATACACGGCTATGAGTAGTCGTATGTGAAATGTGTGTATAACGATGGTCATCCTTTTTCCTGATGCTTTCTGCTTTTGCTCACTAATAACAGGCCATTCTTCTACTTCACTTTCCGGGCGAAATAAATTGATATGGAATCTAATAGAGCACACGTGGTGATCATGGTCCGGGAGGAGATATTGAGGTGAGTGAGTTGCCGGTGGCAATAGCTTGGATCTATTATTCAAGGTGTGGTCTCAATGGAGCACTTTTAAAACTGCCCCTGGGAGTATGTTAACACAGCGTGTGGCAGTGGTAACGGCTGGTGAGATTGCCAACTTATATTGCAATTGAAATTCTTTCCCTTTCATAAGGGTTTTTTGGCAAGAGTTGCCAACTTAGCCGAGTGGAAGTAAAGGTGTACTGAAGTATTTTTGCTATGTTTATTACGAAAATAGGACAGCATCTTCATGTCAATCTCACGCAGGCATATATTTCAAATCCCTGTGGAACGGTAGTCTTTATACGGAAACGATGATTACTTCTCAAAAGCTTTAGACCTATTAGTTTGACATCGGTCATGATGAACAACATAGAGATAATAATTGAGTTTAAAGTGCACTGAATTACTTTGCGAATGCATCCTCTGCCCAACATACATCATACCTATAAAATCGGAAGGTCCTGCAAGATTGCGCCTTAAGATCTGCCGTGATGAATTGGGGGCGTACTCAACAAGAAGATGTACGTGTTGGGCGTTTTTATCGACCTGACAATACGGCGTGGATGAATCGCTAGTTTTATGAATTAGAAAAATAAATCTGTTTTCGTCCAAAAAATTATGGGGAAGGTAAACAGGGGTACATCACATGTTGGTAAGCCCTCTGCCTTATGGTCTTAACAGTTCTGAGGAGGGTTTTCCGGATCTACACAGCTATTATCAGACTTACTTCGTTTTCTTCTAGGCTCGACTTTGTGTCAGTGAAAAGAACACCTAGTTGTAGATGCTTGTGTTTTATATGTTGTTACATTCTTCGAGCCAACCTATCGAATCCTACTAATTTTCTATTGATACAGTTGACAATTTTATCGACTTATCGGACGCGCTTGATGATACCACTATCTTTGGCGGATTTTATCTACCTCAACTGAAATAGACTCCATCTGAAGAGCTATCTTTTCTCATAGTTACCAATCCTATTTCTACTAAGAATGCCTTCTCTTAATTCGGTTAACAGACTCTGGTCTATGTAAAGTTAATGGCATTTCCAAATATATGGAAAGGCAATTAGACTTTATCTTCACAACTAATCCTATCAACTAATCAGTATTGTGTTGTCCCCTATCACTTTCGACTACTGATAACTTTAGTCCTTCACAAAGCTAATTTTCATAAAATCAATACATATCTAAGCAGGGCTTCTTTCGATCTTACCAATCTACCTCTGGTACCCTTTGCATTTTTTACAGAAAAATATTCAAATCTATTGCCATTTATATGTCATATTCATTCTTCCAACCTGTATCTACTCCTTTCCTACATATTTCGTCTATCCCTATACACAGGAAGAATTTCCCAAATTTGGAAGACCTCTTTTATAATACTGATATAGAAATTTTATACGAACCCCTAGGATCCAAATGCAAGCCTTTTATTTCGCCACGACAACATGGTTTTCTAAAAGCCAAATCAACTACCAAACCAAGTTGAATCCGTGTCTTTTGTTTTCGCAGCTTTAGAAAATGGTAAAGAAATCGATGTTATCCTTTCTAAAATATCTTATCAAATGATCTCCTGCAAATTGTCTGCTTTTGGCTTTGAATCTCTTTTATTTTTTCTTACCTGATAAGCCGAAATTATAGCGTTCCTTTTAGATCTGCCCTTTCTGTTCCATTCCTGGCTTCATCTGGAGTCCCACAAGGCAGCCATCTTGGTCCTCTACTATAAACTATCTTAAGAGTGTCATTAAAAACTTCTCTCCCTCCCTTTACGCTGACGACACAAATTTTTTTAAAACTGTTTCTTCTCCACATAACATGACTGCCCTTCTTTAAGAAGACCTTGATCAGTTTTCAATTTGGTGCCTTAAAAACTGCCTACAGCTTAATATCACAAAATACCAATCTATGAATCATTCACGTTAATGTAATCCGTTTCCTCCCCGACTTTATTTTCTCTACGATCAACCAGTCTTCCAGGTCTTTTCAAGACCTTGACCTATTATTCTACTGCGAGATTAATTTCCGTTCGTATATTAATAAGACGGTCCTTAAAGCCAACTCATTACTTGGCTTCTCTCTATGTTACCTTTGTTCGCGCCCTGCTTGAATATGTCAGTCAAGCTTGGTCCCCCTTTCATCGTAATCATGTTTTCCGAATAAAAGGTATTCAACGTCGATTTCTCCGATTTGCTCTTCGTGGTCTGTCCTGAAACGAACCTATCAGGATCGCCTCAATAAAAAATCGTTAGAAGAACTTAGGAATATTTCTGACTTTTTTTTAATTCATTGACTGCTCTTAGGCTATTTCGATTGCGCATCCCTTTTTAACTTTATTTCCTTCAACACCAACCCACGTAATTTACGTTGTCCCCGTTTCTTCTACCGGTCTACCGCACTTCTTATGGCTCCGACGAACCAATCACCCGTATGCTCCGAAAGGTCAACTGTTTCTGATTTCAACCTGAGCATTTCTCTTCTCGAATAAAATCTCAGCCAACATTCCTTTGGTTCCTAGCTCTGTTCTAGAAGCACTGATGAATCTAGCTCCCACTTATATAATGGCTTGTACTCTCAAAGCCAACTTTGCGAATGTACAATACGAAATCGTTTTTTCCTGAGTTTGAACCAGGGAATGAATCTGGTCGGGCTATCGCGGATGATTCCGAAACCGAGACGCTAATTTCTTTCTTCGTTAGAAAAACCTTAAGGGCTTCTCGTTGGCAGTTGGATTTTTTGCGCTGATGTGGTGATACTGGTTCTTGGTATGGGTGCTTTGTTTAAGTGGGAAAAATATTTTCTTTTATTCGTATCACTGTATGTGGTTGATGGGCTTAAGATCAGCATATCTATTTACATAATTAAAGAAGGATCACTTTAATGGATAATTTTGAACTATAGTACAGCTAGTTCCTCATTACAACTAAAATTTGTATGAGGAAAGCAGTGTTTCTGTGCGGTTGCTGGACTTTTGGTCGCGATATGGATTCGGCCTTCCAGAGGCTTGCTCCGAACTAACTCTCTTCTTCGTCTATTTCATGATATTGACTTGGGTCATTATGATCTATCCACCGATCATTGGTTTGGACCGAATGTGGGGAAGATTGTCAGCCTTCTCTATTTTCCGCGTGCTGATCTTAATCGAAAATTCTAAAATCTAAATCACTGAAAAGATGAAATGAAACGGGACAGGAGTTATTGTTGTTAATACTGGAACCAAGGTCGGTATATCTTCGGTCTATGATCCACCACTTCGGGGACGTGTTGGCTGAGAAGCAAAGAGTTCTCGGTTAGTATCACAATGTCATCGTCTGGTGGAATATGTTCTCGTTTTTTCTGCTTGCTGCTTTCACTAAACTCCAAAGCACGGTTTGTCTCGGATTCATGGGGGCCTTACCCCGGCACTTCTGGCTTCGCTCTAGATGCATTGATGAATCTTCTTCCTCTTAATATTTATATCATGGGCTGTAATCTCAAAGCCATATTTCGTTTAAAAATTAGTGATCTTTGGTACAACACGTGCTGGAACTTTGATGCCCTCGGGGGTCGGCTGTCTTATGATTCTGGTCTTATGGACATGCCGTCCGATGCAATGCCACCACTCCTTTTGCAGAAAAGTATGAAATCGACTTTCCCTGTGCCCTGGCCAGATTCGGCCAGAATCTGAGTCAGAAAAGGAATGCAGTCGAGTCTGCGCCAACACCTTCAAAACCATAACGATGACGTTATGGCCCATGTCTTGAGATTACACGCTCACCATACTTAATCTTTAATAAATCGATTGTAGCGTGTGCTGTGTGGCCTGTGGCACCATCCTCTTGAAACCACATGTCGTCCAAGTCCATATCTTGGCGCGATAACGCTGACCATTTACAGTTACGTGACGATCGTTATCGTTGACGAAAAAATATGGCCCAATAACGCCGCCGACATGGAAACCGCACCAAACAGTTATTTTTTGTGGATGAAGTGGTGATTCATGAAGCCCGACCAATAACGCATATTTTGCCTATTGACGAACCCATTGAGCCAAAAATGAGCTTCGTCACTGAAGATGATTTTGCGATGAAATTCATCATCTTGACGCATCTTCTCCAGAACCCAATCGGAGAACGTAGCTCGTTAGTGTACTTCACCATGATGAAAATGTTGAGCTTACTGAATAAATTGACAGTGGCAGTTTGATGATTAGTGTAAGAGTGCGTTCACAAATTAAATTCAAAGTTGTCAAGTCCTTATTGGAAAATCCTATATATTGCGGAGAACCGATGGAGGAGGTTAATTATTTGCATCTGTGGAGATAGCCAAACTGCGCTCAGAGCCTTGCTGGACCCTCTTACGATTTCCAAGGTAGTTCAAGAATGCAAGAGATCACTGAACGCAGTCGGTAGGCTAAATTTAGTGATCCTTGGCTGGGTACCAGGCCAAAATGAAATCGCCGTTGAACTTATCAGGCAAGGTTCAAGGTCTTCCTGCATCTCCGGTTAAGGCTTTCATTAACAGTTGGGTCTCATATGAGCACAACTGCAGATGGCATAAATATCCGGGATGCAGGCGGACCAAACGAATGCTTCTACTCATATCTAGAAAGTCAGTGGCTTCTCAGCTGTCCCACAGCAGGAAGGACTGCAGGTTGCTTAGTGGCGTAGAGACAGGGGATTATGGGGATGGGCATAAGTGACACAACATCCATACCGCAGACCACTGCCTCTGTGAATATCCTGTTTAAGCTCACAACAAGCTGCAGATTCTCGGCGATGACGTGGTAGTTTTTGGTACTCATCTGCCTACGTAAGACTGAAAGATTTGTCTGTTCCGAAAAAAGCTGATTATTGAAGAAGAAGTCACAATATAGAGAGTCAGCTTGGTTACCTCGTTTAGAATCAAAAGGCTTGAAGTCAATTCTAATTGACTTGATGGTTTCATTTTGAAAAGCGTCATGTAGGCGTAAGAAGTGGGAACTTGTCGATTGGCTCGACTATCCGCTTATATTATCAAGCTAAGGCGGCATATGAGGCCAATGTCGAAGAACTTCACCTGAATTCAGGCTAAGGGTACGATCGTTCACATGTGTGAACCTGGAGACATGGTTCCGCAATCTCTTGCTAACCGGATTGTGGCCCATCTCACAGGAATAGTGTAATACTCTCACAGCTTGCTCTTTTATAGTTTCTTTGTAACATCCATTATTTCGAGCTGTCAAGTACCTAGTAATTGCATAGAAGCACCAGATCTATATGAAGTTTGCACATCATTCATTTTCGAAAATGGTCAACTTTATGGGAGATCCGTATTTGAGTTGAATTATTCGAGGTTAAGAATGCTTTACCAAGACTATGTACTGTAAAAATTCTTAATGCTTTACCAATGCACCATTTATAGTTGTCTTGTCTCCAAACTGGGCCTTAAAATATTTGTTAAGACATAATGCGCCATTCATATCAGCTGAACTGAATTTGCAACGGATCTACAAGTGCCTCTATTGACAAGAATTCGGTGAAAAATTTATTCCGATTTCACTAAGTATGGCAACTCGCATTTTTGTCCCTCTGGTAACGTGCCTGGGAGCTGCTGTAGGCTCATATATTTGTTTAGTATTCAAAGCGTACCACAATATTCTGGCAACAATCAAATCAAGGCCTCGATTGTTTCGCCCCAGAATCTTAAGTGTTGCTTAGGTTGTATGTTTTGTTTTCTTTTCAAATTTATGAGCAGTTGGAGATTTGACTTTTTTCGTCAAGGATTAACGCCTATTTCGAATGGATGAAAAAATGGACATGAATGCCAATTGAAATGGAAAACTGTGATTTGCTTGATTTCCTTTCGATATTTTGTCAAAATAAAGTGCTTACGAGTACAACTTGAAGAGGGTGTCCCCTTCCAAGTGGTTATGGTGTTAAATTAACAGTTTCTTGTTGTCAATTGAAAACAACTTTTTTTTTGTTCAAAATCACTTTGAAAATAAAAAGTGAAAACCTCTGACGATGGTTATGCCAAGTGCTTGGATTGTTTCTTTGTGTTTGATTTTCCTTTGCACAAAAGATAAGTATAATTAAAGCCTTGACCTTGGTACTGGCTTTGACTTTGACTTTGCTCTATGCAGTTCTAAATGAACTTTCACATTTTACTGAAGAACACTGGATGAAACAAAAATAAAGCGCTTTTGCTGCGGGACAGAGGAATAATTAACATTTCAATCAAAAGAACAATCCTTTGAAGGTCTTCTGTTTTCAAAGCCTTGACTTCGTGTAGTCTTAAATAGGGTGCGAGCACAAAGGTTTCTGATGTTATTGTAAGTTTTTGCTGTTTTCTTTATTTTGTGACTGACTATGTTCTATACTTAAGTTTAGAAATAAATAAAGTAACAAGGAGTGCTGCTTTGTAGAGTAACAAAGGCCCGTGGCTGGCTTTCAATGAAGAATCTGCTAATTTAATCCATCGAAGTCGGTTCTTTTCTTTTTAAATACATTTCTTACTGCTGCACATTTATTTCAAATAGACATATTCACCAAGTTACAGAGTCAAATTCATAACACTAATCGTACAATGTAGTTCCAAAATCAAAGTGGTACTTTAGATAGCCATCGATTGTAATGTGGTTAATTTGGTTGACTTGTTGCTGAGACTGTCAATTACTTAAATAAAAAATCCTTTTGTTTGTTATGGTTACATTCCACGCTGTTGTAATGTCAGCTAGCCTGTTTGAATGAAAAAATGTAAGTAGAGAAAGTGTCGAGCATTTAAATGCAAAGCTGGAAAGAGAGGACATCTTTGGTAGAATTGCCGGAAGGTAAATCCTTTAAGACACCACTTCGATAACGGATTCAGGCTAATCGATTTCGTCGCGGGGTGACAGAAGTGCCCACATTTGAATATTCACAAGTGGACTTGTTGAACTTAACCGCCAACCAGATTGACCACATTGCGATCGACACAAGGCACACCTCCACCATTATGGATGTCCGCATGTGCTGAGAGGCCAACAACGACTCGGACCATTAACTGTTGTAGCCAGAGAACGAATACGGATATCCTGAACTTCGCAAAGGCCAGCTAATATCATTCGACGCCGGATGGCTCCAATCGCAAGAGTTTACCAAATTCTTTAACGAACGGGTCTTCATTAATTTCATTTGGCAAATTTGGCAACATTACCAAAAACCCATCAGAGATGCCGCCTTTGATATGGTGGGTTTCACACAGCTACTACCACAAAACCGCTGGTTTAATGACCAGTGCCGGCAAGCACACACAGCTTGGCAAGATGCATACAAAACGGCGGTGCATAGAAGGCTTAGAGCTGCTCACGAGCTCTACGAGCAGAAAAGAAAACACGAATCCCGCGATCGAGGAAATTAAGAAATCCTACTCCAAGAATGAGATTCGGAAGTTTTACCAAAAGATAAGAAAAACGGATACATAGAGTCGCTGTCTATGTAGCCCGAATGAACCTTTCAACCTGGACGATGTAGATCAACATTTCTATCCACCTGACCTGGAAAAAGCCTGTAAGATAACCATATCATAGCTTAAGTCCAACAAATCAGCTGTATTCCGAGCACTTCAAAGTGACAGACGATGACTTTATGAAGAGCACCTGGAGAATATGGTTGGTCCTTTGAATTGCGCCAACTTTATATCATATCAGTGTGTTTTCAGGCCAGTAAGTGCCTCCATCGACGAAATATTCACACTACGGTAGATTGTAGAAGAAACCCATGAGCTCCAAATCGATTTGAAGGCCGCATATGACATCATCTGTAGAGATGAACTATAAGCAGCAATATCTAGTTTTAGCATTCCCGTCAAATTTTTCCGTTTGAATGCACGCTGCTCGATCAAGGTTGGTCAATAACTGAAACCTTTGATGTCAAAAAAGGATTTAGACAAGGCGGTGCGCAAGCATGTGATTTCTTTGGCATCAGTCTTAAAAGAATAGTGCAAAACACACGCGCCAACACAAAAGATCGGCATAAGCCGATGATATTGACATAATCGGAAGAAAGCAGCGTGATGTCAATGGTGCTTTCGCAAGTATTGAGACAGAAGCCGCGAAGATGAGTTAAACTGTCAAGGAGGGCAAGACCAAGTATATGTTGTTAAATAGAAAGGACATTCAACTAAACGTGCGAAACTTGAGGCAGCTGGCTCATTGAAGACGCTTGTTGGTTGGACTTGTAGCACTATCTTAAATAACAAAGTAAGAACTCGTCAAGAGATACTCGGGCGATGAACGGGGAAAACAGGGGATATCTTTAGTCGTTTTGAAAGATTTTTGGTTCCATGTTATTACCTGGTCAGTTGGCCATAAAAACGCGTAGAGCAAATGAATATACACACTCTAGACCGAAGAATCTTCGATTTCTACCCGGAGAGACGATGCAGTAGAGGAATCTATTCTGTATGTACCTAAACCATCTTGGAATATGTAATTGGAGGCAGTTAGCCAAAGATCACGCTCCCTTAAGAGCTTTATTGTTTGAGGTCTAGGTTCACCTCGAACTGTAGCAGCATCTTAGTATATACTCGTAAGTATGGGAAAGTGCTCTTGATACAATACGTAGTGACCTTTCTGGCATTGTATATCTACCTGTACCATTCGGTCTGCGTAGTTAATTTTAGAGGTATTTCTCTGCAACTGTGAGGTCATTGCAGTTCACTTTTCTTACACCGTTGTAAGGAGAAGGTACTTTTAATTACGGTGCCGATGTTTTTGTGTGGAAACACTACAATTTATTACAACTTGTTACTCCAACAAGGCTTATGCGCCCAATATATTATATAGCTTTGCTTAGGATTTATGCTTTTTGCAGCTCGATTTTGGGGAAGAGCTGGCTCTTCATTTCTTGTTATGTCTTTTTTTAGGCATTCAATTTGCTTCCCGTGTAAGGTCATCTTTGTTCGCATTATAACCAGGACTATCAGATGAGAGGTACATCTTCAGAACTGTATTCCATTCAAGGAGCATATTTACTTCAGTTTTTATGATTTAAAAGAGCGAGTGTATAGGTGATTCTCTTCCGTTCTTATTTCTCACGCTCTGTGCGGGATTTTTTTTTTGCGAATATATTTGTCCTTGAAACTACTGGTTGAATTTTTCCTTGAATTTTTTGAAAACGGATGGTTCTTACAGTAAACCTGAACTGCCACCAGTGGTAGTGTAGGCGGTTTTAAATCGCCTTTTACGACATGCATGCATATTTCAAATGCATTTGACTATTACCTGAAATAAAATTCGTTTACAAGATTGGAAGCAGAAACCACAAGGTAATCAGAGATGGAAGGACCTTTTGTTTCAAGTATATACCTTCTGCGCGTCAGGAGTGCTTGCGTTAAAATGATCAATTGGCTTTATGTTCAGTTTTTATCACTTTACTTAGTGTGCATCCCCTTGTAGAATATCTGCTAGCTTGACCAAGGTCTGAGATTGATTGACTCACTATGCGTCAGGCTGTTCCATGGCTTTAGAATCATTGTTTAACGTTAGTCGACTGACTTTGAATTGGCGGCCTCTTCATGCACCAGTGCTAAATTATTAATTTTGTTCCAACTGGACTGGATTTCAACTTTAACATCACTTGAATGTGATTAGTAGAGGGAAGGGTAATGAGAATGAAAACATGCTAAAACCACTTATCTCTACGCTTTGTGTTCTGGGAGGATATGCTTTCTGACACAATACAACAACTCTTTTGGTATTTCAGTCTATAAATGTTTTTAGGAAACAGAACTGTTTCACTTTAACCCCTTAAGTATCACAATCATAGCTTCTATAGCCGCACTGTGTCGACAAAAGATCCATGTCAGGAGGTTAGTAAGGATAGGGCTTTCATCTCGATTGTTAGTGGATTGTTTGCTGCCAAGTTGTCCTCAGAGACGAATTGTTGCAAAAAAAGAAAAAGAACATTAAAATGGAAAGTAACTTGTCTACTTTTGAGCCAAAATTAACTTTCAGCTTCAAAAGTGCTGTCACGCCATATTTCCTACCCAGTTCCCATCAAATATGTAACTCAAAAAGTGATGCAATTCATTTTATATTATCAGCACAAAAGCCTGTCTCATCCTTTAGTTACTCTCTAACCATGTTACAAAGCCAACAGAAAATATATCACACACAATTCGGAAATATTCAAATATTCTATCTCGAAGATTGACATCATCTCTCAAAACATAAGTCCGCTTTTCAGCGGTTAGGTTGGCCTGCTTTCTGGTAACAAAAAATAAGAGAAAGTATTATGTAAATCATAGTACTGATCCCATGAAGTATCTGCAAGATTATTTCATCACTCCCTCGATGATGGACGTAAGTATCATAATTTCAATCCACCTTCAGATTGCTTCTACGCTTGGTCTCATCAATCCCTGAATTTGAACAACGCCAGCGCCATCACCATTGCATCTAAATAAAAGGTAAAAGCCAGCTGAAAACTGTTGAAAGCTCGCATAAGACCACCACAAGTGTATAGTCTTGTATTTGTACCACTACATGTGTGTAACAAATATGTAAACGGAATACCCTAAAGTCAGTTTTTCTGATGACGATGATGAATCGTAACGAAGTTTTCTGGCACATTTTCAAAAAAAAAAAAAAAAAAAAAAAAAGACGATGACTCAATGGATGAAAATGGATCTGTATCCACCCGCTCGTCGAATGCCATTATGAGATGAATTCTCATAGCTGAAGATGGAAGCAAATTACCAGCACCAGCAGTACCACTTAGGACGTCTTGAAAAATCATTTTACGAATACTCCTCAACCCAACCACCTAGATACTCCAAGCCCAGTACCTTTTAGTGGTGGCGTTAAGATCTATCGTAAAATGTGATATAAAATTCGCTGGAATCATCCTAAAATTTAAGCAGCCGTTCTGTGAATGGTGAATACTGAATCGAGTGCTGAAAGGTGTCAAGAAATATTGGCTTATGCCATAAAGTTATGCTGATATGCGAGTAATAAAATAAAGGAGAAAACAGATCCGGCACATTCTTCAGCCACAGAAGCATTGCCCGGATATCAAGGATGTGCAAGGAGTAGCAGAAAAAAGAGGAAAAAAAAAAAAATTGATAACCTCTCAAGAGAATTATCTCTTTAGCATTGAATTTGATTTTACATTTTCAGGATTTACACTGTCACCTCTTACCCCACGTTCCTTAAGTGATGATTATGGCGAATCGCATAAAAAGGATTTAAAGGATTTCCCAGTGATGGTTGGTTTGTTGGGTTGCTGGGATGTTCGAAATGAATACCAATAAATGCACAGCATTCGGAACCTTGAAGGAACTTATAAAATAAATTTTTTGCTCTAATTGATACACTGTCATGATGACTGTTTGACAGTCACCCTCTGTTGGAAAGGAGTGGTTTGTGAAAAATCGTTGCCCTACACTTATTGATAAGCCTACCTACCATTTGGGGGGAATGAATCAACCGGAGCAGAGGAATTGATAGCTGATCCGAACAGACGGCGTTGCATTCTAATTGTCCACATAGCTTATGCACTGACAGTTTACAAGAGAACACCATTCCGACGGGTTGAATTTGGTCGGCTATCCTGACTCTAGCATCCAACTTAATAACTCAAACCACTTTTCTCGACACAGTGAGCCTATTGTGAGTGCCGAGCTCGAGAAGCATCACTCAATCGTTGGATCGATGTATCGATAGATAGACTGGGCTATCCTGGAATTGTAATGGTATGGCAGTGGTGGTGAATGGTGAATTAAGAGTGTACGAGTAGTGGACAATTTATGAAGGGGATGAATATTTTACAACAATGTCAAGTTGTCAGACACAGTCGTGTCTTGGATTTGACAATGCGACACCGTTCAGTTATATCGATGGATGACAAACGAGATTTTCCACTTGGTATAATGGAAGCACTGTGTCGTAGCATATGCATTGTGCAGCATATTCACCAAGAGCCCGGCATACTGGTATTCGTTTCGTACTCGTATTTCGACTGCACTTGAGGCAACTTCACATATGTTCTCTATCGATAGTGAAAGATGGTGGATGGTGGATGGTGGATGTTGAATGCCGAATGGTTATATGGTTGGATAGAAACGTTGTCGTATTCCTTAAGGGCATATGTACGGCTGTGTACATATACCGGGATTGCTCTTCGGACTGCAGGATACTTCATTCGCATCATTCGGTAGTTTTTCGGTTAAGGGGTTTTTAGTTTCGAAACACATTTGGATCAGAAAGACAGTGTCCTCCATTGCCATCCGATGGTTGTCATCGTGAAACAGCTTATAAGGTCCTACGGCTATATGCAGTTGATGTCCCAAGTTCTATCAATCCTCGTGGTTGGTAGGTACTGGACTTTTTTTTTTTGTTTTTTTATTCATTTTTGTCCATTTCGAACAGCATAGTGGTTCAATTCACTTCGGTTTTTTTTCCTTGTTTTTGCATTTTTATGTTTTCCTCTGTATTCGATTGGTGGGGCGAAATTGTTCCACGTTTACAATGTCCTTTAGTTTTATTGACTGTGAAAAAACAATGACGAATATCGGTTTTAAGGATATTGCCATTAGGCACGAAGAGAGAGTTGAACTATTATTTCTGCATGAAAGAACAACGGTCCCCGATGGTTGTAGTGTAAAATTGTAAAGAGAGAGAAATTGTCATAGTGCCGCTGGCAGTTTTTACTTTTTCCTTTGTATCGAACGATTGTTGTTCACGTCCGTTTCTTTTTTTTTTTCAATTTTATATTTCAGCTTGAACTGCATTGATGTCTGGGGTCTAGTAGTCCGGTATCTAAAGTATAGAATACATAGCATGGGCGCTATGTTGGAAGCTGAACGATTATTTTGTAGACTGTTTTATGAAGGGCGGTCAAATCTGCTATTGAATTTTACGGGATATTAGCTGAAAGTATTTGAAATTATTTACTCTGCATTGTCTCTTATTTTTTTACGATTTTTTTGAATCGTGCAAGTGTTGTTTGGAAATTCCATTTAACAATCGCAGAAAAGTGTTCAGGACAATGTTTAAGAAAACGATGACATTTAAAGGGTACAACGTTACTCATGGCATTTATTTATTCAGTCAAGCTGAGCATTAAAATGAAATGAAGTTTCTCATTAATTTTGTCGAAAATGGAAAATGCGAGCACAGAACTTTGTAGATTATCCGACTGGTGTTTACTTGTAGCACATTTTTTGTGATAGTCCATTGCTTTCGGTAACGATATTGTTAGTTGTGTAGTGTCACTTAAGAAGTCGAGTTCTGCCTTTACTTACTTACTTACTTACGCACGGCTTCCAGTGCCGTACTCCAAGTTGGTAGAATTAATTTTCCACTTACGTGCACCACGTTAGATACGGTTATCCTCTGTTGTCCCGTATCTTGGAGTTAGACTCGATGACTCTTTGAATCAGAGGTATGGTGTCGCTTCAACATGACTAATATCGATATGCATCCCGTAGAGTTCGTGGTTAAATCTACTCCTCTATTTCCCGTCAATACAAATGGGACAGAAATATGTCGAACTTTGTGCCTGGAAAAGTGTTTTTGCGGAGAGTTCTTCTTCATTACTTTAATATGAAGAAAACTGTTGCCAAAAGTCATCGTACTTTGGTTGAAGTTTATGGTGAACATGCGCTAGCTGAGCGAACGTGCCAAAAGTGGTTTACACGATTTAAAAGTGGTGATTTTGACTTGGAAGACGATGAGCGTCCTGGGCAGAAGAACTCGCAGAATCTTTGGGTGTCACTCAAGCAGCCATTTCATAACGTTTAAAAGCAGCTGGATATATATTTAAAAGCAAGGAAATTGGGTTCCACATGAACTCAAGCCGAGGAAGTCATTTTTGCATCGGATTGTTACTGGTGCAAAAAATCATATGTGAAACCGCGCGAAGGTAATGCTCTGTATTGGGTGAAACCATCAATGCAAAACGCCACCGAACACAATTAATACGTTCGAAGAATATGCGACCAGACACGAGGCAATAATTTTCCATCATGACAACGCTCGGCCCCACGTTGCTATTCCGGTTAAGAACTATTTGGAAAACTGTGGATGGGAAGTCTTACCCCACCCGCCTTATAGCCCAGACCTTGCCTCTTCTGACTACCATTTGTTCCGGTCGATGCAGAACGCCCTCACTGAAATACGGTTCACATCAGAGCAGAATATCAAAAATTGGCCTGATGCATTCTTGGCTGCCAAGCCGGCGCAGTTCTTTTGGGATGGGATCCACAAATTCTCAGAAAGATGGGAAAAAATCATAGCTTTAGATGGGCAATACTTTAAATAATACTATTGTACATGTTTTTCTTAAATAAACGATCAAATTTTGAAAAAAAACCGCACGAAAATAATTATATACCCAATAATTTTACCTAGGTCCGGGGACGGAATTCTCTGTCGGCTTCATCCGGAGTGGATGGTTCATTCTGCCTAACAGCCGTCAGAAAAATATAGATACTCTTACAAAACCAGATTGATTGTCAATCAGTGTGAAATGTTTATGAAGTATGCAACTAAAGTCGCACTCTGGGATATCTGCTCTTAGGCCTCTTAGGAAAGGAGGAGGGCAAATCTGGAATATATTGTAACATCAGCAAAGTCTTTGAGGTATTCTTAAACTGACCTTGCCAAAAACAAAGGAACGAGGTAGTCGATGTTATGGGCGATATTACTATAGTTTTTGATTCATAGAATGGCCTATTTATGAGGCCGGTTTACTGCGGGGTAGTTCTCAAACAAGTAACCGTACAGGCTACCATCTGGCAGTTTAAAAAAAAATGTTTGTTTTAGCAGGGGGTACAGATCTCTGAGCACCGCCGATACAAAAGCAGGCTGATCTTTAGACCTTGGATTAAAGGCATTCTTAAGCCTCGTTTTAATATCGCTATTTTCAACTGCCAAAAAATTACCAAGCTATCGATTTTTCTATTACGTTCAAGCATATGTATGGTATGGTGTGAAAATGCTTTCAAAATTGCGTGGATACGCGTGTTTGATGATAACGTATTCTTGTGATATTAAAGGGTTAATGATTGAGCTGATATTCACAAGTTAAGGTTAAACTCCCATAAACAACTACGAAATATTGATCAAACAAATCGACCTAATAGAGCTTTCTTAAGATCATCGGTCTTAAAATTTATTGCTAACAACATTTGCGTTAATGCTAATTTGATTTTATTTTGTAAGTCGAAATCAGTTCCTCGCTCAATAAAAGGATTATCCGACATACTTGTGCCAAATCAAGTTAACCGTTATTTATTTATTGAAATAATTTGTGTCGACTTTGACTTTTCTTAATTTCCCTATTCAAATGATTTCTGTTCCGTCATCTTCTTTTTCTTACTGCTGTTCAGGTCCTTAAGCTCATCATCAATGCTGATAGTATGTGTATATCTGTGTGTTTGAATGTACTTTCTTGTCTTAATCTACTTATTGGCATTTCTTTTATTCGTAATATCCTCCATCGTATTTAGGAACATAAAGTACGACAGCGAAGACTTCAAAGCCTGGAACAAAAGCAAAAACAGTGAAAAAGGACAGAAAGTAAAGGAATAAATAAAAAAAAAAAAAAATTAAAAAAAAAGTTCATTTAGAGATTTCTTTCATTTTTATCTGTACATCTGTACTCAATAACGTCATCCACTTGCCTCAATATCCACACCCTCGCAGTATTTCCTTACATCATCCCCTACCACTACAATATTACTACTCCAACCCATCTCATTCACTTACCGAACCAATGCTTTTCCGAGATAAAATCAAAAATTTCATCCCATTAAGATGAACGGACTTCTGGGATCTATAAATCGCAAAACTTATGTCTCTAATAAGTTTAGCATTGGCCTTGCTATCACCATGGACCAGAAGTGATTCCCAATTGCACATGTAGTAGGAGTTGGCCATTTGGCCGGCCTGCCCCAAACGGAATCCATGTATGGAGAGATTGATTATTATTTTTGTTTTTTGGTGCGAATTTGCAACAAATTCATCAGACTTACGTACCGCATCTGTGTATCGTTGACCAAAGGATCCAATCACTAGGAATTCTGAGCTTTGAGATATAAACCAGCAAAAATACATGCACGTTTCTACGCTGAATCCGGTCTAAAAGAGAAAAACAAAAAAATATGACCATGAGGGTTTCTGTTTTTTTTTTTTTTTTTTTTTTTTTTTTTTTTTAAAGGGGCAAAGAGCCGTTGGGTTCTTTTTTATTTTACCAAAAAAAAAAAGGGAAACGAGAAAACAATTTGACGGCTATTTCAACTGAAGTCAGTGGCTCTATGCAAGAATGGAGCACGTAAATTCTGAACCTAGTTGTGTCTAATTGGAAACCATTGACTACTGTGATCCGGGAATGAAATCGATTTCCCTTTTACATATATTCGTATATGGTACCTACCTTTATTCGAAGTCGGTCGGGCGTCCGATTAGATTGGAAGCTGAACGGTGTCAACTGGAGCTAGTGCTGGAGCTATGATTATGACACACCAATTGTGCTCATTATATCTACTCTTGGTGAGAAATCTGTACACCAGCGTTGAGAGAATCTATCCTGGTGGGTTGGACTGAGCCTAAGAAGCGCTTACGTCGATAAATTCGATTTTTCAAATTTTGAAATAAATACATGTAAAAGCTGTCTATTTGACTGATAGATCTCCCAATAGGGATAACTGCCTAACTGTTCTTTCGCTTTAGACAGTTCTTTCACATTTATATACAGTATTGCTCGACAAATCTTCATTAATAGATTTACACCAGAAGATCTTTCGTCGTATTCAAAATTATTTTAAAAATCTCAGTGATCTTGTTCATCCTTATATCCACAACGAGCTTGCTTCTCTTTATGTTATGGACAAATTTCATACCGCGATCTTCTTACAAGAGAAAGTGAAGTCGTTGTTAGCGGCAGGTCTAGAATTGTTAATTCAGCATCGACCGCTTTAGTTTCGCCTTTGTCCGTCGGCTATGTGAAAAATTTTGCAAAGTGAGAGCTTGGCCTTGGCCAACTTGGGCAGAAACTCGAGCCTCGAGATTATGGTTTGCGACGAATCGCGTTATCCTATTTAAAATTGATGTTTTTGGTACGAGCAAGTTCAGAACAAACTCATGCGACAAAATTTTATCAACAAAAGTACAATGTTAGATGGTATCGCCGGTCGGTCTTTATTTTCTTTAAAATGAGGCAAGAGCTTGAGTTCAACGTTATCGCACAATGAAAAGTGAATATGTCTTCCAAAATATGGACTATATTGATCCAGATAATTTGTGAATTCAGCAGAATGAAGCTACGTGCCATACTGTGTTTGAAAACATCGACTGAACTATTTTTAAATAGACCAGTGAATTATTATGATGTTATGAACCATTCTTTTTCATAATGAGTAAGGACCTTCAATTAAATGTCGTCAATGTTTAAAAAAAAAAATAATTAATTCTATAGCTTTTTAAGATCCCCAGGAACCCTTTGTATGGCTCTCACATTCCTAAACTGGGTCTATTATTGCGGAATGTCTAGTCGCTTTGCGAAAAAGGTTTATAGAAATTTTTTATCTTTTCAAGTTGGTATGCGATTTCCGCGATACAAGAAGCGTAATAGAAAGGTTAGAACATAAAGAGGTTTAAAAAGTACGACATCTGCTACGACATTTGCTACGACGATTGCTATCCACGTCAAGAATAGTTGGAAGGATAAGAAAGGACAACCGTTTCCATTGTTGAACAACAATTTAAAAATAATGAAGGTTTGGCAGCTACTGTTCGCAATTTACCTACAAAATACGTTCGAATTAATTCAAAAATTCAGAGAAACTGGATCAATTATTGATATTAGAAACTCCAGCTGTACTTCAACAAGTCGCTGAACAAAAAATATCGAATCAGTTCGACAGTTCCTGACAGTCCAGGAACATCAATTCGCCACCGTGGACCAGAATTTGTCATTTTTAAAAAGCTTTATACATTGATTTTTTTTTTTTTGAGGGAATTTTGCATCTTTATGCAGAAAATTAACTCAAGAACTAAAGTCAACTGAAAACGCACAGCGAAGAGAGTACGTTGAATGCATTATGAAACAACAAGTGTATGCTGATTTTACAAACAAAATCAGCTCCAGCAATCGAGCTCATTTTCATTGTCAAAATCGATAATCGTCAAAATTGTCGGATTTGGTGTTTAAAAAATCCACACAAAGTCATCCATAACGTGTCACTGTTTGGTGCGGATCAATCTTCTATAAAAATGCGACTGGTCAGGCAATAGCAGTTCCCGATATCGCGACATGATAATCAAAGTTTCTCTATCTAAATTGAAAGATATGGATGTGCATGACATATTATAGTTTCAATATGACGATGTTATTTGCCATACAGCCGAAAAAACGATTCAATTACTGCATGATTCATTTCCCGGTCGAGTAATATAATTTCACGGCTTGTGATCAGGATTGTGCGATTTAACGCCTTTAGACTTTTTCTTTGTGGTTCCTTGAAGTCTAAGGTTTTTATAGGCAAGCCGACGGCCAGACACGACTTGCAGGAGCTGTATCAACAAAATTCAGCCACATTTATTTATGAGGCCATTTCCCCGATATGTTCTTTTATACATAAACCTATACTGTTTACTTTATGAATCAATGAAAAAACTCACCTACATTATCTGTGAAAATTAACATACTTCTTGCGTGAGTTTTGGGCACCCTTTACAGCTTTGAGATGGTAAGAGAATTTATTTATATTTAACCTGCTATCAACTCGGAAAATGTTCCTTTAAAGGCAATGGAGAAGTATGGCCCTCTCTCGAGCAACCGAAGAATTTTTATACAGGACCTTTATCATCCCGATCCTGCTTGGACACTGACTGAAGCGGATGAAAATACTTTCGGGCGCTTGGAGAGAACAGTTCTTTGGATAATTTACGGTCCCCTTAGCATCAACTGATAAAAGACTGCACTAGCTAAAAAGACAAGTCAGTTGAGGCCCTGTTCCACCACGGACTGTCGTTACGTAACTAGTAAGAAAGTAAATTGCACTAATTTTGTCTTTTAGTGCCAAAATATTTCCGAGAGACTTCATCATTACCCCAAGCTTCACAAATTATTGCCGCATTCATGGCTAAGTAGGAGTACATATATGTTAAACGAATATAATTTCTTTTCTAGCAAATAATTTTTAGTTATTAGTTATTGGTTAGATGGAAAAAATGAATGAAACAACTAATAGATCTATTGTATACCTTTGCCAACTGGAACGTCACACAACAGAGTAGAAATACTCCGAACGACACCAGGACGAAGATCTTCATGCTCGAGAAATCCTGCAGTTGCTCTGAAAATCTTTTAGTGTTTCATTTATTAAAATAATTAAAAAAATAGATTCCATTTCCTCTTACCTATCTATCATCTGTTGCTTCCTGATGATGACCCCCAACTTCTGACAGAAGATGCGATGTAATTCATTTGGGGCGGGTGGTTGTGGTCGTTTTGCTAATGCTTTCAATGAATTTGCATACAATGAATTCAATTCGCTGTGCAGGATTTCATAGCGCGCAGCAGTGTAACTGAGAGTGCTGCATATGAGACAATCGTCCGCACTCATAAGGCAGATCGTGGAAATCCCTACCCAGCCAGTGTATATTAATGTGATGACATAATTAAGCGGCTCTTGGGCATCGTAAGTAAATTCCATTGGATAGAAGTACGGCTTCGATCTGGAACTTGGATCTTGAGCAATACGAAGTGCCAACTTTATATAGATAATGGTCATTGTTAACACAAAAATCCACGTCATGAAGTACACTAATCGCATTCCTCTTTCACACTCAACATGCAGTTTTTTGTTTTCTGATCTGATTGAAGAAGTCTTTCAGATTCAGATATTCAGATGGTCAAAGAAATCCTTCACTCACCTATGAACATAGATTTTCATATAAAACTCCTGTAGAACATTCCTCATCTTGCTGCGGGTGAACCTCAAATGAAGAATTCTTATTCCGTATTGAACGCCGGCAAAAAACGTGCATAAGCTTTCGTTCATTTTAGTAATTTCTCCCCGATGGTTATGAATAAAAACACACTCTGCGAAAACGGTGAGAACAAACGACAAAACCGAAAAAAAAACTATGCAATCCGCAATCAAGAAATGATACATAGGGCAGTCGAAAGCCAATGGCCAAATACAGAGAAATTTGTATGACAGAAACTGTATAGGCAGGTTTATTTTTTCACCTTTTGCGGTGATTGGAATGAAATATTTCATCGCACTTTCTAATCTTGAGATTCCTGGTAACAAAATAAAATACAACCGAATCGGACTGGTTCAGTATGGATATTTGGAAAGTTCAGCCTTATATATGTGGCTTTTGGATGATGTGCCAGGGCAGTACCAGTACCCATGTGCCCTATTGATTTGGAACGAACGGAATGAATTTTTAATTTTTCCACCAAACGGAATTATTATTGTAAATTATTTTTTGGTTATTGAATTTATAATTGAAAAAGGAATTCACCGGCAACACTATTTATCGATGCATAAATGTTTTATTTATGATGGAAAATTTTCGAAAGGAGTTTGTAGGGTATAAATTGAAAATTTAATTGATGCCTGACCAGAGAGGAAGGGGTGCTGGTTGGTTGGATCCGTGGATCTGTGGTGGTGATCTGTTTAATGTTATGAACGAAAAGCAAATTGATGTTCAAGCCTTGGCTGAGATTCGATATGAAGATAAATTGTTTTCTTGAAGAAAACTCGTTTAACCTGAGTGGCTTTATTTTGCTGAAGGAAGGAGTCTTCTAAACTTAAACTTTGTGATGTCTTCAAGAATAGGCTTAGTTGGACAACTAAAACTGTTTCAAAAGGAAGACATTCCTCAGGTATTTTAACGGAATGTCTTGGCGCAATGATACGAATATTTTGCTTTAAGCATTAACTTAATATTGCGCCAGTTACGATGTTCTTCAGAGGCAAACTTATGTATTTGAAACTTTGGCCAGAGTTTACAATTATTTTATAGAGGTGCTATCCCGCGCATTAGTTGCAGAAGCCCACGTAGCTTGAAGCCTGTTGTTGGTACTCATTTTTCATAACTTTTGTAATTCACATGAAACCATGTAATTTTCGAATAATCTATCTGTTTATTGCTAACTGATAATGAAAAATGTTCCTACATAAAAATTAGAAAGAAGAGAGACCAGGGTGTACCTGTACAATATCTATACTTGAGAGGTATCGTCAGGCCTATCGTTCTCCGATCACAGTATGATCAAGTTCAAAGATACCTTCATATCCCCTCAATCTTACACGAATCTCAGAAATACTAACTGGGAAAACTTTACAGCAGATATAAATCAAAATGGAAAACCCTCCGAAATAGATTTCGTAGCGGAAAAACTAGGGACAATCTTCACAGAGGCTTTTCACAAAACATGGGTCGTGAAGATCAATAAATTCAAGAAATCTCCACGTTAGTGGACTAAAGAGCTACAATGCATTAGAAAAGAGGAGAATAAACCTGTCAATGGAGCTAAAAGGTCAAATCTATGCTCTGACTGTGACAAATATAAGGCAAGCTGTGGTACCGTTCCTAAAAAGACTATTAAGCATTGCATCAAGTATCATTCCTAAATCAGGTAAGTCCAGCCTTGGACATCCTAAAGATTTTAGGAATAGAAGCGTAACATCGTTTATCCTAAAGAAACTTGACACTCATATTCGAAGAAATCTGTACATAAGTGATTTAGCCCCAAACCAACATGCTTATAGAAACGGCCTTGCACGATTGATGAAAGACTCTATGAAAAAGGGTGAATATTGGAAGCTTTGAAGGAGCCCATAACATTGCTAACGTTCACGCTACTCCTAAAATTTTGGAGTTAATTTGGCACTTACGAATCTGGTTCGTTGTGTATGCACTGAGAGATGTCAACTTTACAATGGCCGGTATTGTAACTAATTTTACACATTAATTGTGTTTATTTTAACATCAAGTGGTAAGTAGCGGGTACTGGTCGATGTCCATTCGGACTCGACTTGCCAAAATCATCAGCGCAAGCGCTGATCAGCAGAAAAAAATATCAGCACTCTTAACGGGACAGCGGATGAATGCCCCAGATAGTTTCAATAGAATTAAAAATAGCAATCAGTTGGTTAGCTGTCAGACTTTCATACGAAATGCTATCATGGTCGCACTTTACGTACGAAAGCTAAAGAGCAAAAACTTGACAAAACTGAGCAATCTGGCATTATGGTGCTGAACACGAATTGCTTGTGTTTGCACCTTTACGCACGCCCACACAGAGGAGATAGATGTTGACACCAAAGATAGCTTCTACGAGCTCTTGGACAAGACTTAAGAGCAGTGCTCTAGAAGTGATATTAGAATTGTCCTCGATGACTGGGCAAAGAGGGTATATTTGGTAGTATTATCGAGAAGAATAGCCTGCATGACATCACCGCCGATAACGGATTCTGGTTAACCGATATTGTGCCGGCTAGAGATGCTCACGAGCTCTACGATAATAAGAGGAGACACAAACACCGGCTTCTCAGAAGCGAAAAGAAGGAGCATGAGCAGCTGCAACACCAGGAATGAAATTTGGAAGTTATACCAAAAGGTAAAAAAATATGCCAAAGCAAAAAAAACCGAGCCGAAGTCTGTAGTAGTGTTGCACTTGATGCTGAGGATTTGGAAATATCATTTCTGCAGGCTCTATAACGACGGGAGATGACGAACCAAATACCGTTGTCAGGCACAATGAGCCTTTCAATCTGGACGATGTAGAACAAGAATTTCCGGATGAAGTGAAGACAGGCATACCTAACGGCCGGCCTGACTGCCAAGCACATTTTTTTTTTTATTATCACTCGTTCAATGGGTTTGAGTACCCTTAAAATGTTTGCACTCACCAACTTAATTGTAAAATATTGTTGGGCGAAAGCATGCCCGATAAATGAAACCTCAGAATTGTTTGTCCGACCCTCAAGAAACGAGACCCATTGAATTGCGCCAACTACAGAGCTACCAGTCTTCCTTATATTTCCATAATATCCTATCTACAATATTGTGTGAACGCCTGAAGGCATTCATTAACAACCTGCTTGGTCTACATTAGAGTTGATTTATGCCAAGTAAGTCAATCGTCGACTAAATATTCACAATACGGTAGATCTCGGAAAGAACCCATGTTAGTACAGCGACATCGATTAAGGCAGAAAAGTGAAGTTCTAACGGCTGAGATAGCTGGGTCATGTAGAGCGGATGGACAGCAATGTTCTTGTCCGAAAAGTCTTCGAATCCGCCCCCGAGTACCCCGAGACATCAGCCAACTTAGCGTGCGAAACTGGAGGCAGCTACCTGAGGATCGAATTATCACGCTATAAGGAGAAGTGATATTAGGTCTTCTGTGGACCCTTATTATCATCGAAATACTTCTGAACATAATAAGGGAGAGAACAAAGGCCACTGCTTACCCGTCTGTCCACCAGATCTGAAGTGCTTTCTAGCAGGATTTTTCGCGTTGGTAGGCATGTTGTTTTTTAAATAGAGGATGCATTTACAGAGCAATTTTGCCAACAACATTATGCCAGTATGATCGGGCTGAATCTTGTAACGAGCGTATGGTCATCTTTTCCGATTTTCTGTATAAAGACCACTCTGAGGCCTGTATACCAGTATTCCAATTTTAAACTAGTACTCGTAGTGCAAGGATGGAGGAACAAAGATCTAAATACACTCGTTCGGAATTAAATCTATTTAAAAAGCAAAAGAAAAGTGAAATAATTACGCACACGACTTTCTCGGTTCACAGTTTAACATCGAATGATTTATTTTCTTATTCTTTATCCCTATCTAACCGGCAGTCTCTCTCTATTCAGTTGAGTAAATTAATTTTGATTTTTTTATTTTTTCTGCAAATGTTGCCACAAATCGGCCATCCTGACCATTAATCGTCCCGATTATACCAGTTTCAGTGTTTATCCATGGTTTAATATTCGCCACTTCCCATATTCCCTAGTACGGAATCTGACTAATTCGAAAACCTTCTACATCCTTTAACAGATACCTATCATTTGACAAAACTTTTGCTACCCTATATGGACCTTTAAATTTTGGAGCTACTTTCCTACATACACCAGGCGTACTAACATAATTCTTCACCATTACATAAGCCCCTTCTTCATTCTTTCTATCTACTCTCATTCGATTTTTAAGGTTCGTATTATATTCCTGTCCATTGACTATCTTTTGTTTCCCTTTCTCTCTCATTTGTTTTAAATCTGGCTCATTTGTCATTTCTTCATTTTTTAAACTTTTTTTTAGGGTTTCTTTTAAGAAATCTATAATTATTCCCTTTTGTGCAACTCCAAATAATAATTCACTTGGAGTGGTACCGGTACATCTATGGATTGTATTATTCATTGTGAACTCAATCTTTGACAAAATACTTTATTCAAGATACGATAGTCTACACAAAGCCTAATATCGCCCGTCTTCCTTTTTAACTAATACTATAGGAGATGCGTGTTCTGACTTACTGGGTCTAATCACCCCCTTTTCTAGCATTTCGTCTAAAATCATAATCGCCGTGGGTAATAGTGGAAGGGAATTTCATCAGTAAAGATCAATTCCATTGTACACTCATTTTCTGGTTTATCAAGACGTTCACAATGTAAATAATTTGTCTAAAACATTTCATTAAAAATAAATTTTATCTTCATAACTAATATGATTATTATTTATAAACTCATTATCTTTCGATTGCAAAACATCACCTATTTCAATTTTCATTATATTTATACATTCAATTGTAGATTCATTTTCTAAATCTTTCTTATTTTTTTTTTTAATTTTTACATTAGCCTTCTTCAAATAATCTCGGCCCAAGATCATTGGATATTCCATTGTGCGGTCTGATACCACCAACAAATTTGTCTCTATTTCTTCATCTTCAAAAATTATAGCACAATTTAGTGGATAATGAGCTTTTATTGATACCAGAAAGATTAACATGTTTATTTAAACAAATCCTTTCATTAAAAACGGAGGGTAAATACATTTCCCGTATCATACTAATAGAACTGCCGGTGTCAGTTAATGTTCCTAAATAAATATTATATAAATAACTCTCATTTTTTAAATATAAGTTTATACTTTCTTACATAATCGCCTTCATTCTCGCCAATTTAATGAATGGGCTGTACCCGCGACGTTTTTCTGTCTGGGCAAGTGGCTGCGAAATGACCCTGCTTGCCGTTTCGGCTTTCGGCAAACATTAGACATGTGTCCCAGGAAATTACAATTGTAGCACCTGGCAATCGTATTTCATGTACTGCTCTCACCTGTCCGCCTCTGCCCCAATGTACTTTGGATCTGGGTGTTCCTCTTTTGCTTCACCTTTTCAAGGGTACGTAATAAATGTGTGCGACTAGTATAGCAACTAATTAGAGCCTAAAGCCTGATGTGTTCATCTGGGATGCCCTCTATAATATATTCCACCAATTCTTCTTCGTCCAAGTCGAGACCATGGGTTAGTATTATTTTGTCGTTGTAGTAATCGACAAAACTCTCGTTCGCCTTCGAAGTTCTTGCCTAGAATCGTGTCCGAACTGACAGTTTGCCCTATCGTCTGTCAAACAATTCGGTCATTTGTCGTTTCAACTCATCGATGCCTTCATTTATAAAATTGGGTTTCGTGTGTAACCACTGTCTAGCTTTGCCTTCTATTTTGGAAAGCATCAACGTTCGCAGTGTGCAGTCATCCAGGTTGTACACTTTACCCAAGTTCGTCAGTTGTTGTTGCCAAATATCCAACATCGGACCGACATCATACATCGGAAGCAAGTCTTTTACAGTACTAAAAGGTACTTTAGAAACTTGGCTGTCAACTCTGGCCTCTGTCGTTTGCCGTCTATATGCATAGTTTCCACTCATTTGTCTGTTTTCAGTTACATTTAACTCACTCATTCGTCCCAACATTTTATTTTCTCGTTCCATGAGTTCTTTTTCTCTCTTCAGTATTTCCACCTCTCGTTTCTTTTGTCTTTCATTTTCACCCTCATTATTGGCGCCATCAACTTCTTCAGTTATTTCTGCATCTGCTTCTGCATTGTTGTTCTCGTCATCGTCGTCTTCGTCGTTGTCCTCTTCATTTTCTTTTTCCAACTGTGGAAAACTGCCACGATCAACTTCTGGAATAGCCAACAGTCGCAACAACAGTTCTTTCTTGTTACCGTTAGATTTTTTGTTCAATTTTTGCAACCAAATTTTGAGCTGCGCTGCTGACAATTGCTGGATTTCGTTGTTCATTGTCTTTAAGGCAAAATCAAAAGACACACGAGAAAAATGACAAGAAAAGGAAAAGAAAGGAAACAAAACTTATGTGATCGCGAAGGAATATATATTTTCAAGGGACGCTTGTTAGGTATATAAGTATGTCTTTAGGGAAACACTCGTTCGGTTAATTCAGTTCGGTTAATCAACATCGAATCGGCAGTCTCTCTCTATTCAGCATGAGTAAATTAATTTTGTTTTTTTATTGTTTCTGCAAGTGTTGGAATAGTAGTAAACTTTTCCGGGTTGCAAGCGGCTGGTTTATATACTTTTTGTAGTATAATTTGACATATTCCATTAATGCCAAATGACTTGGAACCAAAACGATGTTGAGATCACTGGTGCTCGCATGAGGTATTCTCTGTGATCGACTCAGTGTAGGTGCCATCAGATTTTCGGAGTACTTCCTGCCTGACTGATTTGCTGCTCTTAAAGACTTTATATAGCTTGCTGGTCTCTAAAAGTTTGTGTGTCCTACCATGGAACGGGCGATCTTCAGAAGTTTTTTCTAGCTGGAAGTATCAATATAAAACTTTGGTGAGGGCATTATTTAGGTTCTTCTTCCTCTCCTCTATTCGATGAATCTATGAACTGATGTGAATACACTCTACAATACTTTTTGCCAGTATGCTCTTAGAATACTTGCTGCCTTCTTTTCATAACAAGAGTTGGGTAAGAACAAACATTGTTGACAATCAGGTCAGTCTAGGCTTACATTGTCTCTTACATTACATTGAATTTGCAATAATAAGTCCTTCTTCCAGAAATCACAGTGTTCAATAAGTTCGGCCACTACCTTGGTGGCGGCGGTATTATCGAATCAAAAAAAAAAAAAAAAAAAGCTATGAAATCTATACCATTCTCCGTTCGCTACATAACTTATGTTAGCAGCAGCTAAATCTTGGTTACAAAATTGTCGAATACTTGCGCCTTGATGATCATCGGAGAATGTACTGGAGAACTAAATAAGAAAACCGTCAGTGAATTGAAAGGAAACATTTCGGATAAAGTTTCAATAAAACCAAGTGTTAACAGCCTGACATCGAGGTCAAAAAATTCCCTACATCCTTCGAGTCTGGAGCGTAAGATGAAGAAGAAATGACAATTGGCTCAAAAGTACTGTCATGAACAAAGAACCAATAGCAAAGGGAACTGAAAATCAGAGCGATAAAAGCCAGCGAAAATAATACTATAACATGTTGTGCAAAACAAAAGAGAAACTAAAAGTATGTACTTGTTATTATGAATAAATGTTTAAATTGAATTTAATATCTTTAATAAAAATAGGAATTTTGTAACCCTGTATAACGAACTTATCTGTGTTCTTGTTTATTTAATCCTCGTTACAAAATCTGAATTTGTAGCTGTCGATATCACGACAACAATTTAAAAAATTCTTTTATTGTGAGTTGCATATCAAAATGGCAAGTTCAGACCGTTTCTCTGCGTCTAGAAAAATGCCTCGATTACCAATTGCCAACGCCGAAGAGAACCCAATACGAAATGAATCTCATGCTACTGAGGAGTACAACTGGGAATGCCCCAGATTCACAAGAAAGTATGGTTCAGTGCGACAGTTGTAATATGTGGTATCACTTTTCTTGCCCAGGCGTTAACAGCCAAATCGCTGATAAATATTGACTTTGCCCACCACCAAGCGCAGCACTTAAAAATGATCGTGATTAAACCACCTCAGGTGTTCACCAGCAACCATACCCAGAGCCATTTAATCAGCGAAGAGAACAACTACAACTTCCGCACGCTGTAAGTTCAACCACTGGTTTACTGAATAGAAGCCAAATTGCAGCGAGACAAATCGGCTCCCGCGATCTGCAAATCTTTGCAGGAGATCCAAAAGAATGGCCTCTATTTATAGCCACTTTCCATAGAACGACAAAACTATGTGGGTTTTCGAACGAAGAAAATGTTCTCCGTTTGCAAGGAGCGTTAAAGGGAAAAGCTCTACAGGCAGTTCGAAGTTTGTTAATACAATCGAACTGTGTGAGCAAAATTATCAGCACGTTGCAGTTAATGTTTGGCAAACCAAAGTGAATAATAAATTCTCTTCTTCATCGTATACATATGACACCACCGCTAAGAGCTGATAAACTTGATTGTCTAGTATACTTTGCGTTTGAGGTTAAAAATTTATGCGCTACGTTTGAAGCCACTGGATTAAATTTCCACTTCTTCAATCCGACGCTGCTACAAGAGCTTGTAAATAAGTTACCACCAAGCATTAGACTCAACAGGGGCATTTATACAGTGAATGGCTTTACAAAATTGCCAACTTTTTCCGCACAGAGCCACGATAGCAAGGCGTAAGAAAATAAGAATCAGAGCAGAGGTCTTAGAGGAAAAGTTTTTTTAAACTTTTAAACTTTAAACTTAAATGATGAAGATAGAGATGAGGAGAAAACAGTTAAGACGGGTTGCATCATTTGCGGCGGCAAATGCTCATCAGTAGCAAAGTGTTCTAAATTTATAGAAGCGTCAAGACTTGAGAAATGAGCTGCCATAAGAGAATATAAACTTTGTCGAAGATGTCTCACAAGACACGGAAATAGCAAATGTGCTTCTTCTTCAGTATGCGGCAAAAATGGCTGTACATTTAAGCACCACAACCTTCTACACAACTACGACAAAGATGGTGCATTAGCCACAGTGCGGAACCACAGCGAGAGGTCTCAACAACGTCACACCAGCACTGGAATACTCACGTTCATGGGGGTGAGTCTATCCTGTTCCGGATTTTACCTGTAATACTGGCAACAGGGCGAAATCCATACTTTTGCCTTTCTGGATGAGGGATCCTCCGTCAGTCTCATAGACAAAGAAGTTGCGGAAAATTTGAATATAGGAGGCACTCCACACCCACTTCACTTGAAATGGACCGGGGACAGCCTTCAGCTTTCTTTGCAAACAATTAATATATCAGAGCTACAACATAAATTCCAGCATCTGCGAGGTCTTCCGATCGAGTCGTATGCGCGAGAAAGGCCGCGTTTGTTAATTGGGCTTAACAATGCTAAATTGGTTTGCCATTAAAATGTAAGGAAGGTTCGATTTGCCAGCCAATTGCCGCTAAAACACGTTTGGGGTAGACAATACATGGAGAAGTTGCAGAGCAGAATGAAACAAGAGCAGCGAAGAGCATCCAGCATAGCTGCTACACTTGTGAGTGTGAAACCCAATATGCCAACGCAAATCTTAAAAAAACTAGTTAAGTCTTTCATATATGTTGATAATTTCTAATCCTACGCATAAGTTGATGTCTAATGATGACAAAAGGGCCTTAGATTTGCTAAAAGAAAAGATGTAGTAAAGATGGTCACCTTGAGACGACTTTCCAACTCGAAATCAATTCCTTGCTCAATAAAAGGATTATCCGACATACTTGTGCCAAATCAAATTAACCGTTATTTATTTATTGAAATAATTTGTGTCAATTTTGACTTTTCTAAATTTCTGTTCCGTCATCTTCTTTTTCTTACTGCTGTTCAGGTCCTTAAGCTCATCATCAATGCTGATAGTATGTGTATATCTGTGTGTTTGAATGTGCTTTCTTGTATTAATCTACTTATTGGCATTTCTTTTATTCGTAATATCCTCCATCGTATTTAGGAACATAAAGTACGACAGCGAAGACTTCAAAGCCTGGAACAAAAGCAAAAACAGTGAAAAAGGACAGAAAGTAAAGGAATAAATAAAAAAAAAAAAAATTAAAAAAAAAGTTCATTTAGAGATTTCTTTCATTTTTATCTGTACATCTGTACTCAATAACGTCATCCACTTGCCTCAATATCCACACCCCTCACAGTATTTCCTTACATCATTCCCTACCACTACAATATTACTACTCCAACCCATCTCATTCACTTACCGAACCAATGCATTTCCGAGATAAAATCAAAAATTTCATCCCATTAAGATGAACGGACTTCTGGGATCTATAAATCGCAAAACTTATGTCTCTAATAAGTTTAGCATTGGCCTTGCTATCACCATGGACCAGAAGTGATTCCCAATTGCACATGTAGTAGGAGTTGGCCATTTGGCCGGCCTGCCCCAAACGGAATCCATGTATGGAGAGATTGATTATTATTTTTGTTTTTTGGTGCGAATTTGCAACAAATTCATCAGACTTACGTACCGCATCTGTGTATCGTTGACCAAAGGATCCAATCACTAGGAATTCTGAGCTTTGAGATATAAACCAGCAAAAATACATGCACGTTTCTACGCTGAATCCGGTCTAAAAGAGAAAAACAAAAAAATATGACCATGAGGGTTTCTGTTTTTTTTTTTTTTTTTTTTTTTTTTTTTTTTTTTTTTTAAAGGGGCAAAGAGCCGTTGGGTTCTTTTTTATTTTACCAAAAAAAAAAAGGGAAACGAGAAAACAATTTGACGGCTATTTCAACTGAAGTCAGTGGCTCTATGCAAGAATGGAGCACGTAAATTCTGAACCTAGTTGTGTCTAATTGGAAACCATTGACTACTGTGATCCGGGAATGAAATCGATTTCCCTTTTACATATATTCGTATATGGTACCTACCTTTATTCGAAGTCGGTCGGGCGTCCGATTAGATTGGAAGCTGAACGGTGTCAACTGGAGCTAGTGCTGGAGCTATGATTATGACACACCAATTGTGCTCATTATATCTACTCTTGGTGAGAAATCTGTACACCAGCGTTGAGAGAATCTATCCTGGTGGGTTGGACTGAGCCTAAGAAGCGCTTACGTCGATAAATTCGATTTTTCAAATTTTGAAATAAATACATGTAAAAGCTGTCTATTTGACTGATAGATCTCCCAATAGGGATAACTGCCTAACTGTTCTTTCGCTTTAGACAGTTCTTTCACATTTATATACAGTATTGCTCGACAAATCTTCATTAATAGATTTACACCAGAAGATCTTTCGTCGTATTCAAAATTATTTTAAAAATCTCAGTGATCTTGTTCATCCTTATATCCACAACGAGCTTGCTTCTCTTTATGTTATGGACAAATTTCATACCGCGATCTTCTTACAAGAGAAAGTGAAGTCGTTGTTAGCGGCAGGTCTAGAATTGTTAATTCAGCATCGACCGCTTTAGTTTCGCCTTTGTCCGTCGGCTATGTGAAAAATTTTGCAAAGTGAGAGCTTGGCCTTGGCCAACTTGGGCAGAAACTCGAGCCTCGAGATTATGGTTTGCGACGAATCGCGTTATCCTATTTAAAATTGATGTTTTTGGTATGAGCAAGTTCAGAACAAACTCATGCGACAAAATTTTATCAACAAAAGTACAATGTTAGATGGTATCGCCGGTCGGTCTTTATTTTCTTTAAAATGAGGCAAGAGCTTGAGTTCAACGTTATCGCACAATGAAAAGTGAATATGTCTTCCAAAATATGGACTATATTGATCCAGATAATTTGTGAATTCAGCAGAATGAAGCTACGTGCCATACTGTGTTTGAAAACATCGACTGAACTATTTTTAAATAGACCAGTGAATTATTATGATGTTATGAACCATTCTTTTTCATAATGAGTAAGGACCTTCAATTAAATGTCGTCAATGTTTAAAAAAAAAAATAATTAATTCTATAGCTTTTTAAGATCCCCAGGAACCCTTTGTATGGCTCTCACATTCCTAAACTGGGTCTATTATTGCGGAATGTCTAGTCGCTTTGCGAAAAAGGTTTATAGAAATTTTTTATCTTTTCAAGTTGGTATGCGATTTCCGCGATACAAGAAGCGTAATAGAAAGGTTAGAACATAAAGAGGTTTAAAAAGTACGACATCTGCTACGACATTTGCTACGACGATTGCTATCCACGTCAAGAATAGTTGGAAGGATAAGAAAGGACAACCGTTTCCATTGTTGAACAACAATTTAAAAATAATGAAGGTTTGGCAGCTACTGTTCGCAATTTACCTACAAAATACGTTCGAATTAATTCAAAAATTCAGAGAGACTGGATCAATTAGTGATATTAGAAACTCCAGCTGTACTTCAACAAGTCGCTGAACAAAAAATATCGAATCAGTTCGACAGTTCCTGACAGTCCAGGAACATCAATTCGCCACCGTGGACCAGAATTTGTCATTTTTAAAAAGCTTTATACATTGATTTTTTTTTTTGAGGGATATTTGCATCTTTATGCAGAAAATTAACTCAAGAACTAAAGTCAACTGAACACGCACAGCGAAGAGAGTACGTTGAATGCATTATGAAACAACAATTGTATGCTGATTTTACAAACAAAATCAGCTCCAGCAATCGAGCTCATTTTCATTGTCAAAATCGATAATCGTCAAAATTGTCGGATTTGGTGTTTAAAAAATCCACACAAAGTCATCCATAACGTGTCACTGTTTGGTGCGGATCAATCTTCTATAAAAATGCGACTGGTCAGGCAATAGCAGTTCCCGATATCGCGACATGATAATCAAAGTTTCTCTATCTAAATTGAAAGATATGGATGTGCATGACAAATTATAGTTTCAATATGACGATGTTATTTGCCATACAGCCGAAAAAACGATTCAATTACTGCATGATTCATTTCCCGGTCGAGTAATATAATTTCACGGCTTGTGATCAGGATTGTGCGATTTAACGCCTTTAGACTTTTTCTTTGTGGTTCCTTGAAGTCTAAGGTTTTTATAGGCAAGCCGACGGCCGGACACGCCTTGCAGGAGCTGTATACCCAAAATTCAGCCACATTTATTTATGAGGCCATT
Source organism: Volucella inanis (assembly GCA_907269105.1). Taxonomy (NCBI): domain Eukaryota; kingdom Metazoa; phylum Arthropoda; class Insecta; order Diptera; family Syrphidae; genus Volucella; species Volucella inanis. The sequence goes on from OU026157.1 coordinate 24,369,456, forward strand.
TACCCGATATGTTATTTTATACATAAACCTATACTGTTTACTTTATGAATCAATGAAAAAACTCACCTACATTATCTGTGAAAATTAACATACTTCTTGCGTGAGTTTTGGGCACCCTTTACAGCTTTGAGATGGTAAGAGAATTTATTTATATTTAACCTGCTATCAACTCGGAAAATGTTCCTTTAAAGGCAATGGAGAAGTATGGCCCTCTCTCGAGCAACCGAAGAATTTTTATACAGGACCTTTATCATCCCGATCCTGCTTGGACACTGACTGAAGCGGATGAAAATACTTTCGGGCGCTTGGAGAGAACAGTTCTTTGGATAATTTACGGTCCCCTTAGCATCAACTGATAAAAGACTGCACTAGCTAAAAAGACAAGTCAGTTGAGGCCCTGTTCCACCACGGACTGTCGTTACGTAACTAGTAAGAAAGTAAATTGCACTAATTTTGTCTTTTAGTGCCAAAATATTTCCGAGAGACTTCATCATTACCCCAAGCTTCACAAATTATTGCCGCATTCATGGCTAAGTAGGAGTACATATATGTTAAACGAATATAATTTCTTTTCTAGCAAATAATTTTTAGTTATTAGTTATTGGTTAGATGGAAAAAATGAATGAAACAACTAATAGATCTATTGTATACCTTTGCCAACTGGAACGTCACACAACAGAGTAGAAATACTCCGAACGACACCAGGACGAAGATCTTCATGCTCGAGAAATCCTGCAGTTGCTCTGAAAATCTTTTAGTGTTTCATTTATTAAAATAATTAAAAAAATAGATTCCATTTCCTCTTACCTATCTATCATCTGTTGCTTCCTGATGATGACCCCCAACTTCTGACAGAAGATGCGATGTAATTCATTTGGGGCGGGTGGTTGTGGTCGTTTTGCTAATGCTTTCAATGAATTTGCATACAATGAATTCAATTCGCTGTGCAGGATTTCATAGCGCGCAGCAGTGTAACTGAGAGTGCTGCATATGAGACAATCGTCCGCACTCATAAGGCAGATCGTGGAAATCCCTACCCAGCCAGTGTATATTAATGTGATGACATAATTAAGCGGCTCTTGGGCATCGTAAGTAAATTCCATTGGATAGAAGTACGGCTTCGATCTGGAACTTGGATCTTGAGCAATACGAAGTGCCAACTTTATATAGATAATGGTCATTGTTAACACAAAAATCCACGTCATGAAGTACACTAATCGCATTCCTCTTTCACACTCAACATGCAGTTTTTTGTTTTCTGATCTGATTGAAGAAGTCTTTCAGATTCAGATATTCAGATGGTCAAAGAAATCCTTCACTCACCTATGAACATAGATTTTCATATAAAACTCCTGTAGAACATTCCTCATCTTGCTGCGGGTGAACCTCAAATGAAGAATTCTTATTCCGTATTGAACGCCGGCAAAAAACGTGCATAAGCTTTCGTTCATTTTAGTAATTTCTCCCCGATGGTTATGAATAAAAACACACTCTGCGAAAACGGTGAGAACAAACGACAAAACCGAAAAAAAAACTATGCAATCCGCAATCAAGAAATGATACATAGGGCAGTCGAAAGCCAATGGCCAAATACAGAGAAATTTGTATGACAGAAACTGTATAGGCAGGTTTATTTTTTCACCTTTTGCGGTGATTGGAATGAAATATTTCATCGCACTTTCTAATCTTGAGATTCCTGGTAACAAAATAAAATACAACCGAATCGGACTGGTTCAGTATGGATATTTGGAAAGTTCAGCCTTATATATGTGGCTTTTGGATGATGTGCCAGGGCAGTACCAGTACCCATGTGCCCTATTGATTTGGAACGAACGGAATGAATTTTTAATTTTTCCACCAAACGGAATTATTATTGTAAATTATTTTTTGGTTATTGAATTTATAATTGAAAAAGGAATTCACCGGCAACACTATTTATCGATGCATAAATGTTTTATTTATGATGGAAAATTTTCGAAAGGAGTTTGTAGGGTATAAATTGAAAATTTAATTGATGCCTGACCAGAGAGGAAGGGGTGCTGGTTGGTTGGATCCGTGGATCTGTGGTGGTGATCTGTTTAATGTTATGAACGAAAAGCAAATTGATGTTCAAGCCTTGGCTGAGATTCGATATGAAGATAAATTGTTTTCTTGAAGAAAACTCGTTTAACCTGAGTGGCTTTATTTTGCTGAAGGAAGGAGTCTTCTAAACTTAAACTTTGTGATGTCTTCAAGAATAGGCTTAGTTGGACAACTAAAACTGTTTCAAAAGGAAGACATTCCTCAGGTATTTTAACGGAATGTCTTGGCGCAATGATACGAATATTTTGCTTTAAGCATTAACTTAATATTGCGCCAGTTACGATGTTCTTCAGAGGCAAACTTATGTATTTGAAACTTTGGCCAGAGTATACAATTATTTTATAGAGGTGCTATCCCGCGCATTAGTTGCAGAAGCCCACGTAGTTTGAAGCCTGTTGTTGGTACTCATTTTTCATAACTTTTGTAATTCACATGAAACCATGTAATTTTCGAATAATCTATCTGTTTATTGCTAACTGATAATGAAAAATGTTCCTACATAAAAATTAGAAAGAAGAGAGACCAGGGTGTACCTGTACAATATCTATACTTGAGAGGTATCGTCAGGCCTATCGTTCTCCGATCCCAGAATGATCAAGTTCAATGTCAAAGATACATCTTAACGGGACAGCTGATGAATGCCCCAGATAGTTTCAATAGAATTAAAAATAGCAATCAGTTGGTTAGCTGTCAGACTTTCATACGAAATGCTATCATGGTCGCACTTTACGTACGAAAGCTAAAGAGCAAAAACTTGACAAAACTGAGCAATCTGGCGTTATGGTGCTGAACACGAATTGCTTGTGTTTGCACCTTTACGCACGCCCACACAGAGGAGATAGATGTTGACACCAAAGATAGCTTCTACGAGCTCTTGGACAAGACTTAAGAGCAGTGCTCTAGAAGTGATATTAAAATTGTCCTCGATGACTGGGCAAAGAGGGTATATTTGGTAGTATTACCGAAAAGAATAGCCTGCATGACATCACCGCCGATAACGGATTCTGGTTAATCGATATTGTGCCGGCTAGAGATGCTCACGAGCTCTACGATAATAAGAGGAGACACAAACACCGGCTTCTCAGAAGCGAAAAGAAGGAGCATGAGCAGCTGCAACACCAGGAATGAAATTGGGAAGTTATAACAAAAGTTAAAAAAATATGCCAAAGCAAAAAAAACCGAGCCGAAGTCTGTAGTAGTGTTGCACTTGATGCTGAGGATTTGGAAATATCATTTCTGCAGGCTCTATAACGACGGGAGATGACGAACCAAATACCGTTGTCAGGCACAATAAGCCTTTCAATCTGGACGATGTAGAACAAGAATTTCCGTCCATGTTAAGCGGATGAAGTGAAGACAGGCATACCCAACGGCCGGCCTGACTGCCAAGCACATTTTTTTTTTTATTATCACTCGTTCAATGGGTTTGAGTACCCTTAAAATGTTTGCACTCACCAACTTAATTGTAAAATATTGTTGGGCGAAAGCATGCCCGATAAATGAAACCTCAGAATTGTTTGTCCGACCCTCAAGAAACGAGACCCATTGAATTGCGCCAACTACAGAGCTACCAGTCTTCCTTATATTTCCATAATATCCTATCTACAATATTGTGTGAACGCCTGAAGGCATTCATTAACAACCTGCTTGGTCTACATTAGAGTTGATTTATGCCAAGTAAGTCAATCGTCGACTAAATATTCACAATACGGTAGATCTCGGAAAGAACCCATGTTAGTACAGCGACATCGATTAAGGCAGAAAAGTGAAGTTCTAACGGCTGAGATAGCTGGGTCATGTAGAGCGGATGGACAGCAATGTTCTTGTCCGAAAAGTCTTCGAATCCGCCCCCGAGTACCCCGAGACATCAGCCAACTTAGCGTGCGAAACTGGAGGCAGCTACCTGAGGATCGAATTATCACGCTATAAGGAGAAGTGATATTAGGTCTTCTGTGGACCCTTATTATCATCGAAATACTTCTGAACATAATAAGGGAGAGAACAAAGGCCACTGCTTACCCGTCTGTCCACCAGATCTGAAGTGCTTTCTAGCAGGATTTTTCGCGTTGGTAGGCATGTTGTTTTTTAAATAGAGGATGCATTTACAGAGCAATTTTGCCAACAACATTATGCCAGTATGATCGGGCTGAATCTTGTAACGAGCGTATGGTCATCTTTTCCGATTTTCTGTATAAAGACCACTCTGAGGCCTGTATACCAGTATTCCAATTTTAAACTAGTACTCGTAGTGCAAGGATGGAGGAACAAAGATCTAAATACACTCGTTCGGAATTAAATCTATTTAAAAAGCAAAAGAAAAGTGAAATAATTACGCACACGACTTTCTCGGTTCACAGTTTAACATCGAATGATTTATTTTCTTATTCTTTATCCCTATCTAACCGGCAGTCTCTCTCTATTCAGTTGAGTAAATTAATTTTGATTTTTTTATTTTTTCTGCAAATGTTGCCACAAATCGGCCATCCTGACCATTAATCGTCCCGATTATACCAGTTTCAGTGTTTATCCATGGTTTAATATTCGCCACTTCCCATATTCCCTAGTACGGAATCTGACTAATTCGAAAACCTTCTACATCCTTTAACAGATACCTATCATTTGACAAAACTTTTGCTACCCTATATGGACCTTTAAATTTTGGAGCTACTTTCCTACATACACCAGGCGTACTAACATAATTCTTCACCATTACATAAGCCCCTTCTTCATTCTTTCTATCTACTCTCATTCGATTTTTAAGGTTCGTATTATATTCCTGTCCATTGACTATCTTTTGTTTCCCTTTCTCTCTCATTTGTTTTAAATCTGGCTCATTTGTCATTTCTTCATTTTTTAAACTTTTTTTTAGGGTTTCTTTTAAGAAATCTATAATTATTCCCTTTTGTGCAACTCCAAATAATAATTCACTTGGAGTGGTACCGGTACATCTATGGATTGTATTATTCATTGTGAACTCAATCTTTGACAAAATACTTTATTCAAGATACGATAGTCTACACAAAGCCTAATATCGCCCGTCTTCCTTTTTAACTAATACTATAGGAGATGCGTGTTCTGACTTACTGGGTCTAATCACCCCCTTTTCTAGCATTTCGTCTAAAATCATAATCGCCGTGGGTAATAGTGGAAGGGAATTTCATCAGTAAAGATCAATTCCATTGTACACTCATTTTCTGGTTTATCAAGACGTTCACAATGTAAATAATTTGTCTAAAACATTTCATTAAAAATAAATTTTATCTTCATAACTAATATGATTATTATTTATAAACTCATTATCTTTCGATTGCAAAACATCACCTATTTCAATTTTCATTATATTTATACATTCAATTGTAGATTCATTTTCTAAATCTTTCTTATTTTTTTTTTTAATTTTTACATTAGCCTTCTTCAAATAATCTCGGCCCAAGATCATTGGATATTCCATTGTGCGGTCTGATACCACCAACAAATTTGTCTCTATTTCTTCATCTTCAAAAATTATAGCACAATTTAGTGGATAATGAGCTTTTATTGATACCAGAAAGATTAACATGTTTATTTAAACAAATCCTTTCATTAAAAACGGAGGGTAAATACATTTCCCGTATCATACTAATAGAACTGCCGGTGTCAGTTAATGTTCCTAAATAAATATTATATAAATAACTCTCATTTTTTAAATATAAGTTTATACTTTCTTACATAATCGCCTTCATTCTCGCCAATTTAATGAATGGGCTGTACCCGCGACGTTTTTCTGTCTGGGCAAGTGGCTGCGAAATGACCCTGCTTGCCGTTTCGGCTTTCGGCAAACATTAGACATGTGTCCCAGGAAATTACAATTGTAGCACCTGGCAATCGTATTTCATGTACTGCTCTCACCTGTCCGCCTCTGCCCCAATGTACTTTGGATCTGGGTGTTCCTCTTTTGCTTCACCTTTTCAAGGGTACGTAATAAATGTGTGCGACTAGTATAGCAACTAATTAGAGCCTAAAGCCTGATGTGTTCATCTGGGATGCCCTCTATAATATATTCCACCAATTCTTCTTCGTCCAAGTCGAGACCATGGGTTAGTATTATTTTGTCGTTGTAGTAATCGACAAAACTCTCGTTCGCCTTCGAAGTTCTTGCCTAGAATCGTGTCCGAACTGACAGTTTGCCCTATCGTCTGTCAAACAATTCGGTCATTTGTCGTTTCAACTCATCGATGCCTTCATTTATAAAATTGGGTTTCGTGTGTAACCACTGTCTAGCTTTGCCTTCTATTTTGGAAAGCATCAACGTTCGCAGTGTGCAGTCATCCAGGTTGTACACTTTACCCAAGTTCGTCAGTTGTTGTTGCCAAATATCCAACATCGGACCGACATCATACATCGGAAGCAAGTCTTTTACAGTACTAAAAGGTACTTTAGAAACTTGGCTGTCAACTCTGGCCTCTGTCGTTTGCCGTCTATATGCATAGTTTCCACTCATTTGTCTGTTTTCAGTTACATTTAACTCACTCATTCGTCCCAACATTTTATTTTCTCGTTCCATGAGTTCTTTTTCTCTCTTCAGTATTTCCACCTCTCGTTTCTTTTGTCTTTCATTTTCACCCTCATTATTGGCGCCATCAACTTCTTCAGTTATTTCTGCATCTGCTTCTGCATTGTTGTTCTCGTCATCGTCGTCTTCGTCGTTGTCCTCTTCATTTTCTTTTTCCAACTGTGGAAAACTGCCACGATCAACTTCTGGAATAGCCAACAGTCGCAACAACAGTTCTTTCTTGTTACCGTTAGATTTTTTGTTCAATTTTTGCAACCAAATTTTGAGCTGCGCTGCTGACAATTGCTGGATTTCGTTGTTCATTGTCTTTAAGGCAAAATCAAAAGACACACGAGAAAAATGACAAGAAAAGGAAAAGAAAGGAAACAAAACTTATGTGATCGCGAAGGAATATATATTTTCAAGGGACGCTTGTTAGGTATATAAGTATGTCTTTAGGGAAACACTCGTTCGGTTAATTCAGTTCGGTTAATCAACATCGAATCGGCAGTCTCTCTCTATTCAGCATGAGTAAATTAATTTTGTTTTTTTATTGTTTCTGCAAGTGTTGGAATAGTAGTAAACTTTTCCGGGTTGCAAGCGGCTGGTTTATATACTTTTTGTAGTATAATTTGACATATTCCATTAATGCCAAATGACTTGGAACCAAAACGATGTTGAGATCACTGGTGCTCGCATGAGGTATTCTCTGTGATCGACTCAGTGTAGGTGCCATCAGATTTTCGGAGTACTTCCTGCCTGACTGATTTGCTGCTCTTAAAGACTTTATATAGCTTGCTGGTCTCTAAAAGTTTGTGTGTCCTACCATGGAACGGGCGATCTTCAGAAGTTTTTTCTAGCTGGAAGTATCAATATAAAACTTTGGTGAGGGCATTATTTAGGTTCTTCTTCCTCTCCTCTATTCGATGAATCTATGAACTGATGTGAATACACTCTACAATACTTTTTGCCAGTATGCTCTTAGAATACTTGCTGCCTTCTTTTCATAACAAGAGTTGGGTAAGAACAAACATTGTTGACAATCAGGTCAGTCTAGGCTTACATTGTCTCTTACATTACATTGAATTTGCAATAATAAGTCCTTCTTCCAGAAATCACAGTGTTCAATAAGTTCGGCCACTACCTTGGTGGCGGCGGTATTATCGAATCAAAAAAAAAAAAAAAAAAAGCTATGAAATCTATACCATTCTCCGTTCGCTACATAACTTATGTTAGCAGCAGCTAAATCTTGGTTACAAAATTGTCGAATACTTGCGCCTTGATGATCATCGGAGAATGTACTGGAGAACTAAATAAGAAAACCGTCAGTGAATTGAAAGGAAACATTTCGGATAAAGTTTCAATAAAACCAAGTGTTAACAGCCTGACATCGAGGTCAAAAAATTCCCTACATCCTTCGAGTCTGGAGCGTAAGATGAAGAAGAAATGACAATTGGCTCAAAAGTACTGTCATGAACAAAGAACCAATAGCAAAGGGAACTGAAAATCAGAGCGATAAAAGCCAGCGAAAATAATACTATAACATGTTGTGCAAAACAAAAGAGAAACTAAAAGTATGTACTTGTTATTATGAATAAATGTTTAAATTGAATTTAATATCTTTAATAAAAATAGGAATTTTGTAACCCTGTATAACGAACTTATCTGTGTTCTTGTTTATTTAATCCTCGTTACAAAATCTGAATTTGTAGCTGTCGATATCACGACAACAATTTAAAAAATTCTTTTATTGTGAGTTGCATATCAAAATGGCAAGTTCAGACCGTTTCTCTGCGTCTAGAAAAATGCCTCGATTACCAATTGCCAACGCCGAAGAGAACCCAATACGAAATGAATCTCATGCTACTGAGGAGTACAACTGGGAATGCCCCAGATTCACAAGAAAGTATGGTTCAGTGCGACAGTTGTAATATGTGGTATCACTTTTCTTGCCCAGGCGTTAACAGCCAAATCGCTGATAAATATTGACTTTGCCCACCATGTGTCAAACATATTGCTACTGCAGCCACAAATCAGCGCAGCACTTAAAAATGATCGTGATTAAACCACCTCAGGTGTTCACCAGCAACCATACCCAGAGCCATTTAATCAGCGAAGAGAACAACTACAACTTCCGCACGCTGCAAGTTCAACCACTGGTGTACTGAATAGAAGCCAAATTGCAGCGAGACAAATCGGCTCCCGCGATCTGCAAATCTTTGCAGGAGATCCAAAAGAATGGCCTCTATTTATAGCCACTTTCCATAAAACGACAAAACTATGTGGGTTTTCGAACGAAGAAAATGTTCTCCGTTTGCAAGGAGCGTTAAAGGGAAAAGCTCTACAGGCAGTTCGAAGTTTGTTAATACAATCGAACTGTGTGAGCAAAATTATCAGCACGTTGCAGTTAATGTTTGGCAAACCAAAGTGAATAATAAATTCTCTTCTTCATCGTATACATATGACACCACCGCTAAGAGCTGATAAACTTGATTGTCTAGTATACTTTGCGTTTGAGGTTAAAAATTTATGCGCTACGTTTGAAGCCACTGGATTAAATTTCCACTTCTTCAATCCGACGCTGCTACAAGAGCTTGTAAATAAGTTACCACCAAGCATTAGACTCAACAGGGGCATTTATACAGTGAATGGCTTTACAAAATTGCCAACTTTTTCCGCACAGAGCCACGATAGCAAGGCGTAAGAAAATAAGAATCAGAGCAGAGGTCTTAGAGGAAAAGTTTTTTTAAACTTTTAAACTTTAAACTTAAATGATGAAGATAGAGATGAGGAGAAAACAGTTAAGACGGGTTGCATCATTTGCGGCGGCAAATGCTCATCAGTAGCAAAGTGTTCTAAATTTATAGAAGCGTCAAGACTTGAGAAATGAGCTGCCATAAGAGAATATAAACTTTGTCGAGGATGTCTCACAAGACACGGAAATAGCAAATGTGCTTCTTCTTCAGTATGCGGCAAAAATGGCTGTACATTTAAGCACCACAACCTTCTACACAACTACGACAAAGATGGTGCATTAGCCACAGTGCGGAACCACAGCGAGAGGTCTCAACAACGTCGCACCAGCACTGGAATACTCACGTTCATGGGGGTGAGTCTATCCTGTTCCGGATTTTACCTGTAATACTCTATGGCAACAAGGGCGAAATCCATACTTTTGCCTTTCTGGATGAGGGATCCTCCGTCAGTCTCATAGACAAAGAAGTTGCGGAAAATTTGAATATAAGAGGCACTCCACACCCACTTCACTTGAAATGGACCGGGGACACTCACAGGTATGAACATGATTCCCATATTATAAATTGTAGAATTTCAAGAACAGGGACAGCCTTCAGCTTCCTTTGCAAACAATTAATATATCAGAGCTACAACATAAATTCCAGCATCTGCGAGGTCTTCCGATCGAGTCGTATGCGCGAGAAAGGCCGCGTTTGTTAATTGGGCTTAACAATGCTAAGTTGGTTTGCCATTAAAATGTAAGGAAGGTTCGATTTGCCAGCCAATTGCCGCTAAAACACGTTTGGGGTGGACAATACATGGAGAAGTTGCAGAGCAGAATAAAACAAGAGCAGCGAAGAGCATCCAGCATAGCTGCTACACTTGTGAGTGTGAAACCCAATATGCCAACGCAAATCTTAAAAAAACTAGTTAAGTCTTTCATATATGTTGATAATTTCTAATCCTACGCATAAGTTGATGTCTAATGATGACAAAAGGGCCTTAGATTTGCTAAAAGAAAAGATGTAGTAAAGATGGTCACCTTGAGACGACTTTCCAACTCGAAATCAATTCCTTGCTCAATAAAAGGATTATCCGACATACTTGTGCCAAATCAAATTAACCGTTATTTATTTATTGAAATAATTTGTGTCAATTTTGACTTTTCTAAATTTCTGTTCCGTCATCTTCTTTTTCTTACTGCTGTTCAGGTCCTTAAGCTCATCATCAATGCTGATAGTATGTGTATATCTGTGTGTTTGAATGTACTTTCTTGTCTTAATCTACTTATTGGCATTTCTTTTATTCGTAATATCCTCCATCGTATTTAGGAACATAAAGTACGACAGCGAAGACTTCAAAGCCTGGAACAAAAGCAAAAACAGTGAAAAAGGACAGAAAGTAAAGGAATAAATAAAAAAAAAAAAAATTAAAAAAAAAGTTCATTTAGAGATTTCTTTCATTTTTATCTGTACATCTGTACTCAATAACGTCATCCACTTGCCTCAATATCCACACCCTCGCAGTATTTCCTTACATCATCCCCTACCACTACAATATTACTACTCCAACCCATCTCATTCACTTACCGAACCAATGCTTTTCCGAGATAAAATCAAAAATTTCATCCCATTAAGATGAACGGACTTCTGGGATCTATAAATCGCAAAACTTATGTCTCTAATAAGTTTAGCATTGGCCTTGCTATCACCATGGACCAGAAGTGATTCCCAATTGCACATGTAGTAGGAGTTGGCCATTTGGCCGGCCTGCCCCAAGCGGAATCCATGTATGGAGAGATTGATTATTATTTTTGTTTTTTGGTGCGAATTTGCAACAAATTCATCAGACTTACGTACCGCATCTGTGTATCGTTGACCAAAGGATCCAATCACTAGGAATTCTGAGCTTTGAGATAAGAACCAGCAAAAATACATGCACGTTTCTACGCTGAATCCGGTCTAAAAGAGAAAAACAAAAAAATAAAAATACGAGTATATGACCATGAGGGTTTCTGTTTTTTTTTTTTTTTTTTTTTAAAGGGGCAAAGAGCCGTTGGGTTCTTTTTACTTTACCAAAAAAAAAAAAAGAAGGGAAACGAGAAAACAATTTGAAAACTAGGAAGAAAATAAAATACGAATGTGGGATGAGCAACTGAATCTGTGATGTTGTTGACGGCTATTTCAACTGAAGTCAGTGGCTCTATGCAAGAATGGAGCACGTAAATTCTGAACCTAGTTGTGTCTAATTGGAAACCATTGACTACTGTGATCCGGGAATGAAATCGATTTCCCTTTTACATATATTCGTATATGGTACCTACCTTTATTCGAAGTCGGTCGGGCGTCCGATTAGATTGGAAGCTGAACGGTGTCAACTGGAGCTAGTGCTGGAGCTATGATTATGACACACCAATTGTGCTCATTATATCTACTCTTGGTGAGAAATCTGTACACCAGCGTTGAGAGAATCTATCCTGGTGGGTTGGACTGAGCCTAAGAAGCGCTTACGTCGATAAATTCGATTTTTCAAATTTTGAAATAAATACATGTAAAAGCTGTCTATTTGACTGATAGATCTCCCAATAGGGATAACTGCCTAACTGTTCTTTCGCTTTAGACAGTTCTTTCACATTTATATTCAGTATTGTTCGATAAATCTTCATTAATAGATTTACACCAGAAGATCTTTCGTCGTATTCAAAATTATTTTAAAAATCTCAGTGATCTTCTTCATCCTTATATCCACAACGAGCTTGCTTCTCTTTATGTTATGGACAAATTTCATACCGCGATCTTCTTACAAGAGAAAGTGAAGTCGTTGTTAGCGGCAGGTCTAGAATTGTTAATTCAGCATCGACCGCTTTAGTTTCGCCTTTGTCCGTCGGCTATGTGAAAAATTTTGCAAAGAGAGCTTGGCTTTGGCCAACTTGGGCAGAAACTCGAGCCTCGACATTATGGTTTGCGACGAATCGCGTTATCCTATTTAAAATTGATGTTTTTGGTATGAGCAAGTTCAGAACAAACTCATGCGACAAAATTTTATCAACAAAAGTACAATGTTAGATGGTATCGCCGGTCGGTCTTTATTTTCTTTAAAATGAGGCAAGAGCTTGAGTTCAACGTTATCGCACAATGAAAAGTGAATATGTCTTCCAAAATATGGACTATATTGATCCAGATAATTTTTGAATTGAGCAGAATGAAGCTACGTGCCATACTGTGTTTGAAAACATCGACTGACTATTTTTAAATAGACCAGTGAATTATTATGATGTTATGAACCATTCTTTTTCATAATGAGTAAGGACCTTCAATTAAATGTCGTCAATGTTTAAAAAAAAAAAAAAAAAATTAATTCTATAGCTTTTTAAGATCCCCAGGAACCCTTTGTATGGCTCTCATATTCCTAAACTGGGTCTATTATTGCGGAATGTCTAGTCGCTTTGCGAAAAAGGTTTATAGAAATTTTTTATCTTTTCAAGTTGGTATGCGATTTCCGCGATACAAGAAGCGTAATAGAAAGGTTAGAACATAAAGAGGTTTAAAAAGTACGACATCTGCTACGACATTTGCTACGACGATTGCTATCCACGTCAAGAATAGTTGGAAGGATAAGAAAGGACAACCGTTTCCATTGTTGAACAACAATTTAAAAATAATGAAGGTTTGGCAGCTACTGTTCGCAATTTTCCTACAAAATACGTTCGAATTAATTCAAAAATTCAGAGAGACTGGATCAATTAGTGATATTAGAAACTCCAGCTGTACTTCAACAAGTCGCTGAACAAAAAATATCGAATCAGTTCGACAGTTCCTGACAGTCCAGGAACATCAATTCGCCACCGTGGACCAGAATTTGTCATTTTTAAAAAGCTTTATACATTGATTTTTTTTTTTGAGGGATATTTGCATCTTTATGCAGAAAATTAACTCAAGAACTAAAGTCAACTGAACACGCACAGCGAAGAGAGTACGTTGAATGCATTATGAAACAACAAGTGTATGCTGATTTTACAAACAAAATCAGCTCCAGCAATCGAGCTCATTTTCATTGTCAAAATCGATAATCGTCAAAATTGTCGGATTTGGTGTTTAAAAAATCCACACAAAGTCATCCATAACGTGTCACTGTTTGGTGCGGATCAATCTTCTATAAAAATGCGACTGGCCAGGCAATAGCAGTTCCCGATATCGCGACATGATAATCAAAGTTTCTCTATCTAAATTGAAAGATATGGATGTGCATGACATATTATAGTTTCAATATGACGATGTTATTTGCCATACAGCCGAAAAAACGCTTCAATTACTGCATGATTCATTTTCCGGTCGAGTAATATAATTTCACGGCTTGTGATCAGGATTGTGCGATTTAACGCCTTTAGACTTTTTCTTTGTGGTTCCTTGAAGTCTAAGGTTTTTATAGGCAAGCCGACGGCCGGACACGCCTTGCAGGAGCTGTATACCCAAAATTCAGCCACATTTATTTATGAGGCCATTTCCCCGATATGTTATTTTATACATAAACCTATACTGTTTACTTTATGAATCAATGAAAAAACTCACTAATTTTGCACTAATTTTGTCTTTTAGTGCCAAAATATTTCCGAGAGACTTCATCATTACCCCAAGCTTCACAAATTATTGCCGCATTCATGGCTAAGTAGGAGTACATATATGTTAAACGAATATAATTTATTTTCTAGCAAATAATTTTTAGTTATTAGTTATTGGTTAGATGGAAAAAAATGAATGAAACAACTAATAGATCTATTGTATACCTTTGCCAACTGGAACATCACACAACAGAGTAGAAATACTCCGAACGTCACCATGATGAAAATCGTCATGCTCAGGAAATCCTGCAGTTGCTTTGAAAATCTTTTAGTGTTTTATTTATTAAAATAATTAAAAAAATAGATTCCATTTTCTCTTACCTATCTATCATCTGTTGCTTCCTGATGATGACCCCCAACTTCTGACAGAAGATGCGATGTAATTCATTTGAGGCGGGTGGTTGCGGTCGTTTTGCTAATGCTTTCAATGAATTTGCATACAATGAATTCAATTCGCTGTGCAGGATTTCATAGCGCACAGCAGTGTAACTGAGAGTGCTGCAAATGAGACAATCGTCCGCACCCATAAGGGAGATTGCGGAGATCCCCACCCAGCCAGTGTATAGTAATGTGATGACATAATTAAACGGCTCTTGGGCATCGTAATAAAATTGCATTGGATAAAAGTATGGCTTCGATCTGGAACTTGGATCTTGGGCAATAAGAAATCCCACCTTTACGTAGACAATGAACAATGTTAACATAAAAATCCACGTCATGAAGTACACTAATCGCAATCCTCTTTCACACTCAACATGCAGTTTTTTGTTTTCTGATCTGATTGAAGAAGTCTCAGATACTCAGATGGTCAAAGAAATCCTTCACTCACCTATGAACATAGATTTTCATATAAAACTCCTGTAGAACATTCCTCATCTTGCTGCGGGTGAAGCCCAAACGAAGAATTCTTATGCCGTATTGAACGCCGGCAAAAAACGTGCATAAGCTTTCGTCAATTTTACTAATTTCTCCCTGATGGTTACGAATAAAAACACACTCTGCGAAGACGGTGATAACATACGAAAAAACCAAAAGAAAAACTACGCAATCCGCAATCAAGAAATGATACATAGGGCAGTCGAATGCCAATGGCCAAATACAGCTAAATTTGTATGACAGAAACTGTATTGGCAGGTTTATTTTTTCACCTTTTGCGGTGATTGGAATGAAATATTTCATCGCACTGTCCAATCCTGAGATTCCTGGTAACAAAAAAAAAAAAAATAAAAATACAACCGAATCGGACTGGTTCAGTGTGGGTATTTGGAAAGTTCAGCCCTATATATATGGTTTTTGGGTGATGTGCCAGGACGCTACCAGTGCCCATGTGCCCTATTAATTTGGAACGAACGGAATGAATTTTTAATTTTTCCACCAAACGGAATTATTATTGTAAATTATTTTTTGGTTATTGAATTTATAATTGAAAAAGGAATTCACCGGCAACACTATTTATCGATGCATAAATGTTTTATTTATGATGGAAAATTTTCGGAACGAGTTTGTAGGGTATAAATTGGATGCTAAGTGGTGAGGATGATTAATTTGAAAATTTAATTGATGCCTGACCAGAGAGGAAGGGGAGCTGGGGGGGTTGGATTTGTGGATCTGTGGTGGTGATCTGTTTAATGTTATGAACGAAAAGCAAATTGATGTTTAAGCCTTGGCTGAGATTCGATATGAAGATAAATTGTTTTCTTGAAGAAAACTCGTTTAACACGAGTGGCTTTATTTTGCTGAAAGAAGGAGTCTTCTAAACTTAATTAGAATTTTGTGACGTCTTTAATAATAGGCTTAGTTGGACAACTAAAACTGTTTCGAAAGGTAAGACATTCCTCAGGTATATTCCTAATATTGCGCCAGTTACTATGTTCTTCAGAGGCAAACTTATGTATTTGAAACTTTGGCCAGAGTATACAATTATTTTATAGAGGTGCTATCCCGCGCATTAGTTGCAGAAGCCCACGTAGTTTGAAGCCTGTTGTTGGTACTCATTTTTCATAACTTTTGTAATTCACATGAAACCATGTAATTTTCGAATAATCTATCTGTTTATTGCTAACTGATAATGAAAAATGTTCCTACATAAAAATTAGAAAGAAGAGAGACCAGGGTGTACCTGTACAATATCTATACTTGAGAGGTATCGTCAGGCCTATCGTTCTCCGATCCCAGAATGATCAAGTTCAATGTCAAAGATACATCTTAACGGGACAGCTGATGAATGCCCCAGATAGTTTCAATAGAATTAAAAATAGCAATCAGTTGGTTAGCTGTCAGACTTTCATACGAAATGCTATCATGGTCGCACTTTACGTACGAAAGCTAAAGAGCAAAAACTTGACAAAACTGAGCAATCTGGCGTTATGGTGCTGAACACGAATTGCTTGTGTTTGCACCTTTACGCACGCCCACACAGAGGAGATAGATGTTGACACCAAAGATAGCTTCTACGAGCTCTTGGACAAGACTTAAGAGCAGTGCTCTAGAAGTGATATTAAAATTGTCCTCGATGACTGGGCAAAGAGGGTATATTTGGTAGTATTACCGAAAAGAATAGCCTGCATGACATCACCGCCGATAACGGATTCTGGTTAATCGATATTGTGCCGGCTAGAGATGCTCACGAGCTCTACGATAATAAGAGGAGACACAAACACCGGCTTCTCAGAAGCGAAAAGAAGGAGCATGAGCAGCTGCAACACCAGGAATGAAATTGGGAAGTTATAACAAAAGTTAAAAAAATATGCCAAAGCAAAAAAAACCGAGCCGAAGTCTGTAGTAGTGTTGCACTTGATGCTGAGGATTTGGAAATATCATTTCTGCAGGCTCTATAACGACGGGAGATGACGAACCAAATACCGTTGTCAGGCACAATAAGCCTTTCAATCTGGACGATGTAGAACAAGAATTTCCGTCCATGTTAAGCGGATGAAGTGAAGACAGGCATACCCAACGGCCGGCCTGACTGCCAAGCACATTTTTTTTTTTATTATCACTCGTTCAATGGGTTTGAGTACCCTTAAAATGTTTGCACTCACCAACTTAATTGTAAAATATTGTTGGGCGAAAGCATGCCCGATAAATGAAACCTCAGAATTGTTTGTCCGACCCTCAAGAAACGAGACCCATTGAATTGCGCCAACTACAGAGCTACCAGTCTTCCTTATATTTCCATAATATCCTATCTACAATATTGTGTGAACGCCTGAAGGCATTCATTAACAACCTGCTTGGTCTACATTAGAGTTGATTTATGCCAAGTAAGTCAATCGTCGACTAAATATTCACAATACGGTAGATCTCGGAAAGAACCCATGTTAGTACAGCGACATCGATTAAGGCAGAAAAGTGAAGTTCTAACGGCTGAGATAGCTGGGTCATGTAGAGCGGATGGACAGCAATGTTCTTGTCCGAAAAGTCTTCGAATCCGCCCCCGAGTACCCCGAGACATCAGCCAACTTAGCGTGCGAAACTGGAGGCAGCTAGCTGAGGATCGAATTATCACGCTATAAGGAGAAGTGATATTAGGTCTTCTGTGGACCCTTATTATCATCGAAATACTTCTGAACATAATAAGGGAGAGAACAAAGGCCACTGCTTACCCGTCTGTCCACCAGATCTGAAGTGCTTTCTAGCAGGATTTTTCGCGTTGGTAGGCATGTTGTTTTTTAAATAGAGGATGCATTTACAGAGCAATTTTGCCAACAACATTATGCCAGTATGATCGGGCTGAATCTTGTAACGAGCGTATGGTCATCTTTTCCGATTTTCTGTATAAAGACCACTCTGAGGCCTGTATACCAGTATTCCAATTTTAAACTAGTACTCGTAGTGCAAGGATGGAGGAACAAAGATCTAAATACACTCGTTCGGAATTAAATCTATTTAAAAAGCAAAAGAAAAGTGAAATAATTACGCACACGACTTTCTCGGTTCACAGTTTAACATCGAATGATTTATTTTCTTATTCTTTATCCCTATCTAACCGGCAGTCTCTCACTATTCAGTTGAGTAAATTAATTTTGATTTTTTTATTTTTTCTGCAAATGTTGCCACAAATCGGCCATCCTGACCATTAATCGTCCCGATTATACCAGTTTCAGTGTTTATCCATGGTTTTATATTCGCCACTTCCCATATTCCGTAGTACGGAATCTGACTAATTCGAAAACCTTCTACATCCTTTAACAGATACCTATCATTTGACAAAACTTTTGCTACCCTATATGGACCTTTAAATTTTGGAGCTACTTTCCTACATACACCAGGCGTACTAACATAATTCTTCGCCATTACATAAGCCCCTTCTTCATTCTTTCTATCTACTCTCATTCGATTTTTAAGGTTCGTATTATATTCCTGTCCATTGACTATCTTTTGTTTCGCTTTCTCTCTCATTTGTTTTAAATCTGGCTCATTTGTCATTTCTTCATTTTTTAAACTTTTTTTTAGGGTTTCTTTTAAGAAATCTATAATTATTCCCTTTTGTGCAACTCCAAATAATAATTCACTTGGAGTGGTACCGGTACATCTATGGATTGTATTATTTATTGTGAACTCAATCTTTGACAAAATACTTTATTCAAGATACGATAGTCTACACAAAGCCTAATATCGCCCGTCTTCCTTTTTAACTAATACTATAGGAGATGCGTGTTCTGACTTACTGGGTCTAATCACCCCCTTTTCTAGCATTTCGTCTAAAATCATAATCGCCGTGGGTAATAGTGGAAGGGAATTTCATCAGTAAAGATCAATTCCATTGTACACTCATTTTCTGGTTTATCAAGACGTTCACAATGTAAATAATTTGTCTAAAACATTTCATTAAAAATAAATTTTATCTTCATAACTAATATGATTATTATTTATAAACTCATTATCTTTCGATTGCAAAACATCACCTATTTCAATTTTCATTATATTTATACATTCAATTGTAGATTCATTTTCTAAATCTTTCTTATTTTTTTTTTTAATTTTTACATTAGCCTTCTTCAAAAGAAAATTGCTTATAGGCAAACAAACGATTTTAGTAGACGCTGATTGGACGAGGAGGAGAAGGAGGAGAAGGAGGAGGAGGAGGAGGACACCATTTTTCACCTTCTCTATACAAGCCCAGCTCTTCCCAAAGAAGAAAACATCACCTAAGCGATCTAAAGAATATATGCAGCCTCCTACGCTCCAGACCCGCAGTGGGAGGAGATCTCAACTATCTTGGGTGGCGAAAGTGGAAGGAGTTGGCCAAAGACTCTACTAAGAGGAAAAGTTCTCGAAGATGAATTTGAATATTTTGGGCTCCTTGTATCAACGTAAGTATTCTCAAATATCTTTAGACATACGTCGTATGCCAACTGTATTAAAAGCCGAAGCTGCCATAAGTAAACCTGAGCACAATAATGGACATCATGCAAACCCTTGGCGTAACAAATGAAGTTACTGTCGTCGGTTCAAAAAAAAAAAAAAAAAATTCTAGGACCCCCATCCATTTTGGCATCCGACAAAAATTCTATAAAGTGTTTTGGAAAACTCATCAGAAAACCAATGAACTCTTGAAGACAGGACGTAAAGAATAGCACAAGAACGTAAAAATTCCTACAAAGGGACTTACTTCGTTACCATGCTACGGGCCTCAAAGTAAGTGTCTTGCATTTTTGAAATTCAAATTAAATGAGTCCATATTTATGGCGGATCGAAATTCAAAAAAGGACGAAAATGGAAATCATGTTCACTCTCTTCCGATAATACAGGGCGCGACGATGACGATGGTGACGCGGTTTTTCAATACAACGAACGATGTTTTTGCTTTTGGCTTTTTTTTTTTGGTTTTGAACTGCTACTGAGAGAGTAGGTTCCTCGTCCTTTGAATGGCAAAACACAAAGAACGAAAACATAAAGACAGAGAGTGTAAGGAGGTAGAAAAAAAAAAAAAAAAAAAAAAAAAACTCAACTTCAACTCCGAAAGTTGAGTCGTCCCTCTTCAGTTCACCTCGCATAACATTAAATTATGTGAAAAATTTTTTTGAGTTTCTGCATGGCGGAAATTTAATTTCATGCATTTTGAACACCAGAAACGTGTCGGTAAGGATTGCCCTGGCATCGGATTCTCTTTAGTTTTTTTTTTTTTTGTTGTTGTTTTTGTTGTAAATTACTTGCGATGGCGGACACTATCGCGTGTACGAGGAAGTCGATAAATTTTTAGGAACGCAATGCTGTAAGGTAATGAGTTTTGGGCTAATATTATTAAGTGTTGAAGTGGTGGCCTCGTAAAATGCGAGTTATTTATACGAGTCTATAGAGCGAAAGAAAAGTTCATGGTATCGGTGCGCGGGAGATCCCTGTAGGATGGAGACAGGGATGAAATAAAAAGTGTTGAATGTTTTGAATGTTTTATGTTTGATAGACGGTTTCATGTTAATTAAATGGTAGCATCATTATTTTTATTGATATTCGCATTTTTCATGTGGAAGCAACCCTTATTGGATTTCCAGTTTATTATTGTTTCAATCAAAAGAACAACAGATTCACACAACTGGACAAGGAGAAGTTATTCTTTCAATTCAATATGATAGCTTTAGATATGCTAAATTTTTAAGGGAAATCCCTAAGTCAACATGGTCCGGTTTATATCTTTCTCAATATAAACAATTGAAGACAAACACTGAATATCTTCGAAATGGTTGAATTCATGGGGAGGGAGTTGAATTTAAAAAATAGGGTTGTTCGAAGGTTTCTCTTGTTGTTCTTACGGTGGGTCTTCATCCTAATCATTGCCAGATTGTGGATAAAAATTTGCAAGGTCGCTACAAGGAAAATCAAGTGTAATTTGCATTGATTTATGCCGTTGGTGGTTCTGTATGAAAAGGATACATGCGGAGATAATAAAAATTTGTAATTTTCATATGCCGCTCATTTACTATATATTGTGCTGAGGTTGAAATGATATCAAATTAAATCTGCTAGGGAGCTTTGCAATTTCGAGAAGTTGTTGTTTCGTCTATAAGAATGTTAAAGTTTTTTTTTTATAAATTTTAAATGAAATAGATTATTTCTAAAATTACTTTCAAGAAAATTCTTTTTTTTTTTTGAAGATCTCATTGGGGGACTTATCTCAGTGCTTTACTTTGCAGATCCTACGTTTAAGGGGTGATTCATCGTAAGGATCGATTTTTAACAGGCTTGTTTTGACAGATCACGCGTGACTCCTATCAATCTGCTTTGTCATTTTTGTTCAGTATCTTTTGGGAAGTCATTATGGAAAGACTCACATCACAACAGCGTCTCAAAATTGTTCAGCTGTTTTACGAAAATCAGCGTTCTGTGAGAAATGTTTTTCGTGCAATTCGAGGAACTTACGGCCTACTTTCGACCTACTGACACCACTATTGCCAAACCATTTGCAAATTTTAGTCCCAGTTTAAGTGGATGATACTCGACCGGTTAGACCACATCCAGCACGTGGTGAAGAGACTATGGCAGCTGTAGTTGAAAGTGTACGTGAAGACCGTTGAATTCGTCGTCGTTCTCAGCAGCTTGGCTTGACGTATTCGACAACTTGGCGCGAGGATCTCAGCCACAAGGCGTACAAAATTCAACGTGTGCAAGAATTGAAGGAAGGCGACTTGAATTTGCGTCATATTTTCAGTGTATGGGCTCTGGAAAAACTCAATGAAAATCCGGTGTTTTAGCGTGAAATTTTGTTTAATGATGAAGCCCATTTCTGGCCCAATGGATACGTTAATAAACAAAATTGCCGTATTTGGCAACCCGAAAAGTACCAAGAGCCACCATTACATCCGTTATGGGCTGGTGGAATCATTGGTCCATATTTCTTCAAAAATGAGACAAATCAGAATGTTACCGTCAATGGTAACCGTTATCGCGCCATGTTAACGGACTATGGTATGTGCTTCCTGAAATTCAAGCATATGGTCTCGGTGAGCTCTAGTTTCAACAAAATGGCGCTACGAGCCATACAGCGCGTGAAACAATGGACTTGTTGAGAAATTATTTTGGTGAGCACCTAATTTCACGTTTTGCTACTATAAATTGGCCGCCTAGGTCGTGCGATATCACACCTTTGGACGATTTTCTCTGGGAATATGTAAAACCTTAGGTCTTCGAAAGCCAAAATTACTCGTGTTATCCGCGAGATACATGTCACTAGACTTTCCGCATGAACCACCTCAGACGTAGTCGTGGCCAACATTTACATGACATCATTTACAAAGAGTAAATGCCATTAATTGATTCTTTAATCGATAATAAAAATTGTAAGTTCACTTTCAAATTTATGTGTTTTATTTTACATTATAAATCAAACTTCACGATGAATCTCCCATTATCTTTTTAAAGTTGTCAAAAGGCGCTAATCAGCCGGCCTGGAAGCACTTGGGATATCTGATAGCAGCTACTATGAGTCGAGGTGATACGCTATTTCCTAATGCTCATAACTCACATTTAAGGTTACTGGTTTCAGAACCTACTCATATCTCCAGAAATGTAAATCTAAGTAATATAGGGTTTTCTAATAACGACTTGACAACTTGACAACCATTTGAGATATTTAAAAAACTTTATTATTGGCTTAAAGTACAATCAAAGCATTTATGAATGGAACTCGACATCGTTCATATGGCCACCGAGGGAACGTTTGCAGCGGTCGATTCCTTGGACCCAATTTTCAACGACTTGGCCACACATTTCGGCCGAAACGGCCGCTATTTCGCTGTCAATGTTGGCTCTGAGCTCTTCCAACGTCGTCGGCGTGTTGGCATAAACCAATGACTTAAAGTAGCCCCACAGAAAATAGTCAGGCGGCGTTAAATCGGACGAACGAGGTGGCCAATCGACTGGCCCATGTCTTGCTATAACACGCTCACCATACTTACTCTTCAATAAATCGATTGTAGCGTGTGCTGTATGGTTTGTGTCACCATCCTGTTGAAACCACATGTCGTCCAAGTCCATGTCTTCCAATTTTGGCCAAAAATAATCGGTGATCATGGTGCGATAATGCTGACCATTCACAGTAACGTGACGATCGTTATCGTCGACGAAAAAATATGGCCCAATAACGCCACCGGCATGCAAACCGCAAACAGTTATTTTTTGTGGATGAAGTGGTGATTCATGAAGCACATGTGGGTTTTCACCCGACCAATAACGCATATTCTGCTTATTGACGAAACCATTGAACCAAAAATGAGCTTCGTCACTGAAGATGATTTTGCGATGAAATTCATCATCTAGGCGCATCTTCTCCAGAACACAATCGGAGAACGTACGTCGCTTCATATGGTCCATCGGCTTCAATTCTTGATTCAGCTTGATCTTGTATGGGTGTAAACGAAGATCCTTACGCAAAATATGCCATAATGTGTGTTCCCAATTCTTGAGAACGCCGTGGAATTGACTGATTTGGATCGTTTGCTACGAACGTCTGAACGGCAGCGATATTTTCGACACTTCGACCAACCCGTTGTCACATTGACACGGCAACATCAAACAACGAATATGTGGACTCAAATTTTTGCACTAAACTTATTATTGCCTGTCTACCAAGGCCAGAATTACGACCGACAATTGGAGTTAAAGCTCTTAAAATTGCTGTCACCGACTCCGAATATCTGTAGAATTGTTTTATAATTTGCAGACGTTGCTCGTTACTGTACTTTACCATGATAAAAATGTTAAATTTACTGAAAAAATTGACAGTGACAGTTTGACGATTAGTGAAAGAGTGCGTTCACAAATTAAATTCAAAGTTGTCAAGTCCCTATTGGAAAGCCCTATACTACTCAGCGCATATGGTATCTGTCATAGAATGTGGTGACAATTTAGTCCATTTATCCCCCTTCTATCCTTTGATGGCTTTAAAAGGCCTGACATAGATGATACATAGTGTCATAGTGCATTAATGTATGTTTAATCGACCTGCGACCTAAGCTTTTGAACGAGAATAGCTTTTATCGGTAAAAATACTCACTAAGGGGCTCAACCCTATCCAATATGATTGAGCTTCATGTGCGCAAATCGGCTTTGCGTATACCATATATCCTCTGTTAAAGATGCAACTTTTTTTTTTTTTAATTTTTATGTTGTGAGATGACACCTTGAATAAGGACGAGCGAAAAACTTTATCGGGGGTGTCAAGGACCTCTAACGATTATTGGTTATAAGGTTTTTAAACTTGTTTCGGATTCGGATTCCTGTTCGGCTATATTTTTATTTTAACTTAGCTTAACTCGGTCAACACCGGAGCTTTTCTTCTGCGCAAGACCTCTCGTACTGGTTTTCTAACTAAAACGCTAGCAAAATTCCTAAAAGTGTTAGATCACCCAAAAAAAAAAAAGAACAATCGTTTGTCCCTGGAAAAGAAAATTCGTTCTACATTGAATAAAAATAGTAATGATGTGCGTGGCCGGAAATATCGCAGTAAAATTAATTATTATAGACCTTTACAGTACCTTTCGGACAGTGACACGGATGATTATAATATGAACGGAATTATTGCGAATAATATCGCGGTCCCAGAAGTACCCGGCCTGACCAAGACATGGCGGTAGTTGTTTGAAAATATCACTGCATTGTAAAGTCGCAGTCTATAAGGCATATGTTTTAAGTTTAAAGGCACCACATTGTTTAGTATTTGTTTGGCAGCCATCAATATTAAACGTTTTCAGTGAAATAAAAAAAAGAGAGAGAATTGGTCATCGTTATGTGATACAATACTTTTATTTGAAAGGCCTCAGCCCAACCAATATAAAAGCTGAACTGGTTTCTACTCTGGATGAGTCTGCTTTTTCGTTTACAACAGTGAAATTTTGGGTTGCTGAGTTTTAACCAGGCCGTACGAGCTGTCAAGACGAGGATCGCAGTGGTCGACCAAATGAGGTGACGACTCTGGATGATCGTCGACTGAAAGTGCGCGAGCTAGCAGACATTGTAGGCATTACAAAAAGTGCGGTACATCGCATATTATTTGAAAATTGGGACATGAGAAAGCTATGTGCAAGATAGGTGGCGCGATTGCTCGCACTCAATTGAGTGTTCAGCGAAGTTTCACAGGAACAAAGTAGAATTATTGCGCCCTTTCATAGCAACGGATGAAACATGGGTTCATAACTTTACACCCGAGACAAAAGAATAATCAAAAAAATGGATTCAAAAGGGAGAGCCGGCTCCAAAGGAGGGGAAGACCGTTACATCTGCGGGCAAGATCATGGCGTCGATTGGGATGCGCGTGGGATAATTTTCATTGACTATCTTGAAAAAGGAAAAACTATTAACGGCCAGTATTATGCGAACTTATTGCAACGTTTGAGTGAAGAAATTAAGCAAAAACGGCCGCATTAGGCTAAGAAGAAAGTGTTGTTTCACCAACTCACAAATCCGTTATTGCAATGGCCAAAATTAATGAATTAATGTTTGAATTGCTACTTCAGGCATCCTATTCGCCAGATTTAGCCCCCTCGGATTATTTTCTGTTCCCAAACTTGAAAAAATGGCCCAGTGGTCAAAGATTTTCCAACGATGAAGAAGTGATGTCGGCAGTTAACGGCTATTTTGAGGAGCAAGACAGTTCTTATTATAAAAAGAGTATCGAACTTTTTGAACATCGCTGGGAAAAGTGTATAGAGCTGAAAGGCAATTGTGTTGAAAAATAAATAAATTCTTTTTTTGTTGGGTCGGGTACTTCTGGTACCGCCATCTTACTATGACACAGCGTACATAGCGAAAACTCTGTGGAAAAATATCCGAGAACTTGGTGTTGGCCGACAAAATGTGATAATCCCTGAGAACATAACCCCTGATTCCTTAAATTCGGAATTCGCTGAAGTGCAAAGTACCTTGCCTGAGGTTGGCGAACTCAGTACGGATGATCCTATTCCTAACCGTGAATGAACTAATTTTTTCCAGTTCATTAATTTTGGTGTAGGCGAAAGCCCCCATTTATTCGGCTTAATACAAGCTATAACTTAAAAATTAAACTTAAACTAAAACTTAAAAAAAAAAAAAAAAACTAAGTTTGGTTGGAGTGCTGAAGGAGAACGTATTTGATTTAGGAAGTGGTGCGGTGGAAGTCGAAGACCGTAGGAGGTGTGGTGGGTGGGTAGATAGAAGAGTCGAGGGGTACGTAGATTACGAGGGTTAGTGTTGAGGAAAATGGAGCTGTGAAGGGACACGCAATAAACGTGACCAGCAGGAAGTCTGCTGCATCTCTGCGATTTTCGAGGGTGTTTAAGTTGATAAGGTTGAGACGGTTTTGATAGCGGGGCAGATTAAAAAGATCGTCCTAGGGCATACCTCGAAGAGTAAATTGAAGAAAACGGCGCTGGATGCTTTCAATTCTCGAGATATGAACACGATGATATGGGGACCATACTTGACTGGCATAATCTAGGAAGGGGCGAACAAAGGTAATATAGACGGTCCTGGTCACGTATGGGTTGGTGAATTCTTGGGACCTCCGTTTTACAAAATTTAGTGCAGAGTTGGCTTTGAGTATTATCTCATCAATATTTAAACATCACAGAAAATGCCGAGGTCGCGAAGAGATTGTACGGAGGAGATAGGTTGGTTATAGAGAAGATAGAATCGGAGAGGAGATTGGTTCCGTTTATGTGAGAGAGTGATGGATTGGCATTTGGCAATATTAAATTCCAAAGAATTTTTGAGGCACTAGATCGAAAAACTATCAAGATATTGTTGATGGAGGAAAGAGTCATGGTGAGAGAAAATGGTTTTGAAAAATTTGGGACCGAGATGACTGCCTTGTGGAACTTCAGAGGTGGCCAAAAATGAAGCCAAGTGGGCTGACCTAAAACGAACACTGTAAAAACGGTTTTCGAGGTAAGAGGATATCCATTTTAACAGAATGGGTTCACAGCCGAGGGCAGACAATTCGAAAATTATTCATCGATAAGACATTTTATCGAAGGCTTTGCTAAAATCGGTTGCAACCATATCGACTTAGTTGCCATTCTCTAGGGCAGAGAGGGCGAAGGATACGAATTCAACGAGATTTGTGGTGGTTGACCTACTCTTTATGAAGCCATGTTGTCCAGGAGAAATAAGTAATTTGTATTGGAAGCTTAGAGCTTCATACAAAATACTTTCGAAGAGTTTAGGTATATGGGAGAGTTTAGCAATGGGACGATAGTTGGTTATTTCATTCTTTGATCCTTTCTTGTGGATCGGGGTTATAAAGAAGGTTTTCCAAGCCTGAGGAAATTCTTCTTGTCAAAGGGATAGACCAAAGAGATTAGAAAGGGCAAGGGAAAGAGAGGAAGAAAATGGCAGGGCGGCCATCTGGGCCGGGTGTGAATTCGTCATTGAGTTGGTGTAATTTATATTCGATATAAGACGGGTCGAAAATATGAGAGAGAACTGGGTCATTGAAGAAGTTCAGTAGGAGTCCTTGGTGAAGGATTGTTTAAAAAAGGTGGCAAAGAGGTTGACAATGGTGAGTGGATCGGTTGATGACTTGTTGTTGAAAGAGAGGGAAGCAGGGTAACCATCGGACTTCCATTTGTAGTTAACAAATTGGAAAAAGGACTTGAGCATTGTTAAGGTAGCGCTGGTAAAGAAAATCGTAAAGTTTGGTGAAATGAAGATAAGCACCAAGATAGTTGGAATAGTCGGAAAAGAATCTGGTACGCAGCAAACAGCCCATAACTCGTTTCTCTTATTTCGTAACGAAGCTTGCGGTTATACCAGAGAGGACTAGTAGATGAAGCTTTAAGTCGGAAAAACGGAACGTAAAGGGAAAAAGAATTAAATATTTCTTTATAAAAAATGGATAAGGCATCATTTATACTGTGAAAGTTAAAGAGGTATCTGCTGAGATAGTCACTGATTTTGTGAATGTTTGCTTTATGAAAATCGTGGGATGGGAGAGTTGTGGGAGGAGTTATGAAAAAATTAAATTAGAATGTGGGGGAGGGAATGGTAGTTATCAATTGTTGAGAAAGATAGGGAACAAAGTGAGACTGAGGAGTTAATTGGATCTGTTATGAAAATAAGATCTAATTGCCTACGCATATAATTAGTCTGTTAAATGATCTAAGAAGAGACATTCCTTAGCTGAGTTGTCATTTGAAATTTGATCAAAAACGATTGATCATCTGATGGAGTCCACTGAAGAAGATTAAAATCGCCGAAAATAAGTATATAATCAATAGAGTCTAACAGGTTATTTAAATGGTCGTTCGAATCGATAACAAGTTGGTAAGATCCGATAGGTTGAGCTGGTAGGATGTAGCAAAATATGACGTAAAGGGACTTGAGAGGGAATGATATTTTTATTGCGACAAACTCGGCTTTAGAGGAAGAAGAAATGGTAATGGGAGAAATGGTAAATGTCGATCGCCACTAGAGTAGATAGGAACGCCGTTCTGTGTGCCATGCTACAGATAAAGTCTAAAGCCATGAGTTCTGATGAAGTACCTCCACACTTTATCAAAATAGTCTTGCCCCACATTCTTGCTAACGTTAACCACCACCGGTTTAGACTTTTTTTTTTTTTTTTTTTCGTTGCTATCCATAGTCTTCGACAAATTGCTTCACAAACAAACAGTCAGGTTTCTGGAAAAACCATAGTTGTGTCTTTGTCATTCTGAAAATTACAAATGAATTTCAAAGTTGAAACGGAATTTTCACTTTAGCAACTCTGCAGCTAGTCTCATCCTTTCGTATCTAAGTGGAAGATATAAGCCGTATCTATTGGGACTTAAATCTTCCGGTATGTAAAGCTAAAATCAAGTGTACCACAAGGATCAATTCTTGGGCCTTTTCTATTTGTAATCTTCAATAATGATCTCCCACAAGTAGTCCGACACTCATCCATACATTTATATGCTGATGATGTGCAGATTCAGATGAGCTGCGAGCTAGGAATTTTAGAAGATGGAATCGATAGACTTCATAGCGATCTGGAGGAAATTTTGCAATGGTCCTCAAGAAAACATCTGCAACTAAACCCAATAAAGTCAAAGTGCTTGATAGTCTCCAAAAACAAGCTTGATAGTAGCCATTTCACAGCTTTATATTTATGTAACACTGTTCTAGAATATGTTGAAAAGGTGAAAAATTTGCTTTAACTCTACCCTCACATGGGACTAACAAATTTAAATAGTTATTTGCAAAATATACGGGTACCTACTTACCCTCTCATTAACAAAGCACTTTATTCTTCAGCATGTAAGGCTAAGCTTAGCAAAAAGCTTAATTTTTCCCATATCTACTTATGAATGCCCAATCTTTTGCTGCCACAACTCAGAAACGCAAAGAAATCGTACAGTGGCCTTCAACAACATTACACGATATGTTTATAATTTCAAACGTTTTGATCGTATTTCTGAATACATTAACAGGATGCTGAGTTGTAGCCTGCACACCTATTTCAAGTTGCTCATTATATGTATGAAAAGCTTCAGTTTCCGACTTCATCGTGTTTTTTTGTTTATATTCAACCGAGGTTTACATGTAAGTTAACGAATCCCTGAATCGGATTCATAAAAAAAAAACGCGGACGGGGAGGCTGAGCCTTCCCTCAACGGTCCGACTTACTAACTCCAAACAATTTTATTATTTTTTTGATGTTCCTGATGTTTATGACCGAATTCTTACAAGTCAAAACTTAGACTAAACTTGGAGCTACTTCGCTTCATATGGGAAGCCGCCGTTCCCATCGCCCAGTATGCAGTCTCATCATTTTCATGTCGGCGCGTGTATCCGGAGCGACGCAACGTGATCCCAGTGCGATGCAATACCATTCAGTTGTCGTTAGAACAAGTATGCACCTGAACAAACTGTGTCAGCAATTCTCGTACAGCCTATTACCTTCCACTGCGTTAAGGGTCAAAAGCATCGTGTTAACTTGCAGAAACTCCGACAAATAATATCTTGTTTATTTTGTTAGAGAATGGAACACACTTTGGAACACTTCGCGGAACCAAGTCATTTGATAAAGTTTTATATATAGGGTTTTCTAATAACGACTTTACAACTTTCTTTTAAATAAAAGGCAAACCATTTGAGATATTTCAAAAACTTTGTTATTGGCTTGGAGTACAATCAAAACATTTATGAATGGAACTCAACTTCGTTCATATGGCTACCCTGGGCACGTTTGCAGCGGTCGATTCGTTGGACCCAATTTTTAACGACTCGGCCACACATTTCGGCCAAAACGGCCGCTATTTTGCGTTCAATTTTGGCTCTGAGCTCTTCCAACGTCGTCGGCATAAACCAATGACTTAAAGTAGCCCCACAGAAAATAGTAAAGTGGCGTTAAGTTGCACGAACGAGGCGGCCAATTGACTAGCCCATTTCTTGAGATAACACGCTCACCATACTTACTCTTCAATAAATTGATTGTAGCGTGTGTTGTGTGGCTTGTGGCACCGTCTTGTTGAAACCACATGTCGTCCAAGTCCATATCTTCCAATTCGAGCCAAAAATAATCGGTGATCATGGCGCGATAACGCTGACCATTCACAGTAACGTGAGATTTTACTTATATAGACTTTAACTTAACTTAAGTTCAATGTAAAAGATTCTGTGTGCCCGATTATGTTTATAAACTAATAAATTCCTAAAATATTGCTGGCTTTTGCATTAAAAAGACATCAATTGGAATTAAAATTATCTGTGAATCCATAGTTTTTTTTAACACCGTAATCGCTAAACTGAATTGTCAATTTTTTTTCTCACGAACTTAAAAGTGAAATAGCATTGAAACTCTGAAGATTCTCACAAAGCTACCGATTCGACGTGCATTAGCAGACGATAAATTGATAAACCGATAACGTATCGGCTCACCGTAGTTGCCACAGTCAAATTGGTCAAATTGCTCTCCCATCCTCCGTATTCTCCGGATTTGGTTGCCTGCGACTTCGTTTTGTTCCCAAATCTTAAAAGATTGCTCGCCGGAAAGAAGTACAAAAGTCGTACTTTACCTGAGGGGTTAAACAAGTTGCAGCACCGCTGGGAAAAGTGTATCTAATTGAAAGGGGATTATTCGAGAAGCATATATCTTTAAATTAATAATTAACAATAAATAAAAATATGTAATAAAGATGAATGTAAATGATTAGTAATGCACTGCATTACCAAGGATATGAAAATCACGAAAAATCCCTTTATAAAAGCGGTTAATAACCGCACATTGTGTTGCATATCTTTTGGGGATAAGACAATTAAATTTATTATTTTCTTAACCCTGGTCCCAGTACTTTAGTTAATTTTCGTTTAATTGGAACAGTTGGTGAACCCGCTTAATCATTCCCAAGCAATTATACCATTTTTTGGCCTTCGAGTCCTTAATATTGTAAAGTAATAGTTAAAATTTATCGTGTGTGTTCTGAAACGATAGACAAACCATTAAGACAATCTAAATACATTGTTTAACAAACTTAAATAAATTGTACCAGTGAGTTTTTTCTTAAGTGCAAAACGGTTTCACGGGCCGCGTATTTTACATTTAATTACATTTCCTCTTTACAAAAAGTAGAAGTGCAAAATTGTTAAATTAAAGAATACTTCAACTTAACTCATCGCTGGATCTTCGCCGTTCCTGCATTCCACCGCTGGACGATTTCAATCAATAGCTGTACGCACCGTTGGGTATATTGTAGCGTTGGATATAAATCCACAGTTGAGTTCGTTCGTACCGCTTAGACTCCGTTGGAATTTCGCTACATTTGTGCCGTAAGGACACCGTTGACACAACGATTACAACAGTACAGCATACAGTTTAGCAACAGCATTCTTTAGATACTACGTCTTTTATTTTATTGAGAATTCTGCTGTTTCAGAAATATTTAAGATACGTAAGTTGAAATACACCCCAATTTTATTTTATTTTATTTTTTTTTTTTTTTGTCTTATAAGTGTAAATTTTTTTTCTCTTTGATCATGAGCTCCGCTCTAAGGCTCCAAAGGAATTTGCTAAAGCAAATTACTAAGGATTTTGAAAATTTTGGCAAACGTTCGCCAAAGGAGAGATCGAAAAACTACATCTGTAATAGGATTTCTGTGCTTGAAGAGAATTTTGAATCGAGTACACACCATAACGCCGATGGAATAGCATTGATCGAAGCTGGAAAGGAAGAGGATTTAGAAGAAGTGTTTGAAAAAAATAAAAGATGCTTACTTTGAATACAAAACAGCTCTCGTGGATAACCTGGATAAATTACAAGCAACGGTTGATGTCCCGGTAAGTGCTATGCTACGTACTTGTAGTGATAAAAACATTATTCGTCTTCCCAAAATAAATTTACCAACATTTACGGGAGAGTATGAATCCTGGAGATCCTTACACGATCTTTTTGTTTCACTAATTCATACCAATAAGACACTATTGGATGTAGAAAAACTACATTATTTGAAATTGAGGGGGTGAGACAGAGCGCTTTTTGCAGCATCTAGCTGTTGATAACGGGAATTATCCGCCAGCTATGATCACAAGCACGTTCTCGTTAATACACAGCTAAGGATATCCTTCGGACAAGAAACAACGTTTCACGAGACGTCTTCAGGGTTGAAAAAACTTTAAGATACATCGGTGGAGTGTCGACATGATATACCAGTAGATCAGTGGGATGTTATCTTAATTTTTGAATAGTTAAAAAACTCCCTACCATAACTCAACAACTTTGGGAAGAAAAGTTAGGAACAGACAAGGAGCTACTCAAATTTAAGGTATTTTGCGATTTCTTAGAGTCTAGGTTTAGAACACTAGAGGCAGTTGGCCAGCAGCAGGATACAGGATGCAGTAAAGTTTAAAGAGCCACTTTAGCAAAAACGAAAGGTTTTTATTTAAAGCAAAACCAAAAAAGCCAATTTAACTGCAAGGTATGCAACAAGGGTGCTCACTCACTTCGGACCTGCAACCGATTTTTAAAAATGGACATCGCATCATGCAAGTCCACGGTGAATAAAATTGGTGTCTGTGAAAAGTGTCTAGCTTACAGTCACACGACCCAACAATGTCTAAACAGAGTTCAATGTTACTTTTGCCAACAGCTTCACCACTCACTTCTACATTTCAATCCCCCTTCACAAACACAAACCAGTTCACAAACACAAAACACACATCCCTACACAACACAATCGACGCCTAATAAATCGGTTCACCACCACCCATCACACACACTCTCCCACAGAATCACACTTGTTCATAGTTAATACGAACGCAACACCCTTCGAACCGACCCAGCATGCTAGAAACTACCACACGACCCAACTTACGAACACAGACATCTTATTAGCGACAGTATTCAAGGTCAGGGCCTCGTTAGGAAGAGAAGTCATCCTTAGAGGTCTAGTAGACCTTGAATTAGAGGCGTCTTTCATGCGTTTAGGTATAAACGGAAAACGCACCTTCATTGAGGTGTCAAGGCTGGGGAAGGTCAGTAGCGGAGTAGCGTAGCTTAGCTACGTTGACCTTACACTTGGGTCTATACACTCGGGATACGAAACCGGCACCCGCGCATTAGTCTTTCAATCGCTAACTGGGCTTCCTCCCGGCCAACGAACTGACACCGAAGTGATGGAAGCACATCAATGGCTTATCTCTTGATGACCCGAACTATCACAAACCTGCGGAAGTCGACCCCTTGCTAGGGAATGATATTTATTCCGAAATAGTCCTCCCAGAAGTAATTCACAGAGATGAAGCAATGACACCGATCGCACAAAATACAATGTTCGGTTGGATTCTAATGGGTAAAATGGAACAACACAACAGAGGAGTAAGGAGCCTTGTTCAAGTGATAGAAGTCGGTCGGCAACTTCAAAGGAAATAAATAGAAGAAATAGAAGAGTCACCATTTAAGACCCACCAGACCTGTGAAGACAAAGCATGCGAAGAGTTCTTTAAGACAACAACGAAGAGATTGGATAGCGGACGATGTGAGGTATCTTTAGCATTTAGAGAACAGAGCAGACCTGGGCTTGGATCCTCAAGAGAGTGAGCCTTGCATAGGTTTGCTCAACTGGAGCGACGGTTCCACTTAGACCCTACACTACACAAGGAATATAAAAGGTGTATGGAGGTATACTTACGACTGGGAAATATGCAAGAAGTGAATTGCATCAATGACGAAGTACTCAGAGCTCCGTATCATTACTTTGTGCCACACCATGCCGTAATCAAGGATTCTACAATAGTACCACGACAAAACTCCGGATCATCTTTGATGCTGCTGCCAAAACTGCTGACGGGACTTCATTAAATCAACATATGATGACCGGACTTAAAACGCAAACAGATATTATAGATATTGTACTTAGGTGGAGAAGACACAAATATACCTTCACAGCAGACATTGAAAAAATGTATCGGCAGATCCGTGTACACTCCGAGGATTCATATTATCAGCTAATATTCTGGCGTGATTGCGATACAGAACCAATCAAAATATATCGTCTGCAAACGGTCACATTCGGTACAACGTGCGCACCATACCTTGCCATTCGTTCTCTTAATCAACTAGCTGCTGATGAAGCGCATAAGTACCCTTTAGGCGCACGAATGGCGAGGGAAGATTTATATGTTGATGATCTTTTTGCTATAAAGCAAACGATAGTCAGACGGGATCAGGTAAACAGTTTATTGTCGTCGGGAGGGTTCAATCTGCGCAAATGGACAAGTAACACAAGCGAAATCTTAGACCAGATACCCTTTGATCAGCGGGAAGTTAATATTTCTGTTCCTTTGAACTCGCCTGAACATGTTAACGCATCTTTCTATCTAGAACATTCAACACGACACTGATGAACCGACGAAGGGGACCATTCTATCCACCGTTGCAAGACTTTTTGATCCTCTCGGATGGATTTCACCTCGCATCATAAAAGGGAAAATGATGATGCAACAACTGTGGCGTAGCGAGCTCAAATGGGATGGTCCTATTTCGCTGAAATTGAAGAAGGAGTGGTACACTTTTCGGAAAGAACTACCTGAACTTAAACAGATTCTTATCCCCCGTTGAATCCACACAGACGACAACCATAAGCATATAGAATTGCATTGCTTCAGTGACGCGTCCTAAAAGGCATACAGAGCTGCGATTTATCTTCGAGTTCTCGATGCACACGGCAAGATCTATACACACTTGCTTCTATCCAAGACTAGAGTTGCTTCAGTCAAAACCCAAACTCTTCCAAGGCTTGAACTCTGCGGAGCGGTAATTCTTTTCACACTACTGGAGTACACTTCAAGGGTTTAAGGATTACGATACGTAAAGCAGCATGCATGGACAGACTCAACAATTGTTTTATCTTGGATCGCAGCATCTCCAACCAAGTGGGTCACGTTTGTAAACAATCGAATTGCGGAGATACAATGACTAGTCCAACCAGATAGTTGGAGACACATTCCAAGTGATGACAATCCTGCAAATCAAGCATAGAGAGGTATAATGCCCTCAGCTTTGCAGTCGAACATCCTCTGGTGGAATGGTCCAGCTTTTCTCCACGAATCCTAGAAGTTCCAGTGTCCTCCTCAGCCAATTAGCCTTTGTACAGAAGAAGAAAAGCGTTCACTGAAAGCCCACACAATCATTCCGATAAAAAATTATATAGTAGATCTCATATTTAAATATTCCAGCTTGAGTAAAGTATTAAGAATAATAGCTTATTGTCGGCGATTCATGCGAAATGCAAAGAGCTTACCAGGCGTTAGAAATTTTGATATCCTTTCTCCAGCTGAAATCCAGGCAACAACACTTGTCGTACTTACACTCGTGCAAGTAGACATATTTGCTTCGGGCACAAAAAAGGTTCCGAGCTCACTCTGCCCGTTCAAGGACTCCGATGGTATTTTACGAGTAGGGGGTAGGCATCCAAGCATCCAATTATACTCAGGGGTAAACATCATTTTACAAAGCTATGGATAGCAAATGCTCATCTGGGATTTTGAAATTTAAAACCTGCGTGAAGAGTGTCATCCATAACTGCAATATATGTTCCAGGTATCGAGCAAAACCATCTCAACCCATCACACATTCTGGGGTAGATTATGTTGATTTTAAAGCCTGGTAGGGTCGAGGCTCCAAAACTTTCAAGGCATATTTTGCTGTTTTTGTATGTTTAGCGACCAAAGCCATACATATCGAACTAGTCAGTGACTTAACATCACAAGCCTTTATCGCAGCCCTACGACGTTTCACATCCAGAAGGGGACTTTGTTCGCACATATTCAGCGACAACGGGACTAACTTCATAGGAGCCAACAAAGAGTTGAAGAAGACGTTCGAAGAAACCAAGTTCATTGGAAGAATGTTGCAGAAACCATTTCCAAGGAAGGTATACAGTGGCATTTTGTTCCTCCTGCTTCCCCTCACTTCACCTCAACCGGCGCTGAGACATATACGTTCGAGGAACTCAACACGCTTCTGCTTCAAATAGAAGCCTGCTTAAATTCAAGGCCTCTCTGTCCAATGACGGATGACCCCAATGATTTCAAGGCACTCACTCCCGGACACTTTCTTATCGGACGAGCTCTAAATACCATCCCTCAACCTGATTTAGCAAACATAAAGGTAGGACCCCTACATCGTTGGCAGCGGATACAAAAATTACACCAGCTATTTTGGAAAAAGTGGCAGTCGGAGTATATGTCACGATTGCAACAGCGTCCAAAGTGGTTAAAGATCAAAAATCAACCCAAGATTGGAGACTTAGTTTTGCTGAAAGATGACCATTTACCATTAGCAAAATGGAGTTTAGCGCGAGTAACGAACGTTCATCCAGGGACAGACAATTTAACCCGAGTCGTCACCTTGTAAACATCAAGCGGAGAAGTCAAGCGCCCGATTACGAAAGTATGTCTACTTCCATCCAACGACACGCACAGCTAGGCAATTCCCTAACAAGGATTGAAACACAGTCGTGAAAGAAAACACTGAAATTTATTTCTTTTTGAATTGTTTTTTTTTTTTTTTATTAATAAATTCTTATCCACAATAACAACAACACAGTTAAAAATACAATCAACCGTACACCAATAAAACGAAAAACAAAACAAAGAAATATTTTATTTTAAATCTAAGAAACATAAACAGAACACAAAATCGCAGGCATTTACTCTCATGCCAAGGTTTCTCGCAGCTCTCACATTCTATCATGACCCACCTTCGCAATGCATATTGCATGTCGAATTTTCAAACATAAATTACGTCAAAGATGTACCTACACATGCTACACGCATGTGTAGCCATCTCAGTCACACACCATGTTAAACCAATTTCGCCGCGAATCGATACACACTAATCTATCGAAACGTGCCGTCGTTTTATTTTAATGAATTATGCACTTGTTTTTCTCACTATTACAAAAAAAAAAAAAAAAAAAAAAAAAAAAACGAATTTCCACTAATGCCGTTTGTTTAAGTCTTTTCTCCAGGTACAGAATGCTGCACTTCTCAAATTGGAGTTGAAGGACGTCACTACACTTTACGATTATCTGGACGATTTACAAAATCCCTATACGAAATACGCGAACAAAAGAGAGGCAAACAGAGGCGAACAGGTTTCATTAATAATCATACTACACACTACACTTACTACTGCAAATTTGATTGACACAAAAGACATAATCAAATTAATAAAATAAAATATTTAAATGAAATTACTTTGTCAATATAACTTACCAACCACATATGACAGCACTTAATTATAATTTTGTTTTTCTTTTTGGCATTTATTTTGTAAATTGCACTGCACTAGAAACTACACTAGAAACTACACATTATGCCGGTTTGGCAAACAAAACAACAACTGCCGCAACATGAAGAATGAACGAAGACAATGACCGTGGGTGATCAACAAAGAAAGCAACACAACATGAAGTCAGAAACCCTTTGATGAATTAAGGGTCGACGTACATTGAGAACGATGTTCATGGCCGGGAAGGATGTTCGAGAAGCATATATTGGGTATATATAGGGTTTTCTAATAACGACTTGACAATTTTTTTTTTTTTTAAATAAAAGGCAAACCACTTGAGATGTTTCGAAAACTTTATTATTGGCTTGAAGCACAGTTTATGAATGGAATTCGACTTCGTTCATATGGCCACCGCGGGCACGTTTGCAGCTGTCGATTCGTTGGACCCAATTTTCAATGACTCGGCCACACATTTCTGCCGAAACGGCCGCTATTTCGCGTTCAATGTTGGCTCTGAGCTCCTCCAATGTCGTCGGCGTGTTGGAGTAAACCAATGACTTAACGTAGACCCACAGAAAATAGTCAAGCGGCGTTAAATCGCACGAACGAGGCGGCCAATCGACTGGCCCATGTCTTGAGATAACACGCTCACCATACTTACTCTTCAATAAATCGATTGTAGCGTGTGCTGTGTGGCTTGTGACACCATCCTGTTGAAACCACATGTCGTCCAACTCCATATCTTTCAATTCGGGCCAAAAATAATCGGTGTTCATGGCGTGATAACGCTGACCATTCACAGTAACGTGACGATCGTTATTGTGGACGAAAAAATAAGGCACGTAAAGTACACCAAACAGTTATTTTTTGTAGATGAAGTGGTGATTCATGAAGCACTTGTGGGTTTTCACTCGACCAATAACGCATATTTTGCTTATTGACCAACTCATTGAGCCAAAAATGAAGATGATTTTGCGACTCTGAATATCTGTAGAAAATTTTATAATTTGCAGACGTTGCCCGTTACGATGATGTTGTTGAGTTTACTGAATAAATTGACAGTGACAGTTTGATGATTAGTGAAAGAGTTAGTTCACAAATTAAATTCAAAGTTGTCAAGTCCCTATTGGAAAACCTTATATTTTAATTCGTGCGGTTTTTTTTCCAAAATTTGAACGTTTATTTAAGAAGAACATGTACGATAGTATTATTCAAAGTATTGCCCATCTGAAGCTATGACTTTTTATGACTTTCCCATCTGTCTGGCAATTTGTGGATCCCATCCCAAAAGAACTGTGTTGGCTTGGCAGCCAAGAATGAATCAAGCCAATTTTTGATATTCTGCTCTGATGTGAACCGTATTTCAGTGAGGGCGTTCTGCATCGACCAGAACAAATGGTAGTCAGAAGGGGCAAGGTCTGGGCTATAAAGCGGGTAGGGTAAGATTTTCCATCCACTGTTTTCCGAATAGTTCTTAACCGGAATAGAAACGTGGGGCCGAGCGTTGTCATGATGGAAAATTATTGCCTCGTGTCTGGTCGCATATTCCGGACGTTTTTCGGCTGCTGCTCTCTTCAAACGGATTATTTGTGTTCGGTAGCGTTGTTCATTGATGGTTTCACCCGGTTTTAGCAGCTCATAATACAGCACACCAATCTGATTACACCAAATACAAAGCATTACCTTCGCGCCATGGATATTCGGCTTTGCCGTTGATTTGGCTGGTTGGCCGGGTTTCACATATGATTTTTTGCGCTTGGGGTTGTCGTAATGGATCCGATCGACGTCTCTCGGCTTGAGTTCACGTAGAACCCAATTTTCTTGCTTTTGAATATATCCAGCTGCTTTTAAACGTTTTGAAATGGCTGTTTGAGTGACACCCAAGGAGCTGCGAGCTCTTCTTGTGTTTGGCAACAATCTTCATCATCTTCATCTTTTTTGGCTGCCCAGGACGTTCATCGTCTTCCAAGCCAAAATCCCCACTTTTAAATCGTGCAAACCACTTTTGGCACGTTCGCTCAGCTAGCTCATGTTCACCATAAATTTTCACTAAAATACGATGACTTTCGGCAGCAGTTTTCTTCATATTAAAGTAATGAAGAAGACCTCCCCGCAAAAACACTTTTTCAGGCACAAGGTTCGACATATTTGAGTGAAAAAAAATTATTGTTGTTTACGCTTCAAATGAATGACATAAACTGAAATGACGTACAATGACAGTAGCTTTCCTACGCATGTTCCAATGGAATAATAACAATAGAATAATAGAAGTTACGCCATCTCTTAGCAAACCGCACGAAGTTATAGACCCAATATCTTTAAATCTCAATCTCATTGAGAGCGGACGTGTTTTTAATAGTGTCGTGGGGTGCGCTCATTAATTCGAATATTTTTTTTTTTTTTTAATTACAAGTAAACCATTATGAAATGTTCAAGTTGTAAAGAAAATATCGATCGAAGTGATATTTCTAAAATAGAGTGTAGTGATTGCAAGCATTATTTTCATTGTGCCTGTGTTAATATATAGAAAGCTTCAAGTTATAGACCCAATATCTTTAAATTAATAACTAACCCTTTCATGCCCGAATTTTTTAAGGATATAGAGTTATTAGTCTGGACCTTAGTATGAACTCAAATCAATTTCAAAGTGCTATGTATCCTGGCCTACCCGTTATGAAATGTTGCCTATAGGCAACATTGGGCAATAGTGGAAAAATTTTAAATCACACACATATTTTAATTTCTGTTTTTTATTGATATATTTATTAATTTTTAATACAATTTAAGTGTGATATGAGACAAAAAAATTTTTTTTTGGGCTTGAACACAAATATACCTTGCATTTAGAGCACTTTGAGCGGGAATACCCAGTGTGACATCTGCCTTTCGATCCCCATTCAATCCATTGACTGATTTGGTCAAATCGTATGGTTTTTGAAGGTTCTGCAACATGATCTTTTATAAGAACTTGGCGAAGATTGAAATGAAGGTGCTGGTGTTGAGAGAAGTGACGATGGGCGACCTCTTTTGCATGTTGGAGCTGTTATTTTTTTTTTATTGCGTTGAGTAACTCGTTAGCAATATCCAACTGAAAGTGACATATACTTGTTGTCTCTGCATGAGTTTTTTTAGGTCTCTGCGGTACAACAGCCAGCTATTGACTACTGATGAGTTTATGCACCAGTAAACGATACGCATATACCACTTCTTTGAACGGTGGTTGATTTTGTATAACTCTAACAGCATATCGGCAAGATCAATCCCACCCATATGCTTGTTATAGCATTCAACAATACCTGGACGAGGAATGTTTACAAACTTCTTCTCTTTCCACACCATTGTTTGCACTCACTCATTGTGTTTTTACCTATATAATTCGAAACCAGTTGCACACTTTTGTTGTCATATAATCGACAAGCAATTAAATTATTTGTTGCTTCAAATTTAAAATCGTTTGATCCCTGTCCTTTTCGAATGGTTCCTACGGCTAATATATCCTTTTGTTTCAAATCATCAGGCTTATGGAAGTAAACCAGTTGTCAAAAAACAATTTGAAATTTTGATTTACGGGAATATTAGAAGCCAAATGTAAAACAATGTCTGATGATATGCCCAATCCAAAGGATTGGCACGTTCCTTCTCCAATGTAGAGGCAAAAGTCGTATACAATACCAGATACACCGGCTCTAGCGAGCATTTTAAAGCCCCACTTGTGAGGCTTTTTTGGCAGATATTGCTTCAAACAGTGCCGACCTAATAAAATCTAAATATTTACTAGATATTATTCGATTATATCACAAGACGGTTACCTTTATAGGAAATCATTTGCTCGTCCACGCTTTGTGGACGCTGTGCTATTCCGTTAAATTTTTGTTTTATTTTCTTCAATAACGGACGTATTTTTATAATTTGTCATACGTATATCCTCCTTTTTGGGGTTGTTTAGAGTTATCATTTATATGAAAATGTTCCTTTATTTTTTCGAAACGATTTCGTGATAATGCATCCGCTACTGCTGACAATTTGAAATTTTGGGCCCATGCCATTCGCATGGTAATACACCTATAAATCTTCTTATTTCGGTGGTTTCACATTTTAAACCACTGTGCCACTGGTTTGTAATGCGTATAAATTAGTTTCATCGCAGATCTTTTGTAACATCTCATCATCAAAGAACTGATTAAAATATTCTATTGGTTGTTTGACTTGGCCGAAACTGACTTCGTTTTTCCAGGACCTATCGCATTCCCCTATCTCTGCACTCCTCCATTTCAAACTTATTAAATTGATATTTTCAAAAACCTCTTGTACCGTTTATTCACCTTGAATTTCATTTTCAACTTCATTGTTTTCGCCAACAATCCTCTCAATCAAACCAACCTCAATACCTTCACCTCTTTCAATTACACTTTGTAGAGTTTCTTCAATAATATTTTCCATAATATTTTCCAAATTCGTGGTAATTTTTTCCTCTTCTTCTCCATTGTATTCATCAGCAGAATCATCCCAATCGAATTCGCAAATTTTTTGAATTTCTTGCTGGGTCAAACCTTTCGGACGCATCTTTAACGCATAAAAGAGCATTATATGATTTAAAACCATTATGGAGAAAAGTTGCCTATGGGCAACATTTTGTTTGACAAATTACTGACCACGAACTAAACGTTTTTTCGAATTTTTTATTTCCCTTCCTAGTTTTCTTACCTGTGTTTAATTATTTTATACACTTTGTTTTGTACACTTAAATTTTTTTATATATTTTTTTAAATTATTTGTACACTCACTTTTTTCATAAAAAAAAAATTTACGTATGCACTCAACGCAGATCAGCTACAAAGTGATGACTAGCAATGCTTATAATAAAATATTCGCCAACAAGCTTGCACAACATATCGAGCTATTCTGAGAAAAAAGCCCTTAGAGAAAAAATTCAAATTACGGGACTTGGAAGCTCAAACATATAATGTTGCCTATAGGCAACATCGGGTATGAAAGGGTTAACAATATATAGAAATAATATGTAATAAAGATAAATGTATGTATGCTATGACTTTTTCCCATTCTTCTTACAATTTGTGGATCCCATCCCAAAAGAACTGCGCCGGCTTGGCAGCCAAGAATGAATCAAGCCAATTTTTGATATTCTGCTCTGATGTGAACCGTATTTCAGTGAGGGCGTTCTGCATCGACCGGAACAAATGGTAGTCAGTAGGGACAAGGTCTGGGCTATAAGGCAGGTGGGGTAAGACTTCCCATCCACTGTTTTCCAAATAGTTCTAAACCGGAATAGCAACGTGGGGCCGAGCGTTGTCATGATGGAAAATTATTGCCTCGTGTCTGGTCGCATATTCCGGACGCTTTTCAGCTACTGCTCTCTTCAAATGGATTAATTGTGTTCGGTAGCGTTGTCCATTGATGGTTTCACCCGGTTTTAGCAGCTCATAATACAGCACACCCATCTGATCCCACCAAACACAGAGCACTACCTTCGCGCCATGGATATTTGGCTTTGCCGTTGATTTGGGTGGTTGGCCGGGTTTCACATATGATCTTTTGCGCTTGGGGTTGTCGTAATAGATCCATTTTACATCACCAGTAACAGTCTGATGCAAAAATGACTTCCTTTTGTGGCGTTCCAGCAGCATTTCGGACATGTTAAACCGCCTTTCAACGTCTTTCG
The DNA here is from genome assembly GCA_907269105.1 of Volucella inanis. NCBI lineage: Eukaryota > Metazoa > Arthropoda > Insecta > Diptera > Syrphidae > Volucella > Volucella inanis. The sequence goes on from OU026157.1 coordinate 24,412,784, forward strand.
GCTTGAGTTCATGTGGAACCCAATTTCCTTGCTTTTGAATATATCCAGCTGCTTTTAAACGTTTTAAAATGGCTGCTTGAGTGACATCCAAAGATTCTGCGAGCTCTTCTTGTGTTTAGCAATCTTCATAGAGTAATGCTTCCAGATCTTCATCTTCAAACTTTTTTGGCTGCCCAGGATGTTCATCGTCTTCAAAGTCAAAATCACCACTTTTAAATCGTGCAAACCACTTTTTTCACGTACGCTCAGCTAGCGCATGTTCACCATAAACTTCCACCAAAATACGATGACTTTCGGCAGCAGTTTTCTTCATGAAGAAGAACTCCCCGCAAAAACACTTTTTCAGGTACAAAGTTCGACATATTTGAGTGAAAAAAAATTACTGTTGTTTACGCTTTAAATGAATGACGTATACTGAAATGACGTACAATGACAGTAGCTTTCCAATGCATGTTCCAATGGAATAATAACAATAAAATAATACAAGTTACGCCATCTCTTAGCAAACCGCCCGAATTAAGTTATAGACCCAATAAATGATTAGTAATGCACTGCATTACCAAGGATATTAAAATCACGAAAAGTCCCTTCATAAAAGCGGTTAATAACCGCACATTGTATTGCATATCTTTACTATACACAATTAAATTTATTATTCTCTTAACCCAAGTCCCAGTACTTTAGTTAATTTTCGGTTAATTGGAACAGTTGGTGAACCCGCTTAATCATTCCCAAGCAATTTTACCATTTCAGGGATTATATTGAAAAATAAATTGTCAAAACTTTAAAAAGATGCGTTGCCATCATCAGACAGCCCTCGTATATCCACTAGATATCGAAGTCGTTTAATGAGCTCTATTTATTTATTTATTTATTTATTTAATTCAAAAATTCTTGTACATTAAGATTAAATCTTTTTACATTGTGCAAGCTAGGTAAAAAAAAATTAGGAAGGATATAGAAGACTAAAATAGTTTGGAAAAAAGATTTGGGGAAGGAGTATACAGTTTGGGATCTTCCATCAGTAAGTTTGAGCAAAGTACTTAAAAATCTCCTTTGTAAATATATTTGTGTTGCTTGATCGTTTGATATCTATTGGTAGACGATTCCAAATATGAGTTGCATGGATAAAAAAATTTCCACTAGTTGTAAGATACTTATGTCTAGGCAAAATTATTGGGTTTATAATTCGTGCAGTTTGTTAAGAGATGGGGAAGGAGTAAGTTGCTGAGCATGATTCTGTAGCGCTCGCTATCCACAGTCCGGGGTCTTCTGCGATATTTTCAACCACAGCTGCGATATTCTCAGTAGAACGTCTGCTCCGGGGCAGGCTAGACCTGGTAGCATCTCGTTTTGTTCCATACTCTTCTAAGCGAGCGGCTAAACGTCGTAGTGTTTGCCCAGTTGGTGTCGGACGACGTTAAAATCTGCGCAACGTTCTTTCGGAGTATAGCAATTCATGTTTTGTAGACGTGCATTTTGTATGTGTTTTCTTCACAAAAAAAACAAGAGCCCAAGTTTCTATCATTGCGGTACTCATTATGATGTGTCCTCGCGACTGATGAATATTTTATTAATCTTCGCTTTGAAGCTTTGGTTTTTCAGGTAGCTTTTAGATCACGCAAGAATGAATACTCTATGCCAATTTTTCCCAATTACCGCAGCATGTTTTAGTAATATGTATTTCAACAGAGGTAGTCTTTGGTACAACACGATTAACTTTTGACTGTGATTGTATGGGCATTTCGTCCAATGCAATATCAAAGGAGCTCTTCTTGTTGAAAAAAAATTCACTGCAGCCAGGAATTGTTTCATTCAGAATCTGTATCAGAATTTTCGGGGGGGCACGTAAACTAAGCCTCGCTAGTTCGAGAATACTACTTAGGTCGCATTGGTATCACGGGAGATGAAATGGGCGATGAATTTGATGACAAGGTTTAAAGGGGAGTTTTTGAGAAATCAACCTCTGTAAGGACTACCTGCGTGATCAATTACAGCTTCCATCGACAGTTGGGTGTCATATGAGTATAACGGTTCCATGAAAAAAAAAAAATCATTTTTAACAGGTGCCTGTAAGACATAGATGCCTGACTGACAATTGTTAACATACTCTTAGAGGAAAGACGAAGTCGCGTAAGCGGTTAAGCCCTGCGGAAAGGAAGCTGAAATCCCTTTTGCCTGCGAAGTGGGCCAAGCAAGCACCTATAAGACATAGGCGCCTGCCTGACAGTTGTTGAAGAAGTGCACCTGCTGTGCAATTGACCAGCATTTCTTTGGCAATTACCACTTCCGAGGTCTAAATGCTCTTTCAGTTTAGTTTTAATGCTCTCTGCTTCATGAAGTTTAGCAACCTTGATATATTCAGCAAGGCATGTTTATGCTTCCAGGGGTAACAAGGACATCGCCTTGCCGTAGCCGCCTAATGGTATCACAATGGAAATACAAGTGAACCAATGCTTGAAGCCTGACACCATAACGATGGATACAATTCGACCATTTGGAGACATCAACTTAGACATACATCTTTGTGCATTTCAAGACTTCGAAATACGTTTCTACGTTTAATCGTAGTAGACGCTGATGCATAGTCCAATTGCAGAAGCGTTATTCACTTATCATGAATGTAAGTGGCTAATTGGTTGATATTCTACCGAGCAGTTTTGGTTTATTAGACTCCATTAGCTCTTTGCGCTTTTGAAGCAAATATAGTTCTATGAGTTCCTATGTAGTAAACGTTGCTATACGTAGATTGCATAAATGACATATGCGGTGAAGGCTATAAGATATAAGCAGATCGAAGGCTCTAAGCATTTTGTGGTAAGGTACGATCCAGGGGATTTGTTAATTAGAATAATTGCTCGCGAAATAGTCGGCCAACTATACACGACTATATCTTATACTTTATGAGAAATATACTGCCCCTCTATTTGGCAAATAAATCCATTTCAGCTTTCTTTAATTAATGTCCAAAATTCCTTTTACCTATCAGATCACTTTAATTAATTTTATGCTCGAATCTGTTTCACTTAACTGAACCTATCAGCTCTTTATTGCTTCATTTCAGCTACCTCATGGCCTATTTCACATGTAATTCATCCAACCTACGACGCAAACTCATCGTGCGAATGTTCGTGTGTATCATTTTCAAATGGCAAAACACAAATCACCCCAAAATCGTTGCCATAATTCTCCTTGGCCTTTAATTAAAGACATATAAAGTTCCTTGTCGATAGTTTGACCATCCGCATGAAACGACTTTGGCTGCGCGTAAATAAATGTCCTTATTTCCAGAGACTGTCAATAGTCGTCCATCTACCAGGCAATCAACCTTCATGAGTAATTCAGTGGATTCATTTCAAATAAAAGACTACAACAACCATACATACACAAAAGTGCTACTCTGCCGAATGTCTTCATACCCATTGACATCGGGTTAAAGGCCAAAAGACCTAATTGCCAACAGAACAGCCTCTCGAAAGACATATTTACCGAAACCAAACCAAGCCTAAGCCATTCGAATGAACCGCATTTGCAAAAGTTTCGTCTTCACATCAAAGTCGTACTCAATTAGCCACAATTTTTGATTGTCTACTCTCTTCTGGCCATACATCAGGTCTCTGGTGCAATTACAAATGGCACTTTGATTGCCCTGATTGACAATTACAGTCGCCGCAATTATGGCAACTTGGTAATTCCTGCCACATCCGCTTGGCAATAAAGTCGAACTGCTTCAATACTCGTAACAATATTCTCGTTGTGGCCTCCAATGAACAGAACACAATTGCTACCGACCTTCAGATAACCAACCAACCGACTATCAGGTCTACCTACCAAATGCCTTCGCCTTATTTCACAACCTTTTAGGGGCAATTTTTATCCTTGCCTAAGGTAATTAGCTGCTGTTACCTGGCCACGGAGCTGGCTGATTTGGAAAGGCTTCTGGGAAGGGCGATTTTCAGCTGTCACCATTCTTTGAGATTATGGCCTTTGGTTTCCTGTGAAGTAGCCGGATTGTTGTGTTGTAATTCATGACACGGATAACGGTTAAGAGCATAGACCTTAACTGCCGATGGATTAAATGGGTCAGATGTTATTGCCGTATGCACTCATCTACTCTTAAGTTCAACTAGCGCCAAAGGTGCGGATACGAGTAGATTTCATCTACTAGATGGGAGATGTGTCTAGCAGCGATATTTTATTACGAGTACATACATATATCCATGCACAGGTGAGCATACGTACAGGTACACATACTCGCACTTGTGGTGGTTGTTGTTTGGAAGGGTGAATGGGATTTCGAGTTTCCACCGGAATGGACGTTTAACCTGTGCCAATGACAGATTCTCAGATTTATCGCTTGTTCATGGTTTGTGTAGACATGCTCCTGTTAACAGAAATAATAACGTGGTAAGCAGGCTATTGCCAGATAAATTTGCGTGAAAGGACTATTTTTTTTGTTTTTTTTGTTTTTTTTTTTGTTCCTGAATTGCGATGCAAATAATTGCGGCTTTTTGGATTACCCTTTTGATGTTGGCGGTTTTCGATAGCAATTAGCGAGAAAAATTCCCCAAATACAAGTATCGATCTATACACGAGTGTCGTTGTTCCAATAATCTAGTTAAAATTTAAAATATTAATACGATGAAGGCGGGCACAATAAAGTACTCATGCCATGGATAACAATAGTTTTACTCTGGCATTTTGTATCTATTGATTCAAACAGACAATGTTTGCAGAAGATTAAAATAATTTATCATTAAATACGGTACAGAGGCTGACTATCTGGCCGGCATTCGACGTTCCTGTATTCGGTTGTACCTTGAGATAAACTGATAGGATTTAAATGCGGTTTTAATTTGTGGACAAAGGGCTTTACCGGCAGCTAATTGTTATACTCGTATTAATCATTTAAATGCGACCGCAATGAGATGGGGAATATCTAATGAACTATACGAGCCCGAAGTTGAGCTGAAATGGGGGAGTGATGGATGGAAGCAATAAGGAAAAATTCATCGCACTTAAGCGCTGGCAATAAAACCAACCGATTGTGTGGTATTTCATTTAATTATATCAGGCAACTTCCTATGACATACCGTATACGAGGATGTACAGATAATTAACATCAACCATGCCTCAGAGTAGGGTAGAAAAATAATATGATGTATGAAGATTTTAGATTCCTCAGGTGATGGTAGTGAATGAGTTTAAGAGTTTAAGTTTAAGCAGATGACCTAAATTGCATAACCTTTCTAGTGATGTACTCTATACAGCAAACTATTCAAATTCTGTGCCGAGAAAACTAGGTTTTGAGGCCACCTCAATCTTGGCGTAGCTCTGAGGAATTAAACTCTGAACTCGATACATTTTAATGGAAAATAACTATTCATCCAAAAGGAACCGATAAACAACGGGTTTAATCTATTTATGCTTTATTCTGAGATCATCAGGTCTTGATATATCTCACTCCAATATCTTTTCCTTAGAAAAAAAATAATTTTCACTTCGTAACCACATCCATGATATTTACACAGATAAATCTCTAAATCCATTGTCCCACTTTTCCTGTTGAATAAAACGCCTCACATAATCTACGAGTATGTATGTTTATGAGACTAGAAGTGAAGGAAACTGCGTTTGTGGTCTTCAACGTTTTCAGGGCTGTACATTACCCGAGCTGCTACTTATACAGAAAATCAAATTTTTGTGTAAGAATCACTTAGATATTTGGATCATTTTCAGAATCAGCCAGAGTGCTGCAATAGGGGTAATGGCGGATGAAAGGTTGTTCCTCCAACATTCTAAGATAGTGCTGGGCAGTCGTAGATGCATCAGTCATCTCTCAGTATCTTAGAAGGACAAAACAAACAGGTAGGACGGATGGTCAAAGACACCAAAAGAGCAGGCAGGCGAACTGCTACAAAAGTGAGAGAAAAGCGCTTTTTTTAACTAGTGTCCAGCTCGAAGTAATCGACTCTTGACTCAGATATTGTTCAGTCTCTCCTGATGGGTAGTTTCTAGCCTTAAGCAGAACCAAGGCATCCCTCCAGCTCCTAACTCCTTTACTTTTTTTTTTTTATTGAAGCGCCTTGTCTGTTATGTCCGTTTGTTTCCAAGCCAGAAACCACAACAAAAAAAAAAAAAAAAACAATAACCAAAACACAAATTGTACAATAAAAAGTGTAAAGAGTTGGACGCTTTCTGAAAAAAGGTTTTTTCTTTCTTCGTCACAAAGGCTAAATAAATTTTTCAAAAGTTTTAACTTGAGATCCTGACTTGGTTCCCCTTTCTTAGTCTCAAATGCATAGGAAATGAACATTCTTTGTCACTTCGATTTATTCATGGAAGTGGAAATGGCACACTTGAGTGTATGAAAGACTGGTTTAGCGGAGTTCCAAGGCAAGGTTACACGCTCCAGCTAAGTGGCGGAGTGCTGTACACATAAATCAGATATTAGGCCGGCTAAAAACCGATTGGTTTTTTAGGGCAGCCACTTCTTGGTTGACCGCAAAACTTAAAAGATTTTTCTACGAAAAAGGGAAAATTTTAAGTCGAAGTGACTAAAGAAAAAAAAGTGAAAAATCAAAGGAAATGAGGACGTCGAGAGATAGAAAATAAAGGGAAAACAGAACAGGATCATGGAACAATAGGAAGAGCCAGGAACACGAGGTAAGAAGTATACCAGACAACAGCATGTGAGATTATTTAGTGAGATCCCGGTAAGCTTTCATCTGCGCAGAGTAAGAAAAAAAAAAATCTTCAGTAAAAAGAAAGACAAACAAGACACGCCACCTGATAAAAAAAAATAACTTTTCAACTGTTCGGAAAGATGGAAGATAGCGGTTTCCATTCCAGCAGCCTTAACTGCTTTTGTTGCCACGCAACATGAATCAGTAAGAAAAATAAAATATGTCATTCTCCCAACACACCATCATCAATCCAACGCCTACGCCCCAGATTTAACGTAACTTAATCGTTCTGCCACCCGACCTATGCACATTCCATTCATATCGTGATGCATCATCCACTTACTGTGAATTGGCTTGAATGCAAATAAACACTTGAAATTTTGACTTAGAGGGTACCCAAATCCCAACGCAAGCATTAAAATGTCTAAGGTTCAAGTTGTCGTTGCTCTCATCGGCACTTTCGCGTGTGCATATGCATTGAACGAGATATGGAAAGCCATAACTTGGTATAGGGTGGTTCATCGTCAGGTTTGATTTATATCGTAAAATAAAATAAATAAATTTGAAAGTAAACTCAGAACTTTTATTATCGATTAAAAGAACAATTTATGACATTTAATTTTTAAAAATGATATCATGTAAATGTTGGCCATGACTACGTCTAAGGTGGTCCGTTCAAAAAGTCAAATTTTGGGCGACTCGTTCGAGCATAGCAACTGGTATCTCGCTGATAACACGGGTAATGTTGGCTTCCAAAGCGTCAATCGTAGCTCGCTTATTCCTAAAGACCTGAGTCTTTACATTTAACAGAGAAAATAGTCCAAAGGTGTAATATCGCACGATCTAGGCGGCCAATTTACTGTTGCAAAACGTGAAATTAAGTGCTCACCAAAATGATTTCTCAACAAGTCAATTGTTTCACGCGATGTATGGCTCGTAGCGCCATTTTGTTGAAACCAGAGCTCACTGAGACCATGTGATTGAATTTCAGGAAGCACATACCATAGTCCGTTAACATGGCGCGATAACGGTTACCATTGACGGTAACATTCTGATTTGCTTCATTTTTGAAGAAATATGGACCAATGATTCCACCAGCCCATAAACCACACCATACCGTTGTTTTTAATGGATGTTATGGTAGCTCTTGGTACTGTTAGGGTTGCTCCTCAGCCCAAATACGACAACTTGTTTATTAACGTATCCATTGAGCCAGAAATGGGCTTCATCACTGAACAAAATTTCACGATTAAACACCGGATTTTCATTGAGTTTTTTCAGAGCCCGTTCACTGAAAATATGACGTAAATTCAAGTCGCCTGGCTTTAGTTTTTGCAAAAGTTTAATTTTGTATGCTTTTAGGCCGAGATCCTCACCTAAAATATGTTAAGTTGTCGAATACGCCCAGCCAAGCTGAGAACGACGACGGATCGATTCGTCACGGTCTTCGCTTACACTTTTAGCTACAGCTGCTCTAGTCTCTTCACTACGTGCTGGATGTGGTCTTACCGGTCGAGTATCATCCACTTATGTAAGCTGGGACTCAAATTTGCGAATGGTATTGGCAATAGTGGTTTCAGTGGGTCGACTATGCGCACCGTAAATTCATCAAATCGCACGAAAAACACTTCTCACAGAACGCTGATTTTCGTAACACAGCTGAAAAATTTGGAGACGCATTGTGGTGTAAGTCTTTCCACGATGAGTTGCCAAACGATTCTGAATAAAAACAGCGAAACAGTTTGATAGGAGACATGCGTGATCTGTCAAAAAAAGCCTATTGAAAATCAAACCTTACGATGAATCACCCTATACAAACTGCTGACCACAATAAAAATTGGATCGATGGTCGTGTGGTGGACTTGGAAGACTCTTTTTACCAGTCCGAACTTATCGTCGAAAGGATTGCAATCTGGAAAATTAGATGTAAAATACTAAAGTAACCTCCTTGACCGCCAGAATGTGCTGCTACTGCAAAAAAGGTTATGGTGCCTTGAAGTCCGTTCATATTTAGGCAGACATGCCAAATTTCAGTGCGATACTGTCTTTAGTTTTGTTTTGACAGCTGATTGTTGTTGACGTATTTGGCATCGTGTTGAGTATGGACAAAAACGATTTTCGTTGTCTCAAAACGGCGAAGGAAACAAAAGAAAAGTTGGATAAATATTATGGGGCTAATGCTCCTGCAGATTACACCGCCAAATATTGATTTCGAGAGTTTTGTGGTGGCCGCAACTCCACTACCGATCAAGTCAGTGGCAAGCCCTCCAATGCGGTTACAGAGGACAATCTCAAGAAAATACATGAAATGGTATTAGCTGACCGGAAAGTGAAGGTGCGCGAGTTACCAGATACCACAAAGATTAGTACTGAGTGCACACGACATATTTTGGGCAATATTCTGCATATGAAAAAGTTATCCTGCCGCTGGGTGCCACGCATACTCACTCCTGACCAAAAAAACGAACGCGAGAGCACTTCGAAAGCGGCCGAGGGAGGCTTGTTGACTCGGAAAGGTTATGGCGTCGGTTTTCTGGGATTGTCATAGCATACTCTTCGTAAACTACCTCGAAAAAGGAAAAACCATCAACAGCGAGTATTACTGTGCATTATTGGAGCGATTGAAGGCCGAAATCACTGCAAAACGGCCTCACATGAAGCGAGAAAAAATTTTGTTTTTGCAAGACAATGCACCGGCGCACAAGACCATCGCAACCACGTCTAAAATCAATGACTTACGGCTCCAATTGCTGCCGCGTTCACCGTATTCGCTCAATTTGGCTCCCTCGGACTATTATCTCTTCTCAAACCTCAAAAGTTGGCTCATCAATAAAAAATTCAGCTCACGCGAGGAAATCATCGACGCCACGGAGGAGTATTTTGCAGACGTTCCGGAAAACTACTTTTCGGACGGGATCAAGAAGTTGGAAAATCGGTAGAATAAGTGTATCAAACTAAAACTATCAAACTATATTGAATAAAATAGAAAAACCTTAAAAAATTTTTTTTTTCATTTATATGGAGGCTACTTTTCACCTCACCTATTAAAATTTTATTTTTTGTTGGTTGTAAATTTGGTTTTTTTTTTTTTTGTTATTGTTTGGTCTTGTAATATCAGTCAACGGTTGTTTTGTTTTCGCTATTATTCCTCGCAAAGAGCTATTCATTTAACCTTAATCAGTAAATTCTTCTTAATACCGTTCAATTGTACCATACGAGATGCCGATCCATAAATCGCTGGTTATAACGTGACCTTTGACTTTTCCTGTTTTTTTTTTTTTTTTAAGTTTGCAGTTCCATTTCAAAAGGATTGCTTGGCGTCCACAGACACACTTGTGTGCCTTTTTTTTGAGATTTACTACTCCCGTAGATTGTTTTCTTTTAACCTTAAACCCACCCCTAGCTGAGTAGCCGAAAGTGATAGAACTTAACCCGCTGCTTGTTGCAAATTTTTATTGGGTTTTCTTGGTTGACATCGCAAATTGCTATTCGGACTCGTTGTTTTTCTTAAAAAAAAAAAACTTTTTTGATTCCTGCCGGCTGACCGGCTACCAATTAGAAAATTTACAATGAGACATTGTTTAACCCGGGGAAAAATAAAAATCGCAATTGGATGAAGAATTGGGTCACAACATATCCTGCGGTGATTGATATAGACAAAACAAATAGCGTCTATTTGGTTGCGGAATTACTGTAAGCGACAAATTTAGGCAGGAAATCTTGAGCTATCGACACAAAAGCGAACGCCTATTTGCCAACATCGGGCTAATATGTGCTACCAAAGTATAATTTCATTGTTCGAAGAAGTCAAGAATCAAAGAACGGGCTAGGCTAACTGACTTTGCTGCGGTACGATGCTTGGCATCGATGCCAAGAAGCCATCGGAAAGGCCGGAGCTGATGTGTTGGGTTTAATACGAAAGAGTATGGGATCGAAGAAATAGAGAGTTGCCACACGAGAAAGAATGTTTAGAAGTTCTACCAAAAAGTAGAAAGTTTGTGTCAAGGAAACTTAGATTTACAGTCATGGTCGGTATTGGAGATATGGAATACCCATTTCTGCTGGCTGTTAAACAGTGGGAACAAAACAAATTCCGCTTTCAGGCAGAATCCATAAATTCAATCGTGGTTGAGATATTCAAGAGATTTGACTACCAGACCAAATTGAAGTGAGGATAGCAATATCCAGGCTTAAGAACAACAAGGCTCCTGGACTGAACAGCTTGCCTCCTGAATAATGTAAAGCAGCAGGACATGACTTGATGCACCAACTTTTAATGAAACCTAAGCATCATTTACCCGATCCACAAGAAAGGACAACCTTTTTGATGTGCCAATTATGAAGGTAACAGTTTCCTTAACATCGCATACAATATCTTATCTGCCGTCTTATGTGAACTTGTGTAGTCATTGTTCAAAGATCTGATTGGGGCCTACTAGTGCAGTATATTGGTTAGTCCAAATATTTACACTATGGCAGATCCTGGGCAGAACCCAAAAATTTCAAGTCTATACCCTTTGTCTCTTTATTAGTTTTAAGTGTATGACAGCATCTATGAAGACGATCTACATAGCGCCATGTCTAGTCTTAGTGTCCTTGCAAAATTCGTCAAATTGTGCAGAATGACGATTAAGAAACTTTGTGATGCTATATCTTGTAATTTTTCTAAAGTGATACTTGAGAGAACTAAAGTCACAAGTTAACACCACCATCATCAGCAGAACTCAGTAAGCCGTCACTGGAGCGATTGAAACTATTGAAACACAAGCTGCCATAATGGGTTTATGGGTAATTAGGGGGAAATCCAAATTTATGCTTTCAACAAGAAGGGACACACAACATCGACGAACTGGGCAGAAAGTCGGATTGACGTTCCATACTTCGGCTCCGCTTTTAAATCTGATAAAGACATCCCTACAGAAACTAAGCAGAGACTACTCTTGCAAATCCAGTGATTTTTGATACTGTTTGCATTGACGGTGCTTGGAGAAGCAGATTTAACGACAAGCTCTAAAACCTGTACAATGACAAACGTGCGCATCGCCTAAGATGGCTAGGACATGTAGAGATTTAACCCACAGACTCTTCGATTCAAATTCAGAGGTAAGTAGAGGAACACACCTCGCTTGGGGCGCGCAAATTGATAAAGCCTCAACCAACTTCTAAAGTATAACTGGAAGCAGTAAGCCAGAGACCGTGCTTACTGGAGTGGTCTTTTGGTTGGTGACCAGGTTCATCCCGGATTGAAGCGCCATCTATGTAAGTAAGTTAAAGTTTTAATGATAATTCCTTTTCAGGTCGTTTCTAGTTGAAAGAGGTTGCTATATTCGAACAACTTATTGAATACTGTGATTCCAGGGGACGGGATTAAGATAGAGTTTTGGCATCTTTCTTCTCTTTAATTAACGGTTGAAATTTAAAACAAATAAAATAATATCTAAGGCTACATATGTCTCCGTTCGTGGGGTAGGTAAAATTGAATTTGAGTGATCTAACTAATTTTTTTTCTACCTTTTCTTTGAATCTTGGCTGGAACTTGAAACTCTATTGCTTACGGTACCAAATCGTCCTTGTTTTTTTTATAATTAACACGCGCTCAATAGATTATAGTACATTTAAAATGGTTGCACACAGTGCGGGCGAAGGAAAAACAGAGAGGAAAGAAAGAGAGGTACCGACGAACGTTGGTTTTAAATGTTTGAAGGTTATAATGACTAGGGAATAAAGAGCTAGGCAGGGCAACTCATAAGCGAGTTGAATGTAGAGAACTTATTTGTTCAGACCAAAACTTGTCCACTATTGGTTTCTTAATGTGGAAAAATCTGCTAATGCGCGTATTTGCTACTAGATCACGTTTAGTAATACTCGCTTAGATTCATAAGATTTTTTTTGCTTCGTTGCAATCTTTGTATTTGTAAACACTCTTTGTACATCAATGTGCTACATAAAACTTTAATTTTACACTTTTCTGTCACAAAATGTTGTGGAGTTTACGGATTTTGACCATCATCCTTGGGAAAAACGAAGATTCATTGGACCTGCAAGATCCCCTCTGCTACGTTGAAATTGTTTGCTGGTTAGTTGCAAGACAAGGTTTTGGCAAATCGCTTGTAAGCCGCGTGAATATTTTAGATGAGCCTTCTGTCTGCATTTTTCGTTTGAAAATTGATTTGATCTTAAAAGCTTGCTGTGATGGCGCACCGGCTGGTTGGACGTTGAATATACTTTGTGTTTAAGAATACTTGAGTTAGTCTTATACAAAGCGAAAGAACCTGAAGTTAGTACCATTGCGATACGATAGCAATTTGTGTGTCTTACAGGAAATGTAAGATGTATGCAGTGGAACGCTTTAGTTTTCTTAGAGATGGAAAGTGATCGATGAGTTCCCAAATTGATGGTGCTTGTTACATGATTACTCAGTGTACAGGTTCAAATTGATTATAATAATTCAATGTTGAAGTCATAAAAAACCGGGTTATGTAAACCAACGTGGACTATTCCACCACAATGGATAATCAGCTAGGCGATGCGATGTTATGCCCGTGTGGCAAAGCAAGGTTTTGTGCAAATTAGTGTAGACATGAAATTAGTTATCTACGCAGATAATTGACTGCAAGTGCATACCATTTGCCAGGGTGTTGACGTTTCCAGTGCAACAATCGAATCAGTCTGCCCAAATATATTTAAGATGAGGAACTCCAAAACGTGTCTATCTTTTTTGGTCAATTGTGCTCTTAGAGCAGTGTCGCATAGCTCTAAGCATAGAAGCAACAGACTATTTTTTTAACGGCTAACTGCTTTACTGGATTCGAACATATACCGCAGCGACATAGGCAGTTTGTGATTCATCTGCAAAGCCATAGATCTGTTATAACATTAGAGATCGCCACCAACCCACTTAAGCATGATAAGGTCTCTGTAATAAAGTCAGTGCTGTTTCCAAAGGCGTTGAAAAAGAATCCTCGGAAAAACTGTTCCCAGTAGATCAAGTAGCTTCGATGCTTCTAAAAGCAAATGGCATTTGGTAACGTTTGTGATACCTATTTCGCATTGACAAGAATTGCAAGGTTGTTTAAAGAGTGTACCTACAAAACCCTAGTGTTCGAACGCTGCTTGTCTCTAAGTGTACCAACGAGGGCAGGACTTGGTGTTAATCTTCTGAAATCGCATTGATGACTGGAGGAGAATTCATTGGCTATTTGCGAAGACAGAAACCACTTCGAGTCAGCACTCTTGCTTCCTAAAATTTGAAGATAAGCGGTAATCAGCTTAGCCAAAAAAAACAGTTAACAGGACGTCCATGTAAGAATGATGCAGTATGCCTCGTCAAACAATGCCGTAGAAGTCCAAGTGTTTTTCGACGATTATAAATTGCACCGATATGATCGCATCCATACTAGCGCAATGAAAAGATCTCAACCCTCAAGCATGGCAACCGCTCTTTGTGGTATATAGTAGTGCTTGACAGGAACTGAAACATAACTCACCCTTTCCAAATAACCCAACCTTATAACTTATGGATGAAATCGTTGTACTAAATCCTAAGTTATTAGTATTTTGCTTTCATTCGAAAAAGAATACAAACTGATTAATTACGTTAATCAGGTTTGAATAGTTACTTGATATCCTCTTTTTAGTAATGAGTGTCCTTGAAGAGCTTCCCGCTTAACTGCTCCTCGATAACGGTGTCTGACCTTAGATAGTGATTCGATTTCCCAAATTTGAATACGGCACTTGAAAGTGGTACGTGTGTATACATGCATAACATCTTGATCAAGTCCCGGAAGGTATTCAGAAAATTAAAAATACAAGTTTCTAAGTCTAAATCTATATTGTTCCCTTTAAAGTAATCTCCATCGACTGCAACACACTTATGCCAGCGCTTGATCCAATCCTTGAAACATTTTTTATATTCGGTTTTCGGTACGTCCATCAGTGCTTCCTGCGATTTTTCCATTACTTCCTTTCGGCTGCTAAAACACGTTCCCCGTAGTGGTTGATTGATTGAACAGAAAGAAGTCACAGGGAGACAAATCAGGTTGATTCGATGGCTGTTGGATGGTGTTTGTTGTGTGTGCGACGGTGCGTTATCATGGTGCAAAATCCACGAATTTTCTGCCCACAATTTTTGTCTCTTTCGGCGAAACGTCTAAATAATACTCTTTGTGTATTGTCTGGCCTTCTGGCAAAAATTTATGATGCACTACACCGTTCTAATCCATGAAAACCGTGAGAATTGTCTTCCTTTTTGACTGAAAACGAAGTAGTTTTTTTGGTCTTAGCTCATTTGGTGAACGCCATTCATTTGCCTGATATCTGGATTGCGTGTCGTGTTCATAAACCTACGTCTCGTCTCCAGTAATGATCCTTTTAATGAATGTTTGATCGGACTCAGCCTCGCAAATCATCTCTTTTGCGACGTCAACACGGTTTCTTTTTTGCATGAAATTGAGATCTTTTGGCTCCAACTTTGGTGCTACACGACGGAAACCCAAATCATTAACCAAAATGTCTTGGATGGATCCATAGGCAATGTTCAAATCCTCCGATATCTCTCTGATGGTTAATTTGCGGTTATTGACCAACATTCCTTTTACTTCATCAATGTTTTCGTCGGTTTTCGATGTCGATGGTGGCAGTTCATCACATTCGATTGACTCACGACCACTTTTGAACCGCTCGTGCCACTGGTAAACGACCATTTTCTTTAGAGAATTATTGCCGAAACACTTTTCCAACATTTCCAATGTTCGCTCACTAATAAATCCGTTTTTTTTACGCAAAATTTAATACAAGTTATTTGTTGCAAATTTAAATCCATTCCTAAAATTATAAAAAAAATCGCCAATACACACAGAGATAGATGTAGTCTTGGCTACGTATCTTTTGCAAATGTCAAGCCATGACGCTAAGATTTAAAGGAAATGTCAACAACAGATGTACCAACTTACCAAAAAAAAAAAAAAAGCGCCACACGGTGACGCCACCGGGAACTTATTGATCAAGGTGGTATATGATAGTAGCCGCAGTGCATACTGTCCTAGTGTCGATGATTTTCTTAAAGAGAACTCAGCATGATCATGAACAAGCCCATGCGTAAAGACTGTCGTAGCTCTTCCGATACCATCAAAATATCGATAGCAGTGGGTCTTTAGAAACACAGATTGGCTAACCGCTACTCCACAGCCTCAAAGTAACCGTTTGATGTGCGTTGGATTATTTTTCCGAAAATTCTCGAGGGCAAACAATTACTGTAGACGGTTACCGATGCATGGTACATGATAATTTTTTTTCTAAGCCTTAGAGAACATTCTTCCTTCACTTCATACACATAGTTTCAGCAAGATGGCGCACCCTTATACGAGTATTGCTGGAGGAACTATGGTTCTTCTGTGTTTTTCGAAAACAAATTGATAAGCCGCTTCGGAGACATCTGCTGGCCTCAAAATGGGGCCAAAGGGTTACATACATATATGGTATATGGAATTATTTAAAGTATTGGCTGCGACACATATGGAATAGTTTTATCCTTTCTTGGTTCAGTTTCTTCGCAAGGCCAATACTAATTCTGTACAAGAACATTCTTTTGCATATAAAATTAATTAAAACAAAAGTGTCATCGCGCGGATATTTATCGTCTTAATCAAAATTTAACCTACATACAAGCACGTTGTGTGATTGGAAATATTTTCAGAGATTCTATATTATTCCAACGTCAAATATACAATACACCTATTGGAAAAGCTGAAAACACCCTAAGTTTGACTTGTTCAAATACACCCTACAGCGCACATTCGGTGTCTGTCTGTCAAACTCCCCTATAATATCTGAGCGTTGCGCTGATTTCCCTTTTTATCCGTTTTCAACAAACGTCCTCTAAAGTAACATATTAACTTCTACAGTTCGGATAGGACAAAAAATATTGAAAAAACTTTACCATTGTCATCGGTTTAGCTTTCGAAATAGGGATTTTCACTATTTGATAAGCACGACAGCTGTGTGTCGTTATGATGGAGTTTGACCTCTGTCACATTGTATTTGTTAGATATATTTTGAATGCGGAGAGACAATTGCAAAACAATTGGGATTGCAATATGTCATCGAACAATGACAATGATCAGTTTGTGCAAATATTTTCAGACTTTAGCTGACAAAGTCAATTGCTTTATTCTGAAGCACGATACGAGAATGCTTTATGAATACACTCTACCCTAATAGTACTACCATAGCAATGTGATGGTGTGGAAATATTTGATGGGATATTTTTATTAAAACAGCTGCAGTGACAGTTTGCATATGTCACGTAGCAACCATGTAAATGAATTTGAATACTTTTCTGCTGTGACAGACACTATTTTCCATATAATTGTGTGCTGGGTTGGCAAAGTTTAAATTAATAAATTGATAAAATATTATATTAAGGACAACAGTAAAAAATGTATTTTACCAATGAGATGTGTAAATATGTATATTGTTTTAGGTTTTCCAAATGTATTGCTAAGAATTTGCACATTGGCATACACAAATTTGAGAAGATCTTAGAGCACATAAACACATCAATTAAAGAGCAAAGTTCATTAGAGGTTGACACGATAAACAACACCATCTTCATATAAGAATAAGTGAAGATACAATCAGGAAACCTGCGTGGCGATTGATCAGGAAAGTGCTGACTGTCCTATAACTTAAATTTGGAAAGCAGCATGACAACCAAGTTCATAGCGAAGTGCTTGCCTTACCCTCCAGTAGTGGTCCCCTGCACCTTAAGGCTAAAATGGCAAGGTCATTCTGTACCAGTAGCATAATACTGGCATACGCCGTCATAGAGCTCACAACGGTATACGGAATGTGACGAACCAAATAATGGCCTCGGATAAAAAGGACATTTTAAGGAAAAGCAATTAGCAGTGGTCTTTGACTGCAATCGTGCAGAAGTCTTGAGCTTTCGATATGTGAGCGAGCATCTTATAGCAATCTGCATCAAAGCTAAATCCACCATCGTAAACCTAATATGCGCCGATGCCCTTAAGGAAGACAAGAACGATGCCACCAAAGAATGTTTCTATGAGGTATGACGTATGAGGCCATCCTTGCTAGGACAGTTGGTAAGTATAGCATGACACAACGTCTCGCAAAAATCTACAATCACAAGGGACCTGCAGAATCTTCACCGAACGCGTATTCCGAAATCATTCAACAATTCCTATTCCACCAGTATCAAGTACTGAAGACAAGTGGGAACATTACCAACATACACTCAGAGACAAAGCAACTGATGTGCTGGGTTTCACCCAACCACCACCTGTTTGAGGAAGGCCGGCAAGCACCTGCAGCTATACAAGAAGTGCATAAAGCGGCGCTTCAACGAGGAACGTGAGCCTCTCTTGAGTACGAGCAGCACGCGATCAAAGGTACTGAAAGGTTATACCCATGGAATAACATACGGAAATTACTAACAGGCAAGAAGACCCATACTGCAGTCTAAAGAGATAAAGAATGAAACCTTGTAGTAGAGTCAAAGTCGGTGCTGATAATATGGAAAAACATTTTCTTCAGACTGTATAACGGTGACGAAGTCCAACATTCCGCAATCAGGCAGGTTAGACCATTTAAATTAGATGACAATAGCGAAAAATCCCGTCCACCTGACAAAAATGAAGTGAGGATAGCAGTATTTAAATTGCAATCCAATCCGAGGTATTCAAAGCTGGTGTAAATGGCTATTCTGGAAGCATACATCAACTCACTTATTAGATCTGGTCAGAAGGGTGTATGTCTAATAAATGAATTCTCAGTTTCGCTTGTCTGATTCACAAAAAAAGGATACCTCGTATACTGTGCCAACTATACTCGTATAGGCATAAATCTCCTCAACATCGCATAAAAGGTTTGCCGTACGGTGATTGGAAATATAATATGGGTTGCATGCACCAAATTATCACCTAACTTTGTCTAGAGCGAGGAGTAGATTCCCTTTATACGAACTATACTGATGTGAATCTCCTACACAGAAGTACCGTATCAACTTCTAAAGCCTTCCTTCAACACTAATATGATCTTAAAACCGTGTTGCTCTTGTGTCAAAAAAATGACAACAAATAATAATTGTACACTAGTCAAGATTCACCTCCTTTTGATCGATTTCAAGTCTGCAAGGCGGTAGTTGGATTCGGATTTTCGATGGAACTGAAACAGCTGAGTAACGTGGCTATAGGAAAAGCACAGTGAAACTAAAATACTCAATCGTTACTTCTTCACAACCAAATGGGTCTTTTATAACCTCTGAGAATTTTTTTTTAAGAAAATCAAAAAAGTTTTCATTTCCTTTTAAGGATTGACCACATTTACCCGTACTAATCTGTACTTCATTTACCTCACGTTTTTCACTTTTATCGATCATTTTCTAGTTATGTACATATCCAAGCCATTCAGTCGAGCATGTGTAGACCCTACTCCCATTGAATAAAGTAATGAGATTGCTTCTGCATCTGTTCGACTAAATCATAGATAGAAGTGAGCATCTTCTATTAAGCTACATACATACAATCTATTTCATAGTGTAGTGAATTTGATTCTGAAAAATTTTATCAACTGTTTACACAATAAATCCGAAAATTGCAATAAATCCTAAAATTCAATTCGTAATGCAATCGAATTTAGTTGCAGTCTTTTTAGTTGCCATTTCCTACTCTCACGGCAGCATCCAACCATATGCAGCTACCCTGACAATCCATTTGCCAAAGCAATATGGGTACGTACTTCTTTCATTCAGAAAGATATCCTACCTATGAACGAAAGATTTTTATACAACTACCGGCAAAATATTGATTTCAGCTTGAATGGTACTTATATTACTCGTACCTGAACCGAAAGAATAGTGATAGTTTGGTATCTTCTATGGCGTGGCTCATACCACAGATACTCTCCAGACCGGGCTTCACGATGTGTACACATGCCAGGTCTTGGTGGAGCCAAAAGATACCAGACGTCGCTCGTATTCGCATATCTTATGATGAAAAATATGTTTTAAGGACCATGGCGACGAAAGAATTTATGATTTCACATCACGTATTTTATTACGATATAGGAATTCGTGACAGCCAACAGATATCAGAGCAACCACAACATACAAACACAGTCTTACCCATGGATATTACCATCGGGTGGATGGAGCTTCACCAGAATCTGGGTCATATTCACATAGGTTATTTCCGTATATTTATAGCTCCTTAATAGTTGAATTATGCCAAAATAGATGCCACAAAAAATGGGAAGAGATACTACCCATGATGGACTCGATTGGTTGAATCCTGTCAGATGTAGGACATGCTGTGCTGGCCTCTAATTTGTCGGGAAAACATTAATTACAATAGTGATCGGCTGGTTTTCGGATGAATACATTTTATTGTCCGCTAATTTGTGTTAATATGTTTAGTTGAAATTGGGGTAATAATTAAGAGAATTGATTCGATACAAGTGGCAATACGAGTAATACTTGACATTTGAGTGGGCGCTGTAATTACTAGGTGGATCCGGTAAATACTCATATGCGCAATTAAACAAAAAAAAAAAAAAAAAAAAAAAAAAAAAAAAAAAAAAACGATAAATCTGAGAATGTTGTAATTTGTAAATCGATAAAATTAATGATACATTCGTAAAAAATATTTAACTAACGCAGTTATAGTATTATGGTTTTTAACAACGACTGCTCCTTCTTTTTTTTCTTTTAATTAACACGAGCTCAAAGGATTTGTGTACCCTTAAAATGTTTGCACACCGCGCAGTTGAAGGAAACTTAGGGATGAAAGAAAGAGAGGTGCCGATGTACGTTGGTTTTAAATGTCTGAATGTTACAATGATTAGGAAATAGAGAGCTTAGAAATGAATGACAATATTTCAGAGTACGTCCGAAAGATACAAGTGCCATTCATGGATAATGGCTAGGTATTTAAATTTCGCTTTAATGACAGCAGACAGCATTGTGGTGTTTTGGAAGCATTCAATTCCACTCTGATGATTGCTCCCCAATCGGTGATGCTGTTAATATTGGAGTTTAATGAGGGGGACGAATATGAAAAGCAGAGAGTACTGCTTTACGGTAGGATCTATGGAAAAGCTAACGCAGTGATTTTTGAGGAAGAACACCTTTTCAGAAGAAGGGGGGATATAACATCTGGACCATCAGATTTATGTACGTTAAGAACTTTAAATACTGTTGAGTTTGCCGCAAAGTGTACAGAAAGCAGGTTGGTTTGTCTAAAGAACTGACAGCTGGAATGTCATTGTAAGTGAGCGTTGGTATAGAGGATGGGGCAGAGTTTCTGATATTTTTGACGAATGACCAAAGATTGTTATCGAGTTGTACCACGTCTTTTCTTTTGGTTTCATACACCTCATCCGATGAGGGATCAAGGATCACATTTCAAAGAGAATAGCGTCTGTGATCATACTGAGGAAACATAACGATGTGTTAAAATTCTTAAGCAAGCTTAAACATGCTAAACGGTTCCTTAAGGAATCTTTTCAATAACCGTGTGGTCGGTATACCAGAAATTAGCTGATATGACACAGCCTACACCACATCGACTTTGTACCTACCTGGATAAGAAGTTGAAAACAAGTCCAGATTTTTGGCGGGTTATCTGGGTTAAGTTGTTTGTCCAGAATGTCGAAGCCATCCTGAATTGGGTATATTGCAGTTGCCCGTAATAACGATTTCAGTGTGATAATATAGAGCTACTGGTTATTTTCAGCTTAACCGAGATCTCACGCCATTCGATATAGAAAATGCCATTGAAATTTCTTAGAAGGATTCCTTCCCGACGTCATCGACTCGTTTGGTGAGGGAAAAAGTTTGTAGTATTTTGGTATACTGGAAGCTTGGCTATTTTATCTCTTCAACTGGATCAATTAGATAGAATTGTAACAAGTAGGACCGGATAATATGAATCTACTACTATCTGCCCTAATATCACAAAGTGCATCTCGTATAAATGCGTAGCCCCTTTACTTACTAAGGCAGCATTTCCCTTTTTGTTCTGCTTTGTCGTGACAGGAAGGTTCAAAAGTCAATTATTCTTAGGGTTCGAAAGGCCAAAAACATTCAAACTGGACGTTTGGGAGTCACCACACCGGATTACAGTCCAGGTGGTACATGTGTAGCCATAGTTTACCCGTAGTGTTCTTAATTGCGGCATAGGCATATAGGCCCAAATTAAAATCTCGTAAAAAAAGGGATAGAGGTGATAGAGAAAGTACCAGAATGGCCCAGCCTGTTACGGTTAAGCTCCATCAGAATAGACAAGCGGTTGGTTCGAGTGCGGGTTTTGATGACTGGCTCCCTTCACAAAGGGACACTGAGACACTGTCGTCTTAGGGCCGATTGAGAAGGAGAAGAAGACGTGGCTGTTGACGTTAAGTCTCAATCTTCCAACGGAGACAAAAAAGAAATGCAACTCGCTGCAACTCACACCATTTGAAATTGATCAAGACCTTGCAACTAAAAATTCATCGTTTTCTTCCCTTTTGAAGAGAATCAAGAGGATCATTCTGGCACTGAATGCAGTTAGTTCTAATTGAACGACCCCAAAACTAAGCTATGATGGGGCGCTGGTGGCTTTAAGACGATAACAATGTTAGATTTCAGTCTTTGTTAGGAAAGATTGCCTTTATCTTCCATGACAATGAACTATTTGATGAAAACTCTGTAGAAAGGAAGTATCTGCGTTTGTAGCGCAAGCCGAGCTGCGTATTAGGCTTTCCTGTATCCTTTTTCAATTTCCAAAGTTAGTTCGAGAAGGTAAAGTTTGTCTGAATTTATTCAAAAGGCTAATGGGATTGAGTGTTGTTTGGGTCTCAGGTCTTAAGAGGGTCATGGGAAATCAAATCGGCGTTAAACTCTTAAGGTAAGGCTCAATGAAAGTTTCTCAAATCTCGAATCTACGTTTGGGCTAACTGTATTATCAGCTCCATTGACAAAAGGCTTTCATATAAGCGTTATGATATGACTCTGCTGGATGCCGGTAAGCCAAACAAATGCTTCCGCTTGAGAAAGTCTCTAAGGGGTCAACGACTTTCCTGGTGGCCCTCATTAAGAAGGACCCTAGATTGTTTACTGGCGTCGAAATGTAAAATTACGCCTTTGCTAGTTACTTAATTGTGCTTAGCACCAATGCGGTGCGGTCCGGCCTACCCTCACATCAGGCTGCAGGTGCATGTTGCTAATGTGGTGGTTACTGGTATTGTGGTCACCTTACCACTGAAGAGTGAGCTTCATTTTTTTATGAAGGTCTGAAGAATTCTAGTACAATAGTACAATAGACTACCCCGACGAAAAACAAATATAAAACAAAACTTACGAGTGAGTGAGAGCTCTTCACTTAAAGGGGTCATTGTGCAACTGAGAATTATGGCGGAATCTGCATATACAAAAGGAATCGGACGGGAATCGAAGACTCTTTTTGTGCTGCTGATGATCTTTGTGTTGTACTGCCTAATTTGTATCCACTCTTATTTTTCTAAACATATCAGGTGTCTGATACGTACTTGCATGGCTAGGTTTGAATTGTGTAGGGTGATGAGGTGCCATTATCAGTAATATTATCGTAAACGAGGTAGATTAAATGCCTTCGTATCTGAAAGTCAAAGCTGTCCACTGATTAAAGTGAAATAAGAACTTTTAAAACGCGACCTCTGGTTATGTCAGCAATCAAAATCTGAGATAATGAGATCGCAATCTTAATGATTGACAATTCATCGGTTTTGTTGGAAGATCTTACTGCTTCCTTTCCATAATCTAAAGGCAAGGACGACATGGTATTTAATAAAGTGCTTTGGATAGCTAAGGGGCTCTTGTTAAGTGGTCGCACCATTTACGTAATTTTTTCCAAAGCGGAAATGTGTATTTATAGACATCCATAATGTAAGTTTTTTTTTTTTTTTTTTTTTTTTTTTCATGGGAAGGTGAGAAATCTTCATAGACACTATAGGCCAGGAGCCAATAGTAGTGTGAGATTCTTACTCACTAAAAAACACCTCCCTTATGCAAACCACGACTGAGTTCACACTCAACAAGCAGTTCTTCTATCGCACTTTACTTTGTTTTTATAAGATATCCTGCAGGCGATTTTCCATTGAAAATTCCTGTATACTTTAGAAAAAATACGCGCTGCTCATCACCGCACTAGATCGGGAGGCTTAGTCCTTTTCAGACGGCGCAATAAATTTGTCTCGTCGAAGATCTGTTGAATAGAAATATTCGTATGACCTTGTAATCGATTATTATGTTGTCGCGCAAACATTTTAATGACGTTCTGAACGTTTTCGACTCCTAAGTCTCTGTGGATATCTTAGTTTCTAATGTACCACGGCGCATTAACAATACCTCGAAGAACTTTGTTTTGGAATGTCTGTAATATATTAATGTTACTATTTTTAGTACAACCCCAAACTTGTACACCATATGTCCAGATCGGTTTTAGCACTTGCTTGTATAACAGCAGTTTGTTCTCTAAGCTAAGCTTGGAATACTTTCCAATCAGCCAGTAAATATCTCTATATTTGATTTCAAGCTCTTCACCTTTTTTCTTGACGTGTGCTCTCCATTTTAGTTTAGCGTCGAGTGTCACACCGAGATCATTTGGCCTCGTTCGCGTAAGGAATTCGTACTGCGTTGATAAACACCGGTGGATTCTCAATTTTCTTGAGAGAGAAGTTGACGTGGACAGACTTGCTTTCATTAAGCGCGATTCGCCAAGTCTTTGTCCAATTGTTAATCCGTGTAAATGCACGTTGCAACTTAGCAGTTGATTCATCGACTGTTTTAGCCGTTGCTAAAATGGCAGTGTCATCAGCAAATGTGGCTAGGACAGTGTCGTCTGTTTGCGGTATATCGCAAGTAAAAAGCAAATATAGCAGAGGGCCAAGTACACTTCCTTGCGGCACCCCCGCCTTTATTGTCTTAAAAGTGTAATATTCGTTTCCGTTTCTCACACGAAAGAGTCGGTCTTCCAGGTATGAACCAAAAATACAAGACAATTGCTGGGGTAGGGCTTGTCGGAGCTTATATTTTAGGCCTTCATGCCATACCTTATCAAAGGCTTGCGAAATGTCACTCGATTGCTCGTTCAATTACATCGGTTATTCGATGCACTTGGTCAACTGTAGAGTGTTTGCTTCTAAAGCCAAATTGATGATCAGGCAAGAGGGAATTTGTGTCGGTAATTGAAGAAGGATAAGAAGGATTCGCTGAAAGACCTTCGATGTAATCGGGAGAAGCGATATTGGTCTATATGACTTGACTTCCGTCAGCGGTTTACCGAGTTTCGGAACCATAATAACTTCGGCTACTTTCCACTAGTGCGGTACGTCCTCTAATCTAATGCTGGCATTTATAAGATAGAGCAGCTTTAGCAAACCTTTTTTCGACAACGCTTTAAGTATCTCTCCCGTTATTAAGTCATATCCCGGGGCTTTATTGGGCTTAAACGTGTCTATAGCTTGTCTAAGTTCCCTAAGTGTAGCCTTTTCTACTGGAAAGTTTGTCATCACGTCTAGCGTATTGACATTCTCTGGAAGCACTTCCCCGTCGAATGGCTTAAACGTTTCTGCAAGATGGCCGGCGAAAACGTTAGCATTTTCCTTATCTTCTTTCGCCCAGTCAACTTGGTTTCTTCTTATTGGCGCCACGTGTATTTGGGGCTTTCAAATACTTTTAACGGCTCTCCATATGGAGTAGTTGGTATCCTTTGTCGCTGTGAGTCTTTCAAGGTAGTTATTAATACCTTGATTATTGAAGTCCTTGATCGATTTTTTTCAACAAGTTGCAGAACCTATTGAAGGACGTTTTATCTTGTGGTGCCCGGGTTTCATGCCACTTTTTCCGCGCTCTTCGTTTCTTCCTTATCATTTCTCTGATTTCCGGTGGATATCTTATTCCGACTTTGGGGACTTTGTTCGATTCGTGGGGAGTGTTCTTCAAGGCCGCTTGCTGTATGACTTCAACAAAACGTTCAACTTCTTTTTCAAGTTGATATGGCGTTTTAAGTGCTACTTTCAACTCAGTATTGTCTACAACGTCTATTCGGAAATCTTCCCAGTGAGTTTTGCTGTTAGTTAATCTGGGTAGTCTTTGTTTCTAAACCAAGGATTTGCACAGTGAGAGGATAACTGGAAAATGATCGGAGGAAAGATCGAAGCTCTCTTCAACATTGACGTAACTAGCGTTTACTCCGTTTGTTTTGGCGACATCCATAGTGTAAGTGACAATTGTATTCAATCTGCCATAAACCATGTTACTTCAAACGTAAGGAAAGCTTTCATTAAGAGCTGTCCCACCTCTAATAATAATTACAAACCTTCAAAACCCGCTTGATGGACAAGCGAACTTAAAATAACTTATCGACTGCCTCGAAATTATTTAAATTTTATTTCGAACCTTGACGCCTTCCAATTCTTTTTTTCATTTTAGTACTTTTTGTCACCACGATAGTCTAAAGGAAGTAAACTATGCATACAAACACAAGTATGTACTCTGAATTTTTCTATTTACCATCAAGTACATAGCATTTAACTTAAACTTAAGTTTTTAGTTGTAAGGATTTAGTCAATGTACCCACGCTCGTATATCTAAAAACATTATCAAAGCAGGTCAACCTCAAAGTGTGGTTTGCAAAGTTTCTACACGATTAAGATTTTCATTGCTTCTGGATCATTTGTGCTAACCAAGAGCACTAAAAGTCAAAACTCGAACCACTTACTTACTGCACAAAGTTCAACGTTGCATAAATTCAGAGAGTAAACGTTTTGTGTATTTTGATATCTTTTGTAACGCTTTGAGCTTTTGCTTTGAGGTTTCTATTCTCAAGCCAACGATTTACGAGCATCTGTACACAGTTGTACATCAGTTGCAGTCCCGCAAAATTGCGCATTTTATAGGTTAATTCGAGTTTAAGTCGTCCTTCATCAACATTACAGGGCACTGCCTGCAGTTCTTCAACGTGTTATCAAGTGAAAACATCAAACAAATAAATGTATTTTCATCAAACAATAGTGCTGCTGAGTCAAATTCTCCCTTGAGACTTTAAACAGGATAGCTTTACATATCTAAACTCGGTGCGGACGTTCGCTTTGAATTTTTTTTTCAAATTTCAATGGCATTTGTTAGTAGAACTGGTGTAACATGGATGCATCCAGCATACAGGATGCATGGACACAACATTTCTAGTTCAGTTACCGCATAGGTAAAAAATTCACCACCTCCTGGGAGGACGAGACTCCATTGGAAGCAAAATTCTATTGCTCTATCGCACATAGCGCATAGACAATAAACGATGTTTCAGTTCCTGCCCAGAAGATAAATATGGTCAAATGGTTGTTTGGTTGGTTTTGGTATTGTATGGTGTATTTGCGTTACATATCGTATCTCTCTGTATGTACTCGTATCCAAATGTGTTGTGCGTTATTGGTGTAAAAGGCCACCAAAGTCCAATTCGATTTTCAGAAACACGCAAAGCGCGTGGAGGTCATGTTTTTTTTTTTTTTTTTTTTTTTTTTTTTTTTTTTTTTTTGTAAAAACTCATCTCACTCTCTAGTACGAGTATGATGCAAACAGCCAATTTAGGAGTTTTTAAATTAAATTTTATAGACATACTATGCGAAGAGGATTGTGGTGCCATCCAAAAGAGTGAGACACAAGGCAATATACAAAACAAAATAGCATGCATGCAGAGCAGCGTAAATTTTCCTCAGAAACACTTGTTTTCGTGTGTTGACATATTCCAAAATAATCAACAAACAAGGACGCGAAATTGGACCTCATCAATGGTGGCAACCGCGAGCGTGTGCGTCTGTCTATTGGGTTCGATTAAATCGACATTGGCGAAATGTTCTCATTGTTCAGGCATTGAAGATTGATGGATTTTGATGTTGCCTGTCCCAGGGTGTGGTTTATTCACAATTAGCCTATCTGAAATGGGCTGTGTGATGATGGCAACATACTAGCTGGAGTATCTGTGAGTCTTTTGTTGAGGGATTAGCGACAAATATTGTCGCAGATGGCTCACAGTAGATAAGGCACAATGGTACACAAGGCGTCATGAGCCAGAGGAATTTATGAGTGGACTGACTGTCATAGAATTGCGGGTGAATTGTTGATGGACGAACAGACTTTGCGTCGAAGTGATTCTATTGAGTACCTTTGCGTATTGACATGTGAGCACACTTTGTACTTGTACTCATATGTGTGTCCTTTGACAATTTATCATCTTTTAATCGGGCAAGCATTTAAGAGGAGCATGTCCATTGGCGTGAAACAACTAACGTGATTATGCGAAATTAACTGATGGGCGATGTCAGAGATTGCAAATCTGACATGGCATGCAATTTGTCGAATGAGTTTTGGTTTATCATAGGTTTTGGAGGCGAATAACCAAAGTAATATCATATATGATCAGACAGAGTGAACTACAGTACATTTTCGTTAGTTGTTTCTTATTAGATGATGCTGATTTGCAATTTGCGACATTAAACACTAGCCTTAGGACTGTCAGACGTGATACATCTGGGAACGAATCTCAGGTGTATTTTATGGCCGCAAATCATCAGATAACTGTCAGATTGCGAGCATAGAGAGAAGAAAAATTTTAGTTCAATAAAGATCTTACAGTTACTTGAGAATTTCGTTTGATTGTGTTTTCTTCTGTTCCTCAAAAAAAGGGGTTATTGAGTAGATATGGCTAAAGAAGAAATGAAACAAATCTTCATAGCTCCAACCTCAGTTGAATAATGTGTGACTCCCCAGAATGCGGAAATTACCCGACTTAAAAGTAAAAAACAACATCAAACAGAGGAATTCCGTACAATGAATGCTACTACATTTACGCAAAATGTATTTCAATGCTCCACACCGGACATTGGGCATAAAAAAAAAACTCCATAGTCTTCCCATGCATCCGAAGATGCAACTTCAGTAATCAGAAACTGTAAAAACCGAGTCGACCCCAACCTTTTGATAGGGAAACCACCCTTGCCAATTCGATATTGTTGCGAAAACCAATCGGTAGAAAGCGAAAGTACTTGGATGTTTAGTGCTCGGAGAAGATGTGTCCACCTTAGGAAAATTTGGTCCCAAATATTCAGTGGATTATTCAAAACTAATATCGACTTTGCAATTGAGACTTAATTCCAAAAATAAACACATTTCTCAAGCTTCACTTTGTTCAAGACGCCAACGACAAAATGTTTTGTAAGCAAAATTCAATGGCTAACCTGAATTGTGTTTGGCCATGTTCTGTGCCAGTTCAGAAACGTATTTCAGTTTGCAAAGCTCTATTGCATGGATTTCAGCATAAAATACGGCGCTGCTTATATGGTCAGCTCGGAAAATGGATAGCCAGCAAAGTCGAGGTACTAAGGTTAGTTCTAACTTAATAACTAACTAAGGTAGTTCGGCTGATGAAGAATAACAGTCCCCAAATTAACGATGTTCACTGTAACAGAAAATCCACTGGATTTACAGTGCCCATGCACCGTCCCTTGCCAAATGCTTTTAAATAAGGGTCATCGGAAGCATTGGGCCACCGAATTTGTCTTGACAAAATCTGTTTCCCTTCAAGTAAAGAACGTTGTTGTTGAACTAACACCTTTTTATGTTCGTCCTTTTTTCCTGTTGAAGCCAATTTTAAGGGGAAAAAGGAAAAACCTCACAATATGCACTTTCAATCTGGAATAACAATTATTGGAATTCTTTGTGAGAACATTTTTGAAATCCCATAAGAATGGCGTAAATTCAAACGTATTAACGCTGTGGTGGTTGATTTTTCTGTTCCGTCAGGGAATCCTTGGATTGAACGTCCTTGATTTTTCGTCAAATCAGATTCTGATTGGTAATATTCGAATTTCCCTTCACGATGAGGTAAATATATCATCAAACCATCTACTAATGTCGTTTGGTGGCATAATGCAAGGCAGCGGTCAACACAGGCTAAACTCAACAAAATACAGATAATAGCCTGTGCTAGTATCTACAGATACTAGCTGGTGCAATGAAAATCGTACTAATAGTTACGCTTGAAGTTATCCTAAACATTCTAGCACTTAATCTAGAACATATGAAAGAAGCAATGATAAATGCCTACATGCTCATCACAGATGATGAATCAAATTTCAAACTTGTTACGGCAATCCTTCAAAAATTCGGAAAAACGAACTATTGTACTTGGAGTACACTTAATAGACAAATGTCTACCACGATATAACCTTCGACACAACTTTAAGGTTACATTTTCAGACCGTCCTAACTTTGAACAGGAAAAACAAACATTTGCCAAGGACACATATGTATGGTACACAGACGGATCCAACAAAAAAGAAGGAGTTGGAGCCAGGGTATGCGGTCCTCACACTAAAACATCAAACAAGTTCCGTATTTTCGGCTGAAATCCTTGCAATAGAGCTTTGCATTCGAGAGAATCTAAATAGATAAAAAAAAAAAAAAAACATTTACATTATCTCCGACAGCAGAGCAGCCCTACTTGCAATTAACGCCTTTGAAATAAAATCAAAACTGGTCTGGTATTACCTTCAACCCCTACAAATACTGGCCACCACAAACAGAGTCCACCTGAATCCATCTATTCCAGGACTATCCCAGAAAACTATACGCATCTGAATTCATGATGACAAGACCATTCTGTGGGCTATCAAACACCATAAAAGGAGGTATTTAATCCTGGCTTTGAGGAAAATAAGTTTCATTTCTGGAGGAAAACTGAAGGAAATTGACAAGACAAAAATTTTATGTGAAGCAGTTCCAACAAAAAAACGAAACAACAACTACAATTAAATAGAAGTCAGATTCGTCTGATCCCAGGTTTTCTCACAGGGCACTGTTGTGTGAAAAAATACCTGATGACCATGGGTAAAGTAGAAGACAATATATGCAGATTGTGCAACGAGGACGCAGAAACAGCAGAAAACATACTATGTTACTGCAATGGTTTAATCAAAAAACGTCAAAGTTACCAAGGCAAATTCTACCTCGAAGCAGCGAAAATAGCTACCAAGCCACCTAAAGACTCAATCGGTTTTTACAAATTGATGAGCTCTAAATGGAAGACGTCACAATAGACCCATATGTGGTCGTAGTGATCTGGGATTTATTATACCACCTCCCACAACAATCTAAATCTAAATCCACATCTAGTGCATATGGAGAAGCAAACGGTGTTAACAATATTTTTATGTAATTCCTCCCTGAATTGAGAAGTTTTTTTCATCCATCCTCCACTTCACAAGCGCTGTCCGCTTGCAGATGATGTTCTAAAAGGGATTTTAGTAGAAAAATCTATGACGTCTAACCATAGCGGTGTAGTGTCAATATCGCTGATCATGCAGTTATGCTTCCAGGAAATGCTCGCTTCGCGACTTTTAAGAACTTCACTTTTGAATGGACTTCACACTGGCATAAATCGCTCAACTTATTTAAAACTTATGTAACTTCACACGGACTACGATTTTATTTCGGATACCGATTCTAGTGATAGGTATAAACTATTCTCTTCGAGTAACAAACCGATGTTCGGAGAGTTGCATCAAGAACTTTACCAAGAATCACACGAACGGTAACTCCACAAGTATGACTATCACAATTAGCATTAGGATTTTGGGGTTGTTAGACTTTAAGGATATCTCCGTAGATTAGTTCGGATTTCCACGATACTAGGGCTGACAACGCAACTTTGTTGGGTTTTGACAATTTATTTTTCAATATAATCATTTTTCAACTCGAAAAACTCTTCCCAGCGGTGCTGCAACTTTTTTTAACCCCTTCGTATAGTACGACTTTTGTTGGTCTGTAAAATACTTTCCCGCAGCGGAAATGACTTCCTCGTTTTTTTTTTCAGGTTTGGGAATAAAAAGAAGTCACATGAAGCCAAATCCGGAGAATACGGATGATGGGGAACAATTCGTAGTGCAATTCGACCAATTTGACTTGTGGCAACTACGGATGTGTGAACCGGTACGTTATCGTAGTGGAAGAAACTCTTTTCTTCGCAAAATGTGGTCGTTTTTTCTTCAAATCGGCGTTGAATCGGCCAAATTAATCTACGTGGTATGCTCCTGTGAATATTTTTCCCTTCTCTAAAAACCAACGTGGATCACACCTAGCGCGTCCCAAAAAACGGTGGACATGACGTTTCCTGCCAAAAGTACGGTATTCGACTTCTTTGAAGCACGTTTACCGGGTAAAACCCATTGTTTCGATTGTTCTTTGATCTCTGGTGTGTACCAATACATCAGAAATTCCTCCGGATTTCGATTAAACAAATTCAAGCGCGTCTCACGATTGCGCTTGTCCTCCTCACGCGGACAGCTTTCTCATGCCTTAAATCGCGTTTAGGATATGGCTAACGCGTTCAGTAAAGAGGCCTGTTATCTCAGCCACTCAGCAGTCCGGCAATACGAGATCATAGATTTTGTCCACGGTTTCCTCTGTGGTAACCGTTTTTTGGTCACCTGGGCGCGATTCATCAAAAATCGCCCAGCTATATTCTGTCTAATGTTTGGGACAATACTGCGGCTATATCAACTCGGGAATCCCATTTCTGACACCTGACACAAATACCTAGTGCCAATTGGATTTATTAAAAAAATTACTCAAGCATTACGAACATAATGTAGCTACTTAGTACCCTTACTCCCCATCCACTTATTAGCTGTTAAGACAAGACCCCGGAGCTACTATTGTATATTGCATCAAGCTTGTACGTGCATTTATAGAAGGCAATTAACACTTCCAACTGGGAACCATCTATTGGTCATACAGTTTACTCGGTGCAAATATGTATTCGTAAATGGAGACATGTAAACACTCAACACTTGAAGGGAAGTAGGTAGAGGTCCTTACATAATGTTAAAAGAGTTTAAGTACATGTGAACGGGAAAGGAAATCTTCCGAGGGAATACGAACTCGAATACAAAAAGGAATACATGGAGTAAAAGTTTCTTACTTCTTAATTCAGTCCACCTCCGTACGAAACAAAGTATTTACATTTTGGTACATTTAACCCATGCCTTAAGGGCACCTTGAACCATGCCATCATGACGGTATAGTACAAAGCGAGTTGTTATAAGAGTTTCGTAATTCCTTGGCGAGTGGCAAAGACACGAATTCGTTGAGTTGTTCTGTCGGCAACAGAATAACACCTGAAAACCACACGTATCTCTCGCTTTCTAGACTTGAATACATACATACATAAGTATTTCTTGAGAAAACATCATCTCCAAAGGTTTAACTATACTAACAGGCCATCCTACGGTATCTGTCTGTTTATTAACATACAACTTCCCAATGGTGGTATTTCTCCGACACTTGTGTGCTGTACTTCCGGTAAACTTATGCCTGTCTATCTGGATTTTCTTTCACTTCTTCACCAAGGATATTCGCTCATTGCCATTGCCAGACATGCAATTTTCTGTAGCACTAAGCGGATATGTGAATTTGAGTTTGTGGCAGACATTTGTAACTGACAGTCATCAATGGTTACACGTAGGGCGTACATATGGAAATTTCCTTATTATACTCTTGTACATATTTAAATGTGAATAGATTCTCAAAATTGATGGAAGCTTGTGGTTTGTAGGGATTCAAATCCTGTACTGAAGTATTTAATGCCTCGTCTTTTGAATAAAATTGCTAAAGTAAGTCGTTTGCTTGCATCAGTGACTTACACGTGCCAATATAGAATCCAAACAACATGTGTACGAGCACATCTTTAAAAATGCAGAAAAATATGAACAATTAAATTTAAGTTATTCTGCTTCTTTGTATTGAATGATTCTGAGAAAGTTTAAGTGACCTATTGTTATACAACTTTTGGACATACAAAATTAAATGTGTAGTTTCCTGTTCAAAATGATAAAACACCCAGTGTTAGGCATTAGAGATATGTAAGATGTAAAAAGGAAACCATCGAGATTAAGTTTTTTTTTTTTTTTAGAAAAAAACGTAACACGTAATCCGGCAACTTAAGAGTAGGCAGATCCCCTAGAGTGTTAGTTTTTTTTTATAAAAAAAAAGAAACAAAGTCAAAAGTCGAAAAATCAGTGACTCAGAATGGCAGGAAGAAATCAAATCATCTAGGAATCTCCAATAAATTCGGCAAAAAAATTTGTATAGAAACGGGAAATTACTCCTATTTGGACAAGAAACCACAGACCCATCCGCAGATCTGCTCTTTCAAGAAACATACAAGAAACTGTTTGATACTCAAGTTCACGAAATGATGAATATCGAGTCGATACAGAAAATCGTCGAGGTCAACGATATGTAATGGACAGTAGGAAGTTTCCTTTCACACAATTCCCCAAAACTTAGTTGCATAATTCTTATAAGGGTCTAAGAAGACCAGCCATTTACCAGGTCCAGAGCAAAATGGAATAAGTGGAAAATATTGCCTTTCGTAGCCCAACTTAGTTCCAGCGGCAAACTGGATGATTTAAGTAGTATCAAGGTCCTAGGCTACCAGGTTGAACACTGAGAAGAATTTTCTTACTATCTACAGTCGTTCATTGATCTCCGCGGAAAATATAATAACACACCAAACACTAGAGGGAACCTACTATTCAATTGGTGGGGTCAACACCAATTGATGTATAGACTCGGCCTAAAGGCGACGGGTAGTCCGTCGTTTCCTAGACATGGCTCCTATTCGGTTGTTTGACACACGTATAAAACTGACAGGCACGACTCAACATACTATAAACTGTCTACGCACTTTTGTGTATGACAGTGACCATTGCGGTCTAAGTACCGAAATAACCGTTCCGAACGAAAATGCGGAATTAGATGAATTTGTTCAAAAGCATTCCTACAACTACAGTAGAGCGCGTTGGACACACTTCTCCAGGACGCTGACTAGAGCACTCTCCTCGAATTCGAGGAGATTGACAGGTATTTAAAACTAATGGACGAGACAATTTAACGGACTATGGACAAAACGATACCTCGGTATCAACACACTGATAACCAAGACTTATTCCGCAACGCAACTATTGACGCACTTCACCGACCTAAAGATAGACTACTCTCAAGACTGAAGACCTTATACAGACAGTTTACTGATAGACATAACCCGGAGATTATGACTTTAAAGTCGTCGATCAAAAACCTCCAAACATTAATAAAAGAAAATTACAGGTGTTCTGTAAGTTTGTATTGGAACAATAAAATTCGAGATGTAAACACCAGAAACCCGAATATGTTCCCGCAAATAAATAAAATATTTCGGAGGAAAGATCAAGACGACCTTTCATGTCTTAAAATCGCCCGAAGGACAAACAATGAACGCATATCCTCAAAAGCAGGTATAGATCCAAATGAGCCTATTGATGATGACGACTTCTTTGTGATCGAGGATCCGCAGGAGGAGATCGAAGCTATAGGAGCGACTTTCCAGGAAGTGTACAAGACGAATGACACCATTGGCCCGAACCACGACCTGGAAAATCGAGTCCTTGTGCACAATTTCTACCTTCGAAATGAAATAGTGAACTGGAGAATCGAGAACTCGGGTTTCACCCAGATCAGTGACGAGAATATGGCAAATAATGTCATCGCCAATGAAAGGGAACAACCCCCGTTCATTTCGAAGGAAGAGCTTCGAACGATCTTCGACACAATTAGAAGTAAGAAATCAGTGGGAGCCGATGGAATACCGAACATTGTGCGGTGGACATTTATACTACCTTGTTTAACAGGGTAAAGATAAAGACACCTCCAATCCAGCGAATCTCCGGTCGATCAGTCTCCTGCCAAACATCAGTAAGGTTTTCGAAAAAGTTATCAAAAGAGTCCTGACTAAGTGGGTTGAGGGCGAAAATATAGTCCCGGATAATCAGTTCGGTTTCAAGGCGGGGCATGATGTCATTTATGCCGCGTCTAAGCTGGTTTCTGATATTCAATGGAACAAAGCCAAGAAACAGTTCACGGGTGCCTGCTGCCTAATTGATTTGGAGAAGGCATTCGATACCGTATGGTTAGAGGGACTCTTCTAAAAGTTGAACAGAATGGGTATTAGTAAGCCACTGCTGTATATTCGTTTTAATACGCTCACAGATAGACAGTTTATCGTGAAAAATGGCGATGTGACTTCTACTGGTACATTCAACATTAAAAATGGTCTGCAACAAGGTGCGTTCAATTCGCCAATCCTTTTCAACATTTACACAAGTGATCTGATAGGTTCACTTAACCATGCCATAGCGTACGCAGACGACTTAATCGCGTACAGATCAGGTCCAAAGATTGAGGTTATAAACATTCTTTTGCAGCGTGACTTCGATAAAAATAAACAATATTGCGACGACTGGAAGTTGAAGATCAACTTTCAGAAGTCGGAAACCATTCTGTTTATGACGCCTTTGTCTGGGGCCTCTGCAGATACCAGAAAGAATTAGCGAAAGTTTCAGATCGTGGGACAACACGGGCAGCCACTTACTTGTCGAAATGTAGTCTAAATGTGGCTAGATCAATATCTATATTTTAACAAATAACTGGCCAGATCCAAAGGTGCTTTTGCCCTTACAAAGAGACTGTTTTATAACAGACAACTCGATGAGAGGGTAAAGGTGATCTGCTACATGGCCCTTATCCGGCCTATGCTTGTATTTGGTTGTGTTTGAGAGGGCTTGCCTTAGGGCTTATCTTCGCCTATACAGAACACCAGAGTCTGAGTACATAAAATTCTATCGCAATGAGGTCTTGTAAAATAGGGCTAACCTTATAAGAGTGGACAATTTTGTTATTAAATTGACTCGAAGGCACATTGCAAGAGCAATGACCTCGTCGAATAACCTGATCTCTGGGGCTTAGTACCCCAATTATATGTATCACGAGAGTGATCGCTTTGACGGCTTTATTCCTACAGAAGCGTTCCTCTACCTCGACATGAAAGGTCTGATCCAGGATAGATTAGCGGTGCCGTTAATCTTTCATGTCGCTCGAACAGCTGCGGAGAGGCGACTTAACTACGATAGAGACTTCGCATACGGCAGTGCGGAGCGTCTCTGGTTCAGTAGGGCGGTAGGGAATCGCGACATGAGTAATGTTGCTCGGTAGCACCAACAATTTTGGTGGCTTGTTGAAGGAGCGGAATCTACGTCGTCGAATTCCTCTAGCACTAGTAAGCTTCGTTAAGGAGCAGGGTTGGCAGCCTAATTTTCTAGCCGTGGCCGACTTACATAGATTTAGGTAGGATTTGTATAGTTTTAAGGGGGGAAAAATGTATAAATATATATATATATATATACAAAAAAGAAAAAAAAATTAAAAAACAACAAAGAGATGGGTAACCTTAGGGTAATACCTAAATGAAAAGATAATTTTAAGTAGCTTAAGTAGCCTAAGTAGATTAAGAATAGTGTTAAGGTAGTTTTTAAGTTTTAGTTTTAAGTTTTAAAAGATGATAAAAAAAATAAGTCAATTTACTAAGTTTTTGTAACAAATTTATTTTTTTAGTTTTAATTCTGTTTAATATAAAATAACATCAAAATCAAATGTACGAAAAGTCGAAAGACAAATTTTAATTGTTAGGTTTAATTTAGAGTGTCCGAATGGGGCCAGTAAGTTAGAATAAGATAATTTTAAGTTAATTAAGTTAATTTTTAATTAATTTAATTAATTGTATAGCATGTCTTACTATATAAAATTTGGGCATGCCGCGTTGAATTGCGAGTTGCAGCCTCGATACGAGTCATGTGAATAGGTCTACAAGCACCGCAGAAAGGTCAACCATTTCCTGCAACCTAGCGGGGTTGTCCTGAATTTCGATACATAAAGAGGGTAAATGTAACTCAGCAAAAACTTTCGGTTGAACGTCCACTAGTCTCAAGGAAAACCATCTTAATAATTACCTATGTCCAAAAGGATGCTTCCAGGTGTCAAAAACTAGAGTATTAAAAGCTACGTCTAGCTATCTTGGTCTCTATTCAGAGATGGATGGCTCAGCTACGTATACAACGTGAGATACAAGAATAAATAAATTGACACGCTGCTACTGGGCCTAACTCACTTTTAGTCGTTACAAATACTAACACGGCGAGGCGAAGCTTTAAGACTCTTGCGTTGAATGTAAATTAAGTTTAAGTTGCTCATAGATCAAGCAATATATAAAACAGAAACTCCATACAATTTAGTGTCTTGATCTTTATAAGAAAAGGCTTGAAATTTAAAAAATTGTGCAGCCGTGTAGTGCATTTATTCCAGGAGCTGGTGAATTATCTCTGTGTATGCATCTGATACTTTTCAATCCACGTCATAGCATAACGAACATAATTGGCGGAGATTTTAACCCCAAACTCAGAGTTTGGAAAATCATACACCAAACAATCAAAAGAAAATCGTCACATTATCTACAAAGAGTACGCAATGGTCGTCTTCCTAGATATCGAAGGAGTATTTAAGTCGATCTACAAGGATGACACTACTATGTAAATAATATAACATATATGTATAACATATTTATTTGCATGAAAGTTTCTTAACAATTTGTATAATTTTCTGCGAAGCCTTAATGGCTTTTCTTTTAATTTTTGAATTTAAAAGAAAATTTTTGATATTTTTTTTTCTGTTTTTAAAATTTACAATATTTTTAAGATCAGCAGGTAATTCATTTAATACTGTGGGAAAGCTATATTTGAGCTGTTACAGGGCACTTGTAGCACATCCGTAGCACGTCTTATGGTGTTGATTTCATGTTCGATTGGCCTTTGAAAGCGGATAGAGTGGGAAATATTTTGCAACTCAGGTACCTTAAATCTTCTTTTGTCAGGAACATTTCCGCAGCTTATTAGCCTCAACGCAGAATTTTGGAGTTTTTTTCAGCTTCTCGATATGTGTTTTGGAGGCGTAACCCCAGGCCAGTATTCCATACCTTAATTTGGATTCAATCAAGGCGTAGTATACCAGCTCAAAAATTGGTGGTGTTGCATGAATTCTTAGATGCGCCAAAGCAAATGAACCCATCCTTAAATCAGAGCGTATCTTGTTAATTTGCTTGTCCCAGATGAAATGGCTATCAATGATGACTCCTAGGTATTTATAGCTTTCTACGACGTCAATTACGCCTGCTTGATTTGGGGCAGGCATCATTTCGATAAAATACTCGCTAATGTGTATCTGTATTATGTGGACATCGGATGTGCATCATCTTTGTTTTCACCGCGTTGATTATTAAGCCATTTTCGTGACACCATTTGACTGCATTATTAAACTTTGCCTGCATTGGTCTTGTTGCCGTCTCCAGAGACCTGTGGCGCACAACTATCGCGGTGTCATCTGCGTAGGCAAATGGAATGCTATTTTTGAAAGTGCAAAGAAGTTCATTTGTGTACAAAATGAAAAGAATTGGACCTAGTTTCGACCCTTGAGGAACTCCATATTATACATGCTTCTTGCGTCCTTGATTTTTACACAAAAGGTATACCAATCCATTCAAGGGCTTCCAGTAACTTAACATAGCATGGTTAAGTGTATCAAATGCTTTACTAAAATCCACAAACATGACCAAAATATGATGACTTTTATTTAAGGATTCATTGACGCAATTCGCAAGCTTTCCAAGCAATTGTCCAGTACTTTTTTGTTTCTTTAAACCGTACTGACTTTGGTTGATAAGGGAGTGGTTCTCAGTAAAGCTAATTAGTCTACTTCTAATTACATCTTCTAGACACATTTCCATGACTGGCAGTATGGATATCGCTCTATAATTACTGATTTGATTTTTAACACCTCCTTTGTAAATAGGTCTTACCACAACAGTTTTCAGTTTTTTCGGAATTTTGCCCTCCATCAGACTGAGGTTAAACATTTTACACAAGAGGGGAGCAAAAATATCTGCGTGTTTTTTAATATCTACCCTAATATCTAATATCTAATGGTTTCCCTTTCAAAAATTGAGTTGGCTACGAAGGTATTCGTATGGAACAACGATAGCATATTGGATTGAGAACATGCTAAAGAGCAGAATTATGAACTTAGAATTTAGGGGACATATCGTCAGGAAAACGGTTGCAAGAGGAGCTCCTCAAAGAAGAATGTCTTCTTCTTCTTCTTGTCCCATCAAAAACCGAAATAGTGTTGTTCACAAGAATAAGAAAATTAGCAAAGTACAATTTTCCCAGAATCAACTGTGTTAGGATACAGCGTATATCCGAAGCTAAATATCTAGGGATAATCCTAGATAGTTAGCTCAGTTAAAAACGTGATATCGAAGAAGGCCAAATGCACATGCCAAACAAACTTTGGTAAATGTTGCGCACAGAGTCCATATATAATACACTGTATGTACATGGCCACAGTTATAAATTATTTGTATCTATGATGCAATGGTTTGGTGGAAAGCCTCCGGAGATACTAGGTATAGTTAAGTTCTACTCCTCAAGCTGTGCTAGAGATATTGTTCAACTTCCTTCCTTAAAATGAGCTTCCAAAAGCTCCATCAGACTTAAAGAACCAGGCGTCTACAATTTTCGGAATTTATTCAGAAAATTAAAAATACAAGTTTATTCATCTAAATCTATATTATCCCCCATTGACTGCAATACACTTATGCCAGCGCTTGATCCAATCTTCGAAACATTTTTTATATTCGGTTTTCGATATGTCCATCAGTGCTTCCTGCGATTTTTCCATTACTTCCTCTCGGCTGCTGAAACGCGTTCCCCGTAGTGGTTTTTTAACTCGATTGAACAGAAAGAAGTCACGGGGAGCCAAATCAGGTGAATTCGGTGGCTGTTGGATGGTATTTGTTGCATTTTTCGTCAAAAAATTACGAATAATGATGGCACGGTGCATTATCATAGTGAAAAACCTACGAGTTTTCTGCCCCATTCTCCTTCGGCGAATTGCTACACCCAAATAATACTCTTTGATAACTGTCTGGTTTTCTGGCAAAAATTCCTGATGCACTACACCGTTGTAATCCATGAAAACCGTGAGCATTGCCATCTTTTTTGACTGAAAACGACGTGTTTTTTTGATATCGGCTCATTTGGTGAATGCCATTCACTTGCCTGATATCTGGATTGATTGAGTAATGATCCTTTTAATGAATGTGGGATCGGATCTAGCCTCGCAAATCATCTTTTTTGCGACGTCAACACGGTCTCTTTTTTGCATGAAATTGAGGTCTTTGGGCACCAACTTTGCTGCTACATGACGGAAACACAAATCATTAATAAAAATGCCTTGGACGGATTCATAGGCTATGTTCAAGTCCTCCGCTATCTCTCTGATGGTTAATTTGCAGTTATTGACCAACATTTCTTTTACTTCATCAATGTTTTCGTCAGTTTTCGATGTCGATGGTCTGGCACTGCGTTTATCATCTTCGATCGACTCACGACCACTTTTGAACTGCTCGTTCCACTGGTAAACGACTGTTTTCTTTAGAGAATCGTTGCCGAAATACTTTTCCAACATTTTCAACGTTCGCGCACCATTAAATCCGTTTTTTACGTAAAATTTAATACAAGTTCGTTGTTGCAAATTTAAATCCATTTCTGAAATGGATATAGACGTATTATTGGCTACGTAACTTTTGCAAATGTTAAGCTAGGACGCTAAGATTTAGAGGGAGTGTCAACAACAGATGTACCAACCTAACAGATAAAAAAAAACAGAACTCAGCTACATTATGCTAAAAGTGGACTTTGATAAGACTTTCTCCACATCACGACTGGTTAGTTAACACTGCCACCAAATAGCGGGAGAAAACGTTCCCTCCTCGGACTCAATAAAGAAGACATCCGTATTGCTACTGATGTCCTTGCTCACTTGTATCACACGGATTGCAGCAGATGTGTGGAACCCAGCTTTTATATTGAATTCTATGTTTCCGTTAAAGTAGTAAAAATATGCTTTTTCTATTGTTGACGATATGGAACTCTTTGTCTATTAAATAAAACTTTACCACAAATGTAACAAAAATTGTCAGGATTATTCACACATTTTCGAAACATTTTCTTGTTTGTTATTTTAACACTTTTATCACTTAGTATTACAAAGAAGAGCCTAAAAACACAATACTTTGTACATTTGATGCCAACTAACTGATTATATTATGTTAAAATCAAAGAGGATAAGGATAAGGAAAGAGAATAAGAGGAGGATTGTTAAACTCTTAAAAATTCAGGTATCGCGGAAACTAAAACAAATCAATGACTTCTACTTGTCAAGTCGCATCCAGCATGTATGGACAAGGAGAAATTAGTTAATTATTTCAGATACATTTCCACTGTATACTAGTGTATTGGATCACCTGCTGGTAAATTTGTTAAGATTATGCAGTGGCCAATTCTGCAGCCTTTGAAGTGTCTTCAAATAACTGGAATTGGTGAGCCGGAACGCGCTGTTTCCAGCAGTTGTTTGATCTTTAAATTAAGCGGTTTAAGGTGTCAAGGTCCGCTTCAGGACTGCTGTGCTAACTATGCTTTCCGTTCTTCTGGGTATCATTTTGAACTTGTTGCTTTCCAGTACACAAATGCACCATATGTGAATGTGGGTCTCACATAATATCTGTGATTTGGGAAACCAAATGGGTTTCATGTGACTATAAAACGAACGAGGACACCAAGGACTCTCTTTTCTCAGCGTTTACGCTTCGTCAGTTTTGAAACTAAGGTTGAGTTGCTGTATATATAAGCTTCGAAACGAATTGAGAATGGCAGAAATTCATCTTCGCGTTTGCTTATTTTACCTTAAAGTCATGGATTAATTTGAAAACTTTATGCCACTTACACTAAGCCGGAAGCAGAGACTCTATGTCTCATACTTAAGACTCAATTCCGAGGTAAACTAATCAGAACCAGCCACCTTCTCTCACAAAAGCTGTAAGCGAGCTGAGTAATACGAGTATATACAAAACACGGCAGATGCTATCAGTTATCGGCTGTGGAAACTGATGAGGTCATCAAAGACTAAATTTTAAGGCACGTATAGTAAACATATACGAGTATGTATCCAGCTACACTATAGAAATGTGTAGACCAGTTGCTGGAAACTTAAAAAAAAAAAAAAAAAAAAACTGGTACTGCCAGGAGTTTTTCGTGAACACATGTAATAGAATGACTCATTGGGACGCCTATACATCCCTGGGGGCTCGGATTTAGAAGCCTGGCCAGCAATTACGGGTTTCAGTTATGTTAAGTCGGAACTTGTGTTGGAGGCAAATGGTCCAACTTTTGGTTTGAGTCGAAACCGACCTAAGACCTCTTGCCGATCCTAAGATATGGTCACAACATACGGTACTTCCCCCCCCTCACCTCACTTTAGGTTTAAACCAGAGGCAACATGACGCTGTCACTAGGACCGAAGTCCGGTGGCCACTAACTCTCATGTAACGAGTTTTAAATTCTGGTAGGGACTATGAGAGTCCTGCTACCCAAATTGACTTTATAACCGATTGCTTGTAACTGGTCAAATCTAAGCAACCTTCTGAGGCATCAATCAGAAAACCTTTAAAATAAGATAAATCAGAATAGTACTCTACGTACTCTACGTACGCCTTAATAATTCGATATGGTGCCTTCCTTGGCAAACAGTAAAATTAGCCTTTAACTATGGTATACCAAAAATCGGAAAAGATATACGCTCCAGGAAAGAGCAATCAGTTCCAATTTTTTTCATGCCGAAGAGAATGGAGTTAATATTTGAGCATTAGGTACGGAAAACTGTCTTGCGAATGCATGATATATCAACGTGGCAGATACTGTGAGAGTGATGGGCAGAATTGAAAATGTCCTCGATGCGTTGGATGTTTTACCTATCGGAAGATGGTGTAATTTTTTAAAATGGCGATAAATGTCAACACTGCTTTGACGTTTGTGAAGTAAACAGATACAAAATACACGTCAACAAGAGTTAATCTCATACTCCTTAACCTCTATACGCTACACTTCTAAAGAACGTGAAAGAATTGTTACGACTTTTTTGTGGAATAATTCGTCGGTGGTGTTGTTGGTGCGTGAATTTCGGCGCAGATTTCTTGGTCGTCCGGCAGCAACTGGGTAAGCTCTACGACGTTTAGCCGCCCGTCTTGAAGATTATGAGACAACACGAGATATTTTCAGGTCTGACCGTCCCAGAAGCACACGTTCTGCTGAGAATATCGCAGCTGTGGTT
This sequence comes from Volucella inanis, assembly GCA_907269105.1. Lineage (NCBI taxonomy): Eukaryota > Metazoa > Arthropoda > Insecta > Diptera > Syrphidae > Volucella > Volucella inanis. Next base: position 24,456,650 of record OU026157.1, read on the forward strand.
GAAGATGTCGCAGAGGACCCTGGAGTATTTTGTTGAAATACTGCAAGATGTTCCCTTACAAAGTGCAGACTATGGACTTTCAAGCGCGTGTAACCTACACTCAAGCCATCCTGAATCTCGACCACGAGGAAGACAACTTTTCATCAAAAACCATCATGAGCCCATCTACATCTCTGTGGCACCGAAAATCCGCGTATAATCCAAGCTATACACCCAGTTAAAGTTACTGCATAGTGTGCTGTTTACGCTGGATGCATCATCGGGCCTTTGTTTTTTGAAACGCTACAGAACCATGCTCAACCATTTTCTTCTTCAATTGGATGAACTGGGACTGGAGAACATGTGGTTCCAACAGGAAATAGCAACGGCGCATACTACACGAGCCACAACCGAAATTCTGAGGGCTTCATTACCGGGTCGCCATATCTCTCGTTTTTTCGATTTGCACCAGCCGGCAAGATCGTCTGTCAACAAGCCTCAGACTCTTGAAGCCCTCAAAGAGAATATCCGTCAAGAGTTCGAGGACCTTTCGCCGTAAGTTCTGGCAAGAGTGATGAAAAATATCACAAATCGGGCCCCAATGGTCATCAATTCTAGTGGCGGTTTCTTAGCCGATATCATTTTCTCAACGTAATCCATAAGTAGAATAAAAGTTTTTCAGGCCAAGAATATCGGGTGAAAAGTTTTGCGCCACCTTGTGCTTTCAGAACGCAAACTGTGGCCGAATATGTAACCCGCAAACAACATCACGTAGATGAATCTTTAGTTTTACAGATAAGGATAATGCTGGTGAATAGGACTCAGTAGAATCGAGGCCAGTAAATAGAGTAAACAGGGGTTGGCACAAGGCTGGGTCCTATCTCTTCTGCCATGGTGCATGTTCGGGGACTGAGTGTTTTATTATTTCTACGTGTAAGCTCAAGTATGTAGAGATGATTTAACTGCACATTGAGTCACACCTAGCCGACCGTCTGCTTTAAAGTTATTTAAGCCTAAGATGTGATCGACGATTGATACATTAGAAATGGGCTTTCAGTCAATCATCTTTCAACCGAAGTTGCCCTCTTTAGGGGAAGGAAGAAGCTGACTGGTCTGATTCATCTAGTATCGTACGAGTTATTAATGGCATCACCATATAGTACTCTTCGAACTTAACATGTCACGTCGAAAATCTTCTCAGCAAATCATGGGGGCTGTCACGGGCTGGGTGGATCAATACGATCAATACGATATGACCAATTCCATATTATGCGTCGATTTTCGGGTGGAACAAATTTCACGACATTATGTCACTGTGGCTTAAAGGAGATTCCGAAAAAGTGTTTGTCTGGGGTATTAACGAACCTACATTCTTTTGTTCTTGAAGTTCATATCATCGGTTACATTTTCGGAGCTATCTTCCGTCTAAAAATAAATGAGTTTTAGTACAACCAACACTGGAATTTTGATGACATTGCGCACCTTATGACTTGTAGACATACCCTTTAATGCAATGACACCAGAGCTCTTGTAGCTAAGAAAATACTATACGTATTGCACGAATAGCATGAATGGTTTCGGCCTCAATCTGAATCAGAAAAAGATTGTTGTGATGACTATGAAAACAAATTTATGTAGAACGCGAAGGAGATTTCACTCCTCGTTAGGAATACACAATCCTGATTGTAATGAAGAGGAATAAGTATCTGCGTCTATGGAAACAACCAAGCTGCGCTTCAGACTTTACTGAATCCTTCCAAGCTTATTGAAAAATACAAGGCTTCTCTGAACTAGTTGGAAGACCGAATTGGGTCCCAACTCACAATATAATCATATTAGGAAGACAGTTTCTGAGGACTCAGGAGTTTGAAAATACTATAACTCCAGATGGCATAGCTCCCTAGGTTGTTGGCGATATTCCTGCTGTCCTTTTTATAGAAAAGATTGTAGACTGCTTACTGGTATCTTAAAAGGGCACTATGCTTTTTCTAAGCAATTAAGTGCTTGCTTAGAGAGGTGAATTGGGCGATTGGGTGCTGGTGCTGTAGGTAGTGTATCACTCAATCGTTTTTTTTTGTATTTCTACGAAAGACTGAGAAATTCTAATAACAGGAACTTACAAAGGGTACACAGTTCTAGTTCCTCATCTTACAAAAAAAAAAAAAAAAAAAAACCATTTGGTAGTGGCCGCTACTTTACGGCGGTTTCAGCTACCTCCAAGATGATATTGCGATAAAGCATTCACTTTATGTTGGCGCTGTGAAAGGTGAATATCAATATACTGACCAGGTCCTCTCTTAATTAAATAATTTAAATGAAGTGACCGCAGATGTCTTACGTTGATTCCGTGCAAGGCGCAATTCCTTTTCGTTGGGCATTCCAGCTCTGATTTAACCAGCCACAAGATAGTGGGTAGAGCCCATTGTTGCAGTTCTAAATGCTGATTATGGTTACGTATTGTTCATCTATTCCCCCATGGATTATTGAGTTAGTAGGTCTGTCTGTTCGGAAAAGTCATGTTTCTGTATGGATATTTGTTTTTATTTTTATTTTTTATTTTTTTTTCAACTTAACTTTCAAGTGGGTCCGAATACACTTATGATGTCGCAGCATGCGTTACGTTGTTTGGAAAATGGGATAAAGAAAAAAAAAATGTTTGCGCTCAGTGGTTATTTCGCTCCTTGGGTGGCATCAAACATTGAATGGGGAGACTAAATGTTAATGGAAGTTGGCTTGTTGTTTGTATCTAGTCAACTTGATTTTTGTTAACTGAAAAAATGAATGTCTTTCGGGCGCAGTTGGAATTCAAACACCGAATGTTCCGATTTGGAAGCCACATTTGAAAAATAAATTGAATTTGTTGGCACACAATCGTTTTCAATTAGTATCTAGCTACCATTCTCTACTTTTATTTCCTCACCGGTGAATACTGAATGTCTATTTCAAAGTATTTCCATTCCCTGTGAATAGTTTTTGATGGCAATAGATGAGTGAGCAGAGCGGGTAAATAAATCACCTCGCTTCCTTTTAATCCTGGAAGAAATTAAATGAGTAAATAGTTAGATGAGAAATCCAAGTCACACACCTTGCGGGGCTCTTTTAACTATTCGAAGCAGAGGTCAGTAGTTTCTACTTTTGAAGTTTTTCTCCATAGCTCCAATTTCATCGTCTTGCTTACAGTGTTATCTTACATTAGGCTTTGTCTTTCTTTCAGGGGTTCTTGCTGCGGTTCATATAGCCTCTGATTCTTTATTTCGTTTCTACGAAATTCTACTTTAAATTAATTTGAGTTAAAGGCTGGTAGACTGCGGTTTGTCCAAAGTGATTTTTAACGAGAATGAACACCTGTCACTATAAAAATCGAAGTGACCACCAACAAATGCCAACAAATATATATATATATACAAATCAGTATTCAATCTGGCACTATGAAAGGTTTGAATTAATAGACTTCTGGTCTGTATACAATTTAAACCTATCTGTCCATTTCAACTAAAACCAAGGACAACTTTAAATTGTACCCTATAGTGCGAATAGTTTCGAGAACTCTTCGTCCAATTTTAACACTAATAAATTCACATCAAAACAAACAACCCAGAGTTTACTGTTCCTAATGAGCTACTGCCTTTCTTTACCCTATCTATAATTTGGCGACAATTTAGGTTTTCAGTTCACATTAAGAGTCGTTTTAATTTGCCAGCAACCCAAACATTTGACCGCAATTCTCCCTTTGACTTTCACAACACCACATGTGTATTTTGTAGGACATATCTACGAATATCCTTTTTGTGATTAATTCCAAAGCCACAATGAATTATGTACCCAATTGTACCTTTCAGCGTTTAATGGACTTCCCAGCAATAAAAAATAAGAAAGGAAGGGCAAAAAACAAAAATCATGTTCCACTTGTCAAAACAATTGTCATCAAACACGATGAAACATCACAGTAATTACCTTCGACTTTGTTTATAACAGCGTTTGCCTTTACGACTAATTTGGATTCCAGAAAATCCATCCCTTTTATCCATCCATCCCCAGAACCCAACATTTTCATAAAAGACTGGCTGAGATGACAATTAAATTTTTAAATCACCGATTCACCCCCACGGAATTAGGTGAAAGGCAAACTGCTCGTGCACACGCAAACAGCAAACCAATCCTCTTATTTGATTACGGTTTATTAAAATTCCTTTTTTTTTTTTATCCCTTCGTCCTCGGCGTTAGGTTTTTGTTGTTGGTGTATTCTGTAACTGTTGTGTTGTTACTCCAGGTATTACACACCCTCCGGCGTTAAGGTGTAAACTACCCTCGGTGGAAAAGTTTCCATGCCGCTAGATAATTACGAGTTAACTCAATAAATCTACTCCAAGGAAAAAGCTCACGAGTATAGTAAACAAAACACTACCACATCAATGCAATTACAATGACTACTAGTATATAGATCCCTATGTATGTGACGAACGAAAATAAAGGAAACAATACTCGTACATGGTGCCACAAATGACCTCGGAGACGGAAAAGACGAGATTCATAAGAAACAAAGATGAAAAGAACAAAATCCAAAGCAAGAACCAACAACGATGTTTTTCGCTTAATAACTTTAAGTGCTATCCAGGGTGAGCTCAGAGCTCAGGGTCGAGAGCACAGACAAAATTAATTTTTTCAACAACTGCAGCTGAAGCTGCTGACACTCTGATACGGAATAAGGATACGTATACGCCCTGCCGGCCGATCGACTACATAACAGTATAACGTTGTATATCTATTCGTATCTTTGTCGTCGGTATTGGCGTGGCGTCGCCGTTGTCGTCTCTTGTGGCACGTCGCACAAAAGGATACTTGCCGTGCACGCGGTGAAAGTTAGAAGAATCCTTTGTGCAAATTATTATTATCCATTTTCACTTCTTTTGTTCTTCCAGACACGCCACGATATCGAAAATTGACTTTATACATGGGAGAGTTGTGGATGATAGGAAGATAGGAGCACGAGCAGGGTAGGTTAAGATACTTTTTTTCCTTTTTGTTTGAAGTCACCTTAGTCTCACCTTCGTAAATCGAATGGGTTAAAGTTCGTCACGCTACATATAATTAACTTATAGATTACAAATTGTATTTGGATTAAGTCCTTTTCGGAGTGGTGAGGTCTTTGACTGTCCCCTCTTCGTTAGTTGGTTATTCAGATACTCAGATTCCACGGATAGTCAAGGTGTGGCTTATAATAGATTACTTTGGGCGACGGTTAGGATCCTCTGCCTTTCACAAGGATTGCTTCTGATTGACTGGCGAAATGTGAACAACCATCGTCCATAGGATTAAGGGTTATTAGCAAATTGATATTGAATGCGCGATTAACATGCTAAGCAAGGGCGCAGCGTGTTCGGGTCAATGGAAGATTTATTGAAATGTGCTGAGATTCACAGTGGTCGACAGGGCATTCCACTTTGTCGATATTGGTAGTTCTGCTTCGAATACCAGATTATGGTTTTGGCGGACCGAAAAGCAATTTCAATAGAACGGAATACCCACCATCGTTCCCCCATACATTCATTCAAGTACCAGAGAAGCCAGCGTGAAACTTTGTGGCGGGTAAATTTGGAAAGTTTCAAAAATTTGTAATTTGCATTTGAACGTGATATTGACAGCTTACTCGTAAGCTGGTTGTAGATGGAGTGTGTATGGGGTGACGGTAATTGACATGACATTATAAGGCAATAGCATTACCAATCCATTGCCCAGGGCGAATACACGTCTGTTTAGAGAGAGCTGTTTCTATTCCCACGTCTAGGCAATATGATATGATGCATCTCGTTTGAAATACCAAAATTTGAGTATGCTATACATATATATATATAGACTCCTCTATATATTTTGTTGGAAAAAATTTGAATTTTGAATTATAGTTACTTAATAACTTTTAACCCTCTACTGCATGCGAAGCCAAATATGGCTTTGCATTTTATGATGCATATTTTGCCAAGAAACCCTTTTCGAAAGGACCTGAAATTATTTTTTTCCATTAGTGTATATCCCTTTAAGATGCATATGAAAAGAAGTGCTTCATCTTTGTTCAGAGGTGACTTACCGGCATAGCAAAACTTTTTCTTCGGTCCACTTCTTGCCGCTCATGGAAGGATTTAAAAACGGCCCTTATTAATGAGTTTAATCATCACGCTACGTCATCGGATGTGCATAATGCTTTGTGAAATCAAGGAAAACAGGAGGATGAAAGCTACGTCTTGAAGTTCATCTGACGACATCAGCTGCAAACGGTAATATTAAGAGTGCCATGTATGTCCCAAAAGCGATTCCGCAAGCTAAGAAAATAAATCTGTGCTTCAACTGCAACGATAAGGGGCACAAAGTAAAAAATTGTCCCAAGCCCCGCAGAGAAAGAGGAACCTGCTATCGCTGTGGAAAAATTGGACAGACCACATTCCACGGGACAACTCTTCGTTTCTGCAAGATTTCCAAGGTTTAATAAAGTTCAATTTTATGAGCGACAAATCCGATGTTAACACCAATATGACTGCCTGCCTTGTTAATGATAGATACAGGAAGTTCAATAAGTTTCATTCAGGAGAAGTACATACTTAGATTAGATATAGTTTTGTTAGTTGATGTTTGCATGTAGTAAAAAATTGGTCAATGAAAAATATATAGGGTTTTCCAATTGGGACTTGACAATTTTGAATTTAATTTGTGAACGCACTCCCTCCTTCACTAATAATCAAACTGCCACAACTCAACATTTTCATCATGGTAACGTACACTAACGAGCAACGTCTGCAAATTATAAAATTTTTCTACAAATATTCAGAGTCGCAAAATCATCTTCAGTGACGAAGCTCATTTTTGGCTCAATGGGTTCGTCAATAAGCAAAATATGCGTTATTGGTCGGGTGAAAACCCACATGTGCTTCATGAATCACCATTTCATCCACAAAAAATAACTGTTTGGTGCGGTTTGTGTGCCGGCGGCATTATTGGGCCATATTTTTCCGTCGACGATAACGATCGCCACGTGAATGACGATGTGAATGGTCAGCGTTAGAGCGCCATGATCACCGATTATTTTTGGCCCGAATTAGAAGATGAGGACTTAGACGACATGTGATTTCAACAGGATGGTGTCACAAGCCACAATCGATACAATGAATCAATACAATCAGTGGCTAGTTAGCGTAGATTAAGGACTTGCCAAACCCCAGGGAAAATAGTCGAGAGGTGGCAAATTGCATGGTCGCGGTGGCCAATTGATGAACGCTCGTCGTGAGATGACCAAATCGCCAAATTTCTCCTTCACAACTCATAGTGTTGCGCCGTCTTGTTGGAACCACAGCTTGTAAATTTTGATGTTGTCGAGCTCTGACCACAAAAAGTCGTTTAACATCGCTCAAAATCCGAAAACATTGATGGTAAAGGTGCCTTCTTCCTCATTTCGAAAGAAATCGCAACAAACATTCAATATATGTGGATGCATTGAAATAACGGCAATTTTTTTTGTTGACATAGCCACTGAGCCAAGAAATGGGACTCATTCAAGAAGATGATTTTTTGGCCAAAAGCTGGATCTTCGGCCAACATTTCCAGTACCCAATTAGCGAACTCACAGCATTGTTTATGGTCATCTAACTTCAATTCTTACATCAGCACAATCTGTCTCATGCATGTAGGTCCAAATAAATCCGCAAAATAAGCCGGGTTGGCTCTCTGACGATGCCCAATGCTGATGATCTGCGCCGAATTGACATTTCTGGGTCTTCTTAGATTCTGGTCGCAACGGCGGCTGGGTTTTCTTCATTTCGCACCAAAATTTTTTTGGTTGGTAATTGAAGCCAGGCGACTTGAATTTGCGTCATATTTTCAGTGAATGGGATCTGGAAAAATTCAATGAAAATCCAGTATTTAACTGTGAAGTTGTTGTTCAGTGATGAAGCCTATTTCTGGCTCAATGGATACGTTAATAAACAAAATAGCCATACAGCGCGTGAAACAATGGACTTGTTGAGAAATCATTTTGGTGAGTACTTAATTTTACGTTTTGCTACGGTAAATTGGCCGCCTGCATCGTGCGATATCACTCTTTTGAACTATTTTCTCTAGGGATATGTAAAGTCTCAGGTCTTCAGGTATAAGCCAACATTACTCGTATTATCCGCGAGATACCAGCCGCTATGCTCGAACGAATCTCCCAAAATTGGACCTTCTGATTAGACCACCTCAGACGTTGTAGTTGTAGCCAACATTTGATATCATCTTCAGTAGTAAATGCCATGAATTGTCCTTTTAACTAATAATAATCATTTAAAGTTCACTTTCAAATTTATGTGTTTTATTTTACATTATACATCAAACCTGACGATGAATCAACCTTTACTTATAAAAACCGTTACTGGCACTAAATAACTGACTCTGATTGTCGCCCAACGATGTTGAGCACAATGTTGTAGGAAATAGTCAATATTCAGTTTCTTCCACTCGCAAAACCAGTCTTTCTTGAGTTAACCACTTTTGCCTGGAATTTTGTGTATTTAACGTTTTTCTTTGGAATTTATATTTTTTTTTATAATTAATTTAGTACGTACTTACAATAGAGTGGCTTCATAGAATTTTGCCAAAATACGTCCCGTATATACCCTCAATTCTTATTTTCGGAAACAATATTTAGGCTTTTTGCCAAGTTATACATAGATCTTCCATTCTCTACAATACCGTTTGTTTCTCTTGTGAGGACATCAATAAACGCACCAAAGAGGAGTTTGAGTTGTGTTACAAAATTAAATAAGATAGGCCCCAGAGCTCTAAACATTTGTTAATACTCGTACAGTGAACTATGTTTATGTAAGCACTTTTGCTTAAATGAGCCACTGCGTGTTGGCTAATACTTGAAACTTCATGTGAGCTTAAACCTGACACTCACAGACGAAATGCAATGCGGTTTCATGCAGTTATCACTCCCACAAAAATCATTGCAGGAGGTGGTGTACATTTTGGACAGACTTATCGCCGATATAATCTGTGGTCTTTCCTTTTGATCTAAGAAGCAGACAAGACTCACTGAGTACTGACTGCTTTCAGATAAGGTTGGCATTTATGAAGTAGCTTCGAAGTGGTTAAACGATTTTGTAAGGTATTTGCTGTTCCTTACAATTGGAGAGATCTTTCAAGGCTAGACTATATTTTTTTCCTGATTTAGATAAACCTGGAGAGAAAGAGGTCTTCATGCAATTTAGCAGCAAACTCGAGGTCAATTTTCAGCCTTTGAAAGGCATTATACTTCTTTTCAATGCAGTTTCTTTGAAATAAAGACAAATTAGATTGAAAATCGCAAGATGATATCCAATAAGAGAATGTCAAAGTGCCATTAGAATGCTACAATAGATCCAACCATATAACTTAATTATATCTGTATTCTACTAAATTTTTATAAAAGAGTACTCATAAGAGGTGTTTTGCAGGCAAATGCTCATAAAAGTAAGAAAAACAAAAAGTAATTAAGGGGGGAAGGTGGTTAAGCGAGAGGTATTTAAAAGGGTGGTTTTACATATAATGGGTGATTTTTTAAGCGTTTGGTTTTTAATTGTATAAAAAAAATAAGGAAAAATTGCAAAAGCGTATAAAACTTTTACTGGAGTTGATAAATTTATGCTTGCCATTTAGTTTTTAAGGATTAATTTATGTAACAGTTGACCATTACTGCGTTTTAGGTGGTCCATATGAAGAGTCTAATTTTGAATCGAGCATATTGGCTGGTATCTCGTAACACGTGTAATGTTGTCTGAAATTTACATTGGTTTATCGATAAAGACGACTGATTTGACATATCTCCATAAAAAGTAGTCAAATCTCTCGATCTAGGATGGATTGCTGATCGAACTCATTTCTCAATTGGTTCATCGATTCGGGTACTCTATAGCATGTAGCGCCCTTGCTAGAACCACATGTCGACCAGGCTCAGCTGATGAATTTTGGGCAAAAAAAAAATTCGAAATCATTGAAAGATACCTGGCGCCATTGACGATAACATTACTCTCACTGTCTTCTTTGGAAAAAAACAATGATTCCATCGGACCATAAATCGCACCATAGAGTGCATTTTCTATGTGTATTGGCAGCTCTTGTTTTACCTGACGTTGCTTATCGGACCAAATACGTCAGTTTTGTTCATTAACGTAGCCATTCAATCAGAAAAGACCTTGTTGCTGAAGATAATTTTTCGATAAAAAAGCGGATCTTCCTCCAGTTTTTCTGCGGCCCACTCACCAAAAATACAACACTGTGGTAGGTCGTTTGGCTTCAGTTCTCCCACGAGCTGCTTTTCGTAAGGTTAAAGGACAATAGACTTACGTAAAATCTTCCATTTAGTTGGGTAATCCAATTCCAATTGCTGCAAATGGCGACGAAAAGACAAATCACGGTTTTCAATAACAGTGGCGGATACATAGCAATATTTTCCTCTGTACGCACTTTACACACAAGGGTAGATGACTTGATGTCCAATAGCGTGAAATTGCTGTTCACTATGGCTTGAATTGCTTGCTCAGTAGGTCGATTATGATGAAAGTAAAATGGTCGAAGTGAGCAAAAAATATTTTTTACAGAGCACGGATTTTGATAACAAAGTTTCATTATTTCTTAGCGTTGTTGGACTGTAAGTCTTTATATGAAGAAATGGCAATACTAACTGAGTGTGTTAGACTTCGACACATGCCACGAATCACACGTGAGCTGTCGAAAATAGAACACTAAAAAGCCAAATGGGTCTGGTTGTATTACATATTATGTCTAGATTGGTTCATTTCGTCTTTTCTCGTTCTGGTATAGTTTTTTTTTTTTTTTATTTCTACATTCATTTCGTTTTTGTGCTGTATTTGATTTCTCAGCAACTTCAGGCAAGGACTTTCAATTGTTTTCCCTGATACGTTTAGTGACTCCGGTTTCACACTGTCAGGTTTGACAACATCAAAAGCTTTCAGTCAAAGATTCAATTTCTTCATCGTTGCTGTCTATTTAAATTGTGTGCTTAATAAATTCTTCGGTTTCCATATCTTTCAAAAGAAGATCTTCCTCCGTCGGTCAGTTGTACCACAGATATTATGTTACCAGTGGCATGCTGTGCAAATTTCGTAGCATTGAATCTATTTCTGCCCCAGTTTTTCATGCGATGGCATTGATGGCGCAATTTAATTACTTCTCTCTAGTAGCCTGCAGCTGGCATCTCCTTTTTAATGGATTGCCAAAATGTTTTTTTTGCTAATCATCCCTTTTTGCTATCAATAGCGTGCAAATGTCTTCCCACCAATTATCTTAGCATTTCTCCTTCTTTTTCATACCAGCTTTGCTCCCTCGAACGTTTTAAATTGTCCTTGCTATTCATCTACTGTAATAACAATAATCGCAATGAAAAAAGTCCAAATTACATAGGACTTAAAGTATCGTTTTCAAATCACAAATTGACTGTTTTAACTTCAAAATTTAATTTCAAAGAAATAGAGTTATCTACGACTGAGACTTTAAACTAAAATTGAGTTAGGCTAGAGTTTTTTTTTAAACAACTATGAATAGGTGCCTATTATATTTTTTATACAAAATTATACAAAATGAGCTTTGTCTCAGCTTAAATGGAATTGTTACTTTCCGAAAACGTGTAAAATTAAAATTGAAATGTCACAAAAATCCTTAGAGCATTTTACGATAGAAATTTAATTTATCTTACACGTCTTTCGTATTAGGTTTCCCTATACTTTCAATGTGAACTTTCAATTATTTTCAGCGATGTTTATTTAGGACCTTGCGATGTGTAAACATTCACTGTCGCTTGTAATTATCTTCGTAAATTTACTGCATAATACATTTTGGAATTTCCTGTCATTTTATCGCGGTGAAACGGAATCTCCCTCCATCAACTGGACCATGTTTGCTATTATTTAAACATACGACATGTGGACTTTGCTTAACGTACAATATGATACTCGTCTATGTGACATATAAATTAACACACACATTCGTCCTTGATAGAAGCGTTGACGATGGTTTTTAGTACCGCTGTTCGGATGGAACTTACCATTCAGTAGTCACTGTGGCAATAAAAAAGTGAATTTCCTGAAATTATTTATGCTCGCACTCAAAGAGCCAGACAGTTGAATGAAAGGTCATTTATATTTTTGTTTGCTCTCGTAATTAATTTTAAAGACATTGGGAGGGGAAATGCAACCTACCCAGTTTGGTTATAATTTTAAAGCGACAAATGTTGGAGACATTTCAAACTTTGACATTAATTATTGACCATTGAGGAAGAAAACGAAGTGGGCTATAAATGAATTACGAGTACATACTCATATGCCCTTACAGAAACTGGCGGGTAGATAGCTATCATTACTGAAAGTGCTTTAGGATGGGTTAGGATAGGTGCATGTTGTAACTCGAATCGTAGCGTTTACAAAAGGTGAATTTTTTTTCTGTTTGGTTTTTCTTTGTTTTTTTTTTGGAAGCTTACGTATGATTCGTGCCATGTGTCATGTGTAAAAGTCAAACACGCACATATAGCATTGCCAATTCATTTCATGGAAAGACTTACTCCCGAACAATGCTTACAAGTTATTGAATTTCAGTATCAAAATCTGTGCTCTGTGAAAAATTCGACCATTTTACGGGAATCGTAATCGACCTACTGACCAAACAACTCCAGCCATAGTGACCAAATTTCACACCAACTTGACGCTATTGGACATCAAGCCACCTACCCGTCCGCGTAGAGTGCGTACGAGGTCAAATATTGCTGATGTATCAATCAGCGTAAATAAAGGCTGTGATTTGTTCATTCGTCGCTATTCGCAGCAATTGGGATGGTTTTCGGATTTTACGGAAGGATCTTGGTCTAAAACCTTAAAAAAAAAAAAACAGCTCGTGAAAGAACTGAAGCCAAAGGACTTGCCACAGAGTCGAATTTTCGATGAGTGGGCCTTAGAAAAGCTGGAGGAAAATCCGCTTTTTTATCGAAAAATTGTTTTCAGCGACGAAGCTGATTTCTGGTTGAATGGATATGTTAATAAACAAAAATGCCGTATTTTGTCCGGCAGGTCTCAGGTAATGGTCTGCCGAAGTCGTTGATCCATATTTTTTCAAAGATGACCGTGAGAACAACGTTACCGTCAATGACGCCCACTATCGTTTAATGATTCCGAACTTTTGTTTGCCTAAAATGCACGAGGTGAAACTGGGCAATATGAGGTTCCAGCAAGACAGCATTAAATGGCACACAGCACCAGTATCGATGAACCAATTGAGAAATGAGTTCGGTGAGCAATTTATCACTTGTTTGGGGCAGCCGATTTTATTCATCTAAATCTATATTGTCCCCTTCAAAATAATTCCTATCGACTGCAGAACACTTATGCCAGCGCTTGATCCAATCCTCGAAACATTTTTTATATTCGGTTTTCGGTATGTCTATCTGTGCTTCCTGCGATTTTTCCATCACTTCCTCTCAGCTGCTGAAACGCGTTCCCCATAGTGGTCTTTTAACTCGATTGAACAGAAAAAAGTCACAGGGAGCCAATTCAGGTGAATTTGGTGGCTGTTGGATGGTATTTGTTGCATTTTTCGTCAAAAAATTACGAACAATGATAGCACTGTGCGACGGTGCGTTATTATGGTGCAAAATCCACGAGTTTTCTGCTTATAATTCTGGTCTCTTTCGACGAATAACTTCACGCAAACGTCTCATAACGCCTTTATAATACTCTTCAGAAATTTATGATGCACTGCACCGTTGTAATCCATGAAAACCGTGACCATTGTCCTCTTTTTTGACTGAAAACGACTTGGTTTTTTTTTTGGTCTCGGCTCATTTAGTGAACGTCATTCAGTTTCCTGATGTCTAGATTGCGTGTCGTACTCCCAAACCCACATCTCGTCTTCAGTAATGATCCCTTTGATGAATATGGGATCGGATTCAGCCTCGCAAATCATCTCTTTTGCGACGTCAACACAGTCTCTTCTTTGCATGAAATTGAGGTCTTTTGCCACCAACTTTGCTGCTACACGATGGAAACCCAAATTATTAATCAAAATATCTTGGACGGATCCATAGGCAATGTTCAAGTTCTCTGCTATCTCTATGATGGTTAATTTGCGGTTATTGACCAACATTTCTTTTATTTAATTAATGTTTTCGTCGGTTTTCGATGTCAATGGTCTGTCACTGCTTTCATCATCTTCGATGGACTTCGTTGTTTCAACATTTCCAACGTTCGCTCACGATTAAATCCGTTTTGTACGCAAAACACAATATGACGCTAAGATTTAGAGGGAATATCAACAACAGATGTACCAACTTTACAAAAAAACAGAACGCAAATCGGAACAATGGGAGCGCCACACCGTGGTTATATATATATATTTTTTTTGGTCAAGGTGGTACATCAGAGTCAGACTCCATATCAGCATACTCGGCCAGTACGTACACGGGAACCACTGTGAGCGAAAGTATTCTAAGCCAGCCAGACACCTCAGATCGTCGCCAAAGTCAACAATTTGGCCTCACTTATGGCACTCTATGGCAAATTTTAAAATTTTATCTTCATTTCTAGGGTCTTGCGATCTATCTATCTGATCTATCCCTAGTTTTTTCTACTCGATCACAGATAGGAAATATGTGTGGGTGAGTAAGCTACGTGCCAAAGAAGTGAGTTTTCAGCAGCAATCTAAAAGTTTAACAGTAGCTCAAGGTAAAGTTGCTTTCAGTCTTTTAAAGGAGACCAATTCCAATGTTCTTGTGCCTTTTCTTCATGTGAACCTCTTTTATTTCTTAATATAAGGTATCCTTATACAGTTATAAGAGCTATCTTATACTCGTTGGAACTTAAAGCCTTATTGCGTAGCTTTCTTATCTTGTGCTTGTTACTGTTTAGAAGAAGAGATTGGTTTAATGAGCCTTCAACCTAACAAGCGTCAAAGTTTTCGGGTGAAAATATTGTTTGTTATAAAACACCGGAGTGAGTTTTTTCAGAGACCATTCACTGAAAATATGATGCAAATTTAAGTCGCCTGGCTTCAAGTCATGCACGAGTTGAATTTTGTACGCTTTTAGGCCAAGATCCTCACGTAAAATACGCCAAGTTGTTGGATATGCCAAGCCAAGCTGCTTAAAGCGACGACGAATCGATTCGTCACGGTCTTACCGGTTGAGTATCATCCACTTATGTAAACTATAACTCAAATCTGCGAATGGTATTGACAAAAGTGGTTTCAGTAGGTCGATTATGCGCAGTTTGATAGGAATCACGCGTGATCTGTCACAAAAGGCCTATTGAAAATCAAACCTCACGATGAATCACCCATGTCTCAGCGACGCCAAAAGAAAAGAAGTAATCATCGGGCCTCAATTAAGTCAGATTCTAAAGGACCAAGACTTTGATTCAGCATTACAATGTTTACAATACTTTGAAAAAGAGGCATGGGAGTGTTTTAGGGCAGTCGTTCATGGTCTTTTGGGCAATACTTTTGAACAACCTTCTACAAAAGTTTGGTTGCAAAATGTCCCTTAAAATCCATTTTCTTCACTCTCATCTTGATTTTTTTCCCTTCAACTGTGGAGATGTAAGTGACGAACATGGTGAACGATTCCACCAAGATATATTCAAAATGTTAGCGGACTACTGCTGGAACTTGAGAAGAGATACCCCTGAAAGTGATTACAATAGAAAAGCGAAAAAAAGGAGAAAATCTTAATTAAACAGATCAAAAATTTTGTAAGTATTGGGTCATATAAAAATCTCCGCGGGTTTTTGTCACTAGATGGTGTTGGTGTCAATTTATCTAGAAACACCAATCTGATTGTATCAAACGAATACGTGTTTTAAAGGTGACATGTCAGGCTACATTTTTTGTGAAGACAGTTGTGTAGTTTGTTGCTCGTGTTAGAAGTTATACTAATTTGAATGTGATGCTTTTTTACTATAATAAAGGAGGAAAAAAAAAAACGCTGCAAAAATATGCCGAACAATTTGTGCAGTTTACTGTAAGAATGCTGTGAGTGAACGTCGGATCCAGGAGTAGTTTGTTCAATGTAAAAGATGCACCTCGCACTGGTCGACCTGTCACTGAAAAATTCGATGAAATTTTGCAGCTGATGCAGCAAGACCGGCACGGAAGCTGTCTGGGGATAGCGAAGGCAGTAAATATCAACCGTATGGCGGTTTGGAATCATCTTAAACGAGCAGGCTACTCAAAGAAGCTCAATGTTTAGGTGCCACATGAATTAACGCAAAGAAATTAAGTGAAAATGGATTAAATACGGAATATCCAACGCAAGTGATTATGGTCAAGGGCCGATGACCGACCATAAACGGCTTCAAAGCCTGGATTGACGGCAAATAAGATTATGTTGAGTGTTTGGTGGGATTGGAAGGGAATTGTCTATTACGAGCTGCTAGAACGTGGCGAAACGGTCAATTCGATCTTCTATTATGCATAACTTTACCGTTTGAATGAAGCTATCAAGAAAGAGCGACCAGAATTGGCCAACAGAAAGAGAGTTGTCTTCCATCATGATAATTCTAGGTCAGACACACCTTTGATGACACGAAACAAATTGACGGAGCTTGGTTAGGAAGTTTTGATGCATCCACCGTATAGCCCGGATCTTGCCCCCTCTGATTACCATTTGTTTCGGTCTTTGCAAAACTCTTTTGATGGTAAAAAATTGACCGACCGAAGAGCCGCTGAAAATCACTTGGCCCAATTTTTTTGCTGATAAACTTGATTGAAATTAATTTTGAATAAAGAAAATTTTTTCTTCAAAAATATACCAAAAAACCGTGATGACATTTCAAATGACCCAATATTTTCCGTAGGACATTGGTGGACTGCGCTTGTTTTGCGCAGGAGGCGCATCCCAGAAAAATTGATTGTTATTATCAAGGCTACATATGATGGATCCAAATGTCACGGGGTTAGACAGGGCTGTATATTGCCATCAATACAGTTCATGTAAGTAATAAGTGATGTTCTGCATGCAGCTTCGCGATTGGAATTTAGTGGAATCTGCAAACACGCCTTAACATCTAGACTCTGCGGACGACATATGCTTATTTTCTCAGAGGATCATAAATCTCGATCAAATGATAATAATAGTGGAAAAAGAAGCTGAATAATTGGGCTTAAGATCAATACGGCAAAAATAAAAAGGATCAGTCTTGGAACTCCTTCATCTAACCAAGTAGAATTTCTGGACAACCAGTAGATATGGTAGACAGTTTTAAATATCTTAGCACTATTATCTCTGCTGATGGCGGGACCATCAGCAGCAAAGGCTGCGGTCGGAATGCTGTACAAAATACGGAGAAACAACTTTATCAGTATAAAGACTGCTTCTTTATGGATGCAGTACTTGGAAGCTTACAACCGCTGTCACAAGAAAGCTGAAAACGTTCATGAATGGAGGTTTGCGAAACATGTTAAGGATTTTCTGGCCCAACCGTATCTCTAATGACGAACTTTATGCAAGAACAGGTCAGGAACGCATTGGAACTATCATACAAAGATGTTAGTGACAGAGGATTGGCCATACGCTTCTTAAAGATCACGAGTGCATTGCGAGTCAAGCAATGCAATTTAACCCTCTCACGCAGAGAGGCAGACAAGTATTCCGACCTAGAAGTACTCGGCGAAGAAAGATCAAAGTGGAATCAGCACAACTGGGTAAGAGTTGGAGCGAGCTGAGAAACACCTCCAAAAACCGTACACCATGGCGCGTAAGAGCAGTAGGAGCCTTATTTCCCGCAAGGAGAACCTCAGAGACATAATGGGTCAGAAGACCTAAGTAAGTAAGTATGTAATGGTCATATAAAAAGTCTCCGCGGTTTTTTGTCACTAGATGGTGTTGGTGTCTATTTATCTGGAAACACTAATATGATTGTGTCAAACGAACACGACTTTGAAAGGTGACATGTCAGGATACATTTTTTGTAAAGGCAGCTGTGTAATTCGTTGCTCGTGTTAAAAGTTATACTGATTTGATAATGAGTGCAGTATCTGAAGAAATACGCTTTTTGATGGTTTTTTACTATAAAAAATGGAAAAACGGTGCAAAAACATGCCGAAAAATTTGTGCAGTTTACGGTGAGAATATTGTGGGTGAACGCCGGACCCAGAAGTGGTTTGTTCGATTCCGTTCCGGAAATTTCGATGTAAAAGATGCACCTCGCACTGGTTGGCCTTTCACTGAAAAAGTCGATGAAATTTTACAACTGATGGAGCAAGGCCGACACGGAAGCTGTCTGGAAATAGCGAAGGTACTAAGCATTAACCGTATGATAGTTTGGAATCATCTAAAATAAGCAGGCTACTCAAAGAAGCTCGATGTTTGGGTGCCACATAAATTAACGCAAAGAAATTTAATTGACCGAATAATTACCAGTGAAATGCTGCTGAAACGTAATGAAATGAAACCATTTTTGAAGCGATTCATTACGGGCGATGAAAAATGGATTAAATACGAGAATATCCAATGCAAGTGATCATGGTCAAATGCCGGTGAACGACCACAAACGACTTTAAGGCCTTGATTGACGGCAAACAAGGTTATTTTGAGTTTTTGGTGGGATTGGAAGGGAATTGTTTATTTTGAGTTGCTAGAATGTGGCAAAACGGTCAATTCGATCCTCTACTGTCCACAACTCTACCGTTTGAATGAAACTTTCAAGAAAGAGCGATCAGAATTGGTTAACAGAAAGGAAGTTGTCTTCCATCATGGCAATGCTAGGCCACACATATCTTTGATGACCCGGAACAAATTGACGGAGCTTGGTTGGGAAGTTTTGATGCGTCCACCGTACATCCCGGATCTTGCAACCTCTGATTTCCATTTGTTTTGGTCTTTACAAAACTCCCTTCATGGTAAAAAATTGGCCGACCGAAGAGCCGCTGAAAATCACTTGGCCAAAATTTTTGCCCGCAAAATGGCAAAAGGTCATAGATAACTTGATTGAAATTAAATTTGAATAAAGAAAATCTTTTTTCAAAAATATACAAAAAAAACCGCACACAGTATTTAAAAATTATAAGCTTCATGTAAATATTCAAAAAATAAACAAATATGAACAAAGTTTTCTTTTTTAATAAATAGTTTTTGTTCCTTAAAATTTTTGTTGAAGTATTTTCTAATACTGATCATATTTTTTAAATAAGGGCTAATTTGACAAAAATATGTATATTTTCGTATTCACTGACCCCATATATAGTATTTAAATATGAACTTTGAGAGTTTTTGAGACGTGCTAAAAAACAATTAAATCTAATTGTCTGATTGAATTGAAAGTAGGCTCGTTGCCCCTATTAAAAGCTTCAGAATTCACATATAAAGATATTGAAGAAGGAACTGAAATTATCTGTTTTGTACCTCACAGAATCTATGATCATCACAAGTTAATCTTAAAGCTGTACATATTCATTCGTATCTTTTTCATTTAGAATGTTCATTTATTGAATTTTAATGTAACAATTTTTGAATTTAAGAATTTTATATTATCTTTGAAGTCAATTAGTATTAATGACGAACTGATTGTCGCGCCACATCAGATCTTAATTTTCTCATTTTAATTATGAATTCATGAATCATTCCTCAATAACTTCTTAGTTCTAGAATGACTACTCTTATTTAATTCCGTATTTATTAAACAACTTTTTTTAAAAAGCTTTAAGCTTTGGAACTAAATAAAACGAATACAATACAATCTCATACATGACTTTAATCTTTAGATGGCGCAGTTGTTTATGCGGAGCGATTCCTGGAGTTTTTTCTGTGGATATGTTTCCTACCTACGGAATAGGGAGAAAGTTATTTATTTTGTTGGTAAAAATGACAGCCTTGGTAAAGAGTTGCTTTTTATCTAGAGGGCACACAGTTTACCTCTGGAGACTCATTGGAATAGTGGTGTGGATACTTCTTTGACTGAATTTTGTGTTTCACGGAGATAGTCGAAAAGTATAACTTACCTCCATATTTTGGCCATAGAATGCTCTCCAAATACTCGAATCGTCCTCGTCGACTGCTTTCAGCGAGATGCTTTGATAGGCCGTCATAGATGCTTTGATAGGCCCTGACTGACTCGAACTGCAACCAACTTCAGACTGCTATAATTTCCAAACTGTTCATTACTGTGAGCTCAAATTTTGACACATTACAGATAATTTTATTATTTTTAAACGATTTGCGTCTCAGTTGTGTTGAAAAAATTTTATCCGCGATGGAATTCAAACGTGATAGTGTGATTGCTCTATATTTGGCTGGAAAACCACAAGTAGCTATCGATAGAGCCGTCCAGCACCTCAACGTGAATAAATCATTTGTGTCTCGAACCATAGCTCGTTACCGTGATACTGATAACGTTGCAAAATGCCATGGAGGTGGTAATAAAAAAACAGCAACATCGGCAGAAATGGTTTGGAATGTGAAGGCTCGAATTGAGCGAAATCCGCCTCGAAGTGGAAGAAAAATGGCTCGTGAGCTCAACATATAGTTGGAATGGATGCAACACATACTGAAAAATGAGCTTGGGCTCAAGCCATTGAAGTTCTAAAAAGCACACGATCTTACACCGCAACAGAAAAACGTTAGAGGCGAAAGAGCGAAAGAGCGAAGGAGTTGCTACGCTTGTACGAAAGTGGTGAGTTGCCGAATCTGTTTTTTTCCAATGAGTCGCCATTTGTTATCGAGCAATATGTCAACAAACAAAATGACCGACTTTACTTGCCATAGAGATCCTTCAAATGGTATGGTTTGGGCAGCCATAAACGCCGATGGTCGCTCTCCGCTCGTATTTTTGGACCGTGTCGTCAAAATTAACGCGATCGTCGGAGACCGTGGACATTTTAACAAAACTTGGCACCATCTCACAAAGCTCGCGTCAACCAAGATTGGTTAAAAAACAATGTTCCACACTTCATTTCTTCGACACAATGGATTGCAAAATCTCCGGATGCAAATCCGTTTGATTCTTTTGTCTGGGGTATTTTAAAGGCGAAGGTTAGCACTAAAAAGTATCAAAGTTTGGACCATCTCAAACAAACACTTCGATGTGAATGGGCCAAAATACCGCAGAATACAGCGTGCGATGCTTTCTTCGGCCGTCTCAAGGCCATTATTAGCGCCAAAGGTGGACATACTAGGTGCAGTGAAAAATAACCTCCTTGACTGCCAGAATGCGCTGCTCTTGCAAAAAAGTGTCTTGAAGTCCGTTCATATTTAGGCAGATATGTCAAATTTTAGTGCGATACTGTTCTAGTTTTGTTTTGACAGCTGATTGTTGTTGACGTCTTTGGCATCATGTTGAGTATGGACAAAAATGATTTTCGTTCAAAACAAAATAAAAGTTGGATAAATATTATGGGGCTAATGCTCCGTCAGATTACACTGCCAAATATTAGTTTCGAGAGTTTCGTGGTGGCCGCAACTCCACTACCGATCAAGTCCGCAGAGGCAGGCCCTCAACAGCGAGTATTAGTGTTTATTATTGGAGCGATGGAAGGCCGAAATCGCTGCAAAACAGCCTCACATGAAGCGAAAAAAGTTTTTTCTTTTTTGCAAGACAATGCACCGGCGCACAAGAGCATCGCAACCATGGCTAAAATCAATGACTTACGGCTCCAATTGATGTCGCATCTACCGTATTCGCCCTATTTGGCTCTCTCGGACTATTATCTCTTTCCAAACCTTAAAAGATGGCTCATCAATAAAAAGTTCAGCTCACGCAAAGAAATCATTGACGCCACGGAGGGGTATTCTGCAAACCTTCCGGAAAATTACTTTTTAGACGGGATCGAGAAGTTGGAAAATCGCTGGAATAAGTGTATCAAACCAAAAGGGGACTATATTGAAAAAAATAAGAAAAACATTTAAAAAATTTTTTTTTTTTCATTAACAAGGAGGCACAATGAAATTTATCAAAAAATAAAAAAAATTATAGCATTTTAAAAAGTTGCAGTTGGAGTCAGTCAGGGTGTAGAGCCCTTGTGCTATTGCGCCATAGATTAGCACTTGAAATTTAATGAGTGTAACCTGACATCAAGGTGGAAACTTGACCCTTCCGTAACGCTCACAATGTTAGTGATTTGTTCAACATTAAGCAAGACTTGTGGAAAGTTTGATGCAATTAACTTTGGAGTAGTTCTTTGAAGGTTAGCTTTGTAAGTATATAGAAGTGAAAGCTTCAGCGAATTGTGGCATTTATCTGGAATCTTCGGCAAACCAATCGGGTAGATTGGTTTCTAAAAGAAGTTTAACTTCCTTTACTGGTTTTACGGTGACATTATCCAAATTCGTACTGAGGGTTGAAAGAAGGTCTTGCATGGTGTGGATAGATTTTGTATTGTACTCGTATCATGTTCTTAGGCCGCGTAATGAAAATTGAAAAAAGGTAATTCGTCTCATAAGAAGCCAGAAAAAAAGAAGAATTCCCAGTCTTAGGCCAAAATGGTGTCGGATCGACTGTTTTGAGTGCCAAACTCATTGCAAAAAAACCCAGTTAGGTAGAGTTAAGTGCTCTTAGTTATCGTTAAGAAGCTCTACAGACATGCTATTGTTTATCTTCACTTAAGGTCTAATCAGCGTAACCAGGTTGCTAGGCAAAGTTAAAAAGTGTTTTATATAGGGTTTTCTAATAACGACTTGACAACTTTTTTTTTTTTAAATAAAAGGCAAACTATTTGAGATATTTAAAAAACTTTATTATTGGCTTGAAGTACAATCAAAACATTTATGAATGGAACTCGACTTCGTTCATATGGACACCGCGGCCACGTTTGCAGCGGTCGATTCGTTGGACCCAATTTTCAACGACTCGGCCACACATTTCTGCCGAAGCGGCCGCTATTTCGCGTTTAATGTTGGCTCTGAGCTCTTCCAACGTCGTCGGCGTGTTGGCATAAACCAATGACTTAACGTAGCCCCACAGAAAATAGTCAAGCGCGTTAAATCGCGCGAACGAGGCACCCAATCGACTGGCCCATATCTTGAGATAACACGCTCACCATACTTACTCTTCAATAAATCGATTGTAGCGTGTGCTGTGTAGCTTGTGGCACCATTCTGTTGAGACCACATGTCATCCAAGTCCATATCGTCCAATTCGGGCCAAAAATAATCGGTGATCATGGCGCGATAACGCTGACCAATCACAGTAACGTGACAATCGTTATCGCCGACGAAAAAATATGGCCCAATAACGCCGCCGGCATGCAAACCGCACCAAACAGTTATTTTTTGTGGGTAAAGTGGTGATTCATGAAACACATGTGTTTTTTTACCCAACCAATAACGCATATTTTGCTTATTGACGAACCCATTTAGTCAAAAATGAGCTTCGTCACTGAAGATGATCTTGCGATGAAATTCATCATCTTGGCGCATCTTCTCCAGAACCCAATCAGAGAACGTACGTCGCTTCAAATGGACTATCGGCTTCAATTCTTGAGTCAGCTTGATCTTGTATGGGTGTAAGCCAAGATCCTTACGCAAAATACGCCATAATGTGGTCTGAGCGATGCTCAATTCTTGAGAACGCCGTGGAATCGACTGACTTGGATCGTTTGCTACAGACGTCTGAACGGCGGCGATATTTTCGACACTTCGTCCAACCCGTTGTCTCACTGACACGGCAACATCACACAACGAATATGTAGACTCAAATTTTTGCACCAAACTTGTTATTGCCTGTCTACTAGAGCGATAATTACGACCGAAAATTGGAGTAAACGCTCTAAAGTTGCAGTCACTAACTCCGAATAGCGTTAGTGTACTTTACCATGATGAAAATGTTGAGTTTACTGAATGAATTAACAGTGACAGTGACAGTTTGATGATAAGTGAAAGAGTGCGTTCACAAATTAAATTCAAAGTTGTCAAGTCAGTATTGGAAAACCCTAAATTAGCTTCTCTAATTGCAGATTTCATCCAAGCATCTTACATAGACACCGATTCAAAATTAAACTAGATAAACAAACTAAATCGATTTTTTTTTGGATGGAAAGCAACAGCATAAGTGAACGAGCAACTCATGCATAATTTCAATTTGTTGAAAACAAATTTGTCTCCTGCCAAGGACAACTGTAAAACTAAATTATTTTTTAGACCAAAACAAATTGTTATTTTTGAATTTTTTTGTCTGCGCAACAAATTGCCCTGGTGAGCAGCGAGTGGTTGATGGTAAAGTGATGTATTGTTGGATTGCGATTTAATGGAATTTAAATTTTGTTCCTACTCCTATTGACACTCTGCACTCGAAGAATATATGGAAATTATCTGAATGCCAATCTTTCTTATTTTTTTTTTCGTTTTTTTGTTTGTGTTATTTTTAAGAATTTCACCCAAGAAATACTTTGATAAACATCTTAGAGCATAAATATAGCCATTTCTATTATCCAAAGGGCAAACCACCGTCACAAACAAAAGCAACCACTTAGACGGGGTTCGTCTCTAGTGAGGCTACTTAAAAGAACAGTACCAAGCCAGAGTGCCTTCTTTCATTCTTAACATAAAATTATCATAGATCATTTTCCTATTATTTACTTTCTGTCATAAATTATCTTGTTGCCGTTTTCCTGGCCTCCTCACACAATTGCCTCTAGAAATAAATAATATTAATGGGTTTTGTGAATTTGTCCCGCCCCTCAACGCAGATACTTATTCTGTAAAAAAAAAAGATATATGCACTGGGTGGTTGTATGTATTTACGAGTATGGTGTGGTATCTGGAGGAGTGAATTTGTGAAAGTATCTTAATGTGGAGGATATTATAATTTTAATGTTTTCTAAATAAAGAGAGACAGAGTATAAGGAATACACTGGAAATGTTGAACACTTTTGTCGCGAAGTTTATTTGTTTATTTCGTCGGAGTAACGTTGATTTTATTAGAGTATGAATATGCAATGAGTGAATTCGCAGAGGAAAACCATATTTCATATATTTCCTGCGAAACGGAAGAACGATGAAAAGGAAAAGGAAGGAAACGATCTCGAGATACAAGCTTCTATAAATTGAAATGCATTTGTTATTTAATGTGTGGTTTGTTGAAAATGTGGCCAAGGATATGGGAATGGAGTTCAAGGGGTGAGCTCTGCGGAGGATGTATGACTTAATTAGGTGATTTGTAACACATTGCTATGATGTAGGAAGGCGAGTACTTAAGACAAAAATAAGGTAACACCGAGCAGAGTATTTAACAAATCAGCTATAAGTTATGACATTCAATTATGGTTCGAAATCTGTTTGAGAGACTTTAACTGATCTTTTGGTAAGAATTTAAGGTCTAAATAGATGCCAAAGGGACTAAAATTACGTCAGCTGAACCTCCTACTTTGGTATGATGATAAGATTTATGGAAACATAGCGGAGAGCGAAAGTAGAAAAGTCGATTATTATAAGGTTTATACGCAGAGTTGGCATATGATAACTGATATCATCTATAAATTTGAGAAATTTGTTCTGGAGCGCAACACAGCGAAGGAAAAAATCAAAATCGTTGAATTTGATTACAAAAATTCACCTTCAATCGCTGAAACTATCCGAAAAATTCGTGCCAATTTTGCATGTAATCATGTTCTTACCGAGATGTGTGTGCGCAACATTATCAAAAAATTCCAAGAGATGGGCTTAGAACAAGATGTGAGGATGTTGAAACGTTTTCGCCCCGAAAGTTCAATGGGAAATATCGCCGCAGTAGAAGAAAATATTAAAAACGACCCAAACACCTCAATTCGTCTCAGTTGTAAGGAGCTTGACCTTTTCACAGCCACACTACGTCAAATTTTTAACAAAAGATTTGACCTACCACCAGCAGCACATTGCAAGAAAATCGTGTTTTCGGATGAGCTGCATTTTCACATTGGCGGCTACATTAATAAGCGAAATTGCCATGTCTGGGAGATTAAAAATCCACGAGTGATTCAGGAGATGCCGATACACCCAAAACGAGTAAATTACGGTTTTCGGAACCGAGGTGAAGTACTTCTTTGAAAATGAGGCCGGAAAACCCATTACGGTCAATGGAGCACACTACCAAGGCATGTTAAACAAATTTTTGTGGCCGGAGCTCTAGGATATGGCTACGAGGGACTTCTACTTTCAACGGGATGGTACTACATGTTATAAAAGTTATCATAAAGTTATTGCGCAACAAGTTTCCTGGTTTCGTAATTTCGCGTCTCGGAGACATATATTGGCCACCAAGATCATGCGATCATGGTCTATGTCAACCAGTCGCATACAATTGTAACTCTGAAAGCAAACATTAAAGTCACCATCGCCGAGATTGAGTCATAATTATGTGAAAGAGTGATTGAAGATTTTGAGAAAAGAATGAAGTCCACAAGCAGAGCCAATGCGATAATTTGTGTTCTATAAATATTCCCAATATGTCTACTTTATAAAGCAAAAAAGGTTTCAGAGATATCTCAACAATTGTTTGTTTTATTTAAAAAAAAACAATCCTATATCTCTTGTTGAAACACACTTTAGAAAGTAGTCAACTTTATTCTCAGTCTTGAATTAAGCTCGCCGTGTCGGAGAATAAAGGGTTGGTAGGTAGGCCAACCACAAATGAGCTTTCGTAGATGACCATATGAATGATCCGTGGATCAAGTGGGTTAGTCTGACATGGCAGCTTTGTCCATATTTGACCATCAGTTCTGACCTTACTCGTGTGAACTTCAATGAACACAAACACAAAAGAAATTCACATTCACGGAGCCTGAGCGTATAATATGAGATAATTTTGCTGGATACCACCGATGGGGAAATGTTGATAAAGGTGTACAAGCAACAACTACTCGAAGACCTATCTGGCTCTCCCATGAAAGGTGGTATGAAGAACGTTTCACCAGATAAAATGTGGCGGTGGTATTTCTGGTATTTCTGGATGCTAAAAACTTATTTTCGCTAACGGAAAAGGGATATAACACCCAGATTAGATAATAGTGATGAGACCTGCGCATTGTAATCTTTAGGGTCAACTTCTAGTTACTTTCTTGTAAGCCAGACTGATTACTGGATTGCCATCCAGGGAGGGGGCGCATCCAGGAAGACAAAGTCTTAAGAAAATACTGATCCGTCGAAAAATAAGAAAACTGAGGTGAGGCTGCACTATAACGCTGCCATCCAGAGGGCGCTTCAACTTGTATGTTTGGCGACTCTAGCAAATAGTATTTCTGCAAATCGTATTCTCAAGAACAAAGTATAAGAGAGGACTGCACTACACACGATTATTCCTAAATAGATCGAAAGAAAATCTAAAGGGAGGCTCTTTTCATCAGACTGGAGGATGGCAGAAACAAGCTCCTTGACTTCCTTAAGGTTCGGAATATTTAAGCTAATATAAATACAATGGCTGGGGACTCGACAAGAAGGAGAAGACCAAGAGTAGCATAAAAGGGCTTATCACTGAGAAATGCGACTTGTTAGGTCGCATATAGATATGAAAGCTAAGTTTTCAACAGCCGATATACAAATGCAAATCAACCCACAGCATAGCACAGAACTTTTCTTGTTGGAATTATATATAACCAAAAAGAACTGCGCCGGCTTGGGAGCCAAGAATGAATCAAGCCAATTTTTGATATTCTGCTCTAATGTGAACCGTATTCCAGTGAGGGCGTTTTGCATCGACCGGAAAAAATGGTAGTCAGAAGGGGCAAGGTCTGGGCTATAAGGCGGATGAGGTAAGACTTCCCATCCACTGTTTTCCAAATAGTTCTCAACCGGAATAGCAACGTGGGGCCGAGCGTTGTCATGATGGAAAATTATTGCCTCGTGTCTGGTCGCATATTCCGGGCGTTTTTCGGCTACTACTCTCTTCAAACGGATTAATTGTGTTCGGTAGCATTGTCCATTGATGGTTTCACCCAGTTTTAGCAACTCATAATACAGCACACCACTCTGATCCCACCAAATACAGAGCATTACCTTCGCGTCATAAATATATACTTCTTCAAACTTTTTTGGCTGCCCAGGACGTTCATCGTCTTCCATGCCAAAATCACCACTTTTAAATCGTGCAAACCACTTTTGGCACATTCGCTCAGCTAGCGCATGTTCACCATAAACTTCCACCAAAATACGATGACTTTCGGCAGCAGTTTTCTTCATATTAAAGTTATGAAGAAGATCTCTCCGGAAAAACACTTTTTCAGGCACAAAGTTCGACATATTTGAGTGAAAAAAAAAATATTGGTGTTTACGCTACAATCGAATGACAAATACTGAAATGACGTGCAATGACAGTAGCTTTCCAACGCATGTTTCAATGGAATAATAACAATAGAATAATAGAAGTTACGCCATCTCTTAGCAAACCGCACGAATTAAGTTATAGACCCAATAGAAAGAAGGACACGTCTCCATTCACAATTCAGAGTAGCATACACCTACTAATGTATCACTTCAGCTTCGGTGGCTTACTAGCAGTAAAGGTTAGAGGAAGAAGAACTGCTGCGCAGTGGTATTCGCGTACTTGCTTTACATTGACAGTATCATTGTTCCCTGGGAAGAACGTAAGTCGCTTTAATTAGCACCCTATCAAGGAAGATAAATATTGCCTTAGATTGTGGTACATTTTGGGGAAGCATTTGTATCATATTCTGGACTCAAATCTTTAATTTTTCCACAGAGTTAATCATCCTTGTAACTTATAAGTGATGAGCTTTAGATTAGTACGTCTTCAAAGAGGCCAAAGGCAAACTTTTGAATTGGCGAAGTGGCCAAAGAGATATATATTCGTCAAGGGGCACTTCTGGAGAACGTTTTTTTTTGTCTATCGAGACTAGTAGTAGAATGTGTTATTCAAAAAAAATCCTGTTCAGAACATCTGTACTTACTGTACTTACTTAAATGACAAATTACTCCGTGGTGAACCTTAGCCTTTCTAGATAGCCGTCTCTGTTGGTTTCGGACTGGAGCGTTGGTGTACATTCGATGTATATGTCCCAGCTATCTGAAGGAACTAATGTGCTCTATTCCAACCAGGCCAGTTTCACTGCACAGCTCTTCTTTTCCAAACTCTGTCAACGCAAATGGGGCCGAAAATTATTCATTCTTTTAGAATTTTGCGTTCAAAACGATCGAGGATATTTTCATCTGCCTTTACTAACGTAAGTACTTCTTCACTATCAAGCAGGACTGGGATGATGATGGCATTTTTACTCATTTTCCTTCTTAGACCGAAGAAAAAGTGATTGTAAGACTGATTTCTTGCTTGGTTTCTCATGAGATGTCATTACCACATTAAATGGCGGATCCGAGGTATACAAAGTCTCTGACCACCTCAAAGCTTATTTATTATGACATTCTGTCCGCTTCATCGATGTGGTGTATCTCTTCTTGTTGACAGTATGTACTAAGCTTTGACCTCATGCACGAATAAGCCCATGTTGTGAAGGTCATCAAAATATGCAGATAGTTATACAGATGTTTGAAAAACTGTGCCTCAGGTGTTGACTTCCGGGCTTAGCGCAACTTTTTTAAGTTTGGTGTTGTAAAAGTTATATGACAGCTTCTGAAAAATTGTATCTGACATTTGCTAAATAGCGATCGTTCTTCACCATCATTTGCATCTCCACACAACGGCAGATGGGATCATATATGTGAAGTTAAGGACAATCATTCAGTTAAGAGTGTCTTCTTGTGGTTCGGGCAAATGGTTTCGGCCGATCTTTTATCAAGTCACCACGTGCTACATCAAACAGGTCAGCGGGTAGGGCGCCAGGTCCAACAGCCTTGGGGTACTTAAGCTTGGATATGACATTGGTCATTTCATTTTTGTCTGGTGGCCGAATCTCTTGATTTTCACCTGTCAGATTGAATAAGTTATACTATCTGACAGCGGAATTCGGATTGTTTCCATACTTTATAGGCCTCTGTTTGAGTTACTTCTTTCCTGGATACGTTTTTTTTTTTTTTTTAATTTTGTTCGTAGAGCTAACCAGCTCCTTTTGTCCTTCTTCTTCTTCTATGTAGTGCCGATTGGTTGGTGAGTTGTTTCTCTATGTGTGATAATATTAATATTAACGGTAATAATAATGCAGTGCAGTTCAGTTGTTGCGTATCAGATATCTTCTTAGTATTGATGCTACTGGTCTTCAGCACTTGAGGAATTCGAAGGGTTGAAGAATATGAGTTCCGCGAAGAGTCTCTGGTGGTTTATTGTGACTGCAGCCGTTTAACATTAACCGTCCTCACAAAATTTTTTGTTAATGTTGTGGTGTTTAAGATAACCGCAGTCGTATCTTGGTAGCGGTGAAATACTACTTGAGGAGTCGATCAAAATATGATAATTTTATTTGACGGCTTGATAATCAGGTGACTGTCATGTATCTTTCTGGATATATGTCCTCGTAAGGATAGGGAAACCGCGTTCTACTCATAACTACAGTGATGTTCTACTTCGTACTAAAGTCAATTAACCTTAGTCCGTTTTTAGAAAATCACCTAACACAATTTGAACGTCAGATTTCAGTCATTGCTCGAAAGTATTGTTAAAGCTCGTGGAAAGTAACATTCTTTGCTAACGTCGTCTATTTTCTCTTTGTGCACGTGAGCGCATACTGGCTTGATGTTATCGAGTAGAGCCTTGAAGCGTATTGCTATAAATCATTCGTTTGAAAATCGAAAAGTAAAGACCTCTTACTTTTAGCAACTTAAAATTAATTCGCCCCCAAATAGACAGCGTGAATAAACGGTGATTTCTGTTTTATGCCTATGCTTGTGGTTCGGCTGCGTGCGGTGTATTTAATTTTCGAAAATTGTAAGTGCAGATTCGAATATCGTAGTCATTTCTTCATTTCGCAGTGTCGTCAACAGTAAAACCGTCTTTATCTAAAGGTTTTAAGTTGCTTCAAAATAGTAAGCTTTTTATGAGCCCCGGTAGTAAACCCCATGCAAATCCTCTACCTGAAGAGCCAAACCCTTTTCCAGCTTCTTGAGAAAACGTTGCCGTAAATTCTTGTGTCAAGCTCATGTGACATTCAATTGCCACTATATCTATTTCAGCGCCCTGACATTTACAACATTTACATTACATTTGTACCAACTTTTGAAGCCACCATTGATTTAATAAATTCCATTCTACCGCCGTACGTCGTAGTTTTCAAGTTCAGTCACTTCTGACAATGAGTTATAGTGTTTCTTAATATATCTTGCTCAACACTAGCGCTTCTAAGTTTCTCAGTACTCAGCGGCTACCACGAGAAGGTAAGGTAAGCACAATTGATGTGTAATCATAGTTTCAGTACTGGCAATCTATATTGCTCATTAATTGCTTGTTTAAGAATGCTCTTCAAACTCTCAATATGTCTACATTTTATGATATGGTCATCATCCGGATTGCTAAGCTCGTCGATTTCCGCAAAAAAAAAAGAAATTAAAAGTTGCGTTTTCTCTCTGCACAAAAGTTTAAATTAGCATGAAAAGCCCACCGCATAATGGTATCCTTCAATGAAACCAAAACAGTCTCCTTCTAAGGCACAAAGCTAACACATCATCCAATGAACATTTGTATTCGCCTAACTCAAAGCCTGAATAGAATTTGTGGGGATTCTTCGTATGGAACAGAAATCTAAGCGCGCATCCCACTAAGGATAATCCACCAAAAGCGGCTACTCAGACCAACTGTAATCAAAGTGCTATTATTATTCGACTAACAATGGCGTAACTGTTTTGGCTAAAAACCACAATGGGTTATCATTCAAACGATATACAAACGTCGTATGTATACCCCCCATCCAATATAGAAACCGAACACACGACACCATGGAAAATTAATTTTCAATTCAGGTCATCTTCCCTGGCCGCATACCTATTGTTACAGCAGCGATGCCATCTCCCATCTGTGACCACCCATATTCCTCAATAATGTAAGGATTCATTGATTGGATTATATCGAAAATCCTGAGTGAATTCATTATCTTGGTAACAAGCAGAGCGTTTGTGTCCTGCAACATTTCGTGGCTGCTGCCTGCTGCCTGCTTCCTACTGCCATTGTGGTAGAGGTGCTGCCTGAAACGCAGCACCATTAATGATCCAGTGAAACGATGTTTTTCGTGATTTATTACCGCGTAGATTTTTCAACGGACCTTATAGATGTCATGCTCATGGTTCGCATGATGCACTTGTGTGTCACACTATCATTTGCAACAAATTAAATTCGAATACATTTTTAGACCATATCGTGGCGTTAACCCAAAAAAGAAGCACCCTGATATCTGTCTATAAATTGGCTATACGGATAAAGTAAAATTGTTATTCGATCGAGTTCTACCGAGAGAGACGAAGTAATCCATTACTTGAACGCCGACATCAGCTGCCACTTACGGAAAGTTAAATTAAAACTTAATTAATTTATTAACATCCCATTTATATGTCAGAATTGTCGAAAGCGTAATTCATTAGCTGAAGCTGCTGCTGCTGCTGATGCCGCTGCTACTTGGGCTTTGTGGAGGCATCATATGTTTGAAAATTTCGAAACAAATGAAATTTTGAAATTGTATTCTTATGTACGTACGTTTGTTGTAAATGGATTTCTGGCCAAGTGCTGTAAACATTGAGCTTAATTGACCAGATGCAGACGGACGTAATGCAACGCTTTGAGTCTTTCAATTAGAGTTAACGACCATCAATTTATGAAGTGATTTATGCTCGAAGTTTATTCGAATTGATTCAATAATTTGTGGTTTAATAAAAGTTGATAACTGATAGCAGACAAGTCCGGTTGCAAATTAATAAGGGATACGCACATCAAGCGCAAAATGAAAGATGGCCTGTGCAAACCTTTCAATTTAACTGCATTGAAATGAAATTTTCCGATGGATTCGACAGAGTTTGTTCTATTATTCTCTATGAAGATGCCGTACTACATTACCGAAATAAATTGGGAAAATGTTAAGCAAATGGACGCTGGACGGAAATTCGGAGAATGCTTTGGTTTATTTTCGTTGGCCTGGCTTTCAAGTTAATAGACCAAAAATGCACACATAAAAGCCTTCTCATCCTCCTTTCTAGATTCTATGTTTCCTATAGAGGTTCTGTCCAGCGATTGATCAGGACACGAAACTGTCGTTTAGGCTGTAGTGCTTGCGTTACCTCGCAATGTTGATCCGCAGTAACAGCACGCTACAATGGCAAGTGCGCGTTCAAACAGAAGCGTACTACTGACATACGCCATCATAACTCTATACCCAAGAGATAAAAAAAAAATATGATGAACTATGTCATAAACTCCGATTAGGATGGATCCTCCGTTGATGACCTTGGGCAAAAATAAAAGGACAGTGGTCTTCGGATTAGCTCATGAAATAATCGGACCCTTAACAGCGAGCATTTCGCAGAGATCTTCGACTGCTTAAAAGCAGACGAAGAGAATGTTGCAGCATTTATTCAGATGAAAGAACGACCTAAGAAACAAGTCTTGAGCCTCAGGCATGAAAACGAACACCTAACGATTCGCATCAAACCTAAATCCACCAACATAAGCCACGTTAGCCACATAAACGTCAATTTAATGACAGTGGAGAAGGTCGTCCTTACTGCTAGCACGCTATCTTTAGCAAAACCTATGAGCAATGCCCTAATTATGACGTGAAAATCGCCCTCGATAATTTTAATGCTAAACTAAGCAAGCATATCACTTTCGGTAATACAGTGGCGAAATACAGAATCCACGTTATCACCTCCGGAAACGAACGGAAGCTTATTGATTTTGCCACGCGACGTTATGTGACTAGAGCCAGCACACAGTTTCTATGCCTTGGTATTCATAAAGGGAAATGGCTGGCTTCTAATCAATAAACCGTCAAGCAAATTGATTATTTTCTTTCCTTCCGCCGACCCATTGTGGCTTCAATCTCAAGCGACCTCCATTGCCTTTTCTGATCGAGATTCCCTTAACCCCTCGAGAAGATCGATACTGCCAGTATCGAATATAGAAGAGCACTGGCATTATTGATCAAAGTGGATTAACGGATGCACAGAGTGGATCCGCAGCCACGAACAAGAGGTGTTCGTAACCTTCAGGAACAGAAAAGAAAGGAAAACAAAAGGCACCTCAGCACAAAAAAAGAAATAGCGTGAGAAGTGCCCAGCTTAGGGGTCTGAGATAGGCGCTACCAGACGATAGACGTTCAGAAGTCTCATTAACAAATAAAACTAATATGCCAGAGCTGTAAAGCACGAACAGAAACCGGAATATGGAGAAGGAAACCTGATAGTAGAATCACAGTTGGTTGTGAGTATTTGGAAAAATCATTTCTACAGAAACTTTGATGATGACTAATACTCCACGATCAGGAAGAACGAACCATTCTGACCATTAAACCCAAGATAGTCTAACTTTAGCTTTAGTCTAACAAAGTGCCTCGATCCAATGACTTAAGAGCCCAGCCTTGTAAAGCAGCAGATATCGAGTATCTATCAACACATATCCAACATTTAGGTTGTCGAAAGTGTCCCCAGTGAGTCGAACCTCAGCATTTTTTGTCGGATCCTAAAGAATGGAGATCTCCTGAACTGCGCCAACTAAAGCCTCCTCAACATCGCATGTAAAATGCTGTCTGCTATATTATTTGAACGCCTAAGACCATTCCTTAACAGTTTAGCTACCCACATCGATACGGTTTTAAGTCAGGAAAGATCACCATAGATCTCATTTTTACATTACGACCGACCTTGGACAAAAACAAGGAGTTCCGAATCGATACACACCACCTCTTTATCCAATTTTAAAGCCGCATATGACAGACACTTTAGAGTCTTACAGAGCCGTGTCTAGTTTTAGCATCTTTGTCAAACGCATTAAATTATAGGGTGATTCATCGTGAAGTTTGATTTATAATGTAAACTAAAACACATAAATTTGAAAGTGAACTTAAAATCGGTTAAAGTCGCCTGGCTTCAATTTTTGCACGAATTAAATTTTGTACGCTTTTAGGCCGAGATCCTCACGTAAAATATGTCAGGTTGTCAAATACGCCAAGCCAAACTGCTGAGAACGACGACGAATTGATTCGTCACGGTCTTCACTTACACTCTCAGCTACAGCTGCTATAGTCTCTTCACTACGTGCTAGATGCGGTCTAACCGGTCGAGTATCATCCACTTATGTAAGCTGGGACTCAAATTTGCAAATGGTATTGGCAATAGTGGTTTCAGTAGGTCGATTATGCGCACCGTAAGTTCCTCAAATCCCCACGAAAACCATTTCTCACAGAACTCTGATTTTCGTAATACAGCTGAACAATTTGGAGTAGCTGTTGTGGTGTGAGTCTTTCTACAATAACTTGCCAAGCGACACTGAACAAAAATGACAAAGCAGTTTGATAAGGGTCACGCATGATCTGTCAAAAAAAGATTATTGAGGATTCCCACTTATCTATCAACGTCGGCACATACTGATAAAGGACTTTAACAAGGCGATGCGTTTTCATCTGATTTTTTCAACATCTTTTTTGGAAGATTTGTGCGAAACTCATAAGTTAATTCCAGAGGTACTTTCTTTCAAAAGTCTTTTCAGCTCCTTGCATATCAAGTTGAGATTGACATAATAGGAAGGAAATAGTGAGATATCAACAGAGCGTTGGCGACTGTGAAATCAGAAACGGCAAGGATTGGCTTAAAGTAAAGAAAAGTAAAGTACATGATGTCAACAAAGAGGGACACACGGCAGCTACGACTTTGAGGTTATAATGGACTTTGTCTTTCTCGGATCCGCTATTTACTCCAACAATGGCACTACCGCTGAAGTCATTTTTGCTAATCGTTTCTTCTCTGGCCTTAGAAGTAAAGCTCTTTATCGGTCGCCTACAAGATCTGAGTCATCCCAGCTCTGCTTTACGTCGCAAGAGCTCGGACTAATGGACAATGAAAATGCTCTCGGATGCTTCGAGAAAAAATTTCCTCAGCTAATTTTCGGCTCCATGTGAATTAATGGACAATGGAGAAGATTTTTCAACAGCGAATTGTAGGCACTCTACAGTGTAGGTCACCTCGTCAAAAAAACGTAGACAACGAAGGGGGTGGCCGTGGTGTAGTGGTATATGCAAAGACTCCTCAAGCAGAGGGTTGTGGGTTCGAATCCCGTGCCAGGCAATTCTGTGAAAAAGTCTTTTCATAGAACTTGTATGTAGTTATATGAAAATCCCGTCGGCGTCAACTGTGACATGAAGGCATAACACTGATGTTGGAGTGGTTGCTGGCTGGGCTAAATGTAACGAACTAACAACTAGCACGTACTTAAGACGCACTGGTTGAGGAGGATGTACTAGCTCGTCCCGTCCAGTTTGACAACCACCTCTTGGAAAATATCGAAACCTAATACACCTGAGTTTCAAACTACTACACCACCCGACCGCGCTCTGAAGAAAAACCCAGTAAAAGGGTATTCATATCCCCTTGGTGCGCGCGCGGTATTATAAAAAAACAAACAAAAAAAAAAAAAAACATAGTTTAAATGGCTACATCGCCTTGAAACCATGGACACTATCGCCTTGGGCCGGAAGGTTTTCGAATCTAAGAGACAACGTAGCACCAGACAGCGCCATTATAGGTAACAGATATCAATGCAATGGAACCTCAGACAACTTCAATTAAGGGTAGTTGGCAAAATATTATGCTAGTTGTAGGAGCTGAGGCCCTTGTCCACCTTTGACTGTGGCGTCATCAATATAAGTAAATAAGTACCCTGGGTTGGAGGATGTATTTAGTAAGGTCACGATATATGGAGAGTGTTATTGGATGAGTCCAATTACGTTTCCAAATTTTGGCACTTTCTTAAAGCAAAATTTTCCATCTCGTATCGAAAAAAATGCCACGGGAAGATGAAAATTTATCTAAAGTAATTTAAATGACTGTTTCCCTAAGCCGTGTTTTATTTGACTCTGTATACAAACTGAAGAACACAACCTAAGGCACGCTCTCATTACCTTCGCCTTAAAATGTAAAACATCAAAAGAGCAATATCAAAAATTAGCTAATATCTCCTGAAAAAGGCAAATAAAAACTTTGTTTTCTAAAAAAAAAAAACCGTCCTATTTCAATTGGATGGATTTTTAAATCTGTGAAATAAAAATTCCAACTTTTTGTCCTCTCTTGTGTTCCATTTCTACCAAAGAATAAAAAATAAACCGCCAAAAACAACAACCAACCTTGGCAACCCCACTGCCAGATTTCTTCTCGTTGAATTGTTTTTGTTGCAACGCCAAAACCTAAGGCGGATATAAATTGAACAATAAATTAAGCGATGTTGCTAAAGTTGTATGAGCAATTTTCTTTCTTTTTTGTTCCGTTTTTCTTTTCTTTTGCCGTGCCTCACAAAAACAAAAACTTTTCCAATTGACCTTGATGACTATGTAATGCGGCTTAGTCGCGGGACAACGGGGGCAGGGACACAAAAGGCATCAAAAAAGGCGTCACAAATGAAATGGAAATGTTTCCCGCCCAAATGTGATCATTACATTGCGACGGCACATGGTAGCGTATGCGTAATATTTTTCGCACACAATATCAAACTTCTCACACTTTACCATTAAGTTGGAGGAATTTTCCATTTCCCCTTGTTGTTTTCGTTTTCGTTTCCCTTTTGGTTTTTTGTTTTCTCTGTTTTGGTTTTTCCTTGTTTTGTTTGCGAGGACGAATTCATTTGTATTAAGTGTTATAGCTTTTAAATTCTGCCTGCGGGTTGAGGGCTCTTATAAATGAACTATACTCCTACATACACCTACCTTCTCATGCTCGTATCCATACCAATTGCAGAAGGAATAGCATGAAAGGAAGGAATTATAATGAGAGCCTGCTGCTCATTCTAGCTGAATGTCCTATCCGTTAGCTCCCGTGAGTGCAATAAAATGCCTTTGGCTGGTAGCATAAGGACCAGAAAGAAAAAAATTGTCACGATTTGTGTCGCAGAATATCCTGTGATATTCCAACGACCATTGGGGTGAACACGGTTCACCATTGAATGACTGACCGAGGGATGAATATGGACCAACTGAATAAAAACTGGTAAGAGGAAAAATAGGAAGAGAAAAAAAAAACAAACATCTAGATAAGGAAAATAAAAATTGTGGCAGGATATTATGTCCGCACAAGTAGCTGCCATTGGCAGCGGTGCAATCAGTGAATTTAAACATGATGACCGAACTTTCAAAACAAATGGCGACTACAGAAGTGTTTTCGGCTTTTTTCCATCTCTTCCTTCTTTTGTTTTCACTTTTATTTTATGATGGGAAATGGGAAATGTGGAACATCTTTTTTGTGATTCTTATCTTTTATCTCAAAAAGGAAAAAATAAAAAAAAAAAAAAAGTAAAACGAGTCAAATCATAAGAAAGGATTCAGTTTTTTGTGGGAAAAAAGGTTAAGGGCTAGTGCTAGTTTTTATTCTCTCGTTCATTTCGTAGCCAACTAAATGCACTATTTAGTAGAGCGTTTCCTTTATGTGGAACATTTTTACTACAAGTACGTTAGAGGACAGTCATCGAGGCTATAAAAGATTTACTCAAAGTGAACTTAAATAGGATGACAAGCTCTTGTGTTAAAGGATAGCAATTTAACGATGGTGACATAAAAATTTCCTCTCTCATAAACGATAGTTTACATCTTTTGAATGACAGTTTTGATAGTAAATTCCTTAAGGAAAATATGAAGTTCCTCAGTGTAGAAGAAAGCTGGTATCTCAAACGGCCATCCTGACTTTTAGGATTTCGTCTTCTATACATTTGTGGGGAAAAAATTTTCGTATATGTTACAATTGGCTCTTGTATTTATGTAGGCCCATTTACCATGACAATCTTTGCAGTTTATTTTCCTTTTTTGACCACCAGGCCTGTCATTGTAGATGAAGCTAAAATACAATAATTTCTAAAGGCTCTAAGATCGACGCCGGAGGCAATATATTTTAGTACATGAATTTTTCGTTTGAACCATTGAAACAATGTTTACTTTAGTGTGCAAAGTTATTGCAAGGAGAATGAAATGACCAAAATCTCCGTCATGGACATGTTAATATACGGGTCACCTTTATTTTGAAGGCGAAAATATTGAGGGCTATTTTTTGAAATCGTGGGGCATCTTTTCTTCTCAATGTTCTGCGGTACGTCGACCAAAATTTGACTGTTGTAAACGAAGGAGCAAATTCTCCCAAAGTAGAATACAGTTCAGCTTTTACGAGTACTTCGCAATAGAGTTTGTTTTACTCCTTGAGGTTCAATTGATGCACAGTCGCTTTCCTCGCCAAATTGTGGTAGTGATTATAGGCTCCAAACATATTTTATATGAAGCTGTACAAGCAGAAAACAGTTAGGATCGCTATTGCTATTACTTGCTATTAGTTTCCAAGTACGAAGCAGAGATAGAAGTACAGACTCAAAATCTGAGCTAAATAGTAATTGGTGACCAGATAAGAACGATAGTAAAAAAAATTTAAGTACCTCCTTGGGAATGAAAAAAAAAAATATTTTTTTAAATGTTTTTGTTTTTATTTTTTTCAATAAAGTCCCCTTTTAGTTTGATACACTTATTTCAGCGATTTTCCAACTTCTTGATCCCGACCGAAAAGTAATTTTCCGGAAGGTCTGCAAAATACACCTCCGTGGCGTCGATGATTTCCTCGCGTGAGCTGAATTTTTTGGTCTTTGGGAAGAGATAATAGTCCGAGGAAGCCAAATAGGGTGAATACGGTAGATGCGACATCAATTGGAGCCGTAAGTCATTGATTTTAGCCATGGTTGCAATGCTCTTGTGCGCCGGTGCATTGTCTTGCAAAAAAGAAAAAAAAATTCGCTTCATGTGAGACCGTTTTGCAGCGATTTTGATCTTTAATCGCTCCAATAATGCACAGTAATACTCGCTGTTGAAGGTTTTTCCTTTTTCGAGGTAGTCCATGAAGAGTATGTCATCACAATCCCAGAAAACCGACGCCATAACCTTTCCCATCCATGGAGCCTCCCTCGGCGGCTTCGAAGCACTTGTGCAGGCTTCAGTCCATTGCCGGGCACTCATTCTGTTCTCTGGTGTTCAACAGTTACCAATCGTCGCCAAAAGTCCGTCCGATTCCGCTTGCTGATCCCAAACACTCTTTCGAAGTGCTCTCGCGTTCGTGTTTTTGGTCAGGAGTGAGTATGCGCGGCAACCAGCGGCAGCATAACTTTTTCATTTGCAGAATATTACCCAAAATATGGCGTGTGCGTCCAGTACTAATCTTTGTGGTATCTGCTAGTTCGCGCACCTTCACTTTCCAGTCAGCGAACACCATTTCATGTATTTATTTGACATTGTCCTCTGTAACCGCATCGGAGGGCCTGCCGCTGCGAACTTGATCGGTAGTGGAATTGCGGCCACCACGAAACTCTCGAAACCAATATTTGACGGTGTGATCATTAGCCCCATAATATTTATCTAACTTTTCTTTTGTTTTCTTCGCCGTTTTGCCTCTCAAAAAATAATGTTTTATGAGAGAACGAAAATAGTTTTTGTCCAAACTCAACACGATGCCAAACACGTCAACAACAATCAGCTGTCAAAATAGAACTAAAGACAGTATCGCACTGATATTTGGCATGTCTGTCTAAATATAAACGGACATCAAGGCACTTTTTTGCAGTAGCAGCGCATTCTGGCAGTCAAGGAGGTTACTTTTCACCAGTAAAATAACAACGGGATGAGGTATGATATTAAGTCTGGCTTTATTTTGAAGATACGTTTATGCCATTGTATGTGGAGGTGGTTCAAGCGGTCTGTCAAATATGTGCGGCAATATTCCGGCAATAGCGTGACGAATGTTGGCCTCAAGCTCATCTAAAGTGGTTGACTTATTAGACTAAGAACTTGATGTAGGTTTATGTGAGACTATTGACAGTTACGGTGTCTCTTTCCTCATTTCGAAAGAAATAATGTCCGATGATAGCGCTTTGCCATAAGCCGCACCAAACAGAAGTTTTTTGTGGATGCGTTGATGCTTGGCCGAACACTGGTGGGTTGTGTTAGCTCCAATAATGACAATTTTGCTTGTTGGCCTAGCCGCTGAGCTAAAAATTAGCCTCGTTGGAGAAGATGATTTTTGGCCAAAATCCGGATCTCCGGCTAAGATTTCCAGCGCTTAATTAGCGAGCTCACGGCGTTGTTTATGGTCGTTTGTCTTCAATTATTGCGTCAGCACAATCCTATATGAATGTGGGTCCAAATCTAATCGCAAAATAAACCGGGTTGACTCTCAGCTGATTTAGCTGATCGGCGCCGATTCGAAATTTTTGAGTCTTTTTCAATACTGGCCGTTTTCTTCATTTCGCACCAATCTCTGTCCGGAAGGTGGCTTAAGATTCAAATGAGTGTACTCTCGCTCAAAATTTTCTACGGTGTGACGAATTGCCTGCACATTAAAGCCATGATGACGACGGACCTCATGAAGAAATTCACGTTGCGTATTTACAGTCATACGTAGCAATATTAAGATCGGGTTTTTTCAGGAACAGACCTACAGCGCGAAAATTTGCATATGAACTTTAGATTTACGCTGTCAGTGAAAAGGATTCTTACCCGTTTCTATAACTACACTCAACGCATTGTTTTGTAATGACCCTTTATGTCCTTTTATGGTCGGTGCAGAAAAACTTAGA
Organism: Volucella inanis; assembly: GCA_907269105.1. Taxonomy (NCBI): domain Eukaryota; kingdom Metazoa; phylum Arthropoda; class Insecta; order Diptera; family Syrphidae; genus Volucella; species Volucella inanis. The sequence continues at coordinate 24,498,277 of OU026157.1, forward strand.
GGAAAAATCTGCTTGTTTGACACAAAGGGCTTAATTTAAACATCTATGCAATCGATGGAGCCCCTGCTGCTTAAAATTTATAAATTTTCCGAGTGTGCAACAGTTGACATGTAACTCTGTGGCTTTTATGGCAGATTTGAACTTCTTGAGATTTTTTCAGGATCTGCCGGTGTGTGAAAATTTGGTTAGGTTTGGATTTTCCTAGTTAAAAACTGCACTGTTTCAAGCCAGTCTGATTGTAGAAAAAGGGTTTCAAAAGTTCACAGCAGTGATTGTTAGAGGAGACTGATGTTAGACGTAAAACAATGACTTGCATGAGTGGCCAAATCGTGAAGGTGGACAACAGATGGGTGGTGTATTTTTCACCGGTACTATCACAATGCTGTCGCAGTATTGAGTCTATGAAATATTTAAGTAACTATTTGACCAAGTGCACTGATCAAACAAAAATAAAAAATGACGAAGTGATGTGGTACTAATCCAGAAGATATGTATCTCAGCATGTCTGATGCACTGTGGCACCCCACAGATACTCCATACTCCATTCTCGAGCAGTTCTCTCTAGTTTATCTTAAAAATGGGCAGTGGTTGTATTGTAATGCCTCAAATTCAAACAGCATCTTTTTAACTTTGTCGGAAAGACGAATTCTCAAGAACTCGGCTACATGAGAATTACTAGTCTACTACACTTTTGATAAATGAAGGGAAGAATTCAATCGGAGGTAACGTGAGGCTCGGGTGTCCGCTTATCCCGGGCTGTTTTAATAAAATACCTTGACTCGCATTATCCATTGGCTTTACATATCGGCTATAAGACCGATGCTCACCTACGGGTGGTTGTTTGATCTATGGCCCTAGACAATGTAGTCAACTGCATCAACATAAGCAAAATCTGAAGAACAGTACGTCTGTATATAAGCGGAGCTTTACGTACTACTACCTCCGTAGTACTGGATATTCTGTTTTACTTAACACCCACTGATATTTTTAGCACGAAATTGACTGATAAGTAGCTATTTTTTCTTAAGGGGACTATACAGTGAACAAATTTGTTAACACACTAGGAATCCCGGACGAAAGAGACATTTCATAGAACTCTAGGGCCGATTAACTCACCAAAATGGGAACCACTCTACCAATCCTACTGGAAAAATATATCATCGGTATACCAGCCACTACGCGCAAACGAAAACTAAAGCTGAATCTGAATCGCCCTGAGAATTTTATTTTTCAAATGAGGAAACAGCTCAGCGCTATCATATGTAGGTATCATCACTGGACGCTGTCTTATAGACACGAATGCAAGAAGTATTAACGTTTTTACAAACTTCTGCAGAAGTTGTATGGACGAATTGGACGAGGAGACAATCTGTACACACTAACTCCATTTAGGAGCTTTCTTCTACAACTATGTTAAGCTCAAATTGCTTCAATAGGAAAATCACAGATCCACGTGGCATCACAATGGGCCAATAGGAGCTAGTGGGTTGTTTTTTTTTTTTTCCAACATCCGCTAATAGTTCGGCTACATTTGGACGGGTACGGTTTAGAGTTCGAGCATTCTACGAACATTGTCCGTCGTCAACAGTCAGACTACCCATATCGGAGGCCGTTGCTTCTTTAGGAGAAAAGGTTTCATCGTTCATCATAGAGCAGTCAAACACGTTTTCGAATTTGGAAAATATTTTTGATTTTAATTCTTTGTATTCTTATGGTAGCAATTCTGATTATATCACACCCATAATCTTTTTGCATTGAAATTTGAAATCAATACATCAGCTTGGGAATACAATTTTTCAATATATTTTCCATTTTAATTGGAGTCAGAGCATAAGTTCTGAATTCAAATAGAGCAACACACATGTATATTGCTATAGGAGATATGTATGATCTGAAAGAAACTCTATACTTTTTCCACGTTTATTTGAATACTTAATCGAGAAATGGACCCACGTGTGTTCGAATATACAATATTTGTACTCAAATCCATCTCTGATCCAATTACTATCAATTACAACTCCAAATGCTTATATAACAAAAAAGAAAATAACAAAAAATTCATCATTTACGTATTTTGACATGGCATTGAAGAAAAGTCCTTCCAACAATAAATCACAAGCACAAGTACGGAAACGAACATGAACAAGGTAGACCAAAGGCAGGAAGAATGTTCGCATTTCCTCCTTTCGAAAATGTGCTCCAATATAACGAACCTTAATCGAGTATGAACCCCTGTAATGATGCAAATTATATTAATGACCCCATGTTCAAGCCAAATTCGAAAAGTACGAATTATTTTATATACTTGTGTGGTTGAATGTCACGGCGTATGTATCGAACGGATGAGGATTGAACATCATTAATAATTTGCCATTCAAATTTCTTCAATTTTACCCCGTGCGAATACGGATACATGCAAACTACGCAAGTGTACGTACTGAAGTACCATATCCTGTTCTTTATTAATACCAAATTGATATTATATCACAACTATTTCTGGGGTAATTGAATTCGACTTAATTGGATCATTACACTCATGATTGTGTAACTACTTTGTCAGCTGAATGGTACTAAAGAAATGCAATACCTCAAAACTACCTGAGGTAGTATCGTAGTATGCGTAATGTGCTACTTAGCTGAATACAATGGCACACAATTTCGTAACACAGCGCTTTGGTTGATTGAAAATACGGATAATGATCTGTCATTGAAATATACTTAAAACAATTATGCACATCTATTTGGTAATTTATTTAATCGAAATTCTCGTAGCCGATGGAATTGCGCAAACATGCTGAGTACTGCAAACTCCACAATCGATAGGCTACTAGTATTTGGGGAAATGGAAACGAGAAATCTGGTAATTAGTTCGTCTAGCAATGGCTTAATGATTTTGGATGTTCTCGAGGGCAAAACTATTAATTTATAAAATGTGCATTCCATCAAAACCTTTATTTAGACGACGCTGAATTCAAGTTAATAGTTCCTTTTGGGATATGTGTTGGGAATTTGGTAATGAGGTATGACTAAATGTTGCGAGGCGACAAAGAGCTTCCTATATTAATGAACTTACTAATGATGATCCCAGCAAACGAAAAAGAAACAAATGACTTTTGACTATGCACGGGAAACACTCAGTTATGAATATGATATCCATGGAAGCTCTCATAGAGAAGAACGACGATTAAGCCAGAGATCCCACCCCGACTTTAAGTTATAATTTGGTGATTTCAACACGAACTTAGAAAAAAATACCATTCTTGGCAATACACTTCTTGCAAGACACAATTTTCAATGGATTTAGGTTTATTAACTTGGCAGCGGCACAAGATTTTATACTGGCCATATAATACATGGGCTGAAGAGCCGTTTCTAAGAGAGGGCACCACTTGAATTAAATCCATACCATTTTCTGTTAGTACCAACCTTCACAAGATACGTGTATAAATTTGACAGCTGTCGGACGATTAGTTCTTGAGATATAGCGTTGTGAGCGAAGCAACTTTTGTTATTGTGAAAAAAAAAAATGGATTCAAACCAACTTCGTGTGTTGATTTATCATTGCTTTTTGATGGAAAAAAATGCAGCCGATGCAAAGAAATGGCTTGATAAGTGTTACCCGGACTCTGCACCAGCTGAACGAACAATTCGCAAGTGGATTGAAAAATTTAAAAGTGGTCATACAAGCACCGAAGATAATGCACGCAGTGGACGTCCAAAAGAGGCTGTTTCAGATGACAACATCAAAAAAGTCCACAAAATGATTACGAATGACCGTAAAGTGAAGTTGATCGAGGTAGCTGAGGCTCTGAAGATATCAAATGAGCGTGTTGGATATATCATACACGAATATTTGGACATGAGAAAGCTGTGTTCAAAGTGGGTACCGCGTTTGCTCACAGTCGACTAAAAACAACAACGTATTGAGAAGCGCTTAAAACTGTCCAACCACAATTAAGCCGAAGTTTTCAGTCGGTATGTGACAATGGATGAAACTTGGCTCCATTAGCTCAATCGGCAGTCAGCTGAGTGGCGAACAGGCGACGAACCTCGTCCAAAACTACCAAAAACTCAACAGTCGGCTGGCAAGGTTATGGCATCCGTATTTTGGGATACACATGGAATTATTTCATCAAGACAATGCACCGTGTCACAAGTCGATGAAAACGATGGAAAAATTGAATGAATTCGGCTACGAATTGCTTCCCCACACACCGTATTCTCCAGATTTGGCCCCCAGCGACTATTTCCTGTTCACAGACCTCAAAAGAATGCTCACCGGAAAGAGATTTAAGACCGATGAAGAAGTAATCGCCGAAACAGAGGCCTATTTTGAGGCTAACCCGAAATCGTACTACAAAACTGGTATCGCAAGATTGAAAAATCGTTTCAATCAGTGTATCGCCCTCGAAGGCAACTATATTGATGAATAAAGTTGAATTTTGCAAAAATTTTGTGTTTTACTATAAAACGGCAATTTTTTGTCACTAGATGGTCAAACGAACACGTGTTCGAAAGGTGACATGTTAGGCTACATTTTTAGTGAAGACAGCTGTGTAAGTCGTTGATTGTGTCAAAAGTTATACTGATTTGAATATAAGTGAAATATCTGAAGAAATACGCTATTTGATGCTTTTTTTACTATAAAGAAGAGAAAAACGCTGCAAAAACATGCCAAAAAATTTGTGCGGTTGACTGTGAGAATGCTGTAAGTGAAGGCCGGACCCAGGTGTGGTTTGTTTGATTTCGTTCCGGAAATTTCGATGTAAAGATGCACATCGCACTGGTCGGCATGTCACTGAAAAAATCGATGAAATTTTGCAACTAATGGAGCAATACCGGCACGGAAGCTGTCTGGAGATAGTGGAGGCACTAGACATCAACCGTGTGGCAATTTAGAATAATCTTAAACGAGCAGGCTACTCAAAGAAACTCGATGTTTGGGTGCCACATGAATTAACATAAAAAAATTTAAGTGAAACAATGCTGAAAATTAACGAATTGGAACCATTTTGAAGCGATTATTTGCGAAAGATGAAGAACGGATTAAATACGAGAATATATAACGCAAGTGATCATGGTCAAAGTCCGGTGACCAACCACAAACGACTTCAGAGCCTGGATTGACGGCAAACAAGGTCATGTTGAGTGTTTGGTATAATTGGAGAGGAATTGTCTATTATGAGCTGCTAAAACGTGGCAAGGCGGTCAATTAGATCCTCTACTGTGCACAACTCGACCGTTTGAATGAAGCTATCAAGAAAGAGTGACCAGAATCTGTCAACAGAAAGGAAGTTGTCTTCTATCATGACAATGCTAGGCCACACTCATCTTTGATGACCCGGAACAAATTGACGGAGCTTGGTTGGGAAGTTTTGATGCATCTACCGTATAGCCCGGATTTTTCACCCTCTGATTACCATTTATTGCAGCCGACGAGACCTTTTGAATAAGCTGTTACGTGATCAAATCTTTGAAGGCCATACACATAGCGAATGATATTGTTGAAGATAACATTAAGCCTTCTTTTACTTCCACAATCAACCTTACCATAAACCTCACATTCATATAGTAAAATTGGCAGTAAGAGCGTTTTTGCCAGCATTTTCCCTATTGTTGGTGGTGTAAACAATTTCATTGACCAGACCAATCGAAGACCTCCCCAAATCTTTCCGATAACAGCATTAATATGGTCATCCCAGGTAAAGGTGTCATTAGAGACAAGTCCACAAAGAAATTTTTTTTCAAAAATGTACCAAAAACCGCGGAGACTTTTTATATGACCGTTATAAGCAAGCACACGTTTCGCATAACTTAATATCCAGAAGGAGATCTGCCAGTTGATTGATCACATTACGATCGATGTACGGCATAGTTCCATTATGTCTGAGCATTCCAAAGAGCCAATAATAATTGAAGCTAGAATTAAATTGTAGACCGATAGAGTCTGTTCTGATCGATGAGCGACAACAACTCCGTCAATCTGACTACAAAGAGTTAGATCGTCTCTCTAATGATTCAAACACCAACCTATCTGTTAAATATGATCGGATAAAACTACTCATCCGCCCGATTCTTAAATAGCGGTATTGTTCAATCTACGCGAACTGTAGTGGAGCTTATGTGAACACTTGAAACTCATTACGAATAATCTAATACGTCCTTATCAATGTTGTATGAGGCCTGGTTAATCCACTGCATGACAGTTATTGAATAAGAACCACCAACGATTTCACCTGTTTTGGAATCTCTTCCAAACTCCTGCGGCTGAACAGGATAACAATGGTGAACGCCCCATTTTGTAACTTTTACTTTTGTTAGAACAAATTCCTTACGCAAAGAACAAGTCTATCCTTGTGTGCTCCTATTATTTGAATTTCTTAATCTTTTGTAGAAAGATGAACAAACGCACAGTATAAGCACCCATCACACAGTGCCGAGTACCTGTAGGCACACATATAGCCAGTGATTCGCGGTACCTCGATCACTACTACATAAGCATCGCAGGATGTTTTGTCACTCATGTGAGTGGTTTACAGCCTTTTCTACTGAGGGACAACCAGAAATTCGTTAACCATCTGCAGTTATGCTTAGCAGAAACCTAATCTAACCTAACCGAGGACACTGGCAATACTAAGGGTGATTCGGGTGCTGAGAAATAATGCTTGAAGGTTAACTGGCGACCCGGGACCTAATCTGCCTGGTTAAAGCAGGAGTTCTGGAGATAGCCCTCACGCAACTGGGCCAAACCGAAGTCTGGTTAAAGTAGCAGTGGCTTATTTAGTGCAACCGACGCATGTGATATATTTGATCTTATCATAGGCATATAGACTCGAAGAACACTCCTCGGTGACTAGTCCCATATTTTAACAATAGGTTCTTTGCACTACTACAAACCCAACAAAAACGGTCTTTAAGCTTTAAGCGCTAAATTAGTCAGTCAGTTATCATTTTCTCGTAAGGAGCACACCTCAGTTTTGAAATGATTGAACTGAAAGCGCATTTTTAATGCACCAATTTTCGATCTAAGGCTGCTTGCTGTTTAAAACAGACAGTCGCTAGTCACGATTTAGGCAGGCTTTTAATCATTAGCAGCTCACTTATGACAAAATAAGTGATTCGTTTACATAATAATTCCATTGTTGAAAGCATCCTCATGGCAGTAAAAAAGTTCACTTTTGGTCGTTGATATGCATGCTGCATCGTGGGCGAAGCATATCTGGATAATGCGATCGCTGCTATGCCAAATGAAGTCGTCGAATGAAGCAACACCATATGATGAGTCCTATCTTACTTAAATCATAGAATACAACAAGTTCGGATACTGCTTTTGGAGGTGGCGGTAGTACCAATTCATCACCTCCCAGAGCTTGATAAGCTTTCGTTGTTATCACTTCTGCTAACCTATTTGACAGGTTTGGCATGCATAGTCTAACAAACTGGTAGCTAGTGCATGTAAAGTTGCCGTAAAAATTTATACCAGGACTTAGAAGATATTTTATAGAATCGTTAAAAGTGCAATAAGGTCAGAAGCGATACTTCTACGTGGCTCAAATAAGTTACTTATTTAACTATCGTTAGACTCAGAGAGTGCCTCTGCTTGAGAAATAGTAGCATGATAGCCTTTTTGAATTTGGATACAGTATTTCCGATTTAACAGATCAAGTACTCTAACACGCGCGATTGTTTGTTCTGTAAAATTGGGGTCCGGTCTTCTTGATTGTTTCGAAAAGCTAGAACATTATTGTCCATTCACTCGATATAGCGCATCCAGCCTCTCCAGTTAGTGCGGTCTCTAGTTGCGCACTCCAAGCACGTTGAGGCCCCCTCATAGCATGTACTATACTATTCATTTACCGTTAAACCCATCTAAGTAGCTTCGTTTCAATGCTAGCAAATGCACCTTTGGAGGTGGTAGCCCACTGAGTTCTCTCAATTATGTCGACATCATTGGCGTACGCTAGTAGTTGCACAGACTTCTGAAAGACTGTACCGCAGTTTTCGCTTGTTAGTTTCGCACAACTCATACACGTAGCGGTCTCAATTAAGTCGTAACTCAGTTTGACGGAGCAGCCAGCACTCTCGCTCGCCATTCTACTCAGACGTACGGATTTGGTACGGATGCCAAAGCTAGGCGCGGTTCTATATAGCTTGTCCCTATGATCGATGAAAAGATGGAGGGTATCGACTTGAACTTTTGGACGTTTTCCAGAATCTGTCGGAGGGAAAAGATTTAGACCATGGTGGACTGAAACCGCAGTGATTGGCGCCAATTAGGCTGTTGAGGTAGGGTTTCAAAAGTTCACACAATATGACAGATAAGATCTTGTATGAGATGTTAAGGAGACTTAAGCCTGTATAGTTGGCGCAAATGAGGGGATTTCCTTTTTTGGATCGGGCAACCAATGCTGTGATTCCATTTATCAGGCACACACTCTTCTGATCAGATCTGAAAAATGTGTTGGTGTATGCTCTATACAAAGTCATTCCCAGCAGCTTTGAATACCTCAGTTGTTCAGCTGTCAAGTCCGGGTGCTTTGTTGGGTTTCAGTTTAGATATGTAATTGCTATGCATTAACAATTACTGCATTTTGGTCAGGTGGACGAAGGCGGTTCTGGAAAAGCCGATATTCTTCCAGTATTTTCTGCTCGTAAAGCTCAAGAGCGGGTGTCGTTCAGCAGCCAGTTTATGCGCTTTTCGTTTAGTTGCATGTGCTTAACCCGTCTTCCTCATCAAACAAGGGATTTCTTAGTGGTGGTCAGGGGAGATCCAGCATATGAAATGTTGGAAACGTTGAATTGTTAAGTGATTTCGAGATACGTATTCGGCGAAGTTTCTGCAAGTCTCTTCCGATTGCAGGTTTTTTACATTATATGGCTCTCACAGTAATTCTTCTTTGGTGTGGCGCTTGGGTAGTCTGCCTTCGTACTCTGGCGAAGGTTGCGATCTGAGTCAATATTGGCTGCCTGAAACTTTGGAACGTCCAGATTACTGAAGGCATGCCTTACGTCTATCGCATTATGATCAATTTGATTTTAGCATGTCATGATCCGAGAACCGCCGTGTCCATTTGTGTAAATTTATATCGTTTCTGTGCTTCCTATAGTGATACTCGTTCCTCCGTAAAGCTAATTAGTTTTAGCTCGTTGCCAGACGTGGTGTCATGTAGGCTATACTTACCAACTGTTCTACCAAGTGTGTCCTCTTTTCCTTTACGTATTAGCCGATTTTAACGTCATACTTCGGACAATGCTCATATGTTTTGTAGAAATGTTCTATTATTATTGCTGGTGAATTTAGCCTTAATGCCTTAATGCGGAGACTTTTTTATCTAAATCTTCTACATATGGCAAATACGTATCCGAATAAAAGCTGTTTCATTCCACTATAGCAATTACCATAGCATATATCACAGTTTTTTATCCTCCTTATGTCCGGTCCATCTCACACTTCCTGGATGGCGGTAATATTGAAATTCCGACCACTACTGGGACTCAAGGCAAGCACTTCGCTAGGAACTTGATTGTCATGCTGCTTGCCCAGTTACAGTCAGCAGTTGTCAGAATAATCGCCACGCAGTTCCCCGAGGAGACCAAATGCCTAAGGAAGCATTTGTTCTTGAAAGTGCTCAATATTTGCTTTTCTGTTTATCATACATCACTCTACACCGTAAAGTCAAACTGGCAAGATCATATAGAGCATTTTGTTTGCCAATTAAAGAGTTTGAATCTTTTTCTACAGTAAGTCTTCCTCCATCCTCATTCGTGGAGCTACCCGATGTAGCTTAACTTCTTAATAACCTTGAAGTTAAGTTGGAAATACTAAAACTTTGTTCCAGTAGGCCTACTCGTCTTGCCTGTTTTTCGATTGCCCTTGTCCGATGATGTTGATATTATTCCGTGTTGACATCCCTCTCCAGCACCACTTTGAAGAATTCGTATTATACCATTATTTTTTTTTTTTTTTTTCAGTAGTATGGCTCACATTGGGGATTCGTTTTGGTGGGACTACGATCGCAACAATCAATTCTTGCTTACAACTATCACACTTTATGCTTCCTAAAATTATGTATGCGATATTTAGCAAAGATCGATGTATAATCACCTTTTTTACGGACAGGCCATGTAAAGCTGATGTTGATGTTGAGAGTCAGTAAAAAGCATATTGTCATTTCTGCCAAAGGACATCAGAAAGGCCGCCGACCGTCTTGGAGATGTGCACAAGCATTAGTTTAGCTTCCTTGAAACCTGGATAGTCATGCCATTAACGTTTGTGCTCATAAGAAATTCGACTGTCAGTGAAATCTCTAACCATGGACACGCATACAAGGAGCCCAGTTCATATTCTCCGTGATTGCATTGAAACTTGAGACCCTAACAAGACTCGGTGTTTTCAAATTTCCAATTCTGTTGAAAGTAGTTTTATGTTCTCCAACTGAGTACTGGGTATAAAGAAAATCAACCTCGTCTACCGTAGCTACGGTTTTATTACCCGACCACAAAATCAAGGTCAAGTTCAACGAAACTCCAATGCGAGTTGGAGGTCTTTGATACGTCCTGTTGAGCCCATTGATAGTTGCTATCCAGGACAATAAATATATCTTGACTGAAGGAATAAAATGCGACACCTCTATGCCTTAGATGAGTCGAACCAGTCAATCTGAATAAATGTTGAAAAAAACTTCTCCTTTTCGTGAACTGAACCTATTTCTTAGGCATCAATCTGATAGTATAGATGTCTACATTGGTATAGGCCCGTGCATAGATGTTAGGACTATTGAGGGCGTTAAGGAGAGAGTCGATCAATATACATAAATGTATACCATAGCAATGGAAACAGAACCCCGAGCTTCAGATAAGCCCCTATTCCGTATCACTTACCGTCCGAAGTCAGTATTTGCAACTTTCATTGCTTCTATCTTATTGATTACCGTATGCCATGTGGTCTACAATAGTTGATGAAGGGGCTCCAATTTATTGAGCCCAGACTGTACTTTATTTTATCGAGTACACATATAATTAAGCTTTCTATAATTTGAAGTTTAGACCCACAAGATTTTTCAATTTGGTAAGCATGTTGCATTTAAGGGAAAGGATGCATTTGAAAAGCGGTGTGAGCTCAGGAACCTCAAGTATCCTCTTCATGCACTTAAGCAGATAGAAAGTCAGAATAACAAGTCTGAAGACCTTAACGTGTAAATAACCATGTTTGGCTATTTTAGGCATAAAACTTTTCTCACTGTTGGCTGGGAGTTCGGTATGTAGGCTAGTACTACCAGGATACCAATGAAGATATTCTTAAAAGATGGTAGCAGATGGTCAATACTATTATAGCGACTGGAAGCGATCAAGGGCTGCAAAAACATATTTTATATATTTTTATTTATAGGGTTTCGGACTACATTAGGAAAAATGTCTAACACTGTTAAGATTATTTCTTTGTTGTAAATAATAAGAAGAAGAAGTTTTTCTCGATCTAGAACCCAGAAGTATCAACTAATACGTACACATTGAAAAATCAACGAAATAATGAGGATAATAATGCCAGGATCAGTTTAAAAAAAATCGTCACCTTTCGCTTTTTAACATCATATATTGTACAAAAAAAAAAAATTAAAAACCCCAATGGCATGTGCACAAAAATGAAAAGAAAAAAAAAAAATATTGAAAGTGTCCAAGTGACACTATTCGATGAAAATTACCAATCAAGACTGCCTTCATCAGCAGGCTTTCAAATCATAGCTTTAAATGCTCTCACCATGGGTCACACATACGCACATGTATACAAGAACGGACGTGCAAGTCAATCTCATCAAAATCCCAGGCACAAATGTCCTTGTCGCCCCTGAAAATATAGAATGTATTTCACGTTTCATTCTCCTCCCGCTGTTCTTAGTAACGTAATCCACACTCGATGGCATACTAAACCTGAGAACTTTATTTATATTCTCTCGGAGTAATCGTATATTGCCAATTTTTGTTTATTTTCCCAATTTAAATCCGAAGGGCATACACACATATTCCATTAAAGCTGAAAGAACTCGCATTGACAAAAAAAAAAAAAAAAAAAAAAGCCAGAAAAAATCGAAAAAAAGGGCAGACGGAAAAGTACTTATGTGTCTTTCTATCTCTGTCGCTCATTGTGTTTGTCCTTGGAAATATCAATCAAAGAATAAAATTTTACCATTCTTTGGCATATCCCGATTACGCCCATACACTGACTGGTGCTAAAGAAGATATCTTCCAGAGGTTATCTAAGGGTGGGATAAGTAAGCCAACTTTTGGTACTTTCAGTTGACTCTTTCCTATGTTGTCGTTCCTGGGTCCTTTTCATCGATTGAGAGATCCTTGATAAAGCAATGCAAGACATCTTGCCCTCCCACTCCTGTGATACGTATACACCAAAAGACAAATTGCTTCGGTGCGTGCTTTAATTTATTTTCCAAGATTTTGCTCAATTTTTTTCTTTCCTTCTTCCTTTTGAATATGAGAATATTTTTTTTTTATTATTTTTTTTTATTTTTTTTATCTTGTTTTCGGAAGTCCTTTCATTGAGGACAATGCTGTGGTAAATGAGGTACCATGCATCGTCGGTAAGTCGTATAGAGGAGCGTACCTCTCTAGGACTTTTAGCTTTTGATTGCGTCTACACCATGTCACCTTGAATATAGCTCATTGTTTACAAATACCTGCGTGATGGTTTTTGCCTGGACAGATACACCTATGTTATGATGTAGGGATATGCTGGAGAATGGTAGATGATGGACTGTCCAGAACCATCATTATCACTATTACATTTTCCTCAGCCACTTATGCTTAGATAAATGGAAAAACAATTTTCCGGACAGCAGCGTATTTGTCTTGCTTAGTATTCGTTGTTAGTGGTCGGTTGGGCCGGGCAACGTGTAGGTACTATTCATCATCAGATGGATGTCGGGATTGTGTGATTTGAGATGTTTTTCATAAAATTGGTGGTAATACATTTCTTTTTCATGCGTGTTCTTCAATACATAGATACTTTGTGGTAATGGCGGTTTCTTTGTTACGTTCTTTAAGTCCTTCAGTATTTTGGTTATTTTTTTTTTTCGATTTTATTTTTGGCCCTCAGGTATGAATGATAAATGGGATTCGAGGTGTGTGAAAGGCAATTTAGATGCGGATTGTAGTGTTTTTTTTTTTTTTTTCTTTTTTGGACGCGCATGAATAGAACCCAGAATGGCAAAAATGTTTTTCTGGTTGTAAAAAGAATAGAAAAGGAAATTTGTGGTGGGTGGTGATTTTAGAGACAAAGTACACATGACAATGGATTTCACGGAGATAAAACCATAGATTTTCACACGTAGCACATGTGTTTTAGTGAATTTCAAAACCTCTGGGATTATTTCCATTAAAACCAACTCAGCGGTTTTTACGACATTGTCGAAATTTAAATTTAAATTTACATTTTTTTTTTTTTTCAAGCACTTCTTCTGGATAATACTGTACTCTTCCTGTTGGTAATGGAAAATATCAAGATAACATCTGTGGAGGTTCTATCTTCATATTCTGATATTTACGAGAGACAAGTGTTGGACAGTAATACTTACGAGAGTACAGTTAATGATTCCTCCATTCGATAGTCTTTGGAGCAGAAGAGCAATCGCTGAAATAGTCAGAAGAATCAAAACATTAAATATGCATCACGCAGATTCTGTCTCCTGCTGGTTTCTGAGATTGACTTGTTTTCAGATTATAGTTTTGAAGGAAGGGGTTTTGATCACAATGTCATCCATACCTTTGTCGGCATTTTCATCAAGATGTTTTCTACATTTGCAGTATAATGAACACTGTTGGGATGCTACAATTTTAAAGTTTGTATAATTTCCACATCAAAACAATGTTTTTTTACATCTTTGATATAGTTCCTTATTTATTATTATTATTTTTTGTTTTTTGTAATATACTTATTGTAGTTTGTTTCTTAAGACAATGTGAACTCTGTGAGGCATGCTCGCAATGCATGCTCGTCATTCTTTCACACGTTCTTGGTATTTTTTTTCTTCAGCATTTGTGTTCTTGAATTTTTTCGAGAATAAACTTTTAATTTTAGGCAAGTCCAACAATTCTCATGTAAACACTTTTCGGATTTATAAAATTTATACTGCTTTTGAAGTGCGGGCGAGGAGCGCCATGTGTATTATGTTGAAGGATATTGGAGACTTTACAAATAAAGCAAAAAACCGTATTGAGTATTCGTACGTACTAGTCGCTTTTCATTGTGTTGCCAACAAAATATATTGGACCAGAATCTTCCGGCCATATACAGCTTTAAACCAGTACTGATGGCTGATGTTTGGCAGTTTTGAGTACACACTCCTCTTTGAAATGTTCCTGTGGCCTTATTTGAACGAATTTAATCTTTTCAGCAACGGGATCGAGGTAGCACCCATCACTGAGTATGATCTTTAAATTCAAAAGATTCAAAAAGAAGTGCACAGGTTTGAAGTCGAAAAATTAACACATGGGCTGAAAACTCAGTGCCGTTTTATAGTAAAACACAAAATTTTTGCAAAATTCAACTTTATTTATCAATACAGTTGTCTTCGAGTGCAAAACACTGATTGAAACGATTTTTCAATCTTTCCATACCAGTTTTGTAGTACGATTTCGGTTTAGCCTCAAAATAGGCCTCTGTTTCGGCGATTACTTCTTCATCGGTCTTAAATCTCTTTCCGGTGAGCATTCTTTTGAGGTATGTGAACAGGAAATAGTCGCTGGGGGCCAAATCTGGAGAATACGGTGGGTGGGGAAGCAATTCGTAGCCGAATTCATTCAATTTTGCCATCGTTTTCATCGACTTGTGACACGGTGCATTGTCTTGATGAAATTATTCCATGTGTATCCCAAAATACGGATGCCATAACCTTGCCAGCCGACTGTTGAGTTTCGTCGCCTGCTCGCTACACAGTTGACTGCCGACTTGACTCTGGTGTGAACTGATGGTGCCAAGTTTCATCCATTGTCACATACCGACGCAAAAATTCAGATTTATTGCGGTTGAACAGCTTTAAACACTCCTCTAAATCATCAACACGTTCTTGTTTTTGGTCGACTGTGGGCAAACGCGACACCACAGAGCTTTCGCATGTCCAAATATTCGTGTATGATATATCCAACACGCTCTTTTGATATCTTCAGAGCCTCAGCTATCTCGATCAACTTTACGGTCATTCGTAATCATTTTGTGAACTTTTTTGATGTTTTCATCTGAAACAGCCTCTTTTGGACGTCCACTGCGTGCATTATCTTCGGTGCTAGTATTACAACTTTTTAATTTTTCAATTCACTTGCGAATGGTTCGTTCAGCTGGTGCAGAGTCCGGGTAACACTTATCAAGCCATTTCTTTGCATCGGCTGCATTTTTTCCCCTCAAAAAGCAATGATAAATCAACACACGAAATTGCTTTGAATCCATTTTTTTTCACAATAACAAAAGTTGCTTCGCTATATCTCAAGAACTAATCGTCCGACAGCTGTCAAATTTATACACGTATCTTTTGAAGGTTGGTACTAACAGAAAATGGTATGGATTTAATTCAAGTGGTGCCCTCTCTTAGAAACGGACTTTTTAGCCCATGTATTAAGGGGCTTTTAATAGGGACATAACAATTTTATATCCTAATACAAGCGCACAATTAAACTTTTTTTATAATGTGTCAATATCCACACGTCAGCCAAGGCTTATATTTTTATCATGGTAAAGTTCACGAATGAGGAATGTTTGGAAATTATTAAATATTACTACCGAAATTCTAAATCGGTGGTCGCAACTTTAAGTCGGTCGTAATAATCGTCTCACAACACAAGCTTGGCGAAATTCAAGTCAAAATATTCACCATTGAATGTTCATGTGCCAGTGTGACAACGCACCGGTCCAAGTTCCGAAAATATCGCAGTTCAAAATGAGCCAAATCACACGATTACAAGCCCTTCATAGGAATTGAGAATCTTTTAGTCTGTTTTGTGGCGAATTTTGCATAAAGATCTTAGCCTACACCCTTACAAGATCAAATTAATTCAAGAACTGAAGCCTCGCTCATTTAACCCTCGACCCATGTACTGCAAAATTTTTAGTTATCGTGTACCTGGGCACTTAGTGCCCTATATGAATCTAAATTATATATTGGGTATATAACTTATTTTGGTTTGCTAAGAGATGGCGTTACTTGTATTATTCCATTGGAACATGCGTTTGAAAGCTACTGTCATTGTATGTCATTTCAGTATATGTTATTCATTTGAAGCGTAAACAACAATAATTTGTTTTTCACTCAAATATGTCGAACTTTGTGCCTGAAGAAGTGTTTTTGCGGGGAGTTCTTCTTCATTACTTTAATATAAAGAAAACTGCTACCGAAAGTCATCGTATTTTGGTGGAAGTTTATGGTGAACATGCGCTAGCTGAGCGAACGTGCCAAAAGTTGTTTGCACGATTTAAAAGTGGTGATTTTGCTTGGAAGACGATGAACGTCCTGGGCAGCCAAAAAAGTTTAAAGATGAAGAACTAGAAGCATTACTCTATGGAGATTGTTGCCAAACACAAGAAAAGCTCGCAGAATCTTTGGGTGTCACTCAAGCAGCCATTTCAAAGCGTTTAAGAGCAGCTGGATATATTCAAAAGCAAGGAAATTGGGTTCCACATGACCTCAAGCCGAGAGACATCGAAAAGAGGTTTTGCTTATCCGAAATGCTGCTGGAACGCCACAAAAGGAAGTCATTTTTGCATCGGATTGTTACTAGTGATGAAAAATGGATCCATTACGAAAACCCCAAGCGCAAAAAATCATATGTGAAACCTGGCCAACCAGCCAAATCAACGGCAAAGCCGAATATCTATGGCGCGAAGGTAATGCTCTGTATTTTGTGGGATCAGATGGGTGTGCTGTACTATGAGCTGCGAAAACTGGGTGAAACCATCAATGGACAACGCTACCAAACACAATTAATCCGTTTGAAGAGAGCAGTAGCCGAAAAACGCCCGGAATATTCGACCAGACACGAGGCAATCATTTTCCATCATGACAACGCTCGCCCACACGTTGCTATTCTGGTTAAGAACTATTTGGAAAACAGTGGATGGGAAGTCTTACCTCACCCGCCTTATAGCCCAGACCTTGCCCCTTCTGACTACCATTTGTTCCGGTCGATGCAGAACCCCCTCACTGAAATACGGTTCACATCAGAGCAGAATATCATAAATTGGTTTGATTCATTCTTGGCTGCCAAGCCGGCGCAGTTCTTTTGGGATGGGATCTACAAATTGCCAGAAAGATGGGAAAGTCATAAAAAGTCATAGCTTCAGATGGACAATTCTTTGAATAATACTATTGTACATGTTTTTCTTAAATAAACGTTAAAATTTTGAAAAAAAAAAACCGCACGAATTAAATTACATACCGCGAATGTTTCATCAACATCATCCCGATTAGGAACGTCGATAGCTTCAGCAGGTGATTCATCTCTTATATAACATCGTTCGCAAATTCTTATGTAGTGCTTTGTGCAGGTGGGGACATAAAACAAATCGCAAACTGCAGTTGTTTTGTTATCCTTCTTTTGCGTTTTGCAGGATTCACATCTTTTTTTTTATATTTTGCCGTTGTGAATTTATTGTAGCAAACTTAGTTTAAAAATTCTTTTCTCTAAATGTTTAGCAACTAATTCTACTTATAGTTCTTTGATAAAAGCTTTTCTTTTTCCCGATCTTTTCTTAGTTGTATACTATTCCGGTTGTCTTATATCATATGATATGTAGGAAGCTAGGCCTTTAGTATCTATTATGTTGTAAAATAATATGACTGGTCAACGGTTAGTTTTTCGCTTGCAGCTGTAAAATGTAACCATTTTGTCAAAAGTATCTACGCCTCCTTTATTTCTATTATAGTCCATAATAATAACAGGCTAACAGCAATGTCTTCGTCGCAGTGTGAAGTTGACAACAAAAGAACGTTCTTTTTTGTGTTACTCGCATAGCTAACTTACTGCATACACCGTGAGAAACAAAAAATTGAACTAAATTTTTCCCGAGTTCTTTTGAATTCCCTGTCATTTTTTGTAAGCTCCATTGGTAAATGTGCTTTGTTGCCTCTTATTGTGCCCACTAGTATAGTCTTTCTACTTGCTAGCTTTAAAGTCAATGGCATAGATGTAAAAAAATTGTCGGTGGTAACGTTAAAATTGTCATCCAAAAAACCTTTTAAAAGATGCATCAGAAGGCCGTGTGCTATGCCATCTGAACGATCGTCACCAGGTTGCTGTCCTAAATAAATGGAAAACCACACATCTACAACCCAAAATATTTTTAAACCATATCTGTCAGGTTTATTAAGCCTATATTGCCGAAATGAACATCTTCCTCTGCTAGCTACTAGTTGTTCGTCTATAGTAAGCTCTTTTGATGGATGATAGAGTGCAGTGAGATTTGATTGAAATACGTCCCAAGTATATCTAAAAGCTGCCACCTTATCATTTTGCATGCGGAATGCTCTAGTTCTTGAATCGTCGAACCGAACGAAACGGGATATTTGTTCAAATCGTTCTAAGGACATGGTAGCTCTATAAAAAGGCATATTGTGTTGATCAAATAAGTCCTTAACTTCTTCTTTTGACGACTTTTCGGCACCTGCATACAGTAACACTGCAATATATGCATACATCTCATCTGCATCAGTATCATACCATCGATACTTTGTATCTTTGGTGTTGCTAACAAACGATTGCCTTCATAGGCCCTTTTCGCTTTCATGTTTGTGTCAAGAACCATAGTACCAATAATTTCTGGGCTTATCAAACATCTAAAAGCATCGGCTTTTTTTGAAAATATTGCTTTGCATTTTGGCTCATTCCTCTTTCGTTCGTTTTGATCATTTATTGCCCTAGATTTCTGAAATTCATATGGCATAGACCACTAAATATCAGAATGACGGACGTTCCTAGCTGTGTAGCGCATTTCTCTGTTTATTCCAACAGGTTCATTCTCCTGAAAATCCTCCTGACGCCGCTCACCAGATTGAATTGGAATATATATTTCTTCTTCTTGGCACATCTGGAACATAATAAGGGTCAACTCCTGAAAGCTCTCCATCATCAATATCTGCTTCAGAATCTTTAGAATCCAAGTGCATGTAAATTGTTATCTAAAAACTCCTGTTCAACATTCAACGAACCAGAAGGTTTGTTCAATAGATATGCAACACGTTCTAGCACATCATTTAGATCCATTTTTCTAGAGCAAGCCAAAAACAATATTCACATTCCTTACAACAACAAAACACAACAGAAAAACCAGGGTAAAACCACCGAAACTTCTTCGATTGGGCTCTGCAAAATTTTGAAGAAAATCCTGAATTTCATCGAAAAAATCATCTTCGTCAATAAGCTTAATTTTCTCTCCATTAACAAAAAGTGACCGTATGATGTGAACTGCGTGTGAGGTGTGATTGGACCGCATTTTTTCGTCTATGAAAACGATCGACATGTTACGGCTAAGTAAGTTCGTTAATAGTGTAATCTCGAGAAATGGTCCAGTCGAATGGCCACCTCGCTCATGCGATTTTACGCCGTTGGATTTCTTTTTATATGCTTACTTCAAGTTGAGCTTAGGAACAATATCAAACTCAAAATTGCCAACGTAACGCCCAATATGTGCGGAAGAATGATGAAAAATTAGCTCCAAAGTATCAATCGTTGCAAACATGCACGCTGTGGTTATGTACCTTCGTCGTGCAGCTGCTTTAAAATTTAAAATTTTTTTTTTTCATTTTCTGAAGGATGAATTTGTTAAGAATTAGAGCATTCTTCATCAATTTAGTAAAGAAATTTGTAAAATTGATGGAAATACAGCATTTTATGTTAAACCGTGGTAAGCGAACGACCGCGCCGAGCGGCACACCTTCGGCTATTAGACTGGTTTGCTACCTGCCCATCATTTGTTGGGCCCTATATTTTCCGGGTAATTCAGAAAAATATCAAAATTAGTTAGAAGACCATGCTGAATCTTTTAACGGAAATCACATCGATTGTACAGGCAAAATGGAAACTGATGCTATGTTTGAGATATTTCAAAAAGGGAGGGACGGCGGCGATTCGAAAACTTATACCAAAATCGTTCAAGCTCTTCTTCTTAAAGAAAAATGAATGTGTCAACCATATTCGAAAACGGGTGGGAACAAGATTGCGAAATTTTAAAAAAGGGAATAAGGCCCTTCGTGGAAAGGGAAACCTGACCGGAAAACGCAATGGAGAGTTAAGTGCATTCTACGGTATTGCATTTTGTCGGAATCGTGATTCGTTTAGAGATATAAAAAAAGGTGTCTGGGCTACATTTCATCACAAATGTTCCACAGACGAGAGTCCCCAATATGAGTATTGCCCGGAAGGAAAAGACTTGTGATGTTCGTAGCAGCAGACGAATGCCAAAGGAACTTTAAACGATTATACACATACTCTTACATTCAAAAATGCTCATATGTATTGGGGATATTAAAAATAAAAATTGGTCAAACACTCTACCAATATTGTCTTGACATTGATGAGAAGCGGATATGTGACGCCGTACACGAAGCCAAAAAAAAAAAAAAAAAACACGCATGAGGGTTGTTTGCGTGCAAAGCACGGAAAAAATGATGAGTCTCTGGATGCTGAGGAGCTACTCTATGGCCAGGTATATCTGACTGATGGTGAGAAACAGAAAAAAAAAGATATAAAATTTAGTTTGTATGTCGAATTTTCGAACGTTTTTCAACCTGGTTGGCAATATATTTGAAAAACTATTCATCCGATTTGCATGTACCAAGTCTAAAATTTTTTAAAAATACAGTCTCTATGGCATTTTTTTTTAATAAAGGGTCCTCTTTCTTTCATAAACGATGGGGAATAATAATTTTAATATCTTATCTATAAATATATATATTTTTTGTATTTTTCAGATGAACCGTATGGCTTAATTGTTGTCAACCACCGAACAGCAACTTCGTCGGAGTGTTCTTTTGAAAGCGGCATATACCGCCAAGCTATTCTTAAGATTCGAATAATAAAATTTGTAGTGTCTTCTATATGTATGTTATATATTGAATATTAGTATAAAAAAAAAACGCGTACGGTGGTCTGGTGCCTTAAATGTCTGTCTATTTCATAGAAAAATATTTGTTTATAATTTACGTTCTTATTCAAAATTTGGAGTTCCGGTCGATGGAGTATATACTCGTTGTTCTGTGTGCCAGAAACCGATATTAGAACTTCTAGGGGCATGTGGTAAGAAAAAGTTTTCAAGGCTACTCGGAAATATACGAATATCCGTTTACTGACGTGGAACAGTAACAGTATCAATTACTGAGATTATCATACCTCGCAAGAATGTATGATCCCCAAAAGGGTCTTCTCTAAAGCTACAGTTTAAAAATTTGCAGTCCCATTCAATAGGTAGTTCGAGAATTTTGACACCTTTCGCATCGTTTTATTCACATCATATTACAGTTGCGGCCTATTTGTGTGAGGCATATACGAGTAAAATCCGCTTGCGAAATTTTTTTGCGATAAGTCTATTCTCTCCCACTGAAATCATCGATGAGCATTAAATTCGTTGATCCAGGTAATTCAAATGGTCTTTAAGTTTATTTAGCTCAGGGTGCCAGTGGATAATGGTGGTGGTTTTAATTCTGTTACATATCCCTTCGACATATATAAAGTTTCAGCCCTGAGATATTTTTGTATGCAAAGAATCACTCTTTCGCTGTCTTTTAGACCTTAGAAGGCAATGGAATAATAACACCCTTCCCTTTATACAAGACCCTGATCATCGAACTTCTGACAGAAGCAGATGAAAATGCTCTAGGGTGCTGCGAGAGAAAATTTCTTCGTGTAATTTTCGGTTCCGTTTGCATCAATGCAAATGTTTAATAGCGAACAACACCGGGTGTACATAGATGCTGACTTTGACAGAAAAGCTCGGATAACACAGCTTAGATGGCTGACCTGCCCGAAAAGTTTTCGGCTATAGCCCAGAGAATAACGAGGTAGAGGACGACCTCAGCTTCAGTGGTTTACAACTCAAGGCAGCTGTAAAAGACCGTGCTAGCAACGCAAGACCCCTCGAATTTTGAACTGTGGTTTGCAAATTAGAATGAACTACGGAACTTCTTCGGAGAGATACGTGAAGTCTTAAGAGGCTACCGAGTTTTTTTTAGATTTTTATTGCTGTGCTAGTTCTATGTAGCGAGAATGCTACTATGCCCTTTTATATTATTAACGTAGGCGCTTTTTTGATCAGAAGAGTCTGAGTAAAACTGATTATTGTCTTACAGTTGTGAAAGAGTTTGATTTCTCCTGCATTCAGCATTGTTCTTCTAACAAGCTATCAATCAGATGTAGGAGGGTAATGATGCTATATATATCACACTATTTATTTATCGCTCTAACATTTCTAAGTCAATTATGGACGGTAATAGGCAGAAAATATATTGATTCATGACTACGTCCAGTCCAGATGCTTAGTTTTGTACACGTTCGGCCAGACGGTGGTGTTGGTGGTATGTCGGTATGTCGGTATGTAAATGTTACATAATTTTTATATAGCTATCAAAAACTGTCTTATTTAACTCTCCTCATCTCTAAACTAAACATAATAAATGCGACGTTATAACAAACTTTCGAATGACAAACAAATATTAATAAAAGGAAGGGCACTCAAACTTATCTCAAAGATCAACCGATTGCATATACAGACTATTTTCTGAATGAATATAGCACACACGCACTCACTTTGGGTTCAAATCGGCTCATCCATCTTCGATTGTCAATAATCTCGGCTAAACCCTTTCTAACAAATCGGTTTATTATCCTCCAAAGGACACTGCTTTCACATCAGCGACATACCATAAGCCAAACAAATTGTCACCCAACTTGCTCACCCTGTGTGAATATATATATATATATGTGTGTTTGTGTATAAGTGCATATATCCTCTCATAGTCCTGATGCTCATGTCTACTATTTGTGGGGACCAGAAAAAAAAATTTTTTTCAGAAAAATGTGCTCTGGCGTGTGAAGCGATAACAAGGTTTATATCCTCGTCTCCCCGACATTATTATCCCTGTTCAATATTTTTCAATCTCAAGTTGGTGGAATGCACAACAGAACCAAGTGTAGTAGAGCAAAGCAAGGGTGAAGCACAGAAGGATGTTAGCTAATATGTTTTCCGAGATTTTAATTAAGCCAACAAAGTATGCCCGTACGGAACGCGTACTGAGGGGCAGGAAATTAATTGCAAATGTTTGCGCCGCTGCCGCTACTTCTCACACTACCATGCCGCATCAACCTACCTATCTGGTTTATTGTTTTTCCTCTTCTCTAATTTTTATTTTTTTCTGATAGTGAAAAGGTGTTACCAGTGTAAATACGTACCATACAAGCCTATGTATCTAAAAAGAAAAAGACTAAAAAGATATTGTGTGTTGTATGCTTGCGAAACAATGCAAATGGTTAAGTTTTAAGGCTGAAGAATCGAAGGGGGTTTTTTTACCATTCAGCATACGCACGCTTTTGCAACACCGGTTGGGCGGCAGCAATCAGAATGTTAGAATTTTATACCCCGAGGATGCTGAGTAACGCAGAAATACACATTTCCAGTTCTATGAAAGCATTGTATCCAGGTAGATGAACATCGGTTTTGAGGAGCAACCCAGGAGCATACTCGTAACAACGGATACATTTACAAGCCTCGGCACAATGGTGTGGTATCAATTTGTCAGGATTGAGAAGGCAAACAAACAATAAAGTTAGGCGTTCAGAAAATAAGAAAAAAACAAAAAAGAGAAACATACATTCAAATCCCCACACGCGCCCCAACCAGAGATGTACTACATCTATGAATGAGACTATATGCAGACATTACACACTGAGATGTTGTGAATAGGAGGAAAGATATGTCAACTTAAGAGGTTATTACAGGAGATGTGCATTCTGCACAAATAAATCTTAGTCCTCTTAAGCAGGGACGCTCAGGGAAGAGTAATGCATGTACAAAATTTCCTGCCAACACAAAAATGTCTTTATTTTGCACAAAAATTACAAACGACATGTTCCATATTGAAGACGCACTTTACAGGATGGATTTGTCTACAATAGAGACCTAGACATAGCAAATTTTGTTCTCTATTATGATTTCGTCAAGCGTAAAGATTCGCATCGCTGTCATTCAGCTAGCGAAAACCTTTAAAAATTTAAAAAAAAAACTGCATTCCTCCCAAAATGAATTTGCTTTCCTTGGAAATCGAACTAAAGAACAGCTACCACTGTTGGTCACAGGCAAAGAGTTGTGATTGAGTTTATTTATTTATCAACAAGTTTAGCTTATAGACTACATGGCAGTGGCAATAGTTGAGCTACCTATTGAAGGCGGTATGGCAGAAGCAGTAATATGCTCATCCTACTCGGCAGATGAATTATCCGATCTGGACCTTTTGCCATTGCAAAGACTCATGGCCTAATATGGCAGAAAAAGAGACTACAGCTGATAATTGGATTTTATGAGAACCCCCATCACCAACTGCCAACTGTGGCAGCTCAAATAACAACGAAAGTGGTTAGTCTTTTCTAGAATTTCAAAAATTATCTAAACTATGGAAATAGCCTTAACGTTATAAACAGAATTAGGGAAGAAGTCCTTGACCTCACGCTATGCAAACCATTTATTGTGAAAAGCGGTCTACAGACACTACAGCTCTTAGCCGAAATCTATTTTCTAAATTACACCACCACATCAATCGCTTCCGTTAATCCCCTCCTGAGAACGATTAATAGACCAAGGAGAAAGGACAAAGAGATCAAAGGAAATTTTTCATAAAGGCAAAATTCATTTGACCCATTCAAAGCATGTAATGAAGATGGAATAATCTCAGCACGATACACCCCATTACTGACAAACATATTCAGAAGGAGTTAGGTCTGGGGTTATATACCAAAAATTTTAAAAGAGGTAACACTTAAGTTTTTACCCAAATCAGGTAGTAGACCAACTGATTTACCTAAATCATTAAGACCTATAAGCCTTACCTCGTTTTTCTTTAAAACAATGGCAAAAATACGAGTACTTAACAGACATATCAGAGAAGGTCCACTTAATAGGACAACGTGTGCTCTTCAGGAATTCACCAAAAAGATTGAAAAATACCGCAGAGACAAAGAAATTGCGGTGAGCTACTTCCCTGACATCGAAGTAGCTTTCGACAACACCGAATACGCCCATACAAATGAATTCAAAACACACGAGTGGAGTAGTAACTGCATAAGGCACATGCTTAACGGTGGAAGTATCAACGATACATAAGGCAGTGATAAAATCAGCGTCAAAGCTACGGTTGTTCCCCTCCTATGGTCCATTGTAGTAAATGAACTGCTAAATATAGGCAGCGAAAAAGGTTTCCATGTTCAGGGATACGTTGATGACATTCGGATCCTTATAACAGGAAAATTCGAAAAAAACTGTCTCTGAAATAAGAAAATAAGGTCAGATAGCGATTTTTTTCAAAGCAACTAAGTAGAACAGGAAACTTTCTTTCATAGAATAAGTCTTTGTTTCGCATGAAACTGGCCTGAAACAATGCCGCAGGAATGGCAGGTTTAATACAATAATGTTTCTAGAGCTACAGAAACAATAAAGTGGTGGAAATAGTAGAATATTTCTCCCTCTGAAATATTATAACAACAGTGCTATAGATTCGCGTGTTGTCATATATGTAGACTTTTTGCAGACATGAGAATCAATCTTTTTTTTCCTTTCGAAACAGAGCATAATATCGGAGCCTAGTACTTGCCGTCTACGATTAATATAAACGTAGGAAGGACATTTACAGAAGATGTGCTCTGGGGTGTTGTAATTACTTTCACATTAAGCATCGCCGAAGATTTCGTAGAGACTTTCCAACTATCTTTAAAGAAAATTTGTATTTTCGAAATAGCTTGGAAGTGATAAGAACATGTAGTGAGGGCTTAATCGAAGCTCGCAGTTGCTACCGCCGCAGATACTTTGCCAATGCAATTGTTCTTTATGATGTAACACATGGGCTGAAAAGTCTGTTTTATAGTAAAACACAAAATTTTTGCAAAATTCAACTTTATTTATCAATATAGTTGCCTTCGAGGGCGATACACTGGTTGAAACGATTTTTCGATACCAGTTTTGTAGTACGACTTCGGTTTAGACTCAAAATAGGTATTTGTTTCGGTGATTACTTCTTACAATATTACTTCTTCATCTCTTTCCAGCGAGCCTTCTTTTGTGGTCTGCGAACAGGAAATAGTCGCTGGCGGCCAAATCTGGAGAATACGGTGGGTAGGGGAGCAATTCGTAGCCGAATTTATTCAATTTTGCCATCGTTTTCATCGACTTGTGACACGGTGCATTGTCTTGATAAGGCCGTTTTTCTGCGATTTCGTCCATCAAACGCTCCAACAACGCAATGTAATA
This sequence comes from Volucella inanis, assembly GCA_907269105.1. Taxonomy (NCBI): domain Eukaryota; kingdom Metazoa; phylum Arthropoda; class Insecta; order Diptera; family Syrphidae; genus Volucella; species Volucella inanis. The sequence goes on from OU026157.1 coordinate 24,524,780, forward strand.
GTCGCTGTTGATAATCTGCCCCTTTGGAGATAGTCGATGAAAATTATTCCACGTGTATCCCAAAATACGGATGCCATAACCTTGCCAGCCGACTGTTGAGTTTTTGGTCGTTTTTTACGAGGTTCGTCGCCTGCCCTTCACTCTGCTGACTGCCGACTTGACTCTGGTGTGAAGTGATGGAGCCAAGTTTCATCAGTTTTAAACGCTCCTCTGAATCATCAATACGTTGTTGTTTTTAGTCGACTGTGAGCAAACGCGGTACCCACTTTGAACACAGCTTTCTCATGTCCAAATATTCGTGTATGATATATCCAACACGCTCTTTTGATATCTTAAGAACCTCAGCTATCTCGATCAACTTCACTTTACGGTCATTCGTAATCATTTTGTGGACTTTTTTGATGTTATCATCTGAAACAGCCTCTTTTGGACGTCCACTGCGTGCATCATCTTCGGTGCTTGTATGACCACTTTTAAATTTTTCAATCCACTTGCGATTGGTTCGTTATGCTGGTGCAGAGTCCGGGTAACACTTATCAAGCCATTTCCTTGCATCGGCTGCATTTTTTCCCATCAAAAAGCAATGATAAATCAACACACGAAATTGCTTTGAATCCATTTTTTTTTCACAATAACAAAAGTTGCTTCACTCATAACGCTATATCTCGAGAACTAATCGTCCGACAGCTGTCTATTGTATACACGTATCTTTTGAAGGTTGGTATTAACTGATGGTATATATTTAACTCAAGTAGTGCCCTCTCTTAGAAACGGCACGGACTTTGTATTAATTCTTTGAACATTTTGAACCCACACATAAAAAAAAAAAATCATAAAAGAGTCAGAATCTCCCTAAAGACCAGCAAGAGTCTACTGGGTAAAGACTGCTGTATTAAACCAAAAATGACATTGTGTATGTACACAACATTGCTAGACCTAAAGGCACTTATGCATCTACAGTACGGTGGCATAAAACTAAACAAAAGTCTACACGCTGGCCCTAACAAACTTCAAAATATTGCCTATGTGTATATTAATAGTGCAATCAGAACAGACCCATCGCAGCATTAGAGGTTCTACTGAACCTTCCAACTCTTCATCTTCACATACAGGAGTTAGATTCGGCAAGCGCCTACAAGCTTATCTCAGTGGATAAGAGTAATTCGAAAATAGTTCATCCAGAAAGATTTGCGATATTGATGACGAAAGTGACAATGAAGAAGAGTTCGAGGAACTGTTGATGAAAGCAGAAAATATACCAGAGCGGCACCACCAAACTCCACCAGCTTTTTCCAGTATTCATTTGCACAATGCTATCAAACAAAAAACTGGCTCTAGTGTTGATAAACAACCCTCTACAAATTTTAAAAACAATTTTTTCGAACGGAATGGTCACTATCATTATTAGAGAAACATCGAAGTAATAACTAATTTAAATTCAGTGAAGTCACAATGATTCCACAGGCATGTATAGAAGCCGCTTCTATCAGCTGAATTTAATGGTTATCTTGATTTGCTACTCGACGGTGGTGCCACATTCCTAGGTTGCTTTCTTCCATCGATTCGTATTGAATCAATTTCTGGAAATTATCGGGAATGGCCACCCTTCTGGGATGTGTTTGAGGATGCGCTACGTAGCCAGGTTATTTTTTCTTCCGTTCGTTTCATCCAATGAATCCTAATCATTTACCAGTATGTGATCTAACATAAGAGCAAGCAAGCGTCATGTAATAAACACTTACATCAAAATATTTATGAATCTTCCACAGACTCTTCAATCCAACGCTGAGAATCTTCGCAAAATTTCTGATGGTGCTGAAGAAACTGCAGAAAGCATTTCTGAAGATTATCCAACTATTAATCAGTTTCTGTTGTTCTAGAACGTGTATTTGAGGCACTAGAGAGAAGTAAAATCAATGTATGCGAGACTTAATCTTTTCTTTATCTGCTGCTTGCCCAAAATGTAAATCACCACATTGCCTCCATCAGTGCCCCGATATTTTGTACCGTCAGCTCAAGAAGCGAATCCGTTAGATCGAACGAAAGCTTCTTTTTTATTATTAGCGTGCTCTCAAGGGCTTGTTATACCTTTCAAATGTTTGTACACGTCTCGTGCGAAGAAAATTTTAGAGTACGTCCATAAGTGGGCTTGATAATCATTCATAGATGGGTGTTACGGTTAAAAGTTTTAAGGGGCGGCATGCAACTAACGATATCTATGATCTAAGATCTCTGGCCAAGATTTCCAGCGCCAAATTACCGAACTCACGACGTTCTATATGGCTGTTTGGCTCCAATTCTTGTGTCAGAACAATCTTATATGGATATAGGCCAAAATCCAAATAAACAACTCTTTCCTTTCGGCAGAAGCACTAAATTTACCTAAAACATCCCATGATAGCAGGCGAAATATGGCATAAATGTATTTTAGGCATGTGAAGCCAAAACAACATTTCACCTGAAATGTGGTTTGTTCGTAGAAAAATAAACAAGAGAGCAACGCGACCCTAATCAGAATAAAACGGTTTTACTTGAGCATACACGTAAATATAACATAATTTGACTTTCAAAGCAATTGTCGCCGACATTGCTCACTTCGGGATTGGCGTTTGAAGAAACCGTTCGAAAGAACAAACCATATATCCCAGGTGATTTCCTTCCAAATTCAAAACGCGAGGTTTGTTTGGATTTTGCGAAAATGATATGACTCTTCGTATGTACCAAAGAAAAATAAATCGGTGCTGTATCTATCTACGATACACTATACGACTGAAAGATCTGCTGAGAAAAAATAGAAATAAAAACTGAAGTTATACACTTTTATAACAACGAGGGCAAAACTGACTGGATATATGCTCTCAAAAAGAAAGAGAATGGAACAGATGTTTACAATACCTTTGAGATACAAATTGCTTGTGATACCTCTTCAGATATCAAATTAAAAGAAGAACCTGCCAGTTGTTGTTTATTTGGCTTAAGAATACAACTATGTAAGAAGGACTTGTTAAGAGATTCCTTATAAGGTCCTACAGCTGTATTCCACAGAACAGCACCTTGAGATTGTTCGAACGATTTTGGCTTTTATGATCTTTGGACGAGGATATATAGTAACGAACTCTACGAGTTTTACAACAACATAAACCTGGTTAGAAGAGTGAGTATCAGTCTTCCGAGATGGCTCGTAGATGGTCTACAGTTACGTCAACTAAGCTGACGAGCTCCTTTTTCATTTGGTTTTCCTCTTCTGTTGTTGTTTCTCTGGGTAGTAATTGAAGGCTCTTTGGACAGCTGTATTTATATTCATTTGCTTTACTATCATATTTCTTTGGACATACTATACATTTCTTCAATAAATTTGCGCAGACCAAAGTTACGGGAAAATGAACCTTAACTTGTCTGCTTTATAGGTTTGTGTTGAATATCCTTCCGTATCGTGAGTATATTTTCGGGAACAGTACTTGCTGGTTAGCTCGGATTAAAGCCTTTGAAACTCTCATGGCAATATTTTGCAACTTTATCTGTAAGAAATTTATATGGACCTATGTGGCCACTCATATCCGTCTTCTAAGCAAAAGTGATGTGGCGTTTCCTTTTTCCAAGCAAAAACACATTGGAATCGAAAACTCAACTCTAGAAATCTTTTACTCATAATTCATTGTAACCCTTGCTACCACAGCACACTTTTTCCATCTGCCACCTCCCATTGCCCACTAAAATAAAAATTCGACTAGCCACTGTTTATACTTTAATTTATGGATAAAGTTTCGGAAAATGGCAAATAAACACCAGAAACCCATTTAGCTGGAGCCCAAACTTAAGACGACAACTTCATCCTTATCGCCAAGGCCAGTCGCTATCCAACTTTGGATAAACCAAATTGTAAATAATTCTCACAGAGTAAAACTTTTACAAGCACCTTGCAAGTAACTATTTTCTTATCCCTTTCTACTGTGCACGACGGCCGGCGATCGTCCTTGCTAACAGAAATTCTCATATTTATCGATTACACAGTTCAGTTTCCATAAATTAGCAATCAATGTAAATTTTCAATTTCATACCAGCAAACACACGAGTCCATTCAACACAAAAACAGAAGCAAAAGTAACGGCAATGAACCTTTGTCCCTCCTGCAAGGACATTACTGATTCTCGATTTCAATCTGTACGAGTATACGCTGTGGTAAGTACGAATACCAGCTTCCAGCACCCAACATCCATAGACGTTACGTGGAGCCGGAGCGTATTAAATGGTGTAGAAAATTTTCCGATCCATTGGTTAAACCCACGAATAACGACAAAGGATACGAACTCATTCTGGATTCCAACGAAGAAAAACATAAAGTCGACTGAGACGAAAGGTTGGTGCACGAAAGTAAAAGAGAAAGTTGCTTGACATAAGGACTGATGCCAAGTAATATTTGTTTCCGATTCTGGTCTTGGTCTCGGCAATGTATCGTCAGTTTATATTGCTTAATATCGACCACAATTGAACGCACTTAAAATAAAGAATGGGCACTAGGAAGAAGCAACTCTAAATCCTTGCCAGAAGAAATGAAATAGAATTCAAATCGACCAGAGTCAGAAAGCAGAAACACTTTCAACGATTGGCCACAATGATGAGGCAATACATAACGAGGTGGTAGGCAAGCTTCAGATTGGGGGCAACACACATTAAGGAAGGAACTAAAAAACCACTCGAGAGAGCACACAAATTCACCAAGGAATACCGGAAGCAAAAATAACCACGTTAGTGGTAATAAATTTTCATTTACAATCCAATACTCGTACACCGTTGAAGTAGCAATAAGAGGCACTAGTCGATGGTAGTGTGATGGGCTGGCACGTGACTCCATCACAAGGTAGCCATTTTCGGTTAGAGTCCTTATTACATACCAATACTCGTATACTCATTGATGTCGATTTTTAACGTTTAGTTTGCTGTAGTCGTTGTTTTTCGTGGTATATGGGGATGATCTTCTAAAAAGAAGATGAACTTAAGCAAAAGCATGGGGCAAGTATTAGGTAAAAATAGTGAAAACAGTAAATAGAGAGGCTCGAAATAACTTTAATAATGTAAGGATGTTGGTACAAAACACGTGTGAAATCCTCGTAATTCGTGCGCATTTTTTCATAGAAAACATTCCGTTTTGAAGCGGAATTCGCTCAATATGCACTAGCCATCAGAGCTGAACAATTTTAGCTCCCTGCCCAGGTCAATGTCGCTGTTAATCCCATAGAAGTTGTTATTATATCTACTTCTCTGATTTCTGTTTGTGCAACATGGACCGAAAAATCACCTTGTCCTTGCTTTCGTGGCTGTATGTAGAAAGTGGGGCAAAATGTCATTGAACTCAGTTTTCACAAAAATTTTACCTAAAAGTATAAAATTTACGACATTAAATTTAAAAAATGATATTGGTCAAATGAGCACCTCCTGAGTTGATGCACATTGATGCACTGGCCGGCCAGTTCTATTCAACAGCTTGCGACATAAAAACTCGTTCAACATTTGCCTTTAGCACTCATCAGTTACGGATAAGATAGTGCAGTCGTCACAAAAATAAGGGCCAATCACTACAAATGCTGCATCAACCAGTCACTTTGTGGGAATGCAATGGTTCTTAGTGCATTTCATGTGTATTCTTTGTGCCCCAGAAATGCAAATTCCGTTTATTCACATAACCACTTAAGTAGAAATGGGCTTGTCGCTCATTATGATTTAGAACACGGAATCATCCTCTTCTTTCCTCAAGTTAAACAGAGCATAGGACCAAGTTTACCTCACTTGACGGTCAGCAGGTAGTACTTATTGAACGGTTTGTACTTTACGAGCTGTGTTCAAAAAGTAAGGTGACTAAGAAAATTTTGCTATATTGGTACACATATCTCGAACATATATTCACAGCTTTAAATATATAGCAAACTTAGTTTGTTTTTGACAGATAGTAAGGTAAGACGTGTTTGGGTGTGCTCGGCGATTTTCAATTGAAAAATGGAGCAAAGAATCTGCGTCAAATTTTGTGTAACAAATGGAATTAAGTGCTCTAAAGCAGTTGGAATGTTGATAGTGGCATACGGCATACGATCTGCTCTAAGTAAAATAAAATGTTTGCAAGTTGTACACACTCTTTGAAGATGGCCGAGAAGATGCCAATGACAGACCTCCCTCTGACCGCCCCAGCATGAACACAAAAGTTGATAACTTCGAAGACGAAGGGGGTTGGCTGTAACCTCAAGCAGAGGGTCGCGGGTTCGAATCCCGTGCGAGACAATTCTGTGAAAAAGGTTTCATTGCTTTAGACAGGATATTCATGAGATAAGAGAAGATCTTCGTCATTCCAATACGAGACGTTCCGTCGTACAACTTGCTCTATACAGCCACTAAAGATTCATTAGAACGCCTACTGCAACATAAAAAGATACATCCAGAACCTAAAAGTGTAGTATAGTGATTCTAATCGGCTAAGATAGCTTGTGTTGTTAAGTGAATGATAACAAACACTTGAAATTCGAAATTATCCGAGAGGGACTGGACTATTAAGGAAACGTATTTCAACAAACTTAGTCTGGTCAACAAAAAGCCATTGAGCTACTGCTTGAAGTGTAATTTAAATCGGGATGGCAGACATCAACCAAGTTGCCACCAATCATCCATTATACAATACATATTTCTTGTGTGAGACACTAGATACAGATACCTACGCTGAGAGGAAGTTGATATTTATTTAAATAAATATAAGGAGTCTTGTGGCATTTATGTCATCGTTTGTTACCATTTGAAATATTTATGAGCTGAGGCCGACGAACGTTGTGTCAGGTATTCTTTGAAAATCAACAATGATTGTGCTACCAGTTTCCACAACAAGATAAGTCACTCTCTCGGTTGACAGAATAAAAGACAGCATAACATAATCTTGTTTCTTCTTGTGTATCCGACAAATTTTCTATGATATTAATAGTGAACTGATGTTTGTTGTTTCTACTTTAATCATATTAAGCATAATGCCACGTACATATAAATCCCTATCCTTTGTAGTTCATGTGGCATATGTTATATAACCACATCTTTGCATAACCAGCTTAAAACTCTTTCGATCAAGAACAAAGAACAGAACGAAAATCTGTAAATATTAAAAAAAAAAAAAAGAAAAAAAAAAGAAAAAAGAAAAAGGGACCTGCAATTTTGAAAGTCAAAATGACAATGCAATCATGTCAACAAACTCTCACGTGGGTAACCAACTATCAGATACAGACCGACACATGGTTGTAGGATGAATTTAATTTTCCTAATGCATTCCTTTGCTCGTACTCACTTTCATTACATACTCGTACTTGCTGGGGTTGAGTTAGTAGCTTGCCATAAGATTGTCCAGATTGGCACTGGTACCCCTGCTTCTGTTCTTCTTCATGGGAATATCCTCAGAGGGATTTGCTCGATTCTACTTTATAAACCAAGTGACAGTGGCCTCTTTATCTATACCGTAGAGGCTTTACATACATATATACTATGTATATAACAAATATAGAGTGAAAGATAGACTTTAAGAAAAGTCAAAGGATATTTAATCGGAGGTGGATGGCAGCACTCGGCTTACACTTGTGTTCTTATTTGATTGCATTTGGAATCTTTTCCCATAGCAGCTGTACTCGTACTGTTTTCTGCTTGTTTTTCTTCCATTTTGCTATTCCAGGAGATACAAATACTTTCCCTCTGTGTGAACATTAATTTTTTTTTTTTTTTGTGCTCCCACTGTAAAAGACCAAATCCGGATAGGATTCAGCTTAAGACGTAAATCTTCTGATTCTTTAGCCATTTTAAGAAATTGGATGACTGCCGAATGAAGTGCAAGACGAAAGACAGAATACGAATAAGAAGGGAAAACTTTTCAAGTGTAGTTTAAGTTAAGATACTTGTAGACTATGGAATGGAGATGCATTTTTAATTTGTAATTGAAGGTGGAAAACAAAAATGCCGGCGAATGGATAATTTAGATTTCCTTGCTGATGGAGTTTTATTAAGCAATGTCTTTGTAAACTGCCCGATAGTGAAATTAAATTTTTAAAGGCCTCTCAACAGAATGGAAGTTTTTCTTTTTTGCCAACGGAACTCTGTTACTTTTAATTGGAACAAATTACAGCAAATGGGAAGAAATGAAATAGAATGGCTTTTCTGTTATGGACAGATAAAATAACACCATTATCTTCTTGCCTTACTAACGATGCTGAATCTTTTTTAGAGTTAAACTTCCGGATCTATGAAAACAAGTCCCGTTGAACTTCATCCCAACTGTGCGGAGATAAATGAGTCATTCCTTGCTGAAACGACTCCTCAATTAATACCATCGAAAGACCTACCGGAAAGGACAATGATTCTTTGGTAATGTTGCCAGGACAGTTAAAATGTGTTGTCAATGAACGATAACCTACTCGTACCTTGAAGTCAGTTAGTGAAGACCCGAATTTGTCAGTTCGGAGTCGTGGAAAGGAGGTTATCTGTCAATAAGTTGAAATATTATACCAACGACTCTTATTCTTATGACTTCAAAAAATTAGTTTTTATAAGAATTCAAAGAGTTGGATCATGACATGCGCTGGACCTGTGCTGAATAGGTTCAAAACCAATTGGAAGATAGTCCCGAATTTTATAGCAGGCGGTTCGCCAAAACGAGATTATGGGTTTTGTCCACGGTTTCCTCTGTGATAACCGTTTTTGGGCTACCTGGGCGCAGTTCATCAAAATGAGTCCCATACACAGCATCGAGAATGAGCTTGATTTCCTCGCAGATTTTGCCTGCCTTTATTAAATCAAAACCAAGCGTCCGATTGTCACCAACTTTTGACAGGTGGGTTAGAAGAGATTATACTTAATTATGGTACACTCATTTCGGCTCAGTAGAGCTACTTATCTTCCTATTCGGGTACTCATCAAACAGCCTTCATACATTTCCATATTTCATTCGTGTCGTCCATGGCATATTTAAATTGATCACTGATTTGGAAGAAAACTGGAGTTATTGCAGGTCGGAGCAAAAATAATAGAAGCCTATTCGGGTTTTAAAGAATGTCTTCTACATAAGTCGAAATAGTCACAGGAATCAATAGAGACTCTCAGATTTATCTCCGAAACCCACTTTTTAGGGGAGTTCCACCGGTAAGCGGGTGGAACTGCAACTATAACTTGGTGGGGCCCCATTTATTTTTCTAAAGAGATAGGAACCAAGGAATTTATGGAGGAGATCCTGTTTGAGATTAGAAGCGCTCAGGTTAGAAAAAAAAAATACAAGGGTTTGAGTTGACCTTTCGGATCATACGGGTGATTGGTTCATTGGCACCATAAGAGGTGCGGTGGATCGGTTGATAAAAGAAACGAAAACAATGAAGATCACGTTGGTTGGTGATAAAGGAAATAAAGTTGAAAAGGGATGCGTAGTCGACGGAACCAGAGAGCATTCGATAAATGAAAACAATGTCAGCAATATTCGTATGCTCCTCTAATGAATTCATATTGAGAAGTTTGAGGCGATCCTGACAGGGAGGTAATATTAAAGGGTCGTTCCATGGCAGCCCACGAAGAGCAAATCGGAGGAATCGACGTTGAATACCCTCGATTCGGAAAACATTTATTCGGTTAAAGGGGAACCAAGTTTTACTGGGATACTCAAGCAGGGGGCGAACAAAGGTAACATAGAGAGATCTAGTTACATACGGGTTGAAAAATTTCTTGGACCACTGTTTAATAAAGTCAAGTGAAAAGTTGCCTATGAACCATCTTATCGATATGCGAACAGAAATTAAGTCCACAGTCCAATAATATGCCAAGGTTTTGAAAAGACTGAACTAGGGAAATTGGTTGACAATAGAAAAAATAAAGTCGGAGAGGAGACGATTTGCATTTACGCTATAAGGTTATAGATTGCCACTGGCTATATTAAGTTCTAGACAGTTTTTGAGGCACCAGATTGAAAACCGATCAAGGTCTTCTTGAAGAAGGGCAGAGTCATGGGACGAAGAAATAGTTTTAAAAAAAATTGTGTCGACCCTCTGACCCTCTCAAGATAGTTAATAGTAAGAATGAAGAGAAGAGGACTAAGATGGACGCCTTGTGGAACTTCAGATGTGAAATAGAAAGGTCGGGTCTAATCCGAACATTATAATATCGGCTTATCGGGTAAGAACAAATATAAGAGGTTCAAAGCCGAGAGCAGACATTTTGAGGGAGATCAGTTGATGAGATATCCTATAAAACGCTTTAGTGAAATTGGTTGCGATAACATCGATTTCTTTCTACCAACTTGGTTTTTGGTAGTTGGACTGGCCTCTAGAAAACCATGTTTTCGTGGCGAAATAAAAGGCTTGCATCTGAAGCCTAAGGCTTCGTATAAAATTTCAATGAGTTTATGTATATGAGAGAGTTTAGCAATGGTACGATAATTGGTAACTTCATACTTAGATCCCTTTTTGTATATCGGGACTATGAAAGAGGCCTTCCAAATCTGGGAGAAATTTCTGGAAGAAATTCTTCCTGTGTAAAAGATAGACGAAACAGGTAGTAAAGGGGTAAAGACAGGTTGGAAGAGCATTTTTTTTAAAGAAAAACGGGGGGGGGGGGTAGAACATCTGGGCCAGGTAGAAATTCATCTTTAAGTTGAAGTGAGAAAAGAACCAACGGATACATTTTGTAGGTCATTGAAATAAGAGGGATCTGGTACGAAGGAGTTGTTGGCAAATTATTGTTTGAAAAAAGTAGCAAAAATGTTGAGGATGGTAGGTAGGTGGCGAGTTGGATGTTGAGGTAAGAGAATCATTTGAATATTTGGTTTTAAAAGCGAGGGAGGAAGGATAAGCATCAGTCATACTTTTTCAATTGACAAATTGAAAAAAGGACTTGGGGTCATTTATAAGATTGGTTTGCCCACTATTCAGGTAGAGTTGATAGGGTGCGAAGAAATATAAATACCTCCCAAAACTTGTTTCTTTTGTTTATTAAAGAGCGAAGTCTACATCTATTCCAAGGAGGGAATGTAGTACATGTTTTATGGTGGAAGAATGGCACACAAAGGGAGATGGATTTGAATTTTTCTCTGAGAGGGCAGCAAGCAGAGATAGATTAGTAAACTCGAAAGAACGAAAGAAATCCTGCTTAGATAGGTTTTGATTTTACAGAAATTAGATTTGTGGAAATAGGGGAGTATACGGTACTGAGAAATTGATGGGATCAATTGTGAAGATAAAGTCTAATTGGTTTTTCATATATTCGGAAACGCAACTGACTTCACATAGACTAGAGTTTGTCAAGCGATCTAAGAAGAGGCATTCCTTAGTAGAAATAGGCTTGGAAGCGATAAAAGGTTACAGATATCGCTAGTTTCCTTCGTTACTTTAACATATATACTGGGTGGCGAAAGAGGGTTAAAAAAAATTTAGTGATTAAAGAAGAGGGGTTTTGCTTTCGCAACAGTTAGGATGTCAGATGTGGGAACTGATGAGGTTAAGACATTTATCTCTAGTTATGAGGTCGAAATAATTGAAAGGCGTGTGTGTTAGGGGTTGAGTGCTGGCAGTTTGAGTGATAGGAGTTAGGTCGAATGAGACACATTGACGTTGGGGCTCGGTTGAAGTGAAATAAAAAGAGTTGGAGTATGGGCAGAATGCTCCAATTGGAGCTAGCTTTCTTGTGGGAAGAGGAGTTGGGTTTGGCAATATAGATTTACTTGCTAACATTATAGTCAGTTTTGGTATGACGAACGGACAACTTGGCTTGACTTAACTTTATTTCTTGGTCGTATTTTCCAACCATTTGCAGGCACGCATCTTTCCAAGATTGAAATTGTTGCTGGCTGGATTATGGAATAACCATTCGTATTTAGCCAGAGGATTGATGTTTGAAGTTGCGATTTCTTCTGTGGTGAGATGTTGGAAGAGAATTACAGTGGCTAATAATGAAGATAAAATGAAGAGAGCTTGTTTAGTCAACGTTGCCATTCGAAAGGGGTACAAGTTGAATTAAAATGATTGATGGTAAGTGGACTATCTAATATAGTCCGATGTAGATTGTATCTGTTATCAATTGTGGAAACTGATAAGGTTATTCATTTCGTGGAGGTGTTCTTTTCTGGTTTTGTGTCTTTGGTTGTGTTGAAAAAAAATTAACAATTAATGATCACCTGCTATCAACTAAAAAAAAATTATTTTAAAACCTTGCCACTGTAGAACTGTGAGAGAAGTTTCTATAGCAAGATTTACATTCATCCTGCTAAAGAGTAAGAATAATTAAATGCCATATAGGCAAAACTGCTTTGCAAATGCATTTTCTGTCTAACTTGGATATCTAAATTGTTTCCAAAATTTCACAATGCAAGATTTGAATTTTGAGCCAATTGTGTGGTAAAGTATTGACAAAAAAAAAAGACATCATCACAGCTGACAGTGCAGGGTTATTAAAAATGGAGCGCTACATGAAAGCAAAACGTGTTTTCATTGTTGAGCAACATTTTAAAAATAATGAAGGTTTGGCAGCCATAGTTCGCATTTTTTCTACAAAATATAGTCGGATTAAAAACTTCGTCAACTATGCTGAAACTAATTTAAAAATTCAACAAGTCGTTGAATACAAAAAGCAGTTATTTAATAAAATTTTTAATCATGTTTTCACATAACTGCAGCGGTATTTCGCGAATAAGAGCTTTAGTATTCTTTTTTAGTGCAAAAATTGTTGGTGGAGCATTGATGTAGACTTTATCTTTAAGAAACCCCCAAAGGACAAAGTTTAATAGTGTTAGACCGCAATATCTCGGAAAAGCTGGAAAAATATTATGGGGCTAATGCTCCGTCAGATTACACCGTCAAATATTGGTTTCGAGAGTTTCGTGGTGGCCGCAACTCCACTACCGATCAAGTCCGCAGCGGCAGGCACTCCGATGCGGTTACAGAGGACAATGTCAAAAAAATACATGAAATGGTGTTGGCTGATCGGAAAGTGAAGGTGCGCGAGCTAGCAGATACCACAAAGCTTAGTACTGAGGCCACGCCATATTTTGGGCAATATTCTGCATATGAAAAAGTTATCCTGCAGCTGGGTGCCGCGCATACTCACTCCCGACCAAAAACGCAAACGCGAGAGCACTTCGAAAGAGTGTTTGGACTTGCTGTTGCGGAATCGGGCGGACTTTTAGCGTCAATTGGTAACTGTTGAACACCAGAGAATAGAATAAGTGCCCGGTGATGGACTGAAGCCTGAAAAATGAATGCTCTGAAGCGGCCAAGGGAGGCTCGATGGGTCGGAAAAGTTTTGGCGTCGGTTTTCTGGGATTGTTTTGGCAAACTCTTCGCGGAATACCTCGAAAAAGGAAAAATCATCAACAGCGAGAATTACTGTGCATTATTGGAGCGATTGAAGGCCGAAATCGCTGCAAAACGGCCTCACATAAAGCGAAAAAAAAATTTGTTTTTGCAAGAAAGTACACTGGCGCACAAGAGCATCGCAACCATGGCTGACATCAATGACTTACGCCTCCAATTGCTGTCGCATCCACCGTATTCGCCCGATTTGGCTCTCTCGGACTATTATATCTTCCCGAACCTCAAAAGATGGCTCATCAATAAAAAATTCAGCTCTTGCGAGGAAATCATCGACGCCACGGAGGAGTATTTTGCAGACGTTCCGGAAAACTACTTTTCGGACGGGATCGAGAAGTTGGAAAATCGCTGGAATAAGTGTATCAAACTAAAAGGGGACTATATTGAATAAAATAATTTTTTTTTTCATTCCAAAGGAGGTTACTTTTCACCCCACCTAGTATATATAAATCTATTTACTGAAACGGTTACACCAACATCATTTTCGAAAAAAATATGATATGACCCAATGACACCACTAACCCAAAAACGGCAACAAACTGTCACCCGTTGTAGGTGGAGAGGTTGCTCCACTATTTGTCTTAAGTTTTCAGGCTCTTAGATGTGATAATTTTGTTTATTTACGTACCTAGACAAATGGAAATGAGTCTCATCAATCAGAATAATTTTCTGTAAAAAATTATAATTTTTTTCATTTATTTCCAGCACCCAATCAGCGAAAGTACGGTGCTGTGCGTAGACCACAATTATAGACCTTCAATTCTTGTGTCAACTGGGCGTTCTAGGCATGTAGGCTTAAATCTTTGTCAAAATGCGGTGCAAAGTGGTTGCAGATTGGCCCAATTCCTGTGATCGTCTCAAAATGGACGGACCTGGATTTTCAGTTACACTCTCAGTTACGGCGGCGATATTTTCACCTGACCTTGACGGAAGAACACGAGTTTGATTCTTCGTATCATTAAGCTGTCCGATGCTGTCAGATTTATCTATTGAATCCACTATAGCTGTGCGAGGAGACGCTTGATAACTACGAAAAACAGTATGAACTTTACGAAACGCTTACGCGATATTTTCCCAGTTTTGTAGTGAATTTTAACTATTTCAACACATTTTGCGAGTATGTAAAGAAGTATGTGAATTTTTACGCTCTTGAGCAGGGCCTACTGTTTACTGCCGATTCCGAATGCCTCTCCTGAGAAGCTTTTTAATAGAAGAATTTGAATTTGACTTTTGGAGGTTTGCCATTGCCCGCCGAAAGGGTGATGACGATTTGAAAAATTTAGCTATTGAGCTCCTACCGGGACTCGATCCCGGTGACAGCCAATGAGCCAATCATTAGGCCATCGTCACCACCTGTCCGAATATATTTCACAACTTTCTAGTTTTTACTTATCTGAAGTCATCGCAACAATAATTGAGTATTGACAGCTCAACTATGGGCTGAAATTTGGAATGACAGCCCTTGCTGGATTACGTTGTACTGCTTTTATAAAATACAGTCTCTCCACAGAATAACATAAATTCACACTTTGCTCTTGAGAATTGTTGTGACGATAGGAGTTTTTACCTGACCGCTGCACACTTCGACTTTGCTTCTGCCGCTTTATGTGATCCATTTTCTTGCATTTACGACAATTATATGATTTGTAGTGACGGCACTCGTTTGTTTTGTGGTTGACCAAATACCCAGGTCACGATTTATGAAACAATGTTGGATGTGGAAGCAGATGAACATTTTCATAGCCGCTTGTCACTAGTAGCTGATTATCTTTGCATCTATTGTTGCTGTCCGTAATTGTGGAGAATGTTTGTTGTGTTTTATCTCACTCTTGGAGTGATGAGTCCGTTTCCAGTGGCGGCTGAGTACGAGAACTACAGCAGGGAGTATAAAATACCACAATATCCAGATTCGTGTTGTCAACATAAGAAAAAGGCTTATATGCCTCTGGACAAGTGCATAGACAATTACGAGAAGCTCTTTTAAGATCCGTAACTTAAGATGCATATGACTGTCTTGATTTCATCACTGTCTTATGAAATCTATATTTTTTTTAAATTCCGCGCGCGCACCAATGGGATATGAATACCCTTTAACTGGCTTTTCTCCAGGGCGCGGGCGGGTGGTGTAGTAGTTTGAAACTCAGGTGTATTACGTTTCGATATTTTTCCAGAGGTGGTTGTCAAACTGAAGCCAGTGCATCCTCAGCCAGTGGGTCTTAGTAGTTCGTTACATTTAGTCCAGCCCGCAACCACTCCAACATCAGTGTTATGCCTTCATGTCGGAGTTGACGCCGACGGGATTTTCATATAACTACATACAAATTCGAACCCGCGACCCTCTGCTTGAGGAGTCTATGCGTATACCACTACACCACGGCCACCCCATATTGCGCAGTAACAAGTGCTTACTGAGCTTACCAGTGAGATCTTTGAAGTTTTTGGTTGCGACGTTGTCTACATAATACAGTTTTTGTATAGGGTTTTCTAATAACGACTTGACAAATTTTTTTTTAAATAATAGGCAAACTAATTGAAATATTTCAAAAACTTTATTATTGGCTTGAAGTACAATCAAAGCATTTATGAATGGAAGTCGACTTTGTTCATATGGCTACCGCGGATACGTTTGTAGCGGTCGATTCGTTGGACCCAATTTTCAACGACTTCAATTCTTGTGTCAGATTGATCTTGTATGGGTGTAAACCAAGACCTTTACGCGAAATACGCCATAATGTGGTCTGAGCGATGCTCAATTCTTGAGAACGCCGTGGAATTGACTGATTTGGATCGTTTGTTACGGACGTCTGAACGGCAGCGATATTTTCGACACTTCGACCAACCCGTTGTCTCTCTGACACGGCAACATCACACAACGAATATGTAGACTCAAATATTTGCACTAAACATATTATTGCCTGTTTACAAGGGCGAGAATTACGACCGATAATTGGATTAAACGCTTTTAAAGTTGCAGTCACCGACTACGAATATCTGTAGAAAATTTTTATAATTAGCAGACGTTGCTCATTAGTGTACTTTACCATGATGAAAATGTTGAGTTTACTGAATAAACTGACAGTAACAGTTTGATGATTAGTGAAAAAGTGCGTTCACAAATTAAATTCAAAGTTGTTAAGTCCCTATTGGAAAACCCTATAGAACTTTGCTCATTTTGTTCAAGGTATGTTTTTAAGTTATCTTTCTGGGCGGCTGGGAGTGGTTGGCCAACTGAGCTATGAGTCGGCGGAATTTGCCATGTGTTTAAAGTCAGCCATATCTTTTGATCCAATAATATCTTCTCCATCCAAGTACGCTCAAATTGTAGGATACTTTCAAGAATATCTTTTCCTGTTAATGAAGTGATTTACTATTTTTCTCATAGACGGTCGCCGCTCCCTGGTTTTAAAATATTGAAACAACAAAAAATTTTCGTCGCCACTCAATTGAACGTGCCAATGCAGAGATACGTTCGATGTCAGAGAAGGCTTAAAGCAACGCGTCATTCTTCGAAGAATCTTCTGCAAAATAATAATCTGTATATTGTAAACGGTGAACGAGAAGTCATGCAACATGTTACAGCAGCGACCACCAATGATTCTTATAACACAAAAATTTATGATGAATTGCTTGAAAAACCATCACGTATCCGAAACGAAAGACGCTTCATAAAAAAATATTTTGACAAATCTTCAGTGGTCATCAGTTCAAATCAAATCATCAGATCGTCACTGTTTTGCAACATAAGAAACACCATTTACCCGTACTTATTCTCGTTTTTGAGCGGGAGAACCTAAATTTAACTCAATAAAACAATTTAGGGACGATACGAGCATATGCCTAAAGACTATTAGCCCATCGAAATCGTTTTTTTGATGGTCGACATTGGTCAATATCTGTAAAATACCGGCAGAGTTACAGGGCGAAGTATCTCCACCAAAACATTATGAAGCAGAGGGCAATTGCTACAGAGGTCAAGAAAAAGTTTTACCCTTTCAGCACGAAAGCGAACGTTAAGTGTGTGCACGAATCCAGATGACCATCAATTTTGCTTCAATAATTAAGAAATACTGCTTTAAAAAGATTTTCGAATGTGTTCCTCTAGACATTTCAAAAGTCATTTCCAACATCTGCATATTGTTCAAGTAAGCCTGCCATATTTATTATAGCATTTACCTTTGTCAGAGTTAATTTTCTAGTTCATGATGTGTTTTGTTTGCTTTCACTACAGTTTCAGGATTTCTTTTTTCTAAAGTCTAGCCAGGAGCTTGTCTTTGTTTGTGCCTTTGTGAGTTACGACAAGCATTTACTGTTTATTCATACGTTCATATACGTATACTTACTTTTCAATGCAACCATAAGGTATAAAAGTTCTGCTTTTACTTTTAGTGTAGTAAATTTGTCACCATTAAATGACGTTTTCGTCCTTTTTATTTCTTTTCTTTTACACTTTTCCTACCATCTGCATCTGAGTATAGTACGCAATAAATAAACGAGTACAAGCTACCACATTTAAATGTCAGAAAATAAAAAGAAATCGTAACACACAGACGCCCGTTGAAAGGGTGACTCCTTTACAAATTCACACAGAGAGAACTTCCTTTCTCACTCGGATCACAGATCTTTCAAGCATTATACGAATATGACTGGCTGCAGTCCACACACTACGATGTGAAAGGGTTCAAAGGGGGTCTTTGCCCTGTAGCACTTTTGCATCAGTTCGAATCAGCACAAAACGACAAGCCTTAACATTACATACGAATAGCACTAGCACCATCATCGTCCCTTGAAGGTGACGTCCAACCCAAAAATCTAAACAACAGTATAAAAAGGAGATAGCTACCTACCACCAACCATGCGATGAAATGGTGTTGGCCATAGTGGGGACACAAATGATAAATGTCTGCAATTTGGGTCACTTACACATCCTTATTGCGGTTCACATAATAATTCCGTTCAGTTGACTTTTATCCCTTTTTCTTCCATCTCATTCTCAATTTCTCATTCCCTCAAAACCCTCATTATCCAGGCGAGTTTCTTCCAAGCCCTGTAGCATCAGCCCACACCAAACAATTTTGTTGGCGGCTGGGGTGGCTAGTACCATATTATTCAGGGTTTGGGATTTGAATTCCCTTTGCTATAACAGAAATGTGGAACGTGGCGCTAAGGGATGATGATTTAAAGAGTTAATTTTGCTTTAAGGCTAAATGTAACCGACGGGGTGCTTTTGCAATGATGTGATGTGGTACAGTGTGAGCTTTAAAGTGTTGACTTTTGTGTTTGAAATGGCAAATGCGAATCTCTTGACATACAGATAAGAGAAATACAAAGATACATACTCATATACAAAAGACAGATCCCTTTCTTATGAGATACGGACTCAAAGATGCGAATAGTTATTCGCCTTTTCACCAAGAACCCAAAAATGGGTTATACGGATAGTACTTGTTGGCGTACGAATACTTCTTTTCCGTGTCTTCCACGCAACAAGGAAGTGCAAATGTTGACATATTTTATTTCCTTCAATTGTTTCTTTGTTTCCGTTTCGCATTGTGACTAAGTTTTGTTATTTATTATTATTATTTTTTTTTTTCTTGTGTTTTATGTCAACAATTTGACGTAAATAACAAAGGGAGGGCCATTCCAATTGAAACCTCTTTTCGGGCGTACTAATTTATTTCTCCCAATTTAGTTTGGATCACTCTGGCAAGAAGGACTTTTTAAAGTGAAAACAATTAACACCTAGTCGGGTAGAGTGAAATCCGCATTTATCAAAAGATACTTGGATACATTCAAACATTCAAACATACTAACACGCATCCCCACAGTAAGTAAGTAAGACAGGGCGGCACTTGATTAAGTCATTTGCTGGAATTACCCAAATTAACAGTCATTAATTACACCCTATATTGTGGCACTCCCTGCGCGCATTCAATTCACCCCCGGCCATTGAGATTGAAACACCAAAACGAAGGACGAAAGAGAAATCCACGAA
Organism: Volucella inanis; assembly: GCA_907269105.1. Taxonomy (NCBI): domain Eukaryota; kingdom Metazoa; phylum Arthropoda; class Insecta; order Diptera; family Syrphidae; genus Volucella; species Volucella inanis. The sequence goes on from OU026157.1 coordinate 24,544,127, forward strand.
ATTACTCGATTTTTTATAACGCCTTCGAAAATTAGAAAACCTCACGATTCGTCTCTCGCTGTGGCGATGGTAATGTTAGTTGGCAGTGGTGGTGATTCGGGTGGATTGAAGCAAAATGTTTGATGGTTTCATTCCCCCAAAGATGGTCATTTTTATAGTCCGTCGTTTCGATTGGAGTTGGGGTTTCCACCAATTTTTTGTGGAAAGACTAAATCTGGATTTGTTGCAAAAAGAAAGACATTAATCGTGCTGCACGAAGCAACGGAAATATACAAATCGATCTGCGATGACATGGCGAAAGTGGCCAAAAATAATGAAAGAGTTAAATGGGGAGTTATTTATCCTGCCTTCGAATTGACCCTGCACGACGAGAATTGGTTGAAACTTTTATTTTCCCTTTTTGTTTGAGTTTAATGATTTTTTATTTTTTATTTTTTTTTTTTTAATTAAAGGTGCGAAAAGGACTCAAGCAATTACAAAGCAATTGATGGGAAAATGTAAGACAAAGCACTGGTATTAGAGAAAGGAAATATATCACGGTGTATACCAATAAATTAGCTCAGCTTGGAAAACTGATTAAGAAAGAGTTTGAGAACTTCCATTAAGATATTTTAATTTCTTTTAATTGTGCTAACGAAAGCTGTAAAAGGAACAGGCAGAGCAAAAAAAAAAAAAAAAAAAAAAAAAAAAAATACTTTCCTTTAAGTGAGATAAACTTGCACAAGGTTCTACGATTTATTGCAAACTTTCTTAGACTATCAGATGGTCGTCTTTTCAATTGGCTTTATGTTCGGTTCTTTCTATGCACTTGTTTGGAAGGTTCAGATGGAATTGAATTACATAAAAACTTGCTGTGATTGAGAGATAAAATTTTAATATCCCGCACTACGAAGAAGAATGATTCTAACATTCGTCTCGAAATAAGAACTACGTAATTAAAGGAGTAGTATCTGGGGTAGTGTGTGCGTTATAAATTAATCCTTTTGCGTTAACTATAATAACTGTGTACGAGTAACTAAAAACTTTTAATGAAGACACTTTATTACATGGAGTCCCTTTGTAGGTATGTATGTATATGTTGTATGATTCGAAACATAGTTTTAATAAAGTGAGATCCTTAAATCTCTTTAGCGAACAAATGCGCACAAATCTTCCATCGGAAGAGGAGTGAAAACTATGAAGATGAAAAAAAAAAAAATAAAATAAAAACGAAGAAGAAAAAATGAGGAAAACACGAAAGAAACCGCCTTTTCGGCGGTGGACCAAGGTGAAACTCAAGGCAGTCTTTGGGCTGGTGAAGAAGATAGACGTGGAGAGTCTGGGCGCCGACGTTAAGTCGGTGAGAGAGACTAGGCTGAGTGGAGATCAGGATCTGGAGCTTTTACTTGAACTGTTTTATTCTGAAAAAATAAATACTAAACTGAAACTGCCCAGAATAGTTGAGATAAGTTCGCAGCCGACGTTACCGAAGTAGTGCTAGGCCCACCTCGGAGATCCGAGATGTCGACCCCAAGGTGACAAAGGAGGAAGTGGAAACAGAAGAAGAAAGAAGAAACCTATAGTTAAGCGTTAGTCACACTGTCCGCCGACATAGTTAGGAGGAAACCCGAGATGCACCGGTATCTACCGCAGATGTTCTTAAGAAAAGGGATTACCTCAGAATAGGCTTCGTGGACTGCAAGATTCGACCCAGAGCAAGAATGGAGCGCTGCCATTGATGTCTTGGGTTCACGCACCTTGCAAGAAACTGCAGGGGGGTTGAAAGGTCCGCAGTATACTGGAGGCGTGGGCAGAGAGGTCATGTTGCTAGTAGATGCTCCAGAGACGAAGTAAGCTCCAAAGACGTTGAACTCGCTTCAGGTGTACAACACAATATGGGATCAGTTGTGTGTAATGGCGCTGATCCTGCAGGGAAACTTTGTTAGTTCCAAGTTTTCTCGTGACCGATGAATGAACCTGTATATATTAAGTGAGCAGTACCGAATATTTTCGGAGTGGGGCTGGCTTAGCAAGGCGGCCATTGTAGTCATCAAAATCAAAAACTCTCCGTTCCCGTCACCGGAGCTGGAAAGTGTTGCTATGTGAGTTGCTTTTTCTCCATAAATATTATGAATACTTTCTGGACTGGCTTGAAGGCATCTGTTTATAGATTCGGGAAGAGGTGATGTCGACATCACAGGCGATCTCTTGTCTAAGGCCAAGGCATCTTGCGAAACGAAAATGGATCCTAGAGGACGGGCAGTGCTGTTGATGGTCGCGAGGCTTGGACTCACGGTATTGAATTTTGGACGTTCAGATGGAGTGGCACTAGGGGCTTGGTTATCAGCGTAGTGGGTCTCCACATGGAGAGCCCTGAAAGACTAGACCGCGATTGACAACCAGTTCATTAACTTCGTGGTAGAGAATGTGTACTGTGTAGGACCAGCGGTAGAACTTCTTGCACGCGCCACTGTTAGGAACATAGCACGGTTTTGTCCAGAAGCACTTCTGGAAGTTTCGTCTGATGCGGACCTAGCAAATTGTAACCATAAACACATAAAGTCATTAGGACGCCGAGTATGGTATTGAGTATGGGGCCGGGGGTATCGAATCGTGGTCCGCAAGCTATCAGGAGGGACGAGAGACATCATAACGGTTGGGATCTCTCCTTTCACACCCGAAGAACTTAGAAGTGTAACAACGGCTCAGACGGCATACCGAGCGAAGTCCTAAAATATCAATTCCGCGATGCTGGCTTACGAGGACGCACGCCTACGCCCAGTTAGTAGTAAATAAAAAAAAAAAGGATGGTGAAGGAGGTGGGCGGGATTACGTCTCTGCACTCTTGGATACTTCTTGATATTTAGCCAATCTTCAAGGGCTGTGCATGTTTTTGACTCCTTCGGGCTGCTAGCTAGGTGAAACACCAGAAACAACAGTCGCTTTAAAAGGTCTGAATAAAAGCCCACCGATAAGAGATCAAGCGACTCTTTGGGGTACATACTGTAGGTGTCTTTTAGACTTTAGCATATCTTTTAGCTTGTTCGTTACAGTTGCGAGGTTTCGGGACAAGTCTGTAATGGCTAGGAAATAAGGAGCTCAACAGCACATGTGACAAGCAAGTTGTACGGTTTAGAAAATAAACACGATATTTCAGATTAACTCTGTTAATCGACTTGATGGTAAATTGATGAGCATTCATATCGAGACTCTTTTGTGGTTGAAGGTTAAATGAACAAAACGCTAATACCAATTCCGCTGGATCACTGGTGGTGAAATAGTGATATAATAAGGTGGAGTAGGGGACTATCCGTAAGTGTATGAGTGTGTTATGTTACCCATCATTTTTACTATATGGTTCTGAATCCTTTCAAGAAAGTGCAGAGGATCTCAGTACTGCCTAGAGAGCATTATACACTATAGCTATACACGAAGTGTAAACAAAAAGTAAGGTGACTCTATATTTTAATAAAAAAAAATATTTATTTATTCATCAATATTATTGTTGTCTCTTTCGCCTTCAGACATTACATACTTGTACCAATGCTTTTTCCAATCCTCGGCCACCTCTCAAAAGCACTATTTAGTATAGCCTTGAGCTCTCAAGAGCTCCTGATAGATGCTCATGCGACGGTTCTTTTAATCAAAATTAAGAAGTTTCAGAATAAACTTCGATGACACACATCCGAAAAAATTGCATGACACGAGCCGAGCGATATGACAACATCCTCAGCAACTTCTCTTATAGTTATTCGACGATTTTCCAAAAACAGTTTTCTTCACAGCTTCGACGTTTTCATCTTTTGTTGATGGGGGTCCAGAGCGATGTTCGTCATTGGCATCTTCTCGGCCATCTTGGAAGAGCTTGTGTGGTACATTTTTTTTTAACTTAGAGCAAACTCATAATATGCCACTGTCAACATTTCAAGTGTTTTAGAAACTTTCTATCTGCAAAAACAAGCTAAGTATGCTATATCACTTTGATAAAAAAAAAAACGGAATAACCACAGTGTGGAGCGTTAAGTTGGTACATCTGCTGTTGACATTCCCTCTAAATCTTAGCATCATAGCTTGACATTTGCAAAAGTAACGTAGCCAAGAGTACATCTACCTCTGTGTATGTTGGCGATTTTTTCAATATTACAAATGGATTTAAATTTGCAACAACGAACTTGTATCAAATTTTTCGTAAAAAACGGATTTAATGGTGCGCGAACGTTGGAAAAGTGTTTCGGTAACGATTGTCGAAAGAAAACGGTCGTTTACCAGTAACACGATCGGTTCAAAAGTGGTCGTGAGTCAATCGAAGATGATAAACTCAGTGGCAGACCATCGACATTGGTCAATAACCGCAAATTAACCATCAGAAAGATGGATCTGTCTCTATGGATCAGAGAGATGGATCTGTCTCTATGGATCAGAGTCTAAGGATCTGCCCAAGACATGTTGGTTAATGGTTTGGGTTTCCGTCGTGTAGCAGCAAAGTTGGTGCCAAAAGACCTCAATTTCGCAAAAGAGATGATTTGCGAGGCTGAATCCGATCCCACATTCATCAAAAGGATCATTACTGGAGACGAGACGTGGGTTTATGAGTACGACATGCAATCCAGCGTTCACCATATGATCCGAGACCAAAAAAAAAACACGTCGTTTTTAGTTAAAAAAGAAGGCAATGCTAACGGTTTTCATTGATTACAACGTTGTAGTGCATTATGAATTTTTGCCAGAAGGACAGACAGTAAGCAAAGAGCATTATTTTGGACGTTATGAGAGGTTTGCGTTAAGCAATTCACCGAAAGATACCAGAATTGTGGACAGAAAACTCGTGAATTTTGCACCATGATAACGCATGACATCATTATTCGCAATTTTTCGTAATTTTTTGACAAAAAATGCAACAAATACCATCCAACAGGCACCGAATTCACCTGATTTGGCTCCCTGTGACTTCTTTTTGTTCAATCTAGGTAAAAAAAATTACTACGGGGAACGCGTTGCAGTAGCCGAGAGGATGTGATGGAAAAATCGCAGGAAGCGCTGATGGACATACCGAAAACCGAGTATAAAAAATATTTCGAGGATTGGATCAAGCGCTGGCATAAGTGTGTTGCAGTCGATGGGATTACTTTGAAGGGGACAATATAGAAATTTTTGATCAAGGTTGAATGTACTTTGCCCACGGAACTAAAAAAGTCATCTTACTTTTTGAACACATCTGGCATATCTGCTCTACATTGGATTATAAGAAGCAGATAAGAGATCATTAGCGAAAATTAAAAAGAATGTCGGTGACAGAACAGACACTTACGGTATACCACCATTTGGTTTGTGATTGTTTGAACATTTCGAAAGGTAATTTCTAATACCATACATTGAAGAAGAGATTTGTGAACTCTAAATTCACACATTTTCTACTAAAAAGTCTAATTCCAAACTCCGTCAAGTGCGTTTGAAATACCTTTTTAGCAGTATTGCTTGTCGATGAGTGATGTTTCCATTATCAAACTCAACTTCAGCATACAGCCCACACTCTTGTAGGAATCTGACAAACTTGATAGGGCCTCAACTACCTGGAGTAAGTTTTCCAAGAAACGGATTAAACCCGTTTCGAACCAACATGATTTTTACGGTTACAGATTGCTGAGTCTTATCCTATTTGATACTATTCTATATGATAACTCAGAGAATAGACGACTTGAAGGAGCAATTGTTCCACAAATCCACTTTTGTTATGTGTTTCCAAAAAAAGTTTCAAAATATGTTGGAGGAGACTTAAACAAGATCTAGCTCTTCAATTAAGCAGTACGAGTATATCATGGAAGCAATAATGAGCAATAATTAATTCTGCCAACAATTATCCCGGTTAGTTTTTTGAAAAATATGTATCTAAATATACTCGTTCGTCGAAATTAGATACGTTAGTAAAACTGTTCTAAAATTAATGGTTAAGGCATGACTAACCACATGGGATACCATTCCAAATAACTACTTTCGTTAAACAAAATGCAATGAATGATGAAACTGCATCCCTCGTACACCATCTAATGCATGTTTCAGACACCATGACGACACTACATTTTTCAGACGTTTTCGAATTTTTGAAACTCTTTAACGCGTTGAAATGTTGCTGCATACACATCCTTCCGCCATATACTTTTTGCACACCGGAACTGATTTTTCAAACACTGGCGTTGCCGAAGATAAATTTTTTCTTACAATTTTTTCCATCCCACCGCTGAAGGAAGTGAAACAAAAGGGGCTAACAGAAGGAATCGGAAAGGCCAAGGATAACAAAATCCCGTTTAAATGGATGAGGCGGAAACATTTGCAATTGCAAGTTGGACTCTGTTGTCTTTGTATGCTTGGCGACCGGAAAAGCGATGTGGTTGTAGATTTGCACTCTGGCAAACTCTAACACATGAACGAAACGAGCAACTTTCAGTGAAAGTGACGAAACAGTTTGTGGTTTTGGTTGCTCCACAAAATGCAGACTTAACCGCTTCGAGAGGAAGGAAACTGACATCCTGAGGTTGCAGTGATTTATAATTGTTAACACTTTGGTCACTATGTAAGAATTAAAGTCATGACTAATGGGGTGGAACTTAAAGGACATGTTTCCTTTCTATTTTTGAAAACACATTCGTATTTCCTTCATACTGAGAAGGGATAAATTTTCTTTTGAGAATTACTTTGCTTTACTGTTTGTGATTTACATAATAGAGAAAACGTCGTAGGATTACAATCTACCATCACTTGGTACATATTCGCTGACTACGAAAGAAAAAGAAAAATTCTCTCAAAGAGACGCCAGAAAAGCTGCCGGAAAATGTTTCACGTTCAAAGCGTAAGCGAATGTAAACGGATTCAAGGACATACTGGCAGGCATCGGCAACGTGTGTAAACATAAAACTCTTAGAGATAAATTTCTTCGTTATTGTCATTCTTCTTTTACTGCAACAATAGGGAGATTACACCAACAAAGATGCACAAAGAATGCACTTTCAAAAATGCTTAATATGTTCCATAGAAATTACTTCTCAGATATGATGCCGAGAAAAAAAAAAAAAAAATAAATAAAAATAAAATTAAATTACTTTGTCATTGTGGATACCCACTTGGGAGCCTTTGAGGTACCATCATGTCCTTTGACAAAATGCAATCAAATGCTTCATTGATACAAACTAACAGACAGTGTGTTGGAAAAAGAAACAGACTTCAACCAAATTTTACATAGATAAGGTATTGCACTTTTAAACGCAATCATGCTTCATGGAATCAGATCCTGAGTACTGTTAGGGGAAGTACGTTAAAAGATTTAAGCGATCTACTCGTAAGTTTACTGTGATTGTAATGAAGTTGAAAGTATATGTAGTATTGCCTATACTGCATTCGTTATTTTAGCTAGTTCGAATTGGTTTAACAAACGATGTTTTCAGTATGGGCGCAGTGAAAATGCCAATATGGGATCATTTTAAGAGATTATGTAAAATATTCAATAGATGACTAAATTACAAGTAAGAATATTAAGGACACAGCTGAATAAAATTTAGAGACACTTTTTAGATAAATAAATCTGTGATACAAGGTGTCTTTAAGTAGAAAACTTCCAGGGAAGATGTGGAATTATAATATACCTCATTCGCAAACATTAAGAAAGACATCAAATATACAGTGAAAAAATGGTAATATTTATTGATTTGAGCATTCAAAGCATTTAAGGAGCCCAGGGAAATAGAGAGTGCAACGGTACAGACAAGAAAGTCCCTACTTCGACGAAATAATGGATGATTTTTTAATCGTTTGGTTTTTAAGTATCAAAATAGTACAGGAAAATTACAAAAGCGTATACAATTTTTATTTAAATTGATAAGACAATGCTTGCCATTTATTTTTCAATAATTATTTTATGTTAATGTTGACCAAGACTACGTTTTCAGAAGTCCTTACAGAGAGTCAAATTTTGAATCACTTTTTCGAGCATATTGGCTGGTATCTCGCTAATAACACGTGTAATGTTGTCTTATAAGACCGCAATTGAAGCTTTTTCATCAGCATGGACGAATGATTTGACATATCCTCGTAAAAATAGTCTAAAGGCGTTAAATCGCACGATCTAGCCGGCCAATTCACCGGTGCAAAACGAGAGATAAATTGCTCGCCTAACTTATTTCACAACTGTGTAGCATGCAACGCTTTCTTGCTAGAACCATATTCAGCCCTTGCATTTTGGGCAAAAAAACTAGTTCGAAATCATTAAACGATAACGTTGTTCTCACAGTCATCTTTGGAAAATATGAGCCAATGCAATTGAATCAGAAATGACCTTGTCACTGAAGATAATTTTTCGATAAAAAAGTGAATCGTCCTCCAGCTTTTTTAAGGCCATTCACCAAAAATTCGAAGCTTTGTAACTTCGTTTAGCTTCATTTCTTGAACGAGCTGTAAGGTTTAAGACCAAAAATCTTTCACGCGTACTTCAAAGTATTCTAAGAAGTGGTACGACCCGGGCCGTAAAAAGGCTGTTAGAGCTATAAAATATGCTCGTCTTACAACAGCTTCCAGACGGAGGGCAAAAAAAGAGAATTGAGAAATTTGACCAAAAACTGAGGCAAAAGATACTACCAGGAGTAGGAGCAGGAGTAGTAAAAGTTGTTGGTTGTTGGTGAGGTAATCAGAAACTTCCGTTCGGAATGACTTTTTTTTTATAATTTAAATTATAATATAATTTTTTTAATTGTAATTAGATCCAGTATATTCCTTTGATAGTATTAATAGTCTTTTTGCTTTCGTATTCGCTTTCGGACTTATATCCCTGCCCTTTAGCCATAAAATAGGAAAGTTGGCGTATGCTACGATCACTAACTATTGTACGTATTTCGGGAACCACTAATCGAGTGAAATGCTTCCAAACTACAATCCTATCAAACACTCAAACAAATTTTTTTAAAAAAGCTTTTTCAAACTGTTGAAACTGAAAGATTGTCCATGTTCGGTATGTGCGTTAGTCGCAACTTACATTGGAAAGATCATAGAGTCAATGTCGCCAAATGTTCTCCGAGATTGTGTATACACAATTCTTCATTTCGTCTGATTTGGCCCTACTATTTATAATATTCGTATGTGTTTTTTCAAGAGCTATCTGGAACTGTCCATGGCGTGCTAATGGTCCGATATTGCGCCCTTTTCGATCATTTGGCTAAGGCTGAAATAGTTTGCAGTTTTACATAAGAAAAACTTACAAGAGTGGTTGTCTGCTAGACCATTTCCAGATTTCACAATTACGGTTGTTTACAAGCCCATAGAACCAAAATAGAGCTTTCTTACTAAACGCGAACGTTCGGTAACCATAAGGATGGATTTAAAATTGCTAAAGAACCCAATCCGTGAACATCTGTCATAAGCCTTGGCTTCGTGGATTTAAGTTCCTGCACCAGTTTTATCTTATATCTGAGATCTTCAGACAAAATTACTCACATAGTATTGCAATGAACGCCAAACTGACAATTCCGGATCTTCTGCCACACTTTAACTCAAAGTGGATAAAATTACTTCTGCACGCATATTGCGTTGCCGTTTTTTGGCCTTGTGGTATTTAGAGTGTATTGAATTGAAAACCGTTTCAATAAGTATTCTTTAGTTGTTAGTCTATTCATGATGACTTGTCAAACAATACTAAATGTTGAAGTCAAAGAATTTTCAAAGCCGACAATACCTATTGGAGGATTAATCAGCCACTTCTTAACTTGTACAAAAATACAACACCGAAATAGCCAGAGGAAAAAACATTGTTAAGCACAATGTTTGTCTCTTAAAAGCAAATATCCCAGAGTCCTGGAAGTCATGCACTGACGCTTTTTCCAAATAAAAGCAAGCTGAATGGTAATACTATGGTAGACTATGCATCTAAACCACCATCTGGATTCGCTGAGTCAGTTTGTTCGAGTGCAAACACGTTCCCATGATCCCAGTGCACAGGAATCAGTGATGGGAATGGAGCTTGAATGTTATTTTACAAATTAGAATTGAGTCTAAAACTGATTGTGAAATTGTTCGGACTTAATAAATCGTTTTTAGATAATAAATTCGAGTTTTTAATTTTGGAATGTTGGGAAGAGACAAAAGTCTCTTCGTTTGCGTTTTTTTTTTTTTTGAGAATCCTCATTCTCATTCTTTTTTGTGGGGTAAAAGAGTTGCTGGATGTAGTAAAAGATTTGAATACACCATCTGCTTTCTTTCACTGTGACTGATGATGAAATGAATTTGTATGCGTGCTAGCAGAACATCGAAGCTCGATTTGTTACTAATAAATAAGAGGTTTGACGATTAATCGGAATCATGTCTTTCATGTCTGTTCTTAGTGTGGAAGACATTCCTTTGAAATATTGTAATTAGAACCACAATGACTCGAATGAGATTTGAACAAATGCGCCAGTTCTTGGATTTTAATCACAATTCGACTAAGATTCCGAAAGGCTAGTCTGGATACGACAAATTTCATAGAGTTTGTCCACTAATTAACTATTTTAATGAATGCTTGGGGTTTGTTCTTTGTGTAGTCAAACCGATGTGTGTTAGGAAAATGGGTGGCAATTCCACCCATCAATATATGCCGGGCAAATCACATAAATGGAGAACCAAGTTTTTTTTTATAATAGGTGCGTGCACAAGGGATTTTACGTACCTTTAAGATGTTTGATGTTTATATTTCAGAGTACTGCCGAAGATGAGCTTGAGGATGTACTGATGAGCACTTATAGTGAGACCGGTGTTACGGTTAAAAGTTTTAAGGGGCGAATGCTACTGGCAATTTCAGTGAACCACTAGTGGTAGTTGAGAGAGTTACGCCAGTGTCTGAGGGTGTCGAATGACTGTGTCGTATTGGCATCACCTATGTATTTTAGAGATGCTTTAGACGCACCTGACTAGTTATGGGCACTGTACTCCAATTTTGGGTGGATGAATGCCTTACGTAGTGAGACCAGATCAGGGGGTATAAAATTCCGCGATCCCGAAAGCTCGCATTTTCGACAAAAGAGCCTGATAACAAACTGTGTCAAATGCCTTAGAAATGTCAAATTGATGTACTCTTTTCCTCCACTTTTTGTTGAGACATGCCATCTGGACATGCGGATTTGTGTATGGTGAATGTGCGAAAGTGAATTTCAGTAAACAGATTAGCATAACTATATTCAATGAGCTGTCAACTGGAATGTCATTGTAAATGAGCATTGAGATGGAGGATGAGGCAGAATTTATATTTTTGATAAACAAACAACATTTTTTACTACCGTTGGGACACTGTGGTTTTTTTTTTTTGCCTCACTTTTTGGTCGTATTGGAATTTTACACCCTAAGGAAACATTCATTCCTGGATTGTTTGACCCTTTTTTGGTTTTGCTCAGTGGAGTTGGTCTTGTACGACTAAAAAAAACATCTGTCTAACCTTAATCGCCTCTTTAGTGTAAAGTGTACTGTCTATCATCGTCCATTTACTTTTCGGTTGGAGCTTCTGTCTTTTTCATATGCGACTTTTCAAGATATAATATTTAAAAAATAAATGGGAAGTATTGGTTTATCAACTCAAATTTAATTGTTTACCCTTTTGCAATTTTCCTTTGTTTTTTTTACAATTAAAAATCAAGCTTTTCAAAAATCACACATTATACACACATCACCCTATCGGAAGATATATATTTTCGCAAACAGCGTCGTACATCAATCATATTTGACATTTGTGAACTAGACAGCTACAGTATACAAATAGATAAGCAATGGAAGGCTATACTCTGCAAGAGCGTGGAATTATTGTGTCGATGTTTTTGACTAATAATCGGTCGGTGGTGTTAGCAGCGTGAATTTTGACGTCGATTTCCTTATCATGTCGCTCCAACTGGGCAAACATTCCGCCATTTAGCTACTCGACTCGAACAAAATGGAACTACAGGAGACCATACAGGGAGTGACTGTCCAAGGACAGGTCGTTCGGCCGGGAATATCGCGGCTGTGACTGCCGATATCGCAGAGAACGAAAGAACATCAACCAGACAGCGGTATACGAAATTGGACATCACCACACGGAACCTACGGCGAATTTTAGTGAAAGACTTACACATGTTCCCGTATAAAGTGCAAACAGTGCACAACTAATGCTTTCTGATCGTCAGTCACGTGTGAATTATTGTAAAGCCATCCTCAATCTAAACAACGGAGAGGACGATTTTGTGTCAAAAATTACAATGAGCGTCGAGGCGCATTTCCATTTAAGCGATCACGGCAATAAACAAAATCTTCATTTCTGGGGCACTGAAAATCCGCGCGTGATGCACGAAGAGCCATTACATCCACTCAAAGCCACCTTGTGCGGGCGGCGTTCACTTGGGAGGAGTGATTGGGCCGTATTTTTTTGATAACGCCGTCGGTAATACGGTCACTGTTACTGGCGAATGTCATATGGCCATGATAAACGACTTCTTACTGCTGGAATTGGATAAGCGGAACTTAGTGAACATATTATTTCAACAAGACGGTGCAGCTGCACACACAGCACGAGCCACAATTTATATTGTGAAGGAACCGTTTCCTGGTCGCGTAATCTCCTGTTTTGGCGATTTAGCATGGCCAGCAAAATCCCCTGATTTAACCATCTCAGACTTCTTTTTTTGGGGCTATTTGAAGTCGCGGATTTAAGCCAACCAGCCTCAGACAATCGCAGCCCTACAGGAGAATATTCGACAGGAATGTGAACATTTATCACCGGAAATCTTGCGGAAAGTCATGGAAAATGCGATTAAATGGCACAAATATGTAACAACACTGGCAGTAGTCACTTGGCGGATATCATATTTTTCACTTACCAGAAACAATTACAAAGATCCAAATAAAGATCTTCATCACTCAATATTATTTGTTTTTCATTTAGTAAAAAAGTAATTCAAAAAGAAAATTTGGTGATTAATTTTGTGCCACCTTGTATAGCACATGGGCTGAAAAGTCACTGCCGATTTATAGTAAAACACAAAATTTTTGCAAGATTCAACTTTATTTATCAATATAATTGCCTTCGAGGGCGATATACTGATTGAAACGATTTTCCAATCTTTCGATACCAGTTTTGTAGTACGATTTCGGTTTAGCCTCAAAATAGGCCTCTGTTTCGGCGATTACTTCTTCATCGGTCTTAAATCTCTTTCCGGCGAGCATTCTTTTGAGGTCTGCTAACAGGAAATAGTCGCTGGGGGCCAAATCTGGAGATTACGATGCGTGGGGAAGCAATTCGTAGCCGAATTCGTTCAATTCCGCCATCGATGGCTGCATTTTTTCCCATCAAAAAGCAATGATAAATCAACACACGAAATTGCTTTGAATCCATTTTTTTCACAATAACAAAATTTGCTTCACTTACAACGCTATATATCGAGAACTAATCGTCCGACAGCTGCCAAATTTATACACGTATCTTGTGAAGGTTGGTACTAACTGGAAATAGTATGGATGTAATTCAAGTGGCGCTCTCTCTTAAAAACGGCACGAACACGGACAGCCCATGTATTACTTTTCAGTGAGTCCTGATTAACCCACGGACTTCGTTTTCCCGGAATATGCGATCTAGATGTTAGGGTACCTTTGATGTTTTTGCAAAGGAATTTGATTTTGATGAGCAATAAATGGCTCTCCCCAGAATCCGTAGATCCTACCTCCGAAGAGTGTGGATTTGCCAGTGAAACTGGATTGCCACCTGGGGTATTACTTCCGTTTGTTTTGTCCATTGCACTTTTTGTATGCCCACACACTCGGCATACAGAGGGTGCATTTTAGTCGCCTTTTACGACAGGCATGCCTACCTCGGGTATATTCTAATTCCCCTACTCGAAAGGGTCTAATAAGCGTATATGTGCATTATTTCTGAAAAGACCCCCTTATGAGGCTTATCATCTGTCATTCTTTGGTTGCGCAGTAGAACCATTCGATCGCTAATTAGTTTGCAGCAAAGTTTTCCAATAGCCAGCTTTCAGAAATACACCGAGTTTTAAAAAAAAAGTACATGTAACTTCTGGCTAAGTAACCAAGTCATGACCCAATACTTAAGGCTTTATCTCGGTCTTCCCGATGTTGCTTGTGCCAGAGAGACTACGGAACTACGGGAAAAGCATTAACATGCCCTGCGTAATCCATGAAAAATGTAAAACCAGAAGGATTTTCCAAAAATTTACCTGAAGGTCTTGCTGCAAACTTTAAAACAGTGCTGCTTTATAAGTCGTTTAAAGTTTTACGATGACTGATAAACAGTCGTCAGGAATTCCTTTCCATTTCGTAAAAATATTAAACTTCTACATGGGTTCCCTCAAATTAATAGAAACTATTTAGCTTACGACCTAAAAGAAAACGACAAAACAACGAATCAACCACATTCAAGTTTAACGAGGTAACTATTTCTTACACCGACCATAAGTACACACTAGCACGTCCACCACTGGTTTCTCTTTACGTTAAAAACACCAGACCTCCACTAAAAGACTGAACAAATAAAACTCCAAATACGAATACAATTTGGAAAATTTTTGAGGGTCTGTGCAAATAATTTTTCAAAGTTAACTCATGTGAAAAATCTTTTTGCTATTAAAGCAATTCTGTCGTACCACTACGGATACGAGTACGATAACGAATAGTCATCCTTTAACTTCTGTGCAGTATATTCCAGTAATAGTTTTTTCTTTTTTCTTTGTATTAAAATTGTCACACAAAATACAATAAGTGGTCAAGGATATAAGTGCATTTAGAACGCCCGCTCACTGCCGGACTTGGTAGCTCTCGGAGTTACATGAACATTGCAACTGAAATCCTGTTTTCTTGACAGAAAATTGATTTATCTTTGCACACCCTGTAAACGCTATGTTCTGTGTGCACTCAGCTGCTGCAGCTTCCACCACCCAAAGCAAACAAATTGCTAGTGACACTATCTTAAGGGATTGCAAGGAATGGGTTAGACCAAACCGAATCGACTGTTACAAGGACTTCTCAGCTCAGCAAAGTCGTTGATTTTAAAAGGAAAAAGACACCCCATTTGGAAGCTAAGGAGTAGTAAACGCACACGAACGCCACTTGTACGCTACTAGATACAAAGGAGGATGTAATGCTTGTGGTAACTTAATAAATTACTCCTGCATGGTTAGGGAATATAAAATGCATGATCCTGTACACTGTATCCCGTATCGTGTACCCTGTATCCACTGTACTATAGTTGTTACTTTTAAAAGGAGTTATTTTAATTTAGTCTTGCCTTTCATTTTACATTGGTTTTGGTATGCGCGAAGCTGTAACGATTAAGGTAAATTGTCGGGTAATTTGTCAACGGTTTTAACCGGAACGAAGGATGAATAATGAAGCGTTTATTCTAATGTCAAAGCGCGGTGAGAGCAGGAAATTGAATCAACCTAACTTAAGTAGACAAAATTCATTCAATGTATGGTTCACTGGAATAAATTGGTTTTCAGCAGAAAAACGATTTATTTAGCGTGGTTGCTGTTAATGTGATTTGATTAAAGATATCAATCGTACACAACAAAGAAAAGGTATCCACTTTCAAGAAGTAATATATAGTTACCTTAGCGTCATTCTGAGGTCTACGTCTTGCAAGTGATTTGTAAATAAAATTCTTCGGTTGACTGTAGCGCTCTAATATCCGCGCTAGCTTGATCCCAAAGAAGATATTTTATCTCGGATCTAGAGGCTGTGATTCGAAGGTGTCCTCTTTTGGTGAATTATTGCATATTGCTCCATGTGGCCAAATCAGTGTAGCTGAGGTGTTTCGGGTTCTTGGACAGGCAACTAATACTCAGTTTTTTGATTAGGTCGCTGTACAACTCGTATAATTCGTCGTTGAATGTTTTCCTCCAAAGTCCGTTAACGCAAACGGGAGCAAACATGTCCCGAGGGATTTTACTCTCGAAACGATTAAGGATATCTTTATAATTTTTCGATAAAGTTCTTGACTCAGGGCTATGAATTAGGACTGAGGTGATCAATGTCTCCATAGTTTGTTGATATAGGGCCCTACAAAGAAACAGCGAGTGGCAAGAGTGATCATTCGTTTTTTTTTTTTTCTGTTGGCAGAATTTATAACAGAGCTTAAGTAGAAAAAATCTCTTACTACCTCCAAAATCTATCTATCGACTGATACGTCCAATTCTTCGATGTTGTGTGTTCCCTCTTTTTGATAGTGTATACTTTGTTTTGCTCTCATTTACAGCTAAATCTATTTTGGCAGCTTCCGTTTCAATAAAAGCACCGATGACAGCCCTCTGCGTTTTCTCAATTAAGGCGATATTATCGGCGTAAGCTAGTAGTTGCACCAACTTTTGAAAGATTGTGCTTCGAGTGTTTCATTGTAACTCTCGCACAATTCTTGCAAATATGACATTGAAGAAGTCATATGAAAGCTCGTTACCTTGTCTCAATTCTCAAAGGCCCCGGTTTAATCGTTAACGACCTATTCTACCTAGACGTACAAGTTTGGCAGGGATGCCAAAACTAGACACGGCTCTATATTGGTCGTCTTTATAAATGCTATCATATGCGGCGCTAAAATCGATGAAAAGTTGGTGGGAATACATTTTTACAAAACCTGCGGAAGTGTAAAGAAGTTTTCTGGTCTGAGACCGCAATGATAAGGGCCAATCAGGTTGTTGACGAAGTATTTTAGACATTCACGCAATTTGACAGATAAGATGTGGAGATGATACTTCCAATCTCACCCTTAAAAAATAAATAGCGCTCAATGTGGTGGACATTCTTGCCCAAATTTGTAATCTTAGCATTTTCACCGGAACTTGTACGGGTAAACTAAAGTGTTCATAAGTTTTTGAGAAAGCTATTAAAAGAAGAATGTTGGACTACCTTTTAAGGGTAGAGACTTCGACAGCACATCGGGAATTATTTGTTCAGTTACAACATATGGTATTTCAGCACAAACATATTAGAAAAAATCGATTCAAGACTCCTTTGCTACCTTGGTTAGACTTACATATTCTGCCTTTGTTGACGACGGTGCAACAGTTCGCTGCTTCTGTGACTTCCATGTTATGTATCCTGTGTAAGAACGACGGTTAATAGCACAGCCACTCCAGTCAGCATCTGTGTATTCAATAAGCGGTTCATCTGTTTTCGTGTTCATCCATAGTCTGCACTTCCAGCAAGATACCTCAAAAGATAGGTAAAGTGCAACTTATTCGTTTTATTAGTAAATTGTGTCAACATCGAAACGATATTCGCAATGTTCGGACGTGTCGCTACTTATAAATAAATAAGGGCACCCATTAGCGCACGGTATGTATAGTTTTCCTGCAATCAACAGTTGCTATCGTCGTCAATACATATGTTAACTTCCGAAGGCATCGACACTGTATTACACGTGTCCATCCTGAAATGTTAGAGTATTCCCAGCACATATCCAATGTGCAAAAGCTCAATTTTTTCTTCATCCTGATTTATTTCCAGTCCAAGACTATACTTAGCAAGATCAAAATCTTTTATTTCGAACACACTGTTTCGCAGATCCATTATATGGTTTTTCTCCTTTGCTACTAATCGGGCTTTGCGTCTCTTCTACTCCTCTTCATCTGAGTTCCTCTTCAGTTTTCCTTTTCATCGATTGTATTTTGGATAGATTTTCATTAACTGGGTCAACATTATTTGTCAACGAAGCCATCTGGCAACAACACTTGCATATTATGAGTACGGTTTCGCATCTCTTCAATAAACTTGATGTCGTGGTCATGAACGACCTGGTGTTTACTTTACATCCATATTCAATATCCCTTTCTGTCTCGAGGAAATCCAACGAACACAAGTTTGTCTTTGCTAGGATCTTTGTCCAGAACAAGCACTTTGCATCCAAATGTGATAATTCACTTTTATTTGCTTTCCAGTCCACACCTCTCATATGGAATCCTAACAGATTAAACTGCTCGTAGGGTATCGGTTGCGAATATGACAGGTAATAGCAATAGCCCCGGACCAAAACGACACACTCAATCCAGACTGCAGCAACAAGCAACTGGCCATGTCAAAGTGAGTTCGGTTCATCTGCTTCGCAACTCCGTTTTGTTGTGGAGTGCGAGGGATTGTTAACCTTCTCTGTATTCCTTGATCGGTCAGATGTTTGTCGAACTCTGACTGAAAATATTTTATTTTTATCCCTATCTGTCTGCTTATCAGATTCTGATAGATTTTGAACGTTTCGAATACTCTGCTCCTCAAACTCAAGAAATACACAACAGACCATGTGGAACTCTCGTCTATAAAGGTTACAAAATACTGTGGACGTCTCGATGATTCCCGGATCTTCTACGTCAGAGTGCACAGTTTTTAATACCTCTTAGTATAGCATTCGACATTTTAGGAAAGTTGTCATTTTCTCCTTTAAGTAAATCTCGGAACACAATAATTGATCTGCGTAGTTCACATCAACCACAGGTACAACGTAGATTTGAACTAGCTATAATAAATCTTTGCCGTTTAAATGACCTAATCTTTCGTGCCACTTCAACAGTTCGGACAACCATCTCTACACATTAGGTATTTGCACGAACATAATAAAGTTCCCCTATGCGATCTGCAGCTATCAGCACACATACTTTTTCCAACTGAGATTAGGTTTGTTCGTAAGTCGGGTACAAACAACGTATCCCTGAACCTGATCTTTCGACGACTACAGTCACTCGCAATTGATATATGAATAACACTCTTTCTTTTGACTTCAGCTGACGCCTTACTTGCCAAGTTCATTTTCGTCTTCGGACTTGGAAAGACCTTCATTGCCACACAAGTGTGCTGTAAAGCCACTGTCGAGGACACATGCCCTATTGGTGAAACGCTCCTTTGCACAGAATGAATTTTTTGCATCCGTGGTTATCAAGTGGGAAATATCATAATACAACTCATCGACACTGTTTGCTGGGTGCTTTTTTCTGACAACATCGGACTTTCTTGTCGGGCATACGTTCGCCTTATGGTGCAACACTCAAAATATTTGATTTCTCCAGTTCTTGGTGGTATTTTTGTCTTGGCTCGCCTAGATCGCGCACACCTACTGCTCCCAGAAGTCATGGCTATAACAGCACTTCAAGTCGCGCTTCACTCTCTTCAATAAACTTTATTCAACCCCACAGGAAGACAAGATTAATCCAAGGAGATAGAATTAAAAAAAAAGTTACTTTAAGGCATGTGAAAAAAGAGTTGAATTTCTGTCAAAGTGACAACAGCTTTTCATAAGTGTAGTACTGCCAACATTTTGTGTAGAAACCAAAAACGACATGTGTTTTACCAATTAGATGGACATCAATCTACAAAAGCTCGAATAGTGCTCTAAACCTAAGTCCTGACATAAATCACGACGGGAGCTGCTACCCCATCCGCCGTGATCATCAGACTTATCTCCTTCCGACTATCATTTGGTTTCATCGATGGGACACGCATTAGCTGAGTAGAACTTCGAGTCCTACGAGGGAGTCAAAAATTGGGTGACTTTTTGGTTTGCTTCAAAAGACGAACAGTTTCATTGGCGTGAAAGATGGAAACATGTGTAGCTAGTAATGGCCAAAACTTTGAATAAAAACGGTCACTTCATACCGGTACACCTGTAAAGGCTACCTGAAGTTGAAATCATGTAAAAATTGTGTAAGTTCTAATATTTTAAATTACGTTTGCACAATATTTATTAATCACTCGTCCTGTGACCCGAATAGTTTTAAAATTAGTTGGTCTAAACATGTTTTAAACTTAAAACTATATTTACGATCTGCAGTTAGAAGCTTGTACCGATTCAGATAATTGTGCGACACGAGAACTTTGAAGATAGTATAGGGTTTTCCAATAGGGACTTGACAGCTTTGAATTTAATTTGTGAACGCACTCTTTCAATAATCATCAAACTTTCACTGTCATTTTATTCAATAAACTCAACGAGCAACGACTGTAAATTATAAAAATTTTCTACAGATATTCGGAGTCGGTGACCGCAACTTTTAGAGCGTTAACTCCAATTTTCGGTCGTAATTCTCGCCCTAGTAGACAAAAAATAACAAATTTAGTGCAAAAATTTGAGTCTACATATTCGTTGTGTGATGTTGTGTGTCGAAAATATCGCTGCCGTTCAGACGTCCGTATTTTGCGTAAGGATCTTGATTTACACCCAAACAAGATCAAGCTGACTCAAGAATTGAAGCCGATGGACCATTTGAAGCGACGTACGTTCTCCGATTGGGTTCTGGAGAAGATGCGCCAAGATGATGAATTTCATCGCAAAATCATCTTCAGTGACGAAGCTCATTTTTGTCTCAATGGATTCGACAACAAGAAAAATATGCGTTATTGGTCGGGTGAAAACCCACATGTGCTTCATGAATCACCACTTCATCCACAAAAAAATAACTGTTTGGTGCGGTTTGCATGCCGGCAGCGTTATTGGGCCATATTTTTTCGTCGACGATAACGATCGTCACGTTACTGTGAATGGTCAGCGTTATCGCGCCATGATCACCGATTATTTCTGGCCCGAATTGGAAGATATGGACTTGGACGACATGTGGTTTCAACAGGATAGTACCACAAGCCACACAGCACACGCTACAATCGATTTATTGAAGAGTAAGTAAGGTGAGCATGTTATCTCAAGACATGGTCCAGTCGATTGGTCGCCTCGTTCGTGCGATTTAACGCCGCTTGACTATTTTCTGTGGGGCTACGTTAAGTCATTGATTTATGCCAACATGCCGACTACGTTGGAAGAGCTCAGAGCCAACATTGAACGTGAAATAGCGGCCGTTTCGGCCGAAATGTGTGGCCGAGTCGTTGAAAATTTTGTCCAACGAATCGACCACTGCAAACGTGCCCGCGGTGGCCATATGAACGAAGTCGAGTTCCATTCATAAATATTTTGATTGTACCTCAAGCCAATAATAAAGTTTTTGAAATATCTCAAATGGTTTGCCTTTTATTTAAAAAAAAAGTTGTCAAGTCGTTATTAAAAAACCATATATAAAAGGGTTTTCTAGAAAATCTAAGTACACAATAAAATATCCAGATATATCGTCTGTCACGAAAACAGTGCTACATCCGATGACATTCCAGTACCTAAGCCACCTAATTTTGAACCGAATACAAGTGCTTCTGACGAAGACTATGAAGTGAATTGTGTGAAGGTGGAAGAATTTCCAATTCCAAGTATAATAACTCAAAATTTCCTCATTTGGTTAGTCAATCAGAGCTTAATGATCTAATTAGAGATTTAGATTTAACTGAAGAAAAATCTGAAGTACTAAGTTCTGGATTTAAGCAATGGAATCTCCTTCAGTTAGGTGTTAATATTGCTACTTACCGTAAGCGTCACAATTCCTTTATAGATTTTTATTCAGCGGATGGTGACTTAGTTTATTGTTCCAATGTCGACGGTCTGATGGCTGAGATGGGTCATAAGCACATACCAAGTGATTGGTGACTCTTTATTGACTCATCTAAGACAAGTTTAAAAGCTGTCTTACTCCACAATGGAAATAAATTTCCATCGTTGCCAGAAGCTTATGGTGCTCATTTTGAAGAAACGTTCGAGTACGATGAACTGAAACATATCTTAAAGAAAATCATGTATAATATACATAAATGGTTGATTTGTGCTGACTTAAAAGTTGTTGCGTTACTTTTGGGTTACACAAAGTATTATTGTTTTTTATGTGAGTGGGACAGTCGAGCTAGAAATCTACATTACATTCAGAAAGCATGGACTTCAAGAACTATTTACATTCCAGGAAAAAAGACTCTTAACAGTTTAGTTGATCCACAAAAAGTTATATTATCGCCTCTGCACATTAATATAAACTTGTGCTTATCAATAACTTCGTAAAAGCTATGGACAACATTTTTTATAATTTCCTTTCTAGTTTTAATATTTTGTATATTTTTCAGTTCTTGCGGAATTGTGTTTAGAACTTCAGGTACGCTGTATTTCAGCTGTCTTCTTCCGTAGTTATTGTAGAATCGGGGTTCGTAAAGCATACTTTGAAGTCATATTATTGTGTCGATGCCATGTTAAATTGGTGTAATGAATCAGTTGCCATCATAGTACTCCTGTATAAGGGTCATCTTGAAGATATCTTCTACTCGAAGAACTTTAAAATGCCTTTGTTCCGGAATATTGAGCTGGTTATGTACGTTTATCTTCTTCAGTGCTGAGTTTTGGTATTTTTAAATTTTCTGCATATTTTCCATAAAAGAATACCATACCTTAGTTGTAGCATGGTATTTTAGATGGGTTAGTGCCTCTTCTGAGGCTCACCCGCAACTTATATATGTGCTTTTCCCTCAAAAGTAACTTGCAGAAATTTTGTACTTTCCCACTGTGTTGATAGGACAATTAACTAAACTATTGCAAGATTCATTTTTGAAGTCGATTTGCAATTGTGTAGCTCTGAAATACGGGTTTCGTATATTCATCATTTTTGTTTTAGATTCATTGATCGTTAAACCGTGATCGTGACACCATTTTATCGTGTTGTCGAACTCCTCTGCATAATTTCTGTTACCATATGCAAGGATCTGTGACGCACCACTATCGCCGTATCGTCTGTATATACAAATGTAATGGCCTTCTTAAAAACTCGTAACAGTTCATTGGTGTACAATATGAACAGGATTGGACCCAGTCTTTATACTTGAGGAACTCCATATTCACTTTGCATTGTTTATTTTGAGGCAAAATTGCCTGTTCTCCAAATATTCACGTAGCCAATCTACCATCAGTCCTCGCATACGAAAGCTTTACTGAAGTCCACGAATAGTACTAAAACATGATAACTTTTGTAAAAGCTCACGAAAAGTCAATTTATTTTGACCCACAAACCACAAAATTTACGAGCTGATCCAACATGCAATCTGGAGCTAAGTATGCACATTCGCTAGATCAAAGAAGAAGACTACTTTCTGGGTGTTAGGTTGTCGATAGGATAAGGTAAGGCAAGCGATATTATGTCGGTGTTGGAGGTTGTTAATTGTCGTTGCCATATTGGCGTTATTCGTACATATGATTTCATAGCACAGTCTTAAAATCCATCTAGTAGTGCAAAACAGTCATAGGAGCGCTTGATTAGATTTGGACACAGCACTCCAATTTTGGGTGGAATTGTTTATAAAAGATAAGTCAATAGCTAGTGTGAAAATTTTTAATAAATTGAAAACACATTAATTGTGAAATCAATGTAGAGTTTATTGAATCCGAATAAGTGGGCTGCAGTTTCAGATTGGATATTGGCATAAATCTAACTATTTAAATAACCCCACATTAAGAAGTCTTAAGGTGTCAAATTGAATGATTTTGGCAGCCAATTAGCCGAAATAATGTGATCTTCAAATTTCGTGCGCAATAAATTGATTGATTGATGGCTTGTGTGGGCGGTAGCACCTTCCTGTTGATTCCGGAGATCATCCAGACCCAATTTTATCAATTTAAAAAAAAAAATAGCCGGTCAAAATGTTGCGGTAACCTTCTCTATTCACTTTAACTGACTCTCCAGCCTTATGTTCGAAAAAGTACGGGCCGCCAACCTAAAATCCACACCATGAAGTGACTCTTTTGGGATGCTTTGTTTTTTAATGAATCTCGTATGGATTTTGTTTTTTTTACGTACCCATCTAAACAAAAATGGGCTTCGTCGGAAAAGATTAAATCCGATGACAAATTGTCATGGGGATCCAATATCCAGTTAACAAATTGGCGCTATCCTAGATAGTCCAAAGGCTTTAAGTGTTGTGTAATTTGGATTTTACGGGCTTGCAAATGAAGTCAAAATTTAAAAATTCGTCTCAAAATGCAATAAGTGATGCCCAAATGTTGACTTCGGCAATGAATTGAGGTGCTTGACTGGTCTTGAACACTTTCCCTCACAGTGGTGATGTTTTCGCGTGTACGTGCTAGCCGAGTATACTGATATGGAGTTTGACCCAATACTAAACCAGTTCATTTCAAACGTTTCATCATTGCACGAATTCCGGACCCACTAGGGGGATTATGTTGACAGAAACCTTCACGAATCTTACGAAATGTTACGTTTACAGATTGCCCATTTTCGAAATAAGATAAAATAACAAAAATGTGTTGTTGTATAGTAAAGCATTCCATAATTGAAATTGCCAAAGATTGTATGACACCTGACAAAAACATCAACTACAATAAATTCAGTTGGTGACAGTAATTGACCGCCAATATCCACACCATCGATTGACTCACCTTTTATATATATTGAGGCCATATCAATAGGGGAACATTTTTTCTTACATCGCTTCAGAATACTAATCTACTGGACACAATAACCTCTTTATTGTTACATGGATTGGAACATATTCAATAAATACCATTGCCGAAAATTACCAACTTAATACCATAACACTCCTTTCAGCTCAATCAGACCACAGAAATTCGATTAATCGATCAAATGTCAATTTACTAAGCTGTATAGCGAACAGTAGGGAACAAGTTAAAGGACAAAGGCTACATTTCAACCCCTACCATGCAGCTATTTGTAAGGATGGATATTTATTTATATTTTTTATTGCATTTTCCTCTTTCTTTCCCACAAGTTTTCGTCCTTATGCCTTGAAATATTTATCTGCTGTTTAAAACGAAACTCAACATTCAACATTTCCAATTACATGGGTTCGCAAATTCTTCCAAAGACTTCTTCAGGGATTTTCTGGCAAAACTCTCTAAACACAACATGTATCCTTTTCCTTGAATTTGCGTTTGCTCTTTTTCTGGTTCTCAAATAAATCGAAACGGATCTAAGTGGTAAAAGGGAAAATGGTCTAAAGGGAGTCCAGGAACAGAAATGAAAAAAAAAAAAAAAAAGAAAATGAAAGAAAATCAAACACTTACGAAAGAGAATGTAGTAGAGAACTAAAAATGACTAGAGACATTCGCCGTTATAAATTTTATAATGAATCTTAATCAAGGCATCGGTTTACGAGTAACCCTCTTTGCCAGCATCTAGATTTGCCAGACATGTAGCTTCTTCCAAAAATAGGAAAAATATTTTTAGAGAAAATTGAAATGGGAAAACTTGTAACCTTTCCCAGGTTGAGAAATTGCCACGTATTTTGGGGTTTATTCCTTTGGGTCTTGAACCTAAACAGATGAACGTATCAAAGACGGACAAGAAGCCAGAGACGGGACTGAAACGAAATCGAAGAATGAATTGACATTTTATTTTGCATATTGACCAATCTTTGGGATACATCTAAGGATATTTTCGCCAATCTATCTTGCTCGTTGTTGTTCGTGTAGCGTATCCTTGGTACACCAGCAATCACAGGCGATTTGTGTTTTGGGCCATCACCAAGAAAACTTCAAGTGTTTTGGGATATATCGGTGTTGGGATTGATTAAGGACTTTAAATTTAAACATTTATGTTAATGGCTGGTGATGGAGGATTTAACTTAGCATTTTCCTTTAAAGTTTAATTTGATTACTGTTTTTTGTAGGTATTTCCACTTAACAAACTAAGGTTGCTTTCCTTTTCATTTTATCCTTGAGTGTTATGTTTTTCTATACGTATTTTGCAGAAGAAAAAAAAAAAAAAAAGAAAAAGAGGAAAAGGTAGATTAGGTCCAATCGAATATGGATACAAATGAGAGACAGGAAAATAAAAAAAATTAGGAAAACTTCATTTTATAAGGATTGTTATAGACGGAGACACATGAATAATTTAAGTTACCATAAATGTTATAAATGTTTGGCAGGACGAGGCATAAGGTTCAGTTGGAAAGATATCCTTCTCAGAAATGGATAAGAATTCGATATTTCATTAATCAGGAAATGTTACAGAAATTTACAGTTTTTCATGTTTCTCCTTTTTTACTTTTTCCGAGATCTTTTAAGAAAATGTAAAAATATTCTATTTTCACCATTGTAGAGTTGTATAGGGTGGACAACATTGTTAATTTAGCTAAATCGATACGCTAATTGGGTAGCAGATAAGTGAACCTGTTTTGGTATCCTAATTAAAAATGAGAGTTAGAATCGCCGAGGAAATTGAAAATATCGAAGTAAAAAAATTCGAGTACCTCCCCAAAAGTGCTTTCCGGATACAAATCTATAGGCTATAAGAGCTATGTATTTATTTATTCAATATCTAGATATCCAGAATATCGTAAACTTCACATTCAAGATATTGGCTCAAGGTATCCGTGATTCGTTATGTGAAGATTGAAATTGGCACAGATCTAACATTATGAAGGTTGGTGTTAAAAGGCAGTGGAAGATTTTTTACAGGAAATAACTAAGAGACGAGAGTGTATAACTAGAAGTATCATACACCAAAGGCATATAAGTTTTTGGCAAATTCGGCTAACATTAGACCTCGTAGAAGTAGCATCTTCCGACAGATATTGGTTTGTCAAATAACGAGATAGAAGTCTCTAAATTCGAACATCTTGTAGCTAAAGAAGCTAAAGCTTCTACCAAGCCCTACTTCACGGCTCCTTGTGACATCATCTGAGAATTTTTCGGAATTTTTCGCGAAGTAGAGGGGACATATGACGAGCTTCCTATGCCACAAAACAGGTTTACCGTGTGTCGGTCTGTGGTTCAGCGAGCCGTAACGGTAAAAAAGTTCAGAAACAGCTTGGATAGACGAAGATATTCAGAATGCCAGATTCGTCCAACTTGAGCGAGTGTTTTCACGATACTGGAGAAAACCAGCACTCGAGTGCCCGGCAGTAGACTGATGCTAAAACCAACAGCAAAAAGCAGCCTCATATCTTGGAAACCGTACAGTGACTGGATATTGATGGCCGATGGAAACCGCGACTGAAGACAAAAAGAATATTTCTTACAATCGTAATAGGAAATTTCAACGCCAATGTGGGCAACAAAAACACTGCGCTGTAACTCGTGATGGGAAGTCACGACCTCGAAGACCGCAATGATAGATAGCCGTGGATCAAGTGGTTGTGTATTGACTTCCAAATTGGACGGTTCCAGGTTCAATGATATCCGTGCCTGAAAGACATTCTTTCCTTCAGACAGCTAAAATCTTGTGAAATGAATGGTTGCCTTAAATACAGAGTGACTGACTCGAACTGCAATTTTTTAAAATTCTTTTATTTTTTGATAAATTTTATTGTGCCAAAGCGAAAAATGTTGGAAAATATATCAACTTTTAATTTATATCAGTAGTTTTCAATATGTCCACCTTTGGTACGAATAATGGCCTTTGGACGGCCGAAGAAAGCATCGCACGCTGCACGCAAGTGGCTCTGCGGTATTTTGGCCCATTCCTGGCGAAGTGCTTGTTTGAGGTGGTCCAAACTTTAGTATTTTTTAGTGCCAACCTTCGCCTTCAAAATACCCCAGACAGAGAAATCCAACAGATTTGCATCCGGAGAATTTGCAATCCAATTGTGTCGAAGAAATGAAGTATGGAACAATGTTTTTTAACCAATCTTGGTTGACGCACGCTTTGTGAGACGGTGCCGAGTCTTGTTGAAATGTCCACGGTCTCCGACGGAAATGATTGTTTGCCCAAGGCTTCAATACTGTCTTTAAGACAATTTCACGGTATACGATCGCATTAATTTTGACTCTAAAGTCCAAAAATATGAGCGGAGAGCGACCATCGGCGGTAATGGCGGCCCAAACCATCACCGTCGGTGCTGCCTGCTTTCTGGTGGCCGTCCAAAGGTTTAAATTTTCGAAGAACCTCTCTTAAAAGTAAACTCGGTCATTTTGTTTGTTGACATATTGCTCAATAACAAATGGCAACTCATCGAAAAAAACCAAATTCGGTAACTCACCACTTTCGTAGCAACTCCTTCGCTCTTTCGACTCTTATTTTTTTTGTTGCTGTGTATGGTCGTGTGTTTTTTGGAACTTCAATGGTTTGAGCCCAATCTCATCGTTCAGTATATGTTGCATCCATTCCAACGATGTGTTGAGCTCACGAGCCATTTTTCTTTCGACACGGATTTTGCTCAATTCGAGCCTTCACTTTCCGAACCATTTCTCCCAATGTTGCTGTTTTTTTATTACCACCTCCATGGCGTTTTGCAGCGCTGCCAGTATCACGGTAACTATGGTTCGAGACACAAATGATTTATTTACGTTGAGGTGCTAGAGGGCTTTAACGATAGCTACGTGTGGTTTTCCAGCCAAATATAAAGCAATCACACTATCACGTTTGAATTCCATCGCGGGTAAAAAACTGAGACGCAAATCGTTTAAATAATAAAATTATCTGTCATGTGTCAAAATTTGAGCTCACTTTCATGAATGGTTTGGAAATTATAGCAGTCTGAAGTTGGTTGCAGTTCGAGTCAGTCATAGTGTACAACAACAAGTCAATTGTAGACTTTAGTCTCCCTATTAAATGGTACATGCAACCCATGGAGCAAAATAAACACAGAGCTCAAATATCTTTCTCTCTTCCTCTATCCAAACTAACAAAAAAAAAAAAAAACGGGAACCCCGCAATACCAGCTGGGTAGACATTGGAGGCACTATGTTTGAGCACAAGACCTATGGTATTACAAGATCAGCTGGGTCTCATCTGACAGGCAGCTCACGTCAAACCGAATCGAAGTTTCAGAGATTGCATCTTAGACATCCGAAACAAATAGAGACGCAATTTCGGAATCTTGCGCGCCCACCAGCTTTTGTTAGCCACTATACTTCTTTGAACTGCAACCTCTCAAACTTGCTTCGAGTTACCAGATAGAATCAACAGCTCAACGTATAAAAATATGAATGACCATAAGAATGCTGTAAAAAATGTTTTTATATCTGGGGCAGCTGCCTATATCCGCAGATGGAAACGGATCAAAGAGCGAACTTTACTAAAGATTCGGATTGCAGCGGCATCAGTGTGAAGAAGAGGGAAGTGCAGCATAGTGTCAAACGTGACAAGCATTCATATATCAACATACTTGCCATGAGAAGAAACAGATAGCAGGTGTGGCAGCAGGACCATCTATAGCATCACAAAAGATCTTACTGGTGTTCGGAGTTCTTAACAATGAAAAGTTTAGATGGGAGTCTGGTGATTTTGGATGAGGACCAGTTTAACAGATGTAGGAAACATTTCGCGTTAGTGCTTAATAATTTAGGCAGCAGCGTCATAGTTCAAAATTGTAACGAGCGTGCCGCAGCAATAAATTTAGCTTCCAAAGAAGAGCGATTTGATGGAATGTGGCAACTGGAGAGGAATATGCGTACTCACAGCCTTAGCCAAGATAATAGCTAAGATATTTGTAGAATTTTGGGGTGGATATTTCGGCGTAGATCACATTAACATCTTGCGGATTATTGAATAATGCGTCGAAGCATCTACATTCAACACTCAGTGCCGAACAGGCGTGATTTCGGAGTGGATACTCTGACGTGTATCACATCAACATCTTGCGAATCATCATTAAGCAATGCGCTGAGTTCAGGTCTCTCCTGCACCTATTATCCATTGAATTTGAAAAGGCTTTCGACAGTTTGAACAGAGATGCTATCTGAACCGCCTTGGGCAGAAGAGGTATACCGGAAAAACGTATAGCCATTATTAAGTATCACGGCCGGCACAATGGTAAGGTGTCAAATTACTTTGAAGTCCATAGTGGACTACATCAGGGCTGTATACGTTCGCCGTTTTTATTTTTGTTAGTCATCAGCGATGTACTTTGGGGACTACTATTCCTTACAATGAGTCTCCAACAAATGTCATAGAATGTGCAAGCCGGGGCTAACAAATTGGGGCTTAATATAATCGCAAGAGAAATATGAAAAATGCATTTGAAACTCCCACGCTCAATTCAACATTGCCGATGGCATCGTCTCGACCAAAGGTGGCATCAAACTCGATGCGGGCAGTACATAGAATCGGGAAAGCTTAAGCTGCGTTTTAAATGCTATCAAAAATCTGGAAAAAAAAATTTAAATTCTCCTCTTTATCTAGACCACTGTCACGGTGTTTTTATGTAGAAGTCCTGTGAAAATAATTCATTATTCCTAATATTTGTGGAGAAATTGGTTTCCATTATGGTATACGGCAAAATATGGGAATTAAGGTAGGATATACTCGTATAGCGAAAATCTTCTTACATTTTGATTCCTAAGGGACGATGGTAGCTTGGAGTCACGCCTTAATGGGGCTGCATTCAACGGGTTAAAATCTACTAAACAAAGCTAGGTAACTGTACAATTTTGCATATTTTTTGAAAAATCTTTATATCAGAAGCCAGACTATTATTAGCTGCAAAAGTAGCTATTTGGGTGCTCTTTTATTCCAAAACCCGAAAACATTTTGGTTTCTTCAACCTTTGGTAAATTTGGACCACTCCATTCACTTGCTTGATTACAGGTTAGCATCGACACATAGTACACATAGACCCACGTCTTTTCACGTTTAGTCGGAATAACTCTCGGAATGTGTGTGCTTGCCAATGTCGACAAGCAGTTTTTTTTTTACCGGAAATTCAAGACTTTCGATTCTAGCTTTGCAGCGATACATGTGTGTTGTATGACAAGTAAATCTATGATATAACCGTGGTGTTACTTAGTTATTGATGTCGACGGTCGTCGACAGAGCCAGAAGCCATTGTTTTCTTTTAGGCAATGTTGCTAAAATACTTTTCAAGATTTCCATTTATAATTTCATTATTAACATAAAATGTTCTTGTACTCGTACCCGTTTCAAAATTCGCCAAAAAGAAAAATAAGTTTTTATAAGCACAACGCTGACCTTTGACTAATATCATGTCGCTTAAATTTGGTGGAGTGTCAAGGACGATTGACCCAACATAACAAACTTAAAACGAACTCATGATGAATTTGAAGAAGACCCAAATGTTGGCCATTCTGGAAAGTTTGGGTAGTTAAAATTTCGGTAAAGTACACAAGAATTTATTCTTCAGATCTGCCCTCAACTGCAACCTGATTGGCCCTTATTAGTGCGGTTTCAGATCAGGAAAATCCTCAATCAACCAAATCTTCACACTCAGGAAAAAAACTCAAAAAGTCCAAATCTATACCAGCATTTATATCTATTAATATAAAGACCAATCGGTACGAGTTTTGATGAATCGGTCCACGGTAATACTCCGGCAATAGAGTATCGAATGTTGGCCTCGAGCTCGTCCAAAGTGGTTGGCTTGTTAGCTTAGACTAAGGACTTGAAATATCCAAAGAAAAAATAATCAACTTGTGTCAAATAGCATGATCGTGGCGGCCAACGCTGGCCGTGAGATGACCCAGTTGCCAAATTTCTCCTTCATAACTTCAAGCTTTATGTTGCTTGTATGGTATGTGGCGCCCTCTTTTTGGAACCACAATTTGGATATGTCGATATTGTCGAGTTCTGATACCTGAAATAATCTATCAATATGGCTTTGTACCTGAGGCCATTGACGGTATTTAAGTTTCCTTCCTCATTTCAAAAGAAATAAGTTCCGATGATGCTGATATCCCTTAAATCGCACCAAACAGTCAATCTTTGTGGATGCATTGATATTAAGCCGAACACTTGTGGATTGTGTTTGCTTCAGTAATGACATAGCCGCTGAGCCAAAAATGGGGCTTGTCCGAAAATATGATTTTTTGGCCAAAATCCGGATTTACCGCCAACATTTCTAGCGCCCAATTAGGGAACTCACGGAGTTATCTTTGGTCGTTTAGCTTCAATTCTTGCGTCAGGATAGTACTATGTAGGGATGAAGGGATGTAGGCCCAAATCTAACCGCAAAATAAGCCAGGTTGGTACTCTAGTGACGCCCAATTCAGCTGATCGACGAATCGACATTTCTGGATCTTCTTCGAAATGTTTTTTTTCCTTCCACACCAATCTTTATATGGTTGGTAGCTTAAGATCCAAAAGAGTATACTCATGCTGAAACTTTTCCACGATGCGATGAATTGCCTGTACACTGAAGCAATGATAACGACCGAATTCACGAAAATTTTACCTGTTTATAAGTGAGCCGAAATTTTTTTAATAATTTCCGCTTGTTCGGAAAGTGAAAAATGATGCATGATGAAATGGCAATATTTTGACAGCTGTATGTCATTGGTAACTTTGACAGCCGGTGAAACATAACAATTGGAAAAACTATTATTGCTATCTGGTCACATTAGCACAATGGATCATATTTGTTTTGACGTACAAATTCTTGCAAGTACCGTGTGAGTATCTTGCATTACATGATCTTTGTTTTGCTTGAATTTCAGTCAGTGGTAATTGTGCAGCTCTATAGTCAAACAAAAAATATTTTCCAATGCCTTACACTGTCATAAAGTATTTGTCTACGTCTTTCTCTAACCAAAAATTCGCTTTCAAGTGGAAACGATTCTTCAAAGTGCAGGAACTACCGTAGTAGATTCTGAGGTTTTTCTATCTGCTGCGCTTATTTTTCGGCTGAGAGTGGTATGTCAAGGATCCGAACATTCAAAGATTCTTGTACTCTCTTCATTTGATTTGAGCGCATGATACTTTATGTTATCAGGAAATTAGCACTTCTATTTGTCCATAAGGAACACCTTCTGTACAATCTTTATTATGATTTTTGCCTAGATGCTTTCTAACTCTCAAACACTTATAAGACCTGAGATTTGATTTTGTCGAGATAGCTCAAATGCCTTCATATATTGATTCTATTTCCTTATACTCTAGTTCCTATGGAATGTGCTATGTACGAATATTTAAAAGAAGTGAATACTCAATAATATTGGCCCTTTCCGTTGCCGGACCGTGCTTGCGCTGCTTGTGCTTCAAGGCTCAGTGTGTGTAACCGCATTGGCAGATGCACTCCAATGCTCAAAGTGAAAAATATCAGATTTCAGTGCACGAAAATTGGTGCAGAACATTTATCGACGACCGCTCCATTTTCACACAAAATTACTTTTTCCTGGCAACTCATCCACCACAGAATGTAAATTTTTATTTTTTTTTTGTTTTTAATTGGTGACCATGCCAGTATTGTACTCGTTATCTATAGATCGCAATACAAGTATTTGTATCTAGCTGCAAGTTGTTATGCTGGTTTGTTCTCTTGCTATGGTAAATTAATTGGTGAATTTCTCGTGCTATTGCTGCAATAAAAGCGAATAAAGTGCGCCAGGAATATCAAACGTCGAAAGGATATGAACCTTACAAGTAGATAGTAGATAAATAATTAGTTCAAATTCGGTTGCACTAACTAGTAACCACTTAAAAATGAGTAAATTTGTTGCGGCATTACATCGTGAAAAATCTTACAATGTTCAACTGCAAAGCGGAATACCAAAATATTGGAAACAATGTCAATTGTCCGCCGTGTATATGTTTAGAGCCAAAAGAGGCATATGTGGAGCAAAATTAATCACCCTATCGGAAGATGGTATAATTTTTGCAAACGGCGTTGTACATCAGTCTTATTTGACATTTGTGAATCAGACAACTGCAGACAAGTAATGGAGTGCTATACTCGGCAAAAGCGTGGAATACTATAATTGTGTCGATGTTTTTGATCAATAATCGGTCAGTGGTTTTAGCGTAGCGTTAATTTCAACGTCGATGTCCTAATCGTGTCGCACCATCTGGGCAAACATTCCGACGCTTAGCTACCCGACTCGAACAGAGTGTAACCACAGGACAACATGCAGGGCATGGACGTAACCAGACTGGTCGTTCAGCCGGGAATATCGCGGCTGTGGCTGCGTTTGATTAGAATGAAGAAACTACAACAAGACGTTGGGCCACGCAATTGGGCCTCACCAAACGAATTCTACAGCGAATTTTAGAGAAAGACTTACACATGTTCCCGTACAAACAAAAGTGCAAACAATGCACCAGTTAATGCCTCCTGACCGTCAGTCGCGTGTGAATTACTGTAAAACCATCCTTAAGCGACGAAGCGTATTTCCACTCAAGCGGTTACATCAATAAGAAAAATATTCGCACTGAAAATCTGCGTTTGATGCACGAAGAGCCATTACATTTACTCAAAGCCGCTGTGTAGAGCGGCGTTCACGCGGGAGAAGTAATTGGATCGTATTTTTTTGATGACGCCATCGGCAATACGGTCGCTGTTACTGGCGAACGCTACGGAGCCATGATAAACGACTTTTTACTGCCGGAATTGGATGAGCGGTGCTTGGTGAACATGTGGTTTCAACAAGACGGTGCAACTGCACACACAGCACAAGACACAATGGATATTGTGAAAGAAGCGTTTCCTGGTCGCGTAATCGTCTGTTTTGGCGGTTTCACATGGACAACAAGATCGCCCGATTTAACTATCCCAGACTTCTTTCTTTGAAGCTACTTGAAGTCGCGAGTTTATACCAACAAGCTTCAGACAATCGCGGCCCTTAAGGAGAATATTCGACAGGAATGCAAACAGTTACCACCGGAAAACTTGCGGAAAGACATGGAAAATGCGATAAAATGGGCATAAATGTGTATCAACACTGCCGCCAAGTGGCTGCATATGATTTTTTCGACTTAACAGAAACAATTGTAAAGGTCCGACCTTGTATATTGATTTTTCAGTGAAGGAAAAAGAGTGTAGTGGTTCATCTGGTGGTCCATTAAATCCCTTCTTTTAAGGTTTCAATTTTCAGTTTTTCGTGGAAAGATGAACTTTTGCTTCTGTGATGCCTATTTCATCAGAGGCAAGTATGTATTCCTATCATGGTGTTGTCGTCACTTTCCCAACAAGAAACACAGAAGGTGATTTCGTACATGCCCACTTCATTTAGGTTCCTAGAAAATGCGAAGAGCCCCGCTAAAATGCCCTTAATAACTGGCGGACTGGAAATATTCTTTGTGACATTCAGAAATATTGGTTTTATCTCATGAGATTCATGTGATTGTGATGAGATGAAACCCGGCTGTTAATGTAATCCTTTGCGCTAGCTGTTCAGATCACGGGTCTTGTCTTACACATCCACTAAAGAGTGAATTCGGACTATACATAGATAGCGTTCAGAGAAGTCTACATCAGCGTTTTCGACACAGATACTTCATCTCATACCTTTACCGCTCTTGAAGCTATCCAACCACACTCTTTCCAGCTTAAACCATTCCTGGCCACTGGAGATGTCGATTTCGTATGTTCGCAGTTATACGAGGTTAGACGACTTGTCACTAAGGCCAGAATCAAAAGAATTTCGGCGAACAAGTTTAAGTGCATGTTGTACCACGTCTAAATTCTTTTTAACCAGAAGATGGTTTGAGAGGACAGCCCACGATATGAATTTTAAGAAGAGAGAGACTGATCAGTGCATCTAGAGCAGAGCAATATATTTTTTGAAGTCCTATGCAGAAGAGACAGACTATTCTTTGGAGTCTGGTACAAGCAGCAGTGATGTATTTTAGTAAAAGCTTTTCTCACCAGGCAACAGCATATTTGATGGCCTCATCCGTTGCAATAACCGATGGCAATTACAAGCTACAGCATGTTGTGATACTCAGATCACTTATAGCTTCGGTAACAATATTTCCTTGCGATCTAGTTCTTATCAGCTTAAAACATTTGTTGTTAATGATCTAAATAGCTCGCTCTTCCCTTTGTTTTGTTCTGAGTTTAGGCTGTAGTGTCGAGTTTTTTTTTTGAAAATTCCTCCTTAAGACCGAGACCTTGCATTCGATGCCGAATTTGTAGTCCATAATTACCTCTACTGTTGCATTTGCTGCTACCTCAAAAAGTGTTTAAGCATTATCATTGCAGAATATGATATGGCCGGTCTTCCTAGAATTACAGTATTCAGTGAGATCGGCTACTTATGGTGGAGGTAGTAGTAAATCAATGATAAATTTGTGTCATCTGTCGTTCGAGCAAAATTAACCAAGTTTAGATAGCTTTATTAGTTTAGACCCTCTATGTGCATCCGCAACATATACGTGACATCGTTATAATTATTCGTGATTCCTCTTCAACTGTTCTCCTTTTCCACGTTTGCTTGGGCTTTGCTTGCCATTGCCATATCTGGATGTCTATAAGGTTCTTGGCTCGTAATTGCATGAAATTGGTCGTTTAATATACGGTTCAGCCAGAAGACCCTTACGATGTTGCACAGACATCTATTAAGAAAAGTTTGTAGCTTCCTTGTGATAGTGTTAGTCATCTTTCACGTACTACACACATATGTACCATATAGTAGCACAAAACATTTTCAGCTTAGTTTTAATGTAGAAAACATCGTTTTTCCAGATGTAAGCCAACATACCGAACGCATATTTCGCTTTGTCGATGCTGCTCTCCATCCCCAGATCTGTGTTTCTACCTTCAAGGAATATATTTCCAAACTAAAGGAAGTTGGTTACCTTCCTTGTTTTCTATGCTTTCTTAATTGGTGGGTGTATATTATGATTTGCGCTGTGTTAGGAGCAGTTTTGGACAACAACTATGGCAACTTCTTTGTTTTTTTTTTTTGAAAGCTGATATAGTCTGAGACCGGTTCGCTATCTGCAAAATTATATAGAACAGGGGCCAACTAACTGATTAGCTGTTTCTCATTGGAAGCAAGTATGCTGCCGTCTAAGTCTTTTATAAGATGAGATTTGGAACTTTGGCAACCTGTATGTTCCTTTGTGATAATGCACCCGATCTAACTGTCTCACCAACTGATTTCTTCTTTTGCTTTGGTGGTTAGTCCGTTAGTATATTGTATGTAATTGCACATGTCATACCTTAAATGATACCGAAAGATACTGAACTCGTCACTGTACTGCTGAGGCCACTATCATCTGTTCTTTGATCCGTGCTCAGGTATCTGCTAAAAGCCATGGCCTCTGGCTTTTTAATCTTGTACCGAGTGTGGCATCAGTTGGAGGTATAAAAACATTTTTCACGTCATTTCCGGGGCCGTCAAAGTTTGCTGCTAATTATTTTAGCCTCTAAGGCAAGGTGTTCCATATTTGTTGACACACATAGTATTCTCATGAATGGTTGATGGTTGTTGACGCATGCAGCAGTAAGGAGTATTAAAGCTTTTATAAGACGGTGGTCCCTGTCTTCGAAGGAATTTTTAAAGCGCCGGTTGATCGCTTTATGATCGATCTGGTTCTCTAATCAGTATGCCTCCAACGACCAGACTATTGACGACGCAGAAGTAAACAGACATTTGCTATTGTTATTTCTATGTTGCCAAGGCAGCGTGGTCCCATTACATGTTTAATCTCTGCGTTGTCACTTCTCGCAATAAAATCACCATCGCGATCAGCATGTTTCTGTAAGAGTATAGGAGGAAACTCTTTCCAGTTTCAGAGGGGTAGATATTGTGGTTCGACCACCTTATCTCGTTAACACTATGAATGTTAAATTTTTATCTCATGAAGTCTCCTTCAAGCTGGAGGAATCAGAAATGTTGGGTCTCTTTTTTTTCATAATCGAGGAGGGTTTTGATGTTCCAGAACCTAATCGATTATCCTTCTGTTCCGGCAAAGAAGGCTCGCCCTTTCTTGTTTAGACAGTATGAGTTAATTCAGCTCATGAGGACACGTTCTTAATATTTTCGATCGCTTGTCAGTACCTGTTCTGAAACTCCTTCAACTTCATGAAGCACAGATATTTTTAAAGTCCACAAGTAGGAATGTGGAATAAAGTAAAAGTCGAACCTTCAAAGATGAATATAGGAGCAACGAGAGAAGAGCCATCCTTGTTTAGACGCCATTCGACTCTGATTGTATTGATTTAAGAACAAATATATTCTAACAACTCGACAATCTTATTAGTCACCAGGTTTATCCATCTACAAATAATCTAAGTATCTGAAGCATATTTCCCCCGTAGGTTCAATTCCAAGCATTCCATTTTGGTTTTGAATATCCAATCAGTTGAAACTGGTCGACTTTTCAAATTTAATACCCAGATGTTGGACACTTCGGGATACTTGTATTCGGACAACCATGAAGATATAAACGACCATTTGAACAACTGTCACCTGGTTCAATAAATCCATAGCCCTGCTTAATAACCTCAGATTATAGAAAGTAATCCACTCTAAGGACTGTTTGCAGAACTCTTTACCACACAAACCAAAAGAACATTCTGAATATGGATTAAGCCTCTTTCCACAATGGGAATTCATCCTCTACTTGGATTGTGGACTTAAGGTCCTTCTTTTCAATGAGCCAAGTTTGGTAGTTCGAAAACGACAACAAATTACAAAGTTTACTCGTAAACTTTGGGGGAATCCAGATCTATTTATAAAAGCTACCTTGCCTTGTCAAATCGATAGCCTTTTCCAATGATTAAATGTCACATACGCCATGAGGTAGGAGGGGTAGAGAACATTTCGATCAGTTCGATATTAAAATCCCAAATATGTATATACACTCTCACACTCTGCGATGAAAACTTTATTACATAGTATCCTTTGGCTGGGTACACATGAACATTTGATATCCTTCTACATCAATCAAGACTTTGTAAACGAACGAACTTAAATATTTAGCATTTGAATAAAGTATGCAACAAAAGGGTATATGTACCGAAGCCAACAAGGAAAAGTCCTTTTTGTAGTTATTTTAATATAGAAACACCCAGATGGAAATATTTGATGAGGGGATATTAACAGGTCATCTTTTGATTGTGGGATCTGCATGAATTTTCCAAGTCTCTTAGCAATATCCATCGGGATAGACCAATTCCTATCCAGTTTGTTACTGTTTTTGTTATCAAGTCGAGATGTGAATTTAATGAACATTGCAGGATATACTCAATGTCAATGTAATGTTCATGGATAAGGCATGCCTGCCTGCCTATTGTTGCGAGACATCAACCAATTTGTTTTGCATACTCAAATATCTATGATTTACTATTTAAAAGGTGAAAGGGGTATCACCCCAATATTTTGATTGCCAATGATTTCTTTCCTTTACGAAGACAGAATTTGTACTGTAAAAATGGTGGTTAAGGCTGTTATGAAGACACAAGCGTCGATACTTAAGACTCTGCCCATCAACTTTTTTGCTCACCACAAGTTTGACCTTTGACTGAAAGTAGGTAATGCAACTATTGCTGTATGTCCCCAACCAGATTGTTCGGGACAGCGTTTACAAAAGGGAACCTATTTTCCATCAGGACGGAAGTGGTGGAAACTTATATATGGATTATAATTGGTACCCACTACTCTAGCTAGTTTGAACTACTTGCACACACATATATATAGAGCTACGTAGCCTAGGTCTAAAGGGGACTTCTGAATAGGCAAAGGAGATTCTAATAATCTTAGCAAGGCTACTGGCACTAGTACGTTTAGCCGTAGCATTTTTCCAGGCGTTTTACAATATTAAGAACCTGGCTCTTCAGGTGAAGGTAATTCACGCACCTTGGGAAATTCCATGTATTGTTGACGATCCTAGCAAACGTTTTAAAGGCAATGATTTCTTGGTTAGTACTGTACTGTAAGGACCCTAAAAACAAAAAATGTGCGGCCAAAATCACGTGGAGGCTTAAAAGTGCTAAAAAGCAGATATTTTCATCCTACTATCCGATCACTATTCGACGAAGATTTGGGAAAAAGTCTTAAGCTTTCGGTATTCGAATCTGGAATCCGCATCAAAGCTAAATTTCGGATTTGCTTTCATGACGCTATAGAGGATACGAACGATAGCATCAAAGAAATGTTCTATAACCTCTTAAACCGAATATATGCTTAGTACCCCATCTAGGACACCAAAAAGATACATGCGGCGTAACCAGACGAATATAAAGCTGTTATGCATCCAAAGATCAGAGCAGCTCTTTTCTGATATATTATGTGAGAGTCTTAGACCATTTATCTGATGAGTCCATACTAATGTAGTATTGGGAATCTACAATCGATCAAATTTTCACACCACGGCAGAGCTATACAACGCGTTGTCAAGTTTTGACATTCTTGCAAAAGTCGCCAGTTTCTGCAGGATGACTATTGAGAATTTCTGATGCTCCGTCAAGGACGGCAATAAATTAACCAATGCCTTCAGTGCCAAAAAAAGGTTTAAGTCAAGGCAACGCTGTATCATGTGACTTTTTGACGTTGCTCTTAAAGCAAAACCGGTCTGACGGTAAATCAGAGCCAAACAAAATACATACTCGTACTCTCATCAAAAAAGGTTCTGCACAATCGACGGCTTGGGCACAAATTACCGCACACATGATCAAGCTACGAGTCACTGAGAAATATACATTTGATATTCCTGTACACGTAATCGAACTTGTGTATCCCAACTAAACATTTTCTCATCCATGACCGAGTACCATTCACATTCGAAATGTACCAAGCTCACGTACGAACGAATTTGATGTTTTACTTAATTACTTCGATTGTACTACAACCAGGAGTGTATCAGGGCCTCAGATAACATGCATCTCCAGCTAATGCGATTTTTTCCAGCTGTCTCCAGTTCCTCACACGAAGATGTCTGAGGTCCTCTTCTACTTGTATGTGCTACCTGAGATGAGGTCGTCCTCCCATGCGTTGTCCCCCAGGGTTCGATTTGAAAACTTTCCAGGCTGGGACGCTGGTGTCTATGGGCTCAAGATGACCTAGCCATCTACGTAGGGTTATCTGAGTTTTTTTTTGACAAGTTCGGCATTGCTGTACAGCCCGTATAGTTCGCCGTATTGAAACGTGTTCTTCATTCTCCATCGATGTAAACGTGACCGATAATTCTCTCGAAGCACCCGAGAGCATGCTGATCTGCTTGCGTCAGTGTTCAAGTTTCAACTCCATTAAGCAGGACTGGGATGATCATTATCTTGTAAAATGTCTTTTTGGTTGCTTGAGAAAAGACTTTACTACTTACACTAAAGATTTAAGCGCTGGTGTCGTTGTCGAAGTTGATAGTGGAGCCAAGGTAATGAAGTCCCTTACCACATTAAAGTTGTAGCTGACTATCGTGAGGATTTATTACAGGCGTCGATGTTGTGTGTCCTACCGTAACGACAGCATGAACTTTGTTTTTTCCACATCCTTGCCGCTCTCCGTCAATAGTCGCAAACATTCCATTAATAGCTCGCAGTGTTCTTCCCCTTATGTCAATATTATCTGCATATGTTAGTAACTGAACAGAGTTTTGAAAGACGGGGGCTCAGGAATTGCGCATGATTCTTTCAAGAATCACGTTGAAAAGATCACATGTGAATGCATCCCCTCATTTAAGTCCTTTTCTGACATTGAAGGTCTCGGTTTATTGGAAAGTGAATTAACATTTTCACTACATTTAAGGTCACCTACCGCTAATCTACATAAATCTATCATAACTGACATTGGCGGAAGAGTTTGCATTCTCCATCGTGATTCCGTACAGTCGAATGAGCTTGGTAAGGACCTTAAAACTAGACATAGCTCTATATATTGAAGCACATGTCTACAGATGCTGTTATATGTAGCTTTGTAATCGATGAAGAGGTGGTGTGTATCTATTTGGACATCCCCGGTAATATGAAAATTTGACATATTCTGCCGGTTAGAATGTTTACGAAGGGTATTAGGCATTCAAATAATACGGAAAAGAACATCTTATATGCAATGTTGAGGAGACTTATTTCCCATGAAGTTGGCTTACTTCAGGGGAATTACCTTCTTTATGATCGGACAAACAATATTGAGGTTCTTATCCGTCGGCGATACTTTGGTTGACGTGGGTTTTTGAGATAAGTTAATGTACGTTCCATATCAAATAATCATCGGCAGTTTGATTCGATGAAGCAGCTTTGTTGAACTTAAGTTAGGCGATTGCTGTCCTGACTTTATTTTGGTCGGATGCACGGAATTGTTGTCGTGTAGGTCGAATGGCTCATTTTGTTTGACATCTCCGTCAAAGAGTCTATAGAAATAATATTTGCATGTTCTCAGAACCAAATGTGGTACGAATTGAAGCCCTAAGCAGCCTCTCTGATTATTCTTTGCCAGTGGAACCACTGATCTTCTATGTTCAATGCTAATGAAAAACTCCTCGGCTTATGGGCTGTGGGCTGTAACAGATATCCGCATCCCTATCTTGACTACAGCAAAGTAATGGTCCGAATCGATGTTAGCTGCATGGAACTTTCGGGCATACAAAACACTAAACTTGTTGCGATAACAGTGTGATCAATTACTGATCAGGCGCCAGGTTCTTTTAAAGATATCGAGGTGTGAAAACTGTGTGTTATGCCAGCACCGTCCCGTCTCAAAATCTTTATAGGAATAGTCAAGTGAAATTGTTGACCTTAAGTCAAACTGTAGGCTTTGACCTTTTCTAAAGTCCGATACCAGCTCACACTTTTTTTTGGAAATACAATATTTCCTTAAGTCTGTAACCTATTCCTACTCTTAGACAATTCAGGAAGATACTGCCAGAAATAATTTTCGACTCCTAAACAAATTACAAAAAGATGTGGAGTGAGTGCTTCACCTTCCATTCCAGTTAATAGAATTTGCTTAAGTGAATGGATGATTACTACATTTTCAAGCATGACTACAGCTTTTAGATTCTTTGTTAGGAATCTCGCCAGTAGCAGTGGTTATAATGAGAAAATTAACCTTTCATATTATCTCAAATATGAACAGACATTTGCGTCATATACATTTTTACTTCAGTCATCATCCACCTTCGCTCTCTGACTAGCCTAACGAACATTTTTCTAAAAAATGTCTGATCCTTTGTCTACGGCCGTAGGATTTTGCCTCCTATGTCCTGTGAATGCCAGTAACTTTTTCGCATCGCTTTGATTTGCCAATATCGGATTTGAAATCTAAGAAATCCATATCGATACTCAAAATTTCTTTATCGATTTAGACGCCTCATATGCCAGTCTAAACCGAAAGCGGTTACCTCGAGACTTTTTTAACATCATACTTGAGAAAATTGTGCGAAACTTGCAGATGTGCAGTTTTCGGAAAGTCTGTGAAATTATATGAAATACATGGCTCTCTGACAGTATCTTATTCATTGAACACCACTCCAGTATTATAGAAGTTGCTCCTTGTGCGGTTTGCTAAGAGGTGGCGTAGCTTGTATTATTCCATTGGAACATGCGTTGGAAAGCTACTGTCATTGTACGTCATTTCAGTATATGTCATTCATTTGAAGCGTAAACATTACTTTAATATGAAGAAAACTGCTGCCGAAAGTCATCGTATTTTGGTGGAAGTTTATGGTGAACATGCGCTAGCTGAGCGAACGTGCCAAAAGTGGTTTGCACGATTTAAAAGTGGTAATTTTGGCTTGGAAGACGATGAAAGTTCGGGGCAGCCAAAAAAACTTTAAAGATGAAGAACTGGAAGCGACCAACCAGCCAAATCAACGGCAAAGCCGAATATCCATGGCGCGAAAGTAATGCTCTGTATTTGGTGGGATCAGATGGGTGTGCTATATTATGGTCTGCTAAAACCGGTTGAAACCATCAATAGACAACGCTACCAAACACAATTAATCCATTTGAGAAGAACAGTAGCCGAAAAACGCCCGTAATATGCGACCAGACACGAGGCAATAATTTTCCATCAAATAGCCCAGACCTTGCCCCTTCTGACTACCATTTGTTCCGGTCGATGCAGAACACCCTCACTAAAATACGGTTCACATCAGAGCAGAATATCAAAAATTGGCTTGATTTATTCTTGGCTGCCAAGCCGGCGCAGTTTTTTTGGGATGGGATCCACAAATTGCCAGAAAGATGGGAAAAAGTCATAGCTTCAGATGGGCAATACTTTGAGTAATACTATTGTACGTGTTTTTCTTAAATAAACGTTCAAATCTTGAAAAAAACCGCACGAAATAAAATACCCAATACATTGATAATGGCAACTTTTATGGCTATCCTGAGGTAGATCTTGATGCACTTACCAGGTGTATTGGTATGAAGTGCTGCTGAGCTAATGCGTGTCCCATCGATGAAAACATATGGTAATCGGAAGGAACCAAGTCTGGTGAATACGGCGGGTGGGGTAGCAGCTCCCAGCCAAGTGCTTTAGTTGTATCCTGAACCAGTTTTGTTTTGTGTGCAGGTACATTGTCATGAAGCAAAATTACCTTGCCGTGTCTTCTGGCCCATTCTGGTCGTTTTTCGATCAATGCATGGTTCAAATTGATCATTTGTTGTCGGTAGCGATCTGTATTAACATTTTCACCAGTTCTTAGGAGCTCGTGGTACACCACTCTTTTCTGGTTCCACCAGACACACAGCATTGTCTTCTTGCCGAATCTATCTGGTTTTGCAGTCGAAGTTGATGGTTGTCCCGGATTAACCCATGATTTTTTCCGTTAAGGATTCTGAAAATAAATCCATTTTTCATCGCCAGCAACAATATGATGCAAAATTGACTTTTTATCGTGTCTTTGA
This sequence comes from Volucella inanis, assembly GCA_907269105.1. Taxonomy (NCBI): domain Eukaryota; kingdom Metazoa; phylum Arthropoda; class Insecta; order Diptera; family Syrphidae; genus Volucella; species Volucella inanis. The sequence goes on from OU026157.1 coordinate 24,588,425, forward strand.
AGCAAAACTTCACAAGTGGTTTTCCATCTGTCTTTCATTTAATTCCTGTGGCACCCATTCCCAATTCCAGACTTTTGGATCTTTCAAAAGGTTAGAAATTGTTTGTTGTGCAACATTTAACATTTCTGCCATTTGTTTCTGTGCTTGTGTCATCTTCTTCCAATATTGTTTGCAATTCAGCGTCTTCAAACTTTTTTAGTGGTCTTCCACGTTCTTTATTTCTCACATCAAAATCGTTATCGCTGAACCGCTGAAACCATCTTTTGCATGTTGCTTCTGATAGAGCATGATCACCATATGCCTCGACAAGCATATGCCTCATTTTCTGGTACAAAATTCGACATTTTTAACACGATGGAAAAATATGATGCTGTCTGCTCAATGACTTGATGTATACTAAATATATTTGACAGGTGTCATAGCAACCAAACACCTGGTTTATATGATAAATAACTTAGTCTGAGGAGTCCTCTTTAATCCTCTGAAATTGAAAGAATGTTGGTAATTACTTGACTTTTTGGATAAATACTTCTAAGTATCCCTGCGTATAAGTTGTTGCGTTTATTTTTAATTAAGTTATCCCGAGGCATGTATGATAGTTAGAAATCTATTCTATTGTGATACACTGATTCGATCTACAATTTCTTTTGAGTCCTATACTGAATAATGTGCGGATTAATTTGCCACAAATGTTGTGAACATTTCAAATCTCATATTCAACCAAACTGAAACAGTTATTGAGACAATTTTCATCTCGAATTTGCAATTCAAAAAGATAGTAAACTATATCGGTCAAAGGACGATACAAAACCCATAAAAATTTGACTTTCAATTAAGGATTCAGTTGTTGGATTCATTAAATCCTTTAATGTTATCAGACGAAATCAACTAAAAACTTTGAAACTCCAGCAATCTTTATTACTTTATCTCAATTCAGCTGAAAACTGTGCAAAATTATAGCTCATATGAGTTGTGGCATCATCCCCTTAATGTATGAGTACTACTTCCGGACCAACCGGCATCACTTGGATCTATTCATATCTAAAACGTGAAATACACACCCAACAACTTCAGCCCAGCGCCAATGTTTACTGTTCTGTATAAACATAAATATGAAGGAGTTATGTACCTTATTCAGTTTGAAAATTGTATTTCCATCCGGCACCGACACTCGCATCCGATTTCGCCATGTTCCAACTGGCTTATTTCAATTAGCTGCCAGTAATCACTGTCTCTCTATGGTATCGCACATATGCTCTGCAATGTCCTAACTAGTCGAAGATTAAAATTAACCATTTGCACTGAGTTAAGGCCCTAGGAACCGAATGGATTTGATGCAATATTCCGCAGCCAAGGCTACATACTCGTATATATATTTACCTCTTTTAGACGTACAATGGATATACGGACAATTCGGGGTACAACTATCAAATCCGGGGGTAAACAATGGCAGCAAGTTTGTAGAGAAGTAATTTTGCTGGGGATTTACAAGAGCTTAGACCACCAAATTCAAATTCAAGGCAATCAGTTGCAAATTAATTCCCTTTGGTATTGGCGGCTATTTTACTAACAGGGTTTCATGGCACCAGTGATCCAGGATAGATTCGATTGCAGATTGTGAAGGTGATTATTGCACACTACGATACAAACATCCACTAGAAGCTTCCATGATCAACCATATTATGATGCTCTTGAATACTATGAAAAGGATTTCGTATGTCCATTCCCGGCTATGTGGTCCATTTTGTGGTATTAAATTAGTAACTATGAACTTACGTTGGATGACTAAGTTCAGGTTAAGATATCTAATTCACGGAGTTAAGGGCGTAAATCAGTAACGTAAAAAAAAATCGACATGCGGAATTGATGTCAATCCTTAATAAACATTCCCTAGAGCTGAACTTCATATGCAGTTTCAAAGTAACAGCTATTTATGAAAATTTGCAAGTAATAGTATAGATATCTAAACTCATATATGAATTTTTGAAGCATTTTTCCAATTCGAAACGAGGTAACACTAAAACCCGCCTTTTAAATGCATCGACCGCCTCTTCAGGTGTATGAGAGTCGTAAGAGATTTTATGTAGAACTATTCTTATTAAAATGAAAAACGTGTCTTCTTTGCTCGATAACTTGCCAAACTTAGAATCGCTAACAGCTATGCTTGACAAAAGAATTATATGAGTCACATGCACGGCTCACATGGCCATCCTAAAGGACTTGACTCAATTTCAAATTTACAGAACAACTAATAAAAACATTAATTCCATTGTATATATATACGAGTATAGAATGATTCATCGTAAGGTTTAATTTATAATGTAAAATAAAACACAGAAATTTCAAAGCGAACTTAAAACTTTTATTATCAGCTAAAAGAATAATTGATGGCATTAATTTTTAGAGAATAATATTATGTAAATGTTGGTCACGACTACGTCCGAGGTGGTCCATTCGGAAGGACCAATATTGGGCAATTCATCAATCGTAGCTGGCTTATTCCGGAAGACCTGAGACTTTACATATCCACAGAGAAAATGGTCCAAAGGTGTTATATCCGCACGATATAGGCGGCCAATTTACCGTAGCAAAACGTTAAATTAAGTGCTCACCAAAATGATTTCTCAACAAGTCCATTGTTTCACGCGCTGTATAGATCGTAGTGCCGTATTGTTGAAAACAGAGCTCACCGAGACCAATTATTCCACCAGCCCATAAACCACGTCATTCTTGTTTTGTTGTTTTTAATGGATGTAATGGAAGCTCTTGGTACTCTTCGTGCTGACCATCAACCCAAATACGGCAATTTTGTATATTAATGTATCCATAGAGCCAGAAATGGGCTTCATCACTGAACAAAATTTCACGATAAAACACCGGATTTTCATGGAGTTTTTCCAGAGTCCATTCATTGAAAATATGACGCAAATTCAAGTCGCATGGCTTCAATTCTTGCACTAGTTGAATTTTGTAAAATACGCCAAGCCAAGCTGCTGCGAACGACGACGAATCGATTCGTCATGGTCTTCGCGTACACTCTCAACTACATTTGCTATAGTCTCTTCACTACGTGCTGGCTGTGGTCTAACCGGTCGAGTACCATCCACTAATGTAAACTGGAAATCAAATTTGCGAATGGTATTGGCAAAATGCGTTTCAGTAGGTCGATTATGCGCACCGTAAGTTTCTCGAATCACACGAAAAGCATTTCTCACAGAACGCTGAATTTCGTAATACAGCTGAATAATTTAGAGACGCTGTTGTGGTGTGAGTCTTGTTTGATATGATGATATGATGAAACCTCACGATGAATCACCCTATATAATATTCCATCTCTGCCATCTCTGAAGTTTCAAGTGTCAATTCATCTTCAACTTTTGTGATTAGCCATCCCTGATTTAAGAAAATTCATTCAATTCATCCCCTTGTCTTTCTGTGTTTAATTTAATTTGTCCCGTATGAACAGTTCTGGTGATGTGTTCAAATTTGTCGATTCTGCGGATCTTGACGATGTTGTCGTATGGGTGGGCTTCATATTTGGGACTCAACTTATTTTACTTGACTGGAGTAAGCGCCAGGACAAGTTGTCTGATTTGCAGTTTTGGTTCCCGTCTGTGTTTGTCCACATGGCCCTTCTGGTAAAGCTGGGAGGTGTTAAGTTTTTTTTTTGGGAATCTTTTCGGTCAAGTAGACCCCAGAAGTACTTCGTCTCGAAGTCTTGATTCAAAGCCATGACAAAGGTAAAATGGAGATTGTTGAAGAGAAGATCGTTGCTCAAATTGACGGATTGAATTATTTCAGGTATAAATTTCGACCAGTTCCTGATTTGCTTGTTTTCGATCAAATACTTTCTCAGTATTGTTGTTATTGCTTTTACTGTGCGTTCTATTAAACCATTAGACGCTGGTGGAGTTGGTTCCACATAGATGTTAAAATTCTCGTAGAAATCTTGCATTGCGGTTGATGTAAAACTTGTCGCGTTGTCGCTGACGATGAGTTGTGGAGGCCCATATATATTAATGATTTCGTTTTCTACGACTTGTATGACATGACTACTTCTTATGCCAGGTAATGTTTTTCCAATGAGAGACCTGATCTCATTAATAATACATATTTCATAATTTTAGTATCTTTCGGAAAGGAGCAATGATCCATGGATATGACATCGAATGGTCGATCTGAAATGTGTCTTGGCTTAAGAACTAGGTGGAGTGAAAAGAAACCGCCTTGACCGCCAGAATGCGCTGCCACTGCAAATAAGATTATGGTGCCTTGAAGTCCTATTTAACCAGATATGCCAACTTTCAGTGCGATACTGTCTTTAGTTTTGTTTTGACAGCTGATTGTTGTTGACGTGTTTGGCATTACGTTGAGTATGGACACAAACGATTTTCGTTCTCTCATAAAACATTATTTTTTGAGAGGCAAAACGGCGAAATAAACAAAAGAAAAGTTGGATAAATATTATGGGGCTAATGCTCCGTCAAATATTGGTTTCGAGAGTTTTGTGGTGGCCGCAACTCCACTACCGATCAAGTCTGCATCGGCAGGCCCTCCGATGCGGTTACAGAGGACAATGTCAAAAATATACATGAAATGGTGTTAGCTTACCAGAAAGTGAAGGTGCGCAAGCTAGAAGATACTGAGCGCACACGCCATATTTTGAGCAATATTCTGCATATGAAAAAGTTATCCTGCCGCTTGGTTCCGAGCATACTCACTCCCGACCAAAAACACGAATGCGAGAGCACTTCGAAAGAGTGTTTGGACTTAGTGATGTGGAATCGGGTGAATTTTTGTCGTCAATTGGTAACTGTTGAACACCTTTGCCGGGCAAAGGACTGAAGCCGGCACAAGGGCTCCGAAGCGGTCGAGGGAGGCTCTATTGGTCGGAAAGTTTATGTCGTCGGTTTTCTGGGATTTTCATGGCATACTTTTAGTGGACTACCTCAAAAAAACAAAAACCATCAACAGCGAGTATTACTGTGCATTATTGGAGCGATTGAAGGCCGTAATCGCTGCAAAATGTCCTCACATGAAGCGAAAAAAAATTTTGTTCTTGCAAGACATTGCACCGGCGCACAAGAGCATCGCGACCATGACTAAAATCAATGACTTACGGCTCCAATTGCTGTCGCATCAACCATATACGCCCGATTTGGCTCTCTCGGACTATTATCTCTTCCCAAACCTCAAAAGATATCTCATCAATAAAAAATTCAGCTGACGCGAGGAAATCCACGGAGGAGTATTTTGCAGACCTTCCGGGAAATTACTTTTCGGACGGGATCAAGGAGTTGGAAAATCGCTGGAAAATCGCTGGAAAAAGTCTATCAATCTTAAAGGGGACCATATTGAATAAAATAAAAAAAAAACATTTAAAAAAATTTTCTTTCATTCCCAATGAGGTTACTTTTCACTCCACATAGCAATGCATTTTGAAGTTCTGTTGTTGGGCTGTTGACAGATGTGGCATGATGAAACAAATTGCTTGCAGTCCCTATAGCTAGACGGCCAATGATAACGTCGCGATAGTTTCGAAAAGGTTTTGGCAAAATACGTGTGCCCACTATTGTTATGGCAGAGTTCGAGAGCTGCGTTTCTGATAGTTTGTGAAACAACTAATGGTAAAGTACACTAACGAGCTACGTTCTCCGATTGGGTTTTGGAGAAGATGCTACGTTAAGTCATTGGTTTGTGCCAACACGTCGACGACGTTGGAAGAGCTCAGAGCCAACATTGAACGCGAAATAGCGGTCGTTTTGGCCGAAATGTGTGGCCGAGTCGTTGAAAACGTGCCATATGAACGAAGTCGAGTTCCATTCATAAGTGTTTTGATTGTTCTTCAAGCCAGTAATAAAGTTTTTGAAATATCTCAAATGGTTTGCCTTTTATTTAAAATAAAAGCTTGTCAGGGCGTTATTAGAAAAGCCTATATAATTTTTGTCTTTTATTTGTCGGCGATTTAGACGTATTTTCGCTTTTAGTGTTTGAATTATACGATAACATTCTGGGTCCTTGGCTTGAGCCATTGTTTCATGATTTGATTTCATAATTATGAGAGATGTGGTGCTGTCAGTGATACGAGATAGTGAATATGCAAAATACATTGCCTTTGCCGCTTTTATGTTGAACTGTGTAATTGTATGTCTGTAAGTCTATCAAAAAACGGGAAAATTTTCTGTTGTTTTTTCTGTTTTGGAAGGGGCAGGAGGTTATTCAATTGTCTGTGATGATGGTGAATTGTTTAAGTCCGTAGAGATAGATGTGGAGTTTCTCTGTGATTGCCCAGTGTACTGCAAAGCTTTTAATTTTATTGATATGAAGGTTTTGCTAAAGCTCTACAAGCGTAAGCAATGACAACTTTTTTGAGGTTTTGAATTTGTAATAATATAGCTTCTAGTCCAGTAAGTGATGCGTCTGTTTGTACTTCGGTGGCACACTCGTGCTGAAAGTGCGCTATTTAAAGAGGTGATTTTAGTTTTTCTCTTAGCAAATTTGGTGCTTTGTTAGTTTCTTCTGTCCATTCGAACGGTGTTGTTTTGATGGCATTTCGAATTGGTAGGGCTATTTTCAAGAAGTCTTTTATAAATCTTCTGTGGTGCGAAGTGAAGGCATGAAAGGACTTTGCATGAGTTTTAGTTTTGAACGTTTGATACCTCTAGATTAAATTGGTGCGTTGAGGGTCAGCTTGAATACCCTTTGCTGAAATTCCATAACCTAAAAAGTAAATTTTTTCCTTAAACAGTTGACACTTCCTTAGGGATGTACGAAGACCAGATTTTATTAGGCGAATAAGAGCATCTTCAAAGGTTGCCAGAGCAGAGTCGATATTAGCTGTTGACTGTTCTACGTCGTCCGTATATAAGTGATGGTATTTTTTGATTCGGAAAACATGATTTTCATGATCCTTTTTGATTGTACTTCAAGCCAATGATAAAGTTTTTGAAATATCTCAAATGGTTTGCCTTTTATTTAAAAAAAAAGTTGTCAAGAAATTAGAAAACCCTATACAATAAGGATTCTTTTTTAGCCCTGTCGAGTCTAGGAAGAACACTTTATCAGACAACACACAAAGAAGGCAGTCGCTTTTATAATATAAAGTAGGGGTCCACCATAAGGTACGAAGGAAATTTCATTGCGAAATATGTCATGCAGGGTAGCGCGATTAGGGTGCTTGTCATATCGTCGTAACTGTATATATGATTATAGAGCTGTATTGTTGCAGCAAGGCCGTAGTAGGTATCATATCTAAATTCTCTCAAATAATTCTACATGTGAAGATCTGTATGTGTCAGTTTTAGTCTGAAATTAACCGGTTTATGGAGTGGACGTCGCGTACAACTGAATTAAATGTTTTGTTACTGTTTGGCAGTGGTGTTCGACGAATTACACCTCACATTGTATGTTCAACCTTAACACTTCCTGTTAAAGAGTAATAAACTTATTCCGATTGAAGGTGAAGGCAGCGGAAAGGTATTTCAATATCAATTAAAAACTGAGTGGGATGACGGGCTTCAAGATGGGGGAGGTCGTGGTGTAGTGGAATATGCATAGACTCCTCACGCAGAAGGTCGAGGGTTCGAATCCCGTGCGATGCAATTCTCTGAAAAAGTCTTTTCATAGAACTTGTTTGTAGTTGTGTGTAGAAAATGCCGTCGACGTCAACTCTGGCATGAAGGCGTAACTAAATGTAACGAACTAACAACTAGCACGTACTAAGACCCACTAGTTGAGGATGCACTGGCTCGTCCCGTCCAGTTTGACAACCACCTCTGGGAAAAATATCGAAACCTAATACACCTCCCGCGCGCGCCCTAGAAAAAAGGCCAGTAAAAGGGTATTCATATCCCCTTGATGAGCTCGCGGGATTATACAAAAAAAGTGCATAAACCCACACGAACTTGTCTAACATTACGAATGGGTGCGATATACGCTTTAAGCACCTTAAGCTTACTCATTTCATTCTTAATATCAACATTAGCATAAGCCTTTGTGTAATTAGACACCTACCCCCTCTAGTCTTAACACCAATAAAATTTCTGATTTGATTCTGATAGAAAACGTCTATTAAGTTTGCCTTTTTAGCAGCCTTAAGCATGTTATTGTACTGGCTTAATTGGCTCCGTCGGGATTTGAAAAATCAACACATTGGATACCACCAAATTGGGGAACGCTTTTCTACTTCTAGAACCAGACATTCTCTGAAATATTCGTGATGACTGCAAAGTACTACTAGCTGCGGGATGCGGGAACCTTTGGAAGTACATGATTTAATTTATTTTCCCCAACATATAGAATGGCAGCTTAGGAATCAAGTTTACTTTTTGGCACCAGCTATACCAAAAAAAATTAAGTTTACGTTTAGTGCCTTTTGTCTTTCATGGGAAACACCTTGACGGTAAGCGCACTTTTAGGTCATTAATAGATGCCCCAGCAGACGCCTTCTCTTGTATAGCAGGTAAAGCTAAACCTGTAATTATGGATTTAGACGTCACAGCCACAGCAGACACAGAGTTCGAAAAATTGAAGGTGAATGTGCGCCTAATTTTCTAGGAACTGAGTTGACAGTCATCTGTGAAAGATCTTAGGGGTTAGACAAAACATATTCGAAGTGGTACTCAATTTCAGCTTTCATGTGATTTGAGTCTGCTGCAAACTATTGCCCAATCGTGCGGACACACCTGTCATGATCTTCGGCCAAATAAAGTTAACGGACGTACCAGTCGATTGGAGAATTTTGCAGTAGCTAGGAGATTTGACCACATTCACCCTAATAACGTCACTCCCTTACCTAGGAGCTGCGCCAGGAGAAATGTGAAAGTGTATATTTAACACTTTGTACATTTTATATTTTGCTGTGGGCGGTTTAACCGCCATAAACTTAAGGTCATCGCTTTCAAACCACCATAGTTTCCATTTGGTATGGTCTATTGCCTTTAAGTAGCACCTTGAAAATTTTTAGTAACTTAACTATGAAAGAATGCCTAATACTACCGATAGTTTCGAAATACCATAATTAGTTGGCGATTTCTGCCGTTGCCATTGTTAACATTGTTAGCGCTGTTGTTCTTTTTGTTCCTGTTGTTGCTGTTTCGATGTGGCTGTCACTATTGTTGCTTTGTCTCTAGGAGGAAATGAGTTTATCAAGTTTAGCCCCTTCAACAACTGTGCTTCCAAAGTATCTTCATCCATTCTCTTACGTGTCAGCACTTATGTAGGGAAGTCAGGCATCTTCTTCGCCGTTTATGGTTTACATTTGGAAAGGTTAAGGGTGAGGAAATATAACCTTATTGTATGTACTTGCATTCTGTTGCTGGCAGGATTCATTAAAATGTCACATATTTCCTCAAAACGAAAAACGAAAGTCCACCGGACATTTCGACATTTCTTCAATCAACGAAAACAACCCTTGTAAACTAGAATACATGAAAATATATCCCAAGTAGTTCTTGATGCCATACTCGAACAGAAACTTTATGCTCCTGCCCCTTAGTGATTGCATTTTCCCTGAACGATGGAGATGTAGAATTTTGACCGCCTACAGCTCTGAAAAATTTGATTAACTTCACCAGTGTACCGTACAGAATGGAACCTAACCTGGCTTTGATGGTTTTGGTTTTGCTGTGCATGTAGGCAATTTGCAATAACTATCCTCCAATGTCAAGCGAACTTCCATTATGCTGCAGAATTCGCTAAGGCATTTATACTTCCAGAAGGACTTGCTGTGACTGTTGATAGTAGATCAAGTAACCAAAACAAGTCGGCAGTTTTGAATTTGATGTACATAGGTGATTTGGGACAATTAAAAGTTTATTAAGATGATGTACCGACTCCAAAAGCCAACGCGAGGAGAAGCTGCAAGGAACCAAAGCGTTCATCAAAAAGTTTTTTAAGTTCCAACAACTAAAGATGTATACTTTTCTGGTCTCGAAGGTGGTATTTTCCAATGAGATAAATTTAATTTGTTTAAAACATTTAAGCTTACAAGTGGAAGACTAAAGACTTAGTAAAATAATGATTTTATGACTCAAGCCTGCAGCTTAATTTCTTTAAAGTAAATGTATCCTTAGAAAAAAATAAACATAGTAATGAAAAAAATACCAAGTATCCGCACACAGCGAAGACAAACAGAGCCAGAAAGAATTAAAGGAAGTAGAGCCCACATAACGCAGCGTCCTAACTCGTCTATATCAGGATTACTCCGTAAACCTTCCGGATGACTGGCTAATAGTATTGAATGTCAAACCTTGGTCTACTCGTATATCTTGCCTTGGTATGTATCATTATTGTAGAATGTCTAGGTCAATCTTGGCTTAATGCCACTATGTCTCTGCAATTTACACAGCTTAGCGAGTAAACCTGTTTACACAGACTTTTGTAAAATTGTGGTTCTAGTACCTTACTTACTTACATGATAACTCATCATTTTGTCTGAAGCCTGTTTTGAATATCAAAGGTCTACCTATGTGAGGTTGCTTTGACTTTAACTTATTAGCCGACACAATCCATCGTCATTCTGCACAATTTGGCGAGATAGGAGATACCTGGAACACTAACTTTAAAAAGAATCTACCATGCAGTAGTCTTTATATTGGGTATATAACTTATATAACTTAATTTGAACGTTTATTTAAGAAAAACATGTACAGTAGTATTATTCAAAGTATTGTCCATCTGAAGCTATGACTTTTTCCCATATTTTTCCAATTTGTGTATCTCATCCCAAAAGAACTGCGCCAGCTTGGCAGCCAAGAATGAATCAAGGTAATTTTTGATATTCTGCTCTGATGTGAACCGTATTTCAGTGAGGGCGTTCTGCATTGACCGGAACAAATGGTAGTCAGAAGGGGCAAGGTCTGGGCTATAAGGCGGGTGGGGTAAGACTTTCCATCCACTGTTTTCCAAATAGTTCTTAACCGGAATAGAAACGTGGGGCCGAGCGTTGTCATGATGGAAAATTATTGCCTCGTGTCTGGTCGCATATTTCGGGCGTTTTTCGGCTACTGTTCTCCTCAAATGGATTAATTGTGTTCGGCAGCGTTGTCCATTGATGGTTTCACCCGGTTTCAGCAGCTCATAATACAGCACATCCATCTGATCCCATCAAATACAGAGCATTACCTTCGCGCCATAGATATTTGGCTTCGCCGTTGATTTGGCTGGTTGGCCGGGTTTCACAAATGATTTTTTGCGCTTGGGGTTGTCGTAATGGATCCATTTTTCATCACCAGTAACAATCCGATGCAAAAATGACTTCCTTTTGTGACGTTCCAGCAGCATTTCGGACATGCAAAACCGCCTTTTCGACGTCTCTCGGCTTGAGTTCATGTGGAACCCAATTTTCTTGCTTTTGAAATGGCTGCTTGAGTGACCCCCAAAGATTCTGCGAGCTCTTCTTGTATTTGGCAACAATCTTCATATTCATTACTCCAGTTCTTCATCTTCAAACTTTTTTGGCTGTCCAGGACGTTTATCGTCTTCCATGCCAAAATCACCACTTTGAAGTCGTGCAAACCTGTTTTGGCACATTTTTGGCATGGCTATCGCATGCTCACCATAAACTTCCACCAAAATACGATGATTTTCGGCAGCAGTTTTCCTCATATTAAAGTAATGAAGAAGAACTCCCCGCAAAAACACTTTTTCAGGCACAAAGTTCGACATAATTGAGTGACAAAAAATTACTGTTGTCTACGCTTCAAATGAATGACATATATTGAAATGACGTACAATGACAGTAGCTTTCCAACGCATGTTCCAATGGAATAATACAAGGTACGCCATCTCTTAGCAAACCGCACGTTATAGACCCAATATCAAAAATTTGGACAAAGGCTCAAACTTATAAAATGGGCTTTCGGTCAATTCGCTGAAAACAGAGGTCATTCTCTTTACGATATGAAGGAAGCTGGGTATTTAAAAGCATCACTATCCGTTTCTCTAACAAAGCTAAGTATAGGATTTTAAAATAGCGACTTGACAATTTTTTTTTTTTTTTAAATAAAAGGCAAACGATTTGAGATATTTCAAAAACTTTATTATTGGCTTGAAGTACAATCAAAGCATTTATGAATGGAACTCAACTTCGTTCATATGGCCACCGTGGGCACGTTTGCAGCGATTGATTCGTTGGACCGAATTTTCAACGACTCGGCCACACATTTCGGCCGCAACGGCCGCTATTTCGCGTTCAATGTTGGCTCTGAGCTCTTCCAACGTCGTCGGCGTGTTGGCATAAACCAATGACTTAATGTAGCCCCACAGAAAATAGTCAAGCGGCGTTAAATCGCTTGAAATAGGCGGCCAATCGACTGGTCTTGAGATAACACGCTTACCATACTTACTCTTTAATAAATCGATTGTAGCGTGTGCTGTGTGGCTTGTGGAACTATCCTTTTGAAACCATATGTCGTCCAAGTCCACATCTTGCAATTCGGGCCAAAAATAATCGGTAATCATGGCGCAATAACTCTGACCATTCACAGTAACGTGACGATCGTTATTGTCGACGAAAAAATATGGCCCAATAACGCCGCCGACATGCAAAGCGCACTAAACGGTTATTTTTTGTGGATGAAGTGGTGATTTAAGAAGCACATGTGGGTTTTTAACCGACCAATAACGCATATTCTGCTTATTGACGGACCCATTGATCCAAAAATGAGCTTCGTCACTGAAGCTGATTTTGCGATGAAATTCATCATCTTGGCGCCTTTCCTGCTGTTCCTTAGAGAATAGATTACGGCCTGCTTACTGGTAACGTGACAGTACACTACGTATTTACCAATAATTTAACTGTGCTATCATTGTATCTCCTCCTCCACTGACCGTCTTCGGATGGACCGTCAAAGGATTATCCTATTAAATCATCCAAGGGCAATCTCATACATTTTTGATAAAAGTTCTTTACAATCACAGATTTATAGTATATCTGTGCAGTGACATTCTGTCCGAGATGTCGGTGTAACCAGCATTTACTTGGCATTGCCCTGATTGGCCGTTAAGCCCATCTCTGTCACTTGCGGCGCAACATCACGTTGCTTTTTTTGGATTATGTCAATATCATCGACGTATGCAAGTAATTTTACGGGACTTTTGAAACATTGTGCCTCTTGTGTTAAATGATGTTAAAGCAATCGCATGACAGCGCATCGCATTGGCTAAACCTTTTTTTGACATAAAAGGTATCGGTAAGCTCTATATATAGCTGGTCTCTATAGATGCTGTCATACGCGGCCTTAAAATTAATCGATGTGTGTTGATGGTGTGTATCGATTTGGAACTCAGATTTTTTCCAAGATCTGCTGTTGTGTGAATATTTGGTCGATGGTGGACTCTTCTGGCCTAAGGCAACACTGATATGGATCAATCAGGTTGCTGATGATCGGCTACATATGATTGTGCAAGCGGCAGAGAGGATTTTGTAAGCGATGTCAAGAAGACAGAAGTCTTCAGACAAACAGTGCTGAGGTTCCATTCATCGGGCATACTTTCGTCCAACAATATTTTACAGATAAGTTGGTGTGTGCTCTTTACTATGTCATCGCCTGCCTCTTTGAAGAGCTCGACAGTCAAGCCATCCTCTCCAGCAGCTTTGTTGGACTTAAACTTAGATATGGCTCTCTTTACTTCCTTCTGGTCGGATTGACGGGATTGTTGGTCTAGATTGTCCAGACTGAAAGTTTCATTCTTTCATTCTGCCTGGCAGTGGTATTTGGTTCGTCATCGCCATTATGCTCCTCCTGAGTAGTTGGTGTTCGTCTTTCCTATTCTACTCGTGAGCATCACTAGTCCTACCACGTAGCGTCGCTTTATATGCATCTTGTTTGGCTGTATGTGCTTGTCCGCACTCGTTGTCAAACCAGGAGTTTCGTTGTCTAATGGCTTGTTACTGCTAATCTTCAATACTTGATGCTGCGGGTAAGGGACACTCGATCGGAAAAGCATTTGGTGATCGTCTGCAATTGTCCGATATTCGACGTCGAACTTCAACACATTATTAGCTTACCTTTGCACCCGCAACCATACCTTGGCTACAACAAAGTAATGGTTCGAGTTGATGTTGGCTCCTTCGAACTTTCGGACAGTCATAATACTGGAGGAGTATTTTGCTTCGATTGCAATGTGGTCAATCTGGATGATGGTTAATTGATCAGGAGATCAAGTTTTCAAGTTTTCACCTCGCTGCAAGGGTGATCAACTTGAATCCGTTATATGAGGTGGTGTCATGCGGGCTATACTTTCCGACAGTACTACTAAAAGTGCACTCTCTTCTTAGCTTTGCATATAAGTCACTGAGTACAGTTTTATTGTCATAGCTAGGGAACTGCTTGTAGCTCTTTTCCAAGAGCTCCTATAAGCTATCTTTGGTGTACTCATACTAGGATAGAGTTGTCAAATTTAGCTTTAAAACGGATTGTTACGCGACGCTTGTTAACATGCTGAAAACTCAAGACTTCTTGCCTAAGTAAGCCTCTAACAATAAATATGCATCCAAGTTAGCGCTACTTTTGCCGTCAATGACAGTTCGACTGTACGTTGCACATAAAGGACCTAATATTCCACATACAAATCTGAAGTTCGTTGTCCTTATTTCGTTTGCAGGGGTTGTCAACAGTAGATCCGTTCGTGTTCGAGGACTGTTGCTGCATCGTGGCTATAAATTTTTTCTATGGCCGGCATAGTACCTATCATGGTGGGCCAGTTACATTAAAGAGACCTCTAAAACGAGGAGTCAGCTATTCGTTGGTTTATTACATGCTCATAGGAAACCCGCTCTTTTGCAAGACCCTGAATCAGTTTTGGAAATTCTTATTGACCTGATCTCTAAATATGTTAGAGTAGCCCAAATAAGGGTTTTACTTCACCGTTGATTCCATCTCCCGCTGTCCCGTTTATAATGCTGCTATTTTTGTCTGCTGGTCAGCACTAGCGCTTGTAAGTTTGGCAAATCGAGTCCGGATGGACATTGACCAGTACCTGATAGTTAACACTTGGATGTAAGATAAGCACAATTGATGTGTAGAAATAGTTACAATACTAGCCACCACCAAGTTGACACCTCTGGGTGTCTACCACGTTTCTACAGTATCCATAGTAATGGTACTACAAACATTTTATCACTGAAGCGCTAACTCATCTTTCTACGAAGGACTGAGGAAGTTACAAGGAGTACAATGGACTGGTTATTTGTCCAAGTGCTCTATTAGGACAGAGTAAAAAATGGTTTCTGTCGGCCACTCTATACAGAACACGAGATCTTGTGCGCAATGTTAAAGAAACTTATGCCTTCATACATATGTACGATAGTTTACGAAAGTTAGATGGTCTTCTTTTCTGCGTATCGGATAAATGATGCTCAACAGGCATATTTTCTTCTGAACGAATTTTGGAAATAAGTTGTTTGCTATCTATCAAATTATTTTCCGCTGCCATGAATAGCTCAGTAGATAAGCCGTCCGCTCAGATAGCGTTGTTATTCTTAAAATTGAACATCCTAATGAAAAAATTATTTCGGCTCAGATTTTTTCGCTGTCATTGCCCCAGTTGAATTGTTGTTTCTTCCTGACAACGGAATTCCTTTTCCTTAGTACTGACGTGATTTTACTACTAAATTTCCTTCTTCGTCTTTACGAGATTCCGGTCAGGTTTTTCTGGTTTGAAAGGATATTTTTCATCTCTGGCGAAATTTTTGAATATTGAGGCGGAATTTTTCAACTGTCTGCAGAGCTAATTACATACGCTGGTGTCATTGGCATCATTGGCAGGATTGACGCGTTTGCATGTATTGAAGAGGCAAAAATGGGTTTAGTCGTGAATGAGGGTAAGACTAAGTACGAGTATATGCTGTCAACAAGATGGGACAAATAACATCAACGAATCGTGCAAAATATCACAACGAACGGCTATAGCTTTGAGGTAGTCATCTATGATGGATATGGAATGTAAGTCTAATGAATATCAAGGCTCCAGTCCGAGAAGTCTTCAATTCCAACACGGAAGTACACCGTATTAGAGAAAGATCTCACCTAAAACGACGTGTGCAAGTCGAATGGGACCTCAGTTAGCTTCGTTAGTAAGTAATGAACCTGGAAAATCCCCCAGCCTCACCCATAGATAGTGTTTACCTGATTAGATGGTTTTATTATTATTTTTTTTAATAAACTGTGCTACACAACATAATGTGCGATGACTCATAACACAACTGAAGCCGAGCTATTTCGTTAGTGGCCATGAATCATACCAAAGTCCCCAAGTGACCGCCTAGAAGATTAATTATTCCTTCTCTCTTTCTTTTTCGCATTTTTTTTTTTTTTTTTTTTTGAGTTAATTTCTATTATGAATGTTTACAAAAGAAATTACCTAGTGCTGCCTGTTAGGCCGAAAATATCTTAAAACCATTTGACAGCTTGCTTCAAGGAAGACATTGAAAATAAAAAATTGCTCACTAATTAATCAAATCGCTAATGTTGTTTTCATCACTTAATGGCTGGGTCGACACCAATGCAATTGTTGGGGACTCGTTTTGACAAATTTCCCAAACAATTTCATTACAAAGCTTCACCTTGAGTCTGTCTTTCCGAAAACACAAAAGTACGTGCTGCGCCTCAATTTTCCACCCTCCTGAGTGTTTTCATCCCATTCGAGTGAGATCATTTCTCATGGACACAATCGTCGTCGTCGTAGAAGTCGTTGTCGTAGAAATCGTCGTTGGGGGTGGCGATAACGTTGCCATCGCATTGATTAATCCGCCACCACTTAGCAGACAGAGGAGAATACATATTTAAGGTACAAGCATCTTTTGTATAGTTGTAGGCCAGGGTTTCAGGATGAGGTTGAAGTGCCTGGTGAGGTTCACTGATATTCAAATGAAAAATGATTATTACGCTTTTATGCCGGTGGAATCTATCTCGCACTTGTCATCTGCAAATCATTACCACCCTTAAGTTTCACCCAATAAACTCAACATCCTAATATGCCATCAACCCCATCACTACTCGACCAATCTAATTTCATGTAAAATCCCGGAAGTTCCACGAGGATTTGCAACTTATTAAAGGGTGAAGTGCCTTTGCAGGACTTCTTAACTCCTTTAAATGATGAGAGCGGGCGGTAAATAGTTCACAAAGAACAGGGTGTTCCGAAGATGCACAGACTTGGTGAGTTCTCCCGCTGAAGCTATCATTTAACCCCATAACCCATTTATAGAAATTTATAGCAAAACTTTGTTATGGCTTTTGAGCTGAGAGTTGGGGGTTGTGAATTGTAAATTGAAGATTGGGGAAGGAGGTTGGGGTTTGAGGGTTGGTAGTTGAATATCCAAGACCATTTATCATTTGTTGACCACTCTTGTCTAGGGTGGGCAGAGAGGCTAAGAGCAATATGTTTAAAGTAGGTGGTACTCGTACTGGTGAGATACTGGTAGATGTGGTGCGTGCAGTTGCCACAATGGATATGGACAGGGTGTGTAGTGAATTTAAAATTGCAATCAGAGAAAATGGTGCTCCGCATTGGAAGAATGCTGTGAACGTTAATAATGGGTTGCATTTGCAGTGCAAATTGCGTGATGTATAACGTGCATTTAGCGTCTATGTTTATTCTGTACTATGGTTGCTAGATGTGCTGTACTTGGCTAGCAGAGAAAGTACAATTATTGGTAAAAGAATTAACTGCACTTTTTGTAGAGTGTGCAAAGTGGGAGGACGTGATATACTGGATTGAGGCCATCGCTATGGAAAGTGATTTAAGGCGGACTGGTATCTGTAGTATGTAGTAGATAATTTTGGTTTATTCTGTAGTAGTATTCTTGTTTGAATTTAGATTCATGACCTGTCCTTTTGAGAAGAACTTCAACTTGTACGAGAGGTATTAGGTTATTTATTACATCTATGATTGGGTTAGAAAGTTAAATAAGCCTTTTATTTGTCAGGGGAGGTGTTTGTGTTAGAAAGAATATAGCCTGGATTACTCAATAATTTGCAGGCAGGAGTCTGGGCGTGAAAGAGCTATTAAGGAATAAATAATTGGGCTTGATATTGCATTCTCATAAGGCTTCGAGGGTTTACATTGAAAACTAATTTAAATTGAACTCTATAGAGTCCCGTAACTATTTCTTCGTAAGTGAGCTTGTTTTGTCTATCAAGACTTCTGGGCATAGAAAATCCTGTTTCTTAGTAATCAAGTAATACAAAGCTAAGGCACTTTCATCAAAACAGTGCTAAAATATTTATCTTTACTGGAAAATTTAATTAAGAAAGTGTTAACTGACGGACTTTATTGGGTATTAGGTCATTTGAAAGTGTATAGAAAGAAGAAGATTTGTTAGTACTCTCATGCCTTCGCTTCGCATCCAAATTTTAAGGGTTGATACCAACGTTTAGCAGACGCGTTTGCTAGAGATGTAAGTGGGATTATTTTAATATAGACTTCCTAGGAGAGTTGAGCTAGGTAAAAAGAATGAAACTTCAGTTCGTAGTAATATTTGTGGAAACATCGTTTCGCACTAACTGGAAAATTACAAACGCCATATCATTGAACTTGATCTTGAAAATAGGTATGACTTTCGGGCCTGTCGCTGATGGTGAGGAAATAGCAGTACTCGACGGTTTTTCTTTCTTTTGTGGAATTGGAAGGTGGAAACATTGCTTGAGGCACCGCCGGTTGGTAGTGCCGGATTTTTACCGGGTTAAGCCACTTAGACCTGAGCAGATTGATTGGTATCCTCGTAGTACCGGTCCGCCGTCAGGCATTACTTCGTGGTCTTTGGCTTTAAGACAACGCTTACTCTACACAATTTTATGATTTTATCTTTTCTCGTTATGTTGACGCTCTAACCAGCCAGTATATCCACCACAACGATATTACCGTCAGTGGCCAACCATTTAAATTGAATCCACAGGCTTATGTTCTCCGTTTCGTATGGAGAGTTTGGGATGTTTTCGTGTTTGTGATTTAACAGATACCTTCTGAAGTAGCCATGTCTCATAAAAGTTTGTTTAGCCCTGTTTCCGCTTAAGCCATAAATCGATAACCAATATGTCCATCTAAGTTTTAAGCATATATTCCATTGTTGTTGCCATGTTCTTACGTATTTTTTCTGTTTGTCACTTACCCAGTCATTTTAGACTCGCTGGCTTTTGAGTCTTATTATTTAGTCAGCAAGTATTTCGACAGGAATCATTGTATGTAGATACGACGAGTATGGCAGTGGCAACTCTCAGTATGCTAAGGAAGTGGACAGATCAGATTCTTCTTATGTTAGACTTCATCTTTGCGGGATTTGATCATATTGCCGCTGTGTACATGAGTAAAAAACTTGCGCTCACATCAGTAGGAAGAAGTCTTTTATTGTATTTTGGATTTCCATCGTCAGCTTTTTAAGTGCACTTTTTCGATAATTTTTTCCCGGTTTAAGGTAATATTTACAACTAATTCAAATCTATGCCCTAATCGTTATCGTTTCACAGCCCTATGGCATAGTACACACTTCATTTTCAGAGAAATAGACGAGGATTTTTAACGTCCAGGGCTATGACAGCACTTCTTCTCGCCGCCTGCCCTATATTGCATTATTGAGCGTGACTTACGAAAGCTATATTAATATCCCGATAGACCCCCTGTTGTTTCAACTGCTGGAAAAAGTTTAGTGTAGCTTTGCAGCATTTAAGGGGCCAATCTTAATTGTTCGGCTATGTGTGAACTGTAAATAAACATTCCGTGTGTATAGCCAAGTCATTGATAGTTTATTATTTGCTGTTGTCCTCAAGAAAATTTCCATCGATATTCGAGATTGTTTATTGTTTCACCGCATTCAGGTATTCTCTAAGTGATAAGGAAGCTAACCACAACACAAGCTTCATACTTGAGAGCTAAATATTTCAGAGTTCGACTTGTTACTCCTCTGTTCCCATATCTATTGCTTGATGTATGATGAAGAAAAATCAGGGAGCTTGCAGAAAAAGAAATACTGATGTACGTTGGTCTTAAATGTTTGAAAGATATTATTCATAGGAAATAAAGAGCTCGGCAGAAAATTTCATAAGCGAGTAGCACGGCTTAGGAACGAGTCACGATATTTCAGAGTATATGCCTCTAAAGTGGACATTAGATTGATATTCGCACAATCAACGATAATGCATAAAAATTGAAGACAATTATTTATTAGATCTAAAAGATTTTCATTATTTAAAGGCTGATTTGATACTGATACACGTATGTATTACTAATCCAAGTTTGTGAGCAAGACATCACATTAGGACAACTTTGCGTTTAAATCCTTTCAACGAAGCACTCAGTCCTCAGAAATTAAACAAAGTATCTTGAAAAAGACAAACGCAAATCCATCAATATATTTTGTCTAACAAAATTAAATCCAAATATTTCTCATCCTCTTAGTAGCATCTCCTCGTCAAGTATCTGGAAATATCTTAGGTTTTTTTTCCAAAGAAATACCATGGAGAACGAAATTACTCTTTCCAAACAATAACATGTAATTGGACCGACAGAAAAATGCAAACTCTTGTAAAAAGTAACACACCAATTGAATCCAATTCCATTTCGTAAATCTCACGACAGAAGTTCAAAGTCTTAACCAGAACCCTCAGTCATACCGTTGCAGCGTTTCCTTTTTCTGACATTAAATTTGCTGAGCAAGAACAAATGATTTTAAACGTAATCCACAAGCTAATGCACCTGCTTCTCTAAGCAGCGGTTTTCAGTTTTAGTTCTCAGAGCATTTCGGAGCGTTTCGTTTTTGTTACTTTAGCACAATCATCTTTCATTTTTGCTGAAAAGGGGAAAATTCTTGAGGATCGAGTCTTGCCTGACTAGAAAGTCCTAACGCTTTGACAGCAAATAATCCGACTTCTTACAATACTCACCGGAGCAAACAACAACCATTGCCATGATTAATGATACAAAATGTCAATTGTCAAAGATGTTCCAAAAAAAGGAACCACACACGTGTACGTCACAGTCACAAAGTGGTCGAAGTGGTAGTAGTGTGCCTCTATCTTTTGTGGCAAAGTACCAACTTTTCTACATTTTCTCTCCGTGACCGTATACTCGTGATTAATTCGCTAAAAACCAAGTAAAGCAAACTTTTTTTTTCTTCTTGATGTCAAAACTGAAAGAATCCCTGATCCTGGCAACAAAGATGATGGCAACGACAACGGCAACGGCTGCGACGACAGCGATGACATCAAAAGCTTAATGAAAAGCAGACAACGTACAATCATGAGTGGCGAAGTTCTGTTCGACATGCATTAGAAATGAGTTCGTTTAACCTCTGTGGTAATTTGTTACCGAAACGACTCACAGATTAAGGGTTCAGTGACACAGATTTAGCAGATACTTGTACTTTTACAGAGTGACAACAAAAATTTCAAATAGAATGGAGGTTTGGTTAAATTTCAATGCAGTTCCATTAAGCGGTTGTGGCTTTTGAAAACAACCCCAAACTATCTCTTTGTAAGTGTCACTTTTGGTGAATATGAAACCAATTAACCTGAAAAGTTGACTATTATCCTTGACAGATGGTGTACTTGACATAGGCACTTGTCGACCAGATGTAAATGTGAGTTTTTGTTGTATGGTAAAATAATAATGCATTGGGACACATTCGGTGTCGCATTTAATCCCGGTCATCGAGAAGAAGAATGGTGCTACTTTTGACCGGACAGAGTTGCCGCAAAAAACATTCGGTCGGCGGTTTACCGTAAATGAGTGGTTTTTCCACTCTGTATGGATTTAACTCGTTGGTTCTCCTTTTTTTTTTTTTTAATTTTCAGAGAAAAAAGAGAACAAAAATCCCAAACAGAAATGCGTAGAAATTGATTGGAGGACAATAAATCCTTTGGTGGCATTTTGCAAGCAAACAAGTGCAGTGAGTGCCAATGGACGAGCCTAGCTACAGGCATATGGTCAAAATACATAGCTTCGACCCATATTTTGCATTCCATTCCAATTAAGGGTTTTGGTCCGTTTCTGTGAATCGAGTTTTTTTTTTCCTGCAAACTGACGAATTCGGATCGAAAGCTAGGTACCAATGTCTCCAATATGCCTGTCAATAGAATTTTCCTTTTTGTCAACAGAGCTCGTATTTGTCTTTAAAATTTATTTGGTTTCAGCTGGTTTCAGTTTATTTTGGTTCGGTATTCTAACTTATTTCAAAATCGGATTACATGCTGACAGAATTCTGTTCTGAAATTCACTTTATATGTAGGAAAAACAAAACATGTGGCAAATTTTTCAAAAGAATGTGCATATAGATTTGAATAAGCCGAGTAAGTCAGTATAGCATTGTGTTTATCTGAACCCGAATAGAAACGAAATTGCCACGAATTTCTACTCAATGGAATTTTATTGTTCAAATGTTCTCACAAAATAACTGCAATACAAGTTAAAGGTTCATAAAATAAGCCAAAAAGAACCTAGAATTTCAGATAAAACTAGGACAATAGAAAATTTAATGACCAAATATGGTATCTGTACATATGAGGTATGTTCAAAAAGTAGGGTGAAGATATTTATTTATTCATTAATATTAATGTTGTCCCCTTTATAGTAATCCCCCTCAGATATAAAACGCTTATGCCAACGCTTTTTCTAATCCTCAAAGCACTTTTTGATATAGCTGTGGGCTCTTTCAGCGATGTCGTTTTTGTTTCCTCAATTGTCGCATAGGTTTCTTAAGTTTACGGAACATGAAAAAGTATCATGCGGCCAAATCCGGTAGGTACGGTGGCTGAGGCATGATTGTTATGTTGTTTTTGGCCAAAAATTCTCTCACAAGCAACTAAGAATGAGCATTGTGGTGATGCAAAGGCCATGAATTGTTTTTCCACAATTTCGGACGTTTTGATTTCCTATTTCTTCTCACAAATGGCGCATAACTTATTGACCGTACGGCCTTGAGGTTAAAGTCCTGATGCACTACGCAACGGTAATCGAAAAAATCAGTGATCAAAACTTTGTATTTGATTGAACTTGACGTGCTTTTTTCGGTCTTGGCTCTCCTGGGTGCTTCCATTGAGACGATTAGGCTTTGGTTTTATATAACCATGATTTGTTACCAGTTATGACACGTGTCTCATGCCCAAATTATCCAAAAAATTCCATAACACGAACCGACTGATATGCCAACACCCTCAGCAACTTCATTTATGGTAATTCGCCGATTTTAAAACCAACTTTCTTCGAAGTTATCATCTTTTTTTGATGTGCTCGCTCCAGAGCGAGGTTCGTCATTGACATCTTCTTGACCATCTTGGAAGAGCGTGTATCACTTGTAAACATTGTTTTTTTACTAAGAGCAGACCCACCATATACCACTGTCAAAATTTCAAGTGTTTTAGACGACTTGATTCCACTTTTTACACAAAATTTGTTGCACATTCTTTGCTCCATTTCTCAATATAATTGAAAATCGCCATCACACCAAAACACGTCGAACCTTTCTATCTGCAAAGACAAACTTAAATACTTAAAGCTGCGAACATATGTTCGGGACATATGTACCAACACAGAAAAAAAAATCGATAATCGAATGTATGTTGCCCGCAAAATTTCAAAAGTCACCTTAATTTTTGAACACACCACGGAAAGTGAGTGAAAGTTTGCTCGCCTTCTACATCCTGCAAAAGTCCGCGAAATTAAATTATTTGCAGCCAAAATATGTAAAAAAATGGAGTTATATGGAGCAAGTATCGGAATTTTTTTTGGTTCTAAATAGACTCAGATCACAAGTCGAAGTAACTGCCAAAGTGTTCAGAAAGACATTAAATCGTTAACCGGATTATAATGAAACGATACTTCCAAACGGGGTGGGCCGGGGACAGATTCTAGAGGTCCCAACAAACATACTGAAGAAACCCCTGGTAAATTGAAGAACAGAATAAGGTGCAAGACAAACGCAAGGTGTAGGGACACGGCGATTATATTCGTATGCGCGATTTCATTAAGTATCACTTCTATAGTGGCGACTGGGAGGCGATACAGATCGCCATAAGTGACACTCACTGGAACCATTCAAGCTCTCGGAGCTGAGGCTGCTTCTTTGCTTTCTATCTCAAATGGTGCCAGAGGATGTATTCATGTATTTCTATAGCCAGAACACTCAACTTCATACTAGAAAGTCGAAAATCTATTCACACAGAGACATAGAATTTCTTTTCTCTATTTGTAGACTTGTACAAAGCTTTTTTCTTGACCATTTAATCTTAATATGAGTCGATCATCCCTGTACTAACCAATTGCAATACACAATACTCAAGACCAACTAACAACTTCTTCTGTAATCCTACAGAGGAGGCTTTGCATCTGGGATACAAAACGTCACATTATTACGAGTTGTGCCTAATGTATTCTCACCATCTTAAGGACTTACATACTTGCTGCAGGTATAATAGATATGAATACGATACGTCAAGTTACATTCCCTCCAATTCAATACAACCGACACCACCAAAGGTTAATTTATGGGCAAACGCAACGTGAAAGCCAATGATCTCCTGACCTGGCTGTCAACAATGTTGACTCTAAAACAACATTTGTTCTTTCTTGAGGATAAGTAACTGACTTAACGCTATTCAACAGGTACGTAAAAGAGATTACCAGCAGGAAACTACTACTACTCTACTACTACTAGAGTGTTTCAAATGTTGGTGAGCTCGTCGGCCCTATAATTCTTGGAATATGTCTGTGCCTCGGCACCCAATATAGCTGAATGAACTGCTCTGTCATTTCCCTAAGAGATGATTGGCAATCAAGGGCGATTTTAGAATTTTGTGAGACTGAGTCCAGGAACTTGATAGCGGCCCGACTATCCCTAGCAGATATCACGTTCTTCCCCAGACAGGGAGGACTTCTCTAATCGCCAAAATTCCTGCCTGAAAGATAGTAATTAAGAAGGCGGAAGGAAAAACTCAGATTAAGCTTATCCGAGAAAACACCGCCCCCATCCCCGCTAACAGTCACGGATCAAAGTGTATACAAATGGCTTGGCTCGTCGTCCGCGAAAACATCTCTCATGAAAGTCTTTGTCAAGCCCATGTTGGATAATGTTCTCTGGAAAGATTCCTGGTTTGTTAGTTATATAAACGAGACCAAATAGTTTATTTATCCATTGTGTAGTCGCTTTAAGGCGAATAGCCAACTGAAAATGTCGACGGTCGTAAAGTGACATAGAATATCCATTGCCGCGGAGGGAGTATTACGCACAGAAATTCTGCCTTTTGCCGCTTGGAGTTTGCTTAGTTTGCTGCAATTGATTGCATTGTCGAAGATCGTCCACCAGGTCACCAGCCCGTAGGAGAGTATCTCTTATGACTGAAGCCTATAGCAAGCGGGTAAAGTGAGGTTAAGGTCCCCATTTGTTCCCAACGACTTTTTTGCAATAGAACAAAGCGACTGTAGCTATCTTGTCTCTCTCCTGAATGTTAGGTTTCCAATTTAGTTTCCTGTCACAAATAAGACCCAGATAGTTCATTGTATCGGAAAATACTAAGCTGGTACCTTTGGTTGAAGCAGATTCTACGATTGGAATCTGTTAATATTTAGCTCTAGGAATTCTTTTATGGTATTGAGATGATTATAGGCATAGGGAAGCACCCTTCTCCAGGTATATTAGCAGTTTGTAGACCATTAAGTTCTAGAGAAGGGATTAGAAAATATCGCCTTGTAGCGTACATCTGCCAACACATCTTTTAGCAGAAACCGCACTCAGTTTAAAGTTGATTATCCAGTTATTTAAGTTAGAACTGATCAATTCCCCAAGTGTGTCATCTACCTTCAGGCGTGATCATAGATGTGTTGAATTGTTAAAGGCACCTTCTATGTCAAAGAAACCGATCATTGTGTAAACCGATCTTTATTATGTAGGGGTCGTTCGATGTGGCTAGTCAGTAGAACTGTTTCCATAGACTTTCCCTTACAATAGGGATGTTGAGCCGTAGTCGTGGATCATATCTAGATCGTATTTGGATATCAGTCAGTAGTTCTTGAGTTTTCGGAAGGAAAGATGATAGATTTATAAGTCCGGTGCGATCAGGAACTACCCCTTTTTTTAACAAAAGACAACTTTGAGAAAACAGATCATGATAATATGAACATCAAACAGAAGGAGATTCATAAATGCGTTAGAGAGACCCAAGACCCGGATGATGTCGTTCGTAAGTGAATGAATCAGAATTTATAGTGAAAAGAACAGTACCATTGTTGGAAGAATTAACTGAAAGCCTGTTGTGTGTACAGAAATGACCAAGTCATTGCTGGGCAGTGTATTGAAATCATTTGCAAACGTCCGAGTGCCAACATTAGAGTGGTTGACATTTCTCTTATTTGCAAAACTCATGATTTGTTAGACATTTCGTCAAAAGTTGCATTTTCCAAGGCACGTCGATGAAAATGCACGACCCTCACTCCTTCTTCTTAAGTTTATATTCAGTTGCAGCGACTCGATTTTGAAGCACAATCTCACAAGTCCAGCCGCGTTTGCATCCATATTACATTTTAGACAGAGGATACATTTGCAGATTCAAAGTTTAACGATTGCTCTTCAGAAGAAGCTAAATCAACCAGGTAGATCTAAAGTGGCCATCACTGCATATATTCGGTAAAGCGATTGCAAGAACAGAAACAACTTAATATACGCTTATCTTTTCTAAACTTGGTGATTTGAAAAGTTTATCCTAGACGTTGTTGTTGTAATCTGACATATAAACCGTCAGCAGCACTTCCCAGCTGGTAATAACCTTCGTAGCTGTTGGACGGAATTAATTGGGTTACTTGCTTTCTTGTTTCCTTATCACTGCTATTTTTAGTTTTGTTTTTGTCTCCATCTCCAATCTCCATCTCCATTTCCAATCTCCATCCAAATTTCTTCTGACCGCAACATTTGGTCAATTATTGGCTGTAAGATTGGTATGTCAGTTCTCCATCGCATAAAGCGTATACAATTTAATGTAATTTGTAACTCGGTCAGTAAACATGTCGTATACGAATCATTAGTTTTGTGGTAAATATGCCACGGCGGGGGGTAAATGGCGTTGCCTGCAAGGCGGCGTTCTCCATCCACTGTTATGGTGCATCTTGGTCGATTCACTGCTTCATGAACTCAATAGTTTTAACGTCTATGCAGATGAATTAGCTCGGCAGTCTGTTGGATTGTCTCTAGAGACTGTCTGCTCTAAGGCGCATTTTAGAAATGTGAAATGGAGGAAGCTGTCTAGTCTGACTCATCTAGTGCTTAAATTTGGTAATGCCTTTATTCTCCGAGATGCTAAGTATTTAGTTGTCATCCTGAATAACAAACATCTGTGGACTGAATATGTTATCAGTCTTCTGGTAGTGCAAAGGAGCTGTCGGGACTGTGACCGTGAAGGACCATTTGGAACTACATGGCTACGATATGCCCAATTATATCCTATGTGTCAACTGTCTGGTAGAACAAGCTTTCAGAAAAATACGTTATTGCTACTTTTACCAAATTCCAAAGAATGGTCTGACTGCAGGCGAGCATGGGGGGCTCCCTAGCATAGCTGGCTTCTCTCTAGACACATTGATGAACCTCCCTAGGGCTGCAATCTCAAAACCATCTTTCGCTTAAAAAGAAGTAGTCTTTGGTACAACACGCCCTGATGCTTTGACGACTGTCTTATGACTCTGGTCGTATGGACATGCCATCTGATGCAATGACACCAGAACTCTTGCTGCGGAAAAATTATTGAATAGAACGTAATCGGAAGGCTTAGTTCACTGAGTCTTATTTGGGTCACACAATGGGATGAAGTGAAATGAAATAAGCAATAAATTTACTAGGTAAAGCTTAGAGGATAGTTTTTTAGGACTTAAACCGCATGAGTTCTCGGTTAGAGTTTCCATTGGAATAGTTCCCGACGTCTTTAAGTGGTCACTGTCCTTTCTGCTGTTCTTCAGTAAGAAAGACTGCAGTCTTGCTAAGCACTAAAATATGCTGGGCATAAGTGATACAGCATCCTGCGATGCTTGCTATGACAGCTATAATGACACCACCGTGTATTACCTCCGTGAATGTCCTCTAACGCTTACACTGGTACTTTGGGCACTTTATCACTGAGGTGCTAACTCGTCTTTCTTCGAATGACTAAGCATTTTCATCTAAAAGAACTTACAAGGAGTACAATGAACTAGTTCTTTGTCTTAGTTGTCTGTGTGATAAAGAAAAAAAAAATACTTGCATAGAATGTGAAGATAACTGAATAACTATCCTGCACATTAGCATCAAATTTAAAAAAATAAATTGTTCTTGCTTCGCTTATCCGGTGGCTAATTTCAGCGTAAAAAAGAGTTAGCGATGCAAAAGCGCTTTTTTCGTTTGTCTCCCTCTTCCACTACTACCAGAGTGCCGAAGCTGAAATTGAGTACTATTAGTGCATGCAGGATTTTCTAAGCTAGAATACAAGCTCCTATCTTGCCGAAGCTATTTTTGTCAAAAGCTTAAGAACTGAAACGCAGAAACATCGTGATGCCAGCGATGAGAATGTTTGAGTCAACAGAAAATGCTTAGACCATAGACCAATTCCATACTTTCATTTGACCCCTTCATCAACAATGTTGGTCTCAGATAAAAATGTGTTACATTGGACGCTTCTGATAAAGGCGAGGAGCTTATTGATCGGTATCTTAGAAGTGAGTTTTTCAAGATGGATTTTGCTACTACTATGAGCGGGCACAGAGTTACATAGCACATACGAGTACATAGTGGTATCTTTATTCCGTCATTTACTACAAAAACAGTTTTATTGTACAATTTCCTAGGATGATGCCCACCAAGATGGTTACGAGTATATATGACCTTTTCACAGATAGAAGTCCCTTTACGTTGTATCATCTTCAGCTGGATCCAGATATGGCTGCGTAGGTTTTTATTTGATATCTTTGCTATCTAATCTTCATCTCGGTTAACATATAATCAGTTAATGTGAATTTTGACCTATTTTCTCATCATCTCTCATCTGCAACCGTTTTTTTTTACCCCCAACTTTATCAGAATGGAGTTCCGCTTTATCCTAGGAAGAGCCTCATTAATTGTCAATTCATCCACCAATGTGGATGCACCACACCAACCAATTAATTAGTTTCTGATCCCAGATTAATGTAGATTGATTCTTTTGTTCTGTGTTTCCTAATTAGTATTCTGGCGATGTAGGTGCTGCAAAATTTGATTAAGCAACAGTGAGTGTGATACCAAAACACTGATGAATATGCAGACCCATTTTGTTTAATCGAATTGTTATAGGTTGGGGTTATAAATTATGGATTTCTACTTCCGATTTTTTGTTTGTGAAAAGAGATATCCTGACTACTTTGGGTCCCTACCTTACAATTCAGTTTGCTGTCTCGATGCTCAGACAAACAAAAAGACAAACAATAAATATAATCTAATTTTATCTAATCTAATCTATCACAGCCGAACCCTTCCAAAAGTTGAAATAGTCTGTTGACTACTAGGATTTATAAAAGGTAAGAGAAAACACTACTTTCTGTGGTGTGCCACAAGCGACATATCTTCGATATAGGGATCTTTCAACCTTTGAATTGGTGCTTCATTTTATGAGTTGTTGCGGATAACACCTAAACTGTCTTTATTTTCAAATTAACCATTATTACCAATAGTTTAAAATGGTAATGGGTGGCGCTTTTAATGAAAGGGGTACAATAGAAATAGCAAAAGTAACCGGATCTGTTCATGACCTAAAAAACGCTTTCACAAGCGGTTGTAAGCCGACATCTGATGTTATGGCAAAATATGGCAACTATATTCGAAAAAATGCAAAGCTGCAATTATCAATCTTAGGTTTCTGGGGGTGCAGAGAGGAAATTAGCTATCCTTATAGCACTGACTTTTTCCAAACACCAATATGTTCTAGATGCTGTTCAAGCGGATTGCATCTTATGTACTACGTTATCTTCTCTATCATCTTAAATCTTTGAATCATATCATCCCCTCCTCGAGGAAAATAAAGTTAAGAAATATGTGTGTTTCCACGCATGTTGGATTTGCATCGGAAGGTATCTATCAAGCCTTTCGTGGAAGAGAAATACTTGAGAAAATCAATTCAACAGAACATATTTTACGAGTAAAAGTGCAAGACCATATGGTATATGAAATTTGTCCGTACTCATGATCATTGAATAAATGTAAGACGGTGTCGTTTGTCCGAAGCCTTGTCTACAACAAGAGTAAAATATTTCTTTGAACTCTGTGGGAATGGTATATGCTGTGTTAGTCTAGCAAGCGGTCATATGGGCGTCGGAGAGCACAGTGTCAATAATACACACTTTCCGTGGACAAAAAATAAAATTCTGCACAAAGCATTAACCTATCGTGACAAGATAGGTGGCAGTTGCAGTTCTCGTGTTTTCGACTTATCCAGTCTAAGATTGGCGGTATTAATTTAAACGTCCATCTGCCTTTAATTTTTTCAGTTCAATAATTATTGACGCTGTCCTTTCTTTAATTTTAATCGACTTGATGCCGTTGGCGTGATGCTGACTCAAGATGTTAAGCAATATTCGTGACAGACTTGCCTGTACCTAAAGGTTTTTTCACAAGTAAAACCTAGTTGCTTTTGCACTGCAGTGCATTGTTTCAATTGTTTTTTTTTTTGGTTTGACTACCCATCAGAAACTTGACGAATTCAATGGTTTCCTGATAAATTATTCTTTGGTGCTATGATCGGCCAGCTGCAATCCGGCAGAGGTAAAAAAATCTTTTGTCTGAGGGACTGCTGATTCCGCTTCATGAAGCTGTTTTACATATTGTCATAATGCTAGTGCCATTGGTGGATCTAATTATCGTTACTCACCTGGGCAGCGTTAATCGTAAGACTCTGTCCTAAATTATATTTCATAAGAATAGCCGATCACCGATCCCAATAGTGATTATACCTTAGCATCTTGTTGTTAAAATAGTTCGTCACTATCCTCAGCAAATAGTAAGTTGGTTCATCATTTCAGCCATCTTTTTCCCTCAATGGCACCCTTTGCGATATCGACTATTGCTCGTATGTCATCAACAGCTGAACGCTCTTTTCTGAAGCCAAATTGGTTGTCTGAGAGGCCTATTTTCTTTTCTGCTGATGCTAGTAGTCTATTATAGATTATAATCTCGAGAATCTTTCCCATCGGGTCTAAGAGGTATATTGGGTGATAGGAAGATGATAGCAAAGCCCAATGCTGTATTTTTCATCATTCGGGAGAGGTTTCTTCTTCTAGACACTTCTGCAATATTGGTTTGAAGAGGTCCGGTCTATGCCGGA
Organism: Volucella inanis; assembly: GCA_907269105.1. NCBI lineage: Eukaryota > Metazoa > Arthropoda > Insecta > Diptera > Syrphidae > Volucella > Volucella inanis. Next base: position 24,619,726 of record OU026157.1, read on the forward strand.
ATGCCGTCAGGTCCATTCTATCATCTATCTTGCAATTCTGCCAGGTTGATTAGTGAGATTTCTTCTGGATGGACTTCTCTTATGATGTTGCACATAGTAGCCGATGTTTACGGGAAAAAAGGTTTTATTATGGATTTCAGCATTGACGGAGTCTTTTGAAGCATAGGGTTTTGCTTAATTTGATGGCGCTAGTTAGGTTGTATCTCGCCAGTCTCCTTCTTGCAAGCTGAACTTTGCAGGAAGCAGCGATTAGCAACAGTGAATCTTCGCATGATTTCCACCCTTGTGTCGTTGTCGAACTTGATATCCGAACCGAGGTAGTCGCATATGCCTTTGCCTCTTTAAATAATTTGTTCACCCATTTAACCAATAAAAAATGCAGCAGATATTCACGTCTGTTGAAAATAATGGCTTAGTATACTTATTCCAATTGACTGCATCTCAGACATTATTCAAATGAGAACTTAAAATCGAAATATCCTGTCGAGTCGGTGGAGGACCTAAAGATGAAACCGAGGAAAGATAGCAGTCTAAAATAAATCCCCAATCGACCTTTCCAGCAAGTGCATGACCAATCATCTGGTTGACCGCATTCTCATTGATTTCTCCAAGTATAATGGATTTTAAAATTTAAGTGCATTCAGGAAGACCTCTTTCTTCTTATCCTTCAGATTCTTCTATTCTTATTCTTTTTTATTTAATTTTTTTTTTTTCCTGAAAGAATACCAATTTAGTCGTTTTCGTTTCATCTTGTGATTCTTTGTACCCACTTAGCCATCTGCACATTTTCACAGATATTCGGAAATTTTAAATGGGAAAAATGACTTTGTCCCCTTCATCACTATGCAAATGTATCTATGTACATATCTTAAGCTTTATAATCCCTCGTCACACCTTGGGGGTGAAATTAATTATGCCAATATTGAACCGATGGGATAACAGCAAAAGGTTACTTCACATCTTCACATTGGGCATGGAAATTGAAAATTTTGCGTTGACACCAACCCGTCGTATCACAAGTAAGTATCCATAGTAAAGGATTTGAAACATCATTGTCACATTAAGTTATTTCCTAGTTTCTCAGAAGACTTCTTAAAGAGACTTTCCTATCCTTGAAGTTTCCCATCTTAACCCTTTCGGTTAAGGGAAGTTTTCCTCCTTGACTGTGTGTGGGTTTATCGCGCACTATAAACGAGTACTTATACATATGTATGTAAATAGCAAGGCAGGCTCCAAAGTGTTGTAGAAATAAGGAATTCAATCTGAGTCAAAAAAAGGTACTTTTATATTGTTACTGGCATTCGAGGTTAAGGATAAATCTGCTGTCAGTAAGGATGTGTAAAGGGGCGGGGAGAAAGAATGACAGGGTACATACGACACACAATCCTGAAGTTGTTTTACGAAGCTTAACAGAGACAATGCCCTTAAAAGGCTTTGACGCGCTTACAAGTATCCGGGTGTGTGTGTCCTGGTAAACATCTCAAAGTAGGTATGTTAATTCCAGATAATTGTATTTAATTGTAATTTCTCGGATTGCAGAGTGTGTTTAATTTTTCATCAGAATACGAGTACACATGAGCATAATGAGGTGGAAGACAATTCTGTTGTAATTATAGAGTTTTAATTAACTTGGAAGAGCTTCTTTGGTAAGGTGGATCGTAGCATGGATGAAGGGCGGATGCCTTATGCGCGGATGCGTGGTGACTGGATAAATACTCCCTGGGGGGTACTTAAGCTTTCTTTTATTGACTATTGAGGGCAAAGTGTTCCTTTCCTCTTTTTTTTTTCGTTATAAACCCTAAGTGGCAGGAAGTTAAGAAAAGGGAAATGTATCTAGAATGCTCGTATCAAGTCGTATAGATAAATACTGGAAATCCTTGATATCGACCTCATTTTAGAGGTTTAAATTGTAACGTATGAACACTTTACGTTGTATATTTAGGTTTGGAATCAACTCAACTCCATATAAGGAGGTGGCGTTGCGAACATGACAAGAAAAGACTATGAAAAAGTTAACAGGGGGACAAAGCGTAGGTTTTATGTGCTGGAGGCATGCGTCGTGTATATCTCACTTTGCAGTGGAAAGCAGTTAAACATAATCTCTATGTCTATGCAACTAAAGCTATTCAACCCACTTAATTCTTCTTAGATCTGTTGATGCTTTTTCGACTTCTTAGTCTGGAAAAGAGCGGAAGATTATTTCAAAATTGGTCAAAACCAATGGAAGAATAATACAACAACAACTGGAGTGGCCCTGCTACTCAATAGGTAGATTCAGCACAGTGTGACGTACTCAATCGTTTTCAAAGTGATGGATACTTTGTCGTTTTCTATAAATTCTGTTATTCGACACACGGATGCAACTGAAAAGCACCAACAAGCTATAAACTCTCTACGCACGTTCAAGTAAGATAGTGACAAATGCGGTTTCAGAACTGAAATCACCATTCCAAATGAAATTGCGGAACTAGTGGAACTAAGAACTAGGTACAACTACAGTTTGTACGTAGAGCAATGCAACAATCTACTGCTGACAACCCCTGCAGTTTCCGTGTAAGCTTTTAAAGCCAAATTTTCCTTATATGCGAGCACGCTCCACAGAGAAGAAAGATAATGACATCAAAGGTAGCTTCTACGAGCATTTCTACAAGACTCACGAGGAGTGCCGTAGCCTATGACATTAAAACTATCCTCGGTATCCTTAATGCAAGGAAAGGAAGAGAGGGAATCTTTGGTAGTACTGTCGGAAGGTATAGTCTACACGGAATCACCTCCGATTTAGGCTAATCGACTTTGCAGCGTGGAGAAATATTGTCATAGTTAGCACCGGTTCCCACATCTAGACATTTACAAGGGGACTTTGAAAACTCCTGATCAATTATTAGTCAACCAGATTGACCACATTGCGATCGACACAAGGCACTTCTTCAGTGTTATGGATGTCCTAATTTTCCGAAAGGCTAACACCAATACCTTGTAGCCAAGGTATGGTTGCCGATATTCCGGACAACGAAAAGGTAAGCTAATACTGTGATAAAGTTTGACGTCGGACGGCTATGTCGGTCGTTCAATACCTCCAGCATCAAGTATGGAAGACCTATGACAATATTGGCAAAAATCCATCCATCCTCTGATGTACTGGGTTTCTATCAGCCACCACAACGAAACGTCCTGGTTGAACAATGAGTTCCGGTATCACGAGATCTACAAATCCTGAACCGAAGCTTGTAGAAAGGAACTAGGGGACTTCGTAGTAGAACCGCAGTCAATGCTGAGGCGAAGGTGGGATTAGCGGTCGTCGAGGGCAAGACTAAGTATATGCTTTTAAACAGAAAGGACATCCAACACCGACTTCACGGACAGAACATCACCTGAGACATTTTGAGATAGTTAAGGATTTTGTCTATCTACGCTTCGCTATCAAACGAAGAATAACTCTTACGAATCGCTGCTTCTTTGGGCTAAAAAGGCAACTGATTAGCAAAGCTCTTTCTCCAACAACCAACGTGACCTTATATGATACCTTTACAATTCCAGTTCTGATATATGACGCAAAAGCACAGACTTTAATCAAAAATGGTTAAGGGTACTCTTGGCTGCTTTGAGAGTATAGACAATGAGTGGATGAGGTGATATAACGACAAACTCTACGGGCTGTATAGCGACATTGACGTAGCTAGAAAAGTGAAGATGCAACGGCTGAGATGGCTGGGTCATAGAGAGGGGACACATCAATGCTCCGGTCCGAAAAGTCTTCGAATCCCTTAGAGGAAGACCGCTACTCAGATGGCTGCCTCTAGTTAAAGATTGATCTGGACGGTAGCTCCACCTCGAGTAACGAAGTAAGTAAGTAGGATGCACTGTTTGGTGTGCCGATGGAGCATCGGTCCATATTTTTTTAGAGGGCTGTACCCTGAAGTATGAAAGACAATTTGTAACATTCGGCAGTTCAGTGTAATTCTTACATATGGTTCTAGCAAGATAGAACTACAGCATAAAATGCAGGCACGACAATAGTGTTCCAGAACTTTTCAGTGGCCGGCTAATTCCAAAAAAAAAAATGCATGGTCGTTTCACAGATTTGACGGCGCCTGGTTTCTTTTTGTGAGCCTACTTAAGGGACGGGTTTCCGTGAACAAACTTAATACATCTCAATAAGCTTAAACAAAATATTCGAACAGAAGTGGCAAAAATTCGGAGCCAGGAAATGATGTTTGAAAAAGCCTCAAAAAATCCTTTTGATGTGTCGACACATCAAATACAACTTAGCAATCGATATTGAACGTTTGAAAAGAATATTCCCGCAGACACCTAAATGAAAAAAAAAAACACAACTTTCCGTTGTCTGGTCGTCAAAAGTCTATAGACGATGCCATCTTACAATTGTCCACATACATATAAATATATTCAAAAAGGAGTGCTTGAGCTGGCGGTCTAAGGTAAAGCGGAATATGGGTTGAAAACCAGAAGAAAGCGAATATAAACATCATTTCGTACTGTAACACTTCAAATAATTGATTTCTTCACTTTACATAAACTCAAATACAAAGAAAGAGCACCGACTATGAAAAAAGGACCTGTCAACGTTGACAATCAAATCAAATTCTCTTCAAAAATGTTCTTGCGAAGATACATTAAAAAAATCATTTTTTGTTGTTACCTAGAGATGTTTGAGGGGGTTTTATTTTGTATATGTCATTGGATCCATCCGCAGCGTGTGTAATATTTTTGTATATGTAATGGGTACTTCTTGTATACTTTCGCCAGACTGTATTTACTCACGTAGATGACACTTTAGCCCTTTTGCACTAATCAACAAGCTCCTCCAGTTAGTTTGACTGTCTAAGGATATACACTTCAAAATGAGGTTTAGTCTGTAAACCTCATTAGTGGTCTTTCTTAATTGCGTTCTTCTTTCGGGGCACAGTGTTAGCATTTATTCGTTTATTCAGATGATTTCATATTCCAAAGCCCATAAAAAGAACCAAATACACTCAATAAATCTTGCTATTAAAACGACAAAGGATATCGCCTTTACTAATGTCCATACTGAAAAGTTCAGGGTCTTAACTTAGACGTAACTTAGTGTTTATTGTCATAGTCTTATTACTATAGTACCGTCATACACCATTAAAGCAACGTTTGTTTCTGTTGTCTTATCATGAGAGCAAGCAACGTAGGTAGACAAAATCCCTTATTTGGCGTTTTGTCCAATTGTTGTGCGTCCTTTCTTGTTAGTGGAATATGCTTAGCTTTCCCATTTTAGCCGCTTTTTTTTCAATACTTGCGCATGCTGTAGTGACGAATGGCTTCATTCTATCGATATAATCAAAACGAAAGTAATTTCATTGACATGGTATGACAAAAAAAAAACCATATGACAATGTTTTTTTGTTGAAATATCTCCTGATCCTTACGAATCAGCGAGTGGTCTCCATCGTCATTCTGTACGGCAGAAAAACTAAAGGTCGTCTCTATAAATACTATGATACGCGGTCTTAAAATCAAGTAAAAGTCGGGTATATCTAATTAGAAATGAGATTTCATGGGCCATCTTCGCCCTAAAAGTCCACAGGATTTGAAAAATGGTGAACATCAAGTCATGTGTGGACTTAACAGACCTAAGACTGAGATAGTTAGTGTCATTTTGGTTGCTCAATTGCATTCTATAGCTGATAGCTGAGCCTGGGTAGATATAGTCTTTACTTGCTCAAAATTGTCGCTGTCTAGCCTAAAGTACTGTTTTTGTTCTTCCTTGCTGACAAGATGTATTTAATTTGTTTTCCTTTCTTTACAGCTAAGCCAATTTTTGACGCTTCCGCTTCAATAGTCGGAATCCCTGATTTGACAGTTCGCTATGTTATTCTCATTATACCAACATCATCTGCATATTCAATTAATTAAACAGGCTTCTGAAAGGTAATACCTCTGGAGTAGAATTAAGTTGATTCACAATTCAAGAACGATGTTGAAAAAATCACATGACAAAGCGTTGTCGCCTTGTTTAAGTCCTTCTCTGATATTTAAGGCCTCGGTAGTCTTTACCGAACTTGATGGCTCAGTGTGAATTCTTCATCGAACACTGGTTGCAATATGACCAATTTGGTTGGTGATTTGTTGATCAGGAGCAGCTAAGTCCCTCTATGGATATCAAGGTGTATAAACCGTGTGTTGGCTATAGCTACATTATTTTTCGCGACAAGTTAAATTATGCTGTGTCTGTTTCTGGAGGTGATGTCTTAAAGGCTGTGCTTTCCAAGTGTACTCGTATTACCACAGATACCCTCTTTGTATTGAAATCGAAGATTTGCACATTATATTTAGGGCATTATTCGTAGGTTTGATCTTAGAGCGCGTACATGCGGATAGCAGCAAAATATTTAGCTGAGGACCTACTTATTGTCTTCATACCACTACATTCTGGAATACTTCAAAATGTTTATGAAATCCACTCATGTAAAGTCTACTATCTGTGGTCGTTTAATATGTACTAGCCGCTGTAATGTTGGACTAGTTTGGTTTATGGTTGTCCGATTATTAATTCACTACTGGACTGTGAAGTCAACGACAATGACAAAAAGTGATACTCGCTCCTCAATATAAAAGATTTTCTAACAATGAATCCAGATTCAGTACCTCTTTTGCAAAATTGCTAAATTGCATTCGAGAGTCGTTTAAAGCGTTGTCAGAAATTGTATACATTTCTTTCTAAAATTTTAGTATTTCTGCATATATGACGATGTATGTATATATGTATCTACAATCTACATGTGTGCGTTCCATATTCCTCATTCGCATTATAATGCAAATTTGTTGACAATATTTTCTGCAAATTGCTCCCCCAATACATCCACACATCATTGAGCAGCAGCCAGAACGCTCATTGAACACCGGAATGGCATTTTAAATATATAAATTCGCATCCACCAAGCACCTCACAGTTATCTGTCACGATAAAATCGATAGAAAATAAAATAAAATCGAAAAGTGAAAGAAAAACGAAAAACGAAAAACGAAAAACGAAAAACAGAAAAATGAGAAAAACTGAAAATGAAAGCGTCACACATTGGGAAAAATTGGAAAATTTGTGCAGCGTTTGCGATAACAGGCAAACATTTTGCTATCACCCTTATAGGGGACACCAGTCCTCTACAAATGTATCAGCATCCCTTTAGTTCCAAATAGAAAAGGAATGGTGGGTAGGTACTTATGTCAACGCAGGAGAAGAAGTGTTTGCCTTCATTTAAGCACACCCTAAGGTGTAATAAAATTTCTTAAAGATTAGCGCCAGCAAAATAAAAAAGACAACGACACCGACACCGACAACGACAACGACATCGACAACTCTAGAAACTTGGACGAAAAAGACTTTTTTTTTTCAATTTCCAATTGATGTGTCGTTTTGTGTTGCGTAATCTAGCAACGGTTGATAGTTGAATTTGGATATATAGTGTTAAGTTATATTGCCGCAATTGTGGATTTCAACATTTCAACATGCAAAGAGGTATAGAAATGTGAATTAGAGAGATTACCATAGAAATGATGTTTTGAAATAGGTACGACCGAGCAAAAAGGATTAAGCCCGATGCAAAGGAGTAAAGTAAAAGGACTGAAGTGAAACATTAACCCTGATATATAATAATGAAGACTACAAAATGTATTGAGTGACTTATCGTGAGGTTTGATTTATAATGTAAAATAAAACACATAAATTTGAAAGTGAATTTAAAATTTATATTATCAGTTAAAAGAACAATTCATGGCATTTTATTTTTGAAAATGATGTCATATAAATGTTGGCCAATCTCGGCATTGTTTGCCCGGTCCACAAGAAAGGAGATCCCTTCAATTGCGCCAACTACAGAAGCATCAGTCTTCTTAACATCCCATACAATCCTATCTAATCCTATTGTGTGAATGCCTTAAACCCTTCGTTAATAACCTAATTGGCTATAATCAGTGCGGTTTAGGCCAGAAAAGTCCACCGTCGATCAAGTTTTCACACAAAGCAGATCCTGAAAAAAAAACCCAAGAGGTTCAAATTGAAACCCACCATCTTTTCATCGATTTCAAATCTGCGTACAAAAGCATCTATAGAGACGAGCTGTACAGAGCCATGTCTGGCTTTGGCATTCCTTAAAAACTCGTTCGATTGTGTAGGATGACAATGGAGAAAGCTCGCTGCTGCATCAGCGAAACCTTTTGTGTTAAAAGATAATTAAGACAACGTGACGTGTTGTCGTGCGACTTTTTCAACATCATACTTGAAAGAATTGTCCGATGATATTGATATAATTGGTAGATCACAGCGAACTTTCACTGGTACGTTTACTAGTATAAAAACGGAAGCGGTTAAAATGGGTCTAGCGGTCAACGAGGGCAAAACCAAGTATATTCTGTCTACAAGAAGGGACACTCAACATCGTAGAATCGGACAAAACATCACAATCGACAGCTATAGCTTTGAGGTAATAAGGGACTTTGTTATAAATTCTGACAACAACTTGCCAACCGCTGTTTCTTTCTGCTAAGGGGGCAATTGAGTAGTAGGGCCCTATCCCGAACAACTAACGAGATTCTGTATAAGACTTTGATCATTCCAGTCCTGCTTTATGGCGCTGAAGCTTGGACTCTATCTAAAGCGGATGAAGATATCCTCATTCGCTGCGAGAGAAAGATTCTTGGTAAAATTGTTGGTCCCGTCTGCGTTGATGGGCTTTGAAGAAGGAGATTCAACGACGAACTAAACGAGCTGTACAGCGACAACGACCTAGTCAAAAAACTGCGAGTCAGTCGTTTAAGATGACCAGGATGTGTAGAATGGATGGGAACAAATGCTCCGGCCAGTATAGTCTTCGAGTTTAACCCGGAGAGACAACGCAGTAGAGAAAAACCTCGTCTTAAGTGGCGCGCGTAAGTCGAAGGGGACCTCAACAGACTAGGAGTGTGCTGATACTCGAGTAATGTTGGCTTCCAAAGCGTCAATCGTAGCTAGCTTATTCCTTAACACCTTAGAATTATCCCCAAAGAAAATAGTCCAAAGGTGTGATATCGCACGATCTAGGTGGCCAATTTAACGTAGCAAAATGTGAAATTAACTGCCCACCAAAATGATTTCTCAACAAGTCCATTGTTTCACGCGCTGTGTGGCTCGTAGCGCCGTCTTGTTGAAACCAAAGCTCACTGAGACCATGTGCGTGAATTTCAGGAAGCACATAGTCCGTTAACATGGCACGATAAGGGTTACCATTGACAATAACATTCTTATTTGCCTTATTTTTGAAGAAATCTGGACCAGTGATTCCATCAGCCCATAAACCACACCATACCGTTGTTTTTAATGGAGGTAATGGCAGCTCTTGGTACTCTTCGTGTTGCTCATCAACCCAAATACGGCAATTTTGTTTATTAACGTATCCATTGAGACAGAAATGGGCTTCATCACTGAACAAAATTTCACGATAAAACACCGGATTTTCATTGAGTTTTTCCAGAGCCCATTCACTGAAAATATGACGCAAATTCAAGTCGCCTGGCTTCAATTCTTGCACAAGTTGAATTTTGTACGCTTTTAGGCCGACCTCCTCACGTAAAATATGTCAAGCTAAGCTGCTGAGAACGACGACGAATCGATTTGTCACGGTCTTCGCGTACACTCTCAACTACAGCTGCTACAGTCTCTTCAATACGTACTATATGTGGTCTGACCGGTCGAGTATCATCCACTAATGTAAACTGAGACTCAAATTTGCGAATGCTATTGGCAATAGTGGTTTCAGTAGGTCGTAAGTTCCTCAAATCGCACGAAAAATATTTCTCACAGAACGCTGATTTTCGTAATACAGCTGAACAATTTGTAGATGCTGAACAAAAATGACAAAGCAATTTGATAGGAGTCATGCGTCAGCTGTCAAAAAAAGCCTATTGAAAATCAAACCTCACGATGAATCACCCTACATAAAATTTTCCTTTTAAATGCTTAAAACTCGTTGTTATCACTCCATAGTACATAGGATATGCATCGGTGTCATGCCATGAAGGATGTGACACTAAAGAATTTATAAGATCAGCCCCAAAACTTTGAAGAATGAAAAAATTCTAAAAACAAGTTTCTCGTAAATCAACTAATTTTAAGAATTGCTATCCACGTAAATGTAAAACCTTTAAAAATTCTACGAGCAAGTTGCCGTGAAGGTATAACACTTTTGATCTGAATCTCAACATAAGATTTCTTAATTTGTAATCCAAAACGAGCAATGGTGTGTGGTACTTGTAGAAATAAGGATTATAGACGATGTCATTGATGCTATTCTGAAAGGAGCAATGAATATGCCGCTTTCGGACAGCTACAACCATTAATCGATTTAAGCTCATTCAGCTCATTCGGATATAACCACCTAATGAGAATTTGTCGACAATATGAAAGCACTATAGTCAAAAGCCGACATACATATTGCTGATAGAAAAGAAGTGTTAAGTCTCACCAGTCCTAGGAGATGGTTGAATATCCCGGGTCTTTGTATATGTACGTAATTAGCGCAAACCTAGACGCCTCAATCTTGAGCAAGAAATGGAAAGTTGTTGAAACAAGTTGCCAACTAAAAAATTTACAAAAATGACATGGTTTAACATGAGTCTGCGTGTAGAATTCTAGGCACTAGATAGTCAAACAGCTCTGATTAGTTGACAGCAACTGGATTATTAGTCAAAATAAATCTCTCTGAAGCTTCAGTCAGTTGAAGAAATGTCAAAAATCAGGTGCTTGTTGTTAAACTCACAGCTGTACTTGACACAAATAAATAAAATAGTCAGGAAGTCTGAAGTAATTCCGAAGTTATGTATTATAATTTGTAAGAATTTGTATTTCACAAAAATAAAAATGAATTATTCTGCATTTTCAGAACGTGTGGCAGCGTGGGAACACAAGTCAGTACTTTTGTTTTAGGAGGAGTGCCATGAGAAGAAGGTGAACTTGAAGAACCCCCAGGTCAAGCTGCGGTGGGTATTTATGGAGATTCAGCAGCGAATGAAAAGTAAGCGATATTTAATAACTTTTCGGAAACTTCCTGGACAAAAAGTTACAAAACATGAAAACGCACTTTCATAGAATACTTAACAATAACATAAAAACACGAACTGGAAGAAGCCGCATGACATGGCCATATTTTGAAATAATGAGCAGTATTTACGAGGCAGAAGTTCTTGTTTAGAATTGTCTGACCTACAACTCAGCTGCCGAATCTCCAAAAAATTTCAAAACATCCGTTTCTGTCAATTGAACCAGCTTCCGCATCTTCACCAAGTCCGTCATTTTCAAGTCCGGTTGTGTGCACAACGTCGACTTCGAAGGACGTCTAAATAAATGGGACAGAGCTCGAGGAGATGCTTTTGAGATTGAAGCCAAGCAACTTAAGGTGGTGGAAGATCTCATAGAGGAAGTTCGGCAGATAAAGCGCCCTAAGCGAAGGCAAATAGAGCTATAAAAAAAGGAGATTGGCATTGAAAGAGATAAAATATAATGAGAAGAATTAATGTTGTTTATTTTTTTGTATTGATACTTGTTCTTGTTTTTTTTCCAACGAATTTAATATTCTTTTTTCAATTAATTTTTAAGACAGTTATATCTCAATAAAATTTTTATTAAAAAAAAGAAAGCAAAAAGTTTCGTTTACTAATGCCAGATTGTCCATTTCACGGGTTCAAATACAAACACCAGCCGTTACTCCCCAAGTTACCTACACCCAAATGGCTTCAAGTAGGGGGAATACGGTACAGCTAGCGAAGGTTGCTTCTCAGTCCTCAGCGCCTAGAGAACCGGAACCAGCAACTGACACGCTAGCTATCTTGCTCTCTATCCAGGGGCAGATGGCTGAGTTTCAACGTCAGATTACTGAACAAGCTGCGCGCGTGGATCAAATCTACGCGCTGCTGCCGAGTCTTACGCACCTTCAGTCGTAATGGGTACGTACATGGCGGAGCAAACCCTAAAGGTTCTCGCAGTGAATGTTAATTCACTGATTAGGATTGAGCGAAGAGCCACACTGTTCAAATTGCTTAAAGACCAAGCCATTGATGTGCTTTTGGTTACAGAAACTTAGCTAATCAAAAGACACAAAATGAGGCACAGAAGGTACAAAATTATGCGAAGAAATCGACCCAACTCCATACAAGGAAGAGGCGTTGCAATCTTCGTAAGAAAAGGTATACGTTTTAAGAGAATATACAGTCGTGTAGTGCGTAGGTTTCAGGTGCTAGAAGCATGCATCATGTATATCCCTCTCCGTAGTGGAAAGCGGTTATACATGGTGTCAGTTTATGCACCTAAGGCTACTCAATCCACCATATTCATCTCAGAGCTCGAAACAATTTTTCGATTTCTGAACTGGAATTGGAGGAAAACTATTTCATTATCGAAGGAGATTTCAACGTCAAACATAGCGATTGGGGAAATAATACACCAAACACTAGAGGGAACCTGCTATTCAATTGGTGGGGTCAACACAGTGTGATGTATAAACTCGGCCTAAAGGCGATGGATAGTCCGTCGTTTCCTAGACACGGCTCCTATTTGGATCTCCTGTTGTTTGACACACGTATAAAACTGACAGGCACGACTCAACATACTATAAACTGTCTACGCACTTTTGTGTATGACAGTGACCATTGCGGTCTAAGTACCGAAATAACCGTTCCGAACGAAAATGCGCAATTAGATGAATTTGTTCAAAAGCATTCCTACAACTACAGTAGAGCGCGTTGGACACACTTCTCCAGGACGCTGACTAGAGCACTCTCCTCGAATTCGAGGAGATTGACAGGTATTTAAAACTAATGGACGAGACAATTTAACGGACTATGGACAAAACGATACCTCGGTATCAACACACTGATAACCAAGACTTATTCCGCAACGCAACTATTGACGCACTTCACCGACCTAAAGATAGACTACTCTCAAGACTGAAGACCTTATACAGACAGTTTACTGATAGACATAACCCGGAGATTATGACTTTAAAGTCGTCGATCAAAAACCTCCAAACATTAATAAAAGAAAATTACAGGTGTTCTGTAAGTTTGTATTGGAACAATAAAATTCGAGATGTAAACACCAGAAACCCGAATATGTTCCCGCAAATAAATAAAATATTTCGGAGGAAAGATCAAGACGACCTTTCATGTCTTAAAATCGCCCGAAGGACAAACAATGAACGCATATCCTCAAAAGCAGGTATAGATCCAAATGAGCCTATTGATGATGACGACTTCTTTGTGATCGAGGATCCGCAGGAGGAGATCGAAGCTATAGGAGCGACTTTCCAGGAAGTGTACAAGACGAATGACACCATTGGCCCGAACCACGACCTGGAAAATCGAGTCCTTGTGCACAATTTCTACCTTCGAAATGAAATAGTGAACTGGAGAATCAAGAACTCGGGTTTCACCCAGATCAGTGACGAGAATATGGCAAATAATGTCATCGCCAATGAAAGGGAACAACCCCCGTTCATTTCGAAGGAAGAGCTTCGAACGATCTTCGACACAATTAGAAGTAAGAAATCAGTGGGAGCCGATGGAATACCGAACATTGTGCGGTGGACATTTATACTACCTTGTTTAACAGGGTAAAGATAAAGACACCTCCAATCCAGCGAATCTCCGGTCGATCAGTCTCCTGCCAAACATCAGTAAGGTTTTCGAAAAAGTTATCAAAAGAGTCCTGACTAAGTGGGTTGAGGGCGAAAATATAGTCCCGGATAATCAGTTCGGTTTCAAGGCGGGGCATGATGTCATTTATGCCGCGTCTAAGCTGGTTTCTGATATTCAATGGAACAAAGCCAAGAAACAGTTCACGGGTGCCTGCTGCCTAATTGATTTGGAGAAGGCTTTCGATACCGTATGGTTAGAGGGACTCTTCTAAAAGTTGAACAGAATGGGTATTAGTAAGCTACTGCTGTATATTCGTTTTAATACGCTCACAGATAGACAGTTTATCGTGAAAAATGGCGATGTGACTTCTACTGGTACATTCAACATTAAAAATGGTCTGCAACAAGGTGCGTTCAATTCGCCAATCCTTTTCAACATTTACACAAGTGATCTGATAGGTTCACTTAACCATGCCATAGCGTACGCAGACGACTTAATCGCGTACAGATCAGGTCCAAAGATTGAGGTTATAAACATTCTTTTGCAGCGTGACTTCGATAAAAATAAACAATATTGAGACGACTGGAAGTTGAAGATCAACTTTCAGAAGTCGGCAACCATTCTGTTTAGGACGCCTTTGTCTGGGGCCTCTGCAGATACCAGAAAGAATTAGCGAAAGTTTCAGATCGTGGGACAACACGGGCAGCCACTTACTTGTCGAAATGTAGTCTAAATGTGGCTAGATCAATATCTATATTTTAACAAATAACTGGCCAGATCCAAAGGTGCTTTTGCCCTTACAAAGAGACTGTTTTATAACAGACAACTCGATGAGAGGGTAAACTTAATCTGCTACATGGCCCTTATCCGGCCTATGCTTGTATTTGGTTGTGTTTGAGAGGGCTTGCCTTAGGGCTTGTCTTTGCCTATACAGAACACCAGAGTCTGATTACATAAAATTCTATCGCAATGAGGTCTTGTACAATAGGGCAAACCTAATAAGAGTGGACAATTTTGTTATTAAGTTGACTCGAAGGCACATTGCAAGAGCAATGACCTCGTCGAATAACCTGATCTCTGGGGCGTACTTACTACCCCAATTATATATATCACGAGAGAGTTCGCTTTGACGGCTTTATTCCTCCAGAAGCGTTCCTTTACCTCGACATGAAAGGTCTGATCCAGGATAGATTAGCGGTGCCGTTAATCTTTCATGTCGCTCGAACAGCTGCGGAGAGGCGACTTAACTACGATAGAGACGTCGCACACGGCAGTACGGAGCGTCTTCGGTTCAGTAGGGTGGTAGGGAATCGCGACATGAGTAATGTTGCTCGGTAGCACCAACAATTTTGGTGGTTTGTTGAATTAGCGTAATCTACGTCGTCGAATTCCTCTAGCACTAGTTAATTTCGTTAAGGAACAGGGTCGGCAGCCTAATTTTCTAGCCGTGGTATACTTACATAGATTTAGGAAGGGTAAG
The DNA here is from genome assembly GCA_907269105.1 of Volucella inanis. NCBI lineage: Eukaryota > Metazoa > Arthropoda > Insecta > Diptera > Syrphidae > Volucella > Volucella inanis. Next base: position 24,634,856 of record OU026157.1, read on the forward strand.
TATAGTTTTAAGGGGGGAAAAAATGTATATATATATATATATATATATACAAAAAAGAAAAATAAAAAAAAATAAACAACAACAAAAAGATGGGTAACCTTAGGGTAATACCTAAATGATAAGATAATTTTAAGTAGCTTAAGTAGCTTAAGTAGATTAAGAATAGTGTTAAGGTAGTTTTTAAGTTTTAGTTTTAAGTTTTAAAAGATGATAAAAAAAAAAGTCAATTTACTAAGTTTTTGTAACAAATGTATTTTTTTAGTTTTAATTCTGTTTAATATAAAATAACATCAAAATCAAATGTACGAAAAGTCGAAAGACAAATTTTAATTGTTAGGTTTAACTAAGAGAGTCCGCATGGGACCAGTAAGTTAGAATAAGATAATATTAAGTTAATTAAGCTTATTTTTAAGCATTTTTTTTGTATAGCATGTAAGAGTTATTGAATTTAATTAAATAAAAATGCATATTAAATGAAATGAAATGAAATCCGTCTTATTTATGTTAGCAGCACTATCTGTAGTGTTAGTTATGAGTCCTCTTGGTAAAATCTTCTACATTGTCATCTCTAAATTTGGTTGTGTACTGCAACACTAGAGACTACTATTTTGTTCGCTATGATTGGTTTGGCTGAATCTACTTACTTAAGGCGAAGAAATTTTCCTTTAAGTAACCCAAACGGTCTTTCTATTGTTACTCGTGCACTGCTGAGGCGTGTGTTGAAATGGCTTCGCTGTTCAGTAAGATGACCTTTATCCTTAAACGGAATAATCGAATTTGTTAATAGTGGGTAGGCCGCATTACCCAAGAGACGGAACTCAGATGGTATGAGCTCATATATCTTTTGATGCAGCAAACTGTTTCTGAAGACTCTAGCATCGTGCAGTTGCCCTGGTGCTCCAACGTATATATTAGCAAAGACCGTCCTATGATCGCACACACCTTAATTATACAATTATTACGTGTTTGTTTCAAATTTAGGTTTTTAGTTGATGTATGGGTTGCATGACCCCATACATCCTTGGACTTTGTAAAATTGATTTATTCAGCAAATCGTTCACAACAAACAATGCAACTTGACCTATAATGTAAATGAATAATTGATTTTCGTAGCACATGTAAATATACCTAGTCCTGCCATAAGTTCTGTAACACAATTTCTATGCATTAATTAGTAAAGAATACTGGTCACTTTGTTTTCAGTTTGCGTTTAAGAGAATTTAGTCGTGGTAATAGCGTTACATTAATGCGGAAAGAGTGCTGGTCAAATTTCTGAGTTTCTAAAACTACTCGGAATGTCGAGAATGTTCGTTTATCGAATATTGTCTGGAGTTGAGGACAGACCAAGAAATGGTCGCCTGCGCGTCGTCTTATAAATGCTTTAGTCATGGCCGTGAGTGAACGAATTCAGAGAAATTCCCTTAGGAAACACAATATTAAGTCCAAGGAATTGAATATATCAACCAGATCCATGTCTAGGCTGATTCGAGATTATCTGCATATGATAGCCTATCGTCTGCCCACGGGTCATCTTCTAACTAATCAACTAAAAAAAAATTAGGCTGGAGATATACAAGCGAATTTTGCATTGCCACGCAGACAATGGCAATGAAAACATTCTGTTAATGGATGAGAAAATTTTTACCGTGGAAAAAGTTTTCAACAAACAAAATGACAAAATACATACAACTTCATCTAAGGAAGCGAAAAAGTTGTTTCAAGGATTCAACGTTGACATGATCCTGCTTCCCTAATGATTTGGTGGGGGGTCTCTTACCATGGCATTACATCCCTCCATTTCTATGAAAAAGGCGTTAAAACTGGTCCAAAGGCTTACGAAGAAGATGTGCTTGAGGGTGTTGTGAATGATTTGATCAATATCCTTTTTAATGGATACAGATGGATCTTTTTTTTTTTAAAAGCATTTTATATTTGTAACAAAAGTTATGGCAGGACAAGGTAGATATACAATTTTACTTACATATAATTTCATCTTCTATGTCGAACATTCTGCAAACAAATTGAATTCACAAACAAATCTGAAAAGGAAATAAAAAGTAACACTTCAGCTGTGACAAATGTGTCATACGGAAATGTCAACTGCGAATGCAGTCACTTTGCCATTTAGAATGATAGGCTTTGACTAACATTTTAGTGCATAGAATTTTGAACGCGACCAATGCCAGCCAACTACAACATCCGGGTCGGGATTACCCGATATAAAATCAAACTTTTGCAATCGTCATGCTAAGGAATCCTAACGAAAATCCGGCCCATCATGTTGAAGATACTAGGTTGGGTGAAAAGTAACCTCCTTGGGAATGAAAAAAAAAAATATTTTTTAATTTTTTTTATTTTATTCAATATAGTCCCCTTTTAGTTTGATATACTTATCCTACCGATTTTCCAACTTCTTGCTCCCGTCCAAAAAATAATTTTCCGGAAGGAAATACTCCACCGTGGAGCCGTAAGTCATTGATATTAGCCATGGTTGCGATGCTCTTTTGCGCCGGCGCATTGTCTTGCAAAAACAAATTCTTTTTTCGCTTCACGTGAGGCCGTTTTGCAGCGATTTCGGCATTCAATCGCTCCAGTAATGCACAGTAATACTCGCGTTGATGATTTTTCCTTTTTTTGAGTTAGTTCACGAAGAGTATGCCATGACAATCCTAGAAAACCGACGCCATAACCTTTCCGACCCATCGAGCCTCCCTCGGGCACTCATTCTGTTCTCTGGTAATCAACAGTTACCAATCGACGCCAAAAGTCCGCCCGGTTCCGCATCAGCAAGTCCAAACAATCGTTCGAAGTTCTCTCGCGTTTGTGTTTTTGTTCAGGAGTGAGTATGCGCGGCACCCAGCGGCAAGATAACTTTTTCATATGCAGAATATTGCCCAAAATATGGCGTGTGCGCTCAGTACTGTTCTTTGTGGTATCTGCTGGCTCGCTCACCTTCATTTTCCGGTCAGCCAACACCATTTCATGTATTTTTTTGACATTGTCCTCTGTAATCGCATCGGAGGACCTGCCGCTGCGGACTTGATCGGTAGTGCGGACACGACGAAACTCCCGAAACCAATATTCGCCGTTTTGCCTCTCAAAAAATAATATTTTATGAGAGAACGAAAATCGTTTTTGTCCATACTCAACATGGTGCCAAACACGTCAAAAACAATCAGCTGTCAAAACAAAACTAAAGACAGTATCGCACTGAAATTTGGCATGTCAGCTTAAAGGCACCTTAATCTTTTTTGCAGTAGCAGCGCATTCTGGCAGTCAAGTAGATTACTTTTCACTCCACCTAGTTATCTTTCCTTATAGTAAAGCGGCTAGAATCAATCTCGTCTTTATTGTTGAAGTAGCCCTGAAAATTTTAGAATCGAGCTTAGCTGGATTTGTCATCTACAAGGCCTAGTCCGGCAATGAAAATTTAACTAAAGACTGCATAATTGTAATACTGAGCTCACCTCTGACGAACGTACAAGCGTTAGCACAGTGCCGAATTAATCTTTAATTTTAGTTTTGGAAACTTCGACTTTATTTATTCACAGCTAAATTAGAACTAGAACTGTATCTTATAGAACCAACATAAGCATATTTATTTTATATGTGCCGCAAACTGGCCAGAAGCTGTGTAAGGATTTTTTGTATCAATTGTGCAATCCAAAGTTGGGGGAGAGCTTATAATTGCGGATAATTGTTAGGTGTTACATACGTTGCGTCAAAAAAAATATTCAGTGCAGTGACATATTATTGCTTGTACTCGGTCACTGCTATTGCTGTATTTCATTGTCATAAGGCAACAGCAATAACTGAGTGTATGTCACAACTGATGAATAGCGGGTTTTAATTGTAAATTTTGTTGGTACAATATAAGAATACAGAATATATAGAAGCATCAAATTGGACTGCAAATTGATCTTTTACGAGTTTGATACGTTGTTTGAATCCACACAAAGGATTGTATCCCGGCATTCATATACTAAAATTACTATTATGGGCGATATAAATACATTTGCACAGTCCTAGGTCGCTTCCACAGTCTGGACAGATAACACCCGAAATACGGTTTGTTAAAATCTCCGTTTCGGAAACCAACTTGAACCATTTTGTAAATGAGCCTTCACGAATATCAGACGTTGATAGTCATACCGTCAGCATTGTTTTTAACATCTCACCATGATAAGTACACTTTTGATATTTTCGACTAGGTTAGTTGGACTAATGTATCATATAAGCTATTTCCCCGTATACAGACCACACAGTCAGAAAAAGGATTTGTAAAAGAAGCGTATGACAATACGAGAAAGCTTTTTTAAGGAATTTTAGGATTTTAGGAAATCTCTATGTTTACTCGATAACATGTGGATGGCGATGGTGATATGATCGCAAATACTATTCTCTTAGAAATTAGATCTTTTATCAAATCAAAAGAAAATGCATTGTACGACTCGAGGGTTAGAGAAATGTTTTTTCGGTCATACAAGACCAACCCCAAAGAGGATAACCAAAAAAAAGTTTAAATGAGCCAGGAATGACTGCAATATCCTCTTAAATGTGTGAAATTTCAAAACAATGAAAAACTAAGACAAAAATTACTTCAAATTTTAAAGAAGAATTTCGTCGTTCGCCAAGGACATCAAAAATTCTGCTTCATACGCTCAACACTCACTTATAGAGACATTTCTACTGTGAACTCTTTGGAGCTTGCGACCGTGTTGAGCTACTTTCAGATTGTGCTTTGTCTCCGACTACACTTAAATTCGTTGAATTTTCAATGGGATGAATTTACTTTCGCACTTGTTTAGTAGCAAGAGCATATAAAAATTTTAATATACCCAAATATGCCAGTCCAGATGGTAAAGAGTAAGCCAACAGCTAGTGTGAAAGTTTTTATTAAAATTAGAAAATATTTCTAACAAAATCGATACAGAATTTTCCTGACTAATAAAGCTTGATCTATGGCAATTATTAATAAAATACAACAATGTACATACGATCACCTCGAATTCAAGCAACTTGGTTGCAAGTGACCCTTCGAAGGTCAAAATTATCGATAACTTTTGGTAGAATAAGTGGGTCAATTGCCGCGATTTCAGTTTGAATGTCATGTTTGAGATCCTGAATTGTCGCTGAGTTATTAGTATAGATTTTACTTTTCAAATAACTCCACAGGAAGAAGTTTAAATATGTCAAATCGCATGACCTTGATGGCCAATCAACTTCTCCTCTAACTAAAATAATGCGATCCGCAAATTTCGTATGCAATAAGTTGATTAATTGATAGCTTGTGTGGACAGTAGCACCTTCCTATTTAAACCGAAGATCATCCAAACCCAGTTCATTTAATTTTGGAAAAAAAAGTCAACAAAGTAACATAATGCATAGGTTTTTTTGTAAACCTCGTAAGGATTTTCCAGTTCCCAGAAATGACAATTTTGTTTATTTACGTAACCATCCATCCAAAAATGGGCTTCATCGGAAAAGATCAAATTGGATGACAAATTGTCCTGGTGATTCAACATCCAGTCAATAAATCGGCGACGTCGTAGATGGTCCAAAGGCTTCATTCGTTGTGTGGTTTTGATTTAAAGAAGATTAACTTTCAAAATCCGCCGTAAAGTGTCATAAGTGAAACCCAATTGTCGACTTCGGCGACATATTGAGGTGCCTGGATGGTTTTGAACATTTTCCCTCACAGTGGTGATGTTTTGTAGTGTATTTTCTGGCCGAGCATGCTAATATTGAGTTTGACCGATACCGAACCAGTTCCTTTAAAACACTTTACCATCGCACGAATTCCAGGCTAACTGTGGCGATTATGTTCACCGAAAAAATTACGAATTTTACGAAATGCTACTTTTACAGATCGCCCATTTTCGTAATAAGATTGAGTAAAAAAGTGCGTTATTGCATGGTACATGACTCCATGTACCATGGAGTATGACATCTGTCAAAAATGTCAACGAAATTGAATTCATTAAATGAAAGTAATTGACCGTCCACACCATCTGTTGACTCACCTTTTATATTTCCACTTCTCCTGAAGAAATGTTCTTTCATATTGGAAAAACCACTGCGAAAGCTTTTTCAATAATGCAACACTAAAGGACTTTTTCCGAGCAAATGGAAAATAGTATAGGGTTTTTCAATAGGAACTTGCCGATTTGAATTTACTTTGTGAACGCATTCTTTCACTAATCATCAAACTGTCACCATCAATTTATTCAGTAAGCTCATCATTTTCATCATGGTAAAGTACACTAACGAGCAACGTGAGCAACGAGTCGGTGACTGCAACTTTAAGAGCGTTAACTCCAATTTTCGGTCGTAATTCTCGCCCTAGTAGACAGGCAATAACAAGTTTAATGCAAAAATTTGAGTCTACATATTCGTTGTGTGATGTTGCCGTGTCAGTGAGACAACGGGTTGGTCGAAGTATAGAAAATATCGATGCCGTTCAGATGTCCGTAGCAAACGATCCAAATCAGTCAATTCCACGGAATTCTCAAGAATTGGGCATCGCTCAGACCACATTATGGCGTATGAAGCCGATGGACCATTTGCAGCGACGTACTTTCTCCGATTGGGTTCTGGAGAAGATGCGCCAAGATGATGAATTTCATCGCAAAATCTTCGGTGACGAAGCTCATTTTTGGCTCAATGGGTCCGTCAATAAGCAAAATATGCGTTATTGGTCGGGTGAAAACCCACATGTGCTTCATGAATCACCACTTCATCCACAAAAAATAACTGTTTGGTGCAGTTTGCATGCCGGCGGCGTTGTTTAGCTATATTTTTTCGTTGACGATAACGATCGTCACGTTACTGTGAATGGTCAGCATTATCGCGCCATGATCACCGCCATGAGGCCCGAATTGGAAGATATGAACTTGGACGACATGTGGTTTCAACAGGATGGTGCCACAAGCCACATAGCACATCCTATAATCGATTTATTGAAGAGTAAGTATGGTAAGCTTGTTATCTCAAGACATGGGCCAGTCAATTGGTTTTTTCGTGCAATTTATCGCCGCTTGACTATTTTCTGTGGGGTTACGTTAAGTCTTATGCCAAAACGCCAACGACGTTGGAAGAGCTCGGAGCCACGTTGAACGCGAAATAGCGGCCGTTTCGGCCGAAATGTGTGGCCGAATCGTTGAAAATTGAGTCCAACGAATCAACCGCTACAAATGAACGAAGCCGAGTTCCATTCATAAATGTTTTGATTGTTTCCAAAGTCATGGAAACGGTGATAAGCCCCAACTTATGGAACATCTCGAAACACGAAAACTCCTCAATGACCGGTAGTATGGTTTTCGTAGCAATGGATCCATTGGTGATTTGATGGTATGCCTAATCGAAAAGTAGGGCCAAAACGTACATCAATCTGGTAAAAGCAAGATGGTTGAACTTGATATTTCTAAACCATTTGACAAAGTTTAGTATTTGGGCCTTTTGTTAATTAGGTCTAATGTTCTCAAAATTAATGCTGGTGTGCCCTAGGGCTCCGTTCTGACTTCGATACTCTCTTTGATTTTCGTCAATGATTTTTTGCTTTTCATCTTATCGTATGTCCTGGATCGCGGTAATATCTGCTGTGTACCGCGTGAGAAAAGATTCAGGCTTTTGAGTAGCAGCTAAGGTGTTAAGTGTTCGTACATTCTAAGCACATACTCTCAAATCGTAATCCATTGATGATGATGATCAGAAAGTTAGCATGTTTTGATCTTCGGACAACAGGCCGGATATTTCGGTGCCAGTAACCCACTTCGGGTTATGAACGCTGACCCATTAAGGATTCATCCGCCTTCAACTCTTTTTCAACACCCTGGCTTAGTATTGCAGATTTCTATAGACGCCAAACTCCTCAGTGAAAAGACACTCCTCCCCCTTGCTCATCCACTGCCACCAACAACCTTCCAAAGGGATTAGTCTCTCAACCTCCAGTTCAGGTACTAGGCACCCACCATTCATTAACGTGAAGGTGAGAGTAGAAGTTGGTAGTATACTTGTGTACTCACGTCATCGCATCTCTATCTAACTATATATTCCTTAGATATAATTGATCATGGATCTATGAAGATCATCTACAATATATTGGCAATTATATTAAGTAATCTGGTTTAAGTACACTTAAATGAGGACAACTCAAACCTAACCTAACGAGTATCTTAGCAGTAAGAGGTACGGAGGCACCAGCTTTATTGTAACTTCAGCAGATCCCATGAAAAATCTAAACAGTATCCATACATCCATACTGTCACCTGGACATCAATTTTAGGTTTGCTTTAAACTCATTGGTCTGTGATAGATGACATAAGAAATTATTCTCGGAAACAGGACGATCAAATTCAGTGGCAAACTATAAGAACTTAACATCGCCTGAAATGGAAAAAGGATGAGCACTTACACTCTACTCCGCAAAGACTTCGATTCCGAACCAGAAAGTCAACGTCATTATAAGTGACATTTACTGTTTAACAATCAAATCCGCTAAAATATTAGACTTCTTGAAATCCTCTGTATATTGAAAATTAGATAAAATTATAAAGATACTCCGAATCTATGTAGTAAGTACAATTCCTGTGAAAAATTCAAGAAAAATCACCAGTTCGAGAAAGTGGAGGTATTGGAAAAAATCTTTTTCGCTTATTTTCTTCTTGAATGGTAAAAAAAGATAACGTTTCTTGAAGCATCCTGAAGGAGAACTTAAAATGCCCACATTGAAGTGAGGACTAGTATTCACTGTTCTTCTAAGTATCTGTGTACCTTAAAGCACCGGCAACATAACGGAATCAAATGAACTCACTTCTAAACTACTTTTCGTAGAGTAGGGATACTTAAAGCTAATTCCCAAACATTCCATTGTTTGAATGTTTGCCCATTCTTCCAGACAATGTTATCATTTTCCCACCCATACCTCATACCAGCACTTTCATTACCACAAGGAGCAGTGCTCTACTGTTCTAACAAACCAATGCCATTCACTTTTTCAGCATCATTTCAAAAAGGAGATATTGTTCAATCGTCGCCTTTGTTGTAGTTGTTCTGTATCTTGGGTTGGGCACGTTCTAAAAAATATCACAAGCATTTTGCTGTCCACCAGCAACAGTACTTGAAGACACTTAAAATCCCAATACACAGATTAAAGAGCCGGTCTGCCTTCTACTGCCCGGTTTTGCTTCTATTTTCCCTTCCGAGAAATGTTAAAACGTGTGTAAGTAGGTACGAATATGTATGATATTTTGTGTTTTTTTGTCCCAATATGGATTTCTTTTTTTAAGCAATTTCCATCGTACGGATAGATGGATGCCAAGTTGGAGATAAAAAAATATTGTAGACGTTGGAACAGAGCCTAGAAAAATCTTGCACGTTTACAAACTGGATGTTAGGAAGGATTTTCAAAGCCATATCTGGTACAGTTCATCTCTAGAATGTCGTGTTCCGTGCATTCTCCCTCCTTTCTCACAGGCGAATTATTATTATTATTATTATTACTATTTTTTTTTTTTTTTTTAGTTTGATGGTTTCCTTTGTTCGTTGGATGAAATTCATTTGAAAGTCACCTCTCTCGATTGAAGAAACACTGAAGAAGAAAGAAAACTTCGCACCGATAGCGATATCGTCCTGGTCAATGCTATTGCCAACGCCATCGTTTCAGCCATCGAATTTTATGACCACAATCCTGGAGAAAATTTCTTTTCTCTCCGTTTCGTTTTGTGCCTCTATCCTGGGGCATTATAAGTCCATTGCAGCATTTAACCTGTCCTTCCTTAAATTTTTATACCAGAAACATAAACATTTCAAAAATCATTAGACTGAAATTGATTTAGGATCAAAAGGTAGATAGAAAGACGTAAATTTAATTTTCGCCATAATAAGGACACACGTTGGAATTTAAATTCTTCAAGGATGACTTCACAATCCAAGATTCAATATATATATGCGAGCCAAAGTCGATGTAGGTTCTGTTCCCTGTGTTGATGCCGATGCCGATGCCATGTCAGGTGTATTTGGTATCATCTCAGATATGAATGATGTGTGGTGTGAATGAGGCCGGGTATGGGGTGCATCCGGAATATAAGGTGACCTTGGACTTTATTTTTCACACTCCGATAAAATGTGGAATCTATCTTGTGGGTTAATGAAATATTTGATCCATGAGGCAGACGCCTATCCTGCGGCAATAAAATGAATTGGAATTTTTATCTGTGCGAAAACCGATCGATACGATACGGAGATAGAAAAAAAAGTTTTTTTTTATCCCTCTAATAAGATTCAATTATGCCAAACGCAGTGGATAAATATTCGAGCTAAACGATTTCTTGAATACTATTTGCTTTTTTTTAATTTTTTTTTTTTTTTTTTTTGTAAGAAAAAATGATTTTTCCTATGCGGGATGTGCACCTGACAGTGTCAGATACTCAACTTGTACAAGCTGCAAATTTTGCGTTTTAAATGTTTCACGATTCCCTGCCGGGAATGTTCAGACTTGAGATACTCGTAAACTTTTTTTGAATTGATTATTGACGCAGGACTTAACTTGAATTTCATTTGTGAGCGTATGAGAAATACATATTCGAACACATTTTTTGGGGTTTCTCCTTTGAAAGTCTGTTTTCTTTATTGAAGAGTTTTCGAAGTAAAGGTCTGTGAGTCATACATCTGCTATCGCAAAGAAGAAGTAGTGCAACAAGTTCTCGATAGCTAGGAGTACGAGTTTGCAGTAGATGGCAAATTCAGCATACATACTCAACTCATATATAATATAGTTAAGTGTCAATAGCCAATGAAAATGTTACAGCTCAGCATCTTGTGAAAAATTATTTGTAAGCTTTGTGTTCTGGTTGCACAATTTGTATAGCTCTTCCTTCACTTTGTGGTGAACATCGTCGTTCGTCGTTAGCTGAGCCATCAATTAATTCGCAGCTACGTTTCTGTAAGTGGATGAAACCGAATCATCACTTACCTATACGTTGTGGTTGGTGGGTAACTATCTAATAGTTAATCAACAATGAGCGTTGAATCAAACTGCAAGAACAGATGGTAGCAGCGGCTTAACATATCAAATAGACTTTACCAAATATTAATATTACAAGAACCATTCAAAAAGGAGCATTACCTTGCATTCAGTCTGATAAAAGACACTTTAGAAACTGTTGTAGATTTGAAGACTGTAAGCCCCAGGTTTTGTGATTTGTTTTGTGAATTTGTGATTGTTTGAATGAATTAATTACTTTGATCTCTTACCTCTGGTGGGGGGAAGTCAAATCAATACACAGCCAGGTGTATTCTAATGAACTGAACTTAATTTGCGCACATACTCGCCTTGAATATTAAAATTTTGCTTATTCTACAGTCTACACATAAAGGTAATAACTATATACTATTGGGTATATATTTTAATTCGTGCGGTTTTTTTTTTTTAAATTTGAACGTTTATTTAAGAAAAACATGTACAATAGTATTATTCAAAGTATTGCCCATATGAAGCTATGACTTTTTCCCATTTTTCTGGCGATTTGTGGATCCCATCCCAAAAGAACTGCGCCGGCATAGCAGCCAAGAATGAATCAATTCAATTTTTAATATACTGCTCTGATGTGAACCGTATTTCAGTGAGGGCGTTCTGCATCGACCGGAACAAATGGTAGTCAGAAGGGGCAAGGTCTGGGCTATAAGGCGGGTGGGGTAAGACTTCCCATCCACTGTTTTTCAAATAGTTCTTAACCGGAATAGCAACGTGGGGCCGAGCGTTATCATGATGGAAAATTATTGCCTCGTGTCTGGTCGCATATTTCGGGCGTTTTTCGGCTACTGTTCTCCTCAAATGGATTAATTGTGTTTGGTAGCGTTGTCCCTTGATGGTTTCACCCGGTTTTAGCAGCTCCTAATACAGCACAAGCATCTGATCCCACCAAATACAGAGCATTACCTTCGCGCCATGGATATTCGGCTTTGCCGTTGATTTGGCTGATTGGCCGGGTTTCACATATGGTTTTTTGCGCTTGGGGTTGTCGTAATGGATCCATTTTTCATCACTAGTAACAATCCGATGCAAAAATGACTTCCTTTTGTGGCGTTCCAGCAGCATTTCGGACATGCAAGACCGCCTTTCGACGTCTCTCGGCTTGAGTTCACGTGGAACCCAATTCCCTTGCTTTTGAATATATCCAGCTGCTCTTAAACGTTTTGAAATGGCTGCTTGAGTGACACCCAAAGATTCTGCGAGCTCTTATTGTGTTTGGCAACAATCTTCATAGAGTAATGCTTCCAGTTCTTCATTTTCAAACTTTTTTGGCTGCCCAGGACGTTCATCGTCTTCCAAGCCAAAATCACCACTTTTAATTCGTGTAAACCACTTTCGGCACGTTCGCTCAGCTAGCGCATGTTCACCATAAACTTCCACCAAAATACGATGACTTTTGGGAGCAGTTTTCAGTAATGAAGAAGAGCTCCCCACAAAAACACTTTTTCAGGCACAAAGTTCGGCATATTTGAGTGAAAAAAAAAATTATTGTTGTTTACGCTTCAAATGAATGACATATACTGAAATGACGTACAATGACAGTAGCTTTCCAACGCATGTTCCAATGGAACAATAAGAATGGAATAATACAAGTTACGCCATCTCTTAGCAAACCGCATAAGTTAAATATGACAAGCAGAAATGAATAGAGGTGCAAATCGGCGTACGCAATTGTTTTATTGTATGTTTTTGGTGACTGACATCGTCTGGCCTTGTATGTCATAAATTGTTGTGATTGAACACAACATGCTGGGGCCCCCTAGACGATTAAGTGTTCGTCACAGAATATTGATGACGCAACTGGTTCACTTCGTCGTCTTCGGGGTGCTGGATGAGAAGTGTTATTGCACCGTTTATTGAATATTACTGGATCTTGTGGCTTCGGATTTCGTTCGATAGTACTTCTTGGTTTCTTTGGAGAGCAATCTCATGTTGTAATTTTGAGATCTGCTGTGAGATCTTTGTCCCTACAAAAGGTTGTTCTTCGTTCTGACAATGTTGATCTGCTGGAAAATCGGAAATGTTTGACAGCGGTAAATAGGATGAAATTATATTCGTTGTTACTGACTGCCTGCTAAACAATATTATGCTTGGTTGCAACTGCACTATTCCAGTTGTTATCAGTTGTGCTCACGAAGATACCATGCCACATGATATGCCAACCTTGACCGCGCTTGGTATGCTGTATATCCATGTGTTCGTGTGGTGCTTTTGTACCCAATATAATTGAGGATTGACGTTTTGGATAACAAACGAAGGTGGAATCTCCTCCGTGTGTCTCAAGAGACCCATTTCACAGGAACTTATCGTCGACGTTGTTAGGTACAGAGGATGGCTCATGTCGCACCAGAGTGATCCTGACGATCGTTGCCAACACATCGAAAATGACACTTCGTTAAAAGGGTAGAAGTGATCGCCTTCCAAATTGACTATCAATTACTCTGATGGTGACAATGTTTTTTCGTCACTCTTGCCCTTGGCCGTAATATCTTGTACAGTTGAATAATTGACTCGTGATTTCGTTCTCCTGGTATCATCGTGCTTCTTGGTATGTTGTCGTGGACTCGAGATAGTTCCCCAAACAGTTAATTAACAGTCAAAATTAACGGGTGAATCCGTCCATGGTGCGTTGCAAGATGATGTCTAACAATGTATTCTGTTGATATGAACATTTGAAAGACAGGTTCATTGTCCTCTTGGGCTTCTAACTTGGAAATCACTTTGTAGATTATTTTTAACTGATTTTGTGTTTCTGCACGATCTTCCTTGAATAGGTTTATGGTTAAATATATTATACGAGTTTCGTTTTTTAATAGATTAAGCAGATGGTTTTCGTTCTCTGTAATTTCTGCTATTGTCTGCTTAAATTGAAGAGAAAAGTTTTGATCCGTATGCCAAATAACTTATTGCTAACTGTTCCGATGAAATCAAAGGGTGATCGTTTCATTCTTTGTGGTGATTCGTTGTTGGCGTGACGCAGCACGTCATTGTTTACTTCAATTTGTTGTAATTGCAGATCAAAGAGTTATAGACTGCTCTCTGAACTAAGATTTGTCTTTAGGCAGATCTCTTTTATGTGTCTTATGACCTTCCGATACAAATTGTAAAATTGACAGAGTCGATTCCTTTATTATGGCCATATGAGTCATGCATATATAAACAGCTATAACCTGTCAGCAAGATTACAATAAAGAAGGACATTCTGAAGTCAGCCAACCAAGGAGAAGAGCCTATGGTTTTTGGGGTGGTTAGTGGTCTAAGTGAAAATATCTGTTGGATGAAGCTCAGGTTCATAATGGACTGTAGCGTCAGCTAAAGAAAATGTGAGATACATTACATATTGGAAGTTTTGATTTTATTTTTTCTACTGCACTTGTACGCAGATGAGCAAGTACACCGATAATTGGGTCAAAAACTTTCTTCTCTAGTCATTTTTGTATTAAACCATTGGAAGTGTGGTAGTAGCTATCCTTATCACTATTTGTAGTGAAATGCAGCATAAATAATTCCGCATCCTCACACAAAAATATGTTGCAAAGTGAATGATTTTCTCCTTTGAATTTCAGTTATAGTTAGAAAAAAAGGAAATATTCTCTCCTTGGAATTTTTAAAAATTCGTACTTCTTATCTACTCGGTTAGAAATACCATATTTCTAAGAAAAAATCAATTCACAAATCGTTTTCTATAGTATTATCAGAAAAGACATATGGTAATCCCAATATAACATTTTTGCTTACAGGACAACTGCTAAAACGGGTTGACTGATATGTAAGAGATTTCTAACCAATTTCAAAAATGCTCAAAAAAACTTTTCTAAGAACGAATATTTCAGGTATGAACGGCAAGAAAAATGCATGCAAGAATATTCAATACGTAGAGAAGTTTGAAAGAGAAAATTTTAAGTTCATGGAGAAAATATACCACGTTCCATGTGTTTCGGGAAAATATAATTGTAAAAAACATCTAAAAAATCGGAATCATTATTTGCTTAATGAATTATGCAATTTATACGCCAAATTATATAACACTCGAGACCACATCATTAACCACATCCAATGAATGTTGTAATTCCCAGGTAAACGTTTATAACTTGACTGCTTAACCAAATTGCCCACCGACATTAATGTTTCATTAGAAGTGGGTCAAACAGCCCTTTTCTATAAACAAAAAAAAAATGTTTTGTATAAAATCTAATTGAAGGAAAATTATAAAAAAAAAACTAACATAACCGCTATCAGAGTTGTGGTTTTAATATTTTGTTTAATGAATAACCACACCTGTATAAATGATACAGTTTTGCCAACACGCAATTCCAAAGTTTTTAGCAAATATGTACTCTCATATTTGTAATTATTTTGGCAGCTTTAGAAGCGACATACAAAATACAAGAAAAAAAAAAAACGTCAGTACTCGTGCATAACCTTAATTGCTGAGAAAACGTTTGGATCTTTTTCAAACTTTTTTCTACAGAACAATTCAAAAACCAAACAAGCACTAGGCATTTTAAACCACCCTGTTAAGGGATACCACGAAACATGCTCAAATACCGTCCATTGGAAGAAATGGATAATGACACTTTCAATTCGGTGAGTCTCCGGTTATTTTGTTGATTTGAAGGAATGTTACAAGAGCAATATTCAGGACGAACAATCTTATTTCCATTCTAAAGGGTTATTTTTATAATCGGTTAAAAGAACAATGCATGGCATTTATTTTTTGTAAAATGATATCATGTAAATGTTGGCCAAGACTACGTCTGAGGTGGTCCATTCGGAAGGTCCAAATTTGAGCGACTCGTTCGAGCATAGCGACTGGTATCTCGCGGATAACAAGAGTAACGTTAGCTTCCAAAGAGTCAATCGTAGCTGGCTTATTCCTAAAGACCTGAGACTTTACATATCCCCAGAGAAAATGGTCCAAAGGTGTGATATCGCACGATCTAGGCGGCCAATTTACCTTAGCAAAACGTGAAATTAAGTAGTCATCAAAATGATTTCTCAACAAGTCCACTGTTTCACGCGCTGTATGGCTCGTAGCGCCGTCTTGTTGAAACCAAAGCTCACCGATACCATTTGCTTGAACTTCAAGAAGCACATAGTCCGCTAACATGGCCCGATAACGGTTACCATTGACGGTCACATTCTGATGTATCTAATTTTTGAAGAAATATGGACCAATGATTCCACCAGCCCATAAACCACACCATACCGTTGTTTTTAATATATATAATGGTAGATCTTGTTACTCTTTGGGTTACTCATCAGCCCAAATACGGCAATTTCGTATATTAACGTATCTATTGAGCCGAAATAGGCTTCATAATTGAACAAAATTTCATGAAACAACACCGGATTTTCATTGAGTTTTTCCAGAGCCCATTCACTGAAAATTTAACACAAATTCAAGTCGCCTGGCTTCAATTCTTGCACAAGTTGAATTTTGTACCCTTTTAGGCCGAGATCCTTGCGTAAAATACGCCAAATTGTCGCATATGCCAAGCCAAGCTGCTAAGAACGTCGACAAATTAATTCGTCACGATCTTCGCGTACACTCTCAGCTACAGCTGCTATAATTGCTTCACTACGTGTTGGATGTGGTCTAACCGGTCTAGTATCATCCACTAATGTAAACTGGGACTCAAATTTGCGAATGGTATTGGCAATAGTGGTTTCAGTAGGTCGATTATGCGCACCGTAAGTTCCTCGAATCGCGCGAAAAACATTTCTCACAGAACGCTGATTTTCGTAATACAGCTGAACAATTTAGAGACGCTGTTTTGGCGTAAGTCTTTCCACAATGACTTGCCAAATGATACTGAACAAACATGACAAAGCAGTTTGATAGGAGTCATGCGTGATCTGTCAAGAAAGGCCTATTGAAAATCAATACTCACGATGAATCACCTCTTATTAGGTTTAATGCCCAAAAAAACAGCGATTGGCAAGAGCAATATTTTGCTATGTCTCCATTCTCTTATTTTTTGAATTGACAGCGGAGAAGAAGTACAAAAGTTGTAGTTTGCCTTTGTATCATGCTCTCTGAACCTTTGGTGTTGGATATTGTTTCCCCTGACAGCATATATTTTGGTTCACCTTTGTTTACAAATTAACGCACACTCGTCTTTTCTGCTTCAATGCCCTCGAAACTTTTGGACTTCGCTGATTTATTTTATAATCTCAATGCAGTCAGCGTATCCCTGCAGTTGTACAGATTTTAAAATATTCTCCCTTTTGCATTGGCCTGTGTGTTTCACACAATCCCTTCAAGTAATATGGCAAATCATACGCAAGACAACTCGGAATTTGACATCAAATGTTTTTGTGATGTCATTTTATGGATCATCAAGCGTTCTCCATTTACACAAGCAGATGAGTTTGGCAAAGATGGTGGCCGTGATGTAGTGGTATATGCATAGACTCCTTAAGCAGAGTCTTCGTTGTGGAAGAAGTCCCCTAGGTGGAGATTTCTTCTTTGGGAGAGAGCTGGACGTGTACAGAGAAGGTGAGGCAGTATCCAATGATGACACCTATAATGGTGCTCCTTGAACGATTCAGATCTAGCTTTGGTCAGATTTATTTAGTCACTAAGTATGTCGATCCAACCGCCCATCTATGGTTTGTTCTTCTATTAGCATCCAGCTTTATTTCTTGCTTGCACGGAGCGATTGGTATGCCTATGTTTTCCTTTTCAGGTGTGATAAGTATATTGGCTCCAATTTTGGCAAGTTCATCGGTCCTTTAATTCCCTGGAATGTCTCTATGTCCCGGCACCCAGCAAAGGTAAATGTTAAACTGCTCCACCCTCTCAATAAGAGATGATTGGCAATCCATGACCGTTCTTGAATTTAGAGAGCATGTATCCAGGGATTTGATAGCTGTCCGACTTTCGGAAAAGATATGGATATCCATTGCAGATATTACATTTTTCTTCATTCAGGATAGGGCTTTCTTAATAGCCAGAATTTCGGCCTGGAACACGCTACAGTGATTGGGAAGGCGGAAGGAGAGGCTAAGGTTAAGCTTATCGGCAAAAACACCACCACCAGCCCCAATGACAGTCTTTGAACCATCAGTGTAAAAGTGGGATGAATTATCATTCAGGAGGACATTTTCCTCCCACAAGGATCTGGAGGGAATGCTTAGAAACATGGAAGCCCTTGTCAAACCGTCGTACCGTTGTGTCGGTATGGTTTAGTCGATGTTTTTTGGTAGGATTCCTAGTGCGTTAAGAATATTTTCGGGGCCAAAATGTTTATTTGCCCACTGTGAAGTCGCTTTAAAGCGAATAGCTGCATTAGCGGCTACTTGTCTGCTATAAATGTCGAGGAGTGTAAGGTGTAACAGAATGTCCAGAGCACCGGAGGGAGTAGTGCTTAGGGCTCCGCTTATGGCCAGACATGCTGTTTTCTGGAGTTTACTTAGCTTAACAAAACCACCTCGAAGGTGAATATCGGTCTTATGACCGAGTATATAGCCGATGGGTGATGAGAGGTTGGAGGTCCCATTTTTTCCCAATGGATTTTTTGCAAGAGAATAAAGCTACTTAGCCTTTTTTTCCTCTTTCTTGAATGTAAGGTTTCCAGCTTAGTTTCCTGTCGAAAATTAGACCCGGATATTTCGCTGTATCGGAGAAGACCAAACTGGTACCGTTGGTTGAGGGAAGGTCTATAGTTGGAATTTTGTATTTCCTAGAGAAGAGGACAAAATTGGTTTTATGGGGGTTTATTCCCAGTCCACAGCGATACGCTCAGCGTGTTTATACAATATGTTAAGATTATAATGCCTTAAGATTAAGATTTTGTACACCGATAATTGGGTCAAAAACTTTCTTCTCTAGTCATTTTTGTATTAAACCATTGGAAGTGTGGTAGTAGCTATCCTTATCACTATTTGTAGTGAAATGCAGCATAAATAATTCCGCATCCTCACACAAAAATATGTTGCAAAGTGAATGATTTTCTCCTTTGAATTTCAGTTATAGTTAGAAAAAAAAGAAATATTCTCTCCTTGGAATTTTTAAAAATTCGTACTTCTTATCTACTCGGTTAGAAATACCATAATTCTAAGAAAAAATCAATTCACAAATCGTTTTCTATAGTATTATCAGAAAAGACATATGGTAATCCCAATATAACATATTTGCTTACAGGACAACTGCTAAAACGGGTTGACTGATATGTAAGAGATTTCTAACCAATTTCAAAAATGCTCAAAAAAACTTTTCTAAGAACGAATATTTCAGGTATGAACGGCAAGAAAAATGCATGCAAGAATATTCAATACGTAGAGAAGTTTGAAAGAGAAAATTTTAAGTTCATGGAGAAAATATACCACGTTCCATGTGTTTCGGGAAAATATAATTGTAAAAAACATCTAAAAAATCGGAATCATTATTTGCTTAATGAATTATGCAATTTATACGCCAAATTATATAACACTCGAGACCACATCATTAACCACATCCAATGAATGTTGTAATTCCCAGGTAAACGTTTATAACTTGACTGCTTAACCAAATTGCTCACCGACATTAATGTTTCATTAGAAGTGGGTCAAACAGCCCTTTTCTATAAACAAAAAAAAAATGTTTTGTATAAAATCTAATTGAAGGAAAATTATAAAAAAAAAACTAACATAACCGCTATCAGAGTTGTGGTTTTAATATTTTGTTTAATGAATAACCACACCTGTATAAATGATACAGTTTTGCCAACACGCAATTCCAAAGTTTTTAGCAAATATGTACTCTCATATTTGTAATTATTTTGGCAGCTTTAGAAGCGACATACAAAATACAAGAAAAAAAAAAAACGTCAGTACTCGTGCATAACCTTAATTGCTGAGAAAACGTTTGGATCTTTTTCAAACTTTTTTCTACAGAACAATTCAAAAACCAAACAAGCACTAGGCATTTTAAACCACCCTGTTAAGGGATACCACGAAACATGCTCAAATACCGTCCATTGGAAGAAATGGATAATGACACTTTCAATTCGGTGAGTCTCCGGTTATTTTGTTGATTTGAAGGAATGTTACAAGAGCAATATTCAGGACGAACAATCTTATTTCCATTCTAAAGGGTTATTTTTATAATCGGTTAAAAGAACAATGCATGGCATTTATTTTTTGTAAAATGATATCATGTAAATGTTGGCCAAGACTACGTCTGAGGTGGTCCATTCGGAAGGTCCAAATTTGAGCGACTCGTTCGAGCATAGCGACTGGTATCTCGCGGATAACAAGAGTAACGTTAGCTTCCAAAGAGTCAATCGTAGCTGGCTTATTCCTAAAGACCTGAGACTTTACATATCCCCAGAGAAAATGGTCCAAAGGTGTGATATCGCACGATCTAGGCGGCCAATTTACCTTAGCAAAACGTGAAATTAAGTAGTCATCAAAATGATTTCTCAACAAGTCCACTGTTTCACGCGCTGTATGGCTCGTAGCGCCGTCTTGTTGAAACCAAAGCTCACCGATACCATTTGCTTGAACTTCAAGAAGCACATAGTCCGCTAACATGGCCCGATAACGGTTACCATTGACGGTCACATTCTGATGTATCTAATTTTTGAAGAAATATGGACCAATGATTCCACCAGCCCATAAACCACACCATACCGTTGTTTTTAATATATATAATGGTAGATCTTGTTACTCTTTGGGTTACTCATCAGCCCAAATACGGCAATTTCGTATATTAACGTATCTATTGAGCCGAAATAGGCTTCATAATTGAACAAAATTTCATGAAACAACACCGGATTTTCATTGAGTTTTTCCAGAGCCCATTCACTGAAAATTTAACACAAATTCAAGTCGCCTGGCTTCAATTCTTGCACAAGTTGAATTTTGTACCCTTTTAGGCCGAGATCCTTGCGTAAAATACGCCAAATTGTCGCATATGCCAAGCCAAGCTGCTAAGAACGTCGACAAATTAATTCGTCACGATCTTCGCGTACACTCTCAGCTACAGCTGCTATAATTGCTTCACTACGTGTTGGATGTGGTCTAACCGGTCTAGTATCATCCACTAATGTAAACTGGGACTCAAATTTGCGAATGGTATTGGCAATAGTGGTTTCAGTAGGTCGATTATGCGCACCGTAAGTTCCTCGAATCGCGCGAAAAACATTTCTCACAGAACGCTGATTTTCGTAATACAGCTGAACAATTTAGAGACGCTGTTTTGGCGTAAGTCTTTCCACAATGACTTGCCAAATGATACTGAACAAACATGACAAAGCAGTTTGATAGGAGTCATGCGTGATCTGTCAAGAAAGGCCTATTGAAAATCAATACTCACGATGAATCACCTCTTATTAGGTTTAATGCCCAAAAAAACAGCGATTGGCAAGAGCAATATTTTGCTATGTCTCCATTCTCTTATTTTTTGAATTGACAGCGGAGAAGAAGTACAAAAGTTGTAGTTTGCCTTTGTATCATGCTCTCTGAACCTTTGGTGTTGGATATTGTTTCCCCTGACAGCATATATTTTGGTTCACCTTTGTTTACAAATTAACGCACACTCGTCTTTTCTGCTTCAATGCCCTCGAAACTTTTGGACTTCGCTGATTTATTTTATAATCTCAATGCAGTCAGCGTATCCCTGCAGTTGTACAGATTTTAAAATATTCTCCCTTTTGCATTGGCCTGTGTGTTTCACACAATCCCTTCAAGTAATATGGCAAATCATACGCAGGACAACTCGGAATTTGACATCAAATGTTTTTGTGATGTCATTTTATGGATCATCAAGCGTTCTCCATTTACACAAGCAGATGAGTTTGGCAAAGATGGTGGCCGTGGTGTAGTGGTATATGCATAGACTCCTTAAGCAGAGTCTTCGTTGTGGAAGAAGTCCCCTAGGTGGAGATTTCTTCTTTGGGAGAGAGCTGGACGTGTACAGAGAAGGTGAGGCAGTATCCAATGATGACACCTATAATGGTGCTCCTTGAACGATTCAGATCTAGCTTTGGTCAGATTTATTTAGTCACTAAGTATGTCGATCCAACCGCCCATCTATGGTTTGTTCTTCTATTAGCATCCAGCTTTATTTCTTGCTTGCACGGAGCGATTGGTATGCCTATGTTTTCCTTTTCAGGTGTGATAAGTATATTGGCTCCAATTTTGGCAAGTTCATCGGTCCTTTAATTCCCTGGAATGTCTCTATGTCCCGGCACCCAGCAAAGGTAAATGTTAAACTGCTCCACCCTCTCAATAAGAGATGATTGGCAATCCATGACCGTTCTTGAATTTAGAGAGCATGTATCCAGGGATTTGATAGCTGTCCGACTTTCGGAAAAGATATGGATATCCATTGCAGATATTACATTTTTCTTCATTCAGGATAGGGCTTTCTTAATAGCCAGAATTTCGGCCTGGAACACGCTACAGTGATTGGGAAGGCGGAAGGAGAGGCTAAGGTTAAGCTTATCGGCAAAAACACCACCACCAGCCCCAATGACAGTCTTTGAACCATCAGTGTAAAAGTGGGATGAATTATCATTCAGGAGGACATTTTCCTCCCACAAGGATCTGGAGGGAATGTTTAGAAACATGGAAGCCCTTGTCAAACCGTCATACCGTTGTGTCGGTATGGTTTAGTCGATGTTTTTTGGTAGGATTCCTAGTGCGTTAAGAATATTTTCGGGGCCAAAGTGTTTATTTGCCCACTGTGAAGTCGCTTTAAAGCGAATAGCTGCATTAGCGGCTACTTGTCTGCTATAAATGTCGAGGAGTGTAAGGTGTAACAGAATGTCCAGAGCACCGGAGGGAGTAGTGCTTAGGGCTCCGCTTATGGCCAGACATGCTGTTTTCTGGAGTTTACTTAGCTTAACAAAACCACCTCGAAGGTGAATATATAGCCGATATATATAGCCGATGGGTGATGAGAGGTTGGAGGTCCCATTTTTTCCCAATGGATTTTTTGCAAGAGAATAAAGCTACTTAGCCTTTTTTTTCCTCTTTCTTGAATGTAAGGTTTCCAGCTTAGTTTCCTGTCGAAAATTAGACCCGGATATTTCGCTGTATCGGAGAAGACCAAACTGGTACCGTTGGTTGAGGGAAGGTCTATAGTTGGAATTTTGTATTTCCTAGAGAAGAGGACAAAATTGGTTTTATGGGGGTTTATTCCCAGTCCACAGCGATACGCTCAGCGTGTTTATACAATATGTTAAGATTATAATGCCTTAAGATTAAGATTTTGACAGAGGCCCCATCCAATTTGGAGTTGATGATCCTGCTGCTTAACATGAGATTGATCAGGTCCAAAAGTAAATCATCTTATTATAGTGATTGTTTGATGATCTGCAGCTGGTTTGATCCATCACAGCTTTTTGAATCCTGGCGAAACTATTACGGCTGAGAGATATTGTCAACAAATCGATAAAATGTACATGCGCTCGGCTTTAGTCAACAGAAAGGGACCAAACCTTTTCCGTGACAATGCCCGCCTGACATCGTCGCAAAACCGACCTTACAAAAGTTGAACGAGCTGAGCTATGAATCCTTGTCTCATCTACTACTCGCCGGATCTTTCTCTAACCGATTACAACTTGTCCAAGTACCTCGACAACTTCTTGCGTGACAAATGCTTCAAGCGCGAAGATGACACCAAAACAGCCTTCAACGAGTTCATTGCCTCCAGACCTCTAGAGTTTTGTGTTAAAGGAATAAATGAAATTCCTTCCCGTCATCAAAATGATTTCTCAACAAGTCCACTGTTTCACGCGCTGTATGGCTCGTAGCGCCGTCTTGTTGAAACCAAAGCTCACCGATACCATTTGCTTGAACTTCAAGAAGCACATAGTCCGCTTACATGGCCCGATAACGGTTACCATTGACGGTCACATTCTGATGTATCTAATTTTTGAAGAAATATGGACCAATGATTCCACCAGCCCATAAACCACACCATACCGTTGTTTTTAATATATATAATGGTAGATCTTGTTACTCTTTGGGTTACTCATCAGCCCAAATACGGCAATTTCGTATATTAACGTATCTATTGAGCCGAAATAGGCTTCATAATTGAACAAAATTTCATGAAACAACACCGGATTTTCATTGAGTTTTTCCAGAGCCCATTCACTGAAAATTTAACATAAATTCAAGTCGCCTGGCTTCAATTCTTGCACAAGTTGAATTTTGTACCCTTTTAGGCCGAGATCCTTGCGTAAAATACGCCAAATTGTCGCATATGCCAAGCCAAGCTGCTAAGAACGTCGACAAATTAATTCGTCACGATCTTCGCGTACACTCTCAGCTACAGCTGCTATAATTGCTTCACTACGTGTTGGATGTGGTCTAACCGGTCTAGTATCATCCACTAATGTAAACTGGGACTCAAATTTGCGAATGGTATTGGCAATAGTGGTTTCAGTAGGTCGATTATGCGCACCGTAAGTTCCTCGAATCGCGCGAAAAACATTTCTCACAGAACGCTGATTTTCGTAATACAGCTGAACAATTTATAGACGCTGTTTTGGCGTAAGTCTTTCCACAATGACTTGCCAAATGATACTGAACAAACATGACAAAGCAGTTTGATAGGAGTCATGCGTGATCTGTCAAGAAAGGCCTATTGAAAATCAATACTCACGATGAATCACCTCTTATTAGGTTTAATGCCCAAAAAAACAGCGATTGGCAAGAGCAATATTTTGCTATGTCTCCATTCTCTTATTTTTTGAATTGACAGCGGAGAAGAAGTACAAAAGTTGTAGTTTGCCTTTGTATCATGCTCTCTGAACCTTTGGTGTTGGATATTGTTTCCCCTGACAGCATATATTTTGGTTCACCTTTGTTTACAAATTAACGCACACTCGTCTTTTCTGCTTCAATGCCCTCGAAACTTTTGGACTTCGCTGATTTATTTTATAATCTCAATGCAGTCAGCGTATCCCTGCAGTTGTACAGATTTTAAAATATTCTCCCTTTTGCATTGGCCTGTGTGTTTCACACAATCCCTTCAAGTAATATGGCAAATCATACGCAGGACAACTCGGAATTTGACATCAAATGTTTTTGTGATGTCATTTTATGGATCATCAAGCGTTCTCCATTTACACAAGCAGATGAGTTTGGCAAAGATGGTGGCCGTGGTGTAGTGGTATATGCATAGACTCCTTAAGCAGAGTCTTCGTTGTGGAAGAAGTCCCCTAGGTGGAGATTTCTTCTTTGGGAGAGAGCTGGACGTGTACAGAGAAGGTGAGGCAGTATCCAATGATGACACCTATAATGGTGCTCCTTGAACGATTCAGATCTAGCTTTGGTCAGATTTATTTAGTCACTAAGTATGTCGATCCAACCGCCCATCTATGGTTTGTTCTTCTATTAGCATCCAGCTTTATTTCTTGCTTGCACGGAGCGATTGGTATGCCTATGTTTTCCTTTTCAGGTGTGATAAGTATATTGGCTCCAATTTTGGCAAGTTCATCGGTCCTTTAATTCCCTGGAATGTCTCTATGTCCCGGCACCCAGCAAAGGTAAATGTTAAACTGCTCCACCCTCTCAATAAGAGATGATTGGCAATCCATGACCGTTCTTGAATTTAGAGAGCATGTATCCAGGGATTTGATAGCTGTCCGACTTTCGGAAAAGATATGGATATCCATTGCAGATATTACATTTTTCTTCATTCAGGATAGGGCTTTCTTAATAGCCAGAATTTCGGCCTGGAACACGCTACAGTGATTGGGAAGGCGGAAGGAGAGGCTAAGGTTAAGCTTATCGGCAAAAACACCACCACCAGCCCCAATGACAGTCTTTGAACCATCAGTGTAAAAGTGGGATGAATTATCATTCAGGAGGACATTTTCCTCCCACAAGGATCTGGAGGGAATGTTTAGAAACATGGAAGCCCTTGTCAAACCGTCATACCGTTGTGTCGGTATGGTTTAGTCGATGTTTTTTGGTAGGATTCCTAGTGCGTTAAGAATATTTTCGGGGCCAAAGTGTTTATTTGCCCACTGTGAAGTCGCTTTAAAGCGAATAGCTGCATTAGCGGCTACTTGTCTGCTATAAATGTCGAGGAGTGTAAGGTGTAACAGAATGTCCAGAGCACCGGAGGGAGTAGTGCTTAGGGCTCCGCTTATGGCCAGACATGCTGTTTTCTGGAGTTTACTTAGCTTAACAAAACCACCTCGAAGGTGAATATATAGCCGATATATATAGCCGATGGGTGATGAGAGGTTGGAGGTCCCATTTTTTCCCAATGGATTTTTTGCAAGAGAATAAAGCTACTTAGCCTTTTTTTCCTCTTTCTTGAATGTAAGGTTTCCAGCTTAGTTTCCTGTCGAAAATTAGACCCGGATATTTCGCTGTATCGGAGAAGACCAAACTGGTACCGTTGGTTGAGGGAAGGTCTATAGTTGGAATTTTGTATTTCCTAGAGAAGATTACAAAATTGTTTTTATGGGGGTTTATTCCCAGTCCACAGCGATACGCTCAGCGTGTTTATACAATATGTTAAGATTATAATGCCTTAAGATTAAGATTTTGACAGAGGCGTTGATGATCCTGCTGCTTAACATGAGATTGATCAGGTCCAAAAGTAAATCATCTTATTATAGTGATTGTTTGATGATCTGCAGCTGGTTTGATCCATCACAGCTTTTTGAATCCTGGCGAAACTATTACGGCTGAGAGATATTGTCAACAAATCGATAAAATGTACATGCGCTCGGCTTTAGTCAACAGAAAGGGACCAAACCTTTTCCGTGACAATGCCCGCCTGACATCGTCACAAAACCGACCTTACAAAAGTTGAACGAGCTGAGCTATGAATCCTTGTCTCATCTACTACTCGCCGGATCTTTCTCTAACCGATTACAACTTGTCCAAGTACCTCGACAACTTCTTGCGTGACAAATGCTTCAAGCGCGAAGATGACACCAAAACAGCCTTCAACGAGTTCATTGCCTCCAGACCTCTAGAGTTTTGTGTTAAAGGAATAAATGAAATTCCTTCCCGTTGGCAAAAGTGTGTTGAAAACAACGATTGATATTTTTATGAAAAAAGCTTTGTTTCACATAAGATCTATGTATTTAAAGTCAAAGGTTAAGAACCGGTATTATTTTTTGAACAACTAAATAGTAATTCAATGATTTTCCAAAAGAATTTTCTTCGAAGTTATCACCTTTTATTGATGTGCTGGGGCGTCCAGAGCGAGGTTCGTAATTGGCAACATCTCGGCATTTTTGGTAGAGCTTGTATCACTTGTAAATATTTTTTTTTTTAACTTAGAACAGTCCCGACGTATACCGCTGTCAATATTTCAAGTGTTTTAGAGCACTTGATTGTAGCTCTGTACGTTGCCCGTGGAATTTCAAAAGTCACCTGACTTTTTGAACACTTCTCGTATGTATGTTTTCGTACTCTGAAAAACGATAATGAATATATGGTATTTCAATGTTGTCAAGTTCAATAAAAGTCATCGAAGAAACCGCCCATTACAAAAGCAATAGAGTCTCAAGTTCCAGCCCAGGTGGGGTCAGTTAAATGCGAAATGTCCAGGAAACACTTGGTCTCAGTAATAAGGTGATCTAAAAAAGATCGAGCTGCAAAATAGTTTGAAGGTCCGAAAATTTAGCTAACCGTTCCAGCGGCGCAGCAATTCAATTCAATTCAATTTCATTTATTACTTTATAAATTCTTTACAATATAAAATCAATTTTACAATTTAGTAACTTAAAAAGCTTAATTGAAGTTTATAAAGTATCTGCTAATCTATAGTTCAAAGGGAACTAGAGGCGAAAGCAGTAAACAAAGTATAGATAGTAAACATCATACAATTTATCAATTTTTAAATACTATGGGGTCATAATAAGTTTATTAGTCTTGCCGCTGTAGACGTATGAAAATGTAAAAAAATGGAATGGTGTTGAAACCAAATTTTGGTTGTTGATTCTAAGGTTGTAGCTAGAACAACATCGATTCAATAGATAGCCAGATCTCATGAAAAATATTTTTAAAACTTTTCAAAAATACATTTGCTTTAATGGAAGTATCTAAGACTATTTGATTTCCATTTTTTATTGTAATTAAGATGGATAACATGTTTTTGAGAGACCAGAAGTGGGTTTATTTTGTTTTTATGTGTACTCTCCCAGCAAACAATGCCAAACTCGAGTTAAGAATGAACTAACTCATAGTAAATACACCTAAGAAGATTCCGAGAGCAATATAATTTAAAAAAATATATATTTGCCTAGTTACAGCTATGAGATATCTTTTAAGTCAGCATCAGTGTGGGCAGACCAACTCATTTGCGAATCAGGCAAAATATCAAGTTATTTAAAAGTATTAACCTGCTCAATTTCGAAACACTAATCAGAGCATAAACGCGAGTCAAAAAATGTCTGAGGGCGTAGCACCGAGTTACAAATATGTTTGCTATGTACATACCACCTTGTGGTATATAACGTCCCAGAATTTATTCAGAAAATTAAAAATACAAGTTTATTCATCTAAATCTATATTGTCCCCTTCAAAGTAATCCCCATCGACTGCAACACACTTATGTCAACGCTTGATCCAATCCTCCAAACATTTTTTATATTCGGTTGTTGATATGTCCAATAGTTCTTCCTCTCAGCTGCTGAAATGCGTTCCCCGTAGTGGTTTTTTAACTCGATTGAACAGAAAAAAGTCACAGGGAGCCAAATCAGGTGAATTCTGTGGCTGTTGGATGGTATTTGTGGCATTTTTCGACCAAAAAATTACTGAATAATGATAGCATTGTGCGACGGTGTGTTATCAAGGTGCAAGATCCACGAGTTTTCTGCCCACAATTCTGGCCTCTTTCGGCGAATTTCTTTACGCAAACGTCTCATAACGCCTATATAATACTCTTTGTTTACTATCTGGCCTTCTGGCAAAAACTCATGATGCACTACACCGTTGTAATTCACGAAAACCGTGAGCATTCCCTTCTTTTTTGATTGAAAAATCAAAAGTGAACGCCATTCACTTGTCTGATGCCTGGATTGCGCTTCGTACTCATAAACCCACGTCTCGTCTCCAGTAATGATTCTTTTGATGAATGTTGGATCCGATTCAGCCTCGTGAATTATCTGTCAACACGGTTTTTTTTTGCATATAATTGAGGTCTTTTGGCACCAACTTTGCTGCTATACGACGGAAACCCAAATTATTAACCAAAATGTCTTGGACGGATCCATAGACAATGTTCAAATCCTCCACTATCTCTTTGATGGTTAAGTTGCGGTTATTGATCAACATTTCTTTTACTTCGTCAATGTTTTCATCGGTTTTCGATATCGATTGTCTGCTACTGCGTTCGTCATCTTCGATTGACTCACGACCACTTTTGAACCGCTCGTGCCACTGGTAAACGACCGTTTTCTTTAGACAATCGTTGCCAAGACACTTTTCCAACATTTCCAACGTTCGCGCACCATTAAATTCATTTTTTACGCAAAATTTAATTTTCGTTGTTGCAAATTTAAATCCATTCTTAAAATTGTAGAAAATCGACAACGCAAACAGAGATAGATGTACTCTTGGCTACGTAACTTTTGCAAATGTCAAGATGTGATGCTAAGATTAAGAGGAAATGTCAACAACAGATGTACCAACCTAACAAAAAAAAAAAAAAAAAAAAAACAGAACTCAAAAAGGAACAATGGGAGCGCCATGCGGTGGTTATTATTGCACAGTGAAAAATGAATTGCGTCAAGTCTACTTCCTTGCCGCACACATTAAAAAACATAATTTTTGTTATGTCACTTATAATAACTTTATGCATCTTGAACCAGTGGCGTAAGATTTCTAGATCATGATTTATATCAGCAGAAAGATTTAAAGCAGAGTCACAGTGAAAAGCACATGGCATATCGTCAGCGAATGCATTAACTTTGCAACGATTATTTTGTAGCAAAAGCGAATTAATAAAAATTAAAAAAAAGATAGGGCCAAGCATAGAACCCTGGGGAACTCCTATAAAAATATAACTAAAAGAACTGAGTTGTTCATTAACTTTCTCCCTTTGCCTTCTATCAGATAGATATGAACCCAATCACTTATACCTTATGCCCTGAAGCCCGCATTTATATAGCTTCTCCAAAAGAATTCTGTGATCGACGGTATCAAAAGCTTTTGTTATGTAAATAAATAGAGCAGCATATAAATTCTTTTTATTTTAACCATCATAAACATTCGAACAGAAATTCAAAAGGGTTCCTTCAGTTCAAAAACTGGAAAATTTGTTTTTTTTTTTCTAAAAAAAAGGCATCATGCTATTCTTAACAGTTTTTTCAAAAATCTTTGAAAATACCGGGAGGAAAGAAATGGACATATAGTTATTCATTGATGTTTTTTCTCTCTTTTTAAATAAAGGTATTACTTCGGCTCGCTTTAAGTCGTCTGGGAAAACACCACTAAAAATGCTTTTGTTATTAATGCGACATAAAATATCAGAGATATTCAAAGCTATATTTTTGACAAAGTTGTTTGAAAAGCAACCCGTTATTTTTGAACCAGAATTTTTGAGAGAAACGATAATTTTATATAATTCGAACGATGTTATAGGACGAAAAAAGAAACTCTGAGATGAAGACATAACATTTTCTAAGCATTCACAGTTGGAAAAATCTGCGCAATTATCTTGCGCAAAAGTCATTGAATTTATCTGCTAAAATCTTCTGCTAAGTTAAAGTATAGTTATTACCTTTTAGGCTCTGAATATAAATGCTTTCAGTTGGTTTGTTCCCTTTTCATTTTTTTTTTTTTTTTTTTTTATATGTATCACCTTTTATTGTATATCACGAAGATTGTTTAGGTAAAAGTTATTTTTGCTTTGCAAAACATCTTGAATAACATACTGCATTAAAATTTCTATAAAAATCAAATAATCTTTTGACGGATCACTTTCTTCAAGTACATTTTCCCAACATTCAAAACGAGGTAGATTATTTAATGCAACAAAATCAGTTTTAATGAAAGAAGAACCGGATGACAAGTTAATTGAACGTGCATCGGAAATATCCTGTAGGCTAAGATACGATCGGTTAGCTCCATATCTAAAACAGAGCTACTGAGCAGGAATCTTTGGGATTGGAATAGGAGCACCATGATGTGGTTAATGCAAGTATAGGGTGATTCATCGTGAGGTTGGATTTTCAATAGGCCTTTTTTTACAGATCATCCATGACTCCTATCAAACTGCTTTGTCGTTTGAATCACACCGCAACAGCGTCTCTAAATTGTTCAGCTGTATTACGAAAATCAGCGTTCTGTAAGAAATGTTTTTCGTGCGATTCGAGGAACCTACGATGCGTATAATCGACCTACTAAATCAATTTTGCCAATACCATTCGCAAATTTGAGTCCCAGTTTACATTAGTGGATGATACTCGACCAATTAGACCACATCCAGCACGAAGTGAAGACACTATAGCAGCTGTAGCTGAGAGTGAACGCGAAGACTGTGACGAATTCATTCGTCACCGTTGTCAGCAGTTTGGCTTGGCGTATGCGACAATTTGGCCTATTTTACGTGAGGATCTCGGCCTAAAAGCGTACAAAATTCAACTTGTGCAAGAATTGAAGCTAGGCGACTTCAATTTGTGTCAAATTTTCGGTGAATGTTCTCTGGAAAAACTCAATGAAAATCCGGTGTTGTTTCGTGAAATTGTGTTAATGATGAAGCCAATTTCTGGCTCAATAGATACGTTATTATACAAAATTGCCGTATTTGGTTTGATGAGCAGCCCGAAGATTACCAAGAGCTACCATTACGTCTATTAAAAACAACGGTATGGTGTGGTCTATGGGCTGGTGGAATCATTGGTCCATATTTCTTCAAAAACGAAGCAAATCACAATGTTACCGTTAATGGTAACCATTATCGCGACACGTGGTCTCGATAAGCTCTGGTTTCAACAAGACGGCGCTACGAGCCATACAGCGCGTGAAACAATGGACTTGTTGAGAGATCATATTGGTGAGCACTTATTGGGTATACATTTTTATTCGTACGGTTTTTTTTTTTCAAAATTTGGACGTTTATTTATTATTCAAAGTATTGCCCATTGCCCATCTGAAGATACAACTTTTTTCCATCTTTCTGGCAATTTGTGGATCCCATTCCAAAAGAACTGCGCCGGCTTGGCAGCCAAGAATGAATCAAGCCAGTTTTTGATATTCTGCTCTGATGTGAACCGTATTTCAGTGAGGGCGTTCTGCATCGACCGGAACAAATGGTAGTCAGAAGGAGCAAGGTCTGGGCTATAAGGCGAGTGGGGTAAGACTGTTTTCCAAATAGTTCTTAACCGGAATAGCAACGTGGGGCCGAGCGTTGTCATGATGGAAAATTATTGCCTCGTGTCTGGTCGCATATTTCGGGCGTTTTTCGGCTACTGCTTGTAGGTTTCACCCGGTTTTAGCAGCTCATAATTCAGCATACCCATCTGATTCTACCAAATACAGAGCATTACCCTCGCGCCATGGATATTTGTCTTTGCCGTTGATTTGGCTGGTTGACCGGGTTTCACATATGGTTTTTTGCGCTTGGGGTTGTCGTAATGGATCCATTTTTCATCACTAGTAACAATCCGATGCAAAAATGACTTCCTTTTGTGGGGTTCCAGTAGCATTTCGGACATGCAAAACCGCCTTTCGACGTCTCTCGGCTTGAGTTCATGTGGAACCCAATTTCCTTGCTTTTGAAATGGGTGCTTGAGTGACACCCAAAGATTCTGCGAGCTCTTCTTGTGTTTGGCTACAATATTCATAGATTGCTGCAATGCTTTCGGCAGCAGTTTTCTTCATATTAAAGTAATGAAGAAGAACTCCTCACAAAAACACTTTTCCAGACACAAATTTGGACATATTTGAGTGAAGAAAAAAAGATTGTTGTTTACGCTTCAAATGAATGACATACACTGAAATCACGTACAATGACAGTAGCTTTCCAACGCGTGTTCCGTGGAATAATAAGAATGGAATAATACAAGTTACGCCATTTCTTAGCAAACGAATTAATAATTTCACGTTTTGCTACGTTAAATTGGCCGCCTAGATCATATGATATCACAACTTTGAACTATTTTCTCAGATCTTAAGGTATAAGCTAGCTTACGATTGAAGATTTGGAAGCCAACATAACTCGTGTTAACCGCGAGATACCAGTCGCTATGCTCGAACGAGTCGCACAAAATTAGACCTTCGAAATGGATCACCTCAGACGTAGTTGTGGCCAACATTAACATGATGTCATCTCTAAGAGATAAATGCCATGAATTGTTCTTTTAACTTTTGATAAAAAATTTAATTTTTCTTTCAAATTTGTGTGTTATATTTTACATTATAAATCAAACATTACGATGAATCACTCTATACGAGAAGAGTCAAAAATGCGAGTTTGTTTGTTAATGCATGACTCTAACTTTGCTTAGGAGAAATATGTTATGTTGCATTAGATAAACCATACTTATTGTCATAACATGTTTCAACGATTCATAACGAGGGGAATACGAAAATATTTTCATAAAGTTACGCTTCGTTAACCAAATTTGTTGACCCGAGCAGGAATAACATTATCGTGGAGCTATTACCAAGGCATCTCCTAGGATGAAATGGTTTCTGGTTTGGTCTGAGATAGTCTGTCAACTTTCTTGAACTCGTCTAGATTTTGCAGCTTATAATTAAATCTAGATAGTAGGAGGTCATTTAGAATGGAAGGTCCATTTCAGTATCTTTTTAATGCAACTATTTTTCGACTATGATGATGATGATGATGATGATGATGATGATGATGATGATGATGATGATGATGATGATGATGATGATGATGACGATGATGATGCACAACTGCAAAATTAATCGTACAGTGTTAAATGCCTCATGGCAATGTGTATCCAGAAGCAATTGCAGAGAGAATTTATGCATTCGAAAGTTGTAGTTTTGTTTAAAACATTTTTGAGTTTATGCTTCTGTTGAAATTCGATTTTTAACAGATGGCTCGCAGGCTGCAAATTTAACGATACCGAAATTAATACCGAATGGAGTTCGAATTGAAAGGAATTGCAACGGTAATTGATTGATTTCTCGAGGCTAAACCCTTGTTTTTTGCATTAGTAATTCACAATGCTAGACTTTCTATTAAAGTCAAGGCCAATTACTGCCTCCTTAACGCTACTCGTCCATTGATATTACCTTCTATTTTCCTACGTACCCAAGTTTTACGACTTATAATTATATAAATATTCAAATCTCGAGGCAAACAAATGTACATAGATATACATGTGTGTATAGCACTGCCACATCATATCTATTTAGAATAAATGAAAAATTCATCTTAAGGTAACAAATGACAAAAAAAAAAAAAAAAACAGCAAAGGGATGAGTTCCTGTCTTTATCTGACTGGTAAATGATCCTTTTCTATATTTTGTAGGTGTATACGAGAACATCTAGGAACTTTTAGGCTATATCTCATCATACAGTTAATTATAATGTCGAGCACATCCATATTAAAGCTACCCAATGTGCTTGTGAAATGATAATGATGTTTAGTGTAATAACAGAACCAAGAGCTATTCTCCCTAGTCCTTTCACCCCCAGTGGTGGTATTGGAGTCTGATGCGGAGTTGGAATCTCTACCAAAACAAATCAAACCCTCATATTCCATCTCTCTCCACTTTGTTTATTTTGAGAACCCAAGAGTTAATATTTAACAAGGTGTTAAATGAATGTCAACCGAAAATTACATGCACATAAGGGTTAAGAGAGGGGTTAAGATATGTATATTTTTGGGGAGGGGGGAGGGGGGGAGTAGGACAAAAGGATTGAAAGTATTATATATCTGAACAAGGCAAGCAAAGATGTACTTGAAATGCGAAAGTGTGTGGTTGACTTTAGGTTCAAATAGAATGGCTTCTAGAATTTGCCCTCATGGAATTTTACACCTGTACATAATTCAAATGATCCTTGCACATCTTTTGCCGTATCCATTCCGTATCTGTATTGTGACCAGCCTTGGCAATGGGTTGTTGGTTGCTGGTTGCTGGCTGCTGGCTGCTGTCCCCTGGCTGAATCCAAGTCGGGTACTTTGGTGACCACACAATTTAGGTGGTTTCCTTTGTCATTCCAAAAGGATTTTTTTCTCCCTCTCCTTCGTTCGACAATTTTGTTTCTTTTTTTTTTTCGATTTTCCATCCTTTTTTTACTGGTTTTCTGGTAACCCTAATTTTTGGGGGCTACAAAATTGTCAGCTATCTTATATTCCATTGCGATCCCTTTTTCGGTTCGAATTTGTTTTCCACTCCCTGTAGCCTTATGAAGGTAGCTGAGGGGCGAAATTTTGTCCTGTTCGTTTTTGCCATGTCTGTTTTAAATAAATATGAACTTTTATAGAACGCGGGGAGATGAAGACTGTAAACTGAAAAAGTCTCAGGGACCAGCTCCGACCGACCGAACCCGAGACCCATGTATGCGTGATTACAGATTGTGGGTGTGTCAGTGGCTGAGTGCATCGAGGGATGGGGTTAAAATCGATTTGGATTTGTTGACTGGCATACGCGTATGGATAGGAAGACAACGAATATTTTTGTATTTGGTTTATAGCCTGGGGAGCGGAGAGGTCGTTTGGTTGTTATTACAGTCGCTGTGGGTTTTTATTTGTATTTTATTTTTCTTGGATTTTGTTTTTTGCTCTGTAGGCTTTTTTTTCTATTTTATTTTATTTTATTTTTTTTTTTTGTCGATATTATTTTATCTTTTGTTGGTGTTTGTCGTATTTTTTACGGGACTAAAGGGATAGCCGAACGGATGGTTATGTGAAGTGAGTACGAGTGTACGAGTAAGTGGTGAGTGTAGTCCATAAAGCAATGGCAAAGGAAAAAAATTGACCCACGGTTATTTATGTGGGGGCAAATTACCTACGAGGTTTATTTATGTAAACATTTTGTGGGGCAGTTGTCATGAAATATTAATGTCGCTGATGGTTTATGCACAAGCTAATTGATTTAAAAGTTTCGTGTCCTGGTTTGTTTTCGATTTTTGTTTGGCTCTTGTATTTTGGTTTTTTTTGTTGGTTTTGTTTCGACATTTTATTTTATTTTCAAAATACCGTCTGTAAATCACTGACCGGTGGTTTGAGTTAGACGATGGTATTAAAAGAGGGAAAAATATTTACATTGTTTCGGAAAGTTAAAATTGATTAAGGGACAATGTGGGGTTAAATGTGAACACATTTGTGACCATAGATTGGGAAAACTCTCAGATGGACGAATTGGTATGATTTAGTTTTCGATTGACAGGGGAATTATTCAATTGACGTGATTGTGACCCCAATGCCTATTTTTTTTTTTTTTTTTTTTTTTTTTAATCAAGTCATGTGTTAATAATAAATTAAAATAGAAACCATACGTGTGCGTATGTTACATATATGTATGCGAGTCCCAGAGGTCATTGAAATTCGTATATAAATGGGATGAGAGTGATTTATTTTCTTTTGCCAGACAGATGGTGCTCTGTTTATATTAAATAGTTCAGTGGGAGTAATTATCTAATTGATTGGGAGATTAATGCCCTCTGGCACGACAATATACATATCTACAATACATAATTACCTCACAAGTTAAGTGCAGTTTTTTCTTGTGACATCGTATGTGCAAACACGTAGGAAGAATTTGTTTATAGAGATAGCGGGGGCGCACTGACGTTACTATTTTATCTTAGCCTTCTACACTTGTACCATTTTTAGAAGTCGCGCCGGAAGCTAACATACTCCGAAGATTTCTCTTTTTCAAAGAAATTAGTTCTCTCTGGTTTCCAAAACAAGATTAGCCTTTGAAGAGTTAAAAAGGAGGTTTGTATTTCCGAGTAGGCTAAGCTATTGAATCGGATTACATTACCTTACATACATTACAGCCAATTTTGAAGAGCTTTTAAAAGGTTACTCTACCCAGGAGAAAGTTTCCAATTTCTGGATTCTTGGAAATAAAGAACCTACAAGTCCAAAGTGTACGATATTCTATATCAAAAAAATGCTTGTAAAATGAGAAGCAGTATTCTATCCAAAAAGCACTAAGTATAGTATCATCTTTTTTGTTTAGATACAGCGATAGAGACACAGTGGAAGCAGATCTAACAAGGTGAAAAATATCATCCTCATAACCTGAGCTCACAAGGCACACGCAAACAACGACCCTCCACCGATAACCGTTCGTGAACTGGTGACATATGTTGAATCAAGAAAGGCTGGTCTGATAATAGACGAACCCCACAATCAATGGTAAAGAAAAGACATCAACGTCAGGGGTGAGTTCATTTTTGAATTTATTATATTTTCCAAACTCTAAAAGGTGACCACTTGGATTAAAACACAATACAAATTAGGCAGCGCTACAGTCCAAGGTCAGACTTTGACTTAAGCATCAACTAGAACAAACGCTCGGCAGCTGCCTCCAGTGCACAGTGGTAGGTCATAGGGCCGAAATACCGATATTGCAAATATGATGTTATTTTACCGGTATAGGAAACATAAAAAACCGTTCTATTCACAGATATAAGAAACATTGCAATTACAATTTTGTGCACCGGAAGTGGTAACATCTGATTAGTGCTCATTAGTTTATTTGTTCACATAAATTGGTGTTGTTTTTAACAAAAATTGTTTTATTGTTTGTGATATAATTGTGCAATGGATATTTAAATTTATATATTTTTAAAGTAATTATGTTTTCGTTAACCTTAGGATAGCAAAACATTTTTCCCATACGCGAATAGCAACAGGGGTGATCTGGCACCCCAGTGTATTTAACTAAAATAAAAAATAAGAAATAATCTCAAAAAGCAACTTTTATTTTTAAAAATGTTTCATTGAATTCATTAAAAAATTTAATTAAAATTAACTTTTGGGAAGATTAACACAAAAAGTATATTTTTTATTGATTAAAACAGTTTTTGCAAATTCCATTGCGGTGTTCTGTCTTAACT
Organism: Volucella inanis; assembly: GCA_907269105.1. NCBI lineage: Eukaryota > Metazoa > Arthropoda > Insecta > Diptera > Syrphidae > Volucella > Volucella inanis. The sequence continues at coordinate 24,672,853 of OU026157.1, forward strand.
TTTCTGTCGTGGTTTCTTGGATAAATGGCGCATCTTAACTGCTTCTTTAATTTTAATAGCGGTTCTTTAACTTCTGGCTCCTGGATGTCTCCTAGAAAGGCTCGAATACTATCACCCAACTCTCTACGTAAATTTGTTTGCTATCGGCGCCTCATATGTTGTTCAGCAAGTTGTAATGCTAACTGTCGCAAAAAAATATTTACGAAAATGTTTTGCTGGCTTATTAGGGTGCTTATCATCAATAAACAGGATCATGGAATTAATCCCAGCATGGTCTATCATACCATAAAAATACCGGAGTGGCCAATGTATTGTACCTCTGCTGACACTATAACTGTGCATCATTTTGTCAAAGGTGTCAACACCTCCCTTAGCTGCATTATAATCATGAATGATTGTTGGTTTTTGAGTGTCATTATTGATTTCTTTTCTATAATGCATAGTAGATAATAAAATAGCAGACTTATTGTGGTTCGGAGTGAAAGATACAAGTGTCTTTTGTTGATCAAATGCAAATTGAGAAGACAATGCCTTCTTGTTTTTCATAGGTAGGAAAGATTTAGGTATTTCACGTTTATTTTTACGAAGTGTACCAATAGTGGTTAATTTGTAGTTTCAGCAAGTGGAATTGACGTAAACCAATTGTCATAAGTAATATTACGACCAGAACCTCGAATGGATTTAGCAAGTTTTTTGACGTAGTCTGCAGTTGTTTTGCACTCTGTTCCTGTACCAATGTATGGGATTGCATTTATTATATAAAAGTTCATAGCATCACACATAGTCACCATTTTAAGTCCATATTTGTCTGGCTTTGAAGCTATATTTACACGAAAAGGGCACTTTCCACAAAACGCCAACAATTGTTCGTCAATTTTCAAGTAAAATCGGGGTTGATAAGACTCTCTGCAGCTTTTTATAAATGTGGACCATACTTCTCGAACAGGAGCAAATTTTTCGTCTCTGTCCCTGTTTTCTTTATCTTCGAGTCTCAAACAAACCAGTAAAAACTGTTTCAAGACATAATGTATTTGTATATAGATGCACTGAAAGGTGACCACATTTCTTGACTGTTTTTCCGACTGTCTTAATTTATTGCGGAAAAAAAAAGAAGTCCAATCAAGGCTTCAGTTTCAGTGGGGTCAGTCTTATGTATATAACGCTGCTTATTATACAATGGTGCACGGCGGTCTATTTAGTTCCTTATTTGTATATAATGTTATTAATTCAATTGGGTTACCAAATAAAATTCTGAACGCATCCCTCTCACAATTGATACCCCGAGCATCACCTTTTGCAAGTCGCTGTATAGTGACGATATTTCGTAATTGTGTCCTGCTTCTTGGCGGTGGTACTGAAGACCAAACGTGTCCATTTTTTCCTCTCAAAACATTTCCCTGCAATTGAGCTAACGGGTTATCTTCGTCGTCATGAGAGCAATTAGAAATGATATCATCTTGCTGCGAATGTTCGGAGACGTCGTGAAGTCGTGAAGAACAGACGTGTTTATTCTGAGTTAAGTGGGGTGTTAACTTTGTATAGGGTTTTCTAATAACGACTTGACAGCTTTTTTTTTTTTTTTAATAAAAGGCAAACCATTTCAGATATTTCAAAAACTTTATCACTGGCTTAAAGTACAATTAAAACATGTTGGCTCTGAGCTCTTCCAACATCGTCGACGTGTTGGCATAAGCCAATGACTTAACGTAGCCACACAGAAAATAGTCAAGCGGCGTTAAATCGCAAGAACGAGGCGGCAAATCGACTGGCCCATTTCTTAAGATAACACGCTCACCATACTTACTCTTCAATAAATCGATTGTAGCGTGTGCTGTGTGGCTTGTTGCACCATCTTGTTGAAACCACAGGTCGTCCAAATCCATATCTTCCAACTCGGGCCAAAAATAATCGGTGATCATGGCGCGATAACGCTGACCATTCACAGTAACGTGACGATCGTTATCGTCGACGAAAAAATATGGCCCAATAACCCATTGAGCCAAAAATGAGCTTCGTCACTGAAGATGATTTTGCGATAAAATTCATCATCTTGGAGCATCTTCTCCAGAACCCAATCGGAGAACGTACATCGCTTCAAATGGTCCATCGGCTTCAATTCTTGAGTCAGCTTGATCTTGTATGGGTGTAAACCAAGATCCTTACGCAAAATACGCCATAATGTGGGGTCTGAGCGATGCCCAATTCTTGAGAACGCCGTGTAATTGACCGATTTGGATCGTTTGCTATGGACGTCTGAATGGCAGCGATATTTTCGACACTTTGACCAACCCGTTGTCTCACTGACACGGCAACATCACTCAACGAATATGTAAACTCAAATTTTTGCACTAAACTTGTTATTACCTGTCTACTAGGGCGAGAATTACGACCGAAAATTGGAGTTAACGCTCTTAAAGTTGCAGTCACCAACTCCGAATATCTGTGGAAAATTTTTATAATTTGCAGACGTTGCTCGTTAGTGTACGTTACCATGATGAAAATGTTGAGTTTACTGAATAAATTGACAGTGACAGTTTGATTATTTGTGAAAGAGTGTTCACAAAAAAAAATTCAAAGTTATCAAGTCCCTATTGGAAAACCCTATGTTAATACATTTAGTTCTTTTCATATCTTTTAAAATGCTGTGCTCATAAAAAGGTCCAAGCACAAATCCATCAACGAAATACATCTCAACTAACCAACACCTCCTTGACACCTACTGGACAAGCAGCAAAAACCGCAGGAGCAAGTGACTTATTCTCAGTGTCCACAGAAGAAGTCACCCTTCAAGTTCTATATAAAGAAATTGTTGCTCTAAGCAATCAATTGCAATGTTCTCTCCACGATACATCAGCTCAAAGAAGAAAATGACAAACTTAAATCAAGAGTAAATCTGTTAGAGAGCAAACTAAATTGGAGAGAACAGAAGAGCTTAGAGAATGCCGTTGACATAATTGAGATACCTGGAGTTGATGAGAAAAACATCGGCGAATGTGCAAGGATAATTTTCAACAATGCGTTAGGTGTATCTTTATCGTCTGATGATAAGATCATCTTTAACGATAAGAAATATGAAATACAAAAAATGAATCATCACTATTTCCTGCTGGAACGAACGAGAAAATTTTCATCAATGCATCTTTTAGCAACTATACTCGTGCTATTTTTATGAAAGCGAAGAAAATTAAGGTTGAAAAAAATTTCAAGTAGGTATTTGTGGTTTAAAAATTCGCCGATCTTTATGCGAAAAATTGAAAATGGTAGGGTTTCTGCTATTAACTCTTTTGAAGACCTTTCTTTATTGGAAGGCGAATAAATTAAGCAAATGATAAAGTTTTTTAATAATTATGTTCCTAATAGCAACAACTCTACCACAAATACAATATGTAATATTTATGATGTTTTTGGTTTTCTTCTTCTTTAAATTCCAAAAATGAAAACTATTTTATAATTGTGCGTCAAAACATATGCAGCTTGCGGCAAAATTTTGATCTCCTAGTGTGTAACCTCGAATTTTTCGTTGTACAATACTTCCTGACCTCATATTTGTTAGTGAAATATGGATTTTTAATAACGAAATAAGCAATTATCGAATTAAAGGTTATGCATTTTTTGCGAACACCAATGAAACGTATGTTGTTGGAGGTGTAGCAGTTTTTGTTCGCGAAGAATTATTACTATGCAATTTTTAAGTATTTTATGGGTATATAATTTCATGCGGTTTTTTTTTCAAAATTTGAACGTTTATTTAAGAAAAACATGTACAGTAGTATTATTCAAAGTATTGCCCATCTGAAGCTATGACTTTTTCCCATCTTTCTGGCAATTTGTGGATCCCATCCCAAAAGAACTGCGCCGGCTTGGCAGCCAAGAATGAATCAATCAAATTTTTGATATTCTGCTCTGATGTGAACCGTATTTTAGTGAGGGCGTTCTGCATCGACCGGAACAAATGGTAGTCAGAAGGGGCAAGGTCTGGGCTATAAGGCGGGTGGAGTAAGACTTCCATCCACTGTTTTCCAAATTTTCCTTCCGGAAAATTACTTTTCGGACGGGATCAAGAAGTTGGAAAATCGGTAGAATAAGTGTATCAAACTAAAAGGGGACTATATTGAATAAAATAGAAAAACATTAAAAAAAAATTTTTTTTTCATTCCCAAGGAGGTTACTTTTCACCCCACCTAGTAAATCTGCACAAAAAACCCTATGACCGCACTTTTTTTGAAACTTAACCACTGTGCAGTGGCGCAGTCCAATTTAATTGGTTGAGGTCCCCTTATACATGAAATTTAAGATGTGACATTTTTCCGGTTCGCCGTTTTTCCGTGTTAGAATCAAAGACCCTTGGGGCCGAAGTTTTGACGTCTATACGTCCAACATAACCCAACCATCTAACTAGACCGTGCAGTTCGTGTTTGAATCAATGGTCAATACAAACGGGACCGAAAATCATACGCAGTATCCTTGTCCTAAAATAGCCATCTGCAATCTCCATCAGGTTGGTCTTTTGAAAGGTTGCCCTGTTACTTAATTCCTGGTGATCCGAAAGAAACAGCGGTTGGCAAAAGTAATTCTGCATTTGATTCCTTCGCTTATGTTGACGCTGCCTGTAAATGCGGAGGGAAGGTACACAAATTTCCCAGAGAGTTCGGTAGGGAATCCATTAGTCAGTTGAAGGGCTTAGGAACGATTCACTATATTTTATTTCTTACATTGTTTAAGGAAACCTAGACGTTTCGCAGCACTTTTGACGACACCGAATATGTAGGCGCTCCAACGTAGGTTGTCATCGCCACACATATTAGTTATGCTGTAAATATCTGAATTTAATGAGCTTAACATACGCTGTCATTTCCGTTATATAGCCAAAGAGCATGAACGTGAGTCAGGGAACGAATATGAAAAGCAGAAAGTACTGTCGTCAGCAAAGGAATATATTGGATTAGAAGTAGCAGACAGGAGATCATTGATGAAAATTTAAAAAAAAATATGTTGGAAGCAGGATGAAGTCTTGGGGCACACCAGCATTTTTTTTGTGGATATCAAATTAGAAACCATCCAAGACAACTTAAATTGTACGTTCCGAAAGGTTATTTCTAATCCATTGAAGAAGGAAGTCATAGATCCCAAAAGCACGCATTTTTGACTAGAAAGCCTAATGCCAAACACTGTCAAATGTTTTAGAAATATAAAGTGCGGCTCTCTTACTTTCGCCATATTGATGTATGCCTTGGTTCCACTTTTCGGTGAGACATGCCATCAAATCACCAGTGGACCTGTTATTACGAAAATCATACTGCAGGTCATTGAAAAGTATTTGTGTTTTAAGATATTTCATGAGCTGATAGATTATTAGCGTTTCTATGACATTGGAAAAAAAATGCATGCAAATGTGCAATGGATCTGTAGGAGGAGAGATAAGAAGATTCGCCTTTTTTGAAGACGGGCTGAATAATTTTTTATCTGCTCCGAAAGAGTAGAATTGATGAAAAATGATGGCATTTTTGTTGTGCCAGCGTGGAAGAACGAAGTGGAGCTGTAAATGCTAAGATCTTTAAGAAGATCTACCACACGGGTGCGAAAGTGGAGTCGTTCCATTGAAGATTCAACGCACTCAAGAGTATGCAGGGATAAAGCACAAATCGAAGGTGTTGAGCTTGTCGCTAAGTGCGCAGCAAGCAGATTGTGCCTGTCCAAAGAGTTGACAGATAGAATGTCATTGTAAATGAGCGTTGGGATGGAGGATGAGGAAAAATTTCTAATGTTTTTGACGAACGACCAAACATTTTTACCATCTTTGGGACAATTTAGTATTTTTGCCTCAGTTTTTTATCGTATTAAAATTTCACACGCTTAAGAAAGACGCTGCAGTCATTCCTGGCTCGCTTAAACTTTTTTTTTGGTTTTTCTCGGTCGTATTAGTCCTTTAGGACTGAAGAAATATGTCTCTAACCCAGAAATCTTTTTTACAGGTCGAGTTGTACCATACCTTTTCTTTTGGTTTGATACTCTTTAACTGATGCGGAATATATGATCTCATTCCAAAGAGAATGGTGTCTGTGATTACATTAGCAGTGGCGTCTATGTTGTTATCTAGGAAACATAACGAACAGTTTAAATTATAAAAGCTTTTAATTCCGCTCCAGCTGGCTGTATCGTATTGCCATACGGAATCTTTACTTTTACTGCATGGTGGGTGTACGACAAATTGGCTGGTATGACACAGGGGTCGGATGAGCCCAGGCAAGCACATTGATCTTGTATTTGTCAGAGTGAGAATTTAAAAAGAAGTCCAGGATGTTGGCGGTATGTCTAACAACGTCTGGTATTCGTATGAGGATACAGGGAAACTATTGTTTGTATGGAGTCAGACGGCGCATCAAACTCGTTAAAAGTCGAATTGCTGTCCAGTTTGGGGAATAATAAAAAAGAGAACAATTTCCCTACGGAGATAGAACTTTAACATGATCTCATATTGGCAGACCGTAGAGTAAAAATTCTCGAGTTGGCTGAGAAAGCAGGCATCTCAACTGAACGCATAAGCCATATCCTGTACGAGATTTTGGGCATGAGAAAGATGTCCGCGCGTTGGGTGCCGCGTTTGCTCACACCGGAGAACAAGCGCAATCGTGAGACAACTTCAAAGACGTGCTTGGCCCTGTTTAATCGAAATCCGGATGAGCTTCTGCGTGGTTTCGTGACCGTCGATGAGACACGGATTTATTGGTACACACCAGAGACAGAAGAATAATCGAAACAATATGTTTTAGCCGGTGAACGTGCTCCAAAGAAGACGAAGACCGTGCTTCGGCCAGAAAGGTGATGGTTACCGTTTTTTGAGTCGCGCGATTTGTGATCCACGTTGACTATTCCGAGAAGTGAAAAATAATCACAGTAGCATATTACGTCGATTTATTGGGCCGATCCAACACCAAATTAAGGAAAAAACGACCACATTTGGCGTGCTCTTCCACTACGATAACGCACCGGCTCAAACCTCTGCTGTCGCCACAGCCAAATGGATCGAATGGCACTACGAATTGCTCTCCCATCCTCCGTATTCTCTGGATTTGGCTCCGTGTGACTTATTTTTGTTCCCAAACCTTAAGAGAACGGGGAAATCATTGCCGACGCGGGGGTAGTATTTTTCAGGCCAACAAAAGTTACTATAGGGAGGGGTTAAAAAAGCTGCAACACCGCTGGGAAAAGTATATCGAGTTGATAGGGGATTATATTGAAAAATTAATTGTCAAAACCTAAAAAGGTTGCGTTGTCATTTCTTATCCGGTAGTAGTAGTCGTACGACAGAAAATATTTCATAGGAGGTGTTTGGGAGACCTATTTCTTTATAGTTTTTGCTGTCAAAAAGTTTTCTATTGTTGTGGATGGAACTAGCAGCGCTGAGTTTCCATGCCTCGGGTATGCTTTCCTTTGACCTTATCTTACAAATGTTCTGGTGCCTGGTCCCAATCATCTTCAGTTGCTTAAAATAGCTCAGAACTTTAATTTCGGTATTGCTACTTTAGTTTTAGCAAGGTCAGGGACGGAATTCTCTGTCATTTTTAGATTCAACCTATCAGTGGTATTGCAACGTCATTAGATAGTCTAAAGCACGGACTTCGACTCGACAACTTGTTGTCCATGTTAATATTTAAAGGCTTTCATTTTGGCTATGTAACCCTGATATGTTCTGTAGATTATGTGATGAAACTTTCAAACGTCATTTCTGCAGTAACATCTGTCGAACTTATCGATCGCGTGCTTTTCATCCGCTTGCCTTTTCTTCTGCCCATAAAACCGCGAACAGTTCTTATTCTATGACTCAATGTAGCTTTGTATGATTCTTGTCAAACCACAGTATTTGTTGTGGCTTTGAAGCAACTTTTTTGAAGGCTCGTTGACAATACTCCCATTGGTGTTCTATGTTGTATGTATGGGAGCTAGAATTGTGAGATAGATTTAAGCAGTAGTCTCTTGCGACTGCAGCTTTTCTTGCTCTTGGGTTCAGATCTTCTAGCAACATTTTTGTGCATATCTGAGTAATTGAGCATATGTTGGGTCTAGAAGCTCATAGATTTCATATTTGATGCTGTCATCCTTATCTCTTTAAAGAAATGAAAACAACTCTGACTTATATCTCTGAGTTTAATTTTCTTATGAGGCGATCGCTTACATGCCGAAAGCTTAAGATTTTTTGTTGAAGTCTCCCCCGAGTAGCAAATCCACATCTAGACAGACACTGTCGAAGCAGTCGCCGTAGTAGATAAAATCAATTGTTAGAATTAAACACAATTTAAACTTATTTTGTTTTGTGATTTCCATGACTTCCCGTTAACTGTTGAGCATTGAAAGACCTTTCATTTAAAAGTTTCCTTTCATAATAAAGTTGAATAGGAGCAGATGTATTGTGTTTTCCTTTCCTGTTAAGTTCAACCCGGTTGTATAAAAATTGAATTTGCATAGTCATGTGGAACTCAGACCATTTAGTTTTCACAAAAGGATGAATCTGACTTATGTGCGAACTCGGATTAAATATTCTGGAACTAAGCTGCAATTTGCAACTAGAACTTCTTTGTTCAATTGCAATCCTTTTTGATTCATAAATACTCTTGAACTTTTAAAAGCAACACTGACTTCCTTTGTTCTATGGGAAATTATTTTATATTCGTACATCGCTTTGAGATTCCGAAACTGTTGCCGGATCCTTTGCAAGGACTTTGACTAAACATTCATATAATACCTAGGCACTTACTCAAAAATATCTTACAAAATGCGAGTACCAAACAAAAATATTTTATATCTCGAAGATTTTCTCTTGTACCTTGGAGTTTTAAATGCTAAACTTTGTTGCCTCAATGGGATTTTACTTTTGTTCGTTTCATTTCGCTCTGAAACAATACATGCCCCCTTCAAATTCCTTTACCAAAGTAGAGAAGTTGATTAAATAATTTTTTTCCTTTTTTTCCTTATTCCATTCCATTCTGGCTTTTTTTTTATTTTGTTTTCCTCTTTTTCTCACTTTTCTTATAAAAAAAATGCAAAAATGTTAAGTGCGTTTGTCCAAGATGGAATGGAAACTTTTGTTACTCGGACATGGTTTTGTATTGTGCGAATGTTTGTGTACTCGTCTCCGTATATTCTGTATCCTTGTTGGGGAGGAAATAGTAAAAAACGACTGAGGTATCGTCTGGACATAACCGTTTTGGACTGAGGATGCTGGCAATCTGGTGAGTTTGCATTTTTGTTTAAACTAATTTTTGTCGAAATATGTACACAGAAAAAAGCAAGGAAAAAAAAAAAAAACGATAGGAAAATTGTTTGAAACAATGCAATGAAATTGCTTTGCATAGTTGTGAACGGACGGTTGCTATTGCTAGTGTTGCGTTTACTTCTCACTGCCCGAGTAATGTTATAAATTGTCAAATAATTTATGCATGAGATGGATTTTATGATTTCCATTAAACTAAATGCGCTGCCTTTAGTGGAATTCCGATGGGAAATCCAATTAAAATCGAAATGAAATTATAAAAAAAAATTCACTAAACAACCACAGATATAGAAGAGCAAATGCACTCAGCATGATTGTGAAGGCTTCTGTTATACATTTTTCTTAAATGAAATTAAGTATCCTTGATTGCAATCAAGGTAATAAATTTTATTCACAATGATTTTGGCGATTTTCTATAATTTCAACACTAAGACTTAGTTGATAGCGAATCAACTTAGCACTGTCAATTTTAAAGACAATTCTCAACATCACAGATCCGATACCCTCTGCAAAGATTGTCAGACGTAGCCATGCAGTGGGCTTAAACTATTGAAAGGTTGATCACAATTATAGGAAGAATTATAAGCCTGGACAAAATCTTAGCTTAACATCGACAGATCAGATATGATATAAAATTTGAACAAGAAATAAAGAAACAGCACGTATAAGCCGAATTAGAATATCCACAGATAAAGCACTTACAAAGAAAAACCTGTTTCAGAAGGAAGCGCAACAGTGTGAGGGGTGGAAGTAGGCCTCAGCCAATAATCCTCTCCATTTCTGCACTCCAATGTGGTTGAGATTCATTTCACTTGTGTGCATCAAGACATCAGCTGGTCCTTGTTGCCATGGTCAGAATGCTGTTGGCCCTAGTCACATGCTTTAACCCGAGACTTCTTACCTAGTCGTGCCTCTAATAAAAAATAGGAACGAGGCGCGCATCGTTCCATTCGTAATGTGATCAGTCTGACAGCTGGTCCTTATTTCCATGGTCAGAATGCTGTAGGCTCTAGTCCCATGCTTCAACTCGGGACTTCTTACCTAGTCCTGCCTCTAATAACAAATCCGAACGAGGCGCGCATGGTTTCATTCGTAATGTGATAAGTCTGACAGCTGGTCCTTGTTGCCATTGTCAGAATGCTGTTGGCCCTAGTCACATGCTTCAACTCGAGACTTCTTACCTAGTCGTGCCACTAATAAAAAATAAGAACGAGGCGCGCATCGTTCCATTCGTAATGTGATCAGTCTGACAGCTGGTCCTTATTTCCACGGTCAGAATGCTGTAGGCTCTAGTCCCATGCTTCAACTCGGGACTTCTTACCTAGTCCTGCCTCTAATAACAAATCCGAACGAGGCGCGCATGGTTCCATTCGTAATGTGATTAGTCTGACAGCTGGTCCTTGTTGTCATGGTCAGAATGCTGTTGGCCCTAGTCACATGCTTCAACTCGGGACTTCTTACCAAGTCATGCCTCTAAAAAATCGCTGTTTGTTTTCCCGGTAGCAAACTATTTACTACATTGTATGTCGCTGTTTTTCCTTTCTCTTAACATCCGGCCATTTACCTTGCACTCGCACGTGCAGTGTCAAAATCGTTTGCTTTTTTTAATTAGCATTGGTCGTTAACAGCCGTCTCTTGTTTCGTAGCCATGTACTTGTCGTAACACTGCGGCGGATTTGACCCGATAAGTAAACTCTACATTGGAGGACCATCCTTCCACGTTTAAAACTCAATTGCTGATTTCTAGTTTTCTAGAACCTGAAGTTCTTCTATAAACCTTTGAATATATTTTTAATCAATTTTAAGCTCCAGCCAACAAAACGAACTTTCCTTTTACCTTCACCTAAGTAAGTGCTTAGCATCCTTGGAGACTGTTAAAAATAGAAAGTTTTCCTTAAAAGCTGGCAGTGCTAGTAATGTGGAAATGATTTGAAATCACCACAACAATAAAAATTAACGGCGCTTAACACAATGGAATCTTACCACAAAAACGAAAATTTATATGGTGACATTCAGTCCCCCCTGGCTTGAACAATTTTGGACTCACTGTTGGTGTGAGTACGAGAGTACAATATTCGTTTTGTACAAAAAGGTAACCGACAACATTTTTAGATCGGCTCTGTACTCGTCCAATTTGTAGCAGGGCGAGAGGACGAAACGAAAACTAAAAGTCAGGCATTAGCCTGGAGGGTCAACGAAGCATGTCCCTAATGAGAAATATCGCCTTCGGTTTCGAGCCATTTAATGTTGACCCATATCATGGGGCTTGGTGAGGAATCCGCCTCATTTAAGATGTTTTCCGAATTTCGGTGTGTCGTAGTTGTATATGTGTTTTTTTCTTCCTTATCTTTAGTATGTGTTCGGTTGTGTTTATGTGGGTAAGGTTGTTCTTTTGTCGCTTTGTCACGGTTAATGGTACTCCGATTAAGGTAATAGGAGATAAAGAACTTTTGTAGGGAATTATCTGCTGCTGTTGCCGTATACAAATTAGAGACATAATTGGGACAGGCGTTGCTATTGATGGGGCAGGTGGTAAGTAATAGATAGCAAATAACACCAGTAAGTGCGAAATCAATGCAAGGTTAATTGTTAGAATTCAAGGCGGCGAATTGAGATTTAATTAGCCGTGTCGATACAGTTCGTTGACATGTACAAAGTGGTCGTGTCCGATGGGAGTAGAATCTCTTCAAATCAGTTCCCAAAAGGATCTTAAGCTAATTATGACTTCGTTGGAAGGAAATAGATTGTTCATGTCTAGGAAGTTACAATCATAATTTGAACGTGAAAGGAAACAAGTGAGCGTATTGTGATAGGAGTAATAATCCTACAGAGCACATTCACATTAAAAAACTCTTGTCGCAGGATCATTAAAAGTTTCAAATGGTCCACTTCATATGCGGGAGTGTATACTAAGTAGCTTATGGTAGAGTAATTGAAAAGGCTAAAAAAAAGAACTCAAATCAAGTGCCGATTACATGCTACCATCTACTCATGTCTATCGTTGGCAATTCATTCAGTTAACTAGACTGCAGTACATTTACAACTCTTCCGACATCCTGTACTTGCACATTGTAGAGCAAAAAGAAATGAAATCCCAACAGATATCCTCTCGGCATTTACCATCGTCAACGCCATCGTCATCATCATCATCATCATCATCATCGAAGCTTTCAATTATTGGAAAAGTTTTGAAATTAAAATTTTAATTACGGTTCGCTGGACGTTGCCACTAATTATATGTGCAACCGATGTGCCACCGGTTCCGATGGATATGACTATGGTTGCATCCCGACTGTGTTTTTTATTTTTGTTTGCCACTCACACTCTGTGTCCTATCATGACGGCCAGTGTGAACAGATGTGCAGGAATATCTATAACATAGCGTTTTTATTCATAGATTCGCGAATAATTTAGGATAAATAACATCTTTGACCAAAAAGTGTTTTTTTGAACCGTAAAACAAGAGACAAGTTAATTGGTCGTCTCTTTGTGTTGATAACTAGACCCGATGGACTCGGTTTCTTTTCAAGTCCGGAAGTATGCTAAGAACTGTGTTCACAAAGGTGACTTTTGAAATTTCGCCGGAAACGTACATTCGATTATCGATTTATTTATTTTTTTTTTCTCTTTGTAGATAGAAAGGTTAGTCGCGTTCGATTTGTAAGAATCGGTTATTTATTCACCAATTTTAATGTGGTTTCCTTAAATGTAACCCCCCTCAGGTGTCGTATAATACACTTGTGCCAACGTTTTTTTCCTATCCTCGAAGTACTTTTATAAGCAATACCGTTTTTATGTCTTCAATCTTTGCAAATCTCCGTCCTTTCAAAGGTATCTTCAGTTATTCGTCACCAAATACGACCCTTTTGAGCAAGTCAGGATCATCATTGACGTCATTCAAGAACCCCTGAGAGATGTTCATGTGACGGTTCTTCTGATCGAAATTAAGAGGTTTCGGAACGAACTTCGCTGATACGCATCTCATGACCAAAACATTGCATGACACGAGCCGACCGATATGCCAACTTCCTCAGCAACTTCTCTTGTGGTAATTCGACGATTTTCCACAGCTTCTACGTTATAATCTTTTTTTGATCTGCTACTGCGTTCAGAGCGAGGTTTTTCATTATCATCTTCTCGACCATCTTGGAAGAGCTTGTACCACTTATAAACATTTTTTTTTTTTATTTAGAGCAGGCTCACGGTCTTGATTCAATACCATAACAAAGTTTGATGTAAATTCTTTGGTCAAGGTCTAACCCGTATCCAATAAACTTGAAATTGTGAACACATAGGAACATGTGTGCCAACACAGCAAAAAACCAAAAATCGATAATCGATAAAGCGAAATTTTAAAAGACACTTTATTTTTTGAACACATCTTGATATATCAAAATATCGAGTGGCTGTATTTAAATCGTCCCTATAAATTCCATGTACGTCATATGCGGCCTTAAAGTCAGTAAGAAGCTGATAGGTATAGACTTCAAGTTTCTGTATTTTAGCCTAGTGAATCTACTCGATGATAAACTTACGAGGCCTAAAATTTTATTATTATCATTTAGGCTCTTTTTATGGCATCTTCCGTGGTTTTATACAGAACCTCAATAGGTTCTCAATTTCTTGAGGGTTGTTCCCCTTAAGTGCTGTCAGAGCTTGCGGCTTGTTTACGTAAGTCTATGTCTTTAAATAATTCCATATTAGGAAGTCAAGGGCGGCTAAGTCGGGTGGTCTTGCGGACTAGTGTAAAACGACAAAATGCGGTATCAGAAGACAGAGAAACACCCGCTTTAGAATGTCGATTGTGGCTCATGCGGCATGCGCCGTTGCTTCGTTTTGCTGAAACCACATTTTATCCAATTGAGGAGTGAAAAATTCATTTACTATTGCTCTGTAGTGCTCACTATCTATAGTGAATGTTTAGCCGGCGCCGTTTTTAAAAAATTCAGAATGAACAGCACACCATGCAGTGACTTTGAGTACTAGCGGATTTTCAATGTATGAGAACCCAAATTTTATAGTTTGCAGACGTTGCTCGTTAGTGTACTTTAGCATGATGAAAATGTTGAGTTTACTGAATAAATTGACAGTGACAGTGATAGTTTGATGATTAGTGAAAGAGTGCGTTCACAAATTAAATTCAAAGTTGTCAAGTCTCTATTGGGAAACCCTATATTACCGTAGTTAAGACACTCTCCATGATGGTGACCGATTCCTCCACAGTGGAAACGTTGGAGAAAGTCGTCTTTTAAAGGATAGGACAGACGATGCTTGGATTCTATTCAATGGGCGCATACTTTCATCCAACTACATTCTACAGATAAGTTGGTGTATTCTGCTAACCAAAACAGTTTCCAGTGTTTTAAATAATTCAGGAGGTAGTCAAACTTTTTCTGAACCAGTATTGGTCTTTAGTTTAGATATCTCTTTCCGGGCCTCGTCTTGATCCGGAATTGGTCTTGTTTCCAATTAACTTCTGAGTTGGAAAGTTAATTTTATCTGACAGCTAAATGTTGATTGGTTTCTTCTTAAGATAGTGAGCAGAAGTAGTCTCTCCTTATGATCAGCACCCAAGCTCGTATCCATGCATGCCCTTTGCTAAAATTTTCAAACTCAATTTCTCCAGCAGAATTTCTCGATTGATCCTTTCCTCTTTAAGAACCACCATTCATTCCACTTCCTGACGTGTGATCAAGAACAATTCTAATGTTTGGTTTACGGGAGTGTTCATACGTTTCGTCGAAGAGCTTTTAGAAACAATTTTTTGGAAAACGAGTACTTTTCTTCAGTGGGGAGTGTGAAGATATGAGATTCTGATTGTAACCAAATATTCGCTAAGATATCTGAAGGACAAGACTTTCTGATGAAAAACTCACATCCAAATACTGCTGTTCTGATCTCTGTAGAAATCCTTATAGTAGATGACGCTGTTTTTCATCCCTGCTTTCCACTTATTGAATGGTAGTGCTATCCGATTTGTAGAGGCTTAGGGCCTTCGGGAGGACCGTTGAGTATCTTGTGCTGTAGACCGTCGATTATGGCAGAATAAAGACATCACTATAAAAAATAAAGCGAACAATCTGCGAAAATTCAATAAAAGATAAGCTCTTCTCACGAAGAATGATGAAAGCAAGGAATCGTCTGTGTCTTTTATGAAGCTTGATTTTCGGTGCCACTTTCACGGAACTTTAAGAACTATTCTATAACGATCTATGCATCGGTATTGATAATGTCTAAAATGAATTTATCGGCCATTATTTAGTATATTGAGAAGGCCAGGAAAATTTCGAATTTACAAAGAAGTGATAACAGGAGAAAAGAGAACCGCATCAATCTGGGATATTCAAATTAGAAGTGACATAAGCCAACTTAGTTTGCGCAACTGGGGTGACCCCTTTGGCAAGATCTAGGTCAGCTACAGACTGTAGTAGCACTTGAATTAAATAAAAATGTATGCTTGGCCGTTGTAAACAGTATTCTTATGCAAACATAGCTGTATGCTGGCCACGAAAATTATAATAAACATATCTCATGTTTCAAGAATTTCTTGTTTTTCAAAATTCTATCTGATTATTCAATCTTTAATCTGCATTTTACCTATGCTAGCCACACCGATGGAAGTGCATACTGCAACTCCATCGAGATGTAAAAGGGACTCTGGGGGTTTTTTTTTTTTTTGCAATTACGATGCTCAATCACCTGAATGTTGATGTGTTCGCCGTCGTTCTCATCGATATCGACGTCGTCCTAGCCATCGATAATGATGCCGATCATATAGCTGGAAGAGAGAAAGAAAATAAAAAATATTTTACGAGTTACATTGCCTGGCATAAAGGACCAAACGACTTCTCTACATTGATTGGCTTGTGGAAGTTTTATTTCACCATTTTTTTTTTCATTTTATTTGTATTTTTGTTACTCTTTTACTGTTATAGCAATGTATCCTGACAGAAATGACGGGTCAGCAGGCCCGCGCATTGACAGTAATTGAATTAATTTTTATGAGATATGATTGCTAAAAGTTTTCGGTATTTGTTGGTAGCTGCCGGAACAAAGTTTCTTTTTTATGAGCAGTTTTGTGGTTGAAACTTGATATTCATGAAAGATATTAATTGGTTAATTAGGGTTTTGGAACGCAGGGCAGACCAGCAATCATTGCCAAACTCATTTGGAAATAAATGCTTTTCGAGTCGAATTTTAAGGACTTCCTTCACTTTACGGTGAATGTCAATTTTTGAATGAATAAACATAAATGAAATGTGTTTGTTAATCAGATTTTTCTTATTCAAATTGTTAGTTTGGCGTGTAGTAGGAATCCTTGTTGAATCATGCCTAGCAAACAGTCTGAAGCACAGGTAGTCCTACATAGAAGTAATCGGCGAGCTACCATGTCTGGCTCTTCTTTAGATGCAAAGATATACCTCCCTTAACTTGATGTTAATTTAATGGAGTGCACTTTTAAAGCCATCTTCCGTTCAAAGGGTAGTTGTTCTGAGTACAATATGCATTGAAGTTTTGATGTCCCTGCGCAATGACTATCTTTTGACTCCATTCTTGTAGACATACCGAACTCTTGTTGGGGACAAGTACAAAATCGACCTTTTCTGTGCCTGAATGGTTCGGTCTGAATCTCAGCCAAGAAAGGAATCGCGTCTAAGCCTTTTTTAAGCCTTGCTGACCACTTTCATAATTTCTAAACTAGTTAAAGAATGCTAGACTTCACTGAACGTAGTCGGAAGGCTGAATTCACATAGTCGAGTTACAGGTCGGTATGGGACTAGAGAAAATAAAATCGCCAATAAACTTGCTTGGCGAGTCTATAGGTTATCGGCAGACCAAATGAATACTTCCCGACGTTTCTTAGAGATCAGTGATTTTTCTGCTTTAGTTCAGTAGGGAAAAAAACATGCTGCTAATTGGCCTCGTGAAGGGGCACCACGCTTTTGCTAAGGACCTAAATGTTCTGTTTTAAAGCAACACAACATCATGCGATGCTTCCTGTGAAAGTGATGGTGACCCCTGTGTGTGCCCAGCTTAGGTAAATGCTGGTACTGTAGGTACTTTATTACTGGAGTACTTACTCATCTTTTTAGGAAAGACCTATAAATTTCAGTCGAGAGAGCATTCAAGAAGTATACAGAGTTAATAGTTCGTTCGAGTGCTCTGTTTCGAAAGAGCAAAAAGAAGCCTTAATATGGTACTGCACCTTAATACTTAAAAACTACGCGAACTTAGTGAATTATAAGGTACACCTAAAAAAAAACCGTTTCTCTCCAAACATCAAAGATCCCTTTCTTACAAAATCAATGTGCATGAGCGTTACTGAATTCCATTTGTTTCTCATATAACTGATAACTACAGAATAGGTTCTGGTAAAATTGACGACTTACGGTTGCAAATCCAATTCAATTGGAGGACAAATTGATTCTTGAAATTGGAGTAGTTACAGCTTACCTAGCCTACTAGTTTCAAAGTAAGCATTTCATCAAAATACCTTCAATGAGTTCGAAGAATCGAAAAGAATGTCGATGAATATAATTAAGTATTGGGTCTTAATTCGTGCGGTTTGCTAAGAGATGGCGTAACTTGTATTATTCCTTTGGAACATGCGTTGGAAAGCTACTGTCATTGTACGTCATTTCAGTATATGTCATTCATTTGAAGCGTAAACAGCAATAATTTTTATTCACTCAAATATGTTGAACTTTGTGCCTGAAAAAGTGTTTTTGCGGGGAGTTCTTTTTCATTACTTTAATATGAAGAAAACTGCTGCCGAAAGTCATCGTATTTTGTTAGAAGCTTATGGTAAACATGCCCTAGCTGAACGAACGTGCCAAAAGTGGTTTGCACGATTTAAAAGTAGTGATTTTGGCATGGAAGACTATGAACGTCCTGGACAGCCAAAAATGTTTGAAGATGAAAAACTGGAAGCATTACTCTATGAAGATTGTTGCCAAACACAAGAAGAGCTCGAAGAATCTCTGGGTATCACTCAAGCTGCCATTTCAAAAGCAAGAAAATTGGGTTTCACATGAACTCAAGCCGAGAGACGTCGAAAGACGGTTTTGCATGTCCGAAATGCTGCTGGAACGCCACAAGAGGAAGTCATTTTTGCATCGGATTGTTACTGGTGATGAAAAATGGATACATTACGAAAACCCCAAGCGCAAAAAATCTTATGAGAAACCCGGCCAACCAGCCAAATCAACGGCAAAGCCAAATATCCATGGCGCGAAGGTAATGCTCTGTATTTGGTGAGATCAGATGGTTGTGCTGTATTATGAGCTGCTAAAACCGGGTGAAACCATCAACGGACAATGCTACGGAACATAATTAATCAATTTGAAGGTAGCAGTAGCCGAAAAACGTCCGGAATATGCGACCAGACACGAGGCAATAATTTTCCATCATGACAACGCTCGGCCCTACTTTGCGATTCTGGTTAAGAACTATTTGGAAAACAGTGGATGAGAAGTCTTACCCCACCCGCCTTATAGCCCAGACTTTGCCCATTCTGACTACCATTTGTTCCGGTCGATGCAGAACGCCCTCACTGAAATACGGTTCACATCAGAGCAGAATATCAAAAATTGGCTTGATTCATTCTTGGCTGCCAAGCCGGCGCAGTTCTTTTGGGATGGGATCCACAAACTGCCAGAAATATGGGAAAAAGTCATAGCTTCAGATGGGCAATACTTTGAATAACACTATTGTACATGTTTTTCTTAAATAAACGTTTAAATTTTGGAAAAAAAACCGCACGAATTAAATTACATACCCAATACAACAGTTGATACGCGTACAATAAAAAGTCCAAAGGATTTAGTCATTAGTGCAGTGCAGGGCCAGACTTTAATAATCTTATAAAGCTAGCTATTTCGACATAAATTTAAGCTTTATTTAAGGAATATTTCCTACTTTCTCTTGAATAATCTGCATTTCCACTCCTCTGTGCTTAACTAGCGTTTTTCTCCTTCTTTTTATTTGGAGACCTCGATTTTCTGTTCTTTTGCTTGAAAAGTTAGTTTTCGTCCTTCAGTGCAGTCGTCGTGCTACAGATTTCTTCTTTCGGTAGATGCACCTATTACAACTCCTTATTAAGCCAAAGGTCTCGTTTCAATGGTTGTATTCGAGCATCGTATAAGAAAAGCCCTATACGTCGTCACTGGCATTGTTCGTATAATGCCAGAGCTATAAGATTTATACTGAGATTTTTGTAAACTTTACCAATATTCAGCAATTGTTAATAATAATTGACGTGACAAATCAGGGTTGGCCGCTCCCTCTGGACTGGAATATCTTCAATTTAAAAGCGCAGGATTGTGCTAAAGGGAGATAGATTTTGATTGAGGTCGAGATCCAGCCCGGACTGTAGACCCACACAAATTAAATTAAGTGGGACTGATGATATCTGGGCGGTCTCTGTTTAAGTATTGAGATATACCGGTGAAGATATGTCAAATCTGACACTGGTATCATAAAGTTTGGCGTTTTTAATAGTACACTTGCTCAGAACGTTTTGTCATACGAGTGCTGCTTGCGTTTTTTACGGGAACTTGAAAATTTCATCTCAGAAAAAAAAAAAAAAAAAAAAAAAAAAAAAAAAAAAAAATTGAATTAAACTGTGAACACTTTCGTGCGGTGACTTTTTATGATCTTCTACGTGCATCAAGTGTGTCAATAACAGTATGTTAATCAATATGTTTTGCTGGTATTCCTTATTCAAAACGGTCATCATTTGCTTCAGGATGAATTTCGTGAAGGTCGTCCAAAATATGTTGCTGTGCAAGAAAACATCTATGTTGTGGGAAAACTGATTTAACTAGACCTCCATATGACTTATTGTTAACAAATTGCATGAATATTTGGTCGTTAAAAAGACTTCTTCACGTTGGACACCGCATAATTTGACATCTTGACAAAAGACATCTTTAAGGTCATAACAGGCGACGAATCATGCATCGTAGTAGGTCTACTCGTGTGAGACCAAAACTAAACAGCAATGGATTGCATGGGTAGATGAACCAAATCCAACATAAGTTATTCGGCAGCGAAGCTCTTCGAAGCAAATGGTCGCCTGTTCGGAAAACCCGGACATGTCGCCGCCGTGCCATTAGAGCATGACAACACGAGACCTCACGGGTCGACTCAAGCAAGCCTCTTGAGTACTCCAAAGATGGAAGTGCCAGCACTTCATCCGCCGTACAGTCCTCAGTTAGCACCCAATGACTTCTTTTTAACCTCGCACATTAAAAAGAAATCGTAAGGTCAACGTTTTTCGACGCCTGTAGAAGCGGTTAAAATGCATGTTTTGGAGTTACCTCGTTCGGAGTGGAAAAAATTCTTCAAAAATTGGTTTAAATACACTCAAAAGTGTATTGGGCTTCAAGGAAAATATTTTGAAAAACAATAAAGCCTTTCTGGATGATAATGAAGTAACAACATAAGTAATAATCCCAGCCTCATAGTTATAGAGCTAAGATCGAAGAATGTGAGTTCTAAATTGGGGAATTAAAGGTTGTGAACAAAAAAAAAAGAACGTCGCTACCTTGTACTGAAAAACCTAAAAATCACCAAGAAAGCGTTTAGGAAATTTTCGGTTATCTAAGGATCCATTTGCAAACTGCATGTCTCCAGTGATTTGCATCGCCACAGCGGGCTGTTTAAAACCAAAAAAGTCCATCAAACAAGGGCGAACGTTTAGAGCGATACCAATTTAACATCCTCCATCCCGTACATTTAATGTTTTCCTTAAAAAATCTCATTTCATTTACGATATTTTTAAGAGGTTCTATAAAATAAATCGTTTTCTAGAAATGAATCCCAGCAATAAAATTCCCAAAACTTTGTAAAATTACAAAAATCATTTTATTTACCTGAATTCTTTTAACTGCAGCAATAAAAACTCATTTTCCTTTTCCTCCCCCCGATTTATTTAACAAATCAGTGTCAAAAAAAAGAAAGAAAGAGAAAAAATTAATACTCGTTGCACCATAACTTTTTATAGCAATGGACTCTGTTCTAATGCTTGTACAACTTTTATTTTCAACTCACAAATTCTATTTCTTCATTGTGTAGAAGACATAAATCACAATCGCTCCTCTGACAAATAGAAAATCTAAGACGGGGCGAGCTAGGACGGCAGATCCGAGGGAAATTCAAAAACGGGTCCTTGAAATATTGAAATCAGTAAAGGCAGAGCTGCAGACACGGTACCAGTAGTACAATTATCTTATCCTTGGGGAGAAATTCAATCAGAATTCAAATTACTTCATGTAAAATGGAGCAACACTATGCTACGCCATTCTCTGTTAGCGCCAAAAGCTCCCAGCTCTAACGATACAAAAGCAAAACGCTGTCGAATTACAAATGAAGTAAATTTTCTCACCTTGGTTTTAGATTCTGTCTGTCTGAATCTTGATACGTGAGTTGCGGATTATAAAGTTGTGGAGCATCCTTACCAAAACAGTTGTATGGGGAGTTGGCGCAAATGATGAGAAGATTCAAATTCATTTTCGATAAACTGCTTTTAATTTTGAAGGCATATTTCGCACGATTTCCAGGACCATCTTCCCCATTGTCTTATTGCGAAAGCCCTATCAAACTTACGAATACTTAAACTAAGAAGCAAAGGAAATAAAACTTCGTTTACGATTCCGTCGAGTGATAGGCTTTTTATCTTAAGAGTGTTCATTGTGTCAAGTAGGGGTATATCTCAAATTCAGCTCATCCCAGGTCTTGCTTCGCGGCAACCAACAACAAAGTTATAAATCCGGCGAAATCTATTAACAAATTTTACGTCAGAAATTAGATTTCGAAAGTGGCTCCAAAGAGTAACTGGAGAGGAAGCTTCGTTGCCGAGTGTGGGTAAAGTAAACAGCTATTTAATTAAAAGGATTCGCTGGGTGTTAGATACTTGCTAAACGTTGCTCACCTCTCATGGCATCCCGCAGATATGGATACAAGGTGAATGGGGACGTGTTATTAGCTCAACTGAATTTACGACACCCATAAAATTAATGCAATAAAATTACAGAGGTGAGTGCTTTGATATCAATTCACCATCACCCTGTAGGTTTGTCTGTTTGCTTTTCTGTTTATTTGGTTGTCGATTTCCGCCGCATATGTGTGAGTGTATTGGTACGGATAAGTAGCGGTAGCAAAGTGCGAAGGACTTTTCTATATAATTGAGCATCACTCGTATGTTTGGAATTGGTCATGTTATGTTCCAAAAATTGTGTGCTTTTCGAAATGGAAATGTGTACCTAGAGCCACTTTATACCGGTGGAAAAGACAGACGCCTGTAATACAAGCACGTGTGTCATTATGACTTTGTAAGAAACATCTTATACAAGATGGCTCAAAATTAATCATCCTATCGGAAGATGGTATAATTTTTGTAAATGGTCTTGTACGTCAATCATATTTGACATTTATAAACCAGACAGCTGCAGTATATAAATAGACAAGCAATGTAGGGCTATACTCGCCAACAGCGTATAATAATTGTGTCGATGTTTTTGATTCAAACAGAGTGGAACCACAGGAGATCATGCAGGGCGTGGGCGCTACCAAACTGGTCGTTTGGCCGAGAATATCGCGGCTGTGGCTACCGATGTCGCTGAGAACAAAGAAACATCAACCAGACGACGAATTTTAGTGAAAGAATTACACATGTTCTCGTACAAAGCGCAAACACGAGGCGCATTTCCACTTAAGCGGTTACGTTAATAAGCCAATAAAAAGTCATTAAGCACGAAGAGCCATTACATCCACTCAAAACCACTTTGGGCCGTATTTTTTTTTCTTTTTTCCGTACGCCATCGGCAATATTGTCACTGTTACTTGCGATCGCTGCAGGGCCATGATAATGGATTTCTTACTGCCGGAATTGGATGAGCGGGGTTTGGTGAACATGTGGTTTTTACAAGACGGTGCAACCGCACACACAGCACGAGCCACAATGGATATTGTGAAGAAGGGGTTTTCTGGTCCCGTAATCTCCCCTTTTTGGTGATCTGGCATAGCCAGAAAGATCTCACTATTCAACCATCCCAGACTTCTTTCTTTGGAGCAACTTGAAGTCGCGGGCTGACGTCAACAAGCCGTTGACAATAGCAACCCTTAAGGTAAATATTTGACAGAAATGCGAACAGTTAGCACCGGAAATCTTGCGAAAAGTCATGATTAAACGGGGGCAAATGTGTATTACCATTGGCGGAAGCCACTTGGCGGATTATCATCTTTTCCACTTAACATTAACAACTGCAAAGGTCTGAGTAAAGATTTTCATCACTCAAAATCATTTTTTTATTTAGTAAAAAAGTAATTCAAAAACAAAGCTTGTACAAAGTGAGGAAAATTTAAAATATTAAAAAAAAATTCTTGGGATACGTTTGTAGTACATGTGGAATATATTTAGCCAAATTCAAAATTAAAAACAAGCTTATAACATTTTTTGTGAATTTTTTAAAGCACTTTTGATTTCGTCTTGAATCAACGGAAGCAGTACCTAACCGAATGCGTATAGGTATGAGAAGTTTTATTAAAAACCGAATTTAAGCTATATTCGAAAATGAAAGGTTACTACTCGCTAATTTTCCCAAAGTGTTTCCAGAAAATAAATGGACAATCTTCTAAGTTATAAAGTTAAGATCGTTTAAGATTCAATATCTTTCAGTTGGCGTAGTTGCTTGCAAAATATATTTTATACCATCGTGGGTAAGCAGATTCCTTTGCATCACGTAATTAGTAAGGAAATGGACACATTTTCGACATTTGGAGATTTGGCCAATCCATTGACATTCTATTGTTGTATGGGGACAACCATAAGTATCTGTATCCGCCCTGGGGTATGGGAGCATGGATAGACCAGAAAAAAGAAAACAGTTTCTCAGACAGATTTTATACAAACATTAAACAACATAGATTCCGACCTAGAGCAGAACTGTCAGAATTTGGTGTTTGAATTCATTACATAGCTTTTCTACTTGTTCGGCTCCTCTGTCCGAAGTGACAGATATTGGCAGTTTTTTTGTATTTGCACTGATTTACCAGCAACTCTACCCTATACCGAGTCTATTAACAGACATACAAAGGCTCTCAAATTATGTTGTCGTTTGTTTCTTAAATTTTGTGAGAAAGTTACCATACATATGGATTTCCATAATCAAAGTAGCAAGCCATACAACATATCGCAATACAAAGTAAAGTTATTGGCAGTAGATATGCAGGTTGGGTTTCTCAACTTTTTTTCTTAAGCAAACTTTTTTTTCCTCCCAAACTCTGATTCGAAATGCTTTGTCAAAAAGCTACAGTTCCACACCGCTACCAGCTCCTTATGGGTTGATCAAAAGTGCTCTTGTTACATTATACTTTGTTGTCAGTCATAAGGTAGTTATCTGATATTATGCCCCCACAATGAAGTTTTTCCACATGTGCGTCCATCAAAACCACAGGGGCGTATAC
This sequence comes from Volucella inanis, assembly GCA_907269105.1. NCBI lineage: Eukaryota > Metazoa > Arthropoda > Insecta > Diptera > Syrphidae > Volucella > Volucella inanis. The sequence goes on from OU026157.1 coordinate 24,697,589, forward strand.
ATAGATGTATTACTGAGAATTGCAGTAGTTACTCTCAAATGCTATGAGTTATAACGCATAATGACGTTGAAAAATAGAAAGCAAGCAGATATAAAGATAGTAACGTCTCTGTGGCAGACTAAGCCTTAAACGTAGATCTTTCTGGTCTATCAACTGGTCAGCCGAGTAGCTAGATTAATCTTCGGTCGATAAGATATTCACCAACTGAGTGTTTAGAGAAAATTCAGACGCTAAAGTGCTGCTCTGCGAGCGCGTGCCCTATTGTTGCGAAGAGGTGACAGATTTCGCCAAGCCTGGAGAGTACGACAGATGCAGAAGGATGTCCCATTCAAGCCATTTCAAGGTGTCTTTCACTAGTTTTTTTATGTAAGACGGCGCGTTTTCGTATAACATAACGGTTTTCTCGGGCTTCAAAAGTTCATCTTTCCGAGTCCGAGGAAGCCAAATCGGGCGAATACGGTGAATTGGATTGGATTGATTTTAGCCGTGGTTGCGGTGCTTTGTGCGCCGGTGCATTTTCTTGCAAAAACAAAATTTTTTTTCGCCTTTTGTAGCGATTTCAATCGCTTCAACAATGCACAGTAATACTCGCTGTTGATTGTTTTTCCTTTTTCGAGGTAGTCCACAAAGAGTATGCCATGAAAATCCCAGAAAACCGACGCCATAACCTTTCCGACCCATCGAGCCTCCCTCGGCCGCTTCGGAGCACTCGTGCCGGCTTCAGTCCATTGCCGGGCACTCATTCTGTACTTTGTTGTGTGGATCCAAGTTTCATCAACAGTTACCAATCGACGCCAAAAGTCCGCCCGATTCCGCATCAGCAAGTCCAGACACTCTTTTGAAGTGCTCTCGCGTTCGTGTTTTTGATCAGGAGTGAGTATGCCCGGCACCCAGCAGCAGGATAACTTTTTCATATGCAGAATATTGCGCAAAATATGACGAGTGCGCTCTGTACTAATTTTTGTGGTATCTGCTAGCTCACGCACCTTCACTTTCCAATCAGCGAACACCATTTCATGTATTTTTTTGGCATTGTCCTCTGTAACCGCATCGGAGGGTCTGCCGCTGCGGACTTGATCGATAGTGGAGTTGCGGCCACTACGAAACTCTCGAAACCAATATTTGACGGTGTAATCTGACGGAGCATTAGCCCCATAATATTTATCCAACTTTTCTTTTGTTTCCTTCGTCGTTTTGCCTCTCAAAAAAATAATGTTTTATAAGAGAACGAAGATAGTTTTTGTCCATACTCAACATGATGCCAAACACGTCAACAACAATCAGCTGTCGAAACAAAACTAAAGACAGTATAGCACTGGAATTTGGCATGTCTGCCTAAATATGAATGGACTTCTATGCACCATAACCTTTTTTGCAGTAGCAGCGCATTCTGGCGGTCAAGGAGGTTACTTTTCCTGGTAAATCCATTTTTCGTCACCCATCACAATTCGATGCAAAAATATGTTGAAGCAGCTTTTAACAAGTGTCTTTGCGATTTTCTATTTGACGTTCACTTAAATCTTGTGGGATCTACATATTTACCGAGTTTTAATGCACGTCTGCTGACTGTTTCTGGTGACACATGTAATGTTTTTATTTATTGCCGTTGAGCTTGAGTTGGAAAGATAAATGGTAAGAGGCAAACAGAAAAAAAAAATGGAAACTGTCGACCTTATCCCATCGAAATCCAACTTTTATTAAATGCAGACGATGAAAAGGAAGGCAGTGGCAGTAAATTTAAGTAAAATCATAGAAATGTGGGTCTCTAAAGCGATAGGTCGACAGAGAATCAGCATATAAAATGTTACGGCTGATAATTAGAAAGTAATGAATCCTTTGAATACCTTGAAACCATTATTAGCTGTAATAAAAAAGTAGACCACGAAATTATGAGCCTGACCAAGGAAGCAGTATCAGCCTATTATCAGATAAGTAACATAAAGCGAGAGGTGAGCTTAAAAAAAAAAAAACTCAAGCCCTAGAAGATGGTTATAGTATTAAAGGAACTATATCGAGTGCTTACCGCTATTAGAAAAACAGCTGAGCAAATTTCAGGCAACAGAAATGAAGTACGTACGAAGGATCGCTTGGAAAGACCAGGAAAGAAAGGGTCAGAAATTAGAGAATACACTCAAAAGTAGGGCAGGCGAAGTCGATCCTACAAACAAAAAAGGGGAGAGACTGCTGAAATGGTTCAGACGTCTGCATCTGATAAGCGAGTCAAGAAAAGCCAAGAAAACAAAAACAGGAAACGAGAACAGAAGGTACGGTATCTAGAGCGAGACCACGAAAAAGGATGAGGGGAAAAACCCTGGCGGAGGTGAGAAGAGAGAGCCGGGACTGAGTTCCCTGAAGAAGATATTTATACCGAGGCTAACCCAACGACTAAAAGCAAATAGGAATTGAAGAAAAAGGAGAAGTGGAAACCGTAATGCATTTTTTTTTTTTAAACATAGAATAGTCGACATGCTTAAATAATCCCTAAACCATTTTCCCATTATTCCACGAATGCTTTAAGTACTGCAAGAAGCTTACCATGGTGTAATGTCAAAAACTTTATTAAAATTCATGAATAACACCTACTTACTTTCTTAAGGTGGCTTATAGTCCGAGGTAAACCTGGGCCTGGCATTCTCTTCCATTCGCTGTACATTACCCGGTCATCTCAGTCATTGGACCTTCACTCTTCTGGCTAGGTCGATGTCGCTGTACAGATCGTCGTTGTATCTCGTTCTGCATTCATCGCCTCTGCAGACGCAACCGAGAATTACCTGAAGAATTTTCCTCTTAAAACAACTAAGAATAACCTCATCCGCTTTTGATAGAGTCAATGCCTCTGCACCATAAAGAAGGACTGGGATGATTAGAGTCTTATAAGCTCGAGAGAAGGCTTTGCCACACAGCGATTGGCAAGAGTAACTCTTCGTTTAATTTCCGTAGACAAAGTCCTTAACCACCTCAAAGTTTTACCTGTCTATAGTGACATTCTGCCTGATACGTCGCTGTTGGGTGTCCTTTCAAGCGCCAGTGACATTCAGCTTTGTCGATGTCATCGGCGTGGGCAAGTAAATGAACGAATTTTTGAAAGATAGTGCCGTTTGAGTTTTGCACTATTCTTTCAAGATGTTAAAAAAGTCACATGACGGCGCATCGCTTTGTTTAAATCCTTTTTTGACATCGAAGTTCTCGGTGAGTTTTTTACCGTCCATTCTGCATAGTCATTCTGCACAAACGGACGAGTTTTGCAGGGATGCCAAAACTAGCCATTACTCTGTATCGCTCGTCTTTAAAAATGCTGTTATAGGTGGCCTTAAAATCGATGAAAAGGTGATGTGTATCGATTTGGACTTCCTAGGTTTTCTCCAAGATCTGCCGCAATGTGAACATTTCATCGATGGTGGGCTTTCCTTGCCTTAAGCCACATTGATAGGGACCAATCAAGTAATTGATGAAAAGCTTCAGTCATTTAAACAACACGGCAGATAAGATCATGTAAGCGATTTTAAGAAGTCTCGGCAAACAATGCTGAGTGAGGTTCCATTCATCGGGCATACCCTCTTCCGACCATATTTTGCAGATGAGTTGGTGCATGTTTCTAACCAAGTCATAGTTTGCCGCTATGAATAGCTCATCGGTTAGGTCATCTGCTCCAGCAGCTTTATTGCACTTAAGCTTAGATATGGCTATCTTTACTTCGTACGGGATGGGTAGAAGAAATTGTTAGTCTTCATTGTCCAGGTTGAATAGTACATTCTGCCCGATAGCTCAATTTAATTCGTCATCGCCGTTAAACAGTCTGCAGAAGTAGTTCTCCATATATGCAGCGCCGCTTCGTAGGCCTCTTGTTTCGCTGCGTGTGCTTGCCGGCATTCGTCGTCGAACCAGGTGTTTCGTTGTGGTGATCGAGTGAAACCAAACACATCAGAGGCGGCAATGTTGCCACTGGTCATCAAATCTTGATGCTGGCTACATAGAATCTCTTGAGAGATTGAGAAAAACTCGATCGGAGAAGGATCTGGTGAACTCTTGCGATTTTAGCCGTCTGACTTCAAACTTCCTCACAGTATTTATTTGTATTTGCGGTGTTCAGGATATCCGAATCCGTAAACTTGGCTACAACAAGGTGGTGGTCCGAGTCAATTTAGGCCCCTCTCCGTCGGGGCATGCACGCATTTTAGGTTAATTTTGGCTAATTTAACCTTGATGCGGCTTGTCGTGAGGCGCTCGTTCATATAATTGAAACTTAAGACTTCTTGCCTAAGTCTGCTATCAACGACAAATCCACATCCAAATAAGCGCTGTTTTTGTTGCCGATAGCAGTAGCCATATTAAATTTCGCAGTTTTTAATCCTCTTTTTGCCCGGTCCATCTCATCGCACTTCTTGAATGGCAGTTAGGTCTGCTTTATAGCAGTTCAGGGCCTCAGCTAGCTGCTTGGCTGCATGCGGTCTGTTAAAGGACCTCAAATTAAACGTACAGATCCGAAATTCGCTGTCCTTTATTCGTTTGCGTAGATCGTCAACAGTAAGATCATAAGTATCCGAGACTTGCTGTTGCTTCGCAACTATATGTATATATTTAACGCAGTTGGGCAGTTACTCCGGCGTTCAACCACCAACCTGGAGGGTCAGGCTTTTGTTAGATCCCTTGGACGAAAGGAGCCGGCTCTTCCGGTGTCAGTAACTCACTTCGGGAATGTGAGAGCTGCCGTTGTCCCACGAAGGGTTCATATGCCACCATCTCTGTTTCAGGACCCTGAGTAGTCCTGAAAAATCCGTACTGACCTCAGCTCCAAGTATGTCGAAGTGGCTCAAGTAAGTTATCTGCCAAATTGACTTTTGTACTCATCGTTGATTCAGTCTAGGGGCTCATGTAAGGCTTCTGAGACTCGTTCAGTCAGTCTTTCAGGCAGATCATTATAGTGTTGCTATTTTCATCGTGTTCAACACTCGCGCCTATAAGTTCAGCAAGTCACTCCCGGATGAGTAGACCAGTATCCGGTGGTTACCACGGGGATGTTAAATAAACACAATTGATATTTATGAAAAAGTTACAACTGTTTGTTTTTTGTTCGCCATATGGATTGTACTTACCTCTGTTTTCAGTGTTTTTTGTGGAATTTTACCTTGTAAAAAACCCAGATTTATAGATTGGCTGATAATGGCCGCAAAAACATTGGAATGTCGCTTTATGTCGGAAGGTCGGATACCACCCACTCCTGAAGATCTACGAGTATTTCATTACTTTCATTATGTTATACGAGTATAACCCCCGCTGTACTGGTTTTATTTCGGAATATATTTATATGGAATGGAATGGCAACTCTGTGGTGAGCTAAGGTAATTAAATTGCAGTTACGCATACTGCGCAAATTCATTGGAAATTTGGATACAAGGTTTTCTCCAATTACCTCATCAATTTTGAGTTTTTTCTTTCCAATAATCTCATTCATTTCGAGGATCTGCTCGTATTTCAACATTTTTTTTTTTTTTTTTTTTTGTATGGTATACAATGGTATACGGTTTTTTGGTAATATATTTTTTTATTTAATTTATTTTGAAAACTTTTGTATTCGGTTTCGTAATTTGTGTTGAGTTTATTATTTATGCAATTTCTGTAAAATTAATTTCATGTGTTATCCGAGTATTGTATCCCAAGTTGAAAGATATCCTCGGGTCAATTAAATATTTGCTTTTAACTCTTCTTACTGAAGTTACTTTTCATAAATTTAATAATTTAATGTGTTTCGTCTCAAAATCACTGCAAGCATGAGATGACCACTTCTACGTATATTTACAAAGTGGGGCAGACGTATTGTAATGGGTATGGGTGCCATTTTGTTAGAGATGAAAAAGATTTGAAAAAGATGATCCAAATTGGTGATTGGTGGTGAAGATTTCTTCTTCAGTGTTGGCTTTCAAGACTTGCATTGCAACCAACAATGCTCAAAACCCAATTCAGCAACTTGCGCAAAAAAAAAAAAAAAAAACAGCCTCTGTCTGTAGTACTCACCAGTTACGATTACGATGATGCCGTCGCCGTCCTCAAAAACATAAGAGTCAATCTCTGCAAATTCCACACCAAACAGTCACTTTGAATTTCCGTGCCCCAGAAACGCAAACTTTAATTATTTACATAACCACTTAAGTGGTTATTATGATTTAGGATACGAAATCATCCTCTTTAACAGAGCATTGGAGTAAGTTGACGGTTAGCAAGCAGCAATAGGTAAACGGTTTGCACTTTATTAAAGAACATCTTCAGGTCTTTTACCAAAATTCGATGCAATGAATGCTTACTGATGCCAAATTGTGCGCATGTTTGTGGAGTCTGTTGGACGTCCTCGGCTACAGCAGTGATATTTTCGGGCCGGCTACTTCTTACGATATCTCTAGTGCACTCAGTTTGCACGAGATGCTCAGCCATACCTTGTATTACACAGGGTCATCCAACAAGAGTTGTCATATAGTATCTGATACTGCAGCGATAGTTTCACTGAACGGATTGCGTAACCGAATGACGTTGACTGACTTTTTTTTGCCTGTCACGCTACATGCTGGTGAAACAATGACTCTATTGCGTGACAAACTTCCAGGATTGATGATGTCTTGAAATGGAGACTTCAAGTAACCGTCGAGATTGTGCGATTTTACACCATTAGGCTGTTACCTTTCGGAGCTTTGCTCCCTTTGCATAAAAGTGCTGCATTTTTATATTGATTAAAAATCGCACCTCTTGTTGGTTAACCCTCAGATCAACCTTCAATATTCCAAGTCTGCTTCTGCATCCCTATGTGGGAGCCTTTTACTAGTACAAAACTCACATAATTTGTGTTTTTGGATCTTTAAGCGGTCCTCTTACCATCTTAATCAGAAAAAATATGGTATTCAACCAAGATTTAGTTGCCGCTGACATAAGCTACGAAATGATCGAAGAATGACATAAATTCATCGTTACGTCTGCTTGTTACCCCTATAATTCGTTATTATCATCACCACCGCAGCCAAATTTGTTGAATACTGTGATTCCAGGAATATGTGACTGATCATATACTGCGATGATAATGACCAGAATACTTTTTGGGGCATACACAAATACAACGTGAAAGCCAATCATAAGCTATTGCCTGACGTGATTGTCAACAATGTTGGCTTTCCGCAAACGAAAGTAAAATAGCAAGAAATCGACTTAACGTTATCCAACAGGTATGCTTAGGAGATCACCATCTGGAGTAAGTGTCGTACTATCAAAAGTCTCCATGTCGACCTATCGAATTCAGAATCGGATGGGAGACTTGGACCTTGTTGACGAGGAGGAATCTGTGGAAAATCAACCGGATACGATTCAAAGATGAAAGTACGACAGTGCTCTTCCTAAGCTCAGAACAAAACAAAAGCTAGAGCAGGCTGTTGAGAACCTTAACAGTACCCAAGCCAAATATATTTTGAACTGACAAGTCCAGCCAGAAAACAATCCTGCAGATGGTCCGTATCTTAGTGAAACGCAGATCTGCATTGACTACGTGAAGAAATCAGAAAGTTGTAAACAAATAACTTAAAACTAATTTGAAGGAAGTCTGGAGTCTTTTCATACCGAAGCAAAAGGAATATAAAAAGCTAATTCGGACTTCGAAGAGTGCCTTTTATAAAGACTTTCGCGTCTGTTTAAAATCGCAGACAACCCTAAAAGCGATCGATTATAAGTGCACTAGAAATAAGCTTTCAGTAAATCCTTTCAAAACTGCGGTCGGTCTATCTGCGAGAAAGAGAAGCGAGTTTCTCAAGCCTCAAACCTACGTTAGGTGTGCCTGCATCCTCAACCGGGGCTTCCACTGACAGAAGATTATTATAAGCGCATATGGTAAGGAACGACTCTCCAGGTTGCCGGAAAACCAAACGAATGCTTCCCGACGTCTTTCGTCGTCAGCGGTTTTCCTGCTGTCGCTAAGTAGAAAAGACTGAAGACTGCTCACTGGGATCCTGACGGGACATTATGCTTTGTTTGCTTGCTGTGAAAATAATGCCGACACTGCGGGGCACAACCTCTGTCAATGCCTTGCTTACGCTCGCATAAAGCTGCAGTTATTTGGGGCTGGTGTGGTGGTTTCTTGCACCGTATCCACTTCATCACTTAAGTTCTTGCTTATCTTGCTTTGAAAGACTGAGACATTTCAGTTAAAGGAATATAAAGGGAATACAATGTACAGACACTCTGTCCCGATAGAAAAAAAAAAAAAAAAAACTATCAGTGGCCGACACATTATTACAAGTCTCATTCTTAAAAGCTGTACCAAGCACTTCTCTACTGGGAGGAGGGATGATTTGTTCGTCAAATGGAAATGGGCGCTCTTTTTGTATTATTCCTTTTTTAACATACCCAACTTCTGTAAACTATATTTAAGTTCTCCTGCAATTCTCTGCGCTTCGGTTACTAGGTTCCTTGGACTGTTTTAACAGGTATGCAATCCAAATCCCGGCTGCTGGCTTTCCTAAAGAACTATCGGATTTTGTTCCTATTACGCGACACACCGATTTCTTTTAACTGGATAACTTGGCCTCTTTCTAGGATTTGCAGGCATACAAGCAGGCACTCATAATATGAGTGTGCTTTCGTATTAATCTAGTAATCTATGTAGAGCTTTGATGATGTTTTGAACTTCGTCAGCTGAGTGTCGACGATAATGGAAGATAAATGCATAGTAGATAATTCTCCACTCAGTTACGGTTCCAGGCGTACTAAAGCAACAATTAACCTACCTGGCTCTAAGCCACACTTTGTGAATAAAGAATTTCTGGTTCCGAGGTAATACAATTTGGTTCTAGGTATATTTACGCCGCTGTTGTGTGTCCATTCATAGCAAACTCATTGCTTCAATACATTCAGACGCACCTGGGGGAGCTCATTTCATTTTGTTAATAATATCACATTGCACATGCTTCTGTGTGTTATATAGTTAGGATGGCTCAAAAGGTCCATTTCAGTCCGCTTATTCAGCACCGATCCACTGATGTTGAAATTTTGTTAATCGAGCGTACTTTCAGCTGATCATATTTAGTAGAGTATGTACAGACTCCTGCTTCAGCTATACTTGCATTAACAAATTCTTCTTTGACAGGTTCGATCTGTTGTAGCTGAATGGTTCCCATCGTCGCCGCCGATTAATGCGGCGTTTTTTTGCTAGAAGAACGATATTGCTGCTTTGAAACAGCAGTGGTTTGATGCCGTGCTTTTTATCAGTACTTCATTGATGTGTCGAGTTGTCGGAATTCATGCCATGGAAATAGGATTCTGGTTCTAATTAATGTTATCTCCTAGCAAAATCAGCAATGTTTTGCTTCGATTAATCTGCTTTGAATAACCAAGAAATCATCCACAATAATCTTAATATGAGCGAATGTTCGAATGCCTATAAAACAACATCAATTTTCCTATGTAAAAAATAGGAGAGAAAAAGTGGAATACTAAAAATTACTCGTCGTAAATATCCCAGAAATAGATGTCTATTCCTTTGTCTTGGCATCTGCTCGTACAAAGTTTTTCAAACTACATACTTTTCATCCAACCTCAAGGTCCTTTTATATTTAATTCACCTATTTGACAAAGGATATGAACTGAAATTTAAGAAAATAGCCTCCCAGCAGTAAGTATGGACACTTTCAGTGTCATCATTCCCAGGCTCACTGGTCGTAGCAAGACCCAAACCACGATCTAAGCGAAATTTTTATTTCATTACCAAATGCCAAGCAAGGGATAATTCCACTCACGTCGCATATGTAATAGCAAGGATACGCGCGACGTAATTCGATCATTTCACCCACATGTATCATCTGTTTTTATTGGCAACTTTCTCGAATTGAATTTTTACTGTACGAATACGAATACGAATACGAATACGTCCATGGGCAGATATAAATCATCTAAACTTCGAGCGGGTGTGTGCGGAGAACTGTACCACTTAAGCGATGCCCAAATCGCTTATATGTTTGTACACTCCAGAGTTGCCACTTCCATTGCCATTGCCATTGAGTTAAATTTAGCGAATTGAAATGTTGCAGGAAATTTACGACAGACAAATGGCATTAACAGCAGGTTTCATGAGAAAGGAAAAATCAATAAAAAAAAATATATATATATTTTTTGCTAACCCACTGGCAATGTAGGGGTTAAAGGTCGTCTGTGGAGTTTTTTGTTGCTTGGCCTCTCTGATGGGAAATGGTAAATCATAGACGAGAATGGCATAGGGATGACAAAAATCTTTGCACGTGCTGATGGAAAATCGTAAATCCATAAATAGTAAATTTTAACACTGACACTGCGGTGATGCCGGATTCAGGGTGAATTTCTCTCCACTGGATTGGTAGTTATTTATTTACTTTTCAGCAATGAATTACCATTTATGAAATTTTTATAATTATTAAATCGTTAGGACGGCAATCGGATGGTAACATAGACAGCCAATCAGGGTTGCAAAATTTATGTGAGTTTTAGGATTTGAGGGTGAAAGTTTATATTTGTTTATCAAGTTATGTTGGGTCAGGAAAAAAAAATGCCAATTTAACTAAAATATGTGGATGGTTGGGTTGTGGGTTTTTTTTTTTTCTAAAAATGGAAACAAATATGCTGGAGTTTGTTATGGCTTGTGGTTCATGAATCTCAATCCCATTAGAATATTTTATTTACATGAATAGTATGTAATATGAAACCGAGAAACGTTATCTAATACTAAGCTCTGAAAAAGAGTACCTAGATCTATGGACTGCGATAACTCCTCCGCCTGTTTCTACGACATATTCGGCGGAATAGTTTGCCTACTTGTAAACTAAGGTCTTGAAGTTTTTAGATTAACAATTCTAATGAAATCTTCTGGATTTCATGCTCAGGATAATGGATGAAAACGGAGAATATGTTGGCAAGTCTTCATATCCTAAACTACGGATCCGATAATGGATTTTAGAAAATCAATTCTTACAGCTAGAGCTAGAATCGGAAAAATAACAACAACATTCCAAGTCTGTCTCTGCAACATTATGTAGGAGGCTTTCTGTGCTGAATGAAAAACCTCACATAAGTTAGTTTAGTTAGTTTAGTTTTAATGACTTTTTCTTAAAATATATTAAAAAGAATGTAATATGATATTTAAGAGTTTTTATTTTTAAGCATAGAGTCTCCAGGTTTGCCTATAAGCCGTCTACCAGGTTGATAATTTAGTATCTTTATAAACATACTTCAAAAAAAAAAATTTAATTAAATAAAGCAAAATAAGTTATTCAAACAAAATATAAATAACGAGTGACCAGATAGCAATGAAAGTTTTGTTATGTTTCAGAAACTGTCCAAGTAACTAATGGCATCTACAGTTGTAAAAATATTTAGTAAGGTTTGACACTTCTTCACGCATCGTTTTACGTTTGCTGAACGTGCGGCAATTATTAAAAAATATTATTATTTGCGAAACTGAGTTTTTGATGTTTTTTTTTTATGAAAACGCAACTTTATTGTGAAAATAATCTACCCATCTTTCTGGTAGAGCTCAAATACCGTTACGGCAGAGGGGTGTTTATCCTTTAACACTATCCACGAATTAAGCCATTTTTTGATGCCTTCATATGAGCGGAACTGCTGATCAGCCAGACCATGTGCCATTGGACGGGACAAATAATAATCGGACTGCGCAATACCTAGCGTATATAGCGGATCCTAAGTTTCTTGTTTTTGAATCATTCTAAACGCACGAAATCACTTGGAACGGATTGGCAGGTAGCTTCTAATGCTGAGTCAATCTCCTCTTGTATTTGGAATAGATTCTCATCGGGCAATGCCTCTAATTCAGCGTCTTCGAAGGATTTTGACCTTTCCTCATGCGGACGGTCGTCAACATCGAAATAACCGTCTTTGAAGTGACGGAGACAACAACGCCACGTTCTTTCACTTAGAGCAGCTTCTTTGTAAACTGTTAGGAGCTCTCAATGCGTTTCTGCCGCCATTTTTTTCGAATAACAAAAGAAAATCAACACCTTCTTCAAATGACGATTGATTGACACAAAATGAGACATAGACCTCGTAGCGGCCACTATCGAAGAAGATCCAGAAATTTCGACTCGGCGGCGATCAACTGAATTGGGCATCTCCATAGAGTTAGCCCGCCTTATTTTAAAGTTAGATTTGGGGCCTACATCCATATAAGATTGTGTTGCCACACGAAGTGAAGATTTGCGACCATAGATAACGCCGTGAGTTCGCTAATTGAGCGCTGGAAATGTTGTCTGCGGATCCGAATTTTGGACAAAAAATCTTTTTTTCGGACGAGGCCCATTTTTAGCTCAGCGGCTATGTCAACAAGGAAAATTGTCATTACTGGAGCGAACACAATCCACAAGTATTGAGCCAAGCGTTAATGTGTCCACAAATATTCACTATTTGGTGCGGTTTATGGGAAGGCGGCATCATCGGACCACTGTTACCGGCAATGGTCCCATTTATAGAGCGATGTTAATCGACCCTCTGTAATAAGAGTTGTGAAATAGAAATTTAACAACCGCGATCATGCAAATTAACACAGCTCGATTATTTTCTCTGGGGCTAATTGAAGTCCTTAATTTACGGTAATAAGCCAATCACTTTGGACGAGCTTGAGGCCGCTTGAGCTTGAGCTATTGCCGGAATAACGCCGCACATATTGGACTGAGCCATCAAAAACTGGACCGACGGCTTGAAGCACTACCAGCGAAGCTGGAATGAAAAAAATTGTTTAAAAGATCACCCAAGAACTGATTTGTTATATTGTGAATCACCTTAAAGACGTTTGCTATAAGAGGCAGACTGCTCTAAAGATAGTAAACGACTGCTGTTTTAGAGAAAATTTCTCAATCAACCCTAGTTAAGCCAGTAAAAATTAACAAAAGTACTAAATCAACTGCAGCCATGTGTGCTTTCTGTCATATGTAAGGTTAGACACTTGGATTAACTGCAACGGTCACAATTGGATATATACAATGGTAATATGACCCATCATCATCTATTCATCAGTAGTATGGTGGAAAAAAACAAAAAAGAAATCTGTGATACAAAGGCTGCAGCGACTAGAGAGACTTGCATGCCTCAACATCACCGGCAGAATACACACTTATTCCACAGCAGATATAGAAGCCTTCGTTCGTTTAACGCTATTTCTTTATAAGAAGAAGACAATTCGCGACATGGTCAATCTACTACGTACAGGAGAGATTAATCAATCAGATGACATGGATCATATGAATCTTCTCTCCGAAACTCTCGAGCTTGACATGATCTGCGCGATAAACTTAAGGCAGAAGGTTGAATATAATCCGAGAAGCATAAAATTGCAAAAATTCCATATAAACCTTTAAGGTATCAAGTGGTCTACAGATGGATCCAAGAAGAACACCCGTGGCAAAAAGTCTCTGTGTATTTCAAGCGGAAATTCATGCCATGCCATTAAAATATGTGCCAATCTCATGCTTGATAAGGGAATGAAGGGCGTCCGCATATATAGGGCTTTCCAATAGGGACTTGACAACTTTGAATTTAATTTGTAAACGCACTCTTTAATTAATCATCAAACTGTCACTGTCAATTTATTCAGTAAACTCAACATTAATGTAAACATCAACAACATGGTAAAGTACACTAACGAGCAACGGTGACTGCAACTTTAAGAGCGTTAACTCCAATTTTCGGTCATAATTCTCGCCTTAGTAGATAGGCAATAACAAGTTTAGTGCAAAAATTTGAGTCTACATATTCGTTATGTGATGTTGCCGTGTCAGTGAGACAACGGGTTGGTCGAAGTGTCGAAAATATCGCTGTTGTCCAGACGTCCGTAGCAAACGATCCAAATCAGTCAATTCCACCGCGTTCTCAAGAATTGGGCATCGCTCAGACCACATTATGGCGTATTTTGCACCCATACAGGATCAAGCTGACTCAAGAATTGAAGCCGATGGACCATTTGAAGCGACGTACGTTCTCCGATTGGGTTCTGGAGAAGATGCGCCAGGATGATGAGTTTCATCGCAAAATCATCTTCAGTGACGAAGCTCATTTTTGGCTCAATGGATTCGTCAAAAAGCAAAATATGCGTTATTGTTCGGATGAAAACCCACATGTGTTTCATAAATCACCACTTCATCCACAAAAAATAACTGTTTGGTGCGGTTTGCATGCCGGTGGCGTTATTGGGCCATATTTTTTCGTCGACGATAATGATCACCACGTTACTGTGAATGATCAGCGTTATCGCGCCATGATCACCGATTATTTGGCCTGAATTAGAAGATATGGACTTGGACGACATGTGGTTTCAACTGGATGGTGCCACACAGCACACGCTACAATCGATTTATTGAAGAGTAAGTATGGTGAGCGTGTTATCTCAAGACATGGGCCAGTCGATTGGCCAACTCATTCGTGCGATTTAACTCCGCTTGACTATTTTCTGTGGGGCTACGTTAAGTCATTAGTTTATACCAACAAGCCGACGATGTTGGAAGAGCACAGAGCCAACATTGAACGCAAAATAGCGGCCGCTTCGGCCGAAAAAAAATGAAAATTGGTTCCAACGAATCGACCGCTGCAAACGTGCCCGCGGTGGCCATATGAACGAAGTCGAGTTCCATTCATAAATATTTTGATTGTACTTCAAGCCAATAATAAAGTTTTTGAAATATCTCAAATGGGTTGCCTTTTATTTAAAAAAAAAAAAAAAAGTTGTCAAGTCGTTATTAGAAAACCCTATATATACTTACGGACAACCAAGCAGCCAGTAAAGCATTATTGAATTCAAATCAGTTGGTTTTGCACTGTTTCAATACACTACAAAATCTCTTCCATAAGAACAAAGTAAAACTTTGGTGAGTGTGTAATATCCCACATTCAGCATTTAACTCAGCTATAAAGAGTTGGGAGAAAAAATGTGTATGTCCCGTTTTGGAAAATATCCCTTTCATAACAAAATCAAAAGAATTTTCACAACTCAAAAGGGTTGATATTAGAAAACTGGTTGAATTACTAGCTGCCTCCTTCGATATCACCTACAGAGAATATGTCTAATCTAAGCCGACAAAACTTCGGAACACATTATGTACAAATGCATGGCTCTATGTGCCTTAAGGAGACGACAAACATTTTAATGTTTGCACAGATTCTCAAAATCTCCACAAAGGAGATTCTCGATTTCATTAAAAGTGTTGAGTCTTTCTTGACTTCATATTACTGATTTTGTAGTACAAAAGATCTTTTAGGTCGCAGTGGCGACTGAATTCTTATCATATATCATCAAGGACTCTAACCACAGCTGTCGAACAACTATGACTTGCACGGAAATCTGACTCAACTGGAAATAACAGACCATTTTGATTGATGAAGGTGGAAATTTGATTTGCCATGACTTTTAACAGACACGGTAGGATGCTTATCGCTTGGAAATCGACAGGGGAGGACGGTTGAGACTTCTTCGGAATGGAAATAACCTTAGCCAATGTCCAACTATCAGAAAAAGTTGAAGTAGTAATGTACAAATTTGTAATGTGTGTAAGGGCACTTTAGATATGAGGAACAATCATCTTTACAATTCTAATGGACTGTATTGTATGTATTCTATTGACTTCATCAGTTTCGGAAACAACATTAAAGTCGAAAACAAAATTGGGGTCAACTTTGATTTATTAAGAGCAAACTAGCAAGTGCATTATTGAAGTCACTTAAATAAGGGATATTACTACAATATATCAGCAGTTGCTTGTTTTCCAACTGCGATTACGCGTAGATTGCTCTACGCTCTTTATTAATTATTTAGCGTGCACATATAGTATATAGCTCACAATTGAACCAAGTTTTTTTTATTACGTATTACAACTCTTTTTTCAGGAACATATCCACCAAAGAGTTCTAAGTAAGGGATTGTGCAAGTAATTACCCTTTTAATTTACGTTGGAGGTAAAATAACAATAACAATAGCTGACTCGCACCTGATTGCAATAAGTCATTATTAATAGAGAAAAACTATCTCAAACTAAATATTGTCTGTATTGTGAGATGTGAGATACCAGTCAACGTTATATGTACAGAATATAAGGTCATGATCCAAGATACCAATCAACGATAGCTGGTCTTAAAACAAAATAAATGGAGCATTGGTAACTATATGGAGGCTTGGAGAATAATTAAGAAAAAAACGAGTACCAAATGAGTTGATAATAGATAAACCTGAATGTGAAATCTTTGACCTGTCGGGCGATACAGTCCTTTTATAGAAGGTCAGCATTAAGATTGCTACAAATAATAATTAAAACGTTTTCATAACAGCTAGAGAGGTTAATAGTGTAAGCGAAAGTGCTAAGTAGAAAAGAAAGAAAATAGAAAAAATAGAAGGAATTGAAGAAGTATAAAGAAATAATGAAAATATGAAAAAAAGAAAACGTGTCATAACACAAGCTACTGAAGTGAAACTTCGCCGAACTCACAGACATACTAGGCAAGAGGTATCATTATCATTATTTTATGAATCATTCTTCATTTTTTTTTTCAATGTTTGATTGGGAGAGATACACCGGCTGAGTTTTTTGACTTGAGACATCCAAATTACTCGAAAAATACGCGATATGTTTCAGACAAAAGTCCCAAGGTTCTGAAGGGAAGATAAGATTGTGACCACGAGTTTGACCTTGATCCCCATTTTCAAAGTCAAACGAAGGTCACTTTTGATTTTTTTAATGGAAACCCCTATTTTTTTTTTGACAGATTCGTAATCTGCGCGAAAAGTTACAACTCTTTCACATGAGACACTTTTTTCAAAAATGCGTTCTTTTCCCGTCAGAGGGCGCCATAAAACTTAAGACATCAAGATTACTCGAAAAGTACGAAATATCGTAAAAAATGTTTCAGACAAAAGTCACAAGGTTCTGAAGGGAACATAAGATGGTGATCACGAGTTTGGCCTTGAGACCCATTTTCAAGGTCAAACGAAGTTCACTTTTGATTTTTCAAATGATAATTCCTGATTTTCATTGCTCAGTCGTATTCCTTAATAGGGCATACGACTTTGACTCAAAGGTCTTATTCATTCAGTGCTAGATACCACTGCATTGGGACGCTTAAATCATTAATCGGTTTCCAACGTTGTTATTGTGTTAGAAGGTCGAGATTTATTTTGAGGAAATCATTATTGCCTCGAGTGAAGTTAAAACTCAAAGAAATTTTAGATAGAGACAAATTGTCAATTGACAAATTGAGAGTGTATGATGTGCACTCTGCCCTTTTTTTCTACTTGATCGGAAGTGTACTTCATTTAGAAATTCGATATTTGTTTTGTGGAACTGATTATTATTAGTAACGCTTTCCAGATTAATAATACAGGCTATTTCAATTCAAGAGAAAATTGAAATGATATTGATTTATGGAGAAAACGGAAGGAACATCGATGGTGCTGTTGCTCTTTACGCCCAACGTTTCCCAGACCAGATACGATGGCGCGCTTCCTTTTATCGGGTCATCCATTTTATCGGGCTATTGAGGACAATGAAATAGCAGTGTAATCTGCCCTTTCACGCGATCCTCACATTAGCACTCGCCAAATAAGTCGTGAATCAGGAATTTCTCAAACGACTGTCTGTAACATATTACATTGGCATAAAAACCATCCTTATCATGTTTCAATGCTTCAAGAACTTTCTAGTGAGGATTTTCGCATCCGGGTTTCCTTAAGTGAATGGGCACTTCAGCAAATTGAACGAGACTCCCTTTTCTTCGCCAAGGTGTTATTTTCTGATGAGTCGACTTTCACCAATCACGGTACGGTCAATCGACATAATATGCATTACTGGGCTACCGAAAACCCTTTTTGGTTGCGACAAGTTGAACGCCAGCACTCTTGGAATGTTAATGATTGGGCGGGAATTATTGGGGATAAATTAATAGGTCCAAGTAGCCCGGGGCGTATTAAACAATGTTTACAATCAACGAGGGGGTCCGATGCAATGGCCTGCTATTGTAGATCACCTGATCTTACGTCACTTGATTTCTTCTTGTGGGGCTACTTAAAAAGTGAGGTTTACAGAAAAAAGCCAACAACACGTGAGGAAGTGAAAAGACGAATAACTGAAGCTTGCCGGAAGATTACGCCAAAAATACTTCTCAGTTCTGTTGGTTCATTTAGAGCGCGGATAGACAAGTGTATTGAAGTGAATGGTCATATTTTCGAGCATTTGTTGAAATAGTCTCGGGAAATAAACGTCGAAATGGGAAGAATTCAATGATTCAACAGTGGGAGGCAAGGGGACCCACTCTAATTAATTACTCCGAAGGAAACAAAATACTGCTATGTCCACGTCGTTGTTTCTGGATTATGCTAAACGCAGTGTGTAAAGACAAATGACAAGCCTACGAGGAATACGACTGAGCAATGAAAAGTGACATTTTGTTTTGACCTTGAAAATGCGTCTCAAGGTGAAACTCGTGGTCACCATCTTATGTCCCAAAATGTCTGAAACATTTTTTGCGATATCTCGTATTTTTCGCGTAATTTGGATGTCTCAAGTTAAAAAACTCACCCTGTATTACAATTTGCTGGCCATTATCTAGAGTTAATTGTGAAGAATATATTTCTCCCACTGCCAAATCAGAATTTACAGAAATAGTATTAACTTGACGTGAATAAACATCCATATTTGGGACACATACTAAAGCATTGTTGAGATTTTCGTGAATTGCAACACCGCCGGCTCTCACCGAAGTACTATACGTTTGGCTTCAATGTAAGCGGCAACTTTCAATCGTATTTTTGCTCAAATTTTCCGAGAATCTGTGAATTCTAACCACACTCTAGTCATTTCATTCTTCTCGTCACGCTCAATGTGACTCACAGTGACGTCTATATTAGTAATCAACATGTACAATTTATTTAACACAAAAATAATTTTGTACGTTAAATGACCGACATTTTGTGATATTTTTGACGAACAAATGCACTTTGTTCAGCATTGTGACAGCCAATATAGGTGTCTGTCGCTATTGATAAAGTTTTATTAGGGTCCGAGTTTAGAATTGCTTCTTTATAATGATTCACTGATTGAAAAAAATATGAAGAAGTCTTATACCATTTGAACAGATCTCATCAATTTCTTTTTTCAAAAAAAAATCGAGATTCTATTAATAATAATTCATTCTCGTCCAACTCATCGCTATTGTCAATTTTTGTCAACATGGAAGAAAATATAATGTCAGTTTGTCGAAAGTTTATGTCATACTGCCCAGTTATTTGTTTAAGTCTGCTATTAATTTAAGCCAATAATTCTCTCCTATTATGCTGATTTCGTCGATAATAAATATTTGAACATATTTGAAGAGTGCACGATATTGCTGAGCTACCTCTCCAGAAAGGGGAAGTAGTTTTGATAATGTAATTTTTAACGCCGTGTGAACTGTACTCGTAGTACCATCAATAGTTACTGCTACTTTTCCAGTGGATGCACATATTATGTATGCGTTACAATGAACATCTCTATTTGGGAATCGATTGTAAATGTCCATGAGTAATCGAATCAGAAAAGACTTACCACATTCAGCTGGACCAGTGAAGAAAATTTGAAAGGGTCTCGGTCTTGTGATAAAAGATTATTTATCACATGTATCAGTAAGTTACGCTGTTGATGGTTTGCTTGGCACAGTAAAAGAGTATTCATATCCCCTTGGTAAAATTGACCATTCGGCATTAAATTTTCACATTTTTTTGCTAACGCACCAAGTTTGTTGAGTGTTGCCACACTTAGGTCGCCGTTCATATCAGAGTTTTCATTTCGATACAGTTGTTAAAAGGGATCAGCTTCTGGTACCCTAATCAAGTCCGTTTCTAAGAGAGGGCACCACTTGAATTAAATCCATAGTTAGTACCAGCCTTCAAAAGATACGTGTATAGATTTGACAGCTGTCGGACGTTTAGTTCTCGAGATATAGCGTTGTGAGTGAAGCAACTTTTGTTATTGTGAAAAAAAATAGGTTCAAAGCAATTTCGTGTGTTGATATATCATATCAAGAAAAGGCTTGATAAGTGTTACCCGGACTCTGCACCAGCCGAACAAACCATTCGCAAGTGGATTAAAAAATTTTAAAGTGGTCATACAAGCACCGAAGATGACAGTGGACGTCCAAAAGAGGCTATTTCAGATAAAAATATCAAAAAAGTCCACAAAATTATTACGATATCAAAAGAGCGTGTTGGATGTATCATATACGAATATTTGGACATGCGAAAGCTCTGTTTAAAGTGGGTGCCGCGTTTGCTCACAATTGACCAAAAACAACAACGTGTTGATGATTCAGAGCAGTGTTTAAAGCTGTTCAACCGCAATAAAGCCGAATTTTTGCGTCGGTATGTGACAATGCCGACACCACAGTCAAGTCGGCAGTCAGCTGGGTGGCAAGCAGGCGACGAACCTCGTCCAAAACGACCGAAAACTCAACAGTTGGCTGGCAAGGTTATGTCATCCGTATTTTGGGATACACAAGGAATAATTTTCAGCGACTATCTCCAAAAGGGGCAGACTATCAACAGCGACTATTACATTGCGTTGTTGGAGGGTTTGAAGGACGAAATCGCAGATAAACGCATTTGAAGAAAAAGAAAGTGCTGTTTCATCAAGACAATGCACCGTGTCACAAGTCGATTAAAACGATGGCAACATTTAATGAATTCGTCTACGAATTGCTTCCCCACCTACCGTATTCTCCAGATTTGGCCCCAGTGACTATTTCCTGTTCGCAGACCTCAAAAGAATGCTCGCCGGAAAGAGATTTAAGACCGATGAAGAAGTAATCGCCGAAACGGAGGCCTATTTTGAGGCTAAACCGAAATCGTACTACAAAACTGGTATCGAAAAATTGAAAAATCGTTTCAATCAGTGTATCGCACTTGAAGGCAACGATATTGATAAATAAAGTTGCATTTTGCAAAAATGTTGTGTTTTACTAAAAAACGGCACTTTTCAGCCCATGTGTTATTTGCCACAGTTTTGCGCTTCTTCCTCGTTGTCATCTAACTCATCTTCGCGGCATAGTTCTTTACAAATTTCAATTCTTTTACGGATATTTAAATCGACGTTGTAAATTCACTTCCTCATTTTCATCATATATGCCAATAAACTTCATCTCAGACAGCATATCCAATTCTTCATTCCGGAATGGCAAATGCAATGTCACCATTACGCGTTTGTAATCATTAAGGTTCTCAGTCATGTCATAGTTTCGATAACGTATGATCCGCGAATTCGTTGGATCCATTTTATTGAGTCTGACGTCTGACAAGCCATACAGTCGGAATATACATAAGCTATGACTGTTGAACTTTTAGACATCACGCAATAAATACCAAGCAGCTTCTTTTCTTGAAATTTGACAGCATTTAACATGTCAAAACTCATCTTTCTGGTAACTTCAACTATGTCAAATTCAGGATGTTCGTTCATGATTGTAACTATTTGTCGTTGTAAATTGCCGACTCCTCTATTAGTTTTATTGATATACTCTACGACATAAGCTGCGCAGGAATATTCTTCTGTAATGAACTAGATGTTAGTATTGGACATCAAAGTATTAAAACTAAACGGATTAAATGGATTATGCCATTTCTCAGAAGGCGTTCGCTTGAGAAAGACTTTAGGACGAGTAATTCCAGCACGAAGTATATCAACGTGATGTTGATCTGATATTATTTGATTTTTTTCAAAGAATGCATCTATATTCAGGTAATCGTTCTCTTTGCAAGAGAAGCCTCATATGTTTATACCGCTCTGCATATTTCACCAATCCAGGTTCTGTTTTTGGCATCGGTGTGAGTATCATTGTAATACGAGAAAGGAAGAACGGAGCTTCAAAACATCATTTCAATTGTTTATTTGGCAGGATTTTTTTTTTACAGGTAAAGGTATGCTTATGAGTCTGGAGTATTATATTTCCTAATGCTTCTTTTGCTTGAACTGAAATCAGCTGATCGATCAAATTAATAGCATCTTGTTTGTTAGCTCCGAGTGGATCCTTTGGAGCACTCTGTAATTTCCAAATGGTCTGATTTTATTTAAACTGAAGAATAGTTATTAATATATTTACTAATTTTTTTATCAAAGTACTTTTTCTCAAGATAATGTAATGAATCAATTTCTTCTTTACTCAGTTCAGCTCCATCATTTTTTAATCGATACAAGGTCTGGAAAAGAGAAGTCCAACCTATTTTATTAGCACCTAATGTTATTAAGATATTTGGTTTACACAAGTTGCCTTATCATGGACAACAAATCCTTCTTCCTTTGTGACCAATACCAGGCAGAGTTGGGTATTGTTCGTAAAAAGCCCAACTTACTCTCCAAACAACTGTTAATATACTCTTCGGATTCTATTTGTTGTCTTGTTACATTTGTATTTTTGCCAATTTGTTTAAAGGTAATAGTAAGGCTGTCTCGAACTGGTAATCTCATTATCTTCATGGACATAAGGAGATACTCCGCGCCGATCAGATCGTTGGAGTTCGTTTGAAGCCATCATATATGGTGTAATATTTAGTTCTTCTTTGAAGCTTCTAAATTAACCAAGATTGGGGAAAGATATGTTAATTCTTCAGCATGTTCGTCAAATAGAAAGCTTTTCGGAATATTTTGTTCTCCTGTTGCTATTCGCAAATATTTATCGTCGTTCCATAGTAGAGTATGCTGTTGTGCAGTCAAACTCTCTTCGATTGGTGTTTTTTCTTCACTGCTGTCGTTTTGAGGATTATCATCTATGTTTCTATGTTTCATTACGAGGTGAAATGAGACGTTCTAAAATTAAATCAAGTTTGGGCAAATGCACTCTGTTTCGGGATATTTAAATCCATTGAATTTGAATAATGTAGGCACATTACCTCTATTTAATGATTGCTTGGAAGATTTACAAGCATTTATGGCATAGTCGTTGTTTTCTGGAAAAGTATTGCGAATGATTTTTTCTTGTTTGTAAGAAATAGATGTAATGTCATTTTTAAACCATAATCTGTCCCAAATTGAACATGCTGAACCGAACGGATTATTTATAAATTGTTTTTCAAACTGTTTATGATTACTTTTGTGTGCATTAAAGTTAGTATATGGTTCACATGGTATTGAAGTGATTGTGTGGTAGACGTCGAACTGCAATTTAGCCTGCTATCTGAGCTATGTTTCCCAATATTTGTGACGTAGGTCGATTAACAATAACAGCTGCTGTTTTCAATGCCTTTTGACGTGCTCTGTACTCACGCACTCGTTGTGCACCGGTTTTATTTATTATTTTACTATTTATTGTATGTGTAGAAAATGACATTTGAAATTCTTTTTAACTGAATTTTCAAAAAAAAAAAAAATATATACCGCTATATACAACGTGGTCGCTGGGCTAACTGGGGAGTAGAGCTTTGTGGCTCCGCTTCGACTACAGGCATATATATACACGTGAGATGCCTGTAACGAAACGTTGCATTGAGGCGCTCACAGCTCTAGCGATCCCCACTACCAACACGGAGATAGCGTTGCACGTTTTCGTTATATAGCCATTCCCATGAAACGAACTTACTCTACCGAACGGAAAGAAGTTTTTTCTTTCCAAAATAACTGCATTCTTAATAACATCAGGAACATTTCTAGCACCATTACAGGCAACATTTCATACAACTGATCCAATACTCTTTTCATAGCAGAATGACTAAATCATCTAGCTATGGAGTTGAATAATAATTTAATGTTATCACGCAATTAGCTACTAAGTTTTTATGTTCTAATAATATGGCAAACAGGGAAAATAGTCTAAAGGTGTGATATCACACGATCTAGGCGGCCAATTCACCGTAGCAAAACGTGAAATTAAGTGCTCACCAAAATGATTTCTCAACAAGTCCATTGTTTCACGCTCTGTCTGGCTCGTAATGCCGTCTTGTTGAAACCAGAGCTCACCGAGACCATGTGCTTGAATTTCAGGAAGCACATAGTCCGTTAACATGGCTCAAAAACGGTTACCATTGATGGTAACATTCTGATTTGCCTCATTTTTGAAAAAATATTGACCAATGATTCCACCAGTCCATAAACCACACCATGGGTTGATCATCAGCTCAAATACGGCAATTTTGTTTATTAACGTATCCATTGAGCCAGAAATGGGCTTCACCATTCACTGAAAATATTACTCAAATTCAAGTCGCCTGACTTCAATTCTTGCACAAGTTGAATTTTGTACGCTTTAATGCCGAGATCGAGTTGTCGAATACGTCATGCCAAGCTGTTGAGACCGACGACGAATCGATTCGTCACGGTTTTCGCGTACACTCCCAGCTACAGCTGCTCTTCACTACTTGCTGGGTGTGGTCTAACCGGTCAACTATCATCCACTAATGTAAATTGGGACTCAAATTTGCGAGTGGTATTGGCAATAGTGGTTTCGATAGGGCGATTATGAGCATCGTAAATTCCTCGAATTGCATGAAAAACATTTCTCACAGAACGTTGATTTTCGTAATACAGCTGAACAATTTGGAGACGCACTGTTGTGTGAGTCTTTCTATGATGACTTGCCGAACGATACTGAACAAAAATAACAAAGCAGTTTGAAAAAAGACAAGCTTGATCTGTCAAAAAAAAGCCTATTGAAAATCAAACCTCACGATGAATAACCCTATATAAACATTTGTTAATTACTAGGAATGCGAGAGGATTCGTAGTAGAATTTTTGAATTTTCGAAAAGACACCAACATTTATGTTTCTTAGGTCATAAATAATATAGAGGCGATAGAATAGGTAGAAGAGGTGAAGGTATCGCTATTCTTGTAAGGAGATCAATACAACATTCAACGCAGTCCATGGTGAGAACATAATCGGAAGGAAACTTATAAAGATTACTTTAACAAAACAAGCAGTTTAAAAAATTGTTTGTGATGTGTAAAATGCATGCGATGGAAAAACGTGGATCCTCGAAAATGATTTAAGGACGTTGCTTAAGTTAAATTTTTAATTCCTGAGGATCTAAATTGCCGACGTAAAGATTGGGGTTGTCGAGGATCAAATTCGTTCCTAATCTTACTGCTTTTCTTATTCTAACTGTATTCTTAATATTACTGTTACACTACGAATTTCTGTCTTATATTCTCTTAGTCCATCTTACATTCCAGATAATTATCGTGTCGCTCCTTTAGTTCTGGATTCACTTCTTATAAATGTTGATTGTCTTGTTACACAACCATTCTGCCTTAGTGAACTAAACCCTGATCACAAACCGGTTTTTTATAAACTTCTTGGATCTGGGAAAAAAAGCGCGCAAAAAAAAAATAGCAAATTGGAATAACATCGGCTCAGAAATTATATCAAACTTGAGAAATATTTCTCTCAATATATTGTAGATAATAGAAGACATAAAGAACACGTAGATAGAAGTACTAACCGTTTTTCAGAATATATACTAATTACTGTTGAAAAATGAGTTTCTAAAGTTCCGAAAACTAATTTTTTAGAAAAACTCCCTTTCCGTGTCATGGAACTCATTGAACTTAAATACATATACCGAAGAAACTGAGAGAGATATCGCCAACCCTTCACCGGCAATAGGTTTCAGTTTTGAGTAAAATGATTTCAAAACACATTTCTGATTATCGTAGTAAAGAATGGAATCCAAAACATTGTTCCCTTAAAAAAAAAAAAAAAAAACGCAAAACCATTCTGAAACATTGTTTAAATAGTGAAAAGCAAAAATAACCAGCAGCTTTGTCAGAAAGACTCAGAAATTACTTTCTTTGTGGACTTTAAAAAGCAAGCAAACTAGAGCTAACTTTTTCAAAAGCGTTTCGTGTCATCTAGGCCACATTGACACAAAACCTAGCAAGCGATTTAAGTCCAATCTCTGCTTGTGATTTCGTAACTGAAGAAGACATAGAGTGGGTCTACATCGTGTGAAAAATATATAAACAAAAACACTTGCCCAAGGTTGGAATTTAATTTCTAGGATTTATAGTAAACGAATACTTAAAAATGCAATATTTTCCTGATGCCTTGAAGCTCGTAAAAGTAGTTTCAATTATTAAAGCTGGTAAACCCCCTGGAAATTCTAAGAGAGACAAGAGGCCAATAACTCTACTCAGCAAATTGGTAAGATTTATGAGAAGGTCTTAAAAGAAAAAATTAAAAAATTTATCCGCGATAAAAATGTAAAGATTGACCAGATAATTTAAATAAAACAACAACGGTGTGAGACATGAAATTGATTTTAGCTCTATTTTGAAGCTACGTTCATACCATTATGTTTGGAACAGCATATTATTCAAATAGCCACCTCGGCTTCGCTGGTTGTGCTTCAAGCGGTCGGTGCACTTTTTGATAGCTCGATTAAATATGTACGGCGTTATTCCGGCAATAGCGCGTGGAATATTGGCCTCAAGCCCGTCCAGAGTGGTTGTCTTGTTAGCGTAGACTAAGGACTTTAGGTAGTCAAAAAAAAATAAAAAATAATCGAGTGGTGTCAAATCACATGATTCCGACGGCCAATTGATGAATGCTCCCCATGAGATGACCCATTCGCTAAATTTCTCCTTTACAACTTCGAGCGTTGCGTAGCATGTACCACCTTGGTCAAAAAGTTTCCGGTGGCGTCGTCGTGTGGCGCTCCGATTGTTCCGATTTGAGTTCTGTTTTTTTTTTTTTTTGTTAAGTTGATACATCTGTTGTTGACATTTCCTATTAATCTTAGTGCATAGCTTGACATTTGTAAAAGTTACGTAGCCAAGAGTACATCTATCTCTGTGTGTGTTGTAGATTTTTACAATTTTAGAAATGGATCTAAATTTGCAACAACAAACTTTTATTAAATTTTGCGTAAAAAACAGATTTAATGGTGCACGAACGTTGGAAATGATGGAAAAGTGTTTCGGCAACGATTCTCTAAAGTAAACGGTCGTTTACCAGTGGCACAAGCGGTTTAAAGTGGTCGTGAGTCAATCGAAAATGATGAACGCAGTGGCAAACCATCGACATCGAAAACCGACGAAAACATTGATGAAGTGAAAGAAATGTCGGTCAATAACCGCAAATTAACCATCAGAGAGATAGCGGAGGACTTGAACATTGCCTATGGATCCGTCCAAGACATTTTGGTTAATGATTTAATGTTCACGGTTTTCATGAATTACAATAATTCAATATTTTACAATTCAAATTTTTACAATATAATAATTTATACAACGGTATATACAAAGAGTATTATTTGCGCGTTATGAGACGTTTATGTGAAGCAATTCGCCGAAAGAGACCAGAATTGTGGGCAGAAAACTCGTGGATTCTGCACCATTCTAGTTTTGAGTAAAAATGCAACAAATACCAACCAACAGCCACCGAATTCACCTGATTTGGCTCCCTGTGACTTCTTTCTGTTCAATCGAACTAAAAAACCAATACGGGGAACGCTTTTCAGCAGCGGAGAGGAAGTAATGGTAAAATCGCAAGAAGCACTGATGGACATACCGAAAACCGAATATGAAAAAATGTTTCGAGGATCGGATCAAGCGCTGGCATAAGTGTGTTGCAGTCTTTGGGTATTACTCTGAAGGGGACAATATAGATTTGGATGAATAAACCTGTATTTTTAGTTTTCTGAACTTTTTGATCAATACCATTGATCCTGAGACCATTGACGGTAACTGTGTCCTCTTCCTCATTTCAAAAGAAATAAGGTCCGCCATAAGTCGCACTAAATAGTCTATCTTGGTGGATGCATTGATGCTTGGTCGAACGATTGTGAATTATGCATGTTCGATAATTTTGCTTGTTAACATAGATCCTGATTAAGAAATGGGCCTCGTTAGACAAGTTGATTTTTTTATTCAAAATTCAGATCTCAGGCCAACATTTTCAACGCCCAATCAATGTACTCACGGTGTTGTCTATGGTCATCAGGTTTCAATTCTTGCGTCAGCACAATCTTATACGGATGTAGACCAGAATTGAACTGCGAAATAAGGCGAGTTGATTCTTTGGCGATGCCCAATTCATCTACTCGGCGCTGAATCGACATTTCTGGGTCTTCTTTGATAATGGTCCCTGCAGCTGCTATATTTTCCAATCTCGGTCTGGTTGGCGGCTTAAGATCCAAAACAATGTATTTAAGCTCAAAGTTTTCCACGGTGCGACGAATTGCCTGCCATGACGACCGGTTTTTTTTTTTTCTTTAAATAACTTAACACTCAAGTGTTAAGGCAGCTAAAGTGCCTGAGCACGTGTCAGTTATTAGGAAAATGGGACATTGAGATAAAGAAAGATGTTTGGGCTCAGTGGCTATTTCGCGCCATAGGTGGCATCCAACATTTAATGGTGAGACGAAATTATTCGTGGAAATTGGCTTGTTGTTGTCTTCTCGGCAACCGATCATCTTACGAGATTTTAGTTGCCTGAAAAAAAGGCTCGTGCTCGGCAGGTATTGAACCCCGAACCGACCGATTTGGAAGCCAATACACTACTACTTAAGTCACTGTTACCCACGACGAAATTCATGTTGCGTATTTTTTAATAATTTTTGAACCTTCAGCAAGCGTAAAATGTTGCATGATGAAATTGTAAACCTTATTGAATATTTTTACAGCTGGATGTCATTATTAACTTTGACAGTTGCGGAAATAAAACCTTATACTTTTTAAAATACACACGATCATTTGTTACCGTCAACCTGGTCATGATACAATATCATACCTTAACATGATTCATAGCTTATCTTAAGTCCTCGGTCATCCAGATGCAATGACCGGAAACAATTTTATATGGTTCAATAAGGTGGCACACATAAAAGGGTCGGGATGTTAAACTGTAGATATCTGCAAATGATGACCAAACAATTTCGTAAGCATGCCAAAAAAAGTGGATACTTTCAAGGGACCATACAAGTCTCTGTACATACCTCTGCATACCGTCTTTTTTTAAATCCATAAGCACAATATCGTGCCTTACTTTTGGAATTAAAAAAATGTCTCCTTTTTGTTAGACATTTTCCTAAATCAAGTGTCCTGCTTTCACATTTGCCACCTGATACAAGCATCTTACCCCTTTTCCAATTAAGCTCTACCCAGCAATATACCCATAATTCAAATTAATTCCTCACCACTAGTAGTATATTAGCGTTAGTAATCCCAGAATTGCAAAGGCACCTTAACAGCAGTCCCATAAGTTTCACAGCAAATACCCACTCAATGTGGCAAAGTTGCTGAATATATAAATAATTATCTATGTACGGATACCTGGCCCCATCAGCACCACTGCAGGTACCGGATGCTCTCTCTGTTGCCTGCTTGCTGGAGCCAGAGCTCACTTATGGTTGTCAAAGCAAATGGTGCAGCCTGGGGTTAAGGAACGACAGCGCGCTCAAGAAACCATAAAATGCATACATATAGGATTCATATACATATATACGAGTATAACTGCTTAAATATTCGTAAATGTATCTTTATGTCCCTACTTATAGTGGTATCCACATGTAGGGGTTGTACGAATATCTAAAAGCGCGCACCCTTCTTCTGTCTCATTTGCCATTATTGTGCTTGTGGTTGGCAATCATTTCATAATAGTGCTCCACCAGTGGATCCCTGCAGGTACGGTTCGTTGTTAGTGCAGCTCTTGCGAAATCCAAGGGAATGTTCTTAAGCGGATTCGCTAAGCCTTTGATTATGAATTATGCCTCTTGCTATGCTCCAGGTACTAAAATGCCAATGGTGATGATGACGATGGGACTAGTGGTGATTACGAACGTAATGACGAAGCGGCATGGTAAAGATCTAATACCCCAAGTACCGCACAACCTACGGACTCGGGATCGGGGTTCGACATCGACTGTAAGACAAAAGTAAAAATATATGTTGCTGTAAAACCCCATCAGAAACAGAAGTTGACTTACTGTCACTGAAGGATGAGAATGGGCACGTTCTGTAACATACACGTTCACGAAATACGAGTAGATTGATACTGCCTCTGGAGCAGTGTCAATTTATGGTTCACTCTTGTGTCAAGTCGGTTGGTAGTAATGACAGTGATGATGTAGAGTGGTGCATATCAAATGCTTGTACATTTATGACGATGGGAGGTTGTGTAATCAAGTGTCAAGCTGAGTGATGGAGTTGAGATCATGGCTTGTAAAAATCTATACAAAGAAGTATGTTTGCTTAGAAAGGGTTGATGTGGGCGCTAATTTTTTTGGGAATGGTTATAGTAACTTTATGTTGTTTTTCAAATTTTTGCCAATTCAACCGATGTCATAAAATATTAAAAACCTTCTCGAACTATTTCCTTTAATTAAATCAAAAAAAAAAAAAAAAACCCAAAGGAGGCGATATGCCAGCATATGAATTACCACAGTATGATTTAATTTGATTTTAAAATCTATTCTGCACTAATATGACATAAGAAAGAGTATTTCTACGGAACAGAAGTGCAAGGTCCTGCTCTGAAGATAGTTGATTGATTGCTATACATAATAGTTTGACAAGTTTTCTATACGAGCATAATAGGCATGCACTAAAGGGGGTATGCCCACAGTGCAATCAATGGAAGAGGAAATAGGGTATCGATGCACGATGGTCTTGAATGATTATGGATTATAATGACAGGACACACATAACTTGGTAGGGTGTTCAGCTTAAGAAGGAGCATCGGCATTTCATGCTGCGCACCAGACAAGATGGAATAAAACTTCTGACTCAAATCCAGTAAGGCGACGTGCTGGAAACAAAGTCATTCAACTTCCAGGTAATTAAGGAGAAGCCGAAAAATTGAAGGAACAAGGGGAGAGACAGAGGTTATTTTTATCGGAAGCTATTATACATCGGATTTTAAAGTACAGGAATAAACAAATATCAAGATTCGAATAATATCTAATATCACAAGAGATAGGGTTTGTACTGACACAGATAACATGGAGATCGAAGCATTTCTTAGTCTTTTACTCTTTGCTGGAGTCATAAGAAATAATCGCCTAAAAGCCGAAGTTTTATCCGAAACAGATGGTTGGTCTCCGGAAAATTTTCGATTAACTATGAGGTGGAATAGATTCTATTTATTGATACGTTATCTCAGATTTGACAAAAAAGATACGCGAATCGAGAGAGATGCTATTAGAGAATTGTTTGATGAAACATACAGTATGTCTAACTTTGTCACAATTGATGAAAAATTGGAGGCTTTCAGAGGTTGTGGTAGCTTTAAGCAGTATACTTCGTCAAAGTCCAATAAATATGAAATAACAATTTACGCTTTGACGGGCGCAAACATGTTTTATACCCAAATATGGAAGTTCACGTAGGGATGCAATCTGAGGGTTCCCTACAATATTAACAATTTGGCGATGGCACTGTTCTTGCGATTGAGTGAAGATATTCATAAAACCGGCTCATCACTTGTGATCGTTTCTTCACTAGTATCTAATTATTTAGTAAACTTAAGTCAGAATACAACGAGATACGAGGCAACAAATACCATAGCGTCAAAAATGAAGCAAAGGCTTTTCGTCACTCGTAAAAAAGATTAGAATCTCTGTCTCATACATCATTCCAACGGACTTTTATAATGACATCCCAGTAATCACCTCTTTTGACAAGTCCAATGTTCTTGTTGAGCTCTTCGTAGCCAGATGAACGTTTCCAGATTGTGCAATGCCTCCACCTACACGCAAATCCGCTGGTGTAGATGGAATTTCTAAACACTGCGTAAATCTTTTAATCAATTCTACGACAATAGTCCCTTTTGGACTAGCATTTTTCCAGCTCGTCTCTGAAAAACTTTAATCTTTTCTTCTAAAGTCGCATGTAAATGCGTGTATCAATGAATCCATTTTTCAATTCATTAGAAATTCAAAATTGGTGTACCACAGGGCTCCGTTCAGTTACCGATACTCTTTTAAGTTATCAATAATGACATATTCCATTGCTGACGATAGTACTTTGTGGTTTTCATATTCGTTTAAGAACTCACAGGCTGAGCAGAAAAATCCGGTTTATTTGGGCACCGAAGCAATGTTTTCCTTGTGTCCAGTACGCATAGTGATGCCGAAATTAACGAGAAGACTGGTTAACTTGAAATCATAGTGGACTGTAGATAAAATATGCGAGACATATAACGTTGCTCAAGGCATGAACAGGTGGTCCCTAGTGGTTTTATAAAGCTTGATAAACGGTGCAGGTATAAATAAGGGTGGACGATTCGATTTGTTTTTAAAAACAAATAGTACTTGGCTTGAGACTTCTATTTCTTTTCTTCGTTGTCCTGATCAAAAGCGTGGTCGACTGAGTACTCCTTTCGAAGGTTGTGCCGAAAGAAATAAAAAAAGGAAAACTCAGAAATTGCGAGAATCCAACTAGTTGCCATATTAAATTATGCTACTCAAATGAGTTTGAGAGCGGAAGGACAGGTAAATGCTTCCAAAGTTCTAAAGGAAATTACAAGTACCACCCCTGATAGAGCAAAGAAATATAGAGGTACTTATAAGAAGTCGTTGGAAACAAATTCTTTAATGATGTCAGGTGAAGATGCGCTTGCAGTTACAGTTGAAGCCCAATAATCTCGTCATTAATATAATATAATTAGAATAAGTGCACCAGAAACATTTCCTTCTTACAAGATTATTCAAGGCGCAAAACAAGAATGCTATCACCCTTCCGAACACATTGCAATTACCACAACTTCGGTAGATGTTACTCTGCAAGCCTTACCTGACCACACTATTCAGCGTTTGTTGCAATCACAAAAAGATGTCATTCTCTTACTAAAAAATGAAGAATTAGATAAACTGTGCTTGTTTGCAAAGTAGGGGTTTGACGAAAGTTCGGGATATAGTTCCTACAAACAGGCTTTTCATGGTTTTGAAGTATCTGATTCGTCTGTTTTCATAACCTATGTTGTTCCACTTCGAATAACCTGTGATGCAAAAATTGTATGGCAAAATCTGCGACCGGCTTCTACAAGATACTGCTGTCCTTCAAAAATCGAGTTCGTAAAAGAGTCAACAGAAAAATCCATTGCAGAAAAGAACAGAGTAGATCAGCAAATAAAAAAATTGCAAAATACAGCAGCGCTGATTGAGGCAAGATCGCTGCTTGTTGGTCAAAACTTAGTTTTTACTATAATTGACCGTAAAGTGTGCAATGCTCTTACAGTGACGTAATCAACACAAAAATGCTATTTGTGTGACGCAACTTCTAAACAGTTCAATTATATAGAGGATATGATTGCACGAAGAGTTGAAACCAAGACCTTGGAGTTTGGCCTATCCGTCCTTGATGGCTCCATACGATTTTTCAAAAATTTCCTTCTTTTGTCTTATAAAGCTCGGAGGATAATGTCAAAGCCATTGTTGCGGAAAATAAAGCGCGGATCTAAAAAGAATTCAGAGATAGATGTGGCCTGATAGTAGACAAGCCAAAGCCCGGATTTGGTAATTTTAATGACGGAAATACAAACGATTTTTTAAAAACCAAAAACTTCTGCAGACATAACCAAAGTTGATGTATAGCTGATTAAAAAGATGTACATTATTATGGTAGCTGTACATGTCAAGCTGTATTATGTAGATGTCAAGAAGTTCAGGAAATTTTCGCATAATACAGGCAGATATTATGTTGAGAAGTATCCCTGGTATAACATGTTACTAACGGTCCACAAATATTTCATTCATGAATCAGAAATAATATCGCATGCTTTATTACCCATTGGCCAACTGACAGAGGAATCCCAAGAAGAACGAAACGTGGACTTCAAAAAATATTCGCGAAAATCTAGTTGTGAAAAAACTAATATAGATGTTTTCAACTCTTTTTTAATAAGTTCCGATCCAATAATCACCAGCAAAAGGAAACTACCCAACAAAAAACATCAACACCTACCCAAGGAAGCATTGTATTTATTTAAAGCTTCGCCAGTCCAAGAAAGCAGTGATGATAACAAAGATGACAATAGTGAAGATGAACATGAAGATTCCGTTACAAATAATAATTAATATTAATAATATATATGCATATACATAGATAATATTAATCGATTTTATACAAAATTGTAACTGAAGCAGTGTTCTTTTCTTATATGGGGCGTTTTTGACTGGATATTTTCTTATCCAATAATCAGCTTTATCGGTTGATTTGATGCTTTGGTTGTTCAGCTGTATAACGAAAATCAGCGTTCTGTGAGTAATGTTTTTCGCGCGATTCGAGGAACATAAGGTGCGCATAATCGACCTACTGAAACCACTATTGCCAATACCATTCGCAAATTTGAGTCCCAGTATACATTAGTGGATGGTACTCGACCGGTTATACCACAGCCAGCACGTTATGAGGAGACTATAGCAAATGTAGTTGAGAGTGTACGCGAAGACCATGACGAATCAATTCGTCGTCGTTCTCAGCAGTTTGGTTTGACGTATTTTACAAAATTCAACTTGTGCAAGAATTGAAGCCAGGCGACTTGAATTTGCGTCATACTAGGTGGGGTGAAAAATAACATTCTTGGGAATGAAAAAAATTTTTTTTTAAATGTTTTGTCTTCTTTTAGTTTAATACACTTATTCCAGCGATTTTCCAACTCCTTGATCCCGTTCGAAAAGTAATTTTCCGGAAGGTCTGCAAAATACTCATCCGTGGCGTCGATGATTTCCTCGCGTGAGCTGAATTTTTTATTGATGAGCCATCTTTTGAGGTTTCGGAAGAGATTGTATTCTGAGTTAATCAAATCCGGCGAATCCATTGGATGCGACAGCAATTGGAGCCGTAAGTCATTGATTTTAGCCGTGGTCGCGATGCTTTTGTGCGCCGGTGCATTGTCTTGCAAAAACAACATTTTTTTCTCTTCATGTGAGGCCGGTTTACAGCGATTTCGGCCTTCAATCGCTACAATAATGATCAGTAATAGTCGCTGTTGATGGTTTTTCCTTTTTCGAGGTAGTCCATGAAGAGTATGCCATGACAATCCCAGAAAACCGACACCATAACCTTTCCGAACCATCGAGCCTCCCTCGGTCGCTTCGGAGCACTCGTGCGGGCTTCAGTTAATTTCCGGACACTCATTCTGTTCTCTGGTGTTCAACAGTTACCAATCGACGCCAAAAGTCCGCCCGATTCCGCATCAGAAAGTCCAAACACTCTATCGAAGTGCTCTCGCGTTAGTGTTTTTGGTCAGGAGTGAGTATGCGCGGCACCCAGCGGCAGGATAACTTTTTCATATGCAGAATATTGCCCAAAATACGGGCGCTCAGTACAGTATTTTGTGGTATCTGTTAGCTCGCGCACATTTACTTTCCGGTCAGCCAACGCCATTTCCTGTATTTTTTTGACATTGTCCTCTGTAACCGCATTGGACGGCAATATTTGACGGTATAATCTGACGGAGCATTAGCCCCATACTATCCAACTTTTCTTTTGTTTCCTTCGCCGTTTTGCCTCTTGACTATCTTCTTTGTAGATATGTTAAGTCTCAGGTCTTCGAGAATTAGCCAGCTACGATGGACGCTTTGGAAGCCAACATTACTCGTGTTATCCCCGTAATACCAGTCGCTATGCTCGAATGAGTCGCCCAAAATTGAACCTTCTGAATGGACCACCTTAGACGTAGTCGTATCATTTTAATTTTTAAAAAGTAAATGCCCTGAATTGTTCTTTTAACCGATAATAGAAATTTAAAATTCACTTTCAAATTTATGTATTTTATTTTACATTATATATCAAAGTCCACCATGAATCACTCGAGTGTGTACTCCAATAAGTGTTTTTTGTTATTTGAAGGCTGACTGACAGTCAGTAAAATAATTAACAATTAAATCATTAAATCATATTTATTGTTTCACTATACCATATGCTTTAACTTTAAGAAAAAATAATGTCTACAATCAACAAATTTCTCCTTATCAACCTTTTTCAATCTTTGAGAATGCATTGATGCTTGGCTGAACACATGTGGATTAGGTTCACTCGAACAAGGGTAATTTCGTGCGCCCATTTAGCAAACTCAAGGCGTCGTTCCCAATTCAACTGATCGGCTTCAAATCGACATTTCTGGGTCTTCTTCGATACTGGCCACTACGGCCTCTATCTATTTGGTAGCTTACGATCCAAAACTGTGCGACGAATTGCCTGCACACTGAAGCCATTATGACGATCGACCTCATGACGAAATTCACGTTGCGTATTTTTAGATGAGCTGGAATTTCGATAATATTTTCAATTATTTCCGCAAATTCGGCAAGCATGAAACGATGCATCTTGAAATGGCAAGCCTTAACGAATATTTTGACAACTGGATGACATTTCGTTTTGGAAAAACCTTTTATTTGCAGACGAAAGCAAATTTAAAAATTTTTTTGAGTCACACAAATAAAAAAAATTTAAGAGAAATGAATGAAGAATTTAGTGAACAGAATCTTTGAAGAAGAATAAAAAATGGGGAGAGCAGCACAGTGAATAAAAAAGATTGCCTGACCATTCTAAAAAATAATATGCAACCGAGCGTAGAAAAATTAGGTGTGCTTAGGAATTGGTTCTTCCTAATCTACCTAATCTATCTACCTCGCGGCTCGTTAAGGAATGATTGCTTTAAAGGAGTCAAAAGTAGCTCAATCACCCTTCCCAATTACGAGACTTGAACTCCATAGAACATTTATGGGATCACTTGCACTGCAAGATTCGCAGAAAGACTATTACGAGGAAAGATATCTTCAAAAAGTCTTTAATTACACCCATTCCACTTTGACTTAAACAAGTTAAAAATTCAAAAGGTGCTCAAACGAAAAACAAATTACTAATGCTCACTTACTCGTACTTTTGACGAGCAAAATATGAACTATAGTTAACTGTTTTTAAGAAAAAAATCATGTATTACTTTTGTATACTATTGGAAATTTATTTTTGGAAATTTTTATGTTTAAATTTCATGTAACTTCGGAAATTTTATCGATGCTTTCTCACTTTCGGCACTCAGAGTGAGTTTACATTGCAATTTTCAAGAGACCCCATCTCCATAGCTCATCAGCTTATACCTCTCCGCTGTATATCAATATAGAATTTACGGCCGATGCTGGTATCTTTCATTTGCCCTCTTTTGGACCGTCAACATCCTAGACAGTGCGACTGCTACCTTGGCGGCCTTATCAGCCGTCCTCCCTATATGCTCCCCAAAGAT
This sequence comes from Volucella inanis, assembly GCA_907269105.1. Classification (NCBI taxonomy): domain Eukaryota; kingdom Metazoa; phylum Arthropoda; class Insecta; order Diptera; family Syrphidae; genus Volucella; species Volucella inanis. Next base: position 24,734,780 of record OU026157.1, read on the forward strand.
AAGCCATGAGTCGATTCCGAGATAGCGAAGCACCGAGCTCGTGTGGACAACTGCACCCTCGATGTTCACACAAAAGTCCTCCTGAACCGTCATTGAATTGTGAGGGCAACTATCTCCGTTTTTTAGGCCTCCATCTTAAAGCCGTGACTTAGCAGCTAATTCGCCACTCTAGCGGTCCCCTACCGTACCCTACTCTCGACCTCTTCACGGAACTTCGCCATCACAATCAGTTCGACATCATCTTCAAAGCAGCCTAGCCTTCGGAGGCATTTCTATGTGCAGGCACCCATTGAACACGAGGTTCCAGAGATCGGAGCCCAGTGCCGAGCCCTGGGTACTGCCGACGTCAACCGCTTCTCTTTTCATTCTTCCGTCGTATCATATCAGAGCACTCGCCTCGCAGATAGCTATCTAGTATCTATGTAAGGTAGCCCGGTACAATCTGCGCTCTAAAGGCCTTTCGAATTTCGGTCACATCTTTTTGTGATGGGCTTGCCAAGCCTGCTTAATGATTCCTAGAACCTCTGCCATACAAGTCGAGCGGCCATCGTCTAACCCGTATTAATTAATATCGGATACATTGCAGTGCTCTCTTATACTCGCTTGTAGCACATTCTCCATCTTCTTCAAGATTTTCCTGGCGTATCCCGTCAGAATGACGACGGAGTCAGGCGGATGGCTTAACCTTATACAAAAGAACTAAACATTGGAGTTCAGATTGAAAACATAGATTGAGAATATCCACGAGCACATATGGTTCCACTTCAGCCACAAACTTGACGACTTCCTTCGATACCCCGTTGGGAACAGAAGTCTTACGGCCATGCTGGCTTATTGTTACCCTCGTCAGTTCTGCAGGTGTGAAATGAGAGACCTCGTAAGTTTGATGTCCGCCCTTCTCTTTTTAAAATGATTCGGGAACTTGCTCCGACCGGACAATAGCTTATGGAACGCCATTCGATACCCCTGGCCGCACAAATCTTTATCTAATTCGGTAATGAGCTCATTCTAATAGCGCCTCTTGCTCATTCACGACTTTTGTGCTTCTGGAAGACTCATCGAAACATTCTCTTTTTGGGAACGCGATTTTCTGGGTCTACCAGTAGAACTACTGAACCTAGGCGAATTCAGTCCACCAACTGCTCGGCCTCCAACGCACTTGATATTGTATTCCATTTGGCAGGAGGCGCGGCATAAGCTACAGCTTAAGATCATCGCGAAAAGAATTTTTGTATTTCGTTACGGGTTGGCAATTTAATATCCTCGAAAAGAATGCAAGTAGAATGAGAATCACTAAGGCATTGAAACGAGATCATCGTTTGGGTTGTTAAAGGATTTTTTTGATTACATGTTTTCGTCCTTATTTATTTATTATTATTTTTTTTTTTTTGTTATAGTTCAAGTCCTCTTAAAGGACTTGTCGCTTGAGTAGTTCAGTAGCTCTTTCAGGTAATTAAACTGAGGGATAATATCCCTATTTATCAACTATCTTGCTTCAACCAAAAGCCAACATCTATTACAATCGACTAAAAATGACATAAGGATGTGGGGTTTATTAATTTAAATTTACCACAATGTAACGGCAGAGGTTGGCTGTTACAATATTTTCTTCTTTGAACAACCAAAAGACTTCCACGACGATACTTTCTTAACGAAGTCGTCTGAAAGATTCTTATACTTACGTGCCTTAATCAAATATCCTCATTTCGTTTGGCCCAAGGGAAAATACTGTAAAAGTTCTCTCAACTCTTATACTTTAAAATAAAATCGCAGCCATCCTTGTTGAACTCTTATAATCAATTTTATTGCATTGGTATTCGTACGTAGCAACAGCAAAAGCAAGGACTTAATAGCCAACTTTACGTGGCGCTTAAATGATCTCTCCACATCTCTGGTGGTATTGTTCGCTTTTTTTCCCCCCTAGATTTCTAGATACAGTATCCTTTGGTTTTGGAATTTTCTATTTTTCTTTAAAAAACAGTTATCCACAGTTTTTCTGTAAACAATCCTCCAGCCAGAAATGAATCTGAAACCGCAAATGAAAACTAACATACCCTCAAAATATTCTTCCCTCCGACCGCTGTCTTCTCACAGCCTTTTTGTGTCGGCAAGAGGTTCTTTACAGTGGCTAGTGATGTTTGTTTCTGTTGTTGCAGAAAAAAAAACAAAAACAAAAACAAATGTACATATAAATACAGGGTGGCAAAGCAAAGTTTTTAATTTTTTTTTTTTTTTTTTTCATTTCTTGTTGACTGACTCTTTGCACGGAGCAGCAGAACTCTGGGTTTAAGGATAACCTAACTAAAGTTGAGGACAAAACTTACCGAGCCAGTACCCTCGACTGAATGTTCGGTCACTTGAAAAATAATTGCACAAGTCGCATAAAAAATAAAAGAGGGTGTCGCGCTATCTGAACGTTGACTTTAGTTTGCGTCAAAGAAAAACAACGAACTTGTGAAAATCGAGAAAGGACACAGAAAAGTGCACCAAAATGCACGAAGTCTTTATGTAGTTTAAGGGTGATAAGCACAAAATTTTGAAAGCCAAAAACATGGACTTTGGTCCGTGGAGTTTTTTTTTTTTATAAAACAGACTTTTGTTCAGGGAATTTTAGGGGATTAAACCGTGTTTGGAAAGGTGGCAGAACAATTTTAAAACAGAAATATTCGTGCATGCTCTTGCATCCAATGAAGGATCTAAAGCAAACGGCAAACGAAGTTAAAACGCATAATTAGCATAGGAAATAACGTTTGTTAATATTAAACGGCAACGACTCCCAGATGGTACTATTTAACTTGCACAGTTTAGTTCCGAGATAAAGATAAAGTGCAAGAAGTCGGCCAAGAAAGGCAAGCTGTTGGGGATGAAGGTAGTTCTTTTTATCAAAAGCAGAAACCGAAAACTGCTAATAGGGGCATAGAACTGAAACTAAGAAATGACATTAAGCCTTGACGTTGTTTTAATGTTTATTTACAACTGAAAGTTTTCTATTTAATTAACAAAAGCTGACGATGTATACTTCCTTTTCATTTGGCAGTTGACTTATTTGGCAGGACCGACAAGCGGAAATGAATAATGTGGATGTTATGATGAACGACAATACCCAAAATTGGTCAACTCAGTATGGACATTCAACAAAACATTGGTTATCAGAATACCAAATAACTCCGATACTTTTTCATATTTTTTTTGTTTTTTGTTTGGCATAAAGTACCGAATCGGTGATTTGAAAAACTGGCACATTCAAGCTACAAATGCTTTTTGAACTGTGAAACAAATACTCGTACACTGCGATATTTTGCATAGATGCCATATTTCAAAACTGACCTTTACCTTCCCTAGCATACGGTAGATTAATTCATTTTGAATCAACGGAAGGGAGTTTGTCGATGCATATAAACTAAAAGGACACTGTCCTTTGAATTGTAAAGAGATGCAGCCGGATAGAACCTGAGAGAAGCCTATGAATTAACAGAAACTCTGTTACGTCCCTGCGATTTTTTTGAAGTTTGAATCAAAGTGGCTTTGATACGGAAGGATCGTGTCGAGACAAAACCTAGAAGATTGAATCAATTCTGAACCCATATACACTGTGAAAGGGAGACCACATTCGTTTGAAGCATTTGTTACGCTACCGAGGAGGGATTGAATATAATGTCCAGATAAACCGTGGAGAAGATAAACCCATGTTATAAACTTGTTATACCCTATCAAGGTCGTCTTAAAAAAAATTGGTGTCTTGTGATAAAAGAGAACTTTATTGCTGTAGAGTGGTAGCAAGAAGCGTTTAATACAAGATGGGGTGAAAAGTAACCTCCTTGGGAATGGAAAAAATTCCAACTTCTAGATCCCGTCCGAAAAGTAATTTTCCGGAAGGTCTGCAAAATACTCCTCCGTGGCGTCTATGATTTCCTCGCGTGAGCTAAATTTTTTATTGATGAGCCATTTTTTGAGGTTTGGAAAGAGATAATAGTCCGAGGGAGCCAAATCGGGCGAATACAATGGATGCGACAGCACTTGGAGCCGTACGTCATTGACTTTATCCGTGGTTACGATGGTCTTGTGCGCCGGTGCATTGTCTTGCAAAAACAAATTTTTTCCGCTATATGTAAGGCCGTTTTCCAGCGATTTCGGCCTTCAATCGTTCCAATAATGCACAGTAATACTCGCGTTGATTGTTTTTCCTTTTTCGAGGTAGTCCACGAAGAGTATACCATGACAATCCCAGAAAACCGACGCTATAACCGTTCCGACCCATCGAAATTCCCTCGGCCGCTTCGGAGGACTCGTGCCGGCTTCAGTCCATTGACCGGCACTTACTCTGTTCACTGGTGTTCAATAGTTACCAATCGACCAAAAGTCCGCCCTATTCCGCATCAGCAAGTCCAAACACTCTTTCGAAGTGTTTTTGATCAGGAGTGAGTATGCGCGGCACCCAGCGGCAGGATAACTTTTTCATATGCGGAATATTGCCCAAAATATGGCGTGTGCGCTCAGTACTATTCTTTGTGGTATCTGCTAGCTCGCGCACCTTCACTTTCAAGTCAGCCAACAGCATTTCATGTATTTTTTTTTGACATTGTCCTCTGTAATCGCATCGGAGGGCCTGCCGCTGCGGACTTGATCGGTAGTGGCGTTGCGGCCACCACGAAACTCTCGAAACCAGTATTTAACGGTATAATCTGACGAAGCATTAGCCCCATACCCATACTATCTATCCAACTTTTCTTTTGTTTCCTTCGCTGTTTTACCTCTCAAAAAATAATGTTTTATGAGAGAACGAAAATCGTTTTTGTCCATACTCAACATGATGCCAAACACGTCAACAACAATCAGCTGACAAACTAAAGACAGTATCGCACTGAAGTAGTAACGGTCAAGGAGATTACTTTTCACTCCACCTAGTAATCCTACTAGGTTAGGTTAAAACATGGATATGATGGATATGTCATGACACAGACACCCGACACTAAAACCGGCCTATCGTGATCCCTGTAGAAACAGTTGAATATATTATCAAATGACAAGAACTTAAACAAACTCCCTGGTGAAATACATAATTTCATTGCAAAAGCCAAGAAAGCTTTTGAAAATTTGAATCTCTTTGTGTATTTCGGCAGGAGACAGTGTCCTGTCAGGATTCCTATTACTGTTCTGAGTTTATCTCTGTTTAATCTGTTTAACTCCTTTGATCTTTTGCCATGAAAAAGTGACCAGAGAGTCTTAGATACCCTGTGTCATTCAAGACTTGATCACCTTACGAGTAGATTGGCAGTCTTTGTGATTTTTTCCTCAATAGTGCCCCTTACTATGGGGTGGTGGTTTAACGCTGGCAACCTCACTATTATCGATTAACCCTCATTTTCTTGCAAGCTCATTCGCTTGTTGATTCCCCTTTATAGCGCAGTGTCCTGGATTCCAGTATACTGTATAACTGCATAATGCCTTGGGTACTGTGTGACAGCCCCTGACTGTATCACAATTGGTGTAAGTCGATTGCATTGCCTTGAATGCGGTCTGGCTATCGATGTAGTTAGCGAAATCTGTTTCTGGGTCTTCTGAGAAGATACCAGAGCCTAATCCTTTTTCTGTCTTCGAGCCGTCTGTGAAAATTGCAATTTCATTTGACCTGATTTATTGCATTTTTTGGCATTGCTCGGCAGTAGCTCCGCTAGAACCCTTCGTGTCCGAAAATACTGCTCTTGAAGTAACCCAGATTAGTGGTTATCTTACTTAGATCGCTATAGCTAGAATTCTTCGTTGTAGGGCGCTGTACATGATCGAAAATGTAGCTGAAAAGCCGCATAAAATAAATATTCCTCTTCTGTGTATCACGATTATGAAAAACATTCCAATCTTGAGGGAATTATTCTTGAGTGAGGGATAGATGAAATAGGTAGGAAAGAGCGAGAGTAAGGTTTGAGATGTCATCAATAGGTTGTTGCAACTTTTCTTCGATTCGTTTAGGATCAAGGAGATAGAGGGAATGGCCAGTCAAAAATACATAGATTGGTAAATTCTGAGATTATAAGAAGAAAGAAATCCGGAAGATGTGAACTTAAGTTGAGATTTATGTAAAAATGACAGAAGAAATCAGATAAGGTTAGCCCTGTCACTAAACATAATTTTTCCATAAAAGTAAGAGTCTTTTACGGGTTTAGGCCGAGATGTTTTCGCAAAATTTTTTACACCATAGACAGACAAAGGCCACGTTGCTGCAACTAACGCTGAACATACATATATGTTGTGTCAGATGTTTAAGGTGATTTAAACGACTATATGATAAGAGATCGGAAGGACCGATAACTTATTTTTAAATGCCGAAATCACTCTTTGCATCTAAGCCTAGTAAACTTTTAACCAAAAATAAGTTGCTTCAGACCTTAGCTACTCGTATGAAACGAACGTAGAATGCTACAATACGATTTGTTATTACCACTACCATCGAATCGAACTTTATAAATACTGTGATTCGAAGAAGATGGGACTTTTCGTAAAAGGGAAAATCCACGGAAACCAGCTGGACACGATATAAGTAGGAGCTGGTAAAGACCAACGGTGCTCCCCTTGAGATCAGGACAAGACATAACCTAAAAAAGGCTGCTCAGAAGTTGAACCACACCCTCACCAAGTGTTCTAAACTAGCATGTCTAGCTAGAAGGCAAGCCTGCATATCGCCTGTTCCTTAGTAGAACGCAGACCTGCGACGACTTCGAAAAGAAACCAAAAAACTTCTAAACAGGTTACTAATTTGGAGAAAGACTGGAGTTTTTACAGACCAAAGAAAGAAGAATATAAGAAGTTAATTTAGATACCGAAGAGTGCCTAGTATAAAGAATTCTGTGAAAAGATCGAAACTGTGGGTGAGACCCGTAGGCTAGTCAAAGACCTCAAAAGAGAAAAATTAACCAAGCTGGAATCGCTCAGAAAATCTGATGGCACCTGCACTGAGTCGAAAGCAAAGACTCTTCATCTTATGCTTGAGGTTCATTTCCTGAGTAATGTTATCAGCTCCTGTTTTATCGGGTGTGGTGACGAATGGGGCCATTAAACATGGCTTTAATGACCTCAAGTAGCCCGGCACCGAAGGCGTATTACAGTTATGCTTTAAGAAGGTATAGACTAGCTGCTGGTACCTCTGGAGAGTGTCTTCACTGCCAGACTGGCATACACACCGAAATCCTAGCGAGCCGTGAGATTCGCCTTTATACCGAAAATCGGAAAAGAGGACTACACGGTCGCTAGGAGCTTCAGATCTACAAGTCTGACTTCCTTCATATTGAAGAGGATGAAGAGATGGTCGAGATCAATGTACCCAAAATTACTTTGGGAATGCATCCTTTGTTTGAGATGCAAAATGCTAACTAACGCGGAAGATCCTGCGAGATCGCACTTTAAAATCAGGTAGGTAGAATTGAAGGCGCACTCGACAAGAGAGAATTTTCATCGCTGACGCGCTGAGAATTTTCATCGACATTGTTTTCGACAACGCAACTTTTGACATCTTGTGTAACTCGGCCAGACAACACGGCGTAGACGAATCACTAGCTTTGACTGTGGCTAATATATGATTGCGGGCTTAAACAGGAGTTGCTTGTAAGGTGGCATTCTGTCTCCACTGCTATAATGGACTAAGCATGTTACGTCGGAAGCTTCAAAGGTGCTTTATGGTAAAGAGCTTTCGACAAAACGTGGGATCTACAAAACTATAACAAGGTTAATTTTATCCTATGCGTGGGTTGTCTGGTTAAACAAGCTCTCATGAAAATTCGTTTTTGCTGCTTCTACCAGTCTCTCAATAATGGTATTCCTCGGCTACATAGGGAGTTTCCATACCACGCCTGGCTGCGATTTAAGTCTCACAATCTAGGGATCTCGCTCCTCTTGATATTCACATCATGGGCAGTACTCTCAAAGCCATCTTCCGTTTAAAAAGATGTACAACAATGTTGGTACAACATGCACTGAAACATTGATGACCTTGCGTGCCTGCTTTCTTATGTCTCTGGTATTATGGTGATGTGCTGTCTGATGCGATGACAACAGAACTCTTGCTGCGAAAAAATACGAAATCGACTTCCCCTGTGACTAGGACTGATTCCGGCTATTATTTGAGTCACGAAAGGAATGTAGCCAGATTTTCACGGATGCCTCCAAAACCGATAACGTTAGATTTCACTGGTCATTGGGAAAACTTACGTCTGTCTTTCGAGCGGAAATATACGCAATCCTGATAGTAACGTACTATATTATGAAGAACAAGTAAAGGGAGTGAAGCATTTGGATCTGTAGCGACAGCCAAGCTGCTCTGAGAGCCCTTCTGAACCCTCTTACGACTTCCAAGTTAGCTTGAGAGTGCAACTGAACGCAGTTAAAAAGCTAAATTCACTGAGTCTGTGTCTCGGCTTACAATGGGATTACTGAATTTGCTAGGCAAGGTTTTGAGGACAATTTACAGGAACCGAACCTATGTTGGGTCTGCTTGTGTTTTTGGTTAGAGTTTTTATTGACAGTTTAGTTTCATATGAGCATAACTGCAGATTGCATGGCTCTCCAGGTTACCGGCAGACTAAATGAATGCTTCCGGCATCACTCGGTAAAAAAAATTGTAGAAGAGGCACTACTACACTTTTGTGATGCAAAAATCTGCGTTGCTGTCTGTGAAACCGATGACAATATCGTGGAGCACTCGTGATTATCTCGCTTACGCTTGCATCAAGATGCAGATACTCTTCCTTGACTTGCAGGTTGCTTGTCTTGTAGCCTGTTTATTACTAAATCGATTACTCGTCCTTCTTCGCAATACTTAGAAATTCCAATTAAAGGAACTAACAATAATAAGATGGATTATGTCTTTGCTTGAGTACTCTGTTCCGTAAAATGAATATGGTTCGACATTTTTTCAATGTATTGTATGTCGAATAGCAATTTCAGTTGGCATATAATGAGGCGAAAAAATCGTAGCATCTTCTGTTTCGTGAATTGAAAATCGGGTTTTCAAATAAAATTAAATGAGTCGGAGACGTTTTTCTGGAGTAAGCCCATTGATACTGGATGTAAAAGGAATGTTGTAAATTACAAAAGAGTAATTCCTGTTGGAAGATCCATCGGTTGAAAAAAAAAAAAAATAAATAGTCCCTTGCAGTTTAATTGTGCTTGAATATATTTGTAGAATTACATTGCATTGCTAGATTTCTCATTGATTAGGTAAAAGTGGTGTTGCGTCGATAGCGCGTTGTCGATTTAAGTATCATTTACTATTTTTTGAGGGTATACAGACATCATTATACGAAAACTTCTCTAGCCTAATTTTTTTTTCTTTATTAATGCTGTCGAATTTCCCATAATGGATGCTACAGCAGATCACGCTATGTTATCTGATTCTAAACTAAACAAAGAACACTCGAAATGTGAAGTGTTTCCTGATACAAAAGGTATCATGTCAGGATAGCAAACATCTACTTAACATGTAAAGGTATCTGATATAGTTAACCATATAAAATCAACTTGAACATTTAACTAGACTCATTACTGCAGACACTTGTAATTGAAATAAGGGGCTACAATATCATAGCTCATCACATTCAACTCACAAAGGCAATTATCCGTGCAAAGTGCAAACTTATCGACCAATTAACCAATAAACTATTCAATAACATGGTTTTACGCTCTTAACCACTATATGGTCATAAACAAGGACGAAGTGGTTTTAAGCTCCAACGGCACCACCAGCATCACCAGAACAACCAGCCCAACCACCACCACTGGAGGTTATGTGCTCTCCAACTCACCACTTTAATTGCACAAATCGAATGGCATCAATTATTGTACTAGAACGTATGCACAACTCAAGAAGGAGTACACCACAGCCACGGATAAACTACGTGCGCCCATGCTATGGATCTGCTGGGTTTAACAAAATATGAAAGCATCATACTCGTAAACTAATGCGCTTTATCTATTCCCACTAAACAAAAACGGATCAACTGCATACAAGTCACATTAGCATCCAATCGAAACGCAAGAGGTAAGAGTGCACGAGTAGTCTTCTTCACAACTGAAAGATGAAAACGTACAGAGTTTCAGAACTTAAGTGACTTTAGTGCGAAACTTAATTATTACCAACACGAATCCTTTTTTCCTCTTAATTCAGAGAAACTGGGAGGATGTATAATGCAGACTCCTTGCATTTCGAAGGAATGCTACTTTTATATGAAGAGCATAAGCTACATAGTCAAAATGTAAATCTTCATTAAGATAAGATGCAACTAAATTGTATATCCGCACAAGTTATCAGAATTTATGAGGTCTTTCCAGCCACATCGTGAACCTTACCATCGAATGTATTCCGGTCTGAAAGAGATTTTCATCCATCCAGCACAGTCGTCATTATTGGCTTGGAAAACCCCAAAGCTGACATTAGAGTTTCAATCTTTTTAGGAGATAAAAGCATCTCCCATTAGCTACATAAATATAACGATGAAGATGAAAGAGGATATAAGGATTTATAGTCATATCTAATTAAATATCTGCTTTGCGGTGTTCGTAAAATATTCGCTGGAGATTCAGCTAAAGAAATTGAATCTCATTTAAAACTAAATTTACATAAGTTGATCCTCAGAATTGAAAAAGGTGTAATTATTTGTGTGATAAGATTGATGTGTGTGTCCCTGGTTTCTCCTACTCTTTTTGCCACATTAGTTCCAGAAAGGACCTGACCCTCCAGGATAGAGGTTGTACGTACGCGCTCTGAACGTCCACTTCGAGACCCCTATGTTATAAAGCATCGATTGTCATCGACAAAATGATAAAAAGATAACGACATTCGGATCTATACATGGAATATTGGCATTTTAAACTGGCCACGTGTAACAGAACAACTAGTGGGGTCATTAGACTCCTAAAAATTAGATTTTACATCCAGGAAGTGCAGTTGGTTGGCCTGGATAAAATGAGGATGGAAGATTGCGATACATGCCACTATAATTACTGCAGAAACCAGTGGAAACATATGTGTAGATGCTGATTTCATGTAAGCCCCAGACCAAAGGAAAATTCGACAACGTCAGCAAGATATGCACTCATGTTCCACACTAGAAATTGGCGATACTTTCAAAGAATATTTCTGTGGGATCCTCGAAAACAGAGCGGTCAATGCCATTTTTAGTAGGTGTTAACGTCAAAAGAAGAATAGAATAGAGTTGTTCTAATTGAGTACACAGTTTTATCACCCTAATATTTCCCAAGGAACGTGACAGTAAAACGATTATTTGGTATAACAGTCAACCAAATTTATCATGCTGCGATCCATGCCAGTATTAAAAAAAAAAAACATATCTCCGAACTGCTAAGATACAGGAGGTATGCCTATGGATATCTTAAACACCACAACAACAGAGAAATACTGTGAGTGGATCCAACGTCTGCAGAATCTCTGCCAATCGCGTATCACTCAATCTCTGGTCGACGCATATCATAAGTGGTGAATGTCAGTGGCATCGATGCTTAGAGAAGCCGTCAGAAATATAGCAGTTGATGTGCTAGGATTCACGTTAAACTTTTGGTTGCGGCTCGAGCGCACTACAAAAAACCAGCCAAGAACAAATCAGGACATCAATTTTCAACAGCTGATGATAGCTGGATACGGAGCATACATCAACTCATCTCAAAAATCTGTGTCAACAAAAGTATAAACCCTGCTCCATCAAGGTCGGTAATGACAAAACTGGGACCTTCAAAGTGACTTCAACATGGTGCTGCATTGTATTTTTTTTTTTTTTTTTTTATAATTAGCACGCGTTCAAGGGATTTAAGAACCCTTAAAATGTGTGTACAATTCTCGCTGGCAAATATGATTTCGTTAGCATAATTCAATTGAGTAGTAGACACTATATGTTACAATATACTGATCATATTAGTCCTGCTATATAGCACAGGAGCTTGGATACTGACAGAAACATATAAAAATGTCCTTACGCCGCTCTTTGAGAGAAAAGCTATTCGGGTTATTTTCGGTTCCACTTGCATCAATAGAGAATGGAGGCGATGTTTCAACACCGAGTTGTACGGGCTATGGGGCGATGCCCACATCGACGGTAAAGCTCGGATAACCCGGCTTAGATAGCTTGCTCAAATTGAACACCAGGGCCCTGGGCTGGAAAGCTTTCGACTCCATCACAGAGGGACCAACAGCAGAGGACGAGGCATACGAGGATCTAAGAGCAGACCAAAAAATCTACAATTATCACTTTTCGATCACTCTGAAAGCCGTATATCACAAAATCTATAGAAATGATATGATGTCTAGTTTTGGAATCCCTACAAAGCTCAGATTGTGCAGAATGATAATAGAGAATACTCAATCTCATCAGGACCAATTGCCAAGTTTATGCAATTTTCGGCGACTTCTGGAATGCCACACTTGAGTAATTTGGAATTTGAACAAAGCGTTACAACTTTCCCAAAGTCTGTGAAACTGTTAAAGTTACATACGCTGATAAAACCAACATGCGCTGATTGCAAGCAGTCAATAGTATGTTTACAAATATTGTAACAGGAATGATAAGGTTGGAATAACTTGTAAAGGACGGTAAAATTCATACTTTCAATGAGAATTTGTGCACAATATAATATCCCAAAAGACCGCTTTACATTCGTGGTAGACAGGGCTTTCGTCTATCTAGACCCTGCTCTGATACGGACTTTTCATTAGAAATCAAACGAATTCAGTTTTGTTTACGTTGGTAGGCTTTGGAGAATGTAGTTTTACAGCGAATTATTCGAACTATATATAAGCAGCATCGCCGTCGTCTGAGCATACAGTGGAGGTTATCCGCACCAAAATTTTGAACCAGATGGTTTTCAATTACAATGGGAAGGGCAGCGCTACTAAAGGCAGAGCGCCAAAGCTGGCGTCCCCACCAGGCAGTACGTTCCTTTCATAAATAATGAAGTATACATTAGAGACTAAATAATATTAATTATTTGTATTTTTCGACAAGAGATTACGACAAATGAACTGATGACAACCATCAGTACTAGTGCAGCATGATCGTTTTACAAATTTTCATCGAAGATCATCATCAGCGACGACATCCATTTCTTTCTCTGTGGATATGTATATAAGCAAAAAGCCATTACCCCTGCTCAAAGTTACTGCATGGTGTACTATTAAAACGCTGGAGGGGTCATCGGGCTTTATTTTTTCAAAAACGCCGTGGGCCAAACGACTGCTGTGGACAGCAAGCACTACAGAGCGATCCTCAACGACTTTCTCCTTCCTCAATTGGATGAATTGGGACTGGAGAATACGTGGTTTTAACAACAAGCCACAACCGAAATTCTGAGGCGACATTACAATATACATTGGTCGACAAAGATCGCCTGATTTAACCGTTCCAGACTTATTTTTGTGCGGGGTTTTGAAGTCACGAGTCCATGTCAACAAGCCTCAGACTCTGGAAGCCTTCAAAGAGAATAATTGACAAGAATGCGAGGACCTATCGCCGTAAGTTTTAGCAAGACTGATGGAAAATGCCACAATTAGTTGATATCATTTTCTTGACTTAATGGAAAAAAATGTAAACATAATCCAAAAGCAGTACCAAAGTGACAACTTTTGCGTCTCCTTGTAAACCTCACGATGAATCACGATGATGATTATATACTGTAATACTTCTTTGTCGTAATGAATCAGGACTACGAACATGTTTTTTCAACAAATATAAAATATTTCCTTACAAAATGTACGAGGGATGTTTGATGAGAACCCAGATTGGAAGATAGATCATTTACTATAATTGTTTTAGCCCGCCTGTCAAAATTTGGTGACAATCGAGAGCTTAATTTCGTTTTGACACGCATTTCAAAAGTAGTGTTAGAGTTTTCTGCGACCATGGAAAAAAACATTATCGCTCCGTGATCCGATTCTTGTTTTTGAGTGACAAAACCTGCGAGGAAATCAAGCCCATTCTCGATGGTGTGTACAGGAACCATTCACCTTCCCGTAGAACCGTTTACTATTGGTTTGCACGTCGGTTTCTGCTGAACAGCGGCCAGGTGGCCCAAAAACGATTACCACAGAGGAAACCGTGGACAAAATCTATGATCTCGTATTGGCGGACCGCCGAGTGAAAATTCACGAGTTGGCTGAAATAGTAGGCATCCCAATTGAATACTTATCGAGCCATTTCTTTGAATCGGCTGCATTTTTTCCGAAGTTGCTTTGAATCCATTTTTTTTTTTCACAATAACAAAAGTTGCTTCACTCACAATGCTAAATCTCGAGAACTAATCGTCCGACAGCTGTCAAATTTATACACGTATCTTTTGAAGGTTGGTACTAACTGAAAATGGTATAGATTTAATTCAAGTCGTGCCCTCTCTTAGAAACAGCCCATGTATTATATGTTTGACCATGCAGTAGTTTACTTTGAATTTCGCTCCATTTTGCGTTACATGTAAAGGTAATGAATAAATCACTTCGGCCATGATTTTGTACATACGTCATTGCATCCTGGGTCCGTTCATGCATGTACCTGGGGCTTCCTGTGAAACTTGAAGAAGAATGCAAATTTGACCGAGATCTTTTCCAGTAGCATCATTTTCGATACCATCTTTCAAATGTAGGTACGAATCAACTCTAAGTTCCTTTTGGTGAGTAATTATATAGCACAGTCTTTCTGACTCTGTTTTGGCATACATGTCCACAGCAAATTGGTGGAAAAGTTGCTGGCTCCGATGAAAATTGTAAAAGGAATTATTGCGAATCATGAAGTAAATGAAGAAACATCCTTTCTAGAATTTACACCAGCCTGAGGAATGCCAAAGTGATATCCATCTTCTCCGTTTGCAAAGTATCGTATGATCTGTGCATTTCGTTTATGTATTTGAAAGCTTCATTACTATATCTATACTTTAAAACAATATCTCTTCTGCCATGTTGTTCATCACCCATAACTAAAGCAACATCATTGCACTCAGGAGCATTGAAGGATCGAGCGTGTTCTCCAGATGGTCTTTTGTCAGCATCAATAATAAGCTTACACTCCGGGATAGATGAGCACTCTAAAGTGAACTTAAAACTTTTAACGCAACATAGCTGTTTTTTAAAAGCAGCATTTCTTGCAGTTTCAAAATAAGATCTTTTCTAGTTCCTTGGTTGTAATCACATCTCTTCTGCGCTTCTTGTTCAAGATCACTAATAAAATAAACTTGTAAGTATGTGGGCTCTTTACCTGGCATTGCTTGAAGGAATCCAAGTGTATGGTACACCTGTCCTTGGATTTTAAATGTTGGCATTAATGCACCTTCTGTTATAATATTTGCTCCAAAAGATGCCATTTGAAAAGCAGAATTATTTTCGAATATGCTGTTAAAAATGCCTGGATTCAGGTGTCGTGCTGTTAAAGAGATCTTTTAAAAGTTCTGGTGGCTCTGACTTGTTCAATTGAATTTTTCCATTATAGCAACATATGCCTGGTGGTTCCTTTTCCCACTTTTTTGCACATGATCAGATTCATACCTGAAAGCACATTAATGCCACTGGCTTGTTGTACTATATATGGTCAATTTCTTTTTGCCGGGCTATATTTTTACAAGCGTTAGCAGATCTCACAGAAAATGAACGCTTTTTTCTTGGCATGTTAGCAACTACAGTAATGGGCATACAAAAACACAGCGATTAAATATGATAATCCTCTAACTACGATAACTAAACTCAAGTTCTTATGAAATAAAATATTGTTAAGCTCACCGTAATTCTCGAATAGTCAAAACGCACCAAAATAAATAAAAAACAAAGAAAAACACGTATAATTTTTAATTATAGGATTTCTCGAAAAACATTTAACATATCTAATGTATTTAAAAATCAATTTAAGAGTGCAATCGCACTTCTCAGTAGGTCAACCATGAAACATAAAACTCAGCCATTGGTGCGCTCTTGATGCGCGATTGATTATATTTCTCGCCTATGCAAAAAATTATATTTTGGCTCACTTCTCCGGATCTAGAGAGCACAGATTAATGATTGATACATCAATCTCTTTCGCAATTAATGCATTAACCAGATAATTCAATTATATTCAAATCGTGTGTGCCATTATTAAGTTACAGACCTATAAATGGAATGAAATGTGCCTTAAAGGACATAGAGTACATAAACCTGTTTATAGGGCAAAAAAATTAATCTAGGATTGTACAATTTGTTTCTGGTGTTTTTTCCCTTGAAAATAAATCGATTGATATATAATAACCTTGTGGTTTCGTTAGCCTACCCCCATTTTTCTTGAGCCAAACACAAAATATGGCTTCTAAAATATAGGGATAGAGATTTATTTATATCTAAGCCCAATTAATTCGACATTAGTTTGTCTCAAACTACAGAATGTATCTTCAATTTTTTTTTGCTTAGAGATGGCGTAACTTGTATTATTCCATTGGAACATGCGTTGAAAAGCTACTGTCATTGTACGTCATTTTAGTATTTGTCATGCAATTGAAGCGTAAGCAAGAATAATTTTTTTTTTTCACTCAAATATGTCGAACTTTGTGCCTGAAAAAGTGTTTTTGCGGGGAGTTCTTCTTCATTACTTTAATATGAAGAAAACTGCTGCCGAAAGTCATCCTATTTTGGTGGAACTTTATGGTAAACATGCGCTAGCTGTTTGATTTTGCATGATTTAAAAGTGGTGATTTTGACTTTGAAGACGATGAACATCCTGGGGAGCCAAAAAAGTTTGAAGATGAAGAACTGGAAGCATTTCTCTATGAAGATTGTTGTCAAAAACAAGAAAAGCTCACAGAATCTTTGGGTGTCACTCAAGTAGCCAAGGAAATTGGGTTCCACATGAACTCAAGCCGAGAGACGTTGAAAGGCGGTTTTGCATGTCCGAAATGCTGCTGGAACGCCACAAAAGGAAGTCATTTTTGCATCGGATTGTTACTGGTGATGAAAAATTTATCCATTACAACAACATCAAGCGAAAATAATCATATGTGAAACCCGGCCAACCAGCCAAATCAACGGCAAATCCGAATATCCATGGCGCGAAGGTAATGCTCTGTATTTGGTGGGATCAGATGGGTGTGCTGTATTATGAGCTGTCAAAACCGGGTGAAACCATCAATGGACAACGCTACCGAATACAATTAATCCTTTTGAAAAGAGCAGTAGCCGAAAAACGCCCGGAATATGCGACCAGACACGAGGCAATAATTTTCCATCATGACAACGCTCGGCCCCACGTTGCTATTCCGGTTAAGAACTATTTGGAAAACAGTAGATGGGGAGTCTTACTCCGCTCACCTTATAGCCCAGACTTTGCCCCTGACTACCATTTGTTCCGGTCGATGCAGAACGCCCTCACTGAAATACGGTTCACATCAGAGCAGAATATCAAAAATTAGCTTGATTCATTCTTGGCCACCAAGCCGGCGCATTTTTTTTTTTGGGATGGGATCCACAAATTGCCAGAAAGATGGGAAAAAGTCACAGCTTCAGATGGGCAATACTTTGAATAATACTATTGTACATGTTTTTCTTAAATAAACGTTAAAATTTTGAAAAAAAATCGCACGAATTAAGATATATACTCAATATATTATTAATCTCTTTTGTGTATATTGCTTTAATTAGGATATTGTGTTCAATAAATATTATTTAAACTTATATTAATATAAGAAATGAAAAAAATGAAATTAAAATAAATAAATATGTATATAAGAAAAATGAGCTTCATCGCTGAAGACAATTTTTTGATAAAAAGCGGAACTTTCTAAGGCTCACTCATCGAAATTTCGACGCTATAGCAGGAATTGCTTGCTCAGCAGGTCGATTATGATGTCCGTAAAATGGTCGAATTATTATTATCGAATTTTATTAATAAAATTCAATAATTTAAAAGCGTTGTTCGGATGTAAGTCTTTTTATGATGAAATGGCAATGTTATCAAAAATAGAATACTATTACACGAAATAGCAAAGAAATCATCTTTTAGTTAAAAAATAAACAGCGGCGCATAGATGCTCCAAGCGTCAATCATTAATGAATGATTGAGAGCACGTTCAGTAAACTTTTTTATCTCCGATTTTGCTATTTTTATGCGTGGCGTGTTGTGCCTCGATACTCGTTTTAGGTTCCTGTTTTGAAGCATGTCGTGTCATTTTGTATCTAAAAATGTACTGAATGTTCTCTCAATCTTTATTCAATGATAAAAGAAACTTAGAGTAAAGTACAATTAGTATCCTGATAACCAAAGTCTAAAAAGTGGGTATAAGAAGTTATTTATCGAATTAAACTATTAGCGTCCCCAATTCAGCTCTGCACAGCGTGATTTAAAAAATAGTACCGTATTGTGTGTTGGCAAATCGATAGAAGATGGCTCTTACTAGTTTTGTTCCCAAAAAATGTCACACCTCGATGGAAAAAAATGTGCGGCTGTCTTAATTATTGGCATTACCAAAGCTTTCAACATGATCAATTACTAATACATGGGCTGTGCCGTTTCTAAGAGTGGTCACCACTTGAATTAAGTCCATTTTCAGTTATTATCAACCTTCAAAAGATACGTGTATAAATTTGACAGCTGTCGGACTATTAGTTCTCGAGATATAGCGTTGTGAGTGGAGCAACTTTTGTTATTGTGAAAAAAAAAATGGATTCGAAGCAATTTCGCGTGTTGATTTATCATTGCTTTTTGATGGAAAAAAATGCAGCCGATGCAAATGGATTGATAAGTGTTACATGGACTCTGCACCAGCCGAACGAACCATTCGCAAGTGGATTGAAAATTTAAAAGTGGTCAAACAACCACCGAAGATGATGCACGCAGTGGACGTCCAAAAGAGGCTGTTTCAGATGAAAACATAAAAAAAGTCCACAAAATGATTACGAATGACCGTAAGGTGAAGTTGATCGAGATAGCTGAGGCTCTGAAGATATCAAAAGAGCGTGTTTTATATATCATACACGAATATTTGGACATGCGAAAGCTCTGTTCAAAGTGGGTGCCGCGTTTGCTCACAGTCGACCGAAAACAACAACGTGTTGATGATTCAGAGGAGTGTATAAAGCTGTTCAACCGAAATAAAACAGAATTTTTGCGTCGGTATGTGACAATGGATGAAACTTGGCTCCATCACTTCACACCAGAGTCAAGTTGGCAGTCAGCTGAGTGGCGAGCAGGAGACGATGCTCGTCCAAAACGACCAAAAACTCAACAGTCGTTTGGCAAGGTTATGTCATCCTTATTTTAGGATACACATGGAATACTTTTCATCGACTATAATTTTCATCGACTATCAACAGCGACTATTACATTGCGTTGTTGGAGCGTTTGAAGAACGAAATCACAGAAAAACGGCCGCCTTTGGAGAAAAAGAAAGTGCTGTTTCATCAAGACAATGCACCGTGTCACAAGTCCCCACCCACCGTATTCTCTAGATTTGTCCCTCAGCGACTATTTCCTGTTCGCAGACCTAAAAAGAATGCTCGTCGGAAAGAGATTTAAGACCGATGAAGAAGTAATCGCCGAAACGGAGGAATATTTTGAGGCTAAACCGAAATCGTACTACAAAACTGGTATCGAAAGATTGAAAAATCGTTTCAATCAGTGTATCGCACTCGAAGGCAACTATATTGATAATTAAAGTTGAATTTTGCAAAAATTTTGTGTTTTAATATAAAACGGCACTGAATTTTCAGCCCGTGTGTTAATTCTTGTGAGAAAACTGAAAAAGGCGGGAAAACAGGTCGCAAAGAGTGCAGATAGATGATACAGGGAGCAAAATAAGGTTCTTTAACTTGGGCGCTCCGCAAGGCTCTGTCTTAGGTCCGGTTCTGGATTTGGTTTACATCAATTCATACTTCGCTCTTGGTTTCAAGAATTCACCGACTGATGACATTGGATTCTCTTATGGCTCAAACAGTCCTTTGAACCTAATTGAGACACTGGCTTGTAATAAGTTCTAAAACATAGCTTATTTTCTTCGAATAATTTGAAAGCAAATGCTTAGCTTCAATCAGTGTCGTTAATAGAAAACGCACATTTGATTCTGATTGTTTGGTCTATTAAGCCCCCTTTTTGTTATAATCACTTTTGTTGTAGTCATGAACGTTTTCTAGTAGAGAGAGTAGACGAAATTAAATATTTTGGGCTTACACTTGATTTTAGAATGAGTTTTTCGAATCACGCTGATACTTTGAAAAAGTATTTTTGATACACCTTCCGTCATTTTTGTTATTTGCGTAACGTTTGGTCTACCAGTAAGACCGAAACATTCTTAAGAAACAATTTTACAAATCAACCTGTCACTACTTTAATCAAATTTTACATCTTATAAACAAATTAGTCACAATCTTTCCTCAACTGCCAAGACATTTCTCTTTTAAAAGATTTTAGAGATACGAGATACATTATCATTTCTACTGTTCACTTGACACTAACATACGACTTAAGTTAATCCGATTGACCTACATCAGCCCCTCTCAATTTACTAAACGGAAATACGATAAAAGTGTCACTCATCCTTAAACTCTCTAAGACAACTGAATATCCTTTCCAACTCAATTAACTTATTACAAAGTAATATGTAGCGCAGCACAGTGATCTAATGGCCATTCAACATTTCCACTTAACTTATCTGTTGACTTTCCCTCTGCCCAGAAAGGATTCACATATCAAATTTCCACTAAATCATTTGATAAATATCACAACCTACTTTCACTATTCCATCCATATATCGAGGACGCCATAAACCAGTAAAAAAAAAAAATAAAAATAAATAAATAACTTTTCCTTCGACTCCTCCTGTCATTTCATCGAAAAAAAAAGAAGAGGAATCTATCTAAAAATCTATTCGCTTAGCTGTAAATAAAACATCAATAAGGAAACATTTCGCTTTGGACAGTTTTCTGACATATTTTACGTTATCTGCATTTTACTTCAGCTCACCATTCAGCGGGAGAAGTACTGATATACGTACTTATACAAGGTAATCTTGATCGTTGTCACTTTAGCAGATGTTGATGGCGATGTAAATGTATAGATACAGTCAGGACGTCACCCCAAACTCCAGTGATTCTATAGCTCACCAGTACCTTCGAGTACATTCAGGTATTACTATGATAAAATACATTTCACGAATTTGTAAAGAGACCGTTTGATATCGTTTTAATAAAGGACGATGACGACGAGGGTACAAAAATAAAAAAAAAAAAAAAAAAAAAAAAATCACAGGATAAGAACAGTATTACAAATTAAATTTGAGCAAATTTATCACTCATTTGAAGTGGCGTTTTAAATGTGAATATTTAAAAATTTTATGGTCAAAAGGAGAGGGAGTGTATATAAATTTATGGCTGTTGTATTGTGTGTGGCTCATTATGCTATCAGCAACGACGGCCGCGGTGCGCGGTGGGAATGTTGTTTTAAAATAAAAATAAAATTCGCTTATGTCAAGGAAATCTTTTTAAGAGCGACGTGACAATACGGAATCAAAAATACACAACGCGTTCACGAATCCTCAAAAGAAGAACGGACCATCAATTGTTCTTAATTAACTACATCATGAATCGGGATCTTTGTCAGCCTAAAACCTGGTAAATATATTGTAGATGGAGTTGTTGTATCGAAATCAGTTCTCCTCAGTTTCTGCTTTCATCTCAATATGAATAAGTCACGAACTGTCCTACTTCCAAAGATTTGTTGACCGTTTCGACCTAGGCAACCTATGAACTAATATACTGCAGTGGTGACGCTTATCACACTTTGCTTGTGGTCTAGACTGCATGAAGGTGGGATATTTTCTTTTTAAGTACCTTAGTACCCTATCAAGGTGAATGTCAACATAAAACATGCACAAGCATATTTGTTGGGGATAGGGAGTCGCACCCAAAGCTCTGTTGAAGGACCAAGTTATGGATTGCACATCACCTAGAGACAGCTTAGGGGATTTCCATCCGCCCGCAATTGTTGACAACTATGTTTGAACCCCCAGTACCATTTTCAATACAACCTTCTTCAATACAACCTTCTTCCCAACTTGTTATTATATCGTACTTGCACTTATAGTATGGCAACCTAAATTTGAAGTACCACAATCACATATACAAAAAGAAAAAGTGTGTGAAAGTTTTGCACTAGTTTTTGCTGTGGGAAGCCTAGAAGAGACTGTGAAGTGCATATGGGTCGTTTCGTGTGACTGTGACTGCCACTGCACTTAGGTATAATTCACATGCGAATAAGTGTGCCGTTGTTGACCTACAAAAATTAAGTCGAGTCATGTGTCGATATGTTCCTTTTTTTTTCTCACACTTTTGTTTCGTTCTACGTAATCTGTTCCTTGTCTCTTGTACATACATACGAGTATGTTACATAGATATCTGCTTGAAGTTGGATACTCTTCATTCTATTGATATTGTTAGCTTAGTTTAGTTCTTTGGTACTGTTCTGATGACTAAGCGAATACATCTTTCCTAGATAAATGTAGATATTTGTTCATTTGTTCATTGTTCATTTATTTATTTCGAAAGCTTACACATTAAGATACAATATCTTTTCAAAAATTGTGGAACCTAAAACTAATTTAATTACATGCATAAGGATAATTCAAAATGAATTTTGACATTTAATTTACATAAGTTAGGTAAATGTGTTTTTAATTCCTTTTTTAATCTTCTACCAAAGCCGAGTGGTATTTACAAAGAATTGGTGTTCAGATAAACGCACAATTAAAATTTGTCTAGTCCTTGGAGACGTACAAAACGTTATTCTATTAGCTATGTTCAAGGGTTGACGTGTTTTAATGATATTGTGCAACATTTTAATTGGACGAAACTTTAGCAGGTTATCAGATGAGAGACCTGAGATACGTATGAAGAAGTGAGAAATTTTGTATATCACATTCAGCTTTCGACTGCTTCCGGCATCAAATTTTTCGTAGACCTCGCATTCGTAAGTCAATATGAGGGTCTTGACTAAAAGAGTTCGGGTCGATAAAGGTGTAAGGTGTTGTAACGCCCACATGAAACGAAAGACCCCATAAATCTTGCCGACACATTTATTGATATGATTATTCCAAGTAAGTGTCGAGTTAAATATGAGAGCAAGATTTTTAGCGGTGTCCACGTAGTTAATTGGGCCACTGTCAATCGCCGGAAGCAGGGAGGTATCAAAGGACTTTCTGGATACAGCTATACATTTGGACTAGTTAGCGTTGATAAGTAGATTCTGTCGCGACCAGTTGGAGGTTTTATTTAAATCGGAATTTATGCAGCTTGCAGGTGAACAACTTAGATGTAGTTGGGTAAATTATTTACATATAACGAAAACAGAATTGGACTCAGGATAGATCCCTGAGGTACACCACATGGATTATGAAGAAAATCCGACAAGAAATCATCACTAAAAACTGCTTATTGACGACCACCCAAGTAAGGGGATAGTACTCAAACGGTCGAATAGGAAAAATTGTACAGTTTGGAGAGTTTACTTCATAAAATCTCGTGATTAACTGTGTCAAACGCCTTAGAGAAGTCAAGAAGTACTGGAAAAGTTACATGACTGAGATCAAGCTTCTGCCTTATGTCGTCGACGACTGTGTGTAGTGCGGTTGAACAGCTATGTTTGGGACGAAAACCAGACTGCTTCAAAGTTAAGATGTTGTGTTGTTGAAGAAATCTATTGATTGGCTTGTGCATGATGCTTTCGAAAACTTTCGAGGGAAAAAAAAGTACTGCATTAGGGACAGGTATTATCTTTGACGTCTTCTAGAGTGAAGGAGACACACACATTGTGAGAATTTGATTGAAGATGTGGGTAATGTATAAAAGTAGTTTTGGAAGGATGATTTTCAGGAACTCCAACTGCGTTTGATTTGATTGAAAACGAAAAACTGCTACGTCGACTTGTTGAATGCAAGCAAAAGCAAAAGACTTGTTTGGAAGAGGTTGAATATTTACATTGGTTAAGTTACTTAGTACTAACGGAAGAACGCTTGAAGAAGAATGGGATATCAAATTTCTTATTTAGCTCATTGCCTTCGACGTTAGGAGAATGTCTACTTTTTAACTTTCCGACTCCAACCTCTTCTAGATTCTTCCACAATAGTTTGCCGCTTAGCGAAGTTTTTCAAACAACCTTATTGCGAAGAGAACAATACATTCTATGGAACTCTTCAACTCTGAAACGTTTCCATTTAAAGAAAGCTTCATCCCGTTTTTGTATAGGGTGGTGAATTTCTTGAGTGAAGCAGGAATGGTATCTTTGTCTAATTGTTTTGTTACGCGTGGGTTTATGAGTCTTGAAAAGTTCAACCACTTTGGTTTGTAGGTGTCCGACTTGCTGGTTAGGTGAACATGTCTTCACCTGTTTGTTCCTAGTTAATACTATACACATCTCTTTCATTTTTCAGATCATTAAGAAATATAACGTCAAGTAGGGAGTTTGATGTGGTACAAAGTTTGAGATTATATATTATAAACGAATCACGATATTTCAGAGTAAGTCCTTAAGTAAGTTTGACGATATTAGCGATTTCTATGGATCACTGGAGATACGTCCCAGAAGTACACGGCCTGACCAAGACATGGCGGTAGTTGTTTGAAAATGTATTGGAAAGTACGCAGTGTACAAAGCATATTTTTCAAGCTTAAAAGCGCCACGTTGTTAACTATTTGTTTGGCAGCCATCAAAAGTGGACGTTGTCAGTGAATTTGTGAAAAATGGAGAAAATTGGTCATCGTTATGTGATAAAATACTTTTATTTGAAAGGCCTCAGCACAACCAATACAAAAGCTGAACTGGATTCTACTCTGGTTGAGTCTGCTCCTTCGTTTATTACGGTAAAATTTTGGGTTGCTGAGTTTAAACGAGACCGTACGAGCTGCCAAGACGAGCATCGGAGTGGTCGACTAGATGAGGTGACGACTCCAGAAATGGTGAAGAAAATCCACAAAGCGGTACTGGATGATCGTCGACTGAAAGTGCGCGAGCTAGCAAATATTGTAGGCATTTCAAAAAGTGCGGTACATCGAATATTATTTGAAAATTCGGACATGAAAAAGCTGTGTGCAAGATGGACGCCATGTTTGCTCACATTCGAGCAAAAACAGTGAGTGTTTAGCGAAGTTTTACAGCAACAAAGCAGAATTTCTGCTCCGTTTTATAACAATGGATGAAACAAGGGTCCATCACTTTACACCCGAGACAAAAGAACAATCAAAACAATGGATTCAAAATGAAGAACCGGCTCCAAAGAAGGCGAAGACCGTTTAATTTGCAGGCAAGGTCATGGCGTCAATTTTTTGGGATGCACGTGGGATAATTTTCATTGACTGGTATCTTGAAAAAGGCCAGTATTATGCGAACTTATTGCAACGTTTGAGCGAATAAATCAAGCAAAACCGGCCGCATTTGGTTAAGAAGAAAGCGTTGTTTCATCAAGACAACGCACCAACTCACAAATCGGTTATTTCAATGGCCAAAATTAATGAATTAAAGTTTGAATTGCTACCTGTTGCACCCTATTCGCCAGACTTAGCCCCCTCGAATTATTTTCTTTTCCCAAACTTGAAAAAATGGCTCAGTGGTCAAAGATTTTCCAACAATGAAGAAGTGATATCGGCAGTTAATGGTTATTTTGAGGATCAAGACAGTTCTTATTATAAAAAGGGTATCGAACTTTTTGAACATCGCTCTGAAAAGTGTATAGAGCTGAAAGGCGATTATGTTGAAAAATAAATAAATATTTTTCCAAAATTTTTGTGTTTTCTTTGTACTTCTGGGGCCGCCATCGTAGAGTGAGACATGAGACATTACGTCAGTGTTCGAGAGTGTCCATTGTCTGAATTTCACTTATGAGTTTTATGGCACGGTTTTGAATCTGTCAGGTGCAGGAATATTTAAGACGCACCTGACCAGACGTTGGCATTGTACTTCAATTTTGGGCGGATGAATGCCTTATATTTTGTGACCAGATCAGAGTTTGGTTTTTACGATACAAGTGCCATTAATGGTATTTATTTCTGTTTAACTACAGCAGACAGCACTCTGTTGGCGGTTCCCCATTTAGTGATGCTGAGATCACGTTCCTGTTGTACAGTCGAACAGCAGTGACATGAGTCAGGGAACGAATATGAAATGCAGAAAGTACTGTCATCAAAGGAATATATTGCATAAGGAGAAGCGGACAAGAGATAATTAATGAAAGATAAAAAGAGAGTTGGAAACAGAATGGAGCCCTGGGGCACACCAACATTTATTTTCGGAATATCGAACTTAAAACCACCCAACACAACTAGTATTGAACTTTTCGCAAGGTAATTTCTAGTCCATTGAATAAGGGAGTCGTCGAAAAAAGAGCGTGATGCCAAATTCTGTCAAGTGCCTTAGAAATAGGGTAGTGATGTCACGCTTCCTCACCACGTACCCTCCTCGGGGTCAACAAGGAATATAGTTACAGATGTCCAAAGAGAATAGGAGCATCTTCTCAAGATTATTGCAGAAGCTGTAGAAGCGACGAGGAAATCGAGACTATCACACATTTGCTGTGTGATTTCAAATACGTCGTGCCAAACACCTGAGACTTAGACGTTTTGGAAAACTTGAGAGCGTCAGTAAAGCCAAATTGATAGTTATCATTAGATTTTTCAAAATCTCTGGTTGGTTTTCAGTCAGCACAGCAAGGTAGGACCTACGATAATAATAATATTGTAATACACATGCAATATCAATAGGAAATCAATAGGCCTCCGTATATTCTTGTCTCTTAGAGACAAGATATTCATCAGGATATTACAAATAAGAAAACATCTGCTTATGAAAAATGATTGCCTTCTCTGGCTACAACCACCAGGATTAATCCAAATGGTGTCAGAAAAGTTTTCACATCCGGCGTAAAGTGTTGACATATAAAATATTTACATTGTTAAAAGTCAAATTTGATAGAAATTTCCTAGAAGAAAATATGTTCAAACAACAGTCTTTTGCATAGAGCTGCTCACACAATGGTGTTGTTAAACAATTCTCCTTAAGTGCTGACACTGATACAAACCATGTCACTCCCACATGTGTCCGAATTCATTGCACTACTCGTTTTATATAAACAGGCCACAATTGGTTTGAAAACAATTTCTAAGTCCCAAAAGTGTTGTCCTGTTTGCTGTCATATCAGTTTCCTGCTGTTATATCACTGCATTCGCTCGATTTGATGAAGACGAATTTCTAAATTTATCGAAGGATTCCAATAGACCTTTTTTGCCTGCATTTGAATGACCTTAAAGTGCATCGATGGAAGGCCAATATTACCATGGTTGAACAGAAAGGCACTTTTACAGAAAACAAAAAAAAAAAAAAAAAAAAAAGGAAAACAAAACTACAAGTAACCCACAAGCCAATGAGTAAGGGGGAAGAATAAAGAAGTTTCTTCGCATTTCTCCAAGTGTGTGACAAGCACTACAGAGCTTAGCTACCCTTAAAGTACCGTCTTCAGTTAGTAAGTAAATTACCATACGATTTACATCCTTAGAATGTCAAGTACTTTGTGGGCAAAGTTACTTGCCTGCTGTTGCAACTATCCGTACATTGCAGATGCAGTAGTAGTTGGTAGGTACCTTAGAGGCAACTCCAAGGTGCATCGCACGAGTACGACACTGTTCCTGTTCTAGTAGAGTTGGCAGGAGGTAAGAAGTTGTTTAGTCTAAGTCCTGGTGTTGGTGTTGCGTTATATTTTATATTCCAACCATATAAGGGCAATTTATTAAATCACTCAAGAAAACATACGTGGACACAGTTGGGGAAAAAGGGTTTCTTAGCTTAGAGCTGTTGTTAGTTTTTTCCTTTAGGTTGCATCCTAACTGACATCACCATACATACCGAGAAAAGGTTACATGAAAATAAGGATACGAGTATGTATCACTGGCACTCTACTCGTAGATGTTACTGGCAGTTCGGTTTCTCAATCTGCAAGTGCAAGTAAAGGAAGGGATTTGTGTAGATATTCCTTTCTGCTTTTCTGACACCACACACGAACGAAAACACATATTCAGATATATCCATGTCATAGCGTACCTAGAGCAAAGCGAACTTAAGTCAAGGAAGATGGATGGCCTGTTTACCTTCGGCACGATATGCATCGTCATCGTCATAGTTGTTATTCATGCTGCATTTTAGATTAAACCGATGGTGCACAGAATCAGAGTGAGTTATAGGATTAGAATGAGAGTATAGTAGTAAGCCAAATTCTACAGACAATTCAAAAATAACACGCAAAAGTGCGGCTTAAAAGCTACTGATATCCCTTCTGAGGTGAAGAAAATTTAATTATTTGCAACTCTGAAGTACGCAGAGACTTACTCGTTTGTACGCCTCCATTTACATATGTCATTTATTTTTTTCTGGTATTTTGGCACTTACTTCCTTCGTTTGCATGTATGGATAGTAGATATGCTGAGACACGTTAACTTTAAAAAGGGAATATTTAAAAATTGCCTACGAAATTTCCTTACTTGACAACCAACCTCAAATGGTCCTGGCAAAGCCAAGCCAAGCCAAGTCAAATTATAGATACTCGTAGGTTAGTACGAGTATGAGCACAATATTCACAGACCGGAATTTCCTTCATATCCATCCATTGAGTGCATGTATGCGTGTAGTGGTGGTTGTGATGCAAACTAACCAATTAATTCCATGGTACAGTTAAGGCAGCTGTTTTTGCCAACAGGATGTGCTCTCTCATGCGAATACACGTCGTTGATGGGCACACCAAGTGAGGAAAATGGCAGCGAACGCGTTTAACGTTGACGAGAAGCGTCGAAAATTTGATTCACACGAAAGTTGGTAAAATTGCTGCAGGAAATTTCGAGATGAGAATGCATTATTGGACCATAATAGGACATACATATGGCTTTCCACGGAAACAGTAGTACCGACACGTACGACATACGTGCATATACTCGTACATAGATATGTTCTTAGTTGCGTAATTTTGTCTTCACATGAGTACACACCAGAATCATAAGTGCGGTGAAAGTTTAATTTCAATAGTTTGCTGCAGAAATTTTGGAAATTATTAACGGGAAATATTGTCGAAATTGTTTGGCATGGCATTAATTGTTGAGGACTTGCCGAAGTAATGAAGAAAACCACATATGAAGTTTTTTTCGGTTGTTATTTTTGAATTTGGAGTTTCTGAGTTGAAATAGGCGAAAGACGACAAAGTTGGGAAATTTTCTTGATGGAATCTTTGCCCTGACTTTTTAGCTTTTTAACTTCTATATTCGTATACAGAGCCGAAAAATTGTAGTAATCGGAAGCGAATATTTGCCAAGATATGCCAAATTACAGAACTATTTTCTATTCATATTTTTAATGCTACAAATTTATTTCCTTTTTCTTAGTTTTAGTTCCTAATTTCTTGGTTTCAATAAAAAATTTCAAACCTGTCTATGAATCGTCTTCTCTTTGATTGCAATGTTGTCACAAAAAGATTTTAGCGTCAACGATCTTGGGATTCTGAAAAAAAAAACCAAGTGAAACGGCAAACTAAGTGCCAAAGTCATCCTGACTAGGCACTAACCTATTAAACACTACGGAGGTGACACCATTACTCTTAGTTCTGTACACTCCACATTTGTAGAACTCGCAATTTCTACACTCCACCCGTCGTTTTTTCAAACTGGATACTGAATCAAAGATTACTAAATCTTTTGATTTTCATGACTCTTGGGGTACTTTTTATAGCAAGATAGGCGAGTTGGGCAGAAATTATAGAGAGAGTACCGGATAGGCTTAGGCGGTAATGCTTAAACTCTATCAAAATGAACAGTGGATAGATCAGGGTAATTTTCGGAATATTCTGACTCGGGAAATGGATAATTTTGAACTGCTAACTCTGAAAGGCTTCCTTCTAAGAAACATTTTATAAGTTAAAAAGGCGCGATTTAGTTGGAAGGGGAATGTTAACTTCACAAAGTGCTGGAAGTATTTTTAAACAGAAACAAGTCACAGAAAATGACACCAACGATCATCAATCAACTTCATATAACTGCCTCCTTTTATTCCATCTTGAATTAAGCCAAGGAAATTAAGGTTTTACGATGCAAGGATGAAACTGGTACTGCAATCTGCAGCTCCAATGGAGGAAAATCAGTTAAATTGGTTAAATCCATCGACATAGATAGACTCAGTGGTCTTTTTACCTCTTCTGCGGCTCTAGATATTTCAGGGGTTTCACACCACTGTATGATAAGCCAGCAGAGTGGCAGAAAGCTCATCCTATTGTTTCAAATGCATTTTCAGTTCCTAAACTTGGGCAATTTTCTCTAACCAGGATTTATTTGCTGAAATCATGAAATGACTGGAAATGACACATGTTCATGGTAGTGTAAGCTCATTCGATACTACTGCCAAGAAGACGGAATTCATCGTACATATGTTCCTGTGTAAATGTTACGAACAAAGACTTTTGGCCAGTTTTGAGTGTAAGTTTAGAGACAGTCAGCTTCTTATCAAAAATACTATTTTGAAACCCAAATTTGTTGCGAAAGGAAGATAGCACGTAATTGATTAAACCCTATTCAACGACTACGCTAAGGAGATTAACAACTGCAAGTTACTATCAAAAATGTTTAACTCAAACAATTGGTCCATCGAATTTCTAATCGGATGCAAAGTCTCGAGCTGGACATCCTTTAAGGAGCATCATGATAAATCTGTCATAATTTCTCTTGACCTCAGATCGAAATAGAAAGGGGAGGAAGCTGTTCAGAACCTCACTTAACGTTTTGAGCTGTGTTATGTTCGCAGGAATAAAGTTCTGCCGATCGCCGCTTTCATTGTAAAATGCAGAACTGCAATGATTACGTAAAGAAGCCAGACAGATTCGAAGCAGGTCACCTAAGATAAATGAAAGCGCACAAATTAAAAAAAAAGAGCATCCCAACGTTCAATACGCTTATTTCAAAAACAGCGTTTTACCGAAAAAAATTCTATATGGCAACCAAACCAACATGACATTTAGAAAAAGACCAGTATATAGAAAATGGGTGAATCAAATGTTGTTCGCCTGCAGATCAGGCTACTTTTCCGACTGCCCGGTCGGATTATCAGACTCGAAAGATTCAGCATTCGATAGTAAACATAACTTTTGCACTTCTTTTGTATGCCTTGAGGGTGACATTTTATGATAACCCATCACAGCGCGGGTGAACTTCAACTACGTGACCCAATCGTCAGTATAGTAATTGGGTGTTAAGCTTTCTTGGCGCACGACGACGATATCACCGATCTTAATATTGTTCAAATACTCTTCATTCTATCGTCGCCAAAATTGTGGGTACACCTGCCGCAAGCACTGCCAGTGTTTGATGCGATTGACTGGAACGTTGTCAACCTTCGGTTCCGGTACGGCGATGAGTGGAGCATCGTGAGGAAGTCCACACCTGATACCACAAACGTTCTTGATGCCAATGTTGCACTGCGATGACGTCGGCAGACAACACATTATTGAAGATAGCTACAGTAACAGTGGCGTAGAGTACATAAGCTAGGTGCCACTATTAGGTGTGCTGCTATATACTTGCGATATAAAAAATGATACCAGTGTGCCATTCTTTGCCAAAATAACTAAAAACTTCTGATCGTTCGCCAACTCGAAGTATGTCATCCTTGTCCAAAAAGAATTGGATATATAAGAACTCGTCTGAACTGCTCTGGATCGTCTTTGAATGCTATATTCTGTTCCATGCAGATGAGTATTGATAATGCAATGCCTATCCCGTCAGCCTTCACAACCAAATCTCTAATATATTTTCGCTTAAGACACCAGCGCGTTATATATGCCATTGTACGTGGAAGTCTCTGCAGGGAGCTAAACCGTTCCGTGAATGATATCCGTCGACCATGTGCTAATCGAGTCATTAATTTTGGCTGAATTGAAGCAATCGTTACCATCAAAAATGTCTTCTCTTCACATTTCACACTAGCAACCTCTTTCGAGCTGAGTTGTTGCTCTGTTCATAGTGGAAATGGTCCCGTAACCAACCATTCGGAGCCCTCTCATCATTGACGATGTTACAAATGTTCCTCTGCTTATATTCTACAGCTTGCTCAATCAGCCGCATTTTGTTTTCACCGGAAATGGTACCATCTGCCATCGATTCGAAACATATGGCTTCAGAATTGTGGGTTGTTTTCGTAACCAGCTCATGACGATCTTTGAATTCGACCACAAATAATTACATGTATCCATGAAAACCAAGCCAAAGCGGACACTACGCAACATTATCGCCAACAAATGTCCTGCACAAAGCTAGTGAAGTGGTATGGTAGCACCTTTTAGGAGGGCCACACTAGTGAAAGTTGCAGAGAACCGCAGCAAAAGTTCGCAAGTTTGCGTCACAGAAACCGTGCAGAGTAGTTATGGGCTTCCTCTCCAGAATTGGCCAGAAGACACGGCAAGGTTATTTTGCTCCATGACAATGTACCTGCACAAAAAGAAAAACTGGTCCAGAATAAAACCAAAGCACTTGGCTGGGAGCTGCTACTCCACTCGCCGTATTCACCAGGTTTGGCTCCTTCCGACTATTATTTGTTTTCATCGATGGGGCACTTATTAGCTGAGCAACACTTCGAATCCTATGAGGAAGTCGAAAATTGAGTGACTTTTTGGTTTGCTTCAAAAGACGAACAATTTTATTGGCGTCGAATCCATAAATTGCCTGAAAGATGGGAAAAATGTGTAGCTAGCAATGGCCAATACTTCGGATAAAATGTTTTTTGCTTTCCCTTTAAAAATTAGTGCTTTATTTTTACAAAAAAATTAAACTTCATGCCGGTACACCTCATAAATTCTTGTGGAAATTCCGTCTGTGTACCAAAATGGGGATAGCTACTATGTCCAACCGTATATCTAACTTCGTCAATATGTTGAGCTTACCTTGAGGCAATTCGTCGGTGTCACACTTGTCGACTGGAGCATCTGACGAATGAACGACAGGAAGTGATGTTGATGGTATTATTTATGTAAATCTCAGATATGCCAGCCTACGACTGAGAGTTATACATACTGCATTGTAGGGAACCTCTATATGTTCCCTAAGAACATCATGTTTAGCCGCACTGATCGACAGGCTGATTGCCCAATGCGCCGTTATTGCCTTAAATTCTTGATCCACCTGGGCAATATAGTATCTGTTTAGTTAGTTTCGGACAGGTGAATTTATGTACGCGGTATTGCTTTGATAGTAAAAATTCGCAAATTGAGTTCTGCCATAACAAATGCAACCAGTGTATGTGTATCAATATTCCACAAACATTTCTTGAACTGGGTTCCCCACAGGAGGCAACAAATTGTGGGGAAAAATGAAGAAAGAAGAATATCCATATATTTAAATGACTCAAATGATGTTTGCCTTTAGGTCAGCCAACTATTGAATATTAACGAATATTTCCAACTGCTTCGAGAACGTATCAAATGTTTCGACACAACGTGAATGGCAGTGCGCAAAATCTTGTGATGTCTTTCATAGCATGTGCATTCGTTATATTGTGAGGAATAGGAAGAGGCCAAAGACATATTCCTCTTACGCGACAGACAAATTGTGCTTTTGTCCTATCAATAAGTTAAAATAAAATAAAATAAATAAAAAAATGGCGCGACAGCCCGGTGTGAGCCAAGGCCTAGCTTCTCACAATCAATTGTGTTTCTCACTTTGTAAATTTTTACACTCCTGAGCAGGGCCTACTGTTCCGAACGGCTCTCCTTAAAAGCTTTTTCATGACTTTCGGAGGTTTGCCATTGCCCGCCGAAAGGGTGCTTTTGAAAAATTTGCTATTGTACTAATACCGAGATTCGAATCCAGGTAAGTGGCGTGACAGCTAGTAAGTCGACAATAACACCATCGCCAGAATCATTAATTAAGTGGTGAAAAAGAAGCAGGATCTGCATAAGGAGGCTAATGAAAATTATGCCTATGCTCGCTACAGATGAATGTTTAACGTTTTCACTTTAATCATAGAATGCAAGGCTTATTTGTACGCAGCTGGAAAACTGTTATCTTATCGGAGTCCTAGGTCTGAATGGGCAGATGAAGACTCCTAAGGACACGAACGAGTTTTCGTATTGCCTGCGCATTGGAGGCACTTAAATGTTGTAAGCATAGGTGATAACACCTCTACTACGATTATTGTGGTAGTTATGACTGCACTGGTGAGCACTACTATATCTCTGTAAATATCCAGCTTACGTTCGTATTAACCTGCTAGTACCAAGCGATGTTGTGGTGAGTTCTAGTTGTTACTAGCAGCTGTCTCAGAGCTCCAAATTCTTCTTTTATCTTAAATTTATCGAACTAATCGCTGCTTACGGAATGTTGCAGAAAGGCTTTAAGTGGATAAATTAAACGACCCTTCATTGGCAAATTATTATCGGTTTTTTCTGTGTCAAACAAAGTTTGACTTTTGGATGAATTATGAAGCGCGGCGTGGAAATAAATTGGAGTCAAATTGGTTGCAAAAATTGCTAGACTATCCGTGAGGAACGTCTTTCAAACAAGATAAAATCTAAAATTGTTCTCTATTTTAGATTTAGATTATTTGAGATAAGGTCTCATGACCAAGAAAGTTAGGTACGCCTATGGATGCCTTGTGAAAGTTTACTGTTCAATTTAAGTAGCAGAGAGTCTTCCTGCCCAACGAAGCAGTTACTTCCCGGAGTTCTCATTTTCTTTTGACGAGTGTAGAACAATTATGCAGCAGTTGACGGACAGATTCAATGTCGCCCTGGTCCTAGTGCCTTCTGCAAAATTTATTGTGATGCACACTTAGTGATTCTATATAAATGTTGATGACACAGTGCCATGTTATGATTTTTTTTTTTTTTTTTTATAAATAGCACGCACTCAAGGAGTCAATGTACCCTTAAAATGTTTGCACACAGCGCGGGCGAAGGAAAATTAGGATGAAAAGAAAGACAGGTACCGATGAACATTGGTTTTAAATGACTGAATGTATGGCATTCAACAAACGAGTTGTTCTGCTTAGAAACGAATCCCGATATTTCTGAGTACGTCCTAAAGTGGGCTTGGGTGTATACAGATAAACATTCATAGCGAGCCGAGTGATATTGTTGAGGGTTTGCAGGAGTGTAAATTGTTATGAGAAAATAAATTACTCGCGCGTTTTAAACATTAGGTTTTGTTAGAGATTGTATATTTTGGTCAAGCAATCTTAGCTTTTGCTGACGTTACAATACGCCAATGACTTCTAACGAGAACAGTCCTCAAAAAATGCAAATCTAAAACTTTGTCGTCTCCATTGATTTGTGATAGGTATAGATGCTTATCCGGATCTATTGGGTATATAACTTGACTTGTCATTGTATGTCATTTCAGTATATGTCATTCATTTGAAGCGTAAACAACAATAATTTTTTTTCACTCAAATATGTCGAACTTTGTGCCTGAAAAAGTGTTTTAGCGGGGAGTTCTTCTTCATTACTTTAATATGAAGAAAACTGCATCCGAAAGTCATCGCATTTTGGTGAAAGTTTATGTTGAACATGCGCTAGCTGAGCGAATGTGCAAAAAGTGGTTTCCAACATTTAAAAGTGGTGACTTTGGCTTGGAAGACGATGAACGTAATGGGCACCCAAAAAAGTTTAAAGATGAGGAACTCATAGCATTACTCTATGAAGATTGTTGCCAAACACAAGAAGAGCTCGCAGAATCTTTGGGTGCGATTTCAAAACCTTTAAAAGCAGCTGTATATATCCAAAAGAAAGGAAATTGGGTTCCACATGAACTCAAGTCGAGAGACGTCGAAAGGCGGTTTTACATGTCCGAAATACTGCTGGAACGCCACAAGAAAAGAAGTCATTTTTTCATCTGATTATTACTGGTGATGTAAAATGGATCCATTACGAAAACCCAAAGCGCAAAAAATCATATGTGAAACCTGGCCAATTAGCCAAATCAACGGCAATTAGCCGAAAAACGCCCGGAATATTCGACCAGACTCGAGGCAATCATTTTCCATCATGACAACGCTCGGCCCCACGTTGCTATTCCGGTTAAGAACTATTTGGAAAACAGTGGATGGGAAGTCTTACCCCACCCGCCTTATAGCCCAGACCTTGCCCCTTCTGACAAAAATTTGTTCCGGTCGATGCAGAACGTCCTCACTGAAATACGGTTCACATCAGTGCAGAATATCAAAAATTAGCTTGATTCATTCTTGGCTGCCAAGCCGGCACAGTTCTTTTGGGATAGGATCCACAAATTGCCAGAAAGATGGGAAAAAGTCATAGCTTCAGATGGGCAATACTTTGAATAATACTACTGTACATGTTTTTCTTAAATAAACGTTCAAATTTTAGAAAAAAAAACCGCACGAATTAAATTACATACCCAATATTATGTATAAAAACAAATCCTGGTGTTATCCAGTATAAAGATAAATCCACTAGCGACAATTCATACGTAATTCTTGCGACCGCCATCGGGAAAAGTATTGAGGAGATCCCAACCGATATATCAAGACAAGATCTCGCCTATTTAGAAACTATCTCTGTAGTACATCCTTTAATTGAACGATGGAAAGAGCGCCGGAGTGGCTTTGTCTGTTATGGTTGAACTCCATCAAATATAGACAGGCGGTCGATCACAGACTGGCTGTAAAAAGGTGGTTTTAAAAGAGGGTCTCTTTGAATGTCAACAGCTTAAGATTCACTTCGGAAAAAGTAACAGGCGTAAAGCAAACGCACTGCGCAAGGATAAGCAATCATATGCTTCAAAGTGTGACCAATACAACGCCAAATCATTCAATATAGTGTTGTCTTAAGGCTTCTGAACATGATATGTCCATCGCACTTATCATCACCATCGTAATTTTGAAATTTAACCATGCTTTTTCTCTATTCAATTTGCTGTCATCAGAGAGAGTCTTCCGAAATTTAGCGATCCTCCAAGTACACATTGCACTTTGCGACTATGTAGCCAAACCTTTTTTTTTTTTTTTGTCAAATTGTTGACAGTCAAATAGAATTCCTTCCGGACAACGGCCGTCTTTGGATAGTTTAAGCTTAAAAAACTAGCATTGGTTATAAAAACCTGTTAGTAGGTCAATAAAATATGCGCTCTACTGAGCCTCTCATCGGGAACTCAACGTCCACCTACAACGAATTACTTCCAAAACCCAGTTTTCATTTGTGTGAAGGTGCATATATCAAAATCAACTCCTGTGAAACAAAAAGTTACTGAACTTTGTGAGTTTTTATGTGTTCCCTGTTGCTTTTATTACAACCATTACCTTACTTGTTTAATAGTAAATATTTAGTAAAATATTTCCTTTCACTTTATGACTGAAATATGCTTTTGGCTCTACTTTGGACTGAGGTGCAGTTTATTTGCTCCACAGGCCCTAATTAAACTTTAAGGCCACTGTAATTTCGTCCTTAAAACTGAACAATAAAATGCCTGTAACCCAAGTAATCCAAGTTGGTAGTGAAAATAAAAAATTATTTACGAGACTACTCTGAAGGATTATACTTGTTCTTGGGCATCTTTCGCCGCATACCACCAGCGGTATGCTGGTCCAAGGACAATCACGTTTTTTATTATCCATTCTTTATGGTCACAAGAGAAGGCGCGGCGCACATTCTGTTCACTTATCCGATTGCCTGTTTAATTGCTGTCTCTTTAGGATGAAACAAACGTCAAGAAATAAAGAATATTTCAAATGCCCTTGCTTTTACGAGTATGAGTTCAAGCATCATGAATATTTTTATTGTACTATCTTTTAGCACGAAGATTAGTTACATATTTTTCAACTCAACGCGTCAAGTAATGGAGAGAAAAGAATAGAACAGAAAAAAAAAAAAAGAAAAAAAAATCTTTGCAAAAGGAAATTCTAAAGCCACAAGCACTCCACTATCGTCAAATCCACCCAAACCGAATTACATTTTTGCGCTAGACTAGGTATCTAAAACCACATTCTACGGAAGCACTTGCAGCATGTTAAAATCGTCCCATATATTAAATACGTACGTATGGATATCCCGAGCTATCAGGAACATAAAACCGCTAAAGTTGAAACCAATTCAGACATACAATGTATTTATTCGGTCCCTGGTCCTTGCTGCCCTTTCCCAGATTCCCGCTGACGCTGTTGAACGAATAGTTTCTAGCTTAAACGAGGACGAAATTGGATTGGTTGGAAACAGGATTTTCTGGTCTAGTCGTTTGTAACCGCATGGAAATTTACATTCTCATCGAAAATCGGTGAATGTCACTGACATTTGAGCAAGGTTGAGCACCTTTTACCAGGAAGAAACGATCCAAAATCCACCCAACAAAAGAACACATAGATACTATACACTTAGGGAGGAAAAAAAACGACAATAAACTAGGAAATGTTTTCCATGGCCATATACTAGCACTCAACTCATACTCGTACTTCATTCAATTCCAGTTGGCATTTCGATATAAGTTTAATTACACACACATCTCCACTATTGGGCACACAATGACACAAAAACAAGAGCAACAACAACAACAGATGTAGCAGCACCAGCACCAGCATCAGCATCAGAAGAGTCGCAATTGTCCAGTGGTTCGTTTAAATAATTGTTAGTTTTTGTTAGTTTTCGGAATGGAGGGTGGTTTGACTAGGATGTTCAACACCATAGAAAACATAAGCGCTTTTGTTCTTCTAGGCATACACAATGAATCCTGCCCTATGGAAATGTTGAGGTGGAGGTGGATGACGATCAGGAAGAGGATACTAGTTCTGGTACTTATTCAACTCCTCTAGCCAACAATAGAGCTGGCTATTTAATGACATAGCAATTAGACCTTGCAGGTAGGTCCTTCGTCGGTTGAGGTTGTGCGGAAGGGCTGCCATGTTATGATAATGATTGCTGTGGCAAAAAAGGGGGAAAAAATTACTCTTGTCTTTAGCTGGCACACTTCCCAGGACATTGTCTCTCTGGCAGACATTTTAATATGGGTAATTAGATACCACTAAGAGGGAAGCCTACTGGATTTGTTCAATGGTTTAGTAGTGGATACAGTGAATTTTAGGCGCAGTGAGAGCACCGGTATTTACATGAAATTTACAACAATGAGGGGTATTAATTTAGAAGGACAAGATAGTGTATGTTGGGGCAAGAATGGTGGGCTTTTCTTATCATTATAATGATGCAGCCATACAAGGCAAGGTCTTAATACTCGTAGGAACATTGCACGCGCTCAAACGTTCAATTTTGATTTGGGTTCAGAGTTGAAATAGGATTTTTTTTTTTTTTTTTTTGTACATTTCCGGGTTATGAGGTAGAGATGATTTTCCGAAATGAAGACGTTCAAATCTGAATAATAAAAGAACGGATTTAGACAAGACTACCTAGGATTAGACTTACCAGGAATAAGATGTCTTAAGGACGAAGTTGTTTGCTTGTTTGTTTGCTCATAAAAAGGGTATACAGGCAATAAATCGTCAGAATCCTTGAAGAGGCCTATCATTTTTAAAGAAGGAAATAATCTCTGTCAGTGTGGCATCAGCTTTTGATCAGCTTTTGAACGAATGGGTTCCCTTGAATGATTTATCTTAAAAAGTTTTGCCTGGAGAGTAAATTGTAAAACCTGTTTATTTTGATTTGCTTCTTTCAAGCCATAAAATCCCATTTTTATTGTAATACTGCGAGATGCGATACGTTGTTCGAAAAATAGAGCGTCCAAAATATTTCCGTAACATGTACTTCAATGTGTTTGTTAACTATAATGCGAGTCTCGCAGCTAGCATCGCAGTCAATTTCGAATATCTGGAAAACTCTCGCATTTCGCAATGCGTGACAGATTAATTTCTTTTTGTTTTCATTTTGAGTTTGTGATTTGTGCGTGGTGTTTCATTTAATTATTTATGAAGATGCAAAAACTAAATTTAGAGGAAATAAAAAATTTTATTGAAGTCATAAAGGAACAAAAATGTATTTATGACAAGAGGCACAGGCTGTATATAAAAATTTGGAGTAAATTTGCTGCAAAAACAAATTTGTTTTGTTTTATGTGTTCTATTGTTGAACAAATTTTAATTCTTTTTTTTTAGAAAAAGAGTGCAAAATGGCATAGAGATCTTTAAGAGATCAGTATTGCAAGTATACCTGGGCAGTAAGTTATTTAATAAAACTCCTTATAGGTTATACGTATTTATTTGAATATTTGAAGAACTTGTGGAAATTTTGAAGCTGAGAACGAAGAGCTAGCAAAAGTCTTCAACTACACCGACCACCCATTGACCTCGCAACAGTTTATGAGTCCAAGTCCGTTAGAAAACTCGCAGCATGGATTTTGTGTCCTAGAAGAAGAAGATGACTTCATAGACTTTTAATAGAGAATCATCGCTAGCCAGCAGGAATAGCCAAAACACACAAGTTTTTTGAGAGTTTGGCTGACACAATTCAAGATCTCAATTTATCTCCACTTGTACTGATGGAAATTCAAAGTAAATTCAAAGAGGTAATAAAAAATGTGCCAAACTAGTGGTAAATTTTCAATAGGTTTTATTTTCAATTATTCTTTAAATATGTACACAGTTTCTTTCGAAAGTTTAAAGCAATTTTGGGGGCATTATGCTTCTAATTTGTTGTTAAATTGTTCGTAGTACAATTGTTTTCAAAAGTATCTAAAAAAATTTGGAGTACAAAGATAGATAGTATAAGATAGATAGACAGATAAGATAGTTGTGCAAAATCACAGACGCTTTGATAATGTTTTTGACATTATTCGGAAAGGCATGGGTGTCGTTGCGGAGAACTCTAAATCGGGCTGATAGGATGCCAAAGGCATTTTCAATTGTAACCCTTGCGCGGGACAATCGCTTGTTAAAATTTGTTTGGTCTCTGTCTATGTTCACACCTGCATATAATACGTGCCGTTTCTAAGAGAGGGCACCACTTGAATTAAATCCATACCATTTTCAGTTAGTACCAAGCTTCAAAAGATACGGGTATAAATTTGACAGCTGTCGGACGATTAGTTCTTGAGATATAGCGTTGTGAGTGAAGCAACTTTTGTTATTGTGAAAAAAATGGATTCAAAGCAATTTCGTGTGTTGATTTATCATTGCTTTTTGATGGGAAGAAAAGTGCTAATTTGATACTAGAACGACAGACTTTGCTTTTGATTTAATATGTCTGCCTCTAACAGTAACAGTAAGGCTTAATTTTGTACTCTGTCTGCTTCGAACTTTTGCAATATTTCGCCAACTTATATGCTTAAGTTTATTACTCTTTCCAAAATGAATTTAAATTAAAGCCTGTCCTGACAGACTCTAAGCCAGGAAAGCAATGTAGTCGAATCTTCTTTCCGACCAAGACTTTTTTTGGCACTTCGATTTCTCGTAAGGAAAATTCTAGGTGGAACAACATTTCAGGATCTAGGCAAACCAAAGAATACTTCCCGGAATCCTTTACATATTATCAATACGGTTCACCAGAACTGCAGACAGCTTACTGCTGTGTTAATGTGACAGTTTGCTATTGTTTAGCGTCTTAACGTGTTAGCCTTTAAAAGCATCACCTTCCTGTGAAATTGACAATTGACACAAAGCAGAGCCCGCTTTCAGTTTCCGGTTTATGCTCACACCTGACTGCAGGGTACATGAGGCTAAACTATGGAGGCGTAGTACTGTAAGCACTATTACTCATCTTTCCACGAAAGGCTATCAAAGTAAAAACTAAAGTGTTCTAAAACGATTTGATAGTTGAGTATTTTAAATTTAGGGTAGACACTGACTGATCTCAACCTAGCGATACCTATGTAGTACTATGAGTATGACTAAACATAAATTGTGCTCGTTGTTTGCTCGTGATAGCCATTGGAAAGTAGTCTGGTTAATCCGCATTCAATATGCTAGACTTTTGAGCGCGAATGTTTAGTAAGAAGAAAATAGCAACATTATAATAATCTGTCTGTTTAACTTTTAGAAGTATGAGCAGGCGCATACCTTGTTTTATAAGGATTTTTAGAACAAGTCAGTATGCTGAAATAGTAATGATGCCAGACGAGCACAATCAATCACCTCAATGCTTAATTCATAAGCATCATCATGAAACGCGCACGTCGAAAGACAAAAAGGATCTCACCCAAAAATGATTCTTCTAAATGAGCATTGTATGCCGCTAATTGACTTTTTTGCAAGGTGTGATTTTGAAGACGAAATCTTTTTAAACGGATACGTCTGAAAATCAAACAACAAATACAAAGAATGCCATGAAAAACGGTTTCGAAACGAGAAACGCACAGTCTTATTATACCAAATACACTTATTTACTAAGCAAGAACAACACCTGATTACATATTCTAGCTTTAGATACTAAACGCAGATAGTTTAGCATCTATCCTGTAATAACGCGAAGTGGCGAGTAAAAGAATTTAAAGTGATCTTAGGCGGACCACCAGCAAATTAGCACCGAATTGCTGACTGAAGAATTTTTTTGTAAACAAAACCAACGAAAATTGGCATCAGTAGTAAAAATAAACTTGCATAATTTAAACAAATGAAGAGGCCATCTCTCGGCACTAAAGTCTCGAAAATGGCTCCAAAGTGGCATAAAACAAGAAAAGAACTAAGCGCACAACGTATAAGAGCAGTGCGGACACTGCTGGATTTTTCAAACGGCCGGCTCCACATAAAGAAACGTGGAGCCTTTGAAGCGTGTAATATTAGAGAAATAGCGAAATGGAAAGAGTGCTACTTTGACCATGCAAAGAAATGGCTTGATAAGTGTTAACCGGACTCTGCACCAGCTGAACGAACCATTCGGAAGTGGATTGGAAAACTAAAAAGTCATACAAGCACCGAAGATGATGCACTCAGTGAACATCCAAAAGAGGCTGTTTCCGATGAAAACATCAAAAAAGTCCACAAAATGATTACAAATGACCGTAAAGTGAAGTTGATCGTGATAGCTGAGGATCTGAAAATATCAAAAGAGCGTGTTGGATATATAATACTCGAATATTTGGACATGCGAAAGCTCTGTTCAAAGTGGGTGCCGCGTTTGCTCACAGTCGACCGAAAACAACAACGTGTTGATGATTCAGAGGAGTGTATAAAGCTGTTCAACCGAAATAAAACAGAATTTTTGCGTCGGTATGTGACAATGGATGAAACTTGGCTCCATCACTTCACACCAGAGTCAAGTTGGCAGTCAGCTGAGTGGCGAGCAGGAGACGATGCTCGTCCAAAACGACCAAAAACTCAACAGTCGTTTGGCAAGGTTGTGTCATCCTTATTTTAGGATACACATGGAATAATTTTCATCGACTATAATTTTCATCGACTATCAACAGCGACTATTACATTGCGTTGTTGGAGCGTTTGAAGAACGAAATCACAGAAAAACGGCCGCCTTTGGAGAAAAAGAAAGTGCTGTTTCATCAAGACAATG
Organism: Volucella inanis; assembly: GCA_907269105.1. Classification (NCBI taxonomy): domain Eukaryota; kingdom Metazoa; phylum Arthropoda; class Insecta; order Diptera; family Syrphidae; genus Volucella; species Volucella inanis. The sequence goes on from OU026157.1 coordinate 24,778,226, forward strand.
CACCGTGTCACAAGTCAATGAAAACGATGGCAAAATTTAATGAATTCGGCTACGAATTGCTTCCCCACCTATCGTATTCTCCAGATTTAGCCCCCAGCGACTATTTCCTATTCGCAGACCTCAAAAGAATGCTCGCCGAAAAGAGATTTAAGAGCGATGAAGAAGTAGTCGCCGAAACAGAGGCCTATTTTGAGGCTAAACCGAAATCGTACTACAGAACTGGTATCGAAAGATTGAAAAATCGTTCCAATCAGTGTATCGCCCTCGTAGGCAACTATATTGATAAATAAAGTTGAATTTTGCAAAAATTTTGTGTTTTACTATAAAACGGCACTGACTTTTCAGCCCATGTGTTAATAAGAAGTTGTTGTTTAATGTTTATATTTTTATTTTTTATTAAATATTAACCTTACCTGGTAATAGCCGCATTAAATTAGGACTCAAGGGAAAAGCATTATCTTCCAAAAAATAATGTGGAAACACATCGTTAGTTTTCGGCAGTGGCTTTGGAGGTGAGATTGGCAATTTTCTTTGATTCAAAAGCCTACCAAAGGAGCTTTGTAACTACCATAAGGTTCTATGTCCACCATTGAGAAGCAATAGTTTGCGTCGCAAGCCGCCAACAAGACAATGCTGTGTCTATTTTTATAATTAAAAAACTGCAATCCTGCATTTGGTGGACATACAGTGGAAACGTATTTCCCATCGATATCTCCTAGACAATTTGGCAGTTATATTTCAACGAATTGAGTTTCCACTCCTCCAAGCCCGGTGGTGCCATATATATGGCATGTAACGCATTCCACAATACTTCAGATGTTTCGTTTATACTGTGTTGGAATGAAAATTTTTTTTTAAATATGTTTTTATTTTATTCAATATATTCCCCTTTTAGTTTGCTACACTTATTCCAGCATTTTTCTAACTTCTTGATCCCGTCCGAAAAGTAAATTTCCGGAAGATATGCAAAATACTTCTCCGTGGCGTCGATGATTTCTTCGCGTGAGCTGAATTTTTTATTGATGAGCCATCTTTTGAGATTTGGGAAGAGATAATAGTCCGAGGGAGCCAAATCGGGCGAATACGGTGGATGCAACAGCAATTGGAGCCGTAAGTTATTAATTTCAGCCATGGTTGCGATGCTCTTGTGCGCCGATGCATTGTCTTGCAAAAATAAATTTTTTTTTCGGTTCATGTGAGGCCGTTTTGCAGCGATTTCGGCCTTCAATCGCTCCAATAATGCACAGTTATACTCGCTGTTGATGGTTTTTCCTTTTTCGAGGTAGTCCACGAAGAGTATGCCAAGACAATCCCAGAAAACCGACGCCATAACCTTTCCGACCCATCAAGTCTTCCTCGGCCGCTTCGGAGCACTCGTGTTCTCTGGTGTGTAATAGTGGATCCAAGTTTGATCAACAGTTGCCAATCGAAGCCAAAAGTCCGCGCGATTCCGCATCAGCAAGTCCAAACACTCGTTTGAAGTGCTTTATCGTTTGTGTTTTTGGTAAGGAGTGAGTATTTGCGCGGCACCCAGTGGCAGGATAACTTTTTCATATGCAGAATATTGCCCAAAATATGGCGTGTGCGCTCAGTACAAATCTTTGTGGTATCTGCTAGCTCACGCACCTTCACTTTCCGGTCAGCCAACACCATTTCATGTATTTTTTTGACATTGTCCTCTGTAACCGCATCGGAGTGCCTGCCGGTGCGGACTTGATCGGTAGTGGAGTTGCGGCCACCACGAATCTCTCTTAACGAATATTTGACGGTGTAATATGACGGAGCATTAGCCTAATAATATGTATCCAACTTTTCTTTTGTTTCATTCGCCGTTTTGCCTCTCAAAAAAAAATGTCTTATGAGAGAACGAAAATCGTTTTCGTCCATACTCAACATGATGCCAAACACGTCAAAAACAATCAGCTGTCAAAACAAAACTAAAGACAGTATCGCACTGAAATTTGGCATATCTGCCTAAATATGAACGGACTTCAAGGCACCATAACCTTTTTTACAGTAGTAGCGCATTCTGGTGGTCAAGGAGGATAGTAATTGCATTGACGGTTAGCAATGATATCTTAAATTTCAATGAATACGAAAAGTATGAACCATGTATCAGTTTCAAAGGAAAGTTTTTGTGTTACTCACATAAGGGCTGGTGCCAATCTGCGTTCAGCAACTATAGGCTTCCTTGCAGAATATTTTTCCAAATTGTCCTTCGTCAGTGCCAGAAGAGCATCAAAATTGCCTACTGAAATTCTAGTGGGCTTAGCAAACATTTCGCTGTCTTTCTTCAGAGTTTGAAACGTTGTCTCAAAAAACCTCTACGCCTTGCGCTCTGCATACATTGGTCTTATATACCATCTCCTACTTTTTCTTTTTTTTTCATATATTCGCACAATGATTAGCACTTTACTTGACAATTGTTCGTTGTGTTTTGACGTATCATTGTAAGCAGACGTCCAATGTCCGAATGGGAACCTCGTATCGCATCTCGCAGTATTGTAAATGGCACTATAGTTGCGTTTGTTCTTAAGTGGCTTGCTTGATTTTTATAGGGAATAAGACTTGATTGCATGGTAATAATTCTTTGATGCAAACATCCGTTGATTTCTCCCCAAATTGATCACGTTTTGTTTCAGTGATATGTTATCATATTGCAAGTCTTTGAAAAAAAAGGAAGTCAACAGCGGTATTAGCAGCATTGGATACTATGGATCGGTACCCTAATGACAGGACAAGCCCATTTCGAAAACTGAGGTCATATTAGGTAATGTAGCATTGAGGTATGAGAAATGACGAACTGCATTCGATGATACTTACAATTTTATAAATCTCTCATATATGTCTCTTTGTGGTAGAATCTTTAAGGTACATTAGGCTTATATCTAAAATTGAAAGTTAGCTCAATGAAAACAAACGCTTTTTCAATGAATATTGCCCAAACTCGTAAGAATAAATATTAGGTTGGATCACACTCAATGTCCGCTTTTCACTCCAGTCCGAGTCTCTTTTTTTTATAAAATATAATGGTACGTGTGAGTCTGACCTCTTAAACCTTTAGGCTTCGTCACATAATACAGCTTTAACTCGAGACATTGTTTGCGTTTGCTATCCGTAGTTCTAATTTGGACTCATCCTTCATGAATTTAAACTGGGTCATAATGCGTATTTGAAGAGGAAAACAGTAATGACACATTTGAGGATGTAGAGCTAAATGAATACACCGTTCGAAGTTGGTTAAAAAACGGTCCATTTTGAAGATTTCAGCGTCGAGAACGAACCACGAGGGAAACTGGAATCGTTAGTTGCGACAACAGATTAAGACTCAAGGAAAATGATACGGGATATCATAGGAAAGCTAAACAAACTGTGGTAACCTATACACTGAACGAGTTCCAAAAACAACGGCGGCTAGAAACCTGTTCATGGCTCAGTTTAGGATACCAGAGTGAACCGTTTTCCGACCGGATAAGCACCTGCGAGGGAAGAACGATGCCACCAAAGAACGCTGGATAGAAATGGAGGATATCTTTGATAGGACAGTTGTTAAGCACATCCCACAGGACACGGATTTAGGTTTGCTGACTTTGCGGCGAGACCAAATATTACAATAACAAGCACACATTTTCCTTATCTCAATTACTACGAATAAACAAGTCGATATGGCACTCTCTGTATCATGAAATGCTAAATCGAATTGATCACATTGCGATAATCGTAGAGCATATCTCCAGTATTCTGAATGTCTGACCGTTCTTGGCACTCAACATTGATGCGGCTCACTATTCTTTACAGCCAAAATACGAATGAGGATTTTCCAAGTTCTATGACAAAGTAGAACTACTGAGAGAAGATGTAACCTAGAAGAGCTGTAATCGCAAGAGAAATGCTTGTGTGCTCTGCAAGCAGAAGAGACGGTAAATACATCGGCTTCTCCAGAACAAGAAAAAAAGCACGAAAAGCGGGCAGTAGAAGATATTGAGGGGTTGTTCTTTAAAAACATACGGAAGTTTTACCAATAGATAAAAAGAACGTATAAAGACAAAAAGATCTCTACAGAAACCTGTAGAGATGAGGAAGGAAATATTGTCCTTGTAACAGAGTCACAGTCGGTGATGAATATATGGAAAAGCTTTTTCTTCAGGATGTATAGTCAGGCAGAATAGACCATTCAACTCCGTCCACCTGAAATCCAGCAAAGCAGCTGAACCTGACCGCTTATCGGCCAAGGTATTCAAAGAAGCTGGCATTAACTTTGTGGAGAGCACACAGCAACTCATCTCTCAGATTGAGTCAGAAGAGTGTATGTATGACATACACATGACATGAAAATGACTCTCGATTGCGGAGAGATGAAAGTCTATTTAGAGAGTACGGTGATTGGAGACTAATTCCGAATTGTCGTGTGATAAGATTGGACCGTAGCTATTGAGCATCACATGCTAGTTTTAAGCTAATTTTGCACTGTGTCATTATCCACTTGACGGTGTTTGCCATACCTCCTGCTTGATTAACATCCAGCCAACGCCCATGGTTATTAACGGTTGTAATACAGATTGTCAAATCTATCGCAGGTTCTTAATACTGACTTAGGTTCACGGTGAGTCTGGGCCTTAACTAACAAGCCTCTACAATTAGCCCTATCTTTAGTTAACTGCCTCCGGTTGCTCACTCAAAGTGGGCATTCAACTTGTGTGCGCCACCTTATATGAGGTCCTCCTCCACAGCATTGTTCCTCCGCTTTAGATTGGAGCACTCTGCGGGTTGAAATATTGATGTCTATTCGCCCTAAATGTCGATTTTGCTGTGAGGCTCATATGAGGGCTATTTGATGAACACCCAGATTGAAAGATAGGTGGCGCTACTGAGTGTACCCTTATTTAGTATTCCCTTTCAAAACATCGCGATAGTGTTTTTTGCGACCATGGAAAAGATTCTCGATGGTGTATATGGGACCCATTTACCTTTCCGCATAACTGCTTCCCATTGGTTCGCAGTGTTTTGCCGTGGCCGCACGTTTTTTTTTTATGAACGGCGCCCAGGTGACCCAAAAACGGTTACCACAGATGCAACCGTGGACAAAATCCATGATCTTGTATTGACGGACCGCCGGATGAAAATTCGCGAGTTGGCTGAGATAGTAGGCATCCCAATTGAATACGTTAGCCATATCCTGCACTAGATTTTGGGAATGAAAAAGCTGTCCGCGCAATGCTCACATCACTGAACAAGCGCGATCGTAAGACCACTTTAAAGACGTGATTGGCCCTGTTTAATCGCAATCCCAAAGAGTATTGATATTGATATACGCCAGAGGCCAAAAAACAATCGAAACAATGGGTTCTACGCGGTGCACGTGCACGAAGACCGTGTCTTTGGCCGGAATGGTGATGGCCACCGTTTTTTGGGAGACATCTATTGTACTATTTGAAGAAGGGAAAAACAATCACATGTGCATACAACGTCGATTTATTCTATACTTCGATTTGAAGAAAAAACAACCACATTTGGCGAAGAAAAAGTGCTCTTCCACTACGATAACGCACCGGCTCACAACATCCCAGTCGCCACAGCCAAATCGGTCGAATTGCTCCCCCATCCTCTGTTTTTCCGAATTTGGTTGCTTGCGACTTCTTTTTGTTCCCAAGCCTCAAAAGAAGTAAGTAGCTCGCTAGGAAGAAGTACGGGTCGAACGAGGAAGTCATCGTCACTTCGGAGGAGTAAGAGTATGTTGCAGGCCGACAAAAGTCGTGCTATACGGAGGATTAAAAAAAGTTGCAGCACTACTGGGGAAAGTGTATCGAGTTAAAAGGGGATTATATTAAAAAATAAATTGTCAAAAGTAATTTCTAAAATCCGGGGCATTATTAAACAGCCCTCGTCTTGGTCCTTGTTGAATACCCTCCCCCGAAGTACGTCAATGCCAACGGCACTGAATATTTTTCAAACGCTTTTTTCTTTAAGGCAACTGAGAATCTTCATCCGCTTTCGATAGAACCCATGCTTCAGCGCCATAAAATAAGACTGGGATGATCAAGGTCTTATAAAGAGTCTCCATAATTTTTCGAGGTAAGACCTTACTACTCAATTGCCTTCTTAGCACATAGAAACTGCGATTGCCACGAGATTACTCTTTTTATTTTTGCTGAAGTATAGATAAAGTCCCTTACTTCCTCGAAATTCTAGCTATCAACTGTAATGTTCAGTCCAACTCATCGCTGATGCATGTCTCTTCTTGTTGACAGCATGTCTTGGTGTTGCCTCATTTACCGCTAAATTCATTTTGACAGCTTCCGTTTCAATACAAGCGAACGTCCTGGTAACAGTAATTTGAAGTATTCGCTTGTGAGTTCCGCACAATTCTTTGAAGTATGATGTTAAAAAAAGTCACATGACAGCGCGTCGCCTTGTCTAAAAGCTTTTTTAACATTAAATGTCTCTGTGAAGTCGTTACTGACGAGAGTTCTCTAGAACAACACATTTTTATGTCTGGATGCTACTTCCTATACAATAAAATTTTCTTTTTTACTACTTTGTATTTGATTGCTTTTTTACATCTACTAGATTCCGTCGGATAAAGCCAAACGGTTCACTTGAATAATCAACCTTTATTACATACAAAAAGAAAATTGAATTCGAAGTTAGAAACTCATTAAGTTGTAAATAGAAAATCTCGTTTTGTTAATACCTCCATTGCATTACTATCAATGTGTAGCGAAAAGATACAAATTATCTCAAACATCACCTGACAGTCAAAGTCTGTTATACAAATTAAGCCATCAACACCTTTTGAACCGTGAACAAGCGTATTTGTGGAACTCACATGAGAGCTTTTATTTCCTCAGACTTTCTTCTAAAACTCTTCCCATGTATATAAATAACTTCATCAAAATGTACATATATTTTTCCATACAAAACACGTTTTCTCTGACATTGCCTTAGATCACTGCCAAAATACAATATAATGTGCCAATGTGAGAAGGTGATAAAATGGGACTTAAACTTGCTCGTTTATGATACCTGTTTAAATTAAAGCGGCAACAAATTTGAAGTAGTACTAAAAAATTAATAAAACTGTACAGAATAATGGCAAGGAATCGCTATTTACGTACTATGTCCTTGTACCAACGTGAATATTAGTCTCTTGAGAGTCTGCTGACGAGCATGTTAATTTGATTAAAATTTCATCATCTCAACCTAGTAGAGTCTGCAATAAAACATATTTCAAAGCACCCGCCGCCCACCAACATCTTTTCAACACCCCAAACGAGTATTCTTGGGTTTCTCTGCTCAATTATCATTTTTCACTGTTCACTTTAAGAGTAAATTCACCACAACTATATCTGGTTTCAGCTTTGAAAAACCACCAACCAAAAGTACCATTTATGCCTGCCATACATTCATCATCTCAAGAACTTGCAACAAAAAGAAAATAAAATAAAAAAAAAAAAAGATAGGAATAGCAAACTCATGAAAAATGCTTAAAAATTTATTCAACACCAGGTAGATAGGAGGCTTTTACAAGGCAAGCCACCCTAGGTACTCAAATAAATTCATATTCTGGCGTCCAAAACTAAATTGCACTCTTGCTCGAAAAGTATTTTTATTTCTGCCCGTTTTCGGTTCCGAGCAGCAGCATATCATAAAACTGTTCGCCAACTTTATTTTCATTGCAGCATAGCACACACACTTTATCCAGCGTGCAGTTCATCTAAGAAATGAATTAAGGTTATGCCCGTAACCTTCTCCCCACGGACCCAATATCCTTATGATTTATATCGTTTTCATATCCTTTCCTGCTTACATATTTCTGCCGTTCATTAGTTGTGAGCCCATTAAAGTTGCCATAAACGCAACAGCCATGCAAAATCAGCGAAACATGTTATGTAAATTAATGCAACGCCAAATGGGCAATAAAAAACCTTTAGGGCAAAAATATTCGCCAACTATAAAACCCAAAACGGATTAAGGATAAGGAAATTGGTTTTTAACTTAAAATTACTGAAAGAGAAATGCTTGAAAGCATTGTTCCTTATTTACAAATGTTTTCATTTAAAAATTTCCACAGAAACCACCGAAGACAACATCCAGATACAACCAAGACAAACAGACCACAAACAGTGATGCAATAAGACCACAGTTTGGCCCCACTCCGAGGCCACTTTTAAAGGAACAGCCACTTTAGTTGAAGACCGTTTTTTGGATAAATATTTCCAAAAATCTAATTCCCTTTAGAATAAGCAGCCGGCATTCGGAACGGTGTGACCAGGATGAGAAGAGATGCTTAAAAATGAAAATGTAAACCTGGAATTTTTGACGTGGCTTCGGCTTATGTATCCTTAGTGGTTGCCCATGGTCTACCGGATTTCAACTATTTATGATAATTTTTTTATTTTTTTTACAGTGGGTGGGCAAATTATGGCCAAACATACAAATAAATATTTAATGTGCCGTCGACAGTCCATTTTTTTTCCTTCTTAAATTAAATTTGTGATTCATTAGCTTTCGCCTTTCAAAACTGATCGGCAGAAGTGCTGAATAACTTGTATTTTTCGTTTCCCTTTCATTCCGTTAACGGTCAATCCCACATATTGATCGTCCTTTTTTAAAGTTTCGCATTTCTAGGCAGTGGTTACAAAAGTAATCAATCTCAAGTTTGTGACGAGAAGCGCTTAGGTTAAAATCAAAAAGGGTGAGGTTTGAGTTAAATTACGAGGGTTAGTATTGAAGGAAATGGAATTGTAAAGTTAAGCGCAATCGACAGAAACAGAGAGCAGAAGAGAATGTCAAGTATGTCTCTGCGTTCTTCGAGGGTATACAGGTGATTTTACAGGGAGGTAAGGTAAAGCGAAGGAAATGACGTGGAATATTCTCGATGTGAGATATGAACTCGCAGAAATGGGAACCACACTTGGATGCATAAGGGTTGCAAAATTCTTTAGATCATCGTTTGATACGACCAAGTGATAAAATGTCTTTAAGGATTATTTTATCAATGCGAACGGAAGTTTAACTCTTTATCGTATAATATTCCAAGGATTAAACCGTGGGTACAGGTTAGCCATGCAGAAAATAAGGTCGATGAAGAGATTGATTGGACTTGAATAACAAAGCCATAGATTGATATTATGGGACATTAAGCTTAAGTAATTCTTTAGACACCAAGTGGAAAACCTATCGAGGTTTTCTAGAAGGAGACTTGAAGTGAAGAAATAATTTTGGAGAACTTAGTTTCGTCGGAGTAAATGGATAGGGCGCAGTGTTTAATAATCCTCTCATAATCCTCAATAATAGTTAAAATGAAAAGGAGAGAACCTAGATGGCTACCTTGTGGGACACCAGAAGTAGCTAAAAACGGGTTTGAGAGGGATAACTTAAAACGAACGATATAATAACGGACATGGCAAGATAATTTGAAAAGAATCAATTGATGTGATATTTTATCGAAGCCCTTAGCAAAATCTGTAACAATAACATGGATTTCGTTGCCATTTCCTAGGGCTGAAAGTGCAAAGGATAGTTGATCTACCTTTCGGAAATTCATGCTGACTGGCTTATATAAGCGGTTTGCACTGAAAGCTTAGAACTTCATATAAAAAAAATTTTCGAATACTTTGGGTATGTGGGCAAGCTAGCCAATGGCACGGTAGTTAGCTTCTTCATTCTTTGATCTCTTTTTGGGGACTGCGGTTATGAAACAGGTGGAAAGTGTAAAGGTGGGTGCGAAAGGTTGGAGGCACACTTCTTGAGAAATATTGCTGGGAGCCCGTCTGGCTCGGGTAAAAATCCATCATTGAGATTTTGTAACTTTTCTTTGATAGGGGTAGGGTAGGGGTATATTGTGCAGCCGGTGATATATTTTCGAACGAGAAAGAGGGGGGATAACCATCTGATCTCGTAGTTGACGAATTGATAAAATGTTGGTAAGGTTGGTCTGCGCTGTGTCGGGAAAAGTCTGATTGAGATAGTTATAGAGCTGAATTGAATTGGAGGAAATAGTTTGAGTAGTTAGAATAAGATTTTGTGGGAAGAACTACTTTTTTTTTATAAAGAGCGAAGTCTTTTGTTATACCAGAGTGTGGAAGTTGATGTTGTCTTATGCCGCGAAAAGGGGACAAAAATATGAAATCAAATATTTTACTGTAAAAAATGGAAACAGTATCAGATAAAGATAAGTTGGGAAAATCAAAAAATATTTGCTAAAATAAATATAGATTTTGCGAAGATTAGCTTAATGAAAGTTGTAAGAAGAGAGAGAAGGGGAAGAAGTGGACCGATTTGAAAAATGAGAGGTTAAGATGGGGTGAAAGTTGTTGATAGTTGATAGGGATAAAGGAGTGGCGTTACTGGGACCGCTAGTGAAAATAAGTTCTAGTTGCCTAGCGTTGGAGCTAGGCACCATGATCCCTGAATATACTTTCCTTAGATGAACTAACGTTTGGCGAGGTAAAAAAGATGTGATCATCTGATGGAATCCATTGGAGGCAGATTAAAGTAAACAAAGATTAGGATATCGTTGATGGAATCAATTAGGTCAAAAAGTTGGTCAATCGCTTCAGTGGCAAGGATATTCAATTCGATAGGTTGAACTAGAAGAATGAAGCAGCATAAAGCATAAAAGATCTTACAATAGGTAGTGAAAAAGACCTTTCACCGTCAGAAAGCGTTGAAGAACGTCTTCAAATCATCAAAATTTGCAGTTTGAAGTTGACCGCAACTTCGCCAAAAAAGTCATTTTTAACGACCTGCCCATTTTTGGATGAAGGAATGTGTGATACCTTTCCTAACGAGGAAAAGGAATTCAAGTTAATTTTTAAACATCAAAACATTTAAAATATTTGTTTTGAAAAACATCTGGCCACACTGGAATATGAGTACGTGCATACATAGAGGGAGGATAAATTCGAGCAAGACCCGGCTTACGTACAGCAATGCAATTGTTAGATAAATATGTTATCTGTTAGCATGATGGCAGCAGGGGTTAAGGCAACACAGTGAGTGGTGAGAGTTGAGGGGTAAAAGGTTTGCAAAAAACCATAAATTTTCAACCGTTGAACCAGCAAAATACCAAAATAAGGAATAATTTATTTGTTTGCCAGCACAGTGCACACGTGCTCTGTAAGCACAGCAAGCTATACACTCGTTGCAAGGATGTTCACAGCGACATGCTAAGCAAGTGTTTTGCACAATTTTATACTGCTGCCGAAGATATGCGCCAATTGGATAAATCTACTCAGAGCATTTCGTTTCAGGATAGGAATAAACAATTGGCTGGTGTGAGATTCAGTGGAAGTGCACTTCAAGCTGGCAAGGAATGTGTCCGTTAAGATGATTCACAGGAAGCACATGGAACTGGGTGCGTGCGTTAGCATCTACTGATACGAATATACATATATACATGCATGTTTTGTTTGTATAGATATGGTAGCTGAGGCGAGACATGTGCCTTCGACGATAAGTCACATAAGCTGAAGGATGAATTGCTGATATTTTCTTAAAGCTTTTCCCGAGAAGAGAGCAAAACATTTGCAAAAAGGATTGGTCTGTGTAGAACATGGGATTAACAGATGGATGATAATGTACACATTACCATCGGGATTTTGCATGCGGAGTTATTTCAAGTTAAATTTTGACCTTAAGAATGTAAAAATAGTGTAAAAAAAGTATGGTTGCTTGGAGTTTAAAAATAAAGTTTGCGAACCGTTTATGTTATTCTCCTCGATTGCTAAATCATTTGACAACTTCGAAATTGGCTTAAGGACTTTATTGTCCTTAAAGTGAACCAAACCCAGTTGAATTTTTTGAGAAATAAAGTTTTGTTTGTTTATGCAGAAAATACGATCCAGAATCTCAATATTGAAATTTATTTTTAATTTGTTTAACCAAAATCTTGATTTAAGTACAATAATATTCATTTTGATAAATTTTGGGTGGGGAGAGGGGTAAAATGTAACCTTTTTTTAAATGTTTTTTTTTTATTTTATTTAATATAGTCCACTTTTATTTTGATACACTTATTTTAGCGATATTCCAACTTCTTGATCCCGTCCGAAAAGACCGGAAGGTCTGCAAAATACTACTCCGTGGCATCGATGATTTCCTCGCGTGAGCTAAATTTTTTATTAATGAGCGATCTTTTGAGGTTTAGGAAGAGATAATAGTCCGAAGGAGCCAAATCGGGCGAATACGGTGGATACGAGAGCAATTTGAGCCGTAAGCTATTGATTTTAGCCGTGGTTGCGATGCTCTTGTGCGCCGGTGCATTGTCTTGCAAAAATAAAATATTTTTTCGCTTAATGTGAGGCCGTTTTACAGCGATTTCGGCCTTCAATCGCTCCAATAATGCACAGTAATACTCGCTATTGATGGTTTTCCCTTTTTCGAGGTAGTCCACGAAGAGTATGCCAAGACAATCCCAGGAAACAGACGCCATAACCTTTCCGACCCATCGAGCTTCCCTCGGCCGCTTTGGAGCACTTGTGACAGCTTCAGTCCATTACTGGGCACTCATATTGTTCTCTGGTGTTCAGCAGTTACCAATTGACGCCAAAAATCCGCCCGATTCCGCATCAGCAAGTCGGGACTAAGTATGCGCGCCACCCATCGGCAGGATAACTTTTTCATATGCAAAATATTGCCCAAAAAATGCCGTGTGCGCTCAGTGCTTATCTTTGTAGTATCTGCTAGCTCGCACACCTTCACCTTCCGGTCAGCCAACACCATTTCATGTATTTTTTTGACATTGTCCTCTGTAACAGCATCGGTGGGCCTGCCGATGCGGACTTGATCGGTAATGGAGTTGCGGCCACCACGAAACTCTGGAAACCAATATTTTACGGTGTAATCTGACAGAGTATTAGCACCATAATATTTATCCAATTTTTCTTTTGTTTCCTTCGCCGTTTTGCCTCTCAAAAAATAATGTTTTAAGAGAGAACGAAAATCGTTTTTGTCAATACTCAACATGATGCCAAACACGTCAAAAACAATCAGCTGTCAAAACAAAACTAAAGACAGTATCGCACTGAAATTTGGCACATCTGCCTAGATATGAACGGACTTCAAGGCACAATAACCCAAATCGGTTACTTTTCACCCCACCTATTGGTATATATTTTAATTCGTGCGGTATTTTTTTTTTTTTTTTCAAAATTTGAACGTTTATTTAAGAAAAACATGTACAATAGTATTATTCAAGGTATTGTCCATCTGAAGCTATGACTTTTTCCCATCTTTCTGGAAATTTGTGGATCCCATCCCAAAAGAACTGCAACGGCTTGGCAGCCAAGAATGAATCAAGCCTATTTTTGATATTCTGCTTTGATGTGAACCGTATTTCAGTGAGGGCGTTCTGTATCGACCGGAACAAATGGTAGTCAGAAGGGGCAAGGTCTGGACTATAAGGCGGGTGGGGTAAGACTTCCCATCTACTGTTTTCCAAATAGTGCTTAACCGGAATAGCAAGTGGGGCCTCGTGTCTGGTCGCATATTCCGGGCGTTATTCTGCTACTGCTCTCTTCAAATAGATTAATTGTGTTCGGTAGCGTTGTTCATTGATGGTTTCACCCGGTTTTAATAGCTCATAATACAGCACACCCACCAAATACAGAGCATTACTTTCGGACCATGGATATTCGGCTTTGCCGTTGATTTGGCTGGTTGGCCGGGTTTCACATATGATTTTTTGCGCTTGGGGTTGTCGTTATGGATCCATTTTTCATCACCAGTAATAATCCGATGCAAAAAATACTTCCTTTTGTGGCATTCCAGCAGCATTTCGGACATGCAAAACCGTCTTTCGACGTCTCTCGGCTTGAATTCATGTGGAAACCAATGTTCTTGCTTTTGAATATATTCAGCTGCTTAAGTGACACCTAAAGATTCTGTGAGCTCTTCTTGTGTTTGGCAACAATCTTCATAGAGTAATGCTTGCAGTTCTTCATCTTCAAACTTTTTTGGCTTCCCAGGATGTTCATCGTCTTCCAAGCCAAAATCACCACTTTTAAATCGTGAAAACTCAGCTCAGCTAGCGCATGTTCACCATAAACTTCCACCAAAATACGATGACTTTCGGCAGCAGTTTTCTTCATATTAAAGTAATGAAGAAGAACTCCCCGCAAAAACACATTTCCAAGCACAAAGTTCGACATATTTGAGTGAAAAAAAACAAAATTGTTGTTTACGCTTCAAATGAATGACATATACTGAAATGACGTACAATGACAGTAGCTTTCCAACGCAATAGAATAATACAAGTTACGCCATCTCTTAGAAAACCGCGAACTTAACGAATTAAGTTATAGACCATAACTCTTAATTACTAAACAGTTCGAGAAAAAGGGATGACTACAAATATCCGGAGTTTCTAAATGCTAAGTTATTCGTAAAAGAGTAAGTAGGTAGAGACATTTGTAATTTGTTTTGCTTTCAATCAGGGAAAACCTAAAATTTTCAATTGAAAAATTCTTCGTAAATAGGAAAAAAAACACGTTATTCACATACTTCACGTGTTAGCGTATTCACGCAATTTACGTGATATTTATGTTCACGTGAATTTTCACGTGAAGGTGTATTTCACGTGAATTACGTTAATTCGCTTTCACGTGAAATCGTAGGTTCTAATGAAAACTAAATACAACATAAATTCAATTGTTGTTTGTTATGTACTTGGGCATCGTATTCTTTAGGAAATCATCACTTTTTTGCATGTCATACGCCAATAAATCCATTAAAATTCGATTTGAAAATTTCTCTGGGCACTCAGTGTCCAGTACACGGGTCCAGAGTTAAATCTTTAATTTCCCACTTTGTTTCTCCTTTTTTTTCTCATATCCCCCTCTTTTTTTACTCTTTCTCTCTTGCTTTCTTCTTTTCCCAACTTATTTTTCTTTCTGGATGACTTGCAAGCCTTGTTTGTATATTTTAATTAATCTTCATTGTCGCACCTATGTTTGTGTCTATGTTGGTAATTTTGTATCGAGCATTGGCCGTGTAGTGAGTGAGAACTTAATTCGGATGATGTTGAATATTCTGAGCAGTCATCTCGATGGCTTTAAGGTTGTGCACTTTAATGCAGGAAGCCTTAAACAACAGAAGCTTGATTACTTGCGTTGACAAGACTTGGTTTCACCCGGATGTAGGAAATGACGTATATAGAACTGAGGGTTACAGTTTATTCAGAAATGATACATAGAGTGACTAACACCACAGGTGGTGGGGTGGCAATTTACTGCATTGTTTCTCCTAAGTATATTGAAGTCAGTAAGTCAACTAATTAAGATGTTCAATATATTATATGCGAGGTACATATATGACAGCTGCCGAAAATGTCTTATCGCATGCTGTTATAATCCCAACAGAAAAATTTCTTGCGTACCATTTTTCTCTTCGATTTCTGAACTCTATCTCTGGCTATTTCAATGCAGACCTAGTTAAGAAAAATTCGCGTGCATTTCAATTCAAGGACTTCGTAGCTTCTTGTGGTCTCGAAATTGTTAATTATTGTATCCCCACTTCCTTCTCCTCATTGATTTTTTTCTTGTGTCTGACGTTTCCTCTGTCCTCGTTTTCGACCAGGTGTCTTTGGATCTTGTGTTTCAGCATGATCTAATTTTTTGTACCTATGATGCTGTCTTTACGCGTAACACTGAGCCAGGTTGTTTTCAGTTCAGAGATTTCAAGTCGATTGACCATAGTTCACTTAGTGTTGCAGCATCATCTGTCTTTTGGGCAAACTGCTGATTAACGTCTGATCCAAACGATATACTTTAATGCCTACAAAGTCATGTTAGGCTTCTCTTTAATCAATTCGTTCCTGTGAAAATAGTTGCCATTCGAAATAAAGTATATCCCTGGCTTACATCTGATGTCCTTCGTGCAATAAAAAATAGAAATAAACTTTACACCAAATGGAAGCGTAGTCTAACTTCATCAATTTGGAATGCCTATCGAATTACACGTAACAATGTATCAGCTGTTATCTGTCAATCTCAACGTAATTTTTATCTGAATTAATTAGATTTAAGCTCCCAAAGTTCCTTGGAGAAACCTCCGTCAAATCGGTGTAAGTAGCAAAAATAATAACGAGTGCACCTTAGACCCAGATGAGTTGAATATCTTCTTCTTGGAAGCCAATACTACTCATAATAGCTTTGATTATGTTCGTAGACCCGAAATCTGTCTGTTAAAGCAAGCTGATTTTGAAGTTGTGACTGAGAACGAAGTACTCTCGGCACTTACTTCAATCAAATCCAGTTCTGTCGGCGAAGACGGTATATCGCTTCGTTGAATTCGGCTTATTTTACGTGTAATTGTTAGTCATCTTACGTACGTTATCAAATCATGCATTATAGTGCCACCTCAACTTTTTCTGATGTCTGGAAGCACAAAAGAGTTTTTCCAATTGCAAAAAAAGCCAAAGCTCGTTCCGATTTCAGACCTATAAGTATGGTGCCGTGCTTGTCAAAAGTCTTTGAGAGGATGATTGCTCGACAAATTAAAGGCCACATAGTTGTTTGACATTTGCTTTACCCTCTTCAATCCAGGTTTCTGACAGGTTATAGCTGTTCCTCTGCAATGGTTAACATACTGGAGGATGTTCGGAGGGACTTTGATAAGGATTTTGTAACTTTGCTTTGTTTCTTTGATTTTTCGAAAGCATTCGATAGGGTAAATCATAACATACTTTACTGGAAGCTAAACAATCTATTCGGTTTCAGCGATTAGGCTATTGGACTCTTGTGTGACTATCTTTCTAAAAGACTGCAAAGAGTTGTAATTGGAGAGAGACTCTCTGCATCTAAGTCACTCAAACAGGGCGTATCGCAGTGTTCTATTTGGGCCCAATTTTATTTTGAATCTTTGTGAACAACCTACCCTTGGTGTGCAAATATTGTTTCTTTTATTTTTTGGCTGACGATATTTAAATCTGTCTTTCCCTTCCTCTAGTTAGAGGTTTCACTTTTAAATAGTGAATTATCTGCAATCAATCATTGGTCCCTACTTCTTAATCCAAACAAATGCTTGGTATTGTCTACATCAAACAGGTTCTTCGAATTCGACTGTGTCCCTGATATATATGGCTTGCGAACTGCAAACTAAAAGTAGTGGAATCGGTTACCTGCCTTAGCTTCATTAAAAACCGCAAGCTCTCTTTCTATAGTCATATCAACCTCATAGTTGGGCGTATTTACAGATACTTAAGAAAGCTTTTGCAAACCGTCAGTTTCATTCCCCTTGAAAGTCGGCAAAAACTTGATCACACTCTTATTATGCCCTTGGTCATATATTCCGAAGCTGTCTATCCTAACCTTGACTCACTTTACATGTACAAGCTACAGGTAGCTTTTAGTAATATGATCCGGTGTGTACAATCTCCTCAGAAATGACAGAATATCCGCTCGTGCTAATCGTTTCTCAGGGCGAACTTTAACTCAGAATATAAATGTCAGAAACTGTATTTTCCTTCATAAAATCATTGTTATTAAATCTCCGTCGTACTTGTATGAAAAACTAGATTTTTCTTGTTTCCATATAACGATGAACATAAATGTGTCTTCCTTCGAATATTTTGACAGCTCCCGACGGTTCTTTATTCATACTGTCAGGCTATGTTACTCGTTACCTTCAAACGTTAAATGTATCAGTTAAACACAACTTTAAGGTCGACAATTTTAAAATACTTTGCTTCACATAACTAATATCCTCTTTTAAACTTCAATCTCCACAATTCTAGTCTTCCTTTCTAACTTCTTCCTATTCTATCACAATTTTCCCATATTTTTTTCTATTTATTTCTTTTAGATTTAATGCAAAATAATTTAATTAATAACAAATGTTAGTTTTAGTATGAATTTTCATTATATAATGTACACCCGCTTATTCTTTGTAAAATAAATTGAATTGAAAATTGAAAAGAAAAAATCAATACGGACCTTGCTAGAATTGATACCACCGTCTGAACTCCAGGGTGCTTTATTTGCTTCTATAAATGTTACCAAAAACTTTGAATACTATTTGCTTTTATAATTATATTATAGCCAAAGTGTAAATTAAGAGATGTAAGTCATATTAATCGGTATTTCGGAAGAACCCTATATCCTGGATTCTCTTTTACTTTAGCTATTGTACATTACCCTTCTGTGTGCATTAAGTACGGTATTTCTATGCACATAATCAACTAATACTAGTGATGTTTCCTGCTCTGACAGAAACAGCATTATAAGCAAATTCCATTTGAAACACTATTCCACCTGCTGATGAAGCAAAAGATTACTGCTCATATTTCAAGTACGCACTCCCATTGAGTGCCCTCATTAAATCTAATTTACATGGCATTGCATTACCATGTTATTTTCTTGCCTTCCACTACAATTCCGTCGAAATACTATTCAACATAATTCTCTTTTGTATCTGCTTTGTGTTAAGCTCACAATTCAATTGCTGCTCGACGATCTGTGTTTCACTGATGTGCTAATACTTTCGATCCATGGGATGTCCTGTAAAATTGCACCAACCCCAGACTCAACACCAGCATCAGTACCATGCATCTTGAACTAATGTAGTGTTCGCCACTTTGAATGCATCCAACTTCTGGCTGGAGAATCATTCTACAAAGAGGCCAATAAAATTGCAAATTCAAATTGAAGCAAACGGGAGCTACCGGGTGTAGCTGCATTATGGGCTTGCAATGACACTAATAGATACATAGGGAAGCGCTTGCAAAAGCCAGCAACACGAAGAACTGGAAATTACAATCGAAATTGGAATGCTAGTTGGATGTAAGTTACAATTGTAACAAGACTTTGAAAGAATACGAGTTAGTGTTGATATGTATCTATTTACGAATACTCTATCTACCCACCGATATGATGCATCTACCGGGAATTCAGTGAAAAGAAAGTGAGAAGTAAGGCTCCTTATATCCCAGATAATATAATCGAATCAAATGTAGGATACAAGGCGCTAAACAAAGTGGAATACCTAATGCTTCTACTGGAAACATAGGAACTGCTAATAAATCCAAACACAGTGAGGTCGAAATTGTGCAAGAGGCTTTTGAGAAAAAAAAAAAATAGAATTCCATTTAAAGGTAAAGTTAAATGAAGCTCAACTGGTTTCGAATTGATCAGTCTGCTATGGATGGATTAGCCTTTGCCTTACTGCCAAGATCTTACCCACAAAGAAAGAGAAAAACTGTTTTATACGATAATTGTAAAAGAGTACCCAGGGACCCAATTATTAACAGGTTAGGAAGACACGACGATATCGCCTTATAAGTAAGTCTAGCGAAGGTCTTCCCATACAATGGCGGGGAATCCTTTGGTGTAGAGAGCACACATATTCCAATGCTGGAGCACTGCCTAATAATGAGTTCGATTCTTCTGGTGTAGAGGCTTGCGTTGTGTTGAAAATTCTGTTTGTTGACAATCAAGACCAGTGGCTAAGCAACCGAGGATAATTCAAGAGACATTCTACAAGTGATTATCACTATCTGAGGCACGTTCAACAAAGAGCTCAAAAAGAAAAGCGGCAACGGCTCGTGCTTTAATTGAGCGAATAAAGTAGAAAAAATACCGATTGGTCCACAAAAAATCGATCTCTACTACTTTGCATACATAAATATAGAAACGAAAATTGCTTCGAAAACTTGCCAAAAGACAATAAAGCAACAAATGCAGACAAGAAAAAGCTGTAAGTATAAGTGGGGTAGGAACCCTTTCTTATTTCTTCTAAGAAAAAAGGGAATCTCTGTCGAAAGAAATAAGCTCAGATGATGCCGCCATGCCATAAACCGGACTAAACAGTCAATCTTTGGGGATGTGCTGATACTTGGCTGAACACTTGTCGATTGTGTTCTCTCCAATGACGGCAATTTTGCTTGTTGACATAGTCGCTGATCCGGAAATGGGCCTCGTCCGAGAAGATGATTTTTTGGCCAAAATCCGAATCTCAAGTCCAGCGCCCAATCAGTGATCTCATGACGTTGTTTATGGTCGTCCGGCTTCAATTCTTGCGTCACATATTATACGGATGTAGGCCCAATTTTAACCTTAAAATAAGTCGTCAAATCGATATTTTTTTCATGTTTTCTTCATTTCGCACCATTCTCTGTCTGGTCGATGGCTTAAGATCCAAAAGAGTGTACTCACGTTCAAACTTTTCCACGATGCGCGAATTGCCTACACACTGAAGCCGTGATGAAGACCAAATTCACGACGAAATTCACGTTGCGTACTTACAATTAAGTCGGAATTTTGATAATATTTTTAAATAATTTCCGCACTTTCGGCAAGCGTAAACCGATGAATGACCAAATGGTAAACCTGACAGAATATTTTGAAAACTGGGTGTCATTGGTAATTTTAAAACCTGCGGAAACATAACAATTGGAAAAACTATCAACGCTAATTGGTCACCCTTGACCCTTGACAAAGCTTAATTCTCTCACCTAGCATACTTAACATCGCGTTTAAAGATATAGTCAAATGTGGTTATGAGCTCCATCAGTATGATCACTTCTCTGACTATAAAAAAATTATTTCGGGTTGTACGAGGCAACAGTTTTTGAATGTAAGGTGCTACATCTTTCTACATAAAATTAGAAAGATCACCAACATATCTCTTAAACAAATTCCAGGACAAATAATTTAATTACATCTAAGCTTCTCACGAATTTTCTTTGTCCATGCTGTCAGACTTCGTCACTCATTATCGACGGCGATAGAACAACTAATGGAAACTGATAAATATACAGCTCTAGCTTTTAACCTTTTGAATTGTACATATTGTACGTTTTGATCGTGGATACTTTAGATTGATAGTTTCTGACAGAAACTGTGAAACGCTTAGGTCCCGCTTTCAAATATTTTGTTACTCCTTCCATGTGTGAACCTATGCTGTCTTCATATTAATTAAGAACGACAATTTACTTCTATTTATGATCTATACTTCCTGTTATAGAAGGGGGATATGAATGATGAACCTACTGCTACGCAATATTGCCACGCATTCACACAGTATGTGTGTTATGTCTTCAATAGCTTGCAGATCACCATAAAATCTGAAAATATCCATATCTGACAATTTGAATACCTTTGCGTGTGTCCGCGGGAGACAGTGTTCTGTCAAGATTCCTATTATTGTCCAAAGCGTATCCCAGTTAATTTTATGAACTGCCTAGATCTTTAACCTTAAAAATGTGGCCAGAGAGCCTTGTATTACCTGTGTCCTTCAAGATTTGACCAGACTATTTTGGCAGTCTTAATGATTTTTTCCTCGGTAGTGCTTCTTACTATGCAAAGCGGTGGTTTGATGTTAACAACCTCACTATTATCGAGTAGCCCTCTTCCTCTTCCTCTTCCGGATACCGATCATATCTGCATTAGCTCAGCCGCCTTGAGGACAGCCAGAACATCTGATTGGAAGACATTGCTTGCGTCCGGTAGAACACTTTAATCATAGCACGCAATATAGTTTCACTACCATCACTAGTGGGCTTCATCCCGCCTCCCATTTAATTACATTTGTTGATAAAAGAATCGAAAAGCGAATCGTATGAGAATTAAGTGGCACCTACAGATCATCTATAAGCTAAGCAGCATCTTTTTCTTCAAAGCTACAATAGGACAATAGGACGGTCATTAAGAGAAAAAAAAAAAATAAATAAAAAAAAAATCTAGTAATAATTGTTGATTGGCAACTTTGGCCATCATTGTTGTTTGGATTGAAGTCTCCAATATTCTTTCTGGATCAGTTTTGCATTCGCATGTCCACTCTTCTTTGCATAGATGAAACCAAGGTGTATGCGTTAACATAGAACAGCTGTTTGCTGCGCTTTAGACGCATAGCTATGTGCTAAAAAATCGGTTTTTGCTTGCGATGATATTCTGTTTCCGCAACAGAACGCTACCTTACAAAGACGGCAGCACCGCAAACATCGCTAGTGAAGAAGTTGACGACATAAATACTCAAGTAATGCTCACTCACTGGACCTCACATCATATGGCTAGTTTTAGTGGATATACCTGAAGTCGAATGCTTACAATAAAAATGCTCAAGGAAACTTTTTCCCGTAATTGTTAGCGCAATAACTTGCTCTTATTTACAAGATATTATTATTAAAATAAATGTTAAGTTGAAATTCTTAAACGCAGAGAACTTTAAAACCAAATAGGGCACACAAAAATCTTGGCGTAGTCTTGTGCATATGGCTCGAATAAAGCGCAATCTCGAAGTCCAATTTATGAGCACTCGTTCAAACTACTATATCAGCAGAAATGCAGCGAATGTATGCTCCCTATTCGACAATTATTTCTGGTTTATCGGCGACTTCACATTTCCTCACAAAACAACTACAAAGGTGTTAAATCAGACGGTCCATGAGCCCAATTTATTACACAACTTTATGCGCTCATAAATTGATTGTGGCGAGCGCTATGTGGTATGTTGAGCTGTCTTTTTGAAATCATCAGCTGGGAATGATGCCATCCATCCACTGAATGGGTTGGATTAAAGTTCGCTCAGCATCATTTTTGAAAAAAAAAAAAAAAAAAAAAAAAAAAACATAAACTAATGATTCCAGCATATCTAACAGTGACTTTTGTGGATTCAACGGCGTATCAATAGCATTTTTTGGATTTTCCTTATTCTAAATGCAACAATTTTAGTTGATGATGTAGCTTTTCAAACAAAAATGATTCTCATTAATGAAACTCCTGCACAACCTACGTTGAAAACCATATTCATGCACTGGATGGACACAGCTTCAATTGTTGTTCACGATGCCAAATTGGCTCATTCTAGTCCTCCCCAACAATACGCTCTACGGCAGCAACAGGTCCTTTGATACGTTAACCATCCATGGTTATTCGAATAACTTGCTCAGATACCTAGATGATTATAGACGTAGCGCATTCAAAGTTTTGAGAACTGAAGCACTATTTTTGGAATAAATTTGCACAATTTGCGAGCGTCATTCTGGCGTATGTGAAGCCAATTCATGGTGAATTGACAAACCAAATTAAGCACTGATGAACTGTCAAATTAGCTGTCGTCAGTTAAAAAAACAGACCTCTAAAAAAACACCCTGTATTCACTTCTTTATTAGGTTTTGAATTTAAAAATGTTTCACCGGGTACTCTTTATTTGTTGAATTCAGAGGGAATTTACCCTTATCGACATTCTTAAGTAGAAAGTTATCGACGTCCACTTTAACAGATTCTGATAAAGATCTGAACTATACTTCTTGTTTGGTTCGCGAAAATGCAGGACGTTTTTATTTATCCTTTGTGCACTGGACTATTTGCCATTTCTTTAATCCTGGCTCCTCAAAATTTCATAAATTACCTCACATTCTCCTCAAAACGAAGACTGGCCAATAAATCAAACAGTACTCAGGTACCTATGTATTTGTGTTTGTATACCATGAATGTATAAAAGGATACAAACAGAAATAAAAGTACAAAGTCTGGTTTCTATAACATAATCTGGTTTCTTAGCGTGCCATTGCCTTTGGTTTTCTTTGGGAATTTCCTATTTGCGTGGATGGTTTGATTGAAACACATTACTTACATGGCCACATAACTTGCATGGTTCCAGAGAATGAGTCACATACTTACCTGACCGTTTAGGTATTTTACTTCAAGTGAAGGATGAAAAGAAACAATTTGTTAACCTACATGATTGTGGGCTGGAGTAGTAGGTAATGTGCTTTACAAAATATTTCTTCATTCTTCGTTTAGTTGAACGTGTCTCAGGAAGTACTTACTCGTATGTATTCAAAGCACATATCATTCACAAATATATTTCATATTCTTTTTGACCTCAATTCATGGTGAGTAATTGCAATTCCGAAATAAATGGTTTAACCACGTTACATGTAAGTATGTATATGGTACATCCGTACTTTATGCGAGTAAGTACCTATGAGTTCTTAAGAAGCTTGAATTTTACGAAAATCTTGCATCTTTGGAAGACAAGTATACAATACTTACTCATTTTACTAATTCATAATATACTCGTAGATAATCCCGAAAATTTCTTATATAATTCTCGGATAATTTGTTATATATTCTTCTGCACTTAACATTGATAAAGCAAACGGGTTCTGACAAAAGACATAAGGACGCAGTAAGAAATCATTTTGAATAAAACTTTATACGAGGAGCAAGAAAATGATAAAGATACTCTGCAGAATTTATCAATGGCTACAGGACCTAGAGGGTCAACAAAATATCTTAGAAGTCTTTCGCCCTCGTTACTGTATAACATATCTGACTGAAGATGGTATCGTGAATAAAGAAAAGCACTTTCTAATCTCTCACTTATGAAAATTCCATTAGCAGAAAATTATCATAAATTATTATTACCATACCTGATAAAAACTATATGAGAAATATGTATATCACGCCCAATTATATTGAAAATAAGTATTATTCGTACAGTTTCTATGGAGGAATTGGTATATGGGACAGAATGTGAGCTATAAAGACAGCGGGCCCATATTATCGAGCAAGTATTAAGTGGCCAAAAATAAAAATCTATTCCATTAGTCATGGAATACAATTGCATTCATGTGGCTGCCTGGGCTGGCTTCTCAGTAGATCATCTCATCACCTTTGGATTGTCCGCATAACATCGACCTTTAAATCGCACCTCCGAGGAGGCCAATTGACTTCACCAAGACGGCTAATAAGCCGATCCCCACATTTAGCGCGTATTTTTTTAATTGTTTGGGCAGCATAGGCGTCATACCATCCTGAAAAGAAAGGTCGTGCAATCCCATGGCTTCAATTTCAGCCCACGAAAATTTGGTTATCAAGCTCTGTAGCGGCCAATGCTGACCGAAATGGTATTTCCAGCACCATGGACCAAGCTAGCTGGTCAAAACTTCAACACAAAAATTGCTGTATCTTACAAACTAAGCGTCTGTGGGGGTCATATTATTCACTACGAAAAAGAAAAAATTGAAATGGCTGAATCTTCTAAGTTAAACGTCTGTGACTCCTATCAAACTGCTTTGTCATTTTTGTTCAGTATCGTTTTGTAAGTCATCATGAAAAGACTCACACCACAACAGTGTCTCCAAATTGTTCAGCTGTATTACGAAAATCAGCGTTCTGTGAGAAATGTTTTTCGTGCTCATAATCGCCCTACCGAAAGCACTTTTGCCAATACCATTCGCAAATTTGAGTCCCATTAGTGGATGATACTCGACCGGTTAGACCACATCCAGCACGTAATGAACAGATTGTGACAGCTGTAGCTGAGAGTGTACGAGAAGACCGCTTGGCGTAATTTACGTGAGGATCTCGGCCTAAAGGCGTACAAAATTCAAGTTGTGCAAGAATTGAAGCCAGGCGACTTGAATTTGCGTCATATTTGCAGTGAATGGGCTCTGAAAAAAATCACTGAAAATCCGGTGTTTTATCGTGAAATTGTGTTCAGTGATGAAGCCGTATTAAGGATGATGTGCAATACGAAGAGTACTAAGGGCTACCATTACATCTATTAAAAACAACGGTATGGTGTGGTTTATGGACTGGTGGAATCGTTGGTCCATATTTCTTCAAAAATGAGGCAAATCAGAATGTTACCGTCAATGGTAACCGTTATCGCGCCATGTTAACGGATTACGTGCTTCCTGAAATTTAAGCACATGGTCTCGGTGAGCTTTGGTTTCAAAAAGACGGCGCTACGAGCCGTACTGCGCTTGAAACAATGGACTTGTTGAGAAATCATTTTGGTGAGCACTTAATTTCACGTTTTGCTACGGTAAATTTGCCGCCTAGATCGTGCGATATCACCCCTTTGGACTATTTTCTCTGGGGATATGTAAAGTCTCATGTCTTCAGGAATAAGCTAGAATTTGATAAGTAGCCGGTCAAAACTTCCACACTAAAATGGTTGGATCATCTAAACTAAGCGTCTGTGGGGGTCATTTTTTGCGCTACAAGAAAAAAAAGAAAAGAAATTCGAAGAGTAGCCGGTCAAAACTATATAAATAAATGTTCCTCAAACTCCTATATTAAAGGCTCTCTTCAGTCGATATTCGTAAATCAAAGTGTATACACCCTGCCTGACTCGAACTGCAACTTTTAAAATGCTATAATTTTTTTATTTTTTGATAAATTTTATTGTGCAAAGCAAAAAATGTTGGAAAATATATCAATTACTAAATTGTATCAGTAGTTTTTAATATCTCTACCTTTTGCGCGAATAATGGCCTTGAGACGGCCGAAGAAAGCATCGTCCGCTGCGCGCAAGTGGCTCTGAGGTATTTTGGCCCATTCCCGGGGTAGTACTTGTTTGAGGTGGTCCAAACTTTGGTATTTTTTAGTGCCAACCTTCGCCTTCAAAATACCCCAGACAAAGAAATCCAACGTATTTGCATCCGGAAAATTTGCAATCCATTGTGTCGAAGTGAAATGAAGTGTGGAACATTGTTTTTTGATCAATCTTGGTTGACGAGCGCTTTGTGAGACGGTTCCGAGTCTTGTTGAAATGTCCACGGTCTCCGACTAAAATGATTGTTTTTTTCCAACGAAATGTTGAGCTCTCGAGCCAATTTTCTTCCACTTTGATGCGGATTTCGCTCAATTCGAGCCTTCTCTTTCCGAACAATTTCTGCCGGTGTTGCTGTTTTTGACCACCTCCATGGCGTTTTGCAACGCTGCCAATATCACGGTAATGAGCTTTGGTTCGAGATACAAATGATTTATTCACGTTGAGGTGCTGAAGGGCTCTAACGATAGCTACTTGCGGTTTTCCAGCCAAATATAAAGCAATCATATTGTCACGTTTGAATTCCATCGCGGATAAACAATTTTTAACACAACTGAGACGCGTATCGCTTAAAAGGCCTCTAAAAAATTATCTGTCACGTGTCAAAATTTTAGCTAACAGTAATGAACAGTTTAGAAATTATAGCCATCTGAAGTTGATTGCAGTTCGAGTCAGGCAGGGTGTTTTTTTATTGTGAAGTGTTTTTAATTTTAATAACGTCTTCCAATTTGGTAAATATAGATTTTTTCTGAAATTTTGGAAATAAGAATGAAAACTTTAGCTATTTTCAAATGGCAATAAATAAAATATTTAAGTTCCAATTAGATGCTGGTACATTAAACAAGAATGGTACCAATAACTATATCAAAAAAAGCAATAGATTCAATTATATATTACCAGGGATGCCAATAAATTGTTCATATGGGACTACGGTTATTGGCACTGTTAATAACTTTACTGTTGACTGTGCCAACAACTGTACTATACGACGTTTATTTGTTTCAGATTTTTGAAAATGCGAAAACAAAAGAAAAGTTAGGATGAGGATCGGCTTAAACTAGCTCTTTCGGCAACAAAAAGCGGCCAGTTTTTAAAGAAGAGAGCTTCAAAATTTTACAGCATACAAGATCAACTATTCAGTTTCGCCTTGGGGCCAGTTTTAGGAAACCTGCTCATGGCCCGTGTCCAATTTTATCGAGAAAGAAGGAGGTAATAATTGTTAATTGGATAAAACTTTGTCAAATTTAAGGTTTTCCAAAGCGAAAGGAAGATGTTTTTAAAGAAGTGTCGTCAAATGTCTCTACAAAAGAATAAGTGATAACGGATGGATGACAAAACAAGCTTTTGTTGTGTTTTCACCCGTTTCTGGTCGGAGAAAAAAATAAATTTCCCACATTTATTTCGTGGACGTACACAGTACTCACCTAACATTACAAGTGAGTCAGCTATGTGTGTAATTGGGTATAATTCTGATGGCTTTGTATCGCAACTTGACAAAAAATCTTACAGCCAACCGATCCTGCTGCATTTAAGCCTCTTAAAAATGCACTAATCCTTGTAAAAATTTAACAAAAGATTTATTTGGTCCACTCCTACAGGATGTTGTCAAGTGAAAAATTTTATCAAATACTGAAATAAAACAGCTATTAATTTCTCTAAATGCCTTGGTAGATCTACAAAAATAGGATATCAGAAAATGCGAAGTTTAAGTCATCATCAGAAAACGGATACTTTTAACCAATTTTGCAGAATAATAAGAGAGGGGAATAATTAGGGGAATCTAAAAACACATTAACATTACTTCGGATTTTAAAGACTTGCAAAACCTCTTCACGTTTTTTAAATCCACAAGCTTCAAACAAATTTTAGAACAAAAACAAAAATCTGATACAGCTGTACAGACTAATATTTGAGAACTTGAATGATATACTTGGTAAAGGTTGTATTACAGGAAGTGAGATTCAACCAACTTTTGAGTTTTTTGAGCCTCCTTCATCACTTAAAATTGCTTAAGAATAAAGTAAAACTCATACGGCAATAGATGATATATTAGACTGGCCAGAAACCCCACTGCGAAAGGGCACCAAACTCCAGAAGCAAAAAAAAAGTTTTGTTATAGCTAAGGATTAAGGAAGAAAAAAAGCGAAAAAATGGAAAAAGAAAACTTGAAACTGACAGAGAAGAAAAAAGAAGCAAAGAGGATTGAAAAAAAAAAAACGAAACAGAGATAATGAAAAATTAAAACGAGAAGCAAAAAAAGCTACAAACCCATGTAAACTAAAGCAAATAAACAAAAATCAACGAATGTTACCAAGAACTTATAAACCATCCGTTTCAAGCAACGTAACGACTGGTGCGTTAGCCTTGAGAGAATAAAGTCCTGGAGAAAAGATGCTTGTTGAGATTTATGACGAGATCAGCCAAGATAACAGAGAGAAAGTAACCATATCAAAAATTTATTTTCTAATGAAATTTGTGCCGTAGAGCTCTTTATTAATTTATTTACTTCTTTTTTCTTTTCAGAATAAATGGATTTAGCTATCGGGTGATCCAACCATAATGGACGATGTTAATTGTGAGTCACACCTTAATGTGAAGTTTTTTACCCAACTTAATTTGACATTTCTTTGTTTCAGTATTTGACGAATTCAACCATAGAGAGGTACACA
Organism: Volucella inanis; assembly: GCA_907269105.1. Lineage (NCBI taxonomy): Eukaryota > Metazoa > Arthropoda > Insecta > Diptera > Syrphidae > Volucella > Volucella inanis. The sequence continues at coordinate 24,807,181 of OU026157.1, forward strand.
ATTGAGCAGCGCGTTAAAATTGTTGAAGCCTTTTACGAAAATAGGCGTTCAAATCAAAATGCATTTCGTGCACTTTGTGATTTTTTTGATCAACATAATCGACCAAATTTGTCCACAATCGGGAGAATTAAGCTCATATTTCAGCAAACCGGGTTTGTAGGAAATGTGAAAACACCTGTGCATGTTCGCCCAGTTCTTTTTGCGGTAAACATTGTTGTTGTTCGCGGTAATGTGGCAGAAGAGACGTCAACCTTCTTGTCTAACAATTGAACATATCACGAACATTGCTGATGCGATTTTTGAATAAAGATTTGAATTTACACGCTTACACGGCTGAATTGACTCAAGCGTTGAAGCCTACTGACCATTTCAATCGTCGTCAATACGCCGAATGGTTCGTTGAACAGATAGAAGTGAATGGTGACTTTACAAAGAAAATCATCTTCAGCGACAAGGCACACTTTCACCTCAGTGGATTCGTTAAACAGCAGAATTGCCGCATTTGGGCAAATGAGAATCCACGAGTGATTGTTAAAACGCCGATGCATCCAGAAAGAGTGACTTTTTGATACGGTTTACAGGCTGGCGGCATCATCGGGCCGTACTTCTTCGAAAATGAGGTCAGCCAAGCAGTTACCGTGAATGGTGTTCGCTATCGCGAGATGATAACGAACTTCTCTTGGCCAGAAATTGAGGACATGGACCTGAACGATATGTGCTTCCAACAGGATGGTGCCACTTGCCACACAGCCAACGAAACAATGACTTTTGCGCGAGAAATTCAATGGCCGTGTTATAGTATCTCACGTCGAAGTGATGTTAATTAGCCACCACTTTAGGCTTATTTAAAAAAAAAAGTGTACGTCAATAAGATAAGAACAATTCAAAAGCTAAAGGATGTGATAATTCGGCACATTAACTATACTGAACCTCAATTATGTCTCAGAGTCATTGACAATATGCACCATTAGAAAGAGGTATGCCACCGAAGCCGTGGCGAGCATTTGGCCGATATTTTGTTTCGCATATAATTGCCATAGATCCTTCTATCATAATAAAAAATATTAAGATAATTCTCTGAAAACTTTTTGTTTATTATGGACCACCCTTTATATATAATTTTTTATATTCTTTAAATAATAACTTATAAAGGTATCGCAATTTAGTTTTATTAATCTCAAATAGCTAAAGGAGCTTAAATGCTATTTAATAAATTGGTAACCAGTTAGCTAGCTATTATTTGAACACTATTTTTGACTGCCAACTACTGCATAGGGGTGCAAACTATGTAGTTTATGAGAGACAATTTTTATAATCAATTTAATTGCAAATTGTAACCCATTAACTCGAAGAAGTAAATTTTTAGTAAAAAAGAAAATTCTTAAGGAAAGTACTATACAAATGTATAACATATTAAAATCGCGTTTAAAATAACAAAGCTACGCTTGTTTAAAGTCAAAATTTCCTTATGAGTGGCAACTACTGTATCCTTTACGCAATAATGCTACCACTACAAAATACGTTGATTTCTGATCCCCAGATGCGCCAATTTTATTTGTTAACATAGCCGTCGAGATGACTCTTCGTTAGAAAAAATGATTTTTCTGCCAAATTAAACGTCCAATTCAAGCTGCTGTAAGGCCCAAACTATCGATAACGAAGTGGATGGTCGTTTGCTTTCAATTACTGAGTCAATTGGACTTTGTAAAGGAATAATTCGAGATCTTTGTGCAAATGTCTTTCAAGATGGTGCGTGAAATATTGAGTAGCGAGTACATTGAGATGGCATTGACAGTTAATTAAAGTTATTCCCTTTTTTGAAAGACTCAATTCGCCTAAAATTTGATCTTCTTATCGGCTTAGATATTGTTACAAAAAGTACATTCTGCTTCGTCATTTCGTTTAGTTATAAGCTGCCTGCACCTTAGCCGCAAGAGACCTCCTCTATCTATACAGTTTTTGTCGCTAAAATAGTTTTGGACTTTGACTCAATACGAAGCTCCAAAAATTCTGTAGGGTAGCTTTCGTTGTTGCTGTATGCCATGTTCGATGCATAGTCGAGACTATCCTCAGAAAAATTGGAGATTGAGATGATTTGCAACGCTTTGAGGAACTCAGAAATGTGTATCATATAGTTTGGGGTATTTTTCGTCAGAATACAGATTTTTTTTTTCTTGGTAAAAGGCCATTATAATTAAAACTAATTATATGCATTCGATCAATGTATAATTATTCATATTCGAGGAAGGTATTCCTACCTTAATAGGTGTATTTAACCATACAGATCATTGGTTATAATAAAACAGTCCAGATCATCAAAAAAAAATATGTTCTGTGTTGTGGCAACAGTTTTACATCTATTTCTGTCAAAAATATGAAATTTAGAAAAAAAAAGACCAAATGGCATGAATATGGAAGCAGTTGGATTTGAGGTAAACTCTTGATTTATTTATTTATAATTATTTATTGAACTCAACATTTATTTATTATAGTGGTTATTCGATAGTGATGATGACAGCGAAAGCAACTCATATGGAAGTTTTTGTTACTTGAAGAAGATACAGATTCATCGGTGGAAAATTTTCCAAAAGAGCACGAAACCGAGGAAGTTATAAACAATTACAGCAACTCAGACTTTTAATGCAATTTCAGATCACATCGGTCAACTGCTTAAATGTTAACAGGTAAGTTATTTTTATAATTTTCAACAATTTGATCAATAGTTTGCAACAATCTTCAGATTGCTGCAAGTTAACAGAACACTTAAGAGTTCCATCAAAAACAGGAGTACCAATTACTTCGTCAATTTTATACCTCGACATGTGAGTTTCGTGTATTTTCGTGTGAGTTATTTTATGTTGTAGACGTATCTTTATTTTTCAGAATTGTTTGACGTGTAATTTTTATGTTGCTGGTTGTGAAAAATGTTGATATTTTGTAATTTGCGGGAAGCATTTGATAAGCGAAAATATATTATTGGGTCTATAACTTGGCGTAACTTGTATTATTTCATTGTTATTATTCCAGTGGAACATGCGTTGGAAAGCTACTGTCATTGTACGTCATTTCAGTATATGTCATTTATTTGAAGCGTAAACAACAATAATTTTTTTTTCCCTCGAATATGTCGAACTTTGTGCCTGAAAAAGTGTTTTTGCGGGGAGTTCTTCTTCATTACTTTAATATGAAGAAAACTGCTGCCGAAAGTCATCGTATTTTTGTGGAAGTTTATGGTGAACATGCGCTAGCTGAGCTGAGTTTTCACGATTTAAAAGTGGTGATTTTGGCTTGGAAGGCGATGAACGTCATGGGCAGCCAAAAAAGTTTGAAGAACTGGAAGCATTACTCTATGAAAATTGTTGCCAAACACAAGAAGAGCTCGCAGAATCTTTGGGTGTCACTCTAACAGCCATTTCAAAACGTTTAATGGATATATTCAAAAGCAAGGAAATTGGGTTCACATGAACTCAAGCCGAGAGACGTCGAAATGCTTCTGGAATGCCACAAAAGGAAGTCATTTTTGCATCGGATTGTTACTGGTGATGAAAAATAGATCCATTACGACATATGTGAAACCCGGCCAACCAGCCAAATCAACGGCAAGGCCGAATATCCATGGCGCGAAGGTAATGTTCTGTATTTGGGGGGATCAGATGGGTGTGCTGTATTATGAGCTGCTAAAACCGGGTGAAACCATCAATGGACAACGCTACCGAACACAATTAATCCGTTTGAAGAGAACAGTAGCCGAAAAACGCCCCGAATATGCGACCAGACACGAGGCAATAATTTTCCATCATGACAACGCTCGGTCCGGTCAAGAACTATTTGGATTTTTTAATTATTTGTTGTGTTCTCCTATATATTAGAAAATATCATATACCAAAACGAATAACAAAAAGCTAACTCATTGGTAAGTACAATAGTATTCTAAAAAGTCAAAACAGCGAATAAATGCTCCTTGATTTTAACTAGGATGACACTCTGTAACATGCAATTGAGTTGAGGGAAGAGACTTAAGTTGCTTAGACCGAGCATATTTCGTCTACAACACCTCATTCTGAATTCCTGAATTCTCAGGGCGTCATCGAAAGTCCTCAGCCAGGCGACCAACATTTAAAAATATTTTGAAGGAAAATAAATATGAGGATGCCCTAGCTGCTATCTTGAGCTCGATAGTTTCATCACCAGATAAAAAAAAAACTTTTATTATAGTTAGTATAATTAACAAAAAAAAAAACATTTTCTCAAGTTTTTCAGGGTTTTGAAATAGACATGTTGACTTTAGAAACATAATCGCAGGACAGCTGGAAGGTCTGTCGCCAATCGAAGCAGCTGCAGCTACGGCGAGTAATGTCACAGCACGTTGTAAAATCACTCCAAAAACAAAGAATGTGGCTCCAATCTCTGGGATAAACTACTCATTTTGGAAAACAACAAAAGATTTCCATGAAAACAGATTTCGAGAAAGCAAATACCCTAGCAGAACATTTCTGGAAAACATTCTCCAACGACGACGGCAACAGTACCCTTCTACATCTGCAGACTTAAAGGATAACAAGTATAAAAATCAATGATGTATCCATAAGTGAAATAAAACGTAGCATAAGATAGAAAGTGGACAACAAAAAAAGCACAAGTTATGATCTGTTAACAAAAGAAATACCTAACAAATTGCCTACAAACGCACTACTCCAAAACCTTCGAAACACATAACACAATAATTAAACTAAAGCAATTTCCAAAAGTATTTAAAGTTGCCGAAATAGTAGCAATACCTTAATCTGGATACAACTCACTCAACCTCATACAGACCAATTAGCTTACTTGCTGTTCTGTGAAAAATCTTCGAAAGACTAGCCATACTAAGCAGACTAAATGCATACCTGACCACCAGTTCGGATTTCGAAGACAGCACTCAGTAATCCAGCAAATCCATAGAGTGACGAAAAAATTCTGCGTAGAAGTATACCTTGACATATCCAAAGCCTTCAGCACTGTATGGCACGCTGGTTTACTCCTAAAACTAGATAATTTCTTACCAGCTGACTACTATCTGATGATTGAAAGGTATCTAAGCGATCGACACTTCTATGTCAAGTTTAAAGACGATCACTCTAAAGTTTCAAGTCTTGGAGTCCCTCAAAGCATTAGGAACACGATTATTAGGGCCACTGCTATAATAGATCAAGAGTAAAACGGAACGAGTAAAAAAATATCATACACTAACCGCGTATTGATCTAACTATGTAAAAAAAAAAACTTTATTGACATTGGTCACAAATCAATATATTAGGTGCGCAAAAAAGTTATTTTTGATGAAAATGCAACTTTATTGTGAAAAAATGGTTACAAATGAACCATTCAAAGTATTGCCCATTGCTAGCTACAACTTTTTCCCATCTTTCGGGCAGAGCTCGAAAACAGTTACGGTAAAAGTGTTTATCTTCTGAGGCTATTCTCGAATCAAGCCATTTTTTGATGTCTTCATATGAGCGGAACTGCTGATCAGCCAGGCCGGATGCCATCGAACAGGACAAGTAATAATCGGATGGCGCAATATCTGGGAACTATGTCGAGTGGGGTAAAACTTTCTCTTTGGGCATTTCCAAGTAGGTTTTAACGGGTTTGGAAACGTAAGGCCAAGCGTTCTCATGCTGTAGAATCACCTTTTCGTACCTCTGCTTGTATTGTGGCCGTTTTTCATGCAGTGCCCGGCTCAATCACAATAATTGAAGCCGATACCATTCCCTAGTGACGGTTTCGTTGAGTTTCAACAATTCATAATAAATACGCAGCATAATCTCTTCAGCGTGAATATTCGGCTGAGTCGAGGACTTAGAATCATGACCGGGCAGTGTCTATTCACTAATTGTCAAAACGGTTTGTTTATCGTATGTCTAAGCTTGGTTCATGACGTTTTCGATATGTCAAAATTGACCAAAACTTACTGCTGGAGCCATCCATTGACAACTTTGTTGCGCACCTAATATGTATGATATATCCCACACAATGTTTTAAATTATATGTACGACAGATGTATAAATAAAACAAAACAAAAACCTGTTTGCAAACATTTTTCCACTGATCTCATTGTCGCTTATTATTATTATCAGACAAAAACTAGTCCTTTGTGCTCCTTGTAAAGTTCCTTTTAATGAAATCTTTCAGTCTGGCAAAGATGAAAGATGAGTACGCTCTTCAATGATAAGGTGCCTACAGTATCAGCACCCACCAAGCTAGCGCCAAGTATCTGCAGCCTGATGAGAGCGCAAGAAGGACATTCACAGAGATAGTGCTCCGCTTACACCCAGCACATTTAAGTGCTTTTCAAAAATGTAATGCTCTGTTACGACGCTAGTAAGCAACCTGCAGTCTTTTCTGCTGGGGGACAGCAGAAAGGCCGCTGACTTCCTAGAGACGTCGGGAAGTATTCTTTTGGTCTGCTTACATCCCGCGGAGCTGTGCCTTCTGCAGTTGTGCTCGTATGATCCAGGCAGCCTCAACGTTCGGGTCATGAAAAAATCTCCTTATTTCATTTCCCGTGATCCAATTGTAACCTGGGACCCAGACAAGGGTCACTGAATCAAGCCTTCCTACCGCATTCGGTGATATCTTGCATTCTTGAACTAGCTTAGAAGTCAGAAGAAGGCTCCAAGTGCAGGTTGGCTGTCGCTTCGCTTCGCCTCCTCCACCGCTTCACCGCAATTTAGTTTGCTGCCATTAGGATTGCGTAAGATACAAGCTTTCCTAACGTGAAGTGAGATCTAGCATTGTCATACTCCAGAAAGATACCTGCGCTACATCCTATATTGGTTTTGTAGCCGTCCGTGAAGACCTTACTGCATTCCTTTCCTTTCCAAAACAAAGACTCAGTCTGTAATTAACAATTTCCTATAAGGTACATAGCTTTGCATTCCTACCACAGACATTCATCATACATTTATTTGTCGAACCCACATACAATATTCGTATATTGTTGCGAACGAAAAAGTATGGCGTAAAAACTTCTTGTCTATTGAATGGCTCTAGAACAAGAATGTTCAGATGACCTTTCACAAACAAAGTGTGTGTGAGATATTATCGACATTTTTTAATTCGTTTGAAAGGCCTATTGATGTCATTATGTGTGGAATATAACATCGTTTGACATGTCCAATCTTTCCATGACGCCGGATAAATCAGGTTGAAATTGACCGATGGCATTGGTTATGTTGGCTTTGAGGGCCGTTGCGGTTTGTGGCTTATTCGCATAGACCTGTGACTTCAAAAAACCCCACCAGAAAAAGTCTACCGGGGTCAAATCGCACGATCTCGGTAGCCAGTTATTATCACCTCCACGTGAGATGACCGTGCCTTTGAATCGCTCGTGCAGAATTTCCAATGTGGCGTGATATGTGTGATACGTAGCGCCGTCCTGTTGAAACCACATGTCGTTGGTGTCCATATGATCCAATTCAACCCAAAAGAAATTGGTAATCTTCAACTTATACCGCTCGCCGTTGACGATGATGGCCTGGCCAGCATGTGGATTAGTATCGTCCCAAATATAAAAAATCTGTTAAGGTACCAATTCATCCAGAAATTTTTCGATGAAAATTAGGGTCAGTTTCCAGAGCCCACACACGTTGTTGTTTATGGTTATTTACCATCTTGTGGCCGAGATGGCCGAGTTCTTGTGAGTTACGCGACTGATTCGGATTCTCCTGCACACTCTCACGGACAGCGGCGATGTTTTCGGCGTGTCGTCGGCGTAAGGGTGTTGATTAATCGTTTACTAAACCACTGGACTCAAATTTATCCACCGTGGAACGTTGCACGAACAGATCACCCATTTTGATAAAATAATTTTATTATTTGCTCGTGTTGTTGAACGCTGTATCCATCCATGGTGATTTGGCAAAACAGACTGAATAAACGACAGCCAATTTGACAGATATACCTTTAACAATATGGACGCTATCAACTGTCAAAGTTACATATTCCCTACTGGAATACCTTTTATTTATAAAGTGCGTCGTAAATCGCTAATAGCACAACCAAAACAAATTTGCTTATAGTTTTTCTGGATATTTTGATAAGAACTAAAGATCTATGTACATTTAGAAGTCGCCTGTGGCAATGTATCCACAGGTATTGTTAGATCAATCCTGTCTTTTAGTTAATGACTTTTCTCTGAATGAATTTCTTCGAATTCATTGATTGACATTCTACAGAATTTGCTGTAATCATTTCCACCTTCCCAGGATATACGGTATACTTAAACAGATGTTGCTCCAACTCATGAGCCTGTCAAAAAATGATTGACTTAAAAGCGATGCTTCAACTTTCTCTCCTTCTTAATATGAATTGGAGGAACTAATTTGGCTTTTATGGCATAAACATCGGCTGGCAAAATAAAATGGTTTGACATGGTTTTCCAAGTACTGACAAAAATAAAAATATGTCAGACTAGATGTCAGCGGTGTGTCTGACATAATTTTGTCTAGTAGAGACGTACAGCGAGAAATATTTATGACGCATTTGAGGATGTAGATTTAAACGAACGCACTATTTGACGTTGATAGTGATTAACACTAACTTGGGATGGCAACTTGATATCTTGGGGATAGCTTCAGAAAGTAGGATCCGAATGAGTAGATAGTTGGAATAGAAATTTTTTTTGTACAAGTGAGACTTGCAGTTTTCTTTTATAAAACATTAATTCAAGGTTAAGCAATGCAGTATTTATTATATAAAATAAAAAGGACATCAATTATAAATGACATTATGAGAACTAGTGACAAAAAAATAGGATGTGAAAGGACAAAGTAAATGAAAAAATAATATTGAAAGTAGAAAAATAGTGAAGAATGGAAGAAGAAAGTAGTTGTTGCAAATATGTTCTTTATATTTCCGAATGTTTTAGCTTCTATTATTTCCTTTGGTGCTGGAGGAAGAGAGATCCAAAGCCTGGTAGCGTAATTGAAGAAAAAGCGTGACGAGTTCAAGTAATTGAATAAAGGAATTATAATATTTTGTATGTTGGTTAAGAAAATAGGCGGCTTATATGTTTTATATAATTTTTATGCATTAAATTACACAGCATCTTAGATTTGTGATATTGTGAAGCATCGTTATATCGACACAGCCCGAATTTATTCAGAAAATTGAAAATACAAGTTTATTCATCTAAATCTATATTTTCCCCTTCAAAGTAATCCCTATCGACTGCAATACACTTATTCCAGCGCCTCATCCAATCCTCGAAACATTTTTTATATTCGGTTTTCGGTATGTCAATCAGTGTTTCCTGCGATTTTTCTATTACTTCCTCTCGGCTGCTGAAACGCGTTCCCCATAGTGGTTTTTTGACTCGATTGAACAGAGAGAAGACACGGGAAGCCAGGTCAGGTGAATTCGGTGGCTGTTGGATGGTATTTGTTGCATTTTTCGTCAAAAAATTACGAATAATGATGGCACTGTGAGACGGTACGTTATCATGGTGCAAAATACACGAGTTTTCTGCCCACAATTCTGGTCTCTTTTGGCGAATTGCTTCACACAAACGTCTCATAACGCCCAAATAATACTCTCTGTTTACTGTCTGGCCTTCTGGCAAAAATTCATGATGCACTACACCGTTGTAATCCATGAAAACCGTGATCATTGCCTTCTTTTTTGATTGAAAACGACGTGGTTTTTTTGGGCTCGGCTCATTTGCCTAATGTCTGGATTTCATGTCGTAGTCATAAACCCACCTCTTATTTCCAGTATTGAGCCTCTTGATGAATGTGGTATCGGATTCGGTCTCGCAAATCATCTTTTTTGCGACGTCAACACTGTTTTTTTTTTTTTGCATGAAATTGAGGTCTTTTGGCACCAACTTTGCTGCTACACGACGCAAACCCAAATCAATAACCAAAATGTCTTGGACGGATCCACAGGCAATGTTCAAGTCCTTCGCTATCTCTCTGAAGGTTAATTTGCGGTTATTGACCAACAGTTCTTTTACTTCATCAATGTTTTCGTCGATTTTCGATGTCAATGGTCTGCCACTGCGTTCAACATCTTCGATTGACTCACGACCACTTTTGAACCGCTCGTGCCACTGGTGAACGACCGTTTTCTTTAGAGAATCGTTGCCGAAACACTTTTCAAACATTTCCAACGTTCGCGCACCATTAAATCCGTTTTTTACGCAAAATTTAATACAAGTTTAAAATTGTAAAAAAATCGCCAACACACACAGAGATAGATGTATAGTACTCTTAGCTACGTAACTTTTGCAAATGTCAAGCTATGTCAACAACAGATGTACCAACTTAACAAAAACAAAAAACAAAACAGAACTCAAATCGAAACAATGGGAGCGCCACACGGTTGTTATTTTATGATCAAAATATCGTTGAGAGCTTATGTTGAGATTGGAAGTCGGGCTTGCAGTAAACAATGGCGATTTTATAGGCAAAAATAAGTCCTTAACCCTTAACAGCATCATAGTCGTTGTTCTTTAATTATGGTTATTGGAAGTTGACAGTTTGTTGTGCGCGGAATTTTAATATTTTGTAAAAGCATTTTGAGGTGTAAATTTGGTTTGCCACATTTTATATCATAACTTATTTATTGTCTGGTAAATATGTTTTTATTGTGTACAGTTATAAAACCGTTATTCATGCTGAGTGCTTCGATAAGTCGTTGTAAACACTAAGGGACATTGGTGGCCCCGTGCCCTATGAGGGTGTTGAGTTTCTATTTACATAATGCATGCAGTTGTGATTATTTACTATCACCCTCGTTTGTTTATTTTTAATTATTGCAGGTTATGTTTCGTAGGGGGCGTGGAGTGTTTGAACTGAGAGAAAAAGAAATTCAACAGATTTTGATGCGTGATAATAGTGACGTTGAAGACAATTTATTGTACGTGGTAAATCAAAAACTTTTGGCACAGGATGACAACCAAGGCGTATTTAATGTCGATATTATAGATACGACACTTCAAAATCAAGAATCAAGAAGATCATCACCCGAGCCTTCAGCTTCGCAGTTAAACCTGTCACTGCACCACTTAGTAACCATCAACTTGTTTTCAAGTGGAGCCAGAGAACATACTTTCCGAATGATTTTCCTATTGTGGAATATGAATTCGGAAAGGTGCAAATCTGTCAAGATGCTGAAGGTGATAAATTGACTCCTTTTGAAATTTTCATTTCAACAAAGAAATTTGACATTTTACTTCGAATAATAGTACCAGAATCAGTGCGATACGCTCATTAAAATGGACAAGAATTCTTTGTTCAAACTGATAAAATGAAAGCATTTATTGGTATGAACTTAGTTATGGGTTACTATATTTTGTCATGTTGAGAGATCACTGGTCTACGGAACAGATATAACACTATCTTTTATATGAAGGGTTATGCCTAGGGCTTGATTTAAAGAAATTCGCAGGAAACTACACTTTTGCAACAATGAAGAAGTTTTAGACCCTACTAGCTCAAATTTTGACGGAGCATATAAAATCAGACCCATAATGCAACATCTAAACACTAAACAACAATCTATCGATAAGCACATGATACAAACACAATGAAAGAATATAACACATGGGCTGAAAAGTCAGTGCCGTTTTATAGTAAAACACAAAATTTTTGCATAGTTCAACCTTATTTATCAATATAGTTGCCTTCGAGGGCAATACACTGATTGAAACGATTTTTCAATCTTTCGATACCAGTTTTGTAGTACGATTTCGGTTTAGCCTCAAAATAGGCCTCTGTTTCGGCGATTACTTCTTCATCGGTGTTAACTCTCTTTCCGGCGAGCATTCTTTTGAGGTCTGCGAACAGGAAATAGTCGCTGGGGGCCAAATCTAAAGAATGCGGTAATTGGGGAAGCAATTCGTAGCCGAATTCATTCAATTTTGCCATCGTTTTCATCGACTTGTGACACGGTGCATTGTCTTGATGAAACAGCACTTTCTCTTTCTTTAAATGCGGCCGTTTTTCTGCGATTTCGTCCTTCAAACGCTCCAACAACGCAATGTAATAGTCGCTGTTGATAGTCAGCCCCTTTTGGAGATAGTCGATGAAAATTATTTTATGTGTATCCTAAAATACGGATGCCATAATCTTGCCAGCCGACTGTTGAGTTTTTGGTCGTTTTAGACGAGCATCGTCTCCTGCTCGCCACTCAGCTGACTGCCAACTTGACTCTGGTGTGAAGTGATGGAGCCAAGTTTCATCCATTGTCACATACCGACGCAAAAATACTGTTTTATTTCGGTTGAACAGCTTTAAAGACTCCTCTGAATCATCAACACGTTGTTGTTTTTGGTCGACTGTGAGCAAACGCGGCACCCACTTTGAACAGAGCTTTCGCGTGTCCAGATATTCGTGTATGATATATTTAACATCTTTAGAGCCTCAGATATATCGATCAACTTCACTTTACGGTCATTCTTAATCATTTTGTGGACTTTTTTGATGTTTTCATCTGAAACAGCCTCTTTTGGACGTCCACTGCCACTTGGCAGCCGCACGGTCGCCTTGGTACAAATGCAGTCGCTTGAGTGGAATATATATACCTCACCGTCCTATGTACCGAGAGGATAAATAAACAACGAAGCCACACTTCGTGTTTGATGCTTCCGCACATACACCTAAACTTTTGTCATTCTTTGAGCCTGGCGATAATTTTTTGACTGATCCCGTTCTATTAAATTGAATTTTCATGTTGGCAAGGCAAAAATACGAAATGCGAAAATATTTAATCCATTTTGTATGTTGACTACCTGGACGGTACACTTAAGAATTCTTTTTCAGCATATATGACGTAGGAAGTTCGATTGGCATGACAAGGATGGACCATTAGATCGAAAAGCTAAAAGATAGTCGGCAGGCAGGTCATAAAAACTGCAGTCCATGTTGTTGAAAAGACAACTTCTTTTTAAACCTTAGATGACTCTGATATCACAGCCCCTTACATGAATATTTAGAAGAGGAAGATTCATCAATGCGTTTACAGCAGAGCAACATATATGTGCTGACCGTTTTTGGCGTCTGATAAAAACAGCAGTTACAAATTTTCGTGATTTATTTGTTCTTATCAAAGCCGCACAGATCCAGAGAATCTTTTATGGTTTAGTTGAAAGAAATTTGTAATCCAAGATAACAGCTAAATAAATAGCGACAATGTGAGATATAAAATTGATTCTGGCTTTATTTTGTTATTATGTGTGGAATAGCACACCACTCAAATGGCCGCCTCGGTCCAATATGTGCGGTTTTATTCCGGCAATATCGTGTTATTGTTTTATTATTGATAAACGCTCGTCGTGAGATAACCCAGTTTCCAAATTTCTCCTTCAAAACTACGAGTGTTTCGTTGCTTGGAAAAACAGCTCGGATATATCGATGCTGTCGAGCTCTGACCGCAGAAAGTCGGTTAACATTAACTAAGACCATTGACGGTAACGTTGTCTCCTTCCTCATTTCCAAAGGACTAAGATCCAAAGATGTCACCATGCCATGGACCGCACCAAACAGTCAATCTTTGTATATGCAGTGAATCTTGGCCGAAGACTTGACAATTGTGTTCACTCTAAAAATGGTAATTTTGCTTGTTGACATAGATGTTGAACCTCAAATGGGCCCCAACCGAGAAGAATTTTTTTTTTTTATTTTGCCAAAGTCCGGATATCCGGATAACATTTCCAGCGCCCAATGAACGAACTTGAGGCGTTGGTTATGGTCGTTCGGCTTCAATTCTTGTGTCAGCACAATCCTATATGGATGTAGGCCCAAGCCCAATCGCAAAATAAGCCAGGTCGACTCTTAGGCGATGCCCAACAACTCAGCTGATCGGCGCCGAATAGACATTTCTGGGTCTCCTTCGATACTGATAATTTTTTTTTTTTTTTTTTTGTTCATTTCACATCAATTTCTGTCTGGTTCGTGGCTTAAGATCCAAAAGAGTGTACTTTTGCTCAAACTTTTCCACGGTGCAACGAATTGGCTACACATTGAAGCAATGATGACGACCGACCTCACGACGAAATTCAGGTTTTGTATTTACAACCCAGTCGGAATTTGAATATTTTTTTAATAATTTCCGCACGTTCGGCAAGCAACCTTACTGAATATTTTGCCAGCTGGAATGTCATTGGTAAATTTGTCAGCTACTGAAACATAACAATTGGAAAACTATCATTGCTGTCTGGCCAATATCTAACTTCGTTGAAAAAGCGGATTTGATAAGCTAGATCTGACAGCTTCCTGTTTTGGTTAAGAGAACAACCTCAGATCTGAGAGGGGGGACTGAAACGCCTCTTCCAGGGCATCAATCGATCACTTCTAAGGCTGCCTGCGCTTGGAAACAGACTTTCATATTATTCAACAGAAAGGAAAGCTACAACATCCATATACGCCTGAGTGTATTCGTAAACATGCAACATTGCAGTGGAGGCGTGATGCTGTCTTTCATATTGGCTGCAATCAGCATCTGTAATCAGTAAGCTATTCACCGGCGTTGCTCTTTTCCACAAAATTAATGACTCGTTTGATAGGTCTGAATTCCCTTGTGGAAGTGCCAGTGCCTTCAAGCTGTGAAGATTTTTTTCAGATTTGCCAACAGATGGACATTGCATTGAGCTAAAATTCATTAGACTTAGAGGAAGCAACAGCGCATCCAAGCCTTTAAGGTAGGTATTAAGGAGTTTCCCTTTCTTGATTTAGAAAGCCACTTAAAAGCACCACTGTTGTATTTTGATATTGCCAATGACATTTTCAACAACAGTTGCAGGCTCACATCCGTATGTTCACTCCGATAGTTAAATGACTGTGACTTTTAAAAGCAAGAAAGGAAAAGAGTCAATTTATAGTAAAATTGGAAGTTGACTGCTCCAAGTATATGTATTATCTCATGCACCTGACATATAATTTATTCAATAAAGTGTCGTGTTTTTCGTTTCGTTTGTTGATGTGTTTTTTTTTTTTTTTATTTTTTTTTTCCAGTCGCGTCCTTGAGGACGACTTTCTTTCCATATCGTTTCAACTTTTTTTTTTTTGTATCTTTTTCAACAGTCAACCAACCCTTCGTTGGAATTAGTTAGTTTTTCGTTCGCTTTCTTATTTATTTAGTTTTGTATGTCTAACTGGCTGGCTGGCTAACTTGGGTGGCTTGGATGGCTTGGTACTTTTTCAATTTGGTTAGAAATCGATTTCTTTTGTAGAGCTTATTGAACCGAAACGAAGTGTGCATTGAAATTGAACTGGAATTTGTTTAACTCGTAGCGCAATGTACGAGTATGTACGGGTATATTTTGATTTTTTTTTTTTTGTTTTGTTTTTTGTTTTTTCTTATTTTGCTGCTTTTCTGCTGGGTCCTTTTCGCTTATTTCTGTCTTTATAGATCCGTCTTTGTAGCCATAGATGGCATCAGAGTAGTAGTCGTAGTCGTAGTTGTAGTCGTCGTTATACTCATTTGTGTGGGAAATAGAGCATTGGTAATTTTGTTGAAAATCCTTCGCTTAAAATACTATTTGACATTTACAAGGAGAATTCTGGGTCGCTGTTGATAGCACTGGGGCTTCAAAGCAATTTCAAGAACGTCCTTTCTTTATTTTGTTTTTCTATTCTTTCTATATTCTAAACGAAGGGATATTTTAGAGACCAACAATTTGAATATTTTGCGAAAAGCAGAAGGTCATCATGGAAGGCAATGTGGGAGTTTATTGATAAATATTTCTGTGAGCTCACGCTCAATTTTGTCCTGAATCCAGTGTTGGAGCTTTTGCACTTGAACACCCTCTTGTTCGTATTTGGCTACATTTTCGAAAAGACTCAATTGTGTTGGTTGTTTGCGTTTTAAATTTGACGCGTGAATTTTACATTTTGCAAAGAATTTTTTGAGGACACTCGTATTCGTATTCGTACTTGTTGTTGCGGGTTGTTTGTTTTTAAATTTTTTTCTTATTATTGTTATTTGTTTTTTGTTTTGTTTTTTTTTTTTTTCTTTTTTTTTTTGTACTTTAACTTGAGCTGGGTGGTAGGTATATTTTTATCGTGTGTCAGGAGTATGAATAATGGACTGTGGATTTGTGTAAAGCGTGGTGAGAAAATTGTGTTTGTGCATATGGGATACACAAATGTATGTAAACACGGAATTTATGTTTTATTTATTTGGTTCTTGTTAATACATTGACATATAAAATTCCGTTTGATATATGTATTTAAAAAAATGAGGGATAAAAATTGGAATATTGGGGAGCCAATCGGATTAGTGGCATGGCAAGTGCCCTCATGTCGCTTATTTAAGTTTCAGTTCGGTGGGTTATGGAATCAAAAATACCCGTACATTCATATAAAGTAAAAAATCAAAATTTATTTGAGTAGCATGGTTGAATTCTGTGGAGAAAATGTTTGCAAAAGAATTTTTATTTTTAAGACTTTGATAGATGCAAATTGTATCAAAACCGACTCTGACAGCAAAATAATGAGTAGAGAACTTATGTTAATAAACATAAACATCTTTACGAGTATAATATGGTCTTGAATCCAGGATTTTTTTTTACATGTAAGGCACCTTCGTTCACGTTCATTAAAATCTTTCCCATTTCTCCCTCCCATTCCATCTACGGCGCAGTCTTCCTCTACTGCTTTGTCACTCCAAGAATCACAGTCTCTTTGAGCTGGGGTGTTGGTGTTCATCCGCTCTACATATACCAGCCACCTTAGGTGCACTTTCTGATCAGATCAATGTGCAAAACTCGTAAATACAAGCGGAACCAAAAGTCCAAGACTGTCACCAGGGTCAGCTCGCTGAGTTCTGCTAAAGATTTTAATGTCATAAGCGCATGTAATTAGTTGCAGGCTTTTGGAAAATTATATGTCTGGCGTTGATTTACGAACTTCTCCAGTAAGATGTTAAAATAGCGCATTTTGCATTATCATTCTACACAATTTGACGAGTTCGGAATGGAAAAGGGGGAAAAGAAAGAGAAGTGCGCGATCGAGAAAATAGAAAGGTGCTACTGCCAAAAGAACATACGGAAGTCTTACCGAAAAATGAAGATAAATGTGTCAACGAAACAAGCAATACAAACAGAGGCCTGTAAATTGAGAGGACATCAAAAATTCTGCTGTTAGACAGAATGAATCATTCACTCTGGATGATGAAGTGACCATTGTAATATCCATGCTTTAACATAATAAGGCTGGACCGGATGTATTTATTACCTGCCTTGCTTGAAGAATGGAAAATATGGAACAAGGAAGGAGACTCTCTTATTTGCCCCAGCTCACAACCGACTCCTACTGCTACTGAACTGACGGCTGAGGGCATTAAACATGATGATGCTAACTTTAATTACTTCAAGTTGCCGGGCATTGATAGTATATTCCAGTTATGCTTAAAAAAGTTCTAGACTAGCTACTGGTTTCTCTGAAGAGAGTCTTCTCTGCCAGCCTCGCACTACCATACATACCGGAATCCTGACAAACAGACCTATAAGTCTGCCTTTCTTCCTGTTGAAGAGCACAGCGAGAATGGTCAAGATCCATGTGCGCAAAATTATCTTTCAAGTGCATCCTCTGTCCGCTACACAACACTTCTGATCTGGAGCGCAGACAGCATTAAAAACGGGCTTTCAGTCAATCCTCTCAGAACGGAGGTTATTCTTTCTATGAGAAGCAGTAAGCTGACTGATCTCATCCATTTAGTGTTTAAAGGCATCACGATTCAATTTTTCAAAGAGGGTAAATATCAAGATGTCATCCTGGATATTAAATATGTTTAAGCTGCGCTCTCAAAGCCATATTCTGCTTAAAAAAGAAGTGGTTTTTGGTACAACAAGCACTGGAGCTTTAACGACCTTGAACGCCGGCTGACTTTTGACTCTGATCTTAACGACAATTCACCTTCCCATACAACCGTTTACCATTGGTTCGCGTGGCCGCACTTTGATGAATCGCGCCTAGGTGGCCCAAAAACGGTTACCACGGAGGAAACCGTGGACCATATTCATAATCTCGAGTAAAAATTTGCGATTTGGCTGAGATGGCCAGCATCTCAACTCAATGCATTAGCCATATCCTGCACGAGATTGAGAAAGCTGTCCGCGTGATGGGTGCCGCATTTGCTCACACCGGAGAACAAGCGCAATCGTGAGACCACTTTAACGACGTTATTGGTAGACAGGCAATAACAAGTTTAGTGCAAAAATTTGAGTCTACATATTCGTTGTGTGATGTTGCCGTGTCAGTGAGACAACGGGTTGGTCGAAGTGTCGAAAATATCGCTGCCGTTCAGACGTCCGTGGCAAACGATCCAAATCAGTCAATTCCACAGCGTTCTCAAGAATTGGACCGACCACATTATGGCGTATTTCGCGTAAGGATCTTGGTTTACAACCATACAATATCAAGCTGACTGAAGAATTAAAGCCGTTCTCCGATTGGGTTCTGGAGAAGATGCGCCAAAATGATGAATCATCTTCAGTGACGAAGCCCATTTTTGGCTCAATGGTCATTTGGTTCGTCAATACGCAAAATTTGTGTTATTGGTCGGGTAAAAACCCACATGTGCTTCATGAATCACCACGTCATCCACAAAAAATAACTGTTTGGTGCGGTTTGCATGCCGGCGGCGTTATTGAGCCATAGTTTTTCGTCGACGATAACGATAGTCACGTTACTGTGAATGGTCAGCGTTATCGCGCCATGATTACCGATTATTTTTGGCCCGAATTGGAAGATATGGACTTGGACGATATATGGCACACACAGCACACGCTACAATCGATTTATTGAAGAGTAAGTATGGTGAGCGTGTTATCTCAAGACATGGGCCAGTCGATTGGCCGCCTCGTTCGTGTGATTTAACGCCGCTTGACTATTTTCTGTGGGGCTACGTTAAGTCATTGGCTTATGCCAACACGCTGACGACGTTGGAAGGGCTCAGATAGGTGTTACCAGAAGGATGAAGTCCAGAAATAAAACGAATATGCCAAAGCTGTAAAACGTGAACATGAATCGAAGAATTAAACCTCATAGATGTAAGCATAAGCATAATCGATGCTAAGAATCTAGAAAACTTATTTATGCAGACTGTTAAACTGTGCTATCGAATAACATCCCAATCAGGCAGAATGAGCCATTCAATCTGATCGAAGATAGTCATCATTTCCGTCCACATGACCAATATGAAGTCACAGCAGCCATTTCCATGCTGTCCAAAAAAGTCCAAAAAACCTCCCAATTCTGATGGCTTAACTGTATAAGTGTTTAAAGATGTAGGTATTGACTGGATAATAAGCATGAATCGACTCATCCATAAAATCTGAGTCAATAAAAATATCCTCGATAAATTGAACCCCTGTAGATATTGCATATCCGATCTTAAAGAAGTGAGATCCCCTGAACTGCGCAAATTACAGGGGCATAATTTGCCTCAACATCACATATAAAATCGTCACTGCCATATCATGTGAAAACCCTTTGTTAACAGTCTGATCGACCCCTACAAGTCTATAGGGAAATTCCATCAGAGATCAATCTTTCACATTTCGGTTCATCTTGGAAAATATCTAAGAGACCTACAGTGTCAGAATAGTACCTATACGAAGGGATGCATTGTCATGTGATTTTTTAACACAGTTTTTGACAGAATGTCAACAAAGAGGAACAAACCATCAAGATAGGCTACTGCAACTTTGATGAAGTAAGGGGCTATAAAGTCAGCTATAAACTTCGAAACCATCGCGAAAATCATGCGAAGGATAACTCTTGGTAGTCATTGCTCCTTAGGTCCAAGAAGAGAACCATCTCTCGAGCAACCAAATGGACAAAATACGAGAAACTGATCATCCTAGTCCTGCTTTCTGGTGCAGAAGTGTGAGCACCTGTGAAGCTGTAATCTTGTTATCTTCCCTCCTATTTGCATCAATAGAGAAGGGAGGAGACATCGAATTGCATGGGCTCTACAGTGATACCGACCTCGCCAGTAAATCCTAGCTAACCCGGCTTGGATGGCTAGGATCCGTCCTCACACGGAAATTATTCGACTTCAAGCCAGAAGGACAACGCACTAGTGGACAACCTCATCATTAACAACGCACATAAGTTTAAGGAGAACTAAGCTAACTACGTTCGCACAACTGGAGGAAGCTGGCAAAAGTTGGCAAAAACTCTGCATAGCCATTCATAGTCTTCATAGCATAGTCTTCTCAGATTATAATGGGATTGACTACATTGCCACATTGTCCTGTTGAACCGCATGGACTACCGGTAGTTAGGGTCTTAAATCGGCCTCGCCTCATACCAAGGGTGTATTGTAATTTATGCCCTCAATACATAGGTTATGACTCGAGTATTGCCAGAGTTATGGCCAGGCATGTCCTGGCCCCCATGGATATGTGGGAATCCCTTGAACTTAAGTCTTCACGACAGGTGTTCACGCAAAACACTGACTTAACCTCTCTCACCCCTAGAAGAGATACATATATGTAGGACACGTAAATCAAGTGCGACATTCAAATTCAATTAAAATTTTACGTTGGCCTACGAGCAATTCGTAAGCCTCTTTTCTTTCTTCCGTTTCTCAGCTGGTGTTGTTTTTCTTAAAAGCAAAAATATATATATGATACATTAATAAAAGAAAAAAGGAGGGCGATAGGGCAGCAGAACAGCCGGTGCTTACTGACAATGAAAAACAAATAAAAACCCAGGGCATCACATCCATAGAGTCCTACATGCGGCAACAAAACAAAACCCATGACATTATCTCATGCGATGCACTTATCCTCTTATATCCTGTGATTCTGTCGCTTGCGGTTAAGGGATGCTTTATAAAGAGGTTAGCTTGAATGGAAAACATTCACCACACACCAACCGCCGTACAGCATTTAAAGCTAAGCTTTATTTATTCGAAGCCATAAATAATTCTTAACGAAGACTTTTCGGTTAAGCGAAAATTTATTGTTTTTTTTTTTAGGTTTACCCATTTTTATTTTTTTTATTTTTTTATATTTTTTTGCGTGGTGTTTCCTGCCAGTCCTGCAGAAACAACACCGAAATTTCATCAGGAAAAGGAAACGCCATCCCCGAGATGGGATATACTCGTCGTACACATGCCTCTTTGCCTCATTCAATGTGATGTTGTTCGTTTTTTCGATGTTTTTTTGTTGGTTTTATTTATTCGTAGGAGGTCGTCAAGAGTTCGGAGCAATGCATACGCTATCGCAGCCATTGTTTTTAGCTTGTTGACGAGAAAAAGGATAAAGAATGACGCCAGAGCACATACTCGCACAAACGGCAGAACAGGAAAAAGAAAAGCAAAATGAAACTGAAGATATGTAAGAAGAAATTTGTACACACAATTGTGAAGTAAATGTACAGTGAGTGGTTACGAGATCTGCACACAGGGTGGCAGTAAAACCAAAAAGCCTTACCAACTTGGTAAATGAAATTTAATTACTGGTCGTTTTACTGGTTTTTCTTGAAATTTTTTGAAATACTGCAAGTACCAAACCTTCTGGGAAATCAATTTTGGAATACCCAAATAATTGGGTTTTATTGTTCCTCAAGTCCATGAAATACAATATTTGCAGAATTGTCAACAAAAGCATTGCATTCTCATATATTGCTACAAACAATGAACATTATACGTTCAGAATTCATCCAAACCATCATACCTTTCGTAACTTTCGATTCTTCGAAAAGCTATTTCGACAATGCGTACGAGTATACCCTGAAAAGTGGGCCCTAATTTCAAAGAAACGAAAGGTCTTTTCCTAGAAGAATTTTGTTGTTTTCGGTTGCACATGAGAAGCCAATGAATGTAAAGTTACTTCCAAGAACTCACAAATTTTATTAGCTTAGCTTGAAAAATTATCTTTTTATTTTTTTCTGAGGAAATGTCTTGCCCGGGTTTGTCTATTGACAGGCTTTTCTCATTTCTAAACTAATATTGCTCCATGGTAATCCACAAATGTGATTATCATTATCATTAATGATCAAAAGAAAAAAAAAAAAAAGAAGTACCTGTTTCTTTGAAGGGATAAGATACTGGTTTCGCATGTACATATGCCATGGCACCGTCCTGTTCAAACCAAATTTGTAGCAGATCCGTTCTAGGAAAAAATTTCCACAAAGAACGAAATCGGAATGAGTAGTAAACCAGATTACGGAAACGGTAAAATGGTATGATAAAAGTACGAGTATATGTATTTACATAAAAAAAATTCTCGTGGCGAAATGTCAGAATTGAAATGTCGGATTGAACCAAACTATAAACAAAGTTGCTATCATCACGGCAAGTGAACCCAAGAAGGTAATGAGTATGTCGGGCATCGGAGACAAATACGTATCCATAACACTTCTTATAAAAAATTTATAATAATATTATAATTTTATAATTAGCGCTAGTTTCATTATAAAGAGCTTTAAAATTGCGAAGTCATTCTACGACTGGTCATTCCATAATCGTGTTGTTCGGCTAAGAAGAGAATCACGATATTTCAGGGTACGTTCAAAGCGGGCTTATAGTGAGGCGGTTAAAGGCTGCAGATTTAAAATTACGGAATGCTACTGACGATTTCGATATGGCACTGATGGTGGCAATATCGTAAGAACATGGAATAGACATTATGTCGATATTGGAGGCTGCCAATTAATAGAAGTATTTGCGTCACTTATAAGTTTCAACTTACGATTTTCAATCCTATTCAGCAAGTGCAGAAAATTTAAATTTTCTACAATTTTCAATTTTGAAAATATCACTGTATTGGAAAGTACCCAGTCTATAAAGCATATGTTTCAAGTTTGAAAGTGCTACGTTGTTTAGTATTTGTTTGGCAGCCATCAAAAGTGGACGTTGTCAGTGAATTTGTGAAAATGGAGAAAATTGGTCATCGTTGTGTGATACAATACTTTTATTTGAAAGGCCTAAGCCCAACCAATATAAAAAGCTGAACTCTACTCTGGGTGAATCTACTCCTTCGTTTAAAACAGTAAAATTTTAGGTTGCTGAGTTTAAACGAGGCCGTACGAGCTGCCAAGACGAGCATTGTAGTGGTCGACTAAATGAAGTGACGACTCCAGAAATGGGGAAGAAAATCCACAAAGCGGTACTGGATGATCGTCGACTGAAAGTGCGCAAGCTAGCAGATATTGTAGGCATTTCAAAAAGTGTGGTACATCGAATATTATTTGAAAATTTGAACATGAGAGAGCTGTGTGCAATACAGGTGCCGCGTTTGCTCACACTCGAGCAAAAACAGTGTCGTGCAGATGTTTCAATCAAGTTTTTAGCGAAGTTTCACAGCAACAAAGCAGAATTTTTGAGCCGTTTCATAACAATGGATGAAACACATGTCCATCACTTTACAAAACATCATCACAGACAAAAGAACAATCAAAACAATGGATTCAAAAGGGGAGAACCGGCTCCAAGGAAGGCAAAGACCATTTCATCTGCAGGCAAAGTCATGGCGTCGATTTTTTGGGATGCGCGTCTGATAATTTTCATTGACTAGTATCTTGAAAAAGGAAAAACCATCAACGGCCAGTACTATGCGAACTTATTGCAACTTTTGAGCGAAGAAATCAAGCAAAAACGGTCGCAGCTCACAAATCCGTTATTGCAATGGCCAAAATTAATGAATTAAAGTTTGAATTGCTAATTCATGCACCCTATTCGCCAGATTTAGCCCCTTCGGATTATTTTCTGTTCCGAAACTTGAAAAAATGGCTCATTGGTCAAAGATTTTCCGACGATGAAGAAGTGATGTTGGCAGTTAATGGCTATTTTGAGGATCAAGACAATTCATAAAAAGGGTATCGAACTTTTTAAAAATCGCTGGGAAAAGTGTATAGAGCTGAAAGGCGACTAATAGATGTTGGAAAATAAATAAATTTTTTCCAAAATTTTTGTGTTTCCTCTTCTGGACCGCCATCGTCAGACAGGAAAGAAATGCACTGGATAAGAGTGCAGCGAAGTAGCAGAAAAGAGATAAATATTGAAAATTATTGGAGATATTGTATATATGTATATATATGTATTATTGCTTTAGCCATATTTGTGTATATCGTGGTTCTCTAAGAAATGCACGGAAGTATCAGTTGATCCGTTGTTACGGAAATTGTAATGCCGGTCATCGAAAAATGATCGTGTTTAGCTCTGGGCTTAGTATCATTTCTATGACTTTGGAATGCAAGAAGGCCCGTAAATGTAATGGAGCTTAAGGAGGATAGAGAACAAGTTCTTTTCCGTCTGCTTGACATCCTTAATAGTAGGTTTGATGAAAAAGCTAACATAAGCGCTTTTCCAGCGTAGAAGGATACCCCATGAGAAGAAGAGCAGATCTATGATATCACGTCGACTTCGGAGGTAGAATTTTAAATCAGTGAATTTGGAGTAGGCTGTGAGGTGCGCAGCGAGATTTGCAACCAACCAGCTGATATTGAATGTCATCATAAATGATAATTTGGATGGACTAGTAAGGGCCTGCCAATAGAATTCAACGTATCTATTACGTTGCCGGAAAGTTAAGTGTTGATATATTTAATGAAAATGGCAGTTCCATTGAATCCGTCACCTACGTTGATATATTGTTATTGCTGAAGTAATTTTCTTTTCAAGCTATGACAGTTTCTTTACATTCTCTCAATGCTTCCACCAATGGAAATGCTTACATTTAATTTTTGAATGCGTTACCTTCAATATGTGGATATATGAAATTCAATGCGTGAATGTGAAAAAAGTAGAAAATTAATCAACTTTATCTGTCGTATCCATCATATCCATTGTTTATGGACCTTCTTCCATATGAAAGCGTATATTCTATCCAGCTTTCCAGAAACGGGTTCAAAAGATTCTACTAGGCAGAATTTTAAGTGTTTTACTGAACAACCAACAACATATATTTTTTTTATACTGACAGTGATAGAGTGTGAAGTCCCCAACAACAGTGTGATATAGTCACCCTTAAGTCCATTTTTCTTCATCTGAGATCTGAATTTACGAAATTATGAAAATGTTGCTAAGGCACACTCGTCCCTATAGAGAAGGTGCAAGCAATTCTTCGAGAAAACCGAAATCGTACTCGACGAGAAAGTCGAACCGATGAAGTTAGTGATTGCCAACACACCTGGTCGTGACTTGTGCACAAAAGAATATGGCGATAAGCCAGTTCCTTATGATTCAAATAGTTCAGACGGATCTTCCAGACATGTAGTTAAATAGTGGCACTATTGCAGGAAACAACTTCTGGTCGTTTAAAAACCCGTTTTGGAGAGCGTAGTTGCCTGCCTAGATCTGGATTGCCATCTAGACGTGACGCATTCGGCTAGCAAATCCTTACGCTCACTCAAGGATAAATTCGCCACAGCTAATAAATTCGCAGACAGCTAGTCACTCGTACTAAATGGAAGAACTTTCCTGATTCTGAAGCGTATACCTGAAGCTGAACCACATCGATGCCTCAAAGGTTGCATAGATAAAAAAGAAACCAAGATATATGACATGCACATCACGTCTGCCAAGTCCACAGACGAACCGCAGAATGCATCCAGAACCTGGCTAACAGCACGGAGTAACCTCTCATTTAAATGCGTTAACGTCACATAAGGTCAACGACGTTCAATCGCATTGTTTGAGGACGATTCCGAAATGTGCCCATGAGTATCATTAAAACCGTCTTGTCCCGAGACATGTTAACACCAATTCTGTTACCACATTCTGCCACAATTGGTAGAAATATCTCTCCTAGTATTTTCAGTAGGACACTTGTGCGACCTTCAGAAGAAGTAGCAGATCGTCTTCACATGCACAACATCTGCAGTTTTCCAACAATTGCTGCAAAATTGGGTCCACCATTAAGTTCCTTATAAATGAACCGCAGAAGGGACCTTAAGGGGATCCCCTAGGATTTTTTCTAGGAAAAAATTCGTTTAGCAATCCAAAAACGTAGACCATAGATTATCATTCACACAGATGCTTTCAATTCAGCGCTCTTACTTCTGCTCCTACAGATTTTGTAGAGCGAACCCTATTGAACATCCCTATTTTGAGACACGAAGTTCCTCAAAGTGCTCTCCTGGCAACACAGAAGGCAATTCTCAACTGGACAAACCCATCAGCATTGATTGCCCAAGGCCTTTGAAATCTCTCTCTCAGGCTTCTGATTTCCCCCCGCTTCTCGGTTAGACCTAAGGTCCACCTTTTAACTCCTTTTCGATTATTCGTTCGTCTCCTTTCAAAGAGAATATCCTTAATCTGCTACGCATAGTTGTTAATATTCTCGATCTGCCGGTCGATGCTCAGTGGCACATACGCTTGAAGTAGTAAGGAAGTTAACTCTGCAATCATAAACGTTCCAATCAGCACTCCGATCACAACATCTCGGGTTGAAAATCGCGACTCTGTTAAGGCGAAGCAGTAAAAAAATTAATAGACCGGATACGTGTAGTCGTACTGGATCTTAAACATCTCGAGTTGTGGATGAGAATCAGGAGCTTTAGATTAAATTCGCGAGAAAGTATCGGCAGGCTTTCCAATTTCGGATCAATTCGCAACTGAGGAGTTCGAAGGATCTCTCCTTTTAGTATGGTAATAACAAACATGAAGGCTTCCTGGAATCCTCGAACTTCTTATTTTATCAAGCTTCGTTACTCCTGCAATCATGAGAAGCATCTTCATTTCAGCTGCCGTTAATTTCCCCTCATATTTTTTGTACATTGTCCAGCATTGTGAACCGTATGTAAACACCGGACCGCACTGGTCATCAGATAGCCGTATTATTTTCCGCTCAAAAATTTTCATTGTGTTTAACATCACCTTGACAGAAGGGTAGTTATCGCAGTTTCACGTATCGCCCTTTTCCTTGTGTACCATAAAAGGAGGAAGATAACTTTCCCTCCACTGATTAGGCATTGGATCATGAGTCACCTGGTCCCGACGTCTTATATCTTTTTCCAGAATTCAGAGGGTAGTTCGTATGGCCCAATCGCTTTTTTGCTTTTTTTTGAATATTTGACCGCATTTCTAAGTTCTTTGACAGAATTTTATCATCTTCCACACGAATCTGTCCTTGAGCATTGTTAATGAACTTTGAGGAATGAAACCCCTAAGAACTTATTTTTTTCTCTTGGCGGATAGCGACCTTCCTCGCTTTTTGCTTGAAATTGGGCGCATTATGTGAGACCTTTGCAACACCTATTGCATATACGAATATCATTTCAAGGCGTGCATTTTCATCTCTATTAGTAGAGAAGCATTTTGACCAAGCCTTGAAAGCCGCTCTCTTTTCCCGTATCTATACTTTGGCTTCATATCTCTACCACCATGTTTCTTTGGCGTGTTGGCAGAAGGCAAGATCGGTGCAGGTAATCCCACATGTCCTCTGCTTCCTTATTCCACTCTGTATGTTAAATTCAAAGATGAGACGTCAAGCTTTAAAAATTACCGGTCCGTGGAGTTTGTGTACCGTATTATCATGCATACGAGTAGGTATGCTCAAAACCGACAAGAACACAGTGCAATCAACTGCTTATTTACCTAACCAGTGAAGATAAAGCCTTCTTGTTCCAATATATAAAGACAAAGGCGGATAAAATTTTTTTTGCATTTTGGGGGGCAGATAAAATATAACTCGATTTGAAAGTTATGGATATCTAAGGACAAACATAGTGAAAAAACCAATCATCGGCTTACTTCATCGATCTGAAGAATCTATACAGGGAATAACTAATCTAACGAGGCACTGTATTACACGTCTATTTGAAAGCTGTCATATGTTGTCTTAAAATAGATTAGAAAGCAACGAATATAGATCCGGACTTCTTGGATTTTTTCTAGTTAGCTGTTACGAAATTAGAAATTGCATACATTTTTGTAAAAAATCAAAAAGGTGTGGCGCTCCCATTGTTCCGATTTGAGTTCTGTTTTTTTTTTTTTTTTTTTGGAACCAAAAGACCTCAATTTCATGAGACCTCAAAAAGAGACCCTATTGACGTCGCAAAAGAGATGATTTGCGAGGCTGAATCCGATCCCACAATCATCAAAAGGATCATTACTGGAGACGAGAAGTAGGTGTATGAGTACGACACGCAATCCAGACATCATCCAAGTGAATGGCGTTCACCAAATGAGCCGATACCAAAAAAACCACGTCGTTTTAAGTCAAAAAAGAAGGCAATTCTCACGGTTTTCATGGATTATAACGGTGTAGTGCATCATGAATTTTTGTCAGAAGGCCAGACAGTTAGCAAAGAGTATTATTTGGGCGTTATGCGACGTTTGTGTGAAGCAATTCGCCGAAAGAGACCAGAATTGTGTGCATAAAAGTCGTGGATTCTGCACCATTATAACGCACCGTCGCACAGTGCTATCATTATTCGTAATTTTTTAAAGAAAAATGTAACAAATACCATCCAACAGCCACCGAATTCACCTGATTTGACTCCTTGTGACTTCTTTGTGTTCAATCGAGTTAAAAAACCACAACGGGGAACGCGTTTCAGCAGCCGACAAGAAGTAATGGAAAAATCGCAGAAAGCACTGATGAACATACCGAAAACCGAATATAAAAAATGTTTCGAGGATTGGATGAAGCGCTGGAATAAGTGTGTTGTAGTCGATGGGGATTACTTTCATGGGGACAATATAGATTTAGATGAATAAACTTGTATTTTTAATTTTCTGAATAAATTCCAGGAATCAAGGTGGTATATCGAAATTAGTGGACTTAAATCTCTTTCAAAATGAACGGCTCGTATTTGATACAACTTTTTGTTTAAAATAATAACCAGGACTAGTCGGTTATATCATTCATTTTATATATATGAATGTATTACTAAAATCAAAGTATTTTTATTGTTATGGCTGTGTATAATAAGCTTTGAAGAGCAATAATCAACGCAGAAAGCTAGCTTGTTGGGGCGCACTGGACAAAAATATCTACTTTCTTTGCGTCATAGCTTTAGCTCTGTACACATTCGGCATGGCTTTGCAGGCATTCTTTTTTTTTTTGTTGGAGAAAGATGTTCCAAGTAATGAAAATCAGACAATTCTGTATTACAAATGCTGCTTTCTCTTGAATTGCTGTCATCGCCATCAACTAAATGCATAAAAACTGATTCCCCAAATTCAAGCAGCCTCATCTTTTTATTTCCTCGATTGCTTTGATTATAAAACACATAAGTATTATGCAGAAGATTTCGAAAAAGTGCACAGCAAAAAAAAAAAGAAAAACCAACGGATGGTTTTTCTGAGGAATAAGTAATAGGACATAAGTTGCTTAGAGCGATCAAAACCTGCCATTCCCAAAATGTAATATCTGACTGGTTTGGTAGAAAATTTTCCATTTTGGTTTTTCACTTGAACCATATCCCCAATGTGCATGATGTATATAGTTAAGACATCCCATTTATCTTTCCATTTGTTAACCATACAAGATTCCGATCCAAGCCGTTCAAATTTTCCTCGGTTCAGTTTCTTCTTGACCAAATTTTTAAGATTTGTCTTTTGATCAGACCTCAGTGTGCTACATACAAATGTTGACTTATTCGTGAGATCTTTCGTAAGCCCAACTGATTAATGATAACTGTCCATAAAAAGCTCATAACCAAAATGCAGCAAACCATCTATAAAAGCCAAAACAACATTTGAGGCATAACTTCGTCCACTTAAGTCATCATATTTCCCCGCATAAATTTTTACTTTTAACACCACTCCTCCAGATTCGCAAAGTTTGTAAAGTTTGACGCCGTCCTTATGTTTTTTTTTTTTTTTATATTGTATTATCGAAAAAGTAGCCTTTTTTGCCAAAGAACTATCGCTTCATTAATACACAATTCCGGCTTATAAATGCGGTCCATAGTTCTGGACATTCTCTTCCTCAAGAAGCCGAAATTGTAGAGTTCACTTTTCTTCCAATAATGTTCAATGGATGGTAAACTAATTGTGCGGGTGTGCATAAGCAAGCCTTCCAATCTTGCAGCTGGGAGGATCGTAATATTGGAGACTTTGCTATTTCTTGTGCAGCAAAGCGATTGGTTTCTTTAACAATCTTATTTAACCGTAGAATGACCTTTGGTTAGAATTGTACCCATAGCTGCACTTTCTTACAACATATCGGAAGAACGGTAAATATCAGCATGCTGAAACTTCTTGACTCTGTTGCCAATGCTGTTTTGCAATAAAAAAGTAATTTTTAACGAATTACTTTTTAATTTTTTTTACAATTGCACGTTTAACGTCATTGTAGGTAGAATTTCAGCCCACAAACTATTTTTTTATGATTGTTTTATGCGGCATAACATACTTTTGCTTAACACTACCTTCATAGCATCACAAAAAGGGGAACCACCGTATAATTTACAATTTTCTTTTTAACAAGGGGAATCCCCGTGCAAGAAATGTTATTCTTACAGCTTCTATACAGTTCATAAAGTGAAGGTATTTCTTTGGTTATACACGTAAGTAAATACTGCGAAATTGTAAAAAACTATATAAAAGTTATAAAATAAAAATTGTAAAGTTATACAAATATGTCAGGTCAAAAATGTTTGACTATCGAATAGATTAGAAATGCTAGTGACCGAAGATAGTGACGCAGCAAATTTTTCTTTAGACAGTGAAGACGAACCTATACTAAATGAGTGCATTCTTCGGATGATGACAACTGCACTAAATTTCCCAATTTGACGTCCACATTAATTTCGAAAGATGGAACAGTCTGGAAATTATAGCTAGTTCAAAAAAAGAATGGCAGAATGCGTTAAGAAAACGTGTTATCATTGCGTCCCGGTGTAACTCGCATCGCAACGTCTAGCGTTTTTGACAAAATAGATGCATTTTTGCTATTTTTGATCATTGATAGTTCAAATTTATATGCTCGAGCTTAATTTCCACAATAGTATGTCGCAATCGGTCGTGAGCTTTTACATGCATATATAGGCGTATTAATTTTAAGTGGATTGTAAGTGTGTTGTTGTTTCTTTACATTTTCTGATTGTAAGTCTGAATGTGTTGCTTAGATCAAACAACGAAACGGTGGCGGATTTGTTTGACGAACATTTTGGAAGACCGATGTTTTGAGCAATCATGTCAAAGAAAACTTTCACATATATGACAACGTGCTGAGCAGAAGTAAAAACCGTGTAGCCCACAAATTTGCCCGATTCATGATTTATGGGGCAAATGGGCTGAGCTTCTAGCCATTTATTACAATCCACATGAGTGTCTAACTATTAATGATGGGATTCCATGGACGATGGTCATTTCGGAAATATATATCATTCAAGCCCGAAAAATATGGACTCAAATTTTGGCTGTTAGTATGCTCATAAACTTGTTATGTTTAGAGAGTTCAACCTTACGTTGGAAAAGCAGACCGGAGCAAGATCAGGGAAAAAGCAGGGAAGTAGTGGATCTCACAGATGGGTTGACAATTCATAACGTCACGATGGACATTTTTTTTTTTTTTTTGATTTTACGAAACTGGCAAAGACTCACTCATTAGAGGTTTAACGATAATTCACACAAATGCGGAATTGAGCCCGGAGCCGAAGAAGCTGCCGAATGTAAAAGCGTATTATAACTCAACAAATGGAGGTGTTGAAACCGTTGATAAGATCCTATTTGATCAGTTTAGGAATCCGAAAACAGCAGTATCATATGAGCTTTTTTCAATAGTCCGCGGTGACTTTGATATGTCATCCTTTACGGAAAAACGCACATGCTCTTCTCTTCTCACAGAAGCAAAAAGGTCGAGGAAGATGCGTTTATTGCTATGAAGTAGGTATGAACAAGGACAAAAAAAGGCGAATTGATTTGTGTAATTTGCGAAAAACCAGCCTGCAAAGCAGTGCATAATAGAAATATTTGTAATAAATGTTGTTCCAAATTAATAAATAATTAAAAAAATAAAATTTATTTAAAAAAGCTTAAAACAGTTCTTATTTTGTTTAGTAGGAGAGGCAAAATACATTTATGGGTAGAATTCTACCCATAAGGACGTTAACGTACTTTTTTTTAAGGTCACTCTACGGTTAAAAAAGATTCTATCAAAAACAGATCAAAGAAATCCCCCAGCGATTTTACTAATGGAGTGAAATATAACTTCCTTACTAATAAAAAAAAAAAATTTTTTTTAAATGTTTTTTTTTTTTGTTTTATTCAATATAGTCCCCTTTTAGTTTGATATACTTATTCCAGTGATTTTCCAAATTCGATGATCGATGGGTCGATGATTTCCTCGCGTGAGCTGAATTTTTTATTGATGAGCAATCTTTTGAGGTTTGGGAAGAGATAAAAATCAGAGGGAGCCAAATCAGGTGAATACGGGGGATGCGTAAGCAATTGGAGCCGTAAGTCATTAATTTTAGCCATGGTTTCGATGCTCTTGTGCACCAATAATGCACAGTAATACTCGTTGTTTTTCCGAGGTAGTCCACGAAGACTATGCCATGACAATCCCAGAAAATTGACGCCATAACCTTTCCGACCCATAGAGCCTCCCCCGGCCGATTCGGAGCACTCGTGCCTTCAGTCCATTACCGGGCACTCATTCTGTTCTCTGGTGTGTAATAGTGGATCCAAGTTTCATCAAAAGTTGCCAATCAACGTTAAAAAACCGCCCGATTTCGCATCAGCAAGTCCAAACACTCTTTCAAAGTGCTCTCGCGTTCGTGTTTTTGGTCAGGAGTGAGTATGAGCGGCACCCAGCGGCAGGATAACTTTTTCATATGCAGATTATTGCCCAAAATATGGCGTGTGCGCTCAGTACTAATTTTTGTGGTATCTGCTAGCTCACGCACCTTCATTTTCCAGTCAGCGAACACCATTTCATGTATTTATTTGACATTGTCCTCTGTACCCGCATCGGAGGGCCTGCCGATGCGGACTTGATCGGTAGTGGAGTTGCGGCCACCACGAAACTCTCGAAACCAATATTTGACGGTGTAATCTGACGGAGCATTAGCCCCATAATATTTACCCAACTTTTCTTTTGTTTCCTTCGCCGTTTTGCCTCTCAAAAAAATAATGTTTTATAAGAGAACGAAGATAGTTTTTGTCCATACTCAACATGATGCCAAACACGTCAACAACAATCAGCTGTCAAAACAAAACTAAACACAGTATCGCACTGAAATTTGGCATGTCTGCCTAAATATGAACAGACTTCAAGGCACCATAACGTTTTTGCAGTAGCAGCGGATTCTGGTGGTCGAGGAGGTTACTTTTCACTCCACCTTGTATATCTTCTGGAATTATTAACCCAGTATTTCCATTAAAGTCAAACTGTAGTAGATCCTTTTTATCAGATGTCCAATTATCCGCATCGTCTTGCTATGTGATGCTTATCGATGCTTCATCTGCGGGACTATGATACTGCTTACTTGATGAAGGTGATATGTATTTCATCTTCAATTTCAGAACTAGACTCGGTCTCCCACTTATCACATCCTTCCAAAACAATTTCGCTATCATCCTCAGAGAACTCTTACTCGTTGGCAGAAATTTCTTCTTCACAAAACATTGTGTTATCGCAACGATCTATCCTTCTGGATTGAGGAATCAAATTATAAGCATATATCCGTATTAATCTTCATTCAAAAATTTGAATACGTTTGGTTGTTTCTATAAAGGGTGATTCATTATAAGCTTTGACTTATAATGTAAAAGAAAGGACATAAATTTAGAAGTAAACTTATAATTTTTATTGTTGATTAAAAGAAAAATTTATGGCATTTACTTTATAAGAATGACATTATGTAAATATTGGCCACGACTACGTTTATGGTGGTTTATTCCGAAGGTCCAATTTAGAGCGACTCGTTCGAGCATAGCGACTGGTATCTCGCGGATGACACGAGTAAAGTTGGCTTCCAAAGCGTCAATCGTAGCTAACTTATTCCTAAAGACCTGAGACTTTACATATCCTCAGAGAAAATAGTCCAAAGGTGTAATATCGCATGATCTAGGCGGCCAATTTACAGTAGCAAAATGTGAAGTTAAGTGCTCACCAAAATGATTTCTCAACAAGTCCATTATTTCACGCGCTGTATGGCTCGTAGCACGTCTTGTTGAAACCAGAGCTCACTGACACCATGTTCTTGAATTTCAGGAAGCGCATAGTCCGTTAACATGGCGCGATAACGGTTAACTTTGACGGTAACATTCTGATTTGCTTCATTTTTTAAGAAATATGGACCAATGATTCCACCAGTACATAAACCACACCATACCGTTGTTTTTAATGAATGTAATAATGGCTCTTGGTACTCTTCGGGTTGCTCATCATCAAATCAAATATGTTAATTTTGCTTATTAACGTATCCATTGAGCCAGAAATGGGCTTCATCACTGAAAAAATTTTTACGATAAAACACCGGATTTTCATTGAGTTTTTCCAGAGTACATTCGCTGAAAATATGAAGCAAATTCAAGTCGTCTGGCTTCAAGTCTTGCACAAGTTAAATTTGGTATGTAAAATACGCCAAGTTGTGGAATACGCCAAGCCAAGCTGCTGAGAGCGATGACGAATCGATTCGTCACGGTCTTCGCGTACACTCTCAGCTACAGCTGCTATAATTTCTTCACTACGTGCTGGTTGTGGTCTAGCCGGTTGAGTATCATCCACTGTTGTAAGCTGGGACTCAAATTTGCGAATGGTATTGGCAATAGTGGTTTCAGTAGGTCGATTATGCGCACCTTAATTTCATCGAATCGCACGAAAACATTTCTCACATAACTCTAATTTTCATAATACAGCTGAACAATTTGAAGAAGCTGTTGTAGTATGAGTTATTTGATAATGACTTGCCAAACGATACTGAATAAAAATAATGAAGTAGTTTGATAGGAGTCACGCACAATCTGTCAAAGAAAGCCTATTGAAAATCAAACCTTACAATGAACCATCCCTTACTTTTTTAGATAAAAGTTTTTATTCAATTTTACTTATTGAATTCAAGCGTCCATTTACTTCAACAAAATCTTTCCGACTGGCTTCATACTTTGCTCATCTCTAATACATGTATAGTACATACTGTATAAGGCAAAACTTTTTTGTGTTTGTGTCCGTTTGTGTTTTTAGAATTTCGTTGAAATCAACACTCGCTAATTGGTTTTGTTTGCTATTTATTACTTGCCAATCCATTGTATTATTTATGGTACATCTCTTTGTAGATACCGTCGCCTTATAGGATTTTCCCAGTGTGGATCATAACATATCTGTATTAACGACTGTGGCCAGGTGAAATTAGGATACAAGCTTGTAAAATAAAACGAAACGAAAAGAAAATGTTTATTACATTTTTATTGAAAAAAAAAAAAAAAAAAAAAAAAATAGCACTACGTGATATCTCGTAAGTGGCAGGCAGAACAGGAATCTTATTCAGTGTCGCCAGTTACTATAAATGCCATTTCAATACTATAGTAAATCCGTAACTTAGAATTATCATAATTCGGAAAATTTCATGTTTAAATTAAAAAAAAAAATTGGCTCTCAGGGCAAGACGCTCTAAATTTGACTGGCAGTCTGTGGGTTAAACGATCACATATACAACATAAAATTTAAAACGATTCTACATTCAACCCATACAAACAATGCTGGTGTTCCATTCATTAGACATACTTTGCTCCAGGTAGATCTTGTTAATTAAATGACGTATGATCTCAACCACCTTCTTGAATAGGTCTCATCCTCACGATGGATGAGGGTCCCTCCAATGTTCACCATTTTGACTGTTAAGCCTCAGTGGAACAATTGAAGCCATAAATATGTTTGCATTTGTTTCACCATCTGGTGTATTTCTTTTTTGCTTATTATTCACCTTGCCCACATGATCAATCATAGCCCCACTTACTTTTAAATGTTAGAATTCTTGGAAATGCAATTAATTCCCTCTTACCTTTGCTCTTTAAAAGCCGCCTTGCAGATAGATCCATCATGTATTTGATATTTTTGGCAACTGTTATAGGTCTCTAAGATGGATGAACATCTACATTTTCTCTGAGAACTTGCGTCATAGACCCATCCGTTAATTGAAATATGAAAGCACATTTGCCTAAATGAGCCACTATACGTCAAGTCATAGGTGAGTTGTTCAGCAATTTGTGCTTGCCTGTATTTTGTACCATACAAAGGAGAATGACGTAAGGATATTCTGGTAATAGCTTCTTGACATTGATGCCGCTGATTTTAACTCTGAGTACAGGTTGTAAACGCGTGATACGCTGTCGTCAAAGTTTCTGGCCATTTGCTGCGTTAACTCTTCATTATTTTGACGTAGTTGTGACGTCTGATATACTCGTACTTGGAACTAGGTAATCCGCTCGGGTAACCGAAATGTTTCTTTGAGTATACTAAAGTAACCACACTGACTGCTAGCTGAAGCTATACAATCATTTGAAGTCTGTTTGTGTACATGGTGTAGTGTAGGCTATGCTTTCCAACTGAACTGGCAAAAACGGTTTCTTTATATAATATCACCGCATTCTATTTTGCAGTCCTTTTTTTCCTCATTCTCTTTAAGCTAAACAATAATATTACATTACCTCGATGGCGGTGATATCAAAGCTTCCATCATTTCATCGGCTGCACGTTGTTTGTTTAACGTTTAAACCAGAACGTCTTCGTCTTCCGTCCTTATCTGAGATTACTGGGTACCTCAAAACGTTAAAGTTGTTACACATCAGGGAAGGTAACTCAGCCCCTGAGTTGGTGGCGGTGTTTTCTCAGATAAGCTAAATCCTTTTGCCTTCCAAATCACTATAGCGTGATGAGGAAGTTCTGTCCTGGCTAAATTCTTAAACATCTCTTACGGAGATGGCAGAGAATTTCAACCTTCACCTTTGTTAGGTGACGTGCCACAGAGACATTCCAGGGAATTGTAGAGCCGACGAACTCGCCAAAATTGGAACTATTCTACCTATTCTGCCAGAAAAGTGTATCGTAGGATGCTTATATAAGAACAGACCTTAGATGGAGCGGTAGGCCAACATGTCTAGCGACTTAACTGATCTGGCCAAAGCTGGATCTGAATCGTTCTAAGAGTCTGATTCTTCTAAATAGGAAACATCTTAGCGCCATTATAGGTGTCATTACTGGACACTGCCTTATAGGCAAGCATGCAAGAAGGCTTGGCGCTTTAACAAACGATTTCTGTACGTTCTCTGTACATATCCAGCTCTCTCCCAGAGAAGAAAACTCCACAGTCTCCTGCGCTTCATAATAAGCTCAAATTGATTCTATGAGTAAGAGGATCATAGATTTACGTGACAGCACAACGTGCCAATAGTCCTAAGTGGGTTGGTTTTACAACCGCAACTCTCACCTAACCTAACCTGGCTAGTCCCTAAAAATTCTGGAATAAAGCTATTATAAGGAGTCCTTAGTGCAATACGAGGGAGCGCTTTGAGCCTATGAGGAAGAAGTTCTCCCCTTGTATAAGGCCAATACTTGTGTTTACTCATTTTATTTACTTCTTTTATTTTGCTTCAAGCAAAAGACTGAGATAATAAAAATTTTGCGAATTCTTAAATGAATTCCAGAATGAGTATGTTTTTCTTCAATTATTATTATTATTTTTTTTTTTTAATTAATTTTATTTCGCCAACTTGGCCTAAAGTTATCCTTTTGAAGGAGAAGCCCAAATTAAGTTTTGAATGTCTACTTCATCTTGATATTTAGAGAACTTCGCCTAATGAAGATGGAGGTGCACATGGCAAACTGAAAAAGCAATCTGCTAATCTGTTTTACTTTAGGAAAGACGAATTACAAATAAAATTTTTGAAAAAGATGTCACCCTTTCCTGACATGCTATATATGGGGTTTTCCAATAGTGACTTGACAACTTTGAATTTAATTTCTGAAGGCACTCTTTGACTAATCATCAAACTGTCACTGTCAATTTATTCAGTGAACTCAACATTTTCATCATGGTAAAGTACACTAACGAGCTACGTTCTCCGATTGGGTTTTGGAGAAGATGCGCCAAGATGATGAATTTCATCGCAAAATCATCTTCAGTGGCTCAATGGGTTCGTCAATAAGCAAAAAATATGCGTTATTGGTCGGGTGAAAACCCACATGTTCTTCATGAATCATCACTTCATCCACAAAAAATAACTATTTGGTGCGGTTTGCATGCCGGCGGCGTTATTTGGTCACGTTACTGTGAATGGTCAGCGTTATCGCGCCATGGTCACCGATTATTTTTGGACCGAATTGGAAGATATGGACTTGGAAGACATGTGGTTTCAACAAGATGGTGCCACAAGCCACACAGCATACGCTATAACCGATTTATTGAAGAGTAAGTATGGTGAGCGTGTTATCTCAAGATATGGGCCAGTCGATTGGCCGCCTCGTTCGTGCGATTTGACGCCGCTTGATTATTTTCTGTCAACACGCCTACGACGTTGGAAGAACTCAGAGCCAACATTGAACGCGAAATAGTGGCCGTTTCGGTCGAAATGTGTGACCGAGTAGTTGAAAATTGGGTCCAATGAATCGACCGCTGCAAACGTGCCCTCGATGGCCATATGAACGAAGTCGAGTTCCATTCATAAATGTTTTGATTGTACTTCAAGCCAATAATAAAGTTTTTAAAATATCTCAAATGGTTTTTTATTTTTATTTTAGTTTTTTTTTTATTTTTTTATTTAAAAAAAAAGTTGTCAAGTCGTTATTAGAAAACCCTATATAAGCAGACAATTTATTCCTTAAAGAAAATGAAAAGGATCTAATTGGAATTTTTTGTGAGTCAGTCATGCTGAACTTGTGCTTTGTGCGTAAACTAATGACGATAAGATGTGGTTGTGATAAAATACAATATTTTGACGAGTCTTCTGAGTTCCTTTCATTGATAAAAGCTTTAACACATTAGTAAATTCTATAAAATCTCTGGTTTATCTAACAGAGGATGCTGAACCTATTGACTTGTGAGCTATAAATTACAAATGGCAAAGAGACCGCCCTTAAATTTCAATACTCCAATTACCTGGCAATGCACATAGTACGATTTTTCAGAAACAATAACAAGAAAATTTTAAACACCCTGTACGAATGATCTCAAGCATCCCTTTACACATATGCTAGGGAGATTATTCAGCATATAAAGCATCATTCATTTTCCAGTTCCCTTACCATGTCTGTGCCTCCAGACAACGTATCCGTATCCGTATATCCGATGAATTAGGTGCGCAACTAATTTATTTGAGAGGCGTGTAGTACTTCATTCAATTGAAAATAATTCACAGCTTGCAGTAGAAAAAACTCCTCTCCCCTATCCAACTCCTGCTAGGAAGTAAGACAAACTTCCCTTTTCAAATTGTGAAAAATACTCGAAAGCATAATTTTTAAGCAACTTCATCACTCATGAAGATAAAAGAAAGGATCCAACAAAAGGACGAAAGTGAAGAAAAAAAAAAAAAAAAAAAAAACCTATAATAAAAAATAATTTACGAACTTTAAGTGAATTACCTCAAGGCTCTATAATAAAAAAGAATAAACAAAAAAACTACAAGTAAAGCTCTTCACAATATTTCTCAGGGATTGGCTGATAGAGTTCACCCTTATAAGGAGCGGTCTGTGGTTGGATATTCTGAAGAAGAAGGATTTTCTACGATACCTCCGTCACTAGACTGTCATTAATCAAATTTCAATCACAACTCCTAGCAAGGGAATAAATTAGCTGAAGTGAAATACGATGGAAATGGAAAATCGCTATCAACTTCTGTTTCGTTATTCTTTCTAAGTATAGCACGAGGATATATCTTTCAATTGTAGTGTGACACAAGCACAAAATGCGAATATTCCAAATGGCATGAGTTGATGGCAGAGACTTGATTCGGATTTCACAACCACCAATGGCCACACTGAAAAAAGACACTAACCCACCATCGAAAAAGATTGAAAACCTGCAACTGGTCTTTTGATTGATAAATGGTGTTTTGATAAGAATAAGGACGAAATTACGAATGCTTTTCACAGGACGCATTCTACGGATTTCTCCATATATATTGTAGTACATAGAAAGCTTTATGATTTCTTGATAAAATTCCAATTGAATTTGAAGTTGAGTAAAACTTTATCATACAGATTACAAAATTTGTGGAATTCTAATGGGTGGAACATTAGGTCGGAATCCTGTATTGGGGGAGTTCGAATCCCTTGGGTAAGGTGATGGATGTACTTTTTAATTATACTAGGAAATAACTTTTCAGCAAAGTTGACTCAGAAAGTTTTTTTGTTTATTCACAATTTTCACTGTGAGAGACCTTCTTTTTTTACTGGTTAAAATTGACTATTAAAGGAGGAAGTTTGAAGTGAAAACGACTGGGAAATTTGACGTCAGCTTTGCTTTGTTAATGGGCATGGGGGCTTCTGCAACAAAAGTGTCTATTAAATAACAGAAACTAAAAGGGGAGTAGCGAAAATTTACATAATTATTGCAATGAGTTCGGGATTTTCAGAAATGTGCAGCACTCTTGCACTGAATCTTAGCGTTCAATGTTCAATGCTGGCCTGTGTGAATCTAAAATTTAATAAACAATATTAAGCAAATATTCTTCCGTCGATCAATCATATCATTATTAGTTATTGACTGCCAGTGAATTCCCTCAACAACATTAGCTTAGGTTTATGTTAGGTATAGTCCCGAAATTCGACACAGTCAAGAAGAAAAACTCAAAATACACTCCTTATGTCTGCCTTAGTTGGATCGTTTAAATCGTTAAAGTGAATGAGAACTAGGAGTTCAAAATAAGAGTAAATTCAACAGAAATCGTTGAGCAAACAATACCAATCGATGACAACTCTTGTAGAGTTAATATCAATCAATTGATCTTTCAGAACTAGTTTTAACCAAATCTGTTGCAGCGATAGACAAGTTTAGCTCATCATATTTCTTATAGAACAAGTATCTCACAATATTTTAGAATGCCCACTCACCTCTATTTTTTCTGTTTGATACATCATTCAGCGTTCAGGAAAAAGAAAGGACAGATAAAGAAGATTAAAATTAAGTCAGTCTGAGAAAACACCATCATTAGTGTTTAGACATGGGCAAAAGTGGATTGATTTATCGTTCCAGAATGCATTTTCTTCCCATCAAAACCCGGAAGATAAATTAGATAGGATTAGATTA
The DNA here is from genome assembly GCA_907269105.1 of Volucella inanis. Classification (NCBI taxonomy): domain Eukaryota; kingdom Metazoa; phylum Arthropoda; class Insecta; order Diptera; family Syrphidae; genus Volucella; species Volucella inanis. Next base: position 24,848,319 of record OU026157.1, read on the forward strand.
GATTAAACGGAGGGGTGGGACAATATGTACCCTTATCACTGCGGCCAGGTTAGGCTTATTGTGATTTTCTTAAGGTAAAGGCTATACCTTTGGGTGAGCTGGCAATGATATCTTTTGCCTCAAGGTATGTCCTACCTAGAAGGCGTAGACATAGACATGTTACAGTGGAAAAGAATATGTTCTGCTGTTTCTATATCCTCGTTGCACATACGACAGTTACTATCCTGTGCTTTTCCCATAGTCATAAGGTGATTTTTAACTCTGCAGTGACCCATTAGGAATTCGATTACTGCGTGGATCCGATCCTTAAAAAGCTGTAGGAGTTTTTTTGTTCTTTTGAGGGAAGAGTTTGGTAAAAAGCTATTGGCTTGTCTGTTACCTTCAGTTTTCGTTCAGTTATTGAATTCCCTTATTTTTAGCCAGTTTTTATATAGCTTTTTATGGAGCTAATTGGTAATCCGAAAAATTTTTTATTACCATCATAACTACTGCGACCTGAAAGTCTATTCTATGGAATAGCATATCATTGAAATGACCACCTCGACTTCGCTGGCAGTGCTTGAAGCAGTGGGTCCAATTTTTGATGACTTTGTCCGTGTGAATGTTGGCTTGTTTGTGTAGACTAAGGACTTGACGTAGCCTCAGAGAAAATAACCGTATGGTGTCAAATCGCGTGATCGGGGCGGCTAATTAATGACGCCCGCCGTGGGATGACCCAGTAGTCAAATTTCTTCTTCACAACTTCGAGCGTTGCGTCCGGTCGGATATATCAATACCTAAGGCCATTGACGTTTACAATATCTCCTTCCTCACTTCGAAAGAAATAAGGTCCGATGATGCCGCCATGCCATAAACTGCACCAAACAGTCAATTTTTGTGGGTGCAATGATGCTTGGCCGAAAACTTGTGGATCGTTTTAGCTCCACTAATTGCAAATTTGCTTTTTAAAAAAGCTGCTGAGCCAAAACTGGGCCTCGTCCGAGAAAATTATTTTTTTACCAAAACCCGGATCTTCGGTCAACATTTCCAGCGCTCAGTTAACGAACTCACGGCATTGTCTATAATCATCCGGTTTTAATTCTTACGCCAGCCGTACGACGTGCGACGGTCTGCCTCATGTTCTGTATTTACAACTGAGCCGGAATTTCGAAAATATTTTTCAATTATTTTCGCATGTTCGGTAAGCATAAAACTATGAACGATGAAATGGCAAACCTTATTGAATATTTTGACAGCTGAATGTCATTGGATGCTTCGACAACTGCTGAACATAACAATAGGAAAAATTATCATTGCTATGGGTTCACCCGGTACTATTCATTCTTTCTCTACGGAGAATTATAAGGTGCGCAATTAAGTTCTGTTTGTCAATAGATGGCTCCAGCAGTAAGTGCTGGTCGATTTTGACATATCCAAAACGTCATAAACTTAGAAATATGGTAAACAAACAATTTTTTTTGTTTTGGCGTCATACGAGTATATTTTTGGATGTGTGAAAATGTCTTGTTTTCTGCAAAATAATCGTCATTTGCGGGAAGTGTTGATTTTCTTCTTTCATTCGAAGTAAACGGCAGCTGAAGCGCATCGAGAGCTCCAAAAAGTTTACGAAGATGCTGCTCTAAATAAAAAAAACGTGCTGTGATTAGTTACGTCGCTTCAGAGACGATAATTTCGATTTTGACATCCGTCTGCGTGAAGGAAGAGCAAGATCCTTCGAAGACGATGGATATACGCCAAATGCAAGAATTTGGATTTCTTATGACTTGTAGCCAAACGACGTTAAGCGTCGTTTTTTGGGCTGTAAAAAACTGCTCTAACGGCAGAAAAGGAAGGGTTTTCTTCATCGCATCATGACAGATGATGAAAACTGGATTCATTTCAGCAACTCAAAGAGAAGATTGTCATGGGGACTGCCCAGTCATACTTCTTCGTCGACTGCTCGACCGAATGAACTATTGAAACCAAACAAAACCATTACTGGAGATCGGATTCGACTTCAATTGACGCGATTGAGCAGGATATAGAAAGGATATAACATGGTTGCGAAGAGGAATTGCCCCTTTGATGGACAAAGCATAGCCCAGGTATGGGTGTGGTGTAGAAAGCTATAAGATCTCCTCATATTCTCAAGACTTAACACATCTATCAGGTTTCCAATGATTAACGAAATATTATTACATCTTCTTGAGATTCTCCCTTACACATTTCCACTGAACTGCTAATTTTAGATGTGAAGAATTCAGCTGTCTGGTTTTTCTCTTGGGCCTTATCAGATCCAAGTATACTCCCTTTTCTCGAATCGATCAGTTTTTGTTGAAAGTAAACACCATAATGTACATATATGTCCGTCCCATCTCGTCGCACTTTCAAGATAGCAGTCAAGGGCCTCTGCTAATTGTTCAGCTGCATATGGACGTTCAATGTGCAGATCCGAAGGTCGATGTCCTTTAAGCGCTTGCTTATCCGAGGCCATTAGTTGGTTCTTTGCATCTTTTTAATCTCTTCCGTATAGGGTTGCAAGTCCTATGGTGGACGTAGACCAGTATTATGCTACTGACAGAGCATGCCCTTGTCGTTTTAGCCTGCAAAAGTAAGTGTATACTCACGCAGGTACCGGTGACCACCGCTGGGGATAAGGCAAGCACTTCCGCTGCAAACTTTATTGTTGCTCCGCTGGTCCAACACAAGTCATAGGACAATCAATCGTCATACATGTCGTCAAAAATCTCTAAAGTTATAAATAATAAAACTGGCTCTGGCTCGTCAGAATCTTGTTTAGATGACTCTCTCAATTAGCAACAACAATTGGAAAAAAATACCACAGCAGCAGTTTGAGGGGGATTCTCACCGAGAAGAACTTGCTGAGTTTGCAAAGATTGCTGAGTTGCAATCAAAGATCAGTGACTGGGTAGATATTTTCAGAGAGCCTCCCTGTTTTCCTTTCACAGCAAGGTCAGGTTTGAAGTGTGATGCTAATGTGAGTACTGCGCATCTAGTTGACTTGTTTTTCAGTGAAGAGTTCATGAACATATCGTAGTTTGATGAATCTATCATGTCATAGAAAGGTCGTCCTATATTAAGAAAACATATAAAGGACAAAAAACAAAAATATGACATAAAAAACCATAAGCTTTGTCAATCTAAGGCTATCATTATGAAAGTACGTGTCTATACTGGCCATATTTCCGAACAAACCATATAAAACCCAAACTTCAATTGCGCTATGGATATAGTTTGAAATTTATTGTATGATTATCTTAACAAGATCTATAGATTGTACACTGAAAACTTTTATAACGCTATTCCATTGCTTCAAGAAACGACTAAGCGTCATAAGTATGTTCTAATCGTAAAGGCAACCAGCAATAGTTACTTCTTATAAGCTCAAAAAAGCGGAAATTATTTGGAGACGTTTTGGTAAAATTGTAGTTTGTAAATAGAAAGATAAACATGACGTCTTAACAATTTCAACTATGCATAATCCAGAGCTTGTTAAAGTCACAAAATGGGAAATTGATATGATACCGAAGGTTTTACGTGATTATAATATGGAAATGGGAGGAGTTGATAAGTCCGGCTAACTCTTTTCTTATTATAATGTTGCACGTAACACCAAATTTTGGTACAACAAACTCGGCATGCATATTGCTCAGATGTATATACAGAATACCTATAAGACATATCTAATGCAAACAGGTTCAAAGAGTAACTGTAAACCAAGACTTCGTTATCACTCATCAAAAGTACCAGACATAGGAGTATATATCTCAAAATCATCACAGCTGACTACCTCTAAATATTGTAGAATCTATTGCAGCAACAGAAAAGAATGTATCGTGTATGTTCGAAGGAAAAAGGACGTAAGCAAACTAGATTTTGCTGTTCAATTTGCTCAGAAAAATTCCCGTTTTGTATTGAGCCATGTTTCCGTATATGTACAAGGGCTGTTTGATGAATACCTGGATAAGAAATGACAACGCAACTTTTTTAGGTTTCAACAATTTATTTTTCAATATAATCCCCTTTCAACTCGATAAACTTTATCCAGCGGTGCTGCAACTTTTTTAACCCCTCCGTATAGTACGACTTTTGTTGACCTGCAAAATACTCTTCCGCGGCTGTGATGACTTTCTCGTTCGACCAGTACATGTTTCCTGCAAGCGATATTTTAAGGTTAGGGAACAAAAAGAAGTCGCAGGGAGTCAAATCCGGAGATACGGAGAATGAGGGAGCAATTTGGCTGTGCCGGTGCGTTATCGTGATGGAAGAGCACTTTTTCTTCGCAAAATGTGGTCGTTCTTTCTTCAAATCGGCATTAAAAGGGCCCAGTAAATCGACGTAGTATACTCCTGTGATTGTTTTCCAATTCTCCAAATAGTCAACACCTCGTCCGTGCCAAAAAACGGTGGCCATCAATTTTCCGCCCAAAGCACAGTCTTCGCCTTCTTTGATCTCTGGTGTGTACCAATGAATCATGCTCAGAATCTCGTGCAGGATATTGTTAACGCGTTCAGTTGAAATGCCTGATGACCGCGGTCCGACAATATGTGAACATGGGTTTTGTCCACGGTTTCCTCTGTGGTAACCATTTTTGGGCCACCTAGACGCGGTTCATTAAAACAAGACGTGTGCCCACGGCGAATCTCTGCAAATCAATGGTAAACGGTTGTACGAGAAGGTGAATTGGTCCCATAAACACCATTGAGAATGAGATTGATTTCCTCGCAGGTATTGTCACTCAAAAACAAAAAATCGAGTCCATGCTCGCAAAAACACTAATACGATGTTTTGAAATCGGTGTTAAAACAAAACTAAGCGTCGGATTATCACCAAATTTTGACAAGTGACCTAAATGATGGTACTCTCGTTTTGGCTCAGTAGCGCCAACTATCCTCCCATACTGGTACTCATCACACAGTTCTTGTAAAACACTTGCAATTTTGACAGTGGCATACGGTGAGTTTGCTCTAATTAAAAAAAGGGTCTGCAAATAGTACAAGCTCTTCAAAAATGACCGAAAAAAAAAACCAGAAATGATAACGTTGAAGCTGTGATGAAAATTGTTTTAGAAAATCGTCGAATTACCATAAAAGAAGTTGCTGAGAATGAGAATGTTGCCAAATCGTTCGGTTGAGGAAATAAAAACGGCATTGATGGAAGAGCTCATGGTTGTACCAAAACAGGCCTATGAGAAGTTCTTCGACGATTGGAAAAATCTTTGGCACAAATCTATTATATCTGAGTGGGATTACTTTGAAGGGAACAAAATTAATACTGACGAATAAATAAATTTTTTTTATATAAATATAAAGTCACCTTACTTTTATGTTGAACCATCTTTATAACACTTCTTAAAAGCCTTTAGTTTCATGGATTAGAAATCGTGTTCTTAAAATATATTTTAATATTGTTTTATTTCAAACCAGACTGCAATATGGAATATAGTTATAAATGCCAACGAAAATAGTTTTTCCACGAAGCTATGATGAAATTGCATCGGATTTGGCACCAAACGTACAACTTCGAACCCTAGAATACTCGTGTTTACCACCGAAAGGGTTAAATAACCAAACAAAAACAAAAAAAAAGAAACAACTAAACAGATAATACGTTTTTTCAGAACATCTTTGGTTCTGCATCAATTAAATGAAGGACATGCCTGAAGTTATTGTTTCCGGTTTTTACTTCAATTTTAAATTGAACAAAGTGGTAAGAAAATTTACACAAAAAATCACCGATTAAATGCCACCCACACAAAGTAAACCTTACATTCAGTGACTAAGATGCGGTTGAGTTACATATGGTAGCCGTTTGTCGTAAGACAAAACTGGGTAACTCGTCATCGAAATGTGAGGATTTGGCACTATCGCTCTAGTGATCTAGTACTTGGTATCGATATTTGAGATGACAGCAAACGTTTTCGTGCGTCATTACATTCGAATACTGTTGTGCTGTCGAGTCGTCAAGCAAAAAAACAAAGATTTGAGTATTTTTTTAATTTTTTGTTTTTATAGGAATTTACTAGCATAATGTTATTTTTTTTATTTAGGTCTAATCTAAACAAAATAAATTATCTTCAAAAAATATTCTGAGTAAGTTCATGGCTAAACATCCCGATTTGGCAAAGCTAACAGATATGCTTAATGTAGAAGTGCCACCAGTAAAAGATGCAAAAGGTTGGAGAAATCATATTTTGTTTTTATATTAAATAAATCAATGAAGTCTTTGGTAGACTTTTGCAGTTCAAAAGTACCTTGTGAAAAACAAATGATCGTTTAATGAACAATCAAAAATGAAAACCGGTGGTGGCCCCTATGAAGAGAAGCTGCTGAGTCAAGCTGATGAGCTGTTGCTAACAGTGAGTGGGCTACATGTTGCAGTGGAAGGCATATCCGCATGATCATTCGGAGCCGCAAACCATATGTCCCATATGACAGCCACTTCAACCTTTTCTGCAACAGCGGCAAATGAGCTTCCTAACAAAAAGGAGGCTGATTTTGCATCAGGAACAAACAGCAACAATTTTATACTTCCGGATTCTGATTCGGACTCGGAAATCGAACAGCCTTCGCCGTTCTAGAGAAAAATAAATTTAAAGAACGGAGATTCCAAACTTTTTCTGTTAAAGAAAAAACTGGAAGAAGAATATTCTTATCAACAAGTTTTAGTCGAAAAATTCGACAAACATCTACACTTCCAGGAACGGAATTTAAAAGTATAGGGTTTTCCTATACTTGACTTGGACTTGACAACTTTGAATTTAATTTGTGAACGGAATCTTTCACTAATTATCAAACTGTCACTGTCAATTTATTCAGTAAACTCAACATTTTCATCATGGTAAAGTACACTAACGAGCAACGTCTGCAAATTATAAAAATTTTCTACAGATATTTGGAGTCGGTGACTGCAACTTTAAGAGCGTTAACTCAAATTCTCGGTCGTAATTCTCGCCCTAGTAGACAGGCAATAACAAGTTTAGTGCAAAAATTTGAGTCTACATATTCGTTGTGTGATGTTGCCGTGTCAGTGAGACACCGGGTTGGTCGAAATGTGGAAAATATCGCTGCTGTTCAGACGTCCGTAGTAAACGATCCAAATCAGTCAATTCCACCGCGTTCTCAAGAATTGAGCATGGCTCAGACCACATTATGGCGTATTTTGCGAAAGGATCTTGGTTTACAACCATACAAGATCAAGCTAACTCAAGAATTGAAACCGATGGACCATTTGTAGCGTCTTACGTTCTCCGATTGGGTTCTGGAGAAGATGCGCCAAGATGATGAATTTCATCGCAAAATCATCTTCAATGACGAAGCTCATTTTTGGCTCAATGGGTTCGTCAATAAGCAAAATATGCCTTATTGGTCGGGTGAAAACCCACATGTGCTTCATGAGTCACCACTTCATCCACAAAAAAGAACTGTTTGGTGCGGTTTGCATGCCGGCGGCGTTATTTTACCATATATTTTCGTCGACGATAACGATCGTCACGTTACTGTGAATGGTCAGCGTTATCGCGCGATGATCACCGATTATTTTTGACCCAAATTGGAAGATATGGACTTGGACAACATGTGGTTTCAACAGGATGGTGCCACAAGTTACACAGTACACGCTTCAATCGATTTATTGAAGAGTAAATATGGTGAGCGTGTTATCTCAAGACATGGGCCAATGGATTGGCCGCCTCGTTCGTGCCGCTTGACTATTTTCTGTGGGGCTACGTTAAGTCATTGGTTTATGCAAACACGCCTACGACGTTGGAAGAGCTCAGAGCCAACATTGAATGCGAAATAGCGGCCGTTTCGGCCGAAATGTGTGCCCGAGTCGTTGAAAATTGGGTCCAACAAATCGACTGCTGTAAACGTGCCCGCGGTGGCCATATGAACGAAGTCAAGTTCGATTCATAAATGTTTTAATTGTACTTCAAGCCCATAATAAAGTTTTTGAAATATCTCAAATGGTTTTTCTTTTATTTAAAAAAAAAAAAAAGTTGTCAAGTCGTTATAAGAAAACCCTAAACAAGAAAGGCTTTTAGAAATGGAAGAAGAAAAGCATCGAATTTTTATGAACTTAAATCAATTAAAAATGGAGATGAAAAAACTGAAGTTAGAAATATTACGAAAATCTTAGTACAAACCCTTAAGAGACTGGTAGTTACTCATGTCCTGTATTATTAACTTTATCTTTTTAAAGAAGTAATGCTTAGATTTTGTTTTTTAATGAATGTGATTTAGTTTAACCTTATTGCCTTAGGATTTATGTTTTGACTATGTTTGTTGTTGAATGTTATTTTGTTTTGATGAAGTATGTACATAAATATGTAAATATATTAAAATGATTTTTTTTTTAATTCAGAGAGTTTCACAAGCTGAAGTAAGGTGCTCATTTCCAGTATCAACCACTTCAAGGGTTGTTCTTGAATCATCAGTGTATGGATTTGTAAAGGGAACCTTAAAATCAATGCATATATTATGTAATGCACAGCACACGTTTCCAAACCGTGCATATTTTTTTAGGATGATATCTTCCTCTTTTATTATAAATTAAAATTTTCCAACGCCCTTTTAAAACGCTAATAGCTCTCTCTACAGTACGTCTCGCTTTAGTGTGGACATCATTAAATAGGGACTCATTACTTCCCAATAGTGGATTTCTATAAGGAGTAATGCACCACGGTTCCAAAGGATACCCAGAATCGCCGGGAAATTAAGAAAAGTAGCAATTAAGTTTCTTCCAGCATTTCACAACTGCTTACGAAAAATATCTAGAAGCCATGAGTTTTCATTTGTAGAACTCTTGTAGTTTGGCTCAAGTAAACGCCTTTTCTCGGAGTGCTTCCATACAAATGAGTCGTGAGCCGCTCCTCCGTAATTGCAATCTACAGCAATGATTTTCAGTTCATGGTTACAAATCTTAAACAGGAAAATATTTATGAGGCATTTTGTACTACATATGTAGGTACCAAGCTATTAATTTTCTTACTATCATTGAGTTTAGACTATGAAACCCTTTTCTGTTGAAAAACATGTGCTCATTTTCGTTAGGTTTTTCTAAGTAGAAATGTGTTCCGTCAACACAACCAATAACTGAAAAAATAAATGTTAGAGTTTAACTTATAAAAAATAGTTCAAGCCTACCACCCGGTATTTTATACTTGTGGAAAAAAAAGATGTTTGCAATTATTGCTTCCATCGTCAAATGTTATGTGCATTGGGCACAATTTCTCCTCCATTTGTTTTATAACCCTGGATGTTATTTTTGAAATGCCACTTTGGCATATTCCAATAAGATAGTCATTGCCTAAAAATAAGAACACATGATATGTACTATTGGCGTTGAATATTATTGAATGTAGCTCTTTCGTGCCAAGAACTTACCTATGGGATGTTGGTATCCACCACTACATAATAAAGATAAGGTTGCAGCTAACTGCAATGAAGCGGGTACGGAAGTTGACATATGTAATTTGAAATCAAAGCTTTTCAAAATGTGGTTGAATGCATCTTTATTTACCCTTAACCTTTGGATAAATCTGCGAAGTACAAATGTTTTTTTAAGTTTTAATGAGAGTGTGATAGGATCGCTCCTATCCCTTAAGCGTCGACGCTCAACGCGTTCCCGATATTCTTCATCGGAATCCTAAGACAAATAAATAAGTAGATCCATCTTAATACTTCAATTTCACTGAAAATAATATTTTTGAATTTTTTTTTTATTAACCGGAGAAACGTCACTTTGTAAGTTGTAGTAGAATCCCTCTACTACAATTTTATTTTCATTCAATGCGTGAGCTTTCCAGTGTCATCATCTCGATGAGGCTATTCGATCACTCGATGACGAGTGCTACTCACTCACTCGTTATCGATTGCGGTAATTTGGCCCTGACTTTAATAATGACTCTTATCATTCCAGCCCTGTTTGAGGTCACAGAAGTTTGGAACTTGTCAAAAGCGGGTGGAGAAGGACCTGACCGTTTCGAGAGAAAAATACTGCGCGTGATCTCGTTCGGTTTCGTTTGGAATAGGAGGAAATTCAACCACGGGCGAGATCGATCTGGTCAACATTTAACATGGCTGTGCTATAAATGAAGAGTTTTCGATTCTAACCCCAAGGAATAGCGCAGTGGAAGACGAAGCCATCTTTGCACTTTTTACACTTGGTTGTTCCACTGGAAGTGACAGATCGTGCTAGACTTAGAGACTTATTAGTGAAAGCTCATATTCATCTGGACTGTGGTGCTACCTAGGTAAGTAACTAAGAAGATCTGATAGTTTCAGCCCCAAAATTTGTATCGTTAATGCAACTGGGTGATTTATTTTGATTATTAAATCACGTTGATCCAGTTTGCCGATTATGTATTAGATTCCCTCGATAAATAGGGAATGTACAAATGTTTGTTCTAATCCTATTTAATACTGTCCTTACCTACTCTATTATTGCATCATAGACAGAGTTTGGATTAAACATTATTGTGAGAACCATTTTGAAGAACAATATACCCACCATAAGGATATTACTACTCAAAACATCTCTCTCTAAATATTTAAGCCGTTTCCGACTAGTTTGCAAGCCCAACTCTAATCTGATACGAGTAGATGTTGTTTACAACGAGGTCTGTTTTGGATATAAAAATCCTTTAATTTGCATACACATAGCAATAATTAACACCCACGAGTTGCAAAGGATACAGATTAAGCTTTATATGCCATGATATCCCATGAGGCAAACGTCACATATTGCCTCAAATAGATTCATTGCATTGTTGGTAGCGTTGTAACAAGAAACAAGAGCAAAATTCTGGATAAAGAAAACAAGGAATATGAAAGCAGGATGAAACCCAAAGGAAACCTGCCATAGGAAATGTTAGCTAAATCTCTTGGGATTGAACTGTGTAACTTCAGAGAACAAATATTATAATATCCAACACGATGTGAGAAAAATCCTTTGTAAAGCTTAAGAAACAGGAGCATATTATGCGGAAATTACAAGAACCACCATGTCTCCAGGTGAGAGCTCGCGGGCAATATAAGTATGGAAACTCGTACATATGGATACAAGTACTTTGGTTACCAAGTAAAGGACTCTACTACGCTAAAGTATGTATTCGTTTTTTTTTTTGTTAACAACTTCGTCGTCGTTTACATTTCTTTTCGTCTTCCTTTTTTTTTTTGTTAAGGAAAATTTTGTTTCATCCTCCATTTTGGATAGGTCCGGAATAAGAATCCCAAAACATCTGGGAGAGTTGGTGGTGGTGGCAGCAGTACTGCATCTGCATGAAGACCCTGCACGTAACAACAGATGTATGAGAACGTGCATGCTATTCATCTGCATGTGGCCATACATAATTTGCAAATGTCAGAGCTGCGCTGTCTCCAAGGATTTCAAACCGGACGAAAGCTTAGAAAATTTTATGTAACGTTTTTCAACACAAGCAACCACCTTTTTTATTGTTGTCGTTTTATTTGTTTGTACAGGGAATATGGTATGTCCTTCACTTTGGGGTATAGTCCTTCAAGCATTATCTGAACTGAATCATAAACAGCGACCCTAGCAGTGATGACAAGGACGAGTTATGCAGAACAAATTAACTGAATTTTCTCTGGATCGGAATGAACAAGAATTTTGTACTTTATGGGTACAGTTAATGTGATCGGAAATGATAGAAAAAAAAAAAGAAAAAGTACATCCGTATGTAGACTTGTATCTTCTTGTGTCTATTAACGTCATATAAGGATACATAGGTAGAAAAATAAAACAAAATGGAAAGTTTTTTTCCATATCCCAGATTGTAGGTGACTAGCTAAGCCAAAGATACATAGGGTGGAAGTTGAAATTAACAATTTAAGTCATCCTCCCTGTGAGTTTTAAATTGTCGTCTCTATTGAACAGAAGGGTAAGGGTATATCGTTACATCGTTCAATGTGGATTCCTACATGGAATCGAGGATGTCCTTAATGATATTTTTTTTCTTTACTTTTTTCTCCTTTTGGATTTTTTTTTTTTTTATGTTCCCGAACTGAAAACAGATTCACGTTTATATCGTTCCATCGCGTGAGAAGATAGCAAAGAAGAAAATGAAAATGGATTTCTGTGCTCATGTGGAAAATGTGATTTTGTTGGCGAAAGTTCGTTTTTTATTGGCTATCTCTAAAGCAAATCTGTAAACTGGCTTAATTGGGCAGACAAGGTTATAAACAAATGGACTTATATTTATTGTGAACTTAAAAAAAAAAAAAAAATAATCCGTATCACGACTAGACTTTGTATTGTAATTGAGACAGACACATTTTTTAAATGCTACATAGAGTTCGTAGTTAACTTAAATATTGTGTTATCTCTTTAAGGATATTTAAGACTTTTTTTTTAAAATAAGCAAACGCTTAAGGGATTTTGTGTTCCCATAAAATTTTAAGAAACAGTGCGAGCGAAGATATTCTGGCCTTGAATATTTGTAAGTTGTAATAAGTGATTTCTGAGTATGCCCGACAGGATATTCTGATGAGCATTCATAATGAGACCGGTTGAAAATTTGAAGGGGAGATTACTACTGGCAATTTGCATGGAGCACTGGTGGTGAAAATAGGGCAGGGTAGATTTTGTCAGTGTTCAAGGGTGTCAATATGAACGTATGCTATTCACATAACTTATAAATTTTATCGCAAGGTTTTAAATCTTTTGTAGTGAATGAAGAAAGGTTTGAGGAGCACCTGATTAGATATACTATACTCCAATGAGAACGAATGAATTATTTAAAAATTATGAGGCCGAATTTGACTGACAAAAGTTGTTCTTACATCGCCTTAGGAAACCTATACATTTCGAAGCATATTTGGCGACAAGAAATATGTAGTCTTTCCAACGTAAATAGTTTGTCGCTAACACATATGCTGAGATATAAAAGTTTTGCTATTTCGACAGACAAGTGCCATTTATGAATAGTGACAGAGGGCAAACAGCATTGAAATCATTATATTCACTTATTTGTAATGTCCCAATGAGTTATGTAATGCTTAACATACGCTGCCTTTACCGTCAAGTAGCACCAGAACAGGGACGTGAGTCCGAGAACGAATGTCAAAAGCCGAGGGTACTGTCTTCTCCAAAGGAATATATTGGATTAAAAGTAGCAGATAAGAGATAATTAATGAAAGTTAAAAAGACTGTCGGAGACAGGACGGAGCCCTGTGGTATATTACTATTTAGAGTATGATCGATGGAAAAGTTTACGCAGTAGTTTTGCCAGCGTGAAAGAGCAAATCTTCAGAAGAAGGGTGGCCGTGGCTCAAATGTTAGTGGACTGGCTTCCAAATCGAAAGGTTCGAAATCCTTAATGTGACCGAAAGACAATCATTTTTTCAGTTCACGAAAACCCAGTAAGATGAGTAGTTGACTAGAAATCAACAATAAGCCAACTTCCACTAAGAATTTACTCTCACCATTAAATGTTGGATGCAACCCATGGAGAAGAGTAACCACTGAACCCAAACATCTTTCTCCAAAAAAAAAAAAAAAAACTTAACACATGCTGATGCATTATAACTGTATTTATAATTACTTGAGGGTAAAGTTCTTTAAAAAGTAAAAGAAAACAAACGCACACCCGCAAAATTCTCTTCACTTCTGTCGTCAACTATTAAGCACAAGACACGTTAAATAATTTTAACTGAATTTTGAAAATAAGTTTAAATGCTTTGAAAAGGTCTCTGAAGAATATATAAAACCTTCCATCTTAGACAATCTGAAAGGCTGACATATGACATATGAAATCTTTCAAACCAATGTATCCGTAAAAGTTCAGAAAATCGATATTTGAAAAATGGGTCGCATCGAACCGAGGACCCTTGCTTTTGTGGTTGATTTCTATTCAACTACTCATTTTCCTTGATTTTCTTTAACTGAGAAAATGGATGCCTTTTAGTGGAGGTTGTTATTGGAACGTGGAAGCTTCCGATTTGAAAGCCAGTCTACTACCACTTGAGTCACGGCTAAGTCAAAATGACAATAAATTGATTGCTCGCCATTCTCATGAACTAGATATCTCTTGAACATCAATGTGGCGTATTATATGAATGAATTGAGTTGGTCAAACGTCCGTCACTCAAGAATTAAAATATCCTCGAACATCTTTTGAAGATGGAAAATGATCCTCAACACCGAGGCACCTTTTGGTTAAATGGATTTTTGTTCAAGCGAAAAGTAATGTCGCGTTCTTTACATAAGAACCTGCCTGAACCTGCCCACATTGTGCCATCAAACTGCATCACCGCTCTGATCTTGAATGGGGAATAACCCCCATTCCCGATCTTTAGGTTCATCCTGGAGAGACCTCTATCGGATTAATACCAATTCGAAGTCATCGTTTCGGCTAGACGTGACCTTATGAAGAGCGTGAAACCTATCTATAAGTTCCCACGACAGTGGGAGAACCCTCCCTGCGATTTTCTACAGCCACTATAACGCTCACACAATAGGATCTATCTCATCAAGTCAGGCTGGAACCGAAGTTCCAGGTGCTCTTGACTCCCTCGGTAAAAAAGTAAGCCTAAGTGTGTTCAAAAAGTAAGGTTACTTTGCAATTTCACGGCAACGTACAATCGAAATTTTCTGCTGTGTTGGTACACATGTCCGGAACATATGTGTACAGTTTCAAATATATAGCATACTTAGATTGTTTTGACAGATCGAAAGGTAAGACATGTGTGGAGTATAGAATTTGCATTAAATTTTGTGTAAAAAATGGAATCAAGAAATTTTTTTTTTTTATAATCCCGCGCGCGCACCAAGGGGATATGAATACCCTTTTACTAGCCTTTCTCCAGGCTGCGGGCAGGTGGTGTAGTAGTTTGAAACTCAGGTGTATTAGATTTCGATATTTCTCACAGAGGTGGTTGTGAAACTGGACGGGACGAGCCAGTGCATCCTCAACCAGTACGTGCTAGTTGTTATTTCGTTACATTTTAGCCCAGCCAGCAACAACTCCAACATCAGTGTTATGATCCTGACTTGCTCAAAAGAGTCATAACTGATGACGGATTATAGGTATATGGTTATGTTATGGTAAGTACGGTCAATAAGGAGTATTACCTTGAAGTTTTACGCCGTTGTCGAGAAGCAATACGAAAATAAAACATCCGTAGTTGTGGAAAAACAATTTGTGGCTTTTGTATCACGATAATGCACTGCTCATTCATCGTTGCATTTTTTTTTTTTTTTTTTTTTTTTTTTTTGGCCAAAAACAACACGAAAATCATCCCTCAGCCACCAAATTCACAGGATTTTGCCCTATGCAACTTTTTCCTGTTCTCAAAACTGAAGAGACCTATGAAAGGACGGAGATTTGCAACGATAGAGGTAATAAACGGAATAGCTGGAAGAGCTCAAACCTTTAGCAAAAAAGTGCTTCGAGGATTAGAAAAAGCGTTGGTACAAATGTATTATATCTGAGAGGGTTTATTTTGAAGGGGACACCATTAATATTGATGAATATTACTTTTTGAGCATACCACGTACATATGTCCTTTCTGTGAGAAAAATATTTTTTTTTTTTAGCTTTTATAATAACTATGCTACGTACGTCATCAGAGGAATACTCGTTTATTGGAAATGCGCCCGGTTTTTTAACATCATTTAGTTTTGAAGGTCGATATTGTTCATTGGTTGTGGTCCCTAATTCCCTTAGTGATAACATATTGTAATATACTCGTATATGTAACTTTTGTGTTGAGTAAATAGAATGATTAAACCTAATTTGTGTTTGATTTCCTAAAGAGTGGTAGATAGATGGTAAAGAATTCAGTGAACAGTGAACCCATATAATGTTTGTCACGTAAATTGAGTTAGTTGAGCCCAAAATTAATAGCTTTTAACAAAGTTAATAGCATTTAAATCCTCAGTAAGTAACTTTCGTAGTCCATATAGTTTGATTTGTCTTAAAAACAGTAAACTAAAGTGTTCTGCCTTAAAGATAAAAGTTTTTAGGGGGAACAAAGTAGATCATCATCTCTACATTCCCTGTTTGGTTATTTCTGTTTGGAGAAACAAATTGAATTAATCACACCAATCACGTCTGCAAGTATTCCCCCGACTGTATTTTTGCACAATTATCGCACGGATTCGCATTCAGTTAATAGGGCTTAAGAGATTAATAAGCGATTAATGTTTCCAAAACTTAAACATAACTTTCTACGTACCACCACGGCGACCAGAGAAGTTTGATATAAAAGAGGAATGTAGGGCTAATTATCAGTGTGCCTAAACAAATTTAATTAATTGACGGTTGGTTCTTAAGGAAAAACGTCGAACTTTGATAATTGTCAAATTAAACTTTCAACGAATGCTCCCTAAAGTCCTTTAGCCACACCAAGATGAAAACAGCAACAACAGTCATTTTGCTAGTGCTCATAGTCCAAGAAAGTAACTAAAAATAAAAAAGAAGAAAAAAACTACATTTTTTTCATTTGAAGAATTCCCAATTAATAAGTGGACTTAAAAGTTTCCTAAGAAGTTTGCAATAACCTTACAAATCTACGGCAATGAAAACTTTAACGTATTTGGTTGACATTTAAGCAAAGGGTCTCACAACTAGAACCGAAGACATGGCCCATGGGCCATGGGCCTTACTTTGACATTTGCTTCAGATTCGACCATACTCCAAAGTGTCTGTAAATGTAGCATACAGTTAAAAGCTGATGTTGATGATGAAGAACCGTCCAACTTCTGTGCTGCTTAATTTTCAAAAATTTATGCAAAAAGTTCGAAAAGTTTTTACAACAGTGAGTAGTCGACTTTAATCGTCATTAATAAGCAGCCAAGGAAGAACATCCAGCTTAGCAATAACACAGCAGCAGAACCAATTCCAGTTATGACATAGGAGCAGCATATCAGGCCCACAGTAGTTAAGCTACCGAGGTAGAAAAAGAAACAATAAAAAAAAAAAAAAAAAAAAAATCTTTCAGGGCAACTGGCAGCTGTAGAAGAAGAAAACTTTTCTTGAATATGAAAATTATTATTACTCCACTGTTGGGGGTTTCTTGCTAATAATAATTTTCTCATTTGCCCTTGCCCCACCCCTCCTCTTCTGTGACATCGTATTGGATGAATAGAAATTGAAATTCGACTAGTTGGAGTTGTCTTAGTTGTGTCGTATTCAGAGTGTTCATCGCATTCAGGGTATTCATCGTAGTAGTTCTGCTGTCTTTGGTACTCAGTTCCTGGTTTTATATTCAGGCAAAGTAGTTTCGAATAATCCCCATGATGATGAAGTTTGCCCATATTCGGACTTAGAACCGACTCCACTTGTAATAGAAGAATTTTCTGGTGGCTCTACCGAATATTGTAGGTGGCTGCAGGGCTTGATTTTGCAAAAAAAACGCATCCAACTCTTAGGGATTTCTTTTAATGCCTAATGACAGTAGATGGTAGTTTTGCTGTCATCTTGGATACAATCAAAATTCATTTGGGCTACATAAATTTTCCACAGAAGTTTACAACACTTGTCATAGTTTTCGCACAGAGATGGGCACACTTGTTGTTTTGTTGGTGGAAATAGTGATGATGACGTTGATTGTTTCATAAGATACTCATTAATCATCCTTTTTGGTTAGGTCTTGGTTTTCTGGCTGTATATTTGCTAGTCTCTTAATGGACAGTTTTTTTTTTTTTTTTTTTTTGTAATTCGTTTTATTTGATGAGTAATTTGGGTAACATTGTGTAAGGAAGAACGATTGACTGGATATATCTTGATTGATGTCCTACGGATAGGAAAATCTACTAAAAGGTTTACTTCCAAGAGAATGTAAATATCCTTTAAATGGGGGCAAAATTCTCCTTAACAGTAAGTATTATAAAATAACTGAAGTTCTAGAGAATTCGGCTTATAAATGGTTTCTTATTAAAAGTGATTATATTTCCAAGCATTGGCTTACACTTTATATTAACTGAAAATGCCCAAATCATTGGACAAAAAAAACTTAAATTTATATTACTATAAACCCATAAAAGTTATTGGAAATGGAAAAAAGGAAAAGATTTTCTGTCACCAATAACACACACACCGATTGCAGTAGGACTAGATAGATTCAGTCACAAGGTATTTACTCGTCTTTAAATGATCTACTTTAAGCTTTGCCACTATTTTTGATATTAATTCTCGTCAGATTTCAGATATCTCAAATAGAAAGGGAAAATAATATCCAGGATAAAACCAAAGAACCAACAAGAGATTGTAAAGATACATTGTTAAAGCACACTTTTAAAAATGAATTATTTTTAAAAAATAACCAAATAGAGTGATAATCGTAGAGCTTTGGGTTCAATTCCCAGACAATATACCGAAAAATGAAAAATAAATAATGGTAAAGTAACAAACGTCAAATGAATCTAAACTTCTTGCTTACTTATGTGGCACTACAGTTCGGGGTAAACCTGGTCCTCAACCAACAAACCTTTCTAATTACTCTGGTCTCTAGTACATTGCGTCCAATTGCTGTCAGTTGGTTGAGGTCCCCTTCAACTTGTTCGCGCCACCTAAGGTTAAGTCTTTTTCTACTACGTTGTCCCTCAGGGTTAGATTCGAAGACGCTGCGGGCGGAGTATCGGTAACAATCACTACATGCCTTAGCCATTTTAGGCGACAGATGGGCGGTTTTCTGACAAGGTCGATGTCGCTATACCGCTCAAATAGTTCGATCGCTCAATCTTCTCCTCCGAAGCCCGGCAACGCAAACGGGATCGAACATATTTCGAAGGATTTTTCTCTCGAAACTTCATCTGGTTTCGAAACATTTCATGCTTCATCGTCATGAAGTAGGATTGCCAAGGTCTTATATAGAGTCTCCTTAGTTTTTCGGGAGATAGGGCCTAGCTACTGAATTTATTGGCCTAGTGAATGGCAAGAGCGATTATTCGTTTTATTTCTGCTGAGGTATTATTGGCAGAATTTATAGTCACTTATTACCTCGCAATTATAGCTATCGACTGGGACATTCTGTCTCATTTGTCCATTCTTGCTGACAGCATATAATTGGTTTTGCAATAATTTACCGCTAAACACTATTCCTTAAACCTTTTTTGATATCAAAGATCTCCTTTAAGTCGTTACCGTCTTTGACTGAGCAGAAAGCGTTCTTAATTTTGAATAGACGGACCAACTTGGCAATGATGCCAAAACTAGTCGTGGCTCGTCTTATAAAAGCTACCATATGCGGACTTAAAATCGACGAAAGGATGGTGTGTACTATTGGGTTTTCCAAAATTTACCGGAGTGTGAAGATTTGGTCAATTGTGGACTTTTCTAAGACCGAACTGATAGGGGCAATCAGGTTGGTGACAAAGGGTTGCAGATGAACACAATATTGTAGGTAAGAATTTGTGTACGATGTTCAAGAGACTTATACTTTTAAAGTTGGCGCAATTGAAGGGGTCTCCTTTTTTGTAGATTTGTCAAAGGCTACTGAGATTTCATTCATCAGGCATATACACTTCTGACCAGATCTGAGAAATGAGTTAGTGTATGCTTTCTACAAAGCCATTTCCAGCAGTTTCGAATACCTATCTCTACCATTTCGCCGTCATGTCAAACTTAGATATTGCTGTTCTTACTTCAGTTTGGTCAGACGGAAGTTTTGGCTTGAATTGTCTGAGTTGTATAGCCTATTCTATCAATTCTGCTTCACGATGGGATGCTTGACTTTTTTACTCTAATACACACTGCAGTCCATATTCTCAGCTCCGACTGTGATTCTACTACAAGGTCCCCTTCTTTATTTCTACGGAAGAAGAACTCTGTACGGGTCTACTTGCCATGAAGCGCGATCGCGCTTCCGATGTTGTTCCCATCTCCTTTTCTCATATATCTTACGAGTCGCTCTCGTCCTTCGTTGCATCGCTGCTTTTTCCACCTATTGCTTAGCTACATGTAATTACCGGTATTCTCCATCGAACTAGGGAGTACTTGGTGGTGGTTTTGTGAAACCCAACATATCAATTGCGGCATCTCTAATGGCATATTAGCAGTATTGCCACTGGTCTTCGGTACTTGATGCTGACGGCATAGGAATTGTTAAGAGATTTCGGGATACGCCTTCGATGAAGATTCTATCGATCTATTAAGATTGCAGCTTTTCAACGTTATATCTTCTCTCTTCATTCTCATCTTGATTGCAGCAAGATGGTGATCCAAATAAATGTCCGGAACATTCGGGCCGGACTCCCACAGTACTGGATGCATGTCTTATGCCTATCGCAATGTAATCAATCTGATTTAACGTTTCATGATTTGGAGACCGTCGTATCCTCTTGTGTACCTTAAGATGAGGAAACCGAGTAATTGCTATAGTGATATTTCGTCAACCCGAAAATTCAGTAAGCCTAATTCCGTTTCCAAACGTGGTGTCGTGTAAACTATGCTTACCAACTCTCTTATTAATTCTCCTTTTCCTTCCAGGCGTACAATCGCCTAGTACGATTTATACATATGTCTTGTCGAGGAACTCGTAAAAACATTTCTTGGTGGCATCTTCCTTGTCCGGAATATAGACATACTAGATTTATTTTAGCGAATAAGACTTTTTCTCATGTATTATTAGCTCAAGACTTCTTGCCTTAGTTTCCCGCATATGAAATATCAGCTAATTCTATTCCCTAAAACAATCAGCCTTGTATGTGCGTATTGAAGTACATTTTTTGTCCGGTCCATTCCATCGCACTTACGGCGGTGATATCTGCGTCATAGCAGTCAAGGGCCTTTGATATTTCCTCGGCTGTATGTGCCCTGTTAAGGACAAGGGTCCTCAACGGTGAATCTTTTTCCAACCCAGGTCATTACCTGGTTGGTAACAGCCTTATAATATCTTTCGTATAGGGTCGTGAGCCCTACAATGGCGTAGGTCAGCAGGATGCTACAAACCGAGCATGCTCTTGCTATTTTAACTTGCATGAGAAAGGGTTTACTCATGCAGTTGCCTGGGCCAACAACTTTGTGGTCATGCACTTTGCTAAAATTATTTTGCTGGCCCAATCCAAGTCATAACACAGTCAGCAGTTTCCCGTTTATTCACTACGCAGGTCCCCAATGGCACCACGGAGATGTGAAATCGGCCTGCTTAAGGCAGAAATACGGACAAGCGCTGCTAAAGGCATTCTTGATCAGTTTTAATGCAAAATATCATATATATATCAGCAATCCGTATGAATTTTGAGATATTGAACACTTCGGCCAGAAGGAACCGTGTCATATGTTGCGTACGGGCGTGTTTATATCGAATCCGAACTCTAGCTTCAGCTAAGTCTGTAAGTATGAAAACTGCTTCCTACTGTGTATTTTATTTTTGTTTGGATGCCATCATATAAATCGGGCGACTCTCTTTTACATGTTTAGCTTTGGAATAGTTTGTGATTTTTCAAGGATGATTCATCGTAAGGGTTGATTTATAATGTAACATACAACACGTAAATTTGAAAGTGAATTTGAATGTCGGCCATTAACTGCCGACATCACTTCTTCATCGTTGGAAAATCTTTGACCACTGAGCCATTTTTTCAAGTTTGGGAACAGAAAATAGTCCGAAGGGGCTAAATCTGGTGAAGAAGGTGCACGAGGAAACAATTCAAACTTTAATTCATTAATTTTGGCCATTGCAATAACCGATTTGTGAGCTGGTGCATTGTCTTGATGAAACAACAATTTCTTCTTAGCCAAATGCGGCCGTCTTTGCTTGATTTCTTCGCCCAAACGTTGCAATAAGTTCGCATAATACTGGCCGTTGATGGTGTTTCCTTTTTTAAGATTGTCAATGAAAATTATTCCACGCGCATCCCAAAAAATCGACGCCATGACCTTGCCTACAGATGAAACGGTCTTCGTCTTCTTTGGAGCCAGTTCTCCCTTTTAAATCCAAGTGATGGACCCATGTTTCATCCATTGTTATGAAAAGGCGCAAAAATTCTGCTTTGAAACTCCGCTAAACACTCGATTGAAACATCTTAACGACACTGTTTTTGCTCGAGTATGAGTAAACGCGACACCCATTTTCCACATAGCTTTCTCATGTCCAAATTTTGAAATAATATGCGATGAACCGCACCTTCTGAAATGCCTACAATATCTGCTAGATCGCGCACTTTCAGTCGACGATCATCCAGTACCGCTTTGTGGATTTTCTTCACCATTTCTGGAGTCGTCACCTCATTTGGTCGGCCACTGCGATGCTCGTCTTGACAGCTCGTACGGCCTCGTTTAAACTCAGCAACCCAAAATGTTATTATTGTAAACGAAGGAGCAGACTCATCCAGAGTAGAATCCAGTTCAGCTTTTGTATTGGTTGTGCTGAGGGCTTTCAAATAAAAGTATTTTATCACATAACGATGACCAATTTTCTCCATTTTCGAAAATTCACTGACAACTTTCACTATTGATACAAATACTAAACAACGTAGCGCTTTTAAACTTGAAACATATGCTTTGTAGACTGCGTTCTTTCTAATACAGTGATATTTTCAAACAACTACCGCCATGTCTTTTTCAGGCCGGGTAATTATGGGATCGCCATTGTATGATGGCTACGACTACTCAGACTACGTCTGAGGTGGTCCATCCTGAAGGTCCAATTTTGGGCTACTCGCTCAAGCATAGCGATTGGTTTCTCTCGGATAACACGAGTAATGTTGGCTTCCAAAACATCAATTGTAGCTGGCTTATTCCTGAAGACCTGACGCTTTACATTACCCCAGAGAAAATAGTCCGAAGGTGTAAAATCGCGGCCAATTTACCGAAGCATTCACGTTTTGCTTCGGTAAATTAAGTGCTCACCAAAATGATTTCTCAACAAGTCCATTGTTTTACGCGCTGTATGGCTCGTAGCGCCATCTTGTTAAATCCAGAGCTCACCGAGACCATGTGCTTGAATTTCAGAAAGCACATAGTCCGTTAACATGACGCGACAACGGTTACAATTGACGGTAACATTCTGATTTACCTCATTTTTGTAGAAATATAGACCAATGATTCCACCAGCCCATAGACCAAACCACACCGTTGCTTTTAATGCATGTAATGGTAGCTCTTGGTGTTCTTTGGGTTGTTCATCAGCCCAAATACGGCAATTTTGTTTACTAACGTATCCATATGGCCAGAAATGGGCTTCATCACTGAACAAAATTTTACGATAAAACACCGGATTTTCATTGAGTTTTTCCAGAGCCCATTCACTGAAAATATGAAGCAAATTCAAGTCGTCTGGGTTCAAGTCTTGCACAAGTTGAATTTTATACGCTTTTAGGCCTAGATATTTACGTAAAATACTCCAAGTTGTCGAATACGCCTAGCCAAGTTGCTGAGAAAGACGACGAATCGATTTATCACGGTCTTCGTGTACACTCTTAGCTATAGCTGCTATAATCTCTTTACTACGTACTGGATGTGGTCTAACCGGTCGAGTATCATCCACTTACGTAAACTGGGACTCAAATTTGTGAATGCTATTGGCAATAGTGGTTTCAGTAGGGAGATTATGCGGACTGTAAGTTCCTCGAATCGCACGAAAAACATTTCTCACAGAACGTTGATTTTCGTAATACAGCTGAATAATTTAAAGACGCTTGTGTAAGTCTTTTCATGATGACTTGCCAAACAATACTGAACAAAAGCGATAAAGCTTGATAGGAGTCACGGGTGATCTGTCAAAAAAATCCTATTGAAAATCAAACCTTACGATGAATCGATGGAAAAGATATTTAGAGATTTCATTTGTTCTTCATTCATTCATCGTTAATGCAATATTTCTATATCAGCCATTTACCCTATATGGCTTTGCATATATAACACAAATTTGTGCTTCGTCGAATTGACGACTCATTCTTAAATTTCGGTAACATTGATCCTGAAAATTTAAAATGAAGCTCCTAAATATGTCTTTTGAATAATAGATACGATTTATTACTAATAGTATTGACATGGTTTCTGCACTTAAAAATAAAATTGAAAGGGGTGAATACTTAATGAGAAAGCAGACAAAACGAAAGAGGTGTTTGTCGATTCAACGAAGGATAACCATCCAGGGTTAACAAAAATGGATTATAGGAGGTTTCAGGTTTCAGGTTTTAGATTATGCCACAATGGATATGGGGTAAACAAATATATTCGAATCGTTGGAAATAGAAACAACATTAGTGTGTCCAGATCTCTTCAATGGACCACCATTTCACCGCGAAATGAGCAGTCCATTCCATGCAGCTTATTTAATTAAGAAATATGATAGAAGCCTCCTTATAAATAAAATAACGTTTTTTGTTCGCCTGAGATATTTTTACAATAAGGGCCGTCGCCAAAGAATTTAAAAATATTTGTAACCATGTTGAACGTTTACTGGTAGTTGGCTGTTGAAAAAGTTAGACAGTTTTAGAAGTGCCCGAAACTTTGACCAAGTTCTTCCAAAATAACTTTTCTAACGGCTTAAAAAGCCTCCTTACTTAAAGGAACGTGTTATTGCTCTATTGATCATCTTTTGTCATTTCTAACGACATGGAATATACTGAGTTCTTGCAACTTAGTCATACGGCTAATAAGCAAAACTCAACACAACGTGTAGTACTATAGGGTTTTCGAATAACGATTTGACAACTTTTTTTTTTAAATAAAAATTTCAAAAACTTTATTATTGGCTTGAAGTACAATTAATACATTTATGAATGGAACTCGACTCGTTGGACCCAATTTTCAACGACTCTGCCACACATTTCGGCCGAAACGGCCGCTATTTCCCGTTCAATGTTGGCTCTCAGCTCTTCCAATGTCGTCGGCGTGTTGGCATAAACCAATGACTTAACGTAGCCCCACAGAAAATAGTCAAGCGGCGTTAAATCGCACGAACGAGGCAGCCAATCGACTAGCCCATGTCTTGAGATTACACGCTCACCGTACTTACTCTTCAATAAATCGATTGTAGCGTATGCTGTGTATCTTGTGGCACCATCCTGTTGAAACCACATGTCGTCCAAGTCCATATCTTTCAATTTAGGTCAAAAATAATCGGTGATCATGGCGCGATATCGCTGACCATTCACAGTAACGTGACGATTGTTATCGTCGACGAAAAAATATGGCCCAATAACGCCGCCGGCATGCAGACCGGCATGTGGCTTTTCACCCGACCAATAACGAATATTTTGCTTATTGATGAACCTTGAGCCAAAAATGAGCTTCGTCATTGAAGATGATTTTGCGACGAAATTCATCATCTTGGCGCATCTTCTCCAGAACCCAATCGGAGAACGTAAGTCGCTTCAAATGGTCCATCGGCTTCAATTCTTGAATTAGCTTGATCTTGTATGGTTGTAAGCCGAGATCCTTTCGCAATGCTCAATTCTTGAGAACGCCGTGGAATTGACTGATTTGGATCGTTTACTACGGACGTCTGAACGGCAGCGATATTTTCCACATTTCGACCAACCCGGTGTCAAATTTTTGCACTAAACTTGTTATTGCCTGTCTACTAGGTCGAGAATTACGACCGAAAATTGGAGTTAACGCTCTTAAAGTTGCAGTCACCGACTCCGGATATCTGTAGAAAATTTTTATAATTTGCAGACGTTGCTCATTAGTGTACTTTACCATGATGAAAATGTTGAGTTTACTGAATAAATTAACAGTGACAGTGTCAGTTTGATGATTAGTGAAAGAGTGCGTTCACAAATTAAATTCAAAGTTAAGTCCCTATTGGAAAATCCTATACTTGCACCATAACTCTGTTTGCACGTTATTGTTTGCTCGATCCATAAATTTGTAGTACAATACATATACCCGGCAACATTATTTTCAGTGACAACCATGAAAGAACCACATTTTGCCAATGTTGAGGACACATAGGCTGAATCACTGTAGGAGCTAAAGCCCATACCATATCGAAGATGACGTTCCATTTTGAAAATTACAAGAAGACTACTGGAAGAGCGATGAATGGTAAATTATTTTTTTTTTACGAGAAAGAAGAATTGAGTATAAATAAAAGCTTTTATAAATTTTTGCTTTACTCATTGCCTTAGGGTAAGTTTTCAATTATTTCGCTTACCATAATGACAGTAATTAATCATTAACATTTGTTATGGATTCGACTCTTCTGATTCTTGTGCTCTTACACCAGGCGAGACGTTGAAGGTTAAATGTGTTCCAGTAAAAAATTTTCGATTTGTTAACAAACAGTTATATTTTCCTCAAGAACATTAAACAAATAGTCATCAGACCAATGTCGTTTTTCCGAAAAAATTGATGATGAGAAACGAAGTTCATTTCGATTTGAGTGATTTGGAAGGGCTAAGTATCTACAGGCAATCAATAAGTAATCCTTTCATCCCAATAGATTGACCATATGGTGTGTAATTTGGGCTCAATGAATTACGACTTTGCTCCGAAAACCAATGTGGTGGCCCTGTTACAGTTGCTAGTCAACGATAACATGTGTGCCTGGGAATTGTATTTTTTCTTTCTTTTTTTTTACCTGAAGTTATTCGGCTTCACTTACCACACACGTGGATTCTATAATAAGTTGTAACTCGAACATTTCATTTTACTGTACATTGATATGTATCCAAGATGTATCCAAGGCCAAGCAGCTTCATGTCAATGGTTCCACAGGTTCCACAGTCTCTAGTCTCATCCCGATTTCGTATTGTTTTCATTTCACTAAGAACAGGATGTGAATAAGCAATCAACAGATAAGGTACGTGCAGGAAAGTAATTCTGGTATTTTGAGTAATATGCTGGATAATGAAAATAATAATTTTGATGAATGAGCACACATACCTTCAAGCCCTTGTATCAGAGCCGGCATTTGGACAGATGTTTAAGGTTATTTTTAAGATGAGCTCAAATTTTTTTTCGTATAAATTACTCGGGCCCCTTTAGGCAGAATTTTACCAAAATTACGGACAAAGCAAGTTTTTGTTGGCATTACTCAAACTTACCCCGTAAGATGTCCTGATCTGTAATTCACTGTCAGAAATGTTTATGCGTTAGAAGGAGGACATATGGCGTCTAAATCTGCATAACCCACGTCCCAACTCGGCCCTCAAATTCGGGGTAGTGTGTGCAGTTATCTATCCGATTAAGTAGAAACCTCGCTAATTAATCAATAGCCTCGAATAAAATCGGATTAACTGTTGGCAATCCTGCAAATTGATAGAAGGATATCGATATACGCGTTTGCACTTGTTATCTTCGGACAAAGAAAAAGAGGATGATAGACTGTAACATACCATATATACCCTGGTGAATGCTGATAAAGGCAGAAACTGTATCTGCTTAGGTGTAAATATCTTGAAAGCGATTGGATTAAATTAGAAGTCTTGGTCCTTCATCAAGTGGACAAATGCTCCAATGTCAGCCTGATTTGGTGCACGCCCGTACCTTCACCGAACAAGTATGTAGACGATGCTTGTTGGACGAAAATGTTACGATCAGAAAACATTGATCCTAAATTGATAATCTTGCGAAGATCAACGAGCGTTCGAAATATACTCAAACTACTATCTGCAGCCGTAGTACTTCCATTCATTTTTAAGAGCCATAGCATCGGGAAAATACTTTGAGTGCAGACGTCGTACATTCTACGAGAAATAGAGGAAGGAATAATATTGGTTTTTCAAGATTTCAGAGAAGCATATGAAGGTAAGTATTAAAAAATGAAAAGGTAGTACTCCAGCAATAGCAACAACAGCGAAGAATACCCAAAGAAACCTATATAGGTGGACAAGAAATAACAGTGTCACTGTCGTGGCTGAGGATATGAAGCAACCACTGTTGAGTGGCTGGCGAGGCGCAACTAACTAAAAAGAAGCAAAAAGTGCAATATCAATAACAAAGCTGGAGGACAGAGCGAGTTTCCTGTCAAACACTTTAAGTCGGCAGGAGATGCTTTGGTAGAGACCATACACTAACTCCACCAACATTTTAGTTGGAGGAAAGTATGGGTGATGTAAGAAACCTCAGCAACGTTTGTCCGATTCACGAGAAACGAATTCCTCTTAACTTCGCTAAGCATGTTAGTGCCTGCTGTGTTAGTGCGTTTTTAGGTCCGGAATCGCCCACATATTCAAATTGTGGCAGATCCTTGACAGCAAGTATAGATCGAACCCTTTGTTGATTTCAAGTATCTGTAGATACAAGCCTCACAGACTCTTGGTCAGTTTTTCTGTTTCTGTCAATTTTCTGTCCTTTAATTTTTGATGAATTGCAACGGAGAACGATCGCCGCCTCGTAAAGGTCGAAGTTAATCTTAACGAGATCTATGATATCAAAAAAAAAAAAAAACTTTAAGTCATGTGCCATCATCGAAGATCGAACTTTTCAAAGATCTGTGACACAATTTTCATACCTTGATTACATTGAAATCATCAGTTGAATGCAGCGATCTCTTATTTTTGCGTTTGCTGCAATGTGTATAAATTAAATCAGCACTTAGCTATAAAAAAGGATTCAAGTATATCTGATATGGTGCCAATAAGATAGGATTCCACCTTCCTCAACTTCACTATTGTAATTTTTTTTTTCGCAGAACAAAGAGCTAGTCCATTGTATGCCTTGAATTTCCCTTATTCTGCAATTTCTGAGCTTTTTAGCTTAAAAGATGAGTTAACACTTCAGTGCTAAAGTATTTAAGGTACCAGCTCTTATAAAATGAGCACCAAGTATCTGCCGCCTGATGCAATCGCAGCTGGACACACATAGGATTGCGTATATACTCAATGGTGGTGATGTCGTCATCACTTTCACAATCATCAGAGGATGTTGTGTCACTATGTCCAGCACAAGTTCGTGCTTACCAAAAGCGTAATGCTCCGTCACGACGTCACGACGTAATTTCCACCAAAAAATTCTCCATAGAAATCTTCAGTACCATTCCACACCTTCAAACCTTTGACTCTAACACTCGTCTTGCTAGGAATGATCATCAATATACTCTTCAGCCCACTTTCGGACGTACTCTGAAATATCGTGATTCGTTCCTAAGCCAAAAAACTCGCTTGTGAATGTTCTACCGAGCTCCATATTTCCTAGTTATTGTAACATTCAGACAAATAGAACTAACGTTAGGTACATCGGTACATCGGTGGAAACATTTTTTTGGTATTTTAATCCCTTGAGTGCGCACTATTTGAAAAAAAGTAAACATCCTGCAGTTTTTTCTACTGAGGAAATTGGTTTTGTTTGTCTGCAACATGATCTGTGAACTGTGAATGGAACCTTGCTAGTGAGTTCACTGACGATCTCATTTCGTGACCCCATTGGGATCTGGGACCCAAACAATACTTAATAAATCACCATACCGACTGGATTAAATAAAAACTAGCATTCTCAGTCTAGCTTGATAGTGGTAGAGGGTTCAGCAAGGCTTTAAGTGTAGCTTGACTGTCGCAATACATACAGATACTTCAACTCCTCCACCGATTCTTTGCAATATGGTTCGTTGCCATGAGGATCACCTTTATATCCGCTTTGAAGGCAGGCGCAAGATTTCCTAACGGGGGGTTAAAATTAATCGTTGTCGTTTTCCAAAAAAACACCAGTGCCGTAACCTTAATCGTTTTTGGTCATCCGTGACGCAACAGAATTTTTGGTGTAGTTGCATTAGACAGCATATCCAAAAGACCAGAGTCAAAAGACAGTCGGCATCCAAGATCATTAAAGCGCCTTTTCGTGTTATTCTAAAGAACACTTCTCTTTAAATGAATGATGGCGCTGAGAATGTACCTCTTGATATGAATCTGAAGGAGAGTAATTCCACTCCCACTCCTTTATTTAATACCCTTTGCATTCCTGTGTGCTTTGTGTACAAAGTAGAGATGGAAGCAGAAGAAGAAGAGTGACGTTTGAATCTATTTGAAAAAGGAGTCATAAGGGCGGACTATACGACTAAGCAGAAACATCGACGTGATCAGAAAAAGAAAAGGAATCATCCGTAATGGTTTGCGGCTTAAGAGCTAATGAATATTAGCTTTACGTCTTGAAGGGCTCAAATAACTCATCTTAGTGGAAACCTTTCACTTTTGACCATATTCTCTTTCGAAACTGGATTCAGTTGGGCAAATATGACAATAATCGGAGAGGTTTAGTTGAACCTAGGTCCAACCCGGACTGCAGTCGGAATATCGTGAATGATTTCCAGTTTTTCAGAAGAGTTTGGTAAGATTGTCAATCCAAAATATGTTGGCATATCTTGTCGCCTGTCAAACTGTCGCGTACTCTGAATACTTTCGTATACCTTTCCATCTGGCTTCGTTTCTTAGTCCGTTTACAGTGTGTGGATGTAAAGATCTTTCGATATTATTTGAACTTCTGAATTTCGTAAGTTGTTTGACGTCAGGACATTGGGGGTTAAAGAATTGGGGAAATATTTAAAATAGTAACCTTTGTTGGTGCATTCAATTCGTAATTTTTATTTTCTTCTTCATTATCTTACCAAAGCCTCATTACGTAATGAAGATAACCAAAAATAAGAAGATACAAATCAAAAAAGCATTTTTTCAAAGCAGACATTTTCGTAGATATCCTTTGTATGCAATTATATCAGCAATGGCCTTTAATTAAGCTGTCTGTTAGGTCTGCCAAATTTATTATAAAACAAAAAATAAATGGATTATCCTTCAGAAAAAAGTACTCTTGTCGATGAGTATTTTTTGCTCGTCTATACTTAAT
Organism: Volucella inanis; assembly: GCA_907269105.1. Classification (NCBI taxonomy): domain Eukaryota; kingdom Metazoa; phylum Arthropoda; class Insecta; order Diptera; family Syrphidae; genus Volucella; species Volucella inanis. Next base: position 24,879,010 of record OU026157.1, read on the forward strand.
CTCAATACAAAGAAATCATTCTATGAGTTACGATCTTCCTTGAGCAGTCGCTATAGCATTTGTATTTAACTGAACCCAAAATCCAGTGCCTAATGACCAACAATACTACCCACTTAATTGCTTCGGTCTTAAGGCAGAAATACCAAAACCGAACTAGAACGAAGGATGTTCGTCTAGAAAGAAAAGATAAAAGTAAAATAAAGCGAGAAACAAGGAGTGTTTCCTAATAAAAACCGAATGGCAATTATTTTCTCTTCATTTCTCGTCAAAGATAAGAACAAAAGCAACATAGATCCCAGCAGATATTCTGAGGATGGTAAAATACACCAGAGAGGATATACCCTTTAAATTTTGTAAATTGTAAACGACTCTAGCTTGTACATAGGGCGCGGATAGTCGTGCTTACAGATCCTTGGAACTTGTTGGAGAACTGCAGAATTTCAGGATTTCACGTTTTCTATCCGCAGATGCACAAAGTGTGGGGGAGTATTATGTTCTGTGTGTGTTCGTTTTTTGTTCTGTTTTGTTTGAATGTGCGGCTTCTTCCAAAAAGGACGAAATGAAGGAATTTTAAATGGAATTTTAATGTTCAGTTCTTGGTTCCAGCGTGTCCTTTTTGTGACCATTCTACGGCCATTAGTTTACTTTGTTCTTAAATTTTCTCTGACTTGTAGTGTTTTTTTTTTCCCCCGCTAGTAGTAAAGCCGAAGGACCTTTTGTGTACTGAATCTTGTGTCAACAGATACACTCATTCGTTCGACTAAAAAAAAAAAAAAAAAAAGGAAAGATTTTTGCTTCAGCTCTAAGCTGCATATGAAGGACATAGAAATTTTCTAAATTCTCCTTGTAGACGTCTTCTTCGCTGCACATCTATTCAAGCAACACCTCCTCGTATGCTATCAAAGTTTTACGAATCCTTGAAGGGATTGCATTGCAATAAATCGCTTGAGAGGTTTCTTCGCGTTTGAATGGGTGTGAAATTGAAAAAAAAAGTAAAAAAAATTGGGAAAAAAAAACAGCAAAAATCGGTTGATACAAGCTGTTCCCAGCAGATGGTTGAGCTACGACAATTTTCGCTACCAGAATTGGTTCTCCTGGTAGGAATATGAAGACGAGGATAGGGACGACTTGTTCACACTTCTATGCCAAGCTATTGATTGGTTAGTCGGATTGATGTATGAGTTGTGTATGTAGGGGTTTATTTTGTGATTCGTGTCCTTTCTTTTTTGTTTTTTATTTTTCTCCGTTTTAAGTTTTCCCATTTTGGGTGAAGTGACGGCATTCGATGGATTTTTTTTTTTTTTTTAGAGGATAAACTTTTCATGGAGAGTATAAAGAGAAATTGCATTCAAGCATCCAAGGGGAGAATTCAAGCATGGCTATCAAATCAATCGGTTTCTTGAAATGCTTCGATGTCATTCTTGACTTGGTTGGAATAAACGAGTAATCGACATGCTATGAGGAGGACGGAGGACACCAATGGAAAACACTGATTTGAAGATTGAAGTACCGCTGGAGGGTAAGAACTAACAAACGCTGAAAACTGTGCATTGAGTACCTACCTCTTGTGAATGTTGATCTTTTAGAATTGTTTAGAATTTATTTTCAAGAATACATTCTTTGGTGTTATTCAAGACAGATCTTCATTTCTCACTTTTGCAGCTGGTACTTGTGAAAAGGAAAAATCAATGTTAAAGTTTGTAAGACAGTTGTTGACATGTATTCGAAATGATTTTTCATTTTGAAATGTTGCAGTTTGTATTGTAAAATAAAATGAATGCGGTGGTTTCTTCATTACCTATCTTGTTAGAGAATTGATGCAACGAAGTGGCACTAGAATGTGGCTTTTAGTTACCACAATTGGTGTGACCTAGTTGAGGATATGAGACAGTCGATGTCTAGATCCAGCCTGTGGCGTTAATGAATGTCGTTAAGGTAGTGGATGAAAAGTTGGTTTAGTGCACGCGTTCTAGCTCTTGCTAGCGCTGTGTATCTCTGCAAATGAGAGAGTTTTCTTTTCATTTTCATTTCTGCAACTGTGGCTGTGAAGGTTGTCAAATGTCCCGTGGATCTGGGCACTCTATACTTATTTTAGGTCGGCGCCTTCTGCAGGAAGTGTAAATGAATTTGTCCTTTAAATGCTCTTAGCGGGATGTAGTCTCTTAACGCAAGTGAAGCTTGTTAAGTTGAACTCTGCCTGACCAGTTTGTCTACATGCTTCTTTCCTTCTATGTCAGTGTGCTCTGGAATTTAAAAGCGTTACTCAAAAGCGCTCGCCTAGGTTGACAAGCTCGTTCTGGCACTCCTGCACGGTTTGGAAGACGCTGGCAATATCCTGCAAGCAGAATGATATTGATTTTTTCAGTATTTCATAGTAGACACCGACCTCTATACTACACTTTATCTTTGACCCATTGGTGTAGATGACCATGTTGAAGTGCTTTACTAGTTCCTTTTTCTTCTACTGAATCCTTATAAGAAATCATACGTAGATGCTTTTCTTGAAGTTTAGTTTGGGTGTGATGTAGTCAGTTGGAAACATGACCATGCAATTTGTTAACTACAATAGTCCAGGATGTTGCTGTGGACGTAAGGCGAGCAGTCGAGCACCCACATTGGTTGAGTCTGATTGCACTGCATAGTGTGGTATTTTAGTATGTAAAACAAGAGGCAGAAGATACAGGAGTACAGTAAAGCGTCCGTTGGTGTCCGTGGTACTTATACTGACTGTTCCTTGGAGCCTTTTTCATTTCGTAAGGTTATAATCTTTTCTTAACTCGGCCATGATACTAGTGACCTATAGATGAAAACTGGACGCATTACGGCTTTGTGCATTCATAAAGTCATCTTTGGTTGAAGTAGCCACTTCTTCTCAAAGGCTTTACCGCAGGCATAGAAGGCAACGCATGCTTTTCTTACTCTGTGTTCGATGATTTTCTTCCAGTTAAGTTTTAGGCCAAGCAAGATAATTAGACACCTAGCGCTGGAGGATAATATTAGCGGTTAAGCGCTAAGACAGGGAAGGGTAAAACAGGTATATGTAGTTTGAATTTTGTAGTGAATAGCATCCACTCGGTTTTGCTCGAATTGGCACCAAGGCCACAACTTGCAGCTCAAGTATTTATCTTATCTAGATAAGCCTCCGTGTTTTCACTTATAATGGAAGGAAATTTCCCTGACACTAATATCGCCACTTCATCCATATGCGTTTTCTCTGTCTAGCCTTGCAAGAATTTTGGTAACAACCATTAGCCAGAGCATAGGAGAAATAACGCAGCCCTGTGGTGTTTCTCTATGGACGAATTTGGTTGGTTGATAACTGTTTCTTAGGGATAGGGTCTAACCATTGACTAATAAATTCCTCTATACACAGCTCGATCAGAGATTTGTGAATAGCTCCAGTGTGTACGTTATTAAAAGTCCTCTCTATGTCTAGGAAGAAGGCTAGGGTATATCCTTTGTAGTGTTTGGCTTTTTCGATTGTTTGCACTTTCTCGTGGCGAAGCGTTCCCGTGAATCTTCCCTTGAGGTAGGCATGCTGTGATTTGAATAGCGTTTATTCTTTTAGAATGCTTCGCATGTGGATGCCTCAGACACACTCTAAGAAGGTTAAAATTATTGGGATGAAAAATTTCGTGAACCCGTGCTCGCGTTTGGTTACCTTCGTTATTAACACCACTCAAGTGCGTCTCCAAGAGTAGGTCACGTGGGTCAATATTAAACAATTTCTGAAGATTGACGCTAGCTAAGGTATTGTTAGGTCTGATGACATGTAGTCAGGGCCCAGAGACTTGAACGCGGACAAGCTGTAAATAGCCAAGGAAATCTTTTCCTCCGAGATGATTGGATTGATATTACTGTGGGATGCAGGTAGTTCTACTTGTCGACATCTCCATGATTATATAGAAATATGCCTCTATCTGGGAAAGTATGTGTTCCCTAGGAGGTTCAGATCTCTGTAGAGGGTTTTTTCATCTATCATTTGACCTTCTTAGAAAAAAAGGATTGGAATGTTCCGTGGACAGAATTTAGCTAAGCCAATGCCAACTGCCTATCCAGGCCTGCTACTTGTATGTTTTTATGGCTTTCTTTTACAGGCTTAAACAGTCCTTATAAGACAGCCAGAAGTTGTGTTGGTATTGAAAATTACTCTGGTCATCTGCCTGAGATAAGAGAGATCTTCATTCCACCATGGAAGGAAGTATTTTTTTTACTACGTTTAACTGAACACAAGACTTTCGGAACTGAACACGTTTATTTCGGGTATGTTTTAGAGTTTTGTCTTAAGAACTTGGCCAAACTTGGGTCATTAACTCACTTAGGGTTTCTAGTCGTCTCAACCACGAGACTTAACTCGTGGAAGATCCACCTCTCTTTCTGATTCCAGAATGGAAACTCTCATACGAGTATTTTCAACCTTAAGGTTGTCATTATTTGTTTTAAGTGTAATACCTACGACCTTTTCCTACCCCCTGAAAATTCCCGTATTAGGAAAGTCACAAGTTGGAGTTATGCCTTGAAGAAAACCAAAAAGGGACTGACCTCTTTAGTTATCTTCTGTGGCTCTGCATACTGTATAGCTCGCGTTGGCATCGCGGCCCATTTTTTGTAATGATGGCTGTAAATTGCTCCAATTCTTCTTGAGGTGCTAATGTTTCATGAGCTGAAGGGAGGTTTGGTTTGTTTGGTTCGCACACTTTCGTTCAAAAACTGATATATAGTTAGCTTAGTATACGTGTTATGAGTTTACCGATATCCAGACGTCTAAAGAACAGGTAGTTTTGTTTGTCTTGAAGCCCCTCTATGACCGAGTCTCTAACTCAGGGCTTCTGAAGAATGCCGATCTTAATATTTTCCTCCCTTAGTAAAACATGCAGATTATCGGAGGTTCACAAAGAGGGCCTCAGATTAGTCTGTATGAACTTAAGTTTTATCCTAGTTGGATAGGCCTTGCTCTCCTGACGTTAGTATGTGACGACTAACTTTGAATGGAATGGGCTGGAGACTTGTGGCAACGTGGGTCATTATATAAGAACGTCCTGTACAGTTTCAAATTCTTTCTACTACTTTTTGGATCCTTGACAGACTCACTGACATATGTACCTTATTAAAATTTTTGGTTTCAAGTTTGTCTTATTTTAGCCATCAGTCGTATTATCGCATGTCTTACAGTGGGTAGAGTTATCAGTTGTATATATATAAATCACTTATATGCGATAAATCCCTTTGAAAAATGGTCTCCATTTCAATGATATGGCCGTAGATGTACGGTTTTGCAATTCACCCATTCACAAGCTAGTATTTTCAGTTAATATGGCAATGACTACTAAAACGATGCTTTGAATGTACATTACCAACAAACAGATCTTTCATATAGAAGCATAGGCTCATTTTGTTCGTCTTTCAAATGGTTTCAGGATTGAAGTTACATGTATGTAAAATTTTTCATCTTCGTATTAATGAAAACCTGCGATAATCGCATATTTAACGATGTCAAAAATGCTGCGAAATACATATCTACGTTTCCTTATTGATCTGATCTCATTTGTAAGGCTTATGTGTAAGACTTTTTCCCTTCAAAATTTAAGTTAGTACCAACATCTCTACACCTGGAAGCTAGGGCTCAAATTCGACCAAGATAAAACTCGTAGGTGACGCCAGGATTTCCCAGACAATTGACATCCTTCAACACCAACGTAATGTCTCTTGTCTATTTCTGTTGTATCGATATTAACACCACCAGTGGTCCAGTCATGTTGCCAGTAGCACTCTGAATATTCAAACTTTCTACTGCAAAACCCGTCTTGCTTTGAATGCTTATCATTCCCAAACCCAATCTTTCACCGTAAGTCGCTTACGGAATACATTGCCGAGCTCCTCATAATTGTAACTGGCAAACATCGCGAAACGTTTCCTCTACGACATACAGTCCAGCATCCGTCCATATAAGGCTGCAGGCGCAAGAGTCTGTTGCGGTGAGAGTTGATATTCTAATAACTTTAGTAGCGGAGCGATTAATTTTTAATTAAAGTACTATACTCTCCTAACCTTACGATTACGATTACGTGTATAAGAAATCCTAGAGCTCATTCTTTTCTTTGGAAGGGAAGCACTATATATATGACTCAGCTGTATTCAAACTTTAAAAATACCTGGTGGGCTTTTCAAAAATCCTGGATTAAACAGCATGAGGATTTCTTTTTAACCTAGGAATGCCGTAATGCATAAGCAATTGAAAAGCTAAATAGCATGTATCTGTCAGTTGAAGTTTTTATTTTATTGAGTTTTTCCTCGCCCTCACCTTACACAAATATGCAGATGTTGGCTTACCATACAAGCTCTTTTCACCATCTCACATGCGGTAGCTTAAAAGTTCATTCATCCCACATATGTAGATTATGTTCATAAAAGTAATAAGCCCTTTTCAAATTATTTAAAAAAAATAAAAAAGTGCTATCCCTCTCTGCCAGCAAATGATAAACGCTCCAGTTTTTATAATTTTCACTCCAACCGCAGTACATCTTGAAGCTCATAGAGGGAAGTTAAGTTCAAAACCTAATTGGTTCCCAAAAGAATTTAAATCATTTGAAATATTTATGTGTAGTTCGTTTCGTTCGCCTTTCATTTCTGGTTGAAGGCAATAACTAAAAAGTTCTTCTCTCTAATCTAAACTGAAACCATCACTATTAGACACACTTCAGTCATTTCATTAAGCTACGTTTGGACCACTCGTAAATTTTCCTGATGTTCCTCGTAATAACCACTCTTCCTTCGACCATGGATACCGAGTAAAAAAAAAGGAAGAGGTACAACGTCCTTGGAGTGCACCACAGTACCCGGGTTGTATCATATTACACATTCAACAAATCCGCAATTTATTCTTTTCCTTTTTTGTGCTATTAATTAAATAACTAAGGCCTTTCCCGGTTGTCAGTAAACTATGGTGATGGTAAGAGTGACGGGGCCGAGGATTAAGGTACAGATAGAGTAGATAGATAGAACGCAGCTTACAAATGGAACTCATGTGGTTTTCTGTTTTTTTTTTTTTTTTTTTTTTTGCAAGAATCTAAAAGCCTTTCAAACGTTTCTCTACATCCGGTATCCTCGCCTGAGTGTATGTACTGTATCCGCTTTTCACACAGTTGAATCGTGGACAAATGCACGATGGAATTTTCGGTCATTTGTGTTTGGGAATCGGTCGTGCTTTCCTCTGACTATCTTTATGTCTTTGTGCTCATCATGCGAATTATAATCCTCTTACAACATTGCTAATAGAGAATTGTCCTTTGAAAAGTTTTCAGCAAACGGAAGTAAACGAAGTGGAAATCTAGAATATTCTCTTTTTTGGTTGCCATTTTTTGCTCTCCTTTATGAAATGAATATGAAAACAGCATGAGACACTCTATAAGAGATTGTATGAGATAAAATGCCAAAAGAAAGAAGAATATGAATTTGCATGACGACAATGACAATAGTGCCACTCTGTGACGAATAAAAGGATCCACTCAAAAAAATTGGGCTAGATGGATAATTAAGGAAGTCAGTTTATGCTATATTGCATACAAGGATAAAACTTTCTAGGGCAAGGCTAACCAGTTCTAAAGTTTTCTTTTATTTTTATTTTTTAATTAACTTAGCCTTGGTAGAATAAGTATACCCATTCACTATTTAAAACATCAGAAAAAATCTAATCCCGTTTTTCAGCATGAAGATTGAGACAACAATTCCTACAACAGATAGGAGCTACAGGAGTTATTCACGGACTTTTGAAGTGTATAGATGCGTTTCTGTTTGGATGTGTGTCAGATTTTTTTTTTTTTAAGATTTTTTTTTTTTTATTTAAGAAAAACCTGTACAATAGTATTATTCAAAGTATTGCCCATCTGAAGCTATGATTTTTTCCCATCTTTCTGGCAATTTGTGGATCCCATTCCAAGCGAAATGCACCGGCTTGGCAGCCAAGAATGAATCAAGCCAATTTTTGATATTCTGCTTTGATGTGAAACGTATTTTAGTGAGGGCGTTCTGCATCGACCGGAACAAATGGTAGTTAGAAGGGGCAAGGTCTGGGCTATAAGGCGGGTGGGGTAAGACTTCCCATCCACTCTTTTCCAAATAGTTCTTAGCCGGAATAGCAACGTGGGGCCGAGCGTTGTCATGATGGAAAATTATTGCCTCGTGTCTGGTCGCATATTCCGGGCGTTATTCTGCTACTGCTCTCTTCAAATGGATTAATTGTGTTCGGTAGTGTTGTTCATTGATGGTTTCACCCGGTTTTAGCAGCTCATAATACAGCACACCCATCTAATCCCACTAAATACAGAGCATTACCTTCGCGCCATGGATATTCGGCTTTGCCGTTGATTTGGCTGGTTGGCCGGGTTTCACATATGATTTTTTGCGCTTGGAGTTTTAATGGTTTTATTTTTCATAACAAGTAACAATTCGATGCAAAAATGACTTCCTTTTGTGGCGTTCCAGCAGCATTGCGGACATGCAAAACCGCCTTTCGACGTCTCTCGGCTTGAGTTCATGTGGAACCCAATTTCCTTGCTTTTGAATATATCCAGCTGCTTTTAAACGTTTTGAAATGGCTGCTTGAGTGACACCCAAAGATTCTGCGAGCTCTTCTTGTGATTGGCAACAATCTTCATAGAGTAATGCTTCCAGTTCTTTATCTTCAAATTTTTTGGCTTCCCAGGACGTTCATCGTCTTCCAAGCCAAAATCACCAATCGTGTAAACCACTTTTGGCACGTTCGCACAGCTAGCGCATGTTCACCATAAAGTTCCATCGAAATACGATGACTTTCGGCAGCAGTTTTCTTCATATTAAAGTAATGAAGAAGAACTCCCCGCAAAAACACTTTTTCAGGCACAAAGTTCGACATATTTGAGTGAAAAAAAATTATTGTTGTTTACGCTTCAAATGAATGACATATACTGAAAGGACGTACAATGACATAATCTTTCCAACGCATGTTCCAATGGAATAATACAGGTTACGTCAATATAATCCCGCGCGCGCACCCTTTTACTGGCTTTTCTCCAGGGCGCGGGCGGGTGGTGTAGTAGTTTGAAACTCAGGTGTATTAGGTTTCGGTATTTTTCCCAGAGGTGGTTGTCAAACTGGACGGGACGAGACAGTGCATCCTCAACCAGTGGGTCTTTAGTACGTGCTAGTTGTTAGTTCGTTACATTTTAGCCCAGCCAGCAACATTGACGCCGACGGGATTTTCATATTTTTCGAAGAATTGCCTTGCACGAGATTAGAACCCGTGACCCTCTGCTTGAGGAGTCTATGCATATACCACTACACCACGGCCACCCTCCAAGATGAAGGAGAGGAACTTATATGGGAGAGAGCAATAGCTTCGATTTCTGTATAGGCTCAGAATTGGAAGATCAGTACGATCAAGAATAGCAACAGCTAAAATCAAAATCAACAGAAGCAGAAACAATAGCAGCAACCATTATAGAAACAGACACATCAGTGACAACTATATAAATTACAAAATTACAAAAGTCAGGACTTGTATAAGAACACATACAACATAATGTTTTTTTTTTTTTTTTTTTTCGTGGGAAGGTGAGAAATCTTCATAGACACTATAGGCCCGGAGCCTATAGTAGTTGAGATTCTTACTCACTAAAAAACACCTCCCTTATGCAAACCACGACTGAGTTCACACTCAACAAGCAGTTCTTCTACCGCATTTTATTTTGTTTTCATAAGATATACTGCAGGCGATTTTCCATTGAAAATTCCTGTGTACTTTAGAAAAATTATGCGCTGCCAATCACCGCGCTAGATCGAGAGGCTTAGTCCTTTTCAGACGGCGCAATAAATTTGTCTCGTCGAGGATCTGTTGAACAGAAATATTCGTATGACCTTGTAATCGATTATTATGTTTTCGCGCAAACATTTTAATTACGTTCTGAACGTTTTCGACTCCTAAGTCTCTGTGGATATCATCGTTTCTAATGTACCACGGCGCATTAACAATACCTCGAAGAACTTGTTTTTGGAATGTTACTATTTTTAGTACAACCCCAAACTTGTACACCATATGTCCAGATCGGTTTTAGCACTTGCTTGTATAACAGCAGTTTGTTCTCTAAGCTAAGCTTGGAATACTTTCCAATAAGCCAGTAAATATTTCTATATTTGATTTCAAGCTCTTCACGCTTTTTCTTAACGTGTGTTCTCCTTTTTAGTTTAGCGTCGAGTGTCATACCGAGATATTTGGCCTCGTTTGGCGCGATTCTCCAAGTCTTTGTCCAATTGTTAATCCGTGTAAGGGCACGTTTCAACTTGGCAGTTACTTCTTCGACTGTTTTAGCCGTTGCCAAGATGGCAGTGTCATCAGCAAATGTGGCTAGGACAGTGTCGCCCGATTGCGGTATATCGAGGGTAAAAAGCAAATATATCAGAGGGCCAAGTACACTTCCTTGCGGCACCCCCTCCTTTATTGTCTTAAAAGTGGAATATTCGTTCCCGTGTCTCACATGGAAGAGTCGATCTTCCAGGTATGTACCTAAAATACAAGACAATTGCTGGAGTAGGGCTTGTCGGAGTTTATATTTTAGGCCTTCGTTCCATACCTTATCAAAGACTTGCGAAACGTCAAGGAATGCGCTTGAACAGACTAACTTACACCCGATTGCTCGTTCAATTACATCGGTTATTCGATGCACTTGGTCAACTCAAGAGTGTTTCTGCAAGATGGTCGGCGAAAACATTAGCTTTTTCCTTATCTTCTTTCACCCAGTCATCCTGGTTTCTTCTTATTGGCGCCACGTGTATTTGGGGCTTTCGAGCACTTTTAACGGCTCTTCATATGGAGTAGTTGGTATCCTTTGTCGCTGTGAGTCTTTCGAGGTTGTTATTAATACCTTGATTATTGAAGTCCTTGATCGAATTTTTCAACAAGTTGCAGAGCCTATTAAAGGACGTTTTATCTTGTGGTGCCCGGGTTTCATGCCACTTTTTCTTCCTTATCATTCCTTGGGTATCTTATGCCGACTTTGGGAACTGTTCGATTCGCGGGGAGTGTTCTTCCAGGCCGCTTGCTGTATGATTTCAACAAAACGTTCAACTTCTTTTTCAAATTGATACGGCGTTCTAAGTGCTACTTTTAACTAAGTATTGTCTACAACGTGACATGGAAGGAGAGCAGTATCGCTCCGTGATCCGATTCTTATTTTTGAGTGGTAAAATCTGCGAAGGAATCAAGCCTATTCCCGATGGTGTGTATGAGACCTATTCACCTTCCCGTACAACCACTTACCATTGGTTCGCAGAGTTTCGCCGTGTCCGACTCACAGCTCCGCAGTCGCCACAGCCAAAATGGTCGAATTGCACTGCGAATTGCTTTTCCATCCTTCGTATTCTCTGAAATTGGATCCCTGCGACTTCTTTTTGTCACCCAAACCTTAAAAGATCGCTCGCCGGAAAGAAATACGGGTCAAACGAGGAAGTCATCGCCACCGCGGAGAAGTATTTTGCATGTCAACAAAAGTCAATCTATACGGAGGAGTTAAATAAGTTGCGCACCACTGGGAAAAGTGTATGGAGTTGAAAGGGGATTATATTGAAAAATAAATTTTCAAAACCTAAAAACGTTTCATTGTCATTTCTAATCCGAATATTCATCAAATAGCATTCGTATAAATTCAGTAAGAAGGTTTAACTAACTGAGTATTGTCTAGGATCGCGAAAGTGAGATCACCGATGTGCTTACTGGGCAAGACTAAGAGGAGCGGTTTTAGGACATGAGCCTGAATTGAGATTACCTGTTTCCTTGGAAAGGCTTTTGAGTTCATAATAAAGTCCTAACAGAGTAATGGATTTTTTTTGAGCACCTTAGTGTACTAGGGTTAAGTAACATCTTCTTTGAGGTGCTTATTTTGGGATCACCAGAAAACAAGTTCTCTGTGAATTGTCGGCTTATACTCGCATTGGGCTGGGGGTACTAGACGTTGATTAGTCTCTTTCTAATAGAAAAATCACAGAAAAGTCGATTCCAAAATCCCATTTATGAAATAGCTGACACATGCAAGTTTTCGTATCTACCAATTATGCCTACTTTTTGATCTAAATAAGATCGGTGAACAACCACAAAAGTTCTAAAACTTTGCACTTCCTCTGTTGTTGTTGATGTGATAGCGACTTTAGCAGATGACAAAATAACTCACTTCAAATCCGTCAAAACTCATTCTCTCACTCTGTGAATAATGCTCCATTGTTTTGTGTGGAAATAAATGCACTCAAATCATAGGACTAAATCTGTATTTACGACAGAGAATACTTAACTTGTTTTTATGCTTGCCACTCGGGTGGTACACTATGTTATCCCTATCAATATATTAGAAGCCGTTTATTCCGCCATAAAGGATACCAACGGGGGATGTATTTGCCAAGATTTATGTTGCCTTGTTTGTGCTCATTTATTGTGTCTTTTGTCTTGTACAGATTCAGAGAGTGCTGTCAGCAACTTTCGACGTCTAAAGTTCATGAGCTCTCGTTTGTCTTTGTCCTTCACCTTTTTCATTTTTGTCTTTCTGGGTTTTTCAGTTTTCTTTTGGTTCTGGTTCTGGTATCTATCGCGCGAGACTTATTTGCATTTATATTAAGGATCTCATAAATAGATAGAACAGAGGCATTACAACACAATAGAGAAAAATATCTAACATTTTCATGATAAAATCCAAACCAACTGAAGAGGCAATAGAATCCTGAAGAAAAGAATCCTTCTGACAAGCCATCTTGCCAGTATTTACAATAGTACGAGTAGGCGACTCAATGTTTTACATATTTCCACATCACTTTGTAGGTGCGATTTTGTGACAACAGCAAGCATATACAAGTATATGTAGTCAAAGTAGATCTGAAACTATTTCTCAAACGGATGAATGGATGAAATGAAAATTTCAGAAGTTAAATGGGGTAATTTGACTTCATTATGGGATTGAAAGATGTAAATTACATCGTAAAATGGAATTTGAGTTGGTTGGAAATTGCTAAACCGATGTCCTACAATAGAGGCCCTAAACAAAGAATTCGAATGTCTTAAATGAAACTAGAAGGACGCTAAGAAAAACGAAACACGAGCAGATATATCCATTTTAATTTATTGCTTCCAAATTTAAAAAAAAAAGAAGAGTACAATACGTTCTAGGCGCTTACAGTTACAATATAACATTATATAAACAATAGGGAACCTAATGAATAGAGCTCCAATATGATGTTATCTCACCTAGAACAATGGTGAAATGACCAGTCTAACAATACTTACCATACGGACTTAGAATAAAAATTTGAACCTAAAAGTTGTTGTTAACTGTTGAGATGCTTCTCAAGATACAAGTTTTCTTTAAGTTTAAGATTCGAAGTCTTTTAAGAATTTACAGTAAATAAAACGCATATTCTCTAAAGGAGTATACAAGGCAACAGTTGCCCAAATAAAGATAATGCTGGAGAGGTTTTCACTCTTCAAACGAACGCGAAGAGAGTAAAACGAGGACCTTTTTGAGGCGAAGTAATTGCCAGAAAACTACTTTGGACAGTTGTTTTAAATTTGAGGCGGTAAGCGGTTGCCTGATTGCTTTCCGAATCAATATGACCCAAAACTTTCATGGAGAATAATATTAACTTATCCAAACATTGATTCATGCGAAATTGGAGAAGGGATTAGTTTGGTATGACATTCGGTTTCTGCACTGCTATCAGATTGATCTATCATATTTTTCCTATTTTCCATCATTTTTTTAATATTTCCAGGAGTTGGATCAGCTCCGGAATCGCATTTAGGTTCTCTACATTGTGAAATATTGCTCGTCAATGAGTCAGTGTCAGACAGTGAGTGTCTAAGTGCTCCACAGAATCTTCAGTTTCACAGTAAAAACTACATGTGCTAGTGGAGAATATTCCAAACTTTAAAGGCGGTTATTACAAGAAAAATGACACGTTAGTGATCCGCACACCACTCTTCTTTTTCTCCTATCAATCCGAAGGGCTAATTCGTCTCTCTTGTTATTACAATTTTTTAGTGCTTAAGACTATCTATATCGTTCTGGTATTTGGCTGTTCATAGACTTGCTCTGTGTCTTATTTCCTGTTTTAAGTAGTTATTACTAGGAGGGGTGAAAAGTAACCTTGACCGCCAGAACGCGCTGCTACTGCAAATAAGGTTATGGTGCCTTGAAGTCCGTTCACATTTAGGTAGACATGCCAGATTTCAGTGCGATACTGTCTTTAGTTTTGTTTTGACAGCTGATTGTTGTTAACGTGTTTAGCATCATGTTGAGTATGGACAAAAGCGATTTTCGTTCTCTCATAAAACATTATTTTTTGAGAGGCAAAACGGCGAAGGAAGCAAAAGAAAAGTTAGATAAATATTATGAGGCTAATGCTCCGTCAGACTACAAGGTCAACTCCACTACCAATCAAGTCCGCAGCGGCAGGCCCTTCGATGCGGTTACAGAGGACAATGTCAAAAAAATACATGAAATGGTGTTGGCTGACCGGAAAGTGAAGGTGCGCGACCTAGCAGATTAGTACTGAGCGCACACGCCACGCTTACTCACTCCTGACCAAAAACGCGAACGCGAGAGCACTTCCAAGTGGCCAAGGGAAGTTCGATGGGTCGAAAAGGTTATGGCGTCGGTTTTCTGGGATTGTCATGGCATAATCTTCGTGGACTACCTCGACCAAAAACCATCAACAGTAGAGTATTACTGTGTATTGTTGGAGCTATTGAAGGCCGAAATCGCGGCAAAACCTCCTTAAATGAAGCGAAAAAAATTTTTGTTTTTGCAAGACAATGCACCGGCGAAAAAAGCATCGCAACCACGATTAAAATCAATGAATTACGGCTCTAATTGCTGTCGCATCCACCGTATTCGCCGGATTTGGCTTCCTCGGACTATTATCTCTTCCCAAACCTCAAAAGATGGCTCATCAATAAAAAATTCAGCTCACGCGAGTAAATCATCGACGCCACGGAGGAGTATTTTGCAGACCTTCCGGAAAATTACTTTTCGGACGAGATCAAAAAGTTGGAAAATCTCTGGAATAAGCGTATCAAACTAAAAGGGGACTATAATGAATAAAATAAAAAAAAAAACATTTAAAAAAAGTTTGTTCATTCCCAAGGAATTTACTTTTCACCCCACCTAGTACTTGTTACAAAAATGGAGTTTCTGCGCCTTTTTTACCCTGGTGGTCTACATTTCCATTTCCATTGTGACCCTCATGCCCTGATGCGAGGGTCATTGAGTGCTTTGTGATATTCTAGGAAGGTATTTGATGAGTATCGGTGCCTTTACTTAGTGAAAATAAAAGTTGGCTTCGAGGTCCTATGACGTCTGCTTCTACGCCTTGAGATATGTTCAAATTCAATTGCAATTTATTTAGCCATATACGATTTGTTTTCCATTCTGACCTTGGTAGGAAGAAGACCCAATACCAAATGACCTAGACTTTGATATTTGACAAAAGTGCCCCTATATTCTTTAGTATTTGCAGATGACCAATGGGGTAACCTTGTTTAAAGTGGTTCGCGGAATGAGGCTGCTTCTTCTTAAGTTTCTATACGAAGGGAATGTGGGCTTAGTAACGTCTTCATGTCTGCATTTAGGGTCATTCTTAGACTTGGTAAGGTACAGACACCTAAGGCGTTGCATTCTGCTGAGTTTCATTACTGGTCTTGTCCCACCACATTACCAGACAGTATAATATGATTGGCTTCACCATTTAATTGAACAGCTCATATTTCATTTTAGGCCTAAGGCCCAGAAGATGGTATTTTATAGCCGTATTTGTTACATGCATATACAGTTATGAGCTGTGAGCTTTTTATCTGTGGTTACATCTAGGTAATTAACTTTTTTCTTCAAGTGCACAACATTTAAATTGGTCAGAAAGTTGTATCCATCTTTTCCTTGTGAACAGAATATTTGTTGCATTGATAGAATAAATTGAGGGCTCTTCTTTTTCAAAACCAGTTCTAGGTAACATATTTATCAGGGCATCTTGCATGAGTTCCTTGATGGTAATCGCATGGTTTCCCTTAATGATAATAAAGGTAACATCTGTATATCCTATAGTTTTGTAGTCTTTGGTGTTCAGGATTTGCATGTCCGTTCTTTAGACATTAAATATTCGATAAAATTGCATCCTTTCGGATTACAAGCAGCTACGGCCCGTGAGACTTTCTCCCATGTTTCTATGGACGAGGGTTAGAGTTTTGGGCTTCACCTGTGAAATGAAAATATTTTTGTATCCAGTGTGGGAAGGCAGGACTTAATAGACCCCAGTTACTTTTACAATTCAGTCTTTAAGAGGAATGGCCATTCCAAATAAAGTGCAGTTGTCCCGCGAGATACAAAACTGGTATATATCTGTACATCCCATTATGTCAAAGTTGATCACAAATTTTTTTTGGGTATTTAAGCCCTGAGAAAAAATAGCTTTCAATAGAGAGACCTACACTTAAGACTTATGTGGCTTCTTGAGTTAATCTATTTATCTGATCACCAAAGCAGTAAGTATTTAGTTCCTAAAAATTCATCTGCAAAATATGTAGGATGAAAGTAAGACCAATGAACAAAATTGTATCATTATATGTAGACCCTATGTATACCGCCAGTTGCAGAAGAATCATTCAAATCGGAAACTATAGCTGAGCGAGTATATGTAAATAATCTAATAAATCTTAAAAAATTCACGAAAATTTCAAATCGATATCCAACACCTGTTCCGCTATACCTAGACAGCAGACCATACTAATGAGGAATGTAAGGAACTCGCAGGCTGACATTTGAAAATAAGTTGGCAGAACTCAATAAAACAGTTCGTTGTAACGTTCATTACAATAATATGAAACCTGAGAAGAGGTGAGATGAATACAGTGGCAAATTAAGTTAACAAATACAGGGTAACTGACTCGAATTGCAACTTTTTAAAATGCTATAATTTTTTGATAAATTTTATTGTGACAAAGCAAAAAATGTTGGAAAATACATCAATTTTCAAATTGTATCAGAAGTTTTCAATATGTCCACCTTTGACGCGAATAATGGCCTTGAGACGACCGAAGAAAGCATCGCACGCTGCACGCAAGTGGCTCTGCGGTATTTTGGCCCATTTCTGGCGAAGTGCTTGTTTGAGGTGGTCCAAATTTTGGTATTTTTAATTGCCAAACTTCGCCTTCAAAATACCCCAGACATTGTTTTTTATCCTTGCTTGTTTACAGTATTTCTATACACCCTGACTGACACGAACTGCAACCAACTTCAGACTACTATAATTTTCAAACCATTCATGACAGTGAGCTGAAATTTTGACACATGACAGATAATTTTATTATTTACAAGCCTTTTGGACAATTTGCGTCTCAGTTGTGTTGAAAAATTTTAATGGAATTCAAACGTGATAGTGTGATTGATTTATATTTGGCTGGAAAACCACAAATAGCTATCGTTAGAGCCCTCCAACACCTCAACGTGAATAAATGATTTGTGTCTCGAACCATAGCACGTTACCGTGATATTGGCAGCGTCGCAAAACGCCATGGAGGTGGTCATAAAAAAACACTCACACCGACAGAAATGGTTCGGAAAGTTAGGGCTCGAATTGAGCGAAATCCGCGTCGAAGTGGAAGAAAAATGACTCGTGAGCTCAACATATTGTTGGAACAGATGAAACACCGCAACAGAAAAAAGTTTGACTTGAAAGAGCGAAGGAGTTGCTACGCTTGCGCGAAAGTGGTTATTTACCGAATTTGATTTTTTCCGATGAGACCCTATTTGTTATAGAGCAATATGTCAACAAACAAAATGACCGAGTTTACTTGCCAGAGAGGTCCTTCGAAAATTTACACCTTCAGATGGCCATCAGAAAGCAGGCAGCATCGATGGTGATGGTTTGGGCCGCCATAGCCACCGATGGTCGCTCACCGTTCATATTTTTGGACCGTAGAGTTAGTATTGAAGCCTTGGGCAAACAATCATTTCGGTCGGAGACCGTGGACATTTTAACAAGACTCGGCACCGTTCACAAAGCGCGTGTCAACCAAGATTGGTTAAAAGACAATGTTCCACAATTCATTTCTTCGACACAATGGATTGCAAATTCGTTGGATTCCTCTGTCTGGGGTATTTTAAAGGCGAAGGTTGGCAATTAAAAATACCAAAGTTTGGATCACCTCAAACAAGCACTTCTCCAGGAATGGGCCAAAATACCGCAGAGCCACTTGCCTTCAGCGTGCGATGCTTTCTTCGGCCGTCTCAAGGCCATTATTCGCGCCAAAGGTGGACGTATTGGAAACTACTGATACAATTTCAAAATTGATGTATTTTCCAACATTTATCAAAAAATAAAAAAATTATAGCATTTTAAAAAGTTGCAGTTCGAGTCAAAAATTTCGGTGTACATGTATGTTCATAGTTTGTTTCGGTTCGTTTAATTTTTTCAATGATTTAATATTTATTAGTAGAAAAATGCCGAAAAAAGTAAGCAGAGTAGAACTGCAGAAAAGTGACAATTTAAGTCGACCGAAAAATACTTTTGCATACTTTTGTAATGCAAGCGTTAGGCTTTAGATTACCTGGATGCCATATAGTTTTGTGGTCTGATGGATTTGACAAGCAATTTCTTATCAAAACCAAACTACAAAAGATAAGTAGTGAAAATGTGTGGCACTATAGAGAATGTTGCGATTAAGTTTTTTGCTGCTGCAGTAAAAGAAGAAAAAGATGCTACGTGCAAAGAGAATAATGTAAGCGAATTGACTCTATCACGTGATGGAACAAGGATTTTCTTCTCTCTATGGTGTTTCTTCCTTGATTGGCTATTATACCAGTAAAATCGTCGATATTTTTTGTGAAAAGTTCATACTGCAAACCTTGGGAGAACAGATTAGATTCTACAAAGTTTGAAGAGTGGCGTGCAGAGCATGTGTAAAGTGGACAAAGCAAAGCTAATCACTTTGGCCCAGCTGGCAACATGGAAGTTGATTCTATTATCCAGATGTTTCAACATGTTTTTCACGGGATGAAGTTCCGCAATTACGTAGGTGACCGATACTCGAAGACGTACAGTGATGTTGTAAATTCTAAACCTTACGGTGACGATTTTACGATGAACAAAAAAGAATGCATTAGCCACGTTTTGTTAAAAATTTATTAAAAAATTAGTGGTTGATGCAGAAAGGAAAACTAGAAAAATATAAGAAGAAAAAGTTTCGCTGGTATAGGAAAGCTCACAATAATTGATAAGTTATCAATTTATTATTGTCTTGCCATTCGACGCAATCACAATTCTGTGAAGAAAATGAAGGATACCATATGGTCAACTTATTTTCACTACTGCTCGACCGATGAAAAACTGCAGCACGATAAATGTCCAAGTGGTGATGATTTGTGGTATGAATGGTAGAAGGTCTACCTACAAAATCGCTAAACTTATTCAAACACAGTTACATTTCAGTTCCACATTATGTTGCTGAAGCCATAAACCCGATTTATGAGGGCTTGACCATAAACGAACTTTTACAATCATGTCTGGGAGGCTTTACTCAAAATAATAATGAGAGCCTGAATCAACTTATCTGGAAAATCAGTCCGAAATCAGTAAGTGGTACTTCAATTATTGTTGAAATTTCACTTTATGTAGAAGTATGTACCTTCAGTGGAGGTTTTTTTTTTTTTTGCTGACCTTTATGCAAGACATAAAATACGCTACGGGACCAAGCGCACATTAATAGGCGCGTACACAGGACAGTAATCGGATCAGCAGAGCGGAGCAATAAGCTGCACACAACAGCAAATATGACAGAGTTTAATGTAGACAAAACCAAAAAAATGCTCTAGATATGGGTGCTGCTAGGTATGAACAAATTTTCTTGTTTAATATTGAACGCTTTTAAGGTGGACTTCATATCATATTTTTTGCCTCACTTCTTAGTCTCCTGAATTGGAACATTACTATATCAATAGTATATATATACGTAAGTCAATCGTAGAACGTATATGTATGTACGTATGTATATGAATGCTTACTATGTATCAAAAAAATATTAACTCCGTTACGAGTAAAAAAAAAAAAAAAAATTCAAAGACAATAAGTACCAGACTAAGTTTTTCTCATGTGAGCAGTCAAAAGATTCCAGGAAGATGTTCATTTTAATGAAATCCTTTAATTAATATCTAAGAGAAAGTCAACTATGTCTACATCAAAGTTGTTACCTTCTGTGGCACCGTTTCTTCAATACCAGCCATGAAAACACTTCTTCTTAAGCACCTTGTTGAATGGCATTCAGAATATTCAGCAATTTTACTTTTATCGCATCTATGGACTCAAAACGATTTCGTCGAAATGACAATTTGAACTTCGGCAACAGGTAGAAGTTGAACGGTATCAAACCAAGCGAATAAGGTATTTGGTCGGTAAGATGAGTTTAGTTTTTGGTGTAAAAGTCGCATAGAAGGAGTGATCAGCTGATCATTTTCTTCTAAAAGACACTGTCGAGGGACACATGACACCAAAGTTTCCTGTTTCACGAATCTAATTTTTGATCCCAGGTCAATTGAAGAAGTTTGTATATTAATCGTGTCTCCCCCTTTCTTTAATCACTTCTACAAGGTGTGTCAATTTCGACTGCCTCTTCTTTAAAATCTATAACTTTTCCTGGGTTATGTAAACAGTTGTAAAAAATCGTTGTAGTTATATCGTGCTTCACAAGGATCTTATGTTACAACACAAGGAAAATACACTCCTCCTGCAGCTTTATCACTCATTTAGAGGAAAAGGGTGCAGTACTGACTCTGACTCGAACAAATATATTTATCGGCCTATTCTCAGTGAAGTAGCTTCGGGGGTCTTACGATAAAGTGTCAGCGGCGATCCACTCGTGTCTACTCGTTGACATACTTAAGTTAAACATCTGCAGAATAGCACTTGCGCGGATTTTATGATTTGATCTGGAGTTTCCATACAAAATTTAGTTGGCACAACAATTATTACCACGGGATGCAGAACAACGTCTATAATATGCCAAATAGATTCTTACATTTAATAAGAAATGTAAATGATCTAGAGTCGCTGCCTCAGCATCGATTTCATCTTCTTATATGAAATTGTTCTTGGTGTGAATTTATGGCCTATAGAGTCATCGATTCATATTTTTCAAAAGATGATAATGAATATCCACCAACCACAATTGGCGCAATGTATCTGACTATGATAGAGTATTTTCAACGTCCGGCTGTTCAAAATAACCGTAACACATGATTCCAGTACGATGTAGCCGTACGATCATCCTGAAGAGTGATTTTTCGAAGGATTTTTGATGATGGCTATTTCTGATACATGTAAAGGGTGATCCAACAACATTTGTGGTGATATTAATATAAAGTTTTATTGATTAATAAAGCCCGGTTTATGGCAATAATAAATAAAGTATAACAAAGTTCATGTAATGATCATGGCTTCTGTTGCAAGCGACCATCAGAAGATCAAAATCGTCCACGACTTTTTGAAGAAGATCCTGAATTGTAGCTGGGTTATAGGCATAGGCCTTACACTTTAAATATCCCCACAGGAAAAAGTCTAAAGGTTTTCAAATCGCATGACTTTATAGGCTAATGAACTTCTCCAACCGAAATAAAGCGATATTCAAAGTCCCTACGCAATAAATTGATGGCTTGTGTGGGCAGTTGCACCATCCACCATCCTGTTAAAACCAGAGATTATCTAGACCCAATTCACTCAATTTTGGAAAGAAGTATTCGATCAACATGTTGCGGTAATGTTTTCCACTCACTGTAACTGTCTTTTTAGCCTCATCTTCAAAAAAGTACGAGCTAATGATGCCGACAACCCAAACCCATGGGCTTTCCGGTCCCCAGAAACGATAATTTTGTTTATTTATATCCGATGATAGATCCATCCGAAAATGGGCTTCATTGGAAAAGATGAAATTCGATGTCCAAAGACCTCATTTATTGTGTAATTTGGATTGTGTAACGTGCAAATCACCTTTGAAAATTCCCCGTAAAATGCCATAAGTAGGATCCAATTGTTGACTTCTGCGATGAATTGAATTGCCTGGCTAGTTTTGTACACTTTCCCTCACAGTGGTGATGTTTTGGCGTATACGTGCCAGCCGAGCTTCCTGATATGACGTTTGATCCGATACCGAACCAGTTTCTTTAAAATGCTTTACCATTGCACGTATTCCGGACTCATAACCGAAAAATTTACGAATTTTACGAAATATTACTTTTATTTTGGTAATAAGATTGAATAACAAAAAAAAACTTTTTGTTGGGTGTAAAGGACTCCACGATTATGATCGCCAAAGATTGTATGACATCTGCCAGAAAGATCAATATTGGAGATAATTTAAAGGGTGCTGTTTTCCACAAATATCATAAGTAAACAAATTTTACAAAAATTGTATGCATTTTACACCAGTCAGTTTAAGTTGGTGTACATTGTAACATTTCAAAGTTTCTTATTGTGACAAACAATTATTTCAGAACGACTTCTTGAATATTTCGAATGGTTCCGATGCATTTTATTCACTCGAAACACAAAACTTAACGAAAGCCTTTTGTTTTATCGAATTTATCATGAAAGTCGTAAAAATGAACACAATAAAACGCTTTGGATTAGAGAGCTAAATATCTTTTTTTTTAACTAAATCGTACTCTAAGCAAATCAACAGAGTTAAGTTCAATATTTTTCGGAGTAATAACCACTCATCACTGTGCAGTGACGTATGCCATACACTGTAACGTGAGTTCTGGTCTCATTTTAGAAATAATAAGGACCGCTGATGCCTCCAGCCAACAACATATAACATCATTATCATGTCCTTACGGTAACAGCTCATATATGGATAAGTGGATGGGCTGGCCCCAATTTTAAATGGCTTTTTCTCATAATCCGTTCGATATTCAATTTAAATTAAAATTCATATTGAATCTTCGAGTTCAAGTCATCCAAATCGGATGAGTGATTTCTGGCGACGTGACTTTGTCTTGAAAAATTGTGGCAAATGACAACCTCCTCGTGAAATTACATATTTCCCTTCCCTGATTAATCAACAAAAAAAAAAAAAAAAAAAAAAAAAAAGTTAACATGGGGTGATAGCGGTCTCAATTGAATGTAACCGGCTCTCCGGCATCATTTCAGAATAAGTACTACCAAAAGCCAATTCCGAGATCAAAACAATACCAAAAAGTCAATTTCTTCATATAAAACGATTGCTGCTGGAACACCTTCAGATTTTCACTTTTTAAAAAAACCATTTACCAAAAAATTTATCTCGTCACTAGGCATGATTTTTTGGAATTTCTTCCATCTTCAATAGAGCACAGTCAGTGAAAAATTTAATAACACCGGTGGTCATATGGTTTTAGGTTTTATGTCAATACGATCTTATACGGACGTACATCCTAAGAATACCACAGGTATGACCAACAGATGTCTAGCTCTTGAGAATGGTGCGAAATCAATTGATTGGGGTCTTGAGTTAACGATTCAGGTACATACTTACTTAGTTAGGCGCTGCAGTTCGAAGTGAAAATGGGTCTCAACGAACAAGCCTCTCCAGTTATCCCGGATTGTAACTAACTGTTTCCAGTTGCACACTCCAAGTCTGTTCATGTCCCCTTATACTTGTGCGGACCACCTAAGGTCTCCCTCAAATGCGTTCTCCCTTCAAATTAAATTCGAAAACTTTGCCGCCCGAAGCATTGGTGGTCTTTCGCTCTACATGTCCCAATCATCTCAGGCGACTGATGTGTAGTTTTTGACAAGATCAATATCTCTGTACAGTCAACGCAAATTGGGACGAATACTCTCTTGAAACGACTGAGGATATCTTCACCCGCTTTTGATAGAGCACATGCTTCAGGACTGGAATAATCAAGGTCTTATATAGAGTCTCCTCAATTTTGCGCGACATGGCTCTATTCAATTGCCTTCTTAGCCCAAAGAAACTGTGATTGACAAGAATGATTCTTCGTCTTTTTTCTGCTGATATGTTGTTGGCAGATTTTATAGCAGACCCAAGGTAGATCACCTCGAATTAATAGCTGTCAAATATGACGTGGTCCTTGTTGTTGACAGCATATACATGGGTTTGCCCGCACTTATGGTACACCTAAACACATTTGAGCAGCTACCGTTTCAATATTAGCGAGTGCATAGATGACTATGCAACGTAATGTTGAAAGATTGTGCCTCCAAAGTTCGCTCGTGAGTTCCGCACAATTCTCTTAAGAAGTGACATGAGAGCGCATCACCTTATCTAAAACCTTTTTAGACATTGACAGGGCAACGAACCTTCTCAATTATCATTCTGCACACACGGACGAATTTGACAGGAATGTCAAAACTAGG
This sequence comes from Volucella inanis, assembly GCA_907269105.1. Taxonomy (NCBI): domain Eukaryota; kingdom Metazoa; phylum Arthropoda; class Insecta; order Diptera; family Syrphidae; genus Volucella; species Volucella inanis. The sequence goes on from OU026157.1 coordinate 24,903,424, forward strand.
CATGGATCTGCCTAGAGCTTATCTCCATAAATGCTATCACTTGTGGACTTAACATCGATGAATAGATGGTGGCTACCGACTTAGACTTTTTGCAGGATCTAGCTGAGTGTGAAGATTTGAAAATATTGAGTTGACTTATACCACTATAGTTGGCGCAGTTGAGGTGGTATTCTTTTTTTCGGATCGGACAAACGTTACTGAGATTCTACACATCAGATCTGAGAAATGAGATGGTGCATGCTCTCCACAAATTCACTTCCAGTAGCTTTGAATACTTCGGCCAGTTAGCCGTCAGGTTACTTTGTTGGATTTTAGATTAGAAATTGTTATCCTTACTTAATTTTGATCAGGTGGACAGAATTTTTTTCTTTTGGAGTATTCTATGTTTTTTCCATCTCTTTTGCTCATGATCAGCTCTCGACTTTCATTCCAGCACCACATGTGCACATCTCGTTTAGGTGCATGCGTTTGCCGACATTCTTCATCAATTTAGGGAATTCTTGGTGGTGATCGGATAAAACCCAACGCATCAGTTGCAGCCGTTTTGATCGCACGTTAGCTGCTTTGCCACTGGTATTTGATGTTGGCGGCATAGGAGTTGTTGAGATATTTCATGATAGGCTTTCGGAGAAGTTATTGACGGTCTCTTTCGATTTCATCTTATATTCGTTATAGGAGTATATTTTCGCAGTGGTAATTCTTTGTTGTGGTGCTTGGGAAAGCCGTATTCGCAAGGTAATGATCGGAGTCAATGTTAGCTGCTCGGAATTTTAAGTACCCATAAGATGTTTGCAAATAGCGTGGGCGAAGGGGAGTTAGGGAGGAAAAAACGAGAAATACCGATGTGTGTTAGTTGTAATAGTGACCAAGAAATAAGGAGCTCGGTAGGGCTTTCCATAAGCGAGTTATAGAGCTATTATAGGATGAAAATGGGTTTGAGGGTATACTGACAGTATCGGTGGAGCACTGGTGATGAAAATAGCCACAAAACAAGGTGAGACAGGAAACGATACCCCATTGATCGAGAGTGTCGAATGACTGTGTAATATAGGTGATTTATCGTAAGGTTTGATTTATAATGTAAAATAAAACACAGAAATTTGAAAGCAAATTTAAAATTTTTATTATCGGTTGAAAGAACAATTCATGGCATTTACTACTTAGAAATCAGATCATATAAATATAAGCTACAACTACGTCTGATGTGGTCCATTCGGAAGGTCAAATTTTGGGCGACTCGTTCGAGCATAGCGATAGGTATCTCGAGCACAACACGAGTAAAGTTGGCTTCCGTAGCGTAAATCGTAGCTGGCTTATTCCTGAAGAATTAAGACGTTACATATCCCCAGAGAAAATAGAGTAAAGGTGTGATAGCGCACGATCTAGACGGCCAATTTACCGTAGCAAAACGTGAAATTAAGTGCTCACCAAAATGATTTCTCAACCAGTCAATTGTTTCACGCACTGTATGGCTCGTAGTGCCGTCTTGTTAAAACCAGAGCTCACCGAGACTATGTGCTTGAATTTCAGGAAGCACAAAGTCCGTTAATATGGCACGATAATGGTTGCCATTGACGGTAACATTCTGATTTACCTCATTTTTGAAGAAATATGGACCAATGATTCCACCAGCACATAAACCGCACCATACCGTTATTTTTAATGAAAGTAATGGTAGCTCTTGGTGGTCCTCGGGTTGCTCATCAGCCCAAATATGACAATGTTGTTTATTAACGTATCCATTGACCCAGAAATGGGCTTCATAACTGAACAAGTTGAATTTTAGGCCGAGCTCCTCAAGTAAAATATGCCAAGTCAAGCTGCTGAGAACGACGATGAATCGATTTGTCACGATCTTCGCGTACACTCTCAGCTACAGCTGCTATAGTCTCTTCACTACGTGCTGGATGTGGTTTAATCGGTCGAGTATCATCCACTCATATAAACTGGAACTTAAATTTGCGAATGGTATTGGCAATAGTGGTTTCAGTATGTTGATTATTCGCACCGTAAGTTCCTTAAATCGCACGAAAAACTTTTGTCACAGAACGATGTGACACAGCTGAACAATTTGGAGACGTTGTTTTGGTGTGAGTTTTTCCATGATGACTTCCCAAATGATACTGAACAAAAATATCGAAGCACTTTGATAGGAGTCAAGCGTGATCTGTCAAAAAAAGCCTTTTGAAAATCAAACCTCACGATAAATCACCCCCTTATTAGCATCATCTATGAGTTTTATCGCACGATTTTGGATCCTATTTAGTAAGCGCAAAGTGATCTTAGGGGTACCTGACCAGATGTGGACATTGTACTCCAGTTTCGGGTAGTTAAACGCCTTATATATTGAGGCCAGGTCAGAGGTATGCCATACGTCGATCGAAATGTGATCAATTCGATATAGCATTTCATGATCCGAAGACCACCATGTCCCCTTATTTTTTATTGAGATGAGAAAGCCGTGTGCTTGATTTAGTCATAAGTAAGTAAGTAAGCCTAAGTGCTTTGTCAGACGTGGTATTATGTAGGCTGTGCCTACCATCTATCTCCTACTAAAGATATCCTCCTTTGCTATGCTGGCGTTAAAATTGCCTAGTACGATTACAACGTCATACTCCTCACACTGTTCATATGTGATGACAAGGCGCCTTCGTAGTTGGCGCTTCAGTGTCTCACTGTTACGGAAATATTGTCAAATGAACAAGTTAACTCGAGTATATTCACTAAACGCTTAATTTTTCGTTAATCGGCACTATTACCTAGTCAAGTCATATTGATTGCGATTTGACAGTTGATATATATGCTTCATTGTGATGTAAAAAGTTTTGGACATTAATTGCTTACAATCATGGAATGGGGCGACATCGAAAATCGTATTGTTGTAGTTGGTCTACATAATTGCAAAATGGAAAAATGTGATATGTTTAGGACGTTGCGACCGCTTGGAATCACTCGCAATTTTGTGTATCGTGCTGTGAAGTTGTTTGAGGATACTGGTGGAGTACGAGACCGTCAAAGATCCGGCCGTCCACGCACTGTGATAACTCTGAAACCGATTAAAGCCGTGAAGAAACGAATCGACCGAAAATCGCTGCGAAAACAGAAAATCTTTCGCCAAAATCCATGTACGCGCGTACAAGCGACACACTAGTTACCTGCTCACGGCCGCATTGAAAGAAAAACGTAAGCGAAGATCAAAGCGTTACTCAGCTGGTACGCGAAGAACGCTCACAGACAAATTCTGTTTACTGTATCCCGAGGGTTCAAAAAGGCCACAATCTCGCGTCTGTAATGGTATGGTGGGGAGTGTGTTACGATGGCGTTTCCAAGCCCCATTTTTGCGAGAAAGGAGTGAAAACATCGGCCAAAGTATATCAATCGACCGTCTTGCAACCCATTGTCAACCAATCAATATTCAAAAACAAGCCATGGACTTTCCAGAAAGACTCTGCTCCAGCTCACAAAGCAAAAACGAGTCAACTGTGGATCAAAAACAACGTTCCGGACTTCATATCAACGGATGATTGACCAGCTGGTAGTCCAGACCTCAACCGGTTGAGTCGTTGAAGCGAGCCCTTGTCCGTGCAGTGGACAATTTCCCCATGCATGAAGTGCGTCTCGCAATCGATGAGTGGACACATTCCAATCATTCATCGCGAATTAGTTGTTCTAAGATTTTTACCCATTGAATAACCCAATAAAAACAAAACAAAAAAAAAAAAATTGTTTAAACATTAATTTGTTTTCATTTGGCGCTGATTTTTCTGTGTAACAGTATTTATGTCCTACTAGGTATAAGCCCAGAAAATTGGAGTTAACGCATATTGTAACTGACAGTGAATTTTAATAACAATTTTGTCGATTTGTTGACGCTGATATGGTGCGAGTTTTTACAACTAAGTAGTAGGCAATTTGTAATACAAATACGACATCTGTGGAAAGATGGTATTCCTGAGATCAAAGAATTGTTATTGGAAAAATACGGAAAACATTTATTAAATAAAACGCACTGTCATATTATCAGATACAAACTGGCTATCACCTATTACTGATCCAGGCAAGTCACAGGGATTTTGTACTCTGCTAAACCTTTTTAAATATTTACATACACGATCCAAGGTTAAATAGTTTTGAGTCTGCAGTCTTCGTCGATGATAGATTAATTTTTTCTTCAGATTCAATTGCTTTGAACCTTCTAACTAATTGGCATCTTCTGATGGCAAAATAACATCCAAATATGACGATTTGAAACCTTTCGTCATTTCAAGTCCCACCAACTTGAAAATTACAGCCGTCGTACGTCTTGGAACATTTTGACTGCTATGGAGTTCTGCTGTTTATAAGAATTTTAAAATCAAAACAAAATACATTTTTTATTATTTTCTTCATTCACCAAATGTTTTTTTGTAGTTTTTTTTTTTCTTTTTGTTTTTCATTTTATTTATTATTATATAATCAATAACTTACAGTACCAAATATATCAACACTACTGAAAATGTGATTCATTTTTCTTCTGAATTTGTTTTCTTTCCATTTTGCTTTACATATTTTTTTGTTTGGATTTTTGTTTTTCGGTTTTAGGTTTATACATTGTGTTTGGTTTATTTATTTATTAATTTTTTTTTTATACAAAAAACTTTATAAAATATCTAAAATTCATTTTCATTGTACATATGACTTAATGCTCGTACTTAATGTTTGTTTTTTTCTTTATTTTACTTAACTGAACCGCATTTCTTTAAGGTATACACACAGTGAAAATTGTTGTTTTTTTTTTATATTAAAATGTGATTTGTCCTAGAGAATTGATATAATGTAACTAAATGTGAAAACTTAAAATATTATACAATAGTTTCAACCGTTTTTTAGTGTTTAATTTTCTCTTTTTTTTTTGGGGTATAATCCTTGTTTGTTTATTTGTTTATTTTATTTATATTAGTCATATTCATGTTTTGATACATTTGTATGTACATTTAAGGTGATTTCGATTTTTGTTGGTATACATAATTTTGTTTTTATTTTGAATTTTATCATAATTGCATTTGTTTTAAAGATAATAATTTTAAGACATGCATAAGAGACATAACTTAAATTATCATTATTTTGTTTTTTATTAATATCAATTGATAACCAAGAACTTTTGAAAGAACTTGTAAGTTTTTTAAGGACCTCTTGTTTTGACGGAAATAAATTAAAATTACTTTCAATCCTTTGTACCTAAATTTCAATAAAACCTGAGAATTCGCAGACGTCGTTCTGTTTCCAATAGCTTGTTGAAATTGATATTGACGTATTATGGATACATCACCACATACTAGACACCAAACAGCAGTTGAAGCAGTTTATGATGACAGGTTTTTGGATTACATGCGGAATAAACCATATTTATTGCCATCAAAAGGGAAACCAATCAATGGCGGATATGATGTTTACTTATCGGGCAGGTTAAATGGAAAAACGGCAACATCTAACAAAAAAGAAAATGCTTCGCTATCATGATAATACTCGGCCACAAACGTTTCATGAATTGAAATGAATTATCAACCCGGAATATGATTATTTTCTGTTACCAAACCTGAAGGTTTTGCTCGGCGGAAAGAGATTTTGGTGCAGTACAACGATGAAATCATTCCTGAAACAAATGCCTTCTTTTGGCTCCCTGATGATTTGGAAGGGATCAACAAATTTAATAAACACTAAATGAGACTGTGTTAAAAATAAAACAATGACATGAAAATCATTTCACAATGGGACTTTTCAGCTAGGATCAGAAGCTTCAGGTTAGATTGTGGCGTTGACGAATTTCCAAAACTGTCAAGTTCTAGCAGACAGTTTAATTACAGAACGATTTATGAGATGAGGAATTGGCAGTAATTATAGATACTAACTAGGTTAGATTAGGACACTTAGAACACTCTGATATAAGAAGATTCATTGGCAGTAAAACAATCACAAAAGTAAAACCGAAGGTTTTTTAATTACTGCTGCAAAGCTATGCTGCTATGCGTTCATCGCGCACAAAACAATAAAAAACTCTGCTGCGTTCCTGTACGAGGAGATATACCACGAAAGGAAAGAGCTTATAACTTACCAAGAACAGAATCAACCATTAAACCAAATGAGGTGCATACCATAGTAAATATCGCATACTATAAACCTTAGCCAGCTGTTGGGTTTATAATAAAACAAAAAATTAACCACTTTAGAGCGAATAAAAAAAAAAATGAGAAAATTTAACGAATTAACAGAGAATCGTTGATGTATCTTGTGAGTGTTGTTAAGGATGTAGCATCCAATATAATATCATGCAAGGCAAATGACCTATGAAGATGATGTGGTGACAAAGATGTACTTGAGGATACTCAAATATCCCGTCTCTATGCCACACTTGAGAAATTAAGTCGTAGTAAGACATTTCCTCCAAGATTTATAGGAACTGTCTCTAAATGACTAACACAAAATCGTGAGAGTCAAAATCTCTAGGTGGTCACATTGGAACTACCATATAACGATTTAAGTTGTCGCTGGAGCAAGACTTCCTTGTCCTACCAGACAATTAAGCTAAGCTTGCCTTACTAAGCCTTCAGTACTAGACTCTTAAAGCTGGACTATTACCATCACCTGTGATTATTTTGTTTTTTTAACCTTCATCTCCTCCTGGTGTGAAAAATCACACAAAAAAATGTTGACCTATACCTTTTCACCTTTTTTTTTTTGACCGATGTGCATAAAACTACTTGACAATTCCTAACGCATCAGTTTAACACAAAAAAAGTTATTATTCGATGCAAAAATATATTTTGATTAGAAGATATTTGAAAACTTATGTTTCTTACTCTCGTGTGTGGGATTTCTATGTATTGTATTTTGCAGTAGAAACAAAATTTTGTAGTCAAATGTCCATGTTATTTGATATTTTGGCAAACTAAATAGATATAGAACAAAAACAAATTTACTTCTGAAAGCCACTGAAAGTGCGTGTACACGCCAGCTTGAAAATACCGTTGTCTGTATTCAAAGCATAAAAGAAGAAGAAGAGAAAAAAAAGAACAAAAGTGTGTAACAATGATGGAAACCGTTAGCGACAACCCGCCAAAAACCGAATGCAGGGAGCGAATGCTTGCCAAAATCATGCATCATTGCTCTCGGTCATTGTACTTTTTGCTTTGTTTGAGAAATATCACATACGCGTACTTGGAGAGCGCACAAGACTCGTTCGTTTGTCGTTGATTCGTTGGACAGGCTATGTTTTCAATACAACATGAACAGACCGAAATATCTTACCGCGGAAGTGGACAAAATTTTGAATGATTCTGATAAATATATCGGGTTTTCCAATAATGAGATGAGATATTTCAAAAACTGTATTATGGACTTGAAGTACAATCAAAACATTTATGAATCGAACTTGACTTCGTTCATATGACCACCGCGGGCACGTTTGCAGCGGTCGATTCGTTGGACCCAATTTTCAACGACTCGGCCACACATTTCGGCCGAAACGGCCGCTATTTCGCGTTCAATGTTGGCTCTGAGCTCTTCCAACGTCGTCGGCGTGTTGGCATAAACCATTGACTTAACGTAGCCCCACAAAAAATAGTCAAGCGGCGTTAAATCGACTGGCCCATGTCTTGTGATAACACCCTCACCATACTCTTCAATAAATCGATTGTAGCGTGTGCTGTGTGTACCACATGTCGTCCAAGTCCATATTTTCCAATTCGGGCCAAAAATAATCGGTGATCATGGCGCGATAAGGCTGACCATTCACAGTAACGTGACGATCGTTATCTTCGACGAATAAATATTACCCAATAACGCCGCCGGCATGCATACCGCACCAAATAGTTATTTTTTGTGGATAAAGTGGTGATTCATGAAGCACATTTCATTCGACCAATAACGCATATTTTGCTTATTGAAGAACCCATAGAGTCAAAAATGAGCTTCGTCACTGAAGATGATTTTGCGATGAAATTCATCATCTTGGCGCATCTTCTCCAGAACCCAATCGGAGAACGTACGTCGCTTCAAATGGTTCATGGGCTTCAATTCTTGAGTCAGCTTGATCTTGTATCGGTGTAAACCAAAATCCTTACGCAAAATACGCCATAATGTGGTCTGAGCGATGCCCAATTCTTGAGAACGCCGTGGAATTGACTGATTTGGACGTCTGAACGGCAGCGATATTTTCGACATTGAACGAACGAATATGTAGACTCAAATTTTTGCACTAAAATTGTTATTGCCTTTCTACTAGGGCGAGTATTACGACCGAAAATTGGAGTTAACGCTCTTAAAGTTGCAGTCACCGACTCCAAATATCTGTAGAAAATTTTTAAAATTTGGACACGTTGTTCGTTAGTATACTTTACCAGCATATGGCTGGAGTGTACAGGTGTGTTTTTTTTTTTTTTTTTGTCTCATATGCTTGGTTTTCTTACAATCAAATTTATTTAGATCCAAAAATGAATCAATGTTGGATTTATTTGATGGTGAATATGGACGTCCCATTTTCAGAGCGATAATGTCAAAGAAAACATTTGAATATATTGTATGAATCTAGTAATTCGATTTGATGATGTTATGAGCCGACGTCAGCAAAGTTCTACCGACAGATTTGCTCCAATCCGAGAAATATTTGATAAATGGTCAGAACTTTTTGCTAATTTCTTCAACCCATCTGAATGCGTTACCATTGATGAACAATTACTTGGTTTTCGTGGAAGATGCAAGTTTCGCCAATACATGCCATCTAAGTCTGAGAGATATGGTATAACATTTTGGCTATTGATTTGCTCTGAAACTTGCTATGTTTGGAAAATCCAACCGTATTTGGGGAAACCAATTGATGGTTCTGTAGAAAAACATCAAGGTGAACGTGTGGTACTGAATCTGGTTCGTGGGCTAAAGGGGCACAACCTAACAATGGACAATTTGTTCTCATTTTACGATCTCGGTCAAAAGTTGGTGTCTCAAGGATTGACAATGGTCGTTACAATGCGGAAAAACAAAAGAAGCATCCCACCAAAACATTTGCATTCACCGAAGATGCAACACTTATATCTTACGTCGGCAGAAAGACAAATGCGTAGTTCTGCAAAGCACAATGCATGATTCGAATGCTGCCAGAAATAAGTCAATTTTACAAAAAAACCAAAGGTTTCTTCCTATGCTCATAGTTTTAATGTTATTGATGAACTTTTTCCTTTAGGTGGCGTGGATACCGTTGATAAAATGCTGTCTTGTTACAGCTGTAAAAGAAAGACGAACCGATGGCCGATGGCGGTATTCGCAAATATGATCGACATCTCAGCTCTGAATGCTGATTATAAAGATATAAATCCAAATAGGCAAATGAACAAAAAAATCAATGCGACAAGTTTTCTTGCGTGAGTTTGCAATATCTCTTGCAAAACCATACATGACAATGAGAACAGCTATGCCACGAACAGAATCAGCGGCTTCTTTGCTTATAACCATCAGCAGAGAATCAGTAAATGAAGCAATGAACAGGCCCAGGGGTTCATTAGTCCATACATCGTCAATACTATCTTGCGAATGTTCAGTGTCTCGTGAGAGCTCACCACGAATATTCGACATTCCTCGAAAAAGATGTAAAAGTGTTCCACCGAATATCAAAGGAAAGGCTAGATGCCACATTTGTTACAGCGAGAAATCGAAAAATAAGAACAACATACATGAAACTATGTGCTGTTTCTGCCAAAAAGGTGTTTGCAACCGTACTCACAACAGAAATGTTTGTATTAATTGTATTGCAGATAAATTAATTTGATGTAACTAAAAAATAAAAATAAACATAAATATTATTCACGGTAATTCATAAATTGGACTACAAAAAATTACGTTTCTGGTGCAAAATACATAGAAGTAGGGTAAGCAACGTAAGTATTTTTGAGGGTAAGATAAAGGTTAACTAAGTATACAACTTTTATAGCACATTCTGAGGAAGTAGCCTACAGCATAATCACTTTCATAAATTATGCATTCAGTAAATATTTCAAACTAATTTTGGGTTTTCAGTTTTCTGTAATTAAATCAAAAACACAACCCAATAAAAGATGGTAAATTTTGGCAGGAAGACATACAAATATTGATGATAATGAAGCGACAGACGTTCTTGAGAATGTTTAGAATTGCTTTCCCTCAGAAGCAAGAAACCTCGACAAGTCAAAATAGCAGTTAAGTACTATAAGCTCCAATCATGATGAAAGAAACACTGGGGTAAATACAATAATTGACTTTCCGGAAGTGAAGCTAATTTTTGATTGTTTTCAACAAAATGTTAAGCGCGAATTCACAAACTATGAAAGAATATGAATAAAAAGAAGATACACTGGATTAGTGATTACCTTTTATCAAAGTATTTTTGCGCCAAAATCAAAGGAAGCTGCAGCAATGCACACGGAGTTCTATATGAGATTCCTCAGGATCTAAACGGGAAATAATTTTCCTCGTACTCTACACCAATAAGATTCTTAAACGCTCTAATGGGGATGGTCAGTTCGCTTATGCAGATAGTGCTGCTATAGTTGTATACTACCATGAATAATAAAAATTGAGTTTGATGAAACAAGCAAGTGATATCATGGTAATGACTTAGTCATAAATAGCCAAGGTACCCAGAATCTGAAATTATACTGAATCCGTTCAGCTGTAGCAATACTTACGTCCGAAGGAAAATGTATTGAGATTTTAGATTGTTATAAACATCTAGTCTAGGTAGATGACAATCAATTTCAGAAGTAAGCTTAGCCGATAATTCGTTTAGTCAAATTTGAATAGTCAGCTTGCATCTTAAAGCTTGTCAACCACACTCTCATTGTATGAAGGATACACAAACCTTAGACGGTGAGGTGCTACAGAAACTCTCATCGACAAGCTGTAAAAGATAACAGACAAGGCTACAAATTTTCTGTTAAGAAACATTGCAAACGTGAGGCAGATCTAAATTTAATTTTAAATAAAAAAAAAAAAGGGATTAAGTAAAAGTACCACCAGCAGTAGAAATTACATAAATCGGTCTTCAAAACCTTTAGCTAGTAAATTTTGTAAAATAATTTTTAAATTTTCGAAATAATGTTAGTTTTGTCCCTTACGCACCAGTACAGAGCTTTGAAATCAAAATAATTTTAATTGTTTCTTTACTCTGATAGACATAATATAAAATAATATTTAATTTCAAAAAGTTAGAAAATTTGTCACTCTTCGTTTCAGATAATGTTTTTTTTTTATACATAATTATTTATTCACTTAATTTTAGCTTTTCTTTTTACAATTTATTCTATTATTAACGGTCATTTTATGTTTTTTTTTTAAACAATAGAGTATCTACTTTGTTCATATTTACATCTAGGTGTTTACTTTTACTTTTGGTTTATTATTATTTATTTCTTATAAACTAATTTAATTTATAAATCTATTTTTTGTTCTCAGTTTAACTAAGTCTTTAGTGAATTATCTTAAGGTGCGCTTAAATAGTTTAAGGTACCTAAAACTATATTTTATTATTTCTAAAATATTAATTGTTTTTTTGGTATTTTATTTACAATTTTAAAGACAGATATTTATATTTTTGCTTTTTATGTTTATTTATTTTTTTTTTCTTAATTTTCTTCTGTATTTTTTTTTTTTTTCGAATATTGTTTGATGAAAATATGTTTGCGTACGATTATTTTTTTTTGTGATTTTTTTTAAATATTTTTTTCTTAGAGGTGCTGGTTAGTCTACGTAAATGAAGCTTCGTAGATTCACATATATGGTGCAGGGATGTAAACCAGAAGTATCCATTTTCATAACTATAACCAAGTTTAAATTTAATTAAGAAAAACTGAATTTAAAATTGATTGTTAAGGGAGTGGTGAGGCTGAGGACAGCCGATATCAAATATGCTCATATTTCAACGCGAGGGAGAGGGCAAGGAAGATATTCATTTTCCTTTCACACGGTTCTTTGGTCTCCATGATGAAAAACGTATAATGGATTGGCATAAGACTTATTGATTTGCGACCAATTTACAATTATAATCTTAAATTCATATGAGCAATACTCTTTTTTAAAATCTCCACTGACCTATACCTAAGCTAAAGAGGTTACGCAAACAAAAGTGCGTATTTAAGTGAATTAAAAAAATTCGATTTAGGCAGAGAGGGATTCAACGAAAATTTTGAAAGTCACTTCTTTGGGTATTGGTTTGTGATTCGAACCCAGATTCTTTGGCATAATGGTTGAAGTACTTAACTTTTGCGTCACGCATGGTAGGTTAGGTGGTTTATTCAATTTTACTTTTTGTTAATATTTATATGTGACAAATCGTTCATAAACTGAGTTTTCATACTATAGTACGGTATGCCTTTAACCGACTTCGGTAGTACAATAACGATTTATTAATATTATAAGAATTCTGTACATAATAAAGTTTCACAGGATAAAACTAAGGAACATGAAGCAACTCATAATAAAGACACCGATGATGCTGTCTGATTCGACTGAGTTTACGACCAGTTCAATGCTGCTTGCTCAAACAGAAATTTCACACATATCGTGCATTGAATGAAGATTCAAAATGCAAATAGACAGTCTGCTGAATGACTCACTGATACTGCCATAGGACGCGAAAATTTGGACTAAATATATAAAAGATCTCAACCCATACAATCCAACTAATAATAAACTGGCAGCCAGGACGACAAGATGGATGAGTCTTTTCTCTGTAATGGAAGGTAAACGGGCTGACTTTCAAGCACAGCCCATCCAGTATCACCCAAAAGAAGGCTGATGGACAAAACTCATACAATGGAAATGAGACCAGATCGAAAAGTTAATTTAAGCCTTACTCTTCCAATAAAGTAAAATTAGCCAAAACTGTCAAAGGTCAGCAGCCTTTGCAAAAGTACCAGGCAGACTTATTATTGTTGTTATTACTTTTTTTTATATAGATTTCGTAGTAAATGCAAAGATAATTAATGACAAACAGAGTATTTTCAAATCGGACAGATAAGAATACTATCGTCGTGGATGATCTCTAAGAAGACGTAAGCATCACACTAAAATTATGATTTGTAAAACTATTTGGGAGACTGACAAGCTTGTAGAAAGACCCAGGATTTGATTAAATTGGACTAAGTCAGCAGAAATTATTTTTTTAATAGAGTCGTAGAAGAATTCTAAAATGTAACCACAGCTAGTAAATATATAAAACTGATTTGAGTGATTCTCTGGTTGTGTTGGGAAGAACAGAAAGTTGTCTATTTAAATTTTCGTCATAGCATCCAGTTTCTTCCAGCTTTGTGGATACGACGTCGATCTCAGACCTTAAGTGTAACACAAATAATTGAATTTTGCACAAGGGTTTCGGTTATAAAGATCATCTTTCAACATTCAATTATCATTGCAATAAATAAGCAAAAAATCTGAAGTATTCAAATATGAATCGAAACACATTCGCACTATGTATTGAAATAGTGAAAATATCGCGGGAACGTTTCGTAAAGTTGGTACTGCTTTTGTAACCACCAAGCGCCCTCTCGGACAGTTATAGTGAATTTGTTCATTAAATTTGAAATCTCGGATAGAAAAGTGATATGGAAATTCCAACTCGTGTTCGTCTGGTAAGTTCAGGTGAAAATATCGCTGCTGTAGCTGGGAGTACCTGAAAATTCAGATATGTCCATTTCAAGACGTTCACGGGTTTCAAGGTATTGGCTAACGTGTCTATAATTAAAGCTAGCAAACCACACACAACGCCGTAGTTTCGCTGATTGGGTGTTACTAGGTGGAGTGAAAAGTAACCTCATTGACCACCAGAATGCACTGCTACTGCAAAAAAGGTTATGGTGCCTTGAAGTCCGTTCAGTGCGATACTGTCTTTAGTTTTGTTTTGACAGCTGATTGTTGTTGACGTGTTTGGCATCATGTTGAGTATGGACAAAAATGATTTTCGTTCTCTCATAAAACATTATTTTTTGGGGCTAATGCTCCGTCAGATTACACCGTCAAATTTTGGTTTCGAGAGTTTCGTGGTGGCCGCAACTCCACTACCGATCAAGTACACAGTGGCAGGCCCTCCGATGCGGTTACAGAGGACAATTTCAAAAAAATACATGAAATGGTGTTGGCTGACCGAAATGTGAAGGTGCGCAAGCTAGTGGACACCACAAAGATTAGTACTGAACGCACACGCCATATTTTGGGCAATATTCTGCATATGAAAAAGTTATCCTGCCGCTGGGTGCGGCGCATAGGCACTCCTTCACTCCTGACCAAAAACACGAACTCGAGAGCACTTCGAAAGAGTATTTGGACTTGCTGATGCGGAATCGGGCGGTCTTTTGGCGACAATTGGTAACTGTTGAATACCAGAGAACAGAAAGAATGCCCGGCAATGGACTGAAGCCGGCACAAGTGCTTCGAAGCGGCCGAGGGAAGCTCGATGGGTCGGAAAGGTTATGGCGTCAGTTTTCTGGGATTGTCATGGTATACTCTTCGTGGACTACCTCGAAAAAGGAAAAACCATCAACAGCGAGTATTACTGTGCATTATTGGAGCGATTGAAGGCCGAAATCGCGGCAAAACGGCCTTACATGAAGCGAAAAAAAATTTGGTTTTTGCAAGACAATGCACCCGCGCACAAGAGCATCGCAACCACGGCTAAAATCAATGACTTACGGCTCCAATTGATGTCGCATTCGCCCGATTTGCCTCCCTCGGACTATTATCTCTTCACAAACCTCAAAAGATGCTTCATCAATAAAAAATTCAGCTCACACGAGGAAATCATCGACGCCACGGAGGAGTATTTTGCAGACCTTCCGGAAAATTGCTTTTCGGTCGGGAACAAGAAGTTAGAAAATCGCTAGAATAAGTTTATCAAACTAAAAAGGGACTATATTGAATGAAATAAGAAAAACATTTTAAAAACATTTTTTTTTTTTATTCCCAAGGAGGATACTTTTCACCCCACCTAGTAGAAAAAAATGAACAAGGTTATGATGTTTTACATAAATTTATTCTGAGCGATGAGGTACATTTCCATTTGTGGGTGTACGAAAGCAAACAAAACTGTGACACCTAGGACTTCGAAAACTCAAGAGAAATAACAAAATAACCTATGCGTCCACAAGAAGTGACAGTATGGTGCAGTTTATGGGCTGGCGGTGTCATTGGGCTGTATATTACGATGTTGGTGCGACAGTTTCAATGAATGGATTGCGTTACCGAACAATGCTGACTGACTTTGTTTCGCCTGAAATTAATGCTATGAATGTGGACGACGTCAGATGCCACACAGCTGGTGAGCAGTGGTATGACGTGTGATTCTTGCGATTTAGTACCACTAAAACTTTTATCTTTGCGATTTTATTATAGACAAAATCTACACCAATAATCCAAAAGCGCTTCATGCACTAAAATAAAATATCAGAGCAGTTATTTGCGAAATACAGCGGCATGATGAAAAATCTCATTAAAAGAACTACTTTTTCAAGGCAGAGTCGAGGCGGACATTTAGCAGATGTTGTATTCCATTACTAACCTGAGGGTTTGTATTTTAGACTAAAAAAAAAATATCATCACTTATCCATAAAAATGTTACCTTTTTCTATTAATTTAATTCGATACCTCTTTTTGGATGATCGTATGAAACCTCCTATGGACTCAAGTTGCCCGACCATAAACAACATCGGAACTCGGAACTTTGCCAATCTGGTAGTGGAAATCTATAAAATCATTTCGAGAGACGAGCCACGTTTCCATCATAAGCTAAATTGCCACATTTGGGCTCCATAAAATTTCGAGAAGCCTCTCTGTCCACAATGTGTTACTGTTGAGTTTGGCTTATGATCAGAAGACGTTATTGGATCTCATTACTGGGGAAATAAAACAGGTTTAACTGTAAAGTGAACAGATTACATTATCGAACCATGATCAATTAATTTTTATGGCCGGAACTCGAAGGTATGGATTTGGGTGAAGTTTATTTCTTAAGAAAAGGCAAATATATGCCACATAAGTGGCCGAATCATTGCTCATTTTCAAAAAAGTTTCTTGGCCAAATCATTTCTCGAAATAATGAAATGGATCTGCAATGTAACTTCTTGCGATTTCTTCCTTTAGGGCTGCGTAAAATAAGATTTATATAAAAGTACTCACACCCAACATCTTTTATCGGTGGAATACATTTTCGAATGTGCGAAAATGTGGTGAACGACATATACGACATGCCCAGCTGCTACTTGTTTTGCCCCATGCAGAGTATAAGACCTGAGCGATGAATGCAAAAGAAAGAAGGGGTATTTGTTCGCCAGAGACCAATGTTCAAACGCCTTACAGGACCCATAATACGTCATATCCGTAAAACAGAAATATTTTTAAGAAAACGTTGTACAGTCCCGAAAGACAAAAACTAGGATAAAATCAGATTACGCACTTGTGTGTTCGTCTTCTTCTTCTTCGTATTGTAAGAAAATAAGAAATGAAAAACATTAAGCGAGAGATGGGAAAGGTTCTATAAAGTTCCGTTGGCTTGTAAAATCTTTGGAATCTTTATAAATGCGGAGTTTAGGGTTCTAAAGCCGTAGCTCAAAGTAGCTTAGTCTCAATAAAAATTGTCTGGATGCTATGAAAATAGGGTAGACGCTGACTATTACTGCACATCAATTGTGCTTATTTTACCTTCAAGCCCACTGACCCCATCGTGATTTGTTTCTAAGCCGAACAAATCGTTTGTCAAATGCCCTGCCAAGCTCCTTATTTTCTAGTCATTGTAACATTTAAACATTTAAAATCTTTCTTTCCTTCCTAATTTTCCTTTGCCCATATATTTCAAGAGTACCTTAACCCCTGACTATTGTCTATTCGAACTCGACTTGCAAACTTTATAAGTACGAGTGTTGAATAAGAGATAAAAATAGCAGCACTTTAAACACTATAGAGGAGGAATTCCCTAGACGGAATCTATGGTGGCATCACTGCTTCAAATAGAAGAAAAAAACAAACTTTATCTGGGGTCTTTCGACAATTTGGAGTTGAGGCCGAAAAGGACCTCCAACAATAAGTCAGATTCTTGGAAAAAAGATGATGGTGGATGAGCCCTTAATGGGCCATCTATAGTGTTCATATCCCCGAAGTGGATTATTGACATCTGAACAACCGGCACTTCGTCCTTGGTGTTTTCACAATTGAACTAGCCACCTAGGTTGGGGGATGTGTAGTCGGGCTAAATTTACACAGCTACAATGGATAAGATCAAAATTGTGACATTTATTACTGCTGCCACAACAGACTTCACATGTTAGGATACAGATCCGTAATGGAAAATCGGCTACAAACATCTTCGCCGGATTAACCGGAAAGCAGAACTTCAACAACACAACAACAGACAATGGCTTCAGGCTAATCGATTAAGCAGTGACTCGTAACACGATGATAAGTAATACTAGGTTTCAGAGACCACAAATCCATCCAGCAACCTGTCGCACTTTAGATCATCGGACCGCCAACCATCAAACATTCAGAAATTCAAACTTCAGTTTTGACCAATTTCTTGTTGCAGTCAAATTCGGAGTACGACTATCCAACGAGGAAAAGCTACAAATCGCCACAAAAAAAAAAAAAAAATGTATCATTGGATGAACGACTGGAGTAACAAGAGCCTACTAAAAGCGTTTGAGTTAAAGACTCTCCGCTGTGCATTCACCATTCACAGACGCCTATAATCTGCGAAATCAGTATCGTGATATCCTTAAAGAGGTACTCAAGACTACTGTAGGCTACCAGCCATCACCAAGCCTTTCTGCACTACACTAATTAACACGAACCAGTGAAGCTTCCGGTCCAGCAGATTGACAATCGACCAACGAGTTTCAAGACCCCACCTTTTGTCGACTTCAAAGTCACATATGATAACATTCACCATCTTGACCTTTCCACGACGATGGCCGAATTCCGGATCCTAGAAAAAAACACGGTGCAATGTGCAATTTGGAAACAGTTTCTCTAAACTATTCGAAATCTGCATTGGATTTCTACAATGCAGTGCTGGAGCCGATAGTATGCAGGGCGTGTGATTACATGGAAGGCGCTATCGTCAACAAATCTGTCCAACAGCTCGGACGATATCGAAATCATCGGTCACTATCAGTTTGCCATCATAGAGGCCATCAAAGAACAGGCGACACGAGCTGGCCTTGAAGTAAAAGAGGACAAAACCAATAACAAGAAAGCACCTGTCAACCGATTAGAGTAAAACAGATGGCAATTATAACTTCAAAGTTATAAAGAAATTTACACCCCAGTGGAGATTTGGCGAACACCTTCCCTAGGAAACCGCTGCTACTTCGGTTTGGCGAAACAAATGGGCTCAAAACTCCTAACTCGGAAGACGAAATCAGTACGCTACAAAACACTGATCTTGCCCGTACTACTCCATGGAACTCAGTGCTGGACAATAAGCAGGGAACCAAAGCAGGTATTGAACACTTTGGAGAGAAAAATCCTTCGTCGAAAATTGTTTCCCTGCACTCAAAGAGGGCGAATGGAGGAAAAGATACAACTCTATGGGCTGTATCAAGATGTGAATGTAGTCCAAAAAATACATCATACAAACACTGGTTCGGCCGACCGAAGCGACCGAACTTCTGTTTCATGGACCAAGCCATCGCAGAAGTCAGTGTAAAACAAAAAACTAATAAGACACGCGCCCAGAGTCAAAAAAAGTGAAAGATGCTCTGCCTCAGTCAGACACTTCACGCATCCGGGGCCCCTTAAGGAAGTAAGTAAGTGAAAACAAACTCTTAACGAGCCATGCAATTCTCAAAAATTGCACCATTGTTTAAAGCAAGGATGTATAGTATTTTCATTGAGCTCTTGAATAATTTATTCCTTAGATACTTCTTTAAAATAGTGGTTAGGACGAAAAAATATTAAATAATCGCATGAATGTTTGGGAGACTCAAGCGGAATTTAATTTTCCATTTCTGAGAAAGATTTCAAATAATTTAAATTTCAACTCCTTTGAAACCTGACAATAACTACGGCCGTCTACATTTAATTCGTTTAAGAGTGCTGGTACAAAAAAAAAAAAAAACTGTGAACTCCTTAAATTACCAATTTAAAGGTTGAACGCGCTACGGTATAGTCTTACCATAACTTCTCCCGAAGGAAAGAACCGATATTATTAGCTTGCATGGCACGGTTTCATTCAGACTCAGTCGAATATATGTAAGTATTTCGTAGGAATTAAATGTTGTCACGTTCTGCACGTGTAACAAGCAAATAATTGTTTCAGCGAAGGTTAATTTGAATACGACACCGAGAGCACAAAACGAGTGAAAATTGGCGGCAAAAACTTTCAGAAACAAATATCGAAAGCAGAAAACCGAAAACAGAAAGGAAACTTGAAATTAGATGAAAACTTTTTCAATTATCGCTTCAAATAAGGCGACATGGCTACAGACACTAAAACACACATCACCTCATTCCCCAGAAACTGCTTATCTTCCGCCGAAGTTTTTGATTGATGAACACGAGAAGAAACCAAAAGGGATAAAAAGGGAAGAAATTAAATGCGTCACTTCTATTAAAGCTTCATTTATGTAGGACCAAACCACTACCTATTAACACTACCACTCAGCTAGAGATATATGAACGTACTTACAGATCGATAGATAGAAATCAATAAATATCTATACCTACATACAATGGCCATCCTTATAGGGCTACGGAGTCATCTAGGCAATCTGCACTTACGTAGGTTGAGCCGTCGTCCCTTTGTCAAATGTCAGATCCCTCCTGGGAGTCGCCTACGTAACCCTCATCAGGACTGTCGGCTAGCGGCCCACTTAAGTGACGCAATTTTGATGGTTCCTGCTTTTGCTGCTGTTGTTGTTGTTCATGAGTGTTATCCTCCTCGGAACTCTCTGGTATGGATGCTTGCTCCACGTCAGTTGTTTGAGCACCCACGCATCGTTTCTTTACCTCGGACGTTGAGGTTGAGGTGCTACTAGCGTTTGTCTGTGTGTGACTTGAGGTCACTGGTACCTGATTAACAGCGATGCTATTGGTGCTAGTAGTTGCTCCTGTTCCAGCTCCCGCTACTGCTCCAGCTCCTGTTCCTTTTCCTTTTCCGGCAGGAGAATTTGACAATTGCTGCTGCTGTTGCTGCTGTTGGTGGTGGTGCTGTTGCTGTGGCGGTGGCGATGAAACAATTGACTGCGGCTGTTGTACAGAAGGTATCGCAGTAGCTGCCATCACTCCTGGCGGATATCGAATTGGTTGAGCATGATAGCCTGGCAGACATGGTGGCCACTGCTGGAAGCCAGAACTCGTTGTGCAAATTGTTGCTGCTGTCGCTGCCACTATTGTTGGTTGCTGTTGTTGCTGATGGTGGTCGACATAATCAGCAGCTTTGTAGCCCTCTGGCGGAGATGGATACTGCACAATCGGATGCACCGGATATCCTTCGGCTGTGAACCGAACATTTGGTACATGGTATTTTTCAAAAGTTGGTGTGCCGGTTCGTTGAAGAAATTCCGCTTCTAAGCTATATCGGGTACCAGGATTAGCTGCTGATGCGGCGAACTGCTGCTGCTTGTGTGCTCTGTTATGCGGCAGGGTGCGATAGAATTGCTGTTGTTGCTGTTGCTGCTGTTGATGATGCTGTTGTTGATTGGATTGAGCTTGCTGCAAGTGATTATTACTAAAGTCATAGGCAAAGCCATCTTGTCCGAGGAAACACACTGGATTTAGATGTACATCAACCTGGTGTTGGTTACCACCTGCTGCTCCTCCCAGTCCGCCGCTGTTGGTCATCGCTTTTAAATGCAACCCCCTTGGCATTGTTGACATAGCAGCGGTAAAACGAGCATGTGTCATACCTCCACTTGGTCGAATGATTTGCGAACCAAATTGATTCGACAGCTGGTAGCAGTTGTCGAATGCTCCTACGCCACCCACCACAGGTGGTATACTACATGGTCCGGAACAATCGCTATTCACTTCATACTCTGCCCCACAATCAGATAGAGCTTTGCTTTTGTTCTTTACACTTTCTGCATCGTTCACCAGATCGGGATTCTTCTCCTGGTAATTGCGCACTGACGATGGTGGCGAACAATACGCTATACTACCACCCATTATACCCAAAGGATGTCGACCATCGTTGCTACCGCCTATTAAAGGTGGTGTAGGTGCACCACTCGATGTCAGTTGCATACCTCCGTTGTCCATGATGTGGTGTGCAACAGGAGCGTACATCATCAGGTTTTGCTTCATCTGACCGCCAATAATGACGCCATTCTCTTTGACAATCTTCGGTGAGGACATTTCCTCTTCGCCATTGATTATCGACGAACATTTCATTAGGCCATTATCGTTTGTATTTGTAGTTTCTTGGGGCTTATTTTTCGCTTTGGGTTTCTTCTTTTGCCTGCACTTGATCACAATAGTGCACAGAAGAACGATAAATATCACTGTTCCCCCCATGCTGCTGGCAATAATATAATTCATGTAGTCCCGTGGAAAGGACACCTCTTTCACCACCGGTGGTTCCTTGATTATCACCCGAAGTGTGTAATTGCTGAAAGTTGTACCAGCAATGTTCTGACCAACACAGGAAAATGTTCCATTATCTTCGGGGCCAACATTGTAAATGAACACTTCACTACGTTTCTCCTCACCGCCTGATTCATCAATATAGTAGAATATGTGTAGGTTGTCTAGTAAACTTTCATTGGTCATCACTTGTCCATTGAAGAGCCACAGCACTCTGGGCTCTGGTATCGCTCTTACTACGCACATAATTGATATGTTGCGTCCCTCTGATATTTCTGTGTATGTAGACTTTGGTGTTACCTCAGGCAAACAAGCCAAGTCGTCCTTTTTTAAAGTTTTTATCACTTGACCTTTCAGGCGTGGTGGCTCTACACACTTGGGCTCTTCTGTCTGTGGAGTATTGTAGTTGACTAGCCAGGCATGTACATCAATCAGTCGGCAGTCACATGTCCAGCGATTACTTTGTAGGCTTATCCCATGCAGTGATTTTGGCAGAATGTGATTGCCTTGAATGAAGCTTATACGATTCCCATCCAATCGCAACCACTCGAGATTATCCATTCCAATAAAGGCTTCGTTTTCGATCCGCTCCACCTGGCAGTTGCTTAGCTCTAGTGTGGTTAGGAACGATAAATGTCGGAAAGCAGATGTTTTCAGTTCTCGTATGGGATTGCCACTAAGAGACAATCTCATCAAGGATGTGTAGTCTTGAAACGTTTCACTAGGCACATGTTGCAGAGAGTTCTCCGACAAATCCAACTCGACAAGGTTGGATAAACCCCGAAATGCCTTCTCGTGAATTCGTATCAATTGATTGCGTGATAAATAGATTTTTTGTAAATTTAACAAGTCCATTCGCAGGAACCGTTCGCTCTGCAATACTTGCAAACTATTTCCAGAGAAATTTAATACCTGTGTGCCTGGATCCATGCCCTCTGGTATTGCTGACAGTTGTTGGCTGCCACATTCTACTGTTTGTTTGCCACCTTTCCACTTGCAGATGCATACATCTGAAGGGCAAGCTAGGACTAATTTGTCATCTAATTTGGTGAAAAATGTCAAAAGGATGACTATGAGCCATGAGTAACTACTATGTCGTCGTTGCTGTCTGATTTCTCGGTATCCTGGATGGCAAATCATTTTTTGTTATTCTGTTTTCTATATTCTCTTCTAGCAAATGTTTTGAATAACCGTTTGGACTTAAGAGCTCTGTTTTTTTTATTTTTTTTTTAAAG
The DNA here is from genome assembly GCA_907269105.1 of Volucella inanis. NCBI lineage: Eukaryota > Metazoa > Arthropoda > Insecta > Diptera > Syrphidae > Volucella > Volucella inanis. The sequence continues at coordinate 24,926,229 of OU026157.1, forward strand.
GCACAAGGACGTCAAATACAAAACAAACTAAAATTGATATCTCAAAACCGATGGAGAAGAATATATTCGTCGTAGCCACCACCAGCTTTTCGCATGCTGCATAACCTGGTCATGTGCTTAACTTGAACTTTAAACGCCTTAGTGTCAAATTGTGAACACTTGAGGTGACATGAACATGTCCAATTGCATCATCTCTGATGTCGATAATTGGTGTGATGATGATGTGACATCCGGTTCCTGTATCACAGGGATGATGGTGGCGGTGGTACGTTAATTGTAACTGACGTCTTCGTCGTCTATGGGGTAAATTACATTTATCCCTTAGCTGAGTGTGTTTCGCTTTACTGTTTTCAAACTGTCAGTCCTTGACATTTTACTTCCCCATTAACAGCTATTACAACGCATTTAGCTTCAGGATGTGCGGTCCAGCTCTGTTGAACGTCCTGAAAGAGAAAATAGAAAAAAAAAGAAAGAAAAATTTACAGTTTCTTCCGTGATTTGTGGAAAAGCAAATTTAGGAAAGGAAATCCAGCTGATAATAGCAGCTGAAAGAGAAAATAACAAAGAACCAAACACCAGGTCAGGTGCTCAAGTAAATTGTAAAGAAAGGAAAGGAAAGGACTGGATGCCAGCGGGGAAAATAGTCCGCGATAAAGTGTCTGTGGGAGATTTTTTATTCTGTTTTAAAGTGGTGCAAAGAATTTTTAATTATTGTTTGAGTGGATCAGCTTAAGGGTATTTACGAGTACAAAGAGAAGATAGCTGCGAACTTAGATACCTTGATAGAAGATGGGTGTAAGGATGTGTGTATTAAGGATGCAATAATTCTCTTTTCTCGTTATTTTGTTAACTTTTTTATTTCTATAAAGTTCTCAGTGTTATACCAAGAAAAGAATAAAACGAAATGTCTGCGTTGTCATATAAAAGATCGCTGCAGAAAGTTGATTGAGAAAATCGAAGAAAATACATATGTATATCTGCGCACTCTTGTCAAGTACTTTTCGTTCCACGTATGCTCATAAACACATTCGAAACACATGTGTGTGGAATGACACATGAATCTGCCCTCACCAAATCGGCTTACCATGCGATGGCATTAATCATTGATTATCTGTAAGAGCGTATCCAACGTGCTTAGAAAATTGCGATTAAGAACTCAAAAGTGTCATTAAAGCATGAATTATAGAAACGATTGGAATTTTTGGCACAACAGAATTCGGTAGTATGAGTCCTTTTTAAGAACTTCAGGCAACGTGGGATATATTAGTCTGGTTTAGAAGTTGAAAGCATGCGGATACGGGCGCTCGTATTGTGTGCGTATTTTTGAAATAAGTGGAACTGGTTATGAAAATTTAAAATTTCGATTAAAATTTGTGTGATACAGGTGAAGTTATGTGCCACAGGTATATAGTATAATCAGAAAATGTAAGATTTGTATTCTGAATTTCTTTTTTGTTCGTTTTAAATTTGATTGCTCCAGGGGGTGGAATAAAAATTACCTACCCTATTATGTATATAAGGGTAACGTTAAGTGCTTTTTCTTCGATCGACATTTATTGTAAATGCGTAATTTGTTTAACAGATTTGTTAAGAAGGAAAATAATAAAAACAAAAAACCATAAAAGTTTATTGGTTGTGCAATCATGATATTTCATGGCGGAATCCCGCCAGATGTTATAACCTTTATACGTAAATATGTGGGCATACAATTCTCAGAGCCTTGAAGTCATCTAATACTTTTTCTTGCGAAAAATACCATAAAGAAAGATTTTGTGTGGTACGATTAGGCTGAACACTGACTGGTGTCAAACTTGGTCTTGTCCAATCGAAATTGACTCGTTAAGATCATAAGGAGGAGCGTTAAGCAAGAACAGAATAGAACCTCAAAAGAAGGGCGTATGGCGAATAAATTCCCACGATTGAATCAACAGTGATGGTAAGAGTTACTTCAACGTATTTGGAGGCGAAGTAAGTAATAAAATTTTCAGAACTAGCAAGGGTGTTGAAAAGAAAACGGTGGCAGATTAGTTCTTAGTAGACCAATGGCAGCTCTCATATTAGTGAATTTGCTTCGGAGTTTCCTTTTGCTCTTTTTAGTTTTTGTGGGTCTTAGGTTGAGGATTGTGCGTATGGATAAATATCCGATCGCACTGAAACTTCACATTCGCTGTTTAAGAATCTGCAATATGAAAGTTGGGCAACTTCGGCGGCTTGGATCTACAATGACATTCAGAAATTTCAATGAAATAGACCGGATAAAGGGAAGATTAAAAACAATGATATTTACTACGGAGCCTTCTACAGAGAACAGAGGCGGTTGTTGGTGTGTATTTGTTTTAAGTGGCAGACTATTCCAATAAATTTTTAGCCTCCGTAGAGAGAAAACATTGTAACAAGCTGTATTAAGGTAAAATGTCTGATAATTATCTCCATAGAACTAACAGACGATGGTGTTAATAAATGATTCCACGAGCACCTTGACAAATACTCGAAGCATGACGTTGAAAATTCTGTACGTTGTACGGAGGAAAGTATAGGGTACATGACGATATCTCTCGAAATGGACCTAAGTAAATTGACTTAACTGCTGGAGGGAATTCTAGAATTACTACCTAGTTGCAGCGTAGGTACAGTAACTTATATTTCGGACACTACAACAATAGATAAGTGAGAGGATTTAACTATAAATGGATACTATTCCCCCAAAACTCTGTAGATTGGGTATCCCTTAAGTGCTGAGCACAAATCAAATGCTTAGACCGGTATCTTTGAGGTGTAAAGCCAACAGAAACGTCATAATTGCATAGGTATCGCCTCATTGTTTAGTAAAGATTGCAGATAAGTATTAAAGCAAAGCATCTGCCCTATGAAGCGAAGATGACGAGAGTGACTTATGAACTCTACCACTGAAATAGTATGGAAATAAATGGGACATGAGAAACACGTTATCAAGAAAACAGAAAGTATGGAGATGACTTTGAAAACAGCATACACCATCTCATTTCGAGGACGAAGAAAACATGATAAATTAATGGAAACTAAGCATCGTCCGACTGACAAGAAATCAAACCTTTAACAGTGTGCTAACTACAGCGGAACTTATCTTCTCAGTACACAAAGAAGGTATTGTGTTGGTCACTGTTTATCAACAAATTCATTTGCAAACTCTAAGTATTTTAAGGCAAGCGTGTAACTAACCAAATATTCACACTACCAGTCCAACAGATCTTGTTAAAACAACAGATTCAGAGATTCGTATGCTTCACCTGTTTATTGATTTAAAGGACGCATATGACAGGTGAGCTTTAAAGACTCATGTTTGGTTTGTGCATTATTGTCGAACAACTTAAGTTCTGATTTAAAGATACCCTCGTAGCAACATTAACAGAGAAAAAGTTTAGACGAGGTGATGTCCTTTTAATAGGCCAAATGCAGAAAAACTAGCGAAGGCTTTGGAATGCCTGAATGTTACCGCCATGCAACATATACGATGGAATTGGCGGGACAAAAAGGGGATGAAAACTGCGACATCTACTAGGGTGAGTGTTATCGACTGCGAAAGCAGCGCCAATTTGAATGCGGTTTCGTTCTTATAGGCAGACTTACTATAGACAAGAAATCTTGAGTTTCCGGATGTTGATGAGCGCTGTATTAACGCTAAATTTGCCAACATGCGCGCAAGACCCCACAGAAAAAAGATGATGACATTAAGGATAGCTTATACGAGCACTTACACAAGGCAAAAGGAGATCAATCAAAAGCTAACCAGATTGACAATATTGCGGTCGACACACGACTTCCAGTTATATGAATGTCCGAGCGTTATGAGGGGTCGACATCGACTTGCACAATTACCTTGTTGTAGCCAAGGTACGGTTGGGCATATCCTGAAATATTGTTAGAAATTTTGACGACGGACGATTACAATCGGAAGAAATCTAAGACTACCTGCTGCTTAAGACCAGTGACAACATTGCAAAAAAAAACTCATCAGAGATGCCACTTCTGATTAACTGGGCTTCACTCGGCCACCTCAATAAAACCCCTGGTTTGATTAATAGCAAGCACATGCAGCTAAGCAAGATGCTACCTTACCGGTGCTGCGTTTAAGGAATACAGCTGGTCTCGAGCTTTATGAGCAGAAGAGAAAAGATGTGAGTGAGTAAAATCCGGATGTTATACCAAAAGTTAAATAAAAAACATGCCACGGACACGAACTCCGAACCGAAGACTATAGAGACGAATAAGGAAACATAGGAGTAGAGTCGCAGTCGATACTGGGGATGAGAAATGAGCATTTCGGCAGACCGCATAGCGATGATGAATCAAATACCGCTGTCAGACAGAGTGTGACTTTCAACCTTAACCATGTAGACCAACAATTCCATCTACCCGACCTGCATGAAGTGGAGATAGTCATTCCTAAATGAAGTCCAACAAAGTTGCTGTAGTGGACAACTTGATTGCTGAGCCTTTCAAAGCGGTAGTCGATGACTTGGTACGAAAGTATGCCCCATGAATGGAACCTCAGCATTGTTTGTCCGATCCTCAAGAAAGAAGACACTCTTAACTGCGCCACACAGCTGCTGCTACAGAAGCAGCTTGGAGCCGTTCGTGAACAAACTGTTTAGTCCATTGAGTCACACTGAGCTTCAGGACAGGAAAGTCTACCATAAACCAAACATTTAAGAGTTCCAAATCGATACACACAACTTACGAGCTATAGAGAGCAATGCCTAGTTTTGGCATACGTACAAAATGTGCCCGTTTGTGCAGGGTAACGATGAAAAATGTACTCTGATACATCAAGGTCAATTAAGAACTCAAGGAGACTTTTGATGTTGAAAAAAGTTTTGCATAGAAAACACGATGCACTGTCATGCGATTTATTTAACATCATTCTAGAAACAATAGTGCAAAACTCACGCGCCAATACATGAGGCACAATCTTTCAAAAGGCGGTCCAATTACTCGCACCATAAGCCGATGATATTGGCATAATCGGAAGAGAGCAACTTGAGGTCAGTAGAACTTTTGCGAGTATTGATGTGGACGCGGTCAAAATATTCTATTTTTTATAAGAAGTAGAGGGTAAGGTATCCTTAAAATTTTTGCAAACAATGTACGGTTTAACGGTCAATGGGGACAAGATTAAGTATAGGTTGTCAACAGTAAAGGACATCCAACGTCGACGTCATGGACGCAACTTCGACAAATATAACTTTGAGGTAGTTCAGGACTTTGGCTATCTAGGCTCCGCTATTAATTCAGCCTTGAGATCAAATAAAGAATAACTGTTTCTTTGGGTATAGAAGGCACTTGGCTAGTAAAGCCATCTCTCGAACAACAAAAGTTACTCTATATAAGATGGATATGGGCTGTAGAGTGACATCGAGTTAGCCGAAAGAGTGAAAGTCTAATGAATGAGGTGGCTACGTCGTGTAGAGTAGATGGACAGGAATGCTCCTGTCTGAAAAATTCTTTGAATTCGCCCCGCGGGTCGGTGCAATAGAGGAAAACCACGACACAAATGGCGCACGTAATTGGAAGGGGACCTTAATCAATTTAGCGGGTGAAACTGGAGGCAGCTAGCTTAAGGTTGAGATAGCTGGAGACGCTTTCTGGTTGAGGTCCAGGTCCACCCTGGACTGTAGTGTCACCTTCAACATCATGCCAAAGAAGCTTGAGCGAAACTCGTAGTCTCACTGATGACTACATCCTTCCGAAATTCTGTGCAATGGCCTACACTCGCTGATGACATTTACATCATTGGTAGAATGCATCGAGTTGCATTCTGGTACTTGGTGAGGTACAGCCAAGTACAAAAATCAACTTGGATCTTATTTTACGGTCAATCGAAAAAATAGCAGAGATTACACGACTGCAATTCTTCGAATAGACTTAGAGTGGACATATCAATTTACTTGAGACCTACAAAAGAGTAATTTTCAAGGTCAAACGAAGGTCACTTTTGATTTTTCAATTGATAATTCCTGATTTTCATTGCTCAGTCGTATTGCTCGTAGGCTTGTCATTTGTTTTTACATACTGCGTTTAGCATAACCCAGAAACAACGACGTGGGCGTATCAGAATTTTGTTTCCTTCGGGGTGATTAATTAGAGTGGGTCCCCTTGCCTCCCACTGTTGAATCATTGAATTCTTCCCATTTCGACGTTTATTTCCCGAGACTATTTCAACAAATACTCGAAAATGTGACCATTCACTTCAAAATACTTGTCTATCCGTGCTCTAAATGAACCATCAGAACTGAGAAGTATTTCTGGCGTAAAATCCGGCAAGCTTCAGTTATTCGTCTTTCATGTCCTCACGTGTTGTTGGCTTTTTTCTGTAAACCTCACTTTTTAAGTAGCCCCGCAAAAAGAAATCAAGTGACGTAAGATCAGGTGATCTAGCAGGCCATTGCTTAGGACCCCCTCGTCCGATCCATCGTTGATGGTAAACATTGTTTAATATGCCTTGGGATACTTGGGCTGGACAACCATCATGTTGAAACCACATTGTTTGTCGCAACTCCAATGGCAGTTCTTCTAGTAATACTGGAAGATGGTCCCGCAAGAAGTTCGCATACTTTTCGACATTCAAGTTGCCTTCAATAAAATGTGGACCTATTAATGTTTCCCAAATAATGCTGGTGTTCAACTTGTCACAACCAAAAAGGGGTTTCGGTAGCCCAATAATGCATATTATGTCGATTGACCTTGGCGAAGAAAAGGAGGTCTCGTTCAATTTGCTGAAGTGCTTATTGACAAAAGGAAACCCTGTTGCGAAAATCCTTACTAGAAAGTTCTTGATGCATTGAAACATGATAAAGATGGTATTTATGCCGAGGTAATATCTTACAGACAGTCGTTTGAGAAATTCTTGATTCACGACTTATTTGGCGAGTGCTAATGTGAGGATCGTGTGCAACGGCAGCTAACACTGCTATTTCATTGTAATCAACAACCACCCTATCTGACCGATTCCTTTTCTTTGGTTGCACACTTCCTTCACCAGTGAATTGTTGGATGACCCGATAAAAGGAAGCGCGCGATCGTATCTGGTCTAGGAAACGTTGGGCGTAAAGAGCAACAGCACCATAGATGTTCCTTCCACTTTCTCCACAAATCAATATCATTTCAATTTTCTCTTGAATTGAAATAGCCTGCATTATTAAGCTGGAAAACGTTACTAATAATAATCAGTTCCTCAAAACAAATATCGAACTTCTAACGCCCTAACAACGTTGGAAACCGATTAATGATTTAGGCGTACCAGTGCAGTGGTATCTAGAACTGAATGAATAAGACGTTTGAAACAAAGTCGTGTGCCCCATTGAGGAATACGACTGAGCAATGAAAATCAGGAATTATCATTTGAAAAATCGATACTGACCTTCGTTTGAGCTTGAAAATGGGTCTCAAGGTCAAACTCGTGGTCACCATCTTATGTCCCCTGCAGAACCTTGTGACTTTTGTCACAAGTATAAAGGTACAACATGTTTCATAGCTCCAAATGGAAATTTTGTCAGAGATCTTAGAGAAAAGCAATTAATGCTGTCTAATAATTAGCCTGCGATAGAGCTGTCATATAAAAACCTCATACAAACGTTTACTTAGCTTTCTGAGACTGTAAGGAAATTTATTTAACAAATTTTGTCCAGCAGATGAAACAGTTTTACTAACTAACAGAAAAATTCTGAACTTTAAGGAGGTATCTCTGTAACAAATTATCTGTAACACAGAAATTGAATCAAGATTTACTGAATAACCCCATTGATATGCAACAAGGTCTTGTATAAAGCCTTTTGTTTTAAAATTTCGTTCTTCTACGTATTCTATTCGCAAAAGAAATGGTATTCCGTTGAAAGAAGCATATCTTTTGTAAATACCGAAATACTCACTTTCGAAACGAAGTCTGTTAAATGTCTAGATAGCCATAAAAAGGGACATAGAATTGTTGTATTGTAGAACGCGACAACTTTATTGATGTGTACACATACTCGTTGATACAATCAGAAACACTGACTTTTTCTCGACACAGAAAGTATTCGATTTAAAATTACTTTAAAAATGCAGTATATCTGATGGTAAGTATCTATATAACACTATCCTTCCCTTAAAAACCATGTCGCATATGAGGGAACAAATATCCTAAAATCTATCCATGACAGTAACAACTTTCATAAAATCACTTAAATAACACTCTCCATGTCAACAGCAATACAACTCACATCAAGTCATTACCTCACATCCGTAAACCTACTATCTCCATTAACGAGCAGATATTGGCAGTTTTCCTAACTCTGGTCATCAAAAGAGCAGCAAGCAGCTCTTGGCTAAACATTTCAGAAGATCAGCCCTCATCAGAACCAATATAAACCTCTGACCAGTAATCAAAGATGATAATTGACACACGCTGTCACGTTCACAAAACTGCAAACTTCAGGCCAGGGCTTATGCTATTCTACATGGTCGTGTTGACAAGGTGACGTCTTTAATCTTTCCCCCGATATAATGTACAAGTCCTGTAACGACCTATCAAAAGTAGGTACTAGGTCAACTCGACAAGCGGAACTGAACCCATCTACCATCTTAACCCTGGCCCTTTGGTTACAGTCCATTTGATGACACAAACATTTATGTGTTTCATTTCTTGTTGGGCGTATACAGATACGAATTCGAGTAGATGCATTCCAAAGGCAAATGCGTGTCAGTGGGAACATTGTTTACGACTTAAGTTTTCCATTTCGCAAATATACACATTTGTATATATGATATTTACATATAAATACAATATCAGGACAATGAAATATCCTTGTACTATCACGGTACTTTAATACTCCTGCACTGTTGCACTGTAATGCCATTGTCAGGGCGTTTAAGTCGCTTACGAACACTTAAATCAAGGTAGCATTAAAGGTACAAAGTCTCCTTAGCCCTCCATCCAGTACCACAGTGCTAAATGTATTTCAATGCACAACAATTGCTCCTGTTAGCAAAATAGAAGACACAAATTTGCATGATTACTTTGTGTCATTGTTTTGATTGAACCAAAAACGAGGTCGACCGAGCACAGAGCACTCGTAATTGTACAATGGCAATAAACCTTTACGAATACAACAACATTTCCAGGATAATTTTCTCATCAACTCAGGTGAATAATTGAATTGAAATTTCTATAAATCGAGTTGAAGTCTATTTGATTTGTGAGCACGAGTACGAATATTGCGGGCATTGCAAGGTGCCATGGTAGGGGTGATTGATGATTGGGGTTTTGTTTGCCGAACCTTGTACGTTTTTAGAGTTCGATTTAAACTGAGGAAATCATATTTTAATTACAGGAAATTGACCTGATTGATAGGTGTGTTTGGCTATAAGCCATCACATTGCAATCAATTGCATTGCTACTGGTACTCTGTTTACTTTGAAGGAAAATTTCACAAATGATTTCAGAATCAAACAATTATTCAACAGTAACAAAGAAGAGTTTTTAAATTTGGTATTTCTTACGTATGGTGTAGGATGTTAAACTTCAAATGGTTTATTTTTCACCCGAGGCCAAATATAACAGAGGACGATGTCTTTAAGCCAAGCGAGATTCTAATCCGAATAAGAATAGGAACACAGACTCACACGGTAAATGGTTTAATTTTAAATGGAAATGACGGGCATATCTCTAACAATGAAGCTAGCTATTATTCTGATACGGTAAGTTGAAAAACCAAAACGGATAAGTTTTAAAAAATAAAATAAATTAAGCAGAAAGACAAGCATACCAGGTGGGTTCGTGTGCAATTTCGCGGGCAACGTACTATACATTCGGTTATCGATTTTTTTTTTTTTGCTGCTTGGTACACATGTCTCAAACATATGTACACAGTTTCAAGTATATAGCGTACTAAGTTTGTTTTTGACAGATAGAAAGGATAGACATGTTTTAGTGTGCTCAGCGATTTTCAATTATTATAAAAAGTGGAGCAAAGAATTTGCATCAAATTTTGTGTAGAAAATGGAATCAACAATTGAAATGTTGACAGTGGCATACGGTGAGTCTGTACTAAATAAAAAAATTGTTTACAAGTGGTACAAGCTTTTCCAAGAATGCCAAGGAGATGCCAATGACAAACCTCACTCTTGACGCCCCATCACATCAACAAAAGATGATAACGTCGAATTACCATAAGAGAAGTTGCTGAGGATGTTGGCATATTGGTCGGTTCGTGTCATGTATTTTTTTTTTTTTTTTTTATGTTTTGGGCATGAGATGTGTGTCAGCGAAATTTGTTCCGAAATTTCTTAATTTTGATCAGAAGAACCGTTGCATGAGCATCGCTCAAGAGCTCTTCAGTGACGTCAATGATGATCCTTGGTTGCTCAAAAGGGTCATAACTGGGAACGAATCATGGGCATATGGTTATAACGTCGAAATAAAGCCCAATCGTCCCAATGGGAGCACCTAGGAGGGCCAAGGCCGGCATCGCTGGAAGTGCAGAGGGCTCTACCAAAAGTGTTTATGAGAGGTGCTTCAAAGATTGAAAAAAGCGTTGGCACAAGTGTATAATATCTGAAGGGGACAACATTAATCTGATGAATTACATCATCGTAATTTTTGATTTTCAATAGGTTTTTTTTGATAAATTACGCAGGACTCCTATCAAACTGCTTTTGGCAAGTCATCATAGAAAAACTCACACCACAACAGTGTCTCCAAATTGTTCACCTGTATTACGAAAATCAGAATTCTGTGAGAAATATTTTTCGTGCGATTCGAGGAACTTACGATGCGCATAATCTACCTACTGAAACCACTATTTTCAATAGCATTCGCAAATTTGAGGCCCAGTTTACAGAAGTGGATGATACTCGACCGGTTAAACCACATCTAGTACATAGTGAAGAGACTATAGCAGCTATAGCTGAGAGTGTACACGAAGATCGTGACGAATCGATTCGTCTTCGTTCTCAGCAGCTTGGCTTGGCGTATTCGACAACTTGGAGTATTTTAAGTGAGGATATCAGCCTAAAAACGTACAAAATTCAACTTGTGCAAGAATTGAAGCCAGGCGACTTGAATTTGCTTCATATTTTCAGTGAATGGGATCTGTAATAACTCAATGAAAATCCGGTGTTTTATCGTGAAATTTTGTTCAGTGATAAAGCCCATTTCTGGCTCAATGGATACGTTAATAAACAAAATTGACGTATTTGGGCTGATGAGCAACCCAAAGAGCACCTAGAGCTACCATTACATCCATTAAAAACAACGGTATGGTGTGGTTTATGTGCTGGTGGAATCATTGGTCCATATTTCTTTAAAAATGAGCCAAATCAGAATGTTTCCGTCAATGGTAAACGTTATCGCGCCATATTAACGGACTATGTGCTTCTTGAAATTCAAGCACATGGTCTCGGTGAGCTCTGGTTTTAATAGGACGGCGAGCCATACAGCGCGTGAAACAATTGACTTGTTGAGAAATCATTTTGGTGACCTAGATCATGTGATATCACACCTTTGGACTATTTTCTTTGAGGATAAGTCTCAGGTATTCAGGAATAAACCAGCTACGATTGACGCCAACATTACTCGTATTGTCGTCCAAAATTTGGACCTTCCGAAGGGACCACCTCGGACGTAGTCGTGGTCAACATTTACATGATATCATTTTCAAAAGGTAAATGCCATGAACTGTTCTTTTAACCGATAATGAAATTTGTAAGTTCGCTTTCAAATTTATGTGTTTTATTTTACATTATAAGTCAAACCTCACGATGTATATAGGTACGAAGCGTATCCGTCGAGGGATAGTGACTAGTGACCCGAAAGTCACATAAAAGGCAAGTTCGGCAAATAAAATTTTATGATTTTGAAATCTAACTATGAGCAAACATGCTATTACATATCGTTATTCCCGTTCCAGATACAAGCTATGAAAATACGCCGTAGTGATCCACAATAGTGGACTCACTGTTAACGACTCTAGTAAACGATGTTTAAAGAACAACGATTTTCAGATCTGTACGTGGAATGTTCGGATACTTAACTAGCCAAATGCAGCCAAGCAATTAGCAGATGCCATTGACGGCTATCACGCATTTATCACCGCTATCCAGGAAGGGCAATAGAATGTGATATATCAATTTGATCTAAATTTGTTTATCTAAATCTATATTGTTCCCTTCAAAGTAACCCCCATCGACTGCAACACATCTATCCCAGCGCTTGATGCAATCCTCGAAACATTTTTTATATTGGGTTTTCGTTATCTCCATCTGTGCTTTCTGCGATTTTTCCATCACTTCCTCTGAGCTGCTGAAACGCGTTCCCCGTAGTGGTTTTTTAACTCGATTGAACAGAAAAAAGTCACAGGAAGCCAAATCAGGTGAACTGGGTGGCTATTGGATGGTATTTGTTGCATTTTCGTCAAAAAATTACGAATAATGATGGCACTGTGCGACGGTGCGTTATCGTGGTACAAAATCCACGAATTTTCTGGCCATAATTCTGGTCTCTTTCGGCGAATTGTTTCACGCAAACGTCTCATAACGCCCAAATAATACTCTTTGTTTACTGTCTGGCCTTCTGGCAAAAATTCATGATGCACTAAACAGTTGTAATCCATGAAAACCGTAGGCATTGCCTTCTTTTTTGGTCTCGGCTCATTTGGTGAACGCCATTCACTTGCCGAATGTCTGGATTGCATGTCGTACTCATAAACATACTTCTCGTCTCCAGTCATCCTTTTGATGAATGTGGGATCGGATTCAGCTTCGCAAATCATCTCTTTTGAGACGTCAACACGGTCTGTTTTTTGTATGAAATTGAGATCTTTTGGCACCAACTTTGCTGCTACACGACGGAAACCCAAATCATTAACCAAAATGTTTTGGACGAATCCATAGGCAATGTTCAAGTTTTCCACTATTTCTCTGATGGTAAATGCGGTTATTGACCAACGCTTCATCTTCGATTGACTCACGACCACTTTTGAACCGTTCGTGCCACTGGTAAACGACCGTTAGGGAATCATTGCAGAAACACTTTTCCAATATTTTCAACGTTCACGCAATATTAAATTCGTTTTTACGCAAAATTTAATACAAGTTCGTTGTTGCAAATTTAAATCCACTACGTAACTTTTGCAAACGTCAAGCTATGACGCTAAGATTTAGAGGGAATGTCAGCAACAGATGTACCAACTTAACAAAAAAAAAAAAACAAATCGGAATAATGGGATCGCCACTCGATTGTTGTTCTTTTTTTGATTAAAGTGGTATACTATGGTGATTGCTATAGGGCGAATAAGCAGCGTTTATTAAGCGAAATCCGCTTCGAAGTGGAAGAAAAATGGCTCGTGAGCTCAAAATATCGTTGGAAAGGATGCAACACATACTGAAAAAGGAACTTGGACTCAAGCCATTGAAGTTCCGAAAAGCACACGATCTTACACCGCAACAAAAAAAAGTTAGAGTCGAAAGAGCGAAGGAGTTGCTACGCTTGCACGAAAGTGGTGAATTGCCGAATTTGGTTTTTTCCAATGAGTCACCATTTGTTATCAAGCAATATGTCAGCAAACAAAATGACCGAGCTTACTTACACCTTCGGACGACCACCAGAAGGCAGGCAGCACCGATGGTGATGGTTTGGGTCGCCATAACCATATACCGTGAAACTGTCTTAGAGGCAGTATTGAAGCCTGGGGCAAACAATCATTTCGGTCGGAGACCGTGGACATTTCAACAAGACTCGGCACCGTCTCACAAAGCTCGTCTCTACAGTTTGTAGAGTCTGAATGGATAAGGTTAAAGGAGTCATTGACAGCAGCAATGTTCTCATTTACTTTGCAGAAGGACTTACTGAAAAACTACATATTCGTATTTTTGTGAAAAAGAAGGTTATGTCACCGCTTTATCAGGCGCTTTTATTCACCCAAGCTGCCGATCTGCTGTTGACCTCTGGTTGTTACTTATTTGTTAAAGTTTCTCTACTACACCACAATATTTACAAAAAGTAAATAATTTCAAATGCGAACATTTGTATTTCATCACAAAATTTCTTATCTACCTATCTTATGTACTTGGTAAAAATCATTCTATAAGAAAACAAACATAAACGCAATATTGAAACAAACTTGAAGGTGTGCTAAAATTGTGTCGCTCATCGTTTTTAAAACATAAGGTATCAGGTGGATTGTGGATGTATATTTATGAACCTCTTACCTCTGAAACATAATAATCGTAGGTGTCAACCTATTTGTATATAACAAAACAAAAGTACTACCCTTACCTTTAAAATTGCTTTACAACGCTGTTGAGTATAAAAGTTATACGTTATTCCCAATCCAAATACGAACAAACACAGTAAACTTTACGAAAAATCCTTGATTGCAAGCAATCAACACTTTTGCCACAATGTTATGCTTTTGTGTAAACAATTTTCCAACTTTTTGCTATAATTTGCAGTCAAGTTGTGACAAAATTAAATTCACCCATTCAGCATGCAACACAAACAGACAGAGAAATCCCGCAGGGTTTTGATCGTCATTTGAAATATAAAATTGTTGACTCAATTGAAGTAGGCAGGAATCCAACCTACACCCCTAACAAAAAGGGGACGGACAGTAAATCTTTAATAAACACTTGCAGGACATAATCCTGGAAAATTCTCCGAAAATTCATTTCCACAAATGGTCCAATGGTCAACACATAGCCACAGCCAAACACACACATAAAGCTGTTGAAACAATGGTAAGCTATAACGCCTCTGCATGTAAGAATTGGCAATTTGTATGCAAAAGTCCCTTTTACGACGCACCATTTTGAATCCTCCACATCCAAAAAGTGGCATCACAGGATATGCGAACAAAAGCTGTTGTTATTTTCATTTTGCAGGAAAAGACCACCATACCGGACCTACGGCTAGCTAGTAGTGTTACGCAAGGATTTTCTCTAGAAGATATGCACTTATTTCGTACGTATACCTATGTGTTTAATCGTTGAACGTATTCATACTCTTAAGGCACGCATTTCTACATAGAAATTGTAAATGAGGCAAGCTGTTCGTTCAGTTCGGCAGTTCCTCTATTTGGGCGAGTGGGTGTTGCCCAATTATAATAATTTTCATACTGCAGTGTTGTCCAATAACAACCAACGAAGCCACACTGGGAAGCGTATGTTCGAGATGATCTCACCATTTGCTGAGGAATTCATTTCGTATACAAGTACACGAAAAAGTAAGGCATCGCCCAGAGGTAGACATAAAGTATAATACCAAAGGACATTAAGGACTCTCCGGTGAATTCAGACAACAGACTGGAACAAAACACACACAGGTTACTGGGGCTCTAAGTAAGCTTAAACCTTGCTTTCGTGCAAATTTCTGCACGAATATGCACATTTCTGTATTGCTGGATGGGGTCATGCTTGTGATTCTACATCCTGGTAAGCGCAATTTATTCTATCTCAAAGCTTGGTAATTTATTCAGAAATATTTCAGACCAATATGTAGTTAAATTTTCAAACGAGAAATACGAGTTTAATCACTTTTTCTTTTAACTGTCACACCAGGTATAGGTATTTGTATTCCAACACAAACAAAGTATCATAATTTGTTTCTATAAAGCTAAAAAAATACGACTTTTGGGGTTATTAGAAGGATTTCGGTAGAGAGACGGAGGACATTATGATGGCTTCGATGTGTGGTCTTAAAATGTGAAATGGTCTTATGAATAATGCATACCTTGCTTGTTTTAATGAAAAAGTTTTCCAAACACTCAAGTTGGTAACTTTAGAGGTACTGTTAACGCACATACGTACTCAGAATTTAAAACTAATTACGAAGAGCAGTGTGAATATCATAGGACGTTCTCGACTTTAAAGTTAAACAGTTAAAGAACTTATTCACAGCCTCGACTTGATATCTAAGATACAAAAAAAAAAAAAAGAAAACAAAAATTTATTTAACTTTGCGAACACCTTTATAAAAATTTCCGAAGCTAGGCTTAGAAAACTGGTGCAAAAAGGTTGCAAGATCATGCAATTACAGACGTGTATTGCTAAAGAAAATATTATCATAGTTAAGACATTAAAATGAAATAAAATAAAAATAAAAGAAGAGTGGTCCTATCGTTTATTTATTTTTTTTTTCTGAACAGGGTCAGGAAATCCTTGAGCAGACAATTGTCAGCCAGAACATGATCACCGGCACATCTGAAGTCAATTATTTTGATTGATTGCTGCCTCTGGTGCTGATGAATTCGAAGCCGTTTTCTCAACAAAAAAAAAGCGGTCAGATTCGTAAAAATATCTTGCACGTCTTCACTTTTGGTGTAAATAAATTGATTCTCAAATCTGGGGGGAAATTTCCAGCTGCCGCTGCACTTGTGTCAATCAACAAATTAATAACAGATTAGCTATCAGCAAACCTGCCATGGTTAAAGGGATGGAAAATCGATCGCAATGTGAGCATGACTTTTATTGAAGCTTTAGATGACACCCTACCATCACGGAATTATACACAATCCGTGGTATTGGTACAGCATCAGTTGGTCTAGTGGACTAGAGTCTGTGGACCAGGTTGTGCAGTAGTCTTTTTTATAGCTAACATCGCTATTAAAGTTAAGTCGACCTTTGACTGAAGCCATACCCCGATACAATGTTAGTTTTAAAGTTCAAAACATTTGCGTTATTTTTAAATTAAATTCCGAATTGCGTTCAGGTTACGTTGTCGGTAACTCAAAGGACAACCCACCCAAGAGAACTGCCGATTTCCTAGCTGAATTCATAGTGTTGAACCACCCTGGATAGATGTCGAGCTGCTTTACACTAGTATTGGATTTCCATACAGCTTGCTTCCAAATTCGCTAAAATCAAAGGGAAAAAGTGATCATCATTCTGACAAGAGCGTAGAGAGCAATTGAGAGGCCATCAAATCTGGTGATGCCGACGTTGTTAACTTGGACCCAAGTGGGTCGCTGTCCATGATATGTGGCAAACTGTTGCTCTTGATCTCATCAAGTTTATTACTGGCAAGATTTCCTTCGGTGGCAATATCTTCACAGCCTCCAAAAAGGCCACCAAGAGCAAGAAATAGCTGCCACTTTTGAATATTTCTTCAACTAACAAACCTTAGCTATGAATAAATAACATCGGTAGTAGTACCAGCAACAATACCTACAGTTGCAGTGGCAACAACAGCACTACAAAAACAACAGAAGGAACAACACTAACAAAATCAATATACTAATATAGATTTCATAAGAAAGAAAAAGACCGGTCTCCAGTATCATTACATCTACTTTACTATGAAACAACCATTGTGGTACTTAAATCCTTCAATGAGGCAGCTAAGTAACATTTATTCTTTATTATCTTCGACTCATTCAGAAAGTGTAGTTGCGCCCAAAAGTGAGACCGCAACTCAGACCATATTTACCTCCTCGAATGCATAATTTAAATGATATTCTGATGGTCATATGCATATCAAAGATAAACGACTTAGATAAGATCATACCTCTTTTGTTGACCAACGAGTTTTGCACGATTCCATGTTGAAAATGTCACATGACAACTCGTCGTCTTTTCTTAAGACACTCCCATCTAAGGTATCATTAATTACCGGCCTTGATGGAACAGTCATACTGCAAAACATGGCTAAGTATTAAAAATAGACATAGCGTTGTAAAGCTCGTCCTTATGCGTAAACATTTGATCACTGATGGACTTTTCTGTTCTGAAACTGCACTGGGTTGTTCATGTTCATGGCACACTTATTCGTGTATAGTTGATGCAGTCAAATTGCCTCATTTATTTACATTGAACATATGAGCGATTACATCTTCCCAACCAAGTCATCTCTAGCTGTTTGAAATACGCCAATATGCAGTCCATCTGCGCCAGCAGCTTTATTAATCTTTAACTTCGATATTGCTACTTTAACTTCATCAAGGTTGGGAAGACGGAATTTTTTGCCGGCCTTATACCAGGTGTACCTTTATGAAGTTATCGTCAAGATACAAAAGTGTTGATAGGGAACATTTATTATGAATGGGCCTTACTTTTTTTTGTTTGGCTGCTATGGCACCTGTCAAACATACTTAGTATACATCAAGTCATTGAGCAAACAACATCTTTTTTTTTTATCGTGTTAAAAATGTCGAATTTTCTAAAAGAAAATGATGACTTGCGGAGTACATTAATTTTTTGTTTTCATTTGAAGAAAAGTGCTGCAGAGTCTCATCAAATGCTTGTCGAGTCATATGCTGATCATGCTCTATCAGAAGCAACATGCAAAAGATGGTTTCAGCGAAATGAAGAAGACCACTAAAAAAGTTTAGAGACGCCGAATTGCAAACAATATTGGATGAAGATGACACTTTGAATCAGAAATAAATGGCAGAAATGTTAAATGTTGCACAACAAACAATCTCTGACCATTTAAAACCCATGGGAAAGATTCAAAAGTCTGAAAATGGGTGCCAAGACAGATGGAAAACCGATAACCGAAATTTTCAAGGAGACGATAAAAAATCAGTTTGCATCGAATTGTTACTGGCGATGAAAAATGGATTTATTTTCAGAATCCTAAACGGAAAAAATCATGGGTTTATCCGGGACAACCATCAACTTCGACTGCAAAACCAGATGGGTTCGGCAAGAAGACAATTCTGGGTGCTTGGTGGGACCAGAAAAGTACAGATCGCTACCAACAACAAATGATCAATGTGAACCATGCATTGATCGAAAAACGACCAGAATGAGCCAGAAGACACGGCAAGGTAATTTTGCTCCATGACAATGCACTTGCATACAAAGCATAACTGATTCAGGATACAACCAAAGCACTTGGCTGGGAGCTGCTACCCCACCTGCCGTATTCACCAGACTTGGCTCCTTCCGACTTCCATTTGTTTTCATCGATGGGACAAGCATTAGCCGAGCAGCACTTCGAATCCTTCGAGGAAGTTAAAAATTGGGTGACTTTTTGGTTTGCTTCAAAAGACGAACAGTTTTATTGGCGTGGAATCCATAAATTGCCTGAAAGTTGGGAAAAATTTGTAGCTAGGAATGGCCAATACTTTGAATAAAATATTTTTACTTTATTTGTTATTATATTTTTATTTATTTTCACAAAAAAACGCTTACTTCATAGCGGTACACCTGGTAGAGTCTGTAGAAGTACTCTTTCCGTGTTCTCAGAATCGACTACAAGTCTACTGCTAGTTGTCTATTCTGGTTTTGTAACCCTGGCATGTTCGTTTTCCTCGATCGCGTAGTCTTTCTTTTTCTTTCCAAGGACTAGTCGTAGACCTCAAGAGCAGCTAAAATTATATCCTGACCGTGCTTAGAAATCATAATCCGTTTAATCGTTAAACATGGACGTTTTCTTGATACCTATCAGGTTTTCCAATAGGGACTTGATAACTTTGAATTTACATTGTGAACGCACTCTTTCACTAATCATCAAACTGACACTGTCACTGTTAATTTATTCAGTAAACTCAACATTTTCATCATGGTAAAGTACACTAATGAACAACGTCTGCAAATTATAAAAATTTTCTACAGATATTCGGAGTCGGTGACTGCAACTTTAAGAGCGTTAACTCCAATTTTCGGTCGTAATTATCGCCCTAGTAGACAGGCAATAACAAGTTTAGTGCAAAAATTTGAGTCTACATATTCGTTGTGCGATGTTGCCGTGTCAGTGAGCAAACGTAGCAAACGATCCAAATCAGTCAATTTCACGGCGTGCTCAAGAATTGGTCATAGCTCAGAACATATTATGGCGTATTTTGCGTAAGGATCTTGGCTTACACCCATACAAGATCAAGCTGACTCAAGAATTGAAGCCCATGAACCATTTGAAGCGACGTACGTTCTCCGATTGGGTTCTGGAGAAGATGCGCCAAGATGATGAAATTCTTCGCAAAATCCTCTTTAGTGACGAAGCTCATTTTTGGCTCAATGGGTTCTTCAATAAGCAAAATATGCGTTATTGGTCGGGTGAAATCCCACATGTGCTTCATGAATCACCACTTTATCCACAAAAAATAACTATTTGGTGCGGTATGCATGCCGGCGGCGTTATTGGGCCATATTTTTTCGTCGAAGATAACGATCGTCACGTTACTGTGAATGGTCAGCCTTATCGCGCCATGATCACCGATTATTTTTGGCCCAAATTGAAAGATATGGACTTGGACGACATGTGGTTTCAACAGAATGGTGCCATAGACCATTTGAAGCGAAGTATGTTCTCCGATTGGGTTCTGGATAAGATGCGCCAAGATGATGAATTTCATCGCAAAATCATCTTCAGTGACGAAGCTCATTTTTGACTCTATGGGTTCTTCAATAAGCAAAATATGCGTTATTGGTCGAATGAAATGTGCTTCATGAATCACCACTTTATCCACAAAAAATAACTATTTGGTGCGGTATGCATGCCGGCGGCGTTATTGGGTAATATTTTTTCGTCGAAGATAACGATCGTCACGTTACTGTGAATGGTCAGCCTTATCGCGCCATGATCACCGATTATTTTTGGCCCAAATTGAAAGATATGGACTTGGACGACATGTGGTTTCAACAGAATGGTGCCATAGACCATTTGAAGCGAAGTATGTTCTCCGATTGGGTTCTGGAGAAGATGCGCCAAGATGATGAATTTCATCGCAAAATCATCTTCAGTGACGAAGCTCATTTTTGACTCTATGGGTTCTTCAATAAGCAAAATATGCGTTATTGGTCGAATGAAATGTGCTTCATGAATCACCACTTTATCCACAAAAAATAACTATTTGGTGCGGTATGCATGCCGGCGGCGTTATTGGGTAATATTTATTCGTCGAAGATAACGATCGTCACGTTACTGTGAATGGTCAGCGTTATTGCGCCATGATCACCGATTATTTTTGGCCCGAATTGGAAGATATGGACTTGGACGACATGTGGTTTCAACAGGATGGTGCCACAAGCCACACAGCACACGCTACAATCGATTTAATGAAGAGTAAGTATGGTGAGCGTGTTATCTCAAGACATGGGCCAGTCGATTGGCCGCCTCGTTCGTGCAATTTAACGCCGCTTGACTATTTTCTGTGGGGCTACGTTAAGTTATTAGTTTATGCCAACACGCCGACGACGTTGGAAGAGCTTAGAGCCAACATTAAATGCGAAATATCGGCCGTTTCGGCCGAAATGTGTGTTCGAGTCGTTGAAAATTGGGTCCAACGAATCGATTTCTGCAAACGTGGCCATATGAATCAAATGGTTTGCCTTTTATTTAAAAAAAAGAGTTGTCAAGTCGTTATTAGAAAACCCTATACTAGTCATGGCACTATGGACCACCAGTTTGGTAATCACAAATTAGCCTTTGGGATGAGTGATTCTGATTGTCCGGCTTCATCATTCCCATTCCCTGAAGGTAGTATTAAACGCCACTTTAATATTCTGAAAAAAGTGAAATATTTTCACGAAACTCATCAGGTCACACTGATTAAAAGACATCCTTCAGGCAATATGAATGTATACTCGTAGACGGTGCGTGTGCGTTTACCGCATGGTTCAGTTTTCGACTTTTCCATTCCTGGTGCCTTTCAGTTTTAATTACCTTAATGAATGTTGGCTGCTTCCGTAGAAGGGTTATAAGTACCTAGCTATATAAAAGCTGGATAGATGCATAACTGGATAAGCTGAATGTGTGACTCGCACTTGCTGCTGGCTGGTTGTTTGGTTTTTCTTCAGTTTTAAATAAGTTATGAGTTCTATTTTTCCTGAATGACAGTGACTGCATCAGTGGAAATTTTTCATTTCTTTGCGTTTTAGTTTATTATTGCAGCATTTTCCAAATTGAGTTTCGCAGTAAAGTGAATTGAAAAACTTTCATAAAAGGCAGAAAAGGAGCTCATTCTTCATATGACTTGTTGATGAGTAAAACTTTTAAGTATTGTTGTTTTGAGGATTCAATTTGTTGTACTTTTTTTTCTCCTTAAAATTAATATTAAAATGAAATGCGAAAATTTTCACAGGAGAAGTGGTAAAGACTTTGAAAACTTAGAGAAAAGAAGTATGATTATGAAAGACAGGCAAGAGATAAGTTGAATTCTTGGGAGCACCACCTCCATGTATGTATTTCGCCTGAAAAAGTTCGTGAAAGAAGGAAAAAAACAAATCCATGGGACTGTTCTAAAAAATTTTGAGTTTCTACATTTTTCCGTCACTGAACTTGAAATATCCACGACGAATGTAACTCGGTATACTGGATTTTCTCACACCAAAGTCAAGGGTAAAAGACATTAGTTGGGATATTGATTGTAAATGTTTGTAGGCTATAATGCTTAATTAGTATAGAAATAGTTAGGGTACTTTACAAGAGTATTATTCAGCTTAGAATATTAAATCTAGACTTTTTGAACAACTCGACAAATAAACTTTTTTACATTCGTAGGAAAATGAGAAATATAGTGATGTCCAGTACCACTCATCAAGAAAGATAATAAGGGTCCCAATGAATTGAAGGTACTTAGACTTCTGTTGTATCTTATTCAATACATCCTTACACTACATTCGGATCATCATAGAACAGTGTTAAACTGTTTTCACTTTATTGAAAAAAGAGGTCGATTGCGTGACTAAATAATTCATTGTATGACTTTTGTATGAGAGCTCTGTATAGTACGACTTTTGTTGGCTTGCAAAATTCTACTCTGCAGCGACGACGACTTCCTTGTTCAACCCGAACTTCTTTCCGGCGAGCGATCTTCAAAGGTTTGTGAACAAAAAGAAGTCGCAGGGAGTTATATCTGGAGAATACGGAGAATTGGGGAGCACTTCGTAGTGCAATTCGACAAATTTGGCTGTGGCGACCACGCTATCGTGGTGGCATTTTTTCTTCAATATGGCGTTAAATCGGCCCAGCAAATCCACGTATTATGCTATTGTGATTGTTTTTCCCTTTTTCAAATAGTCAACGTGGATTATAGCTCGCGCATCCCAGAAAACAGTGGCCATCACCTTTCCGGCCGAAGGCATGGTCTTCGCCTTCTTTGGAGCATGTTTACCGGGTAAAACCCATTGCTTCGATTATTCTTCGGTATCTAGTGTGTATCAATGAATTCATGTCTCATCGACGGTCACAAAACCACGCAGAAACTCCTCCTGGTTTCGATTAAATAGGGTCAAGCACGCCTTTGAAGTGGTCTCATGATTGCGCTTGTTCTCCAGTGTGATCAAAGGTGGCATCCAACGCGTGGACAGCTATCTCGTGGAAAGTATAGCCAACGTATCCAATTGATATGCCTGCTATCTCAGACAACTCACGAGTTTTGACTCGGCAGTCCGCCGGTACGACATCATGGATTTTGTCCAAAGTTTCTCTGTGGCAACCGTTTTTATGCCACCTAGGTGCGATTCATCAAAATCCGACGTACGTCCATGGCGAAACTCTCCGAACCAATGATAAATGATTGTACGAGAAGGTAAATGGGTTCCATTAACACCATCGAGATTGAGCTTGATTTCCTCGCAGGTTTTGCCACTCAAAAACAAGAAACAGATCACGAAGCAATGATGCTCGTTTTCAATCGTTTTCAATCCGGGTACTCATTAAACAGCCATTGTAAGAATATTTAACAAAATTATAAACTTTTATTAAAATCATCGACAAAAACAACTCATGCAACTTAAAAAACACGCCTCCCTGAGCAAATGAAAAGTTGTAGCGGCCTTCAAAAAGCTTTCTCCCTAACTAAAGGCCTAACTAAATTATTTTCGAGAAGTCTCATTTTTTTTTTTTTCAATTCAAGAGCCAAGAAAGATTTTTACACTATACTCCCAAAGCTTCGTTGAATAATCTAATGGGACTGTTCGCTTTTATGTACATGAGTGCTACCTAGTCTTCATTTCATGGGCCTTTTCCATCACTAGTCCGCTATGAAACTACAACATGTTCTTGAGTTTTTTATGAACTTCCAGTGTTTTTTCTGAATTGTAGCCTTCTTAATTCTGAATATCTAATAATGGCGTTGTTTAATGGTTTCATTCGTATACTATTGCCCGAGAAAATATGGGTTCAAACCAATTGTTAAAAAAATAAAAAAACTCTTTCCTGACGTTGTCAAAATTGTAAAAAAAATCGGTTGTTCTGTGTATATATATGTATACTATACGAGTATATACTATATGGCTTCACTTCCATTCAAGTTTTTCAGGAATAAACACAATAAAATATGCCAATTATGCTCCTCTGGTACATCCATTTCAAAATTCAGTTAAAAATGCTTACAATGGTGTTAACACAATGAAGTTTACAGACTGAATTAGCAACACATCACTTCATACAACAATAATTTCAATATTGGTGTCATCATTAAATAGGTTTTGTGCATTTTATGGGAATTGTCCGAGCATATGTTGTCATTGAATCGAGTTTTCAATAAGTAAATGGTATCACATGGTGATATTCTGCAGTAACTAGTGGAGCAGTGGTGGATCTGTGCAGCTATTTATCGCAAAACTGTTGACAGTTCAATAACTTGGATTTGGCCATCAGTCTAAAAATCAAGTTCGGGGCGTAGTGCTTTCCTTACCACCTAGATTTATATAAAGCAGACATAACCACATTCGAACAAATGCGAAGGGATGAATCGGCCAAAGAAACATGTGAAAAACTATGATCTCTACTTTGGAATATGCTACAAGCAACCGGCACGACAAGGACAGTGGTAGCAACTTAACTTAGTATTTGCAGTCAGAGGAGGACTAATGGAACAAGTTTTGAGCTTCAGACGTGTAAGCAAAAGCCTGACGAAGATTTGTCAACTAGAGCTTTATAAACGCACACTCCTTAGCAGAAGAGAAGGACAAACTTACCAAAAATTATTTGGTAAATCTGACGAGAAAATGGAAAGGAATGGAGAGAAGACTCCCAACACCACCTCCGCAAACGGACACAGGCTTATTAACTTTAGAGCTATTGGTATAGCCAGCACACAGTTCTCACATCGAATATCCATAAATTGACTGAACAGGTTGACTTCTGATCAAAAAAAAAGTCGACCAAATTGATCATATGGCAATGGACGCAGGACACTCCTACAGCGTTAAGGATGTTTGAAATTTCCGAGCGGCTAACATCGACTCGGGCTATTATCTTGTTCTAGCCAAGAAACGGATACGGATATCCGTAACAGCTAAAAGCCAGCCAACAATTGTGAGGAAATTAAGTGTCGAACGGTAACCATAACTACAAGGACCTTTACCGTCCATCTGACCAAGATGCTGGATCCGATGGCCTAACTGTCGAGCTATTTAAAACAGAAGGCACCGATTGCACATAGAGAGCATACTCGTACATCACTCAACTCTAAAATATAGAACAACAAATGGAAGTTCAGTATTGTTTGGCTGATTGTAAAGAAGAGTATGCCCCTCAACGGCGGCGGCTACAGGGGAATAAGTAAACGTCTGATTTCAAGCCAGAAGAGTCCACCAAATATCAACAGGTAGTCTTGGAAAGAACCCAAATCTCCTTAAGCAATACACACTAGCTTTCATAAATTTTAAAACCGAACATGACAGCGTCTGTAAAGACGAACTCTCTAGCAAAAAAAAAAATATACTTTATACAGGACCCTGATCAGCAGTCCTGCTTTACGATGCAGAAATCTAAACACTAATGAAGGCGTTGTTGCTTTTTTCAAAATCAATGTCGTAATGTGGAAAAATAAAGAAAAATAAAGGTCAGCATTGGAAAAAATTTGATCGTTCCATTTCATAAAATCACCTTTTTCCCGAATCGTGATTTGAATTCTGAAGGTTAAGGTTCCCTTACGTACTACGCTATCTTGTTGATACCACATTCCATGCTAACCCATTGCATCCATATTTTGGAACAATTTTCCTTGAGAACAATCCGTTCTCAGTTTAACAGTTTTTTTGTTCTTTTAAAGTGACAATGAAACAGAAACAGCTGAGAATATAAAAATAGAAATTCTGTTTCTCCATCAGTTTTTTTGATAAAAAAAAGTTCAAATGCTATTGTTTGAATCTAATTTAAGTATACCATATGCTATGCTGGTAAGATTTATTTATAATGGGCGGTTTCTTAAGCCTTTGCTTTTTAATTGTCAAGAAAAACACGGGAGAATTACACAAACGCATACAATTTTATATTTGAGTTTATAAAGCAATGCTTGCCATTTACTTTTTAAGGATTAGTAAATGTAAATGTTGACCACGTCCACGTTTTATGTTGTCCATACGGAGAATCCAATTTTGAATCACTTTTTCGAGCATACTCGTATTAGCTGGTATCTAAACGTGCAATGTTGTTCTGCAAAGCTACAACTGTCGCTTGTTTATCGGCATAGACGAGTGATTTAACGTATCCCCATAAAAAATAGACTAAAGGCGTCAAATCGCACGATCTAAGCGGCCTTAAAACGAGAGATAAATAGCTCACCGACCTTATTTCTCAAATGGTCCATCGAATCAAGTGCTGTGTGTTATGTAGGGCCATCTTTCTGGAATTACATGTCGACCTGATTAATCTCGTGAGTTTTGGGTAGAAAAAAGTTATAAATCATTGAACGATAGCTTGCGCCAATGACAGTAACATTCTTCTCACGATCGTCTTTGAAAAAATGCAGACCAATAATTCCGCCGCACTAAAAAATGCATTTTTCCGGGTATATTGGCAGCTTTTGTATGCCAAGCAGTTTTGCTTTTTTTTTGCCTTGAAGACAATTTTTCGATAAAAAAGCTGTTCTTTCAAGTCATTCGACTTTAGTTCTTGCACAACCTGTATGTTGTTAGCTTTTAGACCAAGATATTTGAGTACAATTTTCTGCATAGTCGAGTAAGACAATCCCAATTGTTGAGAACGGCGACGAATGATCAAATCACGGTCTTCATAAACACTTGCGGATACAGCAGAAATATTTTCCTCTGTACGCACTTTACGCATATGAGTAGGTGGCTTGATATACAATAGCTTGAAATTTGGTCACTATTGCTTGAATTTCTTGCTCAGTAGGTCGATTATGACAACCATTAAATGAAAGAAGTGCGTAAAAATGATTTTTCACCGAGCACAAATTTTGATTATAAAATTCAATAACTTGTAAGCGTTGTTCGGTGTAAGTCTTCCCATGACGAAATGGCAATGCTAACTGATCATATTTGGGTTTGACACAATACACGGCTTGTCACCGTAGAGGGGCCTCTGAATCTACACGGTTGTCTCGTTATAACGCTTCCATTAAAATACTGCTAATCCTAACAGACTGAGTAAACGGTTGATCTCGCATGCCTCAGCTTCACTGATAGTAATTCGAGCGGTCAGTCCAGTTTTTGATTATGTCAAATGTTAGCCTAGAGCTTATCCAAAGTGGTTGCTCTGTTAGCGTAAAATAAAGACTTGATGTAGCCGCAGAGAAAATAAGCGAGTGGTGTCAAATCGCATGATCGCGGCGGCTAATTGATGGACTCTCGCCGTGAGATGACACATTCGCCAAATTTCTCCTTGTTAGAAACAGAGCTCGGATATATCGATGTTGTTGAGCTCTGACCACAGAAAGTCGGTAACCATCGATCTATACCTGAGACTATTGTCGGTAACTTTGTCTCCTTCCTCATTTTAAAAAGAGATAAGGTCCGATGACGCAGCCATGCCATAAACCACACTAAACAGTCAACAACTTTGTGGATGCATTGATGCTTGGCCGAACAAATGTGGATTGTAATCCTTCGAATAATAGTAATTTTGCTTGTTGACATAGTCACTGAGCCAAAAATGGGTCTCACCCGAGAAGATGATTTTTTGACCAAAATCAGGTTCTTCGGCTAACATTTTGACCACTCAATAAGTAAACCAACAACCAAAAAATAAGCCGGGTTTACTCTCTGACTTCTTCGATATTGGCCTCCACGACGGCTATAATTTCTTGATTTTGCGCAAATCTCTATCTGGTTGGTGGCCTTAAATCCAAAAAAAAAAAGTACTCACGCTCAAACTTTTCCACGGTGCGATGAATGACGATCTATGAAGCTATCACGACGAAATTCACGTTGCGTATGTACAACTGAGCCGGAATTTCGATAATATTTTTCTAATAATTTCCGCACGTTCGGCAAGCGTAAAACGATGCATGATGAAATGGCAAACCTCAGATGTCATTGATAACTTTGACAGCTGCTAAAACATAACAATTGGAAAAACAACCATTGCTATCTGGTCACTCGTTAGTTCTTGAACACAAGACTTCTTTGAATGCAGTTCGAAGTCAGATTTCACAGAGGCTTACTTGGGTTGTAATCGATGATTTTGACGTAGTGTATTCACGTCATTAAGAAATGATGCAATGAAAATTCTGTGTACCCATAGGCAAACTGCATAAAAGTTGATCGATTCAAAAACTGAAGTAGATATCCGTCTTGGTACTTGGTAATACCATATGCTTGACTCTTCGATTTGCAAGTCAGTTCAACACTTAAACAACGGTCACCCACTATTTAAGAAGGTGGGATTGTCAAGACGAAAAATAGGCCAATAAGAATCTAAGAATCAATGTAAGATGAAGTACAATAGATCCAATAGAGTAAGAAAATGAGATCTTAGTCTTCAAAAAATTGTAAAGAGTCCGAGATAATACTATGGCTGTCCACAGCATCAGTAAAAGTTTTTACTTCCGTGTGACATTTATGCAAACGAAAACGTACTGCTCCGATTTTGATTTTCCTTTTTAGAAGGAAATGCAATCTTATAACTCATTGACTTACTAAAGGAGATCCAAACTTCTAATTTAAAAAGTTTTCTATAAATTTCTTAATTATTTTTGAAAAATTTCCATTCCTCTGAATAAAGATGTACTCGCTGCTGAGTTTTTCTGCAGATCTTCGTGGAAAATAAATGAGTACGTATAGATGAAGTTACGTAAATTTTTACCCTTTGTACGAGTATCTCATTTAAGAAAAGTTGTGAAGACAATAGGTAATTTTTGTCATTCCTTCTTCACTACATATCATACAATAAAACAAATTGACTACAATCTTACTATGAGCTAGGATGATGTCATATAGAATAATGATTCGAATAGAATTTCCTTGGTACTAAGGGTACCTAGTTAAGCTGCATACACAATTTAAACTTTCTTTCTGATTTCCTCGGATTATATACGAATATACACAAGCATATGTAAGTATGTGCTTCCTAATAGCAAACAAAAAGTTACTCATGGATAAAATCCGATGTCATTATGTCAGTATATGAGAAGCCTACAACATGTATAGGTGTGTACTTCGTATATCCTAGATTTTCTCCATTTGTATGTGCCTATAATCATATTGTTCATTGGTGACATTGTAACATATTCTGTATACCATGAGGAGCCAATATGACTTTCGAATTTCGTCTATCTAACAACACAAGACATAAGAACAACAAAATCTAACAAAAAATAAATAAATGCTTCTTTATATACGAGTAGATATGCACGTACGCTTTGTATGTTTTCGCCATCTTTTTTCAGTATACTTGTGCAACCGATTTCGTTTCTCTAATCATATCCTTAAACAAACCAGACAGGCAGGAAACAGATAAACAGAAGGGTAAAACGAACAACTAAAAGGAATAAAAGAAACAAACTTGAATTGGAAAACACACAAGACAAAGCGCACCGCCCATCAGGCCATGCTCCAGCTCCCATATAATGCTAACAGTGGGTGCTTTTGAAATTGAATGAAGGCAGCTATGAGAACTGCTTAGAATTCATGAAAAGGATTTACTTAATTAAGGACATTCAATTGTATTTTTGAATTAAGTTTGAATCCTGATTAAATGTGATTATATTTTCAAGGCTTATTGTGTCACTGGGTGCTAGAAAAGACAAATTTTGAGAAATTATGGTCTAGTAAGGTCTGTGAGAGGAAGTAAGCTTTTCGTTGCCACATTGTTTTCACAGGCTGCAAGGGCGAAGTTTTTGTTTTTGTGAAAGCATTGTTTTGGTAAGGAAAATTTCCTAAAAGAGAAATTATATAAATTGCTGTTTCGTCAGAGAAATTTTCGCAAACATCCTTTTGAATGGATTTCGAGATAACCTTTGACGTAGACAACATTTTTTGAACGGACTTAAGTTGACAATGGGTGCGGAGAAGTTAATAGAATTTCCTAACTCACCACATTGAGGTAACTAATTAGAAGTTGTTGTTTGAAGAATGTCTTTCTTTGCTTTCGGCTAAAATATATTGTCCTAGATAAATATAAATGGGGGGATAGCAGTCAAGTGTTCTACCTACATTAGCTCTAGTAGCTTTGTATTGTTGTTACATGCATAATTCCAAAAATGTTTGGTTCTAGTGAAAGTTCGTACTTCAAACAGACAATGATGGATATATGTATTACAGAAGGAATGACGAAAATTTAGCTTTTCAACTTCCTTGCATAGGTATGCCAAAATTTATCACAGAGTAACTCTCAACAATGTGTAAAGCACTAGATACTATAAGAAGCTTTAGGGTATAGCCTGAAGTAAATAGCACTTAACTATAGAATCACAACGACAATTGTTAAAAAAAATTCCTCCATCTAGCATGAAGGATGTCATCCACATTGGTAGGTACCAATAGATATGTATCAGAAGTGTGTACTTCGTTTTCATAGCACTCAAACAAAACACTATTCCACTGTGATACTTTTATAATATCTCGCTGCATAAGTAAAACACCTGCAGTAATCTAAATCTAAGCATTAGAGCGTAAGCTAAATGTTCACAAAAAAGGTGATCTAGTATACCTTCACTATTCTTCCAGCAGGTGTGCAGGGTGTGGTGTCATTCATGCCTATCACATTCAGATGCTCCATAAAAGCAAAGCGCAACAGGCTGCTGTTGTTCTATCTGCAACATGAAGGGTAACGCCATCTATGGTTGCGTTCAAAAGAGGCCACAGCTATTTTTTATTGTTCAAGAATGGAAGAAAGCCTTTAGTGTGTAGCTCATTATTTGAATATTTGTTAGGGTGTCTATAGTTAAGTCAGGCTTACTAGAAATAGCTCTTAAATACAGAAAACAAATCGCTATTTGGAGTCTTATAAAGAATCAGTGACAAGTTTCTGAATATTTTCACAGACCTGATGGATAGGTAAGAATATTTTTTCCTCCTAGGTAACACGCCCATCCAACAATAAAGTCTCTCGACTACAGATACATACGTTTCCTTGATATAAGACGACAGTTTAAAAAGAGTTGACTGAAAGCCCATTGTGCTCTGATAAAAACTGGAACTTCCTTCCATTTGAAGCAGATAGATGCTAGCAACAATTCCTTAGAGGCGTATACGAGGACTGTTTGATGAATGCCTGGACTAGAAATGACAATGTAACTTTTTTAGGTTTTGACAATTTATTTTTCAATATAATCCCCTTCCAACTAACCAACTAATCCGTACAGTACGACTTTTGTTGGCCTGCAAAATACTCCTCCGCCGCGGTGACGATATCCTCGTTCGATCCGTACTTCTTTCCGGTGAGCAATATTTTAAGGTTTGGGAACAAAAATAAGTCACAGGTAGTAGTTTAATTCGACCAATTTGGCTGTGAGCCGGTGCGTTATTGTTGTGAAAGAGCACTCTTTTCTTCGCTAAATGTGGTCGTTTTTTTCTTCAAATCGGTGTCGAATCGGCCCAATAAATCAACGTAGTATGCTCCCGTGATGAAAGTATCCAAGTAGTCAACGTGGATCACAAAAAACAGGGACCATCACCTTTTCTGCCGAAGTATGGTCTTCGCCTACTTTGGAGCGATTGGTCTTTGGCCGTTGGTGTGTACCAATAAATCTATGCCTCATCGACGGTCACGAAATGAAGCAGAAACTCCACCGGATCTCGATTTAACAGAGCCAAGCACGTCTTTGAAGTGTTCTCATGATTGCGCTTGTTCTCCGGTGTGAGTAAACGCAGCACCAATCGCGCGGACCTTTCTCGAGAATTTTCGGATCGAGATCATGGATTTTGTCCACGATTACCTTTGTGGTAACCGTTTTTGGACCACCTGGGCGCGGTTCATCAAAAACCGACGTGCGGCCACGGCGAGACTATACGAACCAATGATAAATGGTTGTACGGGAAGATGAATGGGTCCTATACACACCATCGAGAATGGGCTTGATTCCCTCGCAGGTTTTGCCACTCAAAAAGAAGAATCCAATCACGGAGCGATACTGCTCTTTTCCCATTTTCGTAAAAAACACTAACACGATATTTTGAAAAGGGTGTCAAACAAAACTATTGTCGGATTGCTAAAAGAAGTTATGTTAAATGATGGTACACTCATCTTCCAATCCAGGTATTCGTATAGAATGACACCTAGACATAGGTGTCATTTTAAATTTGACACCACTATTGAGTGAATTTAAGCAATTAATTTGAATGCTCTGACATATTAGTCATGATGAGACTCCAACATCGTTTCGTCCAGCAAGATCAGAGGGAAATATCCCTGCCCTCTCAAAGAGTGTGACTGAAAATCCAGGTGTGTCCATTTCGAGACTCTTATAGAATTTGGGCCTATCCGCAACTACTTTGCACGGAATTTTGCATAAAGACCCCTAAAATATAGTACACATGAAATGAAGCCATCAAAGTACGCATAATACTGCACTTTCGCAGATGCTATGGACGTAGACGATATTTATTTTCAGCAGGACGGCACCACATATCACACAGCTGATGAAGCAATGACTGTATTGCGTGACAAATTTCCGTGATTTATCGAAATAGATACATCAATTGGCCGCAAAGATTGTGTGTTTTAAGACCATTAGACTTTTTCCTTAAGGGCTACACCAACGATTTATGAACTAAAATAAAATATCAGAGCTGTTATTTGCTAAATACATCCGCAGTTATGCGAAAACGTGATGAAAATTTTCATCAAAAGAATGACTATCTGTAGACAGATTCTATGTGGGCATTTGTCAGATATTGTATTTTATTATTAACCTCAGGGTTTGTGCTTTATTGTAGATTAAAACAAAATATCATCACTTTTCGGAAAAATTTTTCATTTTCCCATTAACTAAGAATGATACCTCTTATTCATTGACCCAGATAAGTGTTCAACCCACAATGCATTTCATCGTTACTGACTTTACCAGCCAGAGACACGTCGAAAATCGTTAATATCAGTTGATTAGACTAAGCTCAATTACTTTGTCTCAAGGCAATGACTTACCTAAAATATTATATTTCTCGAAGTGTGCAACAGTACTCAAAAACAGTTTTAAAAAAAGCATATTTCTTGCGTTAACTCTATTTTTCGTCCATTGTAATAGTCACGGTAAACGAAGGGAATATTGTCGCTGTAGTAAAGATCTACCAGTTAACTACCAGTAGGTTTCATAAAGAACAGAAAAGAGCATACATTTGAAAAAGATTTGGAAAAGAACTTCTTCTACAAGAATGGTTGCTCAACAGCAGCCAGACAAGTTGTCTATGGCAGTTAAAAATCGTTGGCCTAGCAATACAGCTAGCACGGTTTCCTCACCTTAATAGTCACAAAGACGTACAGTGGTCACTGTTGCCATCAGGGTCTCGTGTATCTCCGGTTGAAAGACGGAAACAGGTTTCCCTAACGAAGACTAAAACCTTACGTTGTCGTATCCCAGAAAAACACCAGCGCCGTATCCTAAATCGCTTTTGAAGCCATCTATGAAGACTACATTCCTTTCCAAGCTTAGATGTTGGCCGAAACCATTCTTTGGCACAGGAAAATTCGATTTTGTATTTTTTCACCAACAGGAGGTCTGATGTCATTGCATCAGACGTCATTTCTGTGTATAACACCAGAGACAGTTGGCGTGCAAAGTCTTCAAGGATACAAAGGGTGTAATATAGATACCACTCCTCCTTAAACGGAAGATGTCTTTGGTAGTCCGGTCCGTTATATGAACATCAAGGAAGGGAGATCCATCAATCCCATAGAGCAGAGCCAGGCGTGCTAGGGAAAGATCCATGCTGCCAAAATTGAACGTTTAATTAAGTCTAGCAGAAAAAAAGAACCCTTTTCGGTGACAAGGCCCATGTTTTGCCTATGGCATTCTTACACTACCAAAAAGTCGGCAGCACCTTGGATGTTTATGACCTAAGTCAAACCAGTCAACTTTCAGGTTTAAAGTATTAGCTGAAAGCCCATTTCTAGTGCACCAATCGTCATTTACATCTAGGGTTGCCTGCACTTTAGAACACACAGACGCTGGACAACGTGCAAAGGACAGCACAAATAAGTACATCATCTGCATGTGTGATGCTAAGACGTAAGTCAACCAACAAGCAACATACAAGTGCCGAAGTGCCGTCGTCAACGTTCGCAATCAGTGTCCTATTATATTCACCAGCAATGCTTTTATCCACGAAACTAGTGATTCATCTACGCCATGTTGTTTATCCGATTTACACGTCAAAAGTTTCGTTGTCGAAAGCACCCTTAATGTCGTTAAAAATGCCAAGCGAGTGCGTCTTCAATTCTCCCTACTAAATTTTAAAGCTCTCTCCCGCAAGATCTGCGTTTGAAAGGATGTTGCCTCTCAGATAGACGATTATCCGCAAAGCAGTTTTAAGCACATGGATCTCGACCATTCTTTACATGCTCTTCGATATGAAGGAAGTCAGACTAATAAGTCTGAAGCTCTTGGCGAGCATATAGTCCTCTTTTTCGTTTTTCAGTACAATGGATGCTCTCACTGTGTGCCAAGGTTTCGGTATGTATGTCAGTGCAAGGCTAGCAGTGAAGATTTTCTTCAGAGTTACCTGCACCTGGTTTAAAGTTTTTTATAGGATAATTGGGTATATTCCACCGTTTCCATAAGTCTTAATTTTGTAACAACAGTGACAACCAGGTTGGATGATAGTAAGAAAACCAGCAACCCAACAACTGTTTCGTAAGTTTACTTCTCCCTTAGTAAGATCTTAGCCGCAGAATTGCTAAGTTTAGATGGGAAGAATAAGTTCTGTACAAATTCTCGGTCTTTTCGATCGCTCGTCATGTATAAGGTGATTCATCGTGAGGTTTGATTTATAATTTAAAATAAAATACATAAATTTGAAACTAAACATAAAATTTTTATTATCTGTTAAAACAACAATTCATTGTATTTATTTCTTGAAAATGATGTCGTGTAAATGTTGGCCACTACTACGTCTGAGGTGGTCCAATTCGGGCGACTCGTTCGAGCATAGCGACACGAGTAATGTTGGCTTCCAAAGCGTCAATCGCAGCTGGCTTATTCCTGAAGACCTGAGATTTTACATAATAATAATTGCTAATACGTACTTGATTGAAATTGATTTTGAATAAAAAAAATTTTTGTTTCAAAAATGTACCAACAAACCACGGAGACGTTTTAAATGACCCAATACTAATTATATTTTTTGAACGCGTCGTCGTATGACTAACTCAAACTGCAACCTTTTAAAATGCTATAATTTTGTTTATTTTTTGATAAATTTTATTGTGCCAAAGCAAAAAATGTTGCAAAATACATCAATTTTCAAATTGTATCAGTAGTTTTCAATATGTCCACCTTTGGCGCGAATAATGGCCTTTAGACGGCCGAAGCAAGCATCGCAGGCTGCACGCAAGTGGCTCTGCGGTATTTTGGCCCATTTCCGGCGAAGTGTTTGTTTGAGGTGGTCCAAACTATGGTATTTTTTAGTGCCAACCTTCGCCTTCAAAATACCCAAGACAGAGAAATCCAACGAATTTGCAATCCATTGTGTCGAAGAAATGAAGTGTGGAACATTGTTTTTTAACCAATCTTGGTTGACGCGCGCTTCATGAGACGGTGCTGAGTCTTATTGAAATGTCCACGATCTCCGACAGAAATGATTGTTTGCCCAAAGCTTCAATAATGCCTCTAAGACAGTTTCACTGTAAACGATCGCATTAATTTTGACCCCACGGTCTAAAAATACGAGCGGAGAGCGGCTATTGGCGGTTATGGTGGCCCAAAAAATTACCATCGGTGCTGCCTGCTTTCTGGTGGCCGTCACGAACCATTTTTCTTCCACTTCGAAGCGGATTTCGCTCAATTCGAGCCTTCACTTTCCGAACCATTTCTGCCGATGTTACTGTTTTTTTTTTATGACCACCTCCATGGCGAGTAACGAGTTATGGTTCGAGACACTTTATTCATTGGAGGGCTCTAACGATATAGCTACTTGTGGTTTTCCAGCCAAATATAAAGCAATCACACTATCACGTTTGAATTCCATCGCGGAAAAAAATTTTTCAACACAACTGATACGCAAATCGTTTAAAATAATAAAATTATCTGTCATGTGTCAAAATTTGAGCTCACTGTCATGAGCGGTTTGAAAATTATATTGTAGCAGAAAAGAAAATTTTAAAATCAAATCAAACCAATTAAATTCCTCTTGACTTTTCTAAAAGTTCTACAGCTTTCTTTAAGGCTTCCAAAAATGGTTTTAATTTTTTGGGCAACTTTTTATGATTTCAATTGAAAATTGTTGAAAAATTAAATTCGTAGGGCTTACCTGATAAGCAAGTATTATATGTATACTTACACGAATATTCTGTAAAAAGAGTACGATCATGATATTGTCAACGAATTTGTCAACAAAAAGTCCTCATTGCTCCACCTGTATTTTCTAATAGAAATAAGCTAGTTAACGAAATACTTGTGTGTATTTTTGAAACAATTGATGTAGGTATGGCATGTAGAGATAAACAAACCACAATTTGCATATCAGACATATAAACATTCTATATACCATGACAAACATATCATATTCCTAGATAAGCATTTCTGAATTAGAGAGCCTAAATGTCGCTGTAATATTTTATTTAGTTTTAGTTATAGCGTCACCTGAGTGAGTTTGATAGTACTCAGTTATTATATCCTGGTACGCTACTACTTAGCGATTCTATGTAACTACAACTCTATATTTATCAATTGGAGTCACGTGAAGCATAAGCAAACATAATTAAAGTCACAATTAGAGTCACGCAAAAGGATATGGATATGAACTTTCACCCTATATTTGAATAACATATATTCAACAGTTTTTTAAGTGATGACCTAATTAATTCAAATTATGAATAATTATATCTGCTTGTAGGTTTGAGTACATGTATTCCTATCACTGTATTTACTAAAAAAAAAGATATTTTTTAAATTACCCAAAAAATCATCCAGTTTATAGGTATTCTTGCATCTGCGATACTTGTGTGTGTGTTTGTGGAAAAAGCAAACTATCGATTTCATGCTTCGTCATTGACTTTATCCACCCACCGCATATGATTTCTCAGCTTTTACCTGATGTCAACCAAATTGCACTGATACTCGTATGTAGGCAATTTTTTTTTTTATCACCAAACTATCCCTTACGCACGTGTCCTGACTGTCCAATCAAATACCTAAAAAAAACAAGTGTTTACCTTGTCCATGGACTGACTGGCTATCTACGCCCAGTATGTGCCTATCCCACAAGACCAAAGGATAAAAACGAACCGGAAAAAGAGAAACACAAAATCCTTCTGAGTGCGGAGAAGAAAATGAAAAATGACACTGAAATTAATAAAACCACTCACGATTGAGATGTATTTTTTTTTTCCGTTTTCGGTTGTCCTTCCGGATGGCAACAATGTACCATGGTTTGTATCGTATCTTTGCATAACGAGAAATGTCAATTTTCGGGATAAGCTCCCATCGAGATTAGATTGATGGAGATAAAATCTGACGATGTCGAAGCATGAAAACCAATAGAAAGTGGCCGTTGTACAGTACAGGCAGGATGAAATGGGGAAAAAAAATGTGAAAAATAGGAAATTAATTTTTCAGAAATTTCCAGGATCCAAGATAAACACACAAAATCATTTTGAATTGAATAGAATTTACATATACATTCTATACAATGTTTTTATTTCAAAGGTTAGAGGAACTCCAGTTTGGGTAAGAGCTTCAATTAGAAGTAAGAGGAAGTTTCACATTAACTGTGGGTACGTGCGCAAGTTTTAAGTTTAATTTATCACCTAAGATTTTGGTTGAAATTTTTGAAGAAGGTGATTTTAAATCAATATTTACTAATGCCATTTGAGTTGTCGTCTTTTCAGCTCGACAGCATTAGCAGATTAACATTTAAGAGATGGAAAGGAGATTATTGGATCATTGTAACTTATATATTTACTTAAAGGTATCATGGCCATATTGGCGATATAATTAAAGAATTCAACACCGAAGAAGAAAAAGTTTTTAAAGTAAGTTGATGTAGGACACATCATACTCCAATCTGTGGTCATTAGGCCGTAAACCAAAGAACAATAAGCTTATTAGTTAATGTTAGTTAGTTAGTTAGTTAGTCAAACCAATACAGAAGGTCAGCTTCAATATTCAAGAATGAAGTCGTTAAGCATTTTAAGCTAAATTGACTGCCTTTTTATTCCCATCAATGCCCACATGACCAAGAATCCACCACAGTTTGGTTTTGTTCCTAAGCTTAGTTTTTAGAGGGTCCTGAAGCAGTACATGACTGATTTAGAGTCAATTATTTGCGAGGTTACCAGAGTTGTTAATACGGTTGGCGCATACTTGAATAGCATGGAGTTCTGCCTGAAATACACTTGGACTTTTGCTCATAGCTATGATTATATTTAGGTTTGGTTCGTGTATTCCAGCTCCCGCTAACGAATCCATTTTAAAACCATCCGTATACCACTTTATGCTGTTTCGTGGGTTATTGCTCACCCATGCTCCTTTATTGAGGATCTCCGTGGATAAGCCTTTATTGAAGCAAAATGTTTTATGAAGGCTGTCTGTTAACGTGCAGATCATTTCAGGTTTTGATATTTCGGAGAGTAGGGACCTTAGGTAAAGCGGTTCGCTTAGACTTAAATCTTCGTTTTATATCAAATTTGCAGTGCTGCGCAATGCCACTTTGCTTATATATAAGTGTAGGAAGATTAGAACTATTATTGCTTCTATCGCAGCTATGGGGCAAGTTTGGAAGGTTCTGAAAATGCCCAGACATGCAAGAAGCTGTGCTTTGTTGAGCTTTAAAATAGTGGTCTTTTGCTTGACTTTAGTCCACCATACTATAGAATCATATGCTATGATGGTTCTGACCATCATTTTATAGATCCAGTGAGTGACTTTTTGTGCTGCCATACATGCAACGGCATGCACATAAAACATTAGTTGCTTTAAACATTTTGTTTTGACTAAGTTTATGTTTCTTCTTTTAGTGAAAAGAACCCTGACTGTCTAGGACTGCCTTAAGGGTGTTTTCCATACGTGCAGTAACTATAATAGTCCCTCTGCCCCAAATGATCATGACTAGATCATCCACATAACCTATTGTGTTGTAACTTAATTTTCTTAATTTGTTAAGCAGATCATCTTTGACAAAAAACCATAGATGGGGCGATAATACGCCTCCCGGCGGGCAGCTTTTTACGATTAAAACTGATACCAAAGTCGGCCCCGATAAAATAGTAATCCGGCTTTCAAGCATCGCTTTGATGTTTTTGATAGTTCTTTGGCCTTTTTGCCTGGTTTTGGGGATAAACACCACCTTGACCTGCCAACAAGTGCGTGGTATGTAGCCTAAGTTGAAGCTGAATCTAAATAAGGCTGTTAGGGTAGGTACAGGGAAGTCCATCCCTTTTTGTAGCAGAGCTGGAAAAATTCCACCTATGCCTGGTGTTTTGTATGGTTTAAGTTAGTTGATAACACACTTAACCTTATCCAGGCTGAATAGTTTTCCAGGTAAATTCTGAGGTTTCTTGGAAGTGAACATGACTGTCCATACAATATTAAAGAGCCTGGGAAGTGAACCTGAATCAATGTATTCAGGGTTTTTTCACTGTTGCGTGTGATTTGATTAGCAATCCCATGTAATTTGAATGATCTTTATGAAGTCGTGCTACCGCAGGAAGTGCCTCCTGTTTCTCTCAGTAAGCACGCAAAGTGATCTATATTATTCCCAAGTCTCGGTGCGTCTGGCTTCGTTGAAAAACGTTCTCACTCTTTTCGAATAGCTTCTAGAATCTCATTCCATCATTTTGTTTAAGTTCTCTTAATCTTACATCTGTTTTCGAAAGATGATAGATTGATGTCGTTTAGCTGGAGTTGGATCTTCTTGCCGTCCATTGTTGTTAGTAGCGCGGATGGCAAAAGTACAGCTTTGACCGCTAAATTTTCGCGATATGTCCTCCAGTTCGTAAGTTTGTTTTTATATCGGACCGGTGCGTGTTCTTTGCTGCATCTTATCTTGAACACAATGCGCATGTGATCTGATAAAAATGCCTCCTCGGACACTTGCCAATATTACGCCATATTGAGAGAGTGAGTTCTAGGAGTTCCTGTCTTATAGAGTTTCTAAATGTGGGTTTGTTACCCTTATTTAGTATACTTAAGTTTTTACTTTATTGAAATTCTAAATCGAGTGACTCACCTCTTTTGTTTGCATGACGGTTGTTGTGTACTTGCTTGTCTTCCCAGTACCGGACCAGTTCCTCATACTTCTATTTGATAATATTAACGAACATGCAAAATTTTTCATACTCAGTTTCTAAACTAGTGGTGGAGGTGAGGTTAGTTAGTTTTGTTAGTTACCTTCAGTTTAGCACGCCTATTTACTCAAGCTCTCCGTTGCATTTAATTCGTGTCCCAACTGAATCTTAAATGTAGTGCTTACGTGGTAGATTCTAAAACTTTCTTGCCAAAACCGCTAATATTCATCCATTTAACGTGTGCCAGCTATTGTAGTAGTTGAACTCGGGGTTTTTTTATATAATAGCTTTTGCAGTTCGCCGTAGTATCTACTCCTCCATTTCAATGCAGACAAGACCGAAGATCATATTTCAAGGCAGTCTCATTTATTTCTACGTAGTCTATGGGGATCAGCGTCTTTTACAATGCCTCTTAGATGTTCGAAAGTAGGTCAATTATATACTTTCTTAGTGTATCGAAATGTTTGAGCACTGGTGACGTTATTAGAAATAATAACACGGAGTTATATCTGATGGAATACATACACATGTATTAGATGTCAATTTTAGTTAGCAGCATATGAGTAGTTTTTGTTTATCCTGCTGGATCTCTATTCACGACTTCCGAGGCAATGCTCATACCAGCTACTGACATCTCAATAATTTCTTTTAATTAATCAATATTGTAGGATACAGCAAATTGAAGAGATGAGTCCTTGATGCTAGCCTTTCATGTTCGTACTTGTGTTTTAAATATAAGGTTAACGAAATTGAAAGACAAGGCGTCGGTCGTCTATGACTTTTTTTATTCTCATTATGCACAATCTAATGAATTTGAAGAGAATTACTTGAATCTAAAGAATGCTTTGTATAGCACACGTTTTTTAATTGTGTTATTAATGAAGTTTTCTCAAAAATCTGCTTACTGCATGTTCGGATTCATGATCTAGGTCATGTAGAGGAGACTAGTAATTCTTATCTTGTGCACTTTGACGTGTAAGTAAATATCAGATGAACTTCAAATGCAGGACGGAGTGTTGTGGGGATGCAATGAATGATAATAAAATACTACCTCAAATTTTGTTACTTTAGTAATACAAACGGAATAAAGAAGCAAGGTTCTGAGTCATTGAAACTTCACCAATCACTTACACAGACTCTATTCCTCTAGAGTACATATCCATGATTTTGCAGACCATTTCTAATGAACTTTCATCGATGGGGCACATCTCTAGTCAAAGCGTATATTTATTTTTACATCTGTTTCACAACCAAAGTGGTTCACATGGAGCTTGTAGAAGATCTTACAAGCCCTGTATTTATAGCCTCTCTATTGGGCGTAACGGACTATTTTCAGATATCTGTAGCAACAACGCCACGAATTTTATTGGTGAAAAGCTGCGGGAACTTCGTTATGAGTTTGAAAAAGGAGAGAAGATATAATTCCATCAGATGGATTAATTTGGAAAACATTTACAACCAGATCGCCCCATTTCGGATGCTTTTGAAAATCCACGGTAAAGTCTATCAAGTATCATTCAAAGCGAATACTCAATCAAACATTTCTAACAATTTTCGAAATAATTACAGTTATCAATCAGGTTGAGGCGATTTAAACTCCGTCCTATTCGTCCTTTGCCAAATAATCCGAATAATTTGCCAATTTTAACTCCTATCCCTTTCATTATAAACACACCATTGGCAGCAATACTTGGAACGAATTTAAGAGGTATCAAGAAGAGAGAAAAGGTTTGCTGAATAAACCGACAGCAACGATTACAGTGGCATATACAGCATTTTTGGAATTTGTCAAAGGAGTACCTGCAGTTCTTTCAACAGCG
Organism: Volucella inanis; assembly: GCA_907269105.1. Lineage (NCBI taxonomy): Eukaryota > Metazoa > Arthropoda > Insecta > Diptera > Syrphidae > Volucella > Volucella inanis. Next base: position 24,968,574 of record OU026157.1, read on the forward strand.
GCCAAAGTGAATAAACCTTAACAAACCTTTCCAAATCATTTACCCCAACAATCTTCCTACAGTGAAGTGGAAACTTGGACGAATCATAATCTTCATCCGCAAGGACACGAAGAGGGTGTTGTTAGAGTTGTAACTGTGAAGATAAGTGGCTGGACGATACATAAAGCGGTTTGTAAGATCATAGAACTATCACTACATTTTGAAGGTACTTTCATATCGTTCCTTGTTTCTTTCCAATTACTAACCTAAACGCACTCACTGTAAAAGTTGTCTTAAATAAGAATAAATGCCATCTGTTAAGTAGGATGTGACAACAATCTTCCAATCTTTCGTATCCGCTTATTCGGTTTTCTCCCGCCTGCCGTGCAGAGTACTTTCAAATCATCGAAAAAGAATTATAATAACTTTATATATTCCATCCGATGTATACCTAATTGGTGTTATTATTCCACAAACAAGTAAAAAGGCCGTCCTTTAAACAATAGTTGAACAACGTTTGAATCACAAACAGCCTCTATGCACTCAAGACAGTCTGTTCTTTACAGGCTAGTGAGACTTACCAGGATGAACTTAACTTGTTTAAGAAAAACTTGAGTAGAAAAGGCGATGTACATAATATAAGGATACGGTATTTGCATGTATGGACGAAAAAACAAAACCTATATACGCACTTGATAGTATTCAACAAACCTTATTACTTAGTATATAATTTAGATACCTGTTCGCACTCTTAACTATTATTTGACTTGATTTACCTTCACTTCAGCTTCAAATCAACATTCATTGCAGTGCTAAAAAAAGAGAAAAAGATACAAAATATAAGTACACAGTGCAAATAAATAAATTGTTTATAGTTTGTGATTTTAAATTAGAAATTTAGGAAATGTTTTAATATTTCGTTTAAGTGATACCAAATACCTTATCCTCAAATTAAAACGATGTGTTGATGATAATAATCTTCAGAATCTGGATTTAAGACCAACTTTTTAGAATCATATGTTTAGGTTCACACAGGAATTCTGACGACACAATATGCAGCAGGACTATCGAGTCAGCTCTTAGTCCCATTACACCATATTTCGCGGAAGTTAGATGCCTCAACTAATATGAAATAGTTAAAAAGAAGTCAGTTCACTTTTGGTAACTGGATTACATTTGTAAACTCAGGAACATAGTCACTTCTAGGCAGAATTTGCACTCAATTTTGGGAAACATTGAGAAACTTTACTTGTATGTGGGTTTCATCAAAGACCGGAATATTCGAAAAGGCAGTTAGAGAGCACATAGCCGCTAAGTTCCCCCAATGTTTCTTCGTTCTGGTATCAACTGTCTAGACACACTTGATCACATTCCTAGTTCCATCAGAGTTTTTTTATGTGGACGGAATATGATAGCATTCACTCGAGGATCTTTAGTTACAAAATCTGAATAATTTGGTGTCTTAACTTTAATTTGGCGTAAAGAAGGAAACCATTTCAGTCCAAAGAAGATTAAAGAAAATTGCAAGGAGACTTGATTACCTACTTCACTCTTTCTTTTAAACAGATAAGTCTGTACAAACTGTAATGAAGGCTGCAGAAGAAACGGGAAGAACCTCCGTTTCTCTAGAAGAAGGCTGAGAGGTTGTACTCTAGGAATAATGTACGACAATTTTACTAATAGATAAAAAGAACGCGTCAACTCAAGAAGACACGTACAGAAGCCTATAGAGCTGAAGAAGGAAATATTGTAGTAGAGGCACAGTCGGTTCAGAGAAAATAGAAAAACTTTTTCTGCACTTTCAGGCAGAATAGACCATTCAACTTTAACGATCATAGCCAACAGTTCCGTCTACTTGACCAGAACGAAGCGATTATAACAATATCTAAGCTTAAATGAACTGAACCTGACGGCTTACTGGCCGAGGTGTTTAAAGCTGCTGGAAATGACTTTGTATGTAAGTATGCACCAACTCATTTCTCAGATCTGTTCAGAACATTGTGTGCCTTATGAATGAATGAAACACGAGAGCTCTTCAGCTGCCCCAAATACAGAGGTATTCGTCACCTCAGCATCGAAAACAAGGTACAATATTGTGTAAACATTTGAAATCTATTGCCATCAACCTGATTGACCCATCAGTCTGGTTTCAGAACAAAAATTTCCAGAATCAACCAAATCTCCGACAGATCCTTCTTCTCTCAAAATAGCTACCCACTATCTTTTCATCGATTTCAAGGCCACATATATCAGCACTTATAGACACGAGACATATAGAGTCATGTCATCTTCGCAAAACTTGTCCGTCAGTGCAGAATTAAGATTGAGAACATTCGCTGCCAACCTTTGCTGCCAGAAAAGGTTTTAGACAAGGTGAGGCACTGTCATGTGACTTCTTAAACATCATACTTGAAACAATTGTGCGCAGATCACATGTGAACATTAGAGGCACAATCTTTCAAGAGTCTTACTAAAGTAGGTTTACTTTACAAGAAGTTACACAAAATATCAACAAATAAGACAGAATATTACAACCGACAGATACAATTTCGAGGTAGTTAAGGACGTTTTCGACCTCGGATGAAGTCTGCCAACAACACCTCAGCAGAAATAAAAGAAAGAATCACTCTTGCGAATGGCTGTTTCTTTGGGCTAAGAAGGCAATTGAATAGCAAGGTTCTATCCCAAAAAACTAAAGTGACTCTATATAGGACATTAATCATCCCAGTCCTACTTTAAGGGGGTGATAAGATGAAGATATCCTCCGTTGTTTCGAGAGAAAATTCTATAAAAAATATTCGGTCCAATATGTGCTGGCTGTTTTTGGAGAAGATGATTCAACGATGAACTTTACGAACTAAGGAGCTGACATCAATCTAGTAAGAAAACTGCGCATCGGTCACTTGATATGGCTAGGATATGTAAAACGAATGGACATCAATGCTCCGGCCTGCAGAGAATTCGAATCCAACTCGGAAGGATGTCGCAGTACAGGAAGACCTCACCTGAGGTGACGCGCACAAATAGAAGGCTACCTAGATTGTAGTTCTACCTAAATAAGTACCAGTCGCTCAATACAATACACACTCGTTGAGCTCCTTCTTGCCACTAAAGCTCATCATTACTAGGTGAAAAGTAACCGCTTTGACCGCCAGAATGCGCTGCAAAAAAGGTAATGGTGCCTTGAAGTCCGTTCATATTTAGGCAGACATGCCAAATTTCAGTGCGATACTGTCTTTAGTTTTGTTTTGACAGCTGATTGTTGTTGACGTGTTTGGCATCATGTTGAGTATGGACAAAAACGATTTTCGTTCTCTCATAAAACATTATTTTTTGAGAGGCAAAACGGCGAAGGAAACAAAAGAAAAGTTGGAAAAATATTATGGGGCTAATGCTCCGTCATATTATACCGTCAAATATTGGTTTCGAGAGTTTCGTGGTGGCCGCAACTCCACTACTGATCAAGTACGCAGCGGGAGGCTCTCCGATGCGGTTACAGATTACAATGTCAAAAAAATACATGAAATGGTGTTGGCTGACCGGAGCTAGCAGAAGGTGCCGGAGCTAGCAAATACCACAATGATTTTGGGCAATATTCTGCATATGAAAAAGCTATCCTGTTGCTGGGTGCCGCGCATACTCACTCCTGACCAAAAATAAAAACGCGAAAGCACTTCGAAAGTGTGTTTGGACTTGCTGATGCGGAATTGGGCGGCAATGGACTGAAGCCGGCACGGGTGCTTTGAAGCGGCTGAAAGAGGCTCGATAGGTCGGAAAGGTTATGGCGTCGGTTTTCTGGGATTGTCATGGCATACTCTACGTGGACTACCTCGAAAAAGGAAAAACCATCAACAGCAAGTATTACTGTGCATTATTGAAGCGATTGAAGGCCGAAATCGCTGCAAAGCGGCCTCACATGAAGCGAAAAAAAATTTTGTTTTCGCAATAAAATGCACCGGCTCACAAGAGCATCGCAACCATGGGTAAAATCAATAACTTACGGCTCCAATTGCTGTCGTATCCACCGTATTCGCCCGATTTGGCTCCCGCGGACTATTATCTCTTCCCAAACCTCAAAAGATGGCTCATCAATAAAAAATTCAGCTTACGCGAGGAAATCATCGACGCCACGTAGGAGTAGAAGTTGAAAAATCGCTAGAATAAATGTATCAAACTTAAAGGGGACTATATTGAATAAAATAAAAAAAAAAACATTAAAAAAAATTGTTTTTTCATTCCCAAGGAGGTTACTTTTCACCCCATCTTGTATAAAGCGCTGTAATGTGACCATAATTAACCATAAGAAAGTGATGGGAAAACATCTCTATAAGATGAACCATTATAAACTGCCTAAGAAGGGTACCGCACGAATAATAGACGGCTTTTGGGTCCATCTTACACATAGTATGGTATAGGTTCCTGTTCAGAATTATCAAAAGCTTGTTCGATATCTATCTCGGCACTAAGAGTGATCATTACTGTGTATTCAGAAATAGCTCCGAGATTATGTTCAAAGTGGAAACCGATGAAATTAACTTTTATACCACAGCTAGACAAAGAAAAAACAAACTTTTTAATGAATCCAACATGCGCATATTCGAGTATAACCTTTATTTGAACTTCAAACCACCACTAGTAAATATCATATTTCACCGATATTTTATTCAATGCTTTGGTCAAATGTAATCCGGGTTAAAAAGTCCTACCAAAATATTTGGGCCCACAAGTTCAACACTAAAATATCGGTATAAAGTACTTAATCGAAATTTTTCAAATTCAGCTATTACGAGTAATAGACCAGCGAAAAATATCTCTAGTCTATGTGTCAGAGTGTTTTCATTTGATTTGGCGTTTGTTTTGGGAATCAAAATTTTTTCAGTCCCATTCAAATGAAAGCACCTTCGAATATTTCCAATTTTAATGACTATCTGTCTGTTATTCTATTCCGCTGGAATGAACATCGTTGATTTTACCTGGGCTTCTATATGTTTAATTTCTCTATTTTCGGTTGCCTGAATCTGACAGCTCTATACTCGCTCCTAGCCTAACAGGCACTTTTCAAAAAGGATCGCTGATGTGTACCAGTATTTCAGTTTGTGTTCGTATGCAAGTACCATATAGATACCAACATCGTTCATCATAATTGCTTGTCCAAGTTGTGGAAAAAAAGTAAATAAAAGTAAAAATAAAAGAAAATTTTAAACTACGCCAAAAACAAAAAAATAAAATTCCTAAAAAAAAATATATACATTCAAAGGGAAATATATTTATTAGGAACACTCGACATAGGAACATTCTACTCACTTCCTTGTGCATTCGGATTTGCATCGAGTTTAGTTTTAGGCGGTGTACATATTTCTGGGCTATATTAATTAAAAACAATTTTTTGCGGCACTTTCCCGGTCACACAAGTGCAGGATAAAATTGGAATTTACGACTAACTGAAAAGAGTGGAAAAAAAATCCGTACGTATGTATTTATATAAACTGTTTGTGTGAGCAGATACTTTTGTGTCTGTTGTATTTACGCTATTTCAAACTTAATTGGCAATTAGATATTTTCTGAACATATTGAAATTAAAAAAAAAATTGGAACGTCCATCTCTTTTATTTGTTCATTTACAACTGTAAATAAATAATTAAGAAAAATAAATCAGTTGCATATCATGTGTAAACAAAAAAATAAAACTAATACTGGAACTATTGAGGTAACACCTCTAAGAGTTACTTTTCAATAGAACACTACATGCCATCAAAGTTTACTTTCAGTGCTTATTGCAGTTACAGATTAACAGAGGTAAGCCTGGCCTAGAGATCTTGATGCAGTAACCCTTTAATCCGTGTTTTGGACTTAAAAGGGAAAGATCTAGCCCGAAAAAGTAATATCCAACAAATCTCATCTGACATTTTGGCCTTCAAAATAAAAATAAAGAGTTAGCTGCTAGACCTAAGATGGCCAAGGAATACTGCTGTGATCTGGAATCGCTTCTCTTAGGTCTCTTCTAATAGGAGAAAATGAGAAAAATTATTTATTTCACATTCGATAGTGGAAAACTTATGTACAGGATTGTTGCAGGTGCCAAATGTCGACATTGATGAAGTCCATCCATTGTCAATCAAATTCAAGAAAAACTCCCTGCAAACAGTGTTTATCTAGCTTCAAGCAAATTGAAAGGGACTACAATCTCTGTACGAAGATATTTGCCGCTAAAAACCAAAAGAAGCCAAGAAGGGTTTGTCAGATGGTGGTTGCATAAAAGTATACCAGAATCAAAGATGAGGATGACTGTTTATGATGATAAACTGCCAGTTGGAGAAAAATTTTAACATGACTGTTTACACATGACATCCGCTGATCGTTTCCTCGTCAAGTGAAAGCAACAAACATACTACAGCAAAATCTGTGAGCGAATCAGGACAATAAATTCAACCCAGTTATTCACAGTAAAACGTAGATGCCGAACCTCGGGTACTCCGTCTTACCAAGCGACGCATTTTATTTGAATGTTTCAGCTTCAATACCAATGGGTTTTTTAAGTGACCAGATTGCAACGATAGTTTTTCCATTTGTTATGTTTCAGCTACCAATGTCAAATCTTTTAATGACAATCCGGCTATCAAAATATTCAGCAGGGTTTGCCATCATACATCTTCTTACGCTTACCGAACGTGAGCAAATTGCGTGCATCAGTGTGAAGGCAATTCTTCGCACAGTGTAAAAGTTTGAGCACAAGTACACTCTCTTGGGCCTTAAGCCACTAACCAGCCAGAGATTTGTGCGAAATGAAGAAAACATAGCCGTCGTAACGGCTAGTGTCTAAAAAGACCCATAAATGTCGACCCAGCTTATTTTGTAGTTGGATTTTGGCCTTAACCCATATTATACTGTGCTAACACAAGAACTGAGGCCTGACGGCGTGAATTTGCTAATCAGATTTTGGGTAAAAAAGACATCTTTTCAGATGAGAACCATTTTTGGCTCAACAAGTAAAATTGCCATTATTGTAACGAATACAAGCGACAGTTATAGCACAAACGTCGCAACCTTTAACTCGAAGGCTTACAAAACGAAATTCATCTAACAATAGCGCGCAACCCGAACTATCAAACTGTAAATAGTATTGCAAAAAAATTACAACAACAATACTAATGCAAGTGCAAAGATTCCCGATGCCACTATTTACATCAACAATCAGCTGACAAAACATAACAAACAATTGCTCTGGTTAGCCAAAAAAAGGCAAAACAAGTAAACTGGAGATTTGTGTGGGAGAGCATGGTGAAAGTACTGACAAGAAAGAATGAGGACACACAAGCGTTACTGATATGCACGGCTAACGATGTGGATAAAATGCCACAAACATCATCTTAGACGATGCACTGTGTTCGAATAACGAGAAATACAAAACGGAGAACATACAAGAAGACTATAACTTAGTTAATATTGAATGTAAGGTAGTGCATGGTTTTAGCGGCATCGATGAAAATGATTTAAATAATAATATGTGCTGTTACTTATGTTTCTGCTTTTAGTATAAGGAATTTTGTAAATTTTTTCAAAATAATTGTTCAATGAATATTGAAGATGAAGAAATAGGATACTATAAACTGGATGGTTTTCATTAACCAATCGGAGAGAAGGAGGTATTTTAATGTTTATTCGAAATACAATAATATTGGCTATATACGTCTACCTTCATAAAGTGTTGCATATGAAAATATCACAATTTCTACAGTCAAAGAGAAAGAAATCTTTTTTGGTGTGTATAAACCACCTGGATTATCCAAAAAGCATTTCTTGAAGAATTCGAAAGAAAAAACTGTTCTGGGGGATATCAATATTAATATTTGTGATACTAATTGTAAACATGTAAGAAACTGTTTAGAAATGTTGGCGTCATTAGGCTTTGTAAATGCGATTGATAAATATACAAGGATAGATATAAAAAGAGGAACAAAGTCTACAATAGATCATATCTTAGTTAACACAGTAGACTATTGAATTAAGTCTTGTGTTATTGAAAGTACTACTAAAGCTTACTACAAAGAAGCAAGAAAATCAAATGAAGAACAAATAGATATCATTACCATACATAAGTACAAAAAAAGTATTCAGACTAATATCTGAAGCAAACTGCAATGGAAGTCTTAAATGAATGTGTTTCTGTTACTCCCTATGAGAAGATGGTCTTTAAATTTGATGATATACCACCTTGATCCCGGAATTTATTCAAAAAATTAAAAATTTTGTTCATCTAAATCTATATTGTCCCCTTTAAAGTAATCCCTATCGACTGCAACACGCTTATGCTAGCGCTTAATCCAATCCTCGAAATATTTTTTATATTCGGATTTCGGTATGTCCATCAGTGCTTCCTGCGATTTTCCATTACTTTCTCTGGGCTGCTGAAACGCGTTCCCGGTAGTGGTTATTTAACTCGATTGAACAGAAAGAAGTCACATGGAGCCAAATAAGGTAAATCAATTTCTGTTGGATGGTATTTGTCGCATTTCCGTCACGAAATGGGCACGAGTTTTCTGCCCACAATACTGGTCTCTTTCAGCGAATTGCTTCACGTAAACGTCTCTTAACGCCCAAATAAAACTCTTTGTTTACTGCCTGGCCTTCTGAACTACACCGTTGTAATTCATAAAAACTATGTGATGTTTTGGTCTCGGCTCAGTTAGTGAACGCCATTCAATTGCCTGATGTCTGGATTGCATGTCTTACTCATAAACACATGTCTCGTCTCCAGTAATGATCCTTTTGATGAATATCATAATCATCTCTTTTGCGACGTCAACACGGTCTCTTTTTTGCATGAAATTGAGGTCTTTTGGCACCAACTTTGCTGCTTCACGACGGAAACCCAAATCATTATCCAAAATGTCTTGACGGATCCATAGACAATGTTCAAGTCCTCCGCTATCTCTCTGATGGTTGATTTGCGGTTATTGACCAACGTTTCTTTTACTTCATCAATGTTTTCGTCGGTTTTCGATGTCGATGGTCTGACACTGCGTTCATCATTTTTGATTGACTTACGAACACTTTTCCAACATTTCTAACGTTCGCGCACAATTTCTAAAATTGGAAAAAATCGCCAACACACACATCTCTAGATGTACTCTTGGCTACGTAACTTTTGCAAATGGTAAACTATGATGCTAAAATTTAGAGGAAATGTCAACAACAGAGGTACTAATTTAAAAAAAAAAAAAAACTCAAATCGGAACAATGGGAGCGCCACAGGATGACGCCACCTGTAGTAGTATATATTTATATAAATTAGGACACGGTTAGAATGCTCATTAATTGTATTTTTATTATTTCTCACAAACATACGTTTACGGCTGACCACGTCACAACTAAAAACCAAACTGATCGTTCTTTCCACCCACAACTTCGAATGAAGGGCAGGCTGGAGAGAGCGTGCAGTTTGAAAGGAAAGTCGCGAACATCATAATATACATTTGCGCGGGTGTAGTTGCGGACGGGAGAGGCACGCATGTAGAAAAGCTACAGCACATGTGTAACAATATACAAAATTTACATGCGTGAGAACACTAAAAAGTAAATGCAAAAATAATGCCCTGGATGTGTCCTGAGCTAAGTGAAAAATGTAAAAGACGGGATGGTCGTTATATAGAATGGAAAAACAATAGGTCAAATCTAAGCTACGAAACTAAATGCAAATATTTTCGAAACAAATTAAATAAGGAAATAAGAACACAGAAGTCAACATTCTATAAAAACAAGTTTGTCGAGGTTAAAGGAGCAGATCCGCGCAAAACATGGGGTTTTATCAGTGAGATAATGGGTAGACATAAGCTCACCATTGATGAAGTAATTGTGAAGAACTTTTCGTCAGAAAAATGTATTACCACCATATCAAACGAATTTGCACAACACTTTTCCCCACAACTTTATAAAATATTACATCATTGTCAGCAGATCACATCGAACCACCAGAACATAATCATCAGCAATACAATATTTTCAACTGAAACAAACATCAATTAGGTATATAATATAGTAAGACAGGGGCCGATGGTATCCGAGCTGATATTTTTGCCCCCATATTGTGCAAATTGATAAATTTAAGGCTGATAAAACTGCAGTAGTAAGACCAATTTACAAGATTGGTAGAAAAACTGTAATTAGTAATTATCGACTTAAATCCATTTTGCCAGTGGTGGAAATATGTGTGGAAGAAATAATATTTAATCGTCTTTATAGCTTTATTGATAAATATTCACCTATTCACCCCTAAATTACACAAAACTCTTAGAAGCCCTCGAACGCATAGGCATTCGGGGGGTAATGGCTAATTGGATTAGAGACTATTTAAACAACCGCCAGTTCTGCGTAAAAATAAAGAACGTGTATAGCTCCATTGAACAAGTGCACAACGGCGTCCCCCAAGGTTAGAAATTAGGACCTATTATTTTCATTTTATATACGAATGAACTTCTACGTCATTTTAAAAGAAGAATATTATTTGCTTATGCAAATGATACAGGTCTCTTCAAACAGCGACTGAAATAATGCAGGAAGATTTCAGTAATGCTGTAAGGTGGTGTCATGACAATGGTCTTGAAATCAACGCAGCATAAACTAAAATGGTGCATAATCGAAGCCCACATCATTACGTTACACAGCAGAAAATACGGTTCGAAAATGACTCATGTGCTTCCACACCAAAGCAGCTTATCGAAGTAGTCGAATCATATAAATAACTTGGAGTAATCATTGACAGCCATCTTACCTGGAGTAAACACATTGACAAAACTCAATCAGATATAAAGAATTCTTTATTTGCTTTTGTCAATTTGTGATACCTAGCAACACTGCAAATTCAGAAGCAAATTTCTTATGCCCTGGTTGAATCCAAGATAAGGTATGGAATACTTTCTTGGGGAAGCTCATCACACTCGCATATAATGAAGCTTTAAGAGCTGCAAAATTTGTCGCTGAGGATAATTAACCACAATTCGATCACTGAAGAAAGACACTTCAAAGCGATGGCCGTTCAACATATATACAAAATGACCGTTATTCTTGAGTATTATGACGACCTACGTTTTAAAAAGACATTCGACCATCAAAATAATACTAGAAGTCGTGCTCAGCGTTTGTTCCATGTGCCTCGAAATTATAATAATTCTGGTAAAAGGCAACTCATATATAGCGTTCCTTCAATTTTAACCTTCATCTCATCTTCAAAAAAAATTACGTTCTCTACCCTCGTGTGTAGATTTCTACATATATGGGATTTTAATGTATTTTCTAAATTCTTTTTTAAATTAAACCGAAAAATTGCTTTTATAATTTATTTCTAAAATAACAAGAGAAGGTAGGTAGGTTCAAATTAATTTTTCTTGAAGCATTTTACACATACATTTCGAATATGTTGATTTTTACATGCAACTTTTGTGCAAAAACAACAAATCGTCTCATATAGATTATTTTTTTGGCATTTTTTCTTCATAGCAAACGTGACGTCTTACTCTGCCTTTAATTTGTGATGGAATGTTTCTGACCGTTTTGGTGGATTTGTTGACGTTGATGCAGAGACATCCTCTAAAGGTCACGATGGTGAACATTTTTCCAAAACAGTTGCAAGCAATAAAGCAGACGATGCTGATCTTGGCTTCACACTTCTAGCTTCCATAAGTGGTTTTGCAAGAGATATTCCAAGTTCACGTAGAAAATTCCTTCTTACTGTTGTTTTTTGTGTTGCTTGCCAATTCGGATTCATTTCTTTGAAAATAATTAATGCATTCAAAGAAGAAATGTTAATGATGTTTGCAAATACAGCCACTGGCCATCTGTTAGATTTTCTTTTACAGCTGTAACAAGTGAGCATTTTGTCAACCGTATCCACACCGCTTATATTGAATGAAAAAAAAAAAAAAAACATAAGAGGGTCTTGAGGGTCAAAAAGTAGGTATATGAACAAACCTTTTGTTTTATAGTAATAGGCTATAATCGCTGGTAACTTTTTTTCAGTCGATTCGATACACTTATTACACTTACACTTATTTTTCCGTCCAATGTACGAAACAAATGCTGTGTTTTCGGTAAATGCAAAAGTAGATTCATACAACGGTCTATTTTTGCACTCAAGAAGCTTTGGTGGGATGCTTCTGTTATTTTTTCTCATCTTGCCAAGCATTAATATGCCTTTTGACAACAATTTTTGCCCAAGCTCATATGAGGAAAAGAAGTTATCCATTGTTATGTTGTGACCTTTCAAGCCATCAACGACATCCAAAACTAATCGTTCGCCTTGTCTTTTTTCACTCGAACTGGCTCCAATCGCCTTTCTCAAATATGGCTGGATTTTCCAAATATACATAGTAGGTATAAGAACAAACCAGCAACCAGAATTTTAGTCCGTATTTTACTGGTTTTGATGGCATATATTGACGAAATTTACATCTACGACGAAAACCAAGTAATTGCTCATCACACATTCCTGTGGATTGTAGTAGTCACTCAATAAATTGGACCATTTATCAAATATATCCCGAATCAGTACAAATTTATCTGTAGATCGTTGCTGTCTTCTGCTAATGACATCATCAAAACGAATAACTCGATTCAAATACTCAAATGTTTTCTTCGACATAATTGCCCTAAACACCGGACGACCGTTAATATCATCAAACAATTCAATTGTAGTTTCGTTTTTCGATCGAAAAGTAAAAAAGTCAAGAATCAGTTGAAATAAGAAAGAAAGCAACTAACACTTACCTATAAACACCAGCTAAAACCAAAACACCAATATATGCTTGCAACATATTCGAATCGATTTGTTTGAAATACTTACCATATGTTGCTTGTGCATACGCATATGAATGCTTCAAAATAGTATTTTCAATTTGTAGTGTGATGCAAAAAAGCATCTTTCCATCATGCCATCAACACGAGCTTTGGCATATCTTGTTGTTCCAGGATGAAGAGAAATTATGTTTTCATTTGATGCTGAAATGGCTGTAGTTGCCAAACGATACCATCTTTCGAAACAAGCAGTGGATCCACATTTTAAACTTCAGCAATTGATTCGTTGGTTTCATTTGAGCCACTCGCTTGCTATTCGTCAGAATCGCTATCGTCTGAATATAAGTTATCGTCATCATCAATATTCTCTTCTGGCACAAATTCGTCATCACTGTCTCCAGAAACATCACTGATATCGCCATCGCCTTCATTCAAAAATGCTTCCGTTTCTTCCTCTGTCAGATATCTTGCTTTTGACATTGTTATCTTTTATTATCTTTATAAATTTCACTAAATATACCAACGATATTCACTTGCTAAAACACTTAACGCAAATGACTTTTTATATGACATGCACTTACTGTCCATATGTGTACAAATCTACACATGAGGGTAGACAACGTAATTAGTGCATTATTAACCGCCATAAACATTTTTATTATGGGGAGGTACGTTTTACTTTCGGTAATCAATGATACAAACAAACTCTGAAAATTCCGGAAGTTTGTAATTAGTGGTTTTTGAGAAATTAAGAAAATAAAAATGTAGTTTCCTAAACAAGGATGAGATGAAGGTTAAGTGAAATACCTGAAAATCTAAGGAACATAACGAACTTACACAGTAGAAAGAAAGTAATTAAAAATTTATTTTTAAATGTATAAACTTATAAAGTTTTTATAAAGAAAATTTTCCATTTGTGTTTTTTTATAACAAAATGTAAGAAAGTTTAAATTGTAATTTTAATTCAAACAACTTGATTACTTGTTTACTTGTTTACCAACTTTTCTGATACGCAACCTTCTGCAGAAAAGCCAATGAGGCTTCGCAGAAAAGTACAATATAAAAATTGTTAAGCCTTAAGAAATTAATAAATAAATAGAAATATTAAAAATAAAATATTAAGAATTATCCACAACGATTGTAGACCACGATCTGTGGTCAAAGCTGTGATTCCACTAAGAAGGCGCTACATACTATACAAGCGACGCAACACTCGAAGTTGTGAAAGAGAAATGTGGCGAGTGGGTCATCTCATGGCGAGCGTTCATTAATTGCCCACCGCGATCATGCCATTTGACACCACTCAATTATTTTCTCTGAGGCTATGTCAAGTCCTTCGCACACCACCTTGATCAAACAGTTCCCGGTGGCGTCACCGTGTGATGCTCCCATTGATCCGATTTGAGTTTTTGTTTTTTTGTTAAGTTGGTTGTCATTCCCTCTAAATCTTAGCTTAATAGCTTGACATCTTCAAAAGTTACGTAGCCAAGAGTACATCTATCTCTGTGTGCGATGGCGATTTTTTACAATTTTAGAAATGGATTTAAATTTGCAACAACGAACTTGTATTAAATGATTTAATGGTGCGCGAACGTTGGAAATGTTGGAAAAGTGTTTCGGCAACAATTTTCTAAAGAAAACGATCATATATCAGTGGCACGAGCGGTTCAAAAGTGACCGTGAGTCAATCGAAAATGATGAACGCAGTGGAAGACCATCGACATCGAAAACCGACGAAAACATTGATGAAGTAAAGGAAATGTTGGTTAATAACCGTAAGATAGAGAGAGAGATAGCGGAGGACTTGAACATTGCCTATGGATCCGTCCAAGACATTTTGGTTATTGACTTGGGTTTGCGTCGTGTAGTAGCAAAGTTGGAACCAAAAGACCTCAATTTCATGAGACCTCAAAAAGAGACCCTGTTGACGTCGCAAAAGAGATGATTTGCGAGGCTGAATCCGATCCCACTATCATCAAAAGGATCATTACTGGAAACGAGACGTGGGTTTATGAGTACGACACGCAATCCAGATATCAGGCAAGTGAATGGCACTCACCAACTGAGCCGAGACCAAAAAACCACGTCGTTTTCAGTCCAAAAAGAAGGCAATGCTCACGGTTTTCTTGGATTACAACTGTGTAATGCATCATGAATTTTTGCCAGACAGAAAACAAAGAGTATTATTTGGGCGTTATGAGAATTGTGGGCAGAAAACTCGTGGATTTTGCACCATGATAACGCACCGTCGCACAGTACTATCATTATTCGTAATTTTTTGACAAAAATGCAACAAATACCATCCAACAGATTTGGCTACCTGTGACTTCTTTCTGTTCAATCGAATTAAAAAACTACTACGGGGAACGAGTTTCAGCAGCCGAGAGGAAGTAATGGAAAAATCGCAGAAAGCACTGATGGACATACCGAAATCCGAATATAAAAAATGTTTCGAGGATTGGGTCAAGCGCTAGCATAATCGTGTTGCAGTCGATGGGGATTAATTTTAAGGGGACAATATAGATTTAAATGAATAAACTTTAATCTTTAATTTTCTGAACTTTTTGATCAAGGTGGTCGTCAAAAATGGACCGACTGCTGGAAGTACTACCAGCGAAGCTGATTCCAATGGCCGCATTGGAACGATGTGCTATTCCGTACATAATGGTAAGAACGTAGCTTCAAAATAAAGTCAGAATCAATTTTTTTATTTCACACCGTTGTTGTTTTATTATTATTTTTTTCTATCGTTCTTATCTGGTCAAGAAACGCATATAGTCCTAGATGCAATCGACGATTAGTGCAACAAAAATAATCATAATGCGAATCACTTAAATCTGAGGTTATTATCTTCTCTAGTATTAGGAAGTGGAGTGATTTTCTATCACTTGAAACTAAGTGCCTTGGTATTATTCTGGATACTAAATTTCTTTGGACTAAACATATCACGTCAAATGCTCTATAAGTACTATCAATTGTATGTCGGCGTAAGCGATCTTTTTAATTGAAACTCCTACGATATGACGTAATCTATCTCACATGTCGGTGGTCTTACAGAAGCTCTTGTGTGAATATTTCACTGTTGTTTTTACTGGCTTCCAAGAATCGATTTCGAATCCGGTCTTGCGGACATTTTATCTGACGCAATGACACCAGAAGAATACGAATTTATCTTTGCCTGTGAATATGGCTATCTTCGTTGAGTATTTGAGTCAGAAAGGAAACTTCATAGAATTTTTACGAATATCTCCAAAATTATTAACTGTATATGCGCTAGTATCTTTATGAAGCACGACAACCATGAATTTTACTCCCAGTAAGGTAAAAATGCGTCTGTCTTCCAACTGAAGACTTTAGCATAATTGCAATGAAAGAATAGACAAAGACGATTAAGTAACTATGCTTTAAGCCTTATTGAATCCAAGGAAAGGAGAAATTTGATTAAAGTGGCAGATATTGCTTCAAAGTGGAATATGAACCAATTTTTTTTTAAAAAAAGCTGATCAGTGAAAGAAGGTATCGCCAATCTTTTGCATTTGAGTTGCTAAAAAGCCATATTATCCAACTGAATCGAACACTTAAAGGCTTAAAATACTTATAATCAATATTTTTGGAAGAATCAAACCTGAAATTTATCCAAAGCCATTACATGTCATATAACTAATCACAACTTTAGATATCGCTTTTCCATTATCGATTAAATAAGCTTAAAATATGTCCTCACAGGAAAGTAAAGGTGACAAATCTGATGTTTTAAATCAAAGTATAATTCTTTAATATCAGCAAATAACATAAATAGTCGTAAAAGAAACAAACTACCTTTCCCTTTAGCTACGTACAACCAAACAAAGTATAGAACTATTTTCCAACGCTCCTCGAATAATTGAATTTTCCTGTGAAGGGGTGAACTTCTGGTTTTTCTAGAATTTGTTCACACAATATTAGCTCCCGTAAAAGGGCTCTTTGAAAATGTTAACATCACTACTACATCCGAAGGTAAAACAGCCCAACAACAAGCTTCTTTCAGCACGAAGGTACGAATAGGTACACTAGGAACTATCACCTCATACTACAGTCTATGAGTAAAGAAAAAATCTTCTCCACAGAGAAAATACTGCAAATATTTCGCCCCTTTGCCCTGGCACATCATTTTTCTTACGAAAGAAAACTCAAAGCAGAGGAAAGCATAAACATTCAATTCGTTAAGGGTAACTTACAACAACAACTGAACAAATAGTCAACAACGACAGAAAAGTGGTTGCTTCAAATGCCGTAAACTAACCCCAAAAGGACCCATGACCCACAGTAGACTTTGGAACCTCCGCTTTGCTAAGCACCCTTCACTCCTCGCATTACCCACAACCTTCAGCCGACGGCTTGGTTGTTAGAAATTTGTCCACACTTACTTTCTGTTTTTTTTTCTTTTTTTTTTTCATTTTTCACATTTAGAATGTTCTCCATCAGAAGACAGAATATAAAAAAAGGAAACTTCATAGTTTAATATACGCCCAAAGGAGCAGGGACTAAAGACTAAAGGCCCTACCACAAATACTGCTGCAGAAGGCAAGGGAACTGGGGTAAATAACATAGTAGAAAGACTCAAGCAAAAGCATAATAACTAACCGTGGAAAAATAGTTCGGATAAAATGAAATAAAACGGAAAGAAAAGCGAAACAACAAAAACAACAACAGCAAAACAACCCAATCTGGAGAAAAAAAAAATCATTTTTCATGTCCTTTTATGGCCAACTTGGGTGGCAGACGGAGTCGGGCCCCAAGACAAAAATGGCGCCCATTATTTTCTTACATCATCCATTAAAATCATCGTCCTGTGAGTTATGTTGGTTTTGCTGCACTCTTACATATTTTTTGTTTTCGTTTTTTTTTTTTTTTTGTTTTTCTTTTTCGTACATCCACAGTTTTCACTGCATCCGTGCCTGACTTCACTTCCGGTTGAACAACTTTTTAACTGCATGGGGGCACTGCACTTACAGTCACTTGATACAGGTGATGGTTTCGCTTTGCCTCGGAAAAAGAAAGGAAGGAGCCACGTACTAAGGCCATCAAATGGGCAGATTTACGAATGCGATGCAGATTCACGTGCTAGCCAATGTTGCTGAAGTACTGACTCAAAAAGTTTCTTAGAAAGTGGTTGTGCAACAAACATTTCGGGAGAAGGCTGATACACTTAAATAAAATTGGTCAATAATGGTATTTTGACGGGAAGAAGAAAATCTTAGTAATATTCGTATATATACATATATACCGACAAGAAATTCAGATACATATATGAAAACATTTAATAGATACTGATATTCCAGTTGTAATGCACCTACCATCTTTGTGGATATCGTAAAGCTGTATGTGTTTACTAGCTGCGGATGAGTCGCCTTAATGAGGAATAAGTGACACTGAACTTTCATACCGCCTAATGGCACAAATTACATCACAAATAACCATACAAAGTGTTGTGAATAAAATGAAAAATAATTCCCTGAAGCCCAAAAGAAAGAACGATATTCTGCACTGAATTCAAAAGTGATTGATTCTTCTGTCACACCAAAATTATTTTTCAAATCACTTAAACACTAACAAGTCTAAGTGCAACATAATAGCCGAGGAGAACCGAGGCTCTCGACTGCTATAACGCCACTCCATCAATTAGACTAAGTACAGTCGAAGAGCCGAGAATAACCGAGGCTCCGAAAAACTGACATCTAATACCGGGTTTGCTATTGAGAATGAAAGAAGAGCATATACGAATACGGATATGTTGCCAAGGCATAATGCACCACAACAAAGTAGCATAACTTTACCAAAAATTGCTACTTTTATCGTCTCGCGAGATTGAGACAACTTTAAATTATTTTCAGATCATTGAATTACAAATTAGGGGGTTATCCTAGGTATCGATACCACATCTATCAGCAGATATTAGTTGAGCGTCTTTTCTGTGGGCCGATGCATATAATTGGCATGTGGTTTCAGCATCACAAAATTGTAAGGGGACATGACAGTATCAAGATCTTTTAAGCGATACTTAAATAGACTTTATTGTGCTCAACGTTTGATATTTTTGGTTGTCGAACTATTTGAAGGCTCAATTAACGACTCAGTTCACTAACTACTTAAAGCGATGCCATATTTCAGACACTTTAAAAATGGTTATTCGAAACTCGGATTTGCTGGTCATGTAGTTGACCCTTAACCTCCTGAAAAGGTTTATGACATCAGCCACTGCTTATTGATCATTAAAAACCATCATCAAGCCCCTGGCTTGAAGATGAATGACGGCAGTTGACTCGTGTATTCTAATGTCAAAGAAAATTATCAAAAAAATAGACGTCAGTCAAAAAGATGAGGGTAGCCAGATCCAAGTTCAAGTCATCTAAGGCTTCTGAACCTAATGGTCTAGCCGCTGTGTTATTCAAAGTTAAAAGTTTTTTAATCACAAAAAGGCCGGGGAGGTACCACTCTTACCAAATATTCATTTTATGACAGATTCTAGAGGAAAATCAAAGAGTTCTTGATATTAGATACCTATCACTTCGATCTATTACTGTCTGTAAAGTATGACAACAAGGGAATATACACCAGTCCATTACAATAGGCACAAACTGCACAAAGCTTTTGAATGTACGAAATAGATTAAGACCGGCCAAAGTACTGTTTCTAATTGCTCCATATACAAATTTAAGATTCAATTTTCAAGCAAAGCTTATCATGAGTATAACCTTGTACCACTGTCGACCAAATCATGATTTTTTTTTTTTTTTTTTTTTTCGACTGAGCACTCAGACTACATTGTACTCCTTTTAAGTTCCCTTTAATATAAGTTAATAAGAAAGACAAGCAAGCGCTTCAATGATTAAGCGCCTACAGTGCCAAGACCCACCATGTCAGCCTCAAGTACTTGTTACCTGATGCGAGCTTAAGCCGGACATTCATAGAGGTAGTAACCCGCGGTGTCGTCATCACAGTCACAGTAAGGATCGCAGATGTCGTATCACTTTTGCCCAGCACATTTAATTGCTTAGCAAAAGTGGAGAATTCCCAGTAAGCAATCTGTAAGAAGACCACATTTCCCATGATCCCATTGTGACCTGAGACCCACACAAAACTCACTGAATTAACCTTTCCGACTGCGTTCCGGATGTCTTGCGTCCTCGAACTAGCTTGAAAGTCATAAGAGGATTTCAGGTTCAAACGCTTGCCGAAACAGGGAATGTCAATTTCGTATTTTTTTTTTTTTGCTGCGCTAGCTCTAGTATTATTGCATCAAACGGCATGTCTATAACACCAGAGTCAAAAGACGCCCAAGACCATCAAAGCTCCAGTGCGTGTTGTACCAAAAACTACTTCAACATAGGTTGAGTGCATCCCATGACATGAATATCAACTAAAGGGAGATTCATCAATGAATCTAGAGCGAAGCGAGGCGTGCTTGGAAAAGCCTCCATGCAGCTGAGACACACAGTTCCTTGGAGTCTTTTGGAGCTGCTTTAGGGCATGGTTGACCATATAATAGCCATGTAGATCCAGAGAATCCTTCTCGTCTTGCAAACCTAGAGGTAGCCGACTAGGTCTCATTACGTGGTTTCAAATATATTGAAATATGGAGTGAATACCGTCTAGCTTACTCTCTAACTAACACGACTTCTCCCCATATGTTTCCAGTCCCGCACTCCAAGTTGACTAAGGTGCCATTCCACTTGCATGCACAACTTTCAATGCAGTTGTCCCTTGGGGTTAGACTCGAAGACTCTCTGGCTCGGAACCATGGTGCCCATTCTATGTCAAGACATTGGATTCGCAAAAGTCTGACTAGACCGATGGCCATGTATGGTATAACCCGCACAGATTGTTGTTGAATTTCGTCCTCTATTCCATGTCAATAAAAATGGGATTGAAAATCCCACGCAGTATTTTTCTCTCGAAAATGCTTCGCCATCTTCCATAGAGTTGGATTTGAATGATTATGGTCTAATATAAAGCCAGAGAGAGGGCTTTTTTACCAAATTGCCTACTGACCCCAAAGAAATAGTTATTGGCAAGAGTAATTCTGATTTTGGTGTTGATGTCGCTGCTCCTTAAGACTGTAGAGCCAAGGAACATCGAATCTTTAAATACCTGAAAGTTATGGGAGTGGGATGCGTCCGTTTCTGAATTAAGCACTTGCTTTGATATGCCCTCTTTCGTCATCGCACCTATTTTGACCTGTTCTTCTTTGCTTCATTAATAGCTCGGTTAGTTTGTCCAGTTATATAAATTTCGTCTGCGTACACAGGTAATTGCGGAGATGTATAAAAAATCGAGTTTAAAAAGTCACATAACAGCACATTGTCTAAAATTTTTCTTGAAAGGTCGCAGTCACATTGCACAAGCTGACGAATTTTACAGGTATGTACCAACCAAATGGCTTGTAAAAAGTTTCATAAGCTCTCGTTATGCGGCAGAAAAGGTCTTATAAAGGGTGAGTCAACAGATGGTGTGGATGTTGGTTATCAATTACTGTCACTTACTGAATTCAATGTAGTTGATCTTTTTAACAGACATCACACAATCTTTGGCAATTTTAGTTATGAAGTCGTTTACCACGCAAACAACGCATTTTTATTATTTAATTTCGATTTGTAAAAGAAAAATTTGGAAAGATTCGTGATTTTTCACTTAAACGTTGTCGCCATAGTGAGTCCGGAATTCGTGTAATGGTGTAGAGTTTTGCAGAAACTGGTTGGGTATCGGGTCAACCTGTATATTACCATGCCAAAACATCATCAATATGAGCGAAAATGTTCAAAACTAGCCAGACATCTCAATTCGTCGCCGTGTGATGCGGACTATGGGTTGGCGGCATCATAAGCTCGTACTGTTTTGATATGAGGCTGAAGAGACAGTTAATATAAAACGTTACCGCAACATGTAGACTGGTTATTTGTTTTACAAAATTGAGTCTGGACGATCTCTGGCTTCGACAGTATGGTACTACCGCCCACACAAGCTATCAATCAATCAATTTATTGCGTACGAAATTTGAAGATCGCATTATTTTGGTTAGAGAAGAAATTGATTGTCCTCCAAGGTCATGTGATTTCACGCCTTTAGACTTCTTCCTGTGGTGTTATTTGAAGAGTAAGGTCTATGCCAATAATCCAGCGACAATTAAGGATCTCAATCATAACATCCTTCAAAAAGTCATGGATAATTTTGACCTTTTGATGGTCGCTTGCAATAGAAGCCGTAGTAGTCACATTAACGATGTTGTGTTTCATTCATAAGAATTAAATGTGTGCTTAATTCAATGAAAACTTCCACACTGGCTCTTCACTCACCCTTGACATATACAATGCTTAGAAGGCTTATTCCTCTGTAGTTAGCACAGTCAAAATGGTCTCTTTCTTGTGGATCGAACAAGAGAGGCTAAGGATTGATGCCTCATGCATTCTTTCCTCTTACCATATTTTACGAATGAATCAGTGCATGTTGCCAACCATTTCCAGCTCCTTTAAATAGCTCAGTAGATAGTCTGTCTGCGCCAACAGCTTTATTAGACATTTTCTAGGATAAAAGGTTTGCGTAGAACTTTCTATAAACCGAAGTTAAATAAAAGGGACAACTGTACCAAAGTAACCTAATGGCAACAGTGGATAAATACCTAATAAAGGTAATCTGTGAAGATTGTTTTTCTTCTTCAATTGTAGCTATGCGAATGAAACAGGAAAACTGTTTCTAGTACCTTGAGGCTTATAAAGGTGAAGGGTACCAGCTGTTTCATGGAATAAGAATAAAAGAATCGAAAGTGGAAAGGGATGTCACTTTCTTTTTTCTAATATTCCTCGCAGAAATCCGAGATAAGCAACATAAAATGATACAAAATTGTAAGCCCGATGCAGATTATTATGCACAGACTGTCAAACTTATAGGAAGTGAAAAAAAAAAAAAAAAAAAAAACACATACATACGTACGAATATCACAAAACCATTCAAGTATCATCAAATGCACATAGATATCCTTTTTGGCATGAAGTAGCAATTTCGTCGAAATAACAAAACAGCCTCCTCTTTTAGATGTAAGAAATTTTCTTCTTTCATTCTTCCGTTTTAGGGTAGCAGAAAAAAGAAAAGTAAACGTGCATACGATTCGGAGGTAATTCTCTATCGGCGAAGCAAAGCATTCTTGTTTGGTTGGATATTTCTTTTCAAAACACAGAGTGCAGCTGTGGTAGCAAAACGAATTTATACACTCCACCTTGTCATCTATGGAATGCAACATTCACTTTACCCCCAAGCAATCCAAAATAAGCACAAACAAGAACCTTTTGCTTACAAAGGATGCATTATGCACGTTTTCTAACACGCCGCGCTAGGCTCATTCGTTATGATAATTGAATGGTTATGTGTTGGTTGTTACGAGTGGTAGAAGATGGCAGCTCTCTTGATGGTCTTGGGACTTAAATAACCACCCCCACACTAGTGCCACCAGCATCACCAGAACTTGACTAGCTGGCGATGATGGTTGAAACGTTACGAAAACAATACAATGAATTCATATTGTTGCATTATGCAATTTCAAGATGTCTGTCTGCCGGAAAGTCTAGGATTTTTTTTTTTTTTTGTTGGTTTGTTCCACATGCTCCCTCTAAACCCTTTATGGTTGGTAACGGACGCGCACAGACTTAACTCTTATTTTCTTGTGACATTCGGAGGGTGGTTTTGAGTCAAAGCCCAAGTATCCGTTCGTACTTGGGGTTGTAGTGTTTTTTCCTCTGTTTTGAAAAATCTTCCGGACGACATTCTGGTTGTGCATCTAATTTAATAAAGAATGCGAGGGAGTGAAGTACGAGTATCTTGTGTGATATTAATGCAGATTTTTCTTTTGCTTGCATAATTTGTTTGGGAAGTGCTGCTCGTAGCAACTTGTAAACGAGCGGGTTTTACGTTCAAGAAATGTATGTTTTCTATTGCTGGCGTTGTGTTTTGTGTATGAACATGTACATATGTATTTTTTAAGCTTTAATTTCCTGCATTCTTAGTTTTATATGCTGCATAAAAATATGATCGTTAAGGTAGATTTTGGAGGTAAAATTATACCATACGCTTTTTTTAGTTTTTTTTTTTTTTTTTTTTTTTTTTTTTTTTTTTTTTTAACCATGCTGACATTATTAAGAATGTAAATTGCGACTTATAAGGAAATATTCCAAGTAAGGACACAAGTTGACGTAGTCCCCATCTAGAAAAGAAAAAGCTTAATGAATGTCATAAATCAAAATTAGAGTAGTCTGCAAGCGAAGTGTTTTCTTTACGACGACATCTAATGCAGATGTTAACAGCAGTCGTTGTTTTCCCTTTTAAGGTGCTAATTACAATATTTTTAGAAAGAAAAGTCTAACAAAAGTCATTTATGTATATTAATTAGCCATTAGATGGAAGGAATTCTTCCATTATTTAGGTAACAGACAATCCTAGTCGCTATACATCAAAGGGAGCATAGCAAACATGAGATTAGACGCAAATATACAAATTTTGAATATCTGCAATCATTTTATTTTATTTAATCCTTTTGACAGCGTTGTGAGCTTTTAAAATAAGTGATAATCTTTTCTTAAAAACTTGAGACTGCTATTTTCGGCATACTGATCTTGTGGCATGTTAAGGGCGATCATCATAGAGGTAAGTACAAGGTGGCGCAAAACTGATCACCCAACTTTGTTTTTTTTTTTTTGTTTTTTTTTTTTAAATACTTTTTTACTAAATGAAAATAAAAAAGTGATTTTTAGTGATGGAAATCTTTATTTGGACCTTTAAAATTGTTTCTTTTAAAGTGGAAAAAATGATATCCGCCAGTGTTGATACACATTTGTGCCCGTTTTATCGCATTTTCCATTACTATCCGCAATATTTCCTGTGATAAATGTTCGCATTCCTGTCGAATATTCTCATTAAGGGCTGCGATTATCTGAGGCTTGTTAGCCTCGACTTCAAGTAGCCCCACAAAAAGAATTTTGGGATGGCTACATCGGGCGATCTTACAGGTCACGCCAAATTGCCAAATATTCCTTCACAATATCCATTGTGAATCGTGCTGTGTGTACGGTTGCAACGTCTTGTTGAAACGACATGTTTACCAAGCCTCGCTAGCGTTCGCTGGCAACAGTGACCGTATTGTGGATGGCGTCCTCAAAAAACCTCCCACGTGAACACGCTACTGATGGTCAGTAGGCATTAACTGATGCATTGTAAGTTTTTCACTAAAAATTCAGTCTATAATCTGTCTGGTAATGCCCAATTGGGTGGCCCGTCGTCTCGTTTATGTTTCTCCATTCTCAGCTACATCGGCAGCCACAGCCACAGTATTCTCGTCCGAAAGACCAGTCCGGTAACGCCCTGCATGGTCTCCTGTGATTCCACTCTGTTCGAGACGAGTAAATAAGAGCTACGGAATATTTGTCCAGTTGGCGCGACACAATTAGGAAATCGACGTCGAAGTTTACGCAGCGCTATCACCACCGACCGATTATTGGTCAAAAACATCGACACAATTATTCTACTTTCTTGCGGAGAATAGCGCTCCATTGTTTGTCTGTTTATATACTGCAGCTGTCTAGGTTACAAATATCAAATATGATTGATGGCGTCGTACCCATTTCCAACCATCTTCAGATAGGGTGATTAATTTTGCTCAACCTTGTACTTGTGAACCCTTTGAATCATTTTGCGAACGCTACCAACTACATATCAGGCACGAATACTATGGTGTCTGGATGCGTATATTCAATTTCGATTTTACACGTTGGCTGCTGGCACTGGTGATCACAACAGATATCTTCCCCCAGGTGCCAATCAGGAATATATAGTACATGTTAGGATAAATTAATGGCTGGGATATTTTGCACCAGTAATAGTAGGTATGTTATGATATTTTTGAACATGTTTTTATACAGTTTGCGTTGAAAACTAAAAATTTTCTATTTTTTGCGCGTGTATCACCCGTGATCTAAAGAAGGCAGAAGTTATTCAGTACAAAGTTAGAGTTCGGAGTGAACGTGCTTATGCATTTTCTAATTCATATTGGATTACCTAGAGAAATGGATCCCAAAGAAATCGTGGAAATGGTAAAAGCGCCAGAAAGTCATTGTAGTTATAGTTCTAGTGATGTCGGATGAAGATGACCTTTACATCTCGGGTTACGATAGTGATATCTAAAAGTAAAAGCATTTCTGAAGAAAATTGGCAAGAAAATTGGGAAACTAATAACACAATAGAAGGAATTCAGAGATAAATTCCGTTCATTTGGGATTCTCCTGAAGTTCTGCAGTTACTGCAGAAGCAGTTCTCAGAAATTTTGTCATTACAGCAAATTATGCAACATCAACCCGGTTTACCATCTGAATATTACAGAAAATTTTTGATTGATACGAATAAAAATATCATTGTTGAAGGAACAAATAAAATAAATTGCATATATCGGTCCAGAAGTCAAAGGAGCAGTAGGATAAATTAGTGGAAAGATACTGATCGCAAAGACATTATGGAGTTTTTGGCCAAAGCAATGTACATGGGTTTAGGAAAATATCCTTCAATCACAGATTATTAGATGCAGACAATATTATTTGCAAATTCTTTCGTACCAAACATTATGACACGCAACCGGTTCCAGATTTTGTTGAGATTCATACACTTCGAAAATAGCTACCAAGAATTTGAAACAACATCTAAAACTTTTGAAGTTTGAAGGAATAGAAAAGGCTTGCTTAAATCAACTCAAAAGTTGAAAAAAGGAGAATGTATTACTTTTGAAAAGTTTGGTATAGTAGTTGAATACTGGAGAGATAAAAGAGAAGTACACTCTTTATCCACAACAAATACTGGTGCACTTGTGCCCTCAGAAAAAAAGAACAACAATTTTGGAATACAATATATGCAAACAAGGTAGGTACACATGTTGCATAAGTTTTGTTATTTGTTGTAAACGAATTTTTTTAAATTTTTTTTTGTAATTCCAGATATAGACTTAGCTGATCAATTAGCAAGTTATTTTGGTTTTTTCCGTAAAACTATCCGTTGATTCCACAAAGTCGCTTTTGATTTATTTTTAAAAACGGCGCTTATAAATGCTTATATACATATTATACAACCAAAACAATCCAAATATGAAAATAGCTGACTTTCGTCAAAACATAACTCTGTATTTAAGTGGTCAAGATGATTTATTTATTGCCCGAAGGCTTACAGAAGTAAAACATATTTAAACAACCTCAATGAAACTCACAAGAGATGAAAGTCGAAAGAGACAATAATGCGAAAAATGCTATGCCGTGTTAAAGGTTACAAAGTCGACAAAAATTGCGAGGAAGGAGGCAAAGCTTGTAGATACATATTGTTTAGAATGTCTTCACAATCCATTTCTTTGTCTCAATCATTTTCAAGACATCCATTAAGGCTCATTAGGCCAGATTTTTTTTATTGATCGTCATTATTTTTTGTTATTTTTATTTTAACAGTACCGTGTTTCTTTATTTGTACAATAAAATATGACTGTTGAATGACTTTTGCTGTGATCACCAGTGATACCCTGGCAGCCAAGGTGTTAAGCAAGCTAAGCAAGCAGTAAAGGTATTTGAACCTGGCTAAGCAAAATTCTATTTTTGATGTTAACAAAAGTGCTAGATTGTCGTCGCTGTATTTTACTGGCTTATATTGAAAGCAAATTAAAATATTAAACAAAAAGGAGTTAACAAGTTGAACATCCCTTCGGGTTGCAGAAGATTCAGAAAAATTCATCAGCTGGCGTCTAACGGGGTAAGGCCACTCTAGAGATCACAAAACTAGGCTTTTTGTGATTTTTTTTTTTCAGAAAAAAATATAAAATAAATCAAGTTTATTTAGTGTACAAATGATTGACTGTAAAACTTAATTTATTTAATAATGACGGCTCTGCAAGTGTCTACAGCCGTGCCAACAGCTCCTGTAACTTTTGAATTATGATGAGTCACTATTTTTTTTTTTTTTTTTTTGTACATAACAGCAGCGAAAGAAGTACGTAGGATTTTTTTGATAAATTGACTTTTGGCCGAATGGTGCATTTTCAAAGTCAAATTTGCAAAATTCGCAGAAAAATCGTCAGAAATTTGTTAATAACAACTGAACTATGAACTATATAAAAAAAATCCTTCGTACTTATTTAGACAATAAGACAATAAAGATTTAGTTAAAATTTAAAGTGAATTGGTTAAAAATTGTTCAAGTTGTGGGTGCAGCCAATTTGAAAAGTGCAGTTTTGAGATAAACACGTTTAAAATTATAAGTTATAGAAAGTCATACCTAGCGGCCTTGAATAATACTTTGAGAAATAATTAAAAAAAAAACTTCAACGGCTTTTTATTATATTTTTAAATTTTCGTCATCAACTGGGTCGTTGATGAATATGTTACTTGATAACGGAAAAATGCACTTCAATCCTTTTTATTTAACTATCTTTTGAATAGTCAATTGCCAGCTTGTCTGGGAATGAAATTTATTAATATCCGCTCAAGGTAGGATCTACAACCCAAAGTCATACACTAGGTCTACATGAAGGTAGTGAGACCAATCCTATTATATGACATAGCCGTTTGGTTACATTCACAGATAGGAGACGCTATGCTATAGAGCTAAATATTGAACATTGCTTTCCCAAATCAACGTCTGTTCAATAATTAAAAATTACTTAAACGAAGACAACAAACACCTGTTTGAAGAAGGCAATGAATGAAAACAATGCAAAGTCTTTCTCAAAAGTAAATATTTACATTCACACATGGCTTTGAAACAGCTGAAATAGTTGGCTTTGCATACAGAAGTCTTTTAATCTACCTACACTCTCACCCATGGCGAAGTCTCAGAAATACATAAACCCGCATTTTTTCAACACCTGAATCTAATACCTACATTAGATATTGTTTTAAACACATCAACACAGCGATCAGATCTTAAATTTCAAACACCATAAATTCAAAAGCGAACAGAGGTCTTTCAATGGGCAGAATAAGATCAGTTTCTTGGATTTCGGGAAAGTAGTACATCTCAGGGAACTGACTTAATCCATAACCTAAGATAAAAAAAGAAAAAATAATATTGTAGGCAGCTGGACAACGTCAAGCCACCAACGTCCTATGCCAAGAAAATAAAACACACTTAAACGCTCTTTAAGGCTTATCGTAGATGGATTCATAGAGACAACTGTGAGACCTTCAGACGAGTATTTACTTTTTATTAGATTGGGGTGAAAAGTAACCACCCTTTTAGTTTGATACACTTATTCTAGCGATTTTCCAACTTCTTGATCCCGTCCGAAAAGTAATTTTCCGGAAAATACTGCAAAATACTCATGCAAAAATACTCCTCCGTGGCGTCGATGATCTCCTCGCGTGAGCTGAATTTTTTATTGATGAGCCATCTTTTGAGGTTTGGGAAGAGTTAATAGTCCGAGGGAGCCAAATCGGGCGAATACGGTGGATGCGACAGCAGTTATAGCCGTAAGTCATTGATTTTAGCCGTGGTTGCGATTCTCTTGTGCGCCGGTGAATTGTCTTGCAAAAATAAAATTTTTTTTCGCTTCATGTGAGGCCATTTTGTAGCGATTTCGGCCTTCAATCGCTCCAATAATGCACAATGCTGTTGATGGTTTTTCCTTTTTCGAGGTAGTCCACGAAGAGTATGCCAAGACAATCCCAGAAAACCGACGCCATAAACTTTCCGACCCATCGAGCCTCCCTCGGCCGCTTCGGAGCACTCGTGCCAGCTGCAGTCCATTGCCGCCCAATTCCGCATCAGCAAATCCAAACACTTTTTCGAAGTGTTTTCGCGTTCGTTTTCTTGGTCAGGAGTGAGTTTGCGCGGCACCCAGCGGCAGGATAACTTTTTCATATGCAGAATATTGCCCACAATATGGCGTGTGCCTCAGTACTAAGCTTTGTGGTATCTGCTAGCTCGCGCACCTTCACTTTCCGGTTAGCCAACACCATTTCATGTATTTTTTTTTGACATTGTTCTCTGTAACCGTATCGGAGGGCCTGCCGCTGCGAACTTGATTGGTAGTGGAGTTGCGGCCACCACGAAACTCTCGAAACCAATATTTGACGGTGTAATCTGACGAGCATTAGCCCCATAATATTTACCCAACTTTTTTTTTTGTTTCCTTTGCCGTTTTTCCTCTCAAAAACTAATGTTTTATGAGAGAACGAAAATTGTTTTTTTTTTTTCATACTCAACACGTCAACAAAAATCAGCTGTCAAAACAAAACTAAAGACAGTATCGCACTGAAATGTGGCATGTCTGTCTAAATATGAACGGACTTAAAGGCACTATAACCTTTTTTGTAGAAGCAGCGCATTTTGGCGGTCAAGGAGGTTACTTTTCATTCCATCTAGTATTACCGTTACGGTGGTTCCCTTCGCGTCCTCATAAAAATAATGGCCAATCACTTAAAAGGGTTAGATCAATCTAGGATTTTAAAAAAAAAACGACCACAAAATGACCTCAAAAATGATATCGGAACAAATTATGATCGGAAAATATTTCGAAATATTGTGTATGTAATTTAAATCATGCGGTTTTTTTTTAAGGTTTGGACATTTATTTAAGAAAAACATGTACAATAGTATTATTCAAGGTGTTGCCCATCTGAAGCTATGACTTTTTTCCATCTTTCTGGCAATTTGTGGATCCTTTCCCAAAAGAACTGCGCCGGCTTGGCAGGCAAGAATGAATCAAGCCAATTTTTGATATTCTGCTCTGATGTGAACCGTATTTCATTGAGGGCGTTCTGCATCGACCGGAACAAATGGTAGTCAGAAGGGGCAAGGTCTGGGCTATAAGGCGGGTGGGCTAAGACTTCCCATCCACTGTTTTCCAAATAGTTCTTAACCGGAATAGCAACGTGGGGCCGAGCGTTGTCATGATGGAAAATTATTGCCTCGTGTCTGGTCATATTACGGTCGTTTTTCGGCGACTACTCTCTTCAAACGTATTAATTGTATTCGGTAGCGTTGTCCATTAATAGTTTCACCTAGTTTTATCAGCTCATAATACAGCACACCCATCTGATCCCACCAAATACAGAGCAATATTCAAATTAATGACATATACTGAAATGACGTACAATGACAGAAGCTATCCAACGCATGTTCCAATGGAATAATAACAATGGAATAATACAAGTTACGCCATCTCTTAGCAAACCGCACGTTATAGACCTAATACTTACTTTTCAAAGTATAGTACAAGGCCGACAGGTAGGCAGCGAGCCATATTAAAATTTTAAACGCGTTTATCTCACATAACTCAGACAATTTTCAACCGATTTGCTTGAAATATTGAATATATAGTGAAAAATATGGAAGTACGTAGATTTTTTTTATATTGCATAATTCATTTTTTTTAAAAACAAAGGAAAAAACGGAGACGTCATCACAAAAACGCTACACAGCCGCCGATTCGAAATTAATTGCTTGAGCAAAAATATTGTATACAGCCACTGATATGTGATACTCTTTTTTGTAATCTCGATTTATTTTGTAGTATATCTGAAAAAAAAAAAAAAAAAATCCTGGAAAACGTATTTTTTCGGCCTTTAGAGTGGCCTAACCCATTAAGAGGATGCAATGGCTCTTGGTGCGTCCGTGCCTTCGAAATGCAAACCACTTAAGTGGAGATGGGTGTAGTCGCTCATTATGATTTTGGATATGAAATCATCCCCTTTTTTGACCACAGGTTTAAGAGAGTATGGGAGTAAGTTAATCTGACTTGACGCTCAGGCTATTGGGGAATGGTTTGCACTTTATAAGGGAGCATCTTCAGGTCTTTCGACAAAATTCATCGTAACGAACGGATATGGGGCCGGCCACTTCTTGCAAGCCCTCCAGAAGACGACAACGAAATTCACGCTGAATTAAATAATTCCGCGTTTTCCAGGTCTGTATCGCTCCACTGTTTATTGTCAACTAATTCTCTATCTGTCTACAACATAAATGTCAAAGCATAATGGCTCTTGACGTCATTCGCAAAAATTAAGTCAAATTCACATAATAAAATTACTTTTGCCTCGCCTTGTATAGACCTCCACAGCCCTTAAAGGTGCGTTGTCACCAACATCTTTAAATAGAAAAAGTTTTAGGGCACAACCCTTAGGTTCTAAAAATAAAAATAACATGTTTTCCCCAGGTTTGACAACCCATAATTGAATTGGTATATTATATTTTTTCCGTCTTTTTTGTTTTACTATATATTCTACGCGTACAAAACAAAAAAAACTAGACGTCGTCATCTGTTCGTTTGCCCACGTTTTCTTTTAAAAACAAGAACCCCATGAAGAATCTTCGTTTTCACAAAGGGAATGGAAAAAAAGTTATTTTATTTATTATTAGCAGGCGCCAGTTTTATTCTTTTCAATAATTTCTGATTGCTGATGCTTTACAGCTCCACGAAAAAATCACGTACGGATACTCTTACCAACTTAGCCTACGCGCTAAAAATTTGTATATTATCTATCTTATGTTCATACACGGGGAATGGAATTCTCTCATATCCCAAACAAGAATGGAGTACATATTTACATTATTTTAGGTTTTTCCTTTTGTCCTAATGTCCTTGGTAGTGGTTATCGATAATAACACAACGTATATTACTTTTTCTGGTCATCCTTGTAATAGACTGGGGTAAGGGACCATTTTCTTTTATTCCTTTCACATGTACCACAATATTTGCCGAAATGCTGACTTGACTCACAAGAGAATCGAAAGGATATAAAAACTATAGTGTGTGTCCTTTTAGAGCGGAGAGAGATCTGAACATAATACACTCTAATGGAACAATGAACATAAGGAAGGCAAACGGAAAAATACTAAAAAAAACTACAAAATACATTCGGGAAAGGTCACACTTGTAATTTACTCGTAATTTGAATGTGAGTGACCAGCATTCTACGAGTACTACTCGTAGGATGAGAATTAGGGGATGAACATCTGGATGAAAGGATGGTAAGTAAGTACTCATTTAGATGCTGATTTATATGACCGGATAAAGTTCGGTTAATTTGTTCAGTTTATTTAATAAACAAACTACGCTTGTATGTAATACTGTAATACTGTAATACCACTGCAACCTTTTGCTCATTATCTCGACTTAATGAGTTGAAACTAATTTTGTCTGCTAGCTGGCTTGTTGTGGAAATGTTAGAGCTCAGTTTCTGGAGTAAATTGTGG
Organism: Volucella inanis; assembly: GCA_907269105.1. Lineage (NCBI taxonomy): Eukaryota > Metazoa > Arthropoda > Insecta > Diptera > Syrphidae > Volucella > Volucella inanis. The sequence continues at coordinate 25,001,580 of OU026157.1, forward strand.
CCACACACAAATGTTGTCGTAAGGATTATCATGTCAAAGTTATTGAAGTGGAAGGCAAACAAAAAAAAAAAAAACAAAAAAAAAAAAAACAAAACAAAATGAGAAAATAAAGGAGAGATGACAATCGCGGTAGTTGCATAGTTGGATATAAGCTTAAGTGATTCTTTTATTCTTTTAGTTTCGTATTGCAGGATCTGTTTAATGGATTTATCTGAATGTGGATTGGGGATTTTTGTTCTTCTTTCTCATTCTGGGGATAATCCAGAGTTGTTGTATGGATTACTCTTTCGTTAAATAAATGAAGCCTCTAAAATATAAGGTGTCTAATAGGACTGCAAATTATTGTGGTCGACATTTTATTCTGTAATATATGTATGCAAGGCCAAGATTAGGTTAGATTAGAGTAGCGGTTGGAAAATCAGCCCACTTGGACCTTTTGGCCCGTTGTGCTGCCACGTGGATCTATGATCCTCTTACTCATATTTTTTAGATCGTTTTTCCTCTGCGAGAGAGCTGGAAATGTACAGAAAAGGATGAAGATTGTCTCCTCTTCCTCCTCGTCCATACAGCTTCTACAGATATCGTTTGTTAAAGCGCTAAGCCTTCTTGCATGCTTCCCTATAATGCAGTGTCCACTGATGACACCTATAATGGCGCTGAGATGTTTCCCATTTAGAAGAATTAGGCTCTTAAAGCGATTTAGATCCAGCTTTGGCCAGATCTATTTAGTCGCTAGACATGTTGGCCCACCGGCCATGAAAGGCCAAACAAATTTAAATTTTCTGTCAAATGGTTAAGATTTATACAAATTAAAATATTTAAAAGTTTTTCCTTAGAAATAAGATGTAAGAGTTTAAGGAAGTAGGATGGCATGTCGGGACATTGAGAAGGAACTAAATTAGGGCCAACTAAAAAACTAAGTAAACTGTTCATTTGGCAATCTCTGAGGTTCTAAAGGAGTCTGTTGTACACTTTGTGATTTTTAGTAACTTATCAACTTATCGCTAAAAATCCAACAGATTTAATAGTGACTTCTTAAATTAGTATCAACTGAAACTGAAAGTAACCGATTAAGATGTAAGTCTATAGTGCAGGAATAGTACGTGAATTTCATGTTAATTATTTTGACTAACGACCCGATAATCATAGAAATGTGATGAAAACTTGGTGATGAAACTACAATAGAAGACCCTGTGTTAGCTATTGAATGAAAAGTATCAGCCTTATTGAAGCACTTTTTGAAACACTCATTTTAAGCAATTATTTGAATGCAAGCTGGTACACACTAGCTCTCTTTTCAATTTTAAAGTCTTATTGACTTATGAGCTCCGATTTAGATTGCTGAAATAGAATTCCAACCACCCTGATCTTTTTAGTTTCGGATCTCAATCACCAGATTTTTGAATTGGAGACTAAGTTTATTTGCTTGATGTGGCACAGAGGATGCGGTCTTTGTATCTTCAACTTCTTGGTGAAGCTCAAGGAGTTTATAGTGTCTACGTATGTACCATATGTCGTAGAGTTTGATAGTCAAGACAAGTCAGTTAGTAAGTCAGCTTTATTCTGTTGCTTTTCTAATTTACAGATATTGAAAGTGAGATCTTGTGTCAAATACTACAGATCCTTTACTTGTCGAAATCATGTGTTTCTTCATTTTACGATCGCCTCAGGCTATTTTGAAACCTAAAGTCCGACCACTAATGTGAATATACACAGCCAGCTTAATAGTTGAAGAGACAAGTTGACTGTGGAATTTTCATATTAACATTTATCCAACGAATTATTGGTCATATAAAAAGTCTCCGCGGTTTTTTGTTACTACATGGTGTTGGTGTCCATTTATCTTGAAACACTAATCTGATTGTGTCAAACGAACACGTGTTTGAAAGGTGACATGTCAGGCTACATTTTTTGTAAGGAAGGCTATGTAATTCGTTGCTTGTGTTAAAAGTTATACTGATTTGAATATGAGTGCAATATGTGATGAAATACGGTATGTGAGACTTTTTTACTATAAAAAAGGAAAAAACGCTGAAAAAACATGCCGACAAAAATTGTGCAGTTTATGATGAGAATACTGTGAGTGGATGGTGACCTTCCACAAACGACTTCAAAGCCTGGATTGACGGCAAACAAGGTTATGTTGAGTATTTGGTGGGATTGCAAGGGAATTGTCTATTACGAGCTGCTAGAACGTGGCGAAACGTTCAATTCGTTACTGTGCACAACTCGACCGTTTGAATGAAGCTATCAAGAAAGAGCGACCAGAATTGGCCAACAGAAAGGGAGTTGTCTGCCATAATGACAATGCTAGGCCACGCACATCTTTGATGACCCGGAAAGTTTTGATGCATAAACCGTATAGTCCGGACTTTGCACCCTCTGATTGCCATTTGTTTCTGTCTTTGCAAAGCTCTCTTGATGGTAAAAAATTTTCCGACCAAAGAGCCGCTGAAAATCACTTGGCCAAGTTTTTCGCTGATAAACCACAGAAGTTCTTCACCGATGGAATTAAGAAGATACCCGGAAAATGGCAAAAGGTCATAGATTAACATAACCAATACGTATTTGATTGGAATTGGTTTTAAATAAAGAAATTTTTTTTTTTCAAAAATGTACCAAAAAAACGCGGAAACTTTCCATACGACTGTTATGTATGTAAGAGATAAATTGTAGAAATCTTACGAGAGTAGCCCACCTCTTTCTCGGAATTCGATAATTGGAAAAATTCCGTTGAATATTTTTAGCCGCAGAAATTTTTCATTTTTAAGCAGGTTCCCTGTCCTCCGAAATCTGTCACAGTCCTATAGAGCATCAGAATATGACCTTGTCATATGAGGGGTTAAATTCGATAGTTTGTATCAACTCGAAGTTCACTGGTCTCTCCTAGGGTTTGGGTAAATGTTAAGATTCGTTCTGTACCTGGTTTACCTAGGCAAATGTAGATGAATGTAGATCAAAACACCTTCACATAGTTCTTAGAATTTTACATGCGGTTTTCGAAAGAGATATACATCAACAGTCCTTCTAAGGTCTATGACCATTTTTATTTATATATGGATCTTATGGAAATAATATTAGTTATTAAGAGCGTGTTCATCCTACTGTAATCAACTTATGATTTGAGGTATGGGCTCCACTTAGGCACAAATTTCATCTTGAAAAATATGCACGTGTGGTCCACCACAATCGGTAGCCTTGTTATGTTTTGTCCTCTAAAGTGTTGAAGTAAGTTTTTCTAAGAAAAGATTTATTGTCCTGGTTGCTGTGCCTCTTTTCATACACTTTTCATTACCAAGCTACACTAAATCGTTGTTTGTTACCAATTGGTAAGAAGGAAGCGTGTTACAAGTTATGTTCAAAAGTTAAGGTTACTTTTTAAATTTCGCGAGAAACGTCCTAGTATGTCCCGAGCATAAGTAAGTAATAAGAAAAGTAACCTCCTTGGGAATGAAAAAAAAATATTTATTTTATTCAATATAGTTTGATACACTTATTCCAGCGATTTTCCAACTTCTTAATCCCGTCCGAAAAGTAATTTTCCGGAAGGTCTGCAAAAACACATCGGCCCAAGTACGGCAATTTTGTTTATTAACGTATCCATCGAGTCAGAAATGGGCTTCATCACTGAAAAAGATTTCACGATAAAACACCGGATTTTCATTGAGTTTTTCCAGGGCCCAATTACTGAAAATATGACGCAAATTCAAGTCGCCTGGTTTCAATTCTTGCACAAGTTGAATTTAATATGCTTTTAGGCCGAGATCCTCAAGTAAAATACGCCAAGCCAAACTGCTGAGAACGACGACGAATCGATTCGTCACGGTCTTCGCGTACACTCTTAGCTACAGCTGCTGTAGTCTCTTCACTACGTGCTGGATGTAGTCTAACCGGTCGGGTATCATCCACTTATGTAAACTGAGACACAAATTTGCGAATGGTATTGGCAATAGTGGTTTCAGTAGATCGAATCGCAGGAAAAAATTTTCACAGAACGCTGATTTTCGTAATACAGCTGAAAATTTGGAGACACTGTTGTGGTGTAAGTCTTTTCATGATGACTTGCCAAACGGATAGGAGTTACGTGGGATCTGTCAAAAAAGGCCTTTTGAAAATCAAACCCCACGATGAATCACCCTTAATTATACAATATCTGAGGGCGATTAGTATAGATTTGTAGGGGACAACATAAGTATTGATGAATAAATAAATATTTTTTTTATAAAAATATATAAAGTAACCTTAGTTTTTGAGCACTCCTTGTATGTTGAGGTGCCCAAAATTACAGTATCGATTTTTTTGAAAGTCTACGTTGGTCTAGCTAGAATCTATTATTTGAGAACTCTTTTTTTGTGGTGCCTCTGGACGAAAATGACCCGGCATATCAATTTAATAACATGATCAGGGGATAAGAATGCTGCGGTTGACTATTAGGACACAGTCCAAAGATTCGGAGACCTACACACCATCTTGGAAACCTTATTATACGTGGTTTTCAGAATATCGAAGTGGGTGTCCAAAAAGTATATTTTCTACTTATGACAAAAATACGGACGTCGAAGTTTATGTCATTGATTGAATCGGTCGGCTATGCTTAATAAAATTACTTTAAATTCAAAAATCTGGTATAGATGTACAAATTAATATTATTTAGCAGGATATTGTGATACAGGAAACGCCGACTTTACAAAAACCGAAAGTATAGAATGTTAATTTAGAAGTAACATGAGCAAGGGCAAGGAAATATTAGAGCCAACTTTCTCCTTCTTTGAACACACTTTTCTGAAGCCATATCGGTTGTCTGAGAGGACTCCTTTTCCTTCTGTTGCTGCTAGTAGTCTCTTATTGATTATTTTCTTGAGGATCTTTCCAATTGGTGGCAAATTGGCTGATAGCAAAATAGCTCACCAGAGGCTTCCTTCCTTTTAGTAGCAGAACCAAATGCTGTTTTTTTTTAACTTTCTTGAAAGGTTTCTTCTTTAAGACACTTTTGTATTTTCGTGAAGACTAAAATCCGTGAGTTCCCAAGCGTGTGCAGAAGCATAGAGGTTTTGTTTGTCTACAACATGGAATGTTTTGCGAATGGATCTTGACTTTGTCCCTACAAAATTCTATTGGTGCGAAGATTGAAGCCGTTGGATCATGGCGGCAGACTTTCGCATTAAGAGATCAAAACCGATTACAAAATGTTGCGGAATTTTATGCCAAATTATATTTAGTGATGAGGTCAGCAAGGGTCTCTTTAGAGACAAAAATGAACTATAACCTGGTGGCATAATTGAAAATTATTAACTTAAAAATGAGGAAGGAGCACGTGTTTTAGTCAGTCATGACGAAAGATGGTTAACGAATAGTTGTTTCTGTTAAGTCAAACACGCGGTTATGGTGGAGTAACAACTTTATTGATTGTCGGTCATAGTAAATTTATCTTTTTAAGTTGATTTTCATGTACGAACCTTTCTTAGCCATTAACCATGAAAATAAATATTAGAACTTCCTCCCCATTCTAAATGTTTTAATTGTACTTCAAGCCAATAATAAAGTTTTTGAAATATCTCAAATGGTTTGCCTTTTATTTAAAAAAAAAAAAAATTGTCAAGTCGTTATTAGAAAACCCTATACTTATTATGTAATGTGTAGGAAATAAGAAAGATGTAAATACTACTATGCAGACTTAGGGATGATGCTTAAAACATTTCAAATACATAACAGTTTTAAGAAATACGTGACATCAATGAGAACGATGAGAGAATGAAGTCTCAGTAGGATGGAGCTACGTATCAATGGAATATTAATTTCCCGTAATCTCTTAAAAAAAACAAAACCGATTTTATGTGACTCAGTCACTTGACACACTATACGACCGACATAAGTTATTCTGCATTACACTGTTTTATCGCTATTTTCACGCTCTAACGAAATTGCCTATGAAAACTTTCAACCGTAACACCCGTTTTTTTATGAATTATCATTAGTTAATCCTAAAACGCAGTCTTAATACGAAATAAAATCTAAGATCATTTCTAAGCCGTACAAATTTTTACAAAATAGCCTTTTGACCACTTTTTTGTCTAATTATTACATTCTACAAACATTTAAAACCAACGTTCATTGGTATCTCTCTTGTTAATAATTTTCTTTATAAAAAAAAAAACACAATCAATATCAGAAGGCGTACTTGCGTTTTTTATTATTCTTTGCGGCGTATAAAGGGTACAAAACTTTGAAAAATTATCATACATCCAAACGGATTAGTTAATGAAAAAAACCTATAAAAGATGCACATTAAACTGATATTTTTGCCTCTTTCCTGGATTATTTGCGTCTTTTCCGAAAGATAAAAATCAATTACCATCGTTATCCTTAGAAGTTACTACAATAGTTATCTTGCTATAGGAACCCAATTGGAGTGATTCTATTATTCAAAAAGTTCTTCAACTTCTTAAAAAGAGATTAAAACACTCATTCTATAGAGTTGTGAGCTCAATAGAAATCTTACACTTTTTGTAGTTCAGAAACTTTTGCATGACATAACGGATGTAAGGATACCTCAATAATGTGTATGAAAAAGTTTTAATAATGTAAAAATATCTCCATAAATCTGCGTAACGACGCAATGTTACTAGTGTCACAAGTTGCTGGTCTTAAGGATTATATTTATGAATACCATTCAGATAATCTTTGAAGATGTTAAATTTGATTTCAAATATTCACACATTGCATGAAAGGATCTCATTTCTAATGCAATAACATTGCCCACATATTCCCGCATCTAATCCCGAACACACGTTAATGGCGAAATGCAATGCTATCTCGATTGTATCTAGTGTATCCAGTGTATCCAGTGTATCCATCCCTAAGCTTCAGCTGTCATTAAAGATGAGCAACGGCGCATCTCAAAAGGATGAAAAAATCATTAATTTTCTACGCCAACGAATTCAAAAGTGTACGAGTACAGCAATGAGAGTACGAGGACGACTATGAATTGGAGGAGTACGAGGATACGAATATAGCCGGAATAAAAGACGATGCAAGAAGCGTTGAAAAAGAGATAAAGTAAAATATATTTTATACATATTTATGCATATAATATTTATTTTTTTTTTTATTTTACTTTTTTTTTTTTTGTAACCTTATTTACAGACAAATATTCTGGCAATCCGCAAAATGTGTTTTACTCTCTATTTTCCATCGTTGGAAAACAGAAAAAAAAAGAGTCGAACCCCCTCTGTGTCTCAATTTAATGTGCATTCCCGGCAGGATATGAAAAATCTTGTTTTACCTCGTAGATCCTTTTTTTGGTACGAATATAGCTGGAAAAAGAGTCGGTAAGCACGTTTACTTCGCGTGATGTTATCATTGAATACTTTTTCTTGCTCGTATAGATGTATATATACATTTTGGACGATTTTAGAGAAATATTCTCTGTTGCCGGGTTTTTCCTTTTATATACATATTTGTTGATTTTTCTTTTTTCAGTTTGTTGGTATACAAGTCGGTATAAGGGTGCTTTGCCCCCAACTGCTTGTGTTTCCCTGTAGAGTGTAAGAAGGAAACTATTGACTTTGGCTGAAATTATGTTTTCAGTTGAACAAATGTTTGCTTATTTTCTGCCGCATGGCATACTACATAGTATTATGTCCCCCTTCACTTCTAGGAGGGAATGAAATTCATCTTGAAAATAAAAAATATAAAAAAAAAAACGAACGAAAAACGAACCTACATACGTAGATATGAACTTAAGAGTGTATAAAAAGTTGAATATAATGTTTGAAAGGGTCGTTTAACTCGACTAAGTGTGGTGCAAATAGCAAAATTTTATTCAAAAGTTTTATTTTTTTATATTTTTGTAACTTGTTTTTCTTTTCACTTAAGTGCCTGTTACAGGACCTAGAAGCAGAACTGCAAAGTTGTGATTGATTGTTATATTATGTTCATGCGTTTCGAGTTGGCTTTTTATTCCTTTTCGAATCATAAAACTACGCTTAAAATATTATGCTAAATAGCATTTAAAGAAACAAAGGTAAGCTATTGTCAAATAAATTTTTAAATCTATCAGATACCAACAGTGTAATCAGAACTTAGGGGTAGGTAATTTAATGTACAAATTCTAAGGTGTCTCTTAAGCAACCCGTTCAAAATGTACAATGTTATGTACAATAGTATAATTTAGTAAGAAAATAATTCGATTACGGATATTCCCCTATTTTAATCTTGACGTTAATGGTCTGAAACTTTGTCATCAAGAAATGATCAGTTGTGGGCTTGGTCAATCCCTCAATCTTCAAATATTGAACCGAGTACAAATAGAGTGATATACGCGAGCTAGTGATCTATCGTTTTTGAACCCAGAACGCGCAGTGACCTTAAGATCAGACGCTTAGAGTTTTTTTGAATCCACAAAAGATACGCTTCGAATCATATCTTGAACATCAATTGTTCGAAATTGTGTGCTAGTCTACATTTAAACAAATAAACTAACCATATCGTACGAAATATTCAGGAACGAACAAAAAATGTACAATATTCAAATGTCCTTAAAATATTTGCACCCAGCGCGGGCGATGGAAAATGTGAGAGGAAAGAAAGATAGGTGGCCGGATGAATGCCTTATATATTGAGGCCTGATCAGAGGATGTGAAGTATTTCTTACATCGTTTTCGTTAGCAAAGGAATACATTAGATTAGAAGTAGCAGACAATAAAATTAAAAAGAGTGTCAGAAACAGAACGGAACCCTGGAGCGTAATAGCATTTATTTTATGAATATCAGACTTGAAACTATCCAATACAACTTACATTGAACTTTTCGAAAGGTAGTTTCTAATCCATTGAAAAAGAGAGTCGTCGATCCCAAAAGAACTCATTTTTGAAAAAGGAGCCTGATGTCAAACTCTGTCAATTACTTTAGAAATATCAAGAAATACCAAGCCAGATTGGTGTACGCTTTGGTTACACTTTTCGGTGAGACATACCATCAAATCACCGGTGGACCTGTTACTACGAGAATCGTACTGTCGTGTTTCGAGATATTTCATGAAAAGAAGAGACGTAAGTGTAATGGGTCTGTAGGAAGAGAGAGAAGGGTCGGATTTTTTAGGGCTGTTTTCCATCTGCCCGGAAAGATTTCTTAAGATTAGGATTGACGGAAAAGCTTACGTAGTGGTTTGCCGGGGTGGAAGAACATCTCTTCAGAAAAAGGGGAGATACTCGTGTCCCATTTGGACCAGCGGATATATGTACGTTGAGATCTTTATGTACTCTTGCTACTACACGAGTAGTGGTGCATTGAAGATTCGATTCGTTCAGCTGGCCGCAAAGTATGCAGCAGGCAGATTGGCTTTGTCCAAAAAGCTGACAGCTGGAATGTTATTGTAAATGAGCATTAGGATGAAGGATGAGGCAGAATTTCTCATGTTTTTTACTACCTTTGGGATATTGTAGAATTTTTTGCTTCAGCTTTTGGTCGTACTAAAATATATATGCTGAGATCTTTGTGTACTCTCGCTACTACACTAGTGCGAAAGTGGATTCGTCCCATTGAAGATTCGATGCAATCAAGTGTAGGCGGAGACAAAGCACAATTTGGAAGTGTTGAGCTGGCCATAAAGTTTGCAGCAAGCAGAAGATGAGGTAGAATTTTTGATGTTTTTGACAAACGACCAAATGCTTTTACTACCTTCGGGACATTGTAACATTTTTGCCTCAGTTTTTGTTCGCATTGAAAACATGGATCGACGTTCCATCAATCTCTTACTTGTTTCATTTTGAATTTTTCGATTTCTGGTGTTTGATAATCCCTCGCTTGGAATTAATGTTGGCAACTCGAAAACATCCGAGATTCAAGATATTTGAAACGTGTCGAAAATTAATCAATTCCATGTAAAACTACACAACACTCTGTCTACCTCTATACTCGGATGTTGGTCATACCCTTACATGGATAGCTATTACCGGTCAATGCTTGGAGTAGCCACTGTACACATTGTATCTTCTTCTTTTATTAACCGTTGAAATATGTAACTCGTATAATTATATCTAATGTTGCACTTTTCTCCATGTACCGATCTGCATTGCTACTGCGTCGATTATGCCGTTGGCTAAATTTGCGGACCTTAGAATCATTCTACTGGGCACAATGTTTAAGGTCACCTCGTTAATGAGGCCAAAAGTGTGGTGATGTTTCGTATTTGAGGGATCCTAGTATTTATTCGGCCTCACATTGAACTTGAGCCTCTTATGTTGTGCGGAACGGATTTTCCGACGACTTCGTTGAACATGGCAAAACCAAATGGTTTGGTCAGTCTGAAGTTTCTCTACCATCGGTTTCTTAAATTAGCGACTTCCACGGATGCCGCGTTTTGGCATTAACATATGATAATAAAAGTATCTTTGGCTCAGCGATTCAACTATAGGGTTTTCTAATAACCACTTGACAACTTTTTTTTAAACAAAAGGCAAAGAATTTGAGATATTTCAAAAACGTTATTATTGGCTTGAAGTACAATCAAAACATTTATGAATGGAACTCGACTTCGTTCATACGGCCACCGCGGGCACGTTTGCAGCGGTCGATTCGTTGGACCCAATTTTCAACGACTCGGCCACACATTTCGGCCGAAACGGCCGCTATTTCGCTTTCAATGTTGGCTCTGAACTCTTCCAAGGTCGTTGGTGTGCTGGCATAAACCAATGACTTAACATAGTCCCACAAAAAATAGTCAAGCGGCGTTAAATCGCACGAACGAGGAGGTCTATCGACTATCCCATGCCTTGAAAAAACACGCTCACCATACATACACTCTTCAATAAATCGATTGTAGCGTGTGTTGTGTGGCTTGTGGCACCATCCTGTTGAAACCACATGTCGTCCAAGTCCATATCTTCCAATTCGGGCCAAAAATAATCGGTGATCATGGCGCAATAATGCTGACCATTCACAGTAACGCGACGATCGTTATCGTCGACGAAAAAATATGGCCTCATAACGCCGCCGGCATGCAAACCGTACCAAACAGATTCATGAAACACATGTGAGTTTTCATTCGACCAATAACACATATTTTACTTATTGACGAACCCATTGAGACAAACATGAGCCTCGTCACTGAAGATGATTTTGCGATGAAATTCATCATCAAAAAAATGGTCCATCGGCTTCAATTCATGAGTCAGCTTGATCTTGTATGGGTGTAAACCAAGATCCTTACGCAAAATACGCCATAATGTGGTCTGAGCGATGCCCAATTCTTGAGAACGCCGTGGAATTGACTGATTTGGATCGTTTGCTACGGACGTCTGAACGGCAGCGATATTTTCGACATTGAGCGAACGAATATGTAGACTCAAATTTTTGCACTAAAATTGTTATTGCCTCTCTACTAGGGCGAGAATTACGACCGAAAATTGGAGTTAACGCTCTTAAAGTTGCAGTCACCGACTCCGAATATCTGTAGAAAATTTTTATAATTTGCACACGTTGCTCGTTAGTGTACTTTACCATGATGAAAATGCAGCTTGCATTGATGATTAGTGAAAGAGTGCGTTCACAAATTAATTTCAAAGCTGTCAAGTCCCTATTGGAAAACCCTATGTAAGGTTATTTAAATGTTCTACGGTAGTGCTTTGCACAACATGTCGCTTAAACGGTCTCTGTCCATTTGATTGTGATGTTATCTTTCACTCTAACTAATCAGTGTGCAGTTCAGATTGTTTTAAAATAGAAAGTGTTGAGAGTTTCAAATAACTAGCGGTGTTTATATATAAGCACTTCTTATTTATTTTGTGATTCCAATGGTAAATTTAAATTAAACACATTTGCGATTTAGATTTCGATCAAATTTTTTATGCAATATATTTTTTGGATATTGCCATTATGTATGGAATACAACATTATTCAAATGCCATCCAGTTTTTGCAGAACTTGCTTGTAATTTTCCATTACTTTTCGATACGTATTGGGCAACAACTTGGCCATATTCGTGTTCAAAGCCTTAAAAGTTTGTGGATTGTTTGCAGAAGCAAGATCTTTTGCATATCCATACAAAAAGAAACCCAACGGCGATAAATCACACGATCTTAGTGACCACTTCACATCACCACAACGCGAAATAATTTATCTAGAAAATTTGTCTTGCAATAATGCCAAAACGGGTCGAGTTGTATGAGATGTGGCACAGTCTTATTGAAACTATGGTACATTTCTGTCATATCCATATCTTTGATTCGAGGTCACAGAAAATTGCACCCCATATAGTGAATTTTTGTGGATGCATTAGGCTTTCGATAGTTACATGTAGATTTTCACTTCTTCATATGCGACAACTTTGTTCGTTGGCTTATCTACCGGGTGAAAAATTATCCCCATCGCTGAAGAAAATGTTGCCGTGAAATCGATAGATTTGGATCTTTTTCAACGTTTTCAGCAAGGGCAGCCATATTTCCTGTACAGCGTTATGAGGGATGCGTCATAAGATATATTGTCTGTAACAGAGCCAGTCTATTTGAATTTCTTTACAGTTTTACCTATATGTAGTACGCTCAGATCGACGATTATATTGTGTCGTATCTGATAATTTGCTTGTAATGTGCGATACCTACCTACTACAGTAGGTACTAGTAGGTACTACTATTTTCGTAGTAAGTTTTCACAATTTTAACACGTTCAGGGATTGTTAAACGATCCACATTATAACTTGTTATGTCCTAAACTAAACATATTGAGCCCCGGATGCTCAAAAAGAATTTTATTAACGACTTGTGCATTCCAACCTTCAATACGGTACTACAATCTGATGTGGTTGAAATGTTTTATATCGCCAAAAACACGTTATAAGAATTATTTGTATGAACTGTAATTTAATTTTAATGAATATAACTTTACAATATTGTAATATGTACAGAAATGGAACAAATACAAATACAGATGAAAATTTGTGAATAAGTGATCGAAAACTATACAAAGAATGAGTCGCGTGTGAACTCTCGTAGTGAGCAGTCGGCTTGATAGCGTGTGGAATTTCCTTTTAATACAAAGTTTGACGTAGTCTGTTAATTACACTATAGATAGCCAATGTATAGGCGCCAAGTCAGCGTTTGCTCGATAGTCAAGAGGTACCAGGTTCAAGCCCCAGTCTCAGTCTTCTCTTTTATTTTTATAATAATAATAAATAAAGACAAAAATCAACATATTAAACGAAGAGCCGTGAGAAGACTACCGGCAATGAGTACACCGGTGGAGAGAAGATTCAGAAGAATCCCGCATAATAGCTACAGCAACACTGGCATCAAAACAGCTGTTGGGTCGATCGACGGCAAAAGGAGGAGATCACTGAGACCAACAACAAGCTCAAGAGCTAAGCGACCAGATAGATCGGAAGCAAAGGCATCCCATGAGATAGCCTCAGCAGCCGAAGCCGAGGAAATGACCTTCTCCTATGTCTCTGAAGTAGGAGAATTTAGATATATCTGTGAATGGAACACCTTCAAAGAACTTCTTCTGGAGGAAGAGGAAGAAGAGGAAACTAATCTGGTTGACGACATGCGCAAACAAATAGAATTCCTTGAAGCAAAGAGAGAGAGAGAAGAAGGACGCTCCGGCAACAGCAGAAAGAATTGCTGGAACAGCAAAAACAATAACAACAGCTAAAACAAACTCAACAGCAAGGGAGGCAGTCGCAACAACAAGGTCAGCAGAGGAAGCAACAAACACAGAAGTAGCAGAAGCAACAACAGTAACCATAACAACAGCAGTTAAACCAAAAACAGCAACAGTACCAAAAGCAACAACAGCAAAATCAGCAACAACAACGACAACAGCAGCCACAGCAGAAAAAAGAGCACGTTCCGCCTATTACAGTGAGTAATGAAGATGCATGTGATATTATAAAATTTGTTAAGTTAGTCTCTAAGAATTGCTATTTTAAAAGACTAAAAGTTAATAGGCATTCTTTGTATTGTCAAACAATAGAGGACTACTCCAAGGTACGGCTTATTTTGAGTACTTTACGTACACAGCAAAAAATGATAAGTTCAAGTCAGTCCTCCTTAAGGGTATCGACCCTGAGGTTGTTGAGATGGAGGAGTTGCTCACTGAGCTTAAGACGCACGAACGTGACGACCTCAAGTTCGTGTGTATAAAGCCGTTTACCACGGCCACTGGAGGGAATGGTGACCGAAAATGACTGTTCCTATTAGTACAATTGTCCCCCAATAGCAAAGTAGATAGTGTAAATTGTATTAAATATTTGTGTATGTATGTATGCGTTGAGAGGTTCGGGTACGCCGCTGCTAGCTGCAACATGCAGTATAGGTGCATCAAATGCGAAGCGGACCACAAACAGCTAAGATGTGTGATCTGTCACAACTCGGGACATCCTGCCAATTTCAGAGATTGCCCCAAATAACAAGAGCTTAAAAGGAAGCTTCTGGCTCGGAAACAGCAAACTGAAGATGTTAAACGGCTCAGAAGCCAATCGCTTGTTAATTACGTGAAGCTTAGAGGCAGCAACGTCACAGAAAACAGTTAAGGTAGCTGCTAAAACACCTGAAACTGATCTGGACATCAAATCGATTCTACTGTCCCTGCACAGGAAGATTGATGGTTTCCAAAAACAGTTTAATGAACAAACGGCTCAAATTAATATTATCTATTCGACGCTGTTTGTCGTGTCAAGCGCGCCATAAATCTAAATGGATACACTGAATGAGGTCAATCTAAAGATCTTTGCAGCGAATGTTAATTCTCTTATCAGGATCAGCTGTCGAACCTGTTAAAAACCGAAAGCCCTGATGTGCTTCTGGTCATCGAAACTAAGCTGAACTGGAAGAGCAAATGGGGCGACAAAAATTGCATTATCTATAGGAGAGATCGGCCTCAGTCCACGCAAGATGGTTAGGTAGCAATCCCCATATGTGAAGGCCTAGGTCATAAAGTTGTATACAGTAAGGACGTGCGTAGTTACTGGGTGCTAGAAGCTTGCATTATATGCATTCGCCTCCAAAGCGGGAGAAGGCTGTATGTGGTGTCGCTGTATGCACCTGCTGCATCTCAACAAACTGTGTTTATTGACGAGCTCGAGACACTTTTTCAAAGTTTGCAACTGGATTCGGAAGAAAATTTTTAATTTCTGGCCAAAGATCTTAACGCAAAGCATGCGCCATGGGGAAACTCAGATCCGAATACTAGGGGTAACCTTCTAAATTATTGGTAAGGTCGAAGCATTACCGAGTATAGACTTGATCTATACGCGACGGATATCCCGTCTTACCCATCAAGTGGCTCTTTCATGGACATAGCCCTACTTGACAATCGACTTGAACTTAAGGACACGAATCAACGCTCTTGGAACTGTCTGCGAGCATTTGAGTACGATAGTGACCACTACGGATTCGTGGCTCTCATACAGATCCCAAACGAACTTTGACTACAAAAGGGCACGTTGGTCACGTTTCTCTAAAGTTCTAAAGCGTGAATTACGCTCGAGCGAACTTGATCCACCGACGAACAGAAACTTGACTAATGATGAAATTGACCAACACTTACTACAGATGAATGACGCCATCAAACGATCCATGGACGTGACCATTACCCGGATAGTACATTTGGGGGAACAAACGCATGACAAGTACAGAATGCCACGTATTGACGCACTCTACCGGCACAAAAGCAGAGTTTTATCTAGGCTTAAACTGCTCCACAGACAATTTACGGATAGAAACGATCCGGAAATGCGAATGCTAACGGCAGTGATGAAAAATCTCCAACAATGAATTAAACAAAATATTAATCAAGCGGTTAGTTTGCACTGGGGCAAAAAATTCGCTCTATAAAATCCAGTAGCCCGAGTATGTTCCCGCAAATAAATAAAATTTTTAGGAGAAAAGATTACAACGATATTTCTTCTGTTCGTATCACGGAAACAACAGAAAACAGACAAACGTTACAGAACGCGGGTATAAGTCCTGAAAGTATCAACTAGAACGATGGGTTTTTTGTGATCGAGGACCAACAGGAGAGGGCTGATTCCATTGGTGCCTTTTTTGAGGCCGTATATAAGGTGAACAATCCTGTTCGCCTTAGCTGAATAATGTTCATTATCCGTCGCATTGAAAAATGGCGGTGGTATATCCTATCCCCAAACGGGGCAAAGACAGAACCAACCCTGCTAATCTCCGGTCAATTAGTTTGCTATAAGTAAAGTGATCAATAGAGCTTTGTTAAAGTGGGTTGAGGAAAAGAATATAATTCCGGAAAATCAGTTCGGTTTCAAGGCGGGTCATGACACCAATCATGCCGCGTCAAAACTAGTTTCCGACATTCAATGGAACAATCGCAAGAAACAATGCACGGGTGCCTGTCGATTTGGTGGCGTACAGATCAACTCCAAAAATCGAGGTCATTAACAACTTCAATCATATTAAAGGACATTGCGATGATTGGAAGTTGGAAATCAACTACCAAAAATCTGAAACGATCCTGTTTAGAACTCCTTTATACAAGGTTTCCAGGGATACCAGAATTAACTGGAATAAATTAGCCATCATTGGACAGCATGGTCAACCACTGGCAGTACGAAGTGTGATAAAGTACCTGGGTATGAGACTTGACCAATATCTGTATTTCAACAGACATATAGATGCTTGTCTTGCTGCAGCAAAGGAAGCTTACGCTCAGAGAAGGAGGCTGTTTCACAGCCACGTGTGGTTCAATGTAGCGCCATCACAAATTTAAAAGATTCGGGTGTGTGAGAGGCAGTTCCTGAGGACCTGTCTTGGACTCCACCAAACAACAGAGTCCCAGTACAGGAAATAATATCCCAACAAGGTCTTACAAGATGGGGCAAATTTAAACAGGATTGACAATTTCCTGATCAAGATGACGCGAAGGCACACTGCAAAATCAATGACCAGCGAAAACAGCCTGATCTTTGGGGCTTACTACACCAATATTATGTGCCATGAAGGTACGTTCTTATCTGGATTCATTCCACCAGAGGCATTTCTCCTTGCAAACGGTAAAGGATGAGTACAAAACAGGAACGGTATCCCGGTTATTTACCATCTCCACCGAGGTGCGACGGACAAGCGGCTCACACACGGCGGGTACGTCGCCGAGGCTCAGGAGCTCCTCCGCTCTGCAGTGTCGGACCGAGACAGGAGGTACTTCGAAAAACAATGCACCGAGTTTTGGTAGCTAAGCCAAGGGGAACTGTAGTTAACATTCCCCGGGTAGTGCATGACTTGGGACGGTCCCCAGTTTTATTTTAGATTAAGCTTAGCTAGGGGGTCTTCGTGACGTATCTGGGATTTTTGCCATACGAGTATGCCTTCGAGGTGTGAGCGACGCAGTACAACCTTGCTTAGATCTCGATGGTGTGATCTTGAAATGTTAAAGAAAGCCAGGTGCCGGAAGATGCAATCAGGATGGTGACCACTCGGGGCAATAGGCAAAGAGAGCCTACTATCCTGATTATAATGGTTTGTAGGCCAAGTAGCTATGGTAGTTTCTCGGAGTCAACCTTGTCATTATGCGAGTACGCTTCGGAGGTGTAAATGACGTAACGACGATGTACAATCTCGTTTATATGTCGGAGACAGGATTGATATATTGATGACTGCTGAGCCACAAGAGACGCAATCAGGATGGTGACCGCTCGAAGCTATTTGCAAAGAGCGCTTACCGCCCTGATTATAGGTAGGCTACCTATAAGTAGTATAAGTTGGTATGTAAGTTTTTATTTTAAGAAAAAAAAAATTACAAAATAATAATAGCTGAATCGAGTTTTCTCGTGAACAAATGTTAGTTATAGTTTATGCTTAAGATAATTTTAAGATAGATATAAGCCGAAAGGCATAGTTTTAAGTAATATTAAGTAGCTTAGAAAATATGTGTAAATTAGTAAGCTTGTATTAAGTCAAATAATTGTTAGTGTTAAGATAGATTTAAGCTTTTCTCTGTTAGTTCTAGGTTAGAAGATAAGAAATCCAATAAAATGTAAAAAGAAAAACCATACAAAGAATCCTGCAAGGGAACTAATAGAGATCATTTGATTGATAAACGTGATTCCCCAACAAGAACCAGTGAAAAGTCTACAGTCTTTTCTTCCACTGATTTCTTCAGGATGACGAGAAGCATTGGCTTAACCTGTATGAAATCTTAAGAGAGAGAGAAACGAGACGAGACCAAACCACCAATGAAAGCCAAAACCGCAAATTTATAGTGAGTTCATGCACTTAGGAATTGTCCTCTAAGTATAGTACGTTCATAAGATATTTAATTTCTAACAGAGTACAATTTATTGTTATTTGGGACCCAGTGAAAGCTCAGTAAATTCGGCCTGTCAATTGTGTTAAAAGAAGCGTTCTGAAACTAGATTGGAGATGGTAAAGATGTTCATGTACAGCAAAAAATGCAGGTACTTCGTCTTCTCCACTTGCCCCTTACAATTGAGCTCATTGCAATCGGAATTGCGTATGTTATTATTTAGGAGCCAGATGAAAGTTTGCTAAGACAGTAAGGCGGTATTAGTTTGCCATCTTACACAAAACTGACACCGCCACATAACTTCTTTCCTGGCAAATTCTTCTTCTTCTTCTCCGGTAGTATTATGTCAGATAGAATGTCCTTTAGATCAGCAAGATGACAGTCGTCGCGCAAATTCAACGAAACTGCAATTCGAATTAAAAGGGCTCGCCTTTTGTCTTGTCAAATGCTTCCTTAAACGTCCGCCAAAAAGCTGACAGCGCGTAAGCTTGAGGTTATACTGTCGTCATTATTCAAATAAAGATTTTGTAAAATTTTTTCCTAAAACGGAAAACTGATAACTTTGTAATGGAAGGTAAATAACCAGCGATTGTCATTGTATGCATTTTTATTGTATCACTTAATTTACTCTTACTTGCTAGACAAAAAAATGCTTAAAAATTAGCTTAATTAACTTAAAATTATCTTATTCTAACTTACTGGCCCCATGCGAGCACTCTAAGTTAAACCTAACACTTAAATTATGTCTTTCGACGTATCTTACTACTATAGTATACTATTTCTATTCATTATAATTAAAACTAAGAAAACATTTTTAAAAAAAAAAAAAAACTTAGTGACCTGACTTTTTTTATTTTATTATAAAACATAAAACTAAAATCCTACATACTACTTAAAATTTGATCTTAATCTACTTAACCTACTTACATCTAATACATACATACACATATGTATACATACATACATATACACAAATATATGTATATATATATATGTTCTTTTTTTCATTTTCTATTTTTTTTTTATTTTTTTTTTTTTTGGTTTTTATTTATTTTTTTTTTTTTTAAGTCTACCTTAATCCTACTTAAAACTATGTAAGCCGGCCATGGCTAAAAAAATTAGGCGACCCACTTTGCTTCACATGAAGCTACCAAGTATTGGAGGAATTCAACGACAAAGCATCCTCTCCCTCAAAAAGCCACCAAAATTGTTGGTGCTGCTGAGAAACATCCCTCAGGTCGCGACTCCCTACCGCCCTACTGAACCGGAGATGCTCCGCATTGCCGTGTGCGACGTCTATGACGTAGTTGAACAGCCTGTCCACAGCTGTTCGAGTGACGTGGAAGATTAGCGGCACCGCCAATCTGTCCTAGATCAGACCTTTATTATCTAGGTAGAGAAACGCTTCTGAAGGAATAAAGCCGTTAAAGCGAACACTCTCGTGATACATATAATTAGGGTAGTAAGCCCCGGAGATCAGGTTGTTCGATGAGGTCATTGCTCTTGCAATATGCCTTCGAGTCAACTTAATGACGAAATTGTCCACTCTTATTAGGTTCGCCCTATTGTACAAGACCTCATTACGATAGAATCTTATGTACTCAGATTCTGGTGTTCTGTATAAGCGAAGACAAGCCCTCTCAAACACCCGAATCTTTTCCAATAAACTTGCTCTCACGTTAAATCACACAGGACATCCAAATACGAGCATGGTCCGGATAAGGGCCATGTAGCAGATCACCTTCACCCTCGCATCGAGTTGGCTGTTATAAAACAGTCTCTTTGTAAGGGCAAAAGCACCTTTGGTTCTGGCCAGATCAACATCTATATGTTTGTTAAAATAAAGATATTGGTCTAGCCAGATCCCAAGGTATCTGTCCAAGTTGTTCTACGATAGAGAAATTTCGCCAATTCTTTCTGGTATCTCTAGAGGCCCCAGACAAATGCGTCCTAAACAGAATGGTTTCCGACTTCTAAAAGTTAATTTTCAACTTCCAGTCGTCACAATATCGCTTAATTTTGTCGAAGTCACTTTGCAAAAGTGTATTAATGACCTCAATCTTTGGACCCGATCTGTACGCGATTAAGTCGTCTGCGTACGCTATGGCATGGTGAAGTGAACCTATTAGATCACTTGTGTAAATGTTAAACAGGATCAGCGAATTTACCGCACCTTGTTGCAGACCGTTTTTAATGTAAAATGTTCCAGCAGAAGTCACATCGCCATTCTTCACAATGAACTGTCTACTAGAGAGCATATCAAAAAGAATATACAGCAGTGGTTTACTAATGCCCAACCTGTCAAGCTTGAAGAAGAGTCCCTCTAACGATACGGTATCGAAGGCCCTTTCCAAGTCAATCAGACAGGCAACAGTGCACTATTTCTTACCTTTATTCCATTGGATATCAGAAACCAGTTTAGACGCAGCATGAATGATATCATGCCCCGCCTTGAAACCGAATTGATTATCCGGAACTATATGTTTGTCCTCAACCCAGTTAGTCAGGAATCTATTGATCATCTTCTCGAAAACCTTACTGATGTTTGGGAGAAGACTGATAGAGCTGAGATTTGCCGGATTGGAAGTATCTTTATTCCTTTTGGGAATGGAATGTACCACCGCAGTTTTCCAATGCGCTGGATAATGTGCATTATTCATTGCATTATTAAACAGGGTGGTATAAATGTCCACCGCTTCTAGTGGGAGATGTCGAAGCACAATGTTCGGTATTTCATCGATTCCCACTGATTTCTTACTTCTAAGTGATTCGAGTGATTCGTTTGGAGCTCTTCCTTCGAAATGAACGTTGGTAATACCCTTTCGTTGGTGATGACATTATTTGCCATGCTCTCGTCATTGAACTGGATGAAACCCAAGCTCTCGAATCGTCAACTCACAATTTAATTTTGAAGGCAGAAATTGTGCATAAGGACTCGACTCTCCAGGTCGTGGTTCGGGCCAATGATTTCATTCGCCTTGTACACTTCCTGGAAAGTCGCTCCTATAGCCTCTACCTTCTCCTGCGGATCCTCGATCACAAAGAAGTTGTCATCATCAACTGCCTCAATTGGATCGTTACCCGCTGCTACAAGTAATTGATCGTTGTTCGTCGTTTGGGCGATTTTGAGACATGGAAGGTCGTTTTGATTATTTCTCCGGAATATTTTATTTATTTGCGGAAACATATTCGGGTTGCTGGTGTTTACAGCCCGAATTTTATTGCTCCAATACAAACTTACAGAATTTTTGTAATTTTCCTTTATTAATATCTGGAGGTTTTTAATCGACGACTTCAATGTCATGATCTCCGGGTTATGTCTGTCAGTAAACTGTCTGTACAAGGTTTTTAGTCTTGACAGTAGTCTACTTTTATGTCGGTGTAGTGCGTCAATAGTTGCGTTGCGGATTATGTCTTCGTTGTCTGTGTGTTGATACCGAGGTATCGTTTTGTCCATAGTTCGTTTAATTATCTCGTCCATTAGTTTTAGATATCCGTCAATCTCCTCATTTTACAGGTTTCTGTTGGACGGCGGGTAGAGCAAATTCGAGGAGACTGCCCTTGTCAGTATTCTGGAGAAGTATGTCCAACGCACCCTACTATAATTGTAGGAATGCCTTTGAATAAACTCTTCCAATTCCGCAGTTTCGTTGGAAATAGTTATTTGGGTGCTGAAACCGCAATGGTCACTGTCATACACGAAAGTGCGTAGACAGTTTGTAGTTTGTTGGTTAGTGCACGTCAGTTGTATTCGTGAGTCGAACAGCAGAAGATCAAAATATGACCCATGTCTGTGAAACGACGTACTATCTGTCGCCTTAAGCCCGAGTCGATACGTTATACTGTGCTGACCCCACCAATTGAATAGTAGGTTCCCTCTAGCATTTGGTGTATTATTTCCATAATCTCTATATTTGGCGTTGAAATCTCCGCCGATAATAAAATAGTTGTCTTCCAATTCCAGCCTCAGGAATCGGAAAAGTGTCTCGAGCTCTGATATGAATAAGGAGGATTGAGTAGACTTAGGTGCATAGAAAACAAGTAACTATTTGTAAAATTATGTGCATACCGGTCCCACTTAATTCTATTTTAGACGATCGAATTTCTAACCAACTCCACGGTTACTTACTGTCACAATCTGTTCAATTTTCATTCTTAATTGTAAAGTTCAAAAGTTTTTAATTTCGATGGTTTGAATGTATTTAAAGGAAATGGTAATAAAGTTGCTCCATCATTAAAATAACCACTGTCTACACCATAGCGACGCTACTGCTGTAACCATCTCATACTATCAATTCAACTGTAAGTCAACTGGAAGGCCCTCTTTTAGATTTCTGAACTCCTTTTTTTTTTTTTTTCTTTTTTTTTTTTCTGGAAAAAAATATTTTACCCTTGGTTCCCATTTGAATACGAGTGAAGGTTCCCTTTCTCTGTCGTCCATTTGGTTTCGGTGAATTTAGTTTAAAAACTTTTCCCGTGTTCCTGATGTTCAGAAAATTCTAAAAAAAAATTTCAAGGAAAAAAAAAAAAAAACTTTTTTTTTATTGTTCCCTCTTGTCGCATGTACTATATGTCGAAGTTATTGAAACTTTTTTCAAAAAACAAAAAAAATAAAAATTATTTTTATCTCTTTTTACTAGAAGTCTTCTTGCAGACAGACAATTTTATGACCCGAATGAGTGCTGTGGGAGCTACTAGAGTGAAGCATCCATGCTGATAGTTAGAAATAGAAAGAAGAACTTTTTCCATCATCGTCATCACAAAAGGTTAAGTGAAAAGAGGAAAACAGAAAAAAAAAAAAATGCCTACTTCTTCTCTTTTTTGAAGCTTAACAATATATGCAACGATGGTATTGTAAGAGGCCAAAAGCCAAAAGGGTTTTAAAACTTGTACTTCGCATTTGATTCGGCGGTCCCATAAAATGTAAATGAGAATACGAATCTGGGAAGTGCTAAATTGGGATAAAAATATTTAAATCTCAGCCTTCAATCGAGCCCATCATCAGAGACGGCCTTTGGGCAAAATAAAACGTTTAGAAGTTTAATTATTTAACAATAGAAGATAATCATCAGGGAGAAAGGAAACTTTTTCCAGCCTTTCGGAACTGAGAACAAAACAGAACATAAGCCTACTTAGAAGCCATAAAATGGAAATAAAATGTTATACTCGTATGTGAATATGTGAGTTTGTATGAGTTGTTGGTTATACACTCGTAATTTGATACTTATGCCCCTGATCCCATCGGTGTAATAATGAGAACTGTGTATGGTTTCTTTTATTTTGTGAAAGTGAATTTTCCACCAACGAATGGAACCATTTACATTTTATTCGATACTCAAGCAAGATATACCCTATAAACAAAGTCTTACATCAATTGGAAAAAAAGAATAAAAGTCTTGATCAATTGAAAAGCCCTCCAGGGCGAGAGCTTGTGTTCCAGATACGGTTTAACTTAATTCGAACTAATCAAAATTTATTGATTTTAAATTAAACGAATAGAAGACGTATATGGTATGTTTAGATATTTGAAGAAATCTGAAAGCGATACTTTCGCTACTGTTTATTGTCTTAAGAAAGGTCAACTGAAATTGAGAAATACTTGTGTTAACGTAATCTTTCAAAGTACCCCTTGTCCAGACGGTGTTGTTCAGACTTGCAAATTGTATAGGCAGCATATAAGAGCACATATACGTTTTCTATTACTATTATTACCCAAACCTTATCGCAGATACCTAATATAACCGGCAAGAAAAAACTATTTCTGATATGATTTTTTTGATTTTTTATTTTTATTTTGATTTTGGTGGGGGCTAACGCCCCCATTTATTTCGCTTAATGCAAGCTTAAACTAACTTAAAAAACTGGGACTTAAAAAGCTAACTTAAAACCTAGGACTAATTTAAGGGTTATGGAGTAAGGGAGTGGTGGTGGAGATCAAGTTTAAGGCGAGAAGTTCTCAGGTTAAAATCATGCTCCTTATGGAGCATGCGGGAGATTAGTTCGTTAGAGCCATAAGAGGTGCGATGGGTTGGGATATAAAAGAGACGAGGACAGCGTAAATTACGAGGATTAGTGTTGAAGGAAATAGAGTTGTAAAGGGAAGCGCAGTCCACAGAACCAGAGAGCAGTCGATGAATGAAGAGAATGTCGGCTACGTCTCTGCGTTTTTCGAGGGTACTCAGGTTAAGAAGTTTGAGGCGGTCGCGATAGGGAGGTAAGATAAATGGGTCACTCCAGGGTAGTCCACGAAGAGCAGAACGAAGAAAACGACGTTGAATGTTCTCGATTCGGGATGTATGAGTTCGCAGAAAGGGGGACCACACTTAGCTGGCATATTCAAGAAGGGGGCGGAGAAGCGTAATGTAAAGTGAGCTTGTCACATAAGGGTTGCTAAATTCTTTAGACTAACGTTTGATAAAACCGAGCGATGAGTTGGCTTTAAGGATTATCTCATCAATATGCGAACGGAAGTTTAACTCTCTATCGTATAAAATTCCGAGGTCGCGAAGCGATTGCACCTGGGGTACAGTTTGGTCATGCAGAAAATATAGTATAGAGGGGGATTGATATTACTTACGAGACAAAGTCATAGATTGGCATTTGGAGACGTTAAGCTCAAAGCAATTTTTTAGACACCAGGTGGAAAACCTATCGGGGTCTTCTTAAAGGAGAATAGAGTCTTGGGGTGAAGAAATAGTTTTGGAGAACTTAGTGTCATCAGCGTAAATGGATACGGAGCAGTGTTTGATAATCCTCTCAAGATCGTTTATAGTTAGAATGTAAAGGAGGGGACCAAGATGGCTGCCTTGTCGGACACCAGAAGTAGCTAAAAACGGGGTTGAGAAGGCTGACCTAAAGCGAACGCTATAGTAACGGTTCTTCAGATAAGAAGATATTTATTTTAACAAAATGGGGTCAAAACCTAGGGAAGACAATTTGAAAAGGATCAGTTGATGTGATATTTTATCGAAGGCCTAAGCGAAATCTCTAGCAATAACATCAATTTCGTTGCCATTTTCTAGGGCTGAAAGCGCAAAGGACACGAATTCCACAAAGTTTGTAGTAGTTGATCTACCTATACATAAGTGACTTACACTGAAAGCTTAGAACATCATATAAAACACTTTCGAACATTTTAGGTATGTGAGAAAGCTTAGCAATGGAACGGTAGTTGGTTACTTCAATCTTTGATCCCTTTTTGTGAACCGGGGTTATGAAAGAGGTCTTCCAAACTTGGGGGAATTCCCCTTGTGTGAGGGACAGATAAAATAGGGAGGAAAGTGGGCACACTTTTTGAAAAATATTGCTGGAAGCCCATCTGGACCGGATAAAAATTCATCATTGAGATTTTGTAACTTTTCTTCGATAATGGTGGGATCAAAAGGTTGAGAGAGAGACAGGGGCCAATAGAGAAATTGGGAAGGTACTTGAAATACATGGGGTCGGGTACGAAGGGGTTGTCTGCAAATGACTGCTTAAAAAAGTTTGCAAAATAGTTGCCAATAATATGTGGGTCCGTCGATGATATGTTATCGAACGAGAGAGAGGGGGGATATCCGTCTGATTTTCTTTTGTAGTTGACGAATTGATAAAATGTCTTAGGATCATTGATAAGGTTGGTCTGCGCTGTGTCGAGAAAGCGCTGATAGAGGCAGTTATAGAGCTGGGTGAATTGCAGGTAAGTTCCAAGATAGTTAGAGTAGTCGTAATAAGAATTGGTGCGAAGAAAAGCTGCCCATAATTTGTTTCTTTTATTACGAAAAGAGCGAGATGATGTTTTATGCCGTGAAAAGGGGACGTAGAGAGAAATAGAATTAAATATTTCGCTGTAGAAAATGGATAAGGATAGGTTAGTAAAATCAAAAGAACATTTGCTAAGATAGGTATTGATTTTGCGAAAATTAGCTTTATGGAAGAAGAGATGGTAGTTGAAGAAGTGGGCTGGGATGGAGAGTTATGGAAAAATGAGAGAAGAGGAGGAGGGTAAAAGTTGTCGACAATTGATAGGATAAAGGGACAAAACGTTACTGTGGAGTTTATAGGATCACTAGTGAAAATAAGGTCTAGTTGCCTACCGATAGAGTTAGGGATGCCACTTACTTTTCACAGGTTTGAGTCAGTTATGCTATCAATGAAAAGGCATTCCTTGGATAAAGTGGCATTTGACGCGTTAAAAAATAAGTGATCATCCGATGGAATCCACTTCAGCAGGGGCAGATTGAAGTCTTCAAAGATAAGGATATCGTCGATAGAATCACTTAGGTCAATTAGTTGGTCAATTGCTTTAATAGCAAGGATGTAGGATTCGATAGGTTGAGCTGGGAGAATGTAGCAGTACATAACGTACAGGGACCTATTGGGAAGTGTTATTTTAGTTGAGACAAAGTCAATTTTATCAGAAGAAGAGATAGGGATGAGAGAAGAGTTGAGGTTATTGTGAATAGCAAGTAGGACACCTCTACATGGAGAATTAACTTTAGGAATGGCAGGACCATTTACCATAGGGAAAGAGTGATCGTCATCTCGGAAGACATTAAACGAAGATGGGAATAGCTCTTGGCTCTTTATGTCGCGGATCAGATTGGTTTTTGTAAGAGCATAGACGTCGAAAGAGAGACTGTGAGATTAAGACAATACAGCCCGAGTTTTAGAGCGCCATCCTCTTACGTTTTGGTAGTAAAATGTAAGAGGTAGTTTGTTGCGTGGAGGAGTAGGGGAGTGTAGATGAGATGCAGACAAAGAAGGCAAATTAGGAACGAAAAAATTTATTATGGTCAGCTCGGCTGCGCTGAAGGTGAGAAACTATTTTAGAGTGAACATAGCTGCGGAAAGCATCGAGGTCATTCGCAACCTTTTGAGGAAGTGTGTCGAAGATTTCGTGGTACCTGTTGTAAAGCTTTCTGAGACTAGTTATATCCGTAGGAAGGCCTTCCTGTGGTGTCTATATCCTTTTGGGTCAATTTAACGTTAGGCAGTGAAAGGGGATCAAAAATAGGAACTGGGGTCCGTGAAACCGAGGGATAAGGCGAGCTAGCAGCGGGATTTAATATATGCGAGCTGATAAAGTTACGGTATTTGGCTCCTGTTGTAAGGTCAAAATTAGGAAAGCAGTTGTTAGTATTTGTTGAAGGGGTATGGGTGGTTGAGCAGTGACAGTATAAGGGGCAGGGGTTTTATTAAATGAGACACGTTGGGGCTTGGATGAAATAGAGGCTCTTGGTGCTTTTGAGGAAATACGTGAAGGGGAAAAATTGGGAAAAATTTTGGTTTTAAGGCTCCAGTTGGGGTCGGGTTTAGGATGTGGATGGGGAATGGGTTTGGGCGATTTATAAATATCCTTTGATAAGACGATGGATGTCGATGTCAGTGAAGTCCTAACACGAGGAGCAGGGCGGCTTTCGAAATTAATTGTGAAGTTTGCATATTGCAATATCCTATTTACTTTGTTACCACTGATAAGGACAAAGTAGATCAAAAAATTGATTACACTTTGTGTTTTCCATATTGGCCAAGTTTAAAACCCAAACCCCCTTGCCTGCTAAACTGATTGATCTCTAACACAATTGATCGAATAGATACAGTAGTATTACAGCACGGCTTTAGTACTTCTAATTAACGCAATATTGCGGTTTTCCATTCGATTTGGCAATGCCAATGAATGAAATAGAAATCTTTTTCTGTAGAGCTAGTTCACCAAACCTTGATGCCGTTTGGTCTTCTTTCTTTCCGACCTAGTAAAAGGGTACATGCTATTGTTTCCGAAAAGATTCTGTAAACAGTTGAATGATACATAGTAGGTCTGCAGCTTCTTGTGGATAATCACTAATCTGCAGACATTGAGGCTGTAAGTCCGTCTGAAGGCCATGGGAGCGCTACTTCTGCTACTCATATGTAATGAAGGTCTATGATGTATACTGCGAGCAAAAATATAAGGATTTTTTCAAGATATTTTTAAAGTTCACTAACGTTTCTCCTTTAGAGGAGAGATTTTGGTTCAGGACATTTCTAACACCCTTGACAATTCAAGTACAGAAAATTTAAAAATATTTGCATTGACAGCAAACTCCGCAGCACGTGATAAGCCTGCATGATCCGATTTAGGTTGAAATATTTGGCAATTCAAGCAAAACAGCAATGTAAAATATACATATTACATAGAGTCATCATGGTAGTGTCGACAAAGCAATAGCTTTACTTGGGGTAATGAATATCTGAAATGTGATCCCCAGTTCAAACCTCGATCAAATATTATACTGCAACTCCCAGTAGAAGTAATAGGGAGTGAGATTGATATGAATCCGCTATAATGTACGCTATAAATCGCATAAGGCTGATATTCTTCTTCTTTATTCCGGAATCTGCTGTAAGCGGCAACAGTTAACTCCTCCTGGACCATAGAGCTTATAAAGCTTATAAAGTGTTCAAAACATTTGAAAACTTAACTGAAACCCACTTAGCCGTCGGTGGGTCGTTTAGCAGACTATTATTGGAATAACAGACTGCTTTTCACTGTTTCATAGGCAAAAGTGATTTAACATACAATGACACCGGTATTAAGCACCAGCGGTATATTCGAAGTTGGTAGCGCAGAGTGGCAAATTTTTAAACGAAATTGAACTTGTAAGACGAGAAAAAACAACTGAAGCTTAAAAAGACGAATTTTGTGCACTTCGACTGCGTTTTACAAAGGTAATCCTTGTCGACCAAATTTCCTTTTCCTTTTATTTTTTTTAATTAATCGGCTTGCACATCCCGAGTAAAAATTCCACTATTGGCTTAAAAATCGTTAATTGTGTCCGATTTTTCAGCATTATAAACTGGTACTCCAAAGATTTGAATAAATCTACAGTTTGAGTTGCTTTATGACATGTAGCGTCATCTTGTTGAAGCTTTATCTTCTTTATATCACTAGTCATATTTTCGAAGAAATGTTTGCGGGACGTAATTCGGGAATAAAAGTCATTGAACGTAACCCCAGCTACGGCTATATAATTGAGAAAATGAGGATGTCATCGTCTTACAAATATAAACCCCAATAAACTAAGTACTTTTCCAGATGCATGTAAAAGACCTTCAAGGATTCTGCTTACTCAAAATTCGGCAATTTTGTATATTAACATACCTTCTGTGCCAGGAACTAGCACTAGAACTGAGAAAGATTTTTTCTTTTTTGGCTTACTACTATTCCAATCAATGAACCAACTTTGGTATTGATCTCTTAAGTAGGGTAATGACCGTGCTTTTTGACAACGATGGGAGATTAACAAATTTGGGTGTTTCATGATCATTGGCCAATACAAACTGACTAGCAATTTCATACAATTGATCATTTTCCCTATTAAAACTTCAGATACAGACAATAGAGCGCTCCCTTAAATAAATTTTGAGGAAGTTGCAAGAATAAAGATAAAAAATAACATCTTACTCATCCTAGATTTATTTAATGAGAAGATGAGGTCTAGGTCCAACCCAGTTTAAGCTAAAATGCTTAAAATTATTTTCAACAAGAAATTCTTCATTTTTGCCAAAGGGCCAAAGGTCATCAACTCTATTCCGACGAACAAAGGGAAGTTTACACATCCTTAAAGATTCTGATTTTGTTATAAGACACAGTTCTCTTTAAGTGTCGTTCCAGTGAACAGGAGCAGGTGTCAAATACATACAAAGCAATGTCACTCATTTGTGTATTCAAAGGGAAGAGAACAAGTCAAGTTCTTCGCCGTAACTCTCCAATTATAATGCATTCAAGACCCACAACAATTCACGTAACCAGTTCCTTGATTGTTATATTCTAATTATCATTTCATTTCAGGAAAGGATACTGATATGTAATATTTTGACAAACAGTTTGCTCAAATCTGTTACAACAAGACCACAAGCTCTTTGAATTTTCAAAGTCAAGTATGCACTGTAAAGTTTCTTTCGACCCATTGAAAAGTTTTTCTATCTAACCTGTCTCATATTAAGATATTATGCATCATCGCACTTAAACTGAATAGAAACTGAGTTCCTCGAATAGCTACATCACAAATTGCAAAGCTTCGGTTCCGCTTTACTCGTACAAAGTAAGTCAAAAACTGGGCCTTCAACATAAAGAGAAAACTTGAACACGAAGCGGATTCATTTCTAGTCTCTAGAAATTCTCTCATCTCTATTTTAGCAGAAAAGTCTAAAACATACGAAGACGTTGGCGCAGGAGTCTTCTCTTATAGACTTCCGCCTGAATTAGATACTATTGACGGATATTGTAATAAACATAGAGATGCAGGCAGCGCTAGCGATCAGATTTCCAACTTCGAACACCAAGCAAG
Source organism: Volucella inanis (assembly GCA_907269105.1). Lineage (NCBI taxonomy): Eukaryota > Metazoa > Arthropoda > Insecta > Diptera > Syrphidae > Volucella > Volucella inanis. The sequence continues at coordinate 25,032,155 of OU026157.1, forward strand.
AGTAGTTATAAATTGGCGTCTCTATCATATCTTTAAAGATAGTGAATTAAGATATTACGAATAGTTAATGGAACGAGTACCGCAGACTGATTACTGTCTTATCTAAGTTGAATGGAATTTCTAAGTCACTCACATGGAAGTTAAACATGCGATGTATTCTGATTATATCCCGATTTTTTAGTCTGAAGGCATATATATCGGATACGTGCGAAATGGATGTATTACCTAAACTCATGTAGAACAAATATCAGGTCTCCTTATATAATTACAAGAGAACTGATCTGTTACTGTCTCTGGATGATATACTCGTACAGTAGCAAATAGAAATAAATATAATCAGGTATAAACCCGCCCAATAAGAAGACAAAACATTTTAAGGAACTCTGGTATGATAAAGACTGCTGTAAGGCCAGGAAAGTCTTGGTCTGTTATTTTGATAATGCAATGATGCAATAGCAAAATAAATGTATTTAAAAGCCGAAACTTAGCTTTAAGCAATACCTCGGGAGAAAAATAAGGCTTACCATGACTCGCAAACGCAGAGACTGCCTCTATGAAAAAAATCAATAGAATAAGATACAGCATGGCCTTATGTTGACTAGCAATTTATTATCGCAACATTTTAACTCCCTCTCAAGCCCATCTCCTAGCAAATATGTTTTCTCGTTTGCGGTCCCTGTCCCAGGGCTTGAGATTATTATCTTAGACAAATCGATAACAGTTGAAGAAATTAAGCACTTGATAGCCTAAAAGTAAAAGGAGACCAGATAAAAACGATAGGAAAACAAATTCAAATAAAATTTGATTCTGATTTTATTTTGAAGCTACGTTCATGCCGTTATTTGTGGAATAGCACATCATTTGAATGCTGGCCTCTAGCTCTTTTGCTAGCGTAGCAACTTGACGTTGCCCCAGAGAAAATAATCGAATGGTTTCAAATCGTATGACCGCGGCGGTCAATTGATGAACGCTCGCCAAAGAGGAGACTCAGTTGCCAAATTTCTCTTTCACAACTTCGAACGTTGCGTCGCTTGTATGGCAATAGCACCATCTTGTTGAAACCATAGCTTAGATATGTAAATGGTGTCGAGATCTGACCACAAAAATTCGGTCTATATCTATACTATTAACAGTAACGGTGTCTCCTTCCTCATTTCGAAAGGAATAAGGTCCCATGAAGCTGCCATGCCATAAATAGCACCAAATAGTGGATCTGTTGATGCCTGGCTGAAAACTTTTCTATTGTGTTTGCTCTAATAATGGCAATTTTAATTGTTGACATAGATGCTGCACCAAAAGTGGGCGTCGTTCGAGAAAATGGTTCTTTGGCAAAACCGGATCTCCGGTCAACATTTCCAGCGCCCAATCAGCAAGCTCATGGAATTGTCTATGGTCGTTCGGCTTCAATTTTTGCTTCAGTTTAATCATATACTGATGTAGGCCCAAATTCAACCAAAAAAAAAAAAGGCCAGGTAGACTCTCTGGTGATGTTCATTCAAGCTGATCTGCGCCGAATCAATATTTCTAGGTTTTCTTCATATCACACCAACCTCTACCTGCTTGGTGCGTTAAGATCTAAAAGAGTAAACTTACGCTCAAATTTTTCCACGTTGCGAAGAATTGCCCGCAGATTGAAGCAGTTATTATGACCTATCTCACAACGAAATTCACGTTGCGTATTTACAACTGAGCCGAAATTTAAAAAAATTTTTTCAATAACTTCCGCACGTTCGGCAAGCGTAAAACGATGGACGATGAAATGGCAAACCTTACCGAATATTTTTACTGCTTATAGTCATTGGTAACTTTGACAGCTGCTGAAACATAACGACTGGAAATATCATTCATTGCTATCTGGTCACCCGTAAGGTAAGGATCAGTTGGTATATCTATTGAATTTTATAGTTATAAAATTAAAATATAAAAATTATTGATATTGGCGAAGTTCCAGCATGTATTAAAATAGAGGTAGTTTTTCCCAATTTTCAGGAATTCAGGAAAAGGATGTACACTAAGTCCTACAAACTATAGAGCCATTTTATTATGAAATTCATGAAATACCAAACGGGAGACTTTTACAATTTTTCAGCGTCTTTCAGCGTTCATACGTCTTCTTTGTTGATTTTAGGGCTGCCTTTGATATGGCTGACTGTAGGGCACTCATGTACAAATTAATTGTATGGGCTTATCGAGGAAGTTTTGACGGGTCCTACAATGCATGTACGAGAGAAGCAACTCATGTGTATGGAATGGCGCCGAAATGTTGCCATGGTTCGAGACAACGTTGGGAGTGACGCAGAACTGTGCACTGAGACCTACGCAATTCTGTACTACGTAGTGCTACTGGCTAGATTCACGGAATCGTTAAGGATGGTGATAAATAAACTGTTTTATGGGCCCTCTATACAAATCAAAGATCACGACTTTTAATAAGAGGTAAAGGTAAACTCAATCGAAGAGAAAGGTGCCAGTACGATGGCGAGGTGATTAAAGTGGCTAAGAAATACAAATATCAGGGAGTCCTTTTCACAAAGAATCTAAACATATGCAAACATCTGCAAAAAAAAAAAAAACGAACCAAGGCTTTAACAGCCATTAACACAGCCAGGAATAAATGTTTCAACAATGAACCTATTGCCCACAGCTGCAAGTACAAAGTACACCCTGACTGACTCGAACTGCAACATTTTAACAATTCTATAATTTTTTTTATTTTTTGATAAATTTTATTGTGCCAAGGCAAAAGTGCTTGTTTGAGGTGGTCCAAACTTTGGTATTTTTTAGTGCCAACCTTCGCCTTCAAAATACCCCAGACAGAGATATCCAAAGGATTTTCATCCGGAGAGTTTGCAATCCATTGTGTCGAAGAAACGAAGCGTGAAACATTGTTTTAAACCAATCTTGGTTGACGCGCGCTTTGTGAGATTGTTTGCCCAAAGCTTCTATACTGCCTCTAAGACAGTTTCACGGTATACGATCGCATTAATTTTGACGCCACGGTCCAAAAACACGAGCGGAGAGCGACCATCGGCGGTTATGGCGGCCCAAACTATCACCATCGGTGCTGCCTACTTTCTGGTGGCCGTCTGAAGATGAAAATTTTCGAAGGATCTGTCTGACAAGTAAGCTCGGTCATTTTGCTTGTTGACATATTGATCGATAAGAAATTGCGACTCATCGGAAAAAAACAAATTCGGCAACTCATCACCTTCGCTCTTTCAACCCTAACTTTTTTCTGTTGCGCTGTAAGATTGTGTGCTTTTTGGAACTTCAATGGCTTGAGCCCAAGCTCATTTTTCAGTATGTGTTGCATAAATTCCAACGATATGTTTTTTTCTTCCATTTCGACGCGGATTTCGCTCACTTCGAGCCTTCACACTCCGATCCATTTCTGCCGATGTTGCTGTTTTTTTATGACAATCTCCATAGCGTTTTGCAACGCTGCCAGTATCACGGTAACGAGCTATGGTTCAAGACACAAATGATTTATTCACATTGAGGTGCTGGAGGGCTCTAACAATAGCTACTTGTTGTTTTCCAGCCAAATATAAAGCAATTACACTATCTCGTTTGAATTCCATCGCGGATAAAAATTCAAAATACAAATCGTTTTGTAAATAATAAAATTATCTGTCATGTGTCAAAATTTGAGCTCACTGTCATGAACGGTTTGGAAATTATAGCAGTCTGAATTTGGTTACAGTTCGAGTCAGTCAGGGTGTATTTATAACAGTAGAAGAGTCTATCATGTTAAATGTTGCTCAAGTATGTGGTGTTAAAAGCTATAAGACTGTGAAAAAGTTGCTGCAGTTTTATGTTAGAAAAGCGTTAGAAAAACTGCATGCTGAATTCCATATATTCTAAAAGTGCTTAGAATTGATGACTTCACTTTCCCGAAAAATATACGTCTGTTCTTAACACATTACATTCGAAAACGGGATGGTAAAAATAGTGGCTAGAGATGGTGCAATTGAATGATGATGATTCTCAGGACAAATTAATTTGTGAGCCAGGTAAATCAGGTGATACCTAGTACAGATGAAAAAAGACAGAAAGAGTCCTTTGTCGAACGAGATAGTGAATTACTTCATCGAATAGTTTACAGCAACCTAAATTACAACTTGTGTTAAAAGAATTGTTTTCAGGATAAATATAGCTTGCATGAAATAAGGCTAGTATTCAAGATTAAGGGTGAGCTCTTAAGGCACACTACTTAGTCTTGCCATAGGTTCTTTTACACAATTTCCAGCGCTTCTTGTTTTCAGTTTGCAAACTTTTAACGGGCGTTAAAGAGAACTGACTCGCGGTAATATAGTAGCATTGCATAAGTGCAGAAAGTGGGCTGGCCAGATTTTCGAGTTGCTAAAAACACTCGGAATATCGAGAATATTCGTTTATCGGGCTCGCTTCGAAGAATTGTCTGAAGTAGAGGACAGGCCAAAAAGTAGTTGCCGGCGCGTCGTTCATTCAAATGTGGTAGTAACGGCAGTGCGTGAACGAATTCGAAGAAATCCCCTTAGGAGCAGAAGATGATATCCAAGGAAATGGATATATCAACCATTGTAGGCTGATTCGGGATGATCTGCATATTAAAGCCCATCGTTATGGGTCCATGGGTCATCTTCTTAATCCTCAATTAGAAAGAGTGGACAGTGGCTATGAAAATATTCTGTTTACGAATGAGAAAATTTTTACCGTAAAAGAAGTTTTCAACAAACAAAATGACAAAAAAAGTTGTTCCAAGAGTTCAACATGGACATCATCCCGGTTCCGTAATGGTTTGGTGAAGGGCCTGTCATTATGGTGTTATATCCTTCCGTTTCTGTAAAAAGGGGAAAAAACTGGTGCAAAGGCTTACCAAAAAGATGTGCTAGAGGATGTTGTGGAGGGTTTGACTAATACCCTTTTTAATAGATACAAATGGATCTTCCAACAGGACTCTGCTCCAGCGCACAAAGTCAAAACTACGCAGGAGTGGTTAAGAGTCAATATTCCTTACTGTAGAATATGTAGCTGTAGAATATTGGCCGTCTGGTAGTTCAGATCTGAATCCACTGGATTACATAGCCTGCAAGACTCCCGACATAAATTTGGAAAGTTTTAAAACAGTATTTACTAGAGCAACGTCCATGAGCTCCATAAAAACCGTATGTGTCGCTATAGCCCAATGGCCACACAGTTTGTAAGCTTGTGTTAAAGCAAAAGGCAGTCATTTATTTTTAACCCAGATATGCCTGACGTCCTACATGTAGGTCGGTCAGAACAAGAACCAACAGGAGAAAACCGTTTGGCACGTGCCATTTGTTTATTAGCTGATTGCATTGAGAAATAGTCATTCTTCACAAAAAGACGTGTTTTTAGTGCGTTCAATAAAAAAAAGTGAGATTTTAAAGTGGTCTATTATAAAGAAATTGCAACATGCCGGAATACGGTATTCGGTTCGCAAGTTATGTATTCGTTTTTTTCTAATTTTAGATTTACAAATTAGACTGATTGTGGTATGTTCTATCATACGATTACTCTTTCGATAGAAATAATCAAATCAGTTTCTAGAATTTCGTTTCACCATGTTGTTTGTGTATAAAATTTGGTGCACCATATGTAGGACGTTAGGAAAATACACATCTACGACATCTAATTTTTCAGGATATTTTCTTTGAATGAAAAACTTTCTTATCTCGAATATGATGAGGATCGCACAATGCTTGCGCGGAATTGACAGATGAAGATTCTGGTGATGAAGAATTGATTTCTGTCAGCAATTTACCAGGTTCTCAGTTACAAGCTTCAGCTAAAATAACATGCAGGTGTGGTATTCATGATGAATATTCGTCTGATGATGACATTTCCTTGTCCGAATTTTTAAAGCCGGCGACTCCAGGTACTTCAGCGCAATCTTCTAAGAACCAACTAAAGATGAAGAAAAAGATTTACCATTGGGTAAAAGAGGATTTACCGACACTGGCTTCCAACAATACCGACTTTGAAAATCCAGAAGAGTTCAACCCCTTACAAACTCCTTTGGATTTATTTTTTAGATTTTTTGATGCAGAGCCATTTGAACTTATACTAACTGAAAGCAACAGATATATTTTACAAAACAGCCTACGAATGGAGTTTTAGTTTTGAGCGGTTACATTCAGGTGCCACGCAGAAGAGTTTACTGGGAACGAGAAAAGGATGGTCATAGTGCCTAGGTTGCAGAGGCAATTACAAGTGATAAGTTTGAATACATTTTTCAAATCTTCATCTAGCAGAAAACCTGGACCAAGCCAACAAATTTTGTAAAGTTAGGCCTTTATTCAGACACTTGAACAAAAAGTTTATGGATAATGCCCCAATGGAGAAAAATCATTCTCTTGACGAAGCAATGGTACCTTATTTCGTGCGTCATGGCTGTAAGCAATTTATCCATGGCAAGCCCATTAGATATGGCTACAAATTGTGGGTTGGTACAATAAGGTTGGGATATGACAACTGGTTTGAACATTACCAAGGCGCATCCACCGATATTAGCACCACATATGCGGAGTACGGAGTTGGTGCTGGGGTGGTCTTTGAATATGGAGACGCCTTGAGACGAAAATGGCACACAAACAAATTTCATCTATTTTTTGATAATTTCTTCACATCAGTAGAACTTATAGACCTCCTCGCTCAAAAAAACTTCTTGGCTACCGAATAGCGCAGAACCCATTGGTCGACTCAAAATTGTTGAAAAAAAAAAAAGAGTTCGTACGACTTTAGAAAAATTGAAGCACAACATACAATCGCCGTGAAATGGAACGATAATAAAATTGTATCGCTCTGCTTTGGAAGTATAGCACCAATCCATTCAGTGAAGGAACATACAGGTACTATTTTATTGACATTTTTTTGTAAAATAAACAAATTTTGTATGCTTTGACTTTAGGTAGAGCAGCCGCACCTGATACATTTAAACAATGCAAACATGGGAGGTGTACATAGGTGTGATCAGAATGTAAGCCTCTATAGAACTTTAATTCGAGGAAAGAAATGGTACTGTTCGCTTATCACTCATTGCATCGACCTTGCCATCAATGGAGGTGACTTAGACCAATTAAGTTTAAGATAGACAAACCGCCGTACAATTGCTGACACAGAACAAAAAAACATTTTCTTCCAACCGAGGTCGTCCATCAGCGTCTGAAGGACGAAACATACGCTACGATCGCATTGATCATATGGTAGTCCCACAAGAAAAACAGACGAGATGTGCTTTTTGTCATACAAAAACGACGAAAAGATGCATTCAGTGCGATGTTGGAGTTCACGTGAAGTGGTTTGTGCATTTCCATAAACAATAAAATAATTGTGTCATGGTACCCTACACGCCTAACGTCCTATATATAGGACACTCGCCATTTTGGAAATATATATATGAAACTTGTCCAAATTTCGAAAAATAGTTTTATTATCAACATATTATTAGTAATATGCTTAAAAAAATAATTTTGTACATTTCAGAAAGCTTAAGGCATATCTGGGTTAATATCCAATATTGTGGTCTAATAAATGAAACAATTTTGAATACAATATGTTGATTGGTTTTTGTTTATGGCTTTTTATATTTGTAACAGAAATAGAATAGAAGCCCTCACATATCAAAAATTTATATGTATATCTCTTGATTAATTTTTTTTCCAGTCAAACTAAGCAGGTCGCCCCATTTTATGTAAAAAAAAAAACGACAAAAAATTTTCAAACTTAATCTGCTCGTTGAGTTCCGAATAGATGGTTTAACAGTCAAGTATTGTTATCTCAAGGACAATAAATCTTGAAAGACTTGTCGTAAATTAGATGACAGTAATTCTTTTTTTTTTAAAGATGTGCATACAACACTTAAAATGGCGAAATTCCCAGAGACATCAGGAAAAAAAAAAAAAAAACGACGAAATATTTGAAAAAGAGGAAAAATCCGAAAATATCGCCCTTTTTCGCAAAATATTTCTTGTCAATCCATTAATTTAATTCAAACGACTCTTTTGACTTTAAAAGGGATTTTCTTTGAAATGAGAAAATAAGCAGACACTCGTACACCAGAACATTATACACATACGCGAATATTCTATTCCTCCCAATCGTCAGCAAAAACAATAAAATAGGAAATTGATCCAATGTGTTTATTCTAAGGGTTTATCCGAGAACGAGAAGAACCTAAAGAAATAAAAATAAGGGTCATTAACGTCGGGCAAGTATCATAGTATTTGTGTTAGTATTTTAGTGGGAGTGTATGATATGTGCTCAATGTTATTCTTAGACTAGTGCTCATCTGTTTTTATTTCCGACATTGTTACACTTTATTGTGACTACTTCCTGAGAATATAAAATAGGAAATTAATTAAATTGCAAAGCTGGCAATAATGTGTTTTTCTATATTATCCTTTGAGGTTTTATTTAAGAAAGTCATTTACATTTGCATTCAAAGTGTCCTTAATGGTTAAGGTTCTAGTTTCGAATTTAAGGTGCCGATTGAATTCAAGTGCCATTAACAGATGTTCTACATGTATCTCAACGGTCTTTGGCCTATGAGTTTTGAAAAAAAGATAACCACGGGAGCTTATCTACACAGATTTTGGCAAAATACAAATCTAGGAATAGCTAATTATTTCCAATAGAACTGAACAGAAAGAGCTTAGAAAGCTGGTTTTCACATGTACAATGAAATAGTAAGAGATACGATTACTTAATTCCAGTAGTACTACGAGGTTAAAATCACATATTGCTGGACAGAGAATACAAAAAACATCACTCAACAATCAATATTATGCGAAGCTGGGTTTCTAAATGCGGCAAGCCCAGATTTGAAAAAGCGATGTATTGATACCATACAATATGCGTGACGGAAGAAAATCATTTATTTCAATTAAATTTATTCCTTTATCAATTCTTAGCAATTCAAAATAAATTATATACAGGCATAGCCAACTTAAATAAATTAATTTAAATTGACAAAGCATCTGCGATCTATACACCCTGACTGAATCGAATTGCAACCAACTTCAGACTGCTATAATTTCCAAACCGTTTATGACAGTGAGCTCAAATTTTGACACATGACAGATATTATTTACAAGCCTTTCAAAAGATTTGCGTCTTAGTTGTGTTGAAAAATTTTTATCCGCCATGGAATTCAAACGTGATAGTGTGATTGCTTTATATTCGGTTTATAACTTGCATTATTCTATTGGAACATGCGTTGGAAAGCTACTGTCATTGTACGTCATTTCAGTATATGTCATTCATTTGAAGCGTAAACAACAAAAAATTTTTTTCACTCAAATATGTCGAACTTTGTGCCTGAAAAAGTGTTTTTGCGGGGAGTTCTTCTTCATTACTTTAATATGAAGTAAACTGCTGCCGAAAGTCATCGTATTCTTGGTGGAAGTTTATGGTGAACATGCACTAGCTAAGCGAACGTGCCAAAAGTGGTTTGCACGATTTAAAAGTGGTGGTTTTGGCTTGGAAGACGTACTCTACATTTGTCACTGACGTTGTTGAATTTATACGTATTCACATTCACACACATTGGACCATGTGGGGCTATCGTTTATGGAAGTGCACATCATATCCTTTATGATTTGCATGGTCTAATTCACCATACTGCAAAGTGACGGTTTCTTTAGGAAACACAATTTCGAATGACCACTTTGTGATCATAATGTGGTGGTGAGTTTAATTATTTTCTGATAAATTGCCATTCTCACATTACCTTTGGATATACGATATTTCGAACGTTACTAAAAGCCCTCTTATAACCACGCTTTATATCCACTTGCCCGAATTGATTTTTCACCTAATGATATCGCTCATCGTAAGCATTACACAAATTTATCATTGTCAACTGGCTATCCAAGCGAATATTTCCCTGTCATAGTATATTTAAGCCCTATGTTGTCTTGTGTTACGAGTTGGGAGTCTATCCAACACTTCTTTTCAATTCTACAGAAATGACAGCCCTCAGCTGGAAATGTGATAAATATTATCCCATTCAAAAGCATAGCAAAAAATTGTTTGTGCGTATACGAGTACATGGCCAAATTTAAAAGTTGAGTTGAGATTAAGATTAAAGACGAAATGGAAGAAACTTGCATATGTACCTACATATACAACGAAACCTATCTATCCAAGAAAGAGAGACAAAATTATATCAGGTAGAGCTGTGTATCTAAAATCCGGATATGTACTTAGGTCATCTCGACTTTTTAATGTAGGTCCTTCGCGCAAAATTTGTAGTCAACTAAGCATTGAAAGTGCAGTATTAATTCAGTGCTTTGTATTATTTTTCACTATAACATATAGCTATGTACAAAAATTAAACCAAAATTAAAAAATATTTTTGGCACCCTAAGGGTAGATTAAAATAGGCGTTACTGTGTTGGTACCCGTTTCAGGAGACAGCAGTATACGTTACAAAATACATAATCCAACAAATAATTCTTACTTTCGACTAGTGCAAATCCATCTTTAATTCCAATGCATCAACGTCGAAGAGCTTTATCCGAACCATCTGCTATACTCGCGTAGAGTAAAGGCAAGCGTTGTGTAGATCCATTCAATTAGAAGAATTCATATGTCACTGCTCTTTTAAAAGGAATCAACAGGTATAGAGGCTTTTTTTGACAGATCACGCGTGACTCCTATCAAACTGCTTTTTCATTTTTGTTCAGTATCGTTTGGCAAGTCATCATGGAAAGACTAACACCATAACAGCGTCTTAAAATTACTCAGCTGTATTACGAAAATCAGCGCTCTGTGAGAAATGTTTTACGAGCAACTCCAGGAACTTATGGTGCGCATAATCGACCTACTGAAACCACTATTGCCAATAACATTCGCAAATTTGAGTCCCAGAATGTGGTGAATGGACTATAGCAGCTGTAGCTGAGATTGTACGCCAAGACCGTGACAAATCGATTCGTCGTCGTTCTCAGCAGCTGGCTTGGCGTATTCTACGTGAGGATCTCGGCCAAAAAATGTACAAAATTCAACTTGTGCAAGAATTGAAGCCAGGCGACTTGAATTTGCCTCATATTTTCAGTGAGTGGTGTTTTATCGTGAAATCGTGAAATTGCTGTATTTGAACTGATGAGCAACCTAAAGAGTACCAAGGGCTACCATTACATCCATTAAAAACAACGGCATGGTGTGGTTTATGGGCTGGTGGAATTATTGGTCCATATTTCTTCAAAAATGAGGCAAATCAGAATGTTACCGTCAATAGTAGCCGTTATCGCGCCATGTTAACTAACTATGTGCTCCCTGAAATTCAAGCACATGGTCTTGGTGAGCTCTGATTTCAACAAGACGGAGCTACGAGCCGTAAAGGGCGTGAAACAATTGACTTCTTGAGAAATCATTTTGATGAGCACTTAATTTCACGTTTTGCTATGGTAAATTTGCCGCCTAGATTGTGCGATATTACATTATTGTACTATTTTCTCTGAAGATATGTAAAGTTTTATGTCTTCGGGAATAAGTCAGCTACGATTGATGCTTTGGAAGCCAACATTACTCGTGTTATCCGCGAGATACCAGTCACTATGCTCGAACGAGTCGCCCAAAATTGGACCTTCGACACTTCAGGCGTAGTCGTATCATTTTCATTTTTGAAAAATAAATGCCATGAATTGTTCTTTTAACCGATAGTAAAAATTTTAAGTTCACTTTCAAATTTATGTATTTTATTTTACATTATAAGTCAAAGTTCACGATGAATCACTCTTTATAAGAAGAGGACCGAGTCGTTCTGAACAACCACCTACTAAAATGCGAAGGCGAACAACTTCAAAGAAAATGCCGTATTTACTAAAACACTCAAGAACAACAAATGATTAAGCAGCTCAAAAAAACCTCACATTAGAGGGAAGAGCACTTAGATAGAGAACTAGTCCATTTTACTCCTTGCAAGTTACTTTAAATGGCATTTTTCAGTCTTTCGAAGAAAGATTTCGCAGAATATTGTGTCATTTGTTATTAGCACACTTAGGTGCTGAGAAAACTCGTAGTGCACCAAACTGTCAACGGAAACATTAACCGAGTGCGCAGACAGAATTATCGTAGGTTCGGGTACTGAAAGACTTTCCTCCGATCCTTGCCTAGAAATTTATCGGCAATTTCATTTTCGTGTTCCCATTGTGACCTGTGCTTCAGACAAGACTTAAAAAATTTAGCCTTCCGACTACATTCAACGATGTCTTGCATTCTCTAACTAATTTGGTAGTCGTAAGTGGGTACAGGAGAGCTAAAAGCACAGCTTGGCTGTCGCTACAGATATAGATGTTTCGCGCCCTCCACTGGTTTGTCAGAGTATAGTTCGTTGCAATCAGGATTTCGTATTTTTTTTTTAAAGAACTTAACACTTAACGTGTTAAGTTGTTCGGAAAATTAGATAGAGAAAGAGAAAGATGTTTGGGCTCAGTGGTTATTTCGCTCCATGGGTGACATCCAACGTTTAATGGAAAGACTGAATTATTAGTGTAAATTGACTTGATGTTGGATTTAGGCAACCAACGAGATTTTAGTTGCCTGAAAAAGGCTTTCGGGCACGGCTGGTATTAAACCCCGAACCGTCCGATTGGGAAGCCAGTACACTACCACTTGAGCCACGGGCACCCACTCTCTACTCGGCAAAAAGACGTAAGTTTTCCTAACGAGGAGTGAAATCTAAATTTGTCGGTTTTGGAGCCATCTGTGAATATCCGATTACATTCCTTTTCAGGCTAAGAATATAGCCGAAACCAGTTTTGGACACAAGGAAAGTCGATTTCGTATATTACTTTTCGCAGCCAGAGTTCTGGTGTCATTACATCAGATCAGAATTATCACACTGTCAGTGAGTAAGGACATCAAAACTCCAGTGCGTGTTGTACCATATACCATTTTTGGAGTTTGGTTAAAACAAGAATGACTGACGTAATTTCGTGAAAGCTTGTTCCAGCAAATAACCGACGCTTAGGATATACAACATTTGGCCTTATAATAGCCGTGTACATCAAAAGGAACCTTCTCTATGAAAAGCCCTATTTCTTGCTGATAGCTCCTGTGCCTGCCAGGACGCCGATTGCGCCTTTCGAAGTGACATGTTGAGTCCATGTTTTTGTTATCCAGAATGAAACCCAAATACTTAGTTACTTTGGAGACTAGGATGGTGATGCCTTTAAATACTGATTTAAAGGTTAAAGTCAGACCAGTCAGCTTTCTCCTTCTTGTAAAGGGAACAAGCTCAGGTTTTAAGATCATTGACTAAAAGTCAATTTTTTGTGAACCAATTGTCGATCACTTCTAAGGCTGTAGAGTAGGCATTCGAAGACATGATCCAACATACAGAGATCATCCGCATATGCTTGTGTATAGACGTTAGAGCTATTAAGTGGTGAGTCGACCAACAAGCTTCATAAAAGTAGATACAGATACCCGTCTTACGGACAAATCCTACCCATCCGCGTCATCCCGTATTGGCTACAGTCAACATCCGCAATCAGTATCATATATTTATAGTTATAGTTACAGGTAGTTGCGTAATTTAAAGCATCCTCAATGTTAATGAAAATTCCTTCTTGTCGAGTGCCCCTTCAATTCTGTCTACCAGTTTTTAAAGCGCACTCTCACAAGATCTTTCGCTTTGGTAAGTAAAAAAAGGATGCATTTACAAAGGAGTTTTGCGCACATGGATCTCGAACATGCTCTTCAAAATGAAGCAAGACAGATTTATAAGTAAATCTGAAGGTCTTGCCGAACGATATTTGATTATTAGGATAATGTCACTGTTCAATAGGGTTTCAATATGGATGCCAACGCTACGATGGCAGTAAAGACTCTTTTCAGAGTTAAAAGGAACTAGTCTAAAAGGCATAACTGAAATATGTCATTGGTGTTGGATGTTTATGGAATTATTCGTCACCACTATCGATGAGATATGCCAGCTACGGCGTGTTATACTATTCAACTTACTAGCAGCTTCGTTAGTAGGAGCTGATTGTGAGCTGGTTTTGATTAGCTAATCTGGGAAGTAAACCTCAAGCATAAGACAGAGACTGATTTTCTGAGTTATTCCAGCCTGGTTGGAATTCTTCTTTTAAGGGCTTTCACTAGCCTACTGGTTTCACCGACAGTTTCGATCTTTTTCATAAGTCTGTATAAGAACGCTTTCAAATCTGAATAAGCTTCTTATATTCTGTTTAGAAGTTTTCTGGTTTCGTTACAAAGACCCTGCAGATCTGCGTTCCATTACTTCGGCAGATTTTGAAAGAGGATTTACTCTTATTCCCTTACAAGATCTAGTTTATCCAAAAACTAATTCTGGGGTACTTCTCATTGCGTTTGAAATACGGAAAGAGAGTTTGCAATCTAGTTGAGCATGATGAATACTTTTCGCAAAATTAATGACGACTGACGAAGCGCCTTATTAGACTGTGAGTCTATCTCAAGGAAAAAAGTGTTTTGAAAAGGCCTCAATAATTTCGTCAACTAAAGCAAAATACTCACGAAGAATTTGGTCATAAATCGGTAGAATAACAAACCAAAATGGTAGGAAATGTCGTCAAATGAGCAGTTTTTTACGTCCGAAAAAATATTTTTAATTGAAATTATTTTCCATAATGTGAAAAAGATAAAATAAAAAGATCTTTAAAGTTTTGATTTTCAAAAGGCCTATTTTCAAGGTGATTGCTTAAAGTTTGTAGTCGGAAAGTCTGCTCAATAGGATGGTTCAGACTAACTTTAGGAGCATTAACTTTGCTGCAATATCTCACATTATCATGAAGCAGGATAGGACTGCTCTTTTTGCCATAACTGGCTGTGGATTATGTCAATTTCTTTACAGCGTGACTCTGCTGTGAATTTTTTTAAGCGTTCGAGAAATTAATGATGTAAAACTCCCTTATTCTGCAGTTCTGCTTTAGCAAGTCGCCTTCGAGGCTCACCCACGTCTAGCCTTTTTTTTTATCATTTCTGTTGCTGGTTTCAATTCGATGCAATGCAGGACAGCTGTCACTGTTGTTGTTCATTACTTACTCTGATCACACGTACCCATGCTAAAAACAAAGCTTATACCCGAGTCGCTGCAGTTGCATTCATGTTGTTTTTTGAATTGAAATGCCTTGATGTAGGCATTCCTTATGTAAGGAAAAAAGTTCCACACACAATCTGCACTTTGCCAAAAATATATTTTTTTTTTCTGAAATGTATTCGTAAGACGAAATACGTGTTGTTCAGATGATATGTAGGTATCTAACGAATGACATCTTATTCTATTTTTTTTTTTTTTTTTTTTTTTGACAAATAATTGATTGCGATGAGGCAGTACTCAATAACTACTACCAACCTCACGCTCCAGTGATCACTTTATGAATGTATATAAGTTTATCGGCAATTTCATATCTAAGGACCTACAACTTTAGAATTTGTCTGAAATATCCTTATGTTGTGAAGTTGCGAACGCATTTATATCTCAAGAGCCATTATTGACTACATTAGCCAATTTAATTTTTTTTAAAAGAAGATATTGCGCAATTTATGTGTTGTCTATTTATTTTTTTTTTACCAAATTTTCCAAAAGGTAGATTAGATTGAAAATAAATAAATGAATAAACAAAAATGATTCCTCCAACATTTGGTACTTCTGTGTTCATTTTTCTACTTCACTGGATCGTAAAATAGAAAAACATATTACCTACCTACGAATTCCAATAATCTAGAGAATTGTTTTGAAAAGCTATGTCGAGCACATCAATTTCACATTCTGAGTTCCTAGAATACATTCTTTCATAACAAAACTCATGTTTTACGCTTCATTTGACATTGTTTTTAAGTTTTTTGATTTTTATTTTTTATCCTTTAGAGCATACTCTAAAAGAACCCATTGAAATGTTTAACCTTTTTACATACTAACATGCAATTAATTGTTTTGATAAGGAAAGTGTGTGTAGTCGGAAGTTGGCAGATAGCGATAAAGCCAAATGAACTACATTCAAGGATATACATTTCCTATATTTAATTGAAATATACTCTGACAATGAGCAGAATAAAAGCATTCATACACAGAAACAAACACATTAATTTAAGATGACACAACGACAATGAAACACCATCACATTCTGAAGGACAATTCAGTGGTGCACAATATGAGGCACATAACGCTTGAAGCAATTGCCCATTTCAATTGTCACCTAAAGGGAATAAGCGAAGGAGCTTTTCTCTGCTCCATTTGTTTTGTTTTTGGTGTTAGTTGTTATTATTATTTTTTTTTTTTCGTTTTATTTTCTTCTTCCTGTCAGTGTGACACTTGAAAGACGACTTTCCATTTAATTCTTTTCTATTGAAGAAGGCAAAGAAAATGTGAAGTTAAATTAACTAAGACACCTTTCTTTCTCGTCGTTTTCCTCTTCTGTGTCTAAATATTCAAGAGAAAAGAAAAGTTTGAAGTAAAATAGAAACAATAAAATCTGCACTTTATTCCATAGAGTCTTTTGTTTTGTTTTGGTTTTTTTTTTTTTGCTTTTTGTTTCCTTGTTGTCGCTCTTCTTGTTGGTTAGAAGGACATGTCCAAACGAAATCACAGCCCTCCAAGTCAAATGAAATAAAAGAACACACAAAAAGCAACAAAAAAGCGAAAATAAAAGAAATACTAACAAAATTTATTCCAAGAGTTTATCCTTGTCGTAAAGTAAAAAGAAAATTCATTATATAGCGTGGGTGAAGGTACGAAGTGGTAAAAAATATAAAGCAAAAAAAAAAACAAAAAAAAAAAACAATGGCCTTCCTTACGTTTATTCCTCAAGACATTGCCGAGCGACCATTCTCAAGGCTGTCCTGTTGAAATAAGCGAGAGTATGTCCATTTTTTTTATAAAGAAGATCCTTCGTTTATGGGCTTGTGTCACTTGTCTTTCTATTGGCTCCTTGGGGAGTTGCCAGTCAATTAAAAAAGTTTTCTGTTAATTTTTTCTTCTGGTCTCCCTTTACTGCTTAAGTCCTGTACTAAACGCTCTTTTAAAATGATCATCTTGCTGGGAGATTATAGAAATTAGTGCACGCGTAATAAGTGAGCCTTGCTCATTAAAATGGTGAAAAAAAAAAACTTTTACTTTTCTTTATTGTAATAAAAAATAATAAAATAAAAAATAAAAATTTAACGGAGACACACTAATGTAAAAATACAAAGATGGACATTTTGTGACAGCAAGGATTACACTAAATTTTATATTGACAGTAGGTTTGCAAATAAAATCCTAATGCCACGGCAAGTAATGGAGGAATTGTTGATTTTTTTTTTTCATAAAATGAAAGCTGTGTTTTGTGAAGATTCTCTTCTTCTTCTTTTTCTCATTTTTCAGAACATCTGCAAATATTTAATTGATGTCATTAAAATTTTTTTAATTTCTACTGAAATGAACATGAATAGAGCATATTTCTACTGGCCTTATCACTTAATGAATGTGGCTCAGTTCTCATGAGTAGGATATATCCTATACATACAGACTTTTGAATGTGTTTAGCAATAAAACAAAATAGAATTTTAGATCACTTTTTCTTAAGATGTTTTTGTCTTGTTAAAACCTTTTCAAAATCCGAATTAGGGCGTATAACGTTAGGTACATATATACCTAAATGTAGAACAAAAGCAATTAAATGTAGTAATAATAGTATGGCTTCAATTTGTCAAAAAAAGCCTAGAGACAAAAGTTCTCTCGATTTATCAGGACTAATAAAATGTTTTGTTTCCATAAGGATTGAAAATCCTATTATGTTGTAACTAAAAGATGGTTAATCAGATTATAGCATTAGATATGAATACAGAATTTTTATGTCACGACGCAGTAGATATTTTTTGTGTTTTTTTTTTTTTTTCGGGAGATGTTCAGAAGATTTGAGTACCCTTAAAATATTTGTACACAGCGTGGGCGAAGGAAAATCAGGGAGGATGGAAAAAGAGGTGCCGATGAACGTTGGTTTTAAATGTTTGAGTGCTACAATGACTAGAAATAAAGAGCTTTTCAGGGTAATCCATTAGCGAGTTTTGCGGCTTAGGAACGAATCACCATATTTTTGGGTTAAGGGTATACTGATGAGCATTCATAGCGAGATGGGTATTACGGTTAAAAGTTGGAAGGGGTGGAATGCTAATGGCGATTTCTATGGAGCACTGATGGTGCAAATAACGGAAAAACAACGTCAGACACGAGATATTACGTCGGTGTTCAAGGGTGTCCATTGTCAGATCAGAGAGATTAAAGTATTTCTTACATCGTTTGAGAAATCTTAGACATTTCGCATCATTTTTGAGGACACCGAATATGTGGTCATTCCAACGTAAGTTGTCATTAACAGACATACCAAGAATGAAAATTTGGTTCCATTTTTCGGTGAGACATGCCATCAAATCACCTGTGGACCTGTTACTTCGAAAGCCGTAATGCCGGTCACTGAGAAGTTTTCATATTTCGAGATATTTCATGAGCTAACGGTTTATCAGTGTTTTCATGGCCTTGAAAGAGAAGGGACTTTAGTGCAATGTGTCCATAATAGGAGAAAGAAGAAGATTCGCCTTTTTTTAAGCTGAACAAATGTTGTTTTCCATCTGCTTGAAAAGAGTCCTAAAGAGTAGGAATAATGAAAAGGGGAGGTATACCATCTGAACCAGTATATTTATGAATGCTAAGATCTTTAGGAGCTCTTAAGAACATTGAAGATTCGACGCAATCAAGTGTAGGCGGAGACAAAGCTCAGTCTGGGGGTGTTGAATTGGCCGCAACGTTCGCAGGAAGCAGATTGGCCTTATCCAAAAAGCTGATAGCTGTCCAAAGAACTGACAGCTGGAATATCATTGTAAATGAGCGTTGGTATGGAGGATGAGGCAGAATTTCTAGTATTTTTGACGAACGACCAAAAATGTTTTCTACCTTTGGGACATTGTATGTAGAATTTGTTGCCTCAGTTTTTGCTCGTATTGAAATTTCACATGCTTAAGAAAGACGTTACAATCATTTCTCGCTCGTATAAACTTTTTTTGATTTTACTTTGTCAGGTTGGTCTTGTAGGACCGAAAAAACATTTCTCTAACACTGATAGCCTCTTAACAGCTTGAGTCGTACTATGCCATTTCTTTATCGAGTCATCCACGTCGTTATCGAGCAAACATAACGACCAGCTTAAATTCCCAAAGAAAGTGTTAAGACCGACCTATTAGCTTTCTCGTATTTCCATACGGTCCTTTTAGGAATATTTTCTCTAAGTACGTGGAAGTACGAGAAATAAGCTGATATAACACAATAGTCTGACGAGCCTAGAGAGTAGTTATCAGGGTGAGAAGTTAAAAACAAGTCCATGGTGTAGGCGATATGCCTATCAACATCTGGTATTTGTGTGGGCTCATTTACAAGCTGGGTCAAGTTGTTTCTCGCAGCGAGGATCTCAACACACAATGTCCACAATGTCGAAACTAGCCAGAATTGTGTATAATGAAATCGCCCGTAATCACGATTTCAGTGTGAAAATATAGGGGTACAGCTTTTTGTATGGAGTCATACAGCTTATTAAACTCGTTAAAGTCAAATTGCTGTCCAGTTTCGGGCTTCTAAAAATAAAGCAGTAGTGGATAATTTGCTTACCGAGATGGAATCTTAAACACATGAAATTGAATGCCGGATTGGAGCAGGGACTACATTGTGGTAGAGTTTGGTAAGCGTTGAGAGAAAAATAAGTATGAACAGGGCTTGTTAAAATAAAATGTTCTCAAATTAAAATTTTTGTTGAGCAAATGCTTACTGTCTCAAATATTAAAAAAATAAGATATTGTCAAAAAAAGAAGCCGCAATCGTCCAAGCACCGCTGGAATCTTTGCCGAACGCGTTACCTGAAATCATTCAACAGCTCCAGCATCAAGTAACGCTACCAAAATGCCATCAGAGACGCCGCAACTGGGTTAACTGGTTTTGGCTGTACCACCACTAAAAAGTCGCTGGTTTGATGAAGAGTGCTTACAAGTACATGCAGCTTAACAAAAAACGTACAAAGTGGCGTTGCAACAAAGGACGAGAGACGCTCGTGCGAGCAGAATAGAAGGGAAGAATATCGGTTTCTCCAGAAGTAACAAAAGAAGAATGAGAAATGCGCGATCGAAGATATTGAGAGGTTGTACTCCAAGAATAACGTAAGGAAGTTTGACCACTAGGTAAAAATAACTTGTCAAGGCAAGAAGACCCATACGGAAACCTATAGAGATTGCATCAGATTCACAGTCGTTACTCAGACTATAGAACAACCTTTTCTGCTGACCATACAATGGCGAAGAAGCCCAAAATTACGCAATCAAGTAGATTAGACCATTTAACTTAGACAATGATATCCAAAGCCTCCGTTCACTTGACCAATATGAAATGAGGATAGCATATCTTACCGAGGTAATCAAAGCTGCTGGCAGTAACTTTGTTGAGAGCATACGAGTACATGAATTTATTTCTCAGATGTGGTTCTAAGATCTATGGTATATGTATAAGTATCCTCAACATTGCATATAAAATCATATCTGCCACATTTTGTGAACTTCTAAAATCTTTTGTCAACAATTTGATTGGTTTTAGAACAGGAAAGTCCATAATTAACCCTATCTTCAAATTACTGCAGATGCTGTAAAAACCTTAATAAGTCCAAATCACAATCCACCAGTTTTTCATAGATTTTAAGGCCGGATGTTACAACATTTATGAAGACGAGATATATTGAGCCATGACTAGTTTAAGCTCGATTACCAAGGGCATCTGTATGTACAGAATGACGATAGAGAACTCTCGCTGTTCAGTTAAAGTCAGTAACGACTTAACCTTTGATATCAAAAAAGGTTCTCGACAAGGTGACGCGCTGTCATGTAACTTCTTCAACATCATACTTGAAAAAATTATACGGAACTCACAAGCAAACACTAGAGCACAATCTTTCAAAAACTCCTAACCAAAAACACGAACGCGAGAGCACTTCGAAAGAGTGTTTGGACTTGCTGATGCGCAATCGGGCGGACTTTTGGCGTCGATTGGTAACTGTTGAAACTTGGATCCACTTTTACACACTAGAGAACAGAATGAGTGCCCGGCAATGGACTGAAGCCGGCACGAATGCTTCAAAGCGGCCGAGGAAGGCTCGGTTATGTCGT
Organism: Volucella inanis; assembly: GCA_907269105.1. NCBI lineage: Eukaryota > Metazoa > Arthropoda > Insecta > Diptera > Syrphidae > Volucella > Volucella inanis. The sequence continues at coordinate 25,053,323 of OU026157.1, forward strand.
CGGTTTTCTGGGATTGTCATGGCATACTCTTTGTGGACTACCTCGAAAAAGGAAAAACCATCAACAGCGAGTATTACTATGCATTATTGGAGCAATTGAAGCCCGAAATCGCTGCAAAACGGCCTCACATGAAGCGAAAAAATTTTGTTTTTGCAAGAAAATGCACCGGCGCACAAGAGCATCGCAACCACGGCTAAAATCGATGACTCACGGCTCCAACTGCTGTCGCATCCACCGTATTCGCCCGATTTGGCTCCCTCGGACTATTATCTCTTTATGCTTTAGCTTGAGATGAAAGCTTTAGAAAAATTTTATGATGGCAAATTGAAAGGCATAATTTTTTTCGAGCTTAGGTCAGGTTGTGATCCTCAAAAATCCGAATTAATGTTGAGTAAAAATAGTAGTGGCCCAGAGTCAGAGTCCTGGGGTACAACCAAATAAATTGACTTCATTTTACTTCAAATTGCATCTACCTTTACTCTTATGGAAAATTTTGAGGAACTAATTACGGCCCTGAAAATAGGTAGATAAAAAAGATAAAAAAAATTAAACTATACAGTGGTCGCCTGTATGGGTCTTTTAAGGCGAACCAAATCCAAAAACAACTTTTTCACGCATGAAGCATGAAGCACTGAAGATCCCGAACACGGATCATCCACAACGACATGGCAAGCTCTCATAGATTGGCGGAAACGAATGACTTTTTGAGTACTCAAATTATCGAATTGTTCATCGAATCATCATCCGCCGTATAACCCTGATTTGGCACCCAATGACTTCTTTTTATTTCCGCACACCAAATATAGTTTAGAAGCTCAAGGTTTTTCGACGATGATGCGTTTAAAACACATGTTTTGGACTTACCTCGTTTGAAGTGAAAAAAGTGCATCACATCACCTAATATTTCAAACTTCCTTTAATATATAAAGCCATAATGGCTTCAGATTTTATGTTTAGTATTTTAAAAAGGCTTTGCTCTTTCCCTGCTCAACCTAATGTAAACCGTAGATGTCAAAATATAACCACAAGTATAATATGCAATAAATACGATGACGTTAAACCGAAAACAATGGCGCAGCTGGAATAACCGGAGAATTCGAATTAAAGTTGGTCCACAACAAGACAGTTTACAAAGGCCGCTGCTTTTTAGCGTCTCGAAAATTATTTTTTAGTAAAACGTTGCTTTAATGAGTTCGGGACGACTTCTTTTCTTTCTACAAATGGTTGCGCTATCTAAGCTACGATGTATCAGGCCTTCAAACAACCCTTAAAAATTGAATAAACGCGAAATAAGGTAAAAGATTTATCGTACTAAGATATAATTTGTGATAGAAAAACGGCGCTTGAGTTTATAAGTTTTTTTATATACAGTCTTACGAGAAATACTCGTAGAAGGGTACAATGGTAGCGATAGAAATGGAAATATAACGAATTTTAGCGGTTGTTACATAAATTTGGACTACTCAAATCAGTTGGTTTTGCAATGCTTAACAAATTCGGTGGAAAATCCAGTCCAGGAAACAAAAGGCGCTGAAGTTCTAGATGACGATCGAAAAAGATTCCGAGAAAAAGTAATGCACTCTTGGCTTGACTTACAAGATGCGAAAAAAAGTAGTCAGCAGCAAAATGGTTCCAATGGTCCGAAAATTTAGTCAACTCCACAAGTGGGGAAGAAGCAGTGTAGATATGTAGGGAAAATTGTTATATTTAATATGATGTTACGCATTACATATTTTAATGCCTAATTATGATATAGTCTAAGAAAAAGGAAACCTTTTTATACTCGCAAGAGCTATATTTAGTTTGGATTTTGTATTTCATGCTTGACGCCTCAAACTCCAAAGTAACATCTTCTTTTCTCATGGTCCTTTTGACTTTTTACAAATATTCAAATGGCACCAGAAACAATTATGTAAATCTTCTCTTTCCCAAATAAAGCCATAAATTGACCAAAATGTTGGCTATTTATTAAAAAAAAGGGTCGTTTGCTCTTACAAATTCCGGATTTCTGGATGATAGATTTGCTTATTCGGGTCTTATTCTGCTAGCTCGTTTTATATTATAATGTCGGCATTTTTAACTTACATGTATCCTGCTGTGATTTATGAACTTATGGATCTCTGCCTTAGGTTATAAGAAATTGGATAAACTGAATATGAATTTCCAATTTAAGGCAAAGGGCAGGCCTTTTTACGCCAAGAAATTCATGTTTAGATTTTTTTTTTATAATAAGTTAGCACTCAATGGATTGATGTACCCTTAAAATGTTTGTACACAGCGCGGGCGAATTAAATTTAGGAAGAAAGAAAAGAAAGTTACCGATGTAGAGATAAAAGTAGTAGATAAAAGTTCATCGATGAAAATTAAAAATAGTGTCGGAGACAAAACGGAGCCTTGGGGCACACAACCATTTATTTTGTGAATATTAGACTTGTAACTATCCAAGACAAGTAATCCAATTAAGAAGAGAGTCATCACCAAAAGCACGCATTTTCGATAATTAAGCCTAATGCCAAACTCTGTGAAATGACTTAGAGATATCAAGTGAAACTATCTTGCTTTCACCACATTGGTGTGTACTTTGGTTCTACTTTTCGGTAAGACATGCCATCAAATCAACAGTGGACCTGTTTCTACAAAAACCGTACTACCTGTCATTGAGAAGTATTGGCGTTTCGAGATATTTCATAAGCTGACGGTTTATCAGCGTTTCCATGATCTTGGAAAGAACTGACTTAAGTGCAATGAGTCTGTAGGTTGAGAGAGAAGAGTATCCGTCTTTTTTAGGGCTCCGTCCGCCTTTTCTGCTCGAAAAGAGTCTTAAAGTGTACAATTGATGAAAAGGCTTACGCAGTGGTTTTGCTAGCGTGGAAGAACACCTTTTCAGAGCAAGGGGAGGTATACCATCTGGACAAGTGGATTTGTGAATATTATGATCTTTAAGTTCTCATGAGATTCACGAAGTGAATTCGTTCAACTGAAGTTTCGACGTACTCAAGTGTAGGTGGAGACAAAGCACAATCTGGATGTGCTGAGCTGGCCGCAAAGTGTGCAGCAAGCAGATTGGCCTTGTCCAAAGAACTGACAGCTGGAATGTTATTGTAAATGAGCATTAAGATGGAGGATGAGGCAGAATTTCTCATGTTTTTTACTGCCTTTGGGATGTTGTAGAATTGTTTGCTTCAGGTTTTGGTCGTATTGAAATTTTTCACCCTCATTTGAACTTTTTTCGGTTTTCTCTGTCAGGTTGATCTTGAAAGACAGAAAAAACATTTCTCTAACATCTCATTCCACAGAGAATGGTGTCTATGATCATATCAGACACAGTAGTCCGAGGAGCGTTGATGGGATAGCACATTGACCGTGAATTTGTTAGAGTGGGAAGTTGAAAACAATTCTAAGGTGTTGGTAATATGATTATCAACCACTGGTATTCGTGGGCTTATTTACAAGCTAAGTTTAGTTATTATATTATATATAACACACCGTCAGGTGTCAGACTGCAGATGAACTTGCTTGGAAAGATTCATGGGAGAGTTTCTTAGGCAGGCGTCGAGTACTCCCGCGACCTGAACTAGAACTTCCATCTATACAGGTAGACTTCACTTAACACGTACTTCTTACAGCACGGCCTCGTTCTAACACGCTCACATTTTGCGGCATATTTTTGTTCAACACGAAAAAAGCCTCGCTCTAGCATACGGTATGCGAGACACAATTTTTTTTAGCATGCTATCTGGTGTGCACATACACGTATACATATTTTTCTGGTCAGTAGACGCGTACCAGCTGTTTTTATAGGAACATAATTCTAAAAAGGGACTTTTCATTTTACATGTAGAAAGCGGATAGTGGTGTGGAAACCAGTTCCAGTCCAATTTACGCAGTTCCTTTTTTGTTTTCGCGAAGCTCGGTACGTACTTTTATGATAGCATGGTTGAATTGTAATTGCGTAAAAGGTATGTTTTTTGGACCCACTGTTCAATTTTCAAGCCTTTATTTATAAATTGGTTTTGAAATATCAGCGAAGAAAGAAAAACAACCACTTAAGAGAAATGTTATATCTTTACAAGCAAAGATAAGCATTTTAGATCGCCTAGCCAAAGGTGAAAATGCAACTGCAATTGCGAAGAGCTTAAAGTTAAATGAAGCTACGATTCAGACCATAAAGAAAAATGAATCGGCAATAAGAAAAGCTGTAGCTGACGGTTCGTCAACATCACTTAAATATTCAATCCGACTGCGTCCGATAATTATAGAGAAAATGGAAGAAGCACTCAACATATGGATAGAAGATAATTGCCAAAAAAGAATTCCTTTAAGCAAACAGCTTATCAAGGAAAAAGCCCTGATAGTCAATGTACACCTCAGAAAAAATGGAGAGTCTTCTGTAAGCGCCGATTTTACCGCAAGTAATGGCTGGTTTAAGCTATTTAAAAAACGGTTTGCTATTCACAGCCTAAAAATTTAAGGGGAGTCAGCATCAGCTGATGTAGAAGCTGCTAGCATGTACCCACAAGAAATTCAAGAATTTATTCAACAACAAGAATACGTAACCAGTCAAGTCTTTAAGGCCGATGAAACTGAACTTTGGTGGAAAAAAATGCCAGACAGAACTTTCATTTCAAAAGCAGAAAAGACTGCACCTGGATATAAGGTATCCAAGACTGAATAGCACTGCTCTTATGCGGAAAGGCATCCGGCGACTTTCTGGTAAAACCAATGCTGGCTTATACATCGCTTAGTCCTCGTGTGCTCAAAGGCATAGATAAGATCACATTACTGGTTTTCTGGAGAGCAAATTCAGAGACTGGTTTTATAATTGTTTTGTGCCAGAAGTAGAAAAATATCTAAAAAAAAAATTTTTTTTGACTTCAACGCTCTATTGTTGCTGGAGCTCCAGGATAACCACAAGATTTGGCTCATCCTAATGTCAAAATCATGTTCTTACCACCTAATACTACGTCACTGCTGCAGTCAATGGATCAGGGCATAATTTACACATTTAAAACTTATTACATCAGGAGTTCTTTGCGGTGGATTTTAAATTTAAAAGAATCTAAGTCTATTGATGTAACCAGTGCATGGAAACAGTCAACCTTGAATGGAAGTTGGAAAAAATTGTGGCCATCAGCAGTTGAAAAAGAGCAAGATGTCGACGTGTCAGAAGCTGAATTTGCAGAAATTTTAACGACTGCTCATTCCATCGAAGGCGAAGGTTTTGAGGATATGAAAGCCGCAGATATTCAAGGCTTATTCCAAGATACAGAACTAACAGAAACGGACTTTATTGAATTCTTAGCAGAGAATCCTAACCAACCGAACTCCAGTTGCAGCGGCAATGATGACAAGAACGAGGGAGAAGCTGACGAGTTTACAGTAAAAGACTTGGCAAAGGGAATGAGCCTTGCTAAAAACTAAATCGTTTTTTTTTTTTTTATAAATGCTGATTCATCTACTGAAAGGCGATTAAAATTCAAAAGAAGGCTGGAAAAATGCATGTTAGCTTACAAAGAAACCTACCGAAAGCTTTTTCACAACCAAGCAAAAATAACGGGTATTTTCAACAACGAAAAGGATGTCGATGAATCACAAAAACGGCCACGTATATAAATTTTAAGCAGTGACGAAGAATGAATTTCCACCATTCGAAATTTAATTTTTTTATGTCAATGAAGTCTGAAATTGTTTTTGTTTAGGTTTTTCTTTGTATTTTGTGAAGTTATGCAGGAAGAAAGTTAATTTTTGTTTTTTTGTTAATTTTTTCATCTTTAATAAAAATACAACTTCGAATAAAACATATTTAAAAAAATTTAAAATAAAAATTATGACTGTTTTCTAAAATCATGGAACGTAACTACTCTTTTTGCACTAATTTCTTGTATCGTTTAACATGGCATTTTTCAGGAACGTAACCCCCGTGTTCAGTGAGGTCTACCTGTAGTTTCAACCATTGCTACAAGAGAGATAACAATACCGCAGATCCCTATTTTTGTGAACGTCCGCCCCACGTACGCATCATCATTTTACGAAAGACCTGCGTAGAGTAAAATGGTTCGTTGCCTGAGGGCTGTGTTTGAACATAAGAAAAGAAGTAACTGAGTGCTACTGAGTGCAATTGAGAAGTTAAGTACTTAGTTTTAGCATCCAGATGTAAAAGTACTTTGATAATAAATTAACACAAACTAAACCAGTCCTGAACTTAACATTGAACTAATATACTAGGTGGAGTGAAAAGTAACCTCCTTGGGAATGAAAAAAAAAAATTTTTATGTTATTCTATATAGTCCCCTTTTAGTTTGATACACTTATTCCAGCGATTTTCTAACTTCTTGATCCCGTCCGGAAAGTAATTTTCCGGAAGGTCTGCAAAATACTCCTCCGTGGCGTCGATGATTTCCTCGCGTGAGCTGAATTTTTTATTGATGAGCCATCTTTTAAGGTTTGGGAAGAGATAATAGTCCGAGGGAGCCAAATCGGGCGAATACGGTGGATGCGACAGCAATCGGAGTACAGCATTGATTTTGGCCATAGTTGCGATGCTCTTCTGCATTGTCTTGCAAAATCAAAATTTTTTTCGCTTCATGTGAGGCCGTTCTGCAGCGGTTTTGGCCTAAAATTGTTCCAATAGCGCACATTAATACTCGCTATTGATGGTTTTTCCTTTTTCGAGGTAGTCCAAGAAGAGGATGCCATGACAAACCCAGAAAACCGACGCCAAAACCTTTCCGACAAATCGAGCCTCCCTCGGCTGCTTCGGAGCACTCGTGCCGGCTTCAGTCCGGGCACTCATTCTATTCTCTGGTGTTCAACAGTTACCAATCGACGCCAAAAGTCCACCCGATTCTGCATCAGCAAGTCCAAACACTCTTTCGAAGTGCTTTCGCGTTCGTGTTTTTGGTCAGGAATGAGTATGCGCGGCACCCAGCGGCAGGATAACTTTTTCATATGAAGAATATTGCCCAAAATATGGCGTGTGCGCTCAGTACTAATCTTTGTGGTATCTGCTAGCTCACGCACCTTCACTTTCTGGTCAGTCAACACCATTTCATGTATATTTTTGACATTGTCCTCTGTAATCGCATCGGAGGGCCTGCCGCTGCGGACATGATCGATAGTGGAGTTACGGCCACCACAAAACTCTCGAAACCAATATTTGACGGTGTAATCTGCCCCATAATATTTATCCAAATTTTCTTTTGTTTCCTTTACCGGTTTGCCTCTCAAAAAATAATTTTTTATGAGAGAGCGAAAATCGTTTTTGTTCATACTCAACTTGATGCCAAATACGTCAACAACAATAAGCTGTCAAAACAAAGCTGAAGACAGTATCGCACTGAAATTTGGCATGTCTGCCTAAATATGAACGAACATCAAGGCACCATAACCTTTTTTGCAGTAGCAGCGCATTCTGACCGTCAAGGAGGTTACTTTTCACTCCACCTGATACGAGTATAACACTTGTATATGTGTTAATCGAGTTATTTCGATCTTATGGCTGAAAGCTCGTATAGAGAAAAGGCATATTATATAAGATAAAGGATAGTCTTTGAATACACACCAAGTGTTGTTGCATATTTGGAGATGTGATAGTGCTTCTGGTAAGATCTCTAGTGCTAATATGATGCCCCTAAGATTTGTCCTTTTAATAGAATCATATTAATAATCAATGCTGTTTACGGATCAGCTCGGATTTTGGCATCAAGAGAAAAATTTTAAGCCACCAGAAAATAAGGACAATCTTTAAAGCAGAAGGAGTATCACCGACCCCAACCATAGTGACCTTTTCATTAAAATAGAAATGTTAGCGAGTACCTTCTTTTGAAATTCAACACGTAGGCACAATGTATAGAACTTTACAATTTAAAGACGCTAGAAATGAGGAACCTATTTATATATCTCAACCCATCCCACCATCACTGTTTACAAAAAAACAAAACATCAAACTGTCAAACAAACGGGAACTGCAAACGAAAAAATTTCCAACAAGCTTTCGCCTCACAATGCCACCAAGTTGAAATTAACAAAACGTTTATCCCCCTACAACATTTTCCAACTTGGTCTTCCCAAATAACCGAAATAAATGAAAACTTGGAGAAATTAAATAAATTTCACTTTCATTTGAAAGCTTCTCCTTCCCCATCCTCACTTTCATCTCACCCACACTAATCCGACTGAAATTAAAATAAAAAATGGAAAATGTTTTGTAGAAAATATTAACAAAAAAAGAAAAACAAAAACTCCAAATACAAAAAAGTTCTCTAGAAATGCCCTCTAAATGTCATCTTTGGTATCAAGAAGGTGAACTCAGCTATATTTCCTAAATACGATTTATTTGTCCTCTTTTTTTCTGGACTATTTATTTGTCACCTTGGCGCCTTTGGGGGTGGTGCCACAGTCTGGTGTTGGTGATGGTCTGAATCCACTTTCTTCTTAACATGCTTTTCTTGTGCGTTCTCATTAAAAAGTTATTAAGCCAATTACACAAAAATTTCGCAGAAAAAATATCTGAAGAACTTGAGCCAGAAAAAAAAACAAAAGAAAAAAAAAAAATCAAAAAATTAGAGAAGACAATTTTTTGACCATTTGACAGCACCATTTAACAGAACCAACAACAACGACTCCAACACAACCTCAGCATAAAACTCTTTATGACGGTCCGTAAAGGCTTCTGACAGCGGTGGTTGGACCGACGAATACAAAAATAAAAAAAGTTCGGAAAGTAGTTGTGATATTTAGCTCTGTCACGTCAATGTGGCTAATTAGCATTTTCGTAGTCTTTACGTTTCTTTCCATCTCTATCACGTTAAAAGGGCTTAGGATATTCAAAAGGACATTCCTTCTAATTAATCGTCTTTAATTACACGGCTTTCCGTTTTACATTAGCAAATTTCGGTTAATGCTTTTAATAAAATTTACGAACTAAAAGTTTTGTATGGAAAATACTTACGAAATTTTCAGCCAGGATGCCATCATTCAAATCCGAAATTCGTGTCAATAGTAATGACGAGTTGTTAAGTTTCTGAAAGCAAACAAAACAAAAGTCATGTTTTGGTTAGAACAAAGCAATTTTATTACTCTTTTTACTAATTTAATGATTTTAAATGCCCGGAGGTATTTATAAGGGTAAAAGTAGGAGTATTAACATTTATATTTAGAAGGGTTTATCTTTTGCATAATACAATAGATACCCATGTTAGATTTTGATAAAGCTGATATTTAATTCAACACAGATGTTGTCTCATTTGTTATCCTTTCTTAAGACCATAATTCACGAAAGAAGATTCATAGTAATTGGCTTCCTTTGAATTGGCGAGTCTTCTAATGCAAAGATCATTTGTATAGTAGTCAACGACTTTGGTCAAAAAAACCTCTAAGTTTGCCAAGCCTTCCCTCAAAGACCCAAAGGTATCGTGGGCCGGCATATGCTCAAAAATATTGACAGCTTGATTGAAAATTGAATAAAAAAAGTACTCTAGTGATTTACCTTTTTTACGAACTGATCAACATCCTGCCGAAAAGAATTAACATCATAGATATGGAGAAAGATTAAATGGGGTGTTTGGGTTCTACCTTAATGTAATTCTACTGCATATCTACGATGGAAATCCTAAAGTGCTACTGTCCATGCCATCGTATATATAGGGTTTTCTAATAACGACTTGACAACTTTTTTTTAAATAAAAGGCAAACCATTTGAGATATTTCAAAAACGTTATTATTGGCTTGAAGTACAATCAAAACATTTATGAATGTAACTCGACTTCGTTCATATAGCCACCGCGGGCATGTTTGCAGCGGTCGATTCCTTGGACCCAATTTTCAACGACTCGTCGAAACGGCCGCTATTTCGCGTTCAATGTTGGCTTTAAGCTCTTCCAACGTCGTCGGCGTGTTGGCATAAGCCAATGACTTAACGTAGCCCCACAGAAAATAGTCAAGCGGCGGTAACTCGCACGAACGAGGCGGCCAATTGACTGGCCTATGTCTTGAGATAATACGATCACCATACTTACTCTTCAATAAATCGATTGTAGCGTGTGCTGTGTGACTTGTGGTACCATCCTGTTGAAACCACATGTCGTCCAAGTCCATATCTTCCAATTCGGGCCAAAAATAATCGGTGATCATGGCGCGATAAAGCTGACCATTCACAGTAACGTGACGATCGTTATCGTAGACGAAAAAATATGGCCAAATAACGCCGCCGGCATGCAAACCGCACCAATTAGTTATTTTTTGTGGATGAAGTGGTGATTCATGAAGCACATGTGAGTTTTCACCTGACCAATAACGCATATTTTGCTTATTGACGAACCCATTGAGCCAAAAATGAGCTTCGTCACTGAAGATGATTTTGCGATGAAATTCATCATCTTGGCGCATCTTTTCCAGAACGTCGCTTCAAATCGTCCATCGGCTTCAATTCTTGAATCAGCTTGATCTGGTAAGGGTGTAAACCAAGATCCTTAAGCAAAATACGCCATAATGTGGTCTGAGCGATGCCCAATTCTTGAGAACGCCGTGGAATTGACTGATTAAATATCGTTAGCGATATTTTCGACATTGAACGAACGAATATGTAGACTCAAAGTTTTGCACTAAACTTGTTATTGCCTGTCTACTAGGGCGAGAAATACGACCGAAAATTGAAGTTAACGCTCTTAAAGTTGCAGTCACCTACTCCGAATATCTGTAGAAAATTTATAATTTGCAGACGTTGTTCGTTAGTGTACTTTACCATGATGAAAATGTTAAGTTTACTTTACAATTTGATGAGTAGTGAAAGAGTGCGTTCACAAATTAAATTCATAGTTGTCAAATCCCTATTGGAAAACTCTATAGAAGTTTAAGTAGTCATTTTGTTGACTTCATGGTCTATTTGAGATCCATCAGTGTACGACAATATTGAGCAAACATGTTTGCGCATTAATTTATTTCTTACCCAGTAGCCTTTAAGGTGTGGAGGTGAATTTTCTCCAAAGATGATTCACTTTAATCATTAATCATAACTTCTTTATGAATTTGGGTACAGAGAAATAGAAAAAAAAAAAACTTTTATGGCTGTAATGCGTACTATATAGTCGGTATCGTGACATAAAGCTAAGCGACAAACGCCCAAGTCTCATTAGATGGCCTTATGTCAGTTTGTGAAAGTGACATAGGCAAAATTTCTATCACTCAACATACCATATATTTTTGATTTGGCAACGAGTCTCTATGAGCAGAATAGTGAAGGGAAGTTCACTTGGTTCTCGAAAAGAAAAATAGTACAATCGAGGAAATGTAGAGATGTTACTATAGGAATGACGTTGGAAATTTTCATCAAAGAATAAACAAAAATGCCTGGAACGTGGACAATTTGTACTGGAGTATCAGTCAATGCTAACTGCTTTTACAAACTGTCAGGCAAAATGAATTATTCACTTGGACCTCAGAGACTACAAAGAATTTCACCCTCCTAACTTAGATAGCCCTATTGAATCTAAAGTCTAATAAAGCTGTTGGAACAGTCGTACTACCTAATCACTTATCAAATGCAGTAAGCGATATCTTGGTTGGGCACATGCTAATATTTGAGGTATACATATGGTCAGAAAAAAGTATCCCCCGAGAAGAAAAAGTCGTCTAAACATTGCCTACAAAATTGAATCTGGTTGGTTCATATCAGTGCGGTTTCAGGCCATGAAAGTTCACAATCGATCAAATTTTCCCACTACGGCAGGTCTTTGGAAAGAACTGGTGATTTAAGAGTGACACTATCTATTTGTTGGCTCCTAAGCCGAGACAAGCTATATGGTGTCATATCTAGTTTTGACATCTTTGGAGACACATCCAAAGACATCTCAATGTTAATAATGAATTAACCAAGACCTTGGAAATCGAGAAAGGCTTTAGACTTAGACAGCGCATGGGGATGTCTGAAGGGCTTTATTTTCTTACGACCGCATAATAACTTACATGCCGAGACGACATCAAATTTGACGAACAAATTGAGGCTCTAATGAAGTTTTTGTGAGTAAACGGGGGTAAGACAAGGTACATACTGTTAAAGAAATATAACCCACATTACGGCTTAGTCAAAATGTCATCAATGACAGTTATAATTTTGAGGTTATTAAGAAACTCCGCAGTTACAAGCAGCAACGACATCAGATCGAAAATCAGACAGAACTACTTTCTCCAATAGTTGGTTCCTTGGACTCTCTGGTAAGAACAAATTGACTTTATTCAGAATTCTTATCATGCCGGTCCTAGTCTATAACACAGAAGCTTTCTATCCAAAACGCTGGTCGACTCAGGCGCTTACGAACCCAAAGTCTGATATGGCCGAGCCACGTTGAGTGAATGGGAGTCACAGATACGACCAAAAGTATCTTCAAGTTTAACTACGAGGGCAGCGCAGCAGATGACGACCGCATGTAAGACGACTTACGGAAGTAGAAAGGCATCTCAGTCAACTTGTAGTAGAGGCTTGTTGATAAAGGCCCAGATTCACTCCGAACGCCCGTGAAATCGAAATCGTAGTAGATGTCAAGAGAACAGGAGTTCTGAGAACCATAATTGACTGATGTTCTTGGTTTTTAATTGTAAATGTGAAGCTAATTTATTTGAATAGTTTCATCCTTGATACGATTATCCAAAAAGAAGTACTAGTTTGTTTAGAAAGGAGCTGTTAGCAATTTTAGGCAGGCTTTTTGTGTTCGATGATTTACTGACAAAATTTTTGAGAAGACAATTACTTAAAAGAAAGAAACTATTAATCTTTAACGAAAAAAGAATAGTAATCGTAGGTATTATCCTAGAAAGATTCACTATTGCTTAACACAACTAAGCAATATCTTGTGGTTATAAGTCGTGGTAATGCTGGTGGCAGTTGCTGTCAAGGATATTGCAGCTTAGGATAGAGTAAGACCAATCAGAAAGCAAATAGCCTTAGATGGATCGATTAAACTCAATAAAAAGGTAATTTTTATTGGAAACCAAATTCGAAGGGCCGAGTTTAAACCGATCAACCGCCTGAATCACGCTTAAAATTCTCAGCATACTCAATCTCATGCAGGAAGCAACCAAATTCTCTTGAGCCTTTGACCGGATAATTGGTATTTTTTTACTTATTGAACTTTCTGATTTGAGTTAGAAGACTCATCAATTGCTTGATGATAATGACTTAATGCAAACTTTTAACTTTTCTTATTTCAGGCTGACTATAGGACCTACTACTTGATAACATATTTCTTACTTCAGATCCCCTCTTTTTCTTATCGACAAATATTTAGCAAACGACGTAAAGTAGAATTTATAGGTTCAAATTACTTTTGAAACTCATCTTTATCCATCGGATTGCTCCTTTTATTTCCACTGTGCCGTGGTTCTTAGCAAACTCGGAAAATATTGACTTTCTCCATTTCCCAGCTCTTTGACCTTGTAATGCAAGGACCACAAGTTGAAGGTAAACATGATTGCTCATACAATTTGAATAAACTACATGCGAATAAACTTTCGTTCAATGACCGAGAGTGTTTGAATGAGCCTGCTATGTTTCCTTAGTACCAACGAAGATACAAGGCAAACCATCATTATACCAAAAAAAAACTTAACAGCAATAGCAGAACCAGTCTTCACAACCTCTAGAAGTTTTATTCTCGGATTGCCTACGTCTGTACAACCATTGTCTTTTTAAACTGAATTGAAGCTGCATGCAAAGTTTCATATTTCTTCTCTTTAAAAGTTCTGGAATCATTATGAACTGAGACTTCAATACTTGTAAACCAAACATCCTACCTTCGCCGTTTTTCTCTTCGGGTCATAGAGCCAAGTGCGAATAATAAACAACAAACACCTTTGAGTACGACTTCCATTTTCTATCACTTTGTCCAGGGCAACTCTTTTTCAGCCAATTATTTCTGTATCTACGTTTTGCCTCAAAAAACTTTACGGCAAATACTTCATTTTTCGCAAACACGTATGTGTATTTCATCCGCCTAACAGTTGAGCAGATCTTCCAACGTTTTGCTTCCGTGTACCTTTCAAAACTCTTTTGGTCAGAAAGATGATATCCAATTGATCGACCTGTAGGAATGCTTTCGTAAAGCTTGTCATTGCAAATTTGAAAAATCACCACTGAGAGCGAAAGTGTTCAAAATCAGCCAGGGAACTCAATTCGTCGCCGAAGTCAAGAATCGATCCTCATTTATAACACTTTACGGCGAATTTTAAAAGTTGCATTTACAGGCCTAATATAATTCAAATTACACAAATAATTGAAGCCTTTGGACCATCTGCGATTTCGCCGATTTGTTAACTGGATGTTGGATCACCAGGACATTTTGTAATCGAATTTGATCCTCTTTGATGAAGCCCATTTTTGGATGGATAGGTACGTAAATAAATAAAATTGTTGTTTCTGGGGATCGGAAAACCCATACGAGATTCACAAAAAACCAATGCATCCCAAAAAAGTCACTGTGTGGTGCGGATGAGGTTAGAGAGTTACAGTGAATGGAGAACATTACCGCAACACGGTGATCGGTAATCGAACTATGTTCGGTCTGGACGATCTTTGATTTTAACAGGATGGTGCTATCGTCCACACAAGCCAGCAATCAATCAATTTATGGCGTACGAAATTTGAAAATCTCATTATTTCGATTAGAGGATGCGATTTAACACCTTAATGACTTCTTCCTGTGGGATTATTTGAAGAGGGTATGTGTCAATAACTCAGCAACAATTCATGATCTCAAACATAACATACTTCAAAAAGTCATCGATAATTTTCACCTTCGGATGACCACTTGCAACAGAAGCCGTAGTGGTCTTATGAGCGATATTGTGTTTTAGTTGTAATTGCCCAATGCCTACATTGATTTACAATAAATTCGTGTTTAATTTAATGAAAACTTCCACACTAGCGGTGAACGACGTTAATGAATCTGAGAAAGTATAAAAGAGACGAGATGGTTAAACAAAGTCCAAACGTTCTATTGTGACATTCTGTACAAATCGTCGATGTTGGACGTCCCTCATTCACAGCCTAACCTACTTCTACGCTTCTGTTTCAATAAGAACCACCAAAGATAGCTCGTTGGTTGACCCTGGTACAGTCTCTCTCGGCAAGACAGTTCTTTTTCGTCGATCTGTACAATTTTACGAGTCTATCGGAGACGCCAAACCGCGACCTGGCTCTTTATAACTCGTCTCTATAGATGTTGTCATGTAGACCTCTGGGCAATAATACGCAGACGATTTCTAATATGCGTTGGGAGAGTTAAGAAGGCATATTTTCTTGTCTTTTTTTTTAAAGAATTTAACACTCCAGTGGGTATTATTAAACCTTTCGGGCGCAGCTGGTATTGAACCCCGAACCGTCCGATTTGGAATCCAATACACAACGACTTGAGCCACGGCCGAGGAATCAGTCACCAAGCATACTTCTGACATGGCCTAGCAGCCATGCTTGGATATTGCTATGTTCACTTTATTTTTCTCCGGTGGATGGAAACATTGCTTTTCTAAGATTTAATTTCTTCTGAGCCTGGTTTGTACGAGCCAATAAATAGTCCGCAGAAGTGGTTTTCCAAGAGTGTTTCTACTATTTAATTTTCTTGCTCATATCTACAAGGTTCTGCTCGCATATTGTACCTTGCAACTGCCCATTAAAATCGTCGATGTTCTGGAGCTATACCCTTCCATTCAATTAATTGCTTGCTTCTCATGCTCGTTTCCAATATTTCCACGAAGAAGATCATCCTCTCTCCTCTTTTGCCAATTTCGTCCTTCTATCTATGTAGGTAGGCTACAAACAAGTGTTTGCTGGTACTCTTCATTAAAGCAGGGATCTCGTGGAGATGGTCGAGTAAAACTTAATATCAATTGCTGCATTTCTGACGATCTCCTTGCACCGATGTCATTGTACTTCAGTGTATGATGCTGGTTGTGAAATGTGTATGATTGACTGGAAAATAAGCGCTACTTGCTGAGCCACTCGCTCTTGCTTGATGAAGCTTTCATTTGTTCGAGAAGTCACCAAGCAGTCACGAACTAGTTATGATTAACATGCGAAAAGTTTTGTATTATGTTCAAAAGTCAACCATTAAGATGTCATAATTAACGATGATAACACTTTCTCATCTTAAACACTTTTACCTTGCCATAGTATTCTAAAGAAGACTAAATTTAGTTCTACCTAATCTAGGATGATGTATTTCATCTAATGCAAAGATATTTTTTCAAGTAAATCAACTTTGACTAAGGTAGACTTGTATGACCATAGATTGAGTATTCATCTTCATCTCATCAATGTACACATCACGAACAGAAAATACAAATGTCATGGAGGAGCTTATGATTATAGTCTAGACGTGTCTTCAACTTATTCTTCAAGAAGTGACACACAAAAAAAAAAAAAAAATAAGCAAACATTAAAAATCTAACAAATTTGTTAAGTGTTCAAGATTCTTTAAGACTGTATTCCCAATCAGAAAATTGCCCCATCCAGACATTACCCCATCGGGATATGGTAAATCTTGAATGTTTCAGACGTCTATGAAATTTATCGACTACATGACTTATGATTTTTATTTTTTCTTTTCCCCGTCAACTTGAGTTCAAGGTTACTTTTGAAAATCGTACAACTTTTCTCATTGAGGGTATTTTGTTATTCTCCAGTGACATTGCACGAGTTCGCATTTTGTGACGAATGACGAAATCCCCGCTGGGTTGCTTTAGTCTTATTTGAAAGAACCAACGAAACTGACTATTGTTCCATTAGCCTTTTGCTATCAAGGGAGGAAAATAAAATGAAATTTTTGAGTAGCAATAAAGTCCATTTGAATTGATGGGCACTGTGTCAATTGTCAAATGGAATTTCCACAAATGAGGTTTGAAACATTTGTATAAATTAAGAACCGAAACGTCAAACGAAACAACAATATGAACAAAGTAAGGCATTGAGCAAATTGGTGGCATCAGAGAAACTGATCAATAACTAATTGCAGTAATCCTCTTACGTTAATTTCTTTGGAAGAAATATACTCACATACGCAATACTCAAAGCGGTAATTTTAAGTAGATTCTATTTGTGATTGGGATTGTATAGCAATACCAATTAATTCTACAATCTTCAAGAATTTGTTGTGATATTTAAAGACAGAACATGTGCCTTTCCGATACTTTAAGTGCTGCTTTCTTTTATGAAAGCAAATACCGGGGGGTAAGAGTATTGTCCCTTGACTACATATAACCTACCGAATATCAACAAAGGTTCATATGAAAGCTGAAAGAAAGAATTTATGAAATTCAATCATACCATGTAACTATTTATGGTTTTAACGACGACAGAGTTATGTATGGTAGGACTACTAAAGTTATGAAACATTATTGTCTTCTTTACATTACAATTTTATATAATTCTCTCCAACGCGACAAGCCACAACTACCATACACATATATGGTATATATTTGTTATAAAAATCAATTAGAATCTGAGAGGTTATGTAATCCAGGACTACGAATGTAATTGGGACTATCCAATTGGTTACTCAGTTATGATTTATGAATATATTGTAGATATCAATATTATTGAAATAAAACACTGCGATATCTTCATATTTGGTAAGTTGAACGACATGTAGTTAGTCTATGGCTGGACAAGACTGACAATTATTTCTTTATTCTTCTGCCGGAACAGTGGACTTATTCCATTGTCTCCCTTAAATTTTCCTTATAATGGAATTTTTCTGTTGAAAGAAGTAGTAGGTGGCACAAAAAGTCATCACCCTTTGACATTTGTGAAGTTAATATATACAAAATACACATTAACAAGACATGAATCGCTGTATTCGTAACGAACGCGGAATAATTGTTACAATTTTTTGCGGAATAATTTTTCGGTGGTGTTGGCGCTACTACGTTTAGCCGCTCGCCTAGAATGTGCCTGTATGTGCCTTACAACACGAAATGCTGCCAGGTTTAGTTGGCCCCGGAGCAGCCGTTCTGCTACGAGTAAAAATATCACAGCTGTAGTTGAAGATGTCGCAGAGGATCTTGGAGTACCGACCAGACGACAAGCCGCGCGATTGGGGATCAATCGGCGGTATTTACAGAGAATTTTGATGAAAGACTGTAAGATGTTCCCTCGTAAGTGCAGTCAATGCATTAGCTGTTAGCTGTTGACTGCCAAGGGCGTGTAACCGACGATCAAGCCACCCTTAATCTCTACCACGAGGGAGACGTTTTTTCATCGAAAATCATCACCACCGACGAGATCTCTGTGGCTATGTGAATAAGCAAAATTATCGCTTCTGGAGCACCGAAAGAGGACTGTATTTCCGGTTCGCCTAATCTCCCGTTTCGATGATTTGCACTGACCGGAATACTTCCTGATTTAACAGTCTCGGACTCATTTTTGTGAGGTTTTTTGAAGTCTTGAAGCCCTCAAAGAGAATATCCGTTAAGAATGCGAGGACCTTTCGCCGGAAGTACTAACAAGTGTGATGGAAAATACCACAAATCGGGCTCGAATGGTCATCAAATCTGACGGCGGCTACTTAATCGATATCATTTTTCGTTATAATGGGTTTAAGAAGTCAAAAAAAAAAAACATAAAACGAAAGCAGAACCAACATTTCTCATTCATAAAAAAAAAATTACAGTCAAAGAACAACCTTTGCGCCACCTTGTATGAATCATTGCTTCACTGATAAAATGCCTACAGAACCTAAACTCATGTAATATTTACGGAAGTAGTGTTCCACGGTAAAAAAAAAAATGCGCAGTCTTTTCTGCCAAGGCCACCAATTCTGAATAGACAGAAGCGTTTGCTTAATCTACCTGAAACCTGGGGATTCATCTCTGCTGCAGTTGTTTTTGCAAGAAACCTAGTTTTCTATTGAAGTTATAACCAAGAAAGTAGATTGGCTTAACGCGAATTAATAAAGTATGCACAAATATCGGTGATCTTATTTGAAAACGTGAATCTAATGTAAGCTATTATAAACTGAATTCAGCTTTCTAACTTCGTTCATATTGGATTTACATCCCCTTATTAGTTTTTAAATAGAGCGAGGGCTCTCTTTTTATTTTATCCACAACATACACATATACAGGGTTATCCATTTTATGATTTAGATTTCTAATAAATTTAGATTTCCATATTTTGTTTGGATCTTGCCATTATGAATAGAATATAACATCATTTAAATGTCCTCCATTCGAGGTCTTGCAGAGCTTGATTCTGACAAGGTAATTTTCGATGAATTTTCGATACATATTGGGCAATAACTCGGCCATAACTTGAACAATATTTATTTCCGAATCATGTTCGTAAACTGATAATTTTTTACGCCATACAAAAAGAAATCCAACGGCGACAGATCATAGTCACATATTGGCGGTCGGTTTACATCACTAACACGCGGAATAACTTGTCTAGGAAAAAACTGGTCGTCTGGTTGAAACCACATGTCTTTCACATCTATATCTTCGATTTGAGGCCAAAAAAAAAAAAATTTTTTAACAATTGGCTATAGCGATGAGAACTGAGGGTGACGGTTACATCTTCCTCATTTTTGAAGAAATATGGACGAATGACACCAGACCAAATTGCACACCATACAGAAAGTTTTTGTGCATGCTATAGTCATCTGGTCTCCTTATATATAATATATTCATATGCATAAATGTTGAAATGGAATAAGTTATGCTTTAAGTATGTTTTTTGTTATAAGAATTAAAGTTGTGTATAAATAATTAATTTTTTTTTTTTTTTTTGTATTTAATTTTTCTTGTTATAGGGTCATATAAAAAGTCACCCCGGTTTATTGTCACTAGATGTGTTGATGTCCATTCATCTGGAAACACTAATCTGATTGTATCAAACAAACACGTGTTTGAAAGGTGACATGTCAGGCTACATTTTTTGTGAAGACATCTGTGTAATTCGTTGCTCGTGTTAAAAGTTATACTCATTTGAATATGAGTGAAATATCTGAATAAATACGGTCTGTGAGACTTTTTTACTACAAAAAACGGAAAAACGCTCCAAAAACATGCTAAAAAAGTTGTGCAGCTCACGGTAAGAATACTGTGAATGAACGCCGACTCAGGCGTGGTTTGTTCGATTCCGTTCCGGAAATTTCCATGTAAAAGATGCATCTCGCACTGGGCGGCCTGTCACTGAAAAAGCCGATGAAATTTTTCAACTGATGGAGCAAGACCGGCACGGAAGCTGTCTGTAAATAGCGGAGGCAATAAACATCAACAGTATGACAGTTTGGAATAATCTAAAATGAGCAGGCTACTCAAAGAAGCTCGATGTTTGGGTGCCACATGAATTAACGCAAATAAATTTAATTGACCGAATAACCATCAGTGAACCACTGCTGAAATGTAACGAAATGGAACCATTTTTGAAACGATTCATTATGGCAACGAAAAATGGATTAAATACGAGAATATTCAATGCCAGGCGATTATGGTCAAAGGCCGGTTACCTTCCATAAACGATTTCAAAGCCTGGATTGATGTCAAACAAGGTTATGTTGAGTGTTTGGTGGGATTGGAAAGAAATTGTTTATTATGATCTGTTAGAACGTGACGAAACGGTTCGATCCTCTACTGTGCACAACTCGACCGTTTAAATGAAGAAAGAGCGACCAGAATTAGTTAACAGAAAGGGAGTTGTCTTTCATCATGATAATGCTAAGCCACACACATTTTTGATGACCCGAAACAAATTGATGGAGCTTGGTTGGGAAGTTTTGGTGCGTCCACCGTATAGCCCGGACCTTCTACCCTCTGATTACCATTTGTTTCGGTTTTTGCAATACTCTTTTGATGGTACAATAAAAAATTGGCCGACCGAAGAGCCGCTGAAAATTACTTGGCCAAATTTTTCGCTGATAAACCACAGAAGTTGTACACCGAAGGAATTATGAAGCTACCCGGAAAATTGCAAAAGGTCATAGAGAAATTTTTTTCAAAAATAATAAATAACTTATCTTTTAATTATAAGTAAAATTAACTCCTGTTATATAAAGTGTATTCCAAAATATAGTTATCTTTCCAGGGTTAACAAAAGTACAGAGAGATTTTTGCTATTAGATTAAACATAGGTTCCCGATATTTAAGATGTAAGATTTGTATAAAAAATACTAAGGGAATGTAATTGTTTTCCCAGGATTTTAAATTTAAATCCTGTGGAAGGTTTTATTTCTTAAAAACAGAATAAACTTTCCGTTTAAGTCTTTTCAACTTAAATAATTCATGATTACCTCAAGTAGGAAAAAAAAAATTCATTATGGACTTACGATAATGGTTATCTTAACTGTTGCTTCAGATGCTGATGCTTTTCCTCCCCCACCAGTTGATCACAATAGAAATCATAGCCATCAGGATTACGTATCTCTCCACTTGGAAGACGCGAGCTTCGTTTGAATTTTAGATCGATTTTAGAGCGATCGATGAAGATTTGCTAAATTCCTTTTCCGGCTCAGATTTTGGTCAAAGCGAGTCTTGAGTACAGGAAAAGTTAGCTTCGTATTCCTCCAGAAACTGGAGTTATACTGCATCCGAGGGCACGGCCCTAGTATCGGTAAAGCTAAAATAACACATGGGCTGAAAGGACAGTGCCGTTTTATAGTAAAACACAAAATTTTTGCAAAATTCAACTTTATTGATCAATATAGTTGCCTAGTGTATGCCTGAGGGCAATACACTGATTGAAACGATTTTTCAATCTTTCGATACCAGTTTTATAGTACGATTTCGGTTTAGCCTTAAAATAGGCCTCTGTTTCGGCGATTACTTCTTCATCGATCTTAAATCTTTGCCAGTCTAATAGTCGCTGGGGGCCAAATCTGGAGAATACGGTGGGTGGGGAAGCAATTCGTAGCCGAATTTATTCAATTTTGCCATCGTTTTCATTGACTTGTGACACGGTGCATTGTCTTGGTGAAACAGCACTTTATTTTTCTTCAAATGCGGCCGTTTTTCTGCGATTTCTTCCTTCAAACGCCCCAACAACGCAATGTAATAGTCGCTGTTGATAGTCTGCCCCTTTTGGAGATAGTCAATGAAAATTATTCCATGTGTATCCCAAAATTCGGATGCCATAACCCTGCCAGCCGACTGTTGAGTTTTTGGTCGTTTTGGACGAGGTTCGTCGCCTGCTCGCCAATTAGCTGACTGCCAACTTGACTCTCGTGTGTAGTGATGGAGCCAAGTTTCATCCATTGTCACATGACGCACAAATTCGGCTTTATTGCGGTTGAACAGCTTTAAACACTCCTCTGAATCATCAACACGTTGTTGTTTTTGGTCGACTGTGAGCAAACGCGGCACCCACTTTGAACAGAGCTTTCGCATGTCCAAATATTCGTGTATGATATATCCAACACGCTCTTTTGATATCTTCAGAGCTTCAGCTTTCTCGATCAACTTCACTTTACGGTCATTCGTAATCATTTTGTGGACTTTTTTGATGTTTTCATCTGAAACAGCCTCATTAAAGACGTCCACTGCGTGCATCATCTTCGGTGCTTGTATGACCACTGTTAAATTTTTCAATCCACTTGCAAATGGTTCTTTAAGTTGGTGCAGAGTCCGGGTAATACTTATCAAGCCATTTCCTTGCATTGGCTGCATTTTTTCCCATCAAAAAACAATAATAAATCAACACACGAAATTGCTTTGAATCCATTTTTTTTCACAATAACAAAAGTTGCTTCACTCACAACGCTATCTCTCGAGAACTAATAGTACGACAGCTGTCAAATTTATACACGTATCTTTTGAAGGTTGGTACTAACTGAAAATGGTATGGATTTTATTCAGGTGGTGCCCTCTCTTAGAAACAGCACGGATCTCGTTAAAATAAGAATGCGAAGATATTCGAAAAATTTGAAGCTAAGATGGAAGTTTACCTAGGCAGTTTAGAAAGTCTATTGCTTTCCACTGTCGGGTAGGATCTTCTATCAAAGTTTCACACCTATGAATTCGAAGTTATTTTTTCCCTTTATACGAGTGACCGCACAATCATAAAATATGTATGCAGCAGCTTGTAAAGACGTCAAAGGCTAGCAATCTTGAACAAATGTGTGTACTTCCGCAAAACAACGTTTGCGGCTTACTTCTCCACATTGGAAGTAAAATTGAGTCATTACCACCTCGTATTTGTTTCTGGATGGCTATGGAATACTGAATTAGCAATTAACATACACATGTTGGTCGTGTATGAGAGCGAATGCACAAACAAGTTAACTTATGTCTATAGGATTGAAAATGGACGCCATACACCTATATTTGTTTCTCGAATTTCGGGAAAGATTAATCAGAATTATATCAAGAGCTCCTTAGAAAAGGGCATTCGTCGAAAATTATATCTCGGTAGAATCAACGTTACTTTTGATATCAGAGACTTTATAGAGTTACATAGACATATTCTTCCATTTCTACCATCGATTGAAAAAGACTCTAAAGCACACTTATGGCACAAATTTACAGTATACGAAGAACGAGAAATTAAAACGGTAAATTCTATGAACTGTGTCAGGCTGTGAGTTTAGTCCAAAAAGCTAAGGTATGGAGGCGAAATTGGCCACTTTGGTAAAAGGCTGCAAAAGTCTTTGAATCCAAATACCCTGAAGGAAAACATTAAAGGATCAAAGAATCGCGAATGACAGAAAACTTCGTGTGCTAAACTGCTAATTAGTGTTAATTATGGTAAGAACCGGGAGACGAATGTGCTGCAGGCAGATCGAGAGTTTATTGAGTGAGGAAACAACATCCGAAAGTGTGGAAAATTTAAATACTTGGGCTCTATCGTAAGATATTAGCGATATTGAGGTGCTGACATTGTGCCTCGGGTTCGGCAATATTATTATGAACTCAAGTGACAGTTATACGTCTTACTTCGATACAAGCTTTGACAAATTTATTATGTCATATTTATAGTGGCTGACATCGTTATGCTTTTTCGCTGATGTTTTTTTTTTTCCTTTTAATGATCTTGGATTGGTCCCTCTTTAATAGCTAGAACTTACTACTGTGACCATGATGAAACCAGCAAATATGCAAACTTCCTACAAGATCCAATTTTAACACACCCACTGATATTCGTGTCATTACTCTTTCCGTCACTGTAATTTGTCACAATACATGAAGCTTATTCGCTATTTTTGCTGATGGTTCAGGACATAGCCGCAGCCTTTATAAAGGGATTTTTTTTCAGAATAATACGCCTTCCAATAGGAATAATCCACAAAACGTGTTATCATTTTTGGCTATCCTATGAATTTTGTATACAGTATTGTTTGAGGGCATAGCTTGCTTGTTTCGAAAGGCCAGCATCATCGCGAACCATTATCTTGCTGCATCCAAGAACCAGTTGCGGATATCCCGAACAACGCCAAGGCAAGCTTGATCACCAAATTTTATGAGCGAGTTTTCTGTAATCTGGTAAGAATTTCTATGCCGTCAGAATCAACTATCGAAGACCAGTGGCAAAGCCATTGCCAAAAAGCCATTACAGATGTCACCTCTGATGTACTGGCCACTACAACGAAACCCCTGGTTTTACGACGGCTGCCGGCAACCACTTGCATCTATGTAAGAGGCATATAAAAATGGCGCTGAATATATGAACCAGACCTGTTCACGAGCTCTACGAGCCGAAGAGGAGGGACAAAGGAAGCGTAGGAAGCTCGCAATCGAGAAAATTGAGGGATGCTACTCCAGAAATGAGTTTTGCTTAAAAGCAAAAAAAGTAAACATATCTAAGCTTAAATGCAAGAAAACTGTTCGAGCGGACTGCCTGTCTGCTGAAATCTTCAAAGCGGTAGGCGACACACCACCATATACCAACTCATCTGTAAAATATGGTCAGAAGAAAATATGCCCGATGAATGGAATCTCAGCAAAGTTTTTTTGATTTTTAAGAAAGGAGACCCTCTGAACTGCGTCAGCATCAGTCTTTTTAGCATCATCATCTCTGTGTGAACATCCGAAGCAGTTCCATATCAATGTGGCTTTAGGACAGAAAAGTCCACAATCAGACAAACATTCACACTAAAGCAGGTTTTGAAAAAAAAATCCATGAGCTCTTAATCAATACGCAATTGATTTTAAGGCCGCATATGACAGCATCGATAAGAACTAGTTTAGACATCAAAGTCAAATTTGTCTGTTCTTGCAGGATGACAATGGAGAACCCAAACTGCAATATCAAGTTCCGTAAAGAACTCACCGAGACTTTTAATGCCAAAAAAGGATTTGGACACGGCGGGACGCTGTCATGCGCCAACGCAAGAGGCACAATCTTTCAAAAGCCCGTTCAATTACTTGCATACGCCGCTGATATTAACACAATCGGAAGAAAGCAGCGTAACATTAGAGACGATATCGCGAGATAGCGAAGATGATTTAAACGGTCAGACTAAGCATGTGCTGTCAACCAGGTCAGAACGTCACCCTCGGTATATACAACTATGAGGATTTGACGAATTTATTTATCTAGGCCCCACTATCATTTTAGACAATTTTAGATACAAGCGCTGTTTGTTGTGTGAAGGATGTAATTGATGAGCAAAGCCCTTTATCGGACAACAAAAGTAAACCTTTATTATTCCAGTTCTACTCTATGGCGCAGAAGCATGGACTATTCAAACATGTATGAGGGTGCTATTGGCTGCTTTGAGAGAAAAATTCATGGGAAAATTTTCGGTCACGTCTGCATAGAAAGTGAGTGGAGGAGGTAATACAACAACGAACTGTACGTGTAGTATAGCGACATTGATTTAGCCAGGAAAATTAAGGTCTGACGACTGAAATGGTTGGGTCATGTAGAGCGGAGATGACTCAAGTCAGGTCAGGTCAGGCTTACACAAAGGGGAAGGGACCTCAGCCAACTTAACGTACGAAACCGGGGCCAGCTAGGTAATGATCGCGCTGGTTGGAGATGGTTGTTGTTTGAGGTCTAGGTCCGCCCCGGCTGCATCAGAAGTATACTGTGAATTGGCATCATTGAATGAGCAGTAAATACAATTCCACTCGACTTCAATCTATTGAAAACACAACACAGATTTTAGACAAGCCATTAAAACGGTAAAAATTAAAATTTGTAAAATCAGGATTTTTCTAATGCATTTTCTCGTAAAACTTCATATATAAACATGAATATGTATCTATACGTGTATGCAAAAATTGAATGATATATCAGCAAAAATAAATCAACCCGTCTTCCACTAAGACGTACAAGCTCTTCACTTCAACCCACATCATTTATTTTCTTTATTAGATATTCCCAAAAGACACAACACAATATCGCTCATCCCTGAAACCACACAACATTTATACAAGCTGTCAAAGTAAATGGTTTTTAAAATCCTTTTTCAAATAAATCCCCTTAGACAACATCAATCAGAAACCGAGGAAGAGAAAATTCTCTTAGCCAAAATGAACATGCTATTATCCTACGAATTGCGTGCAAGAATACTTTTGTAGAAACCTAACTAAAGTGTCTTTCACCTGTCAGCTTTTTGTAGTTTAAATGCAGTTTTTAACTACAAAATACCATTCCGACCGACACTTGAAATAAAAGAATTTGCGAAAACACCAGATTATGTTAAGAATTTTATATTTTTTTTTTTCCTTCTTTTCCCCCTATTTCTATATAGGAGAATGTATGTATGTATTTTCGCATTTCAACCAGCACTGCGAAACCCTAATTAACTGAAATCCACTCCATTAAAATAAGGGGTACACCACTCGAGCGCAAAGTGAAAATTTCAACAAAAGGCAATGGTTCCGCACTACAAAAATGAGAAAAATTACAAAAAAAAAAAAAAAACTACAAATTTACACTTTTACTTACAATCGCGTATGTGAAAAAAAAATCAGAAAACTCACAGAAATAAAAATTTATTTAATTTTTTTTTTTTTCAAACAAAACCGGCGAAAATAATTACCAGCAGAATGGGCGATTACTACCGCCCGCGCAATACGGGTAACAATGCGTTCACGGAGTTCGACTCCAACTGCGGTATACAGCGAACGATTTAAATGCAACAACCCACACTCAAGGAATGAAGGGAAAATATGTGAACGAAGGAATGTGTAAGCGCCCACATTAGCCCTCCCAGCTCTCACACTTTTCTGATGCGAATAATGCTTCTGACTAAAACTAATTAAAATGCAAATCCTATTTTCCCATGCATGCGCTAGTATGCGTATCGTATATTTTTTCAAGTTTGCACGAGTATGAACTCGTATTTGCACTAAAAATTCAACTCAACACAAATTCAAATTTCCTCTGAAATCAAAATTTTTGTCTGCTCGTCCCAAACCGATGTAGACAGCTTACAGTATTCCCACTTTTGTAAAATAAAATTTATGGTATACTGTATCTACAGAAATCACAAGAACCTGATTCGATATCAAAAGTGATGAAAAATCCTTAAACAAACACTTTCAAAAAGGAGTAGCAAACAATAGTAATTCTTCTCGGACCTTACAAAATATGTAAGTAGATACAAACTTTAAAGAAAGTTGAATGTCAGTGCTATCTGAAAAGCTTCGGTTGATCTCTCAGTGGTTCAACAACAAGAGACTTTCAATTTTAATAGGTATGTACTCGTATAGGGTATTTCTATAAGGACGTCCGATTTTTAAATGTAAATAAAACCAATTGTGTGTAAGATATCCATTCATTTTTTTTCTTATTTGAAAGAACATTTTATGGCATTAACTGCAGCTTTGCTTTCAGGAGCTCCAGTTTTTCGATGACTGTCGGATCAATCTAGTTGAATTTGCTGAATGGTCTTTGATATGTTTATTCGTTTGTGGTTTATTTGCACAGACCTGCGGCTTAAGATAGCCCCAATGGAATAAGTCTAAATGCGTTAAATGGCCCAATCTCAGTGGCCAGTTTTCGTCACCGCCGTGCGAGATAACTATGCCCTCAAATCGCTCTTGCAAAATGTGTGTGAATTTATATATCATTGAAGTGATGAACGTGTACGAACATGTTTTACGCTCCAAGAATTTATTTTCGAAATACTCATATTTAGGTGTTGAAATTGGTGTGTGTAAAAGGTAAGATGTTTTTCTATAATCAATGAAATTTATTTTAGCAGAAGCGTTTTATTTTATTATTTTTACTGATTAAGTTTTTTGCATATGTGTAACATTGTGCGTTGTGGTGTACTTATTTAATGTTATAGTATTTTTGAATTTGAAATTTTCTTTTTGAGGATTACAATGAGTGGTAAATTGCGTAATTTGAGCACTCAGGAACTGGAAAAAATGTTAGAAGAATGGAAAGACAGTGAAGATGGACTTTATTTTTCAGACGACGAGGTACCAGCTGACATGGAAAATGATGTTCAGAATACCAGTACCCTAGCAACTACTTCTAACAATACTCAGAACATTAGGACTGCTGGGAATCCAAGTCTGGCCTCCCCTTCTCTTAGTACTAGTTCCACAGCAGCTCCACTGACATCTTATCGTGTGCCTAAGACTAGTATTACATGGAAATCCAAAAGTCTAAACTCAAACGACGACCAACTACTTTTCCATGGATCTAATAAGTTACCTCCAGAGATACTTTGCTTGGATACTTTATTTGAAATATTTTCATATCTGTTCACTGAGGATATTTTCAAACTCATAAGAGACCAGACTAATTTATACTCTGTTCAGAAGGATGCTAATAAGCCAATCAATGTAACTATTCAAGAAATACGTCAATTCATTGGTATCGGTTATGGTGCTCTGAAGTCCGTTCATATTTAGGCAAATATGCCAAATTTCAGTGAAATACTGTCTTCAGTTTTGCTTTGATAGCTGATTGTTGTTGACGTGTTTGGCATCATGTTGAGTATGGACAAAAACGATTTTCGTTCTCTCATAAAACATTATTTTTTGAGAGGCAAAACGACGAAGGAAACAAAAAAAAGTTGGATAAATATTTTGGGGCTAATGCTCCGTCAGATTACACCGTCAAATATTGGTTTCGAGAGTTTTGTGGTGGCCGCAACTCCACTACCTATCAAGTCCGCAGCGGCAGGCACTCCGATGCGGTTACAGAGGACAATGTCAAAAAAATACATAAAATGGTGTTGGCTGACCGGAAAGTGAAGGTGCGCGAGCTACTACCTTTTGTTGGCATATTTTGGACAATATTCTGCATATGAAAAAGTTGTCCTGCCGCTGGGTGCCGCGCATACTCACTCCTGATCAAAAACACGAACGCGAGAGCACTTTGAAAGAGTGTTTGGACTGGCTGATGCGGAATCGGGCGGACTTTTGGTCAATTGGTAACTGTTGAACACCAGAGAATAGAATTAGTGCCCGGTAATGGACTGAAGCCGGCACGAGTGCTCCGAAGCGGCCGAGGGAGACTCGATGAGTCGGAAAGGTTATGGCTTCGGTTTTCTGGGATTGTCATGGCATACTCTTCATGGACTACCTCGAAAAAAGAAAAACCATCAACAGCGAGTATTATTGTGCATTACTGGAGCGACTCAAGGCCGAAAACGCTGCAAAACGGCCTCACATGAAGCGAAAAAAAAATATGTTTTTGCAAGACAATGCAATGTCGGGGCGCACAAGAGCATCGCAACCATGACTAAAATCGCATCCACTGTATTCGCCCGATTTGGCTCCCTCGGAATATTATCTCTTTCCAAACCTCAAAAGATGGCTCATCAATAAAAATTCAGCTCACGCGGGGAAATCATCGACGCCACGGAGGAGTATTTTGCAGACCTTCCGGAAAATTACTTTTCGGACGGGATCAAGAAGTTGGAAAATCGCTAGAATAAGTGTATCAAACTAAAAGGGGACTATATTGAATAAAATAAAAAAAAATTTAAAAAAAAAATTTTTTTTTTCATTCCCAAGAAGGTAACTTTTTACCTTACCTAGTACACGTTTGGTGTTTCGAACCGTCTTGGTTTAGGAGTGAGGTAAAATTATCATGAAGCCTTTTAAGATTTTTTCAAAAATTCTTTGCATCATCTATATTTAATGAAAAATTTATTCGAACTAACGAAGATACTATGACCAAGGAAAGTAAATATAAAATACAGAGTTCTTTTAAGTAACCGAAAAGGAAAAAAATTTGGCACTGCTTGGTGCACTTATTTTAAGCGGTGTAATCCAATACCACAGGTTTTTGGATCTAAAAAAATTGCTGATATGAGCATAGATCATTTTAAATTTCGAATAAAATACGTTTCTATTGTATAAATACTTTTTGATACTCATCTTAGTAGTGAAAATAGGAAAAAAACACTGACAAATTCGCACCGATTAAAACCGGCCTCATATATGCCAATGGACGAACAACTGCTGGAATTCAGAGGATGATGTAGTTCTAAATATATATTCCAAGCAAACTCGCGTACTAAGGAAAAAAATCTTGTACATGCTTCTCCGCATTTAAGAATAAACAACTGAAAGCCATTTAAGCACTAACTATTACAAAGTGTGTTCAAAAAGTAAGGTGACTTGATGTTTTTGTAAAAAAAATTATTTATTTTTCAATATTAATATTTTTCCTTTCAAAGTTATCCCCCTCAGATATAATACACTTATGCTAACGCTTTTTACACTCAAGCACTTGTCATAAGCACTTTTGGTATAGCCTTGAGCATTTCCAGCGATGTCGTTTTTATTTCCTCAATCGTTGCAAATTTCTGTCCTTTCATAGGCCTCTTAAGTTTTGGGAACAGGAAAAAGCCCCGTTAGGCCAAGTCCGTCCCATGAAGCATGAAGCATGGGGCATGAGGCATAAGGCATGTTGTTTTGGACAAACAATCTCTCATAAGCGACGACGAATGAGCAGGTGCATTATTGTGATACAAAAGCCATGAATTGTTATTCCACAATTCCGGCGCATTACTTCAAAGTAATACTCTACGACCGTACGGCCTTGAGGTAAAATTTAACAATTCACTACGCCACGGTAATCGAAAGAAGCAGTGATAAAAACATTGATATTTGATCGATTATAGCTCTTTTTTTGTTTCCATTGGGACGATTGGGCTTTGGTTTCGACGTTATAACCATATACCCACCAGTTATGACCTTTTCGTGCAAGTAAGGATCATCATTAAGCTCTTGAGCGATGCTCATGCGACGGTTCTTCTGATCAAAATTAAAAAGTTTCGAAATAAACTTCGCTAACACACGTCTCATGCCCAAAACATCTGAAAAAATGGAATGACATTAGCCGACCGATATGCCAACATCTTCAGCAACGCAATTTCTCTTATGGTAGTTGACGATTTTCCAAAACAATTTTCTTCACATCTACGACGTTATCATCTTCTGTTGATGTTCTGGGACGCAAAGAGTAAGATTCGTCATTGCCATCTTCTCGGCTATCTTGGAAAAGCTACCACTTCTAAGCATTTTTATTAATTAAAGCACACTCGCTCAACATTTCAAGTGTTGATTCAATTTTTTTACAAAATTGAATGCCCCATGTTTTATAATATTCGAATGTACGTTGCCTGCAAAATTTCAAAAGCCACTTTACTTTTAAGACATACCTCGATAAGTCGGTTTTCATCTGTCCCTTTAGGTAAGGAACCGCAAAATGATTTATACGAGTATAAGCTAACCTAGTTACGTTTCGTCGTGTTAACTGCTCAAAGCCTGTTATTTCACTTTTAACCGTGCACGAATAAATTAAGATAATCGATTAATACAATGACATAGTAGGCACTGTGGATACGTTTGATAAAATGTGTGCTCATTGCAGCTGAGGTCGTAAAACGGCTCAAACAAATGGTGCAAATGCAACAAAATTAAGTAAAAAAAAAGATTGAAATCAGTTAAATAAAATTTTAAAAGCTGAGCTGCATCTCTGTTTTGGTCAAAAATATTGCTTACATTAGTAGTAAACTCATTTTGAATTTTATGATTTAACTTGAATTTTCTTATTTAGTTTAAGAAATGATCTCGGTAATAAAGGTTAAAGCTACGAAAAATATAAAAAATATAATTTTTTATGAAGGCTGATGAGGCTAGTAAATATTAGTATTAAACGTTTGAAAAGTAAGGAAAAAGGCACTCTCATGGATATGTAATTATCACAACAGTGTAAGTTTACCTAACACTGGTTTTTTCGTACAGAACCAACTTTTAGGTAACTCTTTGATGTAACTAGGAAGAAAGTCCAAAGGATTTGATATCAAAGAAACTTAACAGAGCTCTGGACCTTTGGTTGCTGTAAGGAATGTTTACGTGTCCAATTGAAAATTCAAAAAATAAGATCTTCTATGCATAGATACAGAAGTGATATAAACAGAAAACAAAAAAGAACAACAAAAATTTGTATCTAAAGGTTAGATCAATTAGTATATTTCTATTCATCTCCTTGCAAGACCGTCCGCTTGCACAAAAATATTTTTGGATTGGAAATTACACTTCTAGTCCCCAAGATTCAATTTTTATGGTTTCGAGAATCTCTTATATGTTTGGTTTTGCTACTCGTACAGTAAAGAGATAACCTTAGTCAATACTTGAAAGAGAAGATCTAATCCATGCTTTATAGGTATGTCTAGATCGTCACTCACTGTTCAATACTGGTTGAAAAAAATGCAGTGACTTCAAAATTGAAAGAAAATCGTTCTTTTGTAACTTCAAGAGCTGCAATACAGTCAAGAAAAGAATCCCAAGTGCATTGCAATAAAAACCTCGTCCAAATAAGCCGGCCATATGTGAAAAATGTTGTGAAGATTGGCATAATATTTGAGCTAAACATATATTCGTAATTGCTTATTGCTATATGTACATATATTATATTTAAGCAGATGAAAGCGAATGCATTAATTGATTCTATCGATAGTTCAGTTTCTTGTTGATGATCTTCATCAACAGCACAATTATGTTAAGTGAATCGCTACTGCAATTGTATTTGGGAAATCTCAACTTAAAATATGCCATGTGATTGCTTGCATCCGTCCAAATCAGACGTGAGTACAAATGAATTTAAAACCATTTCTGATTTCCGCAACTCGCATTGCAGCCGAGGTTAATCGGATTGAATGATCCTGGTCAAGCACATAAAATACTTTATCAAAAAACCATTGATATGTCTGAGTTACAATAACATAAGGCAACTGCAATGAAATACTACCTCAAGTGGGTTCGATAGACATAATATTTTCTTAAATCTAACAAATTCGTTAAGTGGAAATAAAGGCGAAAAAATCCGAAAAGAAAATATCGGCGAGTATATATAAAAGTCGAAACATTTTAGTTGTCTTTTACTCGTATGCTCAAGCACTATGGGTCAGTAATACAATGTCAACTGCATGATGTTACATTGAAGCTGCGTCAGTACATTCATAGCATCTAGCTTGGGTCCGCAGTCATATACATAATTAATTTCAGTGAGAGGTTCAATGGTAATGAAGTAAACGAATCTGTCACAAGCATTCGCCAGAGGTCCAAGGAAAAAACAATTAAGCCGTTGAAAAAAAAAATGGTCCTTAAGTAGTATGGTTTCATTTCGATCTCCAACAAACGCGGTTTCTGTCTGCCATCAATTGCGAACTCCAAGTTGGTTGATGTTTCCCACTTGCGCGCCTCATCTAAGACGAGGTCCCTTTGTAAATCTTTATCCATAATGAGAATCTTATACATCCATTAAATTTTTCTGGCATAGCAGTGGTTTCAACACATGATTTATTGGAAACTAACATCGCCCACATACATAAACACATTTAATGAAAATGATCACACTGATCGCTTCATTTTCGAATAATTATGGTCCAATGATGCCACCCACACTTAAATAGCACCAAACAGTAAAACATTGTGAATGTAGAAACTTCTTGACAGTCACTCTTGAATTTTTCAGACCTCAAGGCCTAGGAAAGAATATGGCCATGATTTTATTTCACTAGCTTACTTTTGCCGATATACCAATTGCTGGGCGAGGAGGTGCTTTACTTGAGCGAGAAAACTTTAAATGGCAGCACAGCTTGTGGTACATAAGTGGTACATAATCATCTTTCGTTTATTCAGGCTTACTAATCGTTCATACCAGCTCGGGTTTTTGAAGATCACACATTCAGTAGCATATCTTAAGTGTGCGAAATAAGCTGATATAAAGAAATATAGGGTCCTTCAATAGGCAAGCTCGAAATTTGTTAAGTTATAGTGACTGTGTTGTTAAAGAAGTATCTGTCAAATTTGTTGTGAAATGTTCAGTAGTATCCAGCAAATCGCCAAGGTTAAAGCGTTGAACAAATTTAGCGACGAGGCCCATTTCTGGATGAATAAATGTGAATAAGCAAAATTGTCAGATCTGAGACGATTTCAATCTACACGATATACTCGTACACCAGCACAAAATGCATTTCGAGAAAGTCACTGTTAGCTGCGGATTTTGGTCTGGCAGCATCATCGGTCCAGAAACGAAACTGGCAATGCCATAACCGTCAAAGACGAGCCCTTAACCCTTTATGGCGCAAGGTTGGCAATTTTATTATTTTTGCAAAGATTAGGTGGTAAACAAAGTACTATTAACGAAAATAATAATTGAAATTTTTTTTTAAAAAATTGGGTTTTATATATTAATAAAATTATAGAAAATAATAGAATTGAAGAAGCCAAAGTTTGTGTTAAAAAATATTTTTGTTTTGAATAAGACATTCAACATCACTTCTGCGCTTTGTACGGTTGACTGTCTATTAAATGGTAAACAATTCGTATGTACCAACTGAAATGTGTTGTTTTCGCAACTTGTCCCACCCAGTTGGGGATACGGTTTTTTCTTATAGTTCCTAGGGCCAAAATGCCACGACTGGACAAGTATTCAATAAGCGGGATCGAGGTGTAGTAATTATCAAAAAACAGCCGGTAGTTCTGATTTATAGGCATATCACGGGCAAGGCGGACTACCACATTAGATGATGCTCCTAATTTAGGCACATGTTTTCCTGTCTACTATACACTTCAAATTTATATGCATACCCAGATATACCACATATAACAAACAGCTTGAATCCCCATTTATGAGGTTTTTCTGGTAAATACTGTTTCAACACACTTCGAGCTTTCGTTGAACACATTTGTTCATCTACAGACAAATGCGCTTCAAATGGAACTTTTTTAAAGTTGTGATTGAGTACCTTCATCAACGACCGGGTTTTATAAAATCGATCAGAATCAACCTGGTCATATGGTAGCATTTTGCCGTTGTTGTTAAAGTACAATAACTGCCTAAGTTATTCGAATTGTTTCAACGGCAATGTCTCTCGTACTGGTGCAAAGCTTATTCAGACCAATACATTTTTACATTTGCCATATGTACTCGGTGGGGTGAAAAGTAACCTCCTTGGGAATGAAAAATTTGTATTTTGTATTTTGAATGTTTTTTTTATTTTATTCTATATAGTCCCCTCTTAGTTTGGTACACTTATTCTAACGATTTTCCAACTTCTTGACCCCGTCCGAAAAGTAATTTTCCGGAAGGTCTGCAAAATATGTTTTCCTCGCGTCAGCTGAATTTTTTATTGATGAGCCATCTTTTAAGAGATAATAGTCCGAGGAAGCCAAATCGGCGAATACGGTAGATGCGACAGCAGTTGGAGCCGTAAATCATTGATTTTAGCCGTGGTTGCGATGCTTTTGTGCGCCGGTGCATTGTCTTGCAAAAACATTTTTTTTCGCTTCATGTGAAACCGTTTTACAGCGACTTCGGCCTTCAATCGCTCCAATAATGCACAGTAATACTCGCTGTTGATGGTTTTTCCTTTTTCGAGGTAGTCCACGAAGAGTATGCCATGACAATACCAGAAAACCAACGCCATAACCTTTCCGACCCATCGAGCCTCCCTCGTCCGCTTCGGAGCACTCATTCTGTTCTCTGGTGTGTAAAAGTGGATCCGAGTTTCATCAACAGTTACCAATCGACGCCAAAAGTCCGCCCGATTCCGCATCAGTAAGTCCGAACACTATTTCGAAGTGCTCTCGCGTTTGTGTTTTTGAGTATGCGCGGCACACAGCAACAGGATAACTTTTTCATATGCAGAATATTGCCCAAAATATGACGTGTGCACTCAGTACTAATCTTTGTGGTATCTGCTAGCTCATGCACCTTCACTTTCCGGTCAGTCAATACCATTTCATGTATTTTTTTGACATTGTCCTCTGTACCCGCATCGGAGGGCCTGCCGCTGCGAACTTGATCGGTAGTGGAGTTGCGGCCACCACAAAACTCTCGAAACCAATATTTGACGGTGTAATCTGACGGAGCATTAGACCCATAATATTTATCCGACAATTTTTTTGTTTCCTTCGCCGTTTTGCCTCTCAAAAAAAAAAAATGTTTTATGAGAGAACGAAAATCCTTTTTGTCCATACTCAACATGATGCCAAACACGTCAACAACAATCAGCTTTCAAAACAAAAATAAAGACAGTATCGCACCGAAATTTGGCATGTCTTCCTAAATATGAACGGACTTCAAGGCTCCAAAATCTTTTTGCAGTAGCAGCAAATTCTGCGGGTCAAGGAGGTTACTTTTCACTTCACCTAGTACATTGCTTTTACCTTTTGGAATAGCAGGCGTATATGACGTACATTTTTTAACAATTTAGTTCTTTTCCCTTTCCATCATAAATTTCGAGGTCGAAAATGTATCCATTTGCATCGAAAGCTTAAATAAACATTCTTCCTTATCTGTTGCTTTTATATTGTTTTTTCTATATACCTACTCATACTCGCTTACGAAACAGTAATCAAGTTTCATCCAGCAACGCGTGCAAGCGGAGGGACCGCCAGAAAAAAACTAGGTGGAAAAAATCAATCAAAGATCATTTTCATGTTCCAGTTGGCCTGCCCTGTCTCTTGCCGTTCAAATTTGTTTAACCCATAAGTAATTCGTAACATTTTCGTTAAAAAAAATACCTACATACCTCCATACTCAGAATTAAATAAAGAATAATGTAGATACTTCCCAACAATTACCACTTGCTCCTTTCACAGCAAGTTGAATATTAGGATTTTCGCGGGCAGCTTCTTCTTCGTGCTCGGAAATTTTTCTGGCTCTGAACAAAATAATAATTAAAAATCTTCAAAACTTAATCTAGATCTTCGACGTCATTATCGCTTTCAACACTATCAACTTCTTCACGAAACTTCAAACTTAACGCACTACGCTTTACTACTTGGCCCCCAACTTGGGTTCATGCAAGTAATTCTGACTTAAAATTTTCATCTCTCGGGCTTGAGTCATCCAATGTCAACAGTATTTTGAACCATGCTCGCACTAGGATATCTTAACTCCCCTTTAAACCTGGACCTGTTTATTCTGTAATATTTGTTGTATTTTTAATTTGATAGAATGGTTTTGTAAAAAGATGTCGATGGTGTTTCTGTCACCCTCATATGAACATCAGTTTCGTATAAGGCAATGCTTGTTGGAACTACCCTACTTTGCTTAGTATAAGCATTAGCTTATACCTTTGTTATGGTGGCTGTTACTTTGTCAGTCAGAGCTTAGCTTCCTTAAACCAAACCGTCTTTCAGGCATGCACCTTTTTCTCAAGATAATAAGTTTGACTTTTAAGCATCACATAAATCGGAGGTAGCACAAATCTTTTTAGGCTTCACTGATCCGGAGCGCTCTGTCTAGAGGGGTTTCCCGGAAGTTTAAAATCAACATGTCTGTCTGTATAATGTTTATAGTTTCTAATATTCCAATTGCGATACGACCTAATACCGGTCTCCTAAGTGTCTTGTACTGGTACATCCAACATTTTTTTTTTTGCATTCGTTTTTCTCACGAGTGCTTGCTTTCTATGCTTTCAGAAATGGCAGTTTAATCTTTCGATTCGTTAGTTTTCAAGTTTTGTGACCTTTTAGCTCTTCCATAACAATCACATAAGCGGTTCCCTACAATGTACCTACTATGGTTACCTACTTATGCAGGTAAAAGTTAACAGATACCATATATACAGGTATATTGTTTTAAGGAAAATAAAGAGAATTAGTTTTATTCTGTTTATTCGGATTCTTAAGATTTATAAGCTAGTTGGATAACTTTAATATTTTAATACGAGAATGTGAGTACACTCACAAAAATTAACTTTTTAAAGTCTTCAAAGTTTGTGCAGAGTAGGATGCCAAAACCATATTCATCGACTTCAATGTCAATTAAACTAGGTAGCAGGACATATTTCAATACACGCACATACGACAGCAAACTGTGGCATCGTACTGAATGAAGCAGCACTAGTTTTCCAAAAGTATTTGGTTAAACTGTCAAAAATCAGCGATATTCTAGGCAAGATGCACATCCAACATGTGCAGACTTATTGTTGCAGAAAAATTATTTCCAAGTCGACTTTTTAGCAAGACTGCACTACAGCTTGGTTCATCGAATGTATTAGGTATCTAATTATTTTCGTGCGTTTTTTTCAAAATTTGAACGTTTTTTTAAGAAAAACATGTACAATAGTATTATTCAAAGTATTGTCCATCTGAAGCTATGACTTTTTCCCATCTTTCTGGCAATTTGTGGATCCCATCCCAAAAGAGCTGCGCCGGCTTGGCAGCCAAGAGTGAATCAAGCCAATTTTTGATACTCTGCTCTGATGTGAACCGTATTTCAGTGGGGGCGTTCTGCATCGACCGGAATAAATGGTAGTCAGAAGGGGCAAGGTCTGGGTTATAAGGCGGGTGGGGTAAGACTTCCCATCCACTGTTTTCCAAATAGTTCTTAACCGGAATAGCAACGTGGGGCCGAGCGTTGTCATGATGGAAAATTATTGCCTCGTATCTGGTTGCATATTCCGGGCGTTTTTCGGCTACTGCTCTCTTCAAATGGATTAATTGTATTCAGTAGGGTTGTCCATTGATGGTTTCACCCGGTTTTAACAGCTCATAATACAGCACACCCA
This sequence comes from Volucella inanis, assembly GCA_907269105.1. NCBI lineage: Eukaryota > Metazoa > Arthropoda > Insecta > Diptera > Syrphidae > Volucella > Volucella inanis. The sequence continues at coordinate 25,092,250 of OU026157.1, forward strand.
TCTGAGCCCACCATATACAGAGCATTACCTTCGCGCCATGAATATTCGGCTTTGCCGTTTTTTGGCTGCCTAGGACGTTCATCGTCTTCCAAGCCAAAATCACCACTTTTAAATCGTGCAAACCACTTTTGGCACATTCGCATGTTCACCATAAACTTCCACCAAAATACGATGACTTTCGCCAGCAGTTTTCTTGATATTAAAGTAATGAAGAAGAACTCCCCGCAAAAACATTGTTTCAGGCACAAAGTTCGACATATTTGAGTGAAAAAAAAATTATTGTTGTTTACGCTTCAAATGAATGACATATACTGAAATGACGTACAATGACAGTAGCTTTCCAACGCATGTTCCAATGGAATAATAGCAATGGAATATTACAAGTTACGCCATCTCTTAGCAAACCGCACGTATAAGTTATAAACCCAATACACAATGAACAAGCAATAAATCTAAACTAGTTTCAATTGGATCAAAGGACCGAGAGAAGACCTTGCGTTAATAAAAAAGAATATATGATACATATATCCTCTTCAATCCAAAGTACACTGAGTAGTATCGCTACCAAAACAATATCCAAATGATTTACGAGAAAGTCAGGAAACTGACAACTGGCAAGTGCAGACCACAGGCAGAACCTCCACAAGCTCACTGAACAGATACGAACATGATCTACTTCTAGTCAGTTAAAAAGTAAACCTCCTTTCTGGTATAAAAAAAATTGTGACTCGGCTATGCAAAGAATACATGCAAACAAAAAAGTTGGTTCTGAAAGTCCCCCAGTGAAGATTTATTAACTCCGCGATGATGTTTTGGTAGAGTGCATGTACCAAAATAAAAATCAAAATGTTTGGCCAGTACTTCTATTAACCAACAGCATATACGAGTATATGCAACGTCCACAACAAAAATAATTTTCCTAAGAGACTTGAAAGAATTCCAACCATGCAACACTATATCAAACGATATGTATGTTAGTCTCAAATGTTTATATACTTTCCATAAATTCGCCATACTTGTAGAAGAGGGACACAATATTCACTTCATTAGTCATTGCCAGGACTGCAGAGTCTGCATTTTAAGCAATACTCGCACGTTATCAGCATCGAAGAAGTTGGAGTTTTTCTGCATCTCAGACCCAAATCGTTCTCGAATTAGAATCCAATTGAGTTAGTTTGGCATACCATAAGCACGTTCCTTTCAGATTGCCAATATATTTGTAACTTTCAACCCCTACATATGATCTTAAGGAGAGTACAGGACCAGCACGCAAACAATGTTAAATTAGTCAGTGGAAACGTAATTAATTGTACCATCTAACTTCCCGTGAGTTTATGGTAATTTAAAGAAATGTTTAGGCATACAAGTAGTTCCAGTCTAATTTCAACACCAGTCCAAAATGTACTAATCAACCTGAGCGCCTTGACTTTTCCTTGAGCATGAAATGAAGCACTCCCAAATCACGAATTTAAGTATTCTTTTAACAAGAATGTATCGTAGTATTTTATTTATTTCTAGCAAAGTGGGAACCTTGACAACAACTTGTGCAGACACAGATACAACAGATATTCCTGGTGATATGTGATGGGAGGATATATCAAGCACATTCTGCAATGACCTCTAATTATTCGCTGGAGAAACATCTTACCGTCCATGATATGAAACCAAGTTTTTGGCACTGGTCTGGCATTTCCCCTATATCTTTTTGTCTAATTTTGTAAAGTTCCAACGACTACGATGACTGCGACAATGACGATAGCCATTAGAATCACCCTTCATTCCTTTTGTTGCCAATCGACTATGAAGCATAGATAATATGTTTCGAGGCATTCTACTGAGGGTATGTGTGGTGTAGATGCATTAATTAGTATCCGTTGCATGCTGTTGCTATGGTACGCGGTAAAGGCCAAGTTAACGGAGCTGCCGGGAATAATTAGGATATTGCCATCACCACACAGCATCGCCCCTTACGCAACATTATAGAACACAACCAAGTCTAACTATGTAGATAATTTTCATAATAACAGAGAAACTTCGCAATATTTCGCGATGCACAATTTTTTTGTTGAGAAGATTTACTCTAGGGGAATACCAAATGAGACCGCTGAGCTTGAGGGAGTGAAAATCACAAGAAGTTTTAATCAGACCAATGGTGCTACGCCCTTGCTACTTTGCCAACTTTTAATTTAAGACACATTTTGATAGTGTGTTCATTATGGAAGAGAATTTCGTCGGTTGAGAGTAGGTATTCATGGATATTGAGTTGCGTATCCTAGCTCAAAGGATTTTGATCAAACAACGAATGGGTTATGAATTGCCACTGGATTTTGACATCCTCAGGTATGCCATCGGTACTTATAAGAAATACCGCTGGGAACATGAATGTAAATGAGCTGTTCGGATAATTACTGTGTGTATGAATATGCAACAAACTGATGTGCATCGCATATGAGAATCCGTTTTAATGGAATTTTAATTATTTAACAAAAGATGAAGTGAAATATGCTTCATTAAGTGCAGAATGTAAAGTGGTGTTCACTGTAAGCAGTTGGCTTAATTGCGGAACGCAACTTTTATTGGTCACTACATGTGCTTAAGCAATTTATTCATATGACACATTTTTAAGAAGGAAATTACGTTTTTTTTTAATTTATTGGAAAATTCATACATGGAGATCGTTGTAATAAGAGACAAATGAAAGCATTATTCGAAATTGTTTTCGTGTGCTTAAAAAGTTCATACAGGATTTTTAAGAGTTTTTGTCAATTTAAGTTAATAGCTTTTGTTGCGGACTTTCATTACCGATACCTCTGCAGTAGATAAGAGTGGAAATAAATTACAATTTTCAAGTGATCTTTCACCAAATTTCCTTTGATAGTTGTCGACTTGTCGACCCGGGCTTAAAAAGTCGGTGATACTGCTGTTTCCCGCAAGATGTGTGTTCTTAAAAAAGTTCAAGTTCCTGAATTAGAATACGATAGACAGTGCTGTATCAATATTAATTGTATTAATTAAGAGTATAGTAACTGATCGCACTCTCTATCGATTTTCAGAATTTATACGATACTGCCGTTTGTGGAACATATAAGTGAGCATCAAAATGACGGATTTCCGAAACGGTTTTGGGGTATATGCAAGAAACGAAGGATGAATCTACAGAGAAGAACAAGAGAAAGTAAAGAAGTACGAATATCTCGAAGCCATTACAACATCACGACTGACTTTCAAAAAACACCTACAAGAAAAATTAAAGGAGGCTAAGGAGCAATAAATTGTTTTAAGCACAAAATTTGATATTAATGAAGCGGTAGTGAAATCGATAATTTTTTGTGCAGCTCAATTTTGGGGTTTCCATTAGTTTAAAAAGTTAAAAAAATCTTGAGATACTTCATTTAAATAAGTCTTCAGATTGCTGGAAAATACACCACACTATAGGCTCTACTTGGAAACCGGACTGCCACTATTTTGCATATATACGGTTTTCTAATAACGACTTGACAACTTTTTTTTTTAAATAAAAAATTATATTTCAAAAACTTTATTATTGGCTTGAAAAACAATCAAAACGTTTATGAATGGAACTTGACTTCGTTCATATGGCCACCGCGGGCACGTTTGCAGCGGTCGATTCGTTGGACCCAATTTTCAACGACTCGGTCACACATTTCGGCGAAACGGCCGCTATTTCGCGCTCAATGTTGACTCTGAGCTCTTTTAACGTCGTTAACGTGTTGGCATGAACCAATGACTTAACGTAGCCCCACAAAAAATAGTCAAGCGGCGTTAAATCGCACGAACGAGGCGGCCAATCGACTGTTATCTTGAGATAACACGCTCACCATACTTAATTTTCAATAAATCGATTGTAGCGTGTGCTGTGTGGCTTGTGGCACCATTCCGTTGAAACCACATGTCGTCCAAGTCCATATCTTCCAATTCGGGCCAAATCGGTGATCATGGCGCGATAATGCTGACCATTCACAGTAACGTGACGATCGTTATCGTTGACGAAAAAATATGGCCCAATAACGCCGCTGACACGCAAACCGCAATAAACAGTTATTTTTTGTGGATGAAGTGGTGATGAGCTTCGTCAATGAAGATGATTTTGCGATGGAATTCATCATCTTGGCGCATCTTCTCCAGAGCCCAATCGGAGAATGTAGCTCTTAGTGTACTTTACCATGATGAAAATGTTGAGTTTACTGAATAAATTTACAGTGACAGTTTGATAATTAGTGAAAAAGTGCGTTGACAAATTAAATTCAAAGTTGTCAAGTCCCTATTGGAAAACCCTATACATGCAACGCACACAATATCCGCCTAGCAGCAGCAGCACTGCAGGACCTGTTAATTTATCTATCCACCCGATTCGCATTTAGAGCAAAAGCCCGGCAGGGCCTACGCGATACTCGTATTGTGTGCTGCAACTTAGGAAGCAAATAAGTTCTTCCACAACCAACCATCTCGTGATGGGCACGAGAACACCTATTGGCACAAATCCAAATGTTGCAAGGCAAATGGAAAGAAGCCTTTGCGTCTTTCAAACACATTGAAGGATGTGCCAGTAGGATTAGTATACTCATGGACAGTCAATCAAAAACTCAAACCAGTTTAACTTCAAATTATCGAACAGAAACAAAGTCAAGCTCTGGTAGGTACTTGGGCACAAGATTATTGCAGGAAATGAAAAGATCTATGAACTTGCTAGAAAAGATTCAGCTGTTTAGTTAAATGGCCCAAAGATTTTCTGCGGCATCCCATTATCAATAAATTGAATGACCAATAGTTAGAAGAACAAAGTCTGTCGTATTGGAAGAATAAACCAGGTTTACGACAGACTTACAGTCCTACAAAACACTTCCAAAACAAACCCAAATTATCTCGTAGCTTTATCAGAAATCAGAAGACTGGTCAAGTTTTTAGTTTTCTAACGAAATACTACCAGCTTCAATATCACTTAAAATTAATTAGGAAACCGTTCCGGAAACGCTGATATGGAGTTTGACTCGGTACCGAACCAGTTTCTTCAAAACGCTTCACCATTGTACGAATTCTAGACTCACTAGGGCGATATGTTGACCGAAAAGTTCACAAATTTTACAAAATTTTACTTATACAAATCGCACATTTTCGTAATAAGATTAAATAACAAAAATGTGTCGTAAATGACTCCATGACTAAAATTGCCAAATATTGTGTGACATTTGTTAAAAAGATCAACCATACTGAAATCAGTAATTGATAGCTAACATCCACACTATTTGTTGGCTCACCCCTTATGTGGAGCGTGACGCGTTACTTTCTCAGAGAAATCTTAATGACTGAGGAGTTCCAAACTGCGAAGTATTTCTAAAAAAAAAAAAAAAAAAAAATCGAAAACCGCAATTGTCTAGGCCGTCCCTAAAAGAGGCGAATCTTCTCTCTCTTCCTCCAGACCATTTAGACTTACTTTCCTCTTAAGATAATTCATTTACTCATAAAATATCTAGAGACACGGAAACTACTCAATGACCAGCAGTACCGGTACAAGTCACCGCAAAGTGGAACTAAAGCCTTTATTAATCTAGCGAAGGAAGAAATTTGCACTTGATATCTCTAAGGCATTTGGCAGAGTGTCGGATCAGCTTCTTTTTCGAAAATGCGTGCTTTTGGGATGGATGACACTCTCTTCAATGGATTAGAAATAACTTTTCGGAACGTTCAATTCAAGTTTTAGTAGATGATTTCAAGTCTGATATTCATAAAATAAATGCTGGTGTGCCCCAGAGCTCCGTTCTGTCTCCGAGACTCTTTTAATTTCTACTAATGATCTCTTTTTTGATACATCTAATCCAATATATTCCTTTGCTGACGACAGAACTCTCTGCCTTTCATATCCGTTCCTGGATTCACGTCCTTGCTCTTCGACTGTATAACGAGAACTAACTATAGTAACAGCATAACCAATTAGGGAACTATCATTGGCATTCATCTGTCTTAAATTGCAATACAATACAATGCTAACATCTAGTCAGGTGCCAGATAAAATTCAAAATCGTGCGATAAAACTCATAAGCGTTACTTATACTAATCAGTCAATGGATACCTTCGTGGTGTAAGACGTAATGTCTTATGTCCCACATTGTTTCGCCAGTAGCATTCCGTTCAAAACTTCAACCGTAACTCCCATCTCGCTGTGAATGCTCATCAGTATATTCTAGCGCCCACTTTCGGACGTACTCAGAAATATCGTGATTCGTTTATAAGCCGTACAACTCGCTTATGAAATCCCCTGTTCAGCTCTCTATTTGCTAATCAATATAACTTGCAAACATTTAAGACCAATGCACGAGAACATCGGTATTTCACTTTTCTTCCTCACTAATTTTGCTTCGCCAGCGCGAATAAATTTCAGTCGGATATCTTAATTATTGTTATGTTCTTATAAAGTCCAGAAAAACAGTTCAGGTAAAAAAAATTCAATTTGAGATACTGACAGCTTTCTGAAATAAGTTCGTAGTTACTGGGGCTTTTTAGACCTCAGTGTAAGGCGCGTGTCATCAAAAACATATGTGAGCACAGAGAATTAACGACAAGTTATGATTGGAGGGTGTCTTTTAGACTTCAGGACGAAACATGAAGTCATGGGAATCACCTGATTAACGCACCGTCGTCCAGATTAAAGACATCGCTATCGGTTTAAGACTTATAAAACCAATTTTTAGATGGAGCCTCTTTATTATTAGTTGTTAACGTCATAGTAAATTGCAGCTTTCGATCTTGTTATCCAGTCCTGTAAAGTAACTTTATTGTTTTCCTTACTAGCTTTCAGGTTTCTCATTTTCTTTTCTGCCAAAAATACCTTGAAACCCTGTAAGGGAGGAATGCCAATATTTCAATTTGGCTTATATAGCTCACTGTTTAATTGTTTGTAATCTGAAAATTTTGGACGATGATTTCAAGAACAATTGCACTTTAATATTGCTCTTTAAATAGCCTAACATACTTGATCTGGAGTCCTCGTTTCTGTACACATGGTATTAGTTTGTTTTGTTTTTTTAACTTCATCTTATTCACTTAATTTCTGACAGCAGCGATATGATTTTGAAGTATCTAACTAAGAAAAATAGTCAATCGATGATTCTTTTCTCTTTCTATCTTTTTAGGTTTTACTGAAATTCACTATGCAACATCAGTGTATTTGGTGAAGTCATCAATTATTTTTTCATCCATGTGAACATAGAAGGTTATTGGCACTAAGTTTAGGTTTTTGGCACTTATCCATGTGCCATGTGAGAATGTGGTTTTCTAGCGAAAAAATATTTTGGCTTTAAATATCGTTGCTTGAATATGTTGGTACGTACACACGCTCTTTTAGAAGGATCGAAATTCAAAAAATTGATTTATTTTAGTTAAGCCGCTCATTGAATCACCCAAGAATCGTTGTAGATTTTCAAAAGTGTAAAACAAAAGAAATAGATTTACGCACATGAATATCGAATGAAAACACACATATTTAGTACTGGCTATTCCAACTCTACTAAAACTTTATTTTATTGGAAATTCATCCTCGGGCTTAAGTACTTTTTAAACCGCAGGAAATCTTCAATCTGGAAATCGTATCCCAACAAAGTTCGAATCAACTTCATAGACAACACGAAAGAGAATGAGAAAGCCTCATATTCCATATTACAGAGAGAGCGACAGAGATCATCCTCAACCCTTATCTTTCCCAAAATATGGGGCAATTAATAGGAAACCAATGTTGTGCAAAAAACAATCACCAAACAGAGTATAACAATACGAAACCATTCAGGGCATAGAGAAAACAGGAAAAAGGAAAAAAAAAATTTTTTTTTTTAAATACGAAAGAGAGTACAAAAAAGAATAAACAAAAAGGAACAGAAAATACTTAAGTAAAAGCAAACACAATATCCGTTCTAGAACAATAGGCAGTATCGTAAATACACGCCTTCACATGGCAGATTGGCGTTATCCACTCCCCTCATTCGAAACCAACCTGCCTGATAGAAGCTATTGTCCGAAAACATTTGCCCAAACTAAATATTGTTCTTCCGCAAAGGGATACAAGACTCTGCTTGAGCAATAGCTTCTTCTAAAAGAACCTCATTCCCACCCTCATTCTTGGTAACGTTATCCCTGTATATCAACATCCATCTGTATATACGGATACATATGACTACATGTAGGATCGATGGGTTTTCGTGGAAACCCCTAAATTTACACATAAGACAACTAAGGATATCCAACTAAGTAATGGCCGCTGATTTTGAAACTCTTGCGTTCACATCACACGAAATTCAAGAAGAAATACACTGGCATGTAATAGTGTACGTATGTATCCATATACGATCGATTAATAACTTTTAGAGTATCCTGAATCCTTTTCGACTATTATCTCACATTGTTTCAAAGCGTCTCTTTACCCTCCTAAGATAAATGACAAAACCGAGCTTCCTTTCTTGAACATTGAATTGGAAATGAATTACGAGTAAGAACGTCCGCTGTCGCCATACAAAGGGACCAAAAGATAAAGTGATTCATTATGCCGATGTTATTTTTTGTATGAATTGAAAACAAGGACAATGTCCTGGAAAAAAGCGTGAAAGACAAGAAGTTAAGTAGCATCTGTACACACCTTTCTGGGGAGACTTTGTTAAAATGTTCTCATAGACCATTAGAGCACTCGTACTTCAGCTGTTGCCACAAGTACTTATAGTGTTAAGGAATATGGGAAAGAGCATTTGCGTCCTTGTGATATTGGCCAACTTCACTATGTGTTCCATATACACATAGCATAGATACCCAACATATGTATACTATATATGTAGTTATGTTTGTTTCTAACGTATAGCTATCTTCTTAATGAATGCAATAGAGCACACTTTCAAAGTAGGTTTTAAGGACACATTCTGAGGATTTTTTTCTGTTCTTCGTTTTTTTTATTTTTTTTTTTTTTTTATACTTCAATCTCACCATTGCAGTGTGGGAGAAGAGAAATGATGATTGCTGGTTGTGTGCCCACATTTTTTATTCAACGTCTCTAGGATGCCAGTTAAACAGAAAAAGAAAGGCTTTTGTTCATGCACGAGTATCTCATGGAATGGTATTTTCTTTCATCTCAAAAACTGTGTTAGAACGAAGAATGCCAACTTATCGATGGTTGGAGGAAGACGGGTAAGCCTATTAAGTGCCTCACCTCATCCATTGCCTGTCTTCTAGTGATTCATTTCTGTAATTTATGAGGACGTAATAGAGATTGTTGATTAAATAATCACAGTCCATCTGTGGGTGTTGCCAAGTATATAAACCGATTTGTGTTACGAAACAGTATGGTGAAAAAAAATCACCATTTATGTATGTATGTATGTAAGAATAGGAGCATTTTTGAAAGAGATTTGTTTAAACAAGTAGTTTTGTTTAAAATGTTAGGAATTTTTGACGATTTCTTATTGATGAACTAAGTCAAAAAGATACTATTGACAATGTTCAACTTGTTATTGATGAATAACTTGATCCGGATCTCTTTGCCGTTACCTATATATCCAATATCAAGTTGAAAAGGTCAACACAATTATACTTGCTCTACTATTCTGGTTATTTTAATTTTTAACGTAAGAGATCAACCAATTAGGTTGGTAAAGCTTTTCCACAGTTTCTGGACTATTCACATAGAAGCAAAAGTTAAAAGTTTACCAGTTTTCAAGGCCCTAATTATTGAGCTTGACTCGGAAGTGGATCAACCAATAGATCCCTTTATTTACCATTACCAAATGTAGGGTATTCTATTATATTATTGCGTTAAAACTAAGAGGACAATTCGAAGATTATCTTGTTGGGATCATTTGTATTCATAGTTTTCCTTGTAATGTAACTTTCATTTAGACTTCTGGGAAACTTTTCTAACCCAGTTAGCGTCACTGCACAATCGTTGAAAAAGATTTGCTAAAGTGTTAATTTAGGAAAAAATAAACAGATCGGAATGGTGACGAAAAAGTTCAAGGTAATGAAATGAATTGATTTAATAGGATCGTATAGGATTTTTTTAAAAAGCGCTGCCGGTACTCATCAGTGTCTGCGGCTATGTGGTTTTTGGTTCAAACCACTCTGGTGCTACCCAGGTTTACGCCATAGTCACCTTAAATTTCAGACTTGCTCTATTATTCTCTTGATTTTTTTATAAGTAATCACTCTGTAAAGCGCTGATTGTGACTCTACTACAAGGCTTCTTATATCACTGTGGTAAACTGTTGTTTCGTATGTTCCCTAAACATGACATTTTTATCTTCTGGTAAAAGTTTGTTATATCACTCCTGGAGTAGCAGCTCTTAATGGCTTTAATTATGAGCTTATCATAATTTATATTTTTTTTGGTCAAGCCTATAGTTTTTCTGGAATTATTTTTAAGCTAGCCTAAAAGATTGACCTTACTCGTTATTATAATTAATAATCAATCATACCTTAGCAAGTATCTAAGTTAATCCAACAAGGATATGGTAGGTTGTTATCAATTTTAAAAGACTATCCACTAAATAGATTGAAAGACTTCTCTGGTCACTTTATGTGACTTTAATTAACTTTCATTTTTCTACTTACGTGTCGTAAACAAATACTATTTGAGGTCACTATTGCGTCAATCACAAAGAGTCTCGCTCACACTGACTATTAGAGGGGTCATAAGGGTGGTATGGGTTTGCTTTGACAGCCTTATGGTAGATAACTAACTTCACTTGAAATTCAGGCTAAGGCTGAGTAACCCTTAGATCGCCCAGAAAAAACGAAAAATGTACGACTATAATTTTTAATTTGGTCATCAAAGTCGAAGCAGAATTTCTGGGTCTTATTTTTGACAGGAAACTTTACTGGAAATCTAACATAATCTTCAAGAAAGAGTAAGGTAAGCTAGAGTAGATCTATTCTCTTTTTGCCCGATTTATGGACCCTAACTCGCTTCGGAGCTGAAGTACCGGGTTTACACCATTTCTTGGTCTCTTCTTTTGATTCATGATCATGGTGGTAGACCCAAGTCTCATCTAAAGTGATGAAATGATGTACAAAATCATTCTTATCCTTTCTAAAATGCTCCAAATTTTGCTGTGAAAGACGCATTTGAATGTGTTTTTGTTCCATTATTCAGCCAAAATATTGCTCACACTGCATAGTGAAATGCCCAAGGCTTCTACTAAGTCCGTCTCGATTAATTGATGATCTTTCCAAACCATATCCTGTATTTTTGCTTCAATTTCTGGCGTTGAGAAGTTTATTGTCGTCCTTAACGTGAATCGTCTTCAAGACTTGTACGACCACGTTTGATTTCAGCAACCCATCTTTCTACTACTCTAATTAAAGGTAAAGAATCCTTGTAACAACCGTTTACGAATTCTTTTTGGTGCCACACCTTCCAAAAATAAGGATTTTATTATTACACGATTTTTAAAGTTTTCCATTGTAAAAAAAACACTATGACACACCAACTTTGAACATCTGTAAATATAAGAACGAGTTAAAAGGTCTACATGAAACTTCACACGTGATCGTAAAAAAGTACTACAGTTTTTAGAAAAATAAAACGACGAACCTTATAGCGCCATCTCTTATCGAATGACAAAATTTATTGAAAAATCTTGTACGTCTTGGTTACAAGATAGATGCTAACCTAAGGGGTATTTATTTGATGGACGGCCTTAGACAATGTAGTCAACTTTTTTTTTTTTTTTATAATACCGCGCGCGCACCAAGGGGATTTGAATACCCTTTTACTGGCTTTTCTAAAGGGCGCGAGCGGGTGGTGTAGTAGTTTGAAGCTCAGGTGTGTTTGTGTGTTTGGTTTCGATATTTTTCACAGAGGTAGTTGTCAAATTGGAAGGGACGAGCCAGTACATCCTCAACCAGTGGGTCTTAGTACGTGCTAGTTGTTAGTTCGTTACATTAATCCCAGCCAGCAACCACTCCAACATCAGTGTTATGCCTTCATGTCAGAGTTGACTCCGACGGGATTTTCATATAAATACATACAAATTCTATGAAAAGACTTTTTCAGAGAATTGCCGTGCACGGGATTCGAACCCGCGACCCTCTGCTTGCGCAGTATATGCATATACCACTACACGGCCACCCCACTGCAGCAAAAGTCTAAAGGACAGCATGTCTGTGCATAAGCAGAGCCTTACATATTGCGTCCCTCCAATCCACTGGATGTTCTGCTTCACTTGACATTCCACAATAGAAATAAATCTAGAGAACATCGACTACATTATGCCCCAACAATGGTTTGACAAAGACTTTCATATAAACATCCTATCTAGATCCTTCTTGAGGAAGATGCTTTTATAGTTAGAAAGTAAATCCATTGCTTTAAGGATGGATCCAAGACTGATAGAGTGGTTAGTTACAGTATTTTCTCAGAAAACCTTAATCTATTGTATACATCTCTTCCCGCCTCTCAAGTCCATATAACGTGTTCCAGGTGGAAATTTTGGCGATTTAAGAAATCGAGCCACAAAGAAAAATGTCACTGTCAGCAGTAGTAAGTTCTAGGTAAATTACTTTACAAATTACTGCGCGGTTGATATTCAATAAAGACTTACCAGTTCTATGTATGGCGTTAAGCGAGTTAGTGGGGAGATAATAGGAAGATTAGATAAGTAATATGAAGTAAAAGAATACCAAACTGCTTTCTGCGTCCTGGCCATAGGATTTCGAAAGGTTAAGAACCTGGAAACTCTTTAGAGATTAAGTCTTCTTATTACAGCCATATTGCTGTGGTTACTTAAGATAAACGTCTACCACTGCAAGGCAGCTTCTGGCAGTCTTTTTATGCTTCTCTTCGAATCATGGGAGGGCACTGTTTTGATCCAAAACCCTGAAAATCAAAATTTATAACACCATGTTCGTGAAAAAAAAGTTAAGTAGAGTAACCAGGTAAACTAATTCGTGCTTTCTAATTTCAGCAATTTTAATACGTTTTTGTAGCCGGAGCAAGGTTAGAATTTGTCACGATAAGCTTGGCTTATCTGGCCTGTGAAACAAATGGCTTGTGATACAAAGGGCCTTTCCGGATGCACTAAAGAAGCTAATTGTTGAACAAGGAAACAATCACACTGAGGTCATGCTTGGATGTGATGCGAATATTTATCATATTATCTAGAAAATGGGCAAATTTTTAACAGAATTTGGCAAACAATAACACTCGTCCTGAAGGTGCCTTGAAAGCTTCGACGAGAATCCTTCAATGTTTTGTTCACATCTTAAGTAAAACGAGACTCTCATGCTTATCCCAATAATTTAAAGCCATTAGTCTTATGACAAGTTTAAAATTTTTTATTGACACTTATCGCCACAACATATAACTTCAACCTGCTCTTGACACATTAATATGCGTTTTGCCTTGCTCTGCACTCAGGAGAACAATTTTCAACAGTCTAACTGCAAAAAATTTCTCTTTAAAGAAATATGGATTAGGACGCGTCGACATTGACGGGGACGTCAACTATGTTAATACAGGGTGTACCCTATTTTGATTGGTGTGCAGTGAGGAGTAGAAGAAACTCAGAATGGTTGGAGTAGCGGCAAACGACTAAGGAGAGGGACAAGTTCTTGTGCAGTTCATTACCAGTCGCCTAAATGGCGTGGACGAATGCATAGCAAGCATTTACTGTCGAGGCGTTCATTCGCAACAATGCCTTAGTTGTTGCGGCCCATTGTGCGTTTCGTACCCACTTTGAAATTGCTCCTCATGCGTCAATTCCGGATTGTTAGTCTATTTCGTTGTGAATGAAGAACTTAAGGGGACAGCTTCTGTTGTAAAGAATTGTGGCAGTAGACCTTATAGTGTCCGTACACCTGAACACGAATTTGCAGTCTCCAAAACGCTCAGCTTCCAAACATGTAACTACTCTTAAGCTTTCTGACCGTGATTGTGATTGGCAGAGTCGAATTGGAGCATATTGGACAGTGTTACACCCGACGTCGTTGTTTTTTCAGTGACGAGGCTCACTTTGACCTTTTTGTCTGTTTAAATAAACAAAATTTAAAGTATTGGAGAAACAACAACTCTCGAGAGATCCACGAGAGGTCTCTTCATAGTGAATGGTGTGCATTGTTACGACTTGGAATCATCGGACCTGATTATTTTAAAGAAGATGGTGTTGTGGTTTGATAATTGAAATAAATTTAGGATTGAAAAATTGTTTGAACCTGCAATACCAAAGCGTGCTCTTGAGAACGTCTGATTTTAGATGGTACAACAGAGCATTTCCGATTATCAATAGGATAATAGGCAGGTAACATTGCATAGCTAGCACTTTCTCCTGATTTAACCCCGTGTGATTTTTGTTTTTGAGGTTACTTGAAAGCAGAGGTATTCGAACGTCGCCCTAAGAACCTGCAAGACTTGAACCAAGCAATAAGCGAGGAAAACTATCACATACCTCAAGCCATGCCGGAGTGAATTACTGAGAGTTTTAGAGTGCACTTCCAGCAGTTCATTGACAATCACGGACCCCGCTTGTCCGGTATCCTTTTTAAAACTAAGTAGGATAAAACTTCCTGATCAAAGTATCCTTAATCAAATTTGTTGTGGAAAAAGAAAACATGTCTTTCTATTCACATTTTAAAATAGGGAGTAAGGGAGAAGAATATTGATAAATCAGCTTATCGTTAGAATCATCAGCAAAAAGGGAATCTCAGGTGGGAGACATGTCAGTCGAGAGAAGTCACAAGGTCATGTTCTCTAAAACATTTTACAGGAGTTTATAGTCCACAAAGTACTTACACTTCTGAAAACGGAAGGATTTAAAGTGTTCATTTGTATAGATAAAATTGCAGAAATTAATGGCAAACTAACTGGCAGACACCTGGATACTATAGATCTCCAAAAGTGGTGTGGTGTAGATCCAAACAAATTTGAAAATTTAAAGTCGTGTCTATACCTTTGGAATCCAGCTATAATTTGTTAAACAATTTTTTAGAAACGATTCTAGACGGCAAATAAAATTGACAATCAAATATCCAGTAACAGCAAACAAAGCTTGGATGGCCTTATCTATAATATTTGCTAAAAGGCGATAGAGAAAAGATGGAGACTACATCCTCAAATTTTGGATTAACTCTAAACGTACATTATTTAAAGAGGATCAACTCTTCAGGATGAATGTTACAGTCTTGAAAAAGGAGGACAGAATGGGCAATGTTTGCCGAGATACAGAATCTATCAACATATATATATTACATAACACATGGGCTGAAAAGTCCGTTTTATAGTAAAACACAAAATACGGTGGATGTGGAAGCAATTCGTAGCCGAATTCATTCAATTTTGTCATCGTTTTCATCAACTTGTGACACGGTGCATTGTCTTGATGAAACAGCACTTTCTTTTTCTTCAAATGCGGCCGTTTTCTGCGATTTCGTCCTTCAAACGCTCCAACAACGCAATGTAATAGTCGCTGTTGATAGTCTGCCCCTTTTGGAGATAGTCGATGAAAATTATTCCATGTGTATCCCAAAATACGGATGCCATAACCTTGCCAGCGGACTGTTGAGTTTTTGGTCGTTTTGGACGAGGTTCGTCGCCTGCTCGCCAATTAGCTGACTGCCAACTTGACTCTCGTGTGTAGTGATGGAGCCAAGTTTCATCCGTTTTCACATACCGATGCAAAAATTCGGCTTTATTGCGGTTGAACAGCTTTAAAGGCTCCTCTGAATCATCAACACGTTGTTGTCTTTGGTCGACTGTGATCAAACTTGGCACCCACTTTTAACAGAGCTTTCGCATGTCCAAATATTCGTGTATGATATATCCAACGCGCTCTTCTGATATCTTCAGAGCCTCAGCTATCTCGATCAACTTCACTTTAAGGTCATTCGTATTCATTTTGTGGACTTTTTTGATGTTTGATGTTTGACCACTTTTAAATTTTTCAATCCACTTGCGAATGGTTCGGTCGGCTGGTGCAGAGTCCGGGTGACACTTATCAAGCCATTCCTTTGCATCGGCTGCATTTTTTCCCATCAAAAAGCAATGATAAATCAGCACACGAAATTGCTTTGAATCCATTTTTTTCATAATAACAAAAGTTGCTTCACTCTCAACGCTATATCTCGAGAACTAATCGTCCGACAGCTATCAAATTTATACACGTATCTTTTGAAGGTTGGAACTAACTGAAAATGGTATGGATTTAATTCAAGTGGTGCCCTCTCTTAGAACTTTTCAGCCCATGTGTTACTTACATTGAAGGCTCTAAAACAAATCAAGGAGAGTGGGTGTTATATTCTTCAAACATTTCGCGGCGTATATCAAACGAAATTTTTTACATTTAAATGAGCTCTTTCTTTGCTATTACGAAATCTAATCTCTGCATTTGCGCCAATAAATACAGAATGCTCTTAAGTCCCTAAAAAACTCATAATTTATAATTTCTTACTTAGCAAAACTGTTCAACCCTATACACTGGTTATAAAAATCTCATAAATACACACACTAGATGGGATAGATGAGGTTCAATGCACGTACTCAAAAGACACAAGCTATTTCACCAGACACTGATCGATGCTAAACTTGAGACGCAAAAGAATGTATTTTTTTTTAATTACGGACACATATGGGCATTTTTATGGCTATCATCAGAGACCTTTGTATAGATTTCATTCATGCCGTAGCTAAGGAGATGGAAAAGAGAATAATAAAAACTCATAACACAATTGCCAGTGAGTAGATTTCTTGCCTTGCCGAAAGTTTGAACAAACATAATATATGGACATCTCTGTGGTCTTCCGGTCTCAAATTTATTCCTAAAGATATTGAAGTTCATAATCCAAAGACACAAAAACTCACCAGACTTTGCTGGTGACAAAACTTAAGAAGATGTAATGCTTATAAGCTTTTTACGCATCAAAGTTTCTTTCATTGAGTTACTTAATAAATTATTAAGAAGAGGTAATTAACAAAATTTGTAGTTCTACATTGGAAATTTTCTAATAGCTGCCCTAAACCATGGGCAATAGCATGGAAGAACATAAATCCTAAGCCTAGTAAAGAGTGATTCATCGTGAGGTTTGACTTAAAATTTTTGTTTTCGGTTAAAAGCACAACTCATGGCATCTGCTTTTTAAAAATGATATCATGTAAATGTTGGCCACGACTACGTCTATGGTGGTCCATTAGGAAGGTTAAATTTTGGGCGACTCGTTCGAGCATAGCGATTAGTATCTCGCTGATAACATGAGTATTTCTGACTTCCAAAACGTCAATCGAAGCTGGCTTATTCCTGAAGATCTGAGACTTTACATATCCCCAGACAAAATAGTCCAAAGGTGTGATATCGCACGATCTAGGCGGCCAATTTACCGTAGCAAATTGTAAAGTTAAGTGCTCACCAAAATGATTTCTCAGCAAGTCCATTGTTTCACGCGATGAGCCATACATCTCCGCCTTGTTGAAATCAGAGCTCACCGAGACCATGTGCTTGAATTCCAGAAAGCGCATAGTCCGTAAGCATGGCGCGATAACGGTTACCATTGAAGGTAACATACTGATTTGTCACATTACTGAAGAAATATATACCAATGAATTTAGCAGCCCATAAACCACACCATACCGTTGTTTTTAATGGATGTAATGGTAGCTCTTGGTTCTCTTCAGGTAGCTCATCAGCATAAATACGTCAATTTTGTTTATTGACGCATCCATTGAGAAATGGGCTGCATCACAAAACAAAATTTCACTATAAAATACCGGATATTCATTGAGTTTTACAATAGCCTATTCACTGAAAATATGACTCAAATTCAAGTCGCCTGGCTTCAATTTTTGCACAAGTTAAATTTTGTACGCTTTTAGGCCGAGATCCTCACGTAAAGTACGCCAAGTTGTCGAATACGCTAAGCCAAGCTGCTGAGAACGAAGATGAATCGATTTGATAGGGTCTTCGCGTACACTCTCAGTTACAGCTGCCTTAGTCTCTTGACTACGTGCTGGATGTGGTCTAACCCGTCGCGTATCATTCATTTATGTAAACTGCGACTCAAATTTGCCAATGGTATTGGCAATAGTGGCAATAGTATGCGCACCGTAAGTTCCTCGAATCGTACGAAAAACATTTCTCACAGAACGCTGATTTCGTAATATAGCTGAACAATTTAAATATGCTGTTGTGGTGTAAGTCTTTCCATGAAGACTTGCCAAGCAATACTGAATAAAAATGACAAAGCAGTTTGATAGGAGTCATGCGTGATATGTCAACAAAGCCCATTAAAAATCAAACTTAACGATGAATCACCCTATGTATTTTACACTTAGATAGGTTTCCGCGTAATGAATGCATGTAGTTTGTAGAATAAAATTTCGTTCGAAATATTATTGTTCATCCCTTTGTTTCCAGGGACAGATGATATATCAAAGTGAATTAAATTAAAAAATATTCATGAGTCTAGATAAAGAACATTTATTAATCCTGTGTGATTCTGAGGTAGAAAATTAATTAAAATACTTTTATTGTTCCATGTTCTTTTTGGTTTTGCTAATGCTGACATCAAAAGCATACAATTTCGGTAACTCGTAGGTACACACGAAGATTTTTAAAATAATCGAAACTATTCACCAAAGTACATATCAATGTTTCCCCGGCAAGATTTCTTTGAATTCCAAAAAATCCTACAAGATATTATTATACATTCAGCTCTGTGTGTTCGTATCCGTATCCATGTTGAATAATTAGCATCATTCCTTTAACTGAACCCAAATTATGAAACTTAACAAGTCATATCCATTCTCTGTAGCAATGAGTTTTCTTCAACATCCCAATTAAAGTAATTAGCCAAAAGAAGCAATTCTCTTATACATACATATATAACCTAAGCACCAAGCTTCTACCACCCCGTAGTACACCCTTCTGACTTAAATAAAAGCCACCCTATACGTTTCGTTTATTTCGATAGGAGTCTGCGAAAACTTTCCAAATAAAACATTTCCAATTCTAAGTAAGCTAAGAACCTTCTCCCTAAACAGGTCAACCACGGGCCCACCCACTCGCATGCTCACTAAAAACCCATTAGCCATTCCACCCACAAATAACGAATAACAGAAATTATATGGATGAAAAACTTTTCGACATAACAATAAAGTTTGAACAAAACGTGAGCAGAATTGAAAATGTGCAGAAACTTTTCATTTCCAAATGATACACTCCTTTGTTGGATAGGAGTCCTTTTTACCGCATGCCACGCCAATGGTCCTATCCCGAATCTTACCTACACCCTATACCATTTGCTGACTGGCAGCATTAATGCGCCCTCTATAACTACTTAACTACGTTTAATATTTACTAAGAAGTAAACTTAAGTTTTTCCACCATGGATTCATGCTGCACGTCAGCGCACCACCAACTCTAAAGCCACCGAAATTATGGCCGCAGACCAAGGACAGATTAGAGTAACTTACGGACTGTTTGAGGTATTTCCATACCGCACCCACTCCAATAGGAAAATGTTTTTGTTTTATTCCACAGGAGTACGTATGTTGTGCTTTTGAGAATCATAACAGGCCCAAGATACCCGAATACGGATCCTAATAGGAGGATGATGCAAAACAAAAAATTTGTAAAGAAAGTAAAATATTGTATATACGAGTAATTTTTTTTTTTTCTTACTTTGTTAACTAGTTTCTTGTTTGAGATCCTTTTTAATTAGGATCGGGAAAGTCGGAATGAAAAACGAGAACTGGGTAGAAAGAGATATCTGAAAGGGATATTTTCTGAAATTAAAAAGTTGAAAACCAACAAACAACTTCGCCAAGCCAGTATGCGAATAGCTGTGAGCATTGACGAGCACTGTAGCCACCTCTAATAGAAAACCGTAGGAAAGTTTCGTGTTGAAATTGTGATTCGGTGAAAGCTTCCAATTTTAATTTTAAACAAAAGATATCAGAAATGCTTGGAAGAGATCTGTAAAAAGAAATAAGAATAAAATGAAATAAAAAAAAAAAAAAACTATAAAAAGGATGTTTCTGTTTGTTTTTTAGATTTTTACTTAAAGACCGACGTTGTAGATTTATTCAACCGTAAAAGGTATATCCATAGATGGTATTGTTAGCTTCCCAAAAGAGCAGAGAATATCCAAATACAAATATATATTACTATAGTTCCTTTTTCTAGTGTCTTTTCAAAGCGAACGAAAATATGTATTAAGTGGGTTCAATTGGATGTGGATGCGATTCGACATATTCGTCTGAAGATTCTTCGATGTCAGGCATCGATTTTTCTTTGAAAAATTGTCCAATTACTTTATTTTTTTCTAAGAAAATACAATTATTTAAGAAAATCAGACAAGTCTTCTGGCAATAATTAGGTTAAGAAGGAATTCAAAGCATCAATTTAGCTGTCAGTAGCAAGTAAGCTCATATTTACATGCATGTGTTCATTAGAAATTAACATAAGTATTCTACCAAAAAATTTATAAGTAATTGCAGATATTTTGCTCTATCCAATTGTATTGAGTGCTGCTTGATTTTTAAAAAGAAAATATTTAATCCAGAAATGGTGGAAGTCATTACTTGTGCTAGTTAGAAATCACTTTTGTGTGATTCACACAACTATTTTATAAACAAGAAGCCAACGCATTTCCAATCCTCGAAGCACTTTTGGTATAGCCTTGAGCTCTTCCAGCGATGCCGTTTTTATTTCCTTAATCATTGCAAATCTCCATTCTTTCATAGGTTTCTTCAGTTTTGCGAATAAGAGAAAGTCGCATGGGACTAAATCCGGTGAATATGGTGGCAGAGGCATGATTGTCGTGTTGGTTTTTGGCCAAAAAATTTCTCATTAGTAACGATGAATGAGCAGATGCATTATGGTGATGCAAAAGCCATTAATTGTTTTTCCAAAATTCCAGGTGTTTTTTTTCGTATTGCTTCTCGCAAAGGGCGCATAACTTGAAGGTAATAGTCCTGATTGACCGTACGACTTTAAGGTTAAAACTCCTGATGCACTACTTTGACATTTGATCGAACTTGGCGTGCTTTTATTAGGCTTGGCTCTAGGTGCTAGGTGCTTTCATCGGGACGATTGGGTTTCGGTTTCGACGTCATAACCATATACTCATGATTCGTCACCAGTTGTGACCCTTTTGAGCAAGTCAGGATCATCATTGACGTTATTCAAGAGCTCAAGAGTTCTTCTGATCAAAATTAAGTAGTTTCGGAACAAACTTCGCAGACATATCTCTCATGTCCAAGACATCCGAAAAAATTGCATGACACGAGCCGACCGATATGCCAGCTTTGACGTTATCATATTTTGTTGATGTGCTGGGGCGTCCAGAGCGAGGTTCGTCATTGGCATCTTCTCGGCCAGATTGGAAGAGCTTGTATCACTTGTAAAGATTTTTTTCTTCTATATGTAGAGCAGACTCACCGTATATGTCAACGGTTTTATTGTTTTATAGCACTTGATTCCATTTTTCACACAAAATTTGATGAAAATTCCTTGCTCCTTTTTTTATAATAATTGGAAATCGCCGAGCACACCATAACACGTCTAACCTTTCTATCTTTCAAAAACGAACTAAGTACAATACGTTATATACTTGAAACAAAATTCACCTTCCTTTTTGAACACACCTCGTATAGCAATTTTTTTGTTTTGTTTTGCTATCTTCCTTCAGTTACGAGTATTTATATACGAAAATCATGTAATATTATATGTAGGTATATATATTCTGGCTCAGAGATATCATTCGGAAAAAACTTGGTGCATAAGGTACCCAGTACCTTATTCCTTATACGCAAAACAGACAAGAGTTCCATATGCTCACGAATATTTTCTGATCCATCATCCTTCCTGCTAAAGAGCCTAGAGATAATCCTCCATTTGCAAATCGAGTACTGTCTCATTCACAGAAGACTGTGGAACTAACAGCATGCTTTGCATTGCAGGTGGAAATGTAAGATTGTAAATAACTCACTTTTAAGGAGTATACATACAGTGGCGTCATTCCTTTATAGCTAAAAAGTTTTGCCTCTTCAAGAGCAGAGCCCAAATAACATGATCCACTTTATTCTCAACAGTACAGTTGGTCGATACACTTCAAAAAGATACTATATATGGGCCTCACTCTATCTTCTGCTATGGTAAATAGTCCTGAACGGATTGCTTGCCAAAATATGTAGAGGACGCAAGGTAAGGTGTGTTGTACCTTATTCAGACAACGTCACTATATACTTTCATGTGTTGTGCAGACAGCATTAGATGGTCTTTAAGATTCCCTAGTATGACAACCTGGACAACCTCATGAGCACGTAGCTGTGGACATAGCGAAAGTCATACAAAAACCGAACTAGTCCTCTTTACGAAAAAAAAAAAAACAAGATACATTGAGTTTCTCAAGAGCGTTCTGACAGCACCCGGGACAATAAACTGAGGTGGAAAAAAAGCTTGCAGAGCGAAATAAAGCAACACTCTACGTAACAGTCGTAAGACTAATTCTCTATGGTCTCTATTATAGTATATAGTGGGTCTGATCCCACTGCAATCTAAAATAATTACTAAGAAACCAAAGTAAGCCCAATTCTTTTGATGAAATTTAGAACCTCACTGGTGGAGACTTTGAGAATTTCTCCAGAAGTTAAATTTTCTCGTCTTCTTAAGGCACCTAGAGCTATGTATTCAAATAAAATATGTTCCGCAGTTTCGTCGTTTTCCACACAAAGACGGCATTCAATCTTCTGAATATTGTGTAGGTAATATCGAGGGTGGCAGTGTCCTGTTAGAAACCCAACCAGTCTTCTGATATCATCCTTTTTGAGTTATATGGATTTCTTTGATTCCTTTTGTAAGGGCTTGATAGCCTTTTTAGCCTGGTAAACATTTTGTTCTCCCAACTCTTCATTTATTTGCCAAATCAGTCGATCAGCTGCCAGTACGGCGGCTTTTTCATGGCTGCTCTACAGTACGTGAGTATATGGATGGAGAAAATTTTGAATTTCCCACTCCTGAATAGCATGTACAATATTTCCTCTTAAAGTACGCTGTGACTTTTTTCCATTGGTTGAAATATTCTGGACCAAATATACCAGCACCCACCCCGCTCTAAATGTTTGATCTGTTCGTATACCAATTAATATCTTAAAGGTTTGAGGTATGGTTTTTGTGATAGCTCCATGCTTTTCGGCTTAGGATAACTATATTTACAGGGCAGATCATGTCAATCTTGGGGATTCCAGAATAAAGATTCATTGGATACATGTGATTTGAGTAATTAAACTTTCCTCTTTGTAGTAGTCTGACCGCGCTGTTTTAGCCGAAAGCGTTCTTAAGGCTATACATTATACTATGCCATCTACTAATGCTCAGTGTAAATCCAATACCCGTCTCGGATATTACTCTTGCTGCATCACGGCTTCCCCGAATTAACTAACCTCCAAAGAAACAAAACTGACATCAATGTTGACTGTAATCTTGAAAGGAATGAATGGGAATAACGCCAACGCTTTCTCACTAAAACTATTTTCAACTTCAAAGATGGTTATATTACAACCAAAATCGTTGTCAAGTGCGTCTTCTATGACGAACTCTACCTTCAATCTAGCCACATACTGTGCCGTGTTCAAATCTAAAGTCTCAACTATTCATGAAGGTGCAACTTGGCTTAGTCTGAAATCTGTACTTGTGTTGCATCATATCTAGGGTTTTCCAATAGGGACTTGACAACTTTGAATTTAATTTGTGAACGCACTCTTTCACTAATCGTCAAACTGTCACTTTCAATTTATTCATTAAACTCAAAATTTTCATCATGGTAAAATACACTAACGTGCAACATCTGCAACTTTTACCTTGGAAAATATGTTTCAACTATGATCATTCAAGCAAATGATGGGTACGGTTCGAATATCTACAGGTTCCATGAGAATTGAAGGTGTGATATTGTTTTCTTCGTATTAATCGTTTCGGGCTCAATAAGATAACCATTGATTTCTTCATAGGTGGTTCGCATACCCGATCTAATACCACAAGATACGCGTATTGAAAAGCCGAAACTACTTTAGATATGCACGCAAAACTGTGCAATATCTTCAATATATGTAGTAGGTAGTAGGTGCTCCACAGGAACTACTTTTTAAAATCCGCTTCGCTTCCGTGGTTGATATTTGTATGATAGATGAGAAGAAAATAAAACACTTGTTGCTGACAAGAAATATATCATTTGGAGTGATAGATCACTGCCTACTGCCTAATGCGACAAATGACACATTACTCGAGATACAATTAAGTCTGACATTACCAAACATTTGAGAAATATTATGTAAAGAACGGATTTAAAAATGTTCTTCTTCGAAATGAATACACTAAGGCTGTATTTACGAGCGCCTCGAAGAAGGCTTTTTCTGGAAAAGATCCTCTACACTTCTTCAAAATCATAAAGTGCTTCTGAATAATCGAAAATTCCTTCAAAAACCATTCGCCGATTCGAACGAAAGTCATGGGGTTTCGTAAAACAAGTTCTTTAAATGAAGAGGAATCAAATGCAAAAGGAGACATATATTTATCGATTCATATACGATTTCATAAGGCATCAAAATTCCGCTAAAATACACGTGCTTAGGTTTCATTTTAAAAAGCAATAAACACTCAATAAAATCGAAAGAGAAATAATTGGATCATTTTAATGGCAGAATACAGCAAACCCAAAACAGAGTAACCTGTAGAGTGGTACTATAGCCAGCTAAATTCATAAGTATCAAATTTGCAATATAATTAATTTGCAATATAATTATGAACGCTTATCCTCTTAGAGTGAGTTAAGTGACTCAGACTCTTTAAGGACATCGGTTGTGAAGACTTCGTTAGGTCTATCTGCACGTGGAAAACTACATCTCCCATAGTTGTGCTCATAAGAAACCCAACTGTCAATACGAGTAAGCTGGGAACTAAACCAAATCACGCGGGTTCATGCTGAACGATGTCCTCTCCGGGAATGTTCCTGAGACACGGCATGTTGAATACTTCTAACAGGTGATTTAGTTTTGTATTTTTATCCTAATCTTGCTACCATTAAGAAAGCTTTGAATTATTTTTTTGATGATGATCGGAAAATCAAGTTCAAGGAGTATATTAACGTGCTAAGCTATATCAAATTCTTTCTTTTTATTCTGTAATAGAATTCCTTTAGATTCCTTCAATCGTGTTTCAATTTTTCGTGTTTTGATGACTCTTGATTTGGGCTACAGATGGCTCGTAGATACAAAATTAGAATTGTAGTAAATTATTTTTCTCATGTAAAGTTTTGTTCAATTTGCCTGATAACTTGTTTGTGCAACTTAGTTAACTAATACGTGTGTAGATATCAAGATTATTTTTCGGCCTTACCAAGTATAGCAATAAGAATCAAAAATATCGTTTTCCATTGTATTTCACTGTAGAACGAGATGAACAGCCTTAATCAGAACAGCAGAGTTTTTGAACTTAAAGGCTTTGATCAGTTCCTTCATTTTAATGGAATTCACTAGGTAAAATAGCAATTAACTGCAAAAGTTGAGAACACACTATTTGATACAAATAGCTCTTCGATATGCTATTTTTTGGAAGTAGGTGAGTGAGATTAAGACCGTTTTTTACTTTCAGTGGTGAAATGGTTGCACACCTTTGTTCAGAATTTTAAATATTTTCCAGATGTTTCTGGAATTTCGAGCGGGATTGTCGAGATTTCACCTCTGTTAAGAAACTTCAGTCTTTTATGAAACAAGTCTATTCGATAAGTAAGCCCTTTTGTTTCTTCGGAATTTCCTAAGCAAAAAAAAATTCAGAATATTTTCCGAAAGGAATCCCTTTCAGTTTTAAGCAGGATGTCTATGTATCGTACGGGCAGCTAAGCTCAACTCATAAGTTGAGCAAACGAGCCAACGTTTTTTTATTCGATAGATAGTCTGATGAAGTTTATGATCAAAACAAGTTTATGGGAAATGGCTACTACGGAAGCATATCAGGAGCTGCATCCTGGAGCTCCAAATTTCTACCACTTTTTCGAACATTTTAGGGTGTACACCATGAATGTTGCGCTCAATATTGGATTCCATGGTTTGCGTAGTTTTTGACTTGTCCGTATAGACCAACGATTTCAAATAAGTACACCCACGATCTTAAAGCCAAGGCTGCAGGAACGTTTTCGAAGATGAAGTTGTCGTCGAATACTTCCTTCAGTAATTCAATAGTTTCGCCGGCTATACGACACGGGGCTTGAATACAAAAATAGCCGGGCACCTCAAGCCAAGGCTACAGGAACGTTTTCGAAGATGAAGTTGTCGTCGAATACTTCCTTCAGTAATTCAATAGTTTCGCCGGCTATACGACACGGGGCTTGAATCCAAAAATAGCCGGGCACCTCAATTCGTCACCAAAGTCAAAAATTTTTAAAGTTGTTCTTCATTTGCAAGCCTAGAAAATCAAAATTACACAACAATTGAAGCCTTTGTACCATTTACGACGTCGCCGATTTGTTAACTGCATGTTGGATTGCCAGGAAAATTTATCATCGAATTTGATCTGTTCCGATGAAGTCCGTTTTTGGACGGATGGGTACATAAATAAACAAAATTGTCATTTCTGGGAACCGGAAAATAACAATTGAGATTCACGAAAAATCAATGCATCTCAAACAAGACACTGCATGGTGCGGATTAAAGGCTGGCGACGTTATTGACCCGTACTTTTTCGAAGATGAGGCAGAAGAGACAGTTACAGTGAATATAGAACGTTACCGCAACATGTTGACCGGTGTTTTTTTCAAAATTAAATGAATTGGGTCTGAACGATATCTAGTTTCAACAGGATGGTGCTACCGCCCACACAAGCCATCAATCAATCAATTTATTGCGTAGGAAAGTTGAAAATCGCATTATTTCGGTTGGAGAAGCTAATTGGGCTCTAGGGTCATGCGACTTGACACCTTTAGACTTCTCCCTGTGGGGTTATTTGAAGAGTAAGGTCAATAACCTAACGACAATTTCGGATCTCAAATATAACATCCAAACTAAACTTGCGTCCATTGACCCACAATTTTTTTTTTAAAGCCATCGATAATTATGGCTTTTGGATGGTTGCTTGTAACAGAAGCCGTGGTTGTCACGTGAACGATGTTGTATTCCATTCAAATTCATCATTGATTTCTCAATAAATGTTTCACACTAGCTGTTGGTTTGAAACCTTGGGACTTCCAATTTAACTCTACCAACTTAAAGAGTTTTATTTCTGATATTCTGGTATCAATATAATTTATCTCATTTATCATAGATTATTATGTAAGTAAACTATACGACAGTTATGTTATATGAGCACTAGCTGCCTGGATTTCAGTTAAAATTTTGAACTGAATATTTGGTTCTTTTTGATAAATTGAAGCAGTTACTACTTCTGATTTTGAATTTCTCTTATAACTATTAATGCTATTTTTCAAAGGTCACCCAACGCTACAGAAAGTTTGGATATAAAAACGAATGTCTTGCCTTAAACCAAGTCTGTGCGATAAGCGCAATTCATTAGTTGTACTTTTAGAATAGTATGATATGGAGAGAACTACATTCTTAAATGTATACTCGTACAATGTATTAATTTGTTAAATTGATCAATTTCTGAGCGCCTAGTTCTTACCTTTGTCAAAACATTATTTATCTTACTCCTTTTTTTGGTAAAGAAATTAACACTTAAGTAGGTATGAATCCACTTACTACCTTGATCAAAATAACCACCGTATAGCGCTCCCATTGTTTCGATTTGAGTTCTTTTTGACATTTGACATTGACATTCCCTCTAAATCTTAGCGTCATAACTTGACATTTGCAAAAGTTACGTAGCCAAGAGTACATCTATCTATGTGTGTGTTGGCGATTTTTTACATTTTTAGAAATGGATTTCAATTTGCAACAACGAATTTGTATTAAATTTTGCGCAAAAAAGAGTCTTAATGGTGTGCGAACGTTGAAAATGTTTAAAAAGTGTTTCGGCAACGATTCTTTAAAGAAAACGGTCGTTTACCAGTGGCACGAGCGGTTCAAAAGTGGTCGTGAGTCAGTCGAAGATGATGAACGCAGTGACAGACCATAGATATCCAAAACCGACGAAAACATTGATGAAGTTAAAGAAATGTTAGTCAATTACCGCAAATTAACCACAAGAGAGATAGAACATTGCCTATGGATCCGTCCAAAACATTTTGGTTATTGATTTAGGTTTTCGTCGTGTAGCAACAAACTTGGCGCCAAAAGGCCTTAATTCATGCAAAAAAGAGCATGATTTCGCAAAAGATATGATTTGCGAGGCTGAATCCAATTCCACATTTATCAAAAGGATCATTAATGGAGACGAGATGGAAGTTTGTGAATACGACACACAATCCAGACATCAGGCAAGTAAATGACGTTTACCAAATGAGCCGATACCAAAAACACCACGTCGTTTTCAGTCAAAATAGAAGACAATGCTCACGATTTTCATGGATTACAACGGTGTAGTGCATCATGAATTTTGCCAGAAGGCTAGACAGTAAACAAAGAGTATTATTTAGGCGTTGTGAGACGTTTGGGTGAAAGAATTCGCAGAACGCAGAATTGAGCAGAACGCACCCTCGCACAGTGCCATCATTATTCGTAATTTTTTGACGGAAAATGCAACAAATACCATCCAAGAGCCACCGACTTCACCTGATTTTGCTCCTTTGACTTCTTTCTGTTCAATCGAGTTAAAAAACCACTACGGGGAACGCGTTTCACTAGCTGAAAGGAAGTAATGGAAAAATCGCAGGAAGCTCGAAATGTTTCGAGGATTGGATCAAGCGCTGGCATAAGTGTGTTGCAGTCGGCGGGGACTACTTTGAAGGGGACAATATAGATTTAGATGAATAAACTTGTATTTTTAAATTTCTGAATAAATTCCACTTTTTGATCAAGGTTTTATAATGCTTCAGCATGTGTCAAGTTTTTTTTTGGAAAATGAGATGGAGAAAGAGGAAGATGTTTGGCTTAAGTGGTTATTTCGCTCAATTTTTGGCATCCAACATTTAATGCGGAGACTAAATTCTTAGTGGAAGTTGGCTTTTAGTTAATTTCTAGTTAACAGAAAAAATAAATATCTTTCAGGAGCGGTTGGGATTCGAACACCGAAGCTTTCGATTTGGAAGCCAATCCACTACCACTTGAGCCACGGCCACACACAAATACAGAACAGAATACCATCATTTCTAATACAATTTGCGGCAGATTTTACTAATCCACTGAAGTGATCAGTACTGAATACCAAAATGAACCTTCTTCAGCACATTCAGTACTGCTAGCAGTTAATATCCACTATCAAGATTCCGTTCACCACAATAGAATAGAATAATTCAGAATTTTGTTTAACAAAGATTCTGTAATCGTATTCTGAATTTGACCTTAATGGCTAATGTTATGCCATTAACCAAAACAATCCTCCCTCCTCTTATTGACTAAGATAAATCATTATGATGCGTGCGTAGGTTTTTTTTTATTATTCAAATGAGATTTCGAAGAGTAAACTGAAACAACTCTAGCTGCACAATAACATAAATTTCTAAGACCTGATTTAGGGAATATGTTTATGATTTCCTCTTTGCCGGATTTTTTGATTTCCATGTCAGAACACATCAAGATAACAATGGTTTGAAGCCATCAATCCCAACAAGCCGCATGATTAACATTTGCTTATACCATATTCCGAAGTAAATATTGATGTCATTCGTAGACAGACAAATTAAATATTATTTTTTACTAGGAAATATAGCAATCGTTCAAGGAGAAAAAAAGAAATAAATAAATATGTATAATGTATAATATAAATACGTTCCCATCCCCCCGTGCATAGAACATATTTTTTTCAGAAATTTGAAGAAAACTCCTTGAACGTTTCTTCCAGCAAACAAAGAGAAAAATATGAAAACCAAAACCAACTCATCCGTATCCAGATATACCAGCATCCCATAGGCGTTCTGCGTTGAACTACATAACTCCCAATATACTCTCTTCGGAATGTATAAATAATTACGCTGAAAAATCAACCTCAGGAATGTGAATGTAAGCACATGTTTACCAAGAAATAATATTTGAAATTGAAGCCTAAATCCCACTGATATTGAGCGAAAAAATTCTTAAAGAATTTAAAAAAAAAAAAAACCAACACAAAAAAGATAAAGAAAACAGCAAGGCGACCTTACAATGAGATCAACATTTTATGTGGTAATTAATATTTTATGGCCCATAATGAAGAGTCGAATAAACTGAAATAAAATTTATACGGACGAACGGCTAAAAGGGCTTCCAATTCCAGCATCACCAGGTAAGCCCGCCGAAGGCACCACACTGACATGAAAAAAAAAAAAAGTAAGGAAAATCCAACTTGGGATGCATACTCGAACGACTATTTTGGTTGTTTTTCTTTTTTTTTTTTTCCACTTTTCCTCCAATTGATGGCACCTGCCTGTGTGTATTGAGATTTTATTATTGCCAGCAAAGGACACGATTTTATGATTTATTTTTCCTCCAAAATGGTTTCGTACAGGAGGACATGCACGAATGGATGTCAGCTGTCTCGTCTACTTTACTCTAATAAGAAATAGAACAAAAAAAAAAAAAAAACACAAAAATACCACCAGCAAGGGCCCAGGAAGTTCATTTTGAATATAATATGACCAAAGTCATAAAACGAGCCATTAATGTCATCGTTTCACCGTTCGTGATCGGAATGTGGAACCTTTCGCACCCTTTGCATATGACAGTTGTGGCAGCCCGCACTGAGGCCACATTATCATACACCACGAGGAATTATCATATCATAAAAGCACACGGACTATGATTAGATGACTGTCATTGCCATTGAATATGATAAGCCGTTAGATATGTGATATTGGTATTGGGCAACCAATACGAATAGGGATACTAAGTATTGCGAGGGCTTTCAAAAATATTTTCTGAAAAAGGTTAAATATGTGGACTCTTCAAATGTCAGCATTTACGGATATCACAGCTTTGTATTCGAATTAAAATCGCAATATATTCCAAACACGAAATCAAATATTTTTTAAATAAGTGGAATGTTGTAGGGCTTAACATGATGACAGTTATTACCGATGTCAGAGGATACATTGAAATATGATTAAGGACTTTTCCAGGGGTCTCAAGTTATTTGATTTTATCTATTTATACAATATTTCGAATGAAATCGGATTTGAGAGCTCTCAATTTAAAACTTGTCAATCTGTCGATGAACTACTTGACATTCGTTCACTAGTAAACAAATAGCTGAAACTAAATTAAATTTCCATTGTGATCAAGTAGGAGTAAAGAATTTGTTTTTGTTTTCCAAAAAAAAAAAAAAAACAATCAGTGCTCATAAATGACTTTGCGCATATGAGTGCAGTGGCTGATTCAAATAAAGCGAAATCTTGAAGTTCAATTTTAGACCACTTTTTTCGAGCAGCTTGGGCCGTATATCGGCATTATCACTGTAAATATTAGCCCCAAAATCGTCCACGGTCTCTGATTTATTGGCGTAGACATGTGACTTCAAATATCCTTACGAAAGGTATTCCAATGGCATTAAGTATTGCTTAATTACTTACTTTACTTCCGCTGTAGTTCGGTGTGAACCTGTGCCTCAACCAGCAGGCCTCTCTAGTTAGTCTGATTTTTAGCCAACTGCCTCCAGTTGCACACTCCAAGTTAGTTAGGGTTCACTACTTGTGCGCACCGCCTAAGATAAAGTTGCGTTGATCGTCCTATTAGATTCGAGGACTCTGTAGGCCGCAGCATTGGTCTCCGTTCGGTGTACATGTCATAACAATCTCAGGCGCATTTTTATATTTCGCTGTACTGCTCGTATTTGACATTGAATCTTCTTATCCAAAGTCAGTCAACGCAAACGGGATCGAACATTTTTCGAGGGAATTCTTCTCTCCAAACGACTGAGGATATGTTCATCCGCTTTAGATACAATCCATGCCTCAGTTCCATAAAGTAGGAATGAGTGATTAAGATCTTTTTAGTTTTTCGGGATTGGACCTCATTACTCGATTGCCTATTTAGCCCATAGAAATAGCGATAGGTAAGAGAGATTCTTCGTTTTAATTCTGCTGAAGTGTTGTTGGCAGAATTTAAAGCAGAACCAATGCAGACAAAATCCCTTAATACCTCGAAATTATATAGCTGTTGACTCTGATGTTCTGTTCGATTCGTCGATATTGTGTGTCCCTTCTTGTTGACAGCAAATACTTGGTTTTGCCCTCATTTACGGTTAAACCCATTTTAGCAGTCTCCGTTTCAATACTAGTGAACACACCGGTGATGCTCTGCTCTGTTCTCCCGACTAAGTTTGTCGATATAATCGGCGTACACTAGTAGTTGTACAGACTTTTGAAAGATTGTGCCTCCAGTGTTAGCTTGCGAGTTCCGTAGAATTCGTTTGACAATGAAGAAGTCACGTAAAAGCGCTTAGTGTTTTTTGAGATGAGGAAACTGTGTGGTTGCTATAATGATAGCAAAGTCGATTAGCCTAAGTCCGTTGCCAGACGTGGTGTCGTGTGAGTTATCCCTACCAACTGTCTTACCAAAGATGTCCTCATTTCCTATTCTGGCGGTAAAATCGTACTAGGCGACGAAACTCAAGTTGCGTATTTACAATTTTTAATAATTACTCCCTTTGACAAGATTTTGTTAGAAGGTCGGTAACTGGAGAACAGCAAAGCAGATATATGTTAGTTGTTGTTTTACAAGGAAAGTATTCAAAGCTTTTGAGACTTCGCGTGAGGAAAGTCAAACGAATTGTTGAGGACTAAACATCCCAGCTTTAAGTGGATTAAATAGAACAAAAACTTTCTGACAAGTCAAAATATCTCAAATTAGTTCCACGAAAATTAATTTGAACTTCAATGTGAAGAATCTGAGAAGGAAAACTTAAGTGAGTATTCGTAACTCGTAATTATTGACTGATAATAAACATTTATGGTGGGACTAGTACATACTTATAGTGCAATAGTTTGATGGAAGGCAATAAACAGAGAACTGAGAATTGGAGAATCCAAAAAAAAAAAAAACAGCACTCATAGTTGTAATAACCACATGTGTACTCCGTATCACACCTTCGACGGGACTAGACGCCTTTCTGCACCTTATACTTGAATGACAAATCGAACAATAAACTGGCAATCGCGCAACCACTTTGAACTACTTCAATGACATTGCAGAATTTTATCAGATTAATTTTTAAACTGGTAATCACAAATATGATTTTGGTCGACTTCGACATTCTAAATAATTTACTACACCTGGAAAGAGATAAATGTGATACAATACTATATAGCCGAAGTAAATTTCCAATCATGAAACCAAAAATCCTTCTCTCTATAATTGTTTAGGGAACGCGATTCTGGTATTTTTCCGGCAGATCCTGACCTAAAAGTGTCAAAAAGATTTCTTACACAAGCAGTGTCTTCCAAACAGAAGTTGTAGCTTCTCTTAGGGCGACATAGGTAATGCTAATGGATTCGATATCTGATTAGGATATCTAAGTCTACTTCGATAATCCTCTCTTTAATCAAAATAAATCTTGGAATATTCTCAAATTCAGCAGGGCGGAATTTCGAACATTAATATGAATTTTATCCGGATACTACTACCCAAGGAAACAACTCACCACTTGGATTAGCAGAAAGATACTTACGGATTCTTAGAAGCCAGAGGGGACAGAAAGCACATACTGTGCGATTGCAAAGAATATTCGAAGAAAAACTTCTTGGAAAATATTTCCCTATACACTTAGGGGAAATGTACTGCAAGAACCATAGAAGGCAAATCAGTTTTTACAGGGAGATTGGATGTTTTTCTAAGGAAAGTGTTAAGGTTTTTGAAAGTATCATTTTAATCGGTGACATCTGCGAATAGCGATGAATGCTTACAGTACGAAACGGGAATCATACCTAACTGGTTAAGTTAAATTTTTTTATAATACCGACCATATAGCTACTATGACTTACAACATTAAAATGAAAATAAATTATAAAAAAAGCACTCATCTCTAAATCACCTTCTTACATACATTCTGCAGGATAATAGAAATTTGTCTTCATCAATCTTCCACAACTTAATCTCGAGTCAGAAGATTGTTTCCAAAACCGCACGGAACTAACAACATACCAAGCGCGATGGAAGCATATAATAGTTCCTCAATTTTATGAATTAATACGATTACCGAGTCAGGACGTGCTCTCGAGCTCGACGTTCCATTAAATGACTATAGAAATTACGCAGAGTGTGTATCTCCCAACACAACGAGATAGAAACCGCCACAGACATCCACACAAACCTCATTATTCGCCATACCATGCCGCAAACGAGATGGAGATTTCACATTTTCATTTGCCATAGTCATTATCATTGACATCCGACAACCCCCCCCCCCCCTTTTTGGCTGTCATATCAATGCTGCTTGCTTCGCCTATTACTGCTAACACCGGCAGCCCTCAGACCTCTGCCTTCGGCTTTCATCCCATCAATTCAACAGCCATGCCAAGTTCCATGCATGTGATGAAGTAATTGGCATTCCTTTCAAATCGAATCGTACGTGATTTCAGTCGAAAAATTTCACCACACAAAGCGGTGGCACGTCCCATAACAAAGTGTGATACTAAATTCAGCCGTAATGGCTTTAGATACACTCACTCTCTCTCTCTCTCTCTGGTTGTCTTTCAGAAGACAACCTCAAAAACTCAAATTGGAATCAACCGTTCCTAGACGCATCAGCAGACACAAAAGCTTGACTATCAAATGAGCATAATTGGGTTGGAGAGGAAACAGATTGCAGTAGGATGAGCCAGAGCTAAAGCCTGACACTCCTACCTTCTAATTTTCTTCTATTTTTTTTTTCTTTGGTTTTTGATCTTTCATCTGCGAAATGAACCTGGAGACAATTTCTTTTCGCATTTTATTTTCACTTTTACTTCAACATTCGCTTTTATTTCGTGGAAAAATTATTTTCTTACTAAGCGCACGTATACCCACACGAAAGCTTACCCAAGCGAATATTATACGCTTCTAACAAAAAAAAAGAAAGAAAACTTGAAAATGTGTGCTTATTCGTACAGTTTATGCAACAAGAAACATTCACCGTACTTCTATGTAAAATAGAAGCTATGACTTATTTAACTATATGGGACCCACATTAATGTGAGACAACGACGTTGAATATGCTCTTGACAACTGCGGACTCTGAACAAACTTAAAGCTCTCGAATATCGAGTGGAAGTCCTACAAGGCCAACATGAGCCTTGTGACCCATGAGTCATATGACAGTCTTCTGATCAAAACACAACACATACGATTGGTAATAGATAGATTACAATAGACCAAAGAAACATGTAGTCATGGTGTGAATATGTATATAAATTATATGTAGTACAGTGCCAAGTGCAACATCAAGTGCAAAAAACTAAAAAGTGACAATGATGCAATGTCTTAAAAATGAATGCCGGTAGCCACTTCCAGCCGAACAATAAGCATATCGTGTGGCGCTACCTGTTAGAATACGAGCTAGGATGTGGTCTGTTGTTCATACTAGTGGCACCTTTCACCGGAATAGACGAATACAAACTTCTCAGAAGTTAAAAATGATGTATCTGGAAACAAAACATGTATTCAGTCTGATAAGAATGATCAAAGTAGATATGCAATGAACCTCTTCTGTAGACGCTTAGGAAGTAATTATGGGGACGTACCATTCCACCCGTTCCAAAAATTCGAAAAGCATCATCCAGAAAAACAAATTAAGAATGGTAAGATCAATATTTAGGTTTTGTAAATAAAATGATCTGCAGGGTACGATGCACCATCGAACAATTTGTTAGTTCTTAAAGCAACAAAATCTTCAGAACTGCATTAGCTTCATGATTATAAGCGTACTCGAAATCACATGCGAGATATTTGCATGAGGCGGCCAATGGACTGGCCCATGTCTTGAGATAACACGCTTACCATACTTACTCTTCAATAAATCGATTGTAGCGTGTGCTGTGTGGCTTGTAACACCATCCTGTTGAAACCACATGTCGTCCAAGTCCATATCTTCTAATTCGGGCCAAAAGTGTTCTGTGATCATGGCGCCATAACGCTGACCATTCACAGTAACGTGACGATCGTTATCGTCGACGAAAAAACATGGCCCAATAACGCCGCCGGCATGTAAACCGCACCAAACAGTTATTTTTTGTGGATGAAGTGGTGATTCATGAAGCACATGTGGGTTTTCACCCGACCAATGACGCATACTTTGCTTATTCACGAACCCATTGAGCCAAAAATGAGCTTCGTCACTGAAGATGATTTTGCGATGAAATTCATCATCTTGGCGCATCTTCTCCAGAACTCAATCGAATAACGTACGTCGATTCAAATGGTCCATCGGCTTTTATTCTTGAGTCAGCTTGATTCTTGAGAACGCCATGGAAATGACTAATTTGGATCGTTTGCTACGGACGCCTGAACGGCAGTGATATTTTCGACACTGCGACCAACCCGTTGTCGTTGTAGACTCAAATTTTTGCACTAAACTTGTTATTGCCTGTCTACTAGGGCGAGAATTACGACCGAAAATTGAAGTAAACGCTCTTAAAGTTGCAGTCACCGACTCCGAATATCTGTAGAAAATTTTTATAATTTGCAGACATTGCTCGTTAGTGTACTTTACCATGATGAAAATGTTGAGTTTACTGAATAAATTGACAGTGACAATTTAATGATTAGTGAAAAAGTGAGTTCGCAAAATTTAAAGTTGTCAAGTCCCTATTGGAAAACCGTATTGGGAAACCCTATATATTTCCGAAAATCAGCAAGGCGTCAATGAAGCGCTTGTGAGTATTGGGGCGGAAGTACTAAAAATGATTCCAGCAGTTAAATGGATCATATATGCAACAAAGCATATACAATATTTTGTTTTGCTTTTACTGACCGCTATACCGAAATGTTATATTCATCACCAAGAAGAGTCAACGAAAACTGACTCTTTTGAATCTCTGTGCCTATGAACATCCATTAGAGGAAGATCTTATTTAAGGTTGTGCACAGTTGAACATGGAATTAACAAGCTTCGTGTTAGGAAATCGAGGCTATTTCTTAAAGATTTAGGCCCAGGACCATTCTATTTTTAAGCCGTACATCTCTCTACATTCGTAGTCACTGTCCTAATAGCAGTTGGCGCTATAATTATCATTGGTGGTGTTCTTGAAATCTGAAATTTAAGTTCAGCGCAAGTTGAACCTCAATCAAGTAAGAAGGATTCTAATGCTGATTTATTTAAGAATTTTTGTCTTCGACCTACAGACATTTGATAGGCATACCCATATATCCTCATAAATCGGATACGATTATACCTCAACCCCATTGAAGGAGTTTTGGTATAATACGTTGGTTTTTGAGGGAAAATAAATAAATACATGTTATCGATCTTTCTTACTCCTTGCTTCTTAAAAAATCTTTCAATACCATCTTCTAGATCCTATTGACTTAAGCAATGTTTATCGAAATCAAGCAGAATTTACTTGACTATGACTCTTGTAACATAATTGTAAGCCCATTTATTGGTAATTAATGTTGATATTATGGTAACGAACAATGTAAGACAACATCACAACCACCGCCAGAACTTGCTTTACAAGTTTCATTGATCCATAACCTTGTTTATTAGTCACGATTGTCACCATATCTATTAGTCATTTTACAAATTGGCAATAATTTATGATCACTTTAAATTTTTTCATAATTACCAGCTCTCTGTAATAGGGTAGTATAGGATTCCTTTTCAACTCCCGAGTAACAACTCCAGCCAGCATTGGAGATGGGTCCAATAATCTGGATCTTTAAGTAATTTTGAACAACACTGATGACCAATAGAAATGTACTCGTAAATTTTTTACAAAATAAAATCCACTGAGTATCTTCCTGTCGTTACTGGTGTATTTCTGAAGTTCTGACTGTTTCTTACACGAGTTTCCAATAAAAGTAAATTTTTGCAAGAAATGCTGAAACTTTTTCTGAGAAAAAATTAAAAGCAAATCACTTAGGAAAAAGCAACTCAAGCGATAATTGTCTGATTAAGCCTACTAAGCAACACCATGAGCAAGTATAAGTAAGTATAATCACGTATGTATCTGTATGTCATCTCTTTTACAACACAGTTCCCAATCCATTTCCCTTTTAGATCTGCACGTACATTTACATTTCAAGTTAAAACCTGATGCCTGTCAGTATCATAAATTCATGCGAACAGGAAATCACCCGACTCACGCCCTGGTTATTAGAATTGCTTGCAAACGATTAAATTAGATTGCCACCAATGTCACCACAAGTTGACATCATTAATCCGCGTATCCGGCTCCTTTAGTCGGTTTCACTTGAAAACCATCTCAAACGAAACGAATGATTTCTTCGCACTCCATCTGCGATACTTGGCAACAAAAATATGCCACGCCAGCAACCGAAGTCAGGGCAGAGAAAAATAATTAGAGGGGCCGACCGACTGGATAAATATAATCCCAGGGCATGCAACTCATTATAATCTGAGAGTTGCGAGTTCTTGCAATTATGACGAACCCAGAAATCATAATCTCCAACACATTCCTTTATGTTGAGCAGCATCCTCATCTCATCATGTTTTTAGTGGACCGAATGTTGGAACTGATACGAAGCGCAGGGAGTCATGGGGGAAAATTTTATGTAAATGGATGATAGGCAGGCGAGAACGACTGATACCAGCAAGAGAGGAAGAGAAAAACACGCAGCCAGCAACAACCACCATCGTGCAATAAAGTCCCCATCGTAATTTATTTTATTTTATTTCGTACACCATTAAAAATGTCCTGCAAAGATTTATGATCGCAGCACGCAACACGCACTCATATTGAGTTCAATTCTTTGTCAAAAGTTTTTCGGCTTTTTCTTTTTCTTCATTTATTTCGACTCTGTCGAAACACCCCCCATCTTTCGGTGGCGTAATTTTGATGGCGACGATGATTAATGAGGAAATTTCACTGCGTTCCCAGCATAAAAATAGCCACCCTATACGAGACAAAAGAAGTAAAAATACCAGCACAGAAGCCAGCAAGAACACAAAATGACTGATGCTCATCTCATCTGGCTCTCCTTCAGTTTTGTGCTTCATCTTTTTCGATAATTATCCCCAATCACCCTACCGTCTACAGTTCATGTCATTAAATTAGGAACACCTTGTTATGTTAGCAAGGAAATCATGGGACTTTATTATAATGTGATATACACAGATTCTACACATCACAATGTACGAGTATAACCTGATAGATAATAATCGGAGGGATCGTTACAAATTAGAAACTTAAATTGGTTAGATCTTGAGAAGGGGCATGCATAGAATGCTGATTCAATCATGGGTACAAGAGTTTTCTTGGAGTTAATTTCAATGTAAAGTTAGACATCCTTTATATGATAATGTCAATTATATGAATTATGACCGGAAATGCAGTAATATAAAATTATTAGAACACTGAAACA
This sequence comes from Volucella inanis, assembly GCA_907269105.1. Taxonomy (NCBI): domain Eukaryota; kingdom Metazoa; phylum Arthropoda; class Insecta; order Diptera; family Syrphidae; genus Volucella; species Volucella inanis. The sequence continues at coordinate 25,131,821 of OU026157.1, forward strand.
CAAACCCATAAATTGTTTTTTTTTTTTAATGAAATTTCATACAGAACAAACTCTCGACACCTATAAGTAATGTTCTTACAAGCACCGTTTCGTGATGACTTTTAGTCTCAATGTTTAATTGTACCAATTGTTGCCATTGCGCTCTGTATAGCAATTACTAGATATGCGTTGCATCTATTGATTCGATGGAGGAGAAACACCTCAAACTGATTTTAAGAGATATCAACGTTTTAACATAATTTGTCTAAGTACGAGTTGGGCAAACAGTGAAAAATTAGGTATTTGACTTTTGCCCACGAAGGTAGAGTGTATACCTCAAAATGGGAGGGTGGGTGGCCGTGGCTCAAGTTGTTGACTTCCCAATTGGACGGCTCGGAGTTCAATACCAGCCGTGACCGAAACACATTTTTCTGGTATCTATGATCAACGATTGCCTAAAATACAACGACAAAACAATTTACACTAGTTCAGTCTCTCCATTCATATAATGTTGGATGCCACCAATTAAGCGAATATAACCACTGACCCTAAGCATCTTTCTTTCTCTCTCTCTATCCAATTTTCCGAAAAACTTTACACGTGCTTCGGCATTTTAAGAGTACTCATAAGCTCGTAAGTGCTAAGTTGTTTAAAAAAAAAAATAAAAATAAAAATAAAAATAAAAATAATCAAGCTGAATTTGAAAAGGACCTGAAACCTTTCTTAGGATGCATAAGGTTGTGCCTGCGACGTGTGCACATTTTCAGTGTACACGAAGTTCCATGAGCGCCCGCTCATTATACTACGAGTAGCAGGTAAAGTTTCGCCGCGGCAAATGCTTCATCTTCATGTATGTCTTATACCTGAAAATTACGAAATCGTAATTTTTTCAGCACAATTTGTTTGTGAACAGGCAAAATTGTCGGTGGATCAAAGCAAATTCAATGGAGAATCAAAAGTGCACTCTTTGGCGTCATCGGCTGAAGCTCATGTTATAGTGAATGACCAGCACTAACATGCAATGGTGAGCAGTTAATCCCTCGGAAATTTGGGCGCCAAATCATTGACTTACTGAGCAGTCGTCTCAATGGTCCAACATAATTGTACGGTTTGACGCTAGTCGATTAATTCTTTTAAGGCTAAGTAAATCCTATGGTGCATACTGACAAATTTCAGACTATTCAGACTTTGTGAGTCAACATTCAGCTTGTTATTGGTAAGATAGGCCCCAACTGGTAGAAAAAAGTAGAGAAAAATCAAATCAGGAAAACATATATTCAGAGATGGTTTAAGAAATCCAATACGAGCAAGGCTTGTCGTAATATATTGTACAAAATTAATATTTTTTTCTGTACGCACTTGAAGACTCAATATATTTCGAAATTTCCAAGACTATAGGTCTAATGCATGATGAGCTAACGGATCTTCTTCTTATATACTTAAAACGCCGATATAACCTGGTAGATCTGATACGTCGATGTACTGCTTTTTAAAACTGGATATAAAGGCACATCAAAAGAGGTCGCCATAGTAATAAATTTGCATCTTTTGGAGGAAAGATTGCCAGGCACAATTAATCAACCATTTCTCCTGATCGTGAAAGAGGTAATTTATATGCGTCCTATGTTAACAACATGTTCTCATCTCTTAGTACGGAAGGATGATGCTATGTTCCAACCATAAAATGGTCCTTACAAGAACATCGAAATATTATTTTATTCGTACTGATATTCTTATAGGGGTAAACAACTATATTAGGATTTACTCCTAAACCATGTCTTACATTTAAGTTTTGGTTGATGGGCTGATCCAGACTTAGATATTATTTCATTAAGCTTGAAAACTTGATAAAAAATTTAAACATCGATAAATGTAAAAACGCAAATGTAACGGCCACAAAGTCTAGTTCCTTTACAGGTTCCCACTCCTTTCAGATGTTTCCTTAAAAATTCCAATCACATAGGTGATGATTCAATTATTTCCGAACTTCTGTTGTAAAAAAAGTGACAGATTTTGCTCAGATTCGAGACCACAGTCACTACTATAACATTAAATAGAAACAACTCAACTAAAATCAACTTGTCAGACAGGATTCAGTTAGCAAAGAATAGCCCTCCATGCCTCTTTCCATAAGAATATTTTCTGCTCTGTAGCTTGTTGTATGACTACGCAATATGTGCTACCATATTCACCACCAAAATGTAACTTAAAGGCTCTGAATAAAATCGATCTGGCTACTGTTTTAGTTTCAATAGCTTTGAAAATATAGGTATCAGTCTGACATTCATTTGTGAATCGGTCGAATACGAGGCATGTTCAAAAAGTAAGGTGACTTTACATTTTTATAAACAATTTTTTTATTTATCAATATTAATGTTGTCCCCTTGTTGTCCCCTTCAAAGTAGTCCCCCTCAGATATACTATAATACACTTGTGCCAACGCTTTTTCTAATCCTTGAAGCACATCTCATAAGCACTTTTTGGTATAGCATTACACTCTTCGTTGCAAATCTCTGCCCTTTCATAGGTCTCTTCAGTTTTGGGAACAGGAAAAACTGGTAAATATGTTGGTTACAGCATGATTGTCCTGTTGGTTTTGGCAAAAAATCTGTCACAAGCAACGATGAATGAGTAGGTGCATTATCGTGACGCAAAAGTCACGATGTTTTTATCAATTGCTTCTTGCAAATGGCACATAACTTGAAGGTAATACTCCTCATTGACCCACTGACTTTGAGCTTAAAACTCCTCATGCACTACGCTACAGTAATCGGAAAAGACAATTAAAAAACTTTTTGACATTTCATCGTACTTGGCGAGTTTTTTCCGTTTTGGCTCTCCTAGGTTCTTCCATTGGAACGATTGGGCTTTGGTTTCGACGTCATAACTATGACCCACTTCAGTAAGTCAGAATCATCATTCCAGAGCTCTTGAGCGATGTTTATGCGACCGTTCTTCTGATCAAAATTAAGAAGTTTCGAACCAAACTTATTTTATACATGTCTCATGCCTAAAATATCCGGAAAAATTGCATGACACGAACCGACCGATATGCCAACATTCTCAGCAATGATAGTTGGACGATTTTCCAAAACAATTTTTCCAAAGAAGAACTTGTACCATTTGTAAACATCTTTTTTATATTTGATGAAAATTTATTGCTCCATTTTGTAAAGGGTGATTCATCGTAAGGTTTGATTTATAATGTTAAACAAAATACATAAATTTGAAAGTGAATTTAAAATTTTTATTATCGATTAAAAGAAAAACTCATGTCATTTACTCTTTAAAACTGATATCATGTAAATATTGGCCACGTTTACGTCTGAGGTGATCCATTCGGAAGGTCCAATTTTGAGAGACTCGTTCGAGCATAGCGACTGGTATCCGCGGATAACACGAGTAATGTTGGCTTCAATCGAAGCTGACTTATTCCTGAAAACTTGAGACTTTACGTCTAGAGAAAATAGTCCAAATGTGTGATATCGCATGATCTAGGCGTCCAATTTACCGTACCAAAACCTGTGCTCACAAAATGATTTCTCAACAATTCCATTGTTTCACGCGTTATATGGCCCGTAGCACCGTTTTGTTAAAACCAAAGCTCACTGAAACCATTTGCTTGAATTTCAGGAAGCACAAAGTCCGTTAACATGTAGTAATAATGGTTACCATGGACAGTAACATTCTGAATTCGCTCACTTTTGAAGAAATATGGACCAATGATTCCACCAGCTCATACCGTTGTTTTTAATGGATGTAATGGTAGATCTTGGTACTCTTCGGTTTACTCATCAGCCTTTATATGGCAATTTTGTTTGTTAACGTATCCATTGAGCCAGAAATGGGCTTCAAACAAAACGTGAACAAAATTTCAAGATAAAACACTGGATTTTCATTGAGTTTTTCAAATTCAAGTCGCCTGGTTTCAATTCTTGCACAAATTGAATTTTGTAGGCTTTTAGGCTGAGATCCTCACGTTAAATATGCCAAGTTGTGGAATACGCCAAGTCAAGCTGCTGAGAACGACGATGAATCGATTCGTCACGGTCTTCGCGTACACTCTCAGCTACAGCTGCTATACAATAGCCTCTTCGCTACGTGCTGGATGTGGTTTTACCGGTCGAGTAACATCCACTAATGTAAACTGGGACTCAAATTTGCGAATTGTATTGGCAATATTGGTTTCAGTAGGTCGATTATGCGCACCGTAAGTTCCTCAAATCCCACGAAAAATATTTTTCAAAGAACTCTGATTTTAATATAGCTGAACAATTTGGAGACGCTGTTGTAATGTGAATCTTTCCACGATGACTTGTCAATAGATACTAAACAAAAATGATCTGTCAAAAAAAGCCTATTGAAAATCAAACCTCACGATGAATCAGCCTTTATAATAATTGAATATCGCCGAGAGCACAACAAAACTCGTCTGACCTTTCTATCCTTCAAAAACAAACCATGTATGCTATATACTTGGAACTGTGAACATATGTTCGGGACATGTGTACCAATACAGCAAAAAAACAAAGTAGTCTCAGAAATTGGAACAAAACTACTACGAAACTACATCAATTCTGTTTCAAAGAGACAGAAAATGCATTCCAACGGATAACATAGAAATACAAGCGCTTTTAGGACTTCTACTCTTTGCTCGAATTAGAAAAATAGTTCATTGAATGCCAAAGATGATGGTAATGAGCTGGAACCGGTTTTATTTCCTTTTTACGATGCCTTCGATTTGACGACAAATACACACGTGTTTCTGTGGATAAATTTGCCCCCATAAGGGATTTTTTTCAGGACATTGTCTCGCCATTCAAAAAAATAATACAGTACGTTTCAATTTCTCACAATTGACGAAAATATGGAGGTGTTCAGAAGTCGCTGTCGATTTAGACAGTATGCTCGTTTAGAATTGAATTCTCCTAATCGCGGTCTGTTCTCTAGCACTATAAATGGTAGACTACGTGCCAATAATCGTAGCAAGTACATTTGACAGATTTATCTCCTCAGTAAACAAACATCTTCTTTGATGAATCATAAATACACCAGCGCTCCCCAGGAAAATCTCTGATATATGTCTTCGTTAGCCCGTAGATTGCACAAACTACATTCCGGATTTCCTTCAATTCTATATGTTACTGCATTTAATTTAATCGGAGAAGCTCAGCTTTAGTCTTGAAAATGAACGAGATTGTACTTACTTAAGCTGTGTTGATAGTGGAAATAATTTTTCTCTCCGAGGTCATATTCAAGACTCCGATCTGTCTGTAAGTCTCTCCTGCGCTCATTCTCTAAAGTTGTGTCAACTTTATCCACTTTATGTGGATAGATCGATCAACAGTTCCTGAGAGGTATCTTTCCAAGATGCTATACTCTAGTCTAAAAGAGGAATATGGTGTTCGCTGCGCAATAAAAACCATCCAATGAAGAATTGGAGTGACATTACTTTTAAAATATAAAAGAAGTGTAACCTGATTGTAAAATATACAGTGGTGGCAGACCGATTTCTAAGTTGAGCATATGTAGTAGTTTGGCGTATTTTTCGGTATCTCCGCGGTTTATCATACCGAAAAATTCGCCACACTTGAGCCCCATAACACATGATAGACCTAACTACTTCTTCATAGACTTTGTATGGTAAATTGTGTTCAATGTAATGTTATTTTGTTATCATGACTCCGTGATATTTATACTTCTTCACATTCTCTAGTTCTTCGTCTTGCATGTACATTTTTTACCCTTTTCCATTGTTTTGGACCTGGCGACGTTGACTTAGGTTCCACAAAGCGCAATATTTCTCTAATTTATTAATCATGATTTGCATAATCGTAGGTATTTCCGACAATGTCAATAGCATATAGGAGCAGCTTTATCCTAGTCTAAGCGCACTCGATTGAACCGAGCAAAAAACCTAGTAGATCACCGAGGAACAACGAAAAGAGGACTCATGACAATCATTTCTGATTCAAACCAGCCTGATATGTTGATTTAATCCCATACGGCAGTCGTATTATATTCGTAAAATATTTGAATAACTTTGAGTAACTTTGTTCACCCTTAAAGTTACTTATATTTTAAAAGAACAAAGTCAAAAACCTAAATCCTAGAAATACTTGTCAGTGTAAAGATATTTTCTACCGTGGAATACTTTTTCCTGAACCTAGCTTGGACCTCGCTTAGTAGGGCATTTGTCTGTGCCCATCCTGTTCTAAAATAATTCCCGTGAAATTTGTCTTTGAGATTTCTGAAGCTATATGGCACATACGTTAAAAATGAGATTATAGACTTTTGTTAGCTTCTCCAGGAATATGTCGCATATTTGAAGGATTCGTTGAGGATACGATCTTCTCCTGGTGCTTTATTTAAGTTGCATCGATGTATAACTCTATAAACATCTAGAAATAAAATGGTTCGATCCGATAAGTGTGATAAGTGGTTCATTGATTCCTGCAAGTTCCATATTCAAGTGTTGAGAGTAACTTTTTTATCCTCCCTGCAAATGGTTTTGTATACTATATAGTGTTGGCCTGCTAGTACATGATTTTTGCAAAACTTGCTTTAGGCAGTGTATTCCATCAAAACCTAAAAAATACGATTTGAGTTCTGTTTTGTTAAGTTGGTAACATAGAACTGTTGTTAACATTCTCTTTAAATCTTAGCGTCAAAGCTTGACATTTTCAAAAGTTACGTAGCCAAGAGTACATCTACAATATCTCTGTGTGTCTTGGCGATTTTTAACAATTTTAGAAATGGATTTAAATTTGCAACAACGAAGTTGTATTGAATTTTACGTAAAAAACGGATTTAATTTAACGATTCTCTAAAGAAATCGGTCGTTTACCAGTGGCACGAGCGGTTCAAAAGTGGTCGTGAGTCAATCGAAGATGAAGCGTTGGTCAATAACCGCATTTGCCATCAGAGAGATAGTGGAGAACTTGAACATTGCCTATATATCCGTCCAAGACATTTTGGTTAATGAATTGGGTTTTCATCGTAAAGCAGCCAAAAGACCTCAATTTCAGAAATACAGAAATTTCGTGGATTTTGGATCATGATAACGCACCGTCACGGCTGCCCAGTGCCACCTGTTCAGCATCCGAGAGGAAGTAATGGAAAAATCACAGGAAGCACTGATGGACATACCGAAAACCGAATATAAAAAAATGTTTCTAGGGTTGAATTAAGCGCTGGCATAAGTGTGTTGCAGTCGATGGGGAAAACTGTCGGATGACGATCTAGATTCAGATGATTAAACTTGTATTTTTAATTTTCTGAATAAATTCCGAGATCAAGATGGTATATGCTCAAAACAATTTAAATAATAAATAACCCGCATATCATTTTAGAAGCTCTATCTTATGCTATCTATCTCAGAAAATGCGCCGTAAATACGCGTTTTCCAAGAACTATAGGACGAAGACTTGTTTCTGTTTCAATTGTGCTAATAAAGGGTTTTCCAATAGGGACTTGACAACTTTGAATTTAATTTGTGAACGTACTCTTTCACTAATCATCAAACTGTTACTGTCAATTTATTCAGTAAACTCAACATTTTCATCATGGTAAAGTACACTAACTAGCAACGTCTGCAAATTACAAAAATTTTCTACAGATATTCGGAATCGATGACTGCAACTTTAAGAGCGTTAACTCCAATTTTCGGTCGTAATTCTCGCCCTAGTAGACAGGCAATAACAAATTTAGTGCAAAACTTTGAGCCTTCGTATTTATTGTGTGATGTTGCCGTGTCAGTCGGAGTCGAAGTGTCGAAAATATCGCTGCCGTTCAGACGTCCTTAGCAAACGATCTAAATCAGTCAATTCCACAGCGTTCTCAAGAATTGGGCATCGCTCAGACCACATTATGGCGTATTTTGCTTAAGGATCTTGGTTTACACCCTTACCAGATTAAGCTGACTCAAGAATTGAAGCCGATAGACGATTTGAAGCGACGTTCTGGAAAAGATGCGCCAAAATGATGAATTTCATCGCAAAATCATCTTCAGTAACGAAGCTCATTTTTGGCTCAATGGGTAATAAGCATTTGCTTCGCAATGATGCGTTGTTGGTCGGTTTGCATCCCGGCGGCGTTATTGGGCCAAATTTTTTCGTCGACGATAACGATCGTCACGTTACTGTGAATAGTCAGCGTTATCGCGCCATGATCACCGATTATTTTTGGCCCGAATTGGAAAATATGGACTTGGACGACATGTGGTTTCAACAGGATGGTACCACAAGTCACACAGCATACGCTACAATCGATTTATTGAGGAGTAAGTTTGGTGAGCGTGTTATCTCAAGACATGGGCCAGTCGATTGGCCGTCTCGTTTGTGCGATTTAATGCCGTTTGACTATTTTCTGTGAGGCTACGTTAAGTCATTGGTTTATTCCAACACGCCGACGACATTGGAAGAGCTCAGAGCCAACATTGAACGCGAAATAGCGGCCGTTTCGGCCGAAATGTGTGGCCGAGTCGTTGAAAATTGGGTCCAACGAATCGACCGCTGCAAACGTGCCCCCGGTGGCCATATGAACGAAGTCGAGTTCCGTTCATAAATGTTTTGATTGTACTTCAAGCCAATAATAAAGTTTTTAAAATATCTCAAATGGTTTGCCTTTTATTATTTAAAAAAAAAATTGTCAAGTCGTTATTAGAAAACTCTATACAAAAAATATATTTGTATGGAGCATGCAATAATGGTATGCTTACATTGCTATACTAAACCAACTATTGAGGACTAGTTTTCCATATTTTGTTTAAATGTTTAAGAAACTTGCTCTGAAATTTTCGTTCCTACACACTAATTCTTGAGCCTCTTACACAAGACTCTCAGGCAGTATTTTCCTAACTGAAATAAAAAGCGACTAACTGAACAACGAATTATTGAAACATGTAAGATCAAAATTGAAATTAATAAAATAAAATAAAGAAATGACAAGTATTTATAATTTTGTGACAGAGTACTGTATTTCCACATCATCCGCAGTTTCTGAGAAATGTAATCCATAAAAGTTTTGCTTTATTGCCGCTGTCACTTGACAAACCTTATGATTAGTTAGATGAATGATTCGCGACCAAGTGTACGACATGGCGTAAATTGACGTACAACCCACCCAGTTTTAGTCTGTAGATTCGTTGTTTCAAAATAATCTTTTTTCGAAAGGTGGGCACGCTTGGAATTATTTTAAATCTATTCGGCACGGAGTGGAAGAATGGGAATACGACATCGGACATGTGTTCGGGATCAAACGTGAGGATTGTCAACAAGATTTTCAGCGATAAAATTCTCGTGTTTACGGGATTTTGTATCATTGATTCTGATGTACAATGTCGGTCGTTCTGTTTGTTTGTTTTGGTGTTGTTCTGTTATTTAAGGAATGTGCCTCTGGATTAAGTCGGCGATTTTTATGTGTCAAAGTGTATTCAATTTTCATCACGCATCACAAGTGAACCAGTGAGAGTTGGATTTTATACTTGCAGCTCACCATCGTTGTTGATAAAAATATATTTAAATTCTATCTGACAAGAAAATATTGTGACACTAGATGTAGCTTAACGCAATGGGGTTAGTCAACAGTTTTGTAAGGGAAACTCATGTAAACAAAGTCTTCAAGGTATCCTAGTTCGACTTTGCTAAAAATCGTGGCAGATTTCTAATATAGCTTTGCTGCGTCGTCTGAATGTATGTATGTATGTGGGAATTTTATTTTTAAAACATCAAATTAGTTTATACTCATTCGATTCTTTCCAGACTGCCGATGCATCGCAAAGCATTTAATTATTTGGATTGTTTGGTCGCTGTCCTCGTTTCGCCAAATTCCAAGGAGCTCGTATTACAACAATGAAGTGGGTGTCTGTGGGTTCATGTGTTTCAGCGGAGTGAAAATCACTGCACTGCTGGATATGAGATACCGATGACCCAAATGGAAAAACGAATAAAAACTTAACACACAAACAAACAATCATGGGCAAAGATTCGCAGAAATCTAAAATTGGAAGAAGATTTTACTGGTGGTTGCCCCGGGAAGTGTGCAGTCTGTGTAGTATTATCGTGGATTGCCAAGGCATGGGCCTAGTATGGGTTGCTTAATCACCTGCGAAGTAAAAGTGAAGGCTATCTTAGACAGCAGTTATTCTCCTGCATGGACTTGGGTCGGTTGGAAACTTTAGTTTACTAGATTGGCTGAAAAGTAACCTCCTTGGGAGTGAAAAAAAAAACTTTTTAAATGTTTTTTTTTATTTTATTCAATATAGTCCCCTTTTTGTTTGAAACACTTATTCTAGCTATTTTCCAACTTCTTGATCCCGTCCGAAAAGTAATTTTCCGGAAGGTCTGCAAAATACTCCTCCGTGGCGTAGATGATTTCCTCGCGTGAGTTGAATTTTTATTGATGAGCCATTTTTTGAGGTTTGGGAAGAGATAATAGTCCGAGGGAGCCAAATCGGGAGAATACGGCGGATGCGATAGCAATTGGAGCCATAAGTCATTGATTTTATTCATGGTTGCGATGCTCTTGTGCGCCGGTGCATTGTCTTGCAAAAACAAAAATTTTTTTTTTCGCTTCATGTGAGGCCGTTTTGCAGCTATTTCTGCCTTCAATCACTCCAATAATGCACGGTAATACTCGCTGTTGATGATTTTTCCTGATTTCGAGGTAGTCCACGAAAATCCCAGAAAACCGACGCCATAACCTTTCCGACCTATCAAGCCTCCCTCGGCCGCTTCGGAGCACTCGTGCCGGCTTCAGTCCATTGCCGGCCACTGATTCTGTTCTATGGTGTTACCAATCGATGCCAAAGTCCGCCCGATTCCTCATCAGCAAGTGCAAACACTCTTTCGAAGTGCTCTCGCGTTAGTGTTTTTGGTTAGGAGTGAGTATGCGCGGCACCCAGAGGCAGGATAACTATGCTGAATATTGCCCAAAATATGGCGTGTGCGCTCAGTACTAATCTTTGTGGTATCTTTCTTTCCGGTCAGCCAATACCATTTCATGTATTTTTTTGATATTGTCGTCTGTAACCGCATCGGAGGTAGTGGAGTTGCGGCAACCACGAAACTCTCGAAACCAATATTTGACGGTGTAATCTGACGGAAAATTAGCCCCATAATATTTGTCAAACTTTTCTTTTGTTTCCTTCGCCATTTTTCCTCTCAAAAAATAATGTTTTATGAGAGAACGAAAATCGTTTTTGTCCATACTCAGCATGATGCCAAGTACGTCAACAACAATCTGCTGTCAAAACAAAGCTAAAGACTGAAATTAGGCATGTCTGCCAAGGCACAATAACCTTTTTTGCAGTAGCAGCGCATTCTGGCGGTCAAGGAGATTACTTTTCACTCCATCTAGTAATTGCTCTACTGATCTCTACTTCTTCTGTTCTTCTTGTATTCTCAACATCAAAAATCATAGTTCCTACGTGTACATGGTGCAATATTTTTGCCATTCTTTGTTTATTTTTTTTCTTTTTTTTACATTTGGTTTGAATCCATAAGACAAATATATGATTTATGTTTTGTCTACCAAGACAAAAAATTGGCTACCTGAAGAATCACTCAAGCCACAAATGTTATTTAAAATGGATGTTGGATCGAAGAACCCTGCACCATTTTTACCCTAGCCCTGAACATATTCACCGGTTAAGTCAAGAATATAACAAAAATAGGGACAGCTGGTACTGGATACTTGGAAATAATACGTACATAATCCGGTCCCCTTTACTCTCAGGTGTCGATGTGACATTAGTGCTTCTTTCCGTCTTATTTTTTCGTGAAATCTTTTAGAATTTTGTCGACTGAAGTGTTCCATGTGGTTTTTTGTCTTCTGCTTTTCTTGTCTTGTTTCCCAAATTTTGTTCACTTGTCTACTCTCTTCCATGAGCAATAAGTGTCCAAACCAGTTTAGTTTATTTTCCTCGTATATTATTTTAGACGAATTGACATGCTGTTGCTTTCTTATATCTTCGTTGTTTTGCTTGTCTAGTCTCCTATAACTCTCCTGAGGTATTTCATCTCCATAGCGTGTATTTGTTTTTCTTGTCTTCCTGTGAGTATCCACACTTTTCGGCTCCGTGTAGCAGCACAGGTCTGTCTGCACATTCGTCTTCCAGATTGATTTTGCTGTTTATATGTAATACTGCCCTTATATTTTAGCACCTGCTCAATGACTTTTCCATCCACCATTACTCTTGATACATCAGTGTACATCTTATAAACATTGAGCTCTAATGTACCGTTGCTAATGTATCTTTCCAAACCTTTACACTCTTTTGCATTTTTTTTTTTTTTTTTTTTTTTTTTCATTATTAGCAAACAGCACTATGTCATCACATGCTTTAAGATAGATTGGTTTAAGCTGTCTATAACTAAATCTGTAACTTTATATCCTTTCTTAGCAATGTTTCATGGCATTATCCATTGTGCAAATAAATAGGAGGGGGCTCAACATACTTCCTTGTCTCATTTCTTTAGACATCTTGGATTCATCTAAGAGCACTTTGTATGTCCTAACGACATTAAATGTTGTAATTAATTAAAAATAATTTCGAATTCCGATGAGGACATCTACATGGATATTCAACTAATTGCGGAATAAGTTTCTCCTCAAAGGGTAAGTAGGCAATAAACCTTACACAGATGCCTAGGTATTGAAGAAAATATTCTTTGTTGGCTCCTATTTTCCTTCCTTAATGGAAACAGGATACTAAATACCAATGCGATTTCGAAATATACGCTGGTATATTTCAAAGTGATCACGCTTAATATTTATAGTCGCTTCGGAGTAGATGAAGTTGATGAACTGCTAAGGTTTTGTTCATAGAGCAAAGGTTTTATCATATTTGGCTTGCAATGCTCAGTGATTGGCTGAAATTTCTACATCTTATCTGAATTGTCCTTCAGATTTCCTGGAATTGATTTCTTCGCATTGCATTAACAACTGTTTCATTTCGAAGATCATCGTCAGTTGACCACATAGATCGAACCCTCACGTGATTAATACAACCCCTAACCATAAGAATGCAAATGAAATCTCTTATGTCAGCAATAGTTATCTAGGGATTTTGTTTACCGTGTGATATGGTATACGAGAACTTTGTAGATACTTTGAAAGTATGTTCAAGCATCTCATCATCAATAAACTTTTCTAATTGCCGATGTTGAGGTTTACTTGAGCAGTTTTCATAAATGCTCGCAGGAAATTGAAATTCTATGAGTTTTATCGCACGAGTTTGAATCCTATCTAGCACGTGCAGAGAAAAGAACATGGTGCCAAACTCTTACAAATGCTTTAGAAATATCAATAGCAACTATCTTGCTTTCGCCAGATTGATGTACGCTTTGGTTCCACTTTTTGGTGAGACATGCCATCAAATCACTGGTGGACCTGTTGTTACGAAAACCGTGCTGCCGGTCATTGAGAAGTTTTCGAGATATTTCATGACCTGACGATTTACTAGAGTTTCCATGACCTTTGAAAAAAGGGACGTAAGTGCAATGGGTCTGTGGGAAGAGAGAGAAGGAGATTCGCCTTTTTTAGGGACGGGCTGGAAAAATGCTGTTTTCCATCTGCCCGAAAAGAGTCCCAAAGAAAAGGATTGATGAAAAAGATAACGGAAGAACACTTCTTCAGAACAAGAGGAGGTATACCATCTGGGCCAGCAGATTTGTCTATATTAAGATCTTTAAGTACTCTTGCTACTACACGAATGCGAAAGTGGATTCGACCCATTGAAAATTCGATGCACTCAAGTGCAGGCGGGGACAAATCACAATTTAGAAGTGTTGAACTGGCCCAAAAATGTGCTGCAAGTAGATTGGCATTGTCCAAAGAGCTGACAGCTAGAATGTTAATGTAAACGAGCTTTGGAATGGGGCATGTGCCAGAATTTCTTATGTTTTTAGCGAACGATCAAAATTTTTTTACTACCGTTGAGACATTGTAGTATTTTTTGCTTAACTTTTTGGTCGTGTTGTAATTTTCTGGCTCGTTTAATTTTTTTTCGATTTTTGTCAGTGGGGTTGGTCTTGTAAAACCGGAAAAACATTTCTCTAACCCTGAAAGCCTCTTTACATCTCGAGTCGCACCATGCCTTTTTTTTGGTTTGATACTCCTAGTCCGATTGGCTAATATGACACAATGTTACGACGAGTCTAGATTTGAAGGCACATTGACCTTGTATTTATCAGGATGAGACGTGTAGTGTGTCTGTCCAGAATTGTGTATTTCGGTATAAGGATACAGGGATACAATTATTTGAATCAATTCAGACAGCGTATTGAACTTTTTAAAGGTCGAATTGCTATCCAATTTGGGGCTCCTGTAAATAAAGCAGTAGTGAATAATTTGCTTATAAAGATGGAATTTCGGCCAAAAGAAGTTGAATTCCGGATTGGAACACGGACGCAATGTCATCAACCTATCAGAAGATGCTATAATTTTTGCAATTGATGGTAAATGTAATGTAAATTTTACTTTTACATTTGTGAAGCAAATATATGCAAAAAAAAAAGTCAACACGACATAAATCGCTATATTCCGCTATAGCCGACCCCGAAGCATCCATTCTGCTGAGTATATAGCAGGTGTGATTGAAGATATCATAGAGGGCCCGGAGTATCTCCCAGATGACGCAATTGGGCATCAATCGGCGAACTTTATAGAAAATTTTGATGAAAAACTGTATGGTATTCCCGTACAAAGTGTAGACTGTGCATAAGCTGTTAGTTGTCTACCGCCAAGCGCATGTAACCTAGGCTTAACCCATACTAAATCTCGACCAAGAGGAAGACAATTTTTCATTGAAAATCGTCATGAGCAACGAGGCCCATCTCCATCTCAGTAGATATGTGAATAAGCAAAATTATCATTTCTGAGGCATCTAAAATCCGGGTGTAACCCACGAGGAGCCATTAAACCCGCTCAGAGTTACCGCATGGTGTACTGTTTACGCGGGAGGCGTCATCTGGTCTTTTTTTTTTGTAAAATGCTGCGGGCCAAATGACTACTGTGGACTGCGAGCGCTACAGAGCGATGCTCAATGACTTTCTCCTTCCTGAATTGGATGAATTTTGACTGGAAAACATGTGGTTCCAACGGCGCATACTGCAAGAACCACAACCGAAATTCCGAGGGCTGCATTTCCAGGTCGTCTAATCTCTCGTTTTGGCGATTTCCACTGGCCGGCAAGATCTCTTGATTTAATAATTTCAGATTTCTTTTGGTGAGGTTTTTTGAAATCAATGAGTCTATGTGAACAAGTTCTGTTAAAAGTGATGGAAAATGCCACAAATTGTGCACGAATGGCGGCGGTCACTTAACCAATATTATTTCCCCGACTTAATGAAAAAAAAAAAATAAGCCATCAAATAAACATAATCCAAAAGCAAAACCAACATTTTTAATTAATACAACAAATTGCCGTCAAAGAACATCGGGTGACAATTTTTGCGCCACCTTGTATATTACCTTTTTTAAAAAAGACTCTTAAACGGATTATAGATATCTATATGACAGACATAATTGGCGACATGCATGAGAGCCAGATTAGTAGATATGGTGATTCACAGGTAGTTTTTACTATGCAAGTACTGATGCGACTCCCTGTTGCTTGAAAAGAGCTCAGTTGGAACCGCTCCCTGTTCGCTAAATCGTTTCACCTACTTTCTCCCAAAACACTCTTACTTTCGAATGCTATTTGTTGCAGCAGTAAAGGATAATTTTGATGGGTTACCAATAGGAAGAATAGTTGCAAACCGAACTTAAACTAGATCCAACTGAAGTATAATTTGCCGGACATAAAAATAGGAACAATTCTTACTCCGTCTGCTTTTGTCAAACACACTGTTAGTAACTATGGGCCATCATGGAATATTTTAAGCATGACTGCAACATTATGTAGGCGTTGTTTCAATATACTCTATCGTTCTCAAAATATCCTCGAAACTTTTCGATTCCCTAAGCAGACAACCCCAATTGAATAACGTATTTACTTTTTCAGCTTTTTTTCTATGTTAAAATCGCATTTCACTTAAAAAAAAAAGAAGCAATTCAAAAAGAATGAGATGAGAGAAAATTCTAAAATTTATTTAATTCTAAGCCTTAGATCTTGTGAAATGACTTTAAGCTGTCCACTTCAATGTATCTCTTGCTTAATTTATTTTTGAGTTCGTGACAATTACATTTGAAATAACACAAGTGCCGGAGAAGTACTGAAATGATAATACCTTCGTAATACTTGTAAACTTAAAGGCTTTCCTTTTTGTCATCAAAGTAACTTTACGAGTTCCTTTACAAGGAAATCCATACATTCGGTGTTCCTGCTATTGTGAATAGGAAATAATTGCCAAAGAAAAATGAAGTTAAAACGGAAAGGAGTCATTTTTGCTTTGTAAATTTAAAAATAGCCCTGAAGGTTGCTGTCCCCTCCCACTTTCCTTTTTACAGCGTGAACTTTTCCTTATTCGGTTTGTAATGTAAAATTACGTTAAAGACTTTATTTTGTTTCTTTCTCGTTGTAATGCAGTAGATTTTACTATATATTCGCAAGATATTCAACTTCAAACAGTTACCTGTTCTTTTTCAATTTTTTTGTATCCTTGGATAGAACTTTCCAATTGCCACTTACCTGAAAACAATGAGAGAAAAGAAAAAAAATCATATTAAGGTCAGTCTTTAACTATTAAAAGAAAAAAGCCATGGCAAAAGCAACATCAATGACAATGATAATATAAAAGCAAAAAAGAAGTCCTAGAAGGGATTGAAATAGAAATAGAAAGGAGAACAAACCCATTAAATGTAAGTGTGTATAGAAATAAGGCGGAGGCACGTTCGAACAATTCGAACGCGCTGATGCAGGTCTTAAGTATTTTTTTAGTAAGTTAAGTTCCAGATAAAGTTACTTACCCTTTGTGCAGCATTAAGAATGGGCAGAAATATAGACAAATGGGTTTACAAAGATTCTTTGACTGATAAAGGTTTAATTAAGCTTGCACAAAAGAAATTAATTAACTTCGTATTTATTATACTTCCGGTTTTTAAGTGACGGATTTCGAATTAAATTTAGAACAGAAAGACATCCGAGTGAATTGTTTTGAACAAAGAATTCAAGGTAAGCTTCTTAGGTAGAAACGGTTATAGCTCCTGCTTTGGCTGTGTTTATTTTAAGACATACTTTTTGCCTCGTCTTCCAGAAATTCCATTACTTGATATAAAAGTAGACACCATTAGCGTAGTAGAAGTACTTGACGTAAGATGCAAAAGGCCATATCAACATATAATTCAATTGAAAGATTGAAAGAGATACAAGAACAATGGGGATGACAATACCATTCATCTCCTTGTCATCAAAATCTTTCTCATCTTTACCTTAGACGGAATAAAATATAGCTCTTAGGTTTTTTCTTCTTCATAAGCCACGATTGGAGCTGTCGAAAACCTTCTTGAAGTTGAATCAAAATTCGAGCAGTGGAGCTTAGGCATATACGATTCAGATAGGCACTGACCAACGTCAAACTGACGATTCCCAGTGCTGCAACTATGACTACACATCAACTCTGATTCTTCGTTCAACCGGACGTGACCGGAAGAAAAAATACTATAATTCAGTTAATTTTTCAGGACTAGGCAATAGAGATGGTAACGAATTAATTCCAATTAAGTCAACGGAAGCCCTCATTACCTTGAAGTGGGTAACTGATTTAAGTCCTTTTCACGCAAGGGGTCATGAAAGGATCTTGCCCTCCTGGTTGGGTGTTGTGCGTTTGGTAAACTACGCGACCAAGTAAAGAAGTCACTTTTTCGGACGGATCTACTGCCGACGACCCTGAAAAACGAAAACTCTGTTCGAACATTGAACAGACAGCGTGCAGCTGATAAACAAGCTAAGCCCCACGACTGCTACGAAGCAGATAGCACTTAAACTCAGGAAAAGAGGTAGGATGGGCCAGGCAAAAGGCAAAAAACAAATAAAATCTATTTGGGTGCGCATTTGTTGTAAGCCCTCGACTTAGGCAAGCAATCTTCGTAAACGAATGCTTTATAATAAAACGCATCAAGCATATACAAAAGACGACTACGAAAGAATGTTCCTGCGAGCTCATCGATAAAGCTTACATGGTATATCGTATGTGATTTTAGCGTCATAATAGGAAGAGAAGCATAGCCCGCAGAACATTATTTATGCAAACGGACTAAGGCTAATTGACTTTTCTCTGTGGCTAATTGGTATCGGCAAAAAAATATTGCGATCCTCGCTAAACACTACTCCAGTTTTCTAGATGTTCTAACTTCTGGAGCGGCGAACATAGAACACGTCAGCGGATATCGCGGGCACCACAACAACGAGAAAGCTTTGTGACGAGATTTAAAAGGCTATAAAAAGGAACAAGGAAACAGAGCAGTAGCGTCACTATTGTTACTAAAAATGTTGAAAAACCACTTTTTCAGACTGTTCAACGGTGAGGACAACTCAAATTCCGTGGTCAGTTTGAATGAATCTTTCAACATGGACGATGAAAGTTAAGAGATCCCTCCACTCAACCAAAATGAGGTGAGGATAGGAATGTCCAAGTTTAAGAAAAGCTGCTGACTCCACCAATCTTTTTAGAGTACAGGGGGATGACTTCCCAGAGACCTTGCTCCACCTTATATGGAAAATTTGATCGGCAGACAGTATGGAACTCTAGTACTGTTTGCCCGATCCACAAGTAATAAGACTCGTTTACTCGTTTACCTTCACTCTTCTTAACATTACAAGCGCTGTATACAAACATTTTAAGGATACACAAATCCCTTGACCGCGCTGCATTTCTAATCTTATCTGCCGTGTGAGCGCTCGAAACCATTTATGAACTATTTGAATGGACCCTTTCAGTACGGTTTAAGACCCGGTCCACAATCGATCAAATATTTACACTATGGGGTTGACGATCTATACAGATCCGTGTCTACCTTAAGTATCCCTCCCAAGCTTGCCGAAGTGTCCACAATGATGGGGATGCTTCCCCGAGATTTTTGGTGTTAAAAAGGATTAAGGCAAGGTGTACGCTATCATGTACCTTTTCGAACATGATGATGAACTTGAGAAAATTCTGCGAAACTAACAAGGCAACACGAGAGCCACGATTTTCTTAAAAGCCTGTAGGGTAACTTAACGCTGATGACTTTATTGGCAGAGCTCACCGAGCTTTGGCAAATATTGGAACAGAAATGGCGCTATGAACAAGAAGTTACGATCAGCATCGGTGAATAAGACGAATTGTCACAATTGGCGACTGTGACTTGAGTTAGTCAGGGACTTTGTATGAGGTACGATACTAAATCGGATAATGAAATCTTTTTAAAAATCAAACAGAAATCGCTGTTTCTTCGGCCTGAGAAGATAAGTAATTAATATGGCCCTGTCAGGAGAAATGAAGTAAGATCCTCACCATTCCACTCCTGACAATGGTACTGAACTTGGGCATTCGAACTTGGACATTGGTTCGAACAAAATTTTTCTATGAGATTTTTGGTTCTGTTTCGATGGATGGAGTTAAAAGGAGGAGATCAGAAAACTGCACATTATTCGCCTTAGATGATTACGACCTGTAGGGCGGCTGAACACCAACACTCCAGCCCGAAGGGCTTTGGTAGAAGGGTACTTCAAACTTAAAGTGCAGCGCTGGAGACAGTAAGCTAGAAATTGCGCTAATTGAAGAGGTCTTTTGTTGAAGCCTAAGTTCATCTCAGAAAGTTGAGAAGAATTATAATTCGATCCAAACTATGATCCACGAGATGTTTTTGTGATCGATGCAGGAGGATCCAATGTCTGCTCGGGAATTTTTCCTTTAAGACGGGCCATTTGATTTAGAGATCATGTCAGTATCTTCTTCGTGAATAAGCACTGTTAGAAAGTGTTCCCTCTATGCTGTTGATTCTCATTTGAAGACAGAAGTTTTAAATCCAACTTTTTTACTGAATGTTATTTGGAATTTTAACGATCAATGAGATCCTTGCTCCTCCTTCGGCCCCTGAAATAAACGTCACTTCCCAGACAACACTGTACTTTCTTGTTTTTTCGGTGATATTTGTCTTTTAGTTCTGAAGGACGGCTAAAACCGATACAATCCGAAATCACGCTCATCTAAGGGTCTGTCGATAGCTATGAGCGGAGAATTTTTTGCTGACGAAGCATAGGGTGTGAAGGCGTTTAGAAACTGACAAGATTTAGCCTGTTGTCGATTCCACGGTCCAATATGATCGATCTGGTTGTAGGGCTTGATCATATGGCAGTTGTTAAGTAGCATAACTCCTACGAAAAGTAGATTGGTATTGTAAAAGTCAACAACTACTCCATTCTGGTTTCCAAGGCCTTAATCTCCCGCATATGCTATAGCATAGAATTGAAGCATACAACCTTGATGTTGAAATTTCTCACACCACAATTGGACCATCCTATCACGCTCTAGTTGGTGAAACTCGAAGAAGTTCTTGACACTTTTGAAACTGATCATTGTTCGTGTACGGTTAGCTAAAGGTCGTCCTCTGTATCTGAGGATTTGCATTTTATTTCTCGCCATATAGTAACCAAGGTTGCGACTTGCTGGGGCCCATATATTTGAAAGAAATATTTATTCATTTGTCCCCTTCCCAACAGGAAAAATTGATAACATTCTAACCTTTCAAATAGATTTGTATTAGAAATTTGCAGTGTGTGCTCCCAGCTCGATAGGGCTCTCCAACCTTTTCAAGGTAAAATTATGACTGCTTAAAAATCAGTAGCACGGCTTTCATGATCCTTAACAGACTAGTTGAATGTATGTTCCGGTTAATAAAGATAATAAGCGAACTAAAAGATCAGATTTGGTTATAATTTTAACAGGTTCTCTGCATTGAATAATCACAGTGATATCCTGGAAATCTGATAAGCAAACGGATCGGCAAGTGAAAAGTTTAAAGCTATACTTATGCTCTTAGACTCAGTTTACTTCCATCTAGAATTGAAAGAACGCATTGCACTTTAAACGATAGAGGGATATACCAGGAGGATGTGTATCCTACTCACGGATTTGTGAAAAAGTTGTTGAGGCAACTTATCCATTATGCAGGTGCCACTAGATGATTATTTCTTCAGTGGTCTTTAGCAGCTTTTGGGAATAGATATATGTATTAGGAATAGATGGATTTATTTATTGGCCAAACTAGTTTGATAAATGTTCTACTCCCATATATTCCAGGAAAGTGCTGCTATTACTACAACTAGAACCCAAAGTATTGGCTTTAATAAGCGAGGACCATTTCTTCAGTCTACGGGTAACCAAACCTACGTCAACTCATTGACTTTCAAATATTGCAAAAGTCGATAGCAATTGCGCATACAAAAGTGTTGAGAATGTCATAATGCTTAGCTCTGTCAGTTAGATCGTTTATCTGATCTAAAGCGCAAGTCGACTTTAAAAGGCTTTCAATCAATCCTCATAAAACTGTGGTTGTTCTTACGAGAAAGAGGAACCTGACTTGGCTCAATTATAGTGTCGTAAAGGCAAAACCATCCGATTCTATAGACAAGCTAAGTACTTTGGTGTCATCTGGGACAATAAGCTTATTTGAGTCAAACATATTACGTCGAAAGTATTTAAGGTGGTATCGAAAAGACAAGAGACTTGTCACCGAGTATGGTTCCTTCGATCGGTTGTCTGGTGGAACAAGCTTGCACATAAAAAAAGGTCAATAATGCTTTAACCAGACTTCAAAGAACACGCAATGGAGCATTGATAACTTGTCTTTCGATTTCCAATTCATGAATGATGTATTGACACCCAGAAATGGTTTCGGCCAGAATCTGAACTAGGAAGGGAATGTAGTCGGGTTTTAACAATGACTCCAAAGCCTATTTAGAAGGTGTTTCTGGTTTTTTGCTGGAGAACGACAGCATCAGATTTCACAACTTAGTTGTGCCACCCAGTGACGATATACGCAATCCTGGCAATGAAATACATATATTGTGAATAAACGGATGGAGTGGGTAAAGTATTTACATCTATACATCTATATACAGCTTCGTTTAAAATCTTGCTCCGAATTCCCTCGACTTCCAAGCAAGTTAAAAAATTCAGGACTTCACAGAGAGGTCTCGGAATGTTGAATTCAATGAGTTTTATCTGAGTCACAATAAGATCGCCAATGAACTTGATAAGCAAGTCTCAGAGCAAAGGTTTGTAGGGCCAAACCCTATGCTAGGTTAGAACTTGCATTAATAGTTGGGTTTGATATAAGCATATCCGCATTTCTTCTAAACACTTAAATTTGCTGGGCATAAACAACACAACATCCTGCGACGAATGCTGTTGTAATGTGACGACGACACCGCTGATGACTACCTCTGTGAATGTTGCGCTTCCTCATCTTTCTTTTAAAGACTGAGAAATTTCAGCAAATGGATTATACAACAAGTGCAACGGACTACTTCTTTGGGTTATTGTTCTGTTTTGACAAAAAAAAAAATCCTTAACCCTTGGAATTGTTGTTATACTCATACATCTGAAATAATTATAGAGGATTGAGTATGGAATCTTTTCAAGATAGTCACATGCAACGTTATTCTCTTTGGTTTTCATTTTTTATAAATGCTGCAACTTCTACTGCTCTGTCGACTCCAATCTGTGGATTCTGACGTCTTCAGTTACTAGACTAACGATTTGCTTCATATACATCCTATGAAACTTTGTTCTCTTTTTTATCCCCTTGGTTCATAAGCACGAGTTTTCCTTTAATCAAGCACTCGTTATGCATCTGAAAGTAAGTGTCTGCGAAACTGCAAAATTGTGATGGGTCAGTCGTGTTTCTGGTTTCAGTGGAATGGTAGCGACATAAACGAAGCCAAAAGTTTCTCAAATATGTAAATACATATTGGACGATACATTATCATCGATTGTTTGAATATTACTTACTGACTTCTGGATTGGACCAGATTTCTTAGAAACGATTCGAAAGCGGGTATCAGCCTTTGGTAACTGTCTGCAGTGTAAGTATCTGCTTTTTTTACAAATATAATGTTGGCCGGTGTGGTGCTTATTATCGTATCAATATTTGACTTAAAGTCACAATTTGTGAGATTTTCTGCTTATTCCACAAATT
Organism: Volucella inanis; assembly: GCA_907269105.1. Taxonomy (NCBI): domain Eukaryota; kingdom Metazoa; phylum Arthropoda; class Insecta; order Diptera; family Syrphidae; genus Volucella; species Volucella inanis. Next base: position 25,154,924 of record OU026157.1, read on the forward strand.
ACATTTGTAAAATCCTGTCTTGTCCTTTTTGGGTCATTTGTAAAATGGTATGAAAGCCGAAACATAATATGTGGCCACTATAGCAAATTTATCAATCGGCATTCACTTCAATTTAAAGTTTCTTCTTCAAAGGGTTGGCAAACATGGCAAAATTTATCCTTAAAAAAGTCTTCTTTTACGTGTTCGACTATCCGTTGGAGTCGTCCTGTAGATAGAAAAATGAAGAGAAAAAAAAAAAAAAAAAAATAAATAGGAAAAATCTAACGCTTTTGAAAAATATTTATCGATTCGAGTCACACACAAAAAGCTCTGGTTGGGTACAGAAATCGGCCTTCGATAAGACGTCTGAATTTAAGGGTCCCTTTTCATGTACATTCACATAAACACACATAGGATGTGTATCACTTTTGTTGTCTTCATTTCCTTGTTAAACGAGTTCTTTTTTCCTTTTTTTTTTTATCTCGCTACAGATTCGAATACGAGTAGATCTCATCATTGACTCTGCTGGGAATGGAGTGAGTTACCATTGTGTGATTGCGAGCAATACAAGAGGTAGAACGGATAAAGAAATTGACAGACTGGATGTCTCATTGAACCACTCGTTCATTCTAAACTGTTTGCCACCCATTTGCTGTTTGATTGACAATGATTATTTTTCCAATCCCCACTCATCCAATCCAACTTCAACCAAAAATGTACAAAAAATTAAAAAAAAAAAAACATCGCAATACGTGAGGAAAATAGTGAGATGTGATTTTTTGTTACTTATTGTAATTTTTGTATCTGACGAATAAATATTCGCATTTTGATTAGTTAACACGTATTTCAGGGTACATTCATTGGAGTTGGGGTGAACTTAAATTGGTTGTTTGTCAATAAATTCATTAGTAAGAAGTATTTTCACCATCTTGATGGTTCGTTTCATTCCCTGAATTGAGATTTTGAAAAGAAAATTACGTATTAAAGAAATCAGATATGTATAGATATTCGATTACTTTTTCAATTCGGTATAAGATTGATTTCTTAATTTTTTAGTCTCTATATCGATAGATATAGATGCTATAATTTTTTTATTTTTTGATAAATTTTATTGTGCAAAAGCAAAAAATGTTGGAAAATACATCAATTTTCAAATTGTATCAGTAGTTTTCAATATGCCTACCTTTGGGACGAATAATTTCCTTGAGACGGCCGAAGAAAGCATCGCACACAGCACGCAAGTGGCTCTACGGTATTTTGGTCCATTTGCGGCGAAGTGCTTGTTTGAGGTGGTTCAAATTTTGGCATTTTTTAGTGCCAACCTTCGCCTTCATAGTACAACAGACAAAGAATTCCAACGGATTTGCATCCGGCGAATTTTCAATCCATTGTGTCGAAGAAATGAAGTGGGGAACATTGTTTTTTAACCAATCTTGGTGGACGCGCGCTTTGTGAGTTGGTGCCGAGCTTTGTTGAAATGTCCACGGTCTCCGAACAAAATGATTGTTTGCTCAAGGCTTCAATACTGCCTCTAAGATCGTTTCACGGTATAAAATCGCATTAATTTTGACGCCACGGTGAAAAAATTCGAGTGGAGAGCGACCATCGGCGGTTATGGAGGCCCAAACCATCACCATCGGTGCTGCGTGCTTTCTGGTGGCCGTCCGAAAATGTAAATTTTCTGGCAAGCAAACTCGGTCATTTTGTTTGTTGACATATTGCTCGATAACAAATGACGACTCATCGGAAGAAACCAAATTCGGAAACTCACCACTTTCGTGCAAATGTGCCAACTCCTACGCTCTTTCGGTTCTAACTTTTTTCTGTTGCGGTGTAAGGGCGTGTGCTTTTTGGTACTTCAATGGCTTGTCAGTATGTGTTACATTAGTTTCAACGATACGTTAAGCTCACGAGCCATTTTTTTGCCACTTCGGCGCGGATTTCGCTCAATTCGAGCCTTCACTTTCCGAACCATTTCTACCGATGTTGCTGTTTTTTTTATGACCAACGCTGCCATTACCACGGTAACGAGCTATGGTTCGAGACACAAATTATTTATTCACGTTGAGGTGCTGGAGGGCTCTAACGATAGCTACTTGTGGTTTTCCAGCCAAATATAAAACAATCACACTATCACGTTTGAATTCCAACGCGGATAAAAATTTTTCAACACAACTGAGACGCAAATCGTTTTAAAGGCTTATAAATAATAACACTGTCATAAATGGTTTGGAAATTATAGCAGTCTGAAGTAGGTTGCAGTTCGAGTTAGTCAGGGTGTATAGCAGACTAGCTCAGTGGGTTAAAAGTAACGAGGTTTAATCGGAATTTCAGGCAGGCTTGAGAGAAAACTATTCCAGTGTCGACCAAATATTTGTTCTTAATAATATTGCAGAAATTTATAAAATATATCAAATGTCTTCCGAACGGCATTTGACTCCGTATCACGTGAAGCACTATTTTACAAACTGTACAAAATTTGGATCTCGAGTAAAGTCATTCATGCTATAAGAGCAATGTATGAAAACAATGTTGCGTTTTGTGTGGGAAGGAGAATCCATATCTGAAGAATTTAGATTAACAATAGGTGTGAAGCAAGGGTGTGTTTTGAGTGCATTACTGTTTATATTACTCATCAACGACATAACAGATGCTGTAGGTGGAGGAATTAATTTTTGCCGAACGAAGATCCCGTCGCTGATGTATGCCGACGACATTGTCTTCCTTTCTGACACCACAAATTGTATGCAACTCATGATGAACAGGCTCAGTGAATACTGAATCTATATACAGAAGTGCATACAAGACAATGGTATTCAGAAATGGAGGCAGCAGATATTCCAGATGTGAAAGATGGACGTACTGCGGCGAGATGATTAAACATGTGCGCTGGTATAAATACCTCGTAATTCTGGTAACAAGCAATTTAAATCTAAGCAAACACTTGGAGGCAAAGTTATCGGATAAATATGTGTCTCATAGTTCAAAATATAAACTTGTTTCGTGCAACCACTATACTGCTATATGGAGCTCAAGTTTGGGGATACCGTTCTTTCCCAACAGTAGAGATCTTCTTTCGATACACCAAACTCAGAGGCCCTTAAATTATACTTTGACTATGTAGTCAAAGTAATGTCAATGGATGGAAAAAGGTTGCCGAAAATCGTCCTTACAGGAGCTATTTAAGTGAATAAGTGGCGGAATCTAGCGTCAGAGTGTGGCCTTAGCCTTGAAATGACAGCAAATTTGGAGCCTGATTTAATAAGAACTCAACTTGCATCTTTATATCTTTTATACCACACCACTCAGAAATACCAATCCTGTGCAATATGTGCAACCTTTACATAATAGAAAATATTTTTCATTTTCTTGTGATCTGTCCCATTTTGAGGGAATTCCGCTTACAATTCTTTGGTGCAGGCATCATAGATAAAGAAGAAGCAACCCGCATTTTGAATGGACAGCAAGTATTCAAAGTATTGTCCATCTGAAGCTATGACTTTTTCCCATCTTTCTGGCAATTTGTGGATCCCATCCCAAAAGAACTGCGCCGGCTTGGCAGCCGAGAATGAATCAAGCCAATTTTTGATATTCTGCTCTGATGTGAACCGTATTTCAGTGAGGGCGTTCTGCATCGACCGGAATAAATGGTAGTCAGAAGGGGCAAAGTCTGGGCTATAAAGTGGGTGGGGTAAGACTTCCCATCCATTGTTTTCCAAATAGTTCTTAACCAGAATAGCAACGTGGGGCCGATCGTTGCCATGATGGAAAATTATTGCCTCGTGTCTGGTCGCATATTTCGGGAGTTTTTCGGCTACTGATCTCTTCAAACGGATTAATTATATTCGGTAGCGTTGTCCATTGATGGTTTCACCTGGTTTTCGCAGCTCATAATACAGCACACCCATCTGATTCCACTAAATATAGAGCATTACCTTCGCGCCATGAATATTCGGCTTTGCCGTTGATTTGGCTAGTTGGCCGGGTTTCACATATAATTTTTTGCGCTTGGGGTTGTCGTAATGGATCCATTTTTCATCACCAGTAACAATCCGATGCAAAAATGACTTCCTTTTGTGGCGTTCCAGTAGCATTTCGGACATGGAAAACCGTCTTTCGACGTCTCTCGGCTTGAGTTCATGTGGTACCCAATTTCCTTGCTTTTGAATATATTCAGCTGCTTTCAAACGTTTTTAAATGGCTGCTTGAGTGACACCCAAAGATTCTGCGAGCTCTTCTTGTGCTTGGCAACAGTCTTCATAGAGTAATGCTTCCAGTTCTTCATCTTCAAACTTTTTTTGCTGCCCACGACGTTTATAGTCTTCCAAGCCAAAATCACCACTTTTAAATCGTGCAAACCACTTTTGGCACATTCGCTCAGCTAGCGCATGTTCACCATAAACTTTCACCAAAATACGATGACTTTGGGCAGCAGTTTTCTTCATATTAAGGTAATGAAGAAGAACTCTCCGCAAAAACATTTTTTCAGGCATAAAGTTCGACATATTTGAGTGAAAAAAAAATTATTGATGTTTACGCTTCATATGAATGACATATACTGAAATGACGTACAATGACAGTAGCTTTCCAACGTTCCAATGGAATAATAACAATGGAATAATACAAGTTACACTGTCTCTTAGCAAACCGAATCTTAGCAATGAATTAAGTCATAAGTTTTTTTTTTTGTAAACTGCTTAGAATGAAATAAAAGTCATTTATAACTAACTAACTAACTATACTCACCAGTTTACAAATAAGCCCACCTCCGCTTTCAAAATGCCCTGCTGAACTTTCTTTATTTCCATTTTTTCTTTCGCTGGCGTCGTGTAAAGAGATGTAAAGATGTAATCTCTAGCAAAGAACTTGATACGTATTCTGTTCTCTGTACCTTCTTTAAGGATCTACATCTTGTGTTTAACTTGCCTATTTACTACTCCTAAAATACAGTGAATAGGAAAAGGTCTTACGTCTGATTTGTTAATTTTTTTCTATTACTTTCTGCCATAAAAAAAGAGACGTTCTGGCTTTGTCCACCTATTGCTGGATAGTTGACTCCCAGTTTAGGTTGGTGTCTACTGATGGTTCCCAGAAACGTTGCCTTCTGGAAAAAGAACTTAGGTTTCTATAAAAGTGTTCCGAATAAATGGATTTGCATATTTTCTTCCTCCACTCCTTTCTTTTCCCAAAAAGGCTGCTTTCGATTACAGCAGTAGCAGTTGCTTACTGTCGGTCGGAATAATGGGTGGCAGGAAGGGATAAGAAAGTGGTTTCATATCTAGTTTTCTCAGCTAGCTTTTCTTATTCATATTTTGATTTGAAAATCGGAGCAAAAATAAATTCCTATAGAACTCATATGAATATTCCTCACCAATTGTCTTGGCCAAATTCCAGCTTCCCTGTTCTTCATTTACGAGTAGTAATGGCCCTTGAATTTTTACCGACTAATTATGTTATCCGAGGTAACAGTCGTGCATTTTTTTTTTTACCTTAGGTTCTCCAAGTGACAAAAGGGCAGATCTACAGATTTTTGGCTGTTTGTGTTCGTTCAACACAAGTAGGTAGATTTCGATTATTCCTACTGCGACCTTGGTCCTGCTGTCATTCGTAGTTCCTTATTTTTATCTGATGTATTCAATGCGGTATAAATTTGTGATATTTTAGGTGTACACTACATATGGATTGCAGTACTCCGTTTCGCATACTCCGTATCTACAGGCTTACATTAAAACAATTTTATCCTTCGTCCTCGGAAATTCAAAAGAAACTACAAAAAACATTTTCCAAAGCATTTTTCGTCTAGTCAAATTAATATTTGACGAATAGCTTCAGGTTTCGCTTATTATACGAATTCATAAATGCGCCAATTTTCTTTTAGATACCCATATTCGTGCAAAGCAAAAATAAAGAAAAACATTACCAAGTTAATTGCGAAATTCCTATGAATGCTACGTAAGCAATAACAGTCAAGTCCTCGCTTTAGGGTCCAATTAGAAAAAAAAAAAAAAAAAATTAGAAACCAACGAGCCAGCTCAACTCAAGGACAACGTAGACTCGTATTCTCGTAAAGATGGAACAAAGAATTGTTCCTTACCGTTTTCACTTGAGTGGTGACGGGGAAGGTTGTATTTTTGTTGGCCTACAGGCGTCATCAGACCCAAAAATGAAGCCACCACTATCAACGTTTCATAACTGCACCATCATTGAATTATAAGACGGTCTTTTTTCCGAGGCAACCTATGTTTTCCAACACAAAAGCATCGCTTGTGGCAATAGTTAGATGATGTTTTTGTATGGGGCGACGTTGCAGGAGATGTGGAATGTTGAGAGGATTTTTCTTCGGAAGGAAAACACCAGAATTGCTAAAGCATTCATAACAATGAGCTATTGACATTGGCAGAACCAAGGACAGAAAAAAAAAAAAAACTTCATGACTCGGCAATATCCTTTTCTTTTTGTCGTTTTCTTTTCATTTTGTTTGTTTTTTGTTTTCTGTGAGCTTGAGATACATAACTCTTTTCAATTCATTTCGGCCATGTTCTTCTGTTCCGCATATCATCAGCTATCGCTCATGAATTTTGTGTTGAAGATTACTATTTTCAGCAACGAGGTTTTCGTCCAATCTGATCATATCCATGAATGAAGACGAGAATGATTGCTTCCTACTTCTTTTTAAAGATACATACGAGTACCTATGTATATAATTTTGTATTTAGGAATTTGGAATAGTGTAGCAAAATGGGAAACGAGCGTAATAAAGCGGGAATTTTCTAAGAAATTTGCAAAATTTATTGACGAAGGTAGATTTTCAGAAAACTGCCAAATTGTGGAGAATGACATTCACAACATCATCGTACTAAAATATTACGTATAAATGCGGAAATTTACATTTGTTGAATATACAAAATGTAAATAGTGCAATACACCAACCGATGTTCGTCTTATCACAGTTGCAATTAGAATCAAGAGTAGTAAGAATCTTTAAACTGTGGCAAGTTAGTTATGTAGTGATTCAATACTCGGTTGAATATGAAAGTTGTACCAGGAATAATATCTATTAATCAATACAATCCTGGTATGCTACTTCCTATAGTAACCCTATACAGCAAAAATATCCTAAAATTTGTACATTCGATCTTTCAACCACACCGTCATCAAATACGCAGATAATTTATCAACGTTCTCGCGACGTCTTTTGCAAGTTTATTCAGAAGCCCAGAGGGCTTAGTCACTCCGAAATAGAAATCCGGTCTTCGGATATGGCCAAACATGGAATGCGGACTTTGGAAGGTAGAAGTTCATAAAGTGAAGGTCCAAAGGGAACAGGTTAATTTAACGTAAGGGAGACATGATGCAGTGCAATAAGAACATTTAAGTAAAAGACTGGTGAATACCCTCCGCCAGCCGAAAATACTTTCATGCTGCGGGTGTTCGGCGTACTGTTAACACGAATATCATAAAGTAGCGCTCTATCGTGACAACTTTATTTGTACAGTGACTAGATATATATAGTATGCTTAGATCGCAGGGAGAGTAAAAAGGATCACTATTAAATGGTATAGCACACCGGCAGAATCCTGAATAGTGACAACATTGCATTAAAATAAGTGATGGTGTATACGAACTAGGAAACTAAAACAATCATGGCGACCCAACCGATTTTGACTTGTAATGTCAACCCTTTGAGGAAGTTTTCGACAGCGTGAATTGTTAGTCTATACAGGGCGTCTGGCATGGGACAGTCAATCAAATACAGTTCTTATTACTTAAGGCTTCACTTAAAAGTATAAAATATCGCATTTAAAAAAGTGTTGAGTTGCTAGACTTATGCTTAAGCTGGTAAACGAAATGGTTGCATTTTGTTACCATTTTTTTTTTTCTGAGAGTAATAAACACAGAAGTTTAATGGCCAGCGATATCTTATCTAAAACTTCTGGTGGGCAATGATAATCTACGCATCAGGTTATGAGGCCAAGCTTAAAAAACGAGGCAAGTAAGGTAGTGCTAGAAATGTAAATATCCAATCACGTAACTTCTGAATTTTTTGGCTGGGCCATATATAAAAAAAGGATATATCTTGATACGAATTGTAATGTCCTCTCCGAAGTCAGAGTTTCTTTTTTTAAATTAAATTAAATTAAGTGTTTCTTAAACATACAGCTTCATACAAAAAATCACTAAGAAGCAGTGAATCAGTAACAATTAAGTTGTCAAAACAAATTCGCTGTAAATTACGGCATAAAATTTAGTCCGTTTACCAAATCAGTACTCGGCCCCGCACAAGGAGATCTGAGGTAATATTCCAGGTAAAGCACAAAGTGATCGTTTCCGAGGAGGAATTCCGAAGATGTTCAGAGGCAAACCCTATAATAATCTCATTTCAGAATACTAAATGGAGGTCTGAAACTCAGGCAAAAGAAAGAATAGTTATTTTTATAGGTGACAGAAGCAGCGGCTATTTGAATCTGTCAAATAGGCATGGAGCCCCTGAACCGGAAGCAACTGATTGAAGCACTGATTTAAATCCATTTTAAAGGTAAATTTTTAGACTTGGTGGTATCCAGATAAAATCTGGCAACTTCTGTATTTAGTCAGTTGTAGTCTCCTAAAAGGCATTAAGATGACCACAGTTCAAGTCAAGTCTCGGCCATGTCGGAATCCTATAAACTATTCCACATCTGCAGTATATAGTTTTACCGAATCACCACACTGAAACCTCTAGTTTGATGAACAGTCCCGACTGCGCATTTTATAAAACTAGAGGATACAAGGTTTGATGAAAACTTGGTAATAAAAGTATACCATATGAATGGCATCCCAGCATAATTTGGCCGATCTTTAAAAAAGAAGACCCGTTCCTATTTACCGTACAATGTGGTGGTCTGAAATTATATAGCAAGAATCTGATAGATTCTTATAAGTGTAGTTCAAGTCCGCCAGCTCCAACCGGAGCTTCAAATCTGTTGCCTTTAAGTATTGTTGAGCCTGCATACTACAGCATGATGTCAAAAATGTCAAAAAAGTTCACAGAGATTTCTCAGAACAAACAAATATCAGTGATCCAATATTTCAAAAGTCTGTTCAAATGGTCATTAGACTAATGACCTTGACTTCTGAAATAGAAAAATTATTCGAGTGATTTTCGATCTCGCCTGCATAAACGATATAACAAACTCCATAGAGCATGTATAGCGACATTGACCTTGTTATAAGGAGCAGCATTCAGTGACTTAGAAAACTAGCGCATTTTAGATGAATGAAGATCACCGCTTCGGGACGAGTAATATCGCAATAAAGGATCATTGGACTATGGGTGGCAACTTTAAATGAAATACACCAACTCGGTGTAGAGATGATTAGCGGAAGATCGCACTGAATAAAGTGAGTTGTTGGTTGAGTCCTAGAGCCTGTATTTAAGCATCCACCTACATTAAATAAATTAGTAAGTCAACAAAAGGTTAAAGGTCAGAATTTATGTATAATTAGCTTTGGTTGTATGTGTATGATATTTTCGTCGATGTTTCGAAGAGCAACCCTTAAAAAATTCATCGTATTTCAAATCCGCCTGCAACTCTTTGTTGGACGTCGATTTTATATTTCTTACACTTGTTATACTTGCCTGTAGTCTTCATGGCCTAGTTTCCCAGACCTATAGTTCTTACTCAATTTTCAATAGGTAGAGTCGCCTGTTACCGGCCGTCCTAAGTCTGCGGCCACCTTTAAAAAAATCTCTGTAATAACAAAAGTATGGCCACACCTTTCTGTTAAAGTCTTAAAATCATTCGACTTGTTTTTCTACCATCTGTCAGTACGATCTTTCGAAAAAGGCAGCTGAACGTTTGCAATTATGAGCTCATTAGTTGCGAGATTTCGTTAAGAATAGTTCAGCTGTAGCTTTGGTGACAAAACACTTAGTGGAGGTTGTGACGGAGTAAGTGGTTTAAGCGAAATCTTTAGAGGTGAATGTGCCTATATATTTTTTTCAGAGTATGCAATACCATGATAATACTGAAGTACTTCATAGATGTGAACAAATATTGGATTTATGGTTGATTTTAAGTAGGCCGGAGATGGGACACGCCAACTGTAGGTGTTTCAACCCGATAGGAAACAGAGTTTTTTTTCTCGTTTTCAGTGAAGGGTACTATATAGTATGAATATCAAGACTACAATAGCGCTGTATGTGCAAACGAAATCGTTACAATTTAAAAATAACCAATATTCGGCCACCTTTTTATAATAAATGCTGTGACGGCCGAAAACTGGAAACATGCGTCCTAACTTCGGCCCCTTTTAATATTTTTGAGGATAGATTTCTTATCGCTCTATGTATAGGCACTTTCATAGTTTAAAACTTATTTATATTTAATAGGTAGGTTATTTTAAGCAACATGAGACAGATAACTAAACAAAAACGTGTCTATAAAAGTCAGGATTTGGCTTAAGTCAAAATAAAATGTCTATTAGGGAGGCCTCTAGGAATTTTCGTGTTCCCAGAACCACTCTTCAGGATCAGGTACACTGAATAGCTTCAGATGATCCTGGAAAAATGGGTCCGAGTACTATTCTTTCGAGTGAAGAGGAGTCAAAGATCGATGGACTGGGTTATAACGTTGGCCAAATGTGTTTTCCCACAAAGTCCCGAAGATTTAAGGAAAACACGCCCGGAAAAATGTGGTATTATAGCTTCCTGAAACGTCATCCATGCTTGAGTCTACGCATACCAGAAACAATATCGAAATCTCGAGCTTGTATTATTGAGCAGGGAATAATGAAGTGGTTCCGGGAACTAAAAGAGTATGTTCTTGAAGACCCGACCAGGATTTTAAACGCGGACGAAACCGGATTTCGCATGGCGCCTAAAACGGGAAACATGCTTGCACCAAAGGGCTACAAAAACCTCTATAAAATCAAGACTTCCAATGAAAAAGAAACACTTACGGTCCTTTAGACATTCACAGTCTGTGAAAAAACTCTTCCTCCCATGGTTGTTTTACCATACAAAAGATCACCTGGTTAGTTGAAAGTGGTTGAAAACAGCAAGCCCGATAGGGTTTTCGGGAAAACCGAAAGCGGGTGGATGAATAGTGAATAGTTTCTTCAATATGTGAAACAAGGTCTGACCGTTTGGCTCCTACAAATCAATGTCAAACTCCCAGTTCTCTTTTTTGTCGATGGACATATGGTAAGTCGCATATGTGAATGGAATTGAGCGATTTCTGTAGCTCTTATGACATCGATTTATATGCGCTTACCCCCAATACTAAGCACGTTATGCAACCAGCGGATGTAGGAGATTTCAAGGGTCTTAAATCAGACCATCGAAATGTTGTCAGTGTATGGCACAGACGTCCTGGTAACCATGGGAATACGACTAACACGGAAAGTTTTTGTAAAGTTCTTAGTGAGGTCCTCACATGCAAGGACCACACCACATTGATACAAAAAGCGTTTGCAAACTGTGGTTTATATCCTCTTAACTCCGACGCCGTTGACTATTCAAAGTGTGTGCAAAATGCGTTGGAGGCTGTAAATCAAGCCAATAGTGGAGGGGTTTCTAGTGATAATGACAGAGTTTCTGAAGTCATCTCAGAGAAAAACATTTTGGAAGCAAGACGGGCGATAACATGTCTGAAAAATGACCTTAGTGCAATTTTGTTCAGAGCCACTTAGCGAAATTTCTCCAATTGACGGAAATGTCCCATTTTTTTTAATATTACGGACGACATGGTTTTGCAAGATATTTGCTCGCAAATTGCTAAAAAAAATAAAACAGTCCGAATTGGTAGGTTTTTATTTGTTAGTTAGTTAGATATTGTTCTTCAATTTTACTTTTAGAGCCTGTAACACCTTGTAAGGCATCGAAGTCGTCTGAAAACCAAATCCGGTCAGCTTTTGAAAAGCATTTAGTTTATCCAAAGCCGATTCCAAAATAAGGGAAAAGAACTTAAAATGTTGACAAACCATTGATGTCCATATCATCTACGGCTTGGAAAACTTTTCTAGTAAACGAAAATGTAAAACTAAAAAAGGTGGTTGACATTGAGAAAAAGAAAAATCGGCTAAAGAAAAGGGAAGAAGAAGTCAATAGGTGCACGTAAAAAAACCATCCCTAAATGCCTAACTTACGATAAAGTCCTAACTGATGTCGAAGAGGAGGGTTTGAAGAACATCGGATGTGACTCATGTAAAAAATGGATTCATCTTAAATGCACATCCCTTTCGGACATGTTCTTTCCAGAGGCTGAGGCATCTGACTTTATTAGCACATATTGTACAGAAACTTGTACTTGAAGCATGTATTGGATGATCGTCGATGGGGACAGAAATGGTCGACTTTGAGATACAGTGAGCCGGCCACTGGCAAATTAAGGATTTTTTTTCATACAAAACCAAATAGAATATAAATTTGTATAAACATGTTAAAGTTTTATGTTTTAAAACCAATTAAAAAAAACCAAAATTAATATTTTGTTGGGAAACATTCTCAGATAGGCTTAAGATTTCAGATTTTATGAAGCATTTTCCATTAAAGTTCTGTTAAATGGCCAGTCACTAGCAACTCTACTAAATTTAATTTAACGAAAAAAATTTTAGCTTCACTTTGAGCCATTGTGACTCTCATTTTTTATACTTTGAAACTTTTTATACAATTTTAAATGATGTTGACAACTTTTATGAAATACTTTTCAACTACTAATGGAAAAATGGTTCTTCCATCTGTTATCCTTAAAGGCAGATGGAAGAAACAAAACAAATAATAAGCACACAATGTGTAGGTACAACTTTCTGTGAGCAAACAAAAATCAACTGCAACGTTGTCTTTTGTAAAAAAAAAAAAACCGAGGCAAAAGAAAAGAACCTGACAAAAGTTGCAACTAAATATTTGCCCTTTTTGCCGAACTTTACATTTTGTTGTGAAATTCGTTTTCAGTTGGTACTGTAGTAGATGAGTATACCAATATCCCATTTTGTCTTTTTGAACACCCACTTCAGGAGGACTTAAAGCTTCGACACCATTTTCGAAATTCAATGTAGTTCATTGAATACCAGTTGGAACTTTTTGCACATGCTTCATCACAAACTCTAAGTACAACTTCTTCTCCACGCTTTGCAGGGAAGTTAAACTCAACACAAAATACCATACTCACTCCAACTCCACTCCGGCCTAAGGAGTTTGTTTCCTCACCTGTCAATCCGTAGCCACTTGGTTATCCCACTACTGGCAAAGTATGGACTTACTTCAGCTTTGCCTTTTCCAACTTGTGTTTATGTTTCCACTACCCGTTAACCGTCATCCGTTGGCTGGTACTGAATACAACAGTACTATTGCTGGCGCAGCCAAAAATGCTAAAAGGTCAAGTCAAATAAAATGATGATGATTGCTGGATGTTTGTTCTTGTGCTTGTTTTTTCATACGTCTCCAGCTGTCTATTAGGGTGTGCGAATTCAGCACGACAACGAAATCTTCTTGTTTGTGTTTCTGTTCTGTTTGTTTGTTTGCTCGTTTGCCCGCGTCGTTTCGCCAAATTAATGGTTCCTTGGTGTATAAAGGACTTCTACATACTTGGATACTCCGGTAATCTGGTACTCCAGGACTTTGGTACTTTAGGACTATGATTCTTCAAGATTTCTGTGAACGAGCATTCCTGCTATCCATCTGGGTAAATGGAAAAGGTGTCAGCAAACCTGGATAGGAGGTGAAATTATGAAGTGAACATGTGTTGTTGTTTTATCGTTATCAAATCAAAAAATCAAGAATATTGAGTTTTATACATAGTACCTATCCAGCTCTGTGTGTTTTTGCAGTTTCATATGGCAGTTTGTTGACAGGTTAAAATATCTGCTGTTTGTTAACTTTAGGAATGTTATGACATGATTGTGAGATCCGGAAAAGACTGTTTGAGGAATTATTACCGAGGCCACGAAAGAAATTTTTGTTTATATACTTTCACTTACCATGAGCTTATAGAAAATTGAAGGACAAATCCGATGAGGGTACCTACTACCAGTTTATTTGCTTTCTTGTGCAAATTCCTTTTGAGATTTCTGTTGATGACTAGTACAAATGTTGATTAATGAACAGGAATACACATTTTCCCATTTAATTTTTATAAGAGGAAATAACTGAAAGGTCATCCTTTATTTATTTGTAAAATAAAATTTTATGTCCAAATTTGTAAATTCATTGGATTGAATTAATGTCGAGTCAAGGTTGTTTTGTAGTGGAAAGGCAATGAGTCATATTTTCTGTTTTCTATTCTAAACCCAAAGTTTAATTGCGAAATTCTTTGGAAATCTGAATTTTTTGAGTAAGCGAATCAATCACACTGTTAATGTTTCCTGTCTCTTTTTCACCTTTATAGTTCTAAAATAAAATTTATATTTGGACAAGATACACTGTTGGACAAAATAAAGTGCAAAAGCAAACTCAGAAACATTTCTTAGTTTTAAAAGCGTTACAACGCTGATTTTTTTTTTTAATTTTTTTATTTTTTCAAAGCTTTGTTACTCATAACTGTTGAACTATTTAAATTATTTACAAAATTCATTTGAAAGATAAAAAGATACAGTAATAAAAAAAAATCCTGTAAGAGGACAAAATAAAGTGCAAATTCAAAAAAAAGGTAACAAAAACAAATCAAATTCTCAAAATTCAGCTTCAGAAATGAAAAAAACTTAATAACTAGTGGCTCCTCCTTTATTTTGTTTCACTGCCGCAAGACGCTTGGGCATGATGGACATCAGATTCGTAAACTTTTCGCCTGGAATTTTCTTCCATTCATTTTGAAGACATTCCCAAAAAGATGTTTAATTCCGACACTTATCCAGTGGAATTCTGTCATCCAAAATGGACCACAGGTGCTCAATTGGGTTCAGGTTTGGGGACTGATGTGGCCATTTCAATACGTCAACATTATTTTGGGTAAAAAAACTCCTTAGCGACTTTGCTCGTATGCTTTGGGTCGTTATCTTGTTGGAAAATATAACTCCCCAAAGAAATTTTAAGAGGCAGAAGAAGCTAAATTTTCCCTAATAATGTTAACGTATTGAACTCGTCATTTTGGTGTCGATTTTGACAAGATTTCCAACGCTGCTAAAGGAGAAACATCCCCAGACCATTACCGACTCTCCTCCGTGTTTCACGGTTTTTTGAATGCACCTTTGGCTTAGCCTTTTGGACGGTCTGCACTAAAGTAGCTTTTTTATTTTAGGGTTTTTCAATTCAAATTTGGAGTCGTCGGACCAAATTACATTTTTCCAGAATGTTGGCGGCTTTAGTAAAAACTTTCCTATGAAGGCGAGGCGTTTTTTGATGTAAATAAAACGAAGTTAGGCTTTTTCTTCGCTAAAAAGTTTTTTAAGCCGCTTTCCTGGAGTCGCCTTTGTACCGTCTTTGGTGTGATATTAAATTCCTTGATACTCCTGGCCGAAGATATAGGGTTTTTCCCGTTGTTGATTTTAAAGATTTGTTCTGAAAAATTTGAAAACTTTTGGAAATATTCCAGCACACCGCACACAAAACACAATATGCACTCTATTTTGTCGCGGCTTAAATACAACTGCTGCAGAGTTTCCAGAACTGATAGCAAGTAAACAAAAGCAATTAACAGCTATTTTTTTACAAAACCTACGATCACACATGTGTATGATGTCAGCACATAACAATTGAGGTATAAATGACCTTTGCTTTTAACTTACAGGATGAATCAGCTGCTTTTGCACTTTATTTTGTCCAAAAGTGTATCTGCCGTCTGTACTTTAAGCGATCACGTTAAGAGACATGCGGTAGTCTTTCACGCTTATTTGTATCAAAGAAGATTTTATAGAGGGTTGGCTCAAATCATGAATCTAAGCCAATTGCGGCAACCAGAGTAAAGGATGTGCATGAAGTATAAATATGCGTGTGATTTTCTAAATCGTCGAAAAATTAGGACAAAAGAACTTTCTGAATATTTGTGACCCGCTGATGAGACTGAATTGTTGGTCTGCGCAATCGGGCGTGACAAGATTGGATCCCATAGGACAATGTTATTTATACTCATTAAAAAACATTAACATAGTCTTATCTTACTTTTAGTGTTAGACAAAGCTAACTTTATTATTAAATCGGAACAGAGTACTTACACAAATACCAAGTGTTTTGCGTTGTATGTTCATTTAACCGGAACTTCTCAGCTATTCACAGAGAGATCAGATTCTGTGATAAAATTTCTTCAATACCATCAGACACTAAATCAGCGCCGAGTATCTCTAGGGAGATGAGAGGGTAGGCCGTAAACCTAAATCGGCATCAATATCATTCCTGGATGTTGAGTCACTTATGAAAATCAGCCAGAAAAGTCACTTGCCTCTTAAATTAAATTTATGAGTATAGTTGAGAGTATTTCCACCTGCTAACAAGAATCTCAAATAACAATGGAACCCCTAACCGACGGCTCAACCAGTCCTAACACAGGTTCGAGCACTGAAAAACTCTTTTCTGACTGTTGACTACGCTTGAGAATAGACCGTTGCTAGGCATTATAAAACAGACGTTTTGCCTGGCTAAGGTATACATATCGTCAAAATCTACATTTTTGAAAACACTCTCTGGAAGGTACTCGTATATTGAATCTTAGACAGACACTAAAAACCAGTTTGGCACAAATGAAGTGCCTCAATTGTACCCATGCTCCTAAATAAGAAGGAAATCAGACTGATAGGTCTGAAGCTCTTAACGAGCGTGTAGTCATCTTTTTAACTTTTCTGTATAAACGCTACATTTACTTTTTGCCGGGGGTTCAGTATGTATGCCAGTGTCAGGATAGTATCATAGTAAAAATTATTCTTGGAATTGCTAGCAGTTGGTCTGTATGTTTTCGTAATATAATTGAATACATGGCATCGAGGCCAGGGGATCTGAAACCATAAAATGAAACAGCGTATTTGATGGCCTCATCCGTCACCAATACAACTGATGACAAATATCATCTACTGTGTATTGTGTTACTCAACTGACTTGCAGCTTCGGTGAATAATTTTGATTGTGGCCTGGTTTTGATCAGGTAAGCTTATAAGTAAGTCTAAGCTCTCTACTATAGTGGTGCCATTAGACCTTCTCCGAGTTTTCAGTTAGGCAGATTTGGTACGTCTAAAAACATTGACGAGCCTGCTAGTTTCGCCGAGTGTTTTCATTTTTTCGCAAAGAAACACACTTCGAAATAAGCGAACACAGTCATTGGATCAAACATTTATTCTTGAAGAGGATAGCATGCACATATTGGGACACTATTGATTATCCCTCGTATCCTTGTATTGTTCACTTAGTACAGCAACGTCGGGGATTAATTCAAAGACAGTTTGTGATGGGAAATCCAACGTGACTTGAAGTAGTTAAGATTGAATCATCATTATCATATATTTTGCTAATTACAGCCTAAATGCCTTTTGAAGTGAATATAGACCTACCACCCAAGTTTTTGAAAAAGATTAATAGAATGATCTTTCCTCCACGCTCACATATGTATGTAACATATAACAAAACCAATGCATAGACTTTTTTAAGGCTTTTGACTTTCACCTACAAAGTTAAAGATATTTCGTTTTTCATTATCACTTCATCAATTATACGAGTGTTTACTGATAACTTCATGCTTTTGGTATCTGGACTATCAGCATTGGTCGAAATTTGTCACATTAACAAAAAAAAAATTGATCCACCAGTTTCTTCCAATTGATGCTTTTTTTAAATTTCAAAATGTTGAGAATTGACATTGCATCCCGTCAAAACTTTTTGTGTTCTGGCCTTCTGAGTTCCTTTCCTTCTGTGTTTCCTTTCTTGTATCCCTTTTTAAGAAGACAAGCCAATTTTGGGATTGCGGTTGCCTATACGTAATCCTTGCCGGCCTGGATGTGTAATTCTGTCATTTTCTTTTGGAAGGCAGTTTTAGCCTTTTTTTCGAATAGGGAAACGGCCAACCCGTTGTCTCACTAACACGGCAACAACACACAACAAATATGTAGACTCAAATTTTTGCTCTTAACTTGTTATTGCCTGTCTACTAGGGCGAGAATTACGACCGAAAATTGGAGTTAACGCTCTTAAAGTTGCAGTCATCGACTCCGAATATCGGTACAAAATTTCTATAATTAGTAAACTTTGATCGTTAGTGTACTTTACCATGATGAAAATGTTGAGTTTACTGAATAAATTGACAGTGACAGTTTTATGATTAGTGAAAGAGTGCGTTCACAAATTAAATTCAAAGTTGTCTAGTCCCTATTGGAAAACCATATAGATATGCCATACTTATGCCACGACTAGATAAAGTGGGTATCCATTATGAATATAAGTATCCATAAGAATATAAGACCTAAATGGTTTGAGCATTCGTGAACTAATTTCTTGGAAATTATATAGTTTTGATAGATCAGCTGAGTCGAAGACTTTCTTATTCTTATAGGAAACAAGAATTAAGCTCCACATTAAGTGAACATTTGTATGCAGCTTATTTTCTTTTGTTTTTGTAATCACGAGTGTCGCCTTCTAAATGAAGAAAGTATATACGGTACTTCGGAGAAACATTTCAACTACAAAAATGTTTAGCATATAAGTTGCAGAACTTCAATGAACTTGCAGTATTTGCATAATAAACTATGATAAGAAACACTTCGAAACATTATCTGAGTATCTTTCATTTGCACTTTAAAGTGATATAAAGTATATATAAGATTTCCGCCATAGAGTTCACTTAAAGATATATATAGAAAAATCCTTTTTTATATCTAAGAATTTATTTCTATAGTGTGATTCATCGTGAGCTTTGATTTATAATGTAAAACAAAACACATAAGTTAACTCCAAATTTTTATTATCTGTTAAAAGAACAATTTATGGCATTTATTTTTCAGAAATAATATCATGTACAATGAATGTTGGCCACAACTACGTCTGAGGTGGTCCATTTGGAAAGTCCAATTTTAGGCGACTCGTTCGAGCATACCGACTGGTATCTCGCAGAAAACACGAGTAATGTTGGCTTCCAAAGCGTCAATCGTAGCTGGCTCATTCTTGAAGACCTGAGACTTTACATATCTCCAGAGAAAATAGTCCAAAGGTGTGATATCGCACGTGAAATTAAGTGCTCATCAAAATGATTTCTCAACAAGTCCATTGCTTCACGCGCTGTATGGCTCGTAGCGCCGTCTTGTTGGAACCAGAGCTCACCGAGACCATATGCTTGAATTTCAGGAAACACATAGTAGATTAACATGGTGCGATAACTGTTACCATTGACGGTTACATTCTGATTTGCCTCATTTTTGAAGAAATATGGATTAATGATTCCACCAGCCAATAAACCACACCATACTGTTGTTGCTCATGAGCCCAAATACGGCAATTTTGTTTATTAACGTATCCATTGAGCTAGAAATGGGCTTTATCACTGAACAAAATTTCACGATAAAACACTGGATTTTCATTGAAATTTTCCAGAGCTCCTCAATCACTGAAAATATGACGCAAATTCAAGTTGCCTGGCTTCTATTCTTCCACAAGTTGAATTTTGTACGCTTTTGGGCCGAGATCCTCACGAAAAATACGCCAAGTTGTCGAATACGCCAAGAACGACGACGAATCGATTCGTCAGGGTCTTCGCATATACTCTCAGATACAGCTGCTATAGTCTCTTCACTACGTGCTGGATGTGGTCTAACCGGTCAAGTATCATCTACTAATGTAAACTGGGACTCAAATTTGTGAATGGCATTGGAAATAGTGGTTTCAGTACGTATATAATACGCACCGTAAATTCCTCGAATCGCACGAAAACATTTCTCAAAAGACGCCGATTTTCGTAATACAGCTAAATAATTTGGGGACTCTAATGTAATGTAAGTCCTTTTGTGATGATTTGCCAAACGATACTGAACAAAAATGATAAAGCAGTTGCAAAACCGACCTTCGACGTCTCTCGGCTTGAGTTCATGTGGAACCCAATTTCCTTGCTTTTGAATATATCCAGCTGCTATTAAACGTTTTGAAATGGCTGCTTGAGTGACACCCAAAGATTTTGCGAGATCTTTTTCTGTTTGGCAACAATCTTCATAGAATAATGCTTCCATTTCTTCATCTTCAAACTATTTTGGCTGCCCAGGACGTTCATCGTCTTCCAAGCCAAAATCACCACTTTTAAAACATGCAAACCACTATTGGCACATTCGCTCAGCTAGCGCATGTTAACCATAAGCTTCCACCAAAATACGATGACTTTCAGCAGCAGTTTTCTTCATATTAAAGTAATGAAGAAGAACTCCACGCAAAAACACTTTTTCAGGCACAAACTTCGAAATATTTGAGTAAAAAAAATTATTGTTGCTTACGCTTCAAAGGAATGACATATACTGAAATGACGTACAATGACAGTAGCATTCCAACGCATGTTCCAAAGGAATAATAACAATGGAATAATACATGTCTTAGCAAACCGCACAGCAAACCGCAAGTTATAGACCTAATAATTGTCGGCATTCTTTATCAAGCCAATGATGTCTTGGTGGTTGTCGAGTGAAACCATCACATTATTTGCAGCGTCTCTGATGGCACGTTGGGAGCTTAAAAGACACTAGGAAATTTCGGAATACGCGCTCGGCAAAGATTTTCGCGGCCTCCGTGCCGTTTCTATGAGAGAGCACCACTTGAATTAAATCCATCCATCCATACCAGTTAGTACCAACCTCCAAAAAATACGTGTATAAATTTCACAGCTGTCGGACGATTAGTTCTCGAGATATAGCGTTGTGAGTGAAGCAACTTTTGTTATTGTGAAAAAAATGGATCCAAAGCAATTTCGTGTGTTGATTTATCATTGCTTTTTGATGGGAAAAAATGCAGCCGATGCAAAGAAATGGCTTGATAAGTGTTACCCGGACACTGCACCAGCCAACCGAACCATTCGCAAGTGGATTGAAAAACTTAACAGTGGTCATACAAACAACGAAGATGATGCACGCAGTGGACGTCCAAAAGAGGCTGTTTCAGATGAAAATATCAAAAAAGTCCACAAAATGATTACGAATGACCGTAATGTGAAGTTGATCGAGATAGCTGAAGCTCTAAGGATATCAAAATAGCGTATTGGATATATCATACACGGATATTTGGACATGCGAAAGCTCTGTTCAAACAACAACATGTAGATGATTCAAAGGAGTGTTTAAAGCTGTTCAACTGCAATAAAGCCGAATTTTTGCGTCGGTATGTGACAGTGAATGAAACTTGGCTCCATCACTTCACACCATAGTCAAGTCGGCAGTCAGCTAAGTGGCGAGCAGGTGACGAACCTCGTCCAAAACGACCAAAAACTCAACAGTCAGCTGGCAAGTGTATGGCATCCGTATTTTAGAATACACATGGAATAATTTTCATCGACTATCTCCAAAAGGGCCAGATTATCACCAGCGACTATTACATTGCGTTGTTGGAGCATTTGAAGGACGAAATCGCAGAAAAACGGCCGCATTTGAAGAAAAAGAAAGTGCTGTTTCATCAAGACAAAGCACCGTGTCACAAGTCGATAAAAACGATGGCAAAATTAAATGAATTCGGCTACGAATTGCTTCCCTCTAAATCGTATTCTCCAGATTTGGCCTCAGCGACAATTTCCTATTCGCAGACCTCAAAAGAATGCTCGCCGGAAAGAGATTTAAGACCGATGAAGAAGTAATTGCCGAAACAGAGGCCTATTTTGAGGCTAAACCGAAATCGTACTACAAAACTGGTATCGAAAGATTGAAAAATCGTTTCAATCAGTGTATCGCCCTCGAAGGCAACTATATTGATAAATAAAGTTGAATTTTGCAAAAAATTTGTGTTTTGCTATAAAACGGCACTGACTTTTTACCCTGTGTGTTATGTAATATCGAATACAAAAATAATTATAAAGAATCCATTTATCCTTTTATTATCATTGATTCATCGATTTTTTTTGTTTTGTTTTCGTATTTTACCACTGACAGTTATGAAAATTCTCTTTTAAGAGGAGTATCTATCAAATCTTTTAGCCATTTATTTATCGTCGAAAACTCGACAACCCATTGTAAAATAAAGGAAACTACAATCACAATTCTCTAAAGTACACTTGTAAAAACATTTGAAAATTATTAGTAATCTAGATGGATGGGTACATCTTAAAATGTTGACTTTTGGAAATGCTTCCTATAGAAATCGTAAATGTAATCCTCTTTCATGCTCATTAAACCAACTAAGAACGTGGACTGCTCTACTCCACCATTTACAAAAGGCTTAACTTAGATGAATGATAGCATTTCACTTTAAAATACCAGTAAGCCTTGTTTGTATTCGCGAAAATTTTCAAGAAATTCAGTCGTCCTTGCAAAAGATGGAATCATTATCCTTAAAATGGATAATTTAAGTGAAAAAAGAAAAAATACTTCTTATTTTTTTCATGAAAAAAATCGTACTCATCCGACTGTGTAGGATTTTTTTATGTCAATAGGAATGAATTTCCAAAGAAGAAGTTAAGATGAAATCATCAAATAACGAAAACGAGAATATGCCAGGATACCAGTGATTTTTGATTCTGTTGCACTTTTTTACGTCGCAGAGTGAAAAAAAAAAAAATATATATATATTACAAAACGATTCTGAAGTTAAGTAATATTTTGAACAGCTTTTAGCTAAAGAAGCAGTATTCCTTTATTTCTTGTTGGCTTTCAACAAATCTGCTTTATAGTTGAATTCATTTGTATGTAACGAAATTGTGTTAAGTGCTTCCATCGATTATTTTTCTGTAGACACAAGATGAAAAAAAGAAAAAATGTTGATACTGGCCTGTGGCAAACCTAAATGGTGGTACTCAATAAAGAATAGCCCTATTAAATTTATTAATTTAATTTTTCTTGTTTTGTCTACAGCTGTCTTACAAAGGAACATTCTGAAAAATATGATTAAGAACTAAAAATTATGGGATTCGTTCCATGAGTGTTGGCTTTTGTTATTAAAAGTTGCAACAACAATGCATCCGAAGCGTTGTAACATGACTTATTTTTATATATAAATCACATTTCTTAAAATTAAACGTAAATATGATACGATTTCAACAAACCAAAATATATGGATTTGAATGGATATTTTGTAAGAAAATGAGTGCGTTAGGGTTGGTTCTGGGAAGTTGTGTCGTTGCTTCTGCCCCAGTTAAATTATCTTCTTGTTAAAGTTTCTTGAATTTGTTCCGGATGCCTTGTTCCATATTTCATAACTATTTGTATCTATTTACTGGCCGCGATAAATTCCAAAATTTTGAATGTACCATACCATTCTGTGTTGGTGATTGTTCTTGGAATTTTGCTGTCTTTGTGTCTGTTCACATTGTCGTAGGCAGGATAATTATACGAAGAAGTGGGAAAGTTTTTTATTCGAGGATATTGGAGTTTCGGGTGAAACATGACGTTTTCCCCCATATCGTTCCATTTTTTACATTTATCAATAAAAGAAAAAAAAAATAGTACATGGACAAAAGAAAACACAAAAGCATTGATTGGATTAATTGTCAACCATTTAATTTATATGTGACTACAAAAACAGAAATAAAAGGAAATGGCTCGCTGGCAGAAATTGAAAGAATTATTGATATATACCACCTTGATCAAAAAAAAAAAAAAAAGGAATAACCACCGTGTGGCGCTCCCATTGTTCCGATTTGAGTTCTTTTTTTGTGTGTGTTAAGTTGGTACATCTGCTGTTGACCTAAATCTTAACGCCAAAGCTTGACATTTGCAAAAGTTACGTAGCCCAGATTACATCTATCTCTGTGTGTGTTGGCGATTTTTTACAATTTTAGAAATGGATTTCAAATTTTAACAACGAATTTGTATTAAATTTTGCGGAAAAAACGGATTTAATGATGCGCAAACGTTGGAAATGTTGAAAAAGTGTTTTGGCAACGATTCTCTAAAGAAATCGGTCGTTTACCAGTGGCACGAGCGCTTCAAAAGTGGTCGTGAGTCAATCGAAGATGTTGAATGTAGTGGCAGACCATCGATATCGAAAGCCGACGAAAACATTGATGAAGAAAAAGAAATGTTGGCCAATAACCGCAAATTAACCATCAGAGAGATAGCGGTGGACTTGAATATTGCCTATAAATCCGTCCAAGACATTTTGGTTAATGATTTGGGCTTCCGTCGTGTAGCAGAAAAGTTGGTGCCAAAAGTCTTCAATTTCATGCAAAAAAGAGACCGTGTTGACATCGCAAAAAAGATGATTTGCGAGGCTGAATCCGATCCCACATTTATCAAACGGACGTGGTTCATTGGTCCATTACTGGAGAGGCGTGGGTTGATGAGTACGACTCGCAATCCAGACACCAGGCAAGTGAATGGCGTTCACTAAATGAGCCAAGACCAAAAAAACCACGTCGTTTTCAGTCAAAAAAGAAGGCAATGCTCACGGTTTTTATGGATTAGAACGGTGTAGTGTATCATGAATTTTTGCCACAAGGCCAGACAGTAAACAAGGAGTATTATTTGGGCGTTATGAGATGTTTGCGTGAAGGAATTCGCTGAAAGAGACCAGAATTGTTTGCAGAAAACTCGTGGATTTTGCACCATGATAATGCACCGTCACACAGTGCCATTATTATTCGTAATTTTTTGACGAAAAATGCAACAAATACCATCCAACAGCCACCGAATTCACCTAACTTGGCTCACTGTGACTTCTTTCTGTTCATTCGAGTTAGAAAACCACTACGGGGAACGCGTAATGGAAAAATCGTAGGAGGCACAATGGACATACTCAAAACTGAATATAAAAAATAATTCGAAGATTAAATCAAGCGCTGGCATAAGTGTGTTGCAGTCAATGGGGATTACTTTAATGGGTGCAATATAGATTTAGATGAATAAACTTAAACGTAATTTTAATTTTCTGAATAGATTCCCAAATTTTGTTAATCAAGGTGGTATATATTGATATAAATCAACGGTTTTTTGTCAATAGATGGTGTTGTTGTCCATTTATCTGGAAACACTAATCTGATTGTGTCAAACGAACACGTTTTTGAAATGTGACATGTCGGGCTACAGTTTTTGTTAAGATAGCTGTGTAATTGAAATTGAATATCCGAAGAAATACGCTATGTGATGCTTTTTTACTATAAAAAAGGGGAAAAAGTTCAAAAAATATATTGAAAAATTTGTGCAGTTAATAGTGAGAATGCTGTGAGTGCACGCCGGACCCAGGAGTGGTTTGTTCGATTCCGTTCCGGAAATTTCGATGTAAAATATGCACCTCGCACTGGTCGGCCTGTCACTTAAAAAAGTCGATGAAATTTTATTACTGATGAAGCAAGACTGGCACGGAAGCTGTCTGAAAATAGCAGAGGCACTAAACATCAACAGTACGACAGTTTGGAATAATCTAAAATGAGAAGGCTACTCAAAGAAGCTTTATGTTTGGGTGTCACATGAATTAAGGCAAAGAAATTTAATTGACCGAATAACCATCAGTAAAACGCTGCTGAAACGTAACGAAATTGACCTATTTTTGAAGCGATTCATTACGGGCAATAAAATATAAGAATATTCAATGCAAGCGATCATGGTCAAAGGCCGGTGACCTTCCACAAACTACTTCAAAGCCTGGATTGACGGCAAACAAGGTTATGTTGAGTGTTTGGTGGGATTGGAAGAGAATTGCTTATTATGATCTGCTAGAACGTGGCGAAACGGTCAACTTGATTCTCTACTATGCCCAACTCGACCGTATGAGTGAAGCTTTCAAGAAAGAGCGACCAGAATAAGTTAACAGAAAGGGAGTTGTCTTCCATCATGACAATGCTAGACCACACACATTTTTGATGACCCGAAACAAATTGATGGAGCTTGGTTTGGAAGTTTTGGTGCATCCACTGTATAGCCCGGACCTTGCACCCTCTGATTACCATTTGTTTCGGTCTTTGCAAAACTCTTTTGATAGTGGAAAATTGGCCGACCGAAGAGCCGCTGAAAATCAGTTGGCCAAGTTTTTCGCTAATAAACCACAGAAGTTATACACCGATGGAATTAAGAAGATACCCGGAAAATGGCAAAAGCTCATAGATAAACATAACCTATATGTATTTGATTGGAATTGGTTTTGAATAAAGAAAATTTTTTTCAAAAATGTACCAAAAAACTGCGGATACTTTTCTTATGACCTGTTATTTGCAATAATAGGCCGGGTACCTTAGCGAAGAATGTCTGATAAATATGACGACTTCAAAACCCTGTATCTAAAAGAAAGAAATAAAGTGTCGTCATCAAAACGTAGTAGTGCTGAATCATTAGACATTTATGTGACCAACTTGTGATGTTATGATGATCCCAAATTCTGGGACTACTGTGGAGATTGTATACTCGTATAAGGTGAATCCCACATATCCTTTTTATTAGTAAATTTACTTAATGAATGTTATTTGTTAAATGTGTTATTAAATTTTCAATTTTTTTTCAGGACAATACGAGTAGTTAAGCGTAATTGAGCATTTAACTAAAAAATAGGCCGACAAACACTATTATCGTAAGTAGACAGTAAACAATATAATTTTATTGACATTCAATCATATTTTCTTTGGAAAAAAATAAATCCCATCGCTTTTAATTACAAAGGCAGACGAGGGATTTAAATCTGCAAATAGACTTGTAGAAGATTTCTTGAAAAATAAATCGTCCCTTGGCGGCATTTTGTAGAAAACATGGGGTGCGAACTGAAAGTGATGAATTACTGATTACTAATTACTGATGAGGAATTATTATCGGACACTAAAGAGAAAATTATGGATTTGTTTTCTTTTCCAAAATTTTTATTTTCCACAAACTTATGCACACTTTTTTCATTGCAAAGCCTTTTAGCTTATCTCCAGAAGATGGTTTTGTACGAGTATTGAATCATTGAAGTGGACTTTACGCTTTAAAGTGAAATGAACAACAGAATACAATTGAACACATGATTTCTTTATTTATTTTTTTTTTTTTATGAAAAGAAAAATTTGTTTAGGCTTTTCTTTAGAGAATTCGGGTTTAAGATGTTTTCCAAGGAGTTTGGCATCTGATTGAATACAGTGGGGACGCAGCTGTTTTCTACCTTATGCATTGTTGATTATCGGGATTTTTAACATTCCTTGGTTGCTGTTGATTTATTGGGTCTTCAAAACGAGTATCGTCATGATGTTCAAGAATTAAAGTTATCTGGAATATTTTTTGGATACTTAGTATCTTGATATTTCTGTGTCCTCTGTCGTTGTTGAGATGTCTATTTTGTATTTTTTTCGCAATGATATTTTAAAGGTTTCACAGATTATTTATGTACGTGGTTGGGGAGTTAACTCGTGCACATCCCATAGAAGATGACTGTCATTAATTACTCCCAGCTACTTGTAAGTTTCAACTACTGGGTGGCCGTGGCCCAAGTGGTAGTGTATGGACTTCTCAATCGGACGGTTTGGGGTTCAATACCAGCCGTGGCTGAAAGAATTTTTTCATTCTCGTGAGATGAATGGTTGCCTTAATACAACATTACGTGATATAATAATTTAGTCTCCCCATTTAATCTTGGATGTCACCCATGGTGCGAAATAACCACTGACCCCACAAATCTTGCTTTCTTTCTCGGTGTCACTTTCCTAAAAACTTAACACGTGCTCATGCACTAAACACTTGAGTTTTACGTTCTTCGATTTCTTGGTCTGGGAAGACTCCTTGCCGGCGTGTCTTTATAGAGTTACTCACACCATAGATCGGTAGCTTTATGGTGTGATCTTCGGACGCACATAATATTCGTCTTCGCCGCATTTATAATCAGACCCTTATCTTGACACAAGTTTATAGCTTTATAGGACTCCGCCGCACATTACTTTTATACTAGTGGCAGGATATCTATACCTGCCGGACCTTTTTTTTTTAAAGATACGCGTCAACTCGTTTGTGAAGATTATAAATAGTAGGGGTCCTAGCCTTGATTCTTGATTGACTGCAAAAAGACGTTTTTAATGTTAACTTTGAAAGTTCTTCAACTTAAATAATCCTGAAATCATGTGAGTGATTCCAAGTCGGCTTAATGTTTCAATTAGCTTTGAATGATTTAAAATGTCGAATGATTTACTAAAGTCAATAAACATGACAAAGATATGATGATTTTTGTAAAGGCTTGCCTTTGTAGTATTCGCAAATTCGACAAAGCACTACCCTGTCCTTTTTCTTATTTGGGACACGTATTGTTTTTCGTGGATTATTGCGTGGTTGTTAACAAAGTTTAGTAGTCACTTAACTACCATTTTTTCTAAACTTTTGTCAATAGCTGATTGAGATCGGCCTTTAATTTTGAACAGTGCTTTTAGTACCGCCTTTATATACGGGTGTCTCCTAATTCGCCAATGATTATTTGGGGAATGATTTTTGGGTATACTAGTATTCAAAAAAAAAAACCGTTATACAGTATGTTGGTATCATTTATCGAGGATATAAAAAAAGTTGCTTATTTTGGTGTGCAACGAAAATTGCTCTATTAATACCAATGATAAAAACTTGATTGAGAATTTTATTTTTATAAGAAATTCCAGGCTTTACAACTGGTAGTGGCGATTACGTGCTGGTTGACTTACTAGCTGTCAAGCCACCTACCTAGGTTCGAATCCCGGTAGGAGCACAACAGCAAAATTTTCAAAATCGTGATCACCTTTTCGGCGGGCAATGGCAAACCTTCAAAATTCAAATTCTGGCTATAAAAAAGTTTCTCAGGAGAACCGTTCGGAACCGGCAATAAACAGTAGGCCCTGCTCAGGAGTGTAAAAATTCACAAAGTGAGAAACACAGATGAGTGCGAGAAGCTAGGCTTTGGCCCACACCGGGCTGTCGCGCAACTTATTTATTTATTTATTTATTTAGCCTTTACACCTGCGTTTAAATAAAGTTTATATTTGTCTGAGTCTTAAGATATCTTATTCCTAAGCCTGTTCCATTTTTCTTTGCTATGCTATTTTTTGATTTTAAGGTCACTTTTCTCCAGAAAATGCTTCATAAACATAACATTTTACGATTTTTTTCTTATTAACGTAACATGTTGGTTTTTTTTTTTTGATACTCGGGAAAGCCTGCTCTTGTGGGAATTGGGAAAGGAGGTGAGAGGACATTTCATTATTGAGTGGATCTCAGCTATCCTGTTTCATCAACGAATTTTAAAGGAGACTAAAATGGAACGCCAGATAGATCAGAGAGGTCATGGAAGTAGTAAGTTCTTAAATTTAATTATCTCGAATTACTGAGGCTGGCACAGTAACATAGAAAGTAGGGGGTATCAATGCATGAGTCCACGTCCTCATAATATTAGCAACACTACGCGTGACTGAGATAATAGTCCGAGGGAGCCGGTGTAATGTGACGGAGCATTAGCCTCATAATATTTATCCAACTTTTCTTTTGTTTCCTTCGCCGTTTTGCTTCTCAAAAAATAATGTTTTATGAGAGAACGAAAATCGTTTTTGTCCATACTCAACATGATGCCAAACACGTCAACAACAATCAGCTGTCAAAACAAAACTAAAGACAGTATCGCACTGAAATTTGGCATGTCTGCCTAAATATGAACTTCAAGGCACCATAACATTTATTGCAATAGCAGCGCATTCAGGCGGTCAAGGAAGTTACTTTTCACCCCACCTAGTATTTTACCGGTGTCGGTAGGGCGCAACTGTATTCGATACGACCCTAGAAGACTATGACCTGTGAGTGATCCAGAGCGGATTTCAATAGAATATAATTTGCTCTGCCTTTGTTGAGTTCTGGCATGGTATTACCGGTTAGCTTAGTTATGTTTTTCTATTTTTCATTTGCTTTGAATTGAAGTGCAGTTCTTTATCACAAGAGGATCCTTTTGAGCTAATTCATCTTCATACTCATTGCCTGGCACTTCTTTGTAGTTAGAGACACAGCGGAGCTTAACCTTACGCTGAACACAAAACGCTTAATTGACTACATCGATGTCCTTAAGAATAGCTTGGCTGTTAATGAATTTGTTAATATCCTTGTGACTTTTATTGTCGCAAGTCCGGTTGCCCTGGCTACAGCCAATATCTCAGTCTGGAAAACACTGCTGTGTTCTTGTAGAGGTGACATTATATGTTCAACTTACCAGAGAAGATCCCAGCGTCCGTTCCTATTTTCATCTTTGATCCACTTGTTAAAATGGATATCGAGTTTTCAACTATTTCGTTCTTGTCTCATGTCTCCCTGCTTGGAAAAACGCAGGCGAACGGTATTACAAGTACTTCAAAGTCATGAAAAATAGTTCATTTGAAAAGATTGCTGCACGGTTCTCCGCTCACGCTTGTAGAGATCTAAGGGAAAAAGACCAAGCATATCGCAAGTTTAAATAGGTCTTATGATAGCTATGTACATCCATTTCCCAAATATTCCTATAAGACTGAAAGTGCAGAAAGCTTTTATGGCCCTCTTTGCACGCTCTTTAACATTGAGTTTCCAGCTCAGTTTACTATCTAAAACTATACCTAGTTACGTATTTAGTATTGCTGGATAGTTCAAGGGCTGTCCCATTTATGGAAAGTCAAATTGTGGAATTATCATCTTATGTGTGAAAAGAACAAATTCTGTTTTTTGCGGGTTGATTCCTAGTTTGGCCCAATAGCCACGAAAGGTTCTAAGGGCATAATTTAGAATTGCACGGATTGTAGGGAAAAGGAATCACATCATCTACATAGGCTGTAACAGAAGAGGTTTTTTAATTCCCACTGATGATTCAGTAATATGTTTTCAAAAGACACTTTTTGTCTTTGCTAACTCTTTAAGATAGCAGAGGCTATAACGAAAAAACAGCAACGCTAAAAAATTTAAGGCCACTTAAATGGTGTGGACGTTTGAAAAATGTTGCAAACATTTTATAAATATTACTTGTCACTTTTAAAATTAATTAGTAATCACTTTATAATAATCCTCTCAAACCCAGACACACGATATTTTTTAAAATTATTTCAGCCTCAAAGGGATAAATGTCTATCCTATAGCTGTCCTTTTATGGTCTTCCATGGTGTTCCCAATAACCATATTTGAAGGATCGGTGCAAGAAAGTGTTGAAAAATCCACCTTCTTCAAACTTTATTTTAATTATGCATACAATTTTCGCACAAAAATCCTTGTTAGCATACCGAAACTGAAAACAAAAAGACTTGCCACTTACAGTGTCCTTTTCGAACCCTCGCCAGCCGCTATGGCAGATTATCCTTTGTATCACGAATTGACCATCAAGGGTATGATATATCAAACACCTTATTGTTTATGAATACTGTATGATGCTGTAAGGATGTGTGTACGAATATGAGTTAGAGTGGGCATATTTCAATTTAGGGGGAATAAATCCCTTATATGTCCATTTGAATTATGGATATTTGAAATTTTACTGGTTACTCGAAGGAAGTTGGAAGGTTTGGAACCGACTCTAACATAGAGGGTTTGTTGGTCCTTCAGATATGACTGATTTGCATCCTTCGACATATATTATCAGTCCTAGAGCAAGGTACCTACATTACTCGAGTAGATGATATTCCCTTCGCATCCATCCATTCACCTTATTATCGTCCAATTTTTTTTCAGCTCCTTCGTTGGAATGCCCCGAAGAACTAGCACCGAATTTAAATTATGTTATTTGTATTTGTATCTGTGGGGATATAGGATGGGTTATACAAAGCAACACATTTGGAATACATATCTAAGAGAAAGGATTACATCGTCCTTTTGGATAGGAGGGACACTCTGGTTACGGGCTGTTAGCTATTGGGGCCCGACTTATGCTTGTACGAGTATCCCATAAATTATGATATATTTTACTCACATTTGAAAATTCAAAACAGCCCTTACTGGGGCAATGGAGTTGTGGAAGTAGCTATTCGTATGACTAGTGGTTTTCCAACTAGTCCTTAAATAAGTAATTTCAGTTTGGTTACTTTTAACTGTGAAAGGAAGGAGACATAGTGAGAAAGTTCTGGGAATTGAAGCTTTAGAACATACTCATATTTGTATACGAATAAATTCGAGACGAAATTATTTAAGCTCCATGAATTTTCTTTATATTCGTACTAGAAGATTACGTTTATTCTCTTAAAGAAGGATTGTTTAAAACATTCCCATTTTCGATGCTTTTTATGTATTCGAAAACTGGCAGCAGACGTAGTGCTAATAAGTTGCTAGACAGGATATTGAGGAAACGTCTACAATTCACAAATGGGCGCCTTCTTATGATTCTTTTGTTTTGCTCGCTTCGTTATTTTATCAGCCTTTTCGTTTGTATTTTTGTACATATGTATTCAAAGAATACAAAACATCCGTAGATGTGATATGGGTCAGAACTTATTTTGGTCTTGTAATTTTGGGAATTCTTCAAGTGGAAATCTGCGTTGTCGTCATTGTATATAGTCCTCTGGGCATAGTAGAAAATGTGGGCTATCCACCCAATTCAGTTGCGTCTATTTGGCGTCTTGAAAGATTTCATTTTTTATGGGATTATTGTATAATGCTGTTTTATTTATTTTCTGGGATCCTTAAGTAGGGAATTAGGCAGAAATGAAATGTTCGGGATTGTTTTTGAATTAATAGGATTTTGTTCTTTTTAACCTTTGGAAATTGGAAAGAAGGAAATTATTTTAAAGACAGTACGGACAGTATATAAACTTTATTGCCATGTCGTGAGGCAATTTAATTTTAATAGGGAGTAGAATACAGAAATGAATGAATGTAGATACAATTTTAATAATATTTTTTATTTGTCAAGTTGTAATTGTACAATTGTCTTGTGGATGCGAAATAAAATCTTCTGGATTTATTGAGCATATATATTGGCCTAATCCTCGACATAAAACTGAGATTGAGGGAAAGTGTTGCAGAGTAAATTAAGAAAAATTAAAGAGAGGTTTAGGCTCAAGGTGGGTATACTGGAAAGACTGAGCAACATTAAGTTGTTTGACAAAACGTAATGATCTGTATGTATAAGTATCGCTGGCACTAAAGCAACCTCTCCGATGGCGGCTCTCCAAACTTTGCACCATTTTCAACTCGTTCAGCATATATAGGGTTTTCCAATAGAGGCTTGATAACTTTGAATTTAATTTGTGAACGCACTCTCTCACTAATCATCAAACTGTCACTGTCAATTTATTCAGTAAACTCAACATTTTCATCATGGTAAAGTATACTAACGAGCAACGTTTGCAAATTACAAAAAACTTTCAACAGATATTCGGAATCGGTGACTGCAACTTTAAGAGCATTAACTCCTATTTTCGGTCGTAATTTTCGCTCTAGTAGACAAGCAATAACAAGTTAAGTGCAAAAATATCCACATATTCG
The DNA here is from genome assembly GCA_907269105.1 of Volucella inanis. Lineage (NCBI taxonomy): Eukaryota > Metazoa > Arthropoda > Insecta > Diptera > Syrphidae > Volucella > Volucella inanis. The sequence goes on from OU026157.1 coordinate 25,188,299, forward strand.
TTGTGTGATGTTGTCGTGTTAGTGAGACAACGGGTTGGCCGAAGTGTCGAAAATATAGCTGCCGTTCAGACATCCGTAGCAAACGATCCAAATCAGTCAACTCCACGGCGTCTTTAAAAATTGGACATCGCTCAGACCACATTATGGCTGACTCAAGAATTGAAGCCGATGGATCATTTGTAGCGACGTTTGGGAGAAGATGCGCCAAGATGATGAATTTCATCGCAAAATCATCTTCAGTGACGAAGCTCATTTTTGGCTCAATGGGTTCGTCAATAAGCAAAATATGCGTTATTGGTCGGGTGAAAGCCCACAAACCCACATGTGCTTCATGAATCACCACTTCATCCACAAAAAATGACTGTTTGGTGCGGTTTGCATGCCGGCGGCGTTATTGGGCCATATTTTTTCGTGACGATAACGATCGTCACGTTACTGTGAATGGTCAGCTTTATCGCGCCATAATCACCGATTATTTTTGGCCCGAATTGTAAGATATGGACTTGGGCGACATGTGGTTTCAACAGGATGGTGCCATAAGCCACACAACACACGCTACAATCGATTTATTGAAGAGTAAGTATGGTGAGCGTGTTATCTCAAGACATGGGTCAGTCGATTGGCTGCCTCCTTCGTGCGATTTAACTCCGCTTGACTATTTTCTGTGGGGCTTTGTTAAGTCATTGGTTTATGCCAACACGCCGACGACGTTGGAAGAGCTCAGAGCCAACATTGAATGCGAAATAGCGGTCGTTTCGGCCGAAATGTGTGGCCGAGTCGTTGAAAATTGGGTCTTACGAATCGACCACTGCAAACTTGCACGCGGTGACTATATGAACGAAGTCGAGTTCCATTCATAAATATTTTGATTGTACTTCAAGCCAATAATAAAGTTTTTGAAATATCTCAAATGGTTTGCCTTTTATTAAAAAAAAAGTTGTCAAGTCGTTATTAGAAAACCCTTTAGATTGAAATTACGGCTGCCATCAGGCTAGGAGACATACCAGTTGTCAAGTCGTTATAACAAAACCCTATAGATTAAAATTAAGGCTGCCCTCAGGCTAGGAGACATGCAGCACCTATCTGAAACTGACTTAAACTCCGCCATTAGTCACATTATTTCAGAAAAGGACAATTGGCAACAATCCAAAATCGTCTACAGTTAAAAAATATCTATCTTCTTACAACTGAAGACATTGGCTCTGTAGTTTTTTGTGAGGATTTTCGCTTACACGAATCTTTCAATCTACCCACATATTTTGCCATCTTCTAAGCCGCGATCGATATTGCAATGTATTGTGTGTTTATTGGCCAGCAGAGTTGACTATGGTTGGAGACCACAACGTTGAACTGATTAAGCAGTACAAGATAACTTACTGTTGGTTTCCTGGAACTCGCTAGGATCGGATCAATATAAACAAATAGTAATTACTTTGACAACGTTGAAGCAACGAAAAACTTAAATCATAAGAAAGACGTAATTTCAAGTGATCTCTCAGATCAGCCTTAGGTGAATTAATCGAAACAACTGTAATACATTTAGACTTACATGTCTACTTACGGTCTTATCTTATCTTATCAAAAAATTTCTTTATTTGCAGGATAAGATGGGCATCGCAACACAAGAAGCTCAAGGATTTTCTAATCTGTTTGCATATTATATGTTTCGGCCCCATCTTCGAAATTCGGTTGCAATTTAAGCCTGTAATGGCGTTTGAAAAGGATTTTTCGGCGACCTATGCCGAGCATAGCAAGAACAATTGTTTTGGTCAGCCCGAATACTTATTATAAGATCACGTTTTCTTAAGCTCGCTGACATTCGTCATAATTTATTTCTTCGTTCAACATTGCGATGTGTATGTGATTTCTTTACAAATGAGACTGGATGAGCAGTTGCTGTCAATAGGTATCGGTACAATGCGAAGATTAACGATTATTTGTTCCCAAAATTTACGTGACATCAATGTGGAAAAACTGCAGTTTCAACAGGATAGTGGTCCACCTTATACTACCAACATTGCTTTATTAAAAAAACGATTTGGCAAAAGAGTCATGTCAAGAAATGGACCCGTAAATTGGCCAACAAGATCGTGCGATTTGACACCATCGGATTATTTTCCGTGAGGTTACATCAAGTCACTACCATATCCCAATAAACCAGCAACGATGGATGCTTTTATATACGCGATACATGCCCCCAAAATGATCGAAAAGTGGTCGAAAATTGGAACCCAAGAACGCGTTTTGTACGAGGCAGCCGTAAAGGAATATTTTCTCAGTAAAAATTGCACTACTCTTTCTCCCAAACTCTAATCTTTCGGAGCATCACGATGTTTCCCTAATATTACCCACCAGCACCGACCTAGGTGTACATCTTTTATCCATCCGTATGCCACTTAAGTTTTTGTAAATTAGTTCCATGCTTTTAGACCTGGGATCACTTTATTGAGTCTTTGGTAAGCGGTCATTTACCAGGCAGATCATGTCAAGCTCGGGTATTTTAGAGAGAAGATTCATGTGATCCATGTGATCTAATTGATTAATCTCTCCTGTTTGCAGCAGTTGGAACGTACTGCGAATTGCCATCTTTTTTATTAAGATATGGAGTTGCGATGAACCAATAAAGGTTTCTATAGCAGCGGCAGCTTTTGTATGGCAGGTTTCTCTTTTGGTTTGTTCTACTATTTTACTGATGAGTAGATTTAACTGACGCCAGTCACTATATTGACTAAGTCGTCAGCATATCCTATTTTTTGATAGACCAGATTACTAAGTTTAACTAATAGGTAGGAACACCTCCTTGTGGACAAATTTTGATATCAACTATGCTATCTTTATTACTCATCTGGAGGGTAGTGCTGCCTTGGCAAGTCTACTTGGGAAGTTCACAAGCGTCTAATTATTCCTATGTCCTCTTCATATTATCATACAGAGTCTGCCTTTTCTCGCAGATGACGACTCCGTGCAAAGAAGGATCCGTACCATGTTTTTTTTGTTCAGATATATAGCGTGTTACGCTGGTATTAAGAAGTTGAGTGTCCATGGTTCAGAGTTTTCACCTATCCGCTGGATGAAGTGACGACTTATCGTGGCAATGTAGACCCTAAACCTTGCAAAGCGATAAAGAACAATAATTGTAGCTGGATCTTCTTTTCAAGCAACCGCAAATTTTTGTTATTAATAACGTCCTCTGGCATATTTTTGCTAAACTTGGTAGACCAGTTTCAAACTCTTCTCTTGTTGCACCTAAATCAAAAACATTGGGAAATGTTTTAGCTTAGAACTAATAGGTCACTGTCGGTATTAAGTCGGTACCGAGAATATGGAAAAACTTCTTTTGCAGACTGTATAACGACACCGAAGCCCAACCTCCATCCCTCAGTTAGAGTAAACCATTTAACTTAAACGATTACAGCCAAACCTTTCATCTAGTTGACTAAAATGGAGTAGAATAGCAATACCTATGCTTAAATCCAACAAAGCTGCTTGACCTAATAACTTACCGGCTGACGTATTTGAAGCTACCAAAATTTACTCATTCGAAGAGTGTGAATTTCAGCACCATTTGCTTAATCCACAAAAAAGGAGACCCCTCAACTTCACCAATTGTAGAGGTAAAGGTTTTCTCAACATTGCGTACACAAGATCATATCTTAAATATTGTGTGAACATTTGAAGCCATTCTTTAACAAGTTGATTGACCACCATAATAGTCCGACTAATTCTGGAAAAGACTCAGGAAATCCAAACTGATTTCTTCCACCATTTCATCGATTTTAAGGCCGCATGTGAAAGGATTTATAGTTATATAGCCTTACTTTATGGCCCTGTAGCATTGACCTTAGATTTTTAGTGCCACCTGAGGGAGTATTTATATATTTTTTCGTTTTTAGTTAGGCCGCAGTCAAGGGGTTACGTAGCCGATGTATGTTCGTTTTGCATGTTTGATGGTTACAATGGTCAGGAAGAAAATAGCTCGGCAGGGTATTCCAAAATCGGGATGTACGGCCTAGGAAAGAATCACGATATTCAAATATTCGCCCAAAAGTGGGCTTAAGGGTAAATTGATGAGCACACATAGCGAGGCCGGTGTTTAGGTTAAAGGTTTGAAGGGCCGGAATACTACTGGCAATTTCAATTGAGCATTGGTGAAGAAAATAGTGATAGAACAAAGTGATACAGGAAATATTTCGTCGATGCTCGAGGTTGTCAATTGTCTGGGTGATACCAAGATCGCTAATGACTCTAATCGCACGGTTTTGAAACATAAGTAGCAGATGCATAGAGTTTTTAGGGGCACCTGACCAGATGTAGCCATTGTACTCCAATTTTGGGCGAAAGTACGGTCGAGAGCGATATATTGGGTAAGAAGTAGCAGAAAAAACATCATCAATGAAGGCTAAAGGCATTGTCGGAGACAGAACAGAGCTCTGAACTTGAAACAACCCAAGACAACTTGAATTGAACGTTCCAAAGGTAATATCCTTCTATTCATGCCAAACTCTGTCAAACGTTTAAGAAATATAAGTGGACTTGTTGCTACGAAAACCATATTGCCAGTCATTGTGATTTTTTCGTGTTTCAAGATATTTCACGAAAGCGCCATGGGTCTGTTGGAGGAGAAAAAAGAAGATTCGCGTTTTTTTAGGGAAGAGCTGGACAAATGCTGTTATTTATCTTTGCGGAAAGAGTCTTTAGGAGCAGGATTGATGAAAAAGCCTACTCAATGATTTTACCAGCGTGGTTATATACCATCCAGACCAGCGGATTTGTGTATATAAAGATCTTCAAATACTCTTGCTACTACACAAGTGCGAAAGTGCATTCGTTTCATTGAAGATTCGACGTACTCAAGCCTAGGTGGAGAAAAAACACAATAAGGAAGTGTTAAGATAGTTGCAAAGTATGCAGTCAGCAAAATAGCCTTGTCTGCTGATAGCTGGAATATCACTGTAACTGAGCATTGCGATGGAAGATGAGAACGCATTTCTGATATCATTGACAAACGACCAAAAGCTTTTACTACTTTGCAACATTGTATTATTTCCTGCTTCAATGTTTGGTTATTCATTGACGTGGCACTCATTCCTGGCTCGTTTAAGCTCTTCTGTCGTGTTGATCTTGTAGAATGGAAAAAAAATATTTTTCTAACCCTAACAACCTAGCTCGAGTCTTACTATGCCTTTTCATTTGGTCTGTTACTCTTCAATCGATTAGGGATAAAAAATCTCATTCTAAAGAGAATAGTGCCTGTGATAATATCAGCAGCGGCGAGGAAACGAGGAAACATAACGACCATTTAAAATTCCTAAAAACGCTGTTTAGTACTTTCCAGTTGTCGTTCTTGTATTGCCATACTTTTCTTTAAGGAATCTTTTCTTTAATTGTGTGGTCGGTGTACGAGAAATTAGCTGGTATGACACAATGGTCTGTTGTTGTAAAAAAACAAGTCTAGGGTGTTCGCGGTATGGCTATCAACGTCTTGTATTCGTATGGGCTCATTTATTTATAAAAAAAAACTTGTCGGCACTTTTCTAAAATATATAATTTTTTTGCAGTAACTACCCATTACCTTACACCACAAAGATTACTTTATGGGGTGAGCAGTAAATTAACATTTTCACGGGTGAACTCAAAACCGACCAGTAACCGCTTTAAAAATTTTTATTTATGGTGTATTTTATTAACTAATAACAACTTACTTTTACGGGATGACGTAACATCAACGTAAACAAAACTTACCTGAAAGAAAAAAGAAAAAAATATTTATTAAAGCTGTGACAATATCGTTAAAGCATTTGATGGCGTATGCACATTAATATCAATGCCTTATATTTTCCTGACAAGAAATGTAGCAGCAATACCACAGTATAATAAAATTTTTAGCGATGATATTGGTGTCCCTTATTATGAAACCAATAACTGAAGATACAAATCAGTTATTTTCCTAAATATTGAATTTTATTTCCCATAAGATGCAACGCTTGTATTTTCCATTTCAAAAATAATTTCATTGTATAATACGTAAACACATGAAAACGAAATCCAGTGGCACTTTATGTTACGAAGTCGATAACAAATCATATGTACGAACATAAAAACGTATGTAAAGCGCCAATAAAATATTGTATATAATTTTTATACATTCGTATTAATTTTTTTTTTTTTTTACTTTCTGTTAATATAATATGAAAACATTATCCTAAGGCTTCCAAGAAGATTTAAGAACAGCAAACAAGGCAATCTCTAAAGTTAATGGATTTTTGGCTTATGTCATATATGTTACATATATTGTAAGCCTGTGTTAATATATATATAGACAATATCTACATAAATGTATTTTTGCTGAGTCACCAACCGTTGGTGACTATACCAATTTCCTATTAAATATCCGATGCACGCTCAATAAAAGTTTGATTTATATGCAAGGATATCGATTTATCCTCACATTGTTTCATTTTCATTGAAGTTAATAAAATCACCTGTCTTTCAACTTCCATTAAAAAATAACCAAACACTTAAAATATGTCAACATTTTCCGCAAAAGCACATTTATCCCATATACTGGGAACAAGATGGGTAAAGGGGCAGAAAAAAAATGTAAAAAAAAAAAAAAATTGCTGTATACCTACAGTCATGAGGACAGTTCCCAATGGGATTTTGTCATATAAATCCAAATGGAGAAGGCCCATGTTATGGGGGCCGTGCATGTGTGCCAAAGGCTCAATCACAAATAAAAGCAACAAAAGTATCTTTTGAAATATTCAATGTAATCTACATAAAATCACATACGAGTACTAGATGGATGTGGGCTTTGGGGCATTTGTTCTGTGCTTGGGCATAAGTTGGTGAAATTTTAAGGGATTTCATGTTTTTGGACACAGACATTGACCTATTAAAACATTTCCATATTCCACCACATGATAGGGAGGATTTTTGATTTATGTAAATCAGAAAAAGTATTTGAATCCTTCCTTTAACGTTTAAGTCGGACTAAAATAGGGTGCAACATTTTCCATTATAGTCCAGTTTTTTTTAACAAAATATTTAATGGAAAAAATAATTGTTTTTTACAAAATTTAATGGCTTTTTATGTTTAGATTGTAAAGAACGTGCCAGTTCAATAAGAGTTATTTTAGCATTCATATTCGTTACTTTTTTTTGGTTAGATATTTTATTATTTTGAAAAAAAAAAATTGAAAAAATACTTTAAAATACAATGAAATAGTAATGCACATTCAGTTATCATGGAAGGAGGGGGACCAATGGATTAAAAACAGACTTTTGCTAATATTTATGAGGGTCAATTTTAATTTATAAATAACAGTAACAGTAGAAAAATAACAAAATAGAAAAAATACTATGAGTACATAAGAAAATAAAAATAAGAACTAAGTTTCATGAACAATTTTCAGAATACCAACTTGATCAAAAAAATTTCGGAATTTATTCAGAAAATTAAAAATACGAGTTTATTTATCTAAATCTATATTGTCCACCTCAAAGTAATTCCAATCGACTGCAACACACTTATGCCAGCCCTTGGTCCAATCCTCGGAACATTTTTTATATTCGGTTTTCGGTATGTTCATTAGTGCTTTTTGCGATTTTTCCATTACTTCCTCTCGGCAGCTGAAACGCGTTCCCCGTAGGGAGCCAAATCAGGTGAATTCGGAGGCTGTTGGATGGTATTTGTTGCATTTTTCGTCAAAGTGCGACGGTGCATTATCATGGTGCAAAACCACGAGTTTTCTGCCCACAGTTCTGGTCTCTTTCGGCGAATTCCTTTACGAAAACGTCTCATAACGCCCAAATAATACTCTTTGTTTACTGTCTGGCCTTCTGGAAAAAATTCATGATGCACTACACCGTTGTAATCCATGAAAACCGTGAACATTGCCTTATTTTTTGACTGAAAACGACGTGGTTGTTTTGGTCTCGGCTCATTTGGTGAAAGCCATTCACTTGCCAGACGTATGGATTGCGCGCCGTACTCATATACCATCGTCTCGTCTCCAGTAATGATCCGTTCGATGAATGTGGGAACGGATTTAATTGAAGACTTTTGGCACTAACTTTGCTGCTACATGACGGAAACCCAAATCATTAACCAAAATGTCTTGGATGGATTCATAGGCAATGTTCAAGTCCTCCGCTATCTCTCTGATCGTTAATTTGTGGTTATTGACCAATATTTCTTTTACTTCATCAATGTTTTCGTCGGTTTTCGATGCCGATGGTCTGCCACTGCGTTCATAATCTTCGATTGACTTATGACCACTTTTGAGCCGCTCGTGCCACTGGTAAACCACCGTTTTCATTAGAGAATCGTTGCCGAAATACTTTTCCAACATTTCCAACGTTTGCGCACCATTAAATCCGTTATTTACGCAAAAATTAATACAAGTTCGTTGTTGCAAATTTAAATAGATTTCTAAAATTGTAAAAAATTCGCCAACAAGACAGAGATAGATGTACTCCTGGCTACGTTACTTTTGCAAATGTCAAGCTATGACGATAAGATTTAGAGGGAATATCAACAACAGATGTACCAACTTAATAAAATACAACTCAAATCGGAACAATGTGAGCGCCACATGGTGGTTATTCCTTTTTTATCAAGGTGGTATATTAATTTATCAGCAAACAATCAAATTATTATAACTACGCTGTTTTATGAGTACAAGGAATTGGAAGATAGGTGGCGCTACTGAGCCAACATGAGTATACCAACATTAAGTAAAACCTAAGCCCGCCTATCAAAATTTGGTGACTATGCGACGCTTAGTTTTTGTTTGAAACCCATTTCAAAACATCGTGTCTGTGTTTTTTGCGGCCATGGAAAAAGATCCGATTCTTGTTTGTGAGTGGCAAAACCTACGAGGATATCAAGCCCATTCTCCATGGTGTGTATGGTATTCATTCGAATTCCCGTACAACTATTTAACATTGATTCGCAGAGTTTTGCCGTGGCCGCACGTCGGTTTTTGATGAACCGCGCCTAGGTGGTCCAAAAACGGTTGCCACAGAGGAAAACATGACAAATTTCATGATCTCGTATTGGCAGACCGCAGAGTGAAAATTTTCGAGTTGGCTGAGATAGCAAGCATCTCAATTGAACGCGTTAGCGATATCCTGAAAGAGATTTTGGGAATGAAAAAGCTGTCTGCATGATAAGTGCCGCATTTGTCTTAAGACAAACTTTAACCACTTCAAAAACGTGTTTGACCCTGTTTAATCGAAATCCGGAGGAGTTTCTGCATCGTTTTGTAACCATCAGAAAGACATGGATTCATTGGTACACACCAGAGACCAAAGAACAATCGAAACAAAGGGTTTTACCCGGTAAACGTACCCCAAAGAAGGCGAAGACCGTATCTTCGACCAGAAAAGTGATTTCAACCGTATTTTGGGACGCGCTAGGTGTGATCCACGTTGATTATTTGGAGAAGGGCAAAATAATCGCAGGAGGATACTACGTCGATTAATTGGGCCGGAATTCAACGTCAATTTGAAGAAAAAACGACCACATTTGGCGAAGAAAAAAGTGCTCTTCCACTACGATAACACACCGGTTTACACCTCCGCAGTCGCCACAGTCAAATTGGTCGAATTGCACTACTAATTGCTTCCCCATACTCCGTATTCTCCGGATTCTTTTTCTTCCCTAACCTTAAAAGATCGTTCGCCAGAAAGAAGTACGAGTCGAACAAGGAAGTCATTCCCGTCGCGGAGTAGTATTTTGCCGGCCAACAAAAGTCGTACTATACGGAGGGGTTGCAGTACGACTGGGAAAAGTGTATCGAGTTGAAAGGGGATTATACTATATTAAAAAATAAATTGTCAAAATCTAAAAAAATTCCATTTTCATTTCTAATCCGGGTATTCGTCAAACAGCCTTCGTAATAATCAATTTATTTCTTGATGATCAAAAGAAAATAGGAAAGGTTTTAAATTTCTTAAGAAGTTGTCAAATAATCGGCGCAGTGACTTTGTAGAAGTGAAAGAAGTGTGATTTCTTTATGCAGGATACATTTACTAAATTCAGATTATTGACACGTATGGAAATCATACAATTTTGAGGTAGAATACCCACCTGGTGGATTGAAAAAATATTTAAAATTTAAAAACATTTAAAAGTGTGAGATTCGAAACACGAATCACAAAGTTCTGCTTAGTTGGCAAAGGTTCAATTACCCTAGCACGTAAGCCAAATTATATATTAGATTTGAACAAATCATTATAAACATGCTGACTGTAAAACTGTCTCCAGACGTTATTTAATCGTAAGTATTGTTGCAAATATATTTGAGCGCTTAAAGCTTCGATAGCAAAGCACCCAACAGAAAATTTTGCATTATAACTGGTCTTACACAAGTTATTCGTACAAAAATCGATTACCATGCAGAGTATGAAGTACAAAGTTATTGATACAGAACTAGAGCAATCAGGAAGAAGCTCGGGTGGATAGGAGGTCTTAAGAAGTTTATAGAGCCTTTAGGATCCAAAAGAGGAAACAGAAAAAAATTAACATGAGAGTCATTTCTTTAAGAAATTTGTTGAAAATACTCCCACTCGTAATCATCAAACTTTGCGTCAGACAAAAATAAATCTCAATCCTATCTAATGTGACTAATTTAAGCGTCATGACAGTTTGAATCGCATTAAAATGCATTACAGCCTACGCTGAATAAAAGCGTGACACACCTACATTTAAGCACGTGCCCGATGTTACTTTTATCTTTTAACACTTATAAATAAGTATGTATGTATGGCGAAAACATCACCAAAGGCAACTAAAAATGAAAACGAAACAGTCGGAGGGGGAATACATGTACGAGTACATACATATATAATTTGGGAAGGCAAATAAATTTCAAAGTGTGATGGTTGCGACAAAATCCTTTCCAATTTTTTTCTACATATTTTCCGTTTTATTCTCTTCTTCTTTTTGTGTACGAGTATATGTATTATAGGATACTCTTTTTTGCTTTTGTTGGCAGTTTTAATGTTTTTACATTATTTTTACTATTTTATTGTCTCTGGAAAATGTCCTCAAACCGTGTCCAAAGTAATCGATGGCACTGCATGTAAATGTCGAAGGATGCTTTCTTTTTCGATTTCTCTTTTATTCTTGTTTCGTTATGCGGATTGTAGATAAAAACAGAATGCAATATACAAGTATTCGTATGTACCAGTAAAGACATTTCCTCCACCCAAATGATTTCCATTGATTTCCATTGAGATTGTTATAGCAGAAGTAGGATAGGGGGTGATATTTTAAACTCCCAATTTTTTGACAGAACAAATATTAATGGCTCTCGACATTCGGGGTAGTAAGAAAGACAGTCCGACTGTCTCTGCTTGGTAAAATATTTCGAATAGATTTCGAATTAAATTTCCATTGTGTAATGGGTGATCGGCAACGACGACGAGGGATTCCAATGACAGAGTAGCGATAGGTTTCTTGTTTTCTTTAGGACATGACTTTCTACCCAAGCCCTGGACTGTCACGGTCATTATCTCTTGTCAGAATTCGGGTATAATTAATTTCAGTTCAAGTTTCAGTCCTTGTGTTTCGCCTTTTAACTTAAAATTGTACGAGTCGAATACTTTGTATTGTGTTGGCTTATTCTGTTTATGCTCTTCATGGCAACAGATAAATAAAATGTTAATGAGAAAATTTCGATCCAATTAATTTTAACTTTTGGACCGTGCTTAAAATTCTGTGTTTCACTCACATTACTTGTTAAAGTTAAAAGTAAACATGTTTTTTTTTTTTTTTTTCAATTGCAAACATATTAAGGACACCGTATGTGCAACGGAATGTGATTTTTATTGATATTTCCAGTGCAGTTATTTTAATGGATTATATTGCAACAATCATCAATGGGGACTGTTTGTGAGATATTAATTTTTTGCAACGAGTTTTTTAGTGTCGAATGTTGGTTACTTGATAAGATTAATAACTAATAGGCAAGTACAAAAATTCAGATAGCGTTTTATAATATACTTAACGTGACTATACAATTTTTTAATTAAAAAGGAGATTGCTGTCTATCTGAGCATTAAATTTAATGTATGTACGTATGATGCGAACAAATTTTAAAGGCAAGGATGGAACTTCTTTCTCTTTACATACATCTTACTTGTTTACATAGCAAGCTTGATAATATATAACGGGGTAAGTTCGGAATTTTAACATTACGATGAAGCTACATGTAAATGAGGATTTTTAGGCACTGCTCACATCAGTTGATACTTTTTCGGGATTACCGAAACCTGAGTGAAATTATATGGAGTTTCAAATCATGCTTCAGGGCCTCTTACCCAGTGATCGCACCAAATTCATATATTTCACATATTGTAGATTCACAAATAGTTCTATCTAAGAAAAAAACTAAACTAGTTCAATGGACCTCTTTTACGAGTCAATCATTGTAATTTTCCCAGTCTTTCGTAGAGAGAGAGGTTTAGTGATGAGATGCTATCCCATCTAGACTCGTCGGACCGCCGTGTGATATTAGTTAATTTCTCGTACATCGACTGTATAGTTAGAGAAAAGATTCCTAAAAGATGGAAAAACAATGAAGCCAATTGGAGCGGACATAACAGCTTCTTTAGGAATTTTGACTCGTCATTATGTTTTCTTGATATTAACGTAGATGCCGCTGCTGATATGATCACAGACACCATTCTCTTTGGAATGAGAGAAAAACCGAGGAAAACCGAGGAAAACCGAAAAATTTTCAAACGAGCCAGGAATGACCTCAACGCCTTTCTGAAGCATGTGAAACTCCAATACAATCAAAAACTGATACAAAAAATACTACAATGTCCCAATGGTAGTAAAGATTTTTTATCCTTCATCAAATACATTAGAAATTCTGCCTCATCCTCCAACCGAACTCTCGCTTACAATGACATTCCAGCTTTTAGCTACCTGGACAATGCTTATCTAATACCTGCACACTTTGCGGCCAGCAAAGGTCTCAATCTGGAGAAAGCAAGATAATTGCAATTGATATTCTTAATGCATTTAACAGAGTTTGACATCAGGCTTTTTGTCGAAAATGCGTACTTTTGGGATCGATGATTCCCTTTTTCAATGGATTAGAAACAACCTTCCGTTAAATGGTTTTAAGTCTAGTATTCACAAAATAAATGCTGGTGTGCCCCAGGGTTCTGTTCTGTCTCCGACACTCTTCTGCTTCTACTCTCCGGCTGTAGAAATGGGAACGGCAACGTATGTTAAGCTCATTAAATTCGTATATAAACATAGTTTATTAGGAACCACTAATACTCAATGCTGTCTGCTGTCGTTAAGATGAAATTTAAATACGTAAGTGTTATCCATGCATGGCACTCACATCGTCGAAACAAAAAACTTTAAATTCTCGGTATTTGTACCAGTGACAACCTACGTTGGAATGACTACATATTCGATGATAGTAGGACCATCTTCAGAATTACCAAAGAACTTACAGGTGTCCACAGCTCTAACCAATACCAAAGACACAGACGGATATGCCATTTAATAATGAGGACCAGTTGAAAAGGTGTAAGGAGTGCTTTTCTGCGTTTTTGAACCGCATTCTTGCCAGTGAAGCGAACCATAGAAACAAATTCCCGAATACGCACTGTATCCTCCAGTAAAAAAGAAATCTTGACCGCAATCAAAGCACTGAAGAAAAAACAAAGCGGTTGGACTTGACGGTATTCCGCAGAGCTCTTACGATTTGCGCCAACAACATCGAGTGAGATCCTGCACTCACTAATTGAGAGAGCTTGGGAAACAAAAAGTTTTCCTAATAAGTGGGAAAAATTATTGACTGTCAAGCTCTCAAAGAAGGGAGACCTTACACAGTGCGAAAACTGGAGCGAATCAAGGACCATCTCGAAGACACACACATGTAGGATTCCTCAATGGATCCTCCTGTGTGAACTATATCAACACCTTGCGGATCATAATCGCACAGTGCGTTGAATATTGATCACCACTTCATCTTTTATTTATCGACTTCGAAAAGGCATTCGACAGTGTCTATAGATAATTTATCTGGCTTGTTTTGCGCAGGAGGGGCATCCAAGATAAATTGATTGTTATTATCAAGGCTACATATGATGGATCCAAATGTCACGGGGTTAGACGGGGCTGTATATTGCCATCAATACAGCTCATGTAAGTAATACGTGATGTTCTGCATGTAGCTTCGAGACTGGAAATTGAGGAATTCAGTGGCATCTGCAAACACACCTAAACATCTAGACTCTGCAGACGACATATGCTTATTCTCTCAGAGGATCATAGATCTCCATCAAATGATAATAATGGTGGAAAAAGAAGCTGAATCGTTGGGCTTAAGATCAATACTGCAAAGATAAAAAGGATCAGTCTTGGAAATCCCTCATCTAACCAAGTAGAGTTTCTGGACAACCAGTAGAGATGGTAAACAATTTTAAATAAATTAGCAGTATTATCTCTGCTGATTCCGTACAAAATACGGAAAAACAACTTTATCAGTCTAAAGACTGCTTCCTTATGGATGCAGTACTTGGAAACTTACAACCGCTGTCACAAGAAAGCTGAAAACGTTCATGAATGGAGGTTTGCGAAACATGTTAAGGATTTTCTGGCCCAACCGTATCTCTAATGATGAACTTTATGCAAGAACAGGTCAGGAACGCATTGACACTATCATACGAAGATGTTAGTGGCAGAGGATTGGGCATACGCTTCGTAAAGATCACGAGTGCATTGCGAGTCAAGCAATGCAATGGAATCCTCTCACGCAGAGAGGCGGACAAGTATTCCGACCTAGAAGTACTTGGCGAAGAAATATCAAAGTGGAATCAGAACAACTGGGTAAGAGTCGGAGAGAGCTGAGATACATCTCCAGAAACCGTACGCCATGGTGCGTAAGAGCAGTAGAAGCCCTATTTCCCGCAAGGAGAACCTCACAGATATAATGGGTCAGAGGACCTAAGTAAGTAGGTCACTAAATGGTGTTGGTGTCTATTTATTTGGAAACACTAATCTGATTGTATCAAACGAACACGATTTTGAAAGGTAACATGTCAGGCTAAATTTTTTGTGAAGACAGCTGTGTAATTCGCTGCTCGTGTTAAAAGTTATACTAATTTGAATATGAGTGCAATATCTGAAGAAATACGCTTTTTGATGCTTTTTTACTGTAAAAAATGGAAAAACGGTGCAAAAACATGCCGAAAAATTTGTGCACCTTGCGGTGATAATACTGTGAGTGAACAACGGACCCAGAAGTGGTTTGTGAATCCGTTCCGGAAGTCGATGAAATTTTGCAACTGATGGAGCAAGACCGGCACGGAAGCTGTCTGGAAATAGCGAAGGTACTAAACATCAACCGTATGATAGTTTGGAATCATCTTAAATAAGCAGGCTACTCCAAGAAGCTCGATGTTTGGGTGCCACATGAATTAACGCAAAGAAAATTAATTGACCGAATAATTATCAGTAAAATGCTGCTGAAACGTAATGAAATGGAACCATTTTTGAAGCGATTCATTACAAGCGATGAAAAATGGATTAAATACGAGAATATCCAATGCAAGCTATCATGGTCAAAGCCCGGTGACCGACCACAAACGACTTTAAAGCTTGGATTGACGGCAAACAAGGTTATTTTGTGTGTTTGGTGAGATTGGAAGAGAATTGTTTATTTTGAGCTTCTAGAACGTGGCGCAACAGTCAATTCGATCCCCTACTGTGCACAACTCGACCGTTTGAATGAAGCTTTCAAGAAAGAAGGACCAGAATTGGTTAACAGAAAGGGAGTTGTCTTCCATCATGACAATGCTATTCCACAAACATCTTTGATGACCCGGAACAAATTGACGGAGCTTGGTTGGAAAGTTTTGATGCGTCCATCATCACCCTCTGATTTCCATTTGCTTTGGTCCTTACAAAACTCTCTTCATGGTAAAAAATTGGCCGACCCTAGACCCGCTGAAAATAATTTGGCCAAGTTTTTCGCTGATAAACCACAAAAGTTCTACACCGATGAAATTATGAAGCTACCCGAAAAATGGTCAACCTAGAAAGGTCATAGATAATAATGGCCAATATGTACTTGATTGAAATTGATGTACCAAAAACCGCGGAGAATTTTTTATGAGCTGATATATTTACATTTTTGTCTTATTTTTATGAAAACATGGAGAAATTTCTACATCATTTTATCAAAATAAAAACTCTGAAGTAGCGTATCATATAACTTTGATGTAATAAAAATGAGTAAAAAGTTATTTAAAACATTCGTCTATATTTAAAATTATGCAAAAATGCACTTAATTTTAGTCGAGTTTGTAGAGCGGCAAAAGCAAAAACAAAAAAAAAAAAACAATAAAAAGTTAGTAAAAATTGCTACGATATTCATGATAAATATTTTCAGTTAAACCACTTCTAACATGAAAAAAATGCAACGCAAGTGTGTTAACGTACAATAATGCAGAAAACAAAGACTGAGCATATGAAGCGAGTGCTGTGAATTGGCTCCTGGTCCATCTAACTGGTAAAGCCGTCAGGGGTGTAGACGTCGCCACATAACGTTTTAATTAAGTAACTTTTGGAACTTAACCCCACCTCTATACATCAGCGTTTGCAATTCTGATTTTTGGTCAGCGTTTTGTCTAAAATACCAGCCTCATATAGCTTCAGGCGACTAGGAAGTTGTTGGCTTTTTCCAGGTTTTACTACAATATAATGTGAAGATTTGGCTCATTGTCGATTTGCCGAACCGGAAGCCACAAATCGATTAATGGCCTAAGACAAAAATTCTACAAATACCACCAATAAATTGTTTACCAAATGTTTATATGTGTGTTCTGTATGCTCCATTTCGTAGGAACATTTTACATATTTAATCCCTTTAAGACTTTTGTCGGAAGTTTTTCTACGAAACGTATCCTCGTAAAAGAGTTCTTATCTAATTATGAAAACACACAAAATAAGAGTGTTTCCGTTTCAAATACCAAAAGGAAATTTCCCGCGTAAGCATTTTTATAAGATAAATATTACAAAAGGATACCAAGGTCAAAGGGAAAATCTATTTTAAATATCTGCTTTCGTTTATCTCCTTTCTCTGCCATTATAAATGGGGAAATATTTTCCAACTTAATCTTTTTGATGGTAGATAGAGGTATTCGAAAATAAAATGAAACCCTGCGGGATTCCTATCTTATTATTTTCTTTAATAATAAAAAAAAGAAAAGAAAAACAAGTTTCAAAGGAGAAAAAAAAAAAAAAAAAAAAAAGGAAACAACATTGAACTTTTAGTAGGTAGTCAGATTTTTGCTTGTACTTCGTAAATAATAAAGAGCAGACCATTAATCGTTTGTAAGAGTTGGGTTAGATAATCGCATTACTGTTGGACATAATAAAATTTAATCATCTATCAAAATGGCTTCTTACAGGGTTTTATGAAATTGTTATTAGAAGTCAACATCAAAGATATTCGAAAGGTACTCGTAAGTTGCCAGTTTAACGAATAACATTTTAAATGAATTAAAATTGTTTTCTCATCTACGAGTATGTGCTAAAGTATGTAATTAAAAATCAGTTAGCGGAGACCTGCATATGGTAGTTACTGCCTGCTGAATGCAAACTTTTTTTTAGTTTCCCTTTTTTCTCTGAAATTGCTAGGGCAACACATTTTTTGTTTTGCTGTTTTCGGTTTTTGATCGATTGTGCGACTTTGTAAAGTGAACATTTTCAGAACTCATAACAAACAAGGGAATTACGGGAAATGACATGACCAACAACATGAGAGGTACTTGGTCGAAGTCGTTGTATAATGAAATATAATCGAAATCACACCGAATGTTGGTTGATGATTATGGTCATGGCACCTCTATACCAGGAGCTAGTAGACCAGACCCATTGGCATGACTACTCGAATAAAATGTATACCATCATGGGTATGATGAGAAGTTTAAAATGAGTTCAGGTTGGTTTTGAAAGCGAACGATTGTGGTAGTTGGAAATGCTGATTTGCGGCTATGGGATCAGCAGTAAAACAACATTTCTGGACAAATTCCCATTAATATCATCGTACAATGGCATTTTGTATGTGGTGTTATTCGCCTTTGGCAAACTTGATTCATTGTTGAGGTAATTCTCGTGTAATACATAATTCTGAAAATTGTGAAATTGGGAATTTCTAAAATAAATAATTCAGGATATAGCACATTATTAAGGAGTGTTGTTGGCAGAGCCTATCAATGATTTTATTCCACAGTGACTATTTAAATTGTGTTCTGATGTACGAGTGTATTTATACACCTGCATATGAATAGAGTTAACTTTCTGTTAAGAAATTTAGCATTCGTAACACAGTGCTAGGATTGTAATGTATTTTATTTATTTTCATCGTCACGGAACTCAGATTGGGCTGATTTTGCTCTTAAATCAGTAAAACTCTTCAACTAACTCGATCATTAAAAGCTAACACCGAGTGTTAACAGAACGCATTCATAATGTATGTAAAAAGTGAAAAAGTTATTAACCTAATATTAAAGAGGAAACAAAAAGTGAGTTGTTTAAGAGGTATCAATACAAAAAATAGAGTACTCAACGTTAAGAGAAATTTAAGATGGTGTACCACAAGACAGTGTGCTAGGTACAGTACTATGCATTTTATTTACTAACGATCTACCTTAAGGTGAAAAAATATTCATAGCTACTTTTGCAGATAATATTTCTGTACTCGCTGTTAGGGCTCCCGCCCAACTACACACACTACAACTTTACAATAGCATAGGTTGACAATAAACTGGGGTAAATCAAAGATAGTCTCATGCAAAAGAGCATGAGAGTTGCAACTGATGTACATACAATAGCATTTCACCAACGACATAGTTGATGGCTTTTCAGCAGTCAGTCGATATGCAGAACCTTTGTGGAAACGTCATCGTGGCTGTGGTTTATACCTAAAAACCCAGTGAATCTTATCTGACTGTTGTTGGAAAACCGTAAAAATGTTAGAAAGTCTACAGGCTGCCAGGACACTAAAACTGGCCGAGATTTCAGACGGGTCTCACTCTCGACCAAAGAGGAAGTCTAGTCTTCCTGTAAGACTTCGAATTAGTTAGTCTTAGTCTGAAGGGGGTTTCCCCATGACGATCAAATTAATTGTCGAGATTATTTAATAATGTATTATAGATCAGGGTGGTGATTAACGCACTTAAGTCCCGTAGGCTTAACGCTATCAAGGCAGGTTTCCACGTAAAACACAAGAGATATTCTGTACTTCTTGTAAGAGAAACTGCCTAAAGAGCTACAAAAAAGCTTCAAAGGCAGTAAATAACAAAATGGTCAAAGTTCCATATTAGCTTAATATATAAAAATGTACAGCGCATCTCCGATAGATAAATTACAATGTTGTGTTATATGAAAATAGTGGAAAAAATTTCTATAGACGTAATGGAAAGTACATATAAAGAAAAAGAGAAATGAATCGAACAGCAACCAACTTCAGACTGCTATAATTTCCAAACCGTTCATGACAATTTTATTATTTCTAAGCCTTTAAAACGATTTGCGTCTCAGTTGTGTTGAAAAATTTTTATCCGCAGTGGAATTCAAACGTGATAGTGTGATTGCTTGATATTTGGCTGGAAAACCACAATTAGATACCGTTAGAGCACCTCACCGTGAATAAATCCTCTGTGTCTCGAACTCTAGCTCGTTACCGTGATACTGGCAGCGTTGCAAAATGCCATGAACGTGGTCATAAAAAAACAGCAATCTCTACCGAGATGGTTCGGAAAGTGAAGGCTCGAAGAAAAATGGCTCGTGAGCTCAACATATCGTTGGAACGGATACAACACATACTGAAAACTGAGCTTTGGCTTAAGCCACTGAAGTTCCAAAAAGCACACGATCTTACACCGCAACAAAAAAAAGTTAGAGTCGAAAGAGCGAATGTGTTGCTACGCTTACACGAAAGTGACGAGTTGCCGAATTTGGTTTTTACACCTTCGGACGGCCACCAGAAATCAGTCAGCACCGATGGTGATGGTTTCGGCCGCCATAACCGCCAATGGTCGCTATCCGCTCGTATTTTTGGACTGTGGCGTCAAAATTAATGCGATCGTATACCATGAAACTGTCTTAGAGGCAGTACTGAAGCCTTGGGCAAACAATCATTTCGGTCGGAGACCGTGGACTTTTCACAAAGCGCGCGTCAACCAAGATTGGTTAAAAACAATGTTCCACACTTCATTTCTTCGACACAATGGATTGCAAATTCTTCGGATGCAAATCCGTCGGACTTCTCTGTCTGGGGTATTTTGAAGGCGAAGGTTGGCACTAAAAAATACCAAAGTTTGGACCATCTCAAACAAGCACTTCGCCGGGAATAGGTGCAATAACTTTAAGACAGGTGTAAGTCAGTCAGTGGCTTTCTAAGATTTTTCCTTTTTGCGAATCTCCAAAAGAAAGAAAACTGATGCCAAAATTAGTATAGGGAGTCTTCTTCAAGTCCGGTGTTCTATAGAAACAGTGCCACATAACATCTGAGAAATCTAGCTCTACCGGCTCCAATAAATTCAACCGCAGAGTTGAACATATATCCTACTTAGGACTTACCCTTAGTATGAATACCATCTGCAATTCTGTCAATGATCCCCCAAATGGTCGAATCGCTAAACGCTTTTTTTAACAACAAGAATAAATAAAGCCTAAGCCAAGGTGCTTTGTATTATGGATAATAAGCCAGTTGAGTTGTTATTCCCAATTTAAGGAAACTCTATTTAAGACCATGATCATTTCAATCCTACTTTATGGCTGTGAGTCATGAAATCTACCGAAAACCAATGATGATATTCTCAGTCGTTTCGAGAGAAAAATCCTTCAACGGGCTTTGGAGGGCAAGTTTTAACGACGAACTTACGAGTTGCACAGCGCGATCAACATAGTCACGAAACTGCATCAGTCACTTGAGATGGCTAGAATAACTAGATCGAATGAACTTAAGTATATTATTTCATAAACAGCTTCAGATCTTCAACTGGAAAACACCTCAAATATACCAAAATCAATGGAGAAGTATATAGGCCTAGGAGATGCAACACAACAATTAGGAAAGCTAAGTTATAACCATTTATGCGCTTTTACTAGTGTCTAAATGAAACTCGCAGTAATGCATCTATGTAAGGAATTTCTTGCGAACAGCACCGTGACCGAGTTGATAACGAAGGCAAATGGGTCTTATTACAGTAAGAGTAGTCCACGGATGTTGATGGTTAAAGTTGAAAAGCATAAAACTTATGCTAAAACTAATGTATCGTCATACAAATCAGTGTTAAATTGCAAGTAATAATATTAACATAAACCACTCAAGAAACTCATAATTTTTGTTAGACATTTGGCTCATTTCAATGGAAATTAAAAGCAGCTGTAAAATTCTTCTGACGGAAGTTGGTGACCCTTTCCAAAAATATTTGTTGACCTGGGAAGTGTATCGCAATAAGATGTACATGGTGGCATTTTGATTTACCATTTCACTATGAGAAGACATAAGAACAACACCCGCATATTCATTTTGAAAATTGTGGTTCGATTCGTGGAACTTACTGGGCGCAACGTCCATTTTTGTGGCCGAAATAACTAACTAAATGATAATACGCATTCGCATAAATGCTGTACATTGCATACTGGAGAATCTACATATTTCTGCCGTAAAGTGCTCGTGCATGAATTAAAGCCACTTGATCATAATCCTCTTTTTCAACATAAAATTTTGTTCAGCGAGCAGGTTAATTTTTGGTCGAATGAATACCTCAACAATCAAAATCGTCATAAGTCATTATTGAGAGTGGCTATTTCATGTACTTTGTACGCTGGTGGAATCAATTGTCCATATTCTATGAAAAATAGTGAAACCCAAAATATTACAGTCAATGGACAGCGCTTTAGATTCACAAATAAATGGTATTAATGGTGCTAGCATTGACAGTACCGCGTCACAAATAATTTGTAGAAGGAAACATTCGATAAGCGCATAAGGTCGCGTAATGGTCATGTTAATTGGTCTCTAAGATCATGTGAATTTATACCTTGTAAGTACAATATTTTCTGTGGCAATATTTGAAGTAGCTAACCTTCTCGAATAAATCACAGACAATGGACGACTTGGAAATAAACATTTGCAGCGTTATTGCCGATACACGGTGCCATACGCTCGAAAAAGTGGTGGAAAATCGGATTTCCAAACGCCCACATGTCGGAAATCATATTAAAACACAATTGACCTAAAACTAGTAACCAATAAAACCATAGTCATTACCATGATTTTATGTGTTAGCTTATATTAGAGGTTGATATCAAATTCTTTAAAATGAGCTTCCACTTCGTCGAAGATCTCCTCTTTTGAGCTAATTTTATTCCTGTGAAACAAGACGATTGTACCTTTACCGGACGAGGGATGGTGATGTTGATGGATGATGGTCTCTTATCAATCTCTCATAAAATAACTCCAATGATCAATTATAGTACTGCTCTCATCATGCAAAATTTTGCTTTTCGTTATGTACGACAGACCTACGGTCTCTGCACCTAGGCACACTTGCGTTTGGTAATCACTAAGAATCATGTCACTAATCTTTTTTGCGCGTTTTCGCAATAATCAGGATGTCTGGTCGCTTCGTGATTCTTATCAAAAGCAGTTGTAAGGCGCTGTTTCAATTCGATGAACCAATATTTCATGGCTATCATAAGCGTTGAGGAGACCGCACGCACAGCATCCAATTTCGCTTTTATTTCTTCGCTCATTTTTCCAACAAAAAATTAAAAATCGAATTACGAATCGATATTGCTCTTTTTGCGCCTTGCCAAGAAAAATCAAATAGGACATGCCTCCTAAGCCTCTCAGTCTCAATCAGCTCCTACACATTGGTATGACGTGTAAAATTATTAGCACGCTAATGTCGCTAAGACGTGATCTTCATGACAAATAAACAGAACAACTTGGGACAAGAAGTAATTTATTATTCACTACAATGTTATTCAGAAATTTTATCAATTACCTTCTCCGTTTCGCTTAGATGTTATGATGTCAATGTTATGTCACATTTTATGTTAACTGACATTTATATGTTTACTGACTTTTTTCGAATGAAAAGAAATATACTTCAGTACAAGTTTGTTTTAGACTTTCTTTTCACTTGTCACTTTTGTGAAAGGGTATAAAGAATGAGTTTATATCACATCAACATCCCGGCATGTGGTGACTTTTCAACTTAAAAAATCTGCAGTCAGTTACATTTTGTTGCGATTTAGTAAAACTATTTGTCGTACTTTCCTCTCACAGTTGGAATCCTTACGTGCTTCTCCTAAACAGCACGAGTTCGTCAGAAATAAAAGAAACAATAACATTAAACTGGAACAGTTTTCATGGATGAACTTTCTGTTTTAAGTTTTTACTGGCCCACATTTTGAAGCATGCTGGCATCACTTAAAGTCATTAACTACTTACTTTATACTAGAAAAATATATATATATCAAAGATGTAAGGATATTGGTTTTAAAAGTTTGAAGTATGGTCGAGAGTATGTAGTCTTAAGAGGTTGATTGAAGTCTTCCAGATTTTGTTGCCCCATGGGTCAAACAACAATCTTCTTTTCTTATTTGTTTATTGAAATATTAGCAACAGTTTGTTGTAAAGAGCCTTCAAGCATTTTGACTCAAAAGCTAATCAACCAGTAATGGGTCACATACAACAGAATCCAAAGGTGTGGTGTTAAGTGTGCTCATAATATTTTGGAAAAAACACAAATCTTCGATTAAGGGTCATAATATCCCAATGGCGAAAGACTTCAGGATTTAAGATCTAAAAATCTTCTTCTCAGCTTTGGCTGGTTAATTTATAAGAAACTAATTTTCATATTATATCATTGTGGTCTTGAGTTGAGTTCTTATACGCATTACAACTTTGTAGGTAAGAACGTATAAAAATACGTGCTCCCTTGAATCGTTCTGATATATAAGGTTTTCCAATAGGGACTTGACAACTTTGAATTTAATTTGTGAACGCACTCTTTTACTAATCATCATACTGTCACTTTCAATTTATTCAGTAAACTCAACATTTTCATCGTGGTAAAGTACATTAATGAGCAACGTCTGCAAACGTTCTCCGATTGGGTTCTGGAGAAGATGCGCCAAGATGATGAATTTCATCGCGAAATCATCTTCAGTGACGAAGCTCATTTTTGGCTCAATGGGTTCGTCAATAAGCAAAATATACGTTATTGGTCAGGTGGAAACCCACTTGTGCTTCATGAATCACCACATTATCCACAAAAAATAACAGTTTGGTGCGGCGGCGTTATTGGGCCATATTTTTTCGTCGACGATAACGAACGTCACGTTACTGTGAATGGTTAGCGTTATCGCTCCATGATCACCAATTATTTTTGGCCCGAATTGGAAGATATGGACTTGGACGACATGTGGTTTCAACAGGATGGTGCCATAAGCCACACAACACACGCTTCAAACGATTTATTGAAGAGTAGGTATGGTGAGCGTGTTATCTCAAGACATGGGTCAGTCGATTGGCTGCCTTGTTCGTGCGATTTAACGCCGCTTGTGTATTTTCTGTGGGGCTACGTTAAGTCATTGATTTATGCCAACACGCCGACGACGTTGGAAGAGCTCAGAGCCAACATTGAACGAGAAATAGCGGCCGTTTCGGCCGAAATATGTGGACGAGTCGTTGCAAATTGGGTCCAACGAATCGACCGTTGCAAACGTGCCCGCGGTGGTCATATGAACGAAGTCGAGTTCCATTCATAAATGTTTTGATTGTTCTTCAAGTCAAATAAAGTTTTTGAAATATCTCAAATGGTTTGCCTTTTATTTAAAAAAAAAAAAAAAAGTTCTCAAGTCGTTATTAGAAAACCCTATAGACATGATAATGACTAAGCCTAACAACTGCCTAACCTGTCAATGTTTGTCTGCATAGAAATAAATTGCTTGATGTCAAGCAATTTTGGTGGGAAAGTTAGGGGCGCAATATGGTAGGAGGGAGGGCGCATGTATAAATACTTTTATTACATGCTGTATCATTGCGCCATTACCGCAAAAAGTGCAGGTATAGAGTGATTCATCTTAAACTTTGATTTATAATGTAAAATATGGCAAATAAATTTGAAAGCAAACTTTACATTTTATAATCAGTTAAAACAATAATTCATGGCATTTCTTTTCTGAAAATAATATGTAAATGTTGGCTACGACTACGTCTGAGGTGGTCTATCCTGAAGGTCCAATTTTGGGTGACTCGTTCCAGTCGCTATGACTGGTATCGTGAATTACACGAATAACATTGGCTTCCAAAACGTCAATCTTA
Source organism: Volucella inanis (assembly GCA_907269105.1). Taxonomy (NCBI): domain Eukaryota; kingdom Metazoa; phylum Arthropoda; class Insecta; order Diptera; family Syrphidae; genus Volucella; species Volucella inanis. The sequence continues at coordinate 25,213,690 of OU026157.1, forward strand.
GCTGGCTTATTCCTGAAGACTTGAGACTTTACATATCCCCAGAGAAAATAGTCCAAAGGTGTGGAATCGCACGACCTAAGCGGCGAATTTACCATAGCAAACCGTGAAATTAAGTGCTCACCAAAATGATTTCTCAACAATTTCATTGTTTCACGTGCTGTATGGCTTGTAGCGCCGTCTTGTTGAAACCAGAGCTCACCGAGACCATGTGCTTGAATTTCAGGAAGCCCATAGTCCGTTAACATGGCGCGATAACGGTTACCATTTATTTTTTTTTTATAATCTTGCGCGCGCACCAAGGGGATATGAATACCCTATTACTGACTTTTCTCCAGGGCTCGGGCAGGTGGTGTAGTAGTTTGAAACTCAGGTGTATTAGGTTCCGATATTTTTCCCAAACGTGGTTGTCAAACTGAACGGGGCGAGCCAGTGCATCCTTAACCAGTGGGTCTTAGTACGTGCTAGTTGTTAGTTCGTTACATTTAGCCCAGCCAGCAGTCACTCCAACATCAGTGTTATGCCTTCATGTCAGAGTTGACGCCGACGGGATTTTTCATATAACTACATACAAATTTTATGATTTCTCTATAAAACACAGAGGATTGCCTCGTATGGGATTTGAACCCGCAACCCTCTCCTTGAGGAATCTATGCATATACCACTACACTACAGCCAAACCTTAAGACGGTAACATTCTGATTTGCCTCATTTTTGAAAAAATATGGACCAATGATTCCACCAGCACATAAACCACACCATGCCGTTGCTTTTAATGGATGTAATGGTAGCATTTGGTACTCTTTTGGTTGATCATTAGCTCAAATACGACAATTTTGTTTATTAACGTATCCATTGAGACAGAAATGGGCTTCATCAGTGAACAAAATTTCATGATAAAACACCGGGTTTTTCATTGAGTTTTTCCAGAGCCCATTCACTGAAAATATGATACAAATTCAAGTCGTCTGGCTTAAATTCATGCACGAATTGAATTTGAAAAAAAATGGTAAAGCTATTTGATAGGATTCATGCGTGATCTGTCAAAAAAAGCCTTTTGAAAATCAAACCTCACGATGAATCACCCTATAGATTGCTTTTTCAAAGAAATTGCTTTTGTAAAAAAAAAAAATAGTTGACGTTACTGAAATTATCATTACAATCAGTGTAGATCAGCCCATCTCTGACTCTTTTTGACCATAAATACCCTTCGCAAAGTCTCCGGTTAATACAATTGTAAACGTAGTGAAATTTGTATGTATGTATTGTATGGGTTTTCATCATCGGATCTTCTCTAACTCAATTTCAACTAAATATATTTGGTTGGAATTGGTTATTTACATTTAAACCGTGGAAAATGTACTAAGTACACGACATTCAAGCTTATCGACTACGTTTATGGCATTTATACTAGGCATCAACTTCAATAACAATTAATAGTTTCCAGTGGGGAGTGATAAAGTAACGCTAACAAAATATTTTCAAACTTAGGTTGCAATCTCTTTAACCAGTGACTTTTTCTAAACATTTCAGTAAAATGTTACAATGTTTACCTGTATTTACCAAATTTCTTTGGAAAATTAAATTTCTGTTTTTATTTATTTTTTATTAATTAGTACATAATTACTGATAAATAAAAAAATGGCTTGATTTACCACGAAGTGACTTTGAGTCACTACATATATTTTGAGAATGCGTATATTGACAGATGCAGGCATAAGAAAACATGATACCGTCGATTGCAATGAGTTTTGTGATCCACTATATGGTATCTAACTGTTCCTCGCTTTTATGTCAAGGAACATATTTTTTGACTTATCGCGCTGTTTGCGCTTTGATGGCAAGCCCACGAGATAAGTTCGCAGAACGCACGATAATTTTGCACCTACATAATATATAAATGTTGAGCCAAGATATGGTGTGGATGTTGGCTATCGATTACTATCAATTACTGAATTGTATGTTGTTATCCGTTTTGTCAGATGTTATACTGTCTTTGGCAATTTTACTCCTTAAGTCGTTTATGCCGCATCAAAGCATTTTTGTTATTTATTCTTATTAAGAGAATAGGCTATCTGTAACAGTAACATTTCGTAAAATTCGTGGATTTCTGGATCAACAACCTAAAAACCTTGTACTGGGCCTACACCACAGTAATGAAAATAGTTCGCGAAAAAACCTCTTAATGCCAGATGATATCATAAGCAACTTCTACAAAGGCGGCGCTTCAAAATTTGTTGCGTTTTTTACCTATAGACTTTTTCCTCTGCAAATTCCTGTTAAATCTGATCTTAGGCTGAGAGACACATAGCAATCAAAATAGGTAAATGAAGGACACGCCAGTCTACTCATGCTGCATCATTGCCTCTCTAATAAATCGACCTTCAACTTTAACTTCAATTACCTGATTCGAAAATTAAATGAATCGAGATAACGCTAAGTCTTAATCAGTAAGTCGGACGATGGTGTTGCCACAGGGGTTTTCTCTGACCAGGCATATACTAATTTTCATTTTACCAATATAGTGCGATGTGCTATAAACCGAAGTCTCAACTATTCTCCAGGCCGCTCGTTGGCTCAGCCTAAATCTTATACTCGCGTCGGAATAGACGCTTAAGTAGTGTTGGCTGTGGTTAGACACTGCATTGCGTGCCTATTCGAAATGAATAAGAAGCACAAGATCACACTATGTTGGGTTGCAGGATACGCCAATGCTTCAGGAGACTCGGTCAATGATAAGGTGGACCCTTGTCAGTAGGTGAAGTTAGTTAGCTTGACACCGTCATGGACTTCCTTTGCAGCCAGCCTGCATTTTCCATATCTGAGATCTAAATAGTTTCGAGGGAGATAACCGATCGTGGCAAAATTATAAGACAAATCTAATTGTTTTCACAATTAACTAGGCTATGATTTCAATATCACAATAGACTTCGAAAAAAATATATAATCTAACCAAGGACTTTAAAATTATTTGAAATAGATGCGGTTCTCGCCAGCCGATCAGTGGGCAGTATTTAAAGTACTTTTTTTTTTTCAAAATTTGTCCAGCTTATCAGATATTCTTTTTGAATAAATTTGAGATAAAAAAACTCATTATTTTCAATATGTCCATACATCAGAAAATAATTTAATTTGATAACACAAAGATGAGTGAGCAAATAATTTAAAACCAATCCTTTTAGCTTAACTATTGTACAATTTAAAGTGATGTATAGTATTTTTATTGCGATACTTCCTGTACAAAAGAGCTTCATAAACCCCTTATGAATCCCGTCAGCTAAATTCCTACAGTTCTGGTTTCAATTACGAGTGAGAGTCCATCCGAAAATCTCTTTCAACCCTTCTTTTTTATGAGTATAAAGTAAAGAAAAAAATTGAGAGAAAAAAAAAAATTAGTAATTCATTCTATCAACTGGGTTTCCTTTAATTTACTACCCATCTCGCAGGCAACCTTTCAAGCTACCCTTTTGACATCAATTTTTTCCTCTTTTTATTTTTGATACAACAAAAAAAAATTTTTTTTTTCTCTCTAACGAATTTGCTAAATTCGGAATGATGAAATGATGAATCGCAAAAGGAATTGTACGTTGTAGAATTTTTAATAACAATTTAAAGTAAGTGTTAGGATACACTCATCCTTTCAAAAGGCAAAATTAGGAAAAGGGAATAGGGAATAGGATTACTCCGACTAAAGTTGTGAGTATGTAGGAGGAGGTCATGATATTTTATTTTTTTTATTTTATTCCAAGCAAAAAAGATTCTCAGCATTCACCTCATCTCGATTGATATTGAGGTGCGTGACTTAAATATCAAAGAACAAGGTTACGAGGGAAAAATTAAAAGCAACTCCTAAATTCAGTACACGTCCCGCATTGGGCGCCAACATATCGTGGAACAAAGTATTGGGCCCAAACCAGTTAAGAAGTTCAGAAAAAGATTCGAATGAATTTGTAGTTGCTCACTGAATGTGTACGAGTAGGTACGCAACATCACTCGAAAATTAAGAATTTTTCCCTGTCTCTGACAGAAGAGGTGAAAATAATATTTTTCTGGTAGTACAGTCAGAAAGGATGCGAGGGTTGTAGCATGGAGATGAGATGAAATATTTCCTCCATATTGCGGAGCAAATGACAGCCTCAACATTAGAATAAACAAGTAGATGTGTGTTGTGCGATACTAAAACGGTGGTGAGGTACTTGAAGATAAATTCCTACTAATATAAAGGAGGGTGGCTTAGGACAAAACGACGAGTTATATGATATATTCAGATACAATATATGTATGTATATGTTGATACTCGTGTACAAGTTTTATGTTATAGATAAATTCATTTTCTTTCATTTTCCGTATTACACAACGGTAATTTATTGTGAGTTATAAACACTGTTGTATGTAGTAGCAAACAGAAGCCACTGTAAAGAAGTCTTCTGCGTGTATTTATCTCTTATGACGGATGCGTGGGATTTGCCTGTGGCTTTAATTCGTTGTCTAATAGAATTATAAAATTACAACAGTTTCTCGATAATGTGAATTACCGATAATGAAAATTTCTCTAAAACGTGAACCCCCAAAACTTTACATTGTCAACTCTGAATCTTTGACTCTAAAATGCGAATTTCTTCTGTAAAAGTTTTTATATTTTTCATGATAACATGATATCATCAATGTTGGCCACGACTATGTCTAAAGTGGTCCATTCGGAAGGTTGAATTTTGGGCGACTCGCTCGAGCATATCGTCTTGAAGAAACCAGAGCTCCCCGAGACCGGTAACCATTAACGGTAACATTCTGATTTGCCTGATTTTTGAAGAAATATGGACCAATGATTCCACCAGCCAATAAACCACACTATACCGTTGTATCAGCCCAGACAAGACAATTTTGTTTATTAACGTATCCGTTGAGCTAAAAATAGGCTTCATCACTGAACAAAATTCCACGATAAAACACCGGATTTTCATTGAGTTTTTCTACAGCTCATTTACTGAAAATATGCCGCAAATTTAAGTCGCCCGGCTTCAATTCTTCCACAAGTTGAATTTTGTATTCTTTTAGGCCGAGATCCTCACGCAAAATACGCCAAGCCAAGCTGCTGAGAACGACGATGAATCGATACGTCACGGTCTTTGTGTACACTCCCAGCTACAGCTGCTATTATCTCTTCACTACGTACTGGATGTGGTCTAACCGGTCGAGTATTATCCATTAATGTAAACTGGGACTTAAATTTGCGAATGGTATTGGCAATAGTGGTTTTAGTCGGTCAATTATGCGCACCGTAAGTTCCTCGAATCGCACGAAAAACATTTCTCACAGAACGCTGATTTTCGTAACACAGCTGAATAATTTGGAAATGCTGTTGTAATGTGAGTCTTTCCGTGATAACTTGGCAATAGACACTGAACAAAAATGATAAAGCAGTTGGATAGGAGTCACGCATGATCTGTCAAAAAAAAGCCTACTGAAAATCGAACCTCACGATGAATCACCCTGTAGATTGCTTATGCTTTTTTGTGATGTTTAATGATCAGTTTGTGTAATGGTACCTAAACAAAAAGTGCATCGATTTTTATCGACAAAAGATGAGTGTAAAATTTTACGTGAACTGGATGCTGGATATTCTGGATTTGCATTGCCTGAAAAATGTGGTGTGTCGAGGTCAATAATTACTGGAATAAAATTAAATTCGAAGAAGCTGTTGGACCATTTCCAAAAAACCGAATTCGAACCAGGGAAGAGGAAGACGCTTAGGAGAAAATAAAGTGCCTACAATGGAAAATGCATTGTTTGAGTAGCTTAAATAGTAAAAGAGGAAACCACGTTCCAATTTCAACAGATTTACTCTGCCGAAAAGCAAACCACCTCAATCTGCAATTCAAAAAAGCTCCGAATTTCAGAGTTAGTCAAGGTTGGGTATTCAGATTCAAGCAAAGGTATTGTGTAAGAACATTAAAGGTATACGGCGAAAAGTTGTCATGTAGTAAAAGTGCAGTTGATCCGTTTTTTTCTTATATTACATAAAACAACTCTAGAGTTGTCTTTTCCACGAGAATAAATCTATAATGCTGATGAAACTGGCCTATTTTGGAAGCTTGTTCCTAGAAAACATTCATTTTTCTACTGAATAAATAGCACCGGGAAGGAAACTTAGCAAGAAAAGAATAGCGTTTTTGACCTTCACGAATACACCTGGAACGCATAAGCTCACTTCATAAGTTATCGGGAAGTCTTAATGCCCTAGAGCTTTTTCGGGTTTCAAAGTTCCACTGATTTAAAAATCCAGCAAAAACGCCTGGATGACGAGTGAAATCTTTCAAAATTGGTTTAACGAAAATTTTACTAAAGAGCTAAACACTTTATTTGAACTTCAAATTTGTTTTGTCTAAGCCAAATCACAACATTACCTACTTAAAACTAACCTTTAAACTTTTTTGAACTGAAACTGAACCTGAACCGAGTAAAGGCATTTCGGAAAAAGCGACGAATTCACTCTAGCTGCTCTTAAAATAACGAGCTCCCAAGCAATACAATGTTCAAATACGTTTCTTGAATATACAGGTCAAAACGAATTGTACGCAGACACGATCTCTGTTTTACTAAGGTTAAGGGCAGTAGCAATAGCAAGATCAGGTCAAGCTATTCGACAGTTTAACAAAGTAACAAATTAGTTTACTAAGAGACCCGAAACATTATCGAGGGACTACTGTATTATTAAATCAAATTCTATACCAAAAAGCAACAATTGATGAGCAGGCTTGATGAGCAACAATAATTTCGTCCACCCGACCCAGAAGAAGTCTGGACAGCGATTTCTAAACGGAGGAGATATAACGTTGCTTGAAAGTTAATTTTATTTTTGGCATCCCTGCTAAACTTCTGTGTAGGTTAACAAGGAATACGCCAACTAATACATAAAATTCTGCTTTGGCAGTTCCGAGGCATTAAAAGTATACCAGCTAAATACGCTAACCTACGGTACCAAACCTGCCATACCTAGCCACCTGAAATCTGAAGATGTTGTCAGACCTGAGTGTGGAAAAATATCCCACAGGATCAAAGGTTTTACGGAAACATTTCTATATGGACGATCTTATTCTATAAGCGGTAGAGACACTCCAGAAATAATTGCTACAATTTACCAGGAAATTAGAAGGGTTCTGGAAATGCTAGTTTTATACTGTGGAAATGGTATGATGAAATTATGGCTCAGATTCCTTTCTCGAAGAAGTAAGGTCCACTACGTATCAACTATTCTGATTTCATAAGAATATTTGGTATTTAATGGGAACCTTCCCCTGATCAGTTGCAATACAGTTGCCAAATCTCAGATTGGCAAGGAACATTACCAAATGGACGGTTTTGTCAAAGCTTTTAACTTTCGTTGACCCTCGTTGATCCGGTGATTGTCAAAGGAAAAATTACAGAATTTTTGGGTAGAAATGACAAACTTAAGTGAGGCGCGGATATATGAACGAATGGCAACAATTTTGTAGTCGTTTAAAGTACTTAGATAGCATCAAGGTGTTACCCCCGAATTATTCCACATTTATATGTAATTCATCAAAAATTGATCGGTAAGTGTCACTTGGGCGGCGCTAGGGCGAGACTGATATCATTAAGAATAGCGTCAGACTTTTCGATTTTTTAACAACATTACGGTGACGTTCAAAGGACTTGTCGGATATTTGGATACCAATCCGACTTTTGAGAAAACAAAAGTCAAAGAAAGATGAATGAAGATAGCCATTCGATGTTTTTTCCACTAGAAATTCGAAATAAGATATAAATAATTCCCTTCTGCGAATAAAACCCCTTTCTAGACAATTCTTCTTTAATACTCCTCAGATCTGGAGGTCGTTTGTAGAATGTAAACATTACTTATTCTGCCAAATGTCCTCTCCTTATTCCTGCTTTTGGCTGATTATCATGCTAAGTATGGCAAAAAGGGTAGTGGATAAATGTGCTCATTGCATTAAGTACCGGCCTAAATTATTCACGTAAGTTATGGAGAATTACCCACTGATAGAGTGCAGACGAAACGACTATTTCTGAAGACCGGTGTGGACTTTTGTGAGTCATTCCACGGATGCGGATAGCATGCTACACATGTTGCAGTATTTGTCGAGATTGTTTCGGATCAATTAACCCAAGGATTCATCGCAGTTTTTAGGTGGTTTGTTGCATGGCGGGGCTTATGTCATGATATTTTTTGCGATAATGGTACTGATTTTGTGGGAGTCCCAAATACGTGAATTCCGCCAATAATTTCTGGAACAACAAGCTGAGTAGGCGATTGCGAACTGGTGCACTGCAGAGCAGATAGAATTTCATCATATACCTCATAGAGCACCACATTTTGGTGGGGTGTGGGATGCTGCTGTGAAATTTGTAAAGAGTCATTAACTTAAAACTGTTGAACAAGCATAATTGACATTTTAATAGTTGTCAACTGTAGAAGCAGATATAGAGACCATTCTCAACACTCGACCTCTGTGTGCGATGTCCAACAGCGCAGTGATGAAGCAGTTCTGACCCCAGGTGCCCCCTAAGTGCTATGGCGCAACCACTGGGAGGCGACGAACAATCCCTTGGATTGATACAATGGCGATGAATTTCTACAACAAAGTAGGATTTTTGGGCCCAATGACCAAAAAAATATCTTCTAGGCCTACAGAAGAGAGGGAAGTGAAAATGAGCGGCCGAAAATGTCAAATTGGATATCGCGGGTTAATCGCGGATAGCAACACCCCATCACGGAGTTAGTGTGGTGGATCTTAAGACAAGTAAGGGCGTATTCCGAACGACTATTTATCGTCTGGCGCCCTTGTCAATAGATTGTTAAATTAATGATAGGATACTTCAAGGCGGGCAGAATGTTCGCGATCGGATGATGAAATTACTAATAAATATCTTGGAATTTATTACTATTATATCTTTGAACAAATTTGTATTACATTATTATATATATTTCACCTCCCATTTCGTTACAACCCATAGAATATATTTAAAAGAATCTACAAATGGCAGAGTTGCGCTCATTATCGGTATATCTGACTACAGCCAAACTAAATTATACGGAATAAATAAAGATTTGCTTAAAATGAAATATGAAAAGTAAAATAACTTAATAGTTGATATTTGTATAAAAGAAAATATGAATAGTTTTTTTGTTATTAATCCCTGAAAACTATCAGGAAACAGATTGCTTCAACATCATACTTAAACATTTTTACAATACTTGCAGATCAATACCACACGAATAATACCACCTTGATCAAAAAGTTTCCGGTGGCGTCACCTCTATCATCTTAATCTTAGCGTCATAGCTTGACATTTGCAAAAGTTACGTAGTCAAGAGTATATCTATCGCTATGTATGTTGGCGATTTTTTTTACAATTTTAGAAATGGATTTAAATTTGCAACAACGGACTTGTATTAAATTTTGCGTAAAAAACGGATTTAATGGTGCGCCAACGTTGGAAATGTTAGAAAAGTGTTTTAGCAAAGAAAACGGTCATTTACCAGTGGTAAGAGCAGTTCAAAAGTGGTCGTGAGTCAATCGAAGATGATAAACGCAGTGGCAGACCATCGACATCAAAAACCGACGAAAACATTGATGAAGTAAAAGAAATGTTGGTCAATAACCGCAAATTAACCATCAGAGAGATAGCGGAGGACTTGAACATTGCCTATGGATCCGTTCAAGACATTTTGGATAGTGATTTGGGTTTCCGTCGTGAAGCAGCAAAGTTGGTGCCAAAAGACCTCAATTCCATGCAAAAAAGAGACCGTGTTGACGTCACAAAAGAGATGATATGCGAGACCGAATCCGATCCCACATTCATCAAGAGGATCAATACTCGAGATGAGACGTGGGTTTATGAGTACGACACGCAAACCAGACATCAGGCAAGTGAATGTCAAAAAAGAAGGCAATCACGGTTTTCATGGATTACAATGGTGTAGTGCATCATGAATTTTTTCCAGGTCAGACAGTAAACAAAGAGTATTATTTGGGCGTTATGAGATGTTTGCGTGAAGGAATTCGCCGAAAGAGACCAGAATTGTGAGCAGAAAACACGTGGATTTTATATCATGATAATGCACCATCGCACAGTGCCATCATTATGCGTATTTTTTTTTGGACGAAAAATCCAACAAATACCATCCAACAGCTACCGAATTCATCTGATTTGACTCCCGGTGACTTTTTTCTGTTCAATCGAGTTAAAAAACCACTACGCGGAACGTGTTTCAGCAGCCGAGAGGAAGTAATGAAAAAATCGGAGGAAGCACTGATGGACATACCGAAAACCGAATATAAAAAAATGTTTCGAGGATTCGATCAAGCGCTGGCATAAATGTGTTGCAGTCGATGGCGATTACTTTGAAGGGGACAACATAGATTTAGATGAATAAACCCGTATTTTTAATTTTCTGACCTTTTTGAAGGTGGTATTTCAAAGGTCTGTACAACAGCTAGCATACGGTAACGACATTGACACTGGACCGTAAGCGGCCATTTAATTATCTGTTTTAAAGCAGCCTTATCTGGGTTATACTTGTCTGTTTTAACGTGAGAGCAAGTTTATTGGAAATGATTCGGGCTCTTGAGAGAACTTGCCTTGGGGCTTGTTGTTGTCTTTACAGAACACCAGAATCTGAGTACATAAAATTCTAACTCAATGAATTTTTATAAAATAGGGCGAACGTAACAAAATTGGACAAATTTTGTTATTATGTTGGCTCGAAGGCACATTGCAAGTGCAAGAGAGCTTACTACCGGAATTATTTGTGTCACGAGAGAGTGCGGTTTGCCTTTATTTTTCTTCTTTGATCCTTCAGAAGCATTCCTCTAGATAGATATGAAGGGTCTAATCCCAGACGGATTAGCGGTGTCGCTAATATACCACGCCGCTAATAAAACTACGGCAGAGATGTCGCACACGGCAGTGCAGAGCGCCTGCGGTTCAATGGGGCAGTGGGGCATAAGAGATGTTGCTCAGCAGCACTAAAACAATTTTGGTGGCTTCTTGAAGCAGGGGAAGCATCTTAAGGAGCTAAGTTGGTCAATCTGGTCTTTTTACAAACTGCATAGTTTTTCATTGCGATTGGTGGAATAGAGCCTGAGCTACAATTAAAAAAAATATTTCGAAATAAGAATTTTTAAAAAATTTAATCAACTACTGCATCTGATGTGCACATGTGGATATACATATGTATCTATAAGTTAAACTATTTAATAGTTTATTTATTATCTCAAATCAAATTTAAAATTGACTTAGAATCTAACAAAAGTCGTACTTAACACCTAACGTGATGGAATGCAGGTGGTGTCCAGTTGTCTTCAGACACAACGTCGGCAACATGAACTTGGAGCATGATTGGGATGTGTAAGTGATCTGTGGGAAAATTCTGAAGTGAGGAGTGTGTGTAGGAGTGCAAGTGCAATTTGGAAATGATGAAGTTTGGTATCAGTTGCAATTATGGAATTTGTTGTGTTGTGGTTAATTTATATGCATACTACAGACATAGTTCAAAACCATGTGCACGCTCAAAATTAGTTTTTGTTTTCAATGATCACTGGTCCATCATGGGTTTCAATGTTCTTCGCTGGGTCGTAATTAGTAAGGTAAATAATTCTACAAATACTAATCGTTTTGGAAAACACATAGAAATGGGTGATATCTTAAAGCTGTTGCCTTACATAAGGGAAATACCGTTTTTGAGTAATCGATGTACAAATGTAAAAAATGTTAAAACACCACAGTTGGTGTGGATGTTGACTAACAACATGAACAACAACAATGGTTAATTTTTGTTATTCAATCTTATTACGAAAATGGGTGATCTGTAATCCGAATTGTGGATTTTTCGGTCAACATAATCGCTCTAGTGAATTCATGCAATGACGAAGCGTTTTCAAGAAACTGGTTCGCTATCGAACCATAACTCCATATCACCATATTCTGGCAGCACGTACACACGAAAACATCACCACTGTGAGCGAAAGTGTTCAAAACCAGCCAGAGACCTCAATTCGTCGCCCAAGTCAATAATTGGGCCTCACTTATGTCACTTTTCGGCGAATTTTCATTTGCACGCCAATAAAATGCATATTACGCAACAATTAAAGCCTTTGGACCGTCTACGATAGCCGACTTGTTAATGGATGTTGGATTGCATACCAAAAAAATCACTAGGTAGTTGGATTACGGGTTGGCCCGTACAGTTACAGTGAAGAATATTACCGCAACATTTTCATCGGCTATTTTTTTTTTCCAAAATGGATGCAGGATGATGATGCCGCCCTAAAGCCAGCAAACACTCAATTAATTGCATACGAAATTTGAAGCAGAGTAGTGAATTCACTTTATTCCTAGCGTCTCTGTATACTGAACGATGTAATCTAAGTTATTAGTGACACAAATCCTGTAATCACCAAACTAAAAACGCTAATGTAAATTTAATAACAACTAGTTCAATATTTACATTAAATTTACCTTTGGAAAAAAATTTTTTTTTATTTTTTTAGTTTCTAAAATTTTTATTTTTAATCCCACGATCTTAGTTGCCTGCAAAAATGTTTGTCATTCGGGATTGAACGCCTAACAGTCCAATACACTACCACTGTGGGATGGCCACCCACTTAAATTCTTATTCACTAAAAGCCTATGCAATTTAGTAAACCCTATGTAACATTCGCCTCCTCGTTGGTCAACCGTTAGAGATCTTTTAGCAACTATTCGCTATACCAACGCAAACGAAGTCGCGGGTATAAGTTAATATGTGCATGTAACACCTGGGCCGTGCCGTTTTATAGTAAAACACAAAATTTTTGCAAAATTCAACTTTATTTATCAATATAGTTGCCTTCGAGGGCGATACACTGATTGAAACGATTTTTCAATCTTTCGATACCAGTTTTGTAGTACGATTTCGGTTTAGCCTCAAAATAGGCCTCTGTTTCGGCGATTACTTCTTCATCGGTCTTAAATTTCTTTCCGGCGAGCATTCTTTTGAGGTCTGCGAACAGGAAATTGTCGCTGAGGCCAAATCTGGAGAATACGGTGGGTGGGGAAGCAATTAATTCGTAGCCGAATTCATTCAATTCATTTCAATTGTCTTGATGAAACAGCACTTTCTTTTTCTGCGATTTCGTCCTTCAAACGCTCCAACAACGCAATGTAATAGTCGCTGTTGATAGTCTGCCCCTTTTGGAGATAGTCGATGAAAATTATTCCATGTGTATCCCAAAATACGGATGCCATAACCTAGCCAGCTGACTGTTGAGTTTTTGGTCGTTTTGGACGAGGTTCGTCGCCTGCTCGCCACTCAGCTGACTGCCGACTTGACTCTCTTGTGAAGTGATGGAGCCAAGTTTCATCCATTGTCACATACCGACGCAAAAATTCGGCTTTTTTTGCGGTTAAACAGCTTTAAATACTCCTCTGAATCAACAACACGTTGTTGTTTTGGTCGACTGTGAGCAACCGCGGCACCCACTTTGAACAGAGCTTTCGCATGTCCAAATATTCGGGTATGATATATCCAACACGCTCTTTTGATATCTTCAGAGCGTCAGCTATCTCGATCAACTTCACTTTACGGTCATTCGTAATCATTTTGTGGACTTTTTTGATGTTTTCATCTGAAACAGCCTCTTTCGGACGTCCACTGCGTGCATCATCTTCGGTACTTGTATGACCACTTTTAAAATTTTCAATCCACTTGCGAATGGTTCGGTCGGCTGATGCAGAGTCCGGGTAACACTCATCAAACCATTCCTTTGCATCGGCTGCATTTTTTCCCATCAAAAAGCAATGATAAATCAACACACGAAATTGCTTTGAATCGATTTTTTTTCACAATAACAAAAGTTGCTTCACTCACAACGCTATATCTCGAGAACTAATCGTCCGACAGCTGTCAAATTAATACACATATCTTTTCAAGGTTGGTTCTAACTGAAAATGGTATGGATTTAATTCAAGTTAATTAAAGTAGGCTAGGTAGTAAGGTAAGATTTATATTTGTTAGTAGTTTATAAGTTTTTTACATGAAACAAATATAAAAATACAAAACATAGAACACCGTAAGAGACATAGATTGTGTGTTGATTTAGCATAAAGTGCCCGCAGTAGTTTGATCTTATCTGGAGCCGGACATTATGGATATTAACAAGATTTACTCGGTAAATAAGACATAAAAAAACTGTTTAATAAACTATATATATAGAAAACTACACATATAATAAGTTCCCGGAATTTATTCAGAAAATGAAAAATACAAGTTTATTCATCTAAACCTATATTGTTCCCTTCAATGTAATCGCCATCGACTGCAACACACTTATGTCAGCGCTTGATCCAATCCTCGAAACATTTTTTATCAGCATTATCCTGGGTGGTGAATTCGTGAATTCATTAAAAAATTACGAATAATGATGGCACTGTGCGACGGTGCGTTATCATGGTGCAAGATCCACGAGTTTTCTGCTCACAATTCTGGTCTCTTTCGGCGAATTGCTTCACCCAAACGTCTTATAACGCCCAAATAATACCCTTTGTTTACTGTCTGGCCTTCTGGAAAAAATTCATGATGCACTACACCGTTGTAATCCATAAAAACCGTGAGCATTGCCTTCTTTTTTGACTGAAAACGACATGTTTTTTTTGGTCTCGGCCCATTTCGTGAACGCCATTAACTTGCCGGATGTCTGGATTTCGTGTCGTACTCATACACCCATGTCTCGTCTCCAGTAATGATCCTTTTGATAAATGTGGGATCGGATTCAGCCTCGTAAATCATCTCTCTTGCGACGTCAACACGGTCTCTTTTTTGCATAAAATTGAGGTCTCTTGGCACCAACTTTCCTGCTATACGAGGGAAACCCTAATGACTAGCCAAAATGTCTTAGACGGACTTAGACTCTGCTATCTCTTTGATGGTTAATTTGCGGTTATTGATCAACATTTCTAAGGATTTGCCAAAAGTTCATATACTTGGAGATCTGCGAACGACCTAAGGCAGTGGACAGAATCGGAGTTTGTCGGAACTGTTTGGCATTCAGTGAGAAGGCAAACCAATGCCAAAGCAGCGTACGGTGCTATTACAGCAAGCAGAAACACCATTTTCTGCTGCCTTTTAGCAATATCAGCTCAAAAATAAATACAACTACAGGTACACAAACATTTCATACAAAAATAAATATCAACCCATCTAAAGTTGACTCTTTTGTGTTCTTCAAGTGGAAACTATCTTCATCTTAGGGCGTTAGTTGGCGAACACTCATTAAGGTATCTTTATGATGAGGTATCGCTACCATTTGCAATCAGATGTAAGCCAGGATTTGGTGCCTCGAAGTTAGGTACCTTACGTAGGTTTCATCAACTGTTTAAAGGAATGCAAGGAGCTTCGTCAGATGGCAAGAGTTGAGAAAAAGAATACTGTACTGGATACACCACACTATTTCTTTATTTTTGACCGTATGGGATTCAATAAGTCAATCAGAACTACGAAGTTTTGACGCAGTTTTGCATACTGCAAATGGTTTCTACGAAACCGAAAGAGACAGAGGTCCACCAAAAGTAGATGCAATCGGCGAAACAACGACCGAAATTATTCAAGGAGACGCTGCCGTGGAGAAGGTAAGTTGCCTTGAGCCATGGAAGCGAGTTCAATTGGTTACCAACTACTTCGCGCGTGAGTATAGCGAAGGACATATGTCCAAGATGAAACATCGCCCGAAGTGGACAAGACTGAATCCGGCTCGAAGGACCAAATATTGGGGTGTGTTGGGGTAATCTTTGCTAGATGCTATGTGTAGGGTAAAAGAGGGTTCGAAAAATGCGGCTTAAATAAAACACGTCTTTTCTTCTTGATGTTACAGCAAAGCGTTTGTTTATTCTTCCGGAAATTACATCCATTTTTTATATTTAGAGTGTCATACAATACATTCGTACTAAGATCTTAGGCTTACGTTACGTTTATTTGGTTTTATTAGTTTAGTTTTAACCTTAGTTTAAATAAATTCATTAATTATTAAAAAATGGTAATCAATATCCGAAAAACTGCCATGGATAATGGAAATCATCGTCACAATTTTCTCATCTTTCCACCTTGTTAAAATTTGGCAACTATCTATTGTATATCATTATACGATTTAAAATAACCTGTATCACTTTTTAAGGATTCTTGTTTTGTTTGTTTAAAATTTAAATTTTTGACACGATTGACACGTTGATTTCATGTTCCACCAAAACACATTATAGTCAACTTAGGAAGCAAATTTGGACTTAAAAAGGAATTGTCGGAAAAAAGGCATATTTGCATGACGGAAACTCTTTTTTCATCACTTTAGCAAAATCAAGGACTACAACTCCCCTAAACCTAAGAAAACATCTCGATCTTCTCTTTAGCCTTGATAGAGTTTAAATTGTAAGCAATATCCATATTTTAGCGCAGCCACCTAAGCCTTGTAGCCAAATCGGACAGGCTTGTTTCGGAATCCTTGATTCATCAACCGATGTATTACTTCCCACTGGACAATATAACAAAAATTGCTGGTTTGAATGTTCTATAAGCGGCCTTACCTGTAAAGAAAATTTCAAAGGTAAAAGAAATAGCAGAGTGCCATACAATTTTGTTTCATTTTATCAGAAGGTGAGTATTCTGAATTCGGATCCACAATATACAAATTAGAAAAAATTTCCCCAAATTTGTTAATGCTCAATTCCTCAACTACTAAATCATTGTGACAATCTTCGTAAGTTTTATAAAACATTCTCTTCATTGGAACAGAATTATATCCACTGATGATGATTATTCCAAGAAACGTGTATATTTTGTTTCCATCAACATCCAATATCTTGTTTCTTTTTACCAAGAAATACCATTTAGACCACTTAACGATAAGATCAATCAATTCTGTGTCTATGAAGAATTCAAAAAATTCCCACGTATTTAAAATGATCAGAACTTATAAGGCTGGTAATGCTAAGTTGTTTTCATTTCCAGATTTCTAGTTTTGTATAATTGTTTTTGGCTTTGCTGATCCATTTGATAAAACCAGTAGACTTTCTTCACCTGTAGCGCTACTCGCAATAGTCATCAGCTGCTTGCTGCCCATACGATTGGCATTAGCATTTTTCTTTCTAATCCGACTCTTCATGAGTTAAGTAACTATCTTCAGGAGGACTTATTACAATTTTGTGCGGAACTTAATCTGGCGATACATTTTCAAGGAACTCCAAAATTTTTGTGAGATTCGAGAGAGTTGATTATTCACTTGCATATACCATTGGTGCGTTAACGCGCCATGACTGATTCAAATTTCATAAAATTTGCTAAAAATACATTTTAAATAATATCTGCCGTGTTGTGTGAACGCCTGACAACTGATTGGTTCCTTTCAGTGTGGCTTCAGACCAAGAAAGTCCACCATAGATCAAATATTCACATCACCACGGCAGATCTTGGAGAAAACCCAGGAAGTTCAAATTGATACCCATCACCTTTTCATCATATGACAGCATTTATGAAGACGAGCTATACAGAGCCATGTCTAGTTTTGGAATCTCTGCGGAACTTCTCCACTTGTACAGAATGACAATGGAGAATGGACACTGCTCCATCAAGGTCAGTAAAGAACTCACCGAGACCTTTGATGTCAAAAAAGGATTTAGACAAGGCGATGCGCTGTCATGTGACTTCTTCAACATCGTTCTTGAAAGAATAGCGCAAAACTCATAAGCTAACACCAAAGGCATTATCTTTCAAAAGTCCATCCATCTACTCGCCTATGCCGACGACATCGACATAATCGGCAGAATGCAGCGGGATGTCACTGGCGCGTTCGTGAGTATTAAGATGGAGGTGGCAAAGACGGTCAATGAGGGCAAGACAAAGTATAGGAACTTGCCAACTTTGAATTTAATTTGTGAACGTACTCTTTTACTAATCATCAAACTGTTACTGTCAATTTATTCAGTAAACTCAACATTTTCATCATGGTAAAGTACACTAACGAGCAACGTCATTTTCGAGCAACGAGCAACAAAAATTTTCTACAGATATTCGGAATCGATGACTGCAACTTTAAGAGCGTTAACTCCAATTTTCGGTCGTAATTCTCGCCCTAGTAGACAGGCAATAACAAATTTAGTGCAAAACTTTGAGTCTACGTATTCATTGTGTGATGTTGCCGTGTCAGTCGGAGTCGAAGTGTCGAAAATATCGCTGCCGTTCAGACGTCCTTAGCAAACGATCCAAATCAGTCAATTCCACAGCTTTCTCAAGAATTGGGCATCGCTCAGACCACATTATGGCGTATTTTGCTTAAGGATATTGGTTTACACCCATACAAGATCAATCTGACTCAAGAACTGAAGCCGATGGACCGTTTGAAGCGACGTACGTTCTCCGATTGAGTTCTGGAGAAGATGCGCCAAGATGATGAATTTCATCGCAAAATCATCTTCAGTGACGAAGCTCATTTTTGGCTCAATGGGTTCGTCAATAAGCAAAATATGCGTTATTGGTCGGGTGGAAACCCACATGTGCTTCATGAATCACCACATTATCCACAAAAAATAACTGTTTGGTGCGGTTTGCATGCCGGACCGATTATTTTTTGCCCGAATTGGAAGATATGGACTTGGAAGACATGTGGTTTCAACAGGATGGTGCCACAAGCCACACAGCACACGCTACAACCGATTAATTGAAGAGTAAGTATGGTGAACGTGTTATCTCAAGACATGGGCCAGTCGGTTGACCGCCTCGCTCGTGGGACTTAACGCCGTTTGACTATTTCCTGTGGAGCTACGTTAAGTCATTGGTTTATTCCAACACGCCGACGACGTTGGAAGAGCTCAGAGCCAACATTGAACGCGAAATAGCGGCATTTTCGGGCGAAATGTGTGACCGGGTCTTTGAAAATTGGATCCAACGAATCGACCGCTGCAAACGTGCCCGCGGTGGCGATATGAACGAAGTCGAGTTCCATTCATAAATGTTTTCATTGTTCGTCAAGCCAATAATTAAGTTTTTGAAATATTTTAAATGGTTTGCCTTTTATTTAAAAAAAAAGTTGTGAAGTCGTTATTAGAAAACCCTATATATGCTGTCATCAAGAAATGACACCCAATGCCGACATCTAGGACAAAATGTCACTATAGACAGATATAACTTTGAGGTGGTTAAGAATTTTATCTACCTAGGCTCCGCTATGAACTCAGGTAATGACACCGGCTAAGAAAGCAACTGAGTAGCAAAGCCCTCTCTCGAACAACTAAAGTGACTCTCTATAAGGCCCTAATCGTCCCAGTCCTTCTCTATGGTGCAAAGGCATCGACTCTATTAAAAGCGAATGAGCTTACTCTTGGTTGTTTTGAGAGGAAAATTCTTCGAGTAATTTTCGATCCCGTCAGCTTAGACAGTGAATTTAGGAGCAGATACAACGATGAATTGTACGGTTAGTATAGCCACATCGTTCTAGCCAGATAAGTGAAGGTCCAACGACTGAGATGGCTGGGTCATTTAGAGCGAATTGAAGCAAATGCTCCGGCCCGAAAGATCTTTGAGTCCACTCCCGAGGGACGGCGCGGTAGAGGAAGCCCCTAACTCAGGTTTCACACGCAAATGATCGTGCTGTCTGAAGACGTTTGTTGGTTGGGGCCCAGGTATGGAATGTATGGAGGCAAAAAAATCTCCATACACTTCGAGCCAAAATATTTGAATACCTCTATTTTTATAGTGAATGAATATTTGTAGTGTGTGACAACTTTAATCCAATCATTCCTTAGGACTGCATAAATATATATGTGCATTCAAATAACTAATTACGTCCTCCGTAATTCGAGTAAAGTTCGCAAATGTCTAAATCAATAAATAATAATAATAATAAAGTCAACCATGTTTCCATACACCCTGTTGGACGTAGATATTTACAGTTATCAATAAAATTGGTGAACAGTAAATAACATCGTTGTTGTTTTCAATCAGTTTTGATCTTATTCTTTACAAATGTATTGCTGGCATTTTTACTGCATAGAATCTAAGTTTCTCAAGTTATTCGTTCCCTTATAGTAAAGATGAGTGGAGAAGGTAAATCTTTGCGTGAAATACAAAAATTGTAGAAAAATCCCATGCAACTGTGCAGTACATCATTAATCGATATACTAAAATGAACAGTTTCGACAATGCATCTCGTTCAGAACCCCCAAGAAAATTTGGCCAAAGCCATCGTAGAACAATTGCAAAAGAAGTTAGGGAATGACCAATGACCAGTGCCTCTAGATTAACATGTATGATTTTAGAGCTCTAAAACATTAAAATTGTTCCTTAAACAGTTCGAAATGTGTTAAGATCAGAGCGCTACAACGGCCGAGTGCCCATAAAAAAGCCATGGATCAGCAATCAAACCGAAAAAAAAAAAACGGTTAGAGTTCGCAAAAACTCATCTCAACAAGCCACAAATATGGGATAGCGTTATTCTTAGCGGTGAATCTTAATTTAATATTTTCGCTTCGGATGGAAGGGCTTATGTTGCAAACGAGCAGTTGAAATCGAAGAATCTGATCAAAACTATAAAGCATGGTGGTTGACGCGTATTGGTTTGGGGGTGTATGAGTGAATCCAATGCTAGCAATTAGGTTTTTATTGATGGCATTATGGAACAACAGATGTGCCTAGATATTATTAAAAATAATTTAAGGAATAGTGTGGGATACTTAGAGTAACAGGGTCATTTGTATTCCAACAAGAACAAGACAATGACCCTAAGCACACTGCTAGGAATGTAAAAGATACTCCCCAAATATCCAGGCTTAAACACCATTGAACATCTGTGGGATAAAAAAGGAAGCCGATTAAAAAAATATGACATTAACAACAAAAATGTTCTTAAAGAGGCCATCCTTTCAGACTAAAATTCAATTGAACCAGATGTCACAAAGAAACTTGTTAGAAGTATGAAAAATCGTTTAATTGAGGTCTAACTAAACTACTAACCATATCATACAACGTCTTTGAACTTTTTGGGATTGAATTGTAAAATACTTAGTAAATTTTTTGTTTTTGGATTTTATTTTGAATTATGTGGTCAAATTTAAATTAAGTTTCCTGAATATAACAATGTAAGGGCTTAGATTTACTTGTTAGAAATTGTAAACCATTATAATGACTGTAGAAGCCATCGCAGTTCCACTGAATAATATGAAAATGTAAGTCACTGGACAAACTGTAGTTGTCATTCTTATTGTTAATATTTACGTTAAGATTCTTATTATCATTTTTTACAACATGCTTTATTCTATTTGATAATTTTATGGGAAATCCTTTATTAATACCTTGTTCTGATGTTATACCTTTTTTTCATTTGGAGTAGGGAGGTTAATTCACGTGTCCATAGATGATGTTGATTGTGGAATGTGTTCTTTTGCTTATGTTGTCAGTTGTTGGATAGTAATCGACTTACTGTTTACCTTGTTTGGCACATTGTTTACAAGACAGTCTTAAATATTATTGTAATAGTTGCCACAGGATGGAAGCTTCGAAATGGCACAAGTGTATTCCTTTCTCTATACAATTTGTTAGCTTCTCTCATGTCGACCTTTTCGGTTACTTTGATCGTCTGTATTTCCTTTTCTTTTATGAAAATTAGGCATTCATACTCACTGTTTAAAGCACACTGGAGTATTACGTGGAAAATACGTCTTTACTTTCAAAAAGCGAAAAAAAAAAAACACTCTGTTTGGAGGTAATAATGACTGTAAGACTTCATATGCTTACTTACCATGACATTTTATTTTCACATTTCTATTAGCTGCGCAACAAAGTGCTTATTAGATGGCTCCAGCAGTAAGTGCTGGTCGATTTTGACATATCAAAAACGTCATGAAACAAGCTTAGACATAGAGTAAACAATCCGTTTTGACACATAAGTGATTTTGGTCTGGCGTTTGATCATGCGTAATTCCGATTAAACTGCTTTGTCATTTTTGTTCAGTATCGTTTGGCAAGTCATCATGGAAAGACTCACACCACAACAGCGTTTCCAAATTGTATAGATGTAGGTATTACGAAAACCAGCGTTCTGTGAGAAATGTTTTTCGTGCGATTCGAGGAACTTACGGTGCGAATAATCGACCTACTGAAACCATTATTGCCAATACCATTGGCAAATTTGAGCCGCAGTTTACATTAGTAGATGATACTCGACGGGTTAGACTACATCCAGCACGTAGTTAAGAGACCATAGCAGCTGTAGCTGAGAGTGTACGCGAAGACCGTGACAAATCGATTCGTCATCGTTCTCAGCAGCTTGACTTATCGTATTCGACAACTCGGCGTATTTTACGTGAGGATCTCGGCTTAAAAGCGTACAAAATTTAACTTATGCAAGAATTGAATCCAGGCGACTTGAATTTGCGTCATATTTTCAGTGAATGCGCTTCGGTAAAACTCAATGAATATCCGGTGTTTTATCGTGAAATTTTGTTCAGTGATGAAGCCTATTTCTGGCTCAATGGATATGTTAATAAACAAAATTGCCGAATTTGGGCTGATACAACAGTATGGTGTGGTTTATGGGCTGGTGGAATCATTGGTTCATATTTCTTCAAAAATGAGGCAAATCAAAATGTTACCGTCAATGGTAACCGTTATAGTGCTATGTTAACGGACTATGTGCTTCCTGAAATTCAAACACATAATCTGGGTGAGTTCTGGTTTCGACAAGACGGCGCTACGAGCCATACAGCGCATGAAAGAATGGACTTGTTGAGAAATCATTTTGGTGAGTACTTAATTTCACGTTTTGCTACGATGAATTATCCGCCTAGATTGTGCGATATCACATTTGTGGACCATTTTCTCTGGGGATATGTTAAGTCTCAGGTCTTCAGGAATAAGCTAGCTGCGATTGACCATTTCGAAGTCAACATTTCTCGTGTTATCCGCGAGATACCAGTCACTATGCTCGAACGAGTCACTCAAAATTGGACCCTATGAATTGACCACCTCAGACGTAGTCATGGCCAACATTTACATGATATCATTTTCAAAAACTAATTGAAATAAATTGTTCTTTTAACCAATAATAAAAATTTTAAGTTCACTTAAAATTTTTGTTTTACATTATAAATTCAACCTCACGATAAATCACCCTATACTTTCGGTTGATTTTGTCCAAAATAATCGTCACTTTCGGGAAGTGTTGATTTCCTTCTTTCATTCGAAGAAAAGAGCGGATGAAGCGCATTGAGAGTGCTCCAAAAAATTTACGAAGATGCTGCTCTAAGTGAAGCAACGTGCGGTAATTGGTTCCGTCGCTTCAAAGATGGTTATTTCGATGTTGACTACCGTCCGAATGAAAAAAAAGACAAAATCCTTCGAAGAATTTGAGGCATTGCTCGATGATGATCCATGCTAAACGCAAGAAGAGCTTGCTTCAGCATTGGGAGTTACTCACGAAGCCATTTCCAAGCGATTGCATGTGTTGGGTATGATTTAAAAACAAGGAACTTTGGTGCCTTATGATTTGAGGCCAAGATAAGCGTCGTTTTTTTGCCAGCGAAGGGTTTCTGTTTAAATCTAACGATTTCAATTGAGCTGAGCACTGAGCGAAAAATGGACTAAATATGAGCAGAGGAACAAAAAAGTGATTCTACCATATCACAACGCTCGGCCTTACGTTGCTAATCCCGTTTTCACCTACCTGGAAATGTTCAAATGGGAAGTTCTACCCCACCCGCCATATTCCTTAAGTACTGCGCCGTTTGATTATTACCATATAAGCCCGATCTATACAATGTTCCTAAACAGCAAAAAGAATTAAACTTATTTTTGTTGCGTAAAATATGAAGAATAATTAACTTTGTTTAGTTTTCTTTTGAATTTTTTCCTTTTTTCGTTTTATTGCTATTGTTTGAATCTTATGTTTTGTTTTATAGAAATTTCATTGCTGTTAGTTTTTATGATTAAATTAAATATAACTTCGGACATTATAGCTGTTTTTACTCACTTTGAGCGCTCACAGTATATCTGGGAATGTAGAAAGGTGTCATGTATTCAAGATGATTTTTGATTTAAGTATAACATGAGACATTAAATCTCACGTTTCTACAAACTATACATTTTCTATAACTAACAAATTGCTAATAATAAAATATAAAGTCTCATTCTATTTATTTGTATTCATTTAAAATTTTAATCAAGTTTTTTTCCATTTTTGTTATTCAAATGAAATGTTTTTTTTTTAATTTAAAATAATAGAATGTACATATATACAAAATAAAGTTGTAGTATTTTTTTTAGCTGCAAAGTCTATCTACTTTATTAAGGCAGACATAGACACACAAACAACAAACGAAATTAAAATGAGCTGTCCTTCAAAGCGAGTTTTTTTTTCTCTACGGATGCAAACTGATTTAATGAATGCGCGAACGATTGCCTAAAGAAAACGGTCGTTTACAAGTGGCACGAGCGTTTCAAAAGTGGTCGTGAGTCAATCGAAGATGATGAACGCAGTGGCAGACCATCGACATCGAAAACCGACGAAAACATTGATGAAATAAAAGAAATGTTGATCAATAACCGCAAATTAACCATCAGAGACATAGCGGAGGACTTGAACATTGCCTATGGATCCGTCCAACACATTTTGGTTAACGATTTGGGTTTCCGTCGGGTAGCAGCAAAGATGGTGCCAAAAGACCTGAATTTCATGCAAAAAAGAGACCGTATTGACGTTGCAAAAGAGATGATTTGCGAGGCTGAATCCGATCCCATGTTCATCAAAAGCATCATTACTGGAGATGAGACGTGAGTTTATGAATACGACACGCAATCCAGACATCAGGCAAGTACTATAAAAGGCATTTACCAAATGATCCAAGACCAAAAAAACCACGTCGTTTTCAGTCAAAAAAGAAGGCAATGCTCACGGTTTTCATGGATTACAACGGTGTAGTGCATCATGAATTTTTGCCAGAAGGCCAGACAGTAAACAAAGAGTATTATTGTATTTGGGCGTTATTAGACGTTTGCGTGAATGAATTCGCCGAAAGAGACCAGAATTGTGGACAGAAAACTCGTGGATTTTGCACCATGATAACATACCGTCGCATAGTGCCATCATTATTCGTAATTTTTTGATGAAATATGCAACAAATACTATCCAACAGCCACCGAATTCACCTGATTTGTCTCCCTGTGACTTCTTTCTGTTCAATCAAGTTAAAAAACCACTACGGGGAACGCGTTTCAGCAGCCGAGACGAAGTATTGGAAAAATCTCAGGAAGCACTGATAGACATACCAAAAAAAGAATATAAAAAATGTTTCGAAGATTGGATCAAGCGCTGGCATAAGTGTGTTGTGGGATTACTTTGAAGTGGACAATATAGATCTAGATAAATAAACTTGTATTTTTAACTTTCTGAATACATTCCGAAAATTTTTTTTTTTCATGAAAAGAACTCCTTTGGACTGATTCAGCTTTAGTAACGATCATAACTTCAGTAGACCCATAATCATCTTAACTACTAGCTATTTCAAACTACCCCCTCTAAAGGCATTTTCTTCAATAATTAATGTCACAATTTAACGCCCAACTAAGTACAACTCAAAGTTAAATTACTGTAATTTATTAAACAGGCAAATGATAAAAACTCTTCTTAACAGGTTACGCAAATTTTATAAAACGCCACTTTGAGTCAAAGTAACCCTCTAACTCTTTCCTTGTGCCTACTGAAGTCAATTTGAAGTACGAGTAAGCACCCCCTGTAGTGTCTAGGCTATATCCGGTTACTTAGGATGAAGTGAGTATATTTTTACGTTAGGCAGTACCCAGCACCCTACTGTCGGAAATGTTTAGGACGCATTTTAAGTTTTGCATTTTAATTTCAGTCACATTGTTGAGTTCTAGAAAGCTACATCATGTCTCGTTGCTATCGTGGAGAAAACAAGGATGTCGATGACAAAGAAATAAGGAAACTTTTGAAGCGTGATGAAATAATTTCTCATCACTTGAACGGAAATTGGTTTCCATGCTGTGTATAAAAGGCGCGCATAACCATGTCAAACCAGGAAGGAAGCGCACCAACTGAAACGTCTACAAATTGAAATAATATTTGTTTTTATATTTTTATTTACTCGTATTTATTGTTTGTACATCTAAGAAAATGCTACATATACTACAAAAGAATGTATTTTTTTAAGTTTTCTGAAAGCATAAAAAGGCCAAGTTCTAAGTGAACTCACATTCGATTTAATGAAACATGACTCTGGATTTAAAGCATTGTACATATGAATACTCGTATGTTGTTCAAAATTTGTCATGTCCTTTGAGTCTATTGTTCATAGGTTGTGGGAAAAAAAAGCTGATTTTTAACAGAATTTTCCTTTCCGTATGATTTTTTCCTTACTTTTTTGGCTTCTTTTCTGTTTTTCACAATGATAAACGAGTAAATGACGGGGCTAAGCAACATCGTCGGAGAAAGAACAAGGCTCGAAAAAATAAACATCAAATGGAACATAATGCAAACGGAAGGAGTAGAAGTTATTTTCAATTTTTTTTCTCCACCCAATTCCTTTGTGCTGTAAGAAAATAGCGGTGATGTTTTTCATTTCCGCTAAATAATTTAAAGACTGATTAAGGTACACTGACTGACTGGTATTAAGGTAGGTAGTTACTTAAACAAGTGCTAAGAGGTATGTAAGTTGAAGGAGCTTTTGTGTCGTTTACCATGTCCTCTCGGATAAAGAGGGTTTCGCATTTCTTTAACCGTCTCCTTTGTAAGATTGCAAATTAAAGTGTTTCAATGGTTCTCAGAAATACGATTTTGAAATTAATTAAGGTAGAGGGAAAAGGTTTTTTTTTTTTTTTTTTCAAGTGGTAAATAATTAGACGGATAATGAAGAAAGGAAAATTAAAATGGTGTAGGAGCGATACGAAATATTGAAAAACGATTTTAAGAAATTATTTATTCCTCGGAAAAGCGCTAAATATACAAATGCATTTCCGGATAAAATCAGTTAGGAAAAGAAATTATTTAAATATGTATTGTAATCATTTTAAAAGATGACAACTTTTTCTTATTTGTTCTCACTGTTTTATACTCTTTTCCATTTAAGTCACCTAGACGAATCACATCTTAAACTATGATGTCGCCGAACCACCGAAATTTATAAGCAGGATTAACACTACCAGCGGTTGGTTTACATTACACTACACCGGTCTTTTCATATGTTAGGATTCAAACTTATTTTAAGAATCGATCTTGAATTCGCAAAATTTATAGAAGAATACATGATTTTGTTTGTCCTTACAATCGATTTATGGAATTCACTATTCGCCATATCACAAACGCTCAAAATGACGCAAAGGAAACAATGCGTCAACGTGATGGTCGTACAGAAGCGAAATTGTGGAAAAAGATGTTGAACTGTTAATCCGGAAATAGTTTGGCCTTTGTCCATCCACTGCGTGAAAAAAAAAAAAAATTACGAAAATGACTTCTAAACAGCTCCATGTTGACACTTATTTTTATCGAAAAATAGTATTCAATGATTAAAGGATGATTAAAGGATCACATTTGGTTCAATAGGTTTGTGAACAAGCAGAATCGCTTTTTTTGGACTGAGGCAAAGCCAGAAGAGACTTGCGAGACTTAATAACGCCCGCTAAATTGCACAGTTTGGTGTGGTCTTCAAACTGGTAGCTCAATGAATTACGTACGTTCTCGGATAATGAATAGTAATAATTTCTTTGAAAATATGGACGGCATTAATTTGGCTGATTAGATTAATAATGATTTCATTTGGCTCCAACGCTAAAGGCTTTAAGGCCATATTTCCTTTGGTTATGTACATTAGTCACTTATATACAAAAACCTTAAAAATAAATTTCACATTTTCAATTATCTTATAACAATTTTTTTTTTTAATTACACGTTATAACAATTTAAATTTATTAAACCAAATAAATAATATATATGTGTAATGGTATAAAGGTAGCATCTTGGATATAATCCTTACAAAAAGGAAACTTGTAAACTCCATTTAAAAAATAAATTATATTGGTTTCTGTTTTATATTTTACTATATAGCTGTATAGCTTTCATAAATTCTAGAACGTTTTCAATATCATTTACATTTTTAGAGCCAATTACTTCAAAATTACGTATTTTGAAAAGATTCCTTTGGTTGATGTACTGAAGGCATTCAGTAAACATATTTTTAATTGAAAGTTTATTACTACAAGGACTTATTATGAGCTTAAAAGATATGCCCTATTCTTAATTTTGTTAATACTATAGAATCTCTTCTCTTTAGGTATTCTGTAGCAAACCATTCTTTAGTTGTTACTTTTAAAAATCGAAGTTTGTTTGAAAATGGTACATTTGCCCATTTATGTTTCCATTTATCGATCACTGTAAATTTATAATTTTCTTTAGAATTTTCTATAAAGGCAAAAAAGATTCATCGAAAGGTTCAAAAATTGCAATTTTTGCTAGCTCATCAACCCTATCATTGTAGCCAATGTTTATATGGCTGGGAACTCAGAACTCAGTTTTTTTGAGGATTGATACATGAGTTCCTTAATTTTGTTAGCAACAGGATGGCTGCTGTACATTTTTTTCAAAATTTGGATAGAGCTTAAAGAATCAGTACAGATTAAAAATTTTGATTGTTTAGTTGAAATTGCATAATCTATAGCCATTTGAGTCGGGTAAAGTTCTGCAATACAAATGTTTGAACACTTTTTCATATGGAATTTCCTTTCGATAGTTTTATGTTTGAATGCATAGCCTGTCTCAACGTTTATAATTCATCCATCAGTAAATATTTGTTCATAACCGATTTGAAACTACAGTTTTCAAGAAAAAGTGATTTAAATTGCCGAGGATGTGTTTCATGTTTTTTGAATTTTGTAAGAGTTGTATCAATTTTAAAGAAGCTCGAAAGCCAAGGGTGAGAAATTTGAGTGTTTTTTTTTTTTTTTGTTGAGAAGTATATCTCGATTGATGATTTGTTGATAGCCGATTTTAAGTCGAACATATGCTAGCTGGTAATTGCTGGAACAATTGCTCGTTTTGAATTTTATCGACCACAGAGTGAAACTCAACAGAACAAATTTTGACATAACATAAAAGTTCTTGTTCCAGTTTGTCCTGCATCTACCATTTCACTATTAATTGGACTAGTTCGAATAGTACTTGTACTAATCCTTACACCAGTATTGTGAACAGAGGCAAGTAGGACTTGCCTTACCTTCCAGTGGTGGTCCACGATAACTGCATAAATAAATTCTTACTCAACCAATCGGAAATGGTGAAATCATGCCCGACAACTTATGGCCTCGACTAATAACGGACTTACTGTTGACGGCTGCAAACGTTTAAAGGACAATCACGCTTCGATCTGCACGATATAACCGCCATTCAGGAAGTGCGATGAGATGGGTCGAGCATAAAAGGGATGAACAACTATAATATACTATATATAGGGTGATTCATTCTGAAGTTTGATTTATAATGTAAAATAAAACACATATATTTGAAATTGAACTCAAAGTTTTTATTATTGGTTAAAAGAACAGTTTATGGCATTTGCATATTAAAAATGATGTCATGTAAATATTGGCCATGACTACGTAGGAGGTGGTCTATTCGGAAGCTTCAATTTTGGGCGGATCATTCGAGCATAGCAACTGGTATCTCGCGGATAACACGAGTACTGTTGGCTTCCAAAGGTTCAATCGCAGCTAGCTTATCTCTGAAGACCTGAGGCTTTACACATCCCCAGAGAAGATAATCCAAAAGTGTGATATCGCACGATTTAGGGGGATAATTTATCGTAGCAAAACGTGAAAATAAGTGCCCACCAAAATGATTTCTCAACAAGTCCATTGTTTCACGCGCTGTATGGCTCTTAGCGCCGTCTTGTTGAAACCAGAACTCACCCAGATCATGTGTTTGAATTTTAGGAAGCACATAGTCCGTTAACATAGCGCGATAACGGTTACCATTGACGGTAACATTCTGATTTGCCTAATTTTTGAAGAAATACGGACCAGTGATTCCACCAGCCCATAAACCACACTATACTGTTGTATCAGCCCAAATTCGGCAATTTTGTTTATTAACGTATCCATTGAGCCAGAAATGGGTTTCTGGCTGAAAATATGAAGCAAATTCAAGTCGCCTGGCTTCAATTCTTGCACAAGTTAAATTTTGTACGCTTTTAGGCCGAGATCCTTACGTAAAATACGCCGAGTTGTCGAATACGCTAAGTCAAGCTGCTGAGAACGACGACGAATCGATTTTTCACGGTCTTTGCGTACACTCTCAACTACAGCTGCTATGGTCTCTTAACTACGTGCTGGATGTGGTCTAACCCATCGAGTATCATCCACTTATGTAAACTGCGACTCAAATTTGCCAGTGGTATAGTGGTTTCAGTAGGTTCCTCGAATCGCACGAAAAGCATTTCTCACAGAACTCTGATTTTTGTAATATAGCTGAACAATTTGGAGACTCTGTTATGATACGAGTCCTTGCATGATGATTTGCCAAACAATACTGAACCAAAATGACGAAGCAATTTGATAGGAGTCATGCGTGATCTATCAAAAAAAGCCTATTGAAAATCAAACCTCACAACGAATCACCCTACAATTTGGTGATTTATATAGAGAAGAGAATCAGCATCCGATTATTTGTCATATGAGGCAGATTTTTGCAAGAATTCTTGAGCTTCCGACATGTGAGAAAGCATTTCATGACAATCCGTATCAGGACTAAATTCGTTAAAATAAGCCTTATATGCTCCCATGTCCCTAAGAACACAAAAACGACTCCAACAAAAAATGTCTCTATATGTTTACCAACAAGATGTATGACCAATATCCAAATTATGACAATAAAATCGTTCTAGGCAGTTTTAACGACAAAATAGATAAATAGGTCATCTTAGGTGGTACAATTAGTAAGTACAGCCTTTACTACACCACGTCTGGTAACAGACTTTGATTTAATGACTTTTCGGTGCAACGAAATATCACTATAACAAGCACACTGTTTCCTCATCTCAATATACACTAAGGGTAAATGACGGTCTTCGAATCAATAAATGGTTAATCAAATTGATCACATTGCGATTGACATAAGACTTGCCTCCAATATTCTGGAAGCCCGAATGTTCCAGGCAGCCAACGTTGAATCGAATCAGTACCTTGTTGCAGCGTAGTTAAGAGTACGAATTTCCCAACCGCCCAACAAAGAAGAAATACTGTGAGAAGATATAACGCAGAAAAACTGTAACCACTAGAGACCGACAAACATGTATCCTGAAATTTCTCAACAACTCATATCAAGTACCGAATACCAGTGGCAACGCTGCCAACGTGCTGAATATGATGTTCTGCGTTTCATCCGACCACCACCAATAAATCTCTGGTTTGATGAAAGATGCTGGAAAGCATATTTGAATTAACAAGAAGCATACAAAGCGGCGCTATAACGAACGACGAGAGCCGCTCGTGAGCTGTACGAGCACAAGAGACGGGAAGAACATCGGCTTTTCCAGAAAAAGAAAAAAATTATCCCGAGGGACCCACGATTGAAAGTATTGGAAGGTAATACTCCAGGAATAAAGTACGGAAGTTTAAACAACAGGTGAGAAAACCGAGTCAAGGTAAGAAGATCCGTACAGAAACCCGTAGAGATGAGGGAGGAAACCTTGTCGTCGAGTTATAGTCGATGTTGAGAATATGGAAAACATTTTTCTGGAGATGACGATTAACATCTTAGTACCAGGCATAGACCATTCAACTTAAACGATGTTAGACAAATCTTTTGTCTAGTAAGAGTAATAATATTTTACCTTAAATCTAACAAAGCTGCTGGATCTCACGAATTGCCGGCCGAGGAATTCAAAGCTGCTGAATGTGACTTTGTGGAGGAGAGCATACACCAATTCATTTCTTAGTTCTGGTCAGAAGAATGTACTAGTATGCCTGATGAATAGAATTCCAGATTGGTTTGTCCAAATCACAAAAAGGGAGACTCTCTCAACTGTGACAACTAAAAAGATATGTTATATCTCCGTGAGCTCTTTAACATCATACGAGAATGAATTGTGCAGAGCTAACAAGCGAACACTGAACGCAAATTTAAAATACGAACGCAGAGTTTTGTCACTGGTGTGTACATTAATATTAAAATGGAAGCTACCAAAACAGGTTTAGCGGTAAATAAGGGTAAAAACAAGTATACTATATGCTGTCAACAGGGAAAACACACAACATCGACGAATTGGACATAATATCAAAGCCGACAGCTATAATTTCGAGGTATGATAATGAGTGACTTTGTCTATCTCTATTACAAATGCTGAAAACAACACCTCAGTAGAAATAAAATTAAGAATCACTCTTGCCAATAAATTTTTAAATGGGATAAGTAGGCAAGTGAGTAGTAAGGAACTATCCTGAGAAAACAAGGAAACTCTAACTTATATAGGGTTTTCTAATAACGACTGGACAACATTTTTTTTTTTTTTAAATAAAAGGCAAACCATTTGAGATATTTCAAAAACTTTATTATTGGCTTAAACAATCAAAATATTTATGAATGGAACTCGACTTCGTTCATATGGCCACCGTGGGCACGTTTGCAGCGGTCGATTCGTTGGACCCAATTTTCAACGACTCAGCCACACATTTCGGCCGAAACGGCCACTATTTCACGTTCAATGTTGGCTCTGAGCTCTTCCAACGTCGTCGGCGTGTTGGCATAAACCAATGACTTAACGTAGCCCCACAGAAAAACGTCAAGCGGCGTTAAATCGCACGAACGAGGCGGCCGATCGACTGGCCCATGTCTTGAGTCTTGAGATAACACTCTCACCATACTTACTCTTCAATAAACCGATTGCAGCGTGTGCTGTGTAGCTTGTGGCACCATCCTGTTGAAACCACATGTCGTCCAAGTTCATATCTTCCAATTAGGGCCAAAACTAATCGGTGATCATGGCGCGGCGATGAATGGCTGACCATTCACAGTAACGTGACGATCGTTATCGTCTACGAAAAAATATGGCCCAATGGATGAAGTTGTGATTCATGAAGCACATGTGGGTTTTCACCCGACCAATAACGCATATTTTGCTTATTAACGAACCCATTGAGGTAAAAATGAGCTTCGTTACTGAAGATGATTTTGCGATGAAATTCATTATCTTGGCGCATCTTCTCCAGAACACAATCGGAGAACGTACGTCCCTTCAAATGGTCCATGGGCTTCAATTCTTAAGTCAGCTAGATCTTGTATGGGTGTAAACCAAGATCCTTACGCAAAATACGCAATAATGTAATCTGAGCGATGCCCAATTCTTGAGAACGCCGTGAAATTGACTGATTTGGATCGTTTGCTACGGACGTCTGAACGGCAGCGATATTTTCGACACTTCGACCAACCAGTTATCTCACTGGTACGGCAACATCACACAACAAATATATAAACTCAAATTTTTGCACTTAACTTGTTATTGCCTATCTACTAGGGCGAGAATAACGACCGAAAATTGGAGTTAACGCTCTTAAAGTTGCAGTCACCGACTCCGAATATCTGTACAAAATTTCTATAATTAGTAAACGTTGATCGTTAGTGTACTTGAATGTTGAGTTTACTGAATAAATTGACAGTGACAGTTTGATGATTAGTGAAAGAGTGCGTTTACAAATTAAATTCAAAGTTGTCAAATCTCTACTTTAAAACCCTATATAAGACATCGATCATCCGAGTCCTACTTTATGGCACTTAAGAATGGAATTTATCGAAAGCGGGTGAAGTTTTGAGAGGAAAACCATTCGAAAACTGTTCAGTCCCATTTGCGATCACGGGCTTTGGAGAAGAAAATTTAACAACGAACTAAACGTATAGCAACACATTCTGGTGCGAATAATGTTCGAATATACTCGTAACACGGAGGGAAAAGGTAAATGGACCTTAACCGATTTCAAATGCGCAACTTGAGGCAGTTAGCTAAGCAGACGCAAAACTGGAGGCCCATGTTCACCTCGAATTATAGCGCCACATTTTGATCTACATTAAGTAGATCTTTTTTTTTTTGCTGTTTTTATAAACTTCAAAGGTGGTAAACATGTAATGCCATCACAAAGGTTATAAGATTAAAAAATTCGGATTTTTTTCTTCATCGTTTTTCAAGCCTTTTGTTCAGATCTTCAAGAATATATATCCATTAAAATATTTTATTCTTACTTTATATTGTCTAAAAATTTGTTAATCTTTGCTCTTGAACCAAAATCTTGCAAGACTTTATCAAACTTTACGATTTTTTTAAGTCAATTACTTAACAAAAATAAACATAAATAGATGTATTGCTTAATTCTTCGTACAGTCAAATATAAACCCCACTGTGGTTTCGCACATTTTTATTAAAACCTGCTTGGATAAGAAAGATCTACCGACCGGTAGAATCACTATTTACTTACTTTATCATGTTACCGAATTGAGACCGTAATTAGACTTTCTATTGAAATGCCCGAGTTTGGTAACCTTTCAGCTTTGGAAAGCACTAATTATAAATCCAATCACTGCTTTGATTTCCTTTTCTCTCTTCATTTTCTAGTATACAATTTCTTCCTTTAGGCTCTATTTAGTTGTGTTGAAATACATCAGATACTTGTTATCTATTTAATGGAAATTTTCTAATTACGTTCATTATATGCTACGAATTATCAAATTTCATAAGAAGAACTGCTTAAATTGGTTTCTAAATTCGGAAGGCATTTTTATTTACAAAGATTTTCTTATTACCTTAAATTTAAGACCAAAACTATAGAGCTGTCATCAGCAATGTGCTTTCCCCGCACAATTATAGGGTATTTTACTGATTAAGGAAAAAAAATTTATTATATTCTCCAACAACCTTCTGTTACAACACAAAATATATACCGCCAGAACTTTAATGATGCAAACTAGACAAGAAACGTGAACATCCGTTTTGTAGAGCGATCCATGTATATCTAGTGGACATCTCCAGAACATCGCTAGGACGGATTTCAAAACAAAGCTGTTGGCCTGGGAATTATTACCTAGCGATGGGAGCACTGCTCATGGTATGTCAAAAAAATCGTACAGCTAGCCACAGATAATTGAAACTCTTAAAACCCCCTAACTATGGGCGATGAAACACATGTCCATTTAAATAGGTTCGTGTGTTAATGACTCTATTATTCGGCATACGGCGTAAATTAAACCCTCCTAGATGCACTGATGGCTAATGAAGATGATGAACAAAAACCCTCACTGCAACCGCACCATGAAAGGGAATCTTTTACGTACGGCAGTTCGGAATAAATCTAACATATATTACCAGATGGATGGCATGTCGGTAATGAAGATTTTGCGAGAATATCGGTGACGGTCGAATTTCGAAAAAAAAAATATTTCGTCTGAGTGTCCCATTTCCCAGATTTGAGATTTGACAAAGCCTGAATTCTTCTGGCGGGGTTACTTAGGACATTTCAGCAAAATATCTGTGCAGAAATAACAAACCTGTAAAGGTTTTTAAGGTAAACTGAAAACTGAATTGTATTTTAAAAAATTTAATAGGGAAATTGTTTGCTACATAAATAAAATTTAAATTTTTGTTTTCGTCAATAAGAAGTTTTTTTTTGTTTTATAACTTTTTTTCATTAAAAAATATTTTTGACTACAGACTTTAGAACTTTTAGCTATGATAATAATTTTAAAGCAAAAAACATCATTGGGATTCCTGCAAGAGCAGGCACCACAATAAGGTGTGCACTGAAATGCTGAATTTTGAAAACTTTTTCAAAAAATAATAAAGTTAAAGTCAAAGGTTTTCAACACTAAAAAACAGCAGAAATATCATATTTGCTTGTTTCAACAAAAAAAAAAAAAAAAATAAATAAATAAATTGAAATATGTTCATACATATCTACGTATAGCAGGACGAACTTAAATAAAAAAAAAAAACATTACCCACAAACTGAAAACAAAGCTTCCAACATAATAAAATATACAACAAAGGCTTGTAAAGAAAACTTTTAATGAAACGGCAGATGGTGATATACGTTTTCACAATGATGTGAGCTATGTAGAAGTTAACTTATGTACATGCCCATGGCAATTTACAGAAATGATTTTTAAAAGAGACCTCATTTGTGGAAAGTTATTTTATCTTCATGGATTTTATCGAGAAACAATTTCATCTGTCAGGTGTCTGTAATTATCAAAAGCAATATAATTGGTCAAAACGTGCCTAGAACGGATGGGCATACGTTTAGATTGCCATTAATAGAACTGGACTAAAATTGTAGAAACTACCATATGGTTCTGGCTCTCTTA
Organism: Volucella inanis; assembly: GCA_907269105.1. Classification (NCBI taxonomy): domain Eukaryota; kingdom Metazoa; phylum Arthropoda; class Insecta; order Diptera; family Syrphidae; genus Volucella; species Volucella inanis. Next base: position 25,250,094 of record OU026157.1, read on the forward strand.
CCTTATGTATAATGACGAACGAAACTAAAGCACGAAATAGTGCGTATAGACATTTTGCTCAATAACTTGCCTTGTATTTCATAGACGATTATTTCAATACTTTTTTTTTTATTCAAACAGAAATAGTTATACTAATTTGTCGAAAAAAATTGAATTCTATTAGATTTTTATATATTGGGTATGTAATTTAATTCGTGAGGTTTTTTTCAAAATTTGAACGTTTATTTAAGAAAAACATGTACAAAAGTATTATTCAAAGTGTAGCCCATCTGAAGCTATGACTTTTTCCTATCTTTCTGGCAATTTTTGGATCCCATCCCAAAAGAACTGCGCCGGCTTGGCAGCTAAGAATGAATCAAGCCAATTTTTGATATTCTGCTCTGATGTAAACCGTATTTCAGTGAGGGCGTTCTCTATCGACCGGAACAAATGTTAGTCAGAAGGGGCAAGGTCTGGGCTATAAAGCTGGTAGGGTAAGACTTCTTATCCACTGTTTTCCAAATAGTTCTTAACCCACAGCAACGTGGGGACGAGCGTTGTCATGATGGAAAATTATTGCTTCGTGTCTGGTCGCCTATTCCGGGCCTTTTTCGGCTACTGCTCTCTTCAAACGGATTAATTGTATTCGGTAGCGTTATCTATCGATGGTTTCAACCCGTTTTAGCATCTCATAGTACAACACATCCATCTGATCCCACCAAATACAGAGCATTACCTTCGCGTCATGGATATTCGGATTTGCCGTTGATTTGGCTGGTTGGCCGGGTTTCACATATGATTTTTTGCGCTTGGGGTTATCGTAATGGATCCATTTTTCATCACCAGGAACAATCCGATGCAAAAATGACTTCCTTTTGTGGCGTTCCAGCAACATTTCGGACAAGCAAAACCGCCTTTCGACGTCCCTCGGCTTGATTTCATGTGGAACCCAATTTTTTGCTTTTTAATATATCCAGCTGCTTTTAAACGTTTTGAAATGGCTGCTTGAGTGTCACCCAAAGATTCTGCGAGCTCTTCTTTCATTTAGCAACAATCTTCATAGAGTAATGCATCCAGTTCTTCATCTTCAAACTTTTTTGGCTGCCCAGGACGTTCATCGTCTTTCAAGCCAAAATCACCACTTTTAAATCGTGCAAACTACTAAACTACTTTTGGCACGTTCGCTCAGCTAGCGCATGTTCATCATAAACTTCCACCAAAATACAATGACTTTCGACAGCAGTTTTCTTCATATTAAAGTAATGAAGAAGAACTCCCCGGAAAAACACTCTTTTAGGCACAAAGTTCGACATATTTGAGTGAAAAAGAAATTATTATTGTTTACGCTTCAAATGAATGACATATACTGAAATAACGTACAATGACAGTAGTTTTCCAACGCATGTTCCAACGGAATAATAACAATGGAATAATACAATTTACGCCATCTCTTAGCAAACCGCACGAAAGTTATGGACCCAATATAAAATTATTCAAATCAGCTAGGTCCATAAAAGCTGAATTAAACCTTGGAATATGAAACAGTTCTATCCCAAGAATCAGAATTTTCATTTCGTTTATCCGTCAATTTCAGAAAAAGCCAGGTAAGAGTTTGCTAGTATTTCGGCCGAACTGTTGCATAATGGAGAACATTGCTTTTTTCAGATAAGTCGAAGTTCAACATGACAGGCTCAGATGGGTGAAAAACTGAATCCATGGTATACCAGAGCGACAGTAAGACACGCAGTATTAAGAGTGATGGTCTGAGGTGGATTTTTTGTCCATGCGATCACAGAATTAGCTGCATATTGAATCGTTTTGTGTACAAGGATGAATTCCAAAACGTGATGCTACCCCATGGAGAAGATAAAATACCATTAAAATGGATCTTTTAACACGGCAATGATCCGAACCATACCCTTAAGGTTTTAAAAGAGTGGCTATCTCTCAACCAAATTGAGCTCTTGAGTTGGCCTCGTCACACTCAATAGAGAATCTATGGGAAATTGTAAATCGGAAAATTGAGCGCGATAGCTTCCGAAATAAGCAGTCTCTTTTCGATTAAATTGAAAATAATCAAAAATTAAAAATTGAAACAATTAAATTGATTCTCCGCCTCGGAAATGTGCAGCTGTTAATAAAAATAAGGCATATTCAAATAAATATATTAACAAAATGATTTTTTTTATTTAGTTTTGTCGTAGCAACTTTTATTGAATTTTCACTCTTGTTTTTGTATTTTTGTTTTTAAGAATCTTTATAGTAAAATTAATTGTTTATCTATAAATTAGTATATCTAATTTTGTTTGAATAAAACAAAAAGTATTCAAATCCCTGCAGGTTCAAGAAAGTTATGAGCAAAATGCACCTATAGGCGCCATTCCTTGCTTTACTTTTGTCCGAGACACTATATGAAATCTTTACACAAATGTTATAAATTAAAAATATATATCATACGATAGGTCCTAAAAATTTTCCTTGCAATATACATATGTACGTTCAGCGTTTTCCAATATATGAGTTCATTTAAAGAAATCCACTATTTTCCATCTGTCAAAAAATTTCCCACGATTTTTAAACGAATGATACTTAAAAACTGAACAGAAATAGGACGATATACACATCAAATGTACTAAAATTTTAAAAATTCTCTACAAATAAGGTGAACATTTCGTAGGAACACGAAACACTAACACTGAAAAGTTAAAAGCACTCTCGGTCGACGTGAAGCACCTTGTCGCTCAGCATTTGTTGAATTGTTTCAAAAATTTGAGCCACTACAACAGGCCAGTGATGTGTCGAACTGGAATCGTGCCCATAGCGCAAGAACAACGGTCGATTTTATGTCGTTCTCAGGAATTATGTACTGGGTTTTTAATAATTTCTGCTGTTTAGGGTTAAAGTTAAACACACATTTTTAGTATAAAAGCTTATACTTAATCCATCAGATATTGTTCATCATGGTCTATCCATGGTTCTTGAAGAGACATAATGCCTCTTTTGTAAAAGTCAGCAGACTTATGGATAAAAAAGTTTTTCAGTTATGTTTTGATCTCATCTTCGGAATTGAACAGAACGGAACAGAATAGAACAGAAGGGGTAAGGTTTGGGTGCTGCATAGCCTCCCAACTAAATAAATTTAGGTTTTTTTTATCACTAAAGCTGTGTGTGATCTGGCGTTGTCATGATGGAAAACAACACCCTTTCTGTTCGTCAACTCTGGTCGTTCTTCTTCCACCGCCTGTTTCAAAGTATCAAGCTGAGAGCAAACTCGAAGTAAAGGACAGATCGCCAGTTCCACCAAATGCTCAACATGACCTTTTCGGGAAGCAAATCTTGTTTACAGACCGATTGCTGTGTTTCACTAGGAGCTCACCATGACCTCTTACGCCGAATGTTGTTTTAAATCTCCTATTTTTCGTCTCCTGTAATCACTCTTTACAGGAAAGCCTCAAACGAGTTCCAGCTCAACAAAGACTCACAGACCATTAAGCGATCCATATTGTTTCTTTCACTGAGTTTGTGAGGTACCAAACACACACCTTTTTCGACATTTCAAGAGTTTTCAGGGTTAAATCATTGAGTGATTTCCCCCGTCGTCAAATGCTTGTCAACGGTAAATGCAGCCAAGATTTAATTGTCACCTGTAGTGAGTGGACGTCTAGAGCGAACAGCATCAGTAAGGTCTATATTTCCTAAACGAAAGTTCTACTTCCAAGAGAAAAACCGCATAACTTATTGAACATATTACATATGATTGATATATTGACATTGATATGGATATATTACAAATAATAATCCGCCAAATTTTATATAACGACATCGGTAAGGCAATACAATTCAAATTTAGCTTGCCAGTGTTTGTAACTTTACCAGTTGTGTGTTGGAAATGCATGCATGATATTTCAGAAATGAAGCATATATTCATCTTGAAGACCTTTCAGAAAGCCGAACTGCCTCATTTGGGGTTTAGTAAATGAAGAACCTTCTCTATCAACAACGTCTTATTCTTTGGTGCGGTTTATTGAGAGGAGGCATCTTTTTTTTTTTTTAATTTTTTGAAAATGAAGCTTACGAGTATATCAATGTTGCGTTGAACGGATTTTTATTTTTATCGCGTTTGTCTAAGTTTACAAAATACAATGCAAGTTGAACATTTTTCGTAACAATAGACAGATAATAAGCGAAAAAATCGTTACCTAATTCAATTCATAAATAAGTTTATTTATATAATAAATGTCTTTCAACTTAAAAGGTCTTTGTCGTTATGACTGTCTTATATCGTTTCACTTCGCTGCATGTAAAAAACTGTCTTTTTCTGTTCATACATGGGATTACAATATGGGATAACAAGTTGAGGAGGTGCCTATAACTCAAAAACAAAAATACTGCATATAGCTCAAAAGCACTTAATGAGAATAATTTGTAGGGTAAACAGATTTACAGAAAGTTGGCCTCTTTTTCGTAATCTTAGAGTATTTCCACTCAATCATCTTTATATCTTTAAATTACTTAAAGTATTCTTCTTGCGAAGAGGTTACAGCTCAACGCTTAGAAGCTCAAATATTTACGGATTGAGAGTTAATAATATGGCGTTTTCAGAAATCTTTTATTGTGACAGCACAAAGACTTTTTAATAAGCTAGCGCTTGAAATACGAACAACTATTCCACCAACTATATGTCTAAGAAAAAGCAAAGATATGACTTTTTAATATGGATAGTTCTGCAGTCAATTTATTAATTAACAAAAGCTAACAAATGTAATTAAAGCGTATTACATATGCAGTTCTTTGTTCTTTTCTTTTTGTGCAAATACACAAATATATCGTCAAACTGAATTTTTGGATCATTCGCCACAGCCACGTAAAGTGGTATAGAATGATTCAAGTCATTAAATTTGTTTAATACAATATACAATATATAAAATGTAAATGTAACAATTTTAAGAAAATAAAAAAAGAATTTACAGTTGCGGTGTACATTCTAGCGACACTAACAAATTAATAGATTTTAATTTTTATATTTTAAATTTTTGTCTTATAATTTCCTTTGACAGTTAAGTTCTTAAATTTCTTTTTTCATACGTTAACTTATTGAAACATTTAGGTAGTGAGACTTTGAAAAAGTTTTTGAAATGTATTGAATATGTAACCGTCGTGTATAACAATATCAAATAATTCGTACTTAAGTCGTATGAAGTCCTTTTCGCAAAAAGAACATTTTCAGCATCTTACTAGTATACAAGTATGGATGTTTCAATTGAAGAATTTGAAGGTGATGAAATAATGGCCAGTTTATTGACAATCTGTTTTTGCGCCCTATGTTTCGGATGATATTCTTCAGAACTACCATAAGAGGTTCAGGTGTGTTAAAGTACGTCCTCCTCTTAACGTGTAATATCACACTGTATCTACAAGTTCTTAGGAAATCTTTCTAAGTATTTCATAAATTAGATTAACATGACCTAAATGTGTTCTATTTCTATTTTTGACAGCTCATGCGTGATTCATGACATGTGTCAAAATTAAAAATATTCAGTTAACATTGCCATTTCATCATGGAAAAACTTACACCCGAACAACGCTTACAAATCATTGAATTTTATTATCGAAATTCGTGCTCTGCGAATAATGTTTTATCCGTACTTCGACCATTTTATGATCGTCGTAATCGACCTATTGAGAAAACAATTCAAGCCATAGTGACCAAATTTCGCATCAATTTCACACTATTGGACGTCAAGCTACCTAGCCGTATTCGTAGAGTACATACAGAGAAAATATTGCTGCTGTATCAGGCAGTGTTAATGCAGTCGCCATTCGCAAATGAGAATTGAGTTCGGTGAGCAATTTATCTCTCGTTTTGGAATGGTGAATTGACCGGCTAGATCGTCCGATTTGACGCCTTCAGACTATTTGTTATAGGAATACGTCAAACCACTCATCTATGCCGATAAACCAGCATCAAAACAGATAAAAGGTCTTGGTTGAATGTTTAAATAATTGACTTACTACAAGTTATTCTCACTTTGTGTGTACATCGAAATACTCACAAAAGCACTATCAAGATTGAAGTTATAGATGTGCGATTATCTTTTTGTAGATAATGCTCTGCTTCATGTAACATTTGAATAAGAAGCAGCTATATAATCACCAAGTAACATCTTTAGTCACTCTCCCTTTAGTCCTTCAAACTCAAGACCAACTGTCCCGCACCCTTAGTCTTTCAAAAAGTTACAGGGTCTTCTTGTCTACAAGGAAAGAGTGGAATACAAATTCTTCATGGCTGAATGATGATTTACAAAAGTAGTATGCTGATGGTTCGAAAACCTCCCATGGAGTTTGAATAGAAAAACCTTGAGCCATCATCGCATTTGCTCTAAGTAGTGATTCCATGTCGAACTAACAGCTTTTTTTGGAAGTTGTATCCATTCTAATAAGTAAACGATATAAAAGCGTCAAAATAAATATTTTCTCGGATATTAAATCGATACACAAAGCATTTAATAGCTACTCGTTCTCCTCAAAAAACCTACTTAAGTGTCATAAAGCACTCAATAACCTCACCCTGTACAAAGTCTCGCTAGTATGGGAACTAGGACATGAGGGTAACAGATTGTGAATCATTTCTCTATTACTCTGAAACTAATTGTTCTATGAAACACTTAATCACCGACTGCCCACCACTGGCACGTAGACGAGCAACAATTCAAAACAAATATCTGACAAAGATCTGAAGGTGATATCGTAGAAATGTTTCCTGGAAACATTAAGCAACTAATGGAAAAAAGAGGCACAAAGGGCCTTCGCCCTATATTCGTATAACCATAACATACCTTTATTAAACTTTTTTTATTGCTTTATACAGGGTGACTGACTCGAACTGCAACATTTCAAAATGCTATAATTTTTTTTTATTTTTTGATAAATTTTATTGTGCCAAAGCAAAAAATGTTGGAAAATACATCAATTTTCAAATTGTATCAGTGGTTTTCAATATGTCCACCTTTGGCGCGAATAACGGCCTTGAGACGGCCGAAGAAAACATCGCACGCTGCACGCAAGTGGCTCTGCGGTGTTTTGGCCCATTTCCGGCGATGTGCTTGTTTGAGGTGGTCCAAACATTGGTACCTTCGCCTTCAAAATACCCCAGACAGAGAAATCCAACGGATTTGAATCCGGAGAATTTGCAATCCATTGTGTCGAACAAATGAAATGTGGAACAGTGTTTTATAGGGTTTTCCAATAACGACTTGGCAACTTTTTTTTAAAATAAAAGGCAAACCATTTGAGATATTTCAAAAATTTTATTATTGGCTTGAAGTACAATCAAAACATTTATGAATGGAACTTGACTTCGTTCATATAGCCACCGCGGGCATGTTTGTAGCGGTCATTATTTCATACATTTCGGCCGAAACGGTCTCTATTTCGCGTTCAATGTTGGCTCTGAGGCGTTAAATCGCACGAACGAGGCGGCCAATCGACTGGTCCATGTATAAGAGATAACACGCTCACCATACTTACTCTTCAATAAATCGATTGTGTGGCTTGTGGCACCATCCTGTTGAAACCACATGTCGTCTAAGTCCATCTTCCAATTCGGGCCAAAAATAATCGGTGATCATGGCGCGATAACGCTGACCATTCACAGTAACGTGACGATCGTTATCGTCGACGAAAAAATATGGCCCAATAACGCCACCGGCATGCAAACCGCACCAAACAGTTATTTTTTGTGGATGAAGTGGTGATTCATGAAGCACATGTGGGTTTGTGGGTTTTCACCCGACCAATTACGCATATTTTGCTTATTGACGAACCCATTGAGCCAAAAATGAGCTTCGTCACTAAGATGATTTTGCGATGAAAATCATCATCTTGGCGCATCTTCTCCAGAACCCAATCGGTGAACGTTTGCAGACGTTACTCGTTATGTTGAGTTTACTGAATAAATTGGCAGTGACATTTTGATGATTAGTGAAAGAGTGCGTTCACAAAATAAATTCAAAGTTGTCAATTCCCTATTGGAAAACCCTATATAACCAATCATGGTTGAAGCGCGCTTTGCGCCGAGTCCACGATCTCCGACCGAAATGATTGTTTGCCCAAGGCTTCTATACTGATTCTAAGACAGTTTCACGGTAGTACGAGCGCAGAGCGACCATCGGCGGTTATGGCGGCACAAGCCAACACCATCGGTGCTGCCTGCTTTCTGGTGGCCCGAAGGCTTAAATTTTCGAAGGACCTCTCTGGCAAGTAAACTCGGTCATTTTGTTTGTTGACATATTGTTCAATAACAAATGGCTAGTCATCGGAAAAAACCAAATTCGGCAACTCACCACTTTCGTGCAAGCGTAGCAACCCCTTCGCTCTTTCGACTCTAACTTTTTTCTGTTGCGGTGTAAGATCGTGTGCGTTTTGGAACTTCAATGGCTTGAGCCCAAGCTAATTTTTTAGTATGTGTTGCATCCGTTCCAACGATATGTTGAACGTTTGGCAACGCTGCCAGTATCACTGTAACGAGCTATGGTTCAAGACACTAATGATTTATTCATATTGGGGTGCTGGCAATCACACTTTCACGTTTGAATTCCATCGCGGATAAAAATTCTTGTAAATAATAAAATTATCTGTTATCTGTCAAAATTTGAGCTTACTGCCATTAACGGTTTGGAAATTATAGCAGTCTGAAGTTGGTTGCAATTCGAGTCAGTCAGGGTGTACATATACAGAAGCGTATTGCTTTTGCTGAGCTTTACCACATGCCACACAATCCCCTCCAGGCAACAAAGCAGTGGAGAAATGTATTATGGAGCGATGAAACCAAAATAAATTTGTTTGGGATGGACGGCAAACAGTTTGTTCGTCGTCTATAAGGTGAGGCGTACAATCCACGGTACAAAAAACCCACTGTGAGGCATGGGGGTGGTAGTGTAATGATATGGGGTTGTTTTTCTTGATGGGGCGTAGGTCCAATATACCTTATAGAAGCCTACGTGAATATAATGCAAAATATCATGCTACCATGGACCGAAGAAAATATGCCCCTAAAATGGCGGCACCAACAAGATATTGACCTCAAACATTCGGAAAAACTGGCAAATCTGTGGTTTCAGCAAAACAATTTTGATGTTTTGCAGTTGCCTTCTCAATCTCCAGATTTAATTCCGATCGAGAACCTCTGGAACGAGCTTAAAATTGAAGTAGGCAAACGACACCCTTCAAATAAAGCGGATCTATGGAGAGTCATCTCAGAGGTTTGGCATTCAATACCTCTGAAAAATGCCAAACATGAGTAAACTCCATGAGTCGTCGAGTGGAATCGGTAATTAAAAATAAAGGTTATGTAACCAAGTATTAACTGCTTTCAAAATGAATTCAAAAAAAATTACGATGTATCTGTTTTTCTTTAAATTTTAACATCTGGGTGTACCTATTTTTTTGGCCAGGTAATTAAGCAGTTTGACTCAATATTTGCTGGTGTTGAAAGTAATGAGTGTTCCTATTATTTTGGCCATAGCTGTATATAAATATTTACGTATAAAAAAATATTTTGAAAAACAGCAGAAAAACGGATTGGAATTTGTAATAAGTTCGCAAAATCAGATAATTATGCGATTTAACGCTGTGCTGTCAATGCTGTAGGGTCAATAAAAATATTTAAGCCATGGTTTGTACTGTTGCCGATGAAATAGTTTCTTGGTAAATCAAAATGAAACTGCTTATTAAAAAATTCTGTATATGAAAAAGAAGATTTTTTCAAACAACTTTGTTTTATTATATAACCCCAAATATATTAAGGAAAAAAAAAGAAAAATGCAAAATACGGGTAAAACAATTTTCAGCGCTGTTTTTTTAGAAAAGAAAGAATAAGTCTTTTTGGATAACATATTTTAGTACTTCAAGTTACTCTTTTTGTTAACAATTTCTTACACATATCTCATGAGAACTTAGTTTTAGCGATATTAGTGTTGAATTTTTAACAGCATTCCCTTCGTGAAAGATATGTACTATTATCAATAACTTTTACGAGGAAGTTCTTGACAAGACGGCGTTGGGTGTAAACATTTTAAGGGTACCTTAACCCTTTGAGCGCACGTGTTCACTATTTTCACACTCAACTGTGGTTTAACAAAAATAATTCTTGAAATTATTCTCTTGTAAAATAATATTTCCTCCCCTACATAACATATAAAAAGTATCTTCTACACGAATGTATCACAAATGCCTTTTTATAAGCTTTGATGGTAATACCCATGTATGAAAGCAAGAAAGTAAATCTGAAAAATTCACGCTGAAAGTTCAGGGTTATTAAATATGTAGCGCGAAAGAACCACACGTTTTCACTGTTCAACAATATTTCAGATATAATGAAGGTTTGGCAGCTACAGTTCGTACAATTTTCGTACAAAATTTTGTCGGAATAGTGATTTAACTCCATCCGCTGTGAAGTGATTAAATCAAAAATTGAGGGAGACTGAATCTTGAACTGAACTTTGAACAGTTCGTGAGAGTATTGCTGTGAGTCCACGAACATCAATTCGACGCCATGGTCAATACCTGGTGGACAATTTTGAGAAGCTGTCTAATCTACAACGTATTCTCACGAAATATCAACACCTTCATGCCTACAAAGTGCAATTGACTCAAGAACTGAATATTACTGACCATGCAAAGCGAAGTTTATGGAATATAAACTAATAAATACTGATTTTTCAAACAAATACATCTTCAGCGATGAAGTTCACTTTCATCTTGACGGTTTGATTATTGTCTGAATATTAAATTCAGAAAATCCACGAGTGATTGTCCAGAAATAAATATCACAACGTGTCACTGTTTGGTGCCGATTTTGGGCTGGAAGCATCATCGGACCATTCTACTTTGAAAATGCGACTGGTCTGGCCGTAATAAATAACAGTACTCACTATGCTATGATCATCCAATTGTGTCCGAATTGCAATACATGTATGAGGATGACATGTATTTTCAACAAGACGTTGCCTCATGCCATACAACCAAAAAAGCAATTTAGTTACCGCATGGTTCATTTCCTGAAAGTGAAGTTTCATGTTCTAGTGATCAGAAGTGGCCTCTCAAATTATGCGATTTTTTTCTTACGTTTTTTTTTTTTTTAAGTCTTACGCTTACGCCAGCAAGCCACATTTATACAAAAATGTTATGGACTATTTCGAAAAAAGAATGCGTACGTCCCAGTAGAGCTGAGGACGCCATTTATAGACATGGTATTCCATTCATAACCCTATACTGTATACAATAAATTAATAAAAAATTACAATTTCTAATTAAAACTTGTGTCTTTCATCAAAATTACTTTTTGCGTGAATTTTGGGACATACTTTGTATAAAAATCTTTTAATTCCATCTGTCTATTTGTCAGTGCTTTCCTTGGAAAAATTTGGACCGATTTCAATGAGGTTTTTCATTAAAAAGTAGAGTATCATATCCGACGTTTTATTCCCTTGATATTCATATCATGGGCTGCAACAAGCACTGAAGCTTCAATGAGCTTGCGCGTCGAGCGTCTTATGATTCTGGTCTTATGGACATGCCATCCGATGCAATGACACCAGAACTCCTGTTTCCTTGTGCCCAGGACTGGCTTCGACCAGAATAAGAGCCAGAAAAGGAATGCAGTCGGATCTTCATGGACGACTCAAAAACCAATACAGGATGTGGCGCTGGTGTTTTTCTGGAGGACGACAACGTTAGATTTCACTTCACGTTAGGAAATTTGCATCTGTCTTCCAAGCAAAATCTACGCAACCCTGATGGCAGCGAACTATATTGCTGAGAACCGGTGGAGGAGGCGAAGCATTTGCATCTTCAGCGACAGCCATGCTGCACTGAGAGCCTTGCTGAACCATCTTACGGCTTTCAAGCTAGTTCGAGAATGCAAGAGATCACTGAACGCAGTCAGAAGGCTAGGTTCACTGACATTTGCCTGGGTCCCAGGTCACAATGGGATCACGAGAAATAAAATCGCCGATGAACTTGCCAGACATAGTTCAGAGGAGAGTTTTTCAGGAACTGAAGGTATGTAAGGTCTTCCTGTGTCCTCGGTTAAGGCTTCCATTGACAGTTGGGTCTCATACGTGCATATGGTATAACTCTGCGGGATTTAGGCAGACCAAACGAATGCTTCCCGACGTATTTAAGAAGTCAACAGCCTTTCCCTCAATAGGAGGGAGGTTGAAGGTTGCTTACTGGCGTCATGACAGGGAATTACACTTTTGTAAAGCACTTAAATGTGCTGAGCATAAGTGGCACAACATCCTGCTATGCATGCCACGAACGTCGTAACGACACCGCGGAGCACTATCTCTGTGAATGTCGGGCTTAGACTCGCTTGGATGGTGCTGGTACTGCAGGAACCTTAGCACTGAAGAGCCAACTTATCTTTCTTCGTAAGTCTGAAAGATTTCACTAAAGAAACTTTTCAAGGAGTACAATTGACTTGCTCTTTATCTGAGTGCTCTGTCCCGACATTAAAAAAAAAATCATATCCGACGTCATTTCGTCCGCTGTTGACCTCGAGAACATTTTGTTTTTGAATAAAAGAAAATTAAAATCAATTTAAACAATTGATTAAAAAATCAATGTGGTTTTCGTGTATATTTTTTGAAAATCAATAAAAGACATACATAACTACTTTTGAAACATTAAGCTACCCGATTTGAGAACTCTTTGCATCACACCTATTTTGGTAATAAAGTTTGAAACTATAAGGTCCATCTAAAGTATGTAATCTTTTTCTCACCTGAAAGAAAAATTACACTCTTCTAGGACATATGAATTACAGCAAATGCTAGTTTTTCCACTTGCTCTTGGGGTGTAAAAAATGTTTTTTCTATTCTCTTCGGAAACTTCCTACTGTAGATATAATACACAATGTACTGCACGCACAGAAAATTTAGTTTTTATTTTCTCTATCACTGGTATTTCTTGTTCTACGAGTACATGAACTTTTCTTTCTTTTTCTACTGGTTGCAATAGTTCAGAAGTAATTATTCATGAATAGTTTATGATTTTACAAGGCTCGAACTAGGGTAAACGTAAGTGTAGATATGGAAAATTGTTCATTGCATTTTAATTTAACATGAAATGTCTATAATTAAGGAAAATAAGAACAGTTAAAAAATTAAACCACTTCCTTGTACTGATTTCATAGAAAAAAGACTAAATTCCATAGATTCCTTAAAAAAAATGTATGTATCTGTTATTGGCATTGAATTTCCTTTATAGAAAAATCTAATTAATCTGATTTAGAATAAAAAATAGTTCGATGCATAGTTTGAAAAATCTGAATTTATGCTTTCTTAACTCCATTAGGTTAATACTACTTGGTCCATTAAAAATGGTATCGCTAATATCCAGAGATCTTGGATAGTTCAGAGGCCAGAATGTGGAATTTTTTTGCAATGATTTTGAATTCTAGAGTTTCGCAATCGTCTATCGAAAGGATGGAGAGCTTATTAGTTTAGCGTTAACAATTTAAGCTGGAGAAAGTAGTAACGAATTAATTAATCCCACCGCCAGAAAAACCTTACCTGCCTCTCCGGAAACGAGGATAAACTCTGAAAATCCCCATAAACCATTAAATATGTTCGTAAGCCAATCGTATAGTATAAAAGGTTGATTTAAGCAGGAATCTTTCCCATGAAAAACCTGGAAATAATCAAATACAGAAAAACTGTTTTGTTTTTTGTTTTCGTAGGTTTAGAAGTTCAATTCTACATAAGTATTCAGATTCAGAATATGTACAACATTGACTCATCAACAGATAACAATGCGATTTTATCCATCCTACCTCGAGGTTTGGCCCCATCTGATAGAAAAAAACGATTAAATGACCGGATAGACCGCACAACTTCGATAAACTCTTGAATTTTTGAAAGAAACATTCAGCTGAGGGAAACTTTATCTGAGATGTTCCTAAAACTGAAACCATTTCGGCCTTTTTGCTGTGTAAAACTACGAAAAATTAGCAACCGATCCAACTTGGTACACAATGTGAAGCGGGATTCCGGTGGAATTTCGACCATAACTCCGTCTGAAAATAAATTATTTTTAAAAAAAATCCTAAAATATTGTTTAAATTGATATTCTGTTCGTTTTAATTATTTTTAAATTAATTAAAAATGGCCCTAGAATTAATGAGTCAAAAGTTATTGAAGATCTAAATTGTTTTTTTATTTTTTTTTTTTAATTGAGAATTTAAATTTTTTCATAATTTTCTTCACAAGAATACCTTATTAGCGTGTACCTGGTACAAATAATAAAAAGTCAGGCCAATTGTTCAAAGTGCAACCATTGTCTTCTACATCAGAGCTCGATTATGAAATGCTCGAAAATTATTCTCAATTCTTTCCAATTCTTTACTTTTTATTCTTTATTCATCTACCAATTTTAACTCTAACAGAATTCAGAAACAAGATACATTAAAATCCTATGGTATTGTATGTAAAATATTGGGTTGTTCAATAAGTTCTGCGGTTTTTTTCTCGGGGGGAATGTTTATCGTTTCAGAAAATTTTTGTGTATACCGCTATGAAATTTTTGTTGTTTATTCCAAAAGAGAAGAATATCCTTTACATTGTTACGAAAATTTGTTGTAATTGGATTGTGTTTTGTGCTCAATATCTTTTTTTTTTTTTTAAATGTTGGATATAAAAGTGTATTTTCGGCATATTTTGCTTTCTTTCTATGAAAAAGGGTCTCAAAGTGACAGAGGCGCAACGGGAGATTTGCAGCATATATGGAGATTCGGCTTTAAAAGCTGACACTTTTCAGCGTTTGTTTACACGCTTTCGTTCAGGAAATACTGCAAATCTATGCTGCAGTTACCGTTGACAAACATACATACGTACATACGTTGACATGCGATACGGGAGATTACTCAGCAGTTTAACATCGCCCATACAACCGTTTCGCAGAGACTGGAAAGGCTTGTAATGTGGAAAAATGTGGATGTTTGGGCTCTTCACGAACTAAGTTAAAGAAACATTTTGGATCGCATAATGCTCTGTGAGTCTTTGTTGAGATGGAACTTGCTTTAGGCTTTCCTGCAAAAGTTGTTACGGGAGACGAAAAATTGGTAGTTTGCTCCTGGTGAAACCCCGAAATCGGTCTGAAAATCTGTAAAATCAGACAATAAATGTTTTTAAATATTGCCCTCAACTCGATACTTTGAAGCAGGTAGTGAAAAAAAAAAAAAAACGTCCAGAGTTGGAAAATAGGAAGGCCGTTCTTTTCAATCATGACAACACCAGACCGCGCATAGCTTTAGTAACAAAATAAAAGCTGAATTCATTTGGCTGAAAAGTTATACAGCACTCACCGATCTCTTCGGACCTTGCTTTTACAACATTTGTTCCGCTCTTTCAAAAACAATTTGGACGGAAGGCAATTCAATTCCGAAGATGAGATTAGAACGTACCTGGAAAAGGTAAGTCAGCTGACTTTTACAAAAGGGGCATTATGTCTCTTCAAGAACATTGGAAGAAAGTAATAGACCATTATGGACAATATCTGATGGATTAAATATAAGCTTTTAACCAAAAATGTGTGTTCGACTTTAATCCTAAAAAACCGCAGAGGTTATTGAACAACCTAAAACATATAATAATAATAATAATAATAATAATAATAATAATAATAATAACAATTAAAATTTCGATATATCACCACATAATTAGTTATTGGTTCTCATAATTGTGCAAATGTCTAGGATTCAATAAAATATTTATTGTACGAACAATTCTTCCGATGTATACAATTTAATTTATCTTGAAGTATATCAGAACATATTACACGATATGAAAAGACATAATGAATAAACCATAGTATACAATGAACACTTCGCCTTGTTTGTAAAGTCCAGTCCAGTCAATGCACATCTAGTTATATTTAATTTGTCTTACAACAAATTTTGTAAAGGACTTCTCTACTCTTTGTACTCGTGCTATCGAATTGACGTGAATCGGATACCATACTATAGAGCAATACTCAAGGAAAGGTCGAACTAGAGACGCATAAACAGATCTAAGAGCATATGGATTCCATTCGAAGGAAAAATATTAAAAAGCAAGGGCTCTAAATGGCTACCTTGTGGGACACCAGATAAGACCTCAGGAGCATAAATTTAGAACAACCAATTTTGACATCCTGTTTTCTATTTCGTAGATGAATCGAGATCAACTGAAGAACTATCGAATAAATGCCAAATGATCTTGATTTCCTTATGAAAATACTATCATAGACTGTGGCAAAAGATTTTTTGAAATCATTAAAAGACATCAACTTGATATACTGATTCAACAAATTGAAAAAAATGTTTTGTAAAAAGCATCAAGTTGGTTAATATGGATATACCTGAAAAGTTTATATTTTTGTAATATTATATAGTATTTGGTTGCGAAATAAAGTTTTTTCCATTACAACTGATTCAAACAATTGGGAAAATTTAGATATTCCATGATATTTTTGTGTCAAATTAGTTTGGTCAACATAAACTGATTCAAAAAAATGCTACAAGAGATGTTACCTTCAAATTTCAAATTTTGCAGAATGTCATTGCATTTATGTTACTGTATAAGAATGACCAGAAATCTTTAGGATTCCTTGAAATTTAAGACTGAGCGCTCATTACATATTGCTTATATAAAAATCCTTCTCGGCCTTTCGCCGTCAAATCCCTTATTCTAGACATCCAATTGTTACAATTTTTCTGAAGAGTAAGCAATATCGTTCATCCGTCCTCAAAAATAAAAGTCCACTGGGAGACCGTTGAGGCCACAGAATGGGTTTATCCCTTTTCATCAATTTTCGTACTCATGGCTTAACCACTTTTTAACTGTGTGGTCATGGTGTGCGGGGTTTCTATCATGCTGATACACATTAACTGTTCCTTGCTGCAGTTATATCACAATCTGGCAATTTGTATTGCAAAAATTCCGGGTAGAGATTTGATTTAAGATTTGGGATAAGCCGATGGGGTCCGGTCAGCTTGTTACCCAGTATGCCTTCCCACACATTGACATTGAACTTTTGCTGAAAAACTCTGTGTTTCATGGAGTGGGGGTTGTTCTGCCCACATGCTTATATGTGCATTGTAGAAATTATTTATTCCAAGCCTATGATGGGAGACATCCGACTATTGAATCCGGTCAATAAAGTTGTCAGTTGCCTTAGGCAAAGTGTCTTTCCACTTTGTAATTGAAGAGTTCCAAATGTTTAAATTACAATGTCTGTTTAGTTGAATAACACTGCTATTTGAATGGTTTCTGACGTAATCAGAAAACGTCTTCGTAGCTGCAAACATCTTCTCCCAATGCAGGGTGTAAGTGCCTTAACGATAATAAAGGCCCTGCCATTTAGGGCAGTCCTATCAGGGTATCGTTTCAAGTATTCTAATCTCGGTCGTTGAGCATTACCGTTGCTAAAACTATAGATATAACCCATGTCGGTATCATGTCATCGATGAATATGAATTAAAAGTCAATGTTTTGGTTAAAAGCTAAAAACTTGTTTTGCAAACACTTTTGCGTTGTTTTTGTATTATTTTATAAAAGATCTTTTTTTTGTCAGAAAACTATCTGCTCTTTTCGTGGTCATAAAATAAACCTTTTTCAAAAAAAAAAAAAAATTATTAAATTTGCGTTGCATAATAACAATTAACTAGTTAATTTGAAAATACTCTTGAAAATAAGATCACATTTTTCATTTTTATAGTTCGAACACGTTAAGCAGTATCATGAAAACTATTAACTTGGAATGAAATAATGTGTATTTTTTTTTTTGTTTTTATAAATACTAGGTACACATTTCGAAGTTGAAAATTTGCAGCTTAATAAAATATTTTTCCGAAAAAAATTATTGATTTTACCATCATTTTTAAGCTTTTAAAGAAAAAAAAAATCAGTTTGGTCCTTAATAACTTTTGGTGCATTGATTTTAGGTCGACATAAACTTTTAATCAATTAAAACACTCATAATTTCGAGTTTAACAGTACTCTATTTGTTACCGTACCACATATAAATTTGAAAGATGTTTCAATGAAAGTCAAAAAAGGGCAGCGCAGAGCTTTGCTTGAAATCTTTTTAATTCTGAGCGGATGCATTTTTGACAGATAATCTCCCTTTAAAACCTTTGATACTTTATCTATACTACAAGGAAGACCAGGGTTAACCCTTCTGTCAAGTATTAAAACCTTCGCATCAATGAAATACGTCTGGCCGGACCTTCACACAATTTTACGAAAATTGATGGAACTCAATGAAATAATTGAAGTTTTTTTGTTATTCTGGATATTTTATTATTTTTATTTTTAATTTAAAGTTTCTTTTTTACATAACATAAATATAACGAAGTATTTTTTTAATTTACAGATTTATGGAAATTACGTAACTGAATACTGTGTTGTAAAACAGACAGGCTCTTCGTAAGCAGTGCATGAAAATCTGATTTTTCTTTGTATTTTATCGTTTATTCTGCAAATTCTACACGACTTTTGGGCTAGGCTGTGGCATCCTATTTTGCAATGGTGCTCCAAAGAAAGATTTGATGCCGATTCGAACGGAAAATACTCCGTTTATTCTTGAATTGTTCATCCTTACTTCGATCTGAGGGCTCACTAACTGCTCAATCAAAGAATGCAAAAATTGTCGACGCAAATTGGTTTTGTTCATAGCACTCATATTATTTACTTTTTTGTAAATTTTAAAAGATGCTAACGCTGTCGTTTACATGTATATTCTCTGATCCATGTCGTTGACGCCAACTTGATGTTTGTTGTAAAACAGAATTGCTTGTGGCTTTCTTGCTTTTCCAACCAATTTGATGCCATAGTGAATTTTTGACAGTAAAATGACTGCCTTGGATTTTTTCGGCACGTGAAATACTGCTGTGACATTATCCGTAAATTCAAAGATAGTGGATTGTGTTAAGCGACTACGATCCGGAAGCATTTCTTTAGGAATGCACTTCTTACTGCGTCGAATAATTCCAACAAAAGGACTTGTAAAAAAGTTGTCAGCAACAACAGTTCTCCCGCTGGATTTGTACTTGGTTGTTAATTCAATCATCACCTTCTCGCCCAAATTTACAGCTCGGTGATGTCTATTTTCTTTGCCCGTATACATAATCCCTTGGAGAGTATCCGTTGCTGGAATCACAAGCTCACCATACTTTTATTCCGTATTTCGCAGGCTTCGATGGTATGTATTGTGTAAATCGTGTGTTTTCTCTGTATGAGAATTTTTGTTCGTCAGTTTGTTTAGCATTGTCCACATGTCCCGAATGGCAGTTGCTTTATCTGCTCTTGCCGTTCGACACGAGTCCTTTGATAGTCAAATCTTATAAACTGATTTATAGCCCAAATCGGTTAAGCAACAGCGTTGCTCTGAATACGAGATTCATGTTGGTTTTCCATAACTCTTCTGTATGCAGCAGGTCGGCGTGATTTACACCAGCGGCTAGACAAAAACCAAAATAGGCATATAGTTCCTATATGAGGCATTCCTTGTCTTGCGTAGCCACCGACTTCTCGAATGACATTGTGTGCTCTTAGACGATCTGTTGCTGGGGATTGTTGGTACTATTTTGTTCCATCACGGGTCAAATAGTATTCCTCGGAGAATTGTCCTTCTTGCGCCTGGCGAACTCGATCGTTTTCTGTTTGTTACTCTTCCAGCATCTCGTCATTATCAGTATCTTCTATATCTGATATTCCTCTACTACCAAGTCTGTCTCGTTATCAGCATTATCTTCATCAGGAACATAGTCCTCATCGTCTTCCACACTAAAATCTTCTACTTCAGAGCCACTCCCTTGTACTTCTTCGGCAAGCCTTTTAACGTATTGCTTCCTTTTTTCTTCGCTCATGCGGCTCCAGTTGAATGCGTTTATTTCGTCAGCCATAATAATTTACTTTCGTATTAGTTCCTAATTTGTTTTTAATTCACTCAAGTAATGATGACTGATTGACAATAATGATACCTTCGAGAGTAAATATATACCCACAAACTGAACAAAAATAACTAACTGTAAAATTCACTAAATATTTAATTTTTTTTCCGATGGGCAATACACGATTTACAATCAAATACGAAATGTTCAAGTGACCCAAAGGCCTGCATACGTCATAAACATATGTAAGTAATTAGCGAAAAACTCCAGGCAGTTGTATATTTTTGCATAATACCGTAATAAATTATTTTGTTTATATATAACGCACCAAACAAAACTTATAATTACTTGACGGACTTAGGTAAAATGAGTTTTTTTTTTCGGATGAAATGTTAAATAAATACGTTCCTCCATACAATATGTAGCAAAGTCTGAATAGACCTATTCCATTGATTCTAGGGGTTGTTGTAGAAAAACTTTTTTTTTTTTCTCATCCACTTAGATTTACAATTTATTGTCCACTCTAGAGCATTAAACATATGTACGCTGACAAATTCATGAAATTTGGCAAAGATAGCTACACAAAAAATGGTTTCGAAAATGGAAAAGGCCTGGCCAGACCTACTCATTGACAGAAGTGTGAGACAAAAGGGCAAAAGTTTCTACAGGGTTCAAATTATATATGCGAATAATAGAATTAACTAGGTGAGCATCAAAAGTGAAATTAAATTTAGTTGCCATTAAAATCGCGTTAAATTTTTTTTTTAATTTTTGCCTTAAAAGTAAAAAAAACAATGGTTCCTCCACTAAGTGAAGGTAAATCTTTAGGTAAACAAGCTTAAAATCTCTTTTTACGGACCAACTGCGACTCTAAAATTGAAAATATTTAAAGCGTATTATACAAGTTCAAGAATGAAGGTTCCAAACAGCTTAACTAGAAGCATAACATGACAGTGCTTATATTAAATATTCATAATACTTAACACTCTGGATATTTTAAAGAAATTTTAGCTTATATGTAAATTTACTATATTTTACGAGCTGCCTATTTTATTTTATAAGAATGAGATTCTTAAAAATATTAGATTATGTATGGCTGCTTTAACCGATAAAAAATTAATGATTAAAAATATGTATGAAGTTTGAATATAAGTAATAAAGTTTTGGTTTGGCCAAAAAATAAACAAACAGGAATATAAATTTCTTATATCAGCCATTTGCGGACAGTTAGTACTACAGTACGATCACCAACTAAAGAAAAAATTCAAATCGACGTATTTACTCTATAATATTGCCGTACCAGTGAGACACTGAAATGACAGAAGTGAAGAGAATATTGCGGCTATAAGCGATTCGGCAGGTCAAGACCGCTTTCAATCGAGATCGCGTTCTTCTCAAGTGGTGGACATTTTCCAATTGTCGTTGTGGCATATTTAGTGAAAAGACTTGGATAAACATATTCATACGGCTGTATAAGATCATATTGATCTAACCGAAGAGCTAAAGCCAAATGACCATCGTGCAAATTGAACTATTGTTGGTTGGGCTCTATTAACGACTGAAAAACTTCCGGATTTCCAGTGAAAAATTATCATCAGTGACGAATTACATTTTTGGTAAAATGAATTTGTCAATAACTAAAATTATCACATTTAGCCAAGAGAGCACCTGGAGGTGTTCCAACAGTAGACGCTTTTTGATTGGGTTTAATGCCAGCTTTGGCATGAGCTTACAAGAAGACAAGGGCTACTCGACAATAGTGCGGTTGCCAACATCGAACCATCCCTTTGTATAGTAAGGGCCGCTATCGAAGAAAAAATCACAAAGATGGCCAACCTTAGTTGATTCAAGATCTAGGGAGTTAATATAAGTAAACAGAGATAAGGTTATGACAGTAATAGGAACCCTGCCAGGATACTGTCTCCTGCGGAAACATGCAAGTGCGGTGATTTGCAAGCTATTGAAGACATAACATACATATTGTGTATGTATAGGCAATATCGCGTATTCGAAGAAAATTTTAAGGGAAATACTTTTTCGAAAACCTAGAGGAAACAGACGGCATGAACTCAAAAGCCTTCTTGGCTTCTGCAAAAAAATTTAATGTTTCAGTAGAGATTATGTTTAGGTTTTTGGCATTTAAAGATAAACTCAACTGATTTCTCTAGGGTCGCGATGGGCCCAGTTTGGTCCCTGGTATCTGTGTGATGGCTAATTCATCATACATCTGTTTAAACCTAACCTAATGGAGACCATTATCGCTACATGTTAACCATTTTTTTTTTTTTTTTTTATAAATTGATACTGGGAAATTTGAAGGACATTTGGCTTCAACAGGGTGATACAACTTGAAGTACAGCGCGTGCCACAATCGAAAATAGAATTTGTCGATCATCTTCTCATCAAAAATTGTCTCATCTCAAACCTGCAAACTCTTTTCTTTGGTCTCTAGTATTTACCAACATACCAGTAACCTTAAATGGATAGAGGGCTAAAATTTGACATTGAGTGAGTAATACAAAATTGAGTCCAATGCATTCACTCACGAAATTAGCTGAAGAGTTAGAAGACCAGATAGTGTCGTCTAAAATCATTTGAATAATCGTTAAAATGATGGCTCTAAATCTTATTCTGTACAAAAAAAAAAAAAAAAAAAACTTGAAGATCGCAATTTGGAGGGCAATTAAAAAAATCCCAAACATTGTTCGAGATAAACAGCGGAGGGCACCTTATTTGGAGAGAAAACGTAAAGTCTCTCTTCTCTGCTTTCCCCACAACCACATGACAGAAGCTTGGAATCAAGTAATGTAAACTAAATTAAAAA
The DNA here is from genome assembly GCA_907269105.1 of Volucella inanis. NCBI lineage: Eukaryota > Metazoa > Arthropoda > Insecta > Diptera > Syrphidae > Volucella > Volucella inanis. The sequence goes on from OU026157.1 coordinate 25,272,830, forward strand.
CTAATGTATGATAAAAATAAAAAATAAAAATACTTTTTCATGATTTAGGTAATTTTTCCAGAGGGATTTCCGAAAGAACCTGGGCATTTTTGAAGGCCTTTATTTGGTGGTAGTTCGTTTATGGGGTGGGGCGCTTTCAGTAGCCTTTGAACTGTCGATCTAATGTTTCCATAACGTCGAATGTCGAACAACGAGGTTGTTGTCATATCTTCGATATTACCGTAATGAACACCTTATTTTCCAACGAGATAACGAAAGTGTTCGCGCCAGTATTCGACGAAGGCATGGTTATCAAGTCACAACGTACAGGTACTCGATTGACCACCTAGGTTTCCAGATGCCAGCCATATCAAAAATATTAAGGATTGGCTTACTCCAACAATTTATTCGGAAATTCAGAAATTTTACACAAATAGGTTAGTATCGGCTAATGGCAGTCAGATTTTTAAAATAATTACTTAAAGCGGTAAAACAATAAATTATTAAATTCAACAAAATGTATTCAGTTTTCTTAGTTTGATAAACATTTCATCTGCGGGTTTGACAATTATCCGTACCTGTGTACTTTTCATTGCGTCTTAGAAATTTCTATGTTATTTTTACAAACAGATTTTATTATTAAATTTATTTAATCAATTTATCTTCTTCTTACTACAGGAAATGGTTGTACTTCTAAAATGTAGCGTATTCCAATCTCAAATTTACTTTCATTGAAACTCTAGTAAGTCTTATTTAAACAGCAATTTAAGTCGTATACAGTGAAGAATTCTGTAGCTGATCCTTAAAATGATATACTCTATTTTAATCTTTTATATACTACGACAAAGGGTCTGGGTTCAAACATAGCTCAATACTGACCACCGGAGAAAGTGATATTTCTGACGATTTCACTTTTTGCTCAAGCAATGGCAAGTTTCCGAAAATTAAGTCTTTTACAGATGAGAGTATCTTAAAATCCTACCGTTTAATGTCGACAAAAAAATGTACGTCGCTCTTCGTGTACAAAACCAAATATGCAATCAACATAACGAATTTAATTAATTTCTAGTGCAATTGAATAGGAATTTTTCATTCAATTTGTTCGAGTGAACATTGAAAAGGAAATTGTTTTTTCAGTGTTCTAAATCAGCTGGTCTTTTGGGAATTTTAACTTTATTCGATGTTTATAGCGTTCGCTTTGAATACATTTGCATAAGTGATCATAAAATGTAATCAGAGTATTATGGACCGATTCTTGATACTGACGATCAAGACAAAGATCAAGTCATGCTTTTCCTTTTAAAAAAAATGTTCAATTATCAGTTTATAAATACTTTCGCTAACATAATGCGTCTATTGTTTGTATGTTTTTGCATACCATTCGTTTGAAGAATCGTTAAAGCAGATTAGCTAAAAAAAAAAAAATACAAAATTGTTTGCTTGGAGAGAGTGGATACCATTCAAAATGATGGCCAAAATTTAACTGTTATGTCAAATCGTTTTGTCGAGAGTGAAATCTAGGGCAAGAACTTATATTGCATGAATATGTTAATAGGAAGAACCACTGTGTTATCTATTTAATCTTAAATTTGCATTACGGTCACAGTGAGAAATGCAAAAATTCATTATTGGTTTACCAGATCTTTAGAAGAAAGAATGGCTTTGCTAACGAAATGGCTATTTACTTTTGTAATATGTTTTTACTGAAAGTGTTTTGGTTTAACCTCTACTTCAAAAAGTATTGAAACATTTTGTCCCACATGAACCAATTTAAAAAGTAAGTCCTTGTGCCTATGTCAAAAGCAAGTAAATCAAACTCTTCATTTCGAATCTATTCAAAACATAACAGGTGGCAAGGCTTTTCTCTAGGTTCCAGAAAGAGCTCAAATCTTTATGAATAATTTATCTGTATATGTCTGTAGGACAATATTATAAGCACTTAAAAATTTAAACTAGAAACACTGAAGTATTTTGACAAGAATCCCAGTGATTAAAAACGACCTAAATTTCACAACCTTATTAGATGTCATAAGCTGACTCCCTTCCTTCTTTTTTAACCACTCAAGTGTTCTATTGTTCATTGTGCAATGAAAAACGAAGTAGAAAATCAGATATTTAAGCGAAAGTTGTATAAAACGTTACCAATTGCCATCCCCTCATATAAATATTTTTTTTTTTTTTTAAGAAAGTATGGAAAAGAGTGAAACCATTTCGCACAATATCGCCAACCCAAATCATTCTTTTACTACCAACCATTAACATTGCTGAAAAAATAATCTGCTCCCGTTAAAAAGCATTCTAAATAGCAAACCTCCCTTAAGTCGACTTGAAAACGCTCGAAAACAAAATAAAACGAAGACGTAAAAATGACGAAGAAAGAGAAACAAAAAGGGATCCATAGAAAAATCTTTAACAACCAGCGGGTGGCAACTGCCTCTTAGCCACTTACCACACCGAAAATTGTGATTGTCGGTGTTGTAATTAATTTCACTACAACCTCTTTCTACTTTTTAGCCAGAAAACGATGTAACGAGTTGAAAAGAGGAGGAAGAAGATAAACTCCAATGCGAGCGTAAATTTCCCATACAAACCATTACATTCGTATACAAACTCGCACTCATAGTACCACAATAAATAACAAGAAGAGGATGAAGACTTTCGGCTGCTCCTGTGTTGTTGGTTGTTGTTTACATGTGGGTAAAGTGTGCAATCGCAAGCACTAAACTAGGACAATAACAATTGAGTTGTTCTTAATTGTCGACCGTGTGGTGGTGCTGTGTTGGCGCTGCTTGTCCTAGCTAGATGAATAGGCGAATAAACTAGTTGAAGGTCCTTATGGAAGGCAGACGGCGCCCAACGTGCTATTTGCATTGTATTTTTTTTTTTTTATATATATATATATTTTTCTACTTCCCCAAAAGAATACACAGTAAAAAAAAAATATATATATAAAAACATCCGTGTATCTCAGCTCTGAAGGTGGTACAGAGAGAAAAATAGGGAAAGGCGAAAAAAAGAAGAGGAAAAGCAAAACAAACTTAACTACGTACCGTTCTTTTTATCCGGTGTCCAAGTGGAGAACAGATAGCTTCAGCAGCTACACTGAAGAGTGTAGATAATCCGCATGCAATTAGTCCTTTTTCATAAATTAAAAATACGAGTACCCTCTTCTACTCGTCTCTACATTTAATCCCTTTGTTCTCCTTTAATTTGTTTTTCGTCGTTCGTCGTCGTTGATTTATTATTATGCACGCATTAAGAGACTGTAAACTTGTACAATGAATACAGATGCAAGATGCAAATGAATATGTACTCTTATATAAATATATTTTCAATTTTAACTTTAAACTTTAAACTAGAGCACTATGAGAAAACAAAAAACAAAACAGAAAAAACAACAACAAAACAGAAAAGTTTTTTTTTATCATTAAGACCACACACACGTTTTTGAGATGCCACCCACGTTGAGAGATGGGAATTTTTATGAGAGGTGGGCAACTATTCGTACCTCCGCATAATCGTTTGGATTTTTTATTTATTTTTTCTAACAAAAACAAGAAATAATTTTAAAACTTGCCATCGGCGCAATTATCGCCGTGACAAAGTGGCACCTCCAAATTTTAATTAACGATGATGTTGACAGCTAGTGGTTAACTAACCCATTCACATGAAACATGTCAATCAATCATCTTCGGCTGCACATGTAAACATATTCAAGATCCGACAATCTACAGACACTTTAGATACTCACACGATCGAATTGAACTATCGATTTAACACGCACATTACACGAGTACTCGTATGGTGGAATTTTATTTAATTTTTATAGATACTTTCTTATCCTTCTATTTCTTATGTCACCATCGTGTTAATCAAATTCACGTGATCCTTGAACATGGAGGAAAGGAGGGGACACAAAATATTAGAATACACAAAGGATTTGAATTTTATTTGTAAGAGATGATTTGTATCTCATTCTATGATGTTTGGTCTTTAAATTGAATTCACAATAAAACTCAAAACATTCAAAACCCATTAACAGTGGAACCTCATTTTTAAGTAAGCCACTCAATAATAAACTTTTAAACGAAATATTTTTTGTCACTCTTTAATTCAGAAAAAAATAAACAAAAAATTATAATTATAATAATTTTGGGTAAAATTATTTGAATAATCTTTTTTTATTGGAAAATTTAAATCCCACCGAAAGACATCGTGGCGTCATAAACGGTAGACGCTGGGAGACTAGTTTCCCAATCACGGATATTCCCATACATCTGCAGCTGTGGAGATTTGATGTTTTTTTTTTCTTTTTTTTTAGATTTTTTTTTTTCTTTTTCTCTTTTTCGTTTGGGATGCGCGAAAACCACCGAACGGGTGGTGATGATTTGGAAAATGAGGGAAAGCTGTGTTCCTTATTTTCCTATGGATTGTAATCTGGGTGAGAGTGATTTTGTTGTATACAGAGAGAAAATTTCAGAGAGTAAAAAAGAGAAAATTCTGTGGAAAACATGGGACGATAGAGGTGAAGTATGGTGTATGATACTTCCATTGTGGTGAGTTAACACACCCAGAAATATTTCTTTGGAAAGCTGAGAGATTGGTAGGGAAACGAATTGATGACTTTACGGTGGAAAAGCTTTTCCGGTTTTCCCGGGGAATCCGCGCTCAGTCATGGTGAAATTTAGGGATATAAATCCTTTTTTTTTGTGGGGGGGGGGGTAGGTTTTTTTTAACACAACATTTCTTTAACAATTGTACATTGCCTACCTTAGAAAACAATTTAGGTTCTAAAACACTCACATAAAACAAGGCATATCAAAAATTTAGTAATCTAATACAAGAAATAATGAAATATTATGAAAACGTGGTCGTATATACCTATCTACATACTCGTGCACACGTTGAACGTTCCAGGGATGAAAAAATTCCCACTTTTTTGATATCATAACTTTCTTCTTACCATTTGACTTAAGAATTTGAGACTAAGAGGAGAGAAATTACTCTCCTTTAATATAGCGCATGTGCGAAAAGTCACTGCGTTTATTCCACGATGCTTTCGAGAGTAGAAACAGCTGTTTTGTTGTACTCGGTTGTACTCGTAGATCCGGGGATACATTGCTGGGCTTAGCGAATAGTTAGAATATCGTAAGAGTTCTGACTAGCTAAAAGCGACTTCAAAATATATATTTAATGTTATTAAGATTGTAAATCGAGGTAGTTTATTTAAGGGGTTAAGACTTTTTTGTTTAAAAAAAACACAAAATAATTAACTTAATAACGACTTACTAAATTAATTCGAAAAACTATTTTATGCCATTTTAAATTTATTTTCAAAATTATATCTAACACCGCTGCCTTGAACAAAACACTTTCTATGTGTTCAATTTTCGACAACTTTTTCGAGCAATTGGAGGCGTATATCGCGTATTACTCGTCTAAGTTTTTGCGTCAAAGTGTCAGTCGTTGCTGACTTATCGGCAAAAATTAGTGATTTAACGTAGCCCCATAAAAAATTAGCCAATGGCGTCAAATTGCACGATCTTGGTAGCCAAATGACGGGCCAAATCGAGCTTGCAATAAAGCGATGTTTCGTTGATAGTATGGAGTGGGGTACTTTCTATTTAAAAACATAGTTCTTTCAACTTAGTTCACACAAGTTTTGGAAACAAATAATCGCTCATTATCGCACTGAAGCAGTGACGATTCTTTTTAGAGTAACCAGCATATGGTCTATACTCGTACCTTTCTGTAGTATAAAAGGGTATAAGCCATCGGTATCAGGCGGCCTGAAGACATCAAGGAAAGCAATAGCGTGTTTGGTGTCTTCATTCGTAGCCATAACCTATGATAGATATCAGTTATGGCTCATTGTGTTATAAATAGGTTGATTAGTTCTTGATTAGGTTGTCTGTGAAGTAAGTCTCAGATTTTGTATGAAGAGTTTCTGTTTTCGACACAGTGTTAGTGCTATGATTTCCCTCTTTTAATTACTTTGACTTATTGACTTTTTCAATCTTTTTGCGAAAGTCTTCTTAATACTCACTCTTCAAAATTCGAATTTGATTTTTACATTATTTTTGCTTCGATCTGCAAAGATTAATCTTAAGTGACTTGTTTAAGAAGTTTACTATATTCTTTACGTTGTCCCTTCAGATCTGTTTTTTTTTTCCAATACAGAACGGGCGATTTGTACGATTTTTGACATGTCCTTTTAAAGCACTTGGTTGGTTATGTTAGGAGTTAAGTTGGCATCATTCATAGTGAGGAGTATGAGAATGTTTTACGCTCGCTATTGATCGACTTTATCTCGTTGGAATTAGTTGTTTTTACCACTATCGCGTTTATCCTTACTTAAATCATTCCTTGGTCTTCTTCAAAAATAACAATAGAAAAAAGAAGTTATAGATGCGGAAAAAAATACTTTACTGTACATGAACTAAAAAGACGGACAACAAATAAAAGGAAGACAAAAAGGTAAGAGTAAAAGAGGAAATAAAATAGATAGACCACATTCGAATTCCATCAATACTGTCCAAGATGGGGAACTAAACGAACACGTAAGAGATATTTTTTGACAACGTATCGTCCGCAAGTTATCTTTTTCTAAATGGTCAATAGATTCCATAATTGTTGCTCTTCCTCCTTTTTCATGGTCAAATGAGTGACAAGTGTGATTAGTAAAGTAAGAGTTAGAGATCAAATATACGCCAATTTTTGCTGTTATAATTATTGCCTGAAACTTATCTCTATGTATAACCAGGCCATTTGCGTCCTATAACATACAAATATACTGTTTGATCCGGCATTTTGTCAACAAGAAATCGAAAAATACAATACAGCTTTACAACCTATTTAAAACATCTCGACCACCAGTATCGGAACAGAGCTAAACTCGGTTTGACGTATAATTAAATTCAATTAAAATTTCGCCTCTAACTTTTCAACAACATTCAGAAGCATTGCAGGAAAATACGTTGAGATAAGAACGAACTTTATTAAACCTTGAAATACCACCTTTAAAGTGCCGCATTTCGATGGGCTTCCTGCTATATTCAGAAGATTAGAAAGCTGTTTTCAAGAACAAATCAGTGACTTTTCGGCTCAAATTTAAAGGGGGTACTATTACATGACTGCAGTACTTTTTTCCATCTGTATCACAAATGTGCTGCAAGATGGCTTATGGTGGGTCCCACTATGTGTAGCAATGAAAATTATATTCATTGAAAAGTCATGCAATGGAAATCATTAATTCAATGGGATGAATATAGGAACATATAACATAAGGCAGTTGAAAATGAATCTCGGCAGCTAGAAAAGAACTGAATATACTTGAAACACATCGTAAAAGTGTGCTCAATTACAATAAGGAAGTGTTACACTTTATCCAGGAATGCAGACAACTTAACCGATTAGCCGTCCGACGGTGCCGTGATTGTCAAAAGTTGTCAATTAACAAAGATAGCCATTCCTGAATATGTTGAAATAAAGCACGCGGTTCATTTCCCGCCACATTTTCATAGTTATTGATAATTTCTTATATTTTCTATTGATTGAAGTGAGATTCTCAGGTGATATGAAAGAAGGATCCCAGAAACTCGACGAAATCCTCAGACACTTAACCTCTTTAAGTGAAAGTGTACTAATACGCATTCGTGCGTGTTACAGTGCTCAACTTCGAAAGTCGAAGTGCCCCAAATGATGAACAAGTAGAGAAATTGCCCGATAGAGAAGAGTCTTCTTTCACATGACAAAAATAATGCTCACCAGACAGCAATAAATCATAGTCTGCGCAAAATTAAACCTCAATCATTTGAGGGATTGGAGGGATTGGAGGGACTAAAGCATACAATTCGAAATAGTGTCCAAAGCAAATTTCTGGGGCGATAAACAAAAAGCGCAAACATCAGTCTTTATACTGCGCGGAAAAGCGCTATCAATTCTCTCAAATCTTAGTGCAGATAATCGTGGTGATTACATCATGCTAACGTCTTCATTGGAACTAAGGTTTCTTTCACAACGAAAATATGTCTCTTACGCAATGTTTTGCTTGAGATGACAAAAATAGAGAGAGGACTTCGTTTTCGGTAATTGCCCCTCCATGTCCAGAAGCGAATATCGCTGATGATATGGATGGTATATCTGACTGCTCTATCCAGGATGCTGTTCGCGTGACGAATCCAACTACCTTGGCAGACGCATTGCCTAGGGCTATTGCTACGCAAACTAGCCATTTAGCTCGATCTCTTGATGTTGAATCTGAAAGAGCACGTCAGTTTGTTACAAAAAATAACAGCAATATGGAATGAAAGCGCCGTAATGTGAATTTTAAAACACCGAATGATAAATTCGCCGAATAGTTCGGGAAACGACGAATAGTCAGCGCCGAGAGGCGGGTGCTGTTGGAGTTATTATATTAAGGCCTCAAGTTTTTAATGTCCACTATAAAAATCAACACAGTGGATACATCGTTTCTGTTTTAGTTGGTAATGTACCTTGTCAAATGTTAGTAGACACTGATTTCTCAGTAACACTTGTGAGTCGAGATATAATTCCTCCTAATTCAGTGATTAGGAATTTATGTGGGAACACTTTCCATGTTTCAAACGAATGATTGGTGGGCATGGTATTCCCTTGACTAAAGTAATCAATCTTCAAGTTCCCAAAATGGTCATTCGTTTGTAAAGAGCATTCAGGGTGCCTACCTTAAAACAACAGACTCTTTTGCTATTCCTCTACAAACAGAAAGGCAAAGGTAAAATCTTCGCCGACTATGCTATCACAATTCCATCAAACCTGGAGAATGCTACCGTCATAGAAGTCGTCGAATCTCAAGGTGTGAGCAATAAAGATAATGACATGATCTCTAAATATTTAGCGAGTCTCTTAGATACATCATAAAAACATCTTAAGCCCTTGTAGACGGAAGTGGTAAGAAACTTACTACCTCAGTTTTGTGAAATTTTCTCCGCGGGCACCGACGATTTGGAAAGAACTGAGATAGTTTAACATAAAATCAATGTCGGCTCTGCGAAACCTATCAAGTAACCATTACGCCGCTTGCCGTAAGCCAAACAAGAGGAATCGAGGGCAATTATCAATGATATGCCAAGGAGAGATATAACTGAACCATCGTCAAGTCAAGTCTAGAGATTTATCCACGCGATTTTACGTTGCGTAAAATAAATAAAGACTCATGTCTTTTACCCCGAATTGACGAAACGTTGGACGCTGTTGCAGGTTCTGTTAGGTTTAGTACAGTAGACTGTCAGTCTAGTTATTGGCAGGTGGCAATGCATCCGAATGATAGCGAAAAACCAGCATTTGTGACACGAGATAGCCTTTGGCAGTTTAAAGTAGTGAGTTTCGGGCTTACTCATCTAACTCATCCACCTAAGTTCAAGCATCTAATATCCCACGTTCTGAGACATCTTTTAATGGATACTTGCCTGATCTACCTAGATAAAATTCTAATTCATGGTAAGACTTTTGATCTTATGATTGCCAATCTACGAGCAGTTTTTACTAGTCTGCGGGAAGCTGGTTTAAAAATAAGTTCGGCAAAATTAAGTCTATTTCAAAAAGAGGTGAGCTTTCTTGGGCATAGGGTAAGCAAAAAGGGACTGCTACCAGATCCACCGAGAATTGAAAACGTTCTACATTGGCCTAAGCCAACGAAGCTTGCAGAAGCAGTTTCGTTGGCCTATGTATTTATTACCGGCAATTTTTTCCTCAATTCGCTGAGACAGCACGTCCTCTACATCGAAAAATACATGGGAAAAAATAATACGTTTTGTTGGTCTGATGAAAGTGATATAGACTTCCATTCGTTGAAAACTTGTTTAACGATGACTCCAATTTTGAGACATGTATGTTCGGATTGTGAGTTTATGCTAGACACCGATGCATGTGATCAAGGGCTTGGCGCGGTACTACCATAGATCTAAGAGAACAAGGAAGTCGTAATTGATTATTACAGTAAAGTGATCATCAAAGCTGAGGTTAACTGCTACACCATCCGCAAGGAACTTTTGGCCATGATAAAGGCAATAGAACATTTTCACGTGTATCTTTTTGGCCTCGAATTCTTAATCCGCATTGTTCATGCAACTCTTAACTGGTGATTCTCTTTTAAGAATCCTAGAGGATAGCTTGTGCGGTGGCTGAAAAGATTTCAGTAATACAACTTCAAAAAAAAAAAAAACATCGTGCTGAGAGGACACATCTGAAGGCCGCCTCATTGTCTTGTAGGCCCTATTTTTATGACGATTTCAAGTATTGTGAGTCCAAAGAAAAACATTATGATGACGTATCGTGTTATTCCATCAACGCATTTATACTGATTGATAGTTACCTTGACTAAAGCAGGCACAAATAGAAGATGACGTTCTCTTGCGGTTCAAACAATGTGTCGAAGAAAGCAGTAAACCGGATTGAAAATGCGTTTCTGGTGAAAATAGCCTGGTGAATACATACTTGCATCTTAAGTAAAAAGTGGATGCCAACTACAAGCAAGCAGCCTGAGCGATTATTGCCAATTGTACCAAGGTCATGGTCGAAAGAGGTTATCTTCAAAGTTCATGATACCCCATTTGGAGGACATTTAGGTTCTAATAAGAAATTCGAAAAATTGAGAAAGCAGTTTTACTGGGTCAGTGCACAAAAAAATGTAGACAGAGTAAGGCAAAAGTTAAATTATAAATCTATCCTGGATATTTTGGGTCCTTTATCTCCAACATTGAAAGACAACGAATATGTCTTAGTACTCATGGACTATTTTAAGAAATGGCTTGAGGTGTTTCTAATCCCAGGTGAGACAACTAGCACCGTATCAAAGCTATTAGTAAATGAAGTTTTCTCTCGTTTTTGAGTACCAAGAGAACAACACTGGGTATTAACAAAACCAGAACAACTCCATTGCACCCGTAATCAGATGTTCTCCTTAAACAACAATCAAGGAAACAACTTTCAATCAAACAGTCACGGTATGCCATGCTTTTTGGCAGGGAGATGAAGATAAGCCCATTTATTATTTGGAAATTGCAGTTTCTGATTATGTCAAGCAGTTACAAGAACAACTTGGTAAAATTCATATTAGATTAGATATTAAATTTACCAAGCTGCTAGCAGAATGCAGTCCAGATTTCACTTTACTTCAAATATACCTCGCCTTGAAGTTACTGGTGCTGTTCCATAATCTCAAACGGAAGGTGCGCGTTTGTCCTAAATTACAATCGGACAGGGATGGAGCCTATCATATGATGGATTTGCTTACCGAGGTTACTATCAAAATTCAGAAGTTATAGAAATCCAAATCAAAGATCGTTCATGTGGAGGCGACCCATTTATCAAGGAACGAATGTCAGCGCCTGGTCAAAAGTTTCCGTTCAACGTGCTATAGTCCACGAAGGGGAGAATGTAACAAATTATCCGGTAATGCATACGACTTAACCGATTGGCCGTTTGATGGTGCCGTGTTTGTCAAAAGTACGCGAAATTGATAATTTCTTATTTTGTTTATTGTTTGCTTATCTGCCTGAGAATTCTGAACTCAAGAAATTCATTACAGTATTAAGGATAGATGGATAGATAGAAACTTTATTTCGTATATAAATTTACAATAAGGTTGCCACGCAATTTACATACAGATATTCAATTACTAATTGTATATCTTCCAACTGAAACATTATCTTTTGAAACTTTAAACTAAGGAGATGTAAGAACCTTAAATACAGGTGAAAAAAAAACTGTTAAAATGTTAGGAAATCACAAATCTCTATCTACACGAGTTTAAAAGGATGTCTTTAAAAGCCTGTCTAAACTACTCGACCACACTTCACGTTTGACTAGGAGTCTTCTCTATGTTTGTAAGTTATGATTTGAATTTTTTTTTCTCGGATTTGAACATAACAGATTGTAGGCCCAATGTCATTCATTTCAGCATACTTTCAATGAGTTCGAGACAGAAATCGTCCTTGACATTTCCCAGACGTGACGCGGTCAGGAAATTTAATCAATTTGTTCCCATCTATGCCGCTAGTCGCATTCCTAACTCATGAAAAATTACACAAAAGGGTGCTGTATCACGTCTAGGAACAGTTTGATTGGAAGAATAACTCCTGTTTGAAAAAGTTAATTTATAATCATCTGAGTTATACTTGCACTAATACTGAAACAGAACACATAAAGCAAACGCAGAAGATGTGTTGTGCATATGTTTGGATTAAACGGTGGAACAGACCACTTATTCGTTGATATTAAAGTATAAATATCCTATACTCTCTATCGACAAAACAAGTCCCAAACAAAATGAATGCAATGATTGTTGTATTATTGTAATTACTTGTATTTCAAATGTAAAGGGTATCTTCATATGAATTAAAGATATTTTACCTGAAAACATTAGGTTCATGGGAAACATTTTTCAATACAAATAATTACTTAACCTTTTTATTTTATATTCAGCATGCTTATACGTACATACAACCCTTTGTTGTTTTTATCCTAATTGGTATTTGGTGCATGAAACTGTCACATCAAATTGATTAATTTCGTCTAGACTTTGATGTTGGTGCACGTGATGCTAATGAATTCACAAGGAAAACCAAAATAATTTTTCGTCTTTGAATGAACCGACTGAACATGGTACTTAAAGGTAAAATATGCTTAAGTGGTTATTTTACTTGTGTTCGGAATCTATGCTCCATAATACAAATACTACGAATTTAAATGATGAAGTGAAGTATTATAGTTTTTTTTTTTTTTTTTGAATCTTATCCATAATCGATTATTCGCTCGCTATGCAACTCGGTGTGTGTATAGGCTATGGAGTTGAACAAAACATGGACTACATTTTGTAACAACTAAGTATATATGTACTTATTTACGAGATCATATGTACATTTGTATAAATAATATCTTGACAGACTCATTGGCCGACTTACATTGTTGTTTTAGTTCAATTAATACATGATCCTGGTATCCCGAAACTTGTTAAGTTGAGATACATTAAAAGCAAAAGGATCGAAATTATTTTAGGAAGGAAGGTGAAAGGAATATTTATGCCCATATCCCCATATATGTACATATATCCCGGGTTCCTTGAAGATAAATATCTCTGATTTCTATTCTTTGACATCGGTTTTGTTATAGAAATAAATAAATACTTTGGCGCAACAGCCCGGTGGGTTTCTCATTTGTGTTTCTCACTTTGTGAATTTTTACACTCCTGAGCAGGGCCTACTGTTAATTGCCGGTTCCGAAAGGCTCTCCTGAGATGTTTGTTCATAGGCAAAATTTGAATTTCGGAGGTTTGCCATTGCCCGCCGTAATGGTGATGACGATTTAAAAATTTTGCTGTTGAGCTCCTAACGGGATTCGATCCTCAGTAGGTTGGCCTGACAGCAAGTGAGCCAACCATCGCCAAGACTCGGTTTTTTTTATAATTCTATCTAAATTTCATCGAGATATCACAGAAACAAGTTGGAAATGAATATGTAATAGCCACTGTACTTAGATTTAGACTATCACAGAAGATAGTTCACGCTCGAAGTGTTATGTTCTCTTAAAATGGTTGCATTCAGCGCTGTTGAAGAAAAATTAAGGAGGAAGGAAAGAGAAGTACCTATTAACGTTGGTTTTGAATGTTTGCAGGTTATAATGAGAAGGAAATAAACAGGTCGGTTGCTGACAATATTAAAGAATACGTCCAAAAGCGTCATCGAATCATTCATAGCCAGATTCTCGTTACGGTTGAAGGTTTGAAGGGGCGGTGTGCTACTGGCAATTTCATTGAAGCCCTGATGCGTTATAACAAGTTAAGACAGTAGACATTAGATCAGTGTTCAAGGGTGTCAAATAACTGTTTTATAATAGCATGCCCTATTGGGTTGTGCTCGTGCGATTTGCTAAAAGATGGCGTAACTTGTATTCTATTGTTATTATTCCATTAGAACATGCATTGGAAAGCTACTGTCATTGTACGTCATTTCAGTATATGTCATTCATTTGAAGCGTAAACAACAATCATTTTTTTTCACTCAAATATGTCGAACTTTGTGCCTGAAAAAGTGTTTTTTTTTCGCGGGGAGTTCTTCTTCATTATTTAAATATGAAGAAAACTGCTGCCGAAAGTCATCGTATTTTGGTGAAAGTTTATGATGAACATGCGCTAGCTGAGCGAACATGCCAAAAGTGGTTTGCACGATTTAAAAGTGGTGATTTTGGCTTGGAAGACGATGAACGGCCTGGGAAGCCAAAAAAATTTGAAGATGAAGAACTGGAAGCATTACTCTATGAATATTGTTGGCAAACACAAGAAGAGCTTCTAGAATTATTGGGTGTCACTCCAGCAGCCATTTCAAAACGTTTGAAAGTAGCTGGATATATTCAAAAACAGGGAAATTGGGTTCCACATGAACTCAAGCCGAGAGACGTCGAAAGGCGGTTTTGCATGTCCGAAACGCTACTGGAACTCCACAAAAGGAAGTCATTTTTGCTTCGGATTGTTACTGGTGGTGAAAAATGGATCCATTACGACAACCCTAAGTACAAAAAATCATATGTGAAACCCGGCCAACCAGCCAAATCAACGGCAAAGCCGAATATCCATGGAGCGAAGGTAATGCTCTGTATTTGGTGGGATCAGATGGGTGCGCTGTATTATGAGCTGCTAAAACCGGGTGAAACCTTAAATGGACAACGCTACCGAACACAATTAATCCGTTTGAAGAGACCAGTAGCCGAAAAACGCCCGGAATATGCGACCAGACAGGAGGCAATAATTTTCCATCATGACAACGCTCAACGCTCGTCCCCACGTTGCTGTTCCGGTTAAGAACTATTTGGAAAATAGTAGATGGGAAGACCTACCCCACCCGCCTTATAGCCCATACATTGCCCCTTCTGACTACCATTTGTTCTGGTCGATGCAGAACGCCCTCACTGAAATACGGTTCACATCAGAGCAGAATATCAAAAATTGGCTTGTTTCATTCTTGGCTGCCATGCCGACGCATTTATTTTGGGATGGGATCCAAAAATTGCCACAAAGATGGCAAAAAGTCATAGCTTCAGATTGGCAATACTTTGAATAATACTATTGTACATGTTTTTCTTAAATAAACGTTCAAATTTTGAAAAAAGACCGCACGAATTAAAATATATACCCAATATAAATTTAATCTTACGATTTAGAATCTTAAATATCGGGTACAGAAAGATCTTAGGAACATCAAAACAGGTGTGGGAATAGTACTTTAATTTCAGTCGGGCAAATACCTTACACTTGTATATTAAAGCCAGATAAGGAAAGTGAAGTTGTTTGTGAAATATTTTTCGACATTTTCGACATTACCGAATATAGTATGTGGTTATTCCAATGTGGTTATTCCAATGTCATTGACACACATAACAATATTTTTAAATTCACTTTAAAGACGAAGATAGCATTAAATTTTTATCTGATAATATATTACAAGTTAGTTGGTGTACAAATAAAATCTGATGTTTTGTTCAGTTGTATGTCTGTTTAGAGCCTTTTTTTTTTTTGTCTTAAATTTGCATATCAAAATCAGGGCTTGGATTCTTCATTTTTCCCAAAAGCTAAAGAATATTTTTAACCATTTCTCAGTCTATAAGCTGCATTCCCATTGTTAACTTTCATATTTATTTTTAAGATTGACCTCCTGAACATGTTGTTTTTGCCTTCTAATAACGTATATCGTTTCTGCTGTTGCAATTTAATATGGACGTGACCAAGGGTTATCTTTTACTTGGGAGAAGCCGAGATTTCACCCATCTGGTTTTCTTCTAACTTTCGTGAGCAACGCTCGCTAATACCTGTAGCGCTTCTCATTTTTGCATTAGATTGCCTGGTACTATTCGTCAACTCAGGGTCTTTTTTGTGGTAGGACAGTTAAGCCTAGCTCCAACAAGAGCGGTTCTCTTTTGTCAATTTGACGGATGATTTCCAATGGGTTTTGGAAAACTCAATAAAATCCCCCTACAGTCGCTCGATTACAACCGACATCAAATTTTCTCAAAGTACTTCTTCGGTGATTTGGTTACCGCTAAGTATGTCTGAATCAATATATGCTCGTCCTTATATTCAAATATTGAATACCCTGTAGGTTAACCTTGTGTTGTTCGTACATGGAAATTTTCCAATCGATCTAAATGGCTTGCTTAGGATATCACTTAAAAATATTATTATTAAAAGGTCAGTTTGACATATTAATGGATGCTTTGATTTCCACTCAAGTATTCAGGATTTGTATTCATTAGTCTAAGTTTTTCTCTAATGAAAAATCTACATTTAGATAAGGACTGGTTGTACCTTCTTATTTTTCGAGTGCTTATAGCAGTTCTGGATATTGTACAACCATATTCAGATCAAATCCAAAACTATTTAGCGAATCATCAACTAATAGATTTCAATGCTTTCAAAATACAATGCTGTCGGCTGGAGGTAAAGTGAAATTAAAACACTCAGCAACTATCTTTGAGTGTGGTGTGTATTGCTGAAAATGGAAAAAAATTCATTCCCAGTATGTGTGCCAATTATAACCAACGTTTGAGTGACCAAATGTTCGATACCACTAATTGTAGTGCAAAATATCTAAGTTTCAAGAAACGATAAAAAAACACGCAATTTCATTTGAGACTTACTTCCTCAAGATTAGAGTATAATTCGGATTGTTCAGGTGCTCCTTTCACCACTCTGCACTTTCTATATAAAATTAAAATCCGTACGATTAAATTCATATTTTATACAAATATTTTTCAGTAAATTGACATCAACCGACTCTGACCTAAAGTCATTTGCCTTACTTCTTCTATTACTATCTACACCACCAGTGCTTCAACCAAGTTGCTAGTAGCTTATCGTTCCTTCAAATTTCATTCGTAACACATGCATCGCTCATAATAAATGCTCATAAGTTTACACTTAAACCTACCTACGGATGCACTCTGGAATTTCATAACGCTTTCCAAATCCGTATAACTCGGTCATGAATTGCAGTGGGGAACTCTTTATTTCTCCAGACATTACAATCTGCAAACATTCAAAACCAATGTGCCCATGTATCCCTCTTTTAATTAAATCTTAAAACTTGCTTTGCTCGCATTGTAACATAGTCACAGATTTAAAGAGTGTTTAATGAACACAGGCTCTTCTACGTGGTCAGGCAGTTAACCCGACACTTCTTTCACGAAGGAACAAATTCCTTAAAGCATTGTGCCAGTGACTACGATGGTATATGGCCTTCCTTCTGGGTCTTGTTGGATGACTTCTCTATTTTGGCATTCTGAAAAAAGTATTCTCTTTATGTAGATCAAATGAGCTAAACTTACTTACATACAAAAAACAAAAGTTCCTCATCGTTTTGCTGAAAACATTGCTGAAGCTCTTCGACATTTACATAAAAATCAAACTCGAAATGCGATGGCTTTAGAAAACCTCATTCAAATGATGCATTTTAAAGGAAGCTCAGTAGAAACGCCTCCACACGATGTTTTTCAGAAGGTCATGCAAATCTTTATCACGATAAAAGGGGATGCTAAAGAAAGAGCCATTAAACGAGTCGTAAGGGGTAAGGGGTAAGGCGAACGTAAAACTGTAGCACACTATCGATTACCAGAGGCGCTTATCCAGGAAGATCCTAATACAACACTATGGGTGAAATTACAAAAATTTATAAGAAGACAACCAGGACTAGGAATAGATATCTTATTCGTGAGCTGAGTTTAATGCCAACACAATTAAACGAGACTAGTTCTAATAACCCTTCAAACGCGTATAAATAAAAATTACGTAGCTATTCCCTCAAATAAGTGTAAGAGGGAAGGACGACAACAGGGAAAATAAAGTGTTCAATACAAGCAATTATGCTCTAGCTATAGTTTTCGAAAATCAAATTCGCAACCACATTTTTGATATTTGTTTTGAAGCAACACAAAACCGACTTCTATTTTAAATGAATTATTTGAAAATGTCTCCATTTAAATCACTTTCGCGTCTATATGTAGATCTTGGTTCTGGGGTAGCTACTTACAAACTTCAGGTGTATCCATAACATTTAACAGACATTAAAAAATTATATTTTTGTAAGGAAAGGAACCTTTTCAAAGCCACACCTTCTACCTATTTAGGAAGGTTATTTTAAACTGAATGATATCAATAACAAACGAAAATCACTAGTTCTATTTGAGAAGTTTGAAAACTTCTTAACCAGGGTTCTCGAACATCTGTCGTGTGAAAACTTTCATCTTTGGATAGCCAAGTTTAAGTTCAAGGGTCGCAATCGAATGCAGGTGCTAAACATTTTCAATCTCTCTACCCTCATCTTACCATTTGGCAGGTAAATAAAATTATATTCGTATGTATTTGTACAAGTAGGTATGTACTACATATATTTAGAAAAGTTTTCGAGTATAAATTGAATTTGAAATTTTATTTTTGTAGCATACCACTGCTATAGCTCAAACGTAGTTTCATTTCCCCATTACAATTTGAGACTGGAAAGACCTCAATTCACTTGGGTTAAAGAAAATTAATTCCAATCTGTCAACCTGTGGAATTTTAAAACTTTTGATTTAATTAGAAAGGTTGGAATTCCTTTTTCTTTTCGACCAAAGGACGTCTGCAAATATATTTAACTTGTTCAAATGTCACTTAACTTTTACTAATATTGTTTCTATTTTTTTGAATTGGCTCATTAGTTGAACACCTAAGTAAGCACCACTTTGAATTCAGTAATTGGAAATGTTGACAGGAAGTGTCGAAAGGTGTTAAATATTTTCAAAGAATTCGGCTCTTTTTAAAAATTTAAAAACTTTTTTTCTTATGGAATAATTGTAGAATAGACATTTAAGAAAAGTCTGTGAATTTGTGGTCTATACATGTTTAATGATCGTAGAGAAAGGTAAAGTTTTTCATGGCATTCTCCTTTTCAGAAAAAATTATTTTAACCGAAACTTGTCTTGTCAATTTTTGTTAGGTTTCTAATGGTAAATCGGTACTCTGGTCGACTAAAATGTTAGCTTCAATTTTTTTTTTTTTTGGCTTTGCAAGGTACTTCAATGGCATGTTGTATTTTTATATGATCGCGAAGTGTTAAAAATCAACAATTTTCACGGAGCTGCATCTACTCATTCACCTTTTTTAAACAAAAGGCTCGGCATCCTTATACGCTGTTGTAAGCTGGATTATTCTGGACTTTCCTTCGAGAGTATGTTCAGCAATCGGAAAATCCTGAATTTAAATTCGTCAAGATTTTGTTTAAAATAATGGAGTTAGTTGCGACTCAAAGTTTACGATAACAATGCCGAAACATTGCAAAGTTGTAATTGCACATCGTCTTCATCGATTGGGAAAAGGATTCATTAGATTCCCCAGAGATTTCATTTGGACAACGCTAAGATCTAAAAGTATATGCGAGACATGTTACAATAGTTTTCTTTTGCCGTATTAACGTCCTCTAATGTGTCCATCATAACACACAGCGCAGTAGAAGATACTTGTAAAAGATATACATTCTTTCAATATAGTACCGAAAATTTGTAATTTAAAAGGCCCGTGTTGATGATTTTTAAGAATTATATTTTTCTAAAGTTAGTAGCGTGGTATAGGCAGTTAGTCAGTATATTTTTGGTTGCACTGCACGGTAAACCAACGTCAAAATTCTCACTTCGCAGCCTTACGTGATTTTTGTGTTTGTTTCTGATTAAGACTAGGCAATTCAGTACAGATACCTCTCAGATTCCTCTAATCTGAAGGTACCTGGCTACGAGCTAATGCCATTAACCCTTTCTCATCTCGATTTACAGTTACATGCATAGTGATGTTGCTTACTAAAATCCACCACAATGTGTCCCGTGTTCTAATCCGGAATTTAACTTCATGCGGCTAAAATTCCATCTCCGTAACCAAATTACCCACAACTGCTTTATTTTCAGAAGCCCCAAACTGTTATTACAAGCGATTTTAATATACACAATTCTGGGTGACTTCGACATTTTCGACAGAAAACACCCGAAGGAAGGAAAATAACTTGACCCAGCTTGTAAATGAGGCCGTGGACTTGTTTTTAGATTTTCACCCTGATAAGCACACGTGATGTGATGTACACAGTTAATGTGATCTCCCCTCTAGGATCGTCGGGCAATTGTGTACTATCAGCTACTTTTTCGTACCACAGATAGTTAGAGAAAAAATTTCTAGAATACGAGAAAGCCAACTGAAGCGGACTAAACATTTTCTTTAGGGATTTTAACTGGTCGTTATGTTTCCTCGAAAACGACATCGATGCTGCTGCTTATATGATCACAGATCACAATCGAAAAAACACCCTAAATTCAGTCAGAAGCTAAGGTGAAGATCACTAATTTCTTTGATGTGGACTGAAGATGGCATTGGGTACCATTTATATTTTTCCACAACCAGTCTGGCAGTTTCAAAAGCATATATTTGAACTTTGTCCACATTAATTTCTTAGGTACTAGCTATAGTTTTCAATACAATTTTAATCCTTTGAATAACATTAATATCCAACCCAGTAATCTTTGTGGCTACTTCTGGCTCACAGAAAAATCTCCTAGCCGTATTTCCATCGTTACTGCTCCCAAAGCCAGGTTTTGGTTTATCGACTACATATCCCATCTCGGTTTTAAATTTGCTTTTTATTTCTTTTTTTCTCTCAGCAAAGATTTTCTTTTCTTTCTCTCCACCTGCCACTTCTACAGAGGTAGTTTATAACTAAGGTGCAACAAACATTGGAAGAAACGAATCCAGGCATGGAACACAGATAGTCCGAATTCTAATCTAGTGGTGTCTATTACATGAGTGTTGAATACTTTTTCCTTGTTATTGAAATCTTTGTGTTGATTTCGTGTCTGTTATGGCATTACAAATTTTTCCATCCACCATAGTAAATAGCATAGCAATAGTAACATGCATTTCGATGTTATTCATTTTATATGTCACTTGCTGTAGCTCTTCAATTTGCTTGCGCATTACTTCAACCTCGTTCTTTACTATTTCTGTTGTTTCATGTTGAAAAATAAACTTAATTGGTCTGCAGTATCGTGTGGATGAAGGTCTTTCATGTTGCCAAATAATTAATTGCTGCTGCTCTCCTGGTTTGTTTGTGATCAATCGTAAGGGTACAAAGGATACAATGAATATACTGGTGTCTTTAGTATTTGCATCAGAAAAATGCTGTTTGTATTTTGACTGCCTGAACCATCCAAGCCCCACTTACAAATCAGCTTGAAATTGTTCAAGGAATCCGTTTGTTGGACTTCCAAAACTTAATTTTGAGCATCTAATAGCCGATTAACTGTATGATTAAGTAAAGCCTAACAGAAATATGTTCTTTCGCAGGGTAACACTCTTTTTTGGCAAGTTGTATTTTCTCTCACAAGTTAAGATGCTTCTACTTGGCCTGAAGACTGTAA
The DNA here is from genome assembly GCA_907269105.1 of Volucella inanis. NCBI lineage: Eukaryota > Metazoa > Arthropoda > Insecta > Diptera > Syrphidae > Volucella > Volucella inanis. The sequence continues at coordinate 25,294,268 of OU026157.1, forward strand.
ATTCATTTGAGCAGCAAAAACTAATTCCTCAGATGAGTGTTTGTCTTAAATCCTTAGTTTTTAGGCGTTTGATTCTTTGCGAAGCTTCATCAAAACTTTAACCTTTACTATTTTCTATAGCATTTTTGCCATCTTTGTATGAACACTTTCAAAAAATCACCAACATTTTATTTCGTCACACAAGACTATAATTTTACATGTACAGTCACGTGCACGTAATTAGAAACGCCAACAAATTTTTTCTTGGCGTGCGCATAATTAAAAACGCTGTCATTTTTGGAAGGAATTTTGTTAACATTTAATAAAATAATTAATATATTGTAATTTAATATTCAGTAGCATAGCCAGGATTTTAGATTACAGCTTGTAATCTGAGGGGCATAGACTTCACTTAATTTTGGCAAATGCTCTGTGGAACGTTCTCCCAAGTACCCTTCGTTTCTTCAGCAAGAGTGTTGAAGTTTTAAATTTTTTTGAAGGCAAGTTGTCTTTTAAGGTGTTGCTATAAATTCCCAATTGGGTTGAGATCAGGGCTGCAGGAAAGCCAATCTAAAACCATCACTATTTTTTCTTTCAAGCAATTTTTCGTATATACCGCCATGTGCTTTGTATCATTGTCTTGTTGAAATATCCAAGTGATGGAAAGATGGCCATCCATCCATATGGCACCATTGTATTCTGCAATATTTCGCAGTATTGAAATCTGTCCATCCGTTCTTCTACTTTTTTAATTGGACCGACACCACGTCACGACATTGCACCCCATATGAAAATATTACCACCACCATGTTTAAGTGTTGGGCGGGTGTACTTTTGGGTCATATGCCTTTGATCTGGGGCGGCCTACCGTGGATTTGCGTTCAGAGGAAACTCTATTTATTTTTGTTTCTTCACTGAACAAAATATTTTTCCACTGAGCAACAGTGCAATGGCTGTATTTCTGGACAAATTCTAAACTCTCCTTGCAATTTCGCTCAGTCAAAAGTTGTTTCTTCCTTGCGATACATCCAAAGAGCCTAATGTCGCGCAACCTTCTCTTTACAGTATCTACCGATGGTGCGCTATCATTGTTGAAAAATACTTTTGTACGAATCTTTTTAGCGGTGGTAAGGGAGAAATATTTACTTTCGCGAACAATGAGTTATTCTTCTCGGTAGGTAGTCACTTACACCCGAGGCTTACGGCCAACTTTTTGTGCACTACCATTTTTTTTTTAAATATTGTACAGCATTAAAAAACTACTTTAGAGCTTTCGCAATTTGGCCATAACTTGTTCCTTGCACGTATAAATTTAAAATGAGCATTCTGGTCTTGACGTTGCAAGATGGATTCTTTCTCATTTAATAAAAAATATGCCTAATCTAAAATACCAGTTGATTTCTACCCGTTTCTTATTGAAATTATCACAAGAACACAAAAAATGCGTGCGTTTCTAATTATGTGCTCTTCCACTTTAGTCAACTTTTTCTTATGTAAAATACAATGGCTAGGATAACGGTACATAATGTCTTGTCCTTGACTATTTCAATTATTGTACTCTATTTTACAGTAAAAAGGAAAATCATCTGAAAATTTCATGAAGATACTGCAATTTTTTAAGGTGAAAACATATGTGTTTTTAGGAATATAAGAAAAAATTTGTTGGCGTTTCTAATTACGTGCACGTGACTATATATACTGTTGACAAACCTGTGGGGACTGAATCCATTTCAAAAATATATATATATATAAATTAAAACGATGCTTGCTTGCTCGTTTTTTGAAATTAAACACAGCTGCAAATTCACTGCACAGAATGCACAAGTTCAAACGACTGACGTGGTCAAAATGCAAACAGCTGTATCAAAATTATCACATGTTTGTAATATTTAGGTATTTAACTGTACAATCCAGTTATTTTCTTTCAAGATTTCCCCAATTTTATTTTTAATTTTTGCCAAGAATTCATGCATTTGGCCCCTGTGTGCGACGGTGCGTTATTATGGTGCAAAGTTCACGAGTTTTCTGCCACAATTCTGGTTCTTTTCGTCGAATTGCTTACCGCAAAATGTCTCATAATGCCCAAATAATACTCTTTGTTTTCTGTCTGGCATTCTGGCAAAAATTCATGATGCACTACACCGTTGTAATCCATGAAAACCGTGAACATTGTCTTTTTTTTGGTCTCTGCTCATTTGGTGAGCGCCATTCACTTGCCTGATGTCCGAATTGCGTGTCATACCTATAAACCCACGTCTCGTCTCCAGTAACGATCCGTTTGATGAATGTGGGATCGGATTTAATTGAAGACTTTTGGCACCAACTTTGCTGCCACACGACGGAAGCCCAAATAATTAACCAAAATATCTTGAACGGATCCATAGGCAATGTTCAAGTCGTTCATCATCATCTTCGATTGACTCACGACCACTTTTGAACCGCTTGTGCCACTGGTAAACGACCGTTTTCTTTAGAGAATCGTTGCAAATTTCTAACGTTCGCTCACCATTAAATCTATTTTTAACACAAAATTTAACACAAGTTTTTTGTTGCAAATTCAAATCCAGATGTACCAACGTAACAAATACAACACAAAACTTAAATTGGAACAATGGGTGCGCCACACGGTGGTTAGTATTATTTTTTTTTATCAAGGTGGTATGCCTGGTGCTTTGTATGACTTTAATGAGTTAATAGCCCATTTAATCTTATCCAGACTGAAGGGTTATCCGAATAAACTGTTCTGCTGAAGTTTCTTCGAAGGGAAGACTCCGTTGACTCCCAATAAGACATGACAGAAAAGTCTGTGTATGATTATGCCATCTGGTTTGATGACAGTTGAAATGGTCTTGGGAGAGGGCTTTAAAAAGATGCGAGTTTCTCGCAGTAAGTACGCCAGGCTGCTCTCTTTGATCTTCGCAACTCTTGGTTGTAGTTAGTTAAAAGGGATCTATATTGCTCCCAAGTCCCGGTGTGTTTGGCTTTGTTAAAAAGCTTCCACTTCTAGGTTCTCAGTCCACCATGGTATGGACCGTTTAACTTTTTTGTAGAACCTTACACGTTTCAAACCTAATTCACCTATCAGAACTAAAATGTGTTTAATTGTTTTATTTAAAACTCTTCAACCATATACATACGTATGTTTCAAAAAATGTCCTACCAACATATTGAAGCACTCATGGACTACACCGAAAATTAGGTTTGGTCAAACGGCACAATCCCTCCTTTCATCTAAAAGCAACAACTTATTTAAATTCAACATATTCATTCTTTCGAAAATATACCCTAAAATTTTATCAAACCAAGTGAAATCTATCGATTTGACAAGACTTTATGATAAAATCCTTTTATCAGATGCTTACATTGTGTACATAAATCACTTTTCTTTGCCACGTCTTTTCCACATTATTCAACCCCAGGAGAGCCTCAAAGAGCACATAAAAGCAGATCAACTTCTAAATAACTTTGACCCACTTCATATTCTCCCATAATTCATAATTTCCTCTGCAAAAATGAAAATGTCCTTGCCCAACCCACCAGCCACTCTTGCCCTCGTTACCAATTTTCTTCTTTTTTACGCAAATCATATTAAAATTCTGCTTTTCTACTTTTTTAAAGGGAAAAAGAACCAATGGAGATGGGGAAAAAAAAAAAAAAAAACAAATCTCTTTAAGTTAACTCTTTCTCTCATAGTTTGAATCCTTTTTCGCTGCCTCGAATTACTGACGTAACGAACTATGACAGGCGATAAGGGTTCCAAAAGAAGATAATTGAAAGAAACCATATTTAAAGCATTGTCTATGAGGTCCCTTTCATCCCTTATCTTTCCACAGAATGAGTTTTAAATTTTTCAGTTGTCGTATTGTTAAATTACTATTTTATTTAAAGTCACACTAGCGGAAGAACAATAGAATGAGAAAAAGTTTGAGTAAAACTGGAACATTTATGACATGAAGTTTCGCATATCTTGAAGCCGGTAATGTCAGATGGTCGATTTAAATGTCAGAGGATTTTTTGTTATTGTAGAAAATAGAGATTGACTGCGTTTGAAAAACCAGTTGGAAAACGGAGTATACGAGTACCTACTATATATTTCGAACGCAAAATTCTCAGAATTTGGATAGAACCCAAGAATTCGACACCACTTTTTCCTTCTTTGGTAAAGTGTTTTTTTTTTTTTTTTTGTTAATATTTTTATCACGATTATCATAAGGTTCTTAATCATTCACCAAAAGCCCACCACATTCACCACTCTAGATTACCATTGTCAGAGGGACCAATAAATAATATTTTCAAGCAATTCCCCATATCTTGTGGGCTAAAAGTTTTCCACATACCACCACCTATAAAGTCCCTTAGGCAACATAAAAATATTTTTCTTTTTTGTTTTTGTTAATCGGAAGTGAAATCCGTGTTCATCCATTCTTACAAAAACTTCACAGCTAAATTGTTATTGTGAGGGATTGAACATCCTCCGCATAGGAATAGAGCTAGGGCCTTTCAGCAATAATTACAAATTGGCACGTAAATATCTGCTCCATTTCGCAGCCCACCTAGGAGAGGTGAATTGCAAAAAATGCTATTTTCTGATATATTTCGCAGTGTTTGTGGTTGGAGGAAAAAACTTGGCAGGGATATTACAGTTCTGCCATAATGGAAAACGCACTGTCAGCTGAAAGTATGCAAATTGTTAAGTCTGGCGCCACAGAGGGACGCAGTAAAATAGGTCTATGCGTGAAAACACTGCTTCATTTGAATTGATTGAGTTCAGATTCAGATTTTATCATTGATTAGCCACTGCACTAATGGATATTACTAAGAGACTCTTTAGTCACTTGGCTGCTGAATTGCAGCCTTCATAATTTGTTGAGTAAAAACGGTTCTTGGGGATTTTTAGGGAATTTGTTTCAAAATAATATAAGTAGATTGAGGAGCAGCCAATGTGGTTAATAATGCTTCTGGTAGGGTGTTGCATGGATGCGGACAGTAGGTACACTATTTGTTTTTAAATTTATGGGTACCTTTGATGATATGAAGGGTATGGTTGCCTCACGCAGGTGTATTTAGCTAGCAAAAAATAATTTTTGAGTTGACTATAGTCCAAATTTAAAAACTTATGCCCATTCCAATTAAACTAGTATGCATATGTATGGTATATCATAGTTTGAGATTTATGAGGTGTGTTAACTAAGTGTACATAGATACATACAAAGGAATATCTAAACAATTTTCTTTCCGGTTTCAAATTCGGAATTAACACTTGAACTTTTCCAGAATACTTCGCTTTATCAGGTCCAGATTGTTTAATGTATTATTAATACAATACAAAGTTTATTGTAATTAATTTTGTGATTTTTTATAAATATAGTTATTCAAATATTTTGTTCACAGATTTATCATTGGTTTGGTGGCCATGTTTTTGGTCATGATTATTGGTTGCATGAATATGTTTCAACCGAAAAGAGTAGATCTCCTCCCTGCAGTGCTTTATGAATTTTAAATTCGCTTTTAACAAAAATTATTAGTCTAACTACATGTTCCGCGAAACAAGAACCGTAAAAGGTGGAATAAAGATAAGTTGAAATTAGAATCGAAAATTGTACATATGCATTCGAAGAAAGTTATATGTCAAGGATGGAGTCGAAGTCTGCAAAGACGATCAAAGAAACGTAGTAATATTTACATAAGGTAATGCTAAAGTCGGAAGGGGGTGGGCCAAGGCCTCAACCAACAAGTGTTTCTAACCAGCTCCCCTTCTACTTGCGTGCGGTACCTGAGTTGCGATCATGGTGTCCAGCAGTATTGGTGTCCATCTGCTCTACATAACCCAGCCATCTCAGTCCTTAGATATTCTTTTTTCTGGCTAAATCAATGTCGCTGTACAGTCCGTGCCATTTCATCGTAGTATTTCCTCCTTTACTCACTGTCTATGTAGGCTGGACTGAAAATGACCCGAAGAGTTTTCCTCTCGAAAAAGCCAAGTGCACCCTTATCAATTTTCGATAAAGTTCATGCCTCTACACCATAGAGTAAAATTTGGGATTATTAAAGTCTTATATAGCAGAAACTGGTAAGAGTTATTCTCCGCACAACTAACATCACGCTGCATTCTTCAGATTATTTCAATATCAGCTGTGAATCTATAGTAGATATTGCTTTGCATAGCTCGTCTCGGTGAATGTTATGATACTCGACCTTAAAAACGATGAATAGGTGGTGTGTATCGATTTGGTCCTAATTGATCTATTACAAATCTTCTCCCTCATGTTAAAGGAGTAAGCCGAAGCACCTGCTTGACGTAACTAATCTTGCGCCTTAATGACTAAGCGATTGAACAGCTAAGCATCAAAAACAAGTGTTAACATAACATCTAATCAGTCTCAAAACTGACACATAGATGGCGATTCTAATAACATATCCATGTGATTTCTATTTGGTATTTGATGACTGTTCGACGATGACTAGTGATATTGAAGTTTTCGGGACGCACCTTTATATTTATATTGTGATAACTGAATGTGAACAACGTCATCTATATTTGAATAGCAGAAGACTCAACGATTGGAGAATGAAGAATGGAATCGAATTTTCTAGCAAAATGGAAACTTGTATTGAACGCCGATTGGTAACGAATATTTTCGAGAGGTGTCATGGGAGCATAAATATCAGCATCCCAGGAGATATGCAAATCAGTTGTAAAGAGTGAATTATGAGAGTAATTAAGTAGCTTAAATAAAAGGTAAAGTACCTAAAGTAAAAGTGGTTGAGATAAGCCATTTGATTGTGAATTGTTAATGTATTTAAAGGAATAAGTTCTATCATTTGTACCCACACAAACACATACATTGGTGTCAAAAGTGGGATAGAACTTATTGAGTGTAAAAAGAGTAGTGTTTTGTGATTGTTTGAAAAAGCTATAATGGGTTGGAAACTATTGCAGTTGACCGTCGTCTCAGCGCCAGTGGAGCAAAAAGTGAATTGGCTTTCTGACCATGAACGTGATCTATATACATCTTTGACGACAACGAAGACTAACAAATGAGAACCGGTGATGACCGGTGATAGTGCAACTCCTCTTTTTGAAAATAGAAGAGCAAAAGAAAACTTAGGACGAACAGAAGAAGGGCCAACAGAAGAACAGTATTGAACAAAAATTCAATAAACAGAGAAACAACATGCACGATCTCCAGCAAAAAATTGATGAATAAAAGAAGATGTCCATGAAGTGTGCCTCATTCGATGGCCAGACTTCATGATCTGCGTATAAGAAACAATTTAAAAGTCGTAGATTTGGTAAACTCCAATTTGGGAGCACATTTTCAACTACATGCAATACGCAATTATGCAAAACATGCCTTCTGAGCCGGCCAAGTGCGGCATAAAAATTTGATGGACATGCGATCCACGACTTTCACTCTCCAAGGGCAAATATATACTAGAAACGCAACATAAGAAACGCAAATCATACGTTGATTTATCGTGAGGTTTAGTTTTTAATGTAAAATAAGACACATAAATTTGAAAGTGAACTTAAAATTCTTATTATTGTTTAAAAGAACAATTCATGGCATTTACTTTTTAAAAATGTCATGTAAATGTTGGTCACAACTACTTATGAGGTGGTCCAATCGGAAGGTCCAATTTTGAGCGACTCTTTCGATCATAGCGATTGGTATCTCGCGGCTAACACGAGTAATGTTGGCTTCCAAAACGTCAATCGTAGCTGGCTTATTCCTGAAGACCTCAGACTTTACATACCCCCAAAGAAAATAGTCCAAAAGTGTGATATCGCACGATCTAGGCGGCCAATTTACCATAGCAAAACGTGAAATTAAGTGCTCACCAAAATGATTGTTTCACGCGCTGTATGGAGTGAAACGGCGCGTCTTGTTGAAACCAGAGTTCACTAAGATCATGCGCTTCAATTTCAGTCCGTTAATATGGTGCGATGTGGGTTAACATTAACGGTAACATTCTGAATTGCCTCATTTTTGAAGAAATATGGACCAATGATTCCACCAACCATTAAACCACACCATACCGTTGTTTTTAATGGATGTAATGGTAGCTCTTGGTGTGCTTCGGGTTACTCATCAGCCTGAATACGGCAATTTTGTTTATTAACGCATCCATTGAGCCAGAATTGGATTCATAATGGGGTGGCCGTGGTGTAGTGGTATATGCATAGACTCCTCAAGCAGAGGGTCGCGGGTTCGAATCCCGTGCGAGGCAATTCTTTGAAAAAGTCTTTTCATTGAATTTGTATGTAGTTATATGAAAATTCCGTCGGCGTCAACTCTGACATGAAAACATAACACTGATGTTGGAGTGGTTTCTGGCTGGGCTAAATGTAACGAACTAACAACTAAGCACGTACTAAAGACCCAATGGTTGAGGATGTACTAGTTCGTCCCGTCCAGTTTGACAACCACCTCTGGGAAAAATATCGAACCGCCCGTGCCCTGGAGAAAAGGCCAGTAAAAGGGTATTCATATCCACTTGGTGCACGCGCGGTATTATAAAAAAAAATCACTGAACAAAATTTTACTATAAAACACCGGATTTTCATTGAGTTTTTCCAGAGCCTATTCACTGAAAATATGACGCAAATTCAAGTCACCTGGCTTCAATCCTTGCACAAGTTGAATTTTATACACTTTTAGGCCGAGATCCTCACATAAAATACGCCAAGTTGTCGAACACGCCAACCCAAGCTGCTGAGAACGACGACGAATCTATTCGTCATGGTCTTCGCGTACACTCTAAGCTACAGCTGCTTTAGTCTGTTTGCTACGTGCTAGATGTAGTCTAACCGTTCGAGTATCATCCACTATTGTAACCTGGGACTCAAATTTGCGAATGGTATTGGCAATAGTGGTTTCATTAGGTCGATTATGCGCACCGTAAGTTCGTCGAATCGCACGAAAAACATTTTTCACAGAACGTTGATTTTCGTAATACATCTGAACAATTTAAAGACGCTGTTTTGGTATGAGATGAGTTGCTAAGCGATACTAAAGAAAAATGACAAAGCAATTTGATAGGAGTCACGATGAACCACCCTATATATTGTAAAAGATTTAGTTGAACTAACATATTCAAAGGATCTGGAAGAAACTTCTCCCTCCGCAGACACCAATGCAGACACTGGACGTCAACCAAAACGTCCAAACCAAAACCAAATCTGTGGTTCTGCTGTCTACAATGCACAGAGATATAGCTGTGTCAAGGGTAAAAAGAAAACCAGATAATATTTTGAGTTGCAATAAGACAAAGGGCGGTGTGGATACAATAAACAAAACGTTGGTTCAATATTTTACCAAAACAAAACATTACGCTGGCCAATTGTTATTTTTTTAAACATTTTGAACACCAGCGGTGTAAGAAGCCATCATAAAGTAGGCTGTCCTCTAATCTTAAATAGACCCAAAAATCTGAATGCTATTGGAACATTTGAAATTATAAAGGCTATTGAATGCGTTTTCAGTATTATTATTATTTTCAGTAGAATTTCTAATTACATCTTTATGCCTTAGGAAAAACTTTTACCCTGTAACGACAACGTAGAGTTTAAGGTGAATGGTGACCCTGAGCGAGACACAAGTGGCAGCATCAGTTACAAGGTAAGTGCTATATTTACTACACAACAAAACAAAACACAAAACAAACACAAAAACACCAGCAAAACTCGCATCAGGTGTAAAGCGACCATTTGCACAGAACCCAGCGTCAGTCAAACCAAGTGTTAAGATTGCTTCCTCTGTCCATCCAATCCATCAAAATCTTAATGACATGTCAAAAAAATTTGCTTTAAACAAAATACTCGTACGTATGTATTTATAATAAATACTTTCATAAATTTACATTTTTACTCATTTTCAATGCCAAGTAAAGACAAAATGTCAAAATTAAAAAAACGTAGAACGTGTAATTTTGACGATTATAACAAGTTCAGTATATAATACGTCGACTATTAAAATCTCAAAAATATGATAGTTCAAATAAAAGCACTTAACTTTATTGTTTTTATTTCTGACCTTATATATTGTAGTTGTAAGTGAATGTTTCATTCAGATTTCTTCTTATAATGCATTGTTATCTCAAACGTTATTGCAAAGGTCCTGATCTTTATATCTCTTTTAGGACTATGTTTTCTCGGAATGAAATCTTATATCCAGCACAATGCTTGCAATGTCCTATGGCGATTTTGACATACATACATACATATTATGTTGCTTTGCTACATAACGTTGAGGACCATTTTCAAATAAAATCCTTACCGTTCTGGTAGTAGGTTCGTGCATCTAGTCACTAAGTGGATGCAATATCGGATTTTTTGGTGTAAAAAAAATTTCATGGAAATTCTTTTTAATGGAATTTCTTAGTGTTTCGAAGAAAGGCGAGTAAGCGCCTTAATGATAAAGTCCCAGTACAGTACCTTTACCCACAACGTCAACGCCCAGTACTGTAACATGATGCCAGTCCAACATTTGGTATTGTATCACTTTAACAGCAAGCGCCGCAGAATGTTGTACATAGCACATATGCCCAGCACAATGAAATGTGTAAACAGCCTGCAGTCTTTCCTACTGAAAGACATCAGAAAGATCGTTGTCCTCTTAGAGATTTCGGAAAATATTCGTTCGGTCTACAGGTAGCCTTGGAAATTGTGGTCATATGAAACTCAACTGTCAATGGAAGTCTTAACTGAAGACGCAAACAGGCCTAACGAACGTATGGGTCCTGAAAAATTCTACTCTGAGCTTTGCCTAGCAAGTTCATCAGCGATTTCATTTCTCGTCATCCCATTGTGATTCTGGACCCGGACAAGACTCAGTGAATTTAGCACTTCGACTGTGCTCAGTGAAGACTTGTATTCTCGAACTAGCTTGGAAGTCTTAGAGGAGTAACTAAGGCTCTAAGCGCAGATTGGCTGCAACTACAAATACAGTGGGTGGGCGTAGCTCAAGTGGTAGTGTATGCTTTATAAACCAGACGGTTCGACATACAATCCCAACCGCGCTCAAAAGACGTTCATTTTTTCAAGCAACTAAAACTAGGTAAAATGAGTGAATGTATAGTCATACCCACTTGATTGTTATTATTAGAAAAAAAAAATGCCTCTCTCCTGCACCGATTATTCATAATATGGTATATCATAGTTCATTGCACGAAACCAGTCTTGGGCAAGTCGATTTCGTACTTTTTCCTCACCAGGAGTTCTCTTCTCATTGTATCAGAGAGTATGTCCATAACACTAAAGTCATAATACAGTCAGTGCGCAAAGACATCAAAGCTCCAGTGTGTGTTGTTGCAAAGGCCACTACTTTTTAAACGGAAAATTGCTTTGAGAGTGCAGCTCATGATATCATATATCAAGGGGTAGGATATTCTTCAATGCACGTAGAGCTAAGCCAGACGTACTAGAGAAAGCGCTTGTGCAGCCGAGACTGACAGTTCTTTGGAATCTGGCAAAAGCAGCAGTAAGAAATTTTCATGAGAGCTTGTTTCACTAGACAACCAATGAATATGATATGACTGACCTTATTTTAGCCGTACAGGCTGAATATCTTTCCGACAGCACCTATGCAGGCCAGAAAGCCTGATTGTTCGCCAGGGATTCGATATGTATGGCAGTGTCAGGATAGCAGAGAAGATTTTCTTTCTTATGCAACATAACTGGGTATATGCCATCGGTATTTTGCGACGACGAAAGCAACAGCATGTTTACCATAATAGCCTCATCCCTCACCATAACCGATAGGATACACAAGTTTCAGCATGTTGTATTATTTAGCTCACTCTCAATTTCTTTAAAAGAAGCCAGTGGTGAGCTGGTTCTGATTAAGTTACCTGGAAATTGAGCCTCTGGCATAAGATGGTGTAGGTGCTATCAGATTTTCTGAGTGATTGTAGCCTGCTTGATTGGTTTGACCTACAGTTTCGATTTTTTCGCAAAAGTCTTTATAAGAGGTACTCTACGAAATCCGTATTAGATTTTTATATTTTTTTCGCTTCGATATGTAAAAACTTCGGTCGTCTTCTGAATTAGTCTTAAGGGACCTCTTTATAAGTTTTCTGGTTTCTTTACGAAGTAGCTACAGATCTGCGTTCCACCAAAGAACGGGTCCCTTCAGAACAAAGAATTTCTTCTGCTTTAAAGTGATTGGATCGGTAAATGAATAACAGACTTCTTGGATCGTAGTGAAATAAACTGTTGAGATGCAAACCTTCCCAACCTGGTACACAGTCTACACTTTTGCCAAACCAACTGAAAACTGGTTGAAGAACAGTGCATGACTATTGCTAGCATAGTAGCATTGAGGTTGTGTCCCTTATTTAAAGTGTTGTATCGGTTTAAAGCACCCACAGAAAAGCGCTAATTATCCGCAACGATAACACCGACACACTTTGGGATTTCATAGTTCTATTCGAAAACTGTCCTGAGTAAAAGGAAGGAAAAAATGTACTGTTAAATGCCATAAACGTTAACATATCAAAGCATCAACAACAGCGAAAGTAGATGCAGTAAATCGGTATTACAGTAAAACTATCGTAAGAGAGTAGATAGTCGTAAGAGACAGTAGAGGATTATTATACCTTACAATGATATTTAACTAGTTAAGTACACAATGGTGATCCCAAAATCTAATAAAAAATGACAATGTTACGAATGTCAGCAGGTATAGCAAAACGTGATTTTATAAAAAGCACCTACGCGCATCCCCGGAAGTCTCCACAGTAGGAAATCAATGGTAGTGAAACTTCAGGTTCGGCAATTCAGGTGGTTTTGCTATGTTCAACGAAGGTCGTCCGAAAATTATTCCAAAAGCCATAGAGGCTCAAGTTCCAACTGAGATTCAAAGAAATTGTATCACTCAAATGCGAAAACATCAGAATGTCTTTGGGCTCACTAAGGAAGTGATCTAAAATAGAATGTTTCTATGGTCCCCAAATTTAGCTAAACTTAAAAACTGCGCAGTAGCAAGGCAGATACGTACAAAAAGTATGTAACATAAGATGCAACGTTACATATTTCAACGGTTAATAAAAGAAAAAGATTAGGAAGAAGATCCCGAATTTCAATGAGTGTTTTGAAATATGTAGCAGCAATAACAGAGATTTCAGTCGCGACTAAGTCCTTCATATCCAATTTTCCTAAGCAACAAGATAATGTGTGATCGGTAGACTTTATTAAAAATAAAATGAAGGATGATATCAAAATGCATTTTGACTTATCACTCTATGTCAAAAAAGCAACCCCTTGATATGGCCACATATGGTAAAGGGCTTTAGGAACTTTCGCGGTCATTGCGTCGAATAGAATGTTCAGCTTTGCCTGCTCTATAAGCACATCTTTGAACAAACATATATGTACGTATGACATACTTTCAGTAAACCAAAAACTTTTCAATTATTCGTCGATATTCATTCCCTTCAAAATGATCACGATTGCAAGTAATACAAATAATTCAACTCTTTCTCTCAAAAACACTTTTCATAGGCCGATTTTGGAATCGCATTCAGCTGCGAATTGTCTATTATCACCTCAATCGTCTCAAAACGTTTCCACGAAATGATAATTTGAGTCGTGGGAATAGGAAAAAGTCACAAGAAGCCATGTCAAGTGAATACGGAGCTTGCGGAATGGAATGAACATTGTTTTTGATCAAACAAGAAACTGCGAGTTATTTCTCCACAATTTTGGATTCTTGCGACGAACGTTTTCCCTTAAACGCTTTAATATGCTCACATAATAGTCAAAATAGTTCGCAGTGGACCACACAACGGCAACCAAAGAAAACGGTCAACAAATCCTTGATTTTGGATTGAATCTGTCATGGTTTTTTGGGTTTGGCTCATCTGAGAAGCGCCATTTCGATGATTTTTAATTAGTTTCGATGTCATATTTCTTGACCCATGTATATATATGCATATATAAAGTAAAAAATGTCGCCTTACACAGTTCAGTTGCTTTTAAAATCCAGGTATACATTGGGCAAGCGTTTTTTTTTTTTTTTTTTTCTGGTGATAAGAAGAGATACTATCTGCTCTTCACTATCGAAAGAAGTAGATAAATACAATGGACAATGACGTCTTAAGAGGCGAGTATATCAAAAATCAAAACGGAAGTATCTCACACAAATGTATAATTATGTATCAGCACTAGAAGACTTAAGTTATGAATGTCGTAAGTAGAAGTATCCGATGAATACATCCCATAGAGTTTTCAGAGTGGACCGTATCTTTAATAGGTCAAGACATTATTTCGCGTCGTAGTGAATGGCAGTGGCAGTGAGTTAAACACACCTTAAAGTGGAATACGTCATTCATATGTAAAAGATCAGGTGATACAGAACTGAATCAGGTGCACTTTAGATGAATTGGAGAAAACCGGAGCGGTAATGCAAGCAGGATGACTCAGAGTCTTGAATGCCTGTGCTCGCAAAGAACTACAAAAAATTAAGAAAAATGACTCGAGAGCTATTTCTTGTGTAACGTCTAGTTCTTGATGTCATGACATAAAATATACTTTTTATATGACATTCCTACCTCATTCATTCATTTATTTATTAGTTAAATTAAATCACAATAGCAATTCTGTCGAATACTACAATCTAGTTTATATTTGATTTTATGACCACAGTTGAAAGTTTCTTGAAGATATGAATGCTTGTCTTTTTGATGTTTGGCTGTAGAAAGTTGAATAATTTTAGTCCTTCATACAATATTGAATTTTGTGTGATACCTTTGTGAAGTCTTGGTAGTCTGAAATTTTTTACATTTCTAAAGGTGTATGCTTGAGCATACAATATATCAGGGAAAGTGATTATGTTTCACATTAAAAACAAACACAAGAAGTAGGAGTGTATCTATTGCACTTTAATATTGCACTCATAGCCTTGTTTTGTAAAATTTGCAATCTATTTTTTGTATGATTATTGCACATGTTTTAAATGTTCGCACAGTAGTCAAAATGTGGTAAAAAATGGACTTGAAAATCACTATTGTATTAACGAAACTAATTTTTTTTTTTTATTCTTTACGCTTATATCTATAATTTGAGTGCTCTTTAAAATTGAAATGACAGTCTATTACAATTCTTAAATATTTAATTCATTACAATTGTTAAATTTGTTCCGATACCTTATTGTATAGTATATTCTTGCATTCAATGTATGGCAATGTATCGTAAGCAAATAACACAAGTAAAAACAAGGTAACTCCAATGTAGAACCTTGTTGTATAGCAACATTAATTAGTCTTTCAGTTGAAAATTTATCTTTAATTTTGGTCACTTGCGAACGTCCACTAAGGTATGATTAAAGCCTTTCTTCAATAGCTTGTTTCCAATTATGTATTTTTCATGTTAGCGCCTTTACCTTTTCTAAATCTAGATTGCTGTTTGCTACAATGTCATGGGTTTCTATATATGGTAGTTTAAAAGTTGTTTGTTGAATTATTTTTCCAACATTTTCTCTAACGCTAGTAACATGTTAATGGATCTAAAGTCAGTTCGATTTTCGATTTTTTCTACTGTAACCATAATTGAGTTATTTAACGAGTTCGGAAATACCCCATGTATACCTAATGGACTTATTGATGAAGGTAAAAATGTCCGCTCCTACAATGTCAAGGTTTTCACTTACATTATTGTGGTTTGTGAAATCTATCTTTTTTGTTGTTCATGTGAGAAAGAATATTTTTAAAATGTACTACGATTATCAATGGGCTGGTAAATGAACAAAAACGAATCCTAAGGCTTGAAATTTTTCATACATGTAATTTACGACTTAAAGTACATGAAAACTTTTTACATAATTTACATATTGTTGCTATTTTTCCACGATTTTTTTCGGTGGAGCTGGCTCATTTCCTTTTTTTTTCGTCACCTTTTGGTTTAGAGCATGCTTTCTGATTTCTGTCAGCGATTTTTTGGCTTCTTTAAATCTTCGTTATATCCTTTTTTGTACGTGTAAGACACATTGTTTTTCCTCAATTAAAAAATTAGGATAAAACGGTTCATTATTTACAACTGGAGCAAACGTCTTCGTATGCTAATCGCAAATATAGCATTTATACTTGGTATCGTGAAAATCTTCGGAGCGCTCGAACATTTCGTTGACGTCGTCAACTTTCATTTTTTCTGCCCTTCCCGTATGATTAGTTGAGCAATTGTCTTCATGTGATTCCCAAAGTTCTTCATACTCAACCGTGGTTTCTTTAACTTTCCAAGCTCTACATACGATGCAATTTTTTGCTACAATATTAAGAATTTTGTTTGTGTGCTTGTCAATAAGAGAAATGATATCCACGAGCGATGAAAACCCATGCTTTGCCCATGAACCATCACCCGATACTGTAAATTCCCTTTCTAGCTGACCATTTTATTTCTTTTTATTTTTCTTCATCTGCAAATATTGCTATAACAGCTATAAAAACTCCTCCTACTGCAATACTGATTTGCTTGACGATGTCATAGTATGCAATCCGGCGATTCCAACTCCAAGCAGTCTGAATATATATGTTACACTCTTCGTCGATTAGTTTTGTAAGCTTTCCCAATTTTGGGACACGAGTCAGTATCTGTATCGATAGGACAATCACATCGTATATTCAACTTGAAACGAAGACCTCTCATATCATTTTTACCCATTTGAATATCACCATTACATGCTTTGCACTTCAGTGTTTGTTGTAAATTTGTAAAGGCAAGAAACTGCACTACACAATAACTGAAAATATTTTGAAATCTTCGCCGTTGGTGTACTAGCAAAACTCTAATCACTTTCATCAGTAAATGTATTTCCTTGGAATTTCCTTTTACAAGGTCTACCAGGCCTCGTAGCGTCTTGTTTTCCCGGTCTTCTGGGCATTGTGTAGCGTGCTTCTAACGATGCGACTCTCTGTCAGTACGAAACGTAGTCAGGCACGCCAACGTATTTTATGTCCTTGACCTGTGCATTAAGTGTCCCACTCTTAGTATCCCTGATTAGTATTTCCTCCCTTACCCTTTATTTCGGCGAAGATGAGTTCAATAAAATATGTTTCGAGCAGGTAAGTACACGGTAAGCCGAAGGGGAGCGCTCTCTCTCCACTTCAAATGACGCATCTACTGTTAATCGGCTATAACTCCAAAAGTATTTTGAATTTTGGCTTGAAATTTTTTAGGGACATTCTTAGAGAATAAAATAATAAAAATAATTCGATTTTTTGAACCCGAGAATGGGGTTTAAAATTGTTTTGAACTAGACTGGTACTAGACATGCACTTTTGGACAAAAAACTAAATACAGCTTCATGAACTAGAATTGTTTCTGGAGCTGATTGTATTAAGCCACTGAACTGTATACTTACTGACAACATAGAAAGTTCGTCACATTTATGGTATTACAAAATTCTGTGCAAAATACGCTATTACTCTTTTACATAGAATTTGATAATATCTAAGTTATCGCAAGAGATTATAAAAAAAATGCAAAGCGACGGCATGAGCTACAGGAAAATTGCTGCAACGGTCCGCTGTTCTTTAGGAAAGGTGCAGAATGCATTAAATGAAAAAAAAAAAAAAACTGAGGACAGTTCAGGAGGACAACAACAAGAATGGATAGAAATATCATTTTAGAAGTCAAGAAAGATCCATTCTTCTCGTCAGGCGCCATATTGCAGAAGTTGAGTTCAAATGTTTCTTTAAGAACAATAAGAAGAAGGTTGGTGGAAAATAACCTGTCAGCTAAATCACCCAGGAAAGTACCACTTCTCAATGAGAGACATTTAAAACATAGAATGGACTTTGCACTTCCGCACGAAAATTGGTCTGGCGATGAAGGCCAAAAAAAAATTGGAGAAATATAATTTGTAAAGATGAGTGCAAATTTAATTTATTTGGATCGGATGGTAGGCGGTTTGTAAGGCGTCCTCCACATTCAGCATACAATTCTCGCCACATAATAGAAACGGTGAAATATGGTGGTGGAAATATTAACATTTGGGTAGGATTTTCTTGGTATGGAGTTGGTTCTATACATTTAATAGAGGGATTGATATGTAGAGTGCATTTATGTTGTGACATATTTGAAATTCGGATCTCCGGGAAACATTTCCAGCGCCCAATTAGTGAACTAAGCGTTATCTAACACATGGGCTGAAAAGTCAGTGCCGTTTGAAAGTAAAACACAAAATTTTTGTGGGGAAGCAATTCGTAGCCGAATTCATTCAATTTTGCCATCGTTTTCACCGACTTGTGACACGGTGCATTGTCTTGATGAAACAGTACTTCCTTTTTCTCTAAGTGCGGCCGTTTTTCTGCGATTTCGTCCTTCAAACGCTCCAACAACGCAATGTAATCGTCGCTGTTGATAGTCTGCCCCTTTTGGAAATAGTTGATGAAAAATATTCTATGTGTATTCCAAAATACGGATGCCATAACCTTGCCTGCGGACTGTTGAATTTTTGGTCGTTTTGGACGAGCTTCGTCGCCTGCTCGCCATTTAGCTGACCGCCAACTTGACTCTGGTGTGTAGTGATGGAGCCAAATTTCATCCATTGTCAAATACCGACGCAAAAATTCAGCTTTATTGCGGTTGAACTGCTTTAAACACTCCTCTGAGTGATCAACACGTTGTTGTTTTTGGTCGACTGTAAGCAAACGCGGCACCCACTTTGAACAGAGCTTTCGCATGTCCAAATATTCGTGTATGATATATCCAACACGCTCTTTTGATATCTTCAGAGCCTCAGCTATCTCGATCAACTTCACTTTACGATCATTCGTAATAATTTTGTTTACTTTTTTGATGTTTTCATCTGAAATAGCCTCTTTTGGACGTCCACTGTGCATCATCTTCGGTGCTTGTATTACCACTTTTAAATTTTTCAATACACTTGCGAATGGTTCGTTCAGCTGGTGCACAGTCCGGGTAACACACGAAATTGCTTTGAATCCATTTTTTTTTTTTTTCACAATAACAAAAGTTGCTTCACTCACAACGCTATATCTCGAGAACTAATCGTCCGACAGCTGTCAAATTTATACACGTATCTTTTGAAGGTTGGTACTAACTGAATGGTATGGATGTAATTCAAGTGGTGCCCTCTCTTTTCAGCCCATGTATTATGATGGTCTTGCGTAGGCAATCTTATACGGATGTAGGCCCAAATCCAACCGCAAAATAATTCGGGTTGACTCTCTGGCGGTGCCCAATTCAGCTGATCGGTGCTGATCGGAGTGTACTCACTCTCAAATTTTCAATTGTGCGACGAATTACATGGCAAGCTGAAGCCATGATGACGACCGACCTCACGACGGAATTGCGATAATTCATCAATGCATGATGAAATGGCAAATCTTACTGAATATTTTGACAGCTGGATGCCATTATCAATCAATCAGTTAAATTATTTGTTATGTACAAAACTCAGATTCTTCTCTGTTGCACTTTGTTTTCTTTAGACTTATTAAGAAAGTGCTTATACCCATTTAGTTTGTATGAATTCCACTCTTCGCTTCTTTTTGTTATCACATCTTTGTTGAATGATTTTAATATTTCTTAGTTCTCCATCAAACCAAAGAACATAATTTCTTTTTTTATCCGGAGCTCGCTTTGCTGTCATTTCATTCATTTTACTATTTTTTAATACCAAAAATACCAGTTTGTTCATTAATATCAGATCAAAATTGTTGTATGAATATTAGATCAAAATTAGCGATTGGGTTTTGGCTTTTTTATTTCAAAATTTAGGAAAATTTTAGTTCGGAAATAGAAAATAATTCAAGGGGGCTATATCTGGTGAAAAGCGTACATGAGGAAGCCATTCGAACTTTAACTAATTGACGGATCGTGATGACGGGTGTGTGAGCTGGTGCATTGTCTTGATGATACAAACATTTTTTCTTCTCCAAATACGGCCGTTTTTTCTTGATTCCATCTTTCAAACGCTGTAATACGTTCGCGTAATACATACCGTTCAATGATAATCAATGAAAATTATCCCAAATACATCCCAAAAACTAACGCAATGACCTTGCCAACATAGGGAACAGTCCTCGCCTCCTTTGGAGCCGACTCTTCCCTTTGAGTCCTTTGTTTTGATTTTTTCCTTGTATCGGATGTAAAGTGATGGTCTCATGTTTCATCCATGGTTATGAATCGATGCAAATACTCATCTTAATTGCTGTGGAACTTCTCCTAACCCTTGATTGGAACGACGTTGTTTTTGTTCCATTGTAAGTAACCGCGGCACCCATCTTGCGTACACTTTCTCATGTCCAATTTTTCAGTCAAAATGCGATGTACAGTGCTTTTCTAAATGTCTACCATATCCGCTAGTTTTCAAATGAAAATATTGTGTCACATAACGATGACCTATTTTGGCTGTGTATGTATGACGGCTGCCGAACAAATAAAGGGCGAGCCGTGGAATGATGTGGAAGTTGGCTGTCAATTACTGTCACCTACTGAATTCAATGTAATTGATGTTTTTGAAACATGTCAAACAATCTTTGGCAGTCTTAATCGTGGAGTCGTTTGCCGTACAATAACATTTCGTAAAATTCGTGAATGAATTTTTTGGTCAACATAATTGCCTTAGTGAGTCTGGAATTTGTGTAATACTGAAGCGTTTTGAAGAAACTGGTTCGGTATCGGATCAAACTCCAAATCAGCATGCTCGGCCATTACGTAAAATGATGTCCAATTACACAACAATTAAAGCGTTTGAACCATCTACGATGTCGCGGATTTGTTAACTGGATGTTGGATCGCCAGGACCATTTGTCAACGAATTTGATCTCTTCCGATGAAGCTAATTTTTGGACAGATGAGCACGTAAATTAACAAAATTAGGATTTCTGGGGACTGAAAAACAAAAAAGTCACTGTGTGGTGCGGATTATGAGTTGGCGGCATCATTGGCCCGTACTTTTACACGATGAGGCTAGAGGGACAGTTACAATGAATAAAGAACATTGCCGCAACATGTTAACAGTCTATTTTTTCCAAAATTTAATGGATTGGGTCTGGACGAACTCTGGTTTCTGGTTTTCTACAGTGCTACCGTAAGCAATCAATTTATTGATTATTTCAGTTAGAGGAGAAAATAATTAGCTTTCAAGTTCATGATTATTTAAATAATAATACGGTACATGCCAATAATCCAGCGACAATTCAGGATCTTAAACTTTACATCCAAATTGAAATTTCAGACGTTGGTCCATTTATTCTTCAAAAAGTCAACGACAATTTTGACTTTCGGATGGTCGTTTGCAATAGAAGTTGTAGTGGTCACATGAACGATGTTGTGTTCCATTCATAATTGCCATAAAGTAAAAAAAAAAAAAAAAAAAAAATTAAAAGGTTCGCTTTGCACTCAACAACAAATTTAACCACAATTTTACAGCTACCTACCACATCAAATAATTAAGAACGAATTCATCTACTTTGTAGTATTGCAACTTCCCTTTGTATCTCGAGTTTGACTTATAACATATTGTGTCGTGAGCCTTTAAATGTATCCCCTCTTAGCCTTGCGGAGTTAAAATCAAATTGGCCTGCTTCAGTGATCGTGGCCTATTTAGGGCTAAAACTAAGCGCAAATTTATGATAGGAGAAATGATGGGTTGAGCCTCAACGCAAGTGCTGTTTTCATAAATACTTAATTTTTTCCATTAGAATTCTATGCTTGGTTGGCAGAAAAAAGGCATCTTATATGTAATTCTTTTTTTTTTTTTTTTTTTAAATATCCAGCAATAAATATGAAGACACATTTAATATTTAAACTTTATTTAAGCCCCGAAAAGACGTACATGCCTATGGATATATCTGTCATTGGAATGTACGGCCCCACAAAATAGAACTGGCGTCATTCCTAAGGAATTCGACAAAAGCAAATTATAATTACGTTGCCTAATGCTGTTTGAATCCGATTTTAAGCTTCTTACCCTCTCAAAAAAAAGTCAAAGTTAAATGCACACTCGCAACCGAGCTCTACTCTTACCTCAGCCTAAAATAAACCAAATACTGTTATATATTTTCGTTTCAATAAATTCAAATCTTTTTCTTTCTTTGTTGAATCAAAAAAAAAAAAAAAATAAATAAATAAATAAAAAATATCTGAGCTGTTACTTAAAATACCATCGTACAAGGATCCTTATTCGAAAAAAAAAAAAAAAAAATAGACTTCCCAAGGGACATGGGCGAACAGAGAACAAAAAAGTTCTGTGCTGGAGAGAGTAATAGGAAAGAAAAGGAGAAGAGCAAATTCCAATTCTCTAATCGGTTTATATAGACAAACAAATTGAGAATCAAAAATTAGAAAGGATTACAAAAAATAATTTAAAACGGATTTCATTGAAGGATATCCCTTCAACCTATGTACTATGTGGTATACTCGTAGAAGTGGTCCCTTGACGAAAATCCTACTTCACCTTATGCTTAGTATTGCTATGTTTTGTATCTGTAGCTGCCCTAATTTTGTTGTCTGGAAATCTGAATACATATTTTTCAATCAAACAATTTAATCCCTTTCCTTTTGGCCTAATGAAATAGATCTTGAGCTTGAAGGATTCTGCAGCATATTCAAGACTGTCGAGATGCTTTATCTGCGTGATGTTTGCTTACTTGGGTGCACGATTAGTGAGAAAATTGTTCCCCCGCCACAAAACAGGGGGAATATAAAGAGCTACCGTTGTCAGACGGAAATCGACAAGATGGGGAGAAATGTCAAAGTGACAGGGTTCTTTTGATGGCACTGTTGGTGTTTTCTTTTGAATGCAACTCGCTTTTGTCATTTTGCACTTGTATTTTATTATAAGTACTTTTAGTAGTACATATACATGTACATATACATACCGGGTGAGTTTTTTAAATTGAGACATCCAAATTACTCGAAAAGTATGAAATATCGCGAAAAATGTTTCAGGCAAAAGTCACAAGGTTCTAAAGGGGACATAAGATGGTAACCAAGAGTTTGACCTTAAGCCCCATTTTCAAGGTCAAACGAAGGTCACTTTTGATTTTTCAAATGATAATTCCTGATTTTCATTCCTCAGTCGTATTGCTCATAGTACTGCGTTTAGCATAACCTAGAAACAACGACGTGGACGTAACAGTATTTTGTTTCCTTCGGGGTGATTAATAAGAATGGGTCCCCTTGCCTCCCACTGTTGAATCATTGAATTCTTCCCATTTCGACGTTTATTTCACGGGACTATTTCAGCAAATGCTCGAAAATGTGACCATTCACTTCAATACACTTGTCTATCCGCGCTCTAAATGAACCATCAGCACTGAGAAGTATTTTTGGCGTAATCTTCCGGCAAGCTTCAGTTATTCGTCTTTTTATGTCCTCACATGTTGCTGGCCTTTTTTCTGTTAACCTCACTTTTTAAGTAGTCCCACAAGAAGAAACGAAGTGACGTAAGATCAGGTGATCTAGCAGGCCATTGCCTCGGACCCCCTGGTCCGGACGCATAGTTGATGGTAAAAATTGTTTAATACGCCCCTGGCTACTTGAGAATAATGGGCTGTACAACCATCATGTTGAAACCACATTGTTTGTCGCAACTCCAATGGCAGTTCTTCCAGTAAAACTGGAAGATGGTCCCGCACATGGGTCTCAAGGTCAAACTAGTGGTCACCATCTTATGTCCCTTTCAGAACCTTGTCACTTTTGTCTGAAACATTTTTCGCGATATCGCGTATTTTTCGAGTAATTTGGATGTCTCAAGTTAAAAAACTCACCCTGTATACATATATTTTTTAGTTTAACAAAGAAATTCGAAAGTGTTGGGAAATATTTTCGATTTTCTTTTTGAATAGAGTTGGCGTATTCAAAACAATATCTGGGATATTTCAACACAGAATATATACTCGTATGCACCTATGTGCACATATTGAAGACAAGGAGTTTAATCAGGATGCTTGAAGCCCAAAGATTGAATCAGAGAAAAGAATTTTGTATGCAGTATGGGTTTGCTTCCATATTCATAACATAAAATTAATCATAAGGAGTTTTTCAAGACCCAGGAAAAGTACCCACAGATTTTATCGAGAAAAGGAACAGGAACAGGGACATAAAATCTCATTAGACACTGATTTGCATGAAAAAGTGCAAAAGTTGTCAGTGAAGGTAAGAAAATACTGAATTATAATAAAGCTCCAAATTCAGATGGCTTACCAGAAGGGCTTTTTCCAGTAGTTGCTATCAATCGGTATGGGCCATTATATTTCTTAAAAACTATCACCGTAGCTGATATGTCAATGAGTACCAGATTTTATCAGTTCGTAGGCGTATACAGCAGCTTGGAAATTTTACGATCTCCGCCTAGACCTTTAAAATATTCAACTGGTTGGAGAATTAAGCACTGATTATAGCAAAATAGTGTTTAGCGATGAGGCTCGCTTTTACTGAAGGAATACGTGAGTAAGTAAAATTGCCATATTTGAAGTAAAAACAATCCCAAAATATCTCTCAAAATATCATTACATCCACTTAAAAGTACTGTGGGGTGTGAGTTGTTACTTAAAAAGTGAAGCAGGAACTCGAGTTATAGTCAATGGTGTTTGGTACAGAAAGAAGATCAACAAATATTCGATTCTAGTTTTTTTTTTCTGTCGGAATAGATCCATCGTACAAAGAACTGGTCCATAGTAATACATGTATGTTCCGCTTACTGAAACTTATCAGTCTTTCGAGGAAAGATTAGTAAGCGCAACATTGACGAAATACCTACGGTAACAGCATCCACCATATCAGTGCCGAGAGTTGATATGATTTAAAGCTCCGCGGTGCCACAATAACTATCGCATCAGAGTGTGTCACTTCTGCTCAGGAAACTTAAGTGCATAACTAAATGCCTCGTCATTACGTCAATATGTAACTTGCAGTCTTTTTTACTGACGGACAGTAGAAAAGTTTCTGATCGGTTTGGTCTGCCAACAAAGTCAACTGTCAATAGAAGCACTAATCGTGGATGCAGACAATGCTTACACAGGCTCAAGTTCTAACAAAAACTCTCATCATTAACCTCATTTCCCATGATTCCATTGTAACATGGGACCGCATTCCATGAAGTCTTACATTCTCGAACAAGTTTGGTAGTCGTTATAGGACTCAGAAAGGCTTACTTGTATGTACTTACCTGTACATAGGCAAACGCTTCGCCCCCCACCGTTTTTATGCAATATTGCGTATATCTGCGCTTGGAAGATAGACACAAGTTCTTCTAGCTAGAGATTAAATCTACTTTTGACGTCCTCCACAAAAACAACAGCACCGCATTACATTCCTTTCTGAGTCAGAATCAGATCAAAACTATTTCTGGCCACAAGGAAAGTCGATTTCTTAGTTTTTCGGTAATTAGAGTTCTGATGCTATTGTCCTAATCCGGGTCCTAATAGTAATATTAATGATTCGACTGAGCCATATTTTCTGATCGGGTTATAATTATATGCCGTCAATGTGATTGAAAATGTGCCAGCAGGTATTCTTTCTTGGCAAGTGCGCCTTGATTTTGCCAACCAGGTTTTAAAGCGCACTCTCACAGTATCTTTCATGATTTATTGTATGTATCATCGATTATGTTCTCTAGAGGTTCGTGAAATCGTATGCTTGCGCAGATAGACCAGCAATGATTGAAGATTTGACAAACAATAGGTAAACGGAAGGATACATCCCCAGTTGCTCCAAAAAGTGGTCGAAAATTGGACCGACAGGATACTCTCTGTAGTTTTATTGAGACGGTGTTCAAATGCCCGAACTCATCTTTAAATGTTAAATATGTTTAAATAAAATCACTTTTTAAATCAGTAGGCAATGTCGTGTTTGCTTACTTGTAAGTAATAATATCCTCTAAAAGAAAGATAGTTAAATGAGTGTCAAGAAAAGATGTAAATCTGTGCTTATACGATTTTATCTAGTATATTTCTAAATATCTTAGACTATTTCACACTACCATATTTTCTATGTTAAACCTCAAAAATGAAACTATTCATCGATTAGAAATATTATATCGCGATTAAATGATCTATATTGCCATAGCCGAACATCAACATGGGCATACTACCAAGTAATTAATTAGGAAGCTTTAGAATCTGTTTTATATGATTGGTTTTGCTCTAGGTTTGATATTTGCAATATTTTGAATACGTTCCTCTTCTCTTTTAGTACATTTTTTACCTCCTCATTCCACCACATAGGATATTTGTTTGTGCTTATAGCACATAGTGAAACACCAAACTTAACCTTTGCTTCATTTATGCAAAGTTTTTCGAAGTTCGTCCACATTTCTTCCATGTTTTGCTGTTCTTCCACAGTATTTTGCCTTTTCGGCTGTTTATCTCTTTCCCCTTGACTCTTGGTGTTATGTTGCGACTGCTTTCAATTCTTTATTTATGGTAAGCAAATGTTTAGTGATGTCGACGTTGAAGGCAAAATTGGGGTCGACTTTTTGACTTATTGACTGCAATCAACATTGCCAAGATAAAAGAGGAAAGCAGTAATTTGAGCATTAGTTGCTTAGGAGTCTTCAGCCTAACAAAAAAAGAGTCGTAATTATTGGTTTATCAACTAAAATGCATCGTATCTCTTTTATGCACTAGTATCTCTTCAAAACATGTTTAATGTATTTGGATATCTTTAGTTGTTACTATCTATAATAGAATTTGTACTAGATAGGTTTTAGATTCTAATTTATCATGTTTATCACAAGTTTCATTCGTACGTTTCAATATAAATGTTTTAAACTTCAAGAACGACATGAGATCATCTCACTTAAAAGACTTCTTCTAATGTTATCTTAGATACAAATTTCAAATAAACTAAGTCACTTATCATAATCCTCTTTGTCCTGCTTGCCACAATGGCTTCGAAATTTATGGCTAAGGTACTTCGTTTACAGCCAAATAACCGAGTTATACCATCCACAATTCAATACATACGAACAAGGTGAATCATATCCATTTCCAGGTACGAGAATAGGATAAAATCATTAATTCCAAAATCTTCTCTCGCCTCGATCTATTTATGTGCTTAACACAGTATGCTGCAGTACATGTACTCGTATACTCTGTCCAGGAACTTGGCGTTATGGCATGTAGTCCAACGACATGCATGGTGTTCATTGTCACCGTCACCATCACCATCATCGTCGTCGTCGTTGTCAATGTTGTGGTCATCTTCAGAATACTCCGTCTAGTTTATGAAACGAGTAACTAGTGCGATTGTCATCGTATTCGTGGAGGACGTCTCCGCATTAACAACGTTTATTATCACAAATGGATTATGTTGTCCTGAAATTTAGTAATGTCATTTCCCCCCCCAAGGTATTTCCAATCATGATGCGGCTCACAGTGCATTTTGTATGAAGTGCCTAGTTGGACAAGCTATCGAATCAACTAAAGCAACTAAAGTGTATCTACATCTGGGCAAGATGAGTCCCTGTTGCCGTTAAGTTCAAAATCAACAAATAATTTAATTACCAATCCATGATAATATAATTCGGTTTGGGGTATTAATTAAATCTGCCAATCTATAGCGTATATCCTTTTCCACTTCCTGCATATTAAATAGGGAAAGGGAAAACGTGTACTGAAATACGTATGTGCTTGTATGTACTCATATATGAGTTGGTGAAGGACTTCGTAGCCTTGTCACCGGTTTGTCTTTGATATCTCAAGTTGTTATATGCAACGGTAGATAGTCTATTCAACTTATTATCAACTATTTCCTGTCTCTCATTGTTCTTGTTGAAAATCTACAGGATAACGTACTACCTATTCAATGAAATTCATTAGATGCCTGTGTTCTAAATTTAAAAGACCTTTAGCCGGGGTTATACGACGAAGAAACTGCATTTAATACTATCGCCTTGAGCCTGTAATACTATTAAATTGAAGCTTATTTTTCACAGTCCTTGATGCAAGGACTTTTGATGATGCCAAAAATGCCCCAAATATTGAATTTTATTTAAATTATTGAAATTCTTGTCTTAAATGACTTGCTCGCATTTTCTCTATCTTTGATAGAAATTAGAAAGCTCCTTGGGCTACAAATCGTAATTACAAATGGAACGTTGTGATGTAACATTACACAATTTAATGGTAAAATGGTGACGTAAGAGACAAGTGCAAAGAGATTCACTTCCAAAGAAAAAACTCATGAATGCTTCAGAAATCTGTATTAGGTTAGTGGTTCAAATGTTTAGGGTGTCATGTATACGTATGTGGTCATATTTGAAGTATCTTTTCATTTTGTAGCGTATTTTAATTAATTTCTACTTTTAATAAGAAATAAAACAAAAGGAAAATAATAAAAATAATATTTTCAGATGAAAAGGAAAATGATAAAACCAAGACGCAGAAGAAATCCTACGAGTTGATGGGAGACTTTCCAACTCGACCCTACCCTTTAATAAAAAGCACCAGATTCTTTTTAAAAACCACACAATAACGAGACACATTATTCCTGATGCTCATGAAAAATCACTTCGTGGCGGTAATAAAAAAATGATTGCCTACATACGCCAACGGTTTGGATTTTTAATCTGAAAGTGCAGTCAAAAAACACATTCACGAGTGCAATATTTGTTTTGAACTTAGAGCCAAGCCGTTGATGCTTTCAATTTTATAGGAGTGAACCAAGCGAGACCCTTCGATGTGAAAACTTGAAGAGGACGCAATGCGAAGACACTGAACGGATATTTTGCGATATATGTGAATGGCAACAAAAGACGTACATGCCGAACTTCTCAATGATATGCCGACTCAAGAATTTTTAGCAGCTTTCAGAAGATTGATTGCTTCAAGAGAAAATTGTAAAGAACTGCACAGTGATTGTGGAAGGAACTTCATAGCAAGTAACAACAAATTACAACGTCAACTGAAAAAAGCGAATTTAGATTGGCGAAATGCGGCAGTGGTGGTCAACGAAGGCATTAAATGAAATTTACCTCGTCTATTTATTTATTTTTTTTTAACTTAACACTCAAGTGGGTATAAATATTCTTTTAATGTCTCAGAATGCGTTAAGTTTTTTTTTGGAAAATCGGATAGAGAGCGAAAAAAATATGTCTGTTCCCAACAATTAATGGGGAGACTAAATTCTTAGTGGAGGTTGGCTTCTAATTGATTTCTAGTCAACTAATCATCTTAGTTGATTTTTGTGAACTGAAAAAGAGAATGTCTTTCGGACGAGGTTGGGATTTGAATACCAAACCTCTTGATTTGGATGTCCACTACCATTTGAGGCACAGCCACCCTCTTGTCTTCTTTGGACTCCACGCTTCCGGGGGATAAAATGTGTGGAATTTCACCTCAAATGCATAGCTAGAAACTAGTTTTCAACCTTTGAAGAACTCATCACGCTTCTCGCACAGGTATAAACGTGTTTGAATTCTAAGCCATTATGTCCACAGTCAGATGATGATAATGACCTTAAAACGCTGACACCGGTCACTTTATCGTGGGAGAAACACTAATAGGACCCCTTCAACTTGAGAACGAGTTAAACACAATTTCCCACCTGGACTGCTAGAAGACAGTACAAACCCTGTTCCAATTTTTCTGGAGACAATGGAGTAACCTCGCCCGACTTCAACAACATCTAAGTCACAGATGCAAGAAAAAAGAAGGCGACCTAGTTTTTATTAAAGAGGAACGGCTGCCTCCATTGAAATTAAATCTTGACCGCATACTAAAATTACAACCCAACATAATTCTTATTAGTTTAGCACTCACAACTCCTTATGGTGGGGTGAAAAGTAACCTTGGGAATGAAAAAAATTTTTTTTTAAATGTTTTTTTATTTTATTCAATATAGTCTCCTTTTAGTTTGATACACTTATTCTAGCGATTTTCCGACTTCTTGATCCCGTCCGAAAAGTAATTTTCCGGAAGGTCTGCAAAATACACTTCCGTGGCGTCGATGATTTCTTTACGTGAGTTGAATTTTTTATTGATGAGCCGTCTTTTGAGGTTTGGAAAGAGATAATAGTCCGAGGGAGCCAAATCGGGCGAATACGGCTGATGCGACAGCAATTGGAGCCGTAAGTCATTGATTTTAGCCGTGGTTGCGATGCTCTTGTGTGCCGGTGCATTGTCTTGCAAAAACAAAATCTTTTTTCGCTTCATGTGAGGCCGTTCTGCAGTTATTTCAGCCTTCAATCGCTCCAATAATGTACAGTAATACTCGCTGTTGATGGTTTTTCCTTTTTCGAGGTAGTCCACGAAGAGTATGCCATGACAATCCCAGAAAACCGACACCATAACCTTTCCGACCCATCGAGCCTCCCTCGGCCACTTCGGAACACTCATGCAGGCTTTAGTCCATTGACGGGAACTTATTCTGTTCTCTGGTGTTCAACAGTTACCAATCGACGCCAAAAGTCCGCCCGATTCCGCATCAGCAAGTCCAAACACTCTTTCGAAGTGCTCTCGCGTTTGTGTTTTTGGTCATATGCAGAATATTGCCAAAAAATATGGCGTGTGCGCTCAGTACTTATTTTTGTGGTATCTACTAGCTCGCGCACCTTCACTTTCCGGTCAGCCAACACCATTTCATGTATTTTTTTTGACATTGTCCTCTGTAACCGCATCGGAAAGCCTGCCGCTGCGGACTTGATCGGTAGTGGAGTTGCGGCCACCACGAAACTCTCGAAACCAATATTTGGCGGTTTATCTGACGTAGCATTAGCCACATAATATTTATCCAACTTTTCTTTTGTTTCCTTCGCTTCTCAAAAAATAATGTTTTATGAGAGAACGAAAATCGTTTTTGTCCATACTCAACATGATGCCAAACACTTCAACAACAATCAGCTGTCAAAACAAAACTAAAGACAGTATCGCACTGAAATTTGGCATGTTTGCCTAAATATGAACGGACTTCAAGGCACCATAAGCTTTTTTGCAGTAGCAGCGTATTCTGGCAGTCAAAGAGGCAGCTTTTCATTCCACCTTGTATTATATTTAAAACAGATAAATTCAGTTTACAAATCAAATATTAATCCATAGAAAAAGTAAAATGAATATGTAATTAGTTACGACGATACGTGTTGACGATGCCGGTTGAAGAACAAAAGTGACAGCTCTCCATGAGGTTAGGTCCGTCGGCATGTAGTTCAGATCGAGAAACTGTAATCTAGCTACTCGATTGAACGATGATTTTGTTCAGACACAACACCCCCTTGAACGTAGCTTGAAGTTAAGATCCTGTTACGAATTCTTTCTGAACGCCTCAGATCGGGAATTGATTGCTCATGTTGATCTGGTGATTTCGTTGTTCCCTCTAGCTGCTCTAAGTTAAGCGGGGGAGCTGTTGTACCTTCTCCCTCTTCATTGTTGTTTTGGCTTCTAGAGCGAAGTTGATCTAAATGCCTCCGGCTTGTTTTCCCTTCTTCTGTTGTTACCACGTATGAAACGGGGCCATTTACCATGTAGCGTTTTCAGAAGCGGCATCTGGAATTATAAGACGGGAACCAAGAAGTAAGCAGTTCTTATTTACCATGATCTCATTCTGGTTCTGTAGATATGGCTTGAATTTTTCATCTAGTTGGCACCCGGCCACCCCCTTCAAGCCCAATGAAGAGTTTGTTTGAGGATTTTGTCCTTCGATGTCATCTTGCTAATGTCGCTGGACTTCAGAATGTGTGCGTCGATTTCTTCGATTATGTTTAGATGTGAAGTGTCATTTACCTCTGCTGAGATGGTTAGTAAACGACTGAGTGCGTCAGCATTGCAGTTCTTCTTTCCGGATCCATTCAAGAAAACACTCCACCTGAGCATCCTTGGCGAAAGTATTACCGGAGTGGGCTTTTTTGGGTTAAATAACCAAATCAGCGGTTTATGATCCGTAATGATCGAAAATGGTCGACCATACAGGAAACTGTAAAACTTCTTCACACCCGCAATAATTGCTAGATTCTCTTTATCAATCTGCGCGTAGTTCCTTTCCGTAGTAGACGAGATACGCGAGTAGAATGCTATTGGGCGCTCTTGACCGTTGGGCATCACGTGTTAGTACTACACCACTCCCGTATGGCGACGCGTCGAAGACCAATGCGATTGGCAATTTCTCACTGCAAGTAATCAGAATGTTCTCACCTGACAGTAAGACTAAATGCCTTTTCATGTTGTGAGGTCCATTTCCAGTCGGCCTTTTTGTCTAGCAGCGTGTGCAACGGTTCAGCGATGGTTGCCTTATTCTTCAGGAATGCATGGTAAAAATTAATAAGGCCCAGGAATGCTTTCAGCTGCTTCTTATCCACAGGTCGAGGAACTTCTTGAATTACCCGGCCCTTATCATCTGACTGACGAATTCCCCTTATGATCGATGTTGTAGCCGAGAAAAGAGGTAGATGACAAGCTAAACTTGCAGGAGGCGAAACCCCGCAACACTTAACCATCAAAAAAATTACTCCAATATTTTTACTAACTGTGATGAGTTTTGAGCAATAACCACTTTGTCGTCGGTTACTCCCTGGACCTCTCGCATTAGCTGCTCAATTCGCATCTGAAAAATTTCCGGAGCGGTGGAGATTCCATATGGTAGCCTTCTTACCTTGTACGCTCCTTTGTGTGTAATAAGCGTGAGTACCTTTGATGACTCTTCATCCATAACAATTTGTTGGTACGCCTGGGCTAAATCAATTTTAGCAAACATAGTGCCTGATGGCATGGATGCCAAGATGTCCGTGATCGACGGTGTTTAAAAACAATGGAGTGTTAGCGCTTTATTAACAGTGAACCTGTAGTCTCCACAAATGCGAACTGAACCATCAAACTTAGCAACCGGAACAATAGGTGTCAGCCAGTCACTATATTCAGTCGGCTCCAGAATCCCCTGTTGAACTTGTTTGTTAAGCTCGTCCTCAATTGCTTGTCGTTGCGCGTAGGGGACCTTTCTGGCTGGCAGCTTGACAGGCCGCATAGTAAGATCGATCTTCAGTATAAGCTTTTCCCCCACGTATGTGCCCAGCTCCTAGACGAAAAGTGTCGAATATTTATCCAGTAATTCTTCTAGCGGTGAACGAATTTTGTGCACACTATGCACGGCAATCTTCAACGAATTAAACCAGTTGCAGCCAAGTATACGGGGGATTTGATAAAGGCCTCTTGTTGTAAACAATGTCGACACTGGTGAGACTAAAATTGGAATGTGATTATTACCGTAATCAAATAAGGTCAAATCTGTTTCAATGATCTTCGGTGGAGTTTGCTTCCAAATTCTGTTTGCCTCTGACTCGGACATAATGGTGCAGTTCGATCCACTATCCACTTCGAACTAACAGTCGATATTATTGATATTTATTGTTGCAATCTTCTTTGCGCTCCTGTCTGGCTGAATGTAATTTACATGTTGTTGCTTGCTGAATTTCGGTTTCGAGTTTGAGCTGCTCGTGCTCTGCTGTGCTTGATACACTCTCTTAATGTGGCCGATTTTCCCGCACCTGTTGCACTTCG
The DNA here is from genome assembly GCA_907269105.1 of Volucella inanis. Classification (NCBI taxonomy): domain Eukaryota; kingdom Metazoa; phylum Arthropoda; class Insecta; order Diptera; family Syrphidae; genus Volucella; species Volucella inanis. The sequence goes on from OU026157.1 coordinate 25,327,703, forward strand.
CAACCTTGAATGAGCAATCAACTCTGGCGTGTATGTTGCCACATTCATTACACCTCGAGAAAATGTCCGATTTGCCGCTTCCAGACATACCGTCCCCCGCGTCCCTCCTGTTCTTGACACGAATCAAATGAATTTGTGAGAGTGAGCTAGCTGTTGAATTTGCCTGGATCTCTTGTTGGTTTTTTGCTGCTGCCTCTTCTGCCACAGCCTTCTCCTGCACTATCTATAGTGTTATTTTGTTTTCCGCCAGCAGACTCTGCTGTAAGTGGGTATTCCTCAGTCCACAAACTAGCCTATCCCGCAGCATGCGATCAATAAATTCACCTTGAAAATTACAGTCGATGATTAATTGGCGAAGTTCTGCAATATATTCAGCAACCGTCTCGTTGAGCTGCTGATCCCTATTGAAGAATTTAAAAAACGCTGCAATTTCAGAGGGAGTTGGAGTAAAATGTTTAGTCAGCACATCAACGATTGTTGAATAATCCACTTCTGCGACCTTTTTGGGAGCAATATGTGTCTCTGCCAAATCAAAAAACTCTGGACCGCAGCGTTCTTTATTGTTCCAGAAGAATACAGGCTCTTTCACGCACACTTCGAGGAATCGTAATGCACCTATGACTTATCTAACTTAACCTGTTTAAATTAACTTAGCAATCCTTGATCAAAAAGAAAAGGATCCTGGAATTTATTCATAAAAATAAAAATACAAGTTTATTCATCTAAATCTATATTGTCCCCTTCAAAGTAATTGCCATCGACTGCAACACACTTATACCAGCGCTTGATTCGATCCTGGAAACATTTTTTCTATTCGATTTTTGGTATGTCCATCAGTGCTTCCTGCGATTTTTCCATTACTTTCTCTCGGAACGCGTTACACCCGTAGTGGTTTTTTAACTCGATTGAAAAGAAAGAAGTCACAGGGGTTCAAATCAGGTGAATTCTGTGGCTGTTAGATAGAATGTTATTTGTGCATTTTTCGTCAAAAAATTAGGAATAATGATGGCACTTTGCGACGGTGCAAAATCCACGCGTTTTCTGCACACAATTCTGGTCTCTTTCGGCATATTGCTTTAGGCAAACGTCTTATACCGCCCAAATTATACTCATTGTGTACTATCCCAGCCACGTCTCGTCCCAAGTTATGATCCTTTTGATGAATGTGGGATCGGATTCAGACTCGCAAATCATCTCTTTTGCGACGTCAATACGGTCTCTTTTTTGCATGAAATTCAGGTTTTTGGCACCAACTTTCTTTCATCATCTTCGAATGACTCACGACCACTTTTGAATCGCTGCCACTGGTAAATGACCGTTTTCTTTAGAGAATCGTTGCGGAAACACTTTTCCAATATTTCCAACGTTCGCGCAACATTAAATCCGTTTTTACCCAGAATTGAATACAAGTTCGTTGTTGTAAATTTAAATCCATTTCTAAAATTTTAAAAAAATCGCCAACACACACAAAGATAGATGTACTCATGGCTACGTAACTTTTGCAAATGTGAAGATATAATGCTAAGATTTAGAGGGAATGTCAGCAATAGATGTACCAACTTCACAAAAAAAAAAACAGAACTCAAATCGGAACAATGGGAGCGCCACATGGTGGTTATTCCGTTTATTTATTTATTTTTTTTTTTTTTGTCAAGATGGTATATCTACATTAGAATTGGCTGTATTGTTGCCTGTAGTAGCTGGTAGAAACCATAGGTAAAAGTTAAAAAGTTGCTCAGTCTTACTCACTGAAAGTCTAAATGAAAAAAATAATTTCGTTCCACTCAGTAATGGCAACCAAGTGTACTAAGTAAGTAACAGAAAAATTAATAAATTGAGTGCTAAGTACAAACTAAATTTTATAATAAATTCGAAGAAATCAGGTAAATTCGAATGGCTTCTAAGTGGCGATAACAATGAATCTTCCAAAGGCTCTTGTCTCTTCCATGAGATAAAGGTATAGCTCGAAGGCCTGTGAAATTTTTTTTGCTACTCGGTCTCAATCAGGGTTCGGATTTTAAAAAAAGTTCTAAAATATTATGTGTAACTACAAAAATATCCTTAATTTAACTTACGTTGAAAACATTTAAAAATATCATTTACATTATGATAAGAATTTTTAAATTCCTTAAATTCTAACTGGAATCAAATTGCAGAGCGCAGGAAAGCCCATATGGCTTAGCATGCTGGCAGTAAAACCTTTAGTAGAAAGTGGGTACTTGACTAAAAAATGTTCGCAGCCATACCTCGTTTTATCACCAACTATCTTTAGAGGGTATAGCCTTAAGTAGAGCCTAAAATGTTATCAAAAATGGCAGAAATTAGATAACGTTGGGTGTTGGTACTACGTTATCTCTTATCTCGTAACCAATATTATTCTTCAAGTCTTCTTTCTTCCCAGAGAGGAACGAAAAAGATACACAATTGACCAAATATTTTTACATTGACATTTACTCGTGGCTCTTAGCTAAACAGAGTCCATACACTCCATGACTGCAGCGTCAAAACATTCAAGTTAATCTTAAGTCAATCTCTTTCGGGTCAGCAAATGAATCACAATTAATATCCTCATTTTAGGCCACAGAAATATAAAGGAAAATGAATTAACCAACAAGCTCAAATGAAATTACAATTATTTTAGTTTGCAACTTCCCGCACTTTGTTTCAATGGAAAGCAGAAATAAATTTTGTAATAGCTATACAACAGGTGATGTGCCCAAGACTAGATAATTACTAACAAATGTAACTTTGGCTTTGACACTCATGATGCCAAATAAGGCATCCAATTAAGTGTTCATTGATGCGGTTGCAAGTATTAAAATGAAGAAGAAATAATTTTCTGTAAATTCAGGATCTTGACATGACAAGAACAAGAAGACCAGCTTTTAACCACTTAGCAGAATTTCCAAATATTTTATTTCTCCATCAAGTAGGTTGGACAGTGCAATACCTGGAATAACACCTGGAACTACCTACAAATATCCTTAACATTTCTTGTAAACCTGTTTATCTTAAACCATTCACACATTCATTGGATTGCCGCTTTTCACAAAAATTATTGAAGTCCTGATCTGAAGTGAAATATTTTAATTTTATTCAGAATACTTATCAGAATGTTGATATTTACGATATATCAAACAGCATAAAAGTTAAAATGGAAATCACAAACTTTCACCCAACACATGTACGCTTTCATACACAAAAAATGCGTTAAACATCATAATTAAACATCACCTTCAGCTGTGTACAGTGACTTCGTAAAGGACATAAAAAAAAAAAAAAACAACACACAAACAGAAGAAATAATAATAACATGACTTCTGCCATAACACATACATATCGAATTAATTGAGTTATCTGACTAACCGGCGAAAAAGAGGAAATGACATGAAGTTTATGCGACAGCAAAAGGATGAAGTCTCCCCTAAAGGAGAACAGGAATACTAATTAAATACGGTCACCCATCCAGGATTTGTAATTGCCCTAAAGAATATTTTATGCTCCTTGTTTCAGTCCTAGTTGCTGTTGTGGTGAATGTGTGATATATGGAAAGTAGTATATCTGCCGTCGGCAGATTGTGCATGTAATATAATAATTGCCGATAGAATCTTAATCCTAATTAATTGTGTCAACGGTTGAATGGGTAAACTAGTTCGCAAGTATGATTAATTCAATAAATTTGATATCCGCACATCGTAATCGTAAACTTTTACTTAACGATGATTTTAACTGAATAAAAGTCTGAGAAGATCCAAAGGATATTGGTCTTCATAATAAAAATAATATTGTATAAGCTGGACAGTCTCAACGTCATTAATATTATGTGGGGCAATATATTGTAACAAATGTGCAATCCTTTCAAAATTAACGAAATACCTTGGTCTTGTCATATATGGTAAACCAAAAGGACGAGAAATGGTTTCCTAGGCACAAATCAAGTTTGAACTTATTTTTTAGTTTGTTGGATCAAACGAAAACAAGAAAGGCGAAAGATTTATTTTAATAGCTCAGATATTGTAAGGGGTGATTCATCGTGAGACTTAATTTTCAATAGACTTTTTTGACAGATCACGCGTGGATCCTATCAAATTACGTTGTCACTTTTGTTCAATATCGTTTGGCAAGTCATCATAGAAAGACTCACACTACAATAGCGTCTCCAAAATGATTAGCTGTATAACGAAAATCAGCGTTCTGTGAGAAATGTTTTACGTGCGATTCGAGGAACTTACGGTGCGCATAATCGACCTACTGAATAATGATCTACAGCTTGGCTTGTTCAGGGATGAAGCCCATTTTTGGCTCAATGGATACGTTAATACGATTAAACAGAATTGCAGAATTTTTTTTTTGATGAGTAACCCAGAGAGCAACAACGGTATGGTGTGGTTTATGAGCTGGTAGAATCAATTTTCCATATTTCTTCAAAAATAAGGCAAATCAGAATGTTACCGTCAATGGTAACAGTTATTGGTCCATGTTAACGGACTATGTGCTTCCTAAAATTCAAGCACGTAGTCTCGGTGAGCTCTGGTTTCAACAAGATGGCGTTAAAAGCCATACAGCATGTGAAGCAATGGACTTGTTGAGAAATCATTTTGGTGAGCACTTAATTTCACGTTTTGCTACGGTAAATTGGCCGCCTAGATCGTGCGATATAGCACCTTTGGACTATTTTCTCTGGGAATATATAAATTCTTAGGTCTTTAGGAATAAGTCAGCTACTATTGATGCTTTGAAGACCAACATTACTCGTTTTATCCGCGAGATGCCAGTCGCTATGCTCGAACGACTCAGACGTAGTTGTAGCCATTATTTACATGATATCATTTTTAAAAAATAAATGTCAAGAATTGTTCTTTCAAACAGTAATAAAAGTTTTAAGTTCACTTTCAAATTTTTATATTTTGTTTTACATTATAAAACAAACCTTACGATGAATCATCCTTTATAACTTTGAGGTAGATGTCAGATACCGCGAGCTTTCTTCGGAAAAATAATAAACCTGGATACGTAATGCAATATTATCTGGCAAGTAAACTAAGTATCAAGCTCAGTCTAGCATGATTTCTTTGCTAGTAGTTACAATTCTCATTGAAAGAAAGACAAGCAAAATATTTTAGTATTTATTCTGCCTCAATCTGAAATTTTGTGCCGAATAATTTTTACATCTGCTATTTTGCTTCGTTGAAAAATGTGTGCGATATAAGGAATATATACAAGTGTCATGCGTTTTTTCAGCAATTTCGAAACAAGGATAATCCCTCTTGCAAATACTAAACAAAGGAATTTTGATACTAAACGATGCCTTAAATAAAGGGCTGTTAAAAATTAAGGCTACCAATATTTAGGGGCTTGGATAGTTCTAACTACAAAATTCTGTTTACACTGTCTCTTGAAAAATTGTATAGAATAGGTTAGTTATAAAGCCCAAACGACGAATAAAGGATTCTGAAGTGATCTTGTGTGACCCACTAACAAGTCAACAGCGACTTTCTCTGACCGAATTTTTCATAAAGAGGCTAGGGCAAACTGATACTAGTAGTGACAATGAAGGGCCATATCTTTAATAAGAAAGAAAGACGCTAAATTAGCAAAAACTGATTCAAAATAGACGACTGGGTAGATAACAATAATAGTTTTTACAATTGTTATGTTTCAGCAGCTGTCAATTTTCCCAATGACATCTACCTGTCGAAATATTCAGTAAGGTATGCCATTTCATCATGCATCGCTTTACGCTTGCCGAACGTGTGGAGATTACAAAAAAATCATATCGAAATTCCGGCTCAGTTGTAAATACGCCATGTGAATTTCGTCATGAGGTCGGTCGTCATTATGGTTTCAGTGTGCAGGCAATTCGTTGCAGAGTATACTATTTTGGATATAAGATTGTGCCTACGCAAGAAAACCATAAGCCTTGAGTTCGCTGATTGAGCGGTGAAAATGTTGGCCGGAGAAAAGTCATCTTCTCGGACGAGACCCGGTTTTGAATCAGCGGCTATGTTAACAGACAAAATTGCCGTTATTGGAGCGAACACAATCCACAGGCAGAATCAATTTTATATCTCACACCGTTATTGCTTTATTTCCTTGTTATTTCTAAATTAAGAACTAAGTGCGCAAGGACTGTAGAAAAACTTCCACGATAAATGTAAAAGGACGGAAGTCCGTGACGGTGGAACGATACCACGATAGTAGAGGCAATGAACAGAGACAAGCCTTTTCACTGCGATATTTAATTTTTTTATTCCTACAAACACGCGCAAAAATCATCACCCTATCGGAAAATGCTTTTCTAATTTGATGATTGTGAATCAAATAGATACAAAATACACGTCAATATGATGAATTGGTATACTCTTAAAGAATGCAGAATATTTTTTACGATTTTTTTGCAGAGTAATTCGTTGGTGGTGTTGTCCTGTCGTCCGACACCAACTGGGAAAACACTACGACGTTTAGCCGCTCGTCTAGAAGAGTATGTGATAACACGAGATGCTGCCAGGTCTGGCCGTCCCAGAGCAGCCGTTCTGGTAAGATTGCAGCTATGGTTGAAGATGTCGCAAAGGATCAACGCAATTGGGCATCATTCGGCGATCTTTACAGAGAATTTTGGTGGAAGACTGTAAAATGTTCCCTTACAAAGTGGTAGGTGTTGACCGCCAAACGGTCAACCACGAGGGAGACAACTTTTCATCAAAAATTATCATGAGCGAGGATTTCCATTTATACCTCTGTGGATATTTGAATAATATAATCCATTATACCCGCTCAAAGTTACTGCATGGTGTGCTATTTATGCTGGAGGCGTCATGGAGCTTTATTTTTTCGAAAATGCCAGAGCCATGATCAACGACTTTTTCGTTCCTCAATTAGATAAATTGGGACTGAAGAACATGTGGTTCTAACAGGATGGAGCAACGGCACATTCTGCAAGAACCACAACCGAAAGTCTGAGGGCTGCATTTTCGAGTATCCTAAATTGTCATTTCGGCGATTTGCATTCACCTGCAAGATCGCCTGATTTATTCGTTGCAGACTTCTTTTTGTGGATTTATTTTTGAAGTCACGAGCTTATGTCAACAAGTTTTCGGCCCTTGAAGCACTCATAGAGAGTATTCATTAAGAATGCGAGGACCTATTGCCAGAAGTTCTGAGAAGAGTGATGCAAAATGCCACAAATCGGGACCGAATGGTCATCAATTTTAAGATCAACGTTTTTTATTCATAACAAAAACTAACGCCAAAGAACATCGGGTGATAACTTTTGCGCTGCCTTGTATTTTGAACTTACCAATTCGTTAACCAGCGAAGTAAGTGCTAAAAAAAATTTTGTAGAGTCCTCAAAAGCTGGTTAGAGCTACTACCGTTTTGGAAGCCATGAATAAAGTACCAGGCAAAAGCTAAGCCGATAAAGTGCTTCGTTGAGTTGGACAATGAATGTTGCAAAAGCTGAGCGAAAATATCCGTGACCAAATGCGCTTCTATTGTATTGTGAACAACTCATAAGCAGGCGTAAAGTAGTAGAAAAATTCCATTGGCAAACGAGGTAATATTTTTAAATTTGCGGTACTACCAAGAAAAAAAGTACTGGCGATAACCAACGAAATTTGCAGTAGTTGGAAAGATTACCTTACAGCTTTATTAAATGAGGATTTCTCACTCAGTAAATGTTACTATGCGAGGCACAGGTTGGCATGTGATACGATTCAAGGCTAATAGTAAAGAAACATCGCGACGCTTCAAAGAATGCGCATATTGTCTTCACCGATTTTAAAGAAGTGCTCGAAAGGATTCTTAAAGATCTTAAGTATATTGACCGCGCCACGGTACGTTATAAGACTCCATAAAAATTAAAGGTGGAGTAAACCTTTCCGTTTCTTCCTTATACCATGCAAGAATTTCTATCCAGGCATTGCACTGACGTGTCACTGGTTGTGTAAAAGACGTTTAGTTAAGACATGCTGCTTCTCGCTGAGTAGTAATGAAGCTAGGTCTTCACGAATATACCCAAAATCGATCTAGGATGTGGCTTTGGTGTCCTTTTGGCGAACGGCAATGTTAAACTTCACTCCTAGTTCTTATGGCGATATTTTTTGTAATAAGAAATCAGTAGAAGGGAGGATACTACACCTCTACACCTATGTGGCGAAAGTCAAGCTGAGTGTAACAGCTTATTATACACGCTTACTATTTTCAAGCAAATTGGAGAATGCAAGGCTTTTTTAAACACAGTGGGAAAGCTGAATTACCTAAGTCTTCCTTAGGTCTCCGGTCACAAGTTAAGGGAAAGCTAAACAAAAGTTTCTCTGAACTGCACCTGCAGAAGGATTAACTCCCTTCTTGATTAGGGCGCAGATAGATTTCATGTTAGCATTACTGTAGATAATATGACTCAGACAAAGCGAATGATTTTCAACGTCTATAAATATTTTTCGGTAGTAAAGACTTGATTACTGGCATCGTAACAGAACTTAACACCTATATGTGCTGGAGATAAGTGACACAATATCTGTCGTGCACTACATCTGTAAATTTTCGGCCTACGCTCGTATTAGGCTGGTGGTATTCGGCATTAATGTAGTGGGTACTGGTACTTTGGGCATTTTGTTACTGAAAGGCTGAATAATTCCAGTAAAAGAATTTACGAGGACTAGTTCTTTGTCTGAGTGCAATATCTGCACATGTAAAATATGCAATTCTTTTTGAATTTTGCCATTAAGTTTACTATCAAATCTAAATGCCTCAATTGTTTGCACTTATTATAAACAATCAGCTGAAATATCTGCCTTTGAACCTTGTTCTTTGAACCTTCTCGTCCAATTATTCTAACTTACATAGAAATTCGTTAGCCGTTTGGAAGAATTTATTGACGACTTTGTGATTTTAATGACCCATAAGGCTTCCTCCTTTTAGTGAAAACATTACGTACAGTATACTTAATAGATATTGCGCCAATGTACTACTAATATTAATGAAAAGCTTAGCTCAGATATCATGGCATACGACATACGCCATGGCATACACTCTGCTATCAAGTAGAAAAAAAAAAAAACAGATAAAAACAAAAGACCATATCGCTGTTACGCTGATTTGGTTTTAGAGGAATTGCGTGATGAACGGCTATTTAGTGGAAATGCTAATCGTTTGTTTAATTGCTGTACTAAAACGACAAACTGTCACGTTAGGATTAAGGTTATCCCAAAAATATCTAAGCGACTTTCCAACATTCAGAAAAATACACAATTGATCCGATTTCCTTCCAAGACCCATTATCGGACGTATTTCTTTCAAATACAAGGTCAGGGCAATAGAGATCCTTACCGGAACGATGTGGGATCATTGTTATTTTCTTTTTTAAATATATATGTATAAGTGTGATAGATGTGTGTTTTCAGCAAGCAATCTAAATTATCGATTTATTAACATCAACATTTTTTTAAGCTCAATTTGAGTTTTGAACCAGAAATCACTTGAATATCCTTTGTGCTATCACATGAAGGTATTTCTGCCGCCTCTAATCTTATTATTAAAAGAGGCAATCTCTAAGAATATAAAATCACAAGCTGCAAATGTGCAAGCACAGGTGGGTGACATACAATTCATAAGCTCAGCTCAAATAAGGAACATCTTGGCTTTCCGACGGAAGAGTCAACAGAGATGTAGATTCAAAATTTAGTTAGAATGTCGAAAAAAAAATATATATATATAGAGAAGGAGTTTCCAACGATCTAGTGGCAGCGTTCATGCCACTAAAGATCAGTGTTTTTCCACTGAGTTAACTGCTCGACGAGATGAATTAGTCTCAGGTTATAAAGTGAAAGACAGTCAGCAAAAAAATGCAAATAGCCCATATTTATTGGAACCCCTAAACTAATTTAGATGGAATACCACTGTTATCCAAAAGGTGTTTTGGCTAAAAAGCTCGCTTTTTTAGATGCGAATTTCTCAATAGAGGAAGACTTATGCAAGAAGTGTTCGACTCCAACAATGTACACTTCTTGTCTAATAATAATCTGCGCCAATGAAAATTAAAGCCAGTATTTGTATGCTCGAGCATAAACCCCTACGATCACTAAGTTCTTTACATATTGTCGGCTTACCTACTGGCCTTATACTTTATCTCAAAGCTCATTCCTTATGACATTATAGCTATCAGCACTCTGGATAAGAATAATCTGCTTACTGTACACTTGCAGGTAGCTCAGCATTTCCAGATTATGCTTTGTTTCCGCCTACACTTGAGTGTGTCGTATCTTCAATGGGACCAATCCACTTTCGCACTCATGTGGTAGCAAGCGTATTTAAAAATCTTAATATACATCACCCGCTGATCCAGATTTTATATCTATCCTAATTCTAAAGAAGTGTTCTACCTCGCTGGCAAAGCCACTGCGTAAACTTTTTCATCAATCCTACTCTTTAGGGCTCATTCCGAGTAGACGGAAAGCAGCATTTGTCCAGCCCGTTCCTCAAAATGGCGAATCTTCTTCTCTCTCTTCCTACATTGCACTTACGTTTCTTCTTTCCCAGGTCAGGAAAATGTTGATAAATATCTCGAAACATGAAAGCTTATGATTTGACGGCATTTCTCATCGAAAACTGAAACCAAAGTTCACAACTATTTAGCGAAAGGAAGATAATTGCACTCGAAAATACCTGCATTTAGAATTGACGACAATCTTTTTCAATGGTTCTAATTCATTACCTTTCGGAACGATGTTGTCTTGGATGATTTCAGGTCAAATACTCATAAAATAAGTGCTAGTGTGCCCCAGAGCATCGTTCTGTCTCCGAGATTCTTTTTTATCTTCATCAATGATCTCAAAGTGGAAAAGTGGTCACATCAGGTTAGGTGCTCCTAAAACCTCTCTCCACCGACTAGTTAGCATTCAAAACTGACTCACAGATGATGCTAATATAACTCAATAACAACCTCGAATATTGACAAAATGTCTCCTATCTCAGCTTGTTCTATCGTTATTTTCAAATCTCAAACGATAACATCCATCTCTCTTTGAACGCTCATCAGTTTACCATCAATCCACTTTCGAACGTACACTGAAATATCGAAATTCTTTCCTAAGCCGAAATTCTTTTCTTATTTCCTAGTCATAATAGCCTACAAACATTCAAAACCAACGTACATCGGTATCTCTATTAATTTCCTCCCTATCTTTCCTTCGCCAGCGTTGTCTGCGAACATTTTGACGGTATACAAAATCCTTGAGCACTCGCCAATTATGGATAAAAGGGAAAAATTATTATATTTTTATACATTTGGATTTTGATGATATGCATAACAAGTATGTTGGTCTTCCTAGACCGAGTGGATCAACACAACTTGGGTGCAGTCGAACCTCCTTCGGGCTGGACCACTGATGTTCGATATAATTATCATTTCTACCCTTTACTCCACATTTCGATAACACAAACGGGGATAAAGTCGCTCCATTACCTCACGCGGTGCCTACTGGATAAGTATGTTATATTTTAATGAAATAATGATGAGTATGTATAAAGCCTGACTATCCCCCTATAGTTAAACACTCGTAACTACTCTTCTTTGATCGTCTGGGTGAACTTTAAAGTTCGAGTGACAAATTGGGCAAGGTAATTATAAACGTAAAGAAAAACTTGTGGTAAGGATACATTCTCATGTATAAACCTTTTGACTTGAATTCAGAAGGGTTTCCTGATTTCCTAAGCAATAAGACCCGGCATTGATCCAAATACGTACGTCACCTTCGGGCTCATAAGCTTATGCCAAGCAGAAATAATTGTGACAAACAACAAGTTTCAGATAAAATATGTACATATTTGTACTTATAATCAGTTAACTTGATTTGGAAACACCCCAACATCGACGATGAACTGTTCTATTGCTAAGGATTATAAACAAAAAAGCCCCACAAATCAATCTCCTTAAATTGTCTTTCGTTTAAGGAAATTCCCTATCATGCATCCATTAAACAATAATTCTGCCAAGTTGAGATCTGATTTACTTTATTTACAATGTTAACCATTTTGTCCATAATTGATTCCTCCTGTTACAGTGGCTATAGGTTAAACTACGAACACAAAAATGATATATACTTGTACGAGTACTTACAACAATATGCGGATAGTTGCCAATTAATTGATTTACTTTATTCTATATGCAGATATCTTTATAAACCAACTAGCTTAAGTTTCATTAAAAAGTCATCCATCTGTTCAAATGCGCATATTATATGATACATTAACTACATATTGACTGTTTAATAATTCCCATTACATCTACTTGATTTCATACATGTGCTGCTTCCTTTGATCCATTTCGGATATTCCTTCAATCCTTACGTATGCGAAATAATTATCTTATCCTCTATAATTCGCCAGCACAACCGGCCTACTAATTCCGACTGATTGCCCAAACCAAATGGCAACCACAATCCAATAGAAATCCATAATAACCGAACTGCAGCTACATAAATTTAGCTGTACTTAACCACAGATGTCAACATTTGGTTTGCTAATGGTCCTTTTACGCCCCGGACTATCTTTCCTCGCTTCTCCTTCTTCACCATAACTTACGCCCACACACCATTCTGATTGATAATTAACACAATTTAAATCACAACATAAAACTAATTCTCCAATTACTGAAGTTTAATCATTAAGTGCATCATTACCAGTCTTTCACCCTGTTCCGTAAAAAAGTGGTCAGCTGTCGAATTAATATTGTATTTGGTTATCGGCTGATAAATTACAACCAAAACTGGGGGCTACCCTTTGCAAATTAAAGGACTCGGGCTCATTCGAATGCGGTGTATGTTTATGTACTCATATATGCGCTTGTCACCCTAAACGGGTAGCCTTAGGATGTATACATAATTAGGCTTGCAGTATGGATATGAGCAATTGCAACTGAAACTTTAGTATTGATTGGAACTGGAACGGAATGTTTTTAACCATTTTACAGTAATTTAGGCGATACTAGTAAAATTTTTTGATTTACCAGCACTACTTTGTTAACGTTATAAACAGAAAATTGTGAGGAAAAGACCCGAAAGGAAACAAATCTTAGGCGGAGTTGTTCCTCATAGAGTCAACGTACATAATTAGTCCCTGCATCTGTGCATCTCCGACATTTGAGAAAGTAACTTGGAGTTCGCTCTAATACATGGGCCGTTTCTAAGAGAGGGCACCACTTGAATTAAGTCCATACCATTTTCAGTTAGTACTAACCTTCAAAAGATACGTGTATAAATTTGACAGCTGTCGGTCAATTAGTTCTCGAGATATAGCATTGTGAGTGAAGCAACTTTTGTTATTGTGAAAAAAATGGATTCAAAGCAATGGAAATTTCGTGTGTTGATTTATCATTGCTTTTTGATGAGAAAAAATGCAGCCGATACAAAGAAATGGCTTGATAAGTGTTGCCCGGACTCTGCACCAGCCGAACGAACCATTCGCAAGTATATTGAAAAACTTAAAAGTGGTCATACAAGCACCAAAGATGATGCACATTAAAAAAGTCCACAAAATGATTACGAATGACCGTAAAGTGAAGTTGATCGAGATAGCTGACGCTCTGAAGATATCAAAAGAGCGTGTTGGATATATCATACCCGAATATTTGGACATGCGAAAGCTCTGTTCAAAGCGGGTGCCGCGGTTGCTCACAGTCGACCAAAACAACAACGTGTTGTTGATTCAGAGGAGGGTTTTAAGCTGTTCAACCGCAATAAAGCCGAATTTTTGCATCGGTATGTGACAATGGATGAAACTTAGCTCCACCACTACACACCAGAGTCAAGTTGGCAGTCAGCTAAATGGCGAACAGGCGATGAACCTCATCCAAAACGACCAAAAACCCAACAGTCCGCTGGCAAGGTTATGGCATCCGTATTTTGGGATACACATGGAATAATTTTCATCGACTATCTCCAAAAGGGGCAGACTACCAACAGCGACTATTACATTGCGTTGTTGTAGCGTTTGAAGGACGAAATCGCAGAAAAACGGCCGCATTTGAAGAAAAAGAAAGTGCTGTTTCATCAAGACAATGCACCGTGTCACAAGGCGATGAAAACGATGACAATATATAAATATTGGTAAGCTGTTGTTGACGAACCTAGCAGTACTCTAACAGGGCAGCCAAATGAAGGGCCTACGGACAGTACCTTGATGTCATTTTTCCACAAAAGAACGTATTTCTATAGTCTTAATTTAATTAATAGAATATCTAAGATTCTGAATTTTACTTTATATATTGTAAGCTACGTTTATAAAGTTATTGAATTTAAAATAAATTTATCATTTATATAGGTAAATTTTAGGTTTATTTAATAAATATCAAAAAAAAACTTTTGTAAGGCTAAAAATTTTGGAGTGTAAATGTTGGCCACGACAACGTCTGAGGTGGTCCATTCAGAAGGTCCAATTATGGCCGATTCGTTCGAGCATGGCGACTGGTATCTCGCTGGCTTATTCCTGAAGTCCTGAGACTTTATATATATAGAAAAAAAATAGAAAAAATACTCCAAAGGTGTGATATCTTACGATCTAGGCGGACAATTTATCGTAGAAAAACGTGAAATTAAGTGCTTACCAAAACGATTTCTGAACAAGTCCATTGTTTCACGCGCTGTATGGCTTGTAGCGCCGTCCTGTTGAAACCAGAGCTCACCTAGACCATTAGCTTGAATTTCAGGAAACCCATAGTCCGTTAAAATATAATCTTACGCGCGAACGAAAGGGATATAAATACCCTTTCACTGGCTTTTCTCCAGGGCACAGGCGGGTGGTGTAGTAGTTTGAAACTCATGTGTATTAGGTTTCGATATTTTTCCCAGAGGTGGTTGTCAAACTGGACCGGACGAGCCACAGTGCATCCTTAACCAGTGGGTCTTAGTACGTGCCAGTTGTTAGTTCGTTACATTAAGCCCAGCCAGCAACAACTCCAACATCAGTGTTATGCCATCATGTCAGTGTTGATGCCGACGGGATTTTCATTTAACTAGATACAAATTCTATGTAAAGACTTTTTCAGAGAATTGCCTCGCACGGGATTCGTACCCGCGACCCTCTGCTTGAAGTGTCTATGCATATACCACTACAACACGGCCACCCTTAAGACGGTAACATTCTGATTTGCCTCATTTTTGAAGAAATATGGACCAATGATTCCACCAGCCCATAAACTACACCATACCGTTGTTTTTAATAGATGTAATGGTAGCTCTTGGTACTCTTCATTAGCCGAATACGGCAATCTTGTTTATTAACGGGCTGGGGCTTCATCACTGAACAAAATTTCACGTAAAATACCGGATTTTCATTGAGTTTTTCCAGAACCCATTCACTGAAAATATGACACAAATCCAAGTCGTCTGGCCTAAATTTTTGCACAAATTGAATTTTGTGCGCTTTTAGGTCGAGATCCTCGCACAAAATACGCCAAGTTTCGAATACGCCAAGCCAAGCTGATGAGAACGACGACGAATCGATTCGTCACGGCCTTCACGTACACTCTCAGCTACAGCTGCTATAGTCTCTTCACTACGTGCTAGATATTGTCTAACCGGTCGAGTATCATCTACTAATGTAAGCTGGGACTCAAATTTACGAATGGTATTGGCAATAGTGGTTTCAGTAGGTCGATTATGCGCACCGTAAGTTCGTAGAATCGCACGAAAAATATTTCTCACAGAATGTTGATTTTCGTTATACAGCTGAACAATTTGGAGACGCTGTTGTAGTGTGAGTCAATATATAATACTGAACAATAATGACAGAGCGGTTGGATAGTCATGCGCGATCTGTCAAAGAAAGCCTATTGAAAATGAAACCTCACGATGAATCACCCTTTAATAATGAAGATCACTGAACTATTTGCTCTGGCAATTTTAGATCGCCGAATTACAAAGCCTTTCACTTACCAATCGTAGTTTTATTTGAGTAAGAAGAACAATTAAGGAATCCCTACATAAGAATATCATAGCTCTAGTCCTGCTCTATGTCGCAGAAGAAAGGACTTTAGTGAAGAGGTGAAGAAAAGAAAACAAATTTACAAGACCGAATCGCTATATGTTATGGCAGTTTCACCTTCTTAAATTCATAGATAGATTCATAGATTCAAGAACAATATTGTTGGGTTTAACCAAAATCATGTGTTAAGATCCATATGCCTTTCAATTTTTGGAAGCTGTTTATGCATTAAATACTCATGCCCCAATGAATATATGTTCTAAGCGACTCATAACAATGAAAATCCAAAAAAGGGGAAAAAAAAAACAGAAACAAAATTTAAAGAAAAACTGGCACATTCCCCACTTTTGCATCCCAGGGTGCATGCACCCTGGGATGATTTTATCCAAAAACCGTAAGCATTCGGTTTATTTGTAGTGCAGAAAAGGAAAGTTTTCGTATCTGTCGGCCCTCCGACAACTGTGTAAAAAGAAATTCGTTCGGTTTGGTTCGGTACGGTTTGGTCTGGGTGTGTGTTTTTCGAGAATACCTTCAAACACATGCATAAATGCATGAAAACTAGGATTTTCATGAATATAAATGAAATCATCAGCGCGTATGTGTATGTGTAATGGGAAACTTTTTCAATGCATATGGCCAAGGTGGTTTTGCGGTTAAGGGGTTTGAATACTTCAACTTTTGTGGAATAATTTTAGAAGCTGATGTTCCTATAAGCTGCTGAAGCTACTGAATAGCTTCGAAAAAGGAAAAAAAAAAAACAAAAAACAAAATGAATGAATTAAAAATACATGGTGAAATAGTTTTAAGATATCTAACCAACTAAATGAATTTTTCGTTTCTTCCTAAATGGATGAGTACTCGAATTTAGGTACCCGTACATAATTCAAACAAAAAAACATTTAATTAAAGTGTATTCTAAACCAAAGTTTTGATGTAGGAAAGTCAATATTTAGAGTACTTTGAAAGTGCGCCAAAACGTGTTGGCTATTTGGACTATGGTTGTTTCTCCTCAGGCTTTTTACTCACATACGTCCAAAATAGGAAGGTTTTCAAAGAACTATCAACTTATGATATTCTTCCATAGAACCATAGAACCATAGAAATCACAGTATCGACTTTATTGGAGAGGTAGTTTAAGCCATTAGTGTAAATGAATAGGGCAATGTGAATGTCTATGTTTTGAATACATTTTCGAGCAGATGGGGCTGAATATCGGCAACCCTGCGCGAATTTTTTTTTTTATATTTCAGTCTTACGAAAAAGACAAGAAAACGCTTCAGTTATAAGGTATCTACAGTACCTGCTCCCACCAAGTAAACGCCAAGTACCTGCAGCCTGATGTGAGAGCTAGCCGGACATTCACAAAGATGGTGCTTCGCGGTGTCGTCAACACGCCATCGTGCACTATCACGACCAGTTAGCGACCTACAGTCTTTCCTGTTGAGGGACATCAGAAAGGTCGCAGGCTTCTTAAAGACTTCGGGAAGCATTCGTTTGGTGTTCCTTCATTATTACCACACCATTGTGACCAAGGATCCTGACATGGGTCACTGAATTTAGCCTTTCAAAAACATTCAGTGATCTCTTGTATCTTTAAACTATCTTGGAAGTCGTAGGAGGTTTGGGCAATACTCTAAGCGCAAATGCTTCGCTCCCTCCACGCACCGGTACTCTGCAATATATTTCGCGTTAATCTCCACTTGGAAGACAGATGAGTGCTTTCCTATTGTGAAGTGAAATTTAAAGTTGTCGTCCTCCAGAAAGAAATCAGCGCCACACCTTATATTGCTCTTGGAGCCGTCCGTGAAAACCCGACTGCATTCCTTTCCTGGCTCTGATTCTGGCCGACACCAGTCTTAGGCATAGAGAAAGTCAATCTCGTATTTTATTCCACAATAGGAATTATGGTGTCATTACATCGGAAGGCATGTACATAAGACCAGCTGACGCGCAAGTTCATCAAAATTCCAGTACGCGTTGTACCAAAACCACTTCTTCTTAAACGGAGGACGGCTTTGAGAGTGCAGACCATGACATTAATATCAAGGAGAGGGATAAAGTGGAGCCAGGAGTGCTGGGGTAAGGTCCCATGCATCCGAGACAAACCAATTTTTTGAGTCTGGTAAGCAATCAGGTATTTTCGCGAGAGTTTCTTCCACCAGACAATTGACTCATAGAATATAATTGGCCGTTTCATAGCCGTGTGGATCCAAAAACCCTTTTCGGTGACAGGCCTCATGTAATGCCGATAACTTTTCTGCACTATTAAAAGGCCGATACCGCCTTAGATGCCGCAGCCAGCATCCGCAATCAGTATTCTATTCACCGGCATTGCTTTTATCCACAAAACTGGTGATTCGTCTACGTCGTGTTGTCTGGCCGAGTTACACATGCCGTCAAAAGTTTCGATGTCGAAAGAACCCTCAACGACGATGAAAATACCCAAGGCGTATTCTTTTCTGTCAAATGCAAAAGGAATTCCTTGGTTTGACAAAGAATGCCGAGAAGCACATACAACTAAACAAGAAGCCTACAAAACTGCGCTGCAACAAAGTTAGAGAGGTGCTCGTGAGCTCTACGTATAAGAGAGAAGCGCGCAATTGAAGATATTTAGAGGTTATACTTCAGGAATATTGAAGGAAAATTTACTAATAGCTACAAAAAACGTGTTATGCAAGAAAATCCGTAGTGGTGAAGAAGAAAAGCCTGTAGAAAAGTTGCAGTCGGTGCTGAGAATATAGAAAAACTTTTTCTGCAGACTGTATAAAACCGAAGAAGCTCAACATTGCGCCATCAGGCAGAATAGACCATATAATTAAGGCTATGATATCCAAAACATTCGTCCATCTGACCAAATCGAAGTAAGGATTGCAAAATTTAACAAATCGTCTGGACCAGATGGCTTACCGATCCACAAAAAAA
This sequence comes from Volucella inanis, assembly GCA_907269105.1. Classification (NCBI taxonomy): domain Eukaryota; kingdom Metazoa; phylum Arthropoda; class Insecta; order Diptera; family Syrphidae; genus Volucella; species Volucella inanis. Next base: position 25,346,603 of record OU026157.1, read on the forward strand.
TGAAACTCCCTAATCGAGCAAACTATAGAGGTATAAATCTCCTCAACATCGGATACGAGTTTTTGTCAGCAATAGTTTGTGAACGTCTGAAACTTTTCGTCAACAAACTGACTGGGCCCTATCAGTGGGATTTCAGATCAGAAGAATCAACAATCGACGAAATCTTTACACTACGGCAGATCTTGGAAAAAACTCAAGAAGTCTGAGAAGGCAATTAGGTAGTAAGGCCATTAAGACTCTTTATAAGATCTTGATCATTCAAGTCCTACATTATGGCGCTGAAGATGGACTCTATTGAAGGCAACTGGTAATATCTTCAGTCGATTCGAGAGAAAAATATTCTATTCCGTTTGCTTTGACAAGCTTTGAAGAGAATGATTCAACGACGAACTATTGTATACAACCTGCACAGCGACATCGACCAATAGCCCATAAAGCACACCAAATAGTGTTTTTTTTTTTTTTTTTTTGTGAATCTAGTTACAGTGATAGCATTTCAATAATGACCCCATATACGACAATTTTTTTTTAATCATGAAGCTATTCAAAAGTCGTGAAATAAAAGCTTGTGGTGAACAAGGGGTTCAAGAGCAGTCTTTTTTTTTTTGGCCTATGCACCGAACGTACGACGCATACGATGGTTAAGCGGCTTTAGTTCTAGTATGAACTGTAAATTTGTAAAATTGTAAGCTAAGATCATTCCGCAAAATCTTTCATAATACGGATAGATAGGGAGCGTATTCATACGCACAATAGAAAACTGACTTATTTGAGTCCTCCTCAATACTGCGTCCGACAGCAGTAACAACTTCTTCAGTGCACACTACATGACGTCTTTACGGATGAGTATAAGTATGCTTGGTGTGGAAACAGTGTATCGTTATTCGAATTATTACCTGTATTAAAGCCAGACTCACAACTGTTTTGTTATGTTGTAAACTATCTAGTTCCCCTGACCGTTTAAAGTCAACCCAAACAATTTAAATTATTCAGCATTATTTAGTCATCAAACCATGGGTATCGTTTTGGTGGCCAAGTGAAACCCAGCAGATCAGAAGCGGGATCTCTGATTTTTGATGTTACCACTGGTCTTCAATATAATAAAATTTCTTTAAAGTTTACTAAACTAAATACTTTGCTACAACAAGGTAATGGTCCGACCTCATCTTTCTGTTCTGAATACGAATTGTATTTACGAGGCACTCGTTAACATGCTGGAAACTCAAAACTTATTACCTGTAGCAAAAAATCCACATCCAAATAGCCACTTCCTTTGCCATCGATTACATTTGACGTAGTAAATGTTGAAGTTTTTCATCCACTTTTTGTCCGGTCCATTCCCTCCATTTCATAGATGGTGCTAACATCTACTGTTCAGCATTCCAAAGCCTCCGCTAGTTACTCGGCCACTCGTGGCCTATTAAGGGACTTAACATTCCACGTACAGATCCGAAGTTCGATGTCCTTATTTCATTTGCAGGGATTACCAACAGTATATCCGTCCGTATCCGAGGCTTTTTGTTGTTGAGGTTTATTTTTTTTCAGGCCGGACAGTGACACCTCTAGTGTCAGTTTCATTATAGATACCCCTAGAACGAAGGGTCGCGCACTGGGGCCAAATGCATGAATTCTTGGCAAAAATTAAAAAAAAAATTGAGGAAACATGTGATAATTTTGATAAAGCTGTTTGCATTTTGACCACGTCTGTCGTTTGGACTTGTGCATTCTGTGCAGTGAATTTGCAGCTGTGTTTAATTTCAAAAAACGAGCACGTGTTCAAGTCAATTTCTTAGCAGCGTTTTAATTTATATATATATATTTTTGAAATGGATTCAGTCCCCACAGCTTTGTCATTAGTATACATGTAAAATTATAGTCTTGTGTGACGAAATAAAATTTTGGTGATTTTTTGAAAGTTTTCATACAAAGATGGCAAAAATGCTATAGAAAAGAGTAAAGGTTAAAGTTTTGCTGAAGCTTCGCAAAGAACCAAACGCCTAAAAACTAAGGATTTAAGACAAAAACACTCATCTGAGGAATTAGTTTTTGCTGCTCAAATGAATTAACAGTCTTCAGGGCAAGTAGAAGCATCTAAACTTGTGAGAGATGTGACGGCAAGTTCGCCTAAATGAGCTGCAAGATATAGGTTGGAATTCAAGAAATTTGAAGGCGCTAATAAAAAACAACTTTCTGGGAGAGAAGCTTTGTTGGTGTTTGTTGAAGCCAAACTTCCTAGACACCAATACAACATAATAAGATTGATTAAACGCTAAGTCCCGGTTCCCGTCTTATAAAAAAATACAACTTGCCAAATGAGAGTGTTACCCTGCGAAAGAACATATTTCTGTTACGGACACTGTTGCTGATATTAAATTGCAGGCTTTACTTAATCATACAGTTAACCGGCAATTAAATGCTCAAAAAGAAGTTTTGGAAGTCCAACAAACGGATACTTTGAACAATTTGAAGCTGATTTATAAGTGGGGCTTGAATGGTTCAGCGCAGTCAAAATACAAACAGCATTTTTCTGATGCAAATGCTAAAGACACCAGTATATTCATTGTATCCTTTGTACCCTTACGATTGATCACAAATTACCCAGGAGAGCAGCAGCAATTAATTATTTGGCAAAATGAAAGACCCTCATCCACACGATACTGCAGACCAATTAAGTTTATTTTTCAACATGAAACAATAGAAATAGCAAAGAACGAGGTAATAACGAAGTAATGCGCAAGCAAATTGAAGAGCTACAGCAAGTGACATATAAAATAAATAACATCGAAATGCATGTTACGATTGCTATGCTATTTACTATGGTGGATGGAAAAATTTGTAATGCCATAACAGACACGAAATCAACCCAAAGATGCTTTGTATGCGGACTTACGTCCAAAGATTTCAATATTCAAAAATATTCAACACACATGTAATAGATACCTCTAGATTAGAATTCGGACTATCTGTGTTCCATGCCTGGATTCGTTTCTTCGAATGTTTGTTGCACCTTAGTTATAAACTACATCTGATGAAGTGGCAGGCTCATGGAGAGAAAGAAAAGGAAATCTTTGCTGAGAGAAAAAAAGAAATAAAAAGCAAATTTAAAACCGAGATGGGATATGTAGTCGATAAACCAAAACCTGGCTTTGGGAGCAGTAACGATGGAAATACGGCTAGGAGATTTTTCTGTGAGCCAGAAGTAGCCGCAAAGATTACTGGGTTGGATATTAATGTTATTCAAAGGCTTAAAATTGTATTGCAAACTATAGCTAGTACCTACGAAATTAAAGTGGACAAATTTCAAATATATGTATGCTTTTGAAACTGCCAGACTGATTGTGGAAAAATATAAATGGTACTCAATGCCACCTTCAATACACAAAGTCTTAATTCATGGCCCAGCCATAATAGAGCATGCCTTATTGCCAATAGGCCAACTAAGCGAAGAAGCGCAGGAGATACGAAATAAGGAATTTAAAAAATACAGAGAAAATTTCTCTCGTAAAATATCGCGTGTCAAAACTAGTGAGGATATTTTGAATTCACTCCTTATTTCTTCGGACTCGTTTATAACCAGTTTAAGAAAACTGCCCCAAAAATGTTCTTATAACATTGAGAAGGATGTTCTTGACTTAATAAAGGCACCTGACCTTCCGTTTACTTCAGATGCTTTCGATACATTAGCTCATATTAGTTCCGATAGTTCATCCGACACGGAATAATGATTATTGTACATTTAACTCTTTTCAATTTCGTATATTTTGCATAAAAAACATAAAATATTATTATTTAGAAACAAGATGTGAACTTTTTATTCATTTTCTAAGGGCTTTGTGCAATAAAATATATAGTTTTTGCCAGGAATTCATGCATTTGGCCTATGTGGGTCGGTTAAACCGAAGAAATTAAATCGTTTGGGGAAGTGAGCGTTGCCGTTGATACATTAAGGGCTCATCTACCACCATCTGTTTTGCAAAACCCTGACTAAGTCGTGGAAATCCTTACCGGTCTGAACTCCAAATATGTCGGAGTAGCCCAGATAAGGTTTTATTTGCTTTATTACGCCGTTGATTTAATCTAAAAAATTCATCCGCTATCCCGTTTATAGTGCTGGTATTTTTGTCTGCTGGTCTGCACTCGCGTTAATAAATTTGGTAAGCTGAGTCCGGATGGTCATCGACTATTACCCGATACTTACCACTTGTTTAGAAACAGTTGCAACACTGTTCGGAATGGGACAGAAAAAAAAACTGCGTTTAATATCAATCACCACACCCAATTGCCAAGAGAATCAATCCATTGCGTGATAAAACCTTAAACTATTTATCCCCAACGAATTCTGATAGTCGGATAACATTATGAGCTGTCGCCACGTTGACCTGAATTAGGAAAGCAAGTAAGACCAGCAGTACGAATCTTTCATACTCCAGAGATGCTACGTTCAATCACACCTAGAGCGGATTATTTAAGGCAACCACTTATCGGTTCAAAGTCTATAAAACTGTGTTTAGTGTGGCAGTAAACAGCACCTATTTTTCTAAGCATGATTGCTTTTTGGACCGCAGAAGTACTATCATAGGATGATTTCCAGTTTTCCTCAATAACTCTTCAAATGTCATTGTTTTGTTGTTTGCTTATATTGTGAACAACCTCTTATCTAATAGGTAGGCCTCTCTTACTGCTCCTAGAATATAAAAACTGCATACGTCACTGCCATGTATCTGGAAACATCTTTATTCTGAGATGCTGATTTGCAAAACTTTTTGAACTTGGGCTGGAAACAGCCAACAAAATTTTGAAAATTGTGAATTCTTCTGACCATACGCGTCACTGTTGAGTGTTCGTGGACATATCTAGTGAATCATATACCTCTAAATATTTTGAAGCTAAGCTTTAATCAATAGTTTGTTGTCGTTACGTAATTTTGAATGTTTGTGTACTAGTTTAATTCCGCTTTAGATGGACAACTATAGAAAATATTAATGATAATAGCGATAATGGGTTCATTAACGAGCATTTTTGCCCTTTTTATAGGAGTCAATGCTTCCAGAAATTATACTATTCAACGGTCAGGTAAAGCTATTCTCTAAGCCTTACTGCTTTTCATATTAAAATTTCCGTCAAAGTGTGTTCAGAGTGCTACGAGATTTATATTCAGCGGACGCGTTAAGAATATACCCTGCTGTCCTAAAACATTAACTGGACGTTTCTTATTGTAAATTCTATGCATAAGTGAATGCAAATTCCAACCCAAACGATTTTTTAAACGTATGCTGTTTTTGTGGACTCTCGACTTTACCAAATTTGTTAAAAAAAAAAATTTAAATAATAAAAAAATCCTACAAATCTTTCTTCACGGTTTCAAAGGCAGAGATATGTGCAACTTTAATGAATTCAGTGATTTGCTATAATCTTGGGGTTCAACATTTTTCACTATATAGCGAATTCTAAGTGAATAAACTTTTGGGTAAATATTAACACCAGTTAAAAAAGGATTAAATTACGCTTAAATTCTCACCACATGCATGTCTTATTCAATCTTCATTAGCACTTTATTCTTGCTGTTCATTTCACTAAATTAGGCGAAACGAATAACACATATTTCCATGCAACACAATACACAAAAAAATGCAGAAAAAAAGAATTCTCCATGCGAGGACACCCAATGCTCAAAGAACTGTAGAACAGATGTTTTCACTGACTTTTATTCCCAACCGAATGATGATATTTTCGTTTTTTTTGTTCAAAAACTGCAGACTTTCGATATGTACTCGGATATCTTTAGAGTGTATTCCCATTCGTATCTTTCTATACTTTCATAGTCTTTTTATGCAATAAAAATCCAACACTCAGTTCCTTATATTCCACATGGAATTGACTCAATCGTCTGGAGCTCAGAAATTGTTTGCCAAAACCTTTTCCTGTTGTTTCATTCAATCCAATCCGATATGGCAGCTCCGCAGACATTATCCAACATTCGAGTATATTCATACTTAAATATGTTCCTACGTATACACATTACAATACTCATAGATAGGTCTTATTGTACTCATACATCGTTATGTCCTGGTACTCTTATAATTCACGAAACAAGAGGGGGAGATATTCCTCTTAGTTTTGTGAAGTGTAACTGGATATTGTGATGATACAGTAGAGGTCAAGATTGGATTAAAGTGTACTGACAATGTGATAGTTATCGAGTACATAACAAACTGCTTATCTAAATTGCAATGTGAAGATGCATGTTGACTTGGCCCAGAGGGGAATAAACAAATCGATCCCATATGCATTGGCAAAGCGAAAGATATTTTCGATTTTGAAAATTGGTATCTTTAACTGAAGAAATGAAACGATGCTCATATAAAAGCAGTTTAATCAACGCTCCATCAGATAATTCAGTAGTAAAGCAGACTTCTTATTGAAAATTTTAGTTTATTTGATGTGAACATGTTTGTTGTTGGTAAACTTGTATGTTAAAGGAATAAAAGAAGAACATTAGGAGGTTTGTACGAGCACTAGTTCTGCATAACTGCTTGGGAAGTTACTAAGTGATAAAAATTTAGATTAAAACAGCACAAAATGTTCATGCATTTAAACAAGTGGATACGCCCCACAGTAGAAAAAGCCATATCATTTGACCAGTCTCGAATTTTATTGTTGGCAGCTCTACCAAATGAAACAAAGACAAGGTTGAGGAGCGTCTCTACTACTATAAGATCGCAAAAAAATGGATAAAATGAATAAAAAACTTTGATATCTATTACCATTATAGCAACAGGGAACGAAAAGAGCGCTTATTGAAAAGCAGATTCGTAACCAGAACAAGATGTAGACAAAATGTTTTGAACTTTTCCTGATGTTAGACTGATATGTATACATTGGTTCGTGGTAGCAAGGATTGCTTTAACGATCTCGTCAACAAGTCCATTTGGAAAGGCTTAGACTAAAATTTTGAAAATAACTGCGTTCAAATAGTATGATAGTTAGCACTCGATTACAGCACATAAATGGCGACGTGAAGTGATGGATGCAAAACACACAGCAGCATTTTACACCTCCAAGCTTTAGTAGCTGCAAAGCCTAAATCGGATCGTTTTCTTTCATGGTCAAAGGTGATGAGGAATGCATTGAAATTAAAAAAAAATGAACAAAGTGGCTCTGCATAGGTCGTATTCCCAAGTACTGCGAGGGGCCATTGTAGGAACGATGTTTGGAAGTCTTTCTAATGTACTTTGTAACATGAAAACGACTCAAAGACTGAACAGAAACCTGTTGAGCTAGCAAAAGAATCCTCAATTCGCAATTCTGTCCATCTAAGCAATGCAAGGTGACAGCAGTCATATCAAACTTTAAAATTGAAGGAGCATCCTCGACGAATTGAATCTCAAAATTGTTTTCTCAATCCAATCTATACACGTACTATGCCAGCTATCGCATGTAAGAACTTTACCTTAAAACTGTGCATTTTATAAATCACCTTACCTATTTTTCAGAAAATGATATTATTACTTTACAACAACACAAACGTTTTGTTTCGTAAGGTAGTTGACTTTCAGTGTCTGAGCTCAAAAGACTTATATTAAACTTCTGCATTCCTTAAAAATTCCCCGCTCTGTACAGATTGAAAACGGTATGCTACTTTTTTAGAGTCAGTAAAAAATGCGGAGACCAACTGAGATGGATTAAAACAAAGCGGAAGGTACGCATCTTGAAATTAATTTTCCGGCCGATTTGAAGAGAACCGCAAGTCAACACTAAGTATTCACTCAAATCTTTGCAGCTGCTTGCATATACTTATAATATGCTTATGATGATGGCACTATGTAAAGATCCAAGCGGCGTTTCAGTATATAGCGAATGACATAGAAGCCGATAGAATAAGTCTGCCAGTGAGCAAGAACTACACTTATTACAGTATTTGGTATCATTTAGTTAAGTTCGCTACGGAAATCATCGCTTCTTTAATATTAGGAGGCAAGCCTTACCAAAAATGACCAAGATGAATTTGTATAAGATTCTTGTCATCCCAGTCAAAGGCGCGGATTCTTACCCATGCAAGTTAAAATACCCTTGGCTGCAATCCAATGTTGGAGATGTGGCAGACCAAAATGATGTCGAGTAATAACGCTTGACGTTATGTTTAATTCGGCAAGCTAATCGTACAGACCGTCTGAAGACCTAAGTTCGCGGGATACTCTTATATCTGTGAAAGCCAGGATATAACGCCTGGACAGAGCTTAACTTGTTTTAGTAATACCAAAGTCGCAATCTATGTTGAGGACATTACGCCCCACTCTAGGTTTCAGTAGAGAACGATCTAAGACCTCTTGCCGGCATCCACCACTTACTTGCTTCTTCACAATGGGTCAACCTAGTTGTGGAAGATCCTTTCTGCTACTACCTCTTTACACTCAGGTCCGGGCCGAAATCCGTGGGGAACTGACTCCCATGGTACCAATTTTAAAATCCTGTTTGGACTACCGGTAGTCCTGGCATAAAGCAAGATTGTAGCACCCTTCAGTGGTATTAATCTGAAAACGATTACGATAAGGCCAGTATTGGCCTATCACCGTTTATTATTATGATGGGCGTAGTCTTGATAATTTGAAGGGGGTCCAGCTAATTGTACAATTGGAAATCCTTGCCCATAATCGTAGAATTATAAATCTGTTATCGTACATTATAATATTCTTGGCCATAATAATGGATTATAGCACCAAATATCACAGCAATACCATGGGGTTCCCACAAAGGGTGTACGCCGGACCTCTCCTTTGAAACGTAATGGTTTCGTACTATGAAGCTTATAGAAATTCTCAGACGACATTGCCGTAGTCACAGTAGCCAAACACATGAATAGAGTCCCAAACACGAGATGGAGTCCTCTGCGGATGAGGCTGAAGCAAAGCTTAGCAATTGGTTGGTATGTATCGATATCGAACAAGCCAACTACAAGACTAAGAATGTCCCAAAAAAGTGCAGTATGAAAATTTAAAAGTTCGAAATCATCAATTAGGTCAAAATAGTCGCTTAAATATGTGCGAGTGATGCATGATAACTTGGTGCCCTTTGTACTTCGAGTCCCACGTAGGGTTTGCCAGGAAGGAGACATTGGTGACGAAGAAACACGGATCAGGGAGCTATCGGATGAAGATCCGTTTGTTCTAAGTTTACGTACAGAATGAGCAGTGAAGAACTAAAACCTTGAGCAGAGCCCAAAATTCGGCTTCAAGGAATGCAGTATAGTTTTTTACTAGCTTCGCGAAGTATTTAGTACCGAACGGCAATATCACCAGGAGAGTGGTTGAGCGCAGATATGTGGTTGAGGGTGCATATCAGTAGTACAGATATGTCCGTGAAGATTTTTTTTAGGAGTTAAATCAAACCAAAAACCTTGTACGACAACTGTCTTTTGGCAATTATTTTACGAACTAAACTTCTGACTGCAGGAAGTACAGCTTGTGTAGATATTAACCGGATTTAGAAAGCTGAGAGAAGAATTAAGATACGTTTTCATAAGGAGGCTTATAAATGACAAAAAGTTTATACGCTAAGTATAAATTTAGTTCAAGAATACAAGGTTTCTCTCAATACTGTCAAAAATCTGAGTTCAGTGAGCCCTTCCACGGCCCCGGGGTACAGTGGGATAATGGAAAATGAGTATGCCTGCTCCTCCGTTTGCTTTAGTTTATCTTAAGTACACGGGATAGAAGTAAATAGAATAAAGACTATCTTCTGAATTAAATCTTTATATACTTACTACATCTTTCCGAAGTGTACTCGTATAATCGTTTTCCAGCTGTAGCTGGAGCAGTTCATGGGCAATCTCACAACCTCTATAATATATTCGAAAAGAATAAAGATTGGTTTTAGAGCTACAGATGTTATCATAAGTATAAAAAGGTTGTAATAAATCTGTTGGAAGTTATAGCAGACCAGAAAAGAGAATACTCGAATACCAAATCCAAGACTATAGGAATTACCAAACCAAACAGATCCGGGTATTAACTAGCCATTACTGAGAAAGCTGGTATGATGGTACACACCAATATATTTTAGTGAAAAACAAAATATACTTTATGGTGTTCCACAGAGAGTAGAGTTTTCTAGCTGCAAAATTTCGTTTTTTGAAATCTGATTTCCAGATAATCATCAACTTTCCACTGGTTTTTGTTATTTTTCCATTAAAGGTTTTTCACCCAGCTTACAGTATAACGAAGATACATGTACCTACTTATCAAAAATTAAAAGAAAAAGTAATTTTCAGTTAAGTAATATGATGGTATGATACTGTTGAATAAATACCCGCAAATATAATTATGATAAACGAATGGAAATTTGCATAAAGTGTTACTTGAACTGCTAGAAACTGGTATACACGTGTATGGATCCGTTTTCATATCCTTATCCATTCCCTTTCAGTGGTATAGTACTCCAAATATTTTGTGCGGCACAAATTTATTGCACTTCAGTACATCTGAGACAGTAGCAATTATCCTCGTTTTTGCTATTTAATACATTTTCCGATTGAAGATGCTTTTTCGACCGAAAATGGGTCGGAGCCTCATGGCTTGAAGTTTTCTTTGCCTTTGCTGGAAAATGTACGTAATTCCTAGAATTAGGATTAATGATATTTCCATTCACAAAAACAAATGGAATTGCGTTTATTCATAAGCATAAATGTCTTTGCGTTTATCTTTTAAATGGAATATGTAAATTTGTCTTTTCTCTTAAAGTCGGAAGATTTCATCCGTTTTCTACAATTCGTTTTGCTAAGAGTTTTAAACGTTTCCCGTCTTTATGGACTTGGATCAAGTAAAACAAAAAAAAAAACTAAAGTTTCATTCATTCATACTATAGTACTTTTCAAGATAAAAATGGATAAATGTATCACTGAGTGGATATGTATACATATATCAACCTTCAGTTAATTCTGTAGAAGGTCATGGCTATAGAAACCGAAACGAAAATAGAAACAGATATTTTGTTCACTGTCTTGTTTTTGAAGTTATTTGATAAAAAAAAATCCACATCGCTTGGAGCGCATTCCACTTGATAGTGCTAGGTTGTGGAGAAAACATTTCCACAGCAAACAATTCTCAACTTTCACCATCTCGAGTTGGTTACTTAAAAAAAAAAAAAAAAAAAAAAAAAAAAAAAAAAAGACAAGAGAAGAAGAAAACGAAAGAACGACCAATGAACAATTTTTTTTCAATCTTTTTGGATGGGAAGAAAAATCCTTTATAAATCTTCTCCACCAATATCCAGATCGGAGTTTTTATCGATTGGTAGTGCAATGTCTTATATGAAGGAAAACTTTATCCACACCTATTTCCTTTATTTTCAGTTCTTTGACAAGAAAATGAAAAATTGCAGTTTAGTTTGGCCAATAGAAGTTTCTTGAGGAAAAAATAAAATGATAACCAACAAAAAGGATGAAGGAATAATAATACTTTGTGGCTACTTCATGGTCGATCATCAATTTAGGTCCTGTCAATTGGGGTAGCATTTATGATTAACAGTCTCCGACTTAGGATATGGCTTTTGGTTGATTTGCCATTCGCAGCTGTTTGAAATATCTTTAGTACACACGTGCACCACAAAGATCATTAGAAATTATGCTGGACGTTTCTTTGTTTAAAATTCAGTGGATACTGGGATGTTGCTTTCAAATTCACTTACGTTATTAATGGTATAGAATGGACAGATATCCTGTAGAAATATAAATCTGCAAGCTCCACCGAAGAATACAAGTATGCAAAACCATATTAATTTTTTGACAACTGCAGGGAAACTGCCGCTGTTAATCTTAAGTCCAGAAAGAAAATACCATCAAGCTCACTTTTGGATATACATCGAAATATCGGTATTTTTTCCTAGGCCTTTCGTCTTTACAGCCTGTAAACATTCAAAACCAACTCACTTCGGTGTTTCTATGTCTTTCCCTCCTAAATATTGGCCTGAGATCCAGATTTTCGCCAAAAAATCATCTTCTTGGCCGAGGCCCAGAAGCAAAATTGCTTTTATTGGAGTAAAAATAATCTATAAATGTTCAGTCAACCATCAATGCATCCACAGAGATTGATTGTTTGGTGCGGTTTATAGCATGACGGCATCATCGGACCAATTTTCTTTAGTCAGAGCTCGACAACATCGATATATTCGAGCTGTGATGCCAACAAGATGAAACGCTCGAAGTTGTGAAGACAACTGGGTCATCTAACGGCGAGCGTTCATCTATTGGCCGACGCGATTTGACACTAATCGATTATTCTTTACTGAGGCTACGTCAAGTCGTTATTCTACACTAATAAGCCAACCAATTTGGACGAGCTCGAGGCCAACATTCCACATGCTTTTGCCTGAATAACGCCTCAAATATTGAACCGAGTCATCAAAAATCAGACCGACCGCTTGAAGCACAGCCAACGAAGCCATTTAAAGCGAAGCGGACATTTGAATTATGTGAAATTCTATTTCAATACATGGATGAGGTATTGGATGAGCCCTACCACTTCTCGAGGTAGGGCTTTGCTACTGAATAAGTTCCTCAGTCCACATAAATAGCAGTTGGTAACAATGATTCCCTGCGTAATTAGAGCGCATCTTATATGTATACCACCACACAATAACAGTTGTCCATTGTTAGGATCTGCGGTAGGCTTTTCGGTTGTCATTGACGAATTTTAGCAGCTTTTTCTGGGCTGGTTGATAACTATTATATTAAAGGCATTTGCATGACGTTAAACCGATTGTTAAATATAGAGTGGGACTAAACGCCGTGTTTGAAGTCGAAATTTAAGTACACCAAGGCAGTTAACGCGGGATGGTTTAAAAATTATATCTGCAATATTTTGTGACAGAAAAAGGTCGCCTATAATTAAAGTCTTGCTTTATACCACAGTCGTATGTTAGTCATTAACATACACGTGCTTCGCAGTTTTTAACCATAACAAAAAGTAAATATAAAGGAAAACACGTAGAAAAGGAAAATCCCACTTGCAAAAGCGGAAAAACCTCAGGCTAAAAAAAGTCTGCTGGTTTATCCATGTTCAACCAGCCGTTGAAAGGTTCGATCCAAAAGCTAATGGAGGCTCAAGTTGCAGCTGAGTTTCGAAGAAGGGGCAAAAGAAAAATAATTTAATCACTGGAATGCAAAACCATCAGAAAATTACATGTTGCATTAACGAGATGATTCGAAATTCAGCATCCTGTGGAATACTGCAAAAGTTCTCAAATTGCAATGATATGCGCTAGGAAATGAAAATCTCATGTACTCGTACATATGCCAGAAAATGTAGAGTATACCCAGAATACCTTTAAGCGCAATGTCAAAAATTCCAAAACATCGGATGATAGGTGGTTGCCATGTTCTCGTATAGGACCTTTTTTGCTATCAAAAGGTTCGGCTGTATTTTTTAAGGCTTTAATAGGCAACGAATATTCTGCTTCGATTTTGTGAATAACCGAGAAATTTTGGAAACTACTAGAAAACTAGACACAGCTTAAGATGTTTTTAAGAGCCACCAAGAGATTGTGGGTATCGGTTTGGTATTGTTGGGCATTCCGAAAGATCTGATACTGAGTGATTATTTGGTCAATGAAAAACTAGTCAAGTGTTAAGCCCAACTGCTTTTTAAATGTTTCTTCCACGGCATATGTCTCTACTACGATACCACGTAGGTTGTCCTTAAATGTTTTAATAAAAGTTTTCTTGACCAGATACCTCGTGGTTTCAGACAATTCCAGTATGTTTCCACAGCAGTCCTCATCTCAGCTTTGGACATTGCATGTAGCCTCGTTATTCGCAGCTGTGAAAAACAATGTTTAACCTATCTTTCTTTTCCAGAATTTTTCCCCAAAATAGTCTGTTGTGAAGTGGTTCCCTGCATTCTTCGAGTTTCAGGCTTTTGTTATTTTAACTGACCAAAATCATTTTGAGCGAAGAGACACAATTCCATTTGCAAAGCTTTGCTAATTGAAGCCGAATCCAAGCTGAATCCAAGACTAATTATTGAGAATCAATTAGGTGAGAACTTTTTTCTTCCACAACGTGTTAATGTTTGGTGCGGTCAGAAGGAAAAAATGAAGCAGGTGTGGCTGCTACCGTAAACGGATGGCACTATCGAAACATTGTCAGAGAAATCATATGACCAGAACTTGAAGTCAAGACTATTGCGGTATTAAGTGAGAAGTTTCCTGATCCCTTCATTTCTCAATGTGATCCAAATTGACCGTTGAGGTTTTGCTCCATTCTTTTGGGCTTATGTAAAAGAAAAGTCTTGTACCAACACTCCTCAGTCAGTTAAACCACTCAAAGCTCACATCCGATCTGTTATCGGTAAAATATTGCTGCAAATGTGAGAGAATATGGTGAATAATTTTATCAAAAATATCTGAATGTGCAATAGAGATGGTGGATGTTGTAAAACTTGTATTGTTTTCCATTTTTAATGTCATCCCTTCGTCTACCAACTAAAATAAAGGTCACATTTTATTTCGTAAAAAAACAGTAAAAAATACGTAAAAAATATGATAAAAATGAAATTTTTATGTGTCGTTATCACTCTCAGAGCAACCATCGTAGGATGTTGCGTCACTTTAGTATATCTGGCACAGTTGGATGTTGTGCATATGTCTGTAATGAGAACAGCACCCATCGCAGCATTAGAAATTCTGCTGCACCTCCCACGTCTTCATCTCCATATACAAAAATAAGCTTTAGCAAATGCCTATCTGTCAGTGGATGAGAACAATTCTAAAATAGTTCGCCCAAAACAACTCCTATAGCTTTCTAGGAGTCAGATACACTCAGTAACCGGATTCCTAAAGGGTCACCGTAAAGTCAAAAAATACTTTATGACAATGCGAATAGCACAAGACAACAACTGTGGGAAATGTAACGAGGACCAGGAAATAGGAAAGCATATCTCTTGCCACTTTAACCGCCTAAGCAGAACACGTCCAGGTCTTCTACAAAAGCCATACCTTGACGCAAAAGATATTACTGCCAGTTCACTCGAAAATATAGCCGAGTTTATACCAGGTATTATGGATCAGCTTTAGCTTGAGGAAATTACAATCGGCTTAACCTGGCCGCAGTGCTAAGGGTACAAAGCCCCACTATCTCCAAAAACGTAATTCAATCTAAGTTTTGTGCTGAAGCATAGTGCTCCCTTATATTTCAAGTGAGAAATCAACGGTCTTTCCCACAGAGGTACAATAAGAAGGTATTGGACAGCTAAGAGATATAGGCAAGCATTTATTTAGTCTAATATAATCCTGGAGAGTTGTTCTATCAGCAGTTATGCATGACTCATATGAATTTCAATTGTTCCAATGTACGTTCGGTTCCTGAGAAACTCTTCTATGAGCCTTGCCGAGCAAGTTCATTTCTTGGGGCATAAATTAGACTAGTGACTTAATTCTTCCGACTGCCTTAAGAGAAGCCTTGCATTATCGGATCACCATCAAGTGATGACAAAATTCAGCAAGGTTGCCATAGACTCAGACTACCGATTTTTCAAAATATATGTAATTATTTGCCATCAGGACTGCGTATATTTCCTCTTGCAATTCAGACACTTTATTGTCGTCCTCCAAAGAGCACAAGCGTCCTATTTCAGATTCGCTGGGGGACAATCAGTGAAGACCCGAGAACAATCCATTCTAAGCTCAGATTCTGGTTGAAACCACTCCTGGGCACAAGGACTGTCGGATTCGTATTTTCACACCAAAACGAGTTCTGATTTAATTTCATCGGACTTATTTTTTGATAAATTTTATTGTGCCAAAGTAAAAATTGTTGGAAAACACATCAATTTTCAAATTGTATCAGTAGTTTTCAATATGTCCACCTTTGGGGCGAAAAATGGCCTTGAGACAGCCGAAGAAATCATCCCACCCTGCACGCAAGTGGCTCTGCGGTATATTGGCCCATTCCCGGTGAAGTGCTAGTTTGAGGTGGTCCAAACTTTGGTATTTTTTAGAGTCAACCTTCGCCTTCAAAATACCCTAGACAGAGAAATCCAACGGATTTGCATCCGGAGAAATTGCAATCCATTGTTTCGAAGAAATGAAGTGTGAAACATTGTTTTTTAGCCAATCTTGGTTGACGCGCGCTTTGTGAGTCTTGTTGAAATGTCCACGGTTTCCGACCGAAATGATTGTTCGCCCAAGGCTTTAATACTGCCTCTAAGACAGTTTCACGGTACAAAAATACGAGCTGAGAGCGACCATTATCGGTTATGGCGGTCAAAACCATCACCGTCGGTGTTGCTTGCTTTCTGGTGGCCGTCCGAAGGTGTAAATTATCGAAGGATCTCTCTGGCAAGTACACTCGGTCATTTTGTTTGTTGACATATTGCTCTATAACAAATGGTGATTCATCGGCAACTCACCACTTTCGTGCAAGCGTAGCAACCCCTTCGCTTTATCGACTCTAACTTTTTTCTGTTGCGGTGTAAGATCGTGTGCTTTTTGGAACTTCAATGGCTTGAGCCCAAGCTCATTTTTCAGTATGTGTTGCATCCGTTCCAACGATATGTTGAGCTCACGAGCCATTTTTCTTTCACTTCGACGCGGATTTCGCTCAATTCGAGCCTTCACTTTCCGAACCATTTCTGCCGATGTTTCTGTTTTTTTATGACCACCTAAATGGCGTTTTGCTACACTGCCAGTATTACGGCAACGATCTATGGTTCGAGACACAAATGATTTATTCACGTTGAGCTGCTGGAGGGCTCTAACGATAGCTACTTGTGGTTTTCCAGCCAAATATAAAACAATCACACTATCACGTTTGAATTCCATTGCGGATAAAAATTTTTCAACACAACTGAGACGCAAATTGTTTAAAAGGCTTGTAAATAATAAAATTATCTGTCATGTGTCAAAATTTGAGCTCACAGTAATGAACGGTTTGGAAAATATAGCAGTCTGAAGTTGGTTGCAGTTTGAGTCAGTCAGGCTGTAATATCAAGGAGAGATTGAGTCATTACTGAATCTAAGGAAGAGCTAAACGTGACAGAGAAATACTGCATGTAACTAAAGTCTGCCGTCGTTTTGACTCTAATAAAAAAAACAAAACGTAGTTTTGTGAAATCTTGTTCCACCATACAACCGACGGGTTTTAATAAGCCTCTGCATACGCCTGGAGGTTTTCGGCGTAGTGGCATGCGCAAACAAACAGACTTAATACATGGGTTGAAAAGTCAGTGCAGTTTCTAAGAGAGGGTACCACTTGAATTAAATCCGTACCATTTTCAGTTAGTACCAACCTTCAAAAGATACGTGTATAAATTTGACAGCTGTCGTACTATTAGTTCTCGAGAGATAGCGTTGTGAGTGAAGCAACTTTTGTTATTGTGAAAAAAAAATGGATTCAAAGCAATTTCGTGTGTTGATTTGTTATTGTTTTTTGATGGGAAAAAATGCAGCCAATGCAAGGAAATGGCTTGATAAGTATTACCCGGACTCTGCACCAACTGAAAGAACCATTCGCAAGTGGATTGAAAAATTTAACAGTGGTCATACAAGCACCGAAGATGATGCACGCAGTGGACGTCTAAAAGAGGCTGTTTCAGATGAAAACATCAAAAAAGTCCACAAAATGATTACGAATGACCGTAAAGTGAAGTTGATCGAGATAGCTGAAGCTCTGAAGATATCAAAAGAGCGTGTTGGATATATCATACACGAATACTTGGACATGCGAAAGCTCTGTTCAAAGTGGGTGCCGCGTTTGCTTACAGTCGACCAAAAACAACAACGTGTTGATAATTCAGAAGAGAGTTTAAAGCTGTTCAACCGCAATAAAACCGAATTTTTGCGTCGGTATATGACAATGGATGAAACTTGGCTCCATCACTTCACACCAGAGTCAAGTCGGCAGTCAGCTGAGTGGCGAGCAGGCGACGAACCTCGTCCAAAACGACCAAAAACTCAACAGTCGGCTGGCAAGGTTATGGCATCCGTATTTTGGGATACACATGGAATAATTTTCATCCACTATCTCCAAAAGGGGCAGACTATCAACAGCGACTATTACATTGCGTTATTGGAGCGTTTGAAGGAAGAAATCGCAGAAAAACGGCCGCATTTGAAGAAAAATAAAGCGCTGTTTCACCAAGACAATGCACCGTGTCACAAGTCGATGAAAACGATGGCAAAATTGAATGAATTCGGCTACGAATTGCTTCCCCTCTTACCGTATTCTCCAGATTTGGCCCCCAGGGACTATTTCCGGATGCTCGCCGGAAAGAGATCTAAGACCGATGAAGAAGTAATCGCCTAAACAGAGGCCTATTTTAAGGCTAAACCGAAATCGTACTACAAAACTGGTATCGAAAGATTGAAAAATCGTTTAAATCAGTGTATCGCCCTCGAAGGCAACTATATTGATAAATAAAGTTGAAATTTGCTAAAATTTTGTGTTTTACTATAAAACGGCACTGACTTTTCAGCCTATGTCTTATCTACACCGTAATTATTAAAAAAAATATATATATATACGAGTAAGATTAAAACTGTTATTATTGAAGAAACAAGGGAAAGACTTTGTTTTGACATTATTGTTGTGGTTTTTAATTGAATAAAACTGTCGTTAAAATACTTAATGTGATTAGAGCACAAACCTCCTCACCTTGATTTCTAAAAACACTGGTCGAAAGTGCTATCGGTAGCATGCACGAACATAAGGTTAGTTTATAATATGACCCAAACATCCCCATGAAATCCAAGCCTATATTACCTTAACGAAAATCCTTTACCTTCCCTGACTATATTTTTTGCTACACGACATCGAATTTAGACAACATAAATATAATTCACTCATAGATACGATGGGGTTGAACTCTAAAAAGAATCTATATATACACACTTATTTATGTGTCCCACATCCAAGTAATCTCAACCAAGCGCTTATAATGAACTAATAAAATATCCTTTTAGCGTTTAAAATGAAAACATAAAGTCCTTCATACCCCACCCAACAAACACTCCTATCTTGGCAAACTGCTATTGCATGCATTTTATGCTTCAAAGCAACGCTCAATAATTATGAATTGGCACGCAAAATTTACCCGCCCTTAATCGGAAAAAATGTTGATGAAAAATGCAAAATATTTATTGACAACAAAATAAAAAATAAAAAAGTTAACTAGGAGCGGTTTTACTGAGTTTACCATGCAATAAAAATGCTTTCATCCGCTCATAATGAAAAAAATACACGCATCAATTAAATGTCCTAACGAACACATAAAACACCATTTACCGTTCACCGGCAGCTAATGGCAGCCAAAGGGTTTTCCTGAACGAACAGAATATTAAAATGTAACATAAATCAGTAAATGGCATGCCCTTAGTTCATTACTTAATGTTTCCTTATACCACTGGAGATGGACGAAAAGATTTTGAAAATGTTTGGCGTTAAAAAAAAAAAACCCTAAAGTTCGTCCTTTTTAGAAACTTATGTTATCATGTTTTACTCGTTAGGCTTGGTCTTTATTTCTTGAATTTTAAACATTATACATATTTGCAATATACCTTGGTTCTACCAAATGACCCTTCAAACTTCATGTTGCCCTTAATTCAGATGGGAAATCAAGTACCAGGTATAACAGAAGGTCAAACACTAAATTAAAGAACTGTGCAAAGTACAACAATCTTCGTTATATATTCAATATGCAATGGGATATGATATTTACATATGTATTTCGAAAACAGCAGAAAGAAATCGGCCATATTGCCGCAGTTATATTAGTTGATAAAGATAGCTTGATAAGGGAAATCATAGTTGAGCCACTTTAATACCTAAGATTGATAAAAAGTGCATTTACTTGTCACGTTTGATGGCTACTAGGTGGGGCAATAATTTACTCGCATATACCAGTGCCTGTAAATTATGCAAAACCCGCAATTCAACTCCAGATCCATTCATTCTTCAAAAGTCCTTTTAGTTACTCGTATAATGCCCGTTCATATTAGCGTTAGCATGAAGGTCCAGCCCATGAACGTCCTGTTCACATTTTCATGGGAATGAAAGTCTTTTTAACAAGCGGGACACTTGAATCGGATTATTTTTTAGAAGTAGATTTTCGGTGCATTTAAATAAAAAAGCTTTTCCTCTTTTTCGGACAATCTTCCTGCCAGCCAATGTGAACAGACACATAATATGGTATGCAGACGATATTAAATAATCGGAAAAATTTAGCGAACTGTCAACGGAGTGAATATTGAGACAGAAAGGCCAAAGATGGATTTAACAGTCAACGAGAAAAAAACAAAGTATATTCCGTCAACAAAGAGGGATACACAACAACGACGCCTAGGAAAAAATGTTACGACAGACAGCTGCACCTTTGCGGTAGTAAGGGATTTTTTCTACCTCAGCTCCAACAATGACACCAATGGCAATTGAAAAATAAAGCCCTCCCTCGAGCAACCAAAAATATGTTGTACAAGTTACTGATTATAGCAGTTCTGCTTTAAATCGTAGAAACTTGGATACTGACAAGCGCAGATGAAAATGATCTCGGGCGCTATGAGTGCAAGGTTCCACGGGCTATTTTAGATCCCGTTTGTATCAATAGAGGGGACATTTCAACATGCACTGGCTAAACAGTGATGTCAGCATTGTCAGAAAAGGTCGGACAACCCGGCTTAGATAGCTCGGTCTTACAAAGCGCATGGAAATCAGCGTCCTGACTCGGAAAGTTTTTGACCTCAACCCAGAGGAATATCGAAGACGAACTCATTTTAGGTGGAACACATAAGTGTAAATGGACCTCAGCCAACTTCGGACACGCAACTGAAAGCAGCTAACAAAAGGACGCGTTAGCCGAAGAGGCACGTTAGCTGAGGCCTTGGTTCATCCAGGACTGTAGCGCCATATAAGTGAATACATAGGTAATAATACTACCGCTAAAGCATAATTCATATCAGCGCTTTACTGTTTCTAAGAGCGAACAGATTGAGCGTCGTCACAATGACGGGCAAAAGTTTCGATATAATACAAGAGACCATGTGACGAAATCTCAGAAACAGCGCTCGCTATTTGAACAAAATCTTTACAGTTGAACCCACATACAAGATCGCGATCGTATCAAAATGAGTTGTTGTGCCAGAAAACATCGATGCTGTGCAGGAACTGATATTGCAAGATCGTTATATGACTTATATAAGTTCCACTCACATTTATTTACCATTAGATGAGCGTTTGGCTGTAAAGAATTTCTTTGGGTTGAAGACCGCATAATTCGAAAATCGCTTACAAAAAGGCTCATGTCCATTGGTCCAAAGAAATTTTGAAAAAATTCGATCGCGTCAAAACGTCAAAGGACGTCTAAAGGATCGTGACAGGCTACGAACCATGGACCTATACGTATAGATGAACCCGAAACTAAACAGCAGTCAACTGCATGTGTCTTTCAAGACGAGCCAAATTCATAAAAAGTAGTTCGCAAATGAAGCAAATTTTTCGCATGTTTCTTTGGTAAAACCGGACGTGTCACCAATGTGACATTAGAGCAACGTAGAACAGTCAATTTTACCATAAATAGTTAACCACCTTTTGTTTGTCAGAAGTCTTTGGGAATAAACGGATTATTCTTCGCCACGACGATGCGAGCTCAAACAAATAAATTTTTGAGCACTCAAAACATCTAATTGATGGGTCATCCCCCGTACAGTCCTTATTTGGCACCCAATATTCCCTCACATCTAAAATTGTAACACACAAGATTTTGTGACAACTGATGCGGTTGATGTGTTTAAAACGCATGTTTTGAAGTTACTTCGTTTTGTAGTGGAAAAAGTGTTTCGAAAATTAATTCAAACGTATGCAAAAGTATATTGGTATTTATGGAGGATATCTTGAAAACCAATAAATTTATATGTTTATGATAAATATTTGTTTTTTTTTTTTTTTTAAGACTTAAGAAGCATCCATGTATGAGCAATGGAAATCTTGGGTTTGAATTCCTTACCAGTGTATGATAAGTTTTTTGATTTCTCTGTACAAAGGCAAAAGCAACACGAGGTATAGCGATAACTACCGATTGATGAACCGATGTTACATATCGTCTTCATCAGTGATATCCAGGTTTTAACCACCAATGGAGACTTTCCATACCGAGTAAATCAGCTTATTTTTTCCTGTTTTAGTGAAGATCATTAGAAAAACCGGTTCAAAAAGGAAAAGAGGTCCAAGTTGAAGCAGCAGTTTGAAGAACAGGACGAAATGATTGGAAGTCACTACACTCGTTAAACCATTAAACACTGACGATGGTCTCTTAAATCAACAACACGGATTCCTTTAAACTCGATTTGCTATAGGTATGTGCAATGAACTGCTTTCAACTATTTCGCAAGTGTGTCCGGATTTATGAGGTGTGCTCAAGGTGACTTTTGAAATTTCGCGGGCAATGTATATTCGATCATCGAATTATGTCCCGAAGATATGTTTCCAATTTCAAGTATATAGCATACTTAGTTTGTTTTTGACCCGTGTGCTCGGCAATTTTTTATTATTAAAAAAAAAAAATGTATTCAAGTGCTCTAAAACACTTGAAATGTTGACAGTGGCATGCGGTGATTCTGCTCTAAGTAAAAAAAATCCTTGCAAGTGGTATAAGCTCATCTAAGAATGACGAACCTCGCTCTGGATGCCCCAGTGCTTTAACAACGTCGAAACTGTGAAGAAAATAGTTTTGGAAAATTGTCGACTTACCTTAACAGAAGTTACTGAGGATGTTGGCATATCGATCGGCTCGTGTCTATGCAATTTTTTCGGATGATTTCGGCATAAGACGTGCGCGGCAAAGTTTGTTCCGAAACTTTTTGATTTTGACGAGAAGAACCGTTGCATGAGTATCGCTCAGGAGTTCTTAAATAAGGTCAACTCTCAAAAAGGTCATAACTGGTGACGAATATCTGGTTCTGTTCCCAACACTGAAGTGACCTATGAGACTTGCAACGATTGCAAAAAGTATTTATGAGAAGTGCTTCGAGGATTGGAAAAAGGGTTGGCACAAGTCTATTACTCTGAAGAGAACAAGGGGACATTAGTATCAATGAATAAGTAAATATTTTTTTTATTGAAATATAAAGTCACCTGACTTTTTGAACACATCTCATATATCTCGGCCAACACTGAATTGCTGAAAAATTCAACATCTCGCTCCATAATCTGTTGATGTTTAAGTTGTTTGAGGAGTTCCTTTTATCGGTTAACTAGTAGTCAAGCAAGGTAGTGGTTCGACCGCTTAAAATAGTAATAAAGATAGATGTATGGTCAAGGTGACCTCTCTCTACATTTCATTATAATTTACAGACTTGCTTGATGATCCCATCACCTTCAATAGTAATGTACGTTGAAGTAACGCCTGCTTCATATACAAATATTATACAAATTGTGGCAAGATAGTATCCTTATTCCATAATATGCAATAAAACAAAAAGAAGTGAAGATGTATTTCACATTTTCTTTTATTACATCATTTTAAAAATTATATCGGGTAAGTGACGCTCCCTATTGTGGATACACTGGTTGAACCGAATTCTGCTGTTTTTTATCATTCTATTGGCCCTTTTTTCCTGACTGTTTTTTTTTTTTTTTTTTTTAAGGTCGTTCAGAGTCTGTGGGCGGTTGATATTGACAGGGGATTTCAAATACTCCTACAAGAAGAAGCGACCCACTCATGAATTTATTTCCGGTCAAGGACAGGACTTAATGACATAATATTGAAGCGGTTTCGGAAGGCGCAATAGGTTGAAACCACCGAACGGTCGTTGGCAAACGCACGCTGCTCATTACTCCAATATGACGACTAAAACCCAAATTAACCAAATTTTGGGATACCCTTTCTTGAACGAGACCACGCATAGTCGTCTGAGACACCCATTAGATTCAGATAAGAAAGTTATCTTGCCGCACTTTATATCTGAATACAGTCATCTGGCAACTCTATCACCTTAGCTCTTTAGATGCGACTGGCATCTCGCGGATAACAGGAGCAATGTTGGCTTCCAAAACGTCAATCGTAGCTGGCTTATTCCTGAAGACCTCAGACCTTACATATCCCCAGATAAAATAGTCCAAAGCTGTGATATCGCATGATCTAGGTGGCCAATTGAAACCAGAGCTCACCGAAACCATGTGCTTGAATTTTAGGAAGCACATAGTCCATTAACATGGCGCGACAACGGTTACCATTGACGGTAACATTCTGATTTGCCTCATTTTTAAAGAAATATTGACCTATGATTCTACCAGCCCATAAACCACACCATATCGTTGTTTTTGGTGGATGTAATGGTAGCTCTTGGTACTCTCCGTGTTGCTCATCAGCGCAGATATGGCAATTTTGTTTATTAACGTATCCATTGAGCCAGAAATGGGCTTCATCACTGAACAAAATTTCACGATAAAACACCGGATTTTCATTGAGTTTTTCCAGAGCCCATTCACTGAAAATTTGACGCAATTGAATTTTGAATTTTGTACGCTTTTAGGACGAGATCCTCGCATAAAATACGCCAAGTTGTCGAATACGCCAAGCCAAGCTTCTGAGAACGACGACGAATCGATTCGTCACGGAGTTAGCGTACACTCTCAGCTACAGCTGCTATAGTCTCTTCACTACGTGCTGGATGTGGTCTAACTGGTCGAGTTTCACCCACTAATGTATACTGGGACTCAAATTTGCGAATGTTATTGGCAATAGTGGTCGATTATGCGCACCGTAAGTTCTGATTTTCGTAATACACCTGAACTATTTGCATATTTCGATAACATAGAGAAGAAAAAAAAAAAAAAAAAAAAACACGCTTTTAGTATTACTATATGTGTAAGTTAGAACTTCTAGTTTTGTGTTGTTCAATAGGTTGGACATTTTTCCGTTAAGGCATCTGTAACCGCGACTCGGTTATTTAGTATACTGCCTGCAAACCTAAGATGCGAGAGTGTATTCTTGTATACTTTTAAAAAATGGATTCTCTCTTTAACCACTCCATAATTTATGTATATTTACTGCAAGTGGAAGGAAAGTGAATGTTCGCTGAAACAATGCAATAATCTGCATTAGTAGAGAAGATTATACCAAGCTATCTTACTTGGAAAAGACCAGAGTCCGTAAGATAATCGTCGAAAAGAACTTCTCTCCTTGACTTCGTATTAGTAGCAGCAATATGTGTATGACTAGTGGCGCTAGATTACGAATACCGTAAACGTTACATTTTTAATATATTAGGTGTGCAACTAAGTTCTATCAATAGAAGGCTCCAGCAGTAGGTGCTGTTCAATTTTGACATATCCGTCACTTCACGAACCAAGCTTAGACAAATGGTAAACAAACCGTTAGTGATTTTCTCTTGGCGTCATATATTTCGGTTGTGGAAAAATGTCTGATTTTGTGCCTAATAGCCGTCATTTGCGGGAAGTATTAATTTTGTTCTTTTATTCGAAGAAAACGGAGGCCAAATGCAAGAAGAGTTTGTTTCAGCATTAGGAGTTACCACCCACGTCATTTCTAAGTGACGTTGAGCGTCGTATTTTCGGCGTACAGCAGCAAAAAAGGAAGGGTTTTCTTTATTGCATAGTTACGTGTGATAAAAAATGAATTCTCCACAACAACTCAAAGAAAAGAAAGTCATGGGGACTGCCCGGTCATGCACTTACGTCGTCGGTTTGGCCTAATATTCACGCTGCGAAGGTTTTGCTGAATATTTGGTAGTTGGGATGAACTGTTGAAACCCAACGAAACTTGGGAACGACATCAACTTCAATTGATGGGGTTAAGCCGAACACCGCGCGAAAAATTGCCAAACTCGTTAAAACCTATCTAAAACGCTCAATTGGAAAGCTCTACTCCACCACCCATATTCCCCAGTTATTGTGCCGTCCGATTGTTAATTGTTCCGTTCGATGCCACAAGGTCTGGCTGATCAGCAGTTCCGCTCATATGATGACATCAAAAAATGGCTTGATTCGTGGATAGCCTCAAAAGATAAACACTTTTACTGTAACGGTATTCGAGCTCTGCCAGAAAGATAGTAAAACTTTGTAGATAGCGATGGGCATTACTTTGAACGATTCATTTGTAACCATTTTTTCACAATAACGTTGCATTTTCATAAAAAAAAAGAAAAACAGCGATAACTTAGTTACACACTTAATATATTTCCTGTTCATGAAAAACAGAGGTCTCAATATCGTCCATTTCTACAATAGATTACTTTTTTTGCTTAAGTAATAAAATATTGCAACAGAATTAACTCAACACCACCATATTACAATTCTGTAGACTTATTCGCATTGAAGGATATTAAACACTTCGGTAACAGCTGTGGGCATCATAGCTGTTAATCATAAATGTCAGCACAACTGACAGTTCCATTATAGATCATCGGCCACAAACTATCCACCAAGTATTACTGTTTTTCATTCAGGTTTGGCTATGGTCGGTTCTTTTTTACCTCCATCCAACACACAGCAACTTCAAGTGCGTTCTGTAGAGAGAAGCAAACTGCAATTTTTCATTTTTATTTTTAATGAAAAACGACATAGTGGTGAAGTTTTTGCTCCCATTTCCTTGCAGATACTTTCCCCAATCGATAGGAATTGCCAGGAAAGTGGAATATTGGCAGGAGATAGAAACTGACGGATTATTACAAGCAGAAAAAATCCAGAGACAAACAAAATAAGAAGAAAGGCAACGAAGATGAAGGCGAAGAAGAAAATGCACTTCCTTTTGATTTTGAAAGTTTGGAATTGTTTAATGAAAGAATTTCCTGTCACCTTTCAGCACTATTCAAATGAAGTTGGTAGATACTAATAACTACCACGTCATGATTGCAATCTGCCAATAAACTACAAAAAGGGGAACTTGGGTTTACAGAATGAGCAGGAAAAATTCAAGGAAACATTCAAACTAATTTCTTTCATAGTATCTGACGGAGAAAATTCATATGATACCCCGGAACTTTGATAGTTAAGCAAAAAGACATTGTGAGTTATAACCTCTTGTCATTATGATTTTCAAATAGAGCAGCATAATATTCCTTTAATTAACCTCACTAAGTAGTAAATTAATCTGCTCATTGTGATCCAACAAAAACAAAATATTTGTCTGTATGTTTATGAATATATTTAAGAAAAAATCCTTGATGGAAAATATTTTATGGGTATTTGTCTAAACTCGTAAAACCCTCGTAAATTGTACAAAATGAGCTGTCAAAAATTATATGAAATATTTTCTGCACAACCTAGCAGCTTTACGCAATTAAATCGTAGCAATTGGCTGTGTAATACAAAATCATTGTTTTTGTACTCAAATGACAAAGGGAAACGTCAGAGGTAAGTCTGAGATAAATAATAATAATTTGAAAAAGATGTATTTTGATTCAGAAAATACTTAAAATAAATGGGCACACATGACTGGACAGAAGCGAAGACACTCAATTTGGTAAACAAAGTGGCGGGAAAAGTGAATCATCGACTATTAACTTTTAAGGTTTTTAATCGAGATTACCTTAAAGATATTTTTGGTCAACGGCGATAAGTAAATCCCAACTTTATAATGAAAATTTTGGTAGATGTTGTGGACCTTGTGCTTGAAGAAAATAATTTGATAGAAATAGTTTGAAAAACAAGAAATTGAATTGAAATTTTTTTTTTATTCAGAACAGAGCACTTATCAAATTACTAGTCCCTTGTACTCTTTGTAAAGTTCCTTTTAATGAAATCTTCCAGTCTTACGAAGAAAGATGAGTAAGCACTTCAGTGGTAAGGTGCATACACCGCCGAGTACCTGCAGCCTGATTCGAGCATAAGCCAGACATTCACAGAAATAGTGCTCCACGGTGTCATAATCACTTTCGTAGCATGCATCGCAGGATGTTGTGTCATTTATGCCCAGCACATTTAAGTGCTTTACAAAAGTGTAATGCTCTGTCACGACGCCAGTAAACAACCTTCAACCTCCCTCCTACTGAGGGAAAGGCCGCTGACTTCTTAAAAACGTCGGGAAGCATTCGTTTGGTTTGCCTACATCCCGCAGAGTTATACAATGTGTACGTATGAGACCCAACTGTCAATGAAAGCCTTAAGCGATGACGCAGGAAGACCTTACATACCTTCAGTTCCTGAAAAACTCTCCTCTGAACCATGTCTGGCAAGTTCATCAGCGATTTCATTTCGCGTGAACCCGTTGTGACCTGAGACCCAGGCAAGCTTTACTGAATTTAGCCATCTGACTGCGTTCAGTGATATCTTGCATTCTCGAACTAGCTTGGAAATCGTAAGAGGTTTCAGCAAGGCTCTCAGCGCAGCATGGCTGTCGCTGCAGATGCAAATGCGTCGCCTCCTCCACCGGTTCTGCTTGGAATATAAATGTAAGCTTTCCTAACGTGAAGTGAAATCTAACGTTTTCGTCCTCCAGAAAGACACCAGCGCCACATCCTATATTGGTTCTGGAGCCGTCCGTGAAGACCCGACTGCATTCCTTTCCTGGCTCAGATTCTGGCTGAAGCCAGTCCTGGGTACAAAGAAGGTCGATTTCGTAGTTTTTCCGCAACAGGAGTTCCAGTGTTTTTGCATCTGACGGCATGTCCATAAGACCTGAGTCATAAGACAGCACCGCGCAAGGTCATCAAAGCTCCAGTGAGTGTTCTACCAAAGACCACTTTTTTAGGACCCATCTCGGTGATAGGGCCCATGTTTTGGCGATAGCTCCTCTACACTGCCAGAAGGTCGAAAACGCCTTAGATGCTTTCGACGTAAAATGATTAGTCTGGAGAAGTTATCCATAATAACACCCAAATACTGAGCTTCTTTGGAGAATTTGATGGTGATGCCTTTATGCATTAGATGAGTCAGAACAGGCAGCTTACTCCTTTTCGTAAATAGAACAACCTCAATTTTAAGAGGATTAACTGAAAGCCCATTACTAATGCACCAGTTGCCGATCACGTCTAGGGCTGCTTGCGCTTTGGAGCAGACAGTCGCTAGACACGATCCAACAGACAGTCTATGGCCATGTTGTCAGGCCGAGTTACACATGCCGTCAAAAGTTGCTTTGTCGAAAAGCAACCTCAACGTCGTTGAGAAGGCGTATTCCTTCTTGTCGAGTGTCTCTTCAATTCTGCTTAACAGGAGCAGTAGTTCTTTTTTCATTTAACCTTTAAGTGATGTGTGACTTTGATTTGCAGGCTTAGCATTTGATTCCCTCACTAATTCACGTTCAATATCCGTTTCATTTGTAAATATGAAATCAGCTACTTCTTTGTAATCTACAATAATAATTATGTTGTGCAATGTAGCAAAAATTAAATTTATTGAAATGTCATTTTTGATTTGAACTCGTTCAGCTATTAAACCGCTCTTTGATGATAAAACAAAGACCCTTTACTAAAGCCTAACAGACTTAACAGGCACTAAAGCCTGTCAAAGTTATTTAGAAATAGATGTCTATGCGACTTAAATCTGGTTTCACAACTTAGCTTCATTTCGCGGTTTTAGTGTTTCGACATCGTACAAGATCGGATTCATATCGGGGGACTGAGTTGTACACTTCAAGACGCTGACATTTTAAAGGCGAAAATAACCCTGCACAAGCCAAAAATTGTCCTTAGGATCATTGTCATGCATAAAGAGCAATATTAGTGGCATATTTTCTTTGGAAAAGGGGATTAAGTACCCTTTAACAATGCGTTTGTAGACGTATTGATCCGTTTTCTTCTCTATTGTCTATTTTCATAGTTGATCACACCAGCCCACACCATAGCACTTCCTCCACCGTGTTTGACTCTTGTGTACTTAGTGTGTATATTGGATTGTGTTCTTGGTTAGGTGGACGCCAAACATACCTTTTTCATTCGATCCGAACCTGTTAAACTTTGATTCATCACTCCGCAGTACATTATTCCAAAAAAGCCATCGATTTGTTAGTGTGTTCTTAGGCAAACGGCTTCCTTAGTTTCAAAGTTTTGTTTATCGCGAGTGGTTTCTCGTTCATTTCTCTCAAGTTTTTTTGCTGCAGACGCCTTTTTATAGTCCTATCTGACACATAAATGGAATAATGTACAAAAATACTGCTTTTACTTTGGCAGCACTAGCTCTGTAGATCAGACTGTCCTCTTTCTTTGTGTTTTTCCTTGACCTTGGAGCTCTCTCAACATTTTTGGTAGTTATACTTATATCAAACACAACTGTCGATCCGATCGACCAGGATCGGATGCAAAGGAACTCTATTCTGACCCTTGCTTAGCATGTTCATCGACGATCTCATTTTTCGTGATACTTTTATGATCCGCAACCACGAAAAAGGTCTGTTAAACCAGCTTTCTGACTGCGTTCAGAGAAGCTTCGCAAGCCTCACATTCTCGAATTAGCTTAAGAATGGTCAGAGTCTACAGTAAGGCCTTAAACATAGCGTAGATGTCGCAGGTTCATCGCCCTTACGTGGGTTTTTCACAGCATCCTAGATCAGTTTTTGAGTCATCTGCGCATGATTACATTTGCGATTACATTCCTTTCCTACTCAGATTCTTTTCCAGAGAACAGGGAAGATCGATTTTGTACAATACTTTTTCTGCAACAACAACAGTCAACAAAACAACAGTATTTATTGTACCAAAGAAAATTTCTTTTAAAAAGGAAGATGGATTCGAGAATATAGCTCATGTTATGAATATCAAGGAGAGGAAGTTTCAACAGTGAATCTAGCGTGTGTGCTACATTAACCCCCTGTGCAACCAAATTAGATCGTTATTTGTAGTCTGGTAATATCATCGAAGTTATGTTATCGGGAATGGTTATTCCACTGAATAACTGAAACATTAGATATATCATATTTGGTCTTATCATAGTCATGCAGTTCCAAAGAAACCCTTCGGTGATGAGCTCCATAGATTGCCGAAAGACTGTTTAACCCTACCAGAAAGCCGATAGAATATTGGAGGTGCTGTAGAATTATGCAACATGCACAGAAGTTTTTGAACCAGTATAACAAACAAATTCTTTGCCTCGTCATATGTATATGACACGAGGCGTGTTGGCATAAGCCAATGACTTAACGTAGCTCCGCAGAAAATACTCAAGCGGCCATAAATCGCACGAACGAGGCGGCCAATCAACTGGCCCATGTCTTGAGATAACACGCTCACCATACTTTCTCTTCAATAAATCGATTGTAGCGTGTGCTGTGTGGCTTGTGGTAGCATCCTGTTGAAACCACATGTCGTCCAAGTCCATATCTTCCAATTCGGGCCAAAAATAATCGGTGATCATGGCGCGATAGCGCTGACCATTCACAGTAACGTGACGATCGTTATCGTTGACGAAAAAATATGGCCCAATAACGCCGGCGGCATGCAAACTGCACCAAACAGTTATTTTTTGTCACTAAAGATGATTTTGCGACTCCGAATATCTGTAGAAAATTTTTATAATTTGCAGACGTTGCTCGTTAGTGTACTTGACAGCGACAGTTTGATGATTAGTGAAAGATTGCGTTCACAAATTAAATTCAAAGTTGTCAAGTCCCTATTGGAGAACCCTATAGAAATTCTAATGCCCTTCGTAGAAGTAAAGAAACTCAATTATTTTTTGTATTACAGGTGACATGCACTTATACCTGAAACAATCCATATTTCAGTGTAGAGGTATTACATGTACAGATCTTTTTCTCTTTTTGTAAATTAAGAGAATAGTTAGAGACAATTATATATTTAATAAAAGATTGCGATAAGTGTCCGATTATTTAAATAAATTCAGTGTGGAGTGACACTAGGGCATATGTTAAGTATTTATGAAATCGATATCAAAACAATTTTATTAGAAATGGACAAGAATCAAATTTAAATATAAAGAAGGCGACAAACCGAAAGTAAATAACAATTATGATTATACAATTATTAAGATGCTTTAAAAATTTGTATTAGTTTAAGTGAAGAAGCGCAACAGAATTTCGATTTCATTATGGTCAATATTCAAAAGCCAAACTTTTACTTTACCTAAAAACTTTTTTAATGTTCTAATGATTCGAATGTCATTGGGAAGTGTATTGAACAGTTTGCAAGATACAATTTAGTAGAAGTTTTCTTAAACTAGAGGTACGAAAATGTGGGATGCTGACTAGGGAACTGGTATTGCTTCGAAGGTTGTGGATTTCATATATGGGACTTTGCAAGTAACCACATCTAATAAAAAAAGTTTTGAAAACTTTGTAATAATACAAATGTCTTACAGGCAGAATGTTTAGTTTATTAAAAAGGGCTAAGGTATTGGCTAATCGAGACGCATAACATATTTTTCTTATAACGTATTTTTGTAGAACAGTTATTGTTGTTATAATTGCTGGATTTTGTTAGCAGTACTACCACCACAGCATTAACATATTGTAATCTAGAATGGAAGATACCAAAAAAGATACTTTTAACAATCTCGTAGAGCAGTAATTAATACATGGGCTGAAAAGTCAGAGAGGGCACCACTTGAATTAAATCCATACTATTTTCAGTTAGTACCAACCTTCAAAATTCTCGAGATATAGCGTTGTGAGTGAAGCAACTTTTGTTATTGTGAAAAAAAAAAAATGGATTCAAAGCAATTTCGTGTGTTGATTTATCATTGCTTTTTGATGGAAAAAAATGCAGCCGATGCCAAGAAAAGGCTTGATAAGTGTTACCCGGATTCTGAACCAGCCGAACAAACCATTCGCAAGTGGATTGAAAAATTTAAAAGTGGTAATACAAGCACCGAAGATGATGCACGCAGTGGACGTCCAAAAGAGGCTGTTTCAGATGAAAACATCAAAAAAGTCCACAAAATGATTACGATAGACCGTAATGTGAAGTTGATCGAGAGGCTCTGAAGATATCAAAAGAGCGTGTTGGATTTATCATTCACGAATATTTGAACATGCGAAAGCTCTGTTCAAAGTGGGTGCCGCGTTTGCTCACAGTCGACCAAAAACAACAACGTATTGATGATTCAGAGGAGTGTTTAAAGCTGTTCAACGGCAATAAAGCCGAATTTTTGAGTCGGTATGTGACTATCAACAGCTAATATTACATTACGTTGTTGGAGCGTTTGAAGGACGAAATCGCAGAAAAATGGCCGCATTTGAAGAAAAACAAACTGATGTTTCATCAAGGTAATGCACCGTGTCACAAGTCGATGAAAACGATGGCAAAATTGAATGAATTCGGCTACGAATTGCTTCCCCATCCACATTATTTTACAGATTTGGCCCCCAGCGACTATTTCCTGTTCGCAGACCTCAAAAGAATGCTCGTCGGAAAGAGATTTAAGACCGATGAAGAAGTAATTGCCGAAACAGAGGCCTATATTGAGGCTAAACTGAAATCGTACTACAAAACTTTTATCGTATAATTATCCAACTTTTCATTTGTTTAATTCGCCGTTTTGCCTCTCAAAAAATAATGTTTTATGAGAGAACGAAAATCGTTTTTGTCCATACTCAACATGATGCCAAACAAGACAACAACAATCTGCTGTCAAAATAAAACTAAAGACAGTATCGCACTGAAATTTGGCATGTCTGCATAAATATGAAAGGTCTTGAAGGCACCATAACCTTTTATGCAGTAGCAGCGCATTCTGGCGGTCAAGAAGATTACTTTTCACTCCATCTAGTATTGCCTTAAGATATAAATGTGATCGCACCAATTCAGATTTTAATCAATTACAACACCTTTGGCCGTTGGTCTTATCGCGAATAAAACAAACACAATCCTTTAAAAAAAGTACGCTCTTTATTTGGTTGCTTATAGGCGTCTGTATTCAACATTGTTTGACTTACGACTGATCTCCTACCTACCGGCAGACTCTTTTCCTAGTGTTGCCACTTTATATTTTTTACATTCTTATCAGTTTCTCTCCTGTGGCTTGCTACACACCTGAGTACTTATAGTTCTTAACTATTTCAATTTTGAAGCAGTTAACACTACAACCAAACTCTTCATTATATAAGATGGTATAGCCAAAGTTACATAGGTTAAATATGTTACAGTTAGTTGCATGGAACACAATTTTAATTTCCGGGGACACTTTATCGGTAAGGCCAAAGAACATGAGCTTTGTCTTACTGCTTACTATTAACTTGTGTTGCACAAATCAGAGTCTTAACAAGTGGACATCTTGGTTGATTACAGCAACTAGGTCAAAGCAACTCCTAGAGCCGAACGCAAACGCAAAATCATCAGCAAAAGACTTTAGCTTACCAACAAATGCAAGGCTGAAGATTGAATTGACATATACAAGAAA
Organism: Volucella inanis; assembly: GCA_907269105.1. Taxonomy (NCBI): domain Eukaryota; kingdom Metazoa; phylum Arthropoda; class Insecta; order Diptera; family Syrphidae; genus Volucella; species Volucella inanis. The sequence goes on from OU026157.1 coordinate 25,380,891, forward strand.
CAGTAAGGGACCAAGAAACGATCCTTGTGGAACGCCGATGTTGATAATTTTGGAACCTCCAAGAGTTACACCGATTTTTGCTTTTTGCAATCTGTTCTCAAGATACGATGTAAACCAATATAGCCTAGAAAACCTAGCCGATACAATTTACCCAAAAGAATTTTGTGATCTACCATATCGAAAACTTTTTTTAATGTCTACAAAAAGTCCTGCGCACGATTTTTTATCATCAATCCCCTTGTAAATATATTGGCAGAAGTCAAGAAGGTCGTCTTCGGTGGAATAGTTTTCTCTAAAACCAAATTGATTTTCACTAAAGAAGTTAATCTTGTTGAGATATTTCACGACTTTCTCAAAAGTTTTGGATATCACAGAGAGCAAAGAAATAGGTCTACAATTCATTTTGTCTTTTCATTGGTACAGAGGATATCTATGTTAAGATCACCAAGGATAATGAGATTAGCCACTTTTTCTTTGCTTAAAAAGACGGAGAATTCATTTGAAAACATTTCCAGAGGCACATTTTGAAGTCTTTACATACAAACCATATTAGTACAGATGACTAATTGAAATAACCTTAAGCTCATAGGAATCTTTCACAAATACTCCCACTCCTCCCGCCGCATAAGAATCATTAGTGTTAGGATAAAAGTCGTAGTAGGGAAGTTTGTAGTCATTCTTTTCAAAAGAATATATCCAAATCTCTGACACGAATATATGTAATGTCAGGTAACTTAATAAGACCTTCGAGATTACATACTAATGAATCAAAATTCTGTCGCAGGCTTCTTATGTTTTGATGCACTATATAAACAGGTTTATCTTCCTTGCAATTAAAAAAGAGAATATCATGACAATTTTCAATGGTTTAGTGGTAAAGTTGTTGTTGAGGCTATCATTTACAAACATAAAAATTAATCTTCAATTACTGCTAGATCATCAAAAGATCTTATAACAACAACTTTACCATTATTAGCCCTTTTCAACAAAATGTTTGATTTAGTGAATCATAAATATTTGTATTTTTTTTTTTTTTTTTTTCTATTTTAAAAGTTTTTTGCGAACATAAACACGACCCTACGGTATTTTGTGAAGTAGTCTTTGATAAATAAACTATTATTGCTGCCATCACCAAACAATGTATTATTTAGACTATTTTTTGCTGATCGTTTGCCTCTCATGATCCTTTGATTTGCATCAATCGACGACAAGTGAATGCATATAATATTTCCTCTATTTGCTGATTTACGCTTTACGTAACATTTTCCAATTTCATCAGCAGATATAGAGACATTCAACACAACATCGAAGGTATCTTGCACGCTGTTTTCTGAATTAATATCATTTACCTCAGGCACACCAACTATTTCGATTACTCTCTCCATCTGCTTTTGTTCGCCACAGTTCAATTTGCTCTCCACTGTATTGACTCTTGTTCTCAGTGTTGCATTTTCTTCTTTCAGCTGCTGAAACATATGGAGAAATTCTGTGTTTTATTTTTCAAATTGAGAATCTTTTCGTACAGTAATTGAAGGGTTATTGAACTCCCAATCTTAACCACTGACACTATACTTTCCGCAACAGATTGTCTGCTAGTTGACATCGATATAATGCTTGAAGGTGTTGTTGCTGCTGCTGTTTGTCTACGTTTAAGTATTGTTTGCCGCTTTGCAGATCCAGCACCTTTTTGTTGTTGTTTAAGTTGTGAGGAAACTGAAACTACATTGGACTTAGCAATAGGTATTTGCTGTAGCGATTTACGTCGAAGAGATGTACACTTATCACAGCAAAACTTGTAGTTGGCAGAGGTCATAAGGTCTACTATATCAGATTGGTGAATATCAACATTCGCACCATGAAAGAAATATTTTCAGTCAAAGCAATCTGTAGGATTTTCTAATAACGACTTGACAACTTTTTTTTTTTAAATAAAAGGCAAATTATTTGAGATATTTCAAAAACTTTATTATTGGCTTGAAGTACAATCAAAACATTTATAAATGGAACTCGACTTCGTTCATATGGCCACCGCGGGCATGTTTGCAGCGGTCGATTCGTTGGACCCAATTTTCAACGACTCGGCCACACATTTCGGCCGAAACGGCTGCTTTTACGCGTTCAATGTTGGCTCTGAGCTCTTCCAACGTCGTCGGCGTGTTGGCATAACCAATGACTTAAAGTAGCCCCACAGAAAATAGTCAAGCGGCGTTAAATCGCACGAACGAGGCGGCCAATCGACTGGCCCATGTCTTGAGATAACACGCTCACTTGTGTGTGAGCGTTGCTTGTGGCAACACCCTGTTGAAGCCACATGTCGTCCAAGTCTATAACTTTTAATTCGGGCCAAAAATAATTGGTGATCATGGCGCGATAACGCTGACCATTCACAGTAACGTGACGATAGTTATCGTCGACGAAAAAATATGGCCCAATAACGTCGCCGGCATGCACACCGCACCAAACAGTTATTTTTTGTGGATGAAGTGGTGATTCATGAAGCACATATGGGTTTTCACCCCACCAATGACGCATACTTTGATTATTGACGAACCCATTGAGCCAAAAATGAGCTTTGTCACTGAAGATGATTTTGCGATGAAATTCATTATCTTGGCGCATCTTCTCAAGAATCCAATTGGAGAATGTTTGCAGACGTTGCTCGTTAATGTACTTTACCATGATGAAAATGTTGAGTTTACTGAATAAATTGACAGTGACAGTTTGATGATTACTGAAAGAGTGCGTTCACAAATTAAATTCAAAGTTGTCAAGTCCCTATTGGAAAACTCTATATTTTGAAGGGATCACTTCGAACAATTTTTTCACTGCAACTTGAACCATTCATGATAAGAAAGATAAAATATGTAACTTGTATTACTCGAGGACTTAATGAAATATAGAAGCGTGCACCCTACGACACTAAAGATTACACGTCCGCTCTGATGGAGGTTACTCACTCTTTCGTAATACGAATTATCCTTCCCTCTTTCTACTGGTATGTTTGCAATCTTTACTTGAAAGTGTGCCTCCCGAAAATAATTTTATATACAATAATTAAATTTAAACGTGACCACGAAATATACGGTGACGATTTGTCAATAGATAAACAAATCGCACGTGGTTTTTGGACTACTGCTAGGATTGTTTGTGAAGTTTCCATACCATATATCTCCGATGTGTTACATGGTTGCCTTCTTAGCTAATGTTGAGTGTACTAGCATTCCGGTTTCTTCAGGATTATTTTGTTGGATTTGGATTGTTTTTTTGTTGTTTAATACCTATTTGTATTACAGTTCAATTTGTTCCAGTTCCAAAGTATAAAGTATAATATTATCGTAGAAAATGCTTAGCCCGCTCAAGGCTGATTTGAAAAAAATATAATAATATATTTTATTATTGATTTCTTCTTGAAATTTTTTTCGTATATAAGAAAAAATGTATCACTCGATCAATACAAACCCGTATCTACTTTTTTTTTATATACAATTTGCTTCTAATCCAGTGTCTCCTCAATTTGTAATGAAAAATACAAAAGGCTTAGAGGAACAAAATTGATAATACTTCCTTCCTGTGACCGTAATCTAAATGTTTATTTATTTATTTTTTTTTGTCATATCTCTACCTACTAATACTAGATTAAGTAGCCCTTTCTTCCCATTTTCAATTCATTGATTGAATTCGGGACTTACCATATTTCAAACAATGCGAAAATTCCTATGAACTGAAGAAAGAAGCCAATAAAACGAACTTTATACCCCTCCCAAAGGATTATTGGGAAATATAATGACCCTCATAAAATAGTAAGTAAAATTGCCAGTAGGCCATGAAGTCGAACGAATTGAAATTCCTTGTAAATACCAAGGACGCAAGTTTGCAATATGAGTTGCCAAAAACTGAGTAGAATCCGTATTATCGGTTATTTTATTTTATTTTATTTTTTTTTATTCTATTTTATTGTAGCAAAGTATTCGGTAATACAAAATGGGAAAATGCCACTCTTAGGTAATATTAAGGACTCTATATATTTGTATTGCATTTTACTGCTTTCACCAATTTTGGTAATCATTAAATCTGTGACAAATCTACACAAATACATTCTAGTCAGCGCGATTATTAGAGCTGACGACTTTCTTGCCATAAGATTTTTTTCTGAAACGAAAGATTAAAGGACATCCTGGAAGAGTGTGAAGAGTTGTTTCATCGCCATCCGACTAATTGTCAACATAAAGAAGCTTTCAAGAGATTCACGCCGTATAAATAATTAATCGAGCGACTGTCGCTACATGCAAATCTTGTATTTCACATGGAATTTTATATTTTTAATTTAAAAGTTGTAGAAGACGGCATACACTACGGTATTTTGGTTAGCAACGTAGACTCCTCACGTAGTTTTTAAAAAGGCTTTTCCTGACTCCACTGAAGGCCTCAGTGTCAATTAACCCGTATGGTAATTCGTAATTAATGAATCAATTTTTTCATTGCAAGATACTTCTTTCATTCAGGATGATCTTTATGACAAACTCGCTGAAATCGCTGAGCAGCGCTTTAACATTTCGGGACATAATTCGCGCGGTTTTTAATATTGAAATTTGCTTAGTATCTTTGTGGTAGCATATACTGTTTTTTTTGGCCATGGAGCAACTAACACATCGGCATCTGGAAGCTTCCTCGATTAGTAAATATCTTATTATCGATTCTCTAACTGACTTGAGCGATAAACCCCTCTGAAAAATTTACCAAAAATGTTTTGAGTGGCATCGTTTTCCGGTTTATTCCAGAGTGAATTCAGAGTTGACGGCTATCATTATCGGTCTGTAAAATGTCTTTTTACACCATTTAACTGATTTCCGATGATATTCGTAGAGCCCACGCATTTGACCTGCCAAATCAGCGTCCCCATTATTTTACGATAAAATGTTATCATTTGTGGACATTGAACTTCGATTTTTTCTCCGGTCTGTAGTGTTTTTGTGACGAAATCCATTTCATTACTATGGCAAATGCTCACTACTAAGACTTCCTTTTTGTCTTGCCATATCACACGTAAAAGACCAGAGATATTGCTTTGGGACTTTGCTTCCCACTTTGCAACTTTTTCGGAGTTTGGGAAAGTTTTTGCGATTGGATATTATCGTTCCAACTGCCCAATATCAAATGGAATCCAATAATTTTACCAAAGTGAAGAAACGTACAAAACATAATTTCATATTTTGCTCAATGATTGTACTGGTAAATTTATTCACCACTATATTGGGCGAAAGTTCCTCTGACGCTTTCTAATTCCTTCCCGTTTAAATGTTGAAATTATAAATATATCCGGTATCACAGGGAAGGCTGTGATGGATGGATTCATCAATGAAAACTTTTCTTCAAACGTTGAACCAAATCATTTACATAGAACTTTTTGAATAAATTGTAGGCTTTCCTGGGGCAGAGAAATACATTTTTCCTGATATAAACTATAAACTATATAAACTATTATGTTATATGGTATACCGAATCTAAATCTATATAAATATGTTTGTCATGTTACACTTACTTCAAAATATTTTCGCGGATGTTTTACGGCGATATTTTGTCTCTGTGGCATCTCAGAGTAATGCTCAGCAGAAATCAGCAAGCATAGTAGAACTCCATTTGCCTTGGCATCGCTTTTTCAATTTCGTCGTTTACTGCACCCAAATTTTTCAGAGAGGAGTAAAAATGAGCATCCAGAAAGTGAAGTTTTAGTGTTATGTTACCTCCTATTTTCTTGTAAGCACTAAGCAATTCAGTCACAAGATCTATGTAATTTTCGGCTTTCACTATCATCAGTTAGTACGTTGTCAAATTCACTACTTTTCAAGATTTTCCATATTAATGGCCAAACAAATACGATATGCCTTTAGTTTTGGTCTCATTAACTTTCGGAAATTTGTCTGTCAGATGCAAGAATTCTATTAAGCCCTCATTAAGCCCAATTTGATGTGGAGCGGTGGTAGAAATACGTGTTTAGGATCAACAGGTGGCTCATTAGTAGTACTTTTTACACCCGAAGTTAGTGCCCGACGTTGCCATTTTTTCTGTATATAATGACAACTTCATGCACGGCTGTCCCATTGAAACTGTCCAACAGCAGTCTAACAATAAGCGCTAGAACTATTAAATCTCCACAGATTGACCATTTATAGTCTTTATACTGAATGTGTTGTAGGAGATATAGCATATTATCGTATGATTCTTTCACATGAACAGCGTGAGCTATAGGTACAGATGGGTATCTACTAGGTGGGGTGAAAAGTTTGTTTTTGTAAATGTTTTTTTATTTTATTCAAAATAGTCCCCTTTAAAATTGATACACTTACTCCAGCGATTTTCCAACTTCTTGATCCCGTCCGAAAAGTAATTTTCCGGAAGGTCTGAAAAATACTCCTCCATGGCGTCGATGATTTCCTCGCCTGAGCTCAATTTTTAACTGATGAGCCATCTTTTGAGGTTTGGGAAGTGATAATACTCCGAGGGAGCCAAATCGGGTGAATATGATGAATACGACAGCAATTGGAGCCGTAAGTCATTGATTTTAGCGGTGGTTGCGATGCTCTTGTGCGCCGGTGCGTTGTCTTGCAAAAATAAAATTTTTTTTCGCTTCATGTGAGGCCGTTTTGCTGCGATTTCGGCCTTCAATCGCTCCAATAATGCACAGTAATACTCGCTGTTGATGATTTTTCCTTTTTCGAGGTAGTCCACGGAGAGTATGCCATGAAAATCCCAGAAAACCGACGTCATAACCTATCCGACCCATCGAGCCTCCCTCGGCCGCTTCAGAGCACTCGTGCCGGCTTCAGTTCATTACCGGGCACTGATTCTATTCTATGGTGTGTTATAGTGGATCCAAGTTTCATCAACAGTTACCAATCGACGCCAAAAGTCCGCCCGATTCCGCATCAGCAAGTCCAAACACACTTTTGAATTGGTCTCGCATTCGTGTTTTTGGTCAGGAGTGAGTATGCGCGGCACCTAGCTGAAGGATAACTTTATCATATGCAGAATATTGAACAAAATCTTTGTGGTATGTGCTAGCTCGCGCACCTTCACCTTCCGGTCAGACAACACCATTTCATATATTTTTTTAACATTGTCCTCTGTAACCGCATCGGAGGGCCTGCCGCTGCGGACTTGATCGGTAGTGGAGTTGCAGCCACCACGAAACTATCGAAACCAATATTTGACCGTGTAATCTGACGGAGCATTAGCCCCATAATATTTATCCAACTTATCTTTTGTTTCCTTCGCCGTTTTGCCTCTCAAAAAATAATGTTTTATGAGAGAACGAAAATCGTTTTTGTCTATACTCAACATGATGCCAAACACGTCAACAGCAATCAGCTGTCAAAACAAAACTAAAGACAGTATCGCACTAAAATTTGGCCTGTTTGCTTAAATATGAACGGACTTCAAAGCAATAAAACTTTTTTGAAGCTAAATTTACTGGAATCAATAAATAGGCACCAATTGCTTGGTTCATGTTCCTCTCTTAACGCATTAAATAAGTTGTCAACATTCATGCAGTATACCAAAGTCCCTTCACATTTTCGGAAGTCGCTTATATGTACGTCATCTTCGAACAGACTCCATTCTTTTAACCTGGATGCTGGGAATTCTGACTGTGATTTCGCTAGTTTTAAGCCTCTTACCAAATCATTGGCCAGAATTGTTTAAAAGTCTGGATCATTGTCGATTTTCTTTTCGAATTACCTTTCATCAGTATTTGAATCACTGGCACATTCAGGTTATTCATCCAAACTCCATGATTCAGGTGGTTTTTGAATAGGATATTCTTCACTATGCTCGACATCCCGTAAAGCTGATGGTAATTTGGGATACTGCACAGTATTCTTGGACTTCGGGCCAATGTCCTGTATGTTATTGAGACAAAAGTAATAATCTGTAGCATGGTCTTTCGGTTTTTAATTAATTTATTGATTCAAATTTTACAACATATGTGAGGAGCCCCTAATTTATCTTGATGTCCTACTTTTACTCCAAAATAAAATTCGTAAGCTTTTCAGATAAGTTGGGTGAAATAACACTTTTGGAATTTAAAAGTTAATTTCCCACACAAATAACAAAAATTGTTGATATTATTCACATAGTTCCTAGGCATTAAACTTAGCTGTTAATGTACTGTAATAAGCAAACATAAATATGTAGAACACAAATATGATAGTAACTACTTTTCAAAGAAAAATAGAAAATAGCTCTTTACGCTGTTGAATGCCTGCTAATGCACACTATTGAGTTAGATGCAACAAACAGACAAATATGATGTGTTTGTCAAATGACGCAGAGTAATGCAATATTTATTCCCTTACACAAACAACTATATCTAACATGCGTTGCATACATATAAATACAAAAAAAGTTTTTTACTAAATATCTATGGGTGATAAGCAATTTCTGTTTTCATATCAGTTTTTAGGGTGCCGAAATACATCAGAAATACCCAAAAACCTTCATGTCACAAAATACATAAGCATTAATAGCTTAGAGATAGATGGTAAAATTTTCACGGACTTTACCGAAATTTCAGAAAAACTAAAACCATCTGTAGGGATTTCAAGAGACTGCGATTATTCTACAAGATTCACAGAAATCACACAACCAAACAGTTTTGTCTTTCAATCATTCTCTTCAAGTGAAATCTGTAAGGAAATATTTTCGCTAAAAAACAAAAAGTCTTGCACTAGTGACGGTATATCAAGTGTATTGTTGAAGAAAATGTGCTTCTATGTGGTTTACGTTTTATGTTACTTGTTTAACTTTAGTGTTCAAAATAGTTGTTTCCCTCAGCACCTAAAAGGCGCTGAAGCTATACCACTTTTTAAAAAAAGTTATAAAAGTAGTATGTCGAACTATAGACCTATTTCCATACTTCCAACGTTTTCTAAGATTTTCAAAAAACTTATGAAATCTCGCAATTTTTTTAGTGGTTATCAGTTTGGTTTTAGAAGAGGAATGTCAACCGAGGATGCTATCCTCAGACTGTGTAGCCAATTGTATGAAGGTATTAACTGCAACAAATCCACCATGGCTCTTTTTGTCGATATGACAAAAGTGTTTGACATAGTTGACCATGACCTGGCTCTAAAAAAAAATTATACGATGCTGGTTTTATAGGAATAATTCACAAATGGTTAACTTCTTATCTAAAAGGAAGGAATCAAAAAGTAAACATAAACGGGAGCTTTAGTGACTCTCGTATCTTAAAAAATGGTGTACCACAGGGTTTAGTTCTTGGTCCTGTGCTGTATTTAATATACATTAACTCTCACTTCGCACTAAATCTAAATGGAGTATCTACTGCACTTGCAGACGACATAGGCCTTACATACCATTTAGAATTTGGTGTGCGGAACATAAGCTGATTATTAGCGAGAAGATAAAACTTATGTCTTTCAAAATATCAAATAATGTTTTAATGATTTTAATTTATGCTTTCATGCATAAATTATGTTTACCTGTTCATAGTTGTGGAAAAAGTAATTATATTAGTCGTTCACCTTGTTCTAATAATTGTTTTAATATTGAATCAGTGCATCACTATAAATACATTGGAGTATTAATTGACCATAACTTAAATTGGAAAGATCATATTCATACACTGGAATTGCATATGTTACTAATAATGCGCAAAATGTATCTCATCAAACAATATTGTTCAAAAAAAGTATTAACGTCAATCTATTATGGTCTGGCTCACTCTAAGTTGCAGTATGGTATATTAAGTTGTTAAAAGCTCAGAAACATTTAATTAGGATTATCTGTAACAAAAATCGACTTACTCACCTTACTCACCTCACTGGCCCTTATTTAAAGACCTGCATAAAGCTGTAATATTCATAGTAGAACTACACATTTTTATATTGGGTATGTAATTTATTTCATGCGGTTTTTTTCAAAACATGTACAATAGTATTTTTCAAAGTATTGCGCATCTGAAGCTATGACTTTTTCACATCTTTCTGGCAATTTGTGGATCCCATCCCAAAAGAACTGCGCCGGCTTGGCAGCCAAGAATGAATCAAGCCAATTTTTGATATTCTGCTCTGATGTGAACCGTATTTCAGTGAGGGCGTTCTGCATCGACCGGAACAAATGGTAGTCAGAAGGGGCAAAATATGGGCTATAAGGCGGGTGGGGTAAGACTTTCCATCCACTGTTTTAAAAATAGTTCTTAACCAGAATAGCCTCGTGTCTGGTCGCATATTCCGGGCGTTTTTCGGCTACTGCTCTCTTCAAACGGATTAATTGTGTTTGGTAGCGTTGTCCATTGATGGTTTCACCCGGTTTTAGCAGCTCATAATACAGCACACCAATCTGATCATACCAAATACAGAGCATTACTTTCGCGCCATGGATATTCGGCTTTGCCGTCGATTTGGCTGGTTGGCCGGGTTTCACATATGAATTTTTGCGCTTGGAGTTGTCGTAATGGATCCATTTTTCACCACTAGTAACAATCCGATGCAAAAATGACTTCCTTTTGTGGCGTTCCAGCAGTATTTCGGACATGCAAAACCGCCTTTCGACGTCTTTTGGCTTGAGTTCATGTAGAACCCAATTTCCTTGCTTTTGAATATATTCAGCTGCTTTTAAAATGGCTGCTTGAGTGACATCCAAAGATTCTGCGAGCTCTTTTTGTGTTTGGCAACGATCTTCATAGAGTAATGCTACCAGTTCTTCATCTTCAAACTTTTTTGGCTGCCCAGGACGTTCATCGTCTTTCAAGCAAAAATCACCACTTTTAAATCGTGCAAACCACTTTTGGCATGTTCGCTCAGCTAGCGCATATTCACCATAAACTTCCACCAAAATACAATGACTTTCGACAGCAGTTTTCTTCATGAAGAAGAACTCCCCGCAAAAACACTTTTTCAGGCACAAATTTCGACATATTTGAGTGAAAAAAAATTATTGTTGTTTACGCTTCAAATGAATGACATATACTGAAATGACGTACAATGACAGTAGCTTTCCAATGCATGTTAAAATGGAATAATTACAATAGAATAATACAAGTTACGCCATCTCTTAACAAACCGAATTAAGTTATACACCCTTATTTATAGTTTTCTTATAAATACCATGCATCTTGTCATTGTTCTAATCGCGTACAAAACCCATTTTTCTCACTTCTATTCCGTTATAGCCCCTTTAATGTTCAATAAGTTATCATTTTCTGTTCGCACAGCTTTACGTCTTAATTCATACTTCAAAAAGGTTAAAGACTGGTTATTTACTATAGATTATGAAGTCCTGGAATCGTTACTTAAAAGTGATCTGCTATCCTAATCTTCAGCACAAGTCAATGTTTAAGTTAAATGTCAATTTATTAATTAAATTTTAAACCAAAAACCATTTGAGATATTTCAAAAACTTTATTGTTGGCTTGAAGTATAATCAAAAAATTTATGAATGGAACTCGACTTCGTTCATATGGCCACCGCGGGCACGTTTGCAGCGGTCGATTCGTTGGACCCAATTTTCAACGACTCGGTCACACATTTCGGTCGAAACGGGAGCTATTTCGCGTTCAATGTTGGCTCTGAGCTCTTCCAACTCGTCAACGTGTTCGCATAAATCAATAACTTAATGTAGAAAATAGTCAAGCGGCGTTAAATCGCACGAACGAGGCGCCCAATCGACTGACGCATGTCTTGAGATAACACGCTCACCATACTTACTCTTCAATAAATCGATTGTAGCGTGTGGTGTGTTGCTTGTGGCACCATCCTGTTGAAACCACATGTCGTTAAAGTCCATTTCTTCCAATTCGGGCCAAAAATAATCGGTGATCATGGCACGATAACGCTGACCATTCACAGTAACGTGACGATCGTTATCGTCGACGAAAAAATATGGCCCAATAACGCCGCCGGCATGCAAACCGCACCAAACAGTTATTTTTTGTGGATGAAGTGGTGATTCATGAAGCACATGTGGGTTTTCACCCGACCAATAACGCATAATTTGCTTATTGACGAACCCATTGAGCCAAAAATGAGCTTCGTCACTGAAGATGATTTTGCGATGAAATTCATTATCTTGGCGCATCTTCTCCAGAATCCAATTGGAGAATGTTTGCAGACGTTGCTCGTTAGTGTACTCTGCCATGATGAAAATGTTGAGCTTACTGAATAAATTGACAGTGACAGTTTAAAGATTAGTAAAAGAGTGCGTTCACAAATTAAATTCAAAATTGTCAAGTCCCTATTGGAAAACCCTATACTTTTGTTAATTAAATCGTAGTGTCACTCCATACTAGCTTTTAAGTTACAGAGTGATCACTATTATTTTCCGCTTTATTCTGAAAAATTTGTACAGTAGTTTAAGGTTAGAATGAAAATATATATACTAAACTTATGTGTTGAACAGTGTAATCTTTAAGGCAAGGAACTCGATTGTAGCACATTGTAAACATACATCCAATAATTACCTCAATTTCGCTTTTTTTAGTGGGTTCCATGGTCTTTCAATATTCATTTTTGGTATTTTATTATACAGGGTATCCCCTAATTCGTCAAGGATAATTTAGGAAATGATTCTTGGGTATATTCTAAGAAAAAAAAAAATAGCTCTACAGTAAGGGTCTATCTCCAATGTTGACATCATTTATCGAGGATTTAAGAATGGGCTTACTTTGGTGTACCCTGACCCATGTTAACGGAAATTGGTCTATTAGTACTAATGGTGGAAACTTCGTTTAGGATTTTGTTTTAAGAAGAAATAGTAGCCTTTATAACTGCGTTCAAAAAAAGTTGATATCTTGTTTGAGTCGTAAGATTTCTAAGCCTGTTCCATTTTTTTTTTTTTGCCCATGTTAACTCTTGACTTTGAGGTCACCTTTTCCAAAAAAATGTCTAATTAACACAACATTTTACTATTTCTTTCTTATAAACATAGCAAAAGTAAAAAACAAATCATCAAAAAGTATACAGAAAAACGCATATACTCGTGTTTTATTGTATGATTCCTGGGAAAACCTCTAGAAGGTAAAACGAAAAAAGGGGCTTTTCGCTTTAAACTCCAAAGGCTATGAATAAAAAATGATTTTGTGTGATATCAGATAATTTTTATTTTATGTGTGTACTAAAACAGTTATAATAGGTGCTCAAAGTGACCTCCTTAGTTTGTATGCAGCTAGAGCCCGTTTTTAGATTTAACTGCGAATATTTATTGATTCTAACTGCTGCCTCACTTTTGATGATGCTTCAAATTCACTTAAAGTTGGATAAACAATTTCTGTCGCTCTTCGCCATATAAAAAAAATACTTTAAGGTCAAGAGGTCTTCCAATGAACTGCTCCATTTATTTCTATCCAGCGACTAACATCTTGTTTATCTAGCCAATTGTTGACCTCACGACCATAGTGGGCTGGAGCACCATCCTGTGGAATGTCCTCCAATAGTTCTTGCTAAGCATTTAATAAAAACTCTAGACAGTTTGTAGAATTAGGCTTAGGCGGTAGTTTGAAGGGGCTTTTTCCCATTTATACCCATCCATATATTGACGCTGAATTTGAATTGAAATGATTTACGTCTCTTTGTATATGAGATATGGTATATCTCTTTTTCTTCTGAAGATTTGTTCTTTCTTTCTGACAAAACCATTACGTAAACTTTTTTATCAATCTTATCAATCTTATCAAAGTGGAACCAAAGCTTACATCAATCTGGCGAAAGCAAAAAAGTTGTACTTTATATTTCGAGGGCATTTGACAGAGTTTGGCATCAGGCTCTTTTGTCGAAAATGCGTGTTTTTGGGATCCATGAATCTCTTCTTCAATGGATTAGAAATTACATTTCAGAACGTTCAATTTAAATTGTCTTGGATGGATTTAAAAGTTTCATATTCACAAAATAAATACTGGTGTGCCCTAGGGCTCCGTTTTGTCTCCGATAGTCTTTTTAGTTTTCATAAATGATCTCGTGTCTGTTACTTCTAATTTATATTCGTTTGTGGACTCACGTTCCTGCTATTCGGCTGTAGAACGGCACGGAAGCGTATGTTAAGCTCAATAAATTCTGATTTTAACACCGTAACTAATTGGACAACTATCAATAGAGTGATATTTAATACTTTCAAAACACAATGCTGTATGCTGTCGTTGAAGTGAAATTTGAACTCCCAGCCACTATTCATGAATCTGAAGTTAAAACTTACGTTACAATGACCATATATTCGATGTCGCCAAAAATGCTGTGAAATGTCTAGGTTTCCTCAAGCAATGTAAGAAATATTTCACTCCTTCTGATCTGAACTCAATATATATGGCATTTATCTGCCCGAAATTGGAGTAGATTGCCCACATCTGATCAAGTGGTCCTCAGACCTCTTCTCACTTACTAGATAGGATCCAAAATTCATAGGTGATGACAATGCGATACTGTCATTCTAAGCCGCACAACTCTCTTACAGAGTGCCCTGCCAAGCTTTCTTTCTCTACTCATAATTACTTGCAAACACTTAACACCAATGTACATTGGTATTTCTCTTTCCTTCCTTTTTTAATTTCATTTTCTCGCCCTGCGTACAAACATTGTAAGGGTACTCAGATCCCTTGACAACATGACAACAAACTTGTGGTCAGGATAACCTATGTATTGAACTATTTCTTTGAAGGAATTATTAACAACTGGCGCCATACTCTTATAACGAGTTAGCTGAGACCACTTCGATTATACCATTCCACATAACCCATATGATAATTATGTCCTGTTGTTAGGCTCGTAGGATGCGTACGAATTTGTCATCTCAAGAAATCTTGAGCTTAAGCTTCAGAGAGACACTTGCTCTAAAAATGGACTCAGACTAATCCAAAGAGAGACCTACCATGTACCTACCTGAGAGAAAAAGACATTAGAAACGCCGTATTTGATGTACTACCATATTGGCTTCTGAGAAAGAAAAGAAGAAGTAGATAGGTGCTTTATCGAGGCTATGGGAAGATGGGAAGGGAGAATTTACCAAGGATCCTATACTAATTGTAGAGTGTTGAGCGGCGACTATGAACAACATTATTTTGTCAGGCAGAAAGAACCATTAAATATATTCGTCCGTCGACCAGGAAGAGCTCTGCATAGTAAAATCTAAACTAAGGATTAATAAGGCTCGATTAATTTTTAAAGAAAATTACTCATCAGAAAACAAAAAAATTTTCCGATACAGCAGAGTTTCAGTTACAACTCGTAACTTCAAATGAACCTCTAGATATTTAGAGCAAAACATTTTTGTTTCCTTCATTAAATTAAAACCAATGAAATGGTCAACATAAATAAACACAAATATTAATAATTGGCTTTTGTCAGCTGCTTTTCCTGTTTTGTAACTGCTTTGGGCTTTACTACAAATACCATCTATCGTAGATTTTAAATACGTTTTCGTGTAAAAATGGTGCTGCAATGCTTTTGAAATGTTCGATTTTGCATAATGATGTTTATCGGCATATTTTCCATTTTCTAATAACTCAAACACCTACAAACACAGATAGTTCTGTAAAATCGTGTCGCCCTGAAGTAAATTAATAATCTACATATTGCAACTTGGTTATGGTTGAGTTCACTTATATTTGCATTTCTATTTAGTTATAATTTATGCATAACCGCCGCTGTCCATTTTCATACATTTCGAGTTTCGAAATGCGAATTTCATTTCAATTACACGGGTTGTTACATTTTTTTTTTTTGTTTTAGGATAAAATCATCAGTATTCATCATCTAGATACTCGGTAGTGAATAATAATTTATGTGTGGCTATGGACTTATCCATTTAATGCTTTGACCTGAGGATGATGTGGCTGATCAATGTGATACAACCGCTTAGTCTACCCCATCGGTGCTTGCCAACCCAATACTATTTTCCCCAAGTTGTACACTAACCGACAGCTCATTGAATTATCTTTATCATCCAGCAGGGAGATAATGGTGTTACTTTTATTCAGGAGTCACAATTTTTCCGGAGTAGTCTCCGGAGAACTTGTCCCCGAGATGAGGACACCTAACTATTGTACATCATAATTTTTCTGGTAAAAAAATAGTACACCACGAGCTTATGTTCTCATTCCGTAGTCACATTTTGATGTTGCAGCAAGAGTTTGACGAAGTCGGGTCCTTTTTTATGTTTGCCTCTTTTCTTGTTTTACAGTAAGACAGAGTTAAATGCCGTGCATTGTTGGACCATGGACCTTCATGCAATACACTGCAAGAGTGAGATAGATCGTGACTGAAAAACCTACAAATCATCCTTAAAAAAACTTCAAAAGAGATCAAAGGAAGGCCTTAAATAGGTTTCAGCGTAGATTCTACGGAAAGATCACCAGCACCATAGAATCCTCGAAAATAAAGCAAGTTCTGTCCACTATACCTCAAATTTCGAGTGTACTTCTGTTTGCGCCTACTTATTAGCACTTATTATCGTGGTTCACTTTAAGAAAATCTACCCAACATTTCATCGTATCAAGTTAGGATCCGGTATTTTTCCGACAAAGAATGATTTTCAGGATATAAGAAATACCCTATTGTGTACTCTAAAAGCCAGTCTTCTCTCGGTTTTATATTCAGTCCCTGGACTGTTAGAAGCGTAGTTCTTATACCGTAAACAAGCTAAACTCTGCTATGAAAAGATTTTCTTACATTAGAAAAATCCTCGATGTCAACATCATGTGCAGACTTAAGTCTGAAGAATACTGCCGAATTGCCAGAATACCTACAAAACAGTTTAATTGCTAGACATCGAACTACACTGTCTCTTACTGCCCAATGAAAAATCACGGAGAAAGTTTTTAACATCGTTGACACCTCCTCGACCATCAATCATCTTCAAAAACTGGAATAAATACGACTCAGTTTGAAGTTTGATTCCTTTCATTATCATCAATACAGTTATGTATACGACCTTTAGACACTGCTTTACCTATACCATATGCGATGTATGCCACACTCTATTCTCCAGTATGCCGACCGTTAGCGTTAATTCTCGGCCAAATCTAAAGTGTACAACTAGGCAAAAAAAAAAAATCGAGATACCCTGTATTATTCCACTCAAGGTTAATTGCACCCCTGTGGATTTTTTTGATGAATGTCAATTATTGCGTCCTCATCCTGGATAGCAAATTGAAGTGGAAAGAAGATGTAGACTCAAGGTAGAGCCTATTGCAGAGAGTTAGGTACTTAGTCGTGAGACCAGTTCTACTTACAATACAACATAGCCGTTTGGTAATCAACACTGGTTAAATGAATTATTCGACAAAATATAACACGCTTTGTGTACAAGCATCACCCGCGAGTTAAGATATTCCTCAACAGTGCATCTCCACACTCAGTCATTCAGACTTCCATAACCTATATCTCAAGTCTAAGAGGCCACAAACAATAGAAAGTGCTAAATGAAGGACACACCAGTCTACTTATTGTGGGCTCCCCAATCAATCGAGCTTCAATAACCTGAAATTATTGTAAATCCAACGTTGATTTCAATCACTTTATTCGTACTCTAAGACCGCCGGAGGCGTTGGCGAATGTGTCTTATATGAGGACCTATGCAAACAGAAATCCATAAGTCTACTCACATCAAGACGAAGTCTTAACTATTCATTGAGTAGCTGCTTGGCTCAACCTGAATTTAATATCCGTCTCAGTTATTACGATGTACGTGTGTATAGACAATCAAGTTGGGATCAAATCCCTAACTTCTAACACCAAACTTTTGAGAGTAATTAGAGGCTGACGCGCATCTCTCAACAAAATAGCCAAGGAGTGCAAGATCACACTCTGTTGGGTTTCAAGATAATCTAATGTCTAGGTGGGTAGGTAACTCTACATCGTCAAGCAACCAATTTCCAAACAAATGATATACTTTCAAGCGCTCTCCAAGGTGAGCCTTAGAGGGAGACAACTGTGGAACACTTAAACTAACATGCCAAAAACACGATTCTAAGTGATCAGGCAATTAATTTTGGGAGCAGAGTTATTTTTCAAATACGCGGAGATTAAGTAGTCCTAACAATAAATTTTTGCATTAGTTGTAAGGATAAAGAGGAAGAGGAAGCAGTAGTGCATTTCTTCTGTAACTACCGACATTTTTTTCTGCTCTATAAAAATATCATCAATCAACTAATACATCGCCCTCCCGCATACTCCGATGGTATCATAATGGACTTAGAATTACTCTAACCTAACCATACACATATATAAGGGAACACATACCATAAATGAAAAAGTTGTATCCACCGGAAGCATTTTATCTGAGTCGGCAAATCGATATATTTTGTCACAATCAAGAAACCATGTGTGACATCAATAAAATACTTTTTATCGGGCAAATAATGTAATTACACTCAATGAAATTATTAAAATTTCAAATAACTTATTTTCAGGGCAATCATCAATAAAAAAAAAAAAAAAAAATTTATATCATATAGATACGAGTATCTGACCATTTTTATTTTTGAATTCATGGGAAAGCAAGCCAAGCCAATCAACAACAGGGACATCGGAAATTTCATAAATATTTGAATGAATAAATTAATGTTAAAAAATAATATTAAATATTGACTCAATTTGATTTCATAACAAGATTCACAATGGTAATGACACAAACTGCAAAGTAAATTATTTCACTCCGGGTTATGGTGCAATGGAATTTTTCACACACGGACTATTAATCCATCGATGTTTATACTTTATATATTTTTTTAAAAATTTTGCAAATAGAAAAAAAATTGTATGGTTGCTTAAGATATACTTAATAAAGAAAACTATGCAATTTAAACTCGGATTTGGATTTTTTTTTTGACTGATTTGGGATACACCTGATCCCTAAAGGACCTTTAGCTGGGACAATTTGTCACCTTTACCGAGGATGTAGTCGAGGATACTGTGCCTTAATTTAAAGGACATGCCTCGGCTCCTATAGAATCTATTGTAAGATCCATATCTTCCTCGATTCACAGTACCATAATGAGCAAATAATGGGTACTTGGAGAGAGATCGTTTCAAACGCAGATATACCATAAGAACAACCACAGAAACGAGTAATATAAAAGATACGTAAGGCCGATATCGCCATACATCTCTTAAAGTTCGTGGTTAAATCTACCATATTTCTCATCCCCGTCTATAAAATCAGGAGCGAATGTCACGTGCAATACATTTCTATAGATAAAGCCAACTTTGGACAACTTCGAAGCCTTTGGACCATAGAGCAAGACTGAAATATTTAGGGCCTTGCAAAATACAGTTTTTGTCTTACGAGAGAAAACTCTATTCTCAATTCGCTCTTGTTTACAAATGGCACAAGCTTTTCCAAGATAGTTGAAAAGATGCCAATGACGAACCTTGCGCTGAACGCACCAGCACATCAACAAAAGATGATAACGTCGAAGCTGTGAAGAAAATTGCATTAGAAAATCGTCGAATTACAACAAGAAAAGTTGTTGAAAATGTTGGCATATCGGTCGGCTCATGTCATGCAATTTTTTTAAATGTCTCAGACATAAGACGTATGTCAGCGAAGTTTGTTCCGAAATTTCTTAATTTTGATTGAAAGAATAGTCGCATGAGCATCGCTCAGGAGCTCTTGAATGACGTTAATGATGATCCTGAATTGATCAAAAGCGTCATAACTGCTGATGAATCATGGATATATGGTAATGACGACGAAACCAAAACCCAATCGTCCTAATGGAAGCACCCAGGAGAGCCAAGACCGGAGAAAAGCACGCCAAATTTAATCAAATGTCAAAGTTTTGATCACTGTTTTTTTCCGATTAGCGTGACGAAGTGCATCAGGAGTTTTAACCTTAAGGTCGTACGGTCAATAAGGAGTATTATCTTCAAGTTATGCGCCATTTGCGATAAGCAATACGAAAAGAATGTCCGGAATTTTGGAAAAACAATTCGTGGCTTTTGCATCCCGATTATGCACCTGCCCATTAATCGTTCCTTATGAAAAATTTTTTTGGTCAAAACAACCAGATTTGGCCTTTTTTGTCTTACAGTACAAACTCTCAATATATTTGATCGCGCAATTTTCGTACTTCTTTTTCTTTCTCTGGAGAAGCCGATGTTATTCCCGTCTTTTTGTAGAGCTAATGAGCCGATCTCATTTTTCGTTGGAGCAATTTTTTGTAGGCTGCATGTATTGGGTATATATTTTAATTCGTGCGGTTTTTTTTTTTAAATTTGAACGTTTATTTAAGAAAAACATGTACAATAGTATTATTCATCTGAAGCTCTGACCTTTTCCCATCTTTCTGGCAATTTGTGGATACCATCCCATAAGAACTGCGCCGGCTTGGCAGCCAAGAATGAATCAAGCCACTTTTTGATATTCTGCTCTGATGTAAACCGTATTGCAGTGAGGGCGTTCTGCATCGACCGGAACAAATGGTAGTCAGAAGGGGCAAGATATGGGCTATAAGGCGGGTGGGGTAATCCACTGTTTTCCAAATAGTTCTTAACCGGAATAGCAACGCGGGGATGAGCGTTGTCATGATGGAAAATTATTGCCTTGTGTCTGGTGGCGTATTCCGGGAATTTTTCGGCTACTGCTCTCTTCAAACAGATTAATTGTGTTCGGTAGCTTTGTGCATTGATGGTTTCACACGGTTTTAGCAGCTTTAATACAGCACACCCATCTGATCCCACTACAGAGCATTACCTTCGCGCCATGGATATTCGGCTTTGCCGTTGATTTGGCTGGTTGGCCGGGTTTCACATATGATTTTTTGCGCTTGGGGTTGTCATAATGGATCCATTTTTCATCACCAGTAACAATCCGATGCAAAAATGACTTCCTTTTGTGGCTTTCCAGCAGCATTTTAGAGATGCAAAACCGACTTTCGACGTCTCTCGGCTTGAGTTCATGTGGAACCCAATTTCCTTGCTTTTGAATATATCCAGCTGCTATTAAACGTTTCGAAATGGCTGCTTGAGTGACACCCAAAGATTCTGCGAGCTCTTCTTGTGTTTGGTAACAATCTTCATAGAGTAATGCTTCCAGTTCTTCATCTTCAAACTATTTTGGCTGCCCAGGACGTTCATCGTCTTCCAAGCCAAATGACCACTTTTAAATCATGCAAACCACTTTTGGCACGTTCGCTCAGCTAGCGCATGTTCACCATAAGCTTCCACCAAAATACGATGACTTTCGGCAGCAGTTTTCTTCATATTAAAGTAATGAAGAGGAACTCCACGCAAAAACACTTTTTCAGGCACAAGCTTCGAAATATTTGAGTGAAAAAAAATTATTGTTGCTTACGCATCAAATGAATGACATATACTGAAATGACGTACAATGACAGTAGCATTCCAACGCATGTTCCAATGGAATAATAACAATGGAATAATACAAGTTACGCCATCTCTTAGCAAACCGCACAGCAAACCGCGAGTTATAGACCTAATAATTGTCGGCATTCTTTATCAAGCCAATGATGTCTTGGTGGTTGTCGATTGAAACCATCACATTATTCGCAGCGTCTCTGATGGCACGTTGGGAACTTAAAAGACACTAGGAAATTTCGAAATACGCGCTCGGCAAAGATTTTCGCGGCCTTCGTGCCGTTTCTATGAGAGGGCACCACTTGAATTAATTCCATCCATCCATACCAGTTAGTACCAACTTTCAAATGATACGTGTATAAATTTGTCAGCTGTCGGACGATTACTACTCGAGAAATAGCGTTGCGAGTGAAGCAGCTTTTGTTATTGTGAAAAAAATGGATTCAAAGCAATTTCGTGTTTTGATTTATCATTCCTTTTTGATGGGGAAAAAATGCAGCCGATGCCAATAAATGGCTTGATAAGTGTTACCCGGACTCTGCACCAGCCGAACGAACCATTCGCAAGTGGATTGAAAAATTTAACAGTGGTCATACAAGCACTGTAGATGATGCCCTCAGTGGACGTCCAAAAGAAGCTGTTTCAGATGAAAACATCAAAAGTCCACAAAATGATTACGAATGACCGTAAAGTGAAGTTGATCGAGATAGCTGAGGCTCTGAAGATATCATAAGAGCGTGTTGGATATATCATACAACACGACATGCGAAAGCTCTGTTCAAAGTGGGTGCCCCGTTTGCTCTCAGTCGACCAAAAACTACAACTTGTTGATGATTCAGAGGAGTGTTTAAAGCTGTTCAACCGCAATAAAGCCGAATTCTTGCGTCGGTATGTGACAATGGATGAAACTTGGCTCGATCACTTCACACTAGAGTCAAGTCGGCAGTCAGCTGAGTGGCGAGCAGGACGAACCTCGTCCAAAGTGACCAAAAACTCAACAGTCGGCTAGCAAGGTTATGGCATCCGTAGTTTGAGATACACATGGAATAATTTTCATGGACTATCTTCAAAAGGGGCAGACTATCAACAGCGACTATTACATTGCATTGTTGGAGCGTTTGAAGGACGAAATCGCAGAAAAACGGTCGCATTTGAAGAAAATGAACGTGCTGTTTCATCAAGATAATGCACCGTGTCACAAGTCGATGAAAATGATGGAAAAATTGAATGAATTCGGCTACGAATTGCTTCCCCACTCACCGTATTCTCCAGATTTGGCCCCCAGGGACTATTTCCTGTTCGTGGACCTCAAAGGAATGCTCGCCGGAAAGAGATTTAAGACCGATGAAGAAGTAATCGCCTAAACAGAGGCCTATTTTAAGGCTAAACCGAAATCGTACTACAAAACTGGTATCGAAAGATTGAAAAATCGTTTAAATCAGTGTATCGCCCTCGAAGGCAACTATATTGATAAATGAAGTTGAATTTTGCAAAAATTTTGTATTTTACTATAAAACGGCACTGAGTTTTCAGCCCATGTGTTACATTATTTCTTCTCACAGTAGTTCTCGTTTATTGTGGCATTTGAGGAACCCGCATTCGTACCTTGGCTGCAACAGGATACTAAATCGATCCATTGTTGGCTGCTAGGAAGAACGTCTCATGGGTTTAACGTGAACTCCTGCCTTGAAGACCTAATTTCACCGGATGCCCATACATTCATAAGATCAAGGATACGCCTTGCCATCGCTCCCCGTCAATTCACAGATACCAAAGTGGAAATCGTGTTGGAGGCAAAAAATTTCATCCTTGGTTAGGGTCGAAGCCAACCTAAAACCTCTTACTGATTTTAGGTTCACAGCACCCAGTAACTTGCAACTCTACATTGGATCAAAGATTCTTCCCGCCACTTTAGGTTTTAACCACAGCCACCATGAAGCTCCCACAAGGGGGCCCACCTCAACAAGTCAGGCCCAGACCGAAATCCGGGGGGCTCTTGACTCCCAATGTACAGTGTTTTAAGTCCTGGTATGGACTACCGGTGGCCCTGCATTCCAACAGAACTCCTGACTGGCAGCTTGTAACTGGTCAAATCGTAGCAGCATTCGGAGGCGTTAAATAAAAAAAAACCCTTACAATAAGACCAGTATATTTTTCTCTGCCCCCATTTTTTATTAGACAACGTCATTGATGAGCGAAGCCTGGATAATTGGGCGGGGACCTGGCTGTAGGCAAGGTCCGTACGTCCAGAATTCTGGGGGCATGTCTTACGACGATCAGAAAGTGAGCAATTTTGTTTGAGATTTCATGAGCCGGAGACCGCCATGTCTCCTTGTGTATATTGTGATGAGAAAACCGTATGCTTGTTACAGTTATATTTCATCTCGTCGCAGAGTAAATGGCCTTGAGTCCGTTGGCAGATGTGATGAAGTAAAGGCTATGCTCACCATATGTCACGCCAAAGATGTCCACGATTTTAACATCTTACTTCGAACATTGCTTATATGACTTGCCGAGGGGTTCATAGAAACAATGCAACGGGCTTTGTAGACAACTGATTTTGCATTTGTTTTGCGTGGTTTTCACATTTTGACGTGATAGTTTTGGTAACAGTTTGCTTAAGAAAATTAGGCAAATTTTTTACTTCTAGCTGCATTAAATAATCAGATAAAAGAATCTTAAAACCTCAAATTTCTTTCAGACAAGCACCCTCTCTCGAATACCTGGCTTCGACTTTAGGAATATCTCTGTTTATTATGATGTATACTTCGTTTTTTTCCTTAGAAGTAACCTGCCTTTTAGTTTGACGCTTATTCTTTATTGTTGCTACCACAGTTGCCGCATCAGGGAATCATGGCAACACTCTCGTTATCATTACTTAATCTACACTTCATCATAAAACAAACATTACCAAGATAGTAAGTCATTCCGCCTGTAAAAAGTCTCATCACCATTTTCCATTGCTACACCATCAAGGCAATTTCATCATGGCTGAAGGCTTACACTGCTCGTACTCTCGGAAAAAAAATAGTGCACTCCTTTTATGTTATTACAACTTTTTATCCGTAACCCTATGGCACATATTCCACCATGTGGCATCCTTTTGGTTTGTGATGCCGGCAAGAAAGACTGGTGACTTCATTTCATACAGCTCCGACACTACTCGTATTAGTGTGATTTGCACCCATTGTGGTGGCTTTTTTGTTTGTGTGGTTTTTCATCTATTTCTCTCTTTCAATTTCTGACAGAAGTGTAATTTCATTCCACCGGAATCATTCTTCTGATCTAATGACTCAAAAAATTGAGACATTACAAAACCTTAGGTGAACCACATTTGCAATTCTAATAAGGATAATGGATTTATTCGTATCTCGGACCCAAGAAACATTCCAGTAATACTTATCAAAGCTCATAAACTGACAAACGTGGTCATCTTAAAAAGTATTTGACAGTTGACCACGCTTACAACTTCAACAATTTAACCTTTGCGCAATGTACCCTGGCATTAAATTTGTATTGGGCATACTCGTATGCCCGATCACAAGTACAAATAACGACGAACAATCTGTTTCAAATACTTAACTGGGTCAGTGTTTTTTTTGTGACCATAAATGATGTACAAAAGCTTAAATGTAAGAAAAATAAAATTACCTCATTTTATTGCATTCATGGAAATAAAATGGCGATGGCATCATCGCGTAGACACTTATTGCCCATCCAGAGCTGCATGAGTTTGGTTCTTTTTTTTTCGTACATTATACTGGGGAAAGAGGTCTGTTTGAAATGGCCTGATATAGTCTATGAATTCTTTTCTGAATAGATACCTACAACAGAGTGAAATTATTTTTTTCAAATTTTTAATGTGCTAGACAAAATTGTGGCAGACATTCCACATGTCTATGGCAATGTAGTTAAATATTTTTTAGAGGAATTTATTTCGTAAAAAGATTTTTATGTGAAATACACGTTCTTAGGGAAAGTTGTTGGTAAGAAAATTGCAATGTAATGCTTTTTAATGGTGAGTCTTTTCCCTCCAGTATGAAAACTTTAGTTTCGTTTTAAACAGAAACAAATACGTAATACGGGCTCCAATGGTCTAACTCTATTCAACAGGATCTTGCTGTTGTCGCCCCCGGTTGCGAAGTACGCTAAGCTGTACACCTAAGGCAAGTTTATTCTTCATCACGTTGTCCCTCCCAAATGGATTCGGAGACACTACAAAAGGGTTGTGTTCATTCGCTCAATATTTCCATGCCATCGGGGTTGTTAAATTCTTTCCGTTGTGATAAGCTCAATGTCGTGCTTTAGCCCATAGACCTCGTTGTTATAAATATTCTCTTCTTTAAACTGCGCTTACGCAAAGGGGGTGGCCGTGGTGTAGTGGTATATGTATAGACTCCTCAAGCAGAGGGTCGCGGGTTCGAATTCCGTGCGAGGCAATTCTCTGAAAGTCTTTTCACGCAGTTTGTATGTGGTTATATGTAAATCCCGTCGGATTCAACTCTGACATGAAGGCATAACACTGATGTTGAAGTGGTTGCTGGCTGGGCTAAATGTAACAAACTAACAACTAGCACGTACTAAGACCCACTGATTGAGGATGCACTCCAGTTTGACAACCACCTCTGGAAAAATATCGAAACCAAACACACCTGAGTTTCAAACTAATACACCTCCCGCCCGCGCCCTGGCGAAAAGCCTGTAAAAGGGTATTCATATTCCCTTGGTGCCTGTACGGCAATCGATGAGGAAATTGCTATCAGTCTTATAACTTGGATTGGGCCAGAAGTGTAACAATCGAGTTCGTAGCGGAGTACTTGCCTTACCTCCCAGTAGTGATCCCTAGCAACTGCATGTGTAAATGGCAAAAGCATGCTCGGCAACAAGCATAATATTGACCGATCCCGTCATAGGGCTTTAAGCTCTATATGGAAAAAATCAAAAAGATGGTAAGAATCAACTAATGGATTCACTGTCGACGACCCTTAAACAACGACCGTAGGACCTGCACATGGAATATTCGGACCCTTAAAAGGCCACGTGCAGCCGAGAAATTTATAGAGACGCTTGACTAATATCACCAAACAAAAAGTGAGAGGATATGTAGAATAAAAAACTGTGACACATATAATGATCATTGCTATAGGGAAAACAAACCGTGCTTATTCGGATGCGTTTATGTTATATGCAGCAGACTTAGGCCAGAAGTCTTGACCTTCGGACACAAGCAAACCTTTTATGAAAGCCCCTACGGATGACAAAGAAGAAGATAACAAATAATGTTTCTACGAGCTCCTCGACAAGACATATGAGCAATGTCCAAAGTACCGGTATTACATTAAAATCGTACTAGACGGTTCTAACGACAGAATAGAAAAGGAGGACATCTTGGCTGGGACAGTTGGTAACGAAATTTTCCAGAAATATTGCACATTTCCGATGAAAGATTGCTATAGCAAGTACACGGTTTCCTCATCTCAATAAACATAAGGGATATGGTGGTCTCAAGATCATAAAACGCTAAATCCAATTGATTATTTTGCGATAGACGGATAGGTTTTATCCGACCATCACCAACAAATTCTTGGTTTGATAAAGTATCGCGGCAAGAGTATGCCGCTAAATAAGAAGCCTACAAAGAGGAGCTGCAACGAAGAACAACAGCTATTCCTGAGCACCACGAGAATAGGAGACGGAAAAAACATCAGCTTTTCTAGAAGAAAAAAAAAGAGCATGAGAAGGGCTTGATCGAAAATATTGAGAGTTTGTACTCCAGGAATTACGTACGAAAGTTTTATCAGTAGGTAAAAAGAACGTATCAAGGCAAGAATACCGTTACAGAAGCTTGTTGAGATGAAGAAGGAAACCTTGTAGTAGAGTCACAGTTGGTGCTGAAAATATTAAAAAAACTTACTACAGACAGTATAATGGCGAAACAGCCCAACATACCACCGTCAGGCAGAATAAACCACTCAACTTTGACGATGATAGTCAAAACTTTCGTCCAGCTGATCAGCACAAAATAAGGATAGCAATATCTAAGCTGTAATCCAAAAAATGAGGTTGACCTGACGGCTTACCGGTCGATGTATTAAAAGCTGCTGCAAATTTTTCAGATCTGGGCAGATGGATGTATGCTTGATGCATGGAAAGTCAGCGCGGTATAACCGATCCACAAAAAAGGAGACCCAATAAAATGTGCCAACTATAGAAGTATAAGTCTGCTCAACACCATATACCAAATCCTATCTTCCTTATTATGTAAATGTCTAAAACCATTCACCAACAACCTGATCGGTTTCTAACAAGTCCAAATCTTTACATTCCGACTGATCCTGGAGAAGGTCAAGAAGTCCATAAGTCCAGTTGCATCTGCCCAGCATCTTTTCATTGATTTTAAGGCCGCATATGACAGCATTAATAGAAACGAGCTATTACAGAGCCATGTCTAGTTTTGACATCCCTAGCAAGTTCGTCAATCTGTGTAGAATGACAACTGAGAACACTCACTATCAAGGTAGGTAACGTCTTTTCCGAGAGCTTTGATATCAAAAAAGGGTTTAGAGAAGGTGGCGCGATGTCTTGTGACTCCTTTAGCATCATACTAGAAAGTACTGTTCGTCAATCACTAGTAAACACTGGAGCCACAATTTTCTTAGTGTCTGTTCAACTACTAGCGTACGCCAATGATATAAACATAATTGACAGAGCTTTCGAATACCTCCAAAGTCTTATTTTTCAGAAGTGATTTTCTGCATAGACTTCCTTAGCCATTCAAGCTGCATTTTTCATATAGCAGCCGGTAACAGCTCCTTATATTTTTATTTTATTTTATTTTTTTTTTTTAAATGTTTTAAAGCCCAAATGCAAAGTTATTTAAAAATGTAGGCATACTTCCAAAACAACAAGCCAAAAAATAATAAAATTTCAGGAGCAAAAAAAAGCTTCTTTTTTGATCTGGCAAAGTCGTTGGGATTAATTGACGGTATCCAAAAGCATCAATCCAAATGCGTAGCACAACAAATGGTTTTTCGAAATTACACAGACGCACTCGTACATTTAATATGTACACTTGATTTTACGCACATATATTCGAGTATGGAGCCATATATGAGGTGAAAGTCAAGGCAAAGAAAAATTATTTATAAAGCTTTTGGCATACAAATTTAAAAGAATATCCGAGACATATTTCCTGCCCGTTTATGGATGTTGTACTCGACAGTATCAAGGAAGCATTGATTCATCATTTTGCCCGAAGTTAATAAGAACGATTTCAAGAAAGTGTACCTTTAAGCTGAAATGTAAATAACATATTCTTTTGTGAGTCGTGTACTACATACACGTGCAATGCAATTCCTTTCAGTAAGTATTGACAAGCGATGAGAAAAGGACTCCCATGATTCCGGGTATAACAGATGTTTCATGAAAAAAATTAAAACCTGGCTTCATTTTTAGTTTCGGGGGTCTTGAATATGTTAACTCATATTACTTTACGTGCTCAATGCAACATACGAGGTGTGTTCAAAAAGTACGTTGACTTTTGAAATTTAGCGGTCAACGTACATTCGATTATCGATATTTATTTTTGCTGTGCTTATTGTATTTTATTTTCAAGTATATAGCACACTAAATTTGCTTTTGTTAGATAGAAAGGTAAGACTTGTTTTGGTGAATTTCGATTTTCAATTATTATAAAAAAAAGAGCAAAGAACATGCATCAAATTTTATTAAAAAAATGAAATAAGTGCTCTAAAACACTTGAAATGTAAACAGTGGCATACGGTAAGTCTCTTCGAAGTAAAAATAAATGTTTACAAGTGGTACAAGCTCTTCCAAGATAGCCGAAAAGATGCCAATGACGAACCTCACTCTGGACGACCCAGCACATCAGCTGTGAAGAAAATTGTTTTGAAAATTCGTCAAATGACCATAAGAGAAGTTGCTGAGGATGTTAATATATCGGTTAGCTCGTGTCATGCAATTTTTTCAGATTTTTTGGTCATTAGACGTTTGATCATGATCAATCGTCGCATGAGTATCGCTCAGGAGCTCTTGAATGTCGTTAATGATGATTGCTCAAAATGGTCATAACTGGCGACGAATCAGAGGTACATGGTTATGACTTTGAAACAAAAGCCCAATCCTCAGATAGTCAAGACAAAAAAAAGCACGCTAAGCTCGATCAAGCAATACGGAAATAACGTCCGGAATTGTGAAAAAACATCACGGCTTTTGCATCACGATAATGCACCTGTAAATTCGTCGTTGCCTGTGAGAGATTTTTTTTTGACCAAAAGTAACACGGTAGCTATGCCTTAACCCCCATATTCTCCAGATTTGGCCTCATGCGACTTTTTCCTGTTCCGAAAACTGAAGAGACCTATGAAAGGATGGAGATTTGCAATGATTTGCAACGAGGAAATAAAAATGTCATCATAGGAAGAGGTTAAGGAATGTCGAATATTGGAAAAAGCGCTATCACAAGTGTTTTATATCTGAGGGGTATTACATTAAAATTGATGGATAATTAAATAATATACATTCATTTTTTAAAAATATATAATTTCACCTTATTTTTTGAACATGCCTCGTATAGCCGATATGGATAACACAGGTAGACATTTTCAACTGTTTACGTACCCGTTTAACGCTGCCAAGTGTCAAATTGCATTCTTTTTGTTTTCTTTTAAAATGTTGGCTTGAAACCAAAATATTTTATGACTAACTAAGACGATAGTATGAGTTCCAGTATGTTTTTAAAGCTGATATCGTACTTATATACTTGACAATTCTAGTCGATATAATAATCCCACCTCACAATTTAGAAGGAGGATAGCTATTAATAAGCTAAAATACAACAAAGCCGCCACCCCTGATGGCCTGCCACTTGAACTATTTAAATGTGGAGCTGGTCAAAATGTATCATAGGCATATCCCTGCCTAATGTCACTCATAAGATCCTATCTCGAGAACTGTAGTAATTTTGTGCCAAATTAGTTTACACGTATCAATGTGGCTTCCAAGTCGGAATATTGGTGATAAACAAAGCAAAACATCGAAAGCGCTGCAAAGCAGATAACATTGCGAAGTAAAGCATGGAAGACTGTGACAGCTGAATTAATATACTTATTGCTATCGATATCAGACGGAACGCCTGATTGGATATTAATTTGTCATCAGAGCAAAACATAAACTTCACGCATATTTGTCAATATAAGCTTGATAGGGAGATATGTGTTTGCGTTTACGAAGTCCTCATTAAATAGTAAAGTAGTACCTTGACGCAGCAGAGAGCGTTTTCCATCGTCATTCTGCACAAGAAAAAATGCCAATACAAGACAGCTTCTATACAGGTATCATATGCGGCTTTAAAATCGATGAAAATATTATGAGTATAGGTCTGGGCTTTTTGACTTGTTTCTAGGGTCTGCCGTGAAGATTTGATCGAATGTGGACTTTTCTGGTCTGAAAAGGTACTGATATGAGCCAATCAAGATGTTGACGAAGGGTTTCAGACGTTCACATAATATGGCGGATAAAATCTTGTGTTTGATATTGAGAGGAGTAATACGTCTATAGTTGGCGTAGTTGAGGAAGTCTTCATTTTTCTAGATCGGGCAGATGGTGCTGAGATTCTATTCAGTAGGCATGCACTCGTCTGACCAAATCTGAGGAATGAGTTATGTGTGCTCTCCTCAAAGTCATTTCCCGAAAGTTTGAATACCACGCCCGATACGCCATCAGATCCTTTTTTTTATTATTATAGTTTAGATCATAGTGCGTGACGGTGGAAATTGGGCTTCTGTGCTCTTATATAGTCTGCAGTAAAAGATTTTTCCATATTCTCGGCATCGAATGTGACTCTACTATAAGGTTTCCTTGTTCATCTCTACAGACTTCTGCACGGGTATTCTTTCCTTGATACGTTCTTTTTACCTACTGGCAAAACATCTCAATATCTTCGATCGAACCCTTCTCATGCTCTTTTTTCTTTTTCTAGAGAAGCCGACGTTCTTTCTCCTATTCTTGTAGAGCTCAAGAGTAGCTGTCGTCCTTCGTTGCAGCTCCTCTTTGTAGGCTTCTCATTTAGCGGCATAACTCAGTTGCAGCGTCTCTAATGGCACGTTGGCAGCGTTGCCACTGGTCTTAGGTACTTGAGACTCTAGGCACAGGAGTTATTGAGATTGAATGTATATTTTCTGCGAAGATTCCGGCAGAAACTTGTGTTTGCATCTTCTATAGTCGTATCTTCTCACAGTAATCTGTATGCGCACTTTGACTGTAACAAGGTGGCGGTCCGAAATAATCTTGTCTGTGCAAAACTTTCGGATATTCGGAATACTTGAAGCACGCCTTACGTCTATTACAAAATGATCAATTAGATTTACCGTTTTTTGATCCGGAGACCACCATGTCCCTTATATATATTAAGATGAGGAAACCATGTGGTTGCTATAGCAATATTTCGTAGGAAATTATAAACATTTCGGCAAAGATGTTCTCTTTTTCTATCCTGGCTTTAAAATCGCCTAGTACGAATTCAACGTTATTTTTTGGACATTGCTCATATGTCTCGTCGAGGAGCCCGTAGATACTTTTTTTGGTGACGTCATCCAAGTCTTCCGTAGGGGCATGGCAAATCCCCATCCAAATAAACGCTGTTTCTTCTCCCTATAGCAATCACCATAGTACATATCACAGTTTATCACAATCCTCATATCCGGGCCATTTCATCCCACTTTCTGGATGGCGGTGATATCTGCGTGATAGCAGTCAAGGCCCTATGATAATTGAACTGCTTCACGCTGCCGTACATTGCACGTGCAAATCCGAAGACCGTTGTCTCTTAAACGTGCGCTATGGCCTTCAACAGTGAGTCCATTTTTATCCGATTCCATTAGTGAGTTTCCGTATAGAGTTTTGAGCCATATGGCGGCATAGATAAGTATATTGCTACTGGCTGGCATTCCCTAGTCATACATTTCGTAACGAACTTGACTATTACGCTGCTGGATCAAACCAAATTATAGGACACTCAACAATTTCCCGATCAATAGACAATCAGGCTATTAGTATGTAAGTAGTTGAGCTTTATGTACCAAAAATGAGTGCGTCCTCTGTTTAAGGTAGTACATCTCTGGTGGGCAGAATAATCTCAGTTAACTGTAGGTACACTCTATAAAAATGATGATCAGTAAGGCGTTTTTATTGACATTGAGGTTGCTTTAGAAGCCTATCGTTGACGTCATATGTGACTGGAGAAGACCAATGTTGATATTTGCGAATGCTGACTGCGATTATCAGGTAAAGAGACATTGCTCAAAGGTCTGTCTCCATTAAAACGTAGACAGTTGTAAGGATGATCGATGATTATTTCACTAGAAATGGGCTTTCAGTCAATCCACTCAAAACTCAGAGTAAACAATTTGGATGTTCTCCTGGATAGCAACCTTATTTAGACTAGTTATCCAGCTTATCACTGTGATGGGTTTTTGTGGATCGACAGTCGGGTGGATGAAGATTTAAAATCAGCTGAATCAGCTGAATTGGGTATCTACCTAATACACCTGGCTCCTTTTTGGACGCACTGATGATGGGCTGCACCCCAAAATCAGTTCTTATTTAAAAATAAGTATTTTGTTCCAAACATGTACTTGAGTTTTGTTGTACACGTGCTATCCAGGGTGAAAGGTCTTATGGACTTGCCGGCTGGTGCAATGACCTAAATAGCCTGATGGTGAGAAAGTTCGAAATTAGAAATAGTTTGAGCCAGAATCTGGGCCAGGAAAGCAAACCCCTCTTCATCGATAGCTCCAAAAATAATCTAGAATGCGGCGCTTTTATCTTGTAAAGGACGACGACATTAGATTTGTTCGTAAGTGGAGATAAATAAAACATATTATGAAGTATCGATAGAGTGGGCTAAGTGACTCTTTTTTTAGCGGTAGACAAGCATCGTTTAGGACTTGACCTATTAGAAGCCAATTTGAAAATGCAAGGTTTCCTGAACGCAGTCAGAAGGTCGCTATAGCTGAGTCTTGTCTAGGTTCCGGGTCATAATGGGATGGCGGAAAATGAGATCGCCGAAGAACTGGCTTAACAAAGCTCAGAGGAGAGTTTTTCAGGACCCGAACTTGCGTTAAGACTGCCTGTGTCCTCAGTTAGACTTTCTATAAAACTGAGTTTTTTGGGAGCATTACTGCAAATGGCACGACTCTGAAGGATGCCGATACACCAAACGAGTATTGCCCGGCTTCTCGACTTTTCATCTGTTCATCAATAGAAAGACCGCAGAAAAATAATTATTTTGGCTTCTGAAGCTTCATAGGTGCCTTGATATACCAAATGAATTATATGAAAAAGAACTCTATAACTAATTTCTTTCAATGCCATAGTGCAAGGAATTATATCTCACGTTATAGCTATTTTTATATGTACCTGCTTCCGTACAAGAAACAAGCAGTAGATTATGTTTGTTAATCTTAAGTTCCTAGTAATATCTTTTGCGTAAACAATAGACTTAACTAAAAAGTTGGATTAAGACTTATGTTTCTCATTAAACGATACTAAATCAAATATTGCAGGCTCACTCTAAAATCCGTATCTTCAGCAGGTCCATCTGCACTTTTTCATTTTTCTCATCCTATATCATCTTCAAAGTAATTATTAAGTAATTTAAATTTTTTTTTCCTCATCTTAGCGTCTTCTGATGAATACGTTGAAGCCATCTTAACCTGAAAAAGATTTTTTTCTTTGAAAGAAGAAAATAGATAGAAATTTGCAAAATTAAACAGAAGAACAGTTTTAATTAGCTCCAGAAATACACCGTAGAACGAACGGATGTCTGTTCTTGTGAGGAATTAAAGCAAAAACCCTTTAAAGGTTTTTTTTTTTTTTTTTTTAAAGAGAGTCACCTAAAGGGTATCTATGCCCCGCAGACAAATACTGTTCTTTTTCTTTTTTTTTAAATTCAGAAAAAAAAGAACAGTGACACAGAAAACAATGTCGTCCTTTTTTTCGCCTAATCCATAGGGAAGTTTTAATTATCCAAAGACTGCTGTTTTGTTTAATATAATGGCACAACTAGGAAGCACAACTTCCACTGTTGTACCATTCATCGTTTCCATCCGTCGGTTCGTCCAAAAATGCCATCCCAAAAACGTAGGCCTTAGGTCCTGTGGTAAAATCATTTAATCCTTAGATTAAAATAATTAAAATTTCCGTAATGGTTTTCCAGTTTCTCATTCTGACATACACCACCAACACTACCGCACCGTTCTTTGGGCAGCCGTCCTTTTTGTTGATGGTGGCCAACGACGATTGTAGAGGGTTGGTAGAATTCTCGGATCTATGTAAAGTGCTTTGTAGTCCATTTTAAAATTAGGTTGATTTAACTTTCACCAAGGGTCACCGCAAAAATGTATAATTTGCGGCCAAAAGACAGATAAAGGCAGACAATGGCTCGGTTCGTCGTTTGAATGCGCTTCGCGGTAAATCCTCTGGCACACGCAGGAGTCTTGCTTAGATTTTTGAATCCTTAAAATGTGATTTGGTCGTCATCATAAAGACGCCTTTGTCTTTCGACATGATTTTCAGTGGGACTAGGCTCCAGAGCCGGGTGTTTTATAAGTTTCCTCTACTTTCACTCGTATAATTGGTGATCATCATTTTAATTGACTGTTTGTTTTTTTTTTTCTCCCTCTCTTTCTCTAGTCTGGTAACTCTCATCCCTTATCTTTCCAAAAAGATGGCACGAATATAGCTTATAGCAAAAACGAGCAGAGATGTTTTCCTTACTGATGATAACAATTGTAATTTAAAAGGATTAAGCAGAAGGTTGTGTTGGGGAAAGTTCCTCAGTTCGACCAACTTTTACTAGTTGGCAGGAGGAGAGAAAGTAGAATCAATTAGGTTTTAATGAAATTTTGATTTAAATATTTACCGTATAGAGGTTAGGACGTGGATTAGTCAAAATGAACAACATTGTAAAATTATTGAATTGGAAATGGATACGTGGCTGGAATTTATAATAATCTTTTTAGTCAATAGATAAATGAAGTCAGAGATTATTTTACACTTTCTGAATTTGTAGGTAAATGCTTTTCTCATTTGTGGGGATGTACTGTGGTAATTTGAAATGATTTAAAAGCGAGACGAAAATAAATTCGCTCTGATACTATTTGTATAGATAATTACTTCCGTCATTAAGAAATTTCTTAAGGAGTGTGCTTAGGAGAAGTAAATTGGCTCTCAGAAATAGTTGTGTTAAAATGTTGATTGTAATTTGGGCTAGGTTCAAACGAACAGAAACGAAAAGATCAAAATTGTTTATAGATTGCTACGTGATTGTTTGGATCTAAAGAAATATTCGTTAAGTTACTTTTAAGTTTAAAAAAATATTTACATATTCAGAGATTCAAGTATTGCTTTGTTAAAAACCAGAAAGGACCTATACAGTAGAATATCTTGGCAAAAATTCAGGCTACATGCGGTGTCTTCTAAGGGCTTAAAATGGGCGTCATGAACCACATAAAAAAATCAAGTTTGGTAACTTCGAGCAGATAGTTTATTAATGATATTTGCACATAGAAGTTGATCGAAATTTGATAACCCTCCACGACTTAAGAGAAGAAGCTATGAAGAAGTCATACCTCTTCCATTTGAGAAAGAATTCATGCCGCGCAAGATGATTACCCGTATATTTCTTGGCATATGAAATAATATGGTGAGATTCTTCAGTAGATTCTGCTATCCGGTTAGAGCTGTTTTATCTTCATATAATAGTACTAATATCTTAGAAATATTAGTGACTATTTATTGGATGTACGAGGTGCGTTCTAGTAAGGTGACTTCAGAAATTTCGCGGGCAACGTTCATTCGATTATCGATTTGTTTACTTTTTTTTTCTGTGTTGGTACACATGTCCTAAATATATAAAGAGGTTCAAGTGGTCAAGAGGTTGACAGATAGAGAGGTTAGTCGTGTTTTAGTGTGCTCGGTGACTTTCAATTAACATAAAAAAAGAGAAAAGAACTTGGATCAAATTTTATTAAAAAAATGGAATCAAGTGTTCTGAAATGTTGACAGCGTTATTGTCATGCATTTTTTTTTCGAATGTTTTGGGCATGAGACGTGTGTCAGTGAAGTTTGGTCCTTAACTTCTTAATTTTGATCAGAAAAACCGTCGCTTGAACATCGCTCAGGAGCCCTTGAATGAAGTCAATAATGATCCTGGCGTTCTCAAAAGGGTCATAACTAGTGACAAATTATAGGTATATGGTTATGACGACGAAACTTTAGCCCAATCGTCCCGATGGAAGCACCCAGGAGAGCCAAAACCGAAAAAAGCACGCCAAGTTCGATCAAATATCAAAGTTTTGATCACAATTTTTTTTTTTTCGATTACAAATATTTTTTTTATAAAAATATGAAGTCACATTACATTTTAAAAAAAACATCTCCTTTTTGTAGTGTCACGCGCTGACTAACTTCATACTAATGTTAAGCTAAGTTCAACTTCCCATTCGGAAGTCAATACATTACTTGAGCCCTGATTTAAATGCTATATAGAATGCGACAACGCTAAAATATGCGATGACATGGAATTGGAATCAGAAATACTAAAGCAACGTGCGGTTGATCGATTTTTGCGATGTTCGTCGTCTAGTCTACCTACTTAATTGCATAGGAGGATGATCCTGGATGAAACAGAGCTTAGCAAATATACCTCTTCAGCTAGTTCGGTCTTTGGCAGCTGCCCCCAGTTTGTGCATATGGAATTGAAAACTTTCCGGGCAGAGGGCTGGTCTCAATGCATTTAAGGTAACCTGGCTATTTAAGCCAGGTTATATGAGCTTTTCTGACTATTTCGGTATAGTCGTAATATATAGCCACTACACTTCCCGAATAACTTTTCTCTCTCAGCACCCGAAAGTGTTTTTAACCGCTTTTTCCAGTATTGTGTTTGGATCCCCAAATTTATTGGATATCGCAATGTTGAAGTAATTGCGATAAATTTGTTTCACAAGATCCAAAAACAGTTTGGATCATTTAAACTCTTGGGGCCATTTTTCTTACAGCGAACAGTCACAATAGCACTGCATTACTTGTAAAACGAACTTAAATGAAAGGTTGAAGAGGATGCATCTAAGAAAGAAAATTAGTATTGAATTGTCTTAAGGTCGCTGTTTTCCAATTTGAGGTTACTTTCTAAAAACTTAAAATATCAAATCCAATATGGCGGAACAAAAAATTATAAAATTGTTGTATTGCTCTAAAAATGTGTACTTGAAGGTATTTGAGGTAGCTAATTAACTAATAAAATAAACTTTTTGAAATTAAATTAAAAATGGTAGACCAGCAAATAAAAAAAAATTTAACTAATATACAATAGATTTTTGGAAATTTTGATCCGTCATTCTGATTCCTCATTCTGATCTACCGTAATCGTTGGTGACCGCTCAAGAGCTCATTTTGAAAAGTAAGAGAAGAAGTACAAAACGATACGAATACAAAAAGTGGCCAATAAAATTTTTTTAGATTCTGTACGTAACCTTAAAAGAAACTATAAAACCTATTTTTCGATTACATAACCGTGAGGCCGAAGTCAACAATTTGGCTTCACTTATGGCACTTTACAGCGAATTTTAAAAGTTGATCTTCATTTGCACTCCTATAAAATCCAAATTATACAACAATTGAAGCCCTTAAAACTTCTGACCACAAAATATGGCGCAAAATATATACGCAACTCTTTTCTGATATTGGTTGAGACTCAGGTAAGCAGAAATTGAAGACAGTCTTGGAATGCCTTTCATTCCACTTAACATTGGGGGATAAAATGTTGATAAAATCCACGATTTTTTTTTTTAAGGCTTTTCCATTCCAATATCGTGTCTTATTTACTCATGTGGCGCTACAGTGCGGGCTCTATCTTTACAACAACCAACATATTTGCTCAGACAGCTAAATGTATGAATCCAATTTAGCACGCCAAATTTATTGAGCTCGCTATTTTTTCTCTCGGAACAGCCAAGTGTCTCTTTATCT
This sequence comes from Volucella inanis, assembly GCA_907269105.1. NCBI lineage: Eukaryota > Metazoa > Arthropoda > Insecta > Diptera > Syrphidae > Volucella > Volucella inanis. The sequence continues at coordinate 25,419,260 of OU026157.1, forward strand.
TTTTTTTTGTTTTTTCATAAACTCCATGCGTAGAGCTGAACTCGGGTGATCAATGTTTTATAGAGCGCGATACTGGTTTTCTGGACCAAGAGTGTAGAGTCTGGAATAGGATTTTGCTACTCAATAACCTTCTGAGCATAAGAAAACAGCAGATGGCAAGAATTACTCTCCGAATGATCTATACTGTGGTGTCGTTGATTATGTATGCTAACAGCGGGGCATAGGCAGACTTGTTATAACGTTTTGTCGTTTAATACAAATTTTTGTATAATTTTGTTCAATGTATGCTGCCAATGACGGCTTTAAAATCAACGTTGGTCGTGAGTGTTGGTTCGAAATTGAGCGCATTTTCTAAGATCTGCCATAATAAGGATGTCTGGTCAATTGTGGACTTTATAGCCCTGTAACCACACTGATAGGAACTAATCAGTTAGTTGAAAAAAGGTTTTAGGCGATTATATGCCACGACGGGAATATCTTAGATACGAAATTTACAAAATCACTTTCTCCTTAGGTAGGTCGTAATTACCGGTATACGGGTGGACTAAACTGTTGCCTATTTTTTCCGCTTGATAGCGAAATGTTGATCGGCATCGCTTTAAAACAGCCTCTAGCAGTCTATCGTAATTTTTTCTTGAAACTTTCCGTTTATATTTTGTTGACCTGCCATTTTTCTTTTTTTCCACATTTTGGGAAAATTTCCGAACGTTTTTCTTGTTTTTACATCTCTCAATTTATTTAATATCGTGCTTCAAATGCTCTTATTTGTTCCTTCTGGTAGCACCAACCATATGTGTGATGTGATTTTTGCTTCCTTATACGTGCCAGGAGCTATTCTTTCTTAGGTCACGGATATCGACTAATGCTATAGTGTTTTTTTTTTTTTTTGTGATTACAGCTTTTCGAGCGCCTAATTTATTTATTTATTGTTTTTTTTTTTTTAAGAGCCACTTGAGCGGGTATGAATTAACTTATGGTACAATGCTTCAGCATGTGTTAAGTTTTCTATGAGTTGTTTGGCAACACGTCGGCTGCATTAAAAGGTCTATGACTTCACGAGCAGTACCGAAAAAGGTTTGCCTGCCTGGCGAGTTTTCCACTGTTTATTTATCCAACGCTGTTTCTTGGTTTGAGCTTGCAATTTTAGGCTATACCATATGTATTATAAGAGCCACCATGGAGAGGTAAAGCAAGTGCTTGAAGCGAACTTTAAACGTTACTAGCCCTAGCTATGTTTATACCTCCATAGCACTTGGAAATCATTATACGGAGAATGAAGTGGTCGAGGTTCGCAAATGCGTCATTTCAAGAAGCTATGACATAACAAAGAGGAAAAATCAATGAGGCTTGAGATGAATTTAAATTTAACCTAACAAGGACACATTTTTGATTGCTCTTCTGAAAATGATAAAATTTACATATCTCCTTTACATTGTCTTAAGAAATGGGTTAGTTTTGGCCTTTTCTAATATGCCTTACGTTGAGTTTAAGTCACGTTTTATGGTTACTTTGCCGAACATGGCCTGGGCATACGTTTTCTATAATTTTGTGAATTTTAATTAATTCATGAAAAGAGGAGTATATGGGCATGAAGGAATGTGTTATGAATGCAAATCAACGTTATTTCTAAAAATTAGATATACACAGGTTGGAAAAATTTTAAATTTTGTCAGAAGCATTAGAAAATTGAGATAATTTTTTTAATCCGAAAACTTTTTCAGGAATTTTCTTTTAGAAAAGGATAAATTAAAAGAAACAAAAATTTTTATATTTTCACATGAAAAATTTAAGAGAGGGATTTTTGTAAAAAAACAAAAAACAAAATAATCTCGTTGAGTTTTGAAAACGGGGTTCCACTTTATGCCTTTGAAGAAAAACTTATTATTAGGTTGTACCACGTTAAAAATGCCATCTCCATTTTAGTCAGAAATACGAAGCTCTTTGATCAATTCGATTCGCTTTCTTTCAGGTGTCTGGCATGATCTGACGAATTGTGTACAGTAGAGTTGAGAATTAACTGATTGACCATTTGGAAGTACCTCATGGTGGACGACCTTTTTCGAGTACCGACACACACACAACATCACCTTCTGCATTGTTGATCTTGGCTTCGCAAATGCTTGTGGTGGCTCAAAGTTATTTGGTGGCTTGAAACCTATCCCAGATGTTCAGTGTAGTTTAGTTTGTCAAATCTACGGTCTTATGATCCACAGATTATTATACATACATAAGAGTTACAATTTTTTATCATAATTATTATTAATTTTTTTTAAGTAACAAATTAGATTATGTTTAATAAATTATTCGTAAAAATAGTTCTGGAAGAAATATCTATTTCAAAACATTCGATTGAAATTGCAAAAATAAGAAAAAGGTTCGTGTTGACCGTACATCGTAAAATGTCTTATTTCAGCATGAAGAGGTCTTGGTCAAGGGATCTTGAAGTGTACGTATGCGAATACTAGCAAGTCTAATCCAAGATATGCCCATAAGAATGAAAAATAATAGTCCTATTAAAGTTTTTAATAGGCAAAAAGCGAACGGTAAATTTAGGAAATCGTTTTTGAATAGAGTATTCCAAATTTTATTGCTAGATGTACTCTTTACACTCATGCAGAGTTAAATACAGGAGGTTCTCATCTACAAAAAATGGCTTTAAGCGTGTTAGGGTCCCTAAAATCAAAGAACCTTCTTTTTAAAAATGCGAGAAGCTTCACTTCACTTCAATATCCTTGATTTTTGATTTTGATTTATTTCATTTAATACAAGCTTTAACTAACTTAAAAACTAGGACTTAGAACTAATAAAAATTAAGGGTCTATCACAAGGGCTAAGAGCCCTTAAATCGAAAACGGTAAGGTTAGAGTTTACCTTGGTTCGTTAGATCGGTAGATAAAAAAGACGTGGCAATGTAGATTTCGAGGGTCAGTGTACAAGAAAATGGAGATATGATGAGACGTGCAATCAACGGAGCCTGAGAGGAGTCGGTGAATGAAAAGAATGTCTGCTGCGTCCCTTTGTTCCTCAAGGGTATTCAGGTTAATGAGCTTGAGATGGTCTTGATAGGGAGGTAAGATAAGAGGATCGTCCCAATAGCAAATCGAAGAAGAGCGCTAGATGCTCTCAACTCGGGATACATGAAGGGGACGAACAAATTAATATAAAATATATTGATCTGGTCACGTATGGGTGATGAGTTTTCTTTAGTAATTATTTCATCAATATGCGGGCAGAAATTTAGCTCTCTGTCGAATAATATGACAAGGTCGCGGATAGACTGAACAAGGGATATAGATAGGCCGTAAAGAAAGTAAATTCGGTGAGGAGACTTGTTGCAATTACGGGAGAAGGTAATCGATTGCTATTTGGTGAGATTGAGTTCTAGGCAGTTCTCGATGCACCAGGTGAAAAAACTGCATAGTCAGCATAGAGAAAAATGTTGAGTTTTGAATGACCCTTTCAAGATCGTTAATAGTTAGGATGAAGAAAAGTGGACCTAGGTGACTACCTTGAGGAACACCTTACGTGGTCAAGAATGCGGCCGATAGGACAGTATAGAACACTATAAAAACGATTTTCCAGGTAAAAAGATATCTATTTTAGCAAAATGGGCTCAAGGACCAGGACGGACAGTTGGAACAGAATCAGTTTACGAGATAACTTACTAAAACCCTTACTAAAATCAGTTTCTATAACGTCAACTTTTTAATCACTTTCTAAGGCTGATAGAACAGAGGACACGCGATTCGACGAGGTTAGTTGTAGTTGATCTACCTTTCAGAAAGCCATGTTGATTAGGAGGAATAAGAGATTTAAAATGCTTACGAGGAGTTTGGATACATGTGAAAGTTAGGCTATGTAGCGGTAATTAATGACTCCGCTCTTTAATCCCTTTTCGTGTATCGGTGTCATGAAAGATGACTTCCAGATTTATGGAAATTTACCTTGAGAGAACGATAACCGGAAGAGATATTAAAGGGGATGGGAAGTGTTGAGGAACACTATGGATGGAAGAAATATGGCCCATCTGGCCAAGTAAGTATTCATTAAGTTGTTTGTAACTTATTTTTTTATTACTGTATGATCAAAATTTGAGAAATAGAAGGGCCAGTGGGGAAGTTAAGTAGGTATTTTAAATAAGAGGGACCCGGTAGAAAGAAATTATGGCCAAAGGATTGCTTAAAAAAATTAACAAAAAAGTTGGCTAGGTATGCGGATCGGTTGATGATATGTTTTCATATGAGAGGGATGGAGGAAAACTGTCAGATTTTTTTTTTTAATTAATGAATTGGTAGAAAGACTAAGGATCGTTTATAAGCTTTGATTGCATGCTATCAAGGTATCGCTGGTAGAGAACATTATAAAGCTGGGCGAATTGAAGGTATGACCCGAGAAAGTTATTATACATATATTCGGCAAAAGAATTGGACCGAAGGAAAACTGCCCATAATTTGTTTCTCTTGTTACGTAAGGAACGAAGTCTACGATTATACCACGGAGGGCACGTAAAATGTGTTCAACGGTGCGAAAAGTGGACATACAGAAAAATAAAATTGAATTATTCTCTGTAGAAAATGTTAAGACCACAATTAGGGACATATTGGCGAAACTAAAAGAACACTTACTAAGATATGCTTTAACTTTGGAGAAAGAGAGAAGAAAGTTATCAATTGTAGATAATGAGAGGGGACAGAGTCATAAGCATACCTTATTGTCACACGATTAAAAAAATATGAAAAAATGTCGACAAGGGCTCCGTTAGAGCACATATAAGCACTCTCACTGATATTCAACTACAAGTTGTTAATATGTCACCAATTTATAATAAAGTTTAAGTCATTTTAGAACAATTGGCGGTTGCAAACAATACTGATTCGTGTTAACAATTTCATATCATCAGAATACATTAAACAATGACAGTATTTTATTAATAAAAATTAAGACAATGAAGGTCCCAGGTGACTTCCTTCAGGATAACTATATAAACAGAATTTAATATGAGTAAGATGTGAACTATTACAGCTTGGTGGGCCATGAAATCCATAAGCTTTGACTTTAATAAAATCAATGTATACCACATACTATATATTGGGTATGTAACCTAATTCGTGTGGTTTTTTTTTCAAAATTTGAACGTTTATTTAAGAAAAACATGCACAATAGTATTATTCATCTGAAGCTCTGACCTTTTCCCATCTTTCTGGCAATTTGTGGATCCCATCCCAAAAGAACTGCGCCGGCTTGGCAGCCAAGAATGAATCAAACCAATTTTTGATATTCTGCTCTGATGTAAACCGTATTTCAGTGAGGGCGTTCTACATCGACCGGAACAAATTGTAGTCAGAAGGGGCAAGGTCTATGCTATAAGGCGGGTGGGGCAAGACTTCCCATCCACTGTTTTCCAAATAGTTCTTAACCGGAATAGCAACGTGAGGCCGAGCGTTGTCATGATGGAAAATTATTGCCTCGAGTCTGGTCGCATATTCTGGACGTTTTTCGGCTACTGCTGTCTTCAAACGTATTAATTGTGTTCCGTGTTCGGTTCGGTGATCCCACCAAATACAGAGCATTACCCTTGCGCCATGGATATTCGGCTTTGCTGTTGATTTGGCTGGTTGGCCGGGTTTCACATATGATTCTTTGCGCTTGGGGTTGTCGTAATGGATCCATTTTTCATCATCAGTAACAATCCGGTGCAAAAATGATTTGCTTTTGTGGCGTTCCAGCAGCATTTAGGACATGCAAAACCGCCTTTCGACGTCTCTCGGCTTGAGTTCATGTGGAACCCAATTTTCTTGCTTTTGAATATATCCAGCTGCTTTTAAACGTTTTGAAATGGCTGCTTGAGTGACACCCAAAGATTCTGCGAGCTCGTCTTGTGTTTGGCAACAATCTTCATAGAGTAATGCTTCCAGTTCTTCATCTTCAAACTTTTTTGGCTGCCCAGGACGTTCATCGTCTTACAATCCAAAATCAGCACTTTTAAATCGTGCAAACCACTTTTGGCACGTTCGCTCAGCTAGCGCATGTTCACCATAAACTTCCACCAAAATACGATAACTTTCGGCATCAGTTTTCTTCGTATTAAAGTAATGAAGAAGAACTCCGACATATTTGAGTGAAAAAAAAAAAATTATTGTTGTTTACGCTTCAAATGGATGACATATACTGAAATGACGTACAATGACAGTAGCTTTTCAATGCATGTTCCAATGGAATAATAACAATGAAATAAGTTACGCCATCTTTTAGCAAACCGCACGAAATTATAGACCCAATACTTGATTTCTACTTTCTAATGTTTAAACGCAAAAGCTTGTGACTTTCACTAAGTTAGATGTGATTGATCTGTCCTTCCACAATCTATGTTAAAAAAATCAAAAATATTGCTTTGACAATTTGACAATTATTTTGCTATAGTTGAATGTTTAGTTATAGGTTTGTAATTGGTTTCAAAATTTCTTGGTCCGGACTTGAAAGTTGAATCCATAATTGAAATCTCCTCATCTTAAAAACCACCCTCAGAACGAGACTGGTTAAAAATGTCAACTAATGGAAGAGAAAGTGCGTTTGCGCAACATCGATGGGTTATTGGATAAAAACCTAAAATGACATCCTTTTTTTTTGGGTTGTAAACAGCTAAGCTACTTCTTCAACATCGAAGGAGTAACATGAAGAATCAGTTATAGATGGAAATGGCTAATATTTTTCATTATTAGGATAGTTGTTTGTTGAACTATACATGCTTTGGAAATGAACACTATCATAAACATGTTTGTTATTACCATACGTTCACTAATTGCCCTAGGATCAAGCTTATCCTTACTCGAAGGCCATTAGTATGATACTTCTTCTTTTCGTATTCAAATAACTCTGAATGTGTGCTGGGTTTCTTGTGAGATTACCTTGAACCAGAATAATGTAATTTGTGAATATTGTTCTTAGCGTTTTTAAGCTTAGTTAATCTAGAATTTGACTAGGCAGGATGAGAATTCCAATTAGTATTACTTAAAACATCTTTCATGAGCGACATATCATTAAAACTAAACAAAGGTCAACAAATAACGTTATGAAATGTATGATGGCTATGAAAATGGCAGAAACAAAAATTGAGTTATCAAATTTGTTTATTGAGTTACGCACATTATTATCATGCATTAAATAACGAGAAAATAAGCAATAAATGATCATACCACATGAGCTTCATTTGATAATTTAACAGGCAGAACAACAACATGTTAACGCTGCACAAGATGTTTTGATCAAACTTCTTTTATATCCAACTCTCTGTAAATGGTCCAAAAGAGTTTTGTGATCAATGCCCACCTCCATCTTGCACGACTATTTCAATAATTGCATTAGCTTTTTGGGTGATTGGACGACAAGAGCATGTCTTATATCTGACACCAGAATTGCCAAATCGTTCCATTTCCCCACTACGGATTCTGACACAATTCCTACCTGTAAACAACACAAATTTATTTACAAGCCTGAGCAGCGTTCTTACGATTTTTCCCTATAAATTTGCAACTACCGATCGCGACAAAAATACATACATACATACGTACAGCCGAAAAATATTAATCTTCTTGGTCTTTTCGAAGAGCAAATATTGGGTTCATTCTCAAATTCTTCAAATAGCACCTCAATTCTTATGGTACGCTTAGGGTTCGAAAATGACAAGGCTTTGGATCAATTAGGACATTCTACTTTTATCTTCCAAGCAAAGGTTTATTGTACAGACCTCAGAGTCAATCCGAGACTCCCACGTTCTTTGACTTTGAGTTTTGGCTTTTTTGAAACTCTCTGTTTATTCTATTAGTCTTATACAAGGTGGGACAAAAATATTGTAATAATCTTCGTATTTTTGATTAACTAAAAGGTTAAAAAATGTTCTCAAAAAATCGTGATTAAAACCAAGACGAGCGAGAATTTATTACAAAGAAAAAACAGGTTTAAAGAGTACATTTGACAGTATATGTATGTACAATATAAAAAAACTTAGTTCTTTCGAGAATAGAGTCAAATGAGATAACTTTTATCAGGCATAACTAGTGTAAACTTAGTTTACAATGTTAATTAGATGTCATTTTGTTAAAATTGAAAAAAATCTGGGCTCTGTTTTCAAGTAAAGTTTATCTGAAGATGTGAAATTGATGGCATTAAGTTTTAAAAATGATATCGCTCAAATGGGCACTTGAATTGATGCATATTTGTGCTTCCACACATCTGGCTCCAAATTGATAAATTTTTCTTCAATTTTGACTTTGAAGACTTGCAAGATTTGTGGTTTGTTGTTATAAACGCGAAATTCCGATAGCTGTGTGAGCGGTTTCTCCATCCTGCTGGAATCAACAATGCTTAAGACTCAATTCAGCAAACTCGTTTAACATATGGTGCTGTCGGAATCCTTAAAAAATACGGGGCAATCCCTTTATCAGGGATTAATATATTTAAACTTATACCTGGAAAATAGGTAAGAACTTTGTATGGTGAATTAGTAGATAATATTAGCACACTTTTTCGAAATATAAAAATGAGATTTTTCCAAAAATTTATTGAAAAAATAAAAATCTAAAATTTTGTGTTTGAAGACTACTATATCGAAAATTAAAGCATGGATGGTAATAGTATCTAATTCTTCTCTGAAAAATATTTTTTAAACACCCCTGGTGTTGAAGAAACTTGAAGCACTTGAAGAAACACAATACGAGATGGAAGTCAAACTCCAATGTCGCAGCTTGAGCTCGATGAACTCAACAACGATTTCATTTCTTAAATCTTTCCTTCACCACTTCTTTCCTACACTGAGCCCGCAGTGATGAACCACCAATCTCCACGAACTTTGCTGCTGAAAAAGTTTCAAATTGAGGAGATCTACGCAGGTCCTGGTTAGTTTCTGACGAAACACAAGTGAATCCTTGAGACATGGGAAAGGCCTTGCACCCAATTAGTAACTGGGTAGAATAGGAAGAATCGCTAAATATGCTACTTCCTAATCAATCCATTCACCCGCAGGTCAACCTGCACATACTCTGCTTGAAGAAGGCTGGAGGATGGCTTACAGCTTCGTTCCTTACAGTGCACTACCACTCAAAGACACCATTGCTGCAAAGCTGACATAAGGTTAAATTGGAAGAAGCTATATTTGGGATGGGAGTTTCATTTAATTGCATTGCTTTGGTCACATAGTTTTAGAATGGAAAGAATGAACCCGTTGTGAAGATTTTCTCAGTAACACAATTTGCAGATATACACCGCTCAGCCTAAAGGCAGTTCCCCCTTCCATTATTGCAATATACATACAATATGAAGAAGTGACTACGCATATCTCAAGAAGAAACTTAAGCAACACGAGGTCGCCCTCTGTTAGATTCTAAGATACTCTGACGTCCCAAGAAACTGCATTTCTTATGAACTAGCCATACTTTGGTCCCTAGGAATAAATAGTTGGCATCAATATCCTACCCCTAATAAATGACGAATTTTCAAAAGGCAATCATATGTAGACTCATCGAGACATATGTGACAATATTTTCAAACTCGATCCTAAGCGATCAAGAGAGCTATCTCTATATCTTCAAACACAAAAACATAAACAAAGGACACTTTTACATTTAGAGGCACACGCAGTACTAGAAAATTCCTAAAAACCATTTCTGTTGAAGAGAAAGACGAATTGGTGACGTAGATAACTCCCGGTCTTCAAGCAATTATTTTTCTAAAATCAGCGGATCTATTCAAAAGGTTTTCGGCAAGGATTTTTTTTTAACAAAATATCCTAATTAACAGTATCACTGAAGCCAAATCTCTTTCATCAGAGCTATTTCTTTAAGTTGAGGAAGTGGAAATAGTTATTGGCTGCTAAACTCGGAGAATATGGCAGACGAGGGAATAATTCGTAGCACAATGCAAGAGACCTCGCCATGGCGACTACGCACATTTACATCCAATGATTGTCTTTATGGGAGAGCACTTTTTATTTTGCCAAATGCTGTTGCTTTTTCTTTAAATCATCATTAAGCTAGCCCGATAAGATGACATAATATCGCAACCAAGTGCCACCATGACTTTGTTGAACAACATACCCACCTAACCCTTCTGCTACTTGATGACCGATGTGTTACTGCAGATCCGTGTTTCGTCCACGGTTATAAAACGGCGAAGGCACTTCTGGGGTATGTTTTCTTAGAAATTCATCAGAGGAAACTCACTTTTTCACATTTTCGCCAAAAATTTCCTCTGTTATTAAAAATGCAACGGATTTGTTGATCCGTCTTCCTACATTGCGTGCTGTATTTTACGAATGTGGTTCATCTTTAGCAAAACAGACCTTCTGTTACCATCATTTCATAGAATATCTCTACTAAATATTACAACTGCTTCCCAAAATGTGTCCAAGGGTTTCCTAAACTAATCAAAAAATTCTCCATGTATCCTGCAAGTCTTTTGTCATTTTAACTCAAAATCATTCTATCTTCAGCCTACAAATTGACTAACAATTTCCCAGACAAGGTGCAGGTGTAGTAAAAGATGTTAACTTTAAGTATCCTCTTTTAACTGTCATCTATTAATATTCCTATGAACTCATAAAGCCAAAATAACATTATGATATACCATGCCACTAAAATGAACACAACATGAAGACAATCTCGTCAAATGTAATACAAGTCAAAGTTCTGCTCCCCCTTCAGCCTAGTGTTTCCATTATAGCCTCTGCACAACAATCACCTCATTGTGTAACATTATCTGATGACAACTTTTCAAGGGCAGTTGACTTTAATGCCCATAGTCGTTGTCTAGGATTTTTTCAGAATGTGCTTGGAAATTTTGTGTTTTTTGGCTTTTGTGCTCGAACACCCACTGTGGCAGACAATGTTGTCATGTCATACTTTGTGTAAGGATGCCCTTTAATGTTGTTGCTGTGCTGAAATCGCCGTTCAAATTTAGTTCCGTGTTGTTTTGTTTTAGTCCTTTGTGTTAAACTAGATAAGAAAATACATTGTGTGGGTGTTTTCTAGCTCTGAAAATAGCCAAAAACGACATCATAGTCACATTAGCAATGGGTTATGAAATTCAATTCAAGCACTAGGAGATTTTTACAAATACATTTTTTTTTTTATGGATACTAATGCATTTTTGAAAAGCTGACAGATTTCATCAACATCATTTTAATTGATTTCGAAACCTGCTCATTGAACTATTATCTACCTTATCGATGTATAATCGGAAGCTAATTGAAAATACCCACTTCGTTGAGTAGGCTACATGACAAGATATGATTTAAAATTTAATCAAAATATTATGGTTCAATTGATTTTGCATTTTGCAAATTGAATTACAAATTATTGAGCTCATGATGATGTCCTTGCCAAATAAAATCAATTTCTCATTCCACACGTAGCCATACTGTGGACAGAACAGAGTAATAATCGCCATTTTCAAAGGAAATATTTGTTAACATATAAATATTAATGTAAAAATTCATTTATGTATACAATACATATATAAATAATTTAAAATTAATTTTTCTTAATTCGTATTTTAAATTTCATAATTTAAAGTGAATGTTAAATTTAAGAACTTTTTATAGATTTTTTAAGTTCGACCGTACCTAGAGGGGATTAAGTGCTCTCATGCGTTCAGTTTAACAAATTGAATTGCAGTCAATGTTAGCTTTTTCAAAGGTAAGATGAATTGCGATAGATGTGCTTGGGAACACAGTCATTCAACGAGATTTCAATGGAATACCCAACTGCAATCTAACGAATATTTGTCTATAACGGAAAACTAATACAAATTGTATCCTTCTGAAAGTAAATAGTTTTGAGTGGTGAACAGGTGTGCTAGTGCATTTGTTTGATCACTTTTAATTTAACTGTTAAAGTAATTGCATAGAAACAGTTAGTGTAGTTTTGAGCTAGTTTTATTAGGAAGCTTTTAAATCAGGAACTATGAAGCAAAAACATGCACGAAAGGGATTTGTTTCTACTAGGGGCTAAGCCCTTCTGAGCCGATGACATGCATTATCGATTTTTAATTAACTTTTATGATAAACAAGTATACGAAATATACAATTTCAATAATTTAATTTTCAGAGTACCGAAAGTCTATTAAAGGAACCTTAAATCAAATATATAGGAGGCCGAGCAATGACGTGTTGATTACTTAATTATGTAATGACTTGTGTCGGGATAACCAAAACTAGATACGACTTAAGCTGGGCATCCACGGTCACTCCCGGAGTGATGTTTTTTTTTTTTTTTTTTGCGTTCACTATCCACTATCACTCATGAATGTCATTTCTCAGTGCTTCATCTGCCGAGGTAACAGGTTCTCAAGATTAATAAAAATAATTAATAATTCTTCAACTGTGTTTAAAATGAGTGAAGCCTTGGCATTACTAGTTATTAATAAGTTATTAATAATTGTGAGTGATGGACAAAAAAGCAAATGAAAGAAAAACGTCAACACAAATATTGAATGAAAGATTGGCTACAAAAAAGGCAAACGCTTACCCATGAAAACCTTTTAAAGGAACTTGAGGTAACCTCTCCAATAGATTACAAAAATTTTCTAAGAATGGATCTTCAAACATCCATCGATTTGCTGCACATGGTCGCACCGTTTATACAAACGGAAGACACGATTATGAGAGATTTTATATCACCCAGTCAATACCTTTCAGCAACTTTGCGATTTCTTGTTACTGGACAAAATTTCTAGGAGTTAAAATTCGCTACAGCGATTTCTCTCCAAAGCCTTGGATGGATTGTTATGGAGACTTGTGAGGCAAATATTTGTGTATTTAAAGGTAATATAGAAAAGTAACCTCCTTGACCGCCAGAATGCGCTGCTACTGTAAAAAAGGTTATGGCGCCTTGAAGTCCGTTCATATTAAGGCAGACATGCCAAATTTCAGTGCGATACTGTCTTTAGTTTTGTTTTGACAGCTGCTTATTGTTGACGTGTTTGACGCTATGTTGAGTATGGACAAAAACGATTTTCGTTCTCTCATAAAACATTATTTTTTGAGAGGCAAGACGGCGAAGGAAACAAAAGAAAAGTTGGATAAATATTATGGAGCTAATGCTCCGACAGATAGCACCGTCAAATATTGGTTTCGAGAGTTTCGTGGTGGACGCAACTCCACTACCGATCAAGTCCACAGATTATAGTTACAGACGACAATGTCAAAAAAATACATGAAATGGTCTGGGCTGACCGGAAAGTGAAGGTTCGCGAGCTAGCAGATACCCTAAAGATTAGTACTGAGCGCACACGCCATATTTTGGGCAATATTCTGCATATGAAAAAGTAACCCTTCCGCTGGATGCCGCGCATACTCACTCCTGGCCAAAAACAGGAACGCGAGGTTATTTCGAAAGAGTGTTTAGACTTGCTGATGTGGAATCGGGCGGACTTTTGGCGTCGATTGGTAACTGTTGAACATCAGAGAACATAATGAGTGCGGCCGAAGGAGGCTCTATTGGTCGAAAAGGTTATGGCGTCGGTTTTCTGGGATTGCCATGGCATACTCTTCGTGGACTACCTCGATGGAAAGACTATCAACAGCGAGTATTACTGTACATTATTGGAGCGATTAAGGGCTGAAATCGTTGCAAAACAGCCTCACATGAAGCGACAAAAAATTTTGTTTTTTTGGAAGACAATGCACCGCCGCACAAGAGCATCGCAACCACGGCTAAAATCAATGACTTACGGATCGAATTGCTATCGCATCCACCGTATTTGCTCAACTTAGTTCGCTTGGACTTTTATCTCTTTCCAAACCTCAAAAGATGGCTCATCAATAAAAAATTCAGCTCACACGAGAAAATCATCGAAATCATCGGAAATCACGTAGGAGTATTTTGCAGACCTTCTCGAAAATTACTTTTCGGACGGGAGCAAGAAGTTGAAAAATCGCTGGAATAAGTGTATCAAACTAAAAGAAGACTATATTGAATAAAATAAAAAAAACATTTAAAAAATTTTTTTTTTTCATTCCCAAAGAGTTTAATTTTTACCCCACCTAAAGGTGGTAAAGGCACATATATAAAGATAAACACACATATCAAAACATATAGGTTTTTCTAATAACGGCTTGACAACTAAAATGCAAACCATTTGAGATATTTCAAAAACTTTATTATTGGCTTGAAGTACAAACAAAACATTTATGAATGGAACTTGACTTCGTTCATATGGCCACCGCAGACACGTTTTCAGCGGTCAACCCAATTTTCAACGACTCGGCCACACATTTCGGCTGAAACGGCCGCTATTTCGCGTTCAATGTCGGCTCTGAGCTCTTACAACGTCGTCGACGTGTTGACATAAACCAATGACTTAACGTAGCCCCACAGAAAATAGTCAAGCGGCGTTAAATCGCACGAACGAGGCGGCCAATCGACTGGCCCATGTCTTGAGATATTGTCACCATACTTACTCTTCAATAAATCGATTGTAGCGTGTGCTGTGTGGCTTGTGGTAGCATCCTGTTGAAACCACATGTCGTCCAAGTCCATATCTTCCAATTCGGGCCAAAAGTAATCGGTGATCATGGCGCGATAACGCTGACCATTCACAGTAACGTGACGATCGTTATCGTCGACGAAAAAATATGGCTAGATAACGCCGCCGGCATGCAAACCACACCAAACAGTTATTTTTTTTTGGATGAAGTGGTGATTCATGAAGCACATGTGGGTTTTCACCTGACCAATAACGCATATTTTGCTTATTGACGAACCCATTGAGCCAAAAATGAGCTTCGTCACTAAAGATGATTTTGCGATGAAATTCATCTTGCCGCATCTTCTCTAGAATCCAGTCGGGGAACGTACATCGCTTCAAATGGTCCATCGGCTTTAATTCTTGAGTCAGCTTGATCTTGTTTGGGTGTAAACCAAGATCCTTACGCAAAATAAGCCAGAATGTGGTCTGAGCGATGCCCAATTCTTGAGAACGCCGTGGTGATCCGTGATTTGATCTACGAACATGTAGACTCAGAATCTTGCACTAAACTTGTTATTTCCTGTCCACAAGGGGAGAATTATGACCGAAAATTGGAGTTAACGCTCTTAAAGTTGCAGTCACCAACTCCGGATATCTGTAGAAAATTATTATATTTTTCTGACGTTACTGGTTAGTCTTCTTTACCATGATGAAAATGTTGACCTTACTGAATAATTTGACAGTGACAGTTTAATGATTAGTGAAAGAGTGCGTTCACAAATTAAATTCAAAGTTGTCAAGTCCCTATTGGAAAACCCTATATAAGAAAACATTTAGTATTCTTTTACTTGCCCTCGTAAATGAAAATTATGAATTTATAATGGTTGGTGTTGGGGCGAACGGCAGAATGTCTGATGCAGAAATTTTTCAAAACACAACATCTTTTTTTAAAACATTAGAAAAAGAACAGCTTGCTTTTCCTAAACCGGAAGCTTTGCTTAACACTGACGAATTAATGCCATACGTTATCGTGGGTGACGACGCATTTCCATTTATGGAAAATTTAATGAAGCCGTATTCGAGAATCAGATGGTCGCGAAGAAGTTGAATTACTAGGCGTTGAACAAAAATATGATCTTGATTGTGGTTGTGAGAGTCTCCCCAGCAATCCCTGGTAGAGTATTTCGTCCATCGCCCTTTTAGCATGTATCTGCTGATCTGCCGCAAGTTGTCTAAACTGCGCTGCTCACGCCCTCCCATAAATTTCGGCGTTATCGTTCATATTTTTTAAATAGTCGGACTCGTCAATTTCTTTTCTTTTTTTATATTTCGAGTTCTTTCTCGAAATCACTTCGGGCATTTCCTAAACAAGTTTCATGTATTAATAACGTGATGTACAATAAATATATAAAAACATATGGAAACTTTACAATCCGTTCGGAATTCATACTTACTGAGCTCGTAGTATCGTCAGTGTTGCCGCAAGTTCCTTCATCAACTCTTTCCTGGTCATTCAAAAAATTATGTTATTCGAAATACCAGAGAGACGGCACTTATACAGGGTGACTGACTCGAACTGCAACTTTTCAAAATGCTATAATCTTTTTATTTTTTGATAAATTTAATTGTGCTAAAGCAAAAAATGTTGAAAAATACATCAATTTTCAAATTGTATCAGTCGTTTTCAATATGTCCACCTTTGGCGCGAATAATGGCCTTGAAACTTTCGAAGAAAGCATCGCCGGCCCATTCCCGGCGAAGTGCTTGTTTGAGGTGGTCCAAATTTTGGTATCTTTTAGTAACAACCTTCGCCTTCAAAATACCCCGGACAGAGAAATCCAACGGATTTGCATCCGGAGAATTTACAATCCAATGTGTCGACGAAATAATGTGGGGAACATTGTTTTTTAACCAATCTTGGTTGACGCGCGCTTGTAACACGGTGCCGAGTCTTGTTGAAATGTAATCGGTCTCAGACCGAAATGATTGTTTGCCCAAGGTCTCAATACTGTCTCTAAGACAGTTTCACGGTATACTATCGCATTAATTTTGACGCCACGGTCCAAAAATACGAGCGGAGAGCGACCATCGGCGATTATGGCGGCCCAAACCATCGCCGTCGGTGCTGCCTGCTTTCTGGTGGCCGTCCAAAGGTGTACATTTTTGAAGAACCTCTCTGGCAAGTAAACTCGGTCATTTTGTTTGTTAACATATTGCTCTATAACAAATGACGATTCATCGGAAAAAACTAAATTCGTCAACTCACTCACTTTCGTGCAAGCGTAGCAATCCCTTCGCTCTTTTGACTCTAACTTTTTTCTGTTATGGTGTAAGATCGAGTGTTTTTTGGAACTTCAATGGCTTAAGCCCGAGCTCATTTTTCAGTATGAGTTGCATCCGTTCCAACGATATATTGAGCATACGAAGCCTTTTTTTTTCCACTTCGACGCGGATTTCGAGCATTCACTTTCCGAACCATTTCTGCCGGTGCTGCTCGTTGGTAGTTTTTTGTTTATGCCACAGTGATCCAACATACCAAGGAAAATCCTCATAGGCTATCGACGTGTTGCTCTTGAGGTTGTATAGATAGGACTCAATTTGTCAAAATTGTCAAATAATTACAATTTGGTGTAATTATAATCGAGAATCATTTGGTGCTTTTCTGATTCTTGATCTACCGCATATGATAATGGGCAGTGGATAGAAGTAAGACGATTTTTGTTTTTTTTTTCTTCTTTTGAAGTGAAGGAAACCAAGGTCTTATTCTCGTCAAAAGCGAATTGTGAAGTACCTTATTCCTTCCGAGCTAGAAACTGTTTTGGTATCTCCTTCTTGTTCTTCCGCAGAGTACCCAACATTGTCAGATTATATTCCTTGAGTCTGGCACCAGTTATCTACTGTTAAATTCCTTCCTGTTCCATGAATACTTGCGGACAATTTTTTGACATAGTAGGAAGGCACCGACTCATTTGCGTTGACCTTGCCGAGACGTATGGAATAGCATTAACCATGTACCAAGTCCTAGCGTCATTCAGCATTGCAATTTTTATTCCATATTTGTCTGGCTTCGAAGCCATGTAAATGCGGAACGGACAATTGCCTCTATAATCCATCAGGTGCTCGTCGATGGTACAATATTCGAACGGTGTGTAAAGCGATTTTCAATTTGTGATAAACACATCCCATATATCCCGAATAGGTGCAAATTTGTCGTCTCTGGTTGTTTTGTCATCGGATGCAGGTCCCAACAAATTCATAACGATGAAGCGACATTGTTGCTCTAAAAATTGAGATTCCAAATTTTGTAGACCAAAGTTCGTTGGTAGCTTTCCTTACAACTGCAATATATGATAAGCCAATAAAAGCCTTTAATTCGATGATGTCAATCTTTCCTTTGTATGTTTGTGGTGTAGTTGTTGTTGAAGAACAGTGCGTTATGTGCTCATTTGTATGTGCGACTACTTTCTCCAAAATATCGTCTGAAAGAAGTAAGCTCCAAGCTTCAAGAGGGGTTGTGATCTTTCTCGCCTCACCCTTGGGACCAAGCAAATGAGCGGCCAAATTTCGCATCTTATGCCCTACTCGTCTCTCAGGTGCGACTGTGCTGCTCCATTTATAACCGGATTTCCTTCACTTTCTTCCTCCTCAGCACACTGCTTACTTTCAAAATCCGACTTTTCTTCAAGGTATTCCGGTTCGTTGTCAGAATCTTCGTCTGCGAAAAGATGTGATTGGTCTCCGCTTTCTAAAAGCGGAATTGAATATACATAGGCATGGTATGCTTAGAAAAAAGGGGACCTGCACCGTTTTAAAATCTGTGTGGGGTATCTCATACCTCAGTGTGTGGTTGGAAGGTTAAGGGATTTCACACCACCATACGCGTATGACATTTGATCGAAAAACCGTCTTTTTGCGCCGAACTCACTACTACTTACTTTAGTGAGTTTGAAACCAAGTTTTATGCTGCTGACATGTTACGAAACGAACGAAGCACAAATTCGTCGCTGCGTCAACCCTAAATCAAGACAGAAGCTGAAATCAATAAAAACTGTAATTCATGGAAGAGGGGCCCATTTATATGCAAATTCTCCGAAAAAAACTTTTTTTGGGACAATAAGTAGTAAATCCAATAGAAGGCAATCTTTCCTCAGTTTCATACTAGACTGATTAGGTTATCAACAATCTTGGCTGTACCGAAATAACTATCGGAGGAGGGGTCAACAACTAGACACGTGTTCAGAAGATGCTTGGCTAATCCATCAATTTTTTGTTTAAACTCAGAACGAAACAGAATGTGTAAGAAACTTTTTAGAACCTAAAAGGTGCCCCCACCAGGGTTCGCATTATATATGCATTATATATATAGCAATAGATTTGCATCATGTATCTTTCAAAAAGTACAATCGTTTGCGTGATATTATTTTGACGATTGAACGAGTGCTTCATGTAATGTGTACACTGTCAAAAGCAATCTTCCAAGCGTGCCGTATCTTGGTGTGTTAGTGAATAGTTCCTAAGGTAGGTAAGAGTGGCGGTTGAAAAGGATCAAAGTATTTAGGCCTATTGGCCCATTGTGAGAATAGTTCCTAAAGTAAAAATTTATTCTAAAGAAATGATTCGCCGTAATCTGTTCTATTTTATTGAAAACCGAAATGAAAAGGAAGAAAAATTGAACATGTTACTTCCATCATATAACGTTCTTATATTGTAATTTTAGCTTTTAACAGAATTTTCTTGTCTAAAAAGGTGCATTTTTATTCCTTTTATCGGAAATTAATTTGGAATGCAGTTTTCGGTAAACATATTCGCATATTTCTCCTACATTAAGACCCTAGTGATCCTACTTGGTGGTGGAGATTACCAGTGGTTGAAAGGATTAGAGACCTAGAGGCTTAAGAACCTAAAATTTGCTCATTGTGGATTGAAAATGGTGGGCATGTAAAAATTAAAAAGCATACAAAAAGCAATAGTTTTAGAGAGATTTTAAGCTTTACGGTGGTATGTTTGAATTATGCACGTTATAAAGGGTGACCCGATAAGAATGATAGCAAAGAAAATATAAATAAAAAAACAGCGGTGCGAGATATTAAATTGATTCTGGCTTTATTTTGAAGCTATGTTCATGCCATTATGCGTAAAATAGCACATTATTCAAATGGCTGCATCATGGCTGCATAATAAGTCCTGTCGACTCTCTGGCGATGCTCAATTCAGCAGATTGGCGCTGTTTGGACTTCTTCGAAACAGACTTCTCTATCTAGCCAGCAGCCGGCTTACCATTTAAAAGAGTGTACTCACACTCAAAATTTTCCACTGTGCGACGAATTGCCTGCATACTGAAGCTATGATGATGACCGATCTCAGGACGAAATTCACCTTGCGTATTTACAACTAAGCTGGAAATTCAATGACATTTTTTAATAATTTACAAGCGTAGAACGATGCATAATGAAATGGCAAATCTTACTGAATATGTTGGCAAGTTATTGACATTGGTCACTTTGACAGCTGCTGAAATATAACAATTGGAAAAACTATCATTACTATCTGATCACCCTATATAATGTCATTTAAAGTTTGTGATCATAAAATGACTCTTAATTTGTGATGACATTTATATAAATGCTCTATTAGTGAAGAGAAAGCTACCTTATTTTAATGGATAAAGGTAAAGGCACATGTAAATATCATTCAGGTAAGCTAATAATAAGCTAAACTTCATGTTCATCTTCACTATTGTCATCTTCGTCATCATCACTGCTTTCTTGGACTGGCGAAGCTTTAACTAAATACAATGCTTCCTCGGGTAGGTGTTGATGTTTTTTGTTGGGTAGTTTCCTCTTTCTGGTGATTATTGGATTGGAAATTATTAAAAAAGAGTTAAACACATCTATATTAGTTTTTTCACTACTAGATTTTCGCGAATGATGCTATCGATATTTTTTGAAGTCCTTGTTTCGTGCTTCTTGGGCTTCATCTGTCAGTTGGCCAATGAGTAAAAAAGCATGCGATATTATTTCTGGTCCATGAATGAAATATTTGAGGACCGTGGGTGACATGTTATACCATGGATACTTCTCAACATAATATCTGGCTGTATCATGCGAAAATTTCCTGAACTTCTTGACATAAATTTCAATGCCACTAGATACAGCTACCATAATAATGTGCATCTTTTAAATCAGCTGTACATCAACTTTGGTTATGTCTGCAGAAGTTTCTGGATTTAAAAAAAAAAACGTCTGGCTGTATTTCCGTCATTAAAATTAGTAAATCCGGGCTTTGGTTTGCCTACTATCAGGCCACATCTATCTTTAAATTCTTCTTGGATCCGCTCTTTATTTTCCGCAACAATGGCTTTGTCATTATCTCCTCGAGCTTGCCACTTTCTAAAAGGTAATTTATAAGACAAATGTAGCAAACTCCAAGTTCTCGGTTTCAACTTTTCGTGCAATCATATCCTCTATATAATTGAACTGTTTAGAAGTTGCGCCACACAAATAGCATTTTTGTGTTAATGACGTCTCCGTAAGAGCATTGCACACTTTACCGTCAATCATAGTCAAAACTAAGTTATGACTAACAAGCAGCGATCTTCGCTCAATCAGCGCTACTGTCTTTTGCAAGTTTTTTATTTGCTGATCTACTCTGTTCTTCTCTGCAATGGATTTTTCTGTTGACTCTTTTACGAACTCGATTTTTGAAGGACAGCAGTATCTTGTAGAAGCCGGTCGCGGATTTTGCCATACAATTTTTGCATCACAGGTTAGTCGAAGTGGAACAACACAGGTTATGAAAACAGACGAATCAGATGCTTCAAAACCACGAAAAACCTTTTTGTAGGAACTATGTCCCGAACTTCCGTCAAACCCCCACTTTGCAAACAAGCACAGTTTATCTAATTCTTCATTTTTTAGTAAGAGAATGACATCTTTTTGTGATTGCAACAAACGTTGAATAGTGTGGTCAAGTAAGGCTTGCAGAGTAGCATCTACCGAAGTTGTGGTAATTGCAATGTGTTCGAAAGGGGGATAGCATTCTTGTTTTGCGCCTTGAATAATCTTGTAATCTGTAACTGCAAACGCATCTTCACCTGACATCTTTAAAGAATTTGTTTCCAACGACTTCTTATAAGTACCTCTATATTTCTTTGCTCTATCAGGGGTGGTACTTGTAATTTCGTTTAGAACTTTGGAAGCATTTACCTGTCCTTCCGCTCTCAAACTCATTTGAGTATCATACGGCAACTGGTGTGGATTCTCGCAAATTCTGAGTTTTCCTTCTTTTAGTTCTTTCAGCACAACCTTCGAAAGGAGTACTTAGTCGACCACGCTTTTGATCAGGACAACGAAGAAAAGAAATAGAAGTCTCAAGCCAAGTACTATTTATTTTTAAAAACAAATCGAGCCGTCTATTTTTTTTTTTAACCGAACGGGATTTATATTGTGACTTAAAATGGGATAATAATTTGATTAAGCTTTCATTATTAAAATTTCGTGTTCGATTTTTTAGTTCTTCCGTTAAAAATGTAAATTGCTGTTGCATTTCAGTATGTTCAGCGGATCTCATTATATTAAAAAGTTCCATTCGAGTAACAAATAGAGTGTTGGAACTAATCCCAAAAGTAAAAACATTAAAAACTACAATAAAACTGCCAACCTACAATATTTTTTTTCAGAAAGTACATTTTTTTAAAAAATCCTACAACCAGATTTGCAAAAAGTAAAAATTTTAAATGTTTATCAAAGTACACCATATAAACAATCAAAAAAATTAGAGCTTGGATTAAGAACATAATTAATTTCACTAATATTTACAAAGCAAATGCTAAATTAGATGCACTGAAACCTGATACGATGAATGTTAGCATAATTTACAACTAAATGCACACACACACACACACACACAAAAAACAGCTTAACACATACTTGAGTTTGATGGTTCCATACTAAAAAATTTAACAATCTTCAAGTTTTTAGAAAATTTTTACACACAAAAAATGCTACAAACTTTAGTTTAACTTGGCGCTTTCTATCAGTGAGCATGTATCGCTGGTACTGATGCATTTTTCATTGTATGTGACTAAGATAATGGCATAGGACAGTTAGTTTGTGATGAGTGTGATATTTAAGTATTCGAAAGTAAAACAAACGGACCCAGAGAGAGAATTTCCTTTTTATTGCCAACTTTTTGGCTATTCTTCCCTACAGTGCGACGGCTCAACATTTTTCCGCATTTTTCGCCATACATAATGCGGCTTTGTCAAGAAACAATGTTTTACCAATCATTTGTAGATTCCACACAAACAATATGTTGACCCTTTATCAATAGTTCGGCTGTCCACTATGAGGTGTGACATCAGGAAAGCTCACAATAGATCAAATTCTTTCATAACTGATGGTCTTGGAAAAATCTAAGAGTTCCAAATCAGTAGACAGACACCATCGCTCCATCGATTTTAAAACCGCATATGATAGTCTCCACGTACATAGATGACACATACAGAGCCACGTCTAGTCTTAGCATTCCTGCCAAGCACATTCGACTATGCAGATGTCGATGGAGAATGCATGCTACTCCATCGAGGTCAGTAATGATAAATCCAAGACCTACAATGTCAATCAAAAAAGGACTTAAACAAGGAAATGCTTCATCATGTGAATTTCTCAATATCGTTCTTGAAAGAATTGTGTGAAATTCGAGAGACAACTCCAAAGGCACTGTTTTTTTCCAAAATCTGTTCAATTACTCGCATACGCAGACAATATTTACATAATGGAAAGAATACAGAGTGCTGTCAATGGGGCGTTTGTGACTTTTGAAACAGAAGGGGCGAAGATGGATTTAGCGTTCAGAGACGGAAAGTGAGAGTGTATGGTACATATGCCATGAAGTCCACAAAAAGTGACACACAACATCGATGTCAAGACAGAACCTCACGTTAGGCAGCTACAACTTCAAAGTAATATGTTACGGGTTCTATCCACCTCGGCTCTGTTATTACAACGACATCGACACTAGCGAGAAAAAAAAATGCGAAAAATCCTTTGCTAGTCGTTGGGCTTCGAAAGCAATTGAACCCTCTTATGAGCAAACAAGAAGACTTACAAAACACTGATCATCGCAGTACAGCTTTACGGTTCAGAAGGCTATATGGTATACCAACGATTGTGTATATTCGGAATAATTTTACGTTTTAATAGCGAACTATACGGGCATTACAGTTGGAAAACACTGCGCTAGCTGGAGAGGCATGTTAATTACTTAATTCGTGCGGTTTGCTAAGAGATGGCGTAATTTGTATTATTGCATTGTTATTATTCCACTGGAACATGCGTTGGAAAGCTACTGTCATTGTACGTCATTTCAGTATATATCATTCATTTGAAGCGCAAGCAACAATAATTTTCACTCAAATATTTCGAAGTTTGTGCCTGAAAAAGTGTTTTTGCGTGGAGTTCTTCCTCATTACTTTAATATGAAGAAAACTGCTGCCGAAAGTCATCGTATTTTGGTGGAAGTTTATGGTGAACATGCGATAGCTGAGCGAACGTGCCAAAAGTGGTTTGCACGATTTAAAAGTGGTGATTTTGGCTTGGAGACGATGAACGTCCTGGGCAGCCAAAAATGTTTGAAGATGAAGAACTGGAAGCATTACTCTATGAAGATTGTTGCCAAACACAAGAAGAGCTCGCAGAATCTTTGGGTGTCACTCAAGCAGCCATTTAAAAACGTTTAAAAGCAGCTGGATATATTCAAAAGCAAGGAAATTGGATTCCACATGAACTCAAGCCGAGAGACGTCGAAATGCATGTCCGAAATGCTGCTGGAACGCCACAAAAGGAAGTCATTTTTGTATCGGATTGTTACTGGTGATGAAAAAATGGATCAATTACGACAACCCCAAGCGCAAAAAATCATATGTGAAACCGGGCCAGCCAGCCAAATCAACGGCAAAGCCGAATATCCATGGCGCGAAGGTAATGCTCTGTATTTAATGGGAAAAACGCCGGCCGAAAAACGCCCGGAATATGCGACCAGACACGAGGCAATAATTTTCCATAATGACAACGCTCGGCCCCACGTTGCTATTCCGGTTAAGAACTATTTGGAAAACAGTGGATGGGTACCAAACCCGCCTGATAGCCAAGACTTTGCCCTTTCTGATTACCATTTGTTCCGGTCGATGCAGAACGCCCTCACTGAAATACGGTTCACATCAGAGCAGAATATCAAACATTGGCTTGATTCATTCTTGCCTGCCAAGCCGGCGCAGTTCTTTTGGGATGGGATCCACAAATTGCCAGAAAGATGGGAAAAAGTCATAGCTTCAGATGGGCAATACTTTGAATAATACTATTGTACATGTTTTTCTTAAATAAACTTTCAAATTTTGAAAAAAAAACCGCACGAATTAAATTACATACCAATAGCTGAGGCTTTGGTTCACACCGGAACCAAGTAGTAAGTAAGGAAGATCTGAAATCATCTTGGTCGATTTGGCGGTAGCTTCCGATAAATTTTCTAGAGATCTTGCATGGATTACGCTAACATCCCCAAAAGAGCTAGAAATGTATGTTTGTACGTAGGTATACAAGAATGGTATGGGGCAAGAACAATGATATTTAGGTCAAAATAAACTAACTCTTGGGAATAGGTCGGGAGTTCGAAATTAAATGGTATATATCTAAGGTTTCTGCCACAGTTTTGTTAATAAAGAAGATTGAAATACTATGGGCAAGACTCTGAAAAAACTGAAGCAACCACCAAAGCATTTGCCAAGAGGCAGGCCTTACCAGGTAAGGCAAGGAAGACCAATAATTGTTTAAGTGAAAGGAGCTACCAAGCTATGACGTTATAGATGTATAACTTACATATATCTACAGACGTTTTCTCTCAGAAGCCATACATACACTTCACTACATAGCAATGCTGAACTATTATGCGAGAACTCAGGGAAGCATCTGTGTATGACAACTTTATTCCCTGAATTATGTGAGTGATTGATTTCCAATTTCCACAAATTACACGTTTGAGTAGAAAATAACTTCAACTCAACGAAACAGAGTCCTTTTCGACACAAATTCAATCGGAGCACAACGGTTACCACCAGGGGTTAATTCGGTTCTTTGTCTAGAGTTACCTGATCTACTAAATGATAACCCAGACAACAGCAAAGAGCTTTTGAGTACCAAAACGATGGCGCTCCTAATACGATTGTCATGCAGTTAGAAAGTGGTTAAATCCCGAAAGTGAAAATTCTTAGATAGAGGAGAATGGTTCCATTATCAGGTACTCAAAATTTAATGCCAATGAGGTGGGTGAAAGACGTCGTTTACTCATCAGATATAACAACATTATTATGGAGGCAGTTGTGGAAATTGACAGAAACTAAAAAAAAAAAATAAAGACAAGCTCTGGCCTGCATTCAAACCAATGGCTTGCACTTTTTCGGTCGTTAAAAGAACTTGTCGTTAGCTTCTGGAATTGCTATGATAGATGCTTTGAAAAAACTGATTTAGGAATATTGTGAAGTAGTTGCTTAAGGTTTCTAAATTTAATTTATTCAAAATTAAGACAAATTTTAATCTGATTGTTAAAGGACATTATACATATGTAATTTACTAAAACGGGTAACTCAAAAAAAAAAAAATAAAAAAATTCTCGAATGTGAATATCTGTTGCAACCAGATATTTTGAAAACACAAGACAACTTATAAAATGAGTAGCACAACAACATGAGTCAAACTTGCTAATTGGATTTTGTGCAACGTGGTGAATTACTCATCTGAATTTTCACCCTTAATCAAAGCGAATGCAGACTTAGGTTTATGTATATGCATATGATTTGAGATTTTACTAACCCCGTTCACATTATTTAGGTATGTTGTTCACACCTCCTTCGTCGTCTTTGCCAACGTTATTTAATGAAAATGGGTTCTGACGTGTTTTTTTTTTTTTTTTTTTTTGTCTTTGTAGTGGATTTGTGTGAAGACAGGATACCAAACCGATGAGAAACACAGAAATTGTGCCACCGAATGACTCTTCTTGCAATGCATGGAGTGACTTTCATCATGGTACGAAGTTTAATTACTGCTTACATCTTTTTGAGGATTGAATGATACTATGTAATTTGATGCAAGAAACAGACGGTAGTAATGTTCTTCGTTAATTCTACATTGACATGCGGTATGCATACTTAAGTATGTGATACGGTGAGGGAAATATGTAAGTAAAATCACTTCCAAATACTTTTGTCGAACATATGAACGAGTACATAACCTCATACGTTTATACTCGTATATATTCTAAGAAATCCAATTCAAATAGAGAATGCTGATCTTTAAAGTTATTTAATCTTTTAATACTAGTTTATGACCGAGAAACTTTATAACATAAACAATTTAAAACTCATTACTCTTGTAATACCTTTATGTATTTTAATTGGTTCTGCTTGGTTAGAAAGATATTGGTAGGTGCTTCAGAGCCCATGATGTTAATGGCAACTTTTAAAAAATCAGAATTTACTCTCACTTATTTCTTGTTATTGGTGATCAGTGAACATTATACTTCAACGTTCAAAGCACATTATAGTTTTATATCTCTGCCTTGATCTTGATCGATCCTATCGTCTCGTCCCAGAAATTTGAATTTCACTGTCATTGGCAGTAAAGAATGACGCAGAATTAAAAGACCTTCTACCTTGCAGGAATCAAGAAGACGTCGGCTTCACTGTTGACAAGGAATAGCTACTTCGAACGATACCACTAATCGGTTTAAGTGTAACTTATTGTGTTGTTCGCCAACTAACACTTGAATACCTAATTCGTTTACTCCTTATACGACAAATCTTTGCCAAATCAACGCTTGTGGTAACAGCACTATTCTGCAATTGACCACGATGAGAACTTGGAAAAGGGACGTCTACGACGACGATGATTTTCTTAACATTTGTATGACCTAAAGAATTCAGTTATTTAACAGGAGAACTGGTGTATTTGTTTTTGAAATGACAAGATAAATATTGCGCCAATCATTTTCAATCATATTCTGGTTGTGATGAGGATAATGCTGATGACATGATATTTTCACCACCAGTGCTAACTTTAAACCGTAACATCCGTCTCGCTATGGTAATGTTCATCAGTATACCCTCAAGCCCACTATCGGACGTACCTATTGTGAAATATCGTGATTCGTTCCTTAGAAGTACAACTCGCTTATGGAATGCCCTGCCGAGCTCTTTATTTCCTAGTTACTATATGTAGTTTGCAAACACTTAAAGCACATCGGTATTTCTCTGTTTTCCTCCCTAATTTCCCTTCGCGCGTGCTATGTGCAAACATCTGAAGGGTGCGCGCGCCAATTATAAAAAATCCATTAACTTACCACCCAGTCTTGCCATGGCAGCTCTTTGTTAAAAGCTTGAAGAATTGCAGGCACCTTCGCTAGGAGTCTTGTAAACAGAATGTTCTGTGAAATAAGTTGATTGATTTTTATGCCTCCTAAACTACAGAGTAGCTAAAATGGCCGTTTGGGATTTGAATTTGAATAACGTTTATGTTAACCATTAAATACCTAGCATACTCGTACGTCTCACAGACCGCGACGAATTTTTAGGCGTGAATATTATTGCGCCCGAGCTTTGTATAAACATGTTCATTCCTGTACCTTTACTCGCGCCCCTCTCTGGTAAGTTAAAAAACTGTTGCCGAGGATCTAAGAGACCCCTGTTTGGTGGTTATGTGACTTTTTAACATTCGTGTTAGGTGGTATTACTAAGTCAAAATAAGTGTGCTGTCATTTAGCTGTCATGAGTATGCTCTTTTAGCCTGCCTGCCAAAATTTGGTGACAATCCGATGCTTAGTTTTGTTTTGACACCCATTTCAAAGCATCGTGTTGTGTTTTTTTCGACTATGGAAAAGAAGCAGTGTTGCTCCGTAATCCAATTCTTGTTTTTGAGTGGCAAAACTTGCGAGGAAATAGAACCATTTCTCGATAGTGTGTGTGGACTCATTCACCTTCCCGTATTATTGGTTCGCAAAGTGGCACCCAGGTGGCCCAAAAACGGTTACCACAGAAGAAACCGTGAACAAAATCCATGATCTCGTATTGGCGGACCGCCGAGTGAAAATTTTTGAGTTGGCTAAGATAGCAAGCACCTCAACTGAATGCGTTAGCCATATCCTGCACGAGACTTTGGGCATGAGAAAACATTGGTACACAGCAGAGACTAAAGAACAACCCAAACAATGGGTTTTACCGGTGAACGTGCTCCACAGAAACCTAAGACTGGGCCCTCGGCCGAAAAGATGATGGCCACGGTTTCTTCGGACGCGCGAAGTGTGATACACGTTGACTATTTTAAGAAGGGAAAAACAATCACAGTTTTATATTACGTCGATTTATTGGGCCGATTCGACGCCAATTTGAAGAAAAAACGACCACATTTGGCGATAATGCACCGGTTCACACCTTCGCAGTCGCCGCAGCTAAATTGGTCGAATTGCACTATGAATTGCTCCCACATCCCACATCGGTATTCTCCGAAATTGGCTCCCTGTGACTTTTTTTTGTTCCCAAACCTTAAAAGTACGGGTCGAGCGAGGAGGTCATCGCCGCCGCGGAGAAGTGTTGTTATGCTGGTCAGCAAAAGTCGTAATCTACGGAGGAGTTAAGTAAGTCACAGCACCACTGGGAAAAGTGTATCGAGTTGAGAGGGGATTATTTTAAAAAATAAATTGTCAAAACCTCAAAACGTTTCCTTGTCATTTCTAATCCGAGTATTCATCGGATAGCCCTCGTGTATATTCCGGGTTGAGAGAGAGAGTTGAAAGAACTGTATACATAGTATAAGGCACCTAAATAACCTTAAGCGTAACTTCACAACTAGGTTTATTCCATGGTAGAAATTTTTAAATTTAACATAATTTAGAGCATTTTTTTCTGCCACTAAGAAGAAGAAAGTTAGTCCATTCTACTCTTTGATTTGTTTTTCCTAAACGGCCATCTCATCTGCAGTTATGCTCACATAAAACTCAGTCCAAATGCAGAAAGTCTAAAGTCCCAAGTTGTCATTCATCGAAAATTATTCTTAGAGATATACTTCAAGGTCTGATCCCTTTCCTGCTTCAGAATCTAGTCCTGAGCACAGGAGCTTACGTATCAAAACGAGTTCTGATATCAGTACATCAGATAGCATGTTCATAAGACCAGATTTTAAAGAAAGTAAGCGCCCAAGGTAATCAAAATTTCAATCCGAGATGTACTAAAAAATACTTTATTTTGGCTGAAGTTGGAATTGAGGGTACAGCCCATGAGATTTGTAAGTGCATCTAGATCACACCGCTCTTTGAAGTGTGGTAAAAGCAGCAGTTCCATCAGACAACCGAGGTATAAGAACTCATATGTGTTATCTCAATGCAGACACAAGTTACATCCATTTCGTAATTTAAATGTGTTTACTTAGAAGCACATATTGGGTACGCAACTATGTAATTCTAAGTATTTATCGCTAAATTCAACTTTTTTACATTTTCTGACAGAGTTCGAATACCGTCACGGTAAAAGTTTTATGAGACTATCCACGAATCAAACCAGTTCTTGATGTCTTTATATGAGCAGAACTGCTAATCAGCCAAACTATGTGCCATCAAACGGTACAAATAATAATCGGACGGTGCAATATTTTAGGGTAGCACTTGGATAGGACTTGCCATTTTAGCATTTCCAGGTAGTATTTAACGGGCTTGGCAATGTAGGCCGAGCGTTGTCATTCTGTAGAATCACTTGTTCGTGTCTCTGCTCGTATTGTGGCCGTTTTTAGAGCAGTGCTCGGTTCAATCGCATTAGTTGAAGGTAATACCGTTCTTCAGTGATGATTGGGACAGTCACCATGACTTTCTTCTCTTTGGATTACTGTAATGAATCCATTCGTGATGAACAGTCACGATGCGATAGAGAAAACCCTTTTTTGGTCCCTTGGCTTCAAATCATAAGGAACACAAGTTCCTTGTTTTTGAATCAATCCCAACACAAGCAATCGCTTGGAAATAGCTTGGAATAGCGGGTACCTCGTAAGCAATGTATCCAATTCAGCGTCTTCGAAGGATTTTAGCCTTCCTACACTCGGACGGTCATCAACAACAAAATCACCGTCTTTGAAGCGACAAAACTAATCACGGTACGTTGTTTCACTAAGAGCAGCATCTAGATAAACTTTTTGGAACTCTCGATGAGCTTCAGCTGCCGTTTTCTTTGAATGAAAGAAGAAAATCAATATTTCCCGCACATGACAATTATTTGGCACAAAATCGGTATTTTCACACAACCAAAAGTATATAACGCTAAAACAAAATCACTAATGTGTCAAAACGGTTTGTTTACCATATGTCTAAGTAATGTCGACCATCACTTACTGCTCTAGCCATCTATTGTGGAACTAAGCTCCACACCTAATATGTATATGTATTTATAAACACGAAAGTTATATCTAACAAGCAAATAAAAGTGAGTACACTTTAATGTGGGGTCACATATAATTAAGAGCAGCCATAACCTAGTTACCAACTTTATACTTCAAATAATTGAAAAAACTCAGCTCAATACGAGAAAATCAAATTTCATTACTATTTACCTCAGTTCATTATAAAGTTTTTGCCTAGCTAAAGTGTCCTTCAAGCCAATTCACACAATATTCTTCTGTTTCTGAAAGTTTCATTATTGGTTTACATTGTCAGACAGACCAATTCTATTACAAGAAAACTATTTTCGCTGTCTTAAGAAACAGCGATCTGTGTGTGATTTCGCTTAGACACTTTAACCACAACAGATAGACTGGGTGTAATGAAAATGACGATATTCGTTGTTTGGTTTTGGAGCCATTAATGCAATTAGAAAAAGTTTGGCATTGAGGTAATGAAGGGTAAATGAATAAAATTTGTTGACATGCCTTATTGTTGGTAAGTTTTTGTTTACCCAAACTATAAATGACAATGATTAGTTTATGTGTTTGATGGTAAAAGAAAGACGTAAAGTAAAAATGTAGTTACCAAAAGCTAATGTACAAGTGTAGTTTGATGCATTTATGACTTTAATTTAATTTAAATATTTCTTTAAAAGGGGGCAGAAAAATATAATGCAATTGATATTCCTCATGCATTCAACAGAGTTTAACATCAGGCTTTTTGTCGAAAATGCGTACTTTTGGGATCGATGACTCCCTTTTTCATTGGATTAGAAACAACCTTCCGTTAAATGTCTAGTGTGTCTAGTATGTCTAGTATTCACAAAATAAATGCTGGTGTGCCCCAGGGTTCTGTTCTGTCTACGACACTCTTTTTAATTTTTATTAATGATCTCTTATCTGCTACTTCTAATCCAATATATTCCTTTGCTTATAACAATACTCTCTGCTTTTTATATACGTACCCTGACTAACGTCCTTTTGTGGCGTTCCAGCAGCATTTCGGACATGCAAAATTGCCTTTCGACGTCTCTCGGCTTGAGTTCATGTGGAACCCAATTTCCTTGCTTTTGAATATATCCAGCTGCTTTTAAACGTTTTGAAATGTCTGCTTGAAGGACACCCAAAGATTCTGCGAGCTCATCTTGTGTTTGGCAACAATCTCCATAGAGTGATGCTTCCAGTTCTTCATCTTTAAACTTATTTGGCTGCCCAAGACGTTCATCGTTTTCCAAGCCAAAATCACCACTTTTAAATCATGCAAACCGCTTTTGGCACGTTCGCTCAGATAGCGCATGTTCAAAATAAACTTCTACCAAAATACGATGGCTTTCGGGAGCAGTTTTTAGTAATGAAGAAGAACTCCAGCAAAAACACTTTTTCAGGCACAAAGTTCGACATATTTGAATGAAAAAAAAAATTATTGTTGTTTACGCTTCAAATGAATGACATATACTGAAATGACGTACAATAACAGTAGCTTTACAACGTATGTTCCAATGTAATAATAACAATGGAATAATACAAGTTACGCCATCTCTTATCAAACCGCATATATTAAGTTATAGACAAAATAATATAATAAATAATAAATGATTAGAGGTATAAATTTGATGGAGAGCAAATAAACAAAGTTTTAAAGCTCATACAATATCTCAGATATCTAGTGTATATAACCATAAATTGTTAAACAAGTTTATATAGTAGGTATCGATAAAATGGTTCAAATACTCAAAAAAATTATAAAAAATAATGGCAGCATCAATTTTTTTTTTAACGTTTTTAAATATTGCTTCTGTTGCTTTGAAACTTTTAGTTGTGGTGGATTAAGTTCAATTGTAAAATCATGTCCAGCCAGACCCAACACAACATATGCATATGGTGATGATAACGCAACTGTTTTTCTAAAAGCTTCCACTTTTGTCGTCAAAGCTGATTATACCCGATGCTAACAACAAACTTCTCGTTCTCATTTACTGTCGTCTAAATTGCAAAACCGACTACAACACCAGCAACATACAAAAAAAAAAAAAAGTGGCATCTACAGCACCCGCATTGTAGTCTGTACTTCTATCATCGCCAATCAAAACTTTGCGAGAGGTTGCGGTTTGGAAGCCTAGAGGCTAGTAATGATTCAAATGGATTTGCTTTTAGTTCCCTTAATATTGGTTATTTACGCTTGTTGACTATATTTTCGTTTCTTTTTCCAAGCACGCTTTTTTCTTTTATTCTTCTGCCTTAGCACTTGTCCTTCGTTAACTTAATCTTTAGTTGCAGGGGCTTATTGTGTATGATACTTCATGTATACCTATATTACTAGTTTTTTTTTTTACTCGCATTCTTCATCCTGATGACTTTCTTGAAGACGGTACAGCACTGAATTCACTCTTTTTTGGCGTTTATATAGGGTGATAGCTGACTAGAGAATTTCATACTCCGGCGCCTACTATGCAAGATTTTTCCTTTTCATTATTCCGTATTTTCCTGACAATTCAAGTGTTACACAAAGTTATTAAATTCCAATTTCATGCAAAATCTGAATGATTTAAAGAAGAAGAATTGACTTGAGCTGCTACATTGTTACAACTAAGGAACGAATGTCGATATCCAGGACGTTCTTGGAAACATTGTTTGCACTTTGAAAAATCTTTTCCTTTCGCGCCAGTGTAATGTTAAGCTAAAGCAGAGGGCTTATCAGATCAAGAAAAATAATTGACAGGAGCATTTGTGAGTATTGCAGAAAAATCAAAGAAATGATGCATTGGGTACACGTAGCATTCGAGACAAGGGCTGAGGGATAAGTTACTCGAGAGAGATACTAATTGGTGGGAAGATTTTCGGATTGAGATTCGGAGAAAATGAGCTGGTTCGGTGACTTGGATTAAAGTATCACAACCATCTTGATGATATGAACATATTCCGTTGCTGTAGAAGAATGACTTCAATCTCATTAAATAGGTGGCAACTAGCTTGTCTTGGCAATAAAGAGCAAAAGCACGCATTTTACAAATAATTGAGTTAAAGTACATTTGCACTTTTGCTTTATACCTCAAATTAAAGTCCTTCATCTATGTGCAATTCACATTTGTTATTATGAAAATGCGATTAGGCCAGATCATTTTTAAAAAAAGGAAAACTCGTACGAGTAAGTAAGCATTATTAGTGGTTATTTCAACTACAACTGCAAAGTCTTTTCTTATAAATCGCCTACATACTGACTATATAAGGTATTGGGTCTATAACTATAATTCGTGCGGTTTGCTAAGAGATGGCGTAATTTATATTATTCCATTTGAACATGCATTGGAAAGCTACTTTCATTGTATGTCATTTCAGTATATGTCATTTATTTGAAGCGTAAACAACAATAATTTTTTTTCACTCAAATATGTCGAACTTTGTGCTGAAAAAGTGTTTTTGCGGGGAGTTCTTCTTCATTACTTTAATATAGAGAAAACTGCTGACCAAAATCATCGTATTTTGGTGGAAGTTTATGGTGAACATGCGTTAGCTGAGCAAACGTGCCAAAAGTGGTTTGCATGATTTAAAAGTGGTGATTTTGGCTTGGAACGATGAACGTCCTGGGCAGCCAAAAAAATTTGAAGATGAAGAACTGGAAGCATTACTCTATGAAGATTGTTGCCAAACACAAGAAGAGCTCGCAGAATCTTTGGGTGTCACTCAAGCAGCCATTTCGAAACGTTTAAAAGCAGCTGGATATATTCAAAAGCAAGGAAATTGGGTTCCACATGAACTCAAGCCGAGAGACGTCGAAAGGCGGTTTTGCATGTCTGAAATGCTGCTGGAACGCCACAAAAGGAAATCATTTTTGCATCGGATTGTTACTGGTGATGAAAAATGGATCTATTACGACAACCTCAAGCACAAAAAACCATATGTGAAACTCGGCTAACAGCCAAACTCAACGGCAAAGCTTAATATCCATGGCGCGAAGGTAATGCCCTGTATTTGGTGGGATCAAATGGGTGTGCTGTATTATGAGCTGCTAAAACTGGCTGAAATCATCAATGGACAACGCTACCGAAAACAATTAATCCGTCTGAAGAGAGCAGTAGCCGAAAAACGCCCGGAATATGCGACCAGACACGAGGCAATAATTTTCCATCATGACAACGCTCGGCCCCATGTTGCTATTCCGGTTAAGAACTATTTGGAAAACAGTGGATGGGAAGTCTTAACTCACCCGCCTTATAGCCCAGACCTTGCCCCTTCTGACCACCATTTGTTTCGGTCGATGCAGAACACCCTCACTGAAATACGGTTCACATCAGAGCAGAATATCAAAAAATGGGAAGAAGTCATAGCTTCAGATGGGCAATACTTTGAATAATACTATTGTACATGTTTTTCTTAAATAAACGTTCAAATTTTGAAAAAAAAACCGCACGAATTAAAATATATACCCAATTTTAAACGCAAAAAAAAAAAACAGAATTGCAGGAAAAATGAGCATCGATGAAAAAAACTGACCCATTTGACAATGAAGCAGAACAGTTTATTGCTGATCATCAACAGGCGCCCGATGCAAGCACACCATTATTATTACAGGAGACAACCTCAAAAAAAAATGCCCCCCAGAAATAAATCAGATAATATTAGGAAAGAGAGAGTGGCAAACCACGAGGTTCCCAGAGAATCAGATAGCGTTCAACAGACTCAATAACGAACTAGAAAATGAATCTGTGAATTCAAAAATGAGTCCCATAGTAGATTTCTACGAAGTTTAGGTGAATGTCTCTATTGACTAGTCATTGTGAAAAGCAGATAAGGGTCTTACAAAAGCTCAGTTGCAAAATCCGCCATTGAAAGCACTAGATAATAAATGGAACAGGAACTCGACACGAAAGACTGGTTTCTTCGTAGAACACCTGTGGAAAGTTCTTAAGTTAAGTGCAGCTACTGAAAACCCATATACATCTATGAAATTCGTCTCGTCAACCTAAGAAAAGTAGCAAGCATGTGTAAACAGTAGTTATCAAATTAAAAAAAAAAAAAAAACAGGTTGTGGTAAGAATTGCATCAATTCCATAAAAGAAAAAAAAATAATTTATTATAGACGCATGCATTAAAATCCATATCATGGGAAAATTCTGAAATGATACCAATCAATAGAAGAGCAAAAATCGCTTACCAGGATTTTCAAAAAATCACTTCCTAAATCACAAATCCTCAGTTCCGATTTGGAAATAACGTGGAACTACGGATGTAATATAGTGGAAAATCAGAGGAAGAAAAACAAGTCTGTTCGGAACTATTTTTAAATGTTTGGCAGAAGTTTGAAAAGGTTTGGCATATTAATGCTCTCGCTTTCAAAATAATCTCACTCGGATATAATATACTTGTGCCCACGATTTTTCCAATTCTCCAAACACTTCTCATAAGCACTTTTTTGTATAGCCTTGAGCTCTTTGAGCAATGTCGTTTTTATTTCCTCAATCGTTGCTAATCTCCATTCTTTCATAGGTCTTTTCAGTTTTGGGAACTGGAAAAAGTCATATGGGGCCAAGTCCGGGGAATATGGTAGCTGTGGCATGACTATCGTGTTGTTTTTGGCCAAAAAATCTCTCACAAAAGCAACAATGAATGAGCAGGTGCACTATCGTGATGCAAAAGCCATGAATTGATTTTCCACAATTCCGGGCGTATAACTTCAGGGTAATACTCCTTATTGACCGTACTAACCATAACATAACCATATACCTACGATCAGTTATGACCCTTTTGAGCAAGTCAGGATCATCATTGATGTCATTCAAGAGCTCCTGAGCGATGCTCATGCAACGGTTCTTATGATAAAAATTAAGATGTTTCATAACAAACTTCGCTGACACACTTTTCCAGCCCAAAAAATCCGAAATTTTCAAAACAATTTTCTTCATAGCTTCGACGTTAGCATATTTTGTTGATGTGCTGGGCGTACATAGTGCACCACTTGTAAACATTTTTTTTGCTTAAAACAAACTTATCATATGCCACTGTCAACATTTTGAGTGTTTAAGATCACTTAACTCCATTTTTTATACAAATGCTGCATATTTTGAAATAATTGAAAATCACCGAGCACACCAAAACACGTCTAGCCTTTCTATCTGTCAAAAACAAAATAAGTATGTTTAATACTTAAAACTGTTCACGATATGTGTACGAAACAACAAAAAAAGAAAAATCGAAAATCGGATGTATGTTGCCCGGGAGAATTCACATTACTTTTCGAACACGCTTCGTACACCTCATAGACAGTATTACGAAATACCGAAATCTTATATTTCGTTTCAACTCTTTCGGGTTTCATTCGATCCAAGATACTTAGACCGAGAAAATGAAGTGTCACTGTAACTGGTTTTTCATCGGGGATATATCGGTGGACAATATTTCGATGCTGGGTTCTTTTTCAGATGACACTGCAAATTAGTACTTTATAAATGAACTGCGAAGCAAGAAAAAAACTACAGAATGCAGTCCATAAATTAAAAAATTGGACGCTACAATGGCAAATCAACCTCAGTCAGAGGAAATGAATGAACATAAACTCCCCATTTAAACTTCTTTTAATAACAATCAAATCGTACCCTATGCCAACAAAGCCCTATGCTAACCTTGGTCGCTAAGTTATTATGGAAAGGGCATAGCAAAAATAAAAAAAAAAATTTAGAAATGGTGTATGCACTGAGAGGTGTCAACCAGTAATTGTTTCTACACATCATTTGTGCTTATTTTACCTCCAAGTGTTAACCATCGGGTACTGGTCGATGTTCATTCAGCAGATATAGAAACACTATAAATGGAACAGGAGGAATTCCTCAGATGAAATCAACTGTGAAATAAAGAAAATAGGACTTTATCCAGGCTACTCCGACATATTTCTAGCTTTGGCAATTAAGCATTTCGAAGACAGAGTCAGGGTCTTGGAGAGGAGATGGTGGCAGATGAGCCTTTAAGGGACTAACAAATTCTGGAACAAATTATTGGCTTCGGTCTAACCAGCCCCTCATCTTAGGGGTATATATGCCCCATGCCCGGGCATGGAAAATAAAGTTAAGTAACCAAGAAGCAACAAGCTTCGTATCGGGTTTGCTGAAACGAGACAAGAACAACAAACTTCGGATCCACCGAAAAACTAGCGGAGGCCCTTTAACGCGCAAAGCAGATGTTGCCGCCATCGAAAAAATGCAAGGGAATGGGACGAACGAAAATAGGATGAAAAACTGCGATATCTACTACCGCAATTGTTATCGAAGTTTATTGGTTTCCGCATGTCGATATTCATAAGAGGACTTGGAGAATTTATAAATAATCAACCTTCAACCAGATTCACTAAATGGCGATCAACTCAAGGCATTCCTCCAGTATTATGGGGTTCCGAAAGTTCCGAGCGGCCAACATCGGCTCTGACCATTACCTTGTTGTTGCTAAGGTACGGGTGCGAATATCCCAAAAATCGCAAAGACAGGCTAAGTTTGGGGAAGTTTGAACTTGGATGGCTGCAATCGCAAGAGATCGCCAAATCCGTTTCCGATCGAGTCTCTCTTAATATCTTAAGAGGTCCTGTGCTGCCGCCACATACCACATCGAAACCTCTGGTTTGACGACGGCAAGCACATGCAGCTAAGCAATACGTGCATTCAAAGTAGCTCACGAGTTCTGGGTACAGAAGAGTGGAGGTGAACACCGTCTTCTCAGAGGGAAAAAGGAGGAGCATGAGAAGCTCGTAGTCGAGAAAATTGAGAAATGCTACACCAGAAATAAGATTCGGAAGTTTCACCAAAAGGTAAAAACAAAAAAAAAGCCACGAGCACAAACCCAGAACCGAAGCCTGTGGAGACGAACAAAGAAACATATTTGTGGAGTCGCAGTCGATGTCGAGTATTTGGAAAGAGCATTTCTGTTAACTGTATAACGGCGATGATGATCTAAATACCGCTGTCAGGCAGAATGAACATTTTAACCTGGACGATGAAGTTCAAAAATTCAGTCGGACGAAAGCAATGGAACCTCAGAACTATTTTTCTGATCCTCAAAAAAGTAGCTTCTGAGCTGCATGAATATACTTAACATCGTCTACAAGTTACTATCTGCCGTATTGTGTGAACACCTGAAGTCGTTCGCTAACAGTCTCATTGTTCCACATCAGTGTGGCTTTAGGTTAGAAATGTCCACCATCGACCAAGTACTCACACTACCATAGATCTTGGGAAAAACCCATGAACTCCAAATCTATACACACAACCTATTCCTCGCTTTTAAGGCCGTGTATGAAGCATCTATGACAAGTTCTACAGACAATGTCTAGTTTTGGCATTCCTGCTAAACTGGTCGATTTGTGCAGAATAACGATGAGAATGCGCGTTGCTCTATTAAGGTCGGTAAAAAACTCACCGAGAACTTTGATGTTAAAAAAAAAGTTATAGACAAAGCGTTGTGCTGTGATGCGATTTCTTTAAGATCATTCTTGAAAGAATAATGCAAAACTCACTCGCCAACTCAAGAGACACAATCTTTTATAAATCCGTCCAATTAGGGCAAGACCAACCAGAAAGGACACCCAACACCGACGTCTCTGGTAGAATGCCACCCTCGACGTATATAACCTTTACTTCCAAGGCTTCGCTTAGCGACACTTGCGCTGAGATCACATGAGAGTAACTCTTGCCAATCGCTGCTTCATTAGACAAAGAAGATACCTGAGTAAACAAACCATCTCTCGAACAAAAAATATGACCCTATATTATGTAAGGCCCTTATATTCCCAGTTCAGCTCTATAGCGAAGTGGCATTAACATTATCAAGAAGAGATGAGAGTGCCCTTGGATATATTGAGAGGAAAATTCTTCGTGTGATTTTCGGTCCCGCCTATATGGACGTTGAGTGGAGTAGGAGATACACCGATAAAGTGAAGGTGCAACGACTGATATAGTTAGACTATGTTAAGCGAATAGACACCAATATTCCGGTCCTAAAATTCTACGATTCCGCATCCGAAGGACAGCGCAGTGGAGTGCGTGCGCTACCTTAGAAACGATTGTACTTCGGAATTGGAGTGGTATTCCTGGTCAATACAATCGTAACTGGTAATCATGCGTAGTATCGACAAGGTTCAGGCCTCTGTGCTATAAAGCAAAATCGGAATGATAGGTGTTTATACATATAAAGCCAGTTTGGTCTTACCATAGAAAACTATGTTGCGCAAATGCCTCCTCAGCCCAAAGAAACAAACATTGGCTGCTTGTATAGTTAACGACTTTGTTAAAACGTCTTTAATGTTAAAACGTTCAATGTTGATGTCCTGTCTTTTCCGTTGCTGGTATACATCCTTTTCAGATGATACCATGTACTCTGTTTTACCTCATTAACGTCAGACCCATTTTTGTCTCCATACTCATGAATGCTTCATAGACGACTTGCAATCAATAACATATATCGAATATCTCTAAATAAACAAAAATTATTTTCTTGTATTTAGAAAAAGAATAAATAAAGTTCCTGACGTATTTTATATTCTTTCTCAAACTAATTTCTCAGTCACCTTGATGTA
Source organism: Volucella inanis (assembly GCA_907269105.1). Taxonomy (NCBI): domain Eukaryota; kingdom Metazoa; phylum Arthropoda; class Insecta; order Diptera; family Syrphidae; genus Volucella; species Volucella inanis. Next base: position 25,459,739 of record OU026157.1, read on the forward strand.
TAGCCCTTGATAATGCATATACGTAGGCACCTAATGTTTTACATAATCTCCTTCATAATCTTCTAAAGGAAATTACATTCCTTTCTACTATCCCAACATTTGTTTAAAAAAAAAAAAATAAAAAATAAAAAATAAAGCGAAACGTGTTTCTCAGTCCAAAGCAAGTTAGGTATCTTGATTATTATTTATCTACAGGTCTGGAGGAAATTTTATACGAATGGCGCTAAAAATGCCCGTCGGGCAGGTCGTAGATGAAATTTATGTTGTTTTTTTTTTTGTAGAGCAACTTGTAAAAAATAATTTTGTGCAAGTGGTTTAATTCAAAGTATTTTGCATTCCAATTAATGTCAAGAAATACAGCAATACATATTTCACTTTTTTATTTTGCAAATGGCCGTACAAAAATTTGGGTCAAGGAGTAAAATGCGGTGGCCTTACAGTAAGTCTTTAGGAATTAGTTTTAATGATGTTACAGCAGAATAGTCGTTCTGGTAAAATGTTGAAAAAAAAGAGAGAAATAAGGTTAAAATATGGGCGATGATGCTTAATGATAAAAAATAATAATTTCATTCGTTAAGGTCATTGCTAGCAAAAATATAACCGAAGAAGGCTGAACTGTTTTGTGCAATGTACATCAAATTTTAAGGAAAGGAACAATTTCATTTTTCTCTTTTTCCCATCGAAAGTAGGCCGTGGTAAATTACTTAAAAGGATTCTACTATTTCGCTGGTATCTATGAATTTTTAAAATCAAACAAGTGGTTCCATTTTTCATTTAAGACTCAGAATTGTATAGGCACGTAAAATACAGATATCTTTTCCCCGAAGTATAACAGTATTTCTGGGATACATTTGTAAAGATATATGTATAAAAAATTTTCAACTTGATTATGAATGATTGTGCTGGTCTGTTACTAACCCAGCTTCTCGTACTTTAACACACCATTTTCTTAACAGTAAGCCGTATAAATATGAAATGGGCTCAATTGAGTAATTTGAGAAATGCTACCATGAAATTAAGCCAATTATGATGTAACTGTAACTTTCAGCAGAAAGGCAAAATCTTAAATTCATGGCAAGTTTTTGTCCGTCATATGAGCAGTGGTAGTCCTATATTATTCAGGCAGAACAAATTTAACTGTGTCATTGGACAAGAGTCCGCAGAATTATTTTTTTCTTTTTGAATTAAAAGACTTTAGTCATCGGGCTCATGACTGTTAGTATGCAAAATGTGAATTATATGCAACATGTAATTGGCTTATACATATATAACATTTGATAACACAACAATGGAGTAATAAATAAAGTCTGTCACACTTTTGAAATACAATTGGAATGTCGTTTTCCTGACCTAACTACATGGTGTCAGGTGTGGGGTTCGAACCCCCGGATTTCTTGGTATGTGTACATATTTATCCAGATTTTTACCAAATTTATCACAAATTTCAGCACCGTTACGAAAAATTTGTCGTGTGAATAAAAAATGGAAATGGACATTAGAAGAAAAGCAATCCTTTGATGAAATTAAGCAAATGTTAACTGTGGTACCTGTACTGCAGTACAAATACAATGCGATGCAAGTAAAGATGGATTGGTTGCTGTTCTTCTACAAGACGGACATAAAATATCTTATGCGTCCCGAACCTTGACAACAACCGAGCAGCACTACGCTCAAATTGAAAAAGAGTGTCTCGCCATACTGTTTGCCTGCAAACATTTTCATCAGTACTTTTAGAGTCTGACCACCTGCCCCTACAAACAAAAAATCCATTTTAGACACACCAAAATGTTTACAGCGCAAGCGACTGAGCTTGCAACGCTATGATATGAAAATTATTTACAAAAAAGAAAAAGCGATGTACTTGGCTGATAGCCGTAGCTCCAATACGTAAATCTGAAGACATATGTACAGATTTTGAAATTTATATGTCAAATCAAATTGAAACATTATTTTCCAAAATTGAACAAATAAATAAAATAGATGACTTGCATATCAATGACAGCCGGATAGAAATTATAAAACAAGAAACATTAATGGATTTTTCCTGGAAAATACTTCTTCCTGGATGGCCACCTGATAAACACTACTATACATTCAACTACAGAGAGGATATTACTCTTCAAGATGGATGGAATTTTGTTGAAAGGTGATAGCATAATCATTCCAAGTAAGTTGAGAAAATCAATATTAGATACAAATATTACACAGACTCTACAGTCATCAAGGCATGCAGGCATGCCAAAGAAAAGCAAAGGATTCAGTTTTTTTTCATGATATCAATAATCATATAAAAGAAGTATGCATGAATTGTGAAATTTGCTTAGAAAATAAACCTCATCATGACTTGTCGTTTCAACAAATCGGATTAGATATTTTCAATTTACTCAGAAAAACAAAAATACAAGGTAATTCATCTAAATCTATAATGTCCCCTTCAAAGCTATCCCCATCGACTGCAGCACACTTATGCCAGCGCTTGATCTAATCCTCGAAAAATTTTTTATATTTAATTTTCGGTATGTCCATCTCGGCTGCTGAAACGCGTTCGCCGTAGTGGTTTTTTAACTCGATTGAACAGAAAGAAGTCACAGAGAGCCAGATCAGGTGAATAATGATGGCACTGTGCGATGGTGCGTCATCATGGTGCAAAATCCATGAGTTTTCTGAAAAAAATTCTAGTCTATTTCGGCGAATTGCTTCACGCAAATTGTTTACTGTCTGGCTTCTGGCAAAAACTCATGATGCACTACACCGTTGTAATTCATGAAAACTGTGAGCATTGACTTCTTTTTTGACTGAAAACGACGTCTCGGCTCATTTGATGAACGCCATTCACTGATATCTAGACTGAGTGTCGTACTCATAAACCTACGTCTCGTCTCCTGTAATGATCTTTTTGATGAATGTGGAATCGGATTCAGCCTCGCAAATCATCTCTTTTGCGAAGTCAACACGGTCTCTTTTTTGCATGGAATTGAGGTCTTTTGGCACCATCTTTGCTGCTACCCGACGGAAACTAAAAGATCCTTCCATTTTAGTTGTCTTGGAAGGATTCAAGATCCAAGTCCTCCACTATCTCTCTGATGGTTAATTTGCGGTTATTGACCAACATTTCTTTTACTTTATCAATGTTTTCATCGGTTTTCGATGTCGATTGTCTGCCACTGCGCAAACACACACAGATAAATGGGTATACCAACTTAACAAAAAAAAAAAACAGAACTCAAATCGGAACAATGGGATCGCCACACGGTGGTTATTGGACCATTATTTAGATCAAGGTGGTAATTCGAAGTAGATAAATTAACTAACTTCTTCAGTAATCAAAACTCGCAAAAAGAATTTCAGCCGCCATAGCAAGTTTTTATCTCAGATTCTCAAAAGAATTTTAATTTCAACATTCTAGGAGTTCACCTCGTCATCAACAAGGAAATGGAAAAGCAGAGTCAGCTGTCAAAATAGCTAAAAAATGATTGAAAAAATCGAAAAGATCGAAAAATATTTTTTAGAAAATGCTTTAGGAATATTGCAACACAGAAAATCAAATCGGTGCTAGCGCTAATCAGCGTCTAATGTCCTGATGCACTAGATGTTAAATTCCGGTTACGAAAGAAAAACTTAAGCCGATGCTGCAATCCAACGTTAAAGAGAAAATATTTCATCATAAACAAATAAACAAAAAATATTATGATAAATCGAGCAGAAAGTTACCACCTTTAGAACACGGACAGGATGTGATGGTTCAACTTAAGCGAAGTTTAGGAGGCGTCACCTGGACCAAAGGTCATATTTCGGATATAAAATCTAACCGAGCTGCAACTTGCATATTGCAAGTTTCAGTCAATAACGCTATTTGCATTGAAACACACACATGCACTTGAATTATATGCAACATGTAATTGGCTTATACATATATAGCATTTGATAACACAAAAATCATTCGTTAGGTCGTTTTCCTGACCTAACGACAATGACATCTTATTTGGATAAAACTGCAAAGCATGGCTTCATCGGATGTCTCTGACGAATCGTATTTGGTTCAATTTAAGGCTTAATATTGGCCTCTAAGGACTGAATCACTTACGGTTTATCAGTGTATACGAAAAACTTCACATAGCCCAACTTCTTCCGTCCAATCCCTTGATCTCGGATGCCATTTGAAAAGTTCGCGAAATCACCTTCTTGCAAAATTGTTCTGTCAATAGATAGTTTTTTTGAGTTGCTGTTTCTCATAGCAGCATCTTTTTGAAACCGCATCTCCTTCTAATTAATTTCGTTCGTATTGTAAAAGGAATTTTCTTGGAGCATGGTTTAGGAATGATTTCTATTGACCATGACGCAAGATTTGTCTTTATTTTCGTAAAAATAAGCACCAATGATGCCACCAGACTACGAATACAAGCTGCAACAACGTATACGTCTTGCATGGTTAGTATCCAACATCATATTTTAAAATATAAATTGATCCAAGTTTTAAAGAAAAGATTACTATGTACAGCAAGAAAATAACGAAGGGCTTCAATAGAACGCGAATTTTGAAAATAAATATTTATGAGATGCAAATGTAGTTGAGGCGCGATTTTTAACTTTCCTTAATTATCGTGCCTAAGTCAAAACTAATAATGACCTATAAGATTACTGAGATGCGATTTCAAGGGTTCAAAACTACAGCATACGTACGAGTATATGATCTCAGTATGGCAAAGCCTATGCCTCAATAGGTGGCTAGGTTAGAAGGCCCCCTTTTCTAAATTTCCTAATGAATTATTGTATGCTCCTTCAAATCATCCCACCTTACCTAAGACCGAACTTATTGTTATTTTTTCAACATTGAACAGTATAAAAACTTATTTTCCTAATCTTCAGCATTGACTTTGATTCAACTGCTACGTTCTCATTATTACTCCTCTTGCAGCTGTTGCTTTCGTAGAGTCAGAATATTTTTTTTTTTTATTGTTAAAATTATTAAAAAAATTTCCTTTCCCTTTTTTTTTACAATATTAGTAAGGTGTAAGTCAGTGATGTTCAACACTATACAAAGCTGGACTGACACAAAGTTGCTTAAGATATCGCTATCATCAGCGAATACACTAGAAGTCGTTCCGGATTTCATTAGAAAATCTTGCACGATAATAGAATGTAATATAAATATAAACCATTAAAATTGTCTGCGGTATACTGTAGATTTAAATACACAATTACTACCATTCAGTATTCAGATTGAATTAAAATAATAGGCCCACGCTTTATTGCAGTAGATGACCTTAACGCAAAATATACAGGGGTTCAAGGTTAACTAACAAAAAAAGAAAATTTTTATGGGAGCTATGATGAAAAATAACTGCAGATTCATTAGTACTAAAGAGTATTTCTATTGGCTTATTGACATCAAGAAAGAAACGATTTTGACCTTTACATCACTGAAGACATTAACCATAATCACTTAACAATAAAATCTTACTTTGATCTTTCGTGTGACCACTCTCTTGTTATAGTTGAATACTTCTGTATATTAAAATCTGAGGCTCTACTCCTTTTCTAACCAACCATACTATAAAATTGACTGGGACACTTTAAGGAAATGAATTGACATAAAGACCTCAAAAGCTCTTCAGTAACTAAAAACACCTAGCAAACATAGTGAACCAACCACCTACACACCAAAGCAAAAACGAAAACTACGAAAGATTTAGAAATATGGTAGATCACCTCTCGGCAAAACAAATTACAATAAATCAACTCAAAAACCTAATGACCCCCTGAAAACAAACAATAACCAACGCATTAACATATTTCAGAAAAATCTAACACACTAAAAGCTGAACAAGAAGCTTAAAAAAGGAATAATCCATCAATCGTCACTTTTAAAACCGACGAGAAGTGGTACAGAGCAAACACTGGCAAAGAAAAGACATTAACAGACAATTTTAGAACATTTACTAATACCTACGATGCTCTAAAAATTCTCTCCCAAATAACAACACAATAAGGAATACTACAATGAAGAAATAAAATATTACCTATGAAGCAGAATAAATGGCAACAAATCTCCGGAATATGATTTATTTTCATAAATTAAAACAATTCCCAGAAAGCTTTTTAATACAATCCTAAGACTAAACTATTACTTTGAAATATGATAGCTAATGGCTATCCCGAAACCAGGGTAAGATTCTACAAAATCTTAATTATATAGAAAAATTAGTCTTCTGTCGGAAATATCCAATATATTTGAAAAATTGTTCTCTGACCGTTTGACATATCGTTGATTCAACAACAGCTTATGGACCATCAATTCGGCTTTCGCCAAAAGCACTCCACTATTCAACGGGTACATCAAGTAACAAACGAAGTCCAAAATGACTTGGACTACTTTAGCCGTAAGTCTTATCGCGAATAAAACAAACACAATCCTTTAAAAAAAAATTATTTACGCTCTTTATTTGGTTGCTTATAGGCGACTGTATTCTACTGTGTTTGACTTACGATTAATATCCTACCTACCAGCAGACGCTTTTCCTAGTGTGGCCACTGGTGTTGCGACTTTATATTACTTACATTCTTATCAGTTTCTCTCCTATTGCTTGCTACAATTCGACCATCCTGACTTGTAATCGTCAAGTCAAGATTTCCCCTTTGTCCTACTACAATTACGTGATTCGTTTGCTTTCGTTTTCAACCATGGTTTGATGTTGGCTGCTTCCCATATTCCTTCATACGGGATCTGGCTTACTTGAAATCCTTCTACATCCTTCACTATGTACCGATCATTTGGCAAAATCTTTTCAATTTTATACGGACCCTTAAACTTAGGGGCTATCTTCTTACTAGCACCTGGGGTGCTGATAAAGTTCTTCACCATTACAAAATCTCCTTTCCCATATGCCTTATGCGTTCTGTGGTGATCCTTTCGTGACTTATTATATTCCTTACACTTAATCATCTTATTAGCAGTTCTCGTTCGTATTTTCTCTAAATCTCTCTCATTTTCCTCCTCATAATGCTCATTTAAACTCCTCTTCGGAAAATCAATAACTTCGCCTTTTTGACTTACTCCGAACAGCAATTCACTCGGTGTCGTGCCTATAATTTGGTGAATTATAGCGAATTCTATCCTGTTTATCCTTTCCACTTGTCCGTTGGCCTGTGGGGAAGCCGTAGCAATCTTTATGTGATGTACATTCATAACTTCCAAGAAACTTCCGAAATCCTTTGAAGCAAACACACTTCCTCTGTCTGACACTATCACCTTCGGTCGGCTATACGAATTAAAATAAGATATAAGGCAGCTTATTACTTCACTTGTGTTGGTTGTCCTAACGGCAAAAAGTCTGACGTACTTAGTAGCCCGTCTACTACTAGGAACACATACTTCTTTTTCGCCCATTTGAGTGACACTGCGCCAAAGTGATCTACATGTATCATCTGGAAGGGAACATTTCCTTTTGGTATGTTGTGCAAGTACAATAATTTTCGTACTTTCCAAACTTAGGTGAAAATGCGATACACTTTAAGCAATTTGCTATGTGCGACTTGATTTTACTTTTCATCTGAGGGAACGAATATGTTTTCAGAACCGTGTCCAAGACATTGTCGCAACCCACATGAACCATCTCGTCATGGTATACATGCAACATCTTACTTTCCATCCCTATAGGAACGTAAAACACTATTCTCTTCCCCACTTTGCTATACACTAGTCCTTACGCATCTCATATAGACTACTCCAATTTTCCTATCCTTGCATTGGCAAATAGATAAATTTTCCTCAAACGTATTTTCTTCTAGCACAAGAATGTTTGAGACTCGACTGAGAGCGTCTACGTTCTGCATTCTGTCCCCGCCACGATGTTCCAGGGTATAGTCGTAGTTTTGGAGCTCCAGTGCCCATCTGACTATTCTGGGGCTTACCTCTCTTTTGTTAAGTGTCAATGAGTTACAGTCTGTCACAATCTTGAATCTAATGAAGTGTAAATATATCCTGAATCTTTGCAGCGCATAAATAATTGCCAATGTTTCTAGTTCGAAGCAGTTATACTTCAACTCACATTCTGTTGGCTTTTTGGAAAAATAAAACACCGAATGGAATCTCCCATCCGCCCCAAATCCGACGGAGCTCGCGTCGCAATTGAGCTCCGTCTCATTCCGATGACAGTAAATTGCCAGAATAGGTGCCATCAGTAGTCTTCCTTTTAGTTTTTCCAAGCATTGCATCTCTTCACTGTCAAATTTAAAAGTGGGATCCTTCTTTAAAAGTTTGTATAATGACTGGGCTAACACTGAAAATCCTTTAACAAATCTTCTGACGTAGGAACATAGTCCTAGAAAATAATATACAGCCCCTTACATTCTGTGGCACAGGGAAATTCTTTATCGATTCGATGCCCTTTTCGTTTGGCTGGATACCTTCCTTGGATACGGTGTATCCTAAATACTGGACCTAAGCTTCCATAAACCGACATTTGTTCAAACGTAACTCCAACTTGTTCTTCACTAACCTATCGAAAACTTCATTCATTATATCATCTATGTAGATTTTGACTTTCTTTTCTTTAATCAAATCTTTAAAAACATTTGAAATATAACGTTGGAATTCGAATGGAGCATTCTTTAGTCCAAATGGCATCCTGAGCCACCCGTACTGTCCCATTGGTGTCACAAATGATGTATATTTAATCGATTCGTCACTCATTCGTATGTGGTAAAAAGCGCTCTTCAGATCTAATAATACGTACACTCGTTTACCTAAACACTCGTCAAGTAAGTCATCGATTAGTGGAATCGTGTGATTGACTCTTAAGGTACCTTTATTTAAGTTCCTGAAGTCCACGCAAAGTCGCAAATCAGCTGTTTCCTTTTTTACTAATACTATAGGCGAAGCGTATTCCTATCTGCTTGGCCTGATTATTCCTTCCCCCAGCAACTCGTCTACGATAGATTGTACTTGTTCCTTTTCGGTATATGAGAGTTTCTTCTGGTAGCAATAAAACGGTTTTGTATCGTTCAACCTTAGCTTCATTTCGTATTTCATCTCGGGTTTTTCAGAACGCTTACAGTACAAATATTTCTCATTGAACATTCGTTTGTACTTTTCTTTTGTCTCCCAGTCTAGACTACAATTTTTTAATTTTTTAATTTTTTAATAACTCCCGAAAATGTTCTGTGCCTACCTCAATCGTTTGTTTTTCTAATACTACGGTAGTTTATCTTAGCTTCGCCTTTCTCATGAAATCCCTACCTAGAATTAGGGGAAATGTCATTGTACCATCCGGTACCACTAGTAGATCGAGTTCAAACTTTATTTCTTTTAATAAAATTTGACAACACACTTTACCTAGTATTCTTAACGGACTTTTATTTATTCCCTGAAACTTTACATTTTCTTGATATGAATTAATAACTGCTGTTGGAACGTATCCCTGCCTGACTATGCTGATCGAGCTGCCGGTATCTAGTAGTGAATCTAATAATATTTTATAATGTAAATTTCTATGTGTAAATATAGGCTTCTTCCGCTCTGGACAGTCTACTGCTATATGTTCCATTCTAGCACAAACGTGACAAGCGCCTTTCTCTCGTTTTTCCTTCCTACACTCGTTTGCCATGTGCCCAACACCATTGCAATTGTAGCACCTGATTTGGTTCCTTGCTGTATCACTCCTTAGCTCTCGTTGGACGGCTTCCATTCGTTGCGGCTTCCGTTGTTTTATTTTTGAAAGGCTTGGAGTGGTTGTGCCTTTGTAGAATATCATTGGATGAGTGCCTGTAGTCGTAGCGACTCATCCGTTATGCCTTCTACCACATATTCAACTAACTCATCTTCGTCGATTTGAAAGCAATTTGAAAGGATGATCTTGTCATTAAAGTAGTCCGTAAAACTCCCATTCGTCTGCCACTTCCTGTCTTAGAATTTCCGTCGCAATATCATTTTGTTTTCCTTTCTACTGAACAGCTCCTTCATCTGTAGCAATAATTCGTCCACTCCTTCGATCAAAAAATTCGGCTTTGAGTGCATCCACTCCAATGCCTTACCTTTCATTTTTGTCAACATAAGTGTCCGCATCATGTTCTCGTCGGGTTTGTATACATCCTGAAAACTTTTCAGTTGGGCTAGCCACACATTCAGATTTGTGCTGCCGTCATATTCTGGCAACATGTCTTTCCACATACTCAAATGTTGCGGATCAGATGTTGTTGCAGCCATTTGACTTTCGCTCGTTTGTGTGTTTGCGTTTATCTGACTCTCATTTGGTTGTGGCAGGTCGTTCGTCTGCACTCCTTTGTGTGTGTGTGTGTCAGCATTCTTTTGTGTCGTTTCGCTCATTTGCGAAATTCTTCGCAGCCCCTCATTTTCTTTTGCCAATAGTTCTTTTTCTCTCTTCAGTAATTCTATTTATTTTTAATATAACCGTTTCTCTCTGGCTGAGCATGCTGCACTTACTCTAGCAGCCGATCGTTCGATGATACATCCGTTTTATTCGGATTCCGTTGGCCATTCACTTCCCTCTTTTGCTCGTCCAATCGTTGGTATTCTGCTTCGGCGTCCTCTTCTGTCCTCCGTTGAGTTCACCGTTGCGATATTATAGGCTCTTCTGGTACGAATGGTACATCGTTTAAACGCATCACGAGCACATTTTTGGTGCCGGCTGTGGAAAGCCCAAGACGTAGTAGCCATTTGCGCAACTCTGGGAATGAATAATCCGGCACAGCAATCGAATGCTCCATTTTGTTCTTTTGTATTTACTTTTTTGCACACTCGTTTGTTTAGTTCAATTTCGTTCTTTATTTTTTATTCTTTCCACTTTGACAATCGTTTTTTTGTATTATTATTATTTTTTTGTTGGATTGGATCCCACTTTTAATTTTTAGCCGTTAGTCTTATCGCGAATAAAACAAACACAATCCTTTAAAAAAAATAATTTGCGCTCTTTATTTGGTTGCTTAATAGGCGTCTGTATTCTACAGTGTTTGACTTACGACTAATCTCCTACCTACCGGCAGACTCTTTTCCTAGTGTGGCCACTTTACAATCACTAGCTAGTGTTGCCACATTCTTACATTCTTATCATTTTTTCTCCTATGGCTTGCTACACTAGCAAGCATTTTGTGTTGCAGTCTACCTTGATCTTGCAAAAGCTTTCGACAGTGCATGACACAAGGGCACTCTATTTAAACTCAGTTCAATGCTACCGATATAGAACCAACTTATCAAAAGTTATATGGGCGAGCGATTGTCAGTTTTATACAATGACGAACCATTGAATTTACAAAAAATCGACGCAGATGTTCCCCAAGGGAGTGCGATAGGACCTACGCTTCCCTTCATTTTCAAAGTGGATATACCTATGAGGGTTGTTTGATGAGTACCCGGATTGAAAAATGAGAGTACCACCATTTGGTATAACCTTTTATGATGTTTTACCCAGTGAACGTGCTCCAAAGAAAGCGAAGGCCGTGACTTCGGCCAGAAAGGTAATGGCCACCATTTTCTGTGATATACGTTGACTATTTGGAGAAGGGAAAAACAATTTGAAGACAAAACGACCACATTTAGCGAAGAACGCACCGGCCAAATTGGTAGAATTACAGAACGTCTCTTGTGTTTTACGTATGCACCTGCTATGAAGGCTTTATCCCATGGGATGGGATAGGAGTAAGGATACGCCTTGCCATCGCTATTTGCTACAGAAAAATATACCAAAGTAGAACTTGTGTTGGAAACACATGTTCCACCCTTGGTATGGGTCGAAGCTCATCTAAAACATCTTGCTGATCTTGGGGTCACTGCAAACAGCTATTGAAACTCCTTATTGGGTCATATATTAATGTGACTCTCATAGAGCTGTTAGATTTTGATTGTGACTGATTCGAACTGCAACCAACTTCAGACTGCTATAATTTCCAAACCGTTCATTACTGTGAGCTCAAATTTTGACACATTTCAGATAATTTTATTATTTACAAGCCTTTTAAACGATTTGTATTCAAACGTGATAGTGTGATTGCTTTATATTTGGCTTGAAAACCACAAGTAGTTATCGTTAGAGCCCTCCAGCACGTGAATAAATCATTTGTGTCTCGAACCATAGCTCGTTACCGTGATACTAGCAGCGTTGCAAATCGCCATGGAGGTGGTCGTAAAAAAACAGCAGCATCGGCAGGAATGGTTCAGAAAGTGAAGGCTCGAATTGAGTGAAATTCGCGTCGAAGTGTAAGAAAAATGGCTCGGGAGCTCAACATATCGTTGGAACGAATGCAAAACATACTGAAAAATGAGCTTGGGCTAAACATTTAAAGTTCCAACAAGCACACGATCTTACACCGCAACAGAAAAAAGTTAGAGTCGAAAGAGCGAAGGAGTTGCTATGCTTGCACGAAAGTGGTGAGTTATCAAATTTGGTTTTTTCCGATGAGTCGTCATTTGTTATCGAGCAATATTTCAACAAACAAAATGATCAAGTTTACTTGCCAGAGAGGTCCTTCGAAAATTTACACCTTCGGACGGCCACCAGAAAGCAGGCAGCACCGATGGTGATGGTTTGGCCCGCCATAACCGCCGATGGTCGCTCTTGGGAACTTCTTAGAAGCAGTATTGAAGCCTTGGGCAAACAATCATTTCGGTCGGAGACCGTGGACATATCAACAAGACTCGGCACCGTCTCACAAAGCGCACGTCAACCAAGATTGGTTAAAAAAAACAATGTTCCACACTTCATTTCTTCGACACAATGGATTGCAAATTCTCCGGATGCAAATCCGTTGGATTTCTTTGTCCGGCTTATTTTGAAGGCGAAGGTTAGCACTAAAAAATACCAAAGTTTGAACTACCTCAAACAAGCACTTCGCCGGGAATGGCCCAAAATACCGCAGAGCCACTTGAGTGCAGCGTGCGATGCTTTCTTCGGCCGTCTCAAGGCCATTATTCGCGCCAAAGGTATACATATTGAAAACTACTGATACAATTTGAAAATTGATGTATTTTCCAACATTTTTTGCTTTGGCACAATAAAATTTATGAAAAATAAAAAAATTATAGCATTTTAAAAAGTTGCAGTTCGAGTCAGTCACCCTGTATATAATTTTTACCCATACATTGGAGTATGATCTGGCTCGACTGCCGGTTGCTAATTCTTTTTAATTGCTTCACTAACGTAGGCTTCCACGAAGTAATTCCTGCGAATTTTGTGGAGTTTCTTCGTTTGGTAACACACACCTATTCTAATGCAAATTTTGATGTTTCCCATTGCCCCTTATCTCTGTTCATCTTTAAGATCTATTGAGATTATTACAAGTTTATCCTACATTTTGGTGCATTCATCGAAATGTTTGCTTGATTACCTTTATTCGTCGTAGGACTATTCATACTTCTACTGCAGGTACTACCTGTTGGTTTATGTAGGAAAATTTTTAAGTTCCAAGACAATGTTTCTAGTGCAATGGCATACGTTCTGGCTGAGGTTTTTTTTCGCTATGTTCCCAGTCTATCATACAATCGGTATAGCTTTTTTCGCTAGTCGTGCGTCTTTGTCAACCATTTTATTCATCATTCTAACTCAGATTTGATACTTTAATACACCGAACGAAGTTTTTTTTTTTCACTACTTTTACATTTTTCCTTAAAGTTGTTACACATCCCTTGGGCGTACGGCATTTTAGAGCCATAACCGCAAACTAAGCGCAATGAACTGACCCTTATCGTTGTTTAAATTGTGCCTATTTATTTTTATAACTGAAACCGATGTTTATTAGTAGTGATTCGATTTCTCTAAGACCACTTTAAAAACTTCAACTTGCCTGTTCCCATTTTTCTGCATAGATGATAATCTCCCTGGGTTTGACCTCCACTACTATTTCAAATAGTTAAGAGCCACTTTTTTTTTGATAAATATTTCGCATAATTGGTATAGTTAGACTGTATGACTTGCATGAGTTTAGTATATTTTCAACCGCAGAGTTTCTCGTTTTGAAGCCGTTTCATCCTTATTGGTCTTCGTATTCGTACTTTCATTCTTCGACGTGTTACTTTTAATCTTCACCAACGAAAAACGTTTTCTCCCTTGATATTTGATTTATAAGCTCATAAATGGTGGGCCAAAAGAGCTAACAATATTCTAAGTTGCTAATTTTTGATAGGCTTAGGATCTTATCTAGGATTTATGCTTTCAAGATTTCGTTTCGTAATAATACATTTGGCAACGATGCCAATGTGCCATCAGAGACGCCGACCACACCAAGAAATGATTCGTTTGATGAATAATGCTGGCAAGCACATGCAGCTAAAGAAGAAGCCTATAAAGTGGCGCTGTAATGAACTACAAGAGCTGCTCATGAGTTCTAAGAGCAGAAGAAACGGAAAGAACAACGGCTTATTTACAATAAGCGATGTTGTACTCCAGGAATACCAACAGGTAAAAAGAACCTGTCAAAGCAAGAAGACCCGTAGGTAGGGTCTGTAGGTGGAAAAGACCATACAAATTAGACTATGATAGCCAAAACTCCCTCCATCTGTTCAGAAAGAAGTAAGGATAGCAATATCTAAACTAAAATCCAACAAATCTTCTGGAATTGTCGGCTTACCGTCCGAGGTTTTGAACATCGTCTATAAGAATAACGATGATAGATAACCCTATCTGCCATCTTAAGGTAACAATCTGTCATGTGACTTCTCTAACCTCGTAGTTGAAAGAAATGTTCGGAATTCACAAGCTAACACTGGAGGTGCAATCTTTCAAAAGTCTCTAAATATAGGATATTGTCATAATTCAAATTACTCAGCGAGATGTTACCGGTGCGTTCGCTAGTACTGAAACGGTAACTGCAAAATAGGCTCAGCTATAAATGAGAGCAATACCAAGGATATGCTGTTAACAAGAAAGGACACACAACATAGACGAATAGGACAGAATGTAAAAATCGATAGCTATCATTTCGAGACAGTAAGGACTTTTTCTACCTTTGACCTGCTATGTATTTTGCCATTAACGCTCCAGCAGAAATAAAACGAATAATCACTCTTGTCAATCGCTGTTTCCTTGGGCTAAGAATTGAGTAGTGAGGATCCTTGATAATCCCAGTCTTACTTTATGATACTGAAACATGGACTCTATCGATAGTGGATGAAGATATACTTACTCGTATATATGATCTCTTTATTTTACAACTTCTGAAGCAATCTATGCCTCCAGGTCATAGAGAAGAACAAAAACTGTTCGCGTTTTATAGAACGCTATTTTGACTGTCCGAAAAGAGGCTCTGCTACTTAACTGCTTTCTCTCTCAGGGCACTACCTTTTGTTTATATTCACAAACACAAAGTCATGGACTACTTCCAAGTTATATCTATCTATGATGATGTTTCAAAGTAATCGTCTATGTTGCGTGTCATTTCTCGATTACAAGTTCTCCAAAAAGTAAGAGGAAAATATAATAAGAAACGTGACTGTTACATAACGCTACTCCATAGACTTCAAAACAAAAAATGAAAATAGCTTACCATTAATCTTGTCTTGTTGTAATAAGGACAATGCAAAAACTGGGTATCATTAAACTAGCAAGTAGAAAAACTTATATGAACAAATCGCCATTCAAGATATTGTGTAATGGACAACCGCGAAGTGTAGGAGACATCTAAAGATAGGTCAATCAATACAAAGTTTCTACAACATCATAAGTAGTTAAATCCTGCCAGAACATCAACCAGCTTAAGAGCCCCAAAGTCAGCTGAAATTAAAAGAAAGATTTGGCGAATATTAATGAAACTGGTGTTAGACTAGTTGTTATGGAAATATGTTAAATCACTCGTATATGTCAATAAAACAGCGTCAATTGCAGTTTTGGCAAAGAACATTACATATGTTAGGGAGATGCCAGCTAATATGATCGAAAAAGTTATCTAAAATTGGACTCTCCGTGCGAACCACTGAAAACATAGTCTTTGTCAAAATTTACATAAAATAATCTTTAAAAAATAAAAAGCAAACATTGGCTTATCAACTCAAATAGAATTTTATACACTTTTGCAATTTTCCTGTGTAGCTTTTTACAATTAAAAATCACCCGTTATATGATATAACCAACCGAATTATGTAGCAAAGTGAGGTGTTTCTTATAGATACTTGCAGAAAAAATAACCAGGCAATTCCATATCCTTAAAGACTAATTTACGCTCATTTTAATCCCATAAAAAATTTGTATAATTTTGCTGACTGCTGGTCTAAAGCTCCTCTTATAAATTTCTACCTCGTTGAGCATATTTTGCTCTGTGATTAATGTGAATGAAGTGTCATTTATCACAAATAATGTTTTAATCCTCCTCACTTGATGAGGCACTTCAGCCGTTTCATGCAATAAATTGCTTTTCTCAAAGTATCTCAAATCAAGGACTTCCAGACCTACAAACTTTTTGATTCAAATCGATAAGAGCTGTTTTTTTTTCTCTTATATAGTAAGTATCTGACTGCACAGATTTAATTGTTAGTGTTCTGAAGCAATATTAAGACGTAGCGAGCACTAACCTTTGGTCGATTCCGTCACTAATTTCTAAAAGTTTATCCGTTTTCCCCTTTTCTAAGCTTTGTACTCAAAATGAATCAGTGGAATTAAACTAGTTTTGTATATTTCGATTCTCAGATTAACTTGCAATTTCAAATTTATCAGGATTAACACCACCCACTACGGGGTGGCCGTGGTGTACGACTCCTCAAGCAGAGGGTCGCGGGTTCGAATCCCGTGCGAGGCAATTCTCTGAAAAAGTCTATTCATAGAATTTGTATCTACTTAAATGAAAATCCCGTCGGCGTCAACACTGACATGATGGCATAACACTGATGTTGGAGTGGTTTCTGGCTGGGCTTAATATAACGAACTAACAACTAGCACAACTCGTCCCGTCCAGTTTGACAACCACCTCTGGGAAAAATATCGAAACCTAATACACCTGAGTTTCAAATTACTACACCACCCGCCCGCGCCCTGGAGAAAAAACCAGTAAAAGGGTATTCATAACACCTTGGTACGCGCGCGGGATTATAAAAAAAAAATTGTAAGAATTTAATTATTTTTCTAGAACTAATGCTTAGAAACGTTAATTGCATTTATAGGTACCCCATCACATATGCCACAAGCATCATGTCCTCATTCCTTTTATAACTTTATAAAAATAAGACTTTTTATTTTTTCCAAGTAATAAATTCAAAGATTATTCAGTGAAGTGTGAAACATAACCATAAAAAACATTTTGTAAGAAATCCTCCCCAAATACCATAAATTCCATTTTTTTTTTTTTTTTTGTTTTTGTAAATACTCGTATAAAACCATAGTTGAGTGGTAGAGTCCCTGCAGTTTACTGGCTACCATATACGAGTATTTCGGAGGTTGTGTTTCAAGGGGAGTTATAAGGATTTACAGCACACGTTTGCTCTCGAGTGTTTGCTGGTGTTTATCACTTAAAATACTTTGATGTCATGCAAATATATATATAAAAAAATGCGATTATGACGCTTGCTAATGGCTTTCATGATAGGAAATGCTAGGGAACTAATGTTGACGATAGGAATACTCGTAAAAGTAATTAGAAAATTCATACAAATTTGGTGTTCTATATCTGATATTCATAGTGGAAATGCCGAATAATGAGCTCTAAAATACGTGTTGTGTTGTATTGGAATCCAGAGGTTATTTAAGATCGTAAGAAGCTCGAAAATCCTTATAAATACATTCCAAATATAGATGAAAGGCTAGTTTCTAAAAGGTCCACATATACTCGTAGACAACTGAATTAATAATTCAGCCAACAGTTCAAGTGATGATATCAACAAAATATCCTAAAGTCACTCGTAAACAAACTTATTGTCATGTACATATTTGAAAATTGATTTGTAAACTATTTTCGTACATTTTGGGAATAAATATGTAAGTAATCGGTTTGCGATTCACAGAGATACTTTAATCTCAAATAATTCGAGTGGAAAATATAACTCAACATGAAAATATCCTTCGGTATTAATCAATTTGTCGAAGACACAACCTTTTTGTGCATATCTAAGTAGAAAAGGATTATTAGAAATGTCAATCACGTATACGTACCCTCTTCCAATTCGATAAATTTATAGTTCAACCCTATTTGCTTAATCGATCCCTTTACGGAACAACTCATCAGCATTTATGCCATTGAACTGTATAGGTTAATAATATCAGAGAGTATTGCAATTAAAATTAGTCTTACTGACAAGATACGAGTAAAACCGAATTTCAATTCAGATAATTACATGTTTTGTGTATGAATTTTCTTGAAAATGCAATATAATAAAATAATTGTTTGTAAAAAAGATAGAAGCCTTACCTTAAAATGGAATCATATTCAGATACGTAGTCTTTTGAATCTTGTTTCTATAGACTCTTCAACTAAAATAAAATTGACATCAAGAGGCTTATAATGACTTAAAAGCTTGGTGCTTGGTGGATCCAGCTCTCAAAAGTCCATCAAACCTTTATTTTCAGCTTTAGTAAGTAATGCGACTATTGGTCAGGAAGCTGCTGACAGTCCTAATTACTTGGACTGAGATAGCAGCGAAACAATCAAGTTCATAGCGTACTGCATGCCTTACCTTCAAGTGGCGGTGGTGGTTCCCTGTAATTGGATGAGTAAACCGTCACTAAAGTGGTAAGGGCACACTCTACTGATAACATAATATTGGTCTACACCATCGGGGTATCGAATGAAAATGGATTCACCGTTGACGACCCTTGTAAACGCTGAAAGGACAACGACCTTCGGATCTTAACCCATGATAGCTATCACGCAGATATCATCGGCATCCAGGAACTGATATGGCAATGGCCGAGTATAATGAGAATGAAAATCTTTGATATGTAATATGAAGATTGCTAGAGTGAAAAAAGCGGCGCTTATTCGGATGCAGATCTGCCATATACAGTAGACTAAGGCAAGAAGCCCTGAGATTCGGAGACCTGAACGAACGTCTTATGACAATCTGCTTTAAGACTAAATTTGCTAACATAAGACTCATATTCGCCCATGTCTTCACGGAAGACAAGGACAATGACACCAAAGAATATTTCTACGAGATCCTCGACAAGACAAATGAGCAATATCTTAAATATGACGTTGTCGCCTAATACGAACTTAACGGCAGGATAGAAAATGAGGACTTCTTTGATGGGAAAGTTGGTAGGCTATATATACGATTACATTGCAACGTAAGGCATGCCTCCAGTATTCTTAATATTTGAAACTTCCAGGCTGCCGAAACTGAGTTAGATCACCACCTTGTTGCAGCCAAGATATAACGTAGAAGAACTGCAATCGTAAAGAACTTCCAGAATTTTCATAGAAAGTATATTACGAAGTCTCTCAATAACTCCTGTGATACCAGCAGCAAGTGCCAAAGTCCAGTGGCAACTGCTGCTAACATGCCGTTAAGGACCCCGTACCTAATGTGGTGGGTTTAACATGACCACCACTAAAAAACCCCGGAGGTAAACATGAAAGTTTATATTCCAGGAACGTATAAAAAATTCATGAACAGTTATAAAACAAAACTTGTCAAGACAAGAAGACCAGTAGAGATGAAAAAGCAAAGCTTGTACTAAAGTCCAAGTTGGTGCTGAGAGTATACAAAAACTTCTTCGGCAGACTGTATAACGACGACGAGCCGCAACATCCCGCCGTTAAGCTGAATAGACCATCCAACTTTAACGATGATACCCAAAACTTCCATCCACCTAACCAAATCGAAGTGAGTCAAACTGAAGTCCAAAAAAGCAACTGCACCCGAAGGCTTGCGGTCAAGCTATTCAAGGCTGCTGACAATGACTTTATGGGGAACATATACTTTTTAATTTTTCAGTTCTAGCCAGAAGAGTTTATGTCTGATAAGAGAATCAGCATCGTTTGTTCGATCCACAAAAAAGGAGACCTCTGCAAATGTGGCAACTATAGAGGTATAAGTTTCTGCAACATCACTCTTTCCTGCCATATTGTGTGAAAATCTCAAATCCTTCGTCAACAATCTGATTGGCCTCTATTAGAGCAGTTTCAGACCAGGAAAGTCCACAATCGATCATATCTGCGCACTCCGCCAGATCGGTCCAAAGTCAAAATCGACACACATTGTCTATTCATCGATTTTAAGACCGCATTTGAAAGCATTTATAGTGACGAGCTATTTAGAGAAATGTCTAAACTCGTCCACGTATACAGCATGACATTGGAAAACGCTCTCTGTTCTATCAAGGTCGGTTAGGACTTAACCAGATCTTCGACGTCATAAAATGTTCTAGACAAGGTGACGCGCTGTCATGTGACATAACATAACATCATATTTGATAGAATTCTGCGAAGCTCATAAACGAACACTGGAGACATAATCTTTCAAAAGCCTGTGCATCTGATATTGACATAATTCGCAGAACTCTGCGGGATGTCAACGGTGCGTATGCTAGGATTGAAACGGGAGCTGGCAAAATGATTTAAGCGTTATATGGTGACAAAACTAAGTACACGCTGTCGACAGGAAGGGACAAGAAGACGAATTGGACGGATCATTATAGTCGGAAACTATAACTTCGAGGTAATAACAGACTTTGTTTACCTTGGCTATGCTATCACTTCTGCCAACAATCTCTTCAGCAGAAAAGAAATCACATCGCTCTTTCGTTGTGGTAAGAAGGCAATTGAGTAGTAAAGCCCTATTTCGAATATAGTCCGTCCTAGTTTAATTTTTATCCTTTGATGTCCTAAAATTGTTTGATGACTTCATTGGCCACTCAAAACCAATATTGACTATCTTTTCGAAAAAACATGTACTTTTTGTAAGAAAGAAAAAACAGCGTAAAGACTTATTAACAAATAAAATTTACTGTACTTTAGATGACGTAGATACCAATGTAAAAAGCTATCAAGCTAAGTTTAGTTTCAACAAATCAAGCTCAGCGTTTTGAAAATTCAATCGGCAAGTCGGCATTACTAAAAGTGAATCTGATTGTAACAATATTGATCTTTATAAACTTAATATAAAGTTTACCAACAGTGAACTACCATACAGTAACCAGGTTGACTTTTCCTTTCTTCGTGGCCTTCAAGCCGAACAAGGAACACTGTGACAATTGTGAGGCTATTCTTTCTATTTAATCGAATGCTGTAAGTCTGGATGATATTCATGTGAAATTTATTAAAAAAAAAAATCTCTTAACACCTTAAGAACTTGTCTAATACAATTATTACGACCGGGATGATTCCTGATGAATAAAAGCAAACAAAACTTATGCTTGTTCCAACATCTTACTTACAAAATAATGATGAGTATCGGCCAGTTGCAAATCTTCCTTTCTTCGATAAGGTGATTGTGAAAATTGTAAGTAAACAAATGAAGACCTTCCTTAGACTAAATAATTTACTGACTCAATAGCAATCTGGATTTAGAGCAAAGCACAACTGCACAATTTCTTCTTTTTGGGCAAGATTTAGGCTGAGGTATTGTATTTATTTAAAAAAAAATAAATAGGAAACCTAAAATTGAAACTCTCAGGTACTTAGAAATCAAATTAAAAATTAATGGAAATGTTCATGGACTGGGAGGCCCAAATTTAAATTAGAGAAAGCCCTTTATATTTCTCTTTAGAGGCTGGCAAATATGGCAACATTAAAAAATAAAAATGAACTGTGTATTAGCTCACCTCGTTAAAAAATTTGTTAAATGGCCACGCACCGACGACAAATTGCAGCAAAGACCATTTCCGAATGTTATCGGATGTTTAAATTCAACTCACATTCAAAAAACACCGAAAAACAGTGGCGTCAGTTACTACAACAGAAAAAGAACTCATTCAATTATTTTACAGGTATATTTTGAAAAGAGAAGAATCCGAATAGGTATTGGCTGTTTGTGATTCAAAATTCCGCTTCACAGACATATTTTTTGGCTGGCCAGGTTGATCACATGATGCTGCTGATTGGAACAACAGTCCATTGAAACGCAATCTTGAGTCTGAAGTAATTTCCTTGCCGGATGAAAGCCATTTACTAGAAGACTTCACTTTTCCCTTAAGCACATACCTTATGGTACTACAGAACGAAGATTCAACTCCTACTATAGAGCGACCAGGGTCTGTATTGAGCAAACGTTTGAAATATTTAAAAAATTCTTATAATATTTGCAAATTTACGACATGGCGGAAGCAAAAAATATTGTTATGTCGTGCGTTGTTCGTCACAATTTTATTATTGAGCAAAAAGGTCTCAATTTGGGTAATATACCTGAAAAAAACTCTGCTGACGAAAGAAATGTCAACAATTTTTACGATCCTGAAGTATCAAATGACGAAGCCAGAACAAAAGGAACTGTTTTATAATTTTTATTCTACTTCAATTCATTTTTTAAAACAAAACAATCAATACTTACAATAATCTAAAAGTATAAAACACAGCCTATATTTCATGGATTGGAAAGAATATCCTTTCGAATATCCTTAAGAATATTAACCCTTTGCTTTCTATTTTAAATGTCCTCTTGGTACTTTCTTTCAGTATCCCGCGCCTCTTCCTAAAAGAAGTCAAGTACTTCATCAAGTTTCTCGATGGAGTTTGCTGCATAGACTGTTGTTCCATATTTGTTCCTTCCAATGGTAGCAAAAAATCTAAACTCGACGCCAACAAATTAGTTGGAGGTGCAATAAAGTGTGAAGAACCGTATGCCGAATCAGATTCTTCAAAGTACTCCCATAGAGTAGCACTTCGACCACTCAAGCCATTTCTCTTTTTAATTCTTTTGTGGTGAAAGGATTAGGAAATTTGGTTTTACACATTTCGGCAGAATGGGAAAAATGTTGATTCACATTTCTTATTTCGCGAAGAATAAATTTCGCGGTTATAGCGAAATTTTCGAATTTTCGGTTATTCCGTTTCATGCTTTATTCTGACCGTAATAAGACATTTTATGTCACTTCGGGATCAAACGTGTGTTTCACATAAATAAAGTAAACAAAATTAATATAAAAGAAAACACAATTAAACATTAAATGATACTTACGGCTCTGCAAAATTGCATGATTGTATTCTGTCACCATTTTTATTGCAAATAAAATAAAAAAAAATACAAAAGTCGAAATCGAAATCGAATGCGTTGTTGCACGATTTCTTGCGATTAGTTGCAATGGCAATAGGTTTTCGAATTGTTGACGGATATGAAAATGTTTTCGAATTTTTGATTGTGATCATCATTATGTAATTGACGCTTACGAATTCAGCCTTAGCTTTCTGCTCTATACTGTGCTATATTTCTCCAGTTTTTAACGTTTAGTTCTGCCTCTTGTTCTCGTGTTTTCAGGGTTGCCGTTGAATTTTCTTTTTTGTTTTCTAGTCTCATCCATTCTTACTGCTTATGTAAGCCATCTTAGCCATTGGACTTTGACAAATCTCACTGTCCTCGTCTTCTAGTATGCGTTAGTCTTCTCATTCGTGCGAAGAATATGTATTCCATTTTCTAGTCTTACACCGTGCATTTTTTTCATTATTTTCTTTTCGAAGATTCAAAAATTTTTTTATCGCCTGTTGTTAGAGGCCAAACTTCACAGCCGTATGTAACGATTGGGCGTCTTACCGTTTTGTATGGTGAGGACTTTAGTTTTTTAGACAGAACTTTGGATTTAAGTAGTTTTTAAAGGGGGAAAAAAAAACAGGCCTGATTGTATAGTGTTTAGGAGTACTCCAAGGTATCTAAAGTGTTCAAACCCTTCAATGTAAAAGTCACCAAAGGTTATATTTTGAGGGGTTCTTATTCTGGTATTTCTGGACATTTCCACATACTTTGTCTTATTTTCGTTTATTTCCATTGTTACAAATAGAAAAGCTATCACCAAATCGTCTGCATATCCTATTATTTGGTACGACTTGTTGAATATGCTATCGCCACTTTCCTGTCTCCTTTGGGATGTTCGAGAGCCACATTAAAGAGTAATGCAGCTAACGCGTAGTCTTGTCTAACTCAGTTGCTTACGCCGAATTCGCCTGACTCCTTGCCTTGAATCAAAATTTTTACTTTTGACTCGTTCATGGTCATCATCACAAGTCTTACTAGTTATCAGGGAACACCTTGCGTAATGAATGCTCCTTTTAATTTTAAGCGTTTATGGCAGCATCACTTTCGTTTTCCGAAAACGAAAACGAGGTGGAATTAAATTACTCGCGCCGCCTTTTTATTAAAGATTATTCATCAAACATCAAATATCTCGTAGACATTGGCGCTGATCTCTCAATTTTGCCAAAAAAAAATTATTCAAAGCTTTAAAAAGTCCAGATCTCTATAAACTTTTCGCCGCAAATGGCTCACATATAGAGACTTTCGGTACAGTAACTCGTTCTGTCAATCTTTGTTTAAGACGAGATTTAACTTGGAATTTTCTCGTGGCAGATGTTTCCAAACCAATCATTGGTGCGGATTTTCTTAATGAATTTGAACTCTTGGTTGATATACGCAACAAACGATTAATTGATGCCAAAACCGGTCTTCGCACAATATGCAACGAGTATCTTACCAAATATGAACGTTTAAGCACACTTGACTGCAAATTGGTTGTCAATGACTTGATCGACGAGTTCAAAGATTTAACTTTTCCACCGTCATTTCAAAAAGTCAATACTAAGTCATATTTGGTTTCACATCAAATTATCACCACAGGCCAGCCGATATTCACGCGTGCACGTCGGTTTAATCCAAAAAAATTAAAAATTGCCAGACAAGAGTTCGAAATTATGCTAAAAGCTGACATTTGTCAACCAAGTAAAAGCCCATGGGCTAGTCCACTGCACATGGTGCCAAAAAGTAATGGCCAATGGCGTTTATGTGGCGATTACAGAGGTTTAAATGCCATTACGACACCTGAACGATATCCTCTGCCGCATATCCAAGATGTCGCGTACACCATTGCAAACAAAAAGATTTTTTCGAAAATCGATCTCGTAAAGGCTTACAATCAAATACCGATTGCTGAGGCCGACAAAGAAAAAACCGCAATTATAACACCTTTCGGGCTCTTTGAGTTCAACGTTATGACATTTGGTCTGAGAAATGCTTCTCAAACGTTCCAACGTCACATGAACAATCTCTTTAACGATCTCGATTTTGCAGTCGTCTATATTGATGACATATGCAGAAGCGTTACAGCACATATAACCGTGAATTATTGGCTATTTACCAAGCCATCAAGCACCACAAGTATATGATCGAAGGTCGCGAATGCATCGTGTCCACGTTCACGTCAGCTTGGCATTTAGACTACATCGGTCAATTCACAACTGATATTCGTCACGTGAAAGGCACAAATAACATTGTGGCCGACATGTTGTCAAGAATTGAAGAAGTCAATGAAGTCTTCATGAGAAGAGATAGATAGCATCATCAACAATCAATCAAAGTACTCGATCACTTTAAATAAATTTTCACTTTCGGATCCGAACCAATTCGTTTATTGTGATATCTCGGGCAAACAAATTCGTCCGTTTGTAGTGAACTTACTAGTGAACTTATAAGTAATGTATTCAATTTAGTTCACAATTTGTCTCATCCGGGCAAAAGGTCGACTGTCAAGTTAATTTGCGACCGATACATTTGGCCAAAAATGAAATCTGATATCACGAAATGGGTCTCTGAATGCATTGCTTGTCAAAAAAAGCAAAATTCAATTTCACAATAAAACCGTTCTCAGTGGCTTCAATTTGCCAGATGCTCGCTTTAGCCACATCAATATCGACTTGATTGGCCCTCTCCCTTCAGCAAATGGCTTTAAATATTGTTTGACATGCATTGATCGCTTAACTCGTTGGCCAGTAGTTATTCCTTTGGAAGACGTAATGGCCGAAACAGTGGCCAATACACTAATTCACGGCTGAATCGAACAATTTTACGTATCAAAATACTTAACAACTACATTCGTACTTTGCCATATCATTCTCAAGCAAACGGCATAATCGAGCGTTTCCATCGTTCTTTAAAAACAACTATTAAATATCACAATGACCAAGGTTGGTATCAGTCGCTTCCACTTGTTTTACTTAGTCTGCGTGCGACGTTCAGGGTTGACCTTCAAGCGTCACCGGCAGAGTGCGTTTACGGCACCACATTGAAATTTACGTTACGGTGATTTTTTCGTCAACTTAACGGCTGATTTTTCTTCTGATTTCGTGAATCGCCTTAAAAATGCAATGAATCAGATTCAACCAATCGATACTTTCAATCATTCTTCGAACATAACAAAAATCCAAAATGAATTAAAAACATTTTCGCACGTATTCTTGCGAGATGATTCGGTAAAGCCTCAATTTAAACGGCCATATGATGGCCCATTCAAGATTCTTAAACGGGGCGACAAAAATGTTGGCATTCTGGTTAAAGATAAATCAGTTACGGTATCGGTCGATCGCCTTAAAGCTACGATACTAGATTTAAATTCAAATAAGTAAGATAATCAAAATGCTAATGAGACTACAAGTAACGTAAATCAAAATATTGTACTAGATAAGAATTGCCTTAAGCAAAACAATTCTAATAGAATAATACATAAAAAAAATAATACATAAAAAAAATAGTTTAGTTAGTAAAAAAGTACCTATCGAATCGCAATGTGTTCATATAAATAAGGCATCTGAAAATACCCCACTTACAAGAACTGGTAGGTTAGTAAACAAACCAAAGCGTTTTGTAACATTCACTAAGCAATTTGGGTTGATCACTGGTGGGGGACTGATATGGCAGCTTTACTGCCGATAAATTTTAACACTAAAATTACACTAAAATTTCTCATTGTGTGTGAACCTTCAGTCCACACGATAAAGTGACAGGACATTTTTTTGTTTCTCTTCCGGATACTTTGCTGATATCATCGTACATCTTAAGTGATAATAAAATTTGTAAAATAAAATTTCTGTGGTTTTTATTTATTCCAAGAGCAAAAGAAATAGCCACGTGTTTAATGCTGTCGAATACTTGCTTGAAGTCGATGAATAATATATGAAGATCTTTGCTGTTCCCATAGTTGTGGACCGTCCACTTGGAAAACCACATTAGTGTTCATAATAGCACAACTCCAAAACGACATCCGTTCTATCATTGATAGAAATATGATGTCATTTGTGATATCCCTGGACTTCTCAAAAGCATGATATCCTTTTATATAAATTAAAAAATCAAGTCGCTTTTGATAGTAAAGTTTGACATCTTGTGGCATCATATCTAAGTAATCGCAACCAAGATGTCTTTCATTGTGACAAAAAATCATCAGATCTGCCAGTAAGATCGGGGGTGCCCCAAAGATCTATCCTTGGTCCTCTTTTGTTCATGATGTTCATAAATGATATTTACTATATAAAAGAATTATCCTCTGCGATTATCATATCTATGTGATGATTTGCAGCTATACATATACGTTATATCTCAGCGGAGACCTCGATTCCATATGTGTTTGGTTTCAAAAAAAACCAGTTAAGACTATCTTAGACTTAACTCGTCAAAGACCAATATGAACTACGTTACCTCAAAAATATATGGCGTTCTTAGAGGATTCATCCGAACAAAGGAGTACCTGTCAACCACAGCCAAAAGAAACTCATTAAATTTTTCGTTCTGCCTATGGATGCGAAGTTTTTGCATGTTTAGATTATGTTACTTAGGCACAATTAAATGAGAAATGCACCAGATTTACTTAATTCACTTTATTTGGTCAAGGATACTTATCACTGATGGAACATGAATGAAATAGGTACAATTATACCTGCGGAGCAATGCGGGAAGCGATTTTCGCTGTTGACAGTTCAGTGGTTGACCGAATAAATGAATGCCAAAATAAGTCATATACTACAGGTATGATCATTTATCCGCCTTTACCAAGTAAATAGCTGGGTATTCTATAAATACACTCTTAAAATATCGAACTATTACATTACATAAAATTTTTTACTCTGGAACCCGAGTTAATTTTTCACCGAACCATTATTTTGATTACTTCCTAGATACACATATTTGAATAGCATTCGTCAATACTTTATTCATGCTGAGCGCCACTGAAACAGTCTCCTAATACACTTTAAAAAGGGTGAACATATAAAAATGTTTTCAAAAAAGACCTATTTAAATTTATAACAAGTCGCAATTAGCGATCCATTAGCCTATTAAAGTAAAGATTTCTTTGAAAATAATTCTATTTCTTCCTGTAATTTTCTCTTTATCCTTTTTATCTAATCTTCCCCCCGTATTTTTTTTTTCTCTTTTTTCTACTTCTTAATAATTAAATTTAAGATAATATTTGTACGCTAAGTTTTTAATATGAATTTAAATGCACAGTGCTAAAAGATTTCTATTGGGTCTATAACTTCGTGCGGTTTGCTAAGAGATGGCGTAACTTGTATTATTCCGTTGTTATTATTCCATTGGAACATGCGTTGGAAAGCTACTGTCATTGTACGTCATTTCAGTATATGTCATTCATTTGAAGCGTAAACAACAATAATTTTTTTTCACTCAAATATGTCGAACTTTGTGCTGAAAAAGTGTTTTTGCGGGGAGTTCTTCTTCATTACTTTAATATGAAGAAAACTGCTGCCGAAAGTCATAGTATTTTTGGTGAAAGTTTATGATGAACATGTGCTAGCTGAGCGAACGTGCCAAAAGTGGTTTGCACGATTTAAAGGTGGAGATTTTGGCTTGGAAGACGATGAACGTCCTGGGCAGCCAAAAAAGTTTGAAGATGAAGAACTGGAAGCATTACTCTATGAAGATTGTTGCCAAACACAAGAAGAGCTCGCAGAATCTTTGGGTGTCACTCAAGCAGCCATTTCAAAATGTTTAAAAGCAGCTGGATATATTCAAAAGCAAGGAAATTGGGTTCCACATGAATTCAAGCCGAGAGACCTCTAAAGGCAGTCTTGCATGTCCGAAATGCTGCTGGAACGCCACAAAAGGAAGTCATTTTTGCATCGGATTGTTACTGGTGATGAAAAATGGATCCATTATGACAACCCCAAGCGCAAAAAATCATATGTGAAACCCGGCCAACTAGCCAAATCAACGGCAAAACCGAATATCCATGACGCAAAGGTAATGCTCTGTTATGTGCTGTATTATGAGCTGCTAAAACCGGGTGAAACCATCAATAGACAACGCTACCGAATACAGTTAATCCGTTTAAAGAGAGTAGTAGCCAAAAAACGCCCGGAATATGCGACCAGACACGAAGCAATAATTTTCCATTATGACAACGCTCGGCCCCACGTTGCTATTCCGGTTAAGAACTATTTGGAAAACAGTGGATAAGAAGTCTTACTTCTCTCGCCCAGACCATACCACTTCTGACTACCATTTGTTCCGGCCGATGCAGAACGCCCTCACTGAAATACGGTTCACATCAGAGCAGAATATCAACAATTGGCCGCCAAGCCCTCGCAGTTCTTTTGGGATGGAATCCACAAATTGCCAGAAAGATGGGAAAAAGTCATATCTTCAGACGGGCAATACTCTGAATAATACTATTGTACATGTTTTTCTTAAATAAACGTTAAAATTTTGAAAAAAAAAATTAAGTTATATACCCAATAGTATTCTTTGGAAAATTTCTATAGGCCAACGACGAGTTCTGCGCCTGCAAGAATATATTGAACACTTCTTGTCGACTTTGTCAACTCCTCCTTTAGTGCGATTGTGGTCTGCAATCATAACTGGCTTTCTTGTATCAGCATCTGTATCTTGATTGTGGTGGGAAGAGAAGAGATTAACAGGACAGCTTTGTTTTTGTTCGGTACGTATAATAGCAATGTAGTCTTTCGTGAAAACATAGAGGGAACTCTCCAATTCTCTATCTATATTCGGCAAAAAGCATGGCGGCATTTTAGCTTAGGTCAGTCGACTTTTAAGCAATATTTTCATAAGTGGAATTGAACTGAACCAATTGTCAGCCGTAATATTGCGGTTTGAGTTTTCGACAACTTTCACAAGCCATTTTTCTTTCTTGTTCAGTCAGGCCTATGCCATCTGAATTTCTGCCTTTATAGATGTAGATAGGCATTGTCAATGTAGTATGTACGTGCATCTACTAATAACTGTAGTTTAATACAATACTTTGTTGGTTTCTGGGGCATATAAATAATAAATTTGCAACGACCTCTAAAGGGCAGCAACATTTCATCGATGCAAAGGTATGGTCCAAGAGTATATTGAGACTGCCTGTTTGAGATGAACTTGTTATATACCACCACTATCAAAAATTTATTCAGTTATTCAGTTTATTCATCTGAATCCATATGGTCCCCTCGAAACATTTTTTATATTCGGTTTTCGGTATGTCCATCAGTGCTTCATGCGATTTTTACATTACTTCCTCTTGGCTTGATTGATTGAACAGAAAGAAGTCACAGGGAGCCAAATCAGGTTAATACGGTGGCTGTTGAATGGTATTTGTTGCATTTTTCATCAAAAAATTACGAATAATTATGACACAGTGCGTTATCATGGTGCAAAATTCACGAATGTTCTGCCCATAATTCTGGTCTCTTTCGGCGAATTGCTTCACGTAAACGTTTCATAACGCCCAAATAACACTCTTTGTTTACTGCCTGGCCCTTTGGCAAAAATTCATGATGCACTACATCGTTATAATCCATGAAAATCTTCTCTTTTGACTGAAAACGACGTGATTTTTTTGGTCTCGGCTCATTTGGTGAACGCCATTCACTTGTCTGATGTCTGGATTTCGTCTCGTACTCATAAACCTACGTCTCGTCTCCAGTAATGATCCTTTTGACGAATGTGGGATCGGATTCTCTCTTTTTGCATGAATTGAGGTCTTTTGCCACCAACTTTGCTGCTACACGACGGAAACCCAAATCATTTACCAAAATGTCTTAGACGGATCCATAGGCAATGTTCAAGTCCTCCGCTATCTCTCTGATTGTTAATTTGCGGTTATTGAACAGCATTTCTTTTGCTTCATCAATGTTTTCGTCGGTTTTCGATGTCGGTGGTGCCACTGCGTTTATCATCTTCGATTGACTAATGACCACTTTTGAACCGCTTGTGCCACTGGTAAACGACCGTTTTCTTTAGAGAATCGTTGCCGAAACACTTTTCCAATATTTCCAACGTTCGCTTTAACGCAAATTTTCAAGTTCGTTGTTGTAAATTTAAATCAATTTCTAAAATTGTAAAAGAGTACAGAGATAGATGTACTCTTGGCTACGTAACTACTGCAAATGTCAAGCTATGATGCTAACATTTAGAGTAAATGTCAACAATAGATGTACCAACTTAACAGAAAAACAGAATTCAAATCGGAGCAATGTGAGAGCAACAAGGTGGTTATTCCTCTTTTTTTTTGGATCAGGGTGGAATGTCTGATAATGGGGCAAGTCGATCTTTCTTCAGACATTCCTCTCTGGTAGTGGAATCATCAAATTGAAGGCAGTTGACCAAACAAGAAAAACGCCATTTGAACATTACACAGCGGAATTTTTCGTGTCCAGTTCCATCGGTGGCAAATTCCATATCAGAGGAAGATCACCGTCTTTACACTTAAGTACTGACGATTAGCACATTAGACCTATAAATGCTTTCATTTCGGTGACATCTGTGTCCATAAGTTCTATCTTAGTGCTATTTTTGAACTGGGATCTATATTTTTTGAGTTTTTGATCCAAAATCTTGGACCAAAGTTCAGAATAGCATTCTGAATAATAGCATTATTATGTTGTGGGCTGCAGTTCGTGATGTTCTGGGACACTCTTGTTTATTCCAAATAAATACTTTTTTACCTTTGTAATATCCAGTTTGCTCTCTTGAGGTTTCTTGAGAGTGGTGGGTACTTGTGGCACTTCTCCACGAGGTTCTTGATTCTCTTCCTCATCTGAAACTTCTTCGGCTTCCAAGATTTCCATTTCTGGCTGAAAATTCGGGTCCACATTTTCATCGTTAAAATCACTGAATTCGTGCTCGCTTTCTTCGTTCAACCACTGGTCATCAATTACAAAGGTCGTAGTCGACATTCTTTTAGACCTACAAGGCCATTGGTTGTTACTTGGATGAGCCATCTAAGAAACAAACAACAAATGGAATTCAACAAAAGAATTTTACTGACATGTTGTTTAGGATACACTATGCACACATAATTATTTCACAATGCACGCACACGCCACGACCGATCGCGTTACACTAATGCAGGATCGAGGATATGACAGAAAGGTACTGAGAACGAGAGAGTCAACATTTGAAAAACAACGACGCAATAAAGTTTTTCCATATTGTGGCGTCTATCACACTACCACGTCATTCGCAAGCGTGAAATGTTTGACAGTTTTATAAAGAAATATTAATACGATTAGATAATAGGTCTGTTCCCGCTAGAATTTGTAACAATTTGTAAAAGAAAAATTTTTGCTTAAATTTAAGGAGTGGGAATAAATTCTATCTTTAGCCCAAAATCTCACGGGAACACGTTTTTATAATCGGTTTTAAGCGTCAGAATCAACAAGTGAAAACAAAACAAAAATGAAATCGTAAAGCAAAGGGAGGATTTTTAGATTGGTGATTATTACTATGTTTTTGATGTGATATGCGTTTAATGAGTTCTATTGTGTTGGGCGAAGAATTCGCTTCAATATGACGTTCCTTTTCCCCTCTTTGTCATCTTTTGAGTTATTTTTCATAAAATTGAATTGTGACAATAAAACATTTATAAATTTGAAAGTTTTTGACTTGTTTCTATATACTTAAACATTTATTTATTGGGTATATATATTAATTCGTGCTCGTGCGGTTTTTTTTTTTCAAAATTTGAACGTTTATTTAAGAAAAACATGTACAATAGTATTATTCAAAGTATTGCCCATCTGAAGCTGACTGTTCTCCCATCTTTCTGGCAATTTGTGGATACCATCCCAAAAGAACTGCGCCGGCTTGGCAGCCAAGAATGAATCAATCCAATTTTTGATATACTGCTCTGATGTGAACCGTATTTCAGTGAGGGCGTTCTGCATCGACCAGAACAAATGGTAGTCAGAAGGGGCAAGGTCTGGGCTATAAAGCGGGTGGGGTAAGACTTCCCATCCACTGTTTTCCAAATAGTTCTTAACCGGAATAGCAACGTGGGGCCGAGCGTTGTCCTGATGGAAAATTATTGCTTCGTGTCTGGTCGCATATTCCGGGCGTTTTTCGGCTACTGCTCTCTTCAAATGGATTAATTGTGTTCGGTAGCGTTGTCCATTGATGGTTTCACCCGGTTTTAGCAGCTCATAATACAGCACACCCATCTGATCCCACCAAATACAGAGCATTACCTTCGCGCCATGGATATTCGGCTTTGTCGTTGATTTGGCTGGTTGGCCGGGTTTCACTTATTATTTTTTGCGCTTGGGGTTGTCGTAATTGATCCATTTTTCATCACCAGTAGCAATCCGATGCAAAAATGACTTCCTTTTGTGGCGTTCCAGCAGCATATCGGACATGCAAATCCGCCTTTCGACGTCTCTCGGCTTGAGTTCATGTGGAACCCAATTTCCTTGATTTTGAATATATCCAGCTGCTTCTAAATGTTTTGAAATGGCTGCTTGAGTGACACCCAAAGATTCTGCGAGCTCTTCTTGTGTTTGGCAACAATCTTCATAGAGTAATGCTTCCAGTTCTTCATCTTCAAACTTTTTTGGCTGCCGAGGACGTTCATCGTCTTCCAAGCCAAAATCACCACTTTTAAATCGTGCAAACCACTTTTGGCACGTTCGCTCAGCTAGCGTATGTTCACCATAAGCTTCCACCAAAATACGATGACTTTCGGCAGCAGTTTTCTTCATATTAAAGTAATGAAGAAGAACTCCCCGCAAAAACACTTTTTCAGGCACAAAGTTCGACATATTTGAGTGAAAAAAAATTATTGTTGTTTACGCTTCAAATGAATGACATATACTGAAATGACGTACAATGACAGTAGCTTTCTAACGCATGTTCCAATGGAATAATACAATTTACGCCATCTCTTAGCAAACCGTACGAATAGAGCCAATAGTTCTGCTGCAAATATTTCTTTACGGGCAATACAGGAATCTCTTTCAACAAAATAAGCCCCCAACTCATTCGCCAAATTAAGGCCATGTTCTACATCAGTCATTGAGAGTTTCTGAGGAGATGGATCTTTATGATTTTCTTCCTCTTCGGCTGGCACTAGATCATCTTTGATTCATATCACAAGTGCTTCTTCAGCACTCAATTGCGTAGATAATGTGTTTTACCTAAACATCATTTTAAAATATTGAACGAATAGTAGCCTCATTCATATTCAGTGACTTTGCAACAGCTGATATCCTTTCTCCTTGCTTTAGTCGATCCAATATCCGTTCCTTTTCTTCAAAAGTTAAAGCAAGCTTTTCACCAGTTGTTTTCTTTTCAAGAGACATTTTAAAAATCTAGAAATCACGATAGAAAAAATAGAAAACTATTTTTCCTAAGAGCACTTAGCAACGGATTTATATCCAGAATTATAATTATTAACAGATTAGCTTAAGACATTCAACTGATTCAAAATATCTCTTCTGATTCAAATTTATACTTTTCCAAATTTCTGATGTAACTCTTTTCTACTTGTGTCTCAGCGCAGATGTCTCAAGAATGTGTCCAGTATTCATTATAAGTTCATATACAATTGTAAATTAATTAAAATAATCGGGATTATGTTATAAAACAATGATCTGCAGGATTATATTGATTTTCCAAGTAAAGGAAAAAAGATTTAAAATGCAGGTAAATATTTTCAGTTTTATTACTCGCAGGTTCTAAAAGAAATATTGCCTGCAAGGTACCGACATAAAAAAAGTTTCAGTAAATAACATAAAAAAAAAACTTAATTTTTTATCCCATTTCTCCATCTTTACGCATGCAGTTTGACACATCTGGAATTTATTGCCTGCCTGAGTTGCCTGTCATGCTCATCATAAAAGTTGAGACGACATACCTATTGTACACCCTGCCTTACTCGAACTGCAACCAACTTCAGACTGCTATAATTTCCAAACCGTTCATAACAGTGAGCTCAAATTTTGTAAAATGACGGATAATTTTATTATTTATAAGCCTTTTAAACGATTTGCGTCTCAGTTGTGTTGAAACATTTTTATCCGTGATGGAATTCCAACGTGATAGTGTGATTGCTTTATATTTGGCTGGAAAACCACAAGTAGTTATCGTTAGAGCCCTCTAGCACCTCAACGTGAATAAATTATCTGTGTCTCGAACCATAGCTTGTTACCGTGATACTGGCAGCGTTGCAAAACGCCTGAAGGTGGTCATAAAAAAACAGCAACATCGGCAGAAATGGCTTGTTAGCTCAACATATCGTTTGACGGATGCAACACATACTGAAAATTGAGCTTGGGCTAAGCAATTGATCTTACCCCGCAACAGAAAAAAGTTAGAGTCGAAAGAGCGAAGCGGTTGCTACGCTTGCACGAAAGTGGTGAGTTGCCGAATTTGGTTTTTTCCGATGAGTCGCCATTTGTTATCGAGCAATATGTCAAAAAACAAAATGATCGAGCTTACTTGCCAGAGAGGTCCTTCGAAAATTTACACTTTCGGACGACCACCAGAAAGCAGGCAGCATCGATGGTGATGGTTGGGACGCAAATCATTTCGGTCGGAGACCGTGGACATTTCAGCAAGACTCGGCATATTCTCACAGAGCGCACGTCAACCAAGACTGGTTAAGAAACAATGTTCCACACTTAATTTCTTCGACACAATGGATTGAAAACTCTCCGGATGCAAATCCGTTGGATTTCTCTGTCTGGGGTATTTTGAAGGCGAAGGTTGGCACTAAAAAATACCAAAGTTTGGACCACTTCAAACAAGCACTTCACCGGGAATTGGCCAATATACCGCAGAGCCACTTGCGTGCAGCGTGCGATGCTTTTTTCGGTTGTCTGAAGGCCATTTTTCGCGCCAAAGGTGGACATATTGAAAACTACTGATACAATTTGAAAATTGATGAATTTTCCAACCTTTTTTTACTTTGGCACAATAAAATTTATCAAAAAATAAAAAAATTATAGCATTTTAAAAAGTTGCAGTTCGAGTCAGGCAACGTGTATTGTATTCTATTGTTTTTAGCTAGAAAAAACATAGCATAATATATCCGTATGCGATGTACTTAAGTACTTTTTGGAGAACAGATGAGGTTTTTATAGGATAAAAATTGATATCACAGCTTGGAAAATATAATGTCTGTATTACGGATAGTATGGTCCTCGTCACCGTATTATTTAGGAGATCGTCTGTAGTGTGCCGTAATGAAACGAACAGAAAATATTCGTTGCGTCTGCTTATTTTCTCTAAGATTCGTTATTACCATCACTGCTAAATGCGGTGGGCGAAATCATTGAATACTGTGATTCCATGAAGATGGGACTGATCATATCCTGTAATGCTAATGCTCAGACTACTTGTTGGGTCAGAAACAAATGCAACGTGAAATATAAACATCTACTGGATTTCGAATTATCTGAGCTGGTTGTACAGAACACTTGTAAATAGGTCACATAAGACTAATTTGAAGAAAACTGGAATCCTTACAGATCAAAGGAAAAAGAATATAAGAAGCTCATTCAGATTTCGAACAGTGCCTCTAATTAAAAAAATCGAAATCTTCGATGATACCAGTAGGCTGGTCAAAATTCTCAAAATGCTCAAAAAGGAAATCAATCAGGCTGGAGTAACTCAGAAAATATAATGGCATCTACACTAATTCGAAAGTAAAGACTTCATCTCATACTTGAGGCTTACTTGAGTTGAATTATACAACACGTCTTAGCTGGTATATATCACCGCTTGTGGGGACGGATGAAGTCATTAAATATGCTGTTGCTTTCTTTTATGACTTCAAGTCGCCTGGTACAGATAATACCATATATAGCCAGATATCTTACACAGCGGTATAAAAAAACTGCTGGTAACTATGAAGAGAATTTTCACTGATAGCTTAGAAATGGCATAAATACTGATACTTTGGCGAACAGTGAGAGTAGCCTTAAGGCTGACAATCACCAACAGTTTCAGATCTAATAAATCTGACTTCGTCGTGATCCATGTTCCCAAAACTGACTTGCGAATGCATCCTTTGTCTCCGATGCAAGACGCTGACCAATGTGAAAGATCCTGCGAGAGTGAGCTTCAAAATCTGGTAGGCAGAAATGAGGGTGCATTGGACAAGATGAAGTATGCATTGGGCATTTTTGTCAACTTCAAGGGTGCTTTCGATAACGCAACTTTTGATGTTATGTGTAACTCGGACACACAACACGGCGTAGGCAAATCATTAGTTTTGTGAATAAAATCAAGAAAGGTGAATAAGACTTGATTACGGATGCTGACTGTAACCAATATGTGATAGCATTCTGTATTTTTAGCACAATCATGATGTATCTATGTTCTTTGATGTATCGCGTCTATCGGCTGGCTGCTTTAAAGCAGGCCCTAGACGTTATCGACGCTTGGTGTACTAAAAATTGAATTCCGGTCAATCCTATCAAAACTGGGGTTGTTCCCTTAACATGAAGGAGGAAGCTATCTGGTTTAACTCATCTAGTGCTAAAAGGCATCACCATGCAATTTTCCAAAGAAGCTGGATTTCAAACTTCTATGGACTATAAATGCTTTGTTGAAAACTGCTAAGGTGC
This sequence comes from Volucella inanis, assembly GCA_907269105.1. Lineage (NCBI taxonomy): Eukaryota > Metazoa > Arthropoda > Insecta > Diptera > Syrphidae > Volucella > Volucella inanis. Next base: position 25,497,449 of record OU026157.1, read on the forward strand.
TCTCGGCCTTTAGGCAGAGCAGCGGAGCTATCGAGGTTACATGAGCCTGTCACCGAGAATGGTTCTCCGGATCTACACCGCTTTAATAAGGCCAAATATATTCTATGCGTCGGTTGTCTAGCACACCTGGCTCCAATCTAGATATATTGACGAATCACCTTTCCGTTGATATGCATGTCAGGAATTGCTCTCTCGAAGCCAGTTTTGATTTAAAAAAAGTGGTCCTTGGTTCTCGTATAGCATGCACTCGAGCTTTGAAAGAGCTTGCGCACCGACTGCCTTTTGTTTGGCATGCCATCTGACGTTAAAAAAAAAAATACAAAATCGACTTTGCCTGTACCTAAGACTAGTTTCGGCCAGAATCTGAGCATGAAAAGAAATGTTGTCGAGTCCATCCGATATAGATGCGGCGCTGGTGTGTTTCTGGATGACAACAACATTAGATTTCACCCCTCTTTAAGAAAAGTTGCGTCTGTCTTCTAAACGGAGAAATCCTTTGTACTGGTGGTAACGAACGACACTGTAAAGCAACTGGTGGAGGTAGCGAAGCATTTGCAACTATATCGATAGCCAAGCTAGTTGTAGAATGCAGTATTGTCTGAGACTCAGGTCACAATGGAAAGTTAAATCGCCGATAAACTGGCAAGACTCAGAGGAGAGATTTTTAAGACCCGAACCTACGTTATGTCTGCCTGCGTCCGTGCTTAAGGCTTCCATTGACAGCTGGATTTTCATATGAGAACAACTGCAGATAACATGACCTCCCAGGTTGCAAGCAGACCAAATGAATGCTTTGATGGATGCTACATTTCTAATAAGTCGGCGGCCTTCCTGCCGTTTTCAATTTTATTACTGGCATCATGACACTACACTTTTGTTTACCACTTAAGTATACTTGGCATAAGTGATACAACATCCCGCGACACTTGCTATAAAAGTGATGAAGGCACCACGGAACACTAATTCTGTGAATGTCCGGCTGCAGGTACTCCGCGTTGACTTGGTAGGTACTTTACTGTAGGCAATTTATCACTGAAGCGTTTAATCGTTATTCCTAGAGAGACTTAAATATTCCATTAAAATAATAAATAATAAATAAGACAACATATGACAAGCACGGATAACCCGCAAGACAAGCCCAGAAGTACAATGTTGCAAAAAACTGTACAGCTACATGTATACGTTTATTTAACAGACATCATTAGCAGAATGTAGTTTATAAGTTTCGAAAAAGAAACTGCAAACAAATTGAAATACCAACTAGAGTTTATGTATATAAGACCCTTAGACTCTAATCATCGCGAAGTAGATTGAAGATATCCTTGGTTTGAAGGCATTTAATTGAATTTTAATTTCATTTGCGTCCGCAGGCCTCAAAATAGAAGATATAATAGCGAATAGCTATTATATAGCAATATGGACCTGGTCAGAAAATTGTCATTAGTTCTGAGATAGTCATGGTCCGATGAGTTTTTGGTTATTTCCAAAAGAGTCAAGGGTATGGGGGAAAATCTCGCCAGAGGTAGTACGCACAAGTAGTAGAGGTCCTTAACCATCTTTGGAATGCACAACTGGAGACACTTGGTTACAGACGGCGCTTTGGTCCATCCTGAACTATAAGGAAATCTAATGAAAAAAGTAAAGGAATATTGACACACAATTAAAATGAGCTGAATTTGGTATATGTGTCTAATAAGCTGCACTGCAGTGGCAAATTAAATAAATTTAGATATAGTCAACCACGTCACACTGGCTCAATATCTAGTCCATCTATTTGTATCTTCTCTGCTTTCCAAAAATCGTTAATGGATCTTAAGTTGATCTTGAATATCTCATATCATCCTCATTAATATTTTGAAGAAGTAATGTTTTTGTTTTGGCGGTATTCATGTTGCATTTGGTAAAGAAGGTTATTAATACTTTAGGAAAGTGCAACTTAACCCTCTGTGTGTGAGACTACTGTTAAGACTTGGTCTGAATATCCTAGGGCTAATATTCCTCCTGGCACTTTACTCATTTAGATACTTTACTCAAATGCGTGTGTGTATTTCAAAATATGACATCGGTTCTTAATTTCTGCTAAATATGACACTTAGAGGCTATTCCAACATTGTCATAGCAATTAATACCATCACTTTAGGCGACAATTGTGCTCTTATCACATTCGTATCTATTTTAGCATTAAGAAGTTAATCCTACATCCCCTTATATGACATTAATCTACAATATATGAAAAAATCTTTGTCCTTTTTCCTCTTTGTTGTCAAAATAGAAACACGCACACGCCTGGTGTGCCTATATATGTATTTAAACGGAAATTGCTCAACCCTCGCCAAAGAATTACAGAGTAGTTAGCAAAAGATACATTTCGTAGCACAACATTTCATATCATCTTCTATCACAAATTTTGTATATCCATTCAAACTGATATGTGGAGAACAAACAAAGATGTATACATACATACGAATAAATCAAAAAGTAATTATCAAGTTATTTCCTCTTTGTCCTTTATTCTTTGACTTTTGTGACATTATCAAAACAAAAATGAATTTCTTTCAAACTTGGATATGGGAAAAGGGCAAATCCCATACAAGGATGCCAAAAAATTATTAAGTCCTCGTCTGTTCCCACGGCAAAGACATTGAAACAGAATGTCTTTATCATTATCAGAAAAAATGTCAGAGATCGTGCCCAAGGATATTTGAAAAATATTGAACGAATTCCATCAGCCAGAAGCAGTTTGTTCACTAGATAACAAGTTTTTGAAAACAAAAGAAAGAAAAAAGAAAAAAAAAAAAAAAACAGAAATGTATGATACATACATATAAAAATACAAGAACTGAAACCGAAAGAAAAACCCGCAAAGTTGTGAAAACTTTCCTAATTGGTGGCAGGAAGCATTTGTACGAGTAGATTGTCGGAAGAAAGAGTTAATGCCACCTTCTTGAATTGCTTGAATTTTGCTGATGTTAGTAATTCATGATATTTGCCAAACTGATGTACTACCAGTCAAACTCACTTAGAATTAAGTAGATGATGATTTCTCTTATATCAAGTTGAAATTTCTGGGGAAAACTTCACTAAACAGCTCATTTGTTGGGGCAACATTAAAGTCCCTAACCCCTAAAGCGTTAGGAAAAATCAAAATGAGCAAACAACTAAATTGCAGATTTATCTTACTTCGAATGAAATTTGTTCGAGTTTCAAATTTTAAAGTATTACGAGTATATAATGAAACCGAGTATCTGTTGAATTTTTATAATGCAATTTCCTATTCAAAACTCCACAGGGGTATTATGTTTGCTTAAGCAGAAAACTACATTCTTCCGTTGAATGTTTAAGAACTTAATTTTCGACCAATACCACGCCAATTTTGAGTGCTAGTGTAAGCATGTCCTGTTCCTGTTGTTGGTGAAGCAATTTTTTTTTTTTTTTAAGATATCCAATAGAACTTAAATGTTTTACAAGTATACGAGCATATACGTATCAGTACTTGGGTTAGCGGAACGGGTCAGGTGTTTCTATTGTGTTTATTCAGTTACTTCACCTGAATTGAATTTAAATACATGGACTGAAAGGTTTTGTGTGCTATGACCTGTCGTCTTTGTCAAACGGTCCTGGATGCCATGAATGACCTAATCAATTTTGTCTTGAATGGATACAATGGAAACACACACACAAGACTTTCAGTCACTTTCAATCTGAACAAGTTTTTCACAATGAATGCCATGAATAGTATCTTAGTGTGTATACTGGAGAAAATTTATAAGGCACCATTATAACTTTGTACATGTAAAGAAGGATACTACAACATAATAGATTCTACTAAAACGAAAGCCGAAGGCAGTATGGAAAATAAACAGTAGCATAACAAATGACTCTCGACTCTTAACTCTTGTTCAAAAGACGCTGAAGTTTATGTTTTTGAATTCATTAAGGGGATACTTTTTGAAAGCATTTTGAATACTGCAAACGAACTTCCATGGACGGGGAGTTAGGCAATTATGCGATTTTTAAATATTAAATGAAAAAAATTATTTATAAAGTGTCAAGGATATGCCATGAAAGGAAAGCACTTTCTTATAAATATCTCACAGAGTTCAGAAGAACAAATTTTTAAAAATACGAGTATCAATAGTGGAAACCAATAGTCAACTTCTGACAGTTAGTTGGCGGGAAAAAATTCGTATGGGAAGTTTAAATTCGGTACGAAATAAGTTGAATAAATTTGTTAAAGAAATTTTTGTTTACTAATAAAAATATCGAGAAAAATTACGTAAGTATCAGAATAAACGTTTTACAAGTATTGAGATAGTTTAGTTTAAATAAAAGCTTGTCTTAAAAAAAAAAAACAAAGAAATTGTTGTGTTATTACTTTTTTAATCATTATTTATACATAGTGAATAATATAGTCTTTATTTTTGTTTAAATTTAGATTTGAAGTTGGAAATCAAGCCAATTTTGAAAGTGAAGTGCAGGTGGAAGTTCACATAGATGGAGTAGCAAAATATTCTACAGGAACTATTCGCCCAGTTCGTGAAGGTAAAAAGCTTTTAGAAGATGGTTGGGTTTACTCCCTCGGTCTTGCTCCCGGTCAATATCCAACATGTACTTGTATAGTCGGTTATGTGATCCAAACATCAAAATTAACTGAGAGAATACATTATATTCGACTCAAAAATCTTAATTTGAGTGTTACCCATTGGAGCTTCCATTGCTCATGTAAGGCTGAAATTGCAGAAAAGTACAAGCACATAGTTGCTTGTACATATTTTATATATACAAAGGTAAGGTGCAGTACAACTACATTTTATAACATGGACAGAAAGGTAAAACCTTTGGTTTTTCATTATTAGAAACCTTTATTGCACTACTTCAGTTGTACAGAATTCAAGCAAACCTAGGGAAGGGTTGGACATGAGTTGGCATCATTGTTTGGTGTAGTTAAAATTGGGAGTAACTGCCATGAGTCAAATAAAATATACGGAAACAATAAAGAAGTTGTGACCAACGAAGTGAAAAAAAAAAAAATTTTTGAAGACCTAATAGACTGTATGAAAAAACAAATGAAATACCTACTAACATTTATTAATTTAATTTTTACAGGTGTCCCTGAATCCGAACTGGTGAAAACCAAGAGATGTTACAAGTCAACAACATCAACTGTGGAACCAACAAAGGAAAAAAAAGAATCCAACGAAACGCTTTTCCTTTCCATTGAACGGGGAGAGTACTTTCTAAAATTTATTCCTCTTATGGAAGAAAATTTTATTAATTATTAATTTAAATACCTTCAATCTTTTTAGCGCCAAAATAAAAAAGACTACGGCTCATACCATTGCGGTATACAAGGAAAGTGCCTCCCAAAACAGTACCCTCTAGTTCAAGTAGAGACGACTTCGAATCATGGGCAGCATATCATACAATCTTCAAACATTTTCTTCTGCTCACGACAAAGTATGGAAAAGAAAAATAAACCGGATATACGCTACGTTTGCAGGAAATTTACTTACAAGTTATGGACTTAATGCCGAAAATATAGTGCTAAAATTAAATATGGCAAACTGAGTTTAGCGCATACAACTTTGTCGTCTAAATATGGCAGATTTGACTATTTTATTGTTTCGTATCATATGGTCATATAAAAATTCTCCGTGGTTTTTTGGTAAATTTTCGAAAAAAAATTTTCTATATTCAAAATCAATTTCAATCAAGTACATATTGGCCATTATTGTCTATGACCTTTTGCCATTTTCCTGGTAGCTTCATAATTCCATCGGTGTAGAACTTCTGTGGTTTATCAGCGAAAAATTTGGCCAACTGATTTTCAGCGGCTCTTTGCTCAGCCATTTTTTCAATAAAAAAGAGTTTTGAAAAGACCGAAACTGATGGTAGTCAGAGGGTGCAAGGTCCGGGCTATACGAAACATGCATCAAAACTTCCCAACCAAGCGCCGTCAATTTGTTCCGGTTCATCAAAAATGTGTGTGGCCTACCATTGTTATGATGGAAGACAACTCCCTTTCTGTTGGACAATTCTGGTCTTTCTTTCTTGAAAGCTTCATTCAAACGGTCAAGTTGTTCTAGCAGCTCATATAAGACAATTCCTTACCAATCTCACCAAACACTCAACATAACCTTGTTTGCCGTCAGTCCAGGCTTTGAAGTCGTTTGTGGTCCGTCACCAGCCTTTGACTATGATCGCTTGCATTGGATATTCTCGTATTTTATCCATTTTTCATCTTCCGTAATGAATCGCTTCAAAAATAGTTCTATTTCGTTACGTTTCAGCAGCGTTTCACTGATGGTTATTTGGTCAATTAAATTTCTTTGTGTTAATTCATATGGCACCCAAACATCGAGTTTCTTTGAGTAGTCTGCTTATTTTAGATAATTCCAAATTGTCATACGGTTGGTGTTTAGTGCTTTTGCTATTTCAAGACACCTTTCGTGCTGGCCTTGCTCTATCAGTTGTACAATTTTATCGACTTTTTCAGTGACAGGCCGACCAGTGCCAGGTGCACCTTTTACATCGAAATTTCCGGAACGGAGTCGAACAAATCACTTCTGGGTCTGGCGATTCTTACATCATTCCCACCGTAAACTGCACAAATTTTTTGGCATGTTTTTGCACCGTTTTTCCCTTTTCTAGAGTAAAAAAGCATCATTTAGCGTATTTCTCATATTCAAATCACGAGCAACGAATTACACAGCTGTCTTCACAAAAAATGTAGCCTGAAATGTCATCTTTCAAACATTTCTTCGTTCGTTACAATCAGATTAGTGTTTCCAGGTAAATAGACACCAACACCATCTAGTGACAAAAAACTGGGGAGACTTTTTATATGACCAACACTTTAAATGTTTTAAGCTTTTCGCTTCGAATGGTAAACAAATGTACCAGCAAAAGTTCAAACATCCGTAAAATCTCTTACTTTTATCAGAAATGGTTGAAATTTGTACCAAACCATTCTTGACAATCTCTTAACACGTTAAACGCCATGACATTCATATGTGAATGTCACCATCGTCTTCGCTGATACACGAAACTCACATGTGAGTGTCATCCTAATGTAAAACTGGTATATGACAATCATATACGAGCGACGCAAGCTACTTCCATTTATGTACATGGAACTCATTTATTAGTGTCAATTCAATGCAATTCTTATAGGGAGTGGTTTGAAATCGGATATTATGGTTCGGGATAAATTAAAAAAATGGATTTTATTACAGAATTTTTTTCTTTATTATATTTGTAAAATTAAATTAAATTAAATTCATTGTAAAAATAACAAAGAGAATTCAGAAGAATATTTTGAAGTGAGATGCATTAAAGCATTCTAAGCATAAAAATTTTTCACATAATTCACACTTTGTGGGAGCTTTCTATCATGATGTTGACGCAATTGCTCGTAACATCAAGTCTGGAAGAGGAAGATTGTATCGAATCAGTATGCTTTTCGTACTGATTTCGTACCATCAAAATCCCAACTTTCTTCACTACATTCACCAAGAAGGTGAAAAGGGTCCTCGCTTGACAATGTTTTGGATATTGTTAAACTTCTTTTTCTAGACATTTTAGAGTCTCTAATATTTTTTGTTTGTTAGATTTAAATAACCAAAAATACAAAATATACAAGGTAAGAACTTACAAATTACAGTAAATAAGGGTGATTCATCGCGAGGTTTGATTTATAATGTAAAACAAAATAAATAAATTAAAACACGAACTCAAAATTATTATTATTGGTTAAAAGAACTATTCATGGCATTTATAAATGTAAGTGTTAGCTACGAATACGTCTGAGTTGCTCCATTCGGAAGGTCCTACTTTGGGCAACTCGTGCCAGCGTACCGACTGGTATCTCGCGGATAACACGAGTAATGTTGGCTTCCAAAGCGTCAATCGTAGCTGGTTTATTCCTAAAGACCTAAGACTTTAAATATCCTCAGAGAAAATAATCCAAAGGTGTGAAATCACACGATCTAGTCGGCCGTAGCAAAACGTGAAATTAAGTGTTCACCAAAATGATTTCTCAACATGTCCATTGTTTCACATGCTGTATGGCTCGTAGCGCCGTCTTGTTGAAACTAGAGCTCACCGAGACCATATGCTTGAATTTCAGGTAGCACATAGTCCGTTAACATTTCGTGATAACGGTTACGATTGACGGTAACATTCTGATTTGTTACATTTTTGAAGAAATATGGACCAATGATCCTACTAGCTCATAAACCACACCACACCGTTGATTTTAATAATTGTAATGGTAGCTCTTCGTACTCTTCGGGTTGTTCATCAGCCTAAATACGACAATTTTATTTATTAACGTATCTATTGAGCCAGAGATGGGCTTCATCACTGAACAAAATTTCACGATAAAACACCGGAGTATCATTCAGTTTTCCCAGAGCCCATTCACTGAAAATATGACGCAAATTCAAGTCGCTTGGCTTTAATTCTTGCACAAGTTGAATTTTGTACGCTTGTAGGCTGAGATCCTCACATAAAATACGCCAAGTTGTCGAATACGCTAAGCCAAACTGCTGAGAACGACGAAGAATTGATTCGTCACCTCCGCTACAGCTTCTATAGTCTCTTCACTACGTGCTGGATGTGGTCTAACTGGTCGAGTGTCATTCACTAATGTAAACTGGGACTCAAATTTGCGAATTGTATTGGCAATAGTGGTTTCAGTAGGTCGAATATGCGCACCGTAAGTTCCTCAAATCGCACAAAAAAAATTTCTCACAGAACGCTGATTTTCGTAATACAGCTGAACAGTTTGAAGACATTGTTGTGGTGTGAGTCTTTCCATGATAACTTGCTAAAGGATATTGAACAAAAATGACAAAGCAGTTTGATAGGAGTCAGGCGTGATCCGTCAAGAAAATCCTTTTGAAAATCAAACCTTACGATGTTATTTAGTATACTTTTTATCAGACCACAGGACCAAACAAAGTGACACTCATATGTGTTTGACAGATACCGGACAGCTTTTTCATTCTTTGGCATTCAACGTATTAAATAAAAAAACAACGGTACTTTACCATTTTCATTCCAGCTTAAGTTCTATAGCTATTTGTCATTATTCTTAGGTGTGTCATACAAAAAAGTGGTTTATTATTGATTTGAGTGCGATTTTCTTAAATTTGTGGGTAAATAAGTCTGTGAAAGTGATTTTTTATTACGAATAATTCAGAAGAGTGATATATTTGCAAAAAGTAAGCTTTTAGAATCGAGATATTGTTTTTATTGTGAGTTTTTAATAGGTGGTACTAAAATGGTACTTTATTGTGGTGCTTATGTGTACTACTAGTTCTTTTTAACCTCGTTTTAGGAACAGTATTTTTTTTTAGCTTTAGATTTGTGATGGATGATAACTAAAACAGAATAGCTCTGGAGGAAGATGCGAGCTCCTCAAGCGAAGAAGACTTTTCCTCTGATAGCGGCGAGTTTTATCAGCCCCAAGACGACAATGAATTTGAAAAGGGCTCTGAAAGGGATTCTAAGAATTCGGTTTCTGAAGATGGGGTCGATTATGATGAAACTACTGCAGAAGGGCTATCTGTTGTAATCAACCTACTAGATTCCCCACATAAAGAAGAAACACATGTTGAAGGCATTATCTGGACTACTCTAAGTGAAGCACTTACTCAAAAAAAAAATAAAAATTTAACAGGCAGAAGACAACCGATATCTTCCACAAACTTTTCCCTCGATCTCTTTAAATACCATATACATAGCACAGTGTACTTACGAGCGCCTAAGCATCAATCAAGCAACTACAAAAGATAAACGTTATAAAAACATCCAATAATCGACTTTCTTGCCTAAAAGATTACAGGTCAGTGCACAAAGCATTAGGAAGCCAGGCAATCAAAAATGCAATTACATGGGATAGATTAGTTATGATTACTCCAAAAATGTATTTCACTATTCCCGAAAAAACTTCCACGACTCGTAGTTCAAAAACATACCATTTCAATGATTTAGTGGAATGTTTGAAAAAAAAAAATTCAAAAATGCACACAGGACAGCGTATATCAAAGTATCGTTGAGTCAATGACGAAATTCAAGAGCCGCAGTTCATTGAATCACTATATGCCACTAAAGCTTGTCAAAAGAGGAATAAAAATGTGGCTACATTGTGACGCTAAGAATGGCTACACCTACGATTTTAACATATACTGTGGGAAGGAGACCCAAAGCGTTGAAGGAACTCTAGGAGAACGAGTTGTGATTTAATTGGCTAGTACAATCACAGAGCCAGATGTTGTCTTATGTTTTGACAGTTTGTTCACATACGTGGTTGGTACATTGATGCCTAACCAAAAAAATGTACCAAAGTTCAACAAAAAGCTACAACGCGGAGAGGCAGAGTTCAAAGCCAGTTATTCTGGTCTCTTATGTGTAAAATAGCAGACACAAAAGAGATTTAAGCCTTGAGCAATTGCTACAATTGTGAAATGAAAAAATGTCACGAAAACAATAAAAACGGGAGAAAAAAATTATTGTACCATGCCCAGATATGATCAAATTTTACCCTTTGGTCATGGGAGGCTTGGATTTGGTAGAATAAATGAGTGGGTTGTACGAATACGATCGAAAGTCTTATAAATAATGGAAACAATTTTTTTTATTGATTGATTATGATGGCAGCCGTCTATTCGTGGGTTGGCTTATTCACTGTATAATTGACCAAAAAATCTATCATTCAAAAGGTTTTTACCTAATTTATCAAAGGATTTGATAGCGCAAGGTTTGAAAACTACAGCTACTCGTAGATCATTCCACCGAGGTGCTCGACCTAAAAAAGATCCAAGAATAAAACATTTGCCTATTGAAGCAGGCGTCTCTGCTATAGTTACAATTAAATGCAAAAATAGTTACGCACCAAAATAATGTGAAAGAATGCGAAATGTTTTTGTGTAAAAAATATTCTACGCCTTGCCATTCTTAAAAAAATAGTTTACTCGTAAAATTAAGGCCATCCCGGCTTTATTCCCGCCTTAAGGGGCTAATATCTTAATATACATGTCTTACAGGAGTTTATACCGACACATTTAATCGATAAAATGTTTTCTAGCTTATTTATTCGAATTGCGGTACGAAAGAGTTAATCGACATGCATTCTAGGTGATGCTATTTAGTGATCGTTTTCGACATCTTCCTTTGTCTTGCGCTATTGCATTAATTGAGGCCGCATCATTTGAACGCCCATTGGTTGGAGCTCATTCGTAATCATAAAACTTTTATCCACCTTCTTATATTAATAAAGAATATTGCTATATACCATTACAGCACCTTTTTTTTCAACTTTTCGTCCTGGTCTATTAGGTTGTATATAGCTTTGTCAGAAGTTTTCTCGGACGAATCTAAACTTATAAAGTTTAAAAGTCCTTATGGAGATACTCCAATAAAGAGTTTTACAACGTTAGTCCAGTACTGTAACCCTATTTGGAAATTTAGCAAAACACGCTGGCAAGAATCCAAATCTTTTTGTTTTTTTCGGAAATTTTAAACACTATTGCATTGGATATGGAGAGGTTATTCTACTACTCATCATGGATTTTCGAAGTTCTAGATGCATCAGTTCGGTTTGTTTACGTATCCAGACAAATAATCCATTTTTTACACAGAATAATTCTGTGTAAAAAATAATGATCTTGTTCATTAATTTCTAGCACCCAATCAGCAAAAGTACGTCGTTGCGCGTGATCTGGCGACATCAATTCTTGTGACAAATGGACCTTATAAGCATGTAGGTCAATATCTTTACGAAAAATGCGGTACAAATTGGTTTAGGATAGTCTTAGTTCCTATGATAATCTCGAAATGAAGACAACTGCGATTTCAGTCACTTTCACAGTTATTTTAAGCTGACCTTTCCGAACGAACACGAAGAGAATTTTTTTATTGATTTCACTATAGTTATGAACTTTACGAAATGTTTTCCCGATATTTTCGCCGCTTTAATAGGGACGTTCACTATTTCAATACGTGTTGCGAGTACTCGTAGATCCATAATTGATAACCTTCTAGTTCTTGCTCATCAAAAGTCATAGCAATGATAGCTGAATGTCGAAAATTATATAATCCTCTATGTATTATCGCTGTTTTTCTTTTTTTAATGAAAATGAATTTGTTGAATATGGAGGGTGAGGTAGATCTTACCATTTGAACCTTTCCAGGTAGATTTTTACGGGTTTGGCCGAGCGTTGTCATGCTGTAGAATCACTTTTCGTGTCTCTGCTCGCATTGTGGCCGTTTTGCACGCTGTGCTCGGGTTAATCTCATCAATTAAAGTTAATATCGTTCCCCAGTGATGGTTTTAACAGTTCATAATTAACAACACCGACCTGGTCCCACCAAATGCACAACATAACCTTCGCAGCGTGAATATTCGGCCGAGACGACGACATGATCGGACAGCCCAATGGATTTCTTCTATTTGAGTTGCTGTAATAATTCCATTTTTCATTACCCGTCACAATGCAATGAAGAAAACTCTTCCATATCTGCTGCTGGACCAGTTGTTCACAGGCGAAAACATAAGGCCTCAAATCATAAGGAACCCAAGTTCCTTGTTTTTGAATCATTTCCAACACATGCAATCTCTTAAAACTGACTTAGTGGGTAACTCCTAATGATGAAGCTAGCTCTTGTTGCGTGGCACAAATCCTCATCGAACAATGCCTCCAATTCATTTTCTTCTAAGGGTTTTTGCCTTCCTTCACGCGAACGGTGGTCAACATCGGAATCACCGTCTTTGAAGCGACGGAATCAATCACGGCACGCAGTTTCACTTAGAGCACTAAGAGAGCTCTCGATGCGCTTCAGCCGCCGTTTTTTCGTATGAAAGAAGAAAATTAACACATGCGCATCGGTTGAGTATCCCACACAATTATCTTTGTTGGACCAGCAGGAGCAGAAATGAGGAGGAAATAGGTTTTCTTGTGGACTTCTATTGCGAATTCTTTGATATAATACACACCAGACGCATTTGTAGGCAATCACTTCTCTAAATAATTACCGATTTTGGGAAATTTTCAAAGAAAACTCTACGGTCCGAGCATCGTCCTCGCACGTTGTCTTAATGTGTGATATCTTAAACTAGAAATAGAATTGAACATTACAGTTTAGTTGGTTTCAGATATGCGAAAATTATAAAAAAATTTATGGAATTGTAGCGTCAGCCTTTTGAGTAATAAAAATATAAATATATGTGGTGTACATATTTGTCCCTCCTTCAATGTATCAAGCTTAATAAATTGACCCCGTTTCTTAAACAGACCTTTTTCCCTCCCAATAATTTAATTAAACCCACTAACCTCCCGGCTCACCACACCACAAAACCTCTCTCTAGTAGTTACAATCCGTTGTCACACTGTTTCTGAAAATGCTACGTAATTTCAAATGAACTTAAAATTCAGGAAAAGGAAGTGGAAAGCCTTGGTGAGGTTAGGTATTTATGGATGTTTATATGTATGTAGGTATTTGAAACATATTTTGGGAGAAAGAACAAACAAGAAGATGACAGAAAAAGGAAATTTTTAAGATAGGCAATTCAGAGAGGTGAAAGAATATGGTCAATAACCTTTGCGGAAGTCGAATCAACTGATCGATCAGCAGAAAATAGTGGCGGATAGTTGATGTCAGGAGATTACAACGGGAAGGTCGAAAGGTTTTTTTTGTTTTAATTCGAAACAGTCGCCCGATTGATTGGTAGTGGTCGATACAATAGTTAGTGTCCCAGTATTAAAGTGACAAGGTCGTTTCTTTTTTTTTTTTTTTTTTTGTGATAAAAATCTTCTACCAGGGATCAGGAAGATGTTTACCTTTGATTTTGATTTGTTCGAAATTAAAAAAGGTTCCCATTTGAAAGATACGCGGGGATATTGTTTTAATTTTTTAAGCATACAGTACATTGTGTGCCGAATTAAAAAATTGTAAGAATTTCATAAGTGTGTGTGCCACGGGGAAAACTATAAAAAAGGAAGTAAAAGGGCAAATATTCAAATTTCCTTGAACTACCCCCATTACAACTGCCTATATAGTAAAAACGGTTTATCGGTGTCTGATACTTGTAAAAACACGGAAGGCTCAAAGTGGGTCTGGTGGAAGGGGACGAAAAGTTCTGCATTATCCTCTATAGCTACATCGTGGACAAGTGGTGATCCGTGATACAAATCTTACAATAACAGACAGAAAATAATAATAATAAAAATTATTCAGTTAAAGAGAGAAAAAAAAAAAATCAGAAAACAAAAAGTGAATTAAAAGCACAAAAAAAAATTGAGTGAGTTCCCTTTAAAGACCAATCTAGACAGCATTGACAGGTTTTTTAATTATAATGTCTTAGCAGCTGTCAAAGTAACTAACACAACGTGAAATTCGTTGTGAGGTCGGTCGTCATCATGGCTTCATTGTGCAGGCAATTCGTCGAATCGTCAAAAATTTTGAGCGTGAGTACACTGTTTTGGATCTTAAGCCACCAACCAAACAGAAATAAGAGCGAAATGAAGAAAACATAACATTAATTGGCCACCGCGTTTATGATCACAATTTGCTTCAATTTCGGGGAAAAAAATTGGGTTCTTTTTGGAATGAATTTGTTTTTCGTGAATACTAGGTGGGGTGAAAAGTAACCTCCTTGGGAACGCAAATAAAAATTTTTTTAAAATGTTTTTTTACTTGGATGCGACATCAATTAAAGCCATAAGTCATTGATTTTAGCCATGGTTGCGATGCTCTTGTGCGCCGGTGCATTGTCTTGCAAAAACAAAATTTTTTTTCGCTTCATGTGAGGCCGTTTTGCAGCGATTTCGGCATTCAATCGCTTCAATAGTGCACAGTAATACTCGCTGTTGATGGTTTTTCCTTTTTCGAGGTAGTCCACGAAGAGTATACCATGACAATCCCAGAAAACCGACGCCTTAATCTTTCCGACCCATCGAGCCTCCTTCGGTCGGGCTGTTCTCTGGTGTTCAACAGTTACCAATCGACGCCTAAAGCTCGCCCGATTCCGCATCAGCAAGTTCAAACACTTTTTCGAAATGCTCTCGCGTTCGTGTTTTTGGTCAGGAGTGAGTATGCGTGGCACCCAGCGGCAGGATAACTTTTTCATATGCAGAATGTTGCCCAAAATATTTCGTGTCCGCTCAGTACTAATCTTTGTGGTATCTGCTAGCTCACGCACCTTCACCTTCCGGTCAGCCAACACCATTTCATGTATTTTTTTGACATTATCCTCTGTAACCGCATTGGGGGGCCTGCCGCTGTGGACTTGATCGGTAGTGGAGTTGCTCCCACCACGAAACTCTCGAAAACAATATCTGTAATATTGTAATATCTGTCAGTGCATTAGCCCCATAATATTTATCCAACTTTTCTTTTGTTTCCTTCGCCGTTTTGCCTCTCAAAACATAATGTTTTATGAGAGAACGAAAATCGTTTTTGTCCATACTCAACATGATGCCAAACATGTCAACAACAATCAGCTGTCAAAACAAAACTAAAAAAAGTATCGCATTGAAATTTGGCATGTCTGGCTAAATATGAACGGACTTCAAGGCATCATAACCTTTTTTGCAGTAGCAGCGCATTCTGATGGTCAAGGAGGTTACTTTTCACTCCACCTAGTTTTGTATGGATTTTTTCTGTTAAGTTGGCACATCTGTTGTTGATATTCCCTCTAAATCTAAGCGTCATTGCTTGATATTTGCAAAAGTTACGTAGTTAAGAGTGTTTTTTAGAAGTGGATTTAAATTTGCAACAACGAACTTTATGGATTACAGTTTGCGTAAAAAACGGACTTAATGGTGAGCGAACGTCGGATACGTTGGAGAAGTGTTTCAGCAAAGATTTTCTTGTTTACCAGTGACCCGAGCGGTTCAAAAGTAGTCGTGAGCCAATTGAAGATGATGAACGCAGTGGCAAACTATTGACATCGAAAACCAACGAAAGCATTGAAGTAAAAGAAATGTTGGTCAATAACCGCAAACTAACCATCAGAGAGATAGCGGAGGACTTGAACATTGTATATGGATCCGTCTAATACATTTCGGTTGATGACTTAGGTTTCCGTCGTGTAGCAGTAAAATTTGTGCCAAAATTGAATCCGATCCCACATTCATCAAAAGGATTATTACTGGAGACGAGACGTGGGCTTATGAGTACGACACGCAATCCAGACATCAGGCAAGTGAATGGCGTTCACCAAATGAGCCGAGACTAAAAAAGAAGGCCATGCTCACGGTTTTCATGGATTAAAACGGTGTAGTGCATCATGAATTTTTGCCAGAAAGCCAGATTGTATACAAAGAGTATTATTTGGGCGTTATGAGACGTTTGCGTGAGCAATTCGCCTAAAGATACTAGAATTCTAGGCACCATGATAACGCACCGTCTCACAGTGCCATCATTATTCGTAATTTTTTGATGAAAAATGCAACAAATACCATCCATCCCTGTGACTTCTTTCTGTTCAATCGAGTTAAAAAACCACTACGGCGAACGCGTTTCAGCAGCCGAGAGGAAATAAAGTAAAAATCGCAGAAAGCACTGATGGGCATACCGAAAGCCGAATATAAAAAATGTTTCGAGGATTGAATCAAGCGGTGACATAAGTTTGTTGCAGTCGATGGGGATTACTTTAAAGGGGACAATATAGATTTAGATGAATAAACTTGTTTTTTTTTTTAATTTTCTGAATAAATTCTTGATCAAGGTAGTATGTTTATTTACGTACCCATCCATCTAAAAATAGGTTTCATCGGAAAAGATAAAATTCGGTGATAAATTGTCGTGGCAACCCAACATCCAGTTAACAATTTGGCTACGTGGTAGATGATCTACGATTGTAGGCCAATTGTTGTGTAATTTGGTCTTATAGGCGTACAAATGAAGATCAATTTTAAAAAATTCGCCGTAAAGTGTCATAAGTGAGACCCAATTGTTAACTTCGTCCTTGCGGGTTTTGAACACTTTCGCTCACAGTGGTTACGTTTTTGGCGAGTACGTGATGGCCGAATATGTTGATATAGAATTTGACCCGATACCGAACCAGTTTCTTCAAAATGCTTCACTATTGTACGAATTCCGGACTCACTAGGGCAATTAGGTTGACCGAAAAATTCACAAATCTTACGAAATGTTACTTTTACAGATCGCTCATTTTCGTAATAAAATTGAATAACAAAACTGCGTTGTTGCTTAGTAAGCGACTTCATGACTAAAATTGCCAAAGATTGTACAACATTTGTCAAAAAGATCAACCACATTGAATTCTATAATTGGCAGGCAACATCTACACCAAATGTTGGCTCACCCGGTTTTGAAATAAAATAAAATTCAACAACTCCGATTAGATATTAAGTTTCGGTCAGAAGGTCTTCCACTGATTTTTTTTTTCTACAAGTGGCGACTGAGAGGATTTTTGTTTTAGGGGCTACCATTCACAGTTTTGGCTATCTTCAGGCATCAACACAATATGATATTCAGTCTGGGATATATAGGGTTATGTTAGCTTTAGGCTTAGCTTAATGCGTTATTTAAGATTCGGTAATAGGAAATAGGTTAGTATAGGATTAGTTAGTTTCATCGCATTCGTCCTGGTTTTTAACAGCGGTGATGGCTGTGAATGTGATCTTGCTGTTTCCTTTTATATTTTTTCAGTCATCTTTCTCTCGTCCTCTTTTTATAGTCCGTGGGTGAAGTAACGAAGCTTTCACCAGGTTATCCTTATTTTCCTTTCTTGATAATTTCGGCACTAAACTAAAAGGTAAGTTGAGTTGAGATGCACGGTGTAGTAGCAAGAACTAACCCCATCCAACGAGCTAAAAGCAAGCAACCGCGAGCGTGTCACTGCAATCTACACCTGCATAATATATTTAATTTAAATCAAAGTTTTTTTTTTTACTAATTCAAACCAGTATAGTTTTGTTGTTGGTTTAAGTTTTTGCTTAATATCAGAAATAAAAACATTTGATTACCGTTTTGAGTATATGTTTTCGAATTTTATCTAATTAACTAAATTACCAATTTAACGCTTTTCAGTTGAAGTACCAACTAATGTGCATTTCCTATTTTAGCCAAGTGTGTATACAAAAAACAGTGACACACCCTTACGTGATTTGTTTTAATTAAAATCTGGTCACTGTATTAATATAAAAGTATCTAATTGATAAAACTAATTTAATTGTTCCTTATTTAAATAACACGAACTGATTAAACTGATTTAAAACGGATGATTCCATTATTTTGGTTTCTTGTTTTTATCATCCTATCATGTCACGGGACATTTTTTGCAATTATATAGATTAAACTACAATTAGAAACGTTTTAAAAAAAATTATAAATTTAGATAAGGATTCCAAAATGAAGCTTAACCAAATGTTAGTTCGAAACAAACAAAAATTATATATATATATGCCCACCAGGGCAAATAAATTTCCGAGAAGTCCTTTGTATGAGTTAGTATTTCCGTCATGGTAAGCTGTGTACTAGTAAAAGTATATTCAAAGAGCTAAGAAATACTCGTATCCTTAAGTGAGTTAGCTAACGGCATACAGACGATAAAGTTCACTATACACAAGATTACACCAGTTCATTCAAGCTAAACTCAATGACTAGCGTAAAAAGTTTACGAAAACTCATTTAAAATTTGCATAATTAATTTAAGAAATCATTTCCTCCTCTTGCTGTTATCATAATTTTCGTCCTTCATATTCAAAAGGTGTTTCCAGAAGAAATTTGATATAAAAATTAACAATGCGACCAAGAGTAGGTACCTCATTTTTGAGCACACTGCTTAATTGGAGAACCAGACGACGATGACAAGGACAACGACGACGACAACGACGACAACAACGACGACGATGATGTTAAGAACGCACAAGATAATGGGGACTACGACAAAAGATAAACTTTGAATTTTTAATCTTTCGTATTTAGAAGAGCGGATACAAAATACACGAAAATGCATTATGAAGAATTATGAAGGATAAATAACATTTAAACTGGTTTCTACGGGGAGCTTATTTATGCTATGAATAACCTAGCGAAATAGTATTTTCTAAGTTGTATCATAAATAAAAGTGTCTGCCAAAATATTAGAAAATGTTGTTTGAAAAAGTTTAAGTTAAACTTGCTAGACGATTTCCGGAATAAGATGAGTGGATACATAGTTCCACATAGGGCAAAAGTAACAACCTCTCTTCGGAGCAATAATATATATCACCAAAAGTATAATAGCCAATATATCAGAAACCTAGCTGCACTGCATGAACTTACTTTAAGTCCTTGCCGATTAGCAGTCATATACGTGTATTAGTCTCAGAAAACACATCTGTCCTACAAAATTTCCCACAAAAATAAAAAATAATCCCTTAAACGCAGGTAATAATAAACGTATCTTTATAAGTAAAGCTATTCCGAAAATCATTACGGAGATTATACCCATTTTCCTGTGTTACAGAAGTGCTCCAACCAAACTAAGTACAAATTGTCCCCATCATCCGGAAAACTTTCGCTCAGTTCTGGAATTTCCGGTTAGAATTGCTGTTTTCCGCTTTCTTCACTCTTTGTTTGTACCGTGCATAGGTTCAGGTCTTGAAGACGGTCGAACGTGTTCCTACAAAAAATCATAAGTCGCTGATGTATTCACACTAGGACCTACAATCTATTCAATTAAAATCTGCAACACATGGAAGATGGGATGTTTGGCTCCCACTAGGGCAACCTTCAAATGCATAACCATGTTGCTCCTGGAAGCTCTCATAGGGCTGCCGTGGTGTGCATATTGACCGCGATAAATCTTTGTAGGCAGAGGGTTGGGTTATTCCATATATTGATGATATTTGGTGTTTCGGAAATTAAATTGAATTGCATATGATACTGTTTTTTTTATTTGATTTTCAAAAAGTCATCGTTTTTTTTTTTTTCAAAAGATGGCTTTGCACGAGTTTATTTGTTACTAGGCGCGACATATACCACCTTGATTAAAAAGTATTCAGATATTCATTCAGATTATTTATTCAGAAAATTAAAAAATCATTCTATATTCATATGATACCACGTGCTATAATCACATACAGACTACACATTGGGTAGCCCCTTTTATAAGAAAGCCTTTATATCACCTTGATCAAAAAAAATTTCAGAATTTATTCAGAAAATAAAAAAGAAAAGTTTATTCATCTAAAGCTATATTGTCCCCTTCAAAGTAATCCCCATCGACTGCAACACACTTATGCCAGCGCTTGATCCAATCCTCGAAGCACTTTTTATATTCGGTTTTCGGTATGTCTATCAGTGTTTTCTGCGATTTTTCCATTACTTCCTCTTAGCTGCTGAAACGTGTTCCCCGTAGTGTTTTTTTAAATCGATTGAACAGAAAGAAGTCATAGGGAGCCAAATCAGTTGAATTCGGTGGCTGTTGGATGGTATTTGTTGCATTTTTCGTCATAAAATTACGAATACGGATGGCACTGTGCGACGGTGCGTTATCATGGTGCAAAATTCACGAGTTTTCTGCTCACAATTCTGGTATCTTTCGGCGAATTGCTTCACACAAACGTCTCATAACGTCCAAATAATACTCTTTGTATACTGTCTGGCTTTCTGGCAAAAATTCATGATTGAGCATTGCCTTCTTTTTTGACTGAAAACGACGTAGTTTTTTGGGTCTCGGCTTATTTGGAGAACGCTATTCACTTGCCTGATGTCTGAATTGCGTGTCGTATTCATAAACCCACGTCTCGTTTCTAGTAATGATCCTTTTGATTAATGTGGGATCGGATTCAATTGAAGTCTTTTGGCACCAACTACTACACGACGGAAACCCAAATCATCAACCAAAATGTATTGGACGGATCCATAGGCAATGTTTAAGTCCTCCAATATCTCTCTGATGTTTCATTTGCGGTTATTGACCAACATTTCTTTTACTTCATCAATGTTTTCGTCGGTCGGTTTTCCTTAGAGAATCGTTGCCTAAATACTTTTCCAACATTTCCAAAGTTCGCGCACCATTAAATCCGTTATTTACGCAAAATTTAATACAAGTTCGTTGTTGCAAATTTAAATCTATTTCTAAAATTATAAAAAATCGCCAACACACACAGAGGTAGATGTACTCTTGGCCACGTAACTTTTGCAAATGTCAAGCTATGATGCTAAGATTTAGAGAAACACAGAACTCAAATCGGAACAATGGAAGCGCCACACGGTGGTTATTCCGTTTTTTTTTTTTTTTCAAGGTGGTATGTCAAGTGGTTACTCGCGTTTTGTTGTTGACACGCAACGTAAAAATAAAAAATAAATTGGTGCAATTCGGTCGAGTTTTGTGCTTGCGGTTGTGGTTCGAACATAGAGAATTTTGAAAAGCATATTCGAATAGATCAATACATATAGTAAAACGAAATGAAATAAAAGCAATTGTCAAAAGTGTAAAAGCAAAATCTTGGGAAAACTTTGGTAACCTAATAGAAGAACACGCATGCAAGAACAATATGAGCAGTTTCTGGAAAATTGTAAAAGGACTTATAAGAAAAAGAGAAAAACAATCCAGTACAATAAAAGATTGTAACATCAACTTAATTACGGATAAAAAAAAAAGTATTAAAAACCTTAAAAAGTTTTACGAAGAAAAATATAAAACAGACGTAAGTACGCCAGTCAAAGAAGGATTTCCTACGAACCATACCCAGTGTTACATAACATACAAACTAAAGCACCGATTACCGCAGAAGAAGAAGAAGAAGAAGCTATCATATCTATAAAAACAGAAAAGGCAGCGGACCCAAACAAATTACTATTGGGTCTATAACTTATTCGTGCGGTTTGCTAAGAGATGGCGTAACTTGTATTATTAAATTGTTATTATTCCATTGGTACATGTGTTGGAAATTTACTGTCATTGTACGTCATTTCAGTATATGTCATTCATTTGAAGAGTAAACAACAATAATTTTTTTTCACTCAAATATGTCGAACTTTGTGCCTGAAAAAGTGTTTTTGCGGGGAGTTCTTCTTCATTACTTTAATATGAAGAAAACTGCTGCCGAAAGTCATCGTATTATGGTGGAAGTTTATGGTGAACATGCGCTAGCTGTGCGAATGTGCCAAAAGTGGTTTGCACGATTTAAAAGTGGTGATTTTGGCTTGGAAGACGATAAACGTCCTGGGCAGCCAAAAAAGTTTGAAAATAAAGAACTGGAAGCATTACTCTATGAAGATTGCTGCGAAACACAAGAAGAGCTCGCAGAATCTTTGGGTGTCACTCAAGCAGCTATTTCAAAACATTTAAAAGCAGCTGGATATATTGAAAAGCAAGGAAATTGGGTTCCACATGAACTCAAGTCGAGAGACGTCGAAAGCGGTTTTGCATGTCCGAAATGCTGCTGGAACGCCACAAGTCGATGAAAACGATGGCAAAATTGAATGAATTTGGCTACGAATTGCTTCCCCACCCACCGTATTCTCCAGATTTGGCCCCCAGTGACTATTTCTTGTTCGCAGATCTCAAAAGAATGCTCGCCGGAAAGAGATTTAAGACCGATGAAGAAGTAATCGCCTAAACAGAGGCCTGTTTTGAGGCTAAACCGAAATCGTACCACAAAACTGGTATCGAAAGATTGAAAAATCGTTTCAATCAGTGCATCGCCCTCGAAGGCAACTATGTTAATAAATAAAGTTAAATTTTGCAAAAATTTTGTGTTTTACTATAAAACGGCACTGACTTTTCAGCCCATGTGTATCTCCGCTGTACAGATTCTTTTCGCTGTACAGATTTTACGCGCAATATATTGGTGTTTTAAAAGGGTTAAAAGACTTGACTGGCGTATTCCAGAAAAGTCCAGACAAAGGTTGTATAAAGGGATTTAGTAACATATGCGTCAGATTATTTCGACCTTCCTTATGATTTTATCTATTTGGGGACGAAAGTTCAGCTCATTGTCGCAGATAACTCCTAAATCGTACATTTCTGTTACTATAGGAACAGATTCGCTATTAATAAAGTATGTTCTGGCATCAAGCGGAAAACCTGTTTAAGTCTTCTTGCAGCGGAATACAGTCAATGGAGACGAAATGTGTCGAAAGATTTTTATGTCATGTGCAAATCAATTTACAATCAATTGTAAGAGTGAATAGCATAGGACTGAGATGACTTCATTGTGGTACGCCGGAAGTGACTTTTTGCATTTAGATACTGTTGACCTAAAGATGACTCTATAGTGTCTTTGTCCGATTGAAAATCAAGAGCCTTAAGTGTAAAAAGAGTGACTGTATATAAAATTTTATTAAAAGCTTTACTGAAATCGGTAGTGGTTACATCTACTTCTTTGCCATCTACTAAAGAGCACAGAGAACATGTTCTACGAACTTTGTTAGATTTGTAGTAATTGACCTACGCTTTAAGAATTTGTGTTGGATACTCAAAAGGATGAACAGTGTGATAAAAAAAAGTATTAAGTCATGCTCTCAAAGAGCTTTGAGCTGAGCCCATAATTAATTAAGGGTTTAATCTTTTCGGGCTTTTTTTATAGATAGGGGCTATGTCTGCATTTTTTCATGCAAAAATAGCAAAAATACCCTGTAAAATGGAGAGCTGGAAAGGAGCTGTGAGAGGGTTTGCCAAGTACTTCTAGAGTGATATCATCCAGCGCCGCTTTAATAATTTATTACTATGCATTTTTTATAGAACTATTTGCCCAACCCTTCAAAATACGCTTTAGTATCGGCGAAAACCTCTTCATCATAACTAAAAATTGTAAGGATATTTTGTTAGAGGCAGTCTCAGAATTTTTCGTTATATAACTCATTCTATGATACAAAAAAATAAAAATAAAAATAAAAGCACATAATTGGCTGTACCGACGAACGTGAAATTCCTCAATGAGCATCATTGATAGAAGAAAAGATTCGTAATAGAATTGCTATAAATTTTGTGAGAAATATTTTAAATTTCTCGAAATTCGAGTTTCGTATTGTGTCTACCTACGTCCCCTAATTACATCATAACCTACACAAGAGTATGTTACGTTACACATTGCGTTTATAGTGAGCAAAATTTTATGTGGTAATCTTTTTGAAACTACACCTATCCTAAATTGTAAGGCGTTACATTGTCACCCCAAAACCAGCCTCACGTATGGTGTACTCAGACAAAGAACTATTCCATTGTACTCCATGCAAAGTTCCTTTTTAATGAAATCTTTGAGTCTTACGAAGAAATATTAGTAAGCTTTACAGTGATAAGGTGCCTATGGTACCAGCATCCACCACGTCGGAGCCAAGTATCTGCAGCCTGATGCGAGCGTAAGCCGGACATTCACAAAAATAATGCTACGCCGTGTCGTCATCAACTTCGCAGCAAGCATAGAAGGATATTGCACCACTTATATCCAGCACATTTAAGTGCTTTGCAAAACTGTAGTGTCCCGTCACAATGCCAGTAAGTAACCTGCAGTCTTTTCTGCTAAAACACAGCAGAAAGGCCGCTGACTTCCTAGAGACGTCGGGAAGTATTCGCTTGGTCCACCTACATCTCGCGGAGCTGTGCTATCAGCAGTTGTGGTCGTATGAGACCCAACTTTCAATGGAAGCCTTAACAGAGGACACAGGCAAACCCAACTTAGGTTCGGGTCCTGAAACCGAGTCTAGCAAGTTCGTCAGCGATTTCATTTCCCGTGATCCCATTGTGAACTGTGACCCAGAAAAGGGTCCCTGAATTTAGCCTTCTGACTGCGTTCAGTGATCTCTTGCACTCTCGAACCAGCTTGTAAGTCGTAAGAGGGTTCAGCAAGGCTCTAAGCGTAGCTTGTCTGCATCTGTCGCTGTAGATGTAAATGATTCGCCCCCTCCACCGTTTTTTCGCAATATAGGTCGCTGTCATCAGGATTGGTTCTGCTTGGAAGACAGACGCAAGCTTTCCAAACGTCAAGTGAAATTTTAAGTTGTCGTCCTCCAGAAAGACACCAGCCTATATTAGTTCTGGAGCCGTCCTTTTGTTTTGATGGTTTTGAGGGTTCAGCCCATGATATGAATATCAAGGGAAGGGAGATTCATCAATGCGTCTAACATATTAGACGTTAGGTGACGTTAGTTTTTATTCAATTTTAAAAAAATTTTCAATAAACAAATATATAATGTTACTTTCAGACTTCTGTTAACTGTATTTATGATTAAATGAAATACACCAATGAGATCATAAATCTTCTTGGCAAATTTACAATAGCTCTTCCATTTTTAATCTGTAAGTGATCTAGTTTTAACGATTGTTCTCACGGGATACTTAACTGCCAATAGAAGTTTTTACAAACCTTGTCTGTTCAGGTCTATTTCAGTTATCACAATATACGGAAAAAACACCTAAGACCCACTAAATTGATCTCTGTTCTGTAAAGAATTACTTTTTCGAACTTGTTTCAAAGTTCTACCCACTTACATTGAGTAAGGTCTTCAGACTATAGATCATAGATACTTCGTACCTTTCATATACGTTCCATGTCGCAAATTATGGACATTTCAACTCATTTAGATGGACATGTACTAAATGAGCTGCCAAATTCATGATTTTAGCTCCAATAGTTTAGATTAAAGCCAGTGTTGGACTCTTGAAACCTGATCTCATATCTTCGCAGTATCACTCCTTGCAAAAGTTGAAAATAAGTGCCATCAATATTTATCTAGATTGACACGTTTTCCAAAAATTCGAAACTTCAAAATATTTATTTGAAGTCTTTTGAATTCAGAATTGAATTACTTCTTTGCGATTTTAATTCGAAATCAGTACAAAATTATGAGCAGAAACTAATGCGTACATTAAGGATTTGAAAATAACTTTAAGGAACAGAGTTAAATCAACTTTCATCCCTGGAGGAAATTAATTTGTTTGCAAAGCATTAATTATAGAACTTTGTCACAACTGATTACATTCTCGTATCTCCTCCGAACATGTTTATTCAGAATTCTCAAATCTTGCGTCAAGAGGACGATATAAGATAGACGATAGGTACTCGTATCACTTCCGCATATGTAGGTATGTACGTAAGGGTTCATCAATATAATTCAATTAAACAAAATCCTGCAAAAGGAGTAAGTAAACTTTGTACACGTATACCAGAGGCTTGTCGATATTTATAGCAAAGCAAAGTGTTCTGCACCTTTCAACAATCAATCTCAGGTATAATCTCAACACTCTATAAACTTTCCAAGCAAACAATGATCTTCAGAAATTTTAATGATTTCCTGTCATATCAGGTTGATATTACAAGTGAAATACTTCTACTTGAACTATGTATACTTGAAAACAATAGATACTGAAAGAACTACTTAATAAAAAGCCAGACTAGTTTCAATTGTTCTTTGGAGTGCTTTTAAAGAATATGTCCTTTAAACTATCAAGTAGAAAAGCAATGCAGTAGTAGTTTGGAATGTTTGTAATGTCATAGAGAATCCCCAAGACAAGAGTTTTGACTTTAAACCAATAGATTTTGGATTATATGGCATATATTCGGTTAATGAAGATATAGTTTCATTAAAGGTATTCAAAAGCACGAAATGGACGAAACAAATATATCAATCGAGTCTTTTTTCCAGACAGAAATAATAAATTTATCTAGTAAGTTCATGTGAATAATTAACTAAATGCAATTAACAAATTTAGAATTAAATAGTCATCTGCAAAGAAATTCGGCTAAAAGGTCAGAACTTTAAATGCTGATTCATTCATAAATTTCATAGTTGTGGATGATATATAGGAAAGTTTTATATAATTCTTTGGAATTTATGAATGACACATGGGCTACAATTGTACATTTACGACACTTTACAGATAAAGTTGCTGTTGAGCATTTAGAGTCATTCTATCAAACGCAAATTCATTTTTAAAAAAAACCCCAAAAAAATGTATGTTGTTTCTTTAAAAAAAATTGTAATTGATCCCTTATTTTGTAACCAAAAAATTTGCTTTAAACTCGTACAAAGTAAAACGTAGGCCTTTTTCATATGCATACAACTTTCAATATACAAAAAATACAACGATGCGGAATCATGCGGACTTTTGGCATAGATTGGTAACTGTTGAACACCAGAGAACAGAATGAGTTCCCGGCAACGAGTGCTCCGAAGCGGCCGAGGGAGGCTCAATGGGTCGGAAAGGTTATGGCATCGGTTTTCTGGGATTTTTATGGCATACTCTTCGTGGACTACCTCGAAAAAGGAAAAACCAGCAACAGCGAGTATTACTGTGCATTATTGGAGCGATTGAAGGCCGAAATCGCTGCAAAACGCCCTCACATGAAGCGAAAAAAAATTATGTTTTTGCAAGACAATGCACTGGCGCAAGAGCATCGCAACCATGCCTAAAATCAATGGCTCACGGCTCCAATTGCTGTCGTTTTCACTGTTTTCACCCGATTTGGCTCCCTCGGACTATTATCTCTTCCCAAACCTCAAAAGATGGCTCATCGATAAAAAAATTCAGCTCACGCGAGGAAATCATCGACGCCACGGAGGAGTATTTTGCAGACCTTCCGGAAAATTACTTTTCGGACGGTATTAATAAGTTGAAAAATCGCTGGAATAAATGTTTCAAACTAAAAGGGGACTATAGTAAATAAAATAAAAAAAACATTTAATTTTTTTTTTTTTCATTCCCAAGGAGGTTACTTTTCACCCCACCTAGTAAAAGTTGTACGCGCATTGAATACAAAAAACCAATTTGGCACATTATTTCACAATTTTGAGTAATATTGTTAAAATTTTTTTTTTTTAATTTGTTAACAAGAATTTGAGTTTGAATGTGAATTATTCAAAAACTATTCACACGAATAATTTGATGTAAATTTTATATTAAAGAACAAGTTTCGGGCTTTCATATTCTGTATAGTACTTTATTGTAAGTGTTACCGTTGTTTTTTTAATATTTTTTTCCCCATCTTAAGTCATTTGTTTTTAAATTGCCCATAATTCCTAAACGGGACGAGATGGACCCCCCTCCCATAGTAAAAAATGCTAGTTTTTAACTCCTCTACAAAATACCGTTATCAATTCTTGGCGCCAAAGTTATCGTACTCGTGCCGTTAATTATTAAACATGACATTTTTTAAAACAATTATTTTACGTTCTTCCAAATCCATCTCAAAGAAATATTACCGTAGTATATATTATTCAAAAATCAGATACCTAGGGTGTAATCGGCTAACGCGATTGTCGAGAATCAAAATCGACACTTTTGCTCTGTGTAAAGTGATTATCAAATAGACTATCTTTTTTTTTGTGTTGATTTTTGGTGGCAGCTATTTAGATGTCGTTTTCATACATTTATGTCATTATGTCATACATTATGTTAGACTGCAAATAGGTTAATATATTAAGAAAAAAACGTGTGTTTTGAAGATTGACATATTTTCTATAAATCAAATTAGTTCAAGTGCAATGTTTACGTCATTTGCAATTTTCCAAAACGCGAGGACGAGGATTGAAAATAATTATAAAAAGGTCCGACTGATAAGCACAAATCTGCGAAATAGAGCGAATATTTTGAGACTACCTGAACCTTTGTATGTACGGATTTGTATGGATATCCTTTAAACCATTTCTTAGTGCTCATAATGTTTTAGTACTCAATAGTCTTGCGGCTGCTCGATTTACTGAAGTAAGATCAACCCATGTTCCACCTATTCTTCAATTGATTGCAACATTAAATGTTCTTGACTGGGCTGCACCGATGGGTCAAAACACTGTATCTGAAATTAGTGTTGCAGTTATTAAAAAAATGCACTTTGACCACTAATGATTAAATTTTCTTCAAGCAATCAACAAAGATTCCTGGAGGTAATCATACTTTTATTAGTTTACTATTTGAGAAAACATAAGACTAGTATGAAAATATGTTCTTCACCCGAAAAGGAAGTCATAGTATTAATGCAATGATTGTGAGTCCATAACAAATAAGTTATATAAATAATTAACAAAGTGTCCTACCAGATCCCTGACGAAAAAACACGATTTATGGCTGTAAATGCAAGATACGGATGAAGTGCTCACTATAGCTTTGTTTATTGCCAATATGATTAAAGAGATATGTTGGAAAGAGAATTCATATCAAGAAAGAGATCATCTTAGTTACTTAATAATACATACCACCTCAAGTTCCACCATCAAAAAGTTCCACTTCCTCTCGGATGCTGAAACACATCTACGACGTAGCCAAATTGTTAACTGGATGTTGGGTTGCCACGACAATTTATCATCGAATTTTAACTTTTCCGATGAAACATATTTTTAAGTGGATGGATGGGTACGTAAATAAACATACTACCTTGATCAAAAATTTATTCATAAAATTAAAAATACAAGTTTATTCATGTAAATCTATATTGTTCCTTTTAAAGTAATCCCCGTCGACTGCAACACACTTATGCCAGCGCGTGATCAAATCCTCGAAACATTTTTTATATATTTGGTTTTCAGTATGTCCATCAGTGCTTCCTGCGATTTTTCCATTACTTCCTCTCGGCTGCTGAAACGCGTTCCCCGTAGTGGTTTTTTAACTCGATTGAACAGAAAGAGTAAATTCGGTGGCTGTTGGTTGGTACTATATTTGTTGCTTTTTTCGTCAAAAAATTGCGAATAATGATGGCACTGTGCGACAGTGCGTTATCATGGTGCTAAATCCATGAGTGTTCTGCCCGCAATTCTGGTCTCTTTCGGTTTGCTTCACGCAAACGTCTCATAACGCCCAAATAATACTCTTTGTTTACTGTCTGAACTTCTGGAAAAAATTCATGATGGACTACGCCATTCTAATCCATGAAAACTGTGAGTATTGCCTTCTTTTTTGACTGTCTGCCAGTGCGTTCATCTCGATTGACTTACGACCACTTTTTAACCTTATTAACCACTTTAAGCGACCGTTTTCTTTAGAGAATCGTTGCCGAAACACTTTTCCAGCATTTCTAACATTCTCGCACCATTAAATCCATTTTTAACGGTGGTTATTTTGGTGGTCTAGGTGGTATTACATATAAAAAAAAAGAAAAAAACATCGCATAGTAACTTCTTTTTCCAATGTGATAGTGGCTATTTTCTGAAACCCTTTCCCTAAACACCTTGCATTTGTCTTTTAAAAAGTTTGTTCATACATGTGTATGTCTGGTTCTAATTTTTGACAGGAAACTAAACTGAAAACCTAACTTTCAGAAAGAGTTACAGTAGCATTTTAATATTATCTTGCAAGAAAGCCATTGGAAGGAAATGGGTCCTCCAACCTCGAATAACCCACTGGCTATGTAGATCTCGGTCATAAGACTACTCACTTACGGTGTGGTCGTTAGCCTTAGACATTGCAGTCAACTGCAAAAAACTAAACCGAATCCAAAGAACAGCATGTCTATGTATGAGCGGAGTTCTACGTACCATTCCCATCGCCGCGCTAGACATTCTGTTTCACTTGACATCTTCAGCAGGCAAGTAGTTGCGACTGCAGCTATTCGCCTTAAAGCGACTACATAGGGGACAAATAGTTAATTTGGCCACGCTAATATTCTTAATATATTACTAATCCACTTAGAGAACATCGATTACTCCATACCTAAAATTCGATTTGACAAAGTCTTTCATGCGAGCTTTCCCTCTGGACACTTCCGGGATAAAGATGCTTTAATGGAGGACAAGTCTCTCCATTTCTATACAGAAGGATCTAAAACCAATAGCGGGGTTGGAGGAGGTGTTTTCTCAGATAAGCTAAATGTAAGCTTCTCCTTCCGTCTTCAAAATTACTGTAGCATGTTCAAAGCGGAAATTTTGACGATTAAAGAAGCTCTGTATTGGCTGAAGAAAAACGTGATATCTGCAAAGGATATCCATATTTTTTTGGATAGTCAGGCCGCTATCAAATCCCTGGACTCGGTTTCACTAAATTCTAAAACCACCCTTGAATTTTTGGGTGCCGTGCCACAGAGATATTTCAAAGAATTGTAGGGCCGAAGAACTCACCAAAATTGGAACCACTCTAATAAAAGAACAGACCTTAGGTGGCCAACATGTCTAGCGACTAAACAGATCTGGGAAAAGCTTAATCTGAATCGCTCTAAGAGTCTTATTCTTTTAAATAAGAAATATCTGAGCGCCATTATAAGTGTCATTACTGCACACTGCCTTATAGGCGAGCATGCAAGGAGTCTTGGCGTTTTTATTAACGAGGAGGAAAAGGGGACAATCCTTCAACTCCTCTATATATGTACAATTATGTCCCAGAGAAGAAAACTCCACCCAGGAGCTTTTTTCTACAACGACCTAAACGATCTAAATAATACAGACGTAAAAAGTCTGCTACGCTTCATTGTAATCTCAAACTGGTTCCTTGAGTGAAGGGATCATAGATCCACGTGGCAGCACAACGGGGCAATAGACTTAAGTGAGTTGGTTTTCCAACCACCACTCTAACCTAACCTAACCTACGTATGTCTTTTAATGTGAATAACTTAAGCTCGGAAAATTAAATCGTTGGTGTATAATTCTTGAAGAAAGAAAGTGTTGTTGAAATTGTAAATGTCTGTGCTGCATTGCACAACATATTTTGCGCTCTTAAACGTGCCTATTGTAGAACAAGAGGTTAATATTTCCTTATGATTTTCTAAAGCTTTCAATTAATAAAAAAAAAGAAATAGGTTTTTTAGTTATCACATTTCAGAAAAAAATTCGCTTTCCTAAAGCCTTTTATATATAAAAAGAAAATAATAAAACTAACTTAAAATTTATTTCATTATGTTGAACACATTTAACAACATATATACAAATAAAAAAATCATTTTGGTTGCTTATTAATCTCCATTAATTTTTATTCCCCTCTTTCGAATCTCGAGCTCTTCTCTTTTGAAGTTTTCTGGCTGCACACAGTTCCCGAATGGCATCTTTTGTTTCCTGCAATGTTGAATTTGCTTCATTGGTATTTTCTATTTGTTTTGGAAAGAAGTTCTCTTGGAGATCCAACTGTCTCTTTAAAATTTCGTCTTCTTGGCTAATTTTTTTTCCCTTTCTTTGACGAAGGTGGGATGTTCGACGTATCCTTTATAGTTTCTGGAATTGGATCCCTTCTTCCGTTTTCATCGTTTTCTGTTTAGAGAAAAATAAAAATAATTATAATAAGAATGAAAATAATGTATCTAAGGTTAATGTAGGTTCATATGTTTTTCACTTTTACCAAAAGCCAAACCTCTTCAACGCCGCTTACGGACGCTTCCATTCTACAGGAAACTATAATAACCTCCCCAAAGTCCAAAGACTTTAAATCAAATGGACCGCCACCTGTTTGCTTTATTGATCTTTTGTTGTGGCTGAGCTTCACCTTTGTATTATATTTGAGAAGAGTGCAAACCTAAATTAATTTTAAGATTTAATATTGATTCTGTCCCAAAAACTATATATATAATACTTAGCCTTTCCCACTCAGTAACTGTTTTTGTTCGCAGTCCATTAATATTTAATAACCTATCTAACTTTTCTCACAACTGTTTTTGGGTTTACCGTCCAGAGCTTGAGGCAGGGTTGTAGTATTTGGCCAGTTCCGGGTGTTTCTCCATAAATTCGGAAAGAATCGCGATTATGTTGTTTTGTTGAATTAGACCTACGAAAAACAAAATTGTTATTATCTTTAATATTATAAAATGTTTTGAGATAAATATTATGTATCAGGTTTTCGGTCAGGACATAGCTGTACATCAGCTTTATTAAAAGTTTCTGAAGATATCGACTCTAATTATAACACTGTGATCACTTTACTTGACTTCTCGTAAGCATTTAAATGCGTTAATACCAGAATTCTCTGTGATAAACTGACGACATATTTTAAATTCTCTGACACTACCAACAAACTTATACATGCATGTATGACCAATCGCCTACAAGCTGTTTCACGTAATAACAAACTATCTTCGTTTTTTCCTGTTAATAATGATGTTCCTCAAGGGTCTATTCTTGGTCAGTTACTTTTCTCTATGTGCATTAACGATTTACCCTCCGTTATATCTCACTGTTGCTTCCACATATAGGATTTTCTAATAACGACTTGACAACTTTTTTTTTTAATTTTGGGTCTATAACTTAACTTAACTATAACTATTCGTGCGGTTTGCTAAGAGATGGCGTAACTTGGAACATGCGTTGGAAAGCTACTGTCATTGTACGTCATTTCAGTATATGTCATTCATTTGAAGCGTTAACAACAAAAAATTTTTTTACTCAAATATGTCGAACTTTATCACCATGTCGAAGTTTATGGTGAACATGCGCTAGCTGAGCGAACGTGCCAAAAGTGGTTTGCACGACTTTAAAATGGTGATTTTGGCTTTGATCTGTATTTGGTGGGATCAGATGGGTGTGCTGTATTATGAGCTGGTAAAACCGGGTGAAACCATCAATAGACAACGCTACCAAACACAATTTATCTGTTTGAAGAGAGCAGTAGGCGAAAAACGCTCGGAATATGCAACCAGACACGAGGCAATAATTTTCCATCATGACAAAGCTCAACGCTTGTCCCCACGTTGCTATTCCGGTTAAGAACTATTTGGAAAACAGTGGATGGGAAGTCTTACACCATCCGCCTTATAGCACAGATCTTGCCCCTTCTGACTACCATTCGTTCCGGTCGATGCAGAACGACCTCACTGAAATACGGTTCACATCAGAGCAGAATATCAAAAATTGGCTTGATTCTTGGCAGCCAAGCCGGCGCATTTCTTTTGGGATGGGACTCACAAATTGCCAGAAAGATGGGAACAAGTCATAGCTTCAGATGGGCAATACTTTGAATAATACTATTGTACATGTTTTTTCTTAAATAAACGTTCAAATTAAAAAAAAAAGGCACGAAAAAAGTTATATACCCAATAAAAGTCAAACCATTTGAGATATTTCAAAAACTTTATTGACTTGAAGTACAAACAAAACATTTATGAATGGAACTCGACTTCGTTCATATGGCCACCGCGGGCACGTTTGCAGCGGTCGATTCGTTGGACCCAATTTTCAACGACTCGGCCACACATTTCGTTCAATGTTGGCTCTGAGCTTTTCCAACGTCGTCGGCGTGTTGGCATAAACCAATGATTTAACGTAGCCCCACAGAAAATAGTCAAGTGGCGTTAAATCGCACGAACGAGGCGGCCAATCGACTGGCCCATGTCTTGATATAACACGTTCACCATACTTACTCTTCAATAAATCGATTGTAGCGTGTGCTGTGTGGCTTGTTGCACCATCCTGTTGAAAACACATGTCGTCCAAGTCCATATCTTCCAATTCGGGCCAAAAATAATAGGTGATCATGGCGTGATAACGATGATCATTCACAGTAACGTAACGATTGGTATAGTAGAAGATGCTATCGAAAAAATAATCGAAGACTTTTGTTCTACCAGGTGTACTGGTATGAAGTGAGCGTCAAGATACAAACGTCTCGATAGGGAACATTTATTGTGAACGGGCCTTAATTTTTTTTTTTTTTTTTGTTTGGTTGCTATGACACCTATCAAAACATATTAAGTATACATCAAGTCATTGAGCAAACAACATCATATTTTTTCATCGTGTTAAAAATGTCGAATTTTGTACAGGAAAATGATGACTTGCGGAAAACATAATTTTTTTTTTTTTCATTTGAAGAAAAGCGCTGCAGAATCGCATCGAATGCTTGTCGACTCATATGGTGATCATGCTCTATCAGAAGCAATATGCAAAAGATGCCTTCTACTATTCAGAGATAACGATTTTGTTGTGAGAAATGAAGTACGTAGAAGACCACCAAGAAAGTTTAAAGACGCCGAATTGCAAACAATGTTGGATGAAGATGACACTTTGCGTCAGAAATGTTAAATGTTGCACAACAAACAATTTTTGACCATTTAAAAGCTATGGGAAAAATCCAAAAGTCTGGAAAATGTGTGCCACATGAATTGAATGAAAGACAGATGGAAAACGATGGTTTGATATACTACGAGCTCCTAAAACCTGATGAAACCGTTAATACAGATCGCTACCGATAATAAATGATCAATTTGAATCATGCATTGATCGAAAAACGACCAGTGTAGGCCAGAAGTCACGGCAAGGTAATTTTGCTCCATGACAATGCACCTGTACACAAAGCAAAACTGATTCAGGATACAACCAAAGCACTTGGCTGGTAATTGCTACCTCACCCGCCGTATTCACCAGACTTGGCTCCTTCCGAATACCATTTGTTTTCATCAATGGGACACGCATTAGCTGAGCAGCACTTCGAATCCTACGAGGAATTCGAAAATTAGGTGACTTTTTAGTTTGCTTCAAAAGACGAACAGTTTTATTGGCGTGGAATCCATAAATTGCCTGACAGATGGGAAAAATGTGTAGCTAGCAATGGCCAATACCTTGTATAAAATGTGTTCTACTTTTCCATTAGAAATTCGTGTTTTATTTTCAGAGCAAAAAAAAACGCTCACTTCAATCCCCGATAACACTAAAGCTATACCTATCTCTAAGCAACAACCACATTTCTCTGATTTTTCACCCATCTTCTTAAACTCCTGCCAAGTTAAGTATGTCAAGAATGCATAAAATCTCGGAATAATATTAAACAATAAATTAACATGGGATTCTCAAGTTAACTTTGCATAAAATAATTTGAATAAGATTTACGCATCCCTTCGGGGACTATCCGTCACTAAAACAGTTTTGCCCACTCAAGTTAAGCTAAAACTAGTAAAAGTATTATTGGGTCTATAACTTAATTCGTGCGGTTTGCTAAGAGATGGCGTAACTTGTATTATTCTATTGTTATTATTTCATTGGAACATGCATTGGAAAGTTACTGTCATTGTATGTCATTTTAGTATATGTCATTCATTTGAAGCGTAGACAACAATATTTTTTTTCACTCAAATATGTGGAACTTTGTGCCTGAAAAAGTGTTTTTGCGGGGAGTTCTTCTTCATTACTGAAAACTGCTCCCGAAAGTCATCGTATTTTGGTGGAAGTTTATAGTGAACATGCGTTAGCTGAGCAAATGTGCCAAAAGTGATTTGCACGATTTAAAAGTGGTGATTTTGGCTTGAAAGACGATGAACGTCCTGGGCAGCCAAAAAGTTTGAAGATGAAGAACTGCAAGCATTACTCTATGAAGATTGTTGCCAAACACAAGAAGAGATCGCAGAATCTTTGGGTGTCACTCAAGCAGCCATTTCAAAATATTTAAGAGCAGCTGGATATATTCAAAAGCAAGGAAATCAGATTCCACATGCACTCAAGCCGAGAGACGTCGAAAGGCAGTTTTGCATGTCCGAAATGCTGCTGGAACGCCACAAAAGGAAGTCATTTTTGCATCGGATTGTTACTGGTGATGAAAAATTTATCCATTACGACAACCCCAAGAGCAAAAACTCATATGTGAAACCCAGCCAACCAGCCAAATCAACGGCAAAGCTGAATATCCATGGCGCGAACATAATGCTCTGTATTTGGTGCAATCAGATGGGTGTTCTGTATTATGAGCTGATAAAACCGGGTGAAACCATCAATTAATCCGTTTGAAGAGAGCAGTAGCCGAAAAACGCCCGGAATATGCGACCAGACACGAGGCAATAATTTTACATCATAACAACGCTCGGCCCCACGTTGCTATTCCGGTTAAGAACTATTTGGAAAACAGTGGATGGGGCGTCTTACCCCACCCGCTTTATAGCCCAGACCTTGCCCCTTCTGACTACCATTTGTTCCGGTCGATGCAGAACGCCCTCACTGAAATACGGTTCACATCAGAGCAGTATATCAGCAGTTCTTTTGGGATGGGATCTAAAAATTGCCAGAAAGATAGGTAAAAGTCATAGCTTCAGATGGGCAATACTTTGAATAATACTATTGTACATGTTTTTCTTAAATAAACGTTCAAATTTAAAAAAAAAAAAAACCGCACGAATTAAATTACATACCCAATATCTCTTATGGATGTGAGTTGTTTGCCGATCCGGATTATTTCACCCTTCAAAAATTAAAGGTTGCCTTCAACACAATTGCTCGGTTTGTATTTAATCTTCGCAGATTTGATCATGCCTCATCTGATGCTCGCCAACTTCTTGGATGTAGCTTGGAAGCCTTTCTCAAGTATAGGTGTTGTGCTCTACTCTTTAAACTTATCCACAAGAAAGAACCTAACTATTTATTTGATAAAATAAATTTCTGTTGATCCAATCGCCATATAGTATTGTGTCCCGCTATAAATATATACTTTCTTGACATCTAAAGTCGAACGCAGAAAATTTCTTAAAGTCTGTTTTGAACACCTTACCAGTCTAAACTGATATAGCTTTCTTTTCATTTATTTACTTATTTATTTATTTAATTTTTTTTTCGTTTTTTTGTAAATACTCTAGGTTGCGCTCTTATTGTATTTCCGTCTTTCTTTTTTTTTCTTAATTTAAATCTTCTTTTAATTATTTTTTTGTTATATTCTTGAACTTTTTATTTTTTTTTTTGTTTTTCTCATTATTATACATATATTGTTAAATGTAATTTTTTTAGTAATTTTTTTTCCCTGTACTTATAAGTTATATCTTGATGTATAGCGTTTGCAAACAAATAAATAATCCTAAGTAATCCTAATCCTACTTACATGTTTGTAAACAAATTTTGTTGAATTTTAATTCTTGGCTGACTTAAAAGTGATGCCAATATATCAACAATTTTTGGCGATCGATTTACACAGAGCAAAAATTAGTTGATAATCGACACGACAATCAAAAAAGCGACAGTCAATTATCGCGTTAGCCGATTTCACCCCTGATGCGAATCGATACAGATAATGTATCTACACTACTACTGTAACCATGCTTCAGATATAAGAACATATTTAAAAATCACACAATAATAATTTTGCATCCTGGCATCTTTTTCTGAAGTATAAAGTATGTTTTACAACTTTCTCCCATAAAAAAAAAAAAAAAAAAAAAGTAACAAAATACCATCTATATGTCAGGAAACAGATGAAAAAAAAAAGACATAATGTCCCATTTGCATCTCAATAACATGATGAGGAAAGAAGAGACCAATAAAAAGACTATTCCGAAAGAAGATTGTTGCAGAACTATTGGGAAATATGTATGTTGCAGCTATCAAGAATACTGCTACTAACTCCGCCTTATATTACGTTTTACCCTGAAGGGATGTTGTTGATGGTGTGTTTTATGTAAATGCAAGTACCTTACAAAAGAATATGTTGTCGCTCTCATATATATTATCTTCGCTTCCTTATATCCGTGTTCTTTTTTATCTTTTTCAGCACGAGGTGAAATTTAAGTTATTCTGAATAATTTCTTTTTTAAAGAAAAATGGGTAAAAATATGCTGAAATATTTTAGACTTCGAGTATTTTAATTTGGAATTTTTAAATATTATTACAAAGTTGCTTACAACTTCTTCATAGTATTAATGATGTCCTGCTTATTGTTATCCTACTTTACCATCGGTCATGCGGCTTTCGAAACATGATATTCACAGTTTTTACTTTGAGTTACAGTTATTTTTTAAGTTTGGCAGACAAACAGTCCAAAAAGTGTTTCCATCCAAACACAAATCATAAGACGTGTACGCTTTAACTTTGCATGCTGTCAAGCCATTCCGTTAGCGAGTTATACGGCTTAGTAAGGAATCAGGATATTTAAGATTACATTCAAAACTGAGCTGAGAGTAAGCTGATGAGCCACTCATAGCAAGGTGGGTGTTCCGATTAAAGGTTTGATAGGGAGAAGTGCTATTGGTAATAAGAGAAAAGTCATATGGTCAGTGTTAAAGGTATCAATTGACTGTTGAATTAGTATGACCTATGAGTTTTATCTCGCCATTTTGAATCTTATCTAAGAGTGCCTGGTCAGTTGTGTAAACCTTGAGGAAACCTAGACAGCATTTTTGAAAACATTGAATATATGTGATCGGTTCCAACATATGCTATCATTGACACACATACCGAGAATGGAAAGTTTTTCGACTTATATGTTGCAAGTGCCATTCATTAAAAATGGCTGAGTGATTAGGTTAGGTACAATAGTTCCCCAATTAGTTATCATGTTAATAGCAAAATTTAATGAGTTTCATCTAAAAAACCGTTTATTTTTAAGGCCGATGAGCAGGAACTTAAGTCCGGGAATGAAAATGAAAAGCAGAGAGTACTATCGTCAGCAAAGGAATATATAGTATTGGATAGAAATAACAGACAAGAGGCCATTGGTGAAGACTATACAGAGTTTCAGAGGCGGAACGGATATCTGTGACAGGCCAGCATTTATTTTGTGGATATAAGATTTGCACCCGCTCACTTTTTGGTGAGACATGCCATCGAATTACCAGTGGACCTGCTGCTTCGAAAACAATACTGTCGGTCATTCAGAAGTTTTCATCTTTCAAGATATTTCATGAGCTGGTTTTAGCATAGAACACTATCTTTGGAATCGTATTTTGGTCATATTTAATCATTTCTGGCTCGTTTAATTCTTTCTCGGTTTTTCTTTATCTGTTGGGCTTTCTCTAACCCGGACAGCATCTGTATAGCCCGAGTCGTACTATCGTATTGTCAAACATGGTCATGTACAACTAGCGTAGGAGGGTGAGCACATCAACGGTGTACTTATCAAGTCCAAGGTGTTGGATGTATGAATATCAATATCTCATACTCGTGTAGATAAGCTGGGTCAGCGAAGATTTCAACACATCGTTCTTCGGTTGTTTTTTGTACAAGGATACAATTTTTTGTAAGAAGTCTGACAGCGTATCAAACTCTTATGAGGTCGAATTACAGTTTAGTTTGGGACGTCTGTTTATAAGGCAGTAGTGAATAATTTGCTTACAGAGACGGAATTTCGAATTGAATTAGGGATCACATTTTGGTGGAGTTTTGTAAACTGCATCACTCCGCACGTAAATGGTGAGACTGAAGTTAGAAAAATTATGACACTAGCTCGTAGCCAGGTAGCTTCAGATCTGAGAGTTGTGGCCGGGGATCTACCTGTGTTTCTCTAGGTGCCAAAACAGCAAATTGCACTCAGAGCACTAGCTCATTTTACTCGTTGTTTGTTCCTTTAGATGAAATATTTCATAAAAGTAAAATGCTAGTATAGGCAAAATGTTCAAAGAGAAGGTGTTTTATGGTGTCGTTATCACATCTCACAAACAGCCTGGAAGGAGGCGGTATCATTTCTGCTTTGTGCACTTAAGTACTAACCATTACCCTTAAGATGTTGCAGACAATTCTATGATGTTTTTTCTGAGGAAGACATGAATGAAGCGGACTTTTAGGAGACATTTTATCTATGTCTGTGCTCAGAAGAACCTGAATATGCTTCTTCCTCAGAAATGCCTTTTGTGGTTCATTTATAAGGATAACGAACATTTTGCAACATTTTTAAATTTTTCGTCACCTTTTGGGTGAGGTTGAGGCTCTCAGTTTTGTTAATTCGAAAGTTTAGACCACACAATCATCCCTTGGGTCTGCTGGAGATATTGTCTAAGAACAGTCATCATCATAAATGGCCTAGGTCCCATCCAGAAACTAAAACTCCTCAAAACATTCAGAAGTGAAATTAGAATAGTTCGACGCTCTCACATCCAACCAAGATTTGATTGGACTGCAGTCTCATTTTTGTGATGTTATCAAGAGCCACTTCATGTTGCAGCGAGTTACCCAGTATCATGTCATTGCAATCAAAACAAAATCCAAGTGAACTATAAACGATATACACAGCTTTGATCGTTTTTAAGTCGCCGGGATCAGATAGTGTCAGATCTGGTGTTAGAAGCCTGCAAGATAGCATTACCATGACTACAAATAGTTCTAAATGGCTGTTTAGGTTTGGTGTGCATTCTCAGGTTATAAACGGAAATTATTGTGGCTTAAGATCCAAGACGTGTTTTTGCTTTTGATATCTCATCATACATTTGCGAAGAAAAAATCAAGCATTCTATTCTTAATTCAAAGAAATATCAGTCTAAACGAATATCCTAAGGCGGCGCTCGTCTAGATTGTGAGCGCTTTCAAGGATATTAAAGCAGCACTATCAGATTTGGAAGTTAACGTCTCTTTAAGCGCTTTCATAATTCAATTTTTCACAGAAGAATTATCTGCATAATGACGGGAAGGTCTTAGACTTGAAGACATTTCATCAAAAGCACCCAACAAGGTGATTCGTAATTCTCTGCAATGGAACATGGTTGTGAGTGAACTACTCTATGTACAATACTACTTAGATGAACTGCTTTTAATTCTATCATAGAAGAGGAAGGCTCAAAGGTGTTTGCTTATGAGGGTAACGTATCGATAGATGTAATGATTATCGTATTGTTAACCTTATATATAAGTTAACTCCTTTACAATTGTTTGTAGATATCTGGACAAACCTTCCGGCTCATCCCATCTGTTGTCTCGTAGATTCAAACAGAGTTTGTCAAACTATTTCTGGACCGTAAATTGAGTTAAAAAGCAAACATCTAGCAAAGCCTAAATGGATCTATTTTTTATGCTAAAAAGCCATTGCGAAAAAATGTGGATTACAAACTCGAATTACACATTGGACTTATACTTCGGTCATCAGAGACATATAAGGTGATTCATCGTAAGGTAATAATTTAACACAGATTACATAAATTTAAAAGCAGTCTTATAATTTTTATAATCGGTTAAAAGAACAATTTATGGCATTTACTTTTTAAAAATGATGTTATGTAAATGTTGGCCACAACTATGTCTGAAGTGTTTCGGATAACACGAATAATGTTGGCTTCCAAAGCGTCAATCGTAGCTGGCTTATTCCTGAAGACCTGAGATTTTACATATCTATAAAGAAAATGGTCTAAAGGTGTGATATCGAACGATCTAGGGACAATTTACCGTGGCAAAACGAGAAATTAAGTGCTCACTAAAATGATTTCTCAACAAGTCCATTGATTTACGCGCTGTATGGCTTGTGGCGCCGTCTTGTTGAAACCAAAGCTCACCAACACCATGTGCTTGAATTTCAGGAAGCACGTAGTCCGTTAACATGGCGCGATAACGCGATAATCTATCTTTATATATAGTAAGCTGTGCTTAAAGATCTGCTACCACTGATACATTATTTACTCTTCAGTGGAAAAGCCTCCAATAGACCAGTAGTCTAACCTAACCTTACTTAATGCTACGATCCTATGAAGGCAAGATCGGACGGTAAGGTATACATACCCTAATAGATTTTACTTCCCATTCAATGATGAAAATGAAAAGAAAACTATTTTGCATCTGCTGTGCAACTATCCTCTCACATTCGAAAAAAAACTCATTTGGCTCATTTATTCTTTGATATACTTAAAGATCTGTTAGCAATCTCAGCGGTTTTTTTGAAAGCATCAAACGGTTTTATGTCTTAG
The DNA here is from genome assembly GCA_907269105.1 of Volucella inanis. Lineage (NCBI taxonomy): Eukaryota > Metazoa > Arthropoda > Insecta > Diptera > Syrphidae > Volucella > Volucella inanis. Next base: position 25,539,889 of record OU026157.1, read on the forward strand.
TAATTCTTGTAGTTTAAGGCGTTCGTAAGCTTCGGCTCTTCACTTTTGGATGTGCGATCATTGATATTGCACAGTATCACAAAGGGTATGTTTAGATCTAAGTGAGCCTGTTCTATGCAGGTAGTCACTTGATTTAGTCTTATCAAAATTCAGAAAGATGGTTCACCCTGATGAAGCCGCCATGTCGGGATAAGGCATTTTATTCCGAAGGCCTTCCCATCCGGTTAGCTTACAATACTAAAATGTATATTCTTGACACAATCAATGAAATTGAGGTGTCTTATACTTAGATCCTAGAACATTGAACCAAGACCTATTGTACATTTAAAATCCTAAAAGGAGTCAACTAACGTACCCACCGACATTACACCCACCTAAGAATCGGCATTTGCTAAAAATTTGGTTTCTTCCTTCTTAGAAAAGTTTCTAAAGATGAAGATATGAAAATCAGTGTAAAATGTGCAAGAGCTTTTTCTTTTTTACAATCCCGCGCGCGCACCAAGAGGATATGAATACCCTTTTATTGGCTTTTCTCCAGGGCGCGGGTGGGTGGTGTATTAGTTTGAAACTCAGGTGTATTAGGTTTCAATATTTTTCCCAGAGGTGGTTGTCAAACTGGACGGGACAAGCCAGTGCATCCTCAACCAGTGGGTCTTAGTACGTGCTAGTTGTTAGTTCGTTACATTTTAGCCCAGCCAGCAACAACTCCAACATCAGTGTTATGCCTTCATGTGAGAGTTGACGCCGACGGGATTTTCATTTATTTATTTCATTCATTCTATGAAAAGACTTTTTCACAGAATTGCCTTGCACGGGATTTGAACCCGTGACCCTCTGCTTGAGGAGTCCCTGCATATACCACTACACCACGGCCACCCTCTATTTTATGAGTACCTAGATTGGAATATAGGTACCGCTACTGAGCCAAAATGAGTACACCATCATTGAGGATAACTTCGTGTAGCCCGCCTCTCAAAATTTGGTGACAATCCGACTCTTAGTTTTGTTTTGACACCCATTTCAACACATCATGCTAGTGTTTTTTGCGACCATGGAAAAAGAGCAGTATCGCTCCTTGATCTGATTTTTGTTTTTGAGTGGTAAAACCTGCGAAGAAATCAAGCCAATTCTCGATGATGTGTATGGGACTCATTCACCTTTCTGTAAAACCGTTTACCGTTGGTACGCAGAGTTTCGCCCAGGTGCCTCAAAAACGGTTACCACAGAGGAAACCGTGAACAAAATCCATGATTCCGTATTGGCAGACCGCCGAGTGAAAATTCTCAAATTGGCTGAGATAGCAGGCATTTCAACTGAGCCCTGCACGAGATTTTGGGCATGTGAAAACCGTCCGTGCGATGGGCGCCGCGTTTGCTTACATCGGATAAGAAGCGGAATCGTTAGACCACTTCAAAGACTTGCTTGGCCCTGTTTAATCCAAATCCGGAGGAGTTTCCGAATCATTTCGTGACCGTCGATGTGACATGTATTCATTTGTACACACCAGAGACCAAAGAACAGTCGAAACAATGGGTTTTAAACGGTGAACGTGCTCCAAAGAAGGCGAAGACCGTGCATTTGACCGCAAAGATAATGGCCACCGTTTCTTGGGATGCGCGAGGTGTGATCTACGTTGACACAGGAGCATACTACGTCGATTTATTGAGCCAATTCAATGCCGATTTGAAGAAAAAACTACCACATTTGGCTAAGAAAAATGTGCTCTTCCACCACGATGACGCACCGGCTCACATCTTTGCTGTCGCCACAGCCAAAATAGTCGAATTGCACTAGGAATTGCTCCCCCACCCTCCGTATTCACTGATTGTATTGTAGCTCAATTAGTTTTGTTCCCGAACCTTAAAAGATCGCTCGCCGGAAAGAAGTACTTGTCGAACGAGGAAGTCATAGTCGCCGCGGAGGAGTATTCTGCAGGCCAACAGAACTCGTACTATACGAAGGGGATAAGAAGGTTGCAGCACCGCTGGGAAAAGTGCATCGAGTTGAAAGGGGATTATATTGAAAAATAAATTGTCAATACCCAAAAAAGGTGCGTTGTCTAATCATATGTTGTAGCTGCAACAAATTCTCAAATCATTTGCGGGTTAATAGTTACAACAATGCAGTATTATGGTCCAAATTGTACGTTCTAGTGGATTAATTCGAAACACTGCTTACAGTATTCCAACTCTAATTAAATATGAACGGTTACAGTGTCAATTTAAGTCTAAAAACACCTTAATCTACTTTTTCGAAAGCAATAAAATGTGCACTATCATTCTTTCACCTATCATCATCAGATATTTAACATACCCCACTTACTGCAAAAGCTGTTTATAAATATCACCAAAGAACACACAAGTTCTGCAATAAAGCTGGATAATGCGAAATAATAGCATCGTAAGTAGTTAGCCCGAAACAAAAGACTTACTTTAATAACTACGATCCCGGGTAGCATCCCCCGTAAGACTATCTCCAATCATCAAGTTTTACCACTCAAGTTATACTGAATTTCTTTACTTTACAAGCAAACAAACATGCAGATTAAACGAAAGTAATCCAACACTTAAACTATTAGCGAAAACAGTATCTATCATGTAATTACTAAGACCAAATAACATTGATTATCTGTCCTTTCGAGAGTACGGTAGAGTTTTACTACAACTTTGACGCGCCATAAAAATGTGTTGCAAAATACTATTTCTGAGTATAGTTTTGTGTTGCGCGAATTTATTGCTCGTAAAGTGAATTGCAGTTATTCTCTTAGTAAAATTGTTGTTACCATTGATAGGGGAGAAAACAATTCCGATACGACAACTATGTACAAATAGATTTTACACCAAAATCCACTAAAGGTTACGTATAAACAAGAGCAGAGTGACCGTAAAGTTGCAAAGTCCTGCCAATCGAACCTTAAAGGCCGACTATAAAACATATGGATTGGAAAAAATAGCTCTACTTAAAATGTCTGAAAAGTATGGCTATAAAGATGGCATAAAATAGCAAAGGTACCTATTTTCGGATGGAACAGTTGGCTTAATAATCAAAGTTCGTACATGCCCTTTTATTACGAAATGTTGAGATGGTTTTTATTTTTCATATTCGTATGATGAAACGGAATTTTATTCTTTAGAAAATGAAGACATTTGTTAGGGTTTATGTTACTTTCGAAGGTACCCCATAGGCATTGTTATATTGTGTACGTCGGTGCATATGTGTATAAATGTTACAACGTTCTAACATTAACTTAAGCTCAGCTCTGGAGTATCAAATAATAATTTCAAAAATATTAATTGCAATTCAATTGTTTTTTTTGCATGGAAGTCTTAGGGAATAGTAAGCACAAATTTAAATCTAAATATCTGCACGTAGTGGGTTCATGTAGTACGCCTTCGTTACTGAGGATGATTTTACTTAAAAAAAAAAAAAAAAAAAACCCAACTTTTTTATGTGTCTCCGAAATATTTTTTTTATTCTAACCAAATATCACAAAAATATGTACTTGGCATATATAACTAGTTTTAAATGATTCAAATCTAAGTATTGTGTGATATCAGGGTCCAGTAGCTTCGGATGTGCGGATCTCGTTTGATTGTTTAATTAAGATATGGATTGTCCAATAGGATGGCCAGATAAGAGCGACCTTATTTTTAAGCTACAATGATGACCGCCTCAGTTTCACTGGCCTTAAGTGCTTTAAGCGGTGGGTTCACGCGATAGCGTGTCGAATATTGGCCTCGAGATAGTCCAAAGTGGTTGGCTTGATAGTGTAGACTAAGATCTTGACGTAGCCCCAGAGAGAAAAATCGATAATAGATTATGTAGAGAGAGAAAGAGAGAGACTTTACAGATTATACAGCGATACCGACCTCATCAGAAAAGCTAGGACAACCCGCTTGCTTGGTCACCTTAATAACATTGACTTCAGCGTCACCGCCCAGAAAGTCTTCGACTCCAACTTAGAAGGATCCAGCTATCGAATCGCATGCACGTTTGAGGTCAAGAAAGTTTGCCAACTACTGACCTATGTGGCACGTAGTCACATCGAACATGTCAGGAACCTTTAAAGTAAGACAGTCATCTTTAAATGCGTAGAGGCTATTGCCAACAACATTTTTACGAGGTGTGTTTAAAAAGTAAGGTAACTTTATATAGGGTTTTCCGATACGGACTTGACAACTTTGCATTTAATTTGTGAACGCACTCTTTCACTAATCATCAAACTGTCACTGTCAATTTATTCAGTAAACTCAACATTTTCATCGTGGTAAAGTACACTAACGGATATTCGGAGTCGGTGACTGCAACTTTAAGAGCTTTAACTCCAATTTTCGGTCGTAATTCTCGCCCTAGTAGACAGGCAATAACAAGTTAAGTGCAAAAATTTGACTCCACATATTCGTTGTGTGATGTTGCCGTGTCAGTGAGCCAACGAGTTGGTCGAAGTGTCGAAAATATCGCTGCCGTTCAGACGTCCGTAGCAAACGATCCAAATCAGTCAATTCCACGGCGTTCTCAAGAATTGGGCATCGCTCAGACCATATTATGGCGTATTTTGCATAAATATCTTGGTTTACACCCATACAAGATCAAGCTGACTCAAGAATTGAAGCCGATGGACCATTTGAAGCGACGTACGTTCTTCGATTGAGTTCTGGAGAAATGCGTCAAGATGATGAATTTCGTCGCAAAATCATCTTCAGTGACGAACCTTATTTTTGGCTCAATGGGTTCGTCAATATGCAAAATATGCGTTATTGGTCGGGTGAAAACCCACATGTGCTTCATAAATCACCACTTCATCCACAAAAAATAACGGTTTGGTGCGGTTTGCAATCCAGCGGCGTTATTGGGCCATATTTTTTCGTCGACAATAACGATCGTCACGTTACTGTGAATGGACAGCGTTATCGCGCCATGATCACCGATTGTTTTTGGCCCGAATTAGAAGATGTGGACTTGGACGACATGTGGTTTCAACAGGATGGTGCCACAAGCCACACAGCACACGCTACAATCTATTTATTGAAGAGTAAGTATGGTGAGCGTGTTATCTCAAGACATGGGCCAGTCGATTGGCCGCTTCGTTAAGTCATTGGCTTATGCCAACACGCCGACGAGGTTGGAAGAGCTCAGAGCCAACATTGAGTCGTTGAAAATTGGGTCCAACGAATCGACCGCTACAAACGTGCCCACGGTGGCCATATGAACGAAGTCGAGTTCCATTCATAAATGTTTTGATTGTATTTCAAGCCGAAAATAATGTTTTTGAAATATCTCAATTGGTTTGCCTTTTATTTAAAAAAAAAAAAATTTCAAGTCGTTATTAGAAAACCCTATACTTTAATAAAAAAATATTTATTTATTCATCAACATTTATGTTGTCCCCTTCACAGTAATTCTCCTCAAATATAATACATTTGTTCCAACGCTTTTTCCAAGCACTTTTTGGTATAGCATTGTGCTCTTACAGCGATACCGTTTTTATTTTCTCTATCGTTGCAAATCTCCGTCCTTTTACAGGTCTCTTCAGTTTTGGGATCAGCAAAAAGTCTCGTATAGCTAAATGCGGTGAATATGGTGGCTAAGTCATGATTGTTATGTTGTTTTTGTCCAAAAAAAATCTCTCACAAGCAACAATCAATTGTTTTCCCACAATTCCGAACGTTTTTTTTTTTTTCGTCGATTCTCTCAAACGGCGCAGAATCATCATTGACGTCATTCAAAAGTTTTTGATCATGCTACGGTTCTTCTGATCAAAATTAAGAAGTTTTGGAACACTTCTCTGACACACGTCTCATGTAATTCGACGATTTTCCAAAACAATTTTCTTCATGGTTTCGAAGTTATCATCTTGTGTTGATGTGCTGGGGCTCCGGAGCGAGGTTCAACATTGGCATCATCTCGGCCATTTTTGAAGAGCTTGTATCACTTGTAAACGTTGTTTTTTTACTTAGAGCAGACTCACCGTATGCCACTGTCAACATTTCGAGTGTTTTAGAGCACTTGGTTCCATTTTTTACACAAAATTTGATGCAATTTGATGCTCAATTTTTTTTATATTAATTGAAAATCGTCGAGCTCACCAAAACACGTCTAACCTTTCTATCTGTCAAAAACAATTTATCGGGGTACATTTTGCAAGTTTTTTATAAGATATTTGGTAGGAAATCCTGGAACTTTAAATTGATTCACAATACCGATTTTCCGTCTTGAAGCAGTTATCGGAGAGAAGTACTTGTATATAATTTTTTAGTCACGATTCAAAATTGTTGAATTGCTGCGTAATGATGAGCTAACTATCTTTCAAATGGCTGGGCTGTTAAGTTTTTTATTTACTCTTTACTTAAAAGCTTATATGTAAAATATGGTCGGAAATAAGTATGCTCAATGAATGGAACGTCAGCGTCAATCAAGAAAGGAGACCCTCTGAACTGCGCCAACTACAGAGGTATTAGCCTTCTTTACATCACTTACAAAATCTTATCTGTTGTGTTGTGTGAACGCCTAAAGCTTTTCGTCAACAACCTGATTGGTCTCTATCAGTGTGGCTTCAGGCCAGAAAAGTCTACCATCGATCAAATATTCACACTGCGGCAGATCTTGGAGAAAACCAAGGAAGTACAAATCGATACCCGCCACCTTTTCATCGATTTTAAGGCCGCCTACGACAGCATTTATAGAGACGAGCAATACAGATCCATGTCTAGTTTTGGTATCCCTGCCAAACCCATTCGTGCAGGATGACAATGAAGAATGCACACTGCTCCATCAAGGTCAGTAAAGAACTCACCAAGACCTTCGATGTCAAAAAAGGATTTATACAAGGCGATGCGCTGTCATGTGACTTCTTCAAAATCGTTCTTGAAAGAATAGTGCAAAACTCAAACGTCAACACCAGAGGCACTATTTTTCAAAAGTTCGTCCATCTACTCGCCTATGCCGACGACATCAATATAATCGGCAGAATACAGCGGGTTGTCACTGGCGCTTTCGTGAGTATGGGGTTTGGCGGTCAATGAAGGCAAAACGAAGTATATGCTGTCATTAAGAAAGGACACCAAACACCGACGTCTTGTACAGTATGTCACTATAGACAGATATAACTTTGAGGTGGTTAAGGACTTTTTCTATCTAGGTTCCGCTATGAACTCAAGTAATGAAACGAAGAATAACCCTCGCCAATCGCTGTTTCCTTGAGCTGGGAAAGCTCAAGTAGAAAAGCCATCTCGAACAACTACAGTGACCCTTTATAAGACCCTAATCCCAGTCCTTTTCTATGGTGCAATGGCATGGACTCTATCAAAAGCGGATGAAGTTAACCTTGGTTGTTTTGAAATGAAAATTCTTCGAGTAATTTCCGATCAGATCTACATAGATGGTGAATGGAGGAGGTGATACTAAGACGAACTGTACGGGCTGTACAGCGATATCGATCCAGCCAGAAGAGTGAAGGTCCAACGAATGAGATGGCTGGGTCATATAGAGTGAATGGAAGCGAATACTCCGGTCCGAAAGATCTTGGAATCCACTCCCGAGGAACGGCGCAGTAGAGGAACACCGCGACTCAGGTGGCGCACGCAAGTGGAAGGGGACAACTTAGCGTGTGAAACTGGAGACAGCTGGCCAAAGATCGTGCTGACTGGAGACACTTGCTGGTTGAGGACCAGGTACACCCCGGGGTGTAGCGCCACCTTAAGAAGAAGAAAAATTAAAAGCCATCACAAAAAAATACTGTGTACTACAAATCTAGTCATCCATATGTTTACATTGGTTTTTTATATGTTTTTTGTTCATAGTAAAGCTTGGAAACGCCATAAATGGAAGAAAGTAAGAGAAGTCACAACCACAAAAATATCCTTTCGTTAATATTTTTCGAATTCCAGTGATAAGCATTACAGGAGCCAATCAAGGTCAATCTATCTCTTGCAAAAGTTAGTTCAGTAATTTATTTTAATCTCTTTCGAATTAGAATCTGTAAGCCGATGGACTTTTTTATTGTAGAAATACATAAAGAGGTATAAGCCAAAATTCACTACAAAATCAATCTCCATATTTATTGACTAATATGCAAATAAACTTAAAAGCTTTTGCCTTCCATGCCATGAGTACATCCATCTGTCGCATCAGCCTACAATTTCGTGCCTTCAGTTAATTGCCATCAACGTCGTCATCAGTAAATAGGATTGAATAAATTGAAAATTTGCTTATTGTCGCCGTATGGCTTAGGGTCACATTTGCTTATTAGGATATCTTCAGATATTTGATCTGAAAGTACGTATTACCAAATTGATTTGGAAAATTTCACAGAATAAGCATTAAGCACACTGTACGTAACAGCATACGACTGTTACTATACAGATATAGTTGAAATTTTCGTCCTTTAGTGATTCCTTCAATTTTATTGACTCCAAATCCGTTGGCATTGACTGGTGGATTATTGTATTTGGAATAAATTTTCCAACAGAATGTCGATGTTCAGAGTAATTTAGCTCTGCTTCAATTTAAAACACTTTCCTTGAAGAAATTTAATAAACCAATTGTAACAGAGGGAAGATGGGGACAATAAGCACAATGGAGGAGTAAAATACACATTTGGTACTAAGTCACCCTCTAAGTCAGAGTAAGTAGGTTATGATCGTGGATATTTAAATTTTTGATTTGAATTATTGAAAAAGTAATCACTGAACATATGGTAACCCCGCATTTCGAAAAGTTGGCTTTTTTTGTAAGAACTGTTTTGTTTTAGTTTTTTACGATCAACATACAGGACGTTCTGAATTAAGTTTTGGAACATTAAACGGGTGTATATTTTAAAAATGAATTATATGGGCGTTAGGGTGGTGGAGAAAGAATCCAGCATCTGTCGAGAAAACAAACTGACATAGGTACTCGTAACTTAACTAATAAAAGGAACTGTCCTTGGCCGTTGAATTTTCGGGAATACTCGTAGCTTCAAAATGCCATAGCGCACAAGAAGTGTGAAACTTCGAAGAAAAATGTATATATATTAGATTAACATATATTACTTTGTGTTTCATTAGGCCAGGACCACATAAATAGAAACACATTAAAGTGCTCTCAATGTTGCAAACATAAAGGTAAGAGTAACACGAGAAACTGCAACAATTACCAATCGATGAAACCATTTTCATTTAGTATGGAAATAAACAAAAAAGTTCTAGACAGTTGACAGTGCAGCATTATGAAATATTTAGTTAGAGAACTGAACAGGTTCTTCTACCTTTTGCCTCTTCAGAGTTCAAGCGGATGGAGTTGCCATCGAGCTCGTGCCTAAAACATATCTAGTTGGATTTTCTCAGATTCCTACTCTTCAACAAGATTCAGGTACCTAAATCTGTAAATATGACCTGACATGGACTCCAGCGATAGTTCTTTCATTAATCTTCTAAGGGAACCTGTACGATAGCGTGAAGTTGATTACTTGCTGTCTTTCACTAAGTCTTATAGTGAAATATAACTGGTTCATTTTATTTTTAATGTTGTGGTATCCATGTATCCATGTGGCAAGGTCTCGGTAGCTGGCTTAAGCTCTTGTCAAAATGGGTAAATCTTTGCATCCTAACTCAACTTACCTTTCGTCCAGTAAATTGTCTGCAAGTGTCTTGTCGTTTCTTTAGGATCCGTTTACTTATCGATGCTTGTTCGTGATGACATTTACATTTCCCATATTCAAATGTGTTTGAATTGTGTAAGAATCCTTCCATCAGACTTCCGAAATCCCTTCAAAACGGAACCGTCGTTCGTTGGCCTTTATTTTCTAAAAGTTGCTTGCATCCTCCACTGGCACTATCAGTTCTTTTCCGATAATACGCCTTTTTCTAATATCTGTTGGTGGAAAGTCCTTCGTTGAAAAACACGACAACGCGACGGGGCTGCGGCTGTAGTTAGGTGATGGTGGAGAATATCAATTGTCTTGATTCGCCGGAACTGTGACCGGTAAGGGCGGGTGGCAACCGGCATTCCCAGAAAAGGTGATCAAGTGACGTGCTATAGAATACGTATATTTAAATATACATACATAGGGTGATTCATCGTAGGGCTTTATTTATATTGTAAAACAGAGTACATAAATTTGAAAGTGAACCTAAAATTTTTACCACTGTTTAGAAGAACAATTCATGGCATTTAGTTTTTAAAAATGATATTATGTTTTTGTTTCACGCGTTGTATAGCTCGTAGCTCCGTCTTGTTGAAACCAGAGCTCACCGAGACAATGTGCTTGAATTTCAAAAAGCACATAGTCCGTTAACATGGCGCGATAACGGTTACCATTGACGGACGGTAACTTTCTGATTTGCCTCATTTTTGAAGAAATATAGACCGTACCAATGATTCCACCAGTCCATACCGTTGTTTTTAATGGATGTAATGGTAGCTCTTGATACTCTTCGGGTTTCTCATTAGCCCAAATACGTAAATTTTGTTTATTAACGTATACATTGAGCCAAAAATGGGCTTCATCACTGAACAAAATTTCACGATTAACCACCGGATTTCCATTGAGTTTTTCCAGAGCACATTCACTGAAAATATGACGCAAATTCAAGTTGCCTGGCTTCAATTCTTGCACAAGTTAAATTTTGTACGCTTTTAGGCCGAGATCCTCACGTAAAATATGCCAAGCCATCTGCTATAGTCTCATCACCACATGCTGGATGTGGTCTAACCGGTCGAGTATCATCCACTAATGTAAACTGGTACCCAAATTTGCGAATGGTATTGGCAATAGTGGATTCGGTAGGTCGATTATGCGCACCGTAAGTTCCTCGAATCGCACGAAATGATTACTATATATCATGAGAAATTCTATCAAAGGCTTTGCTGAAATCGGTGGTAATCACATCAACTTCATTTCCGGATTCCAGTGCACATTAGCTTAGTGAAACAATACATAGATTTACAATGAAAAAGTATTGGGTCTATAACTTATTCGTGCGGTTTGCTAAGAGATGGCGTAACTTGTATTATTACATTGTTATTATCCCATTGGAACGTGCGTTGGAAAGATACTGTTATTGTACGTCATTTCAGTATATGTCATTCATTTGAAGCGTAAACAACAATAATTTTTGTTCACTCAAATGTGTCGAACTTTGTGCCTGAAAAAGTGTTTTTGCTGGAAGTTCTTCTTCATTACTTTAATATGAAGAAAACTGCTGCCAAAAGTCATCGTATTTTGGTGGAAGTTTATGGTGAACATACGCTAGTTGAGCGAACGTGCCAAAAGTGGTTTGCACAATTTAAAAGTGGTGATTTTGGCTTGGAGGACGATGAACGTCCTGCGCAGCCAAAAAAGTTTGAAGATGAAGAACTGGAAGCATTACTCTATGAAGATTGTTGCCAAGTACAAGAAGAGCTCGCAGAATCTTTGGGTGTCACTCAACCAGCGATTTCAAAACGTTTAAAAGCAGCTGGATATATTCAAAAGCAAGGAAATTGGGTTCCACATGAACTGAAGTCGAGAGACGTCGAAAGGCGGTTTTGCATGTCCGAAATGCTGCTCGAACGCCACAAAAGGAAGTCATTTTTGCATCGGATTGTTACTAGTGATGAAAAATGGATCCATTACGACAACCTCAAGCGCAAAATATAATATGTGAAACCCGGTCAACCAGCCAAATCAACGGCAAAGCCGAATATCCATGGCGCGAAGGTAATGCTCTGTATTTGGTGGGATCAGATGGGTGTGCTGTATTATGAGCTGCTAAAACTGGGTGAAACCATCAATGGAGAACGCTAGCGAACACAATTAATCCGTTTGAAGGGAGCAGTAGCCGAAAAACGCCTGGAATATGCGACCAGACACGAGGCAATAATTTTCCATCATGACAACGCTCGGCCCCACGTTGCTATTCCGGTTAAGAACTATTTGGAAAACAGTGGATGGGAAGTCTTACCTCACCCGCCTTATAGCCCAGACCTTGTCCCTTCTGACCACCATTTGTTCCGGTCGATGCAGAACGCCCTCACTGAAATACGGTTTACATCAAAGCAGAATATCAAAAATTGGCTTGATTCATTCTTGGCTGCCAAGCCGGTGCAGTTCTTTTGGGATGGGATCCACAAATTGCCAGAAAGATGGGAAAAAGTCATAGATTCAGATGGGCAATACTTTGAATAATACTATTCTACATGTTTTTCTTAAATAAACTCTCAAATTTTGAAAAAAAAAAAACGCACGATTTAATATATATACCCAATACTTTAATAATATTACGATTTTGCTGAAGCTTTTACTCTTTTCTTATTGAAATGTAGTATGACACAGCAGATCCTCATTGCAGATATAAAATATCTTGGCCTCCAGCGTTCCTTGTCCTAGTTACGACGCTTTATTTGACGATCAAACATATTCGCTCAATTCATCATTCTGTTTATTAAAAGATTGTTTCACAGAAAATAAATATTCTCCGGATGTGTGTTTAAATCACTCAAGAATTTTCATCCAATTTTTATTTGTATGATATTTTCATACCCTATGGCAAGGTTTGCTAACTCTGAAGTTAGAAGTTCTTACACTGTGAGGGGTTTGTTGGTCACCTTCTCCACCAGTAATCTCCATCAAAACAGTGCCATGTAATATACAAGGTGCAGGTGATCCTGGGCTTTCTTTCCTTCTTCCTTTTTCTTTGAAAATATTAAATTAAACTTTGAACGTTTAAGTAAATGTAAGTGATAGCCGGAGGAATTTGTGAAAGCAAACTACATACTCAGTGGCCACTTCACAATGAGTTGTTTCCAGTATTCGTCTGAAACGAAAAATCTGGTTCCAGAAGTCAGAACTAAAAGCAAGACATAAACGCATATACCCGTACATCCGTACATTCGTACATCCGTACCCAAATTGACATCAAAGACCATATTTTCATGTGACTTTTAGTAAAAAATGCTATTTCTAACAAATAAGTAAGAAATGTTACGGTAAGTATCTGGTAGCTGTAGAACACCATAAAAGTTGAATAACTAGAACACATTTCTAGCTAACTATTCTGCAGTTCATATGGTGGCTTCTTAAAAAGTGTGCACCAAGCGTTACTATTTCCTTTTTGGCATTCATAAAACTCCAACTCTGTGATCCCTTTGGAACTAATTTCAAGTGAATCCACAGCAGCTTTGTGTAAATTTCACTTAGTTAATCCTGTACACATTCCAACGAGAAGAATTTTACTCGTCGTGGTGTGCTTACATGCAGTAAATTCGCTGATGAAAGATACATTCATGTCACTCACTCAGCTAAGTACACTAAGTACTGGTACACACAAAATATTTACACTTTCTACCAAAGGTGTAAGTTTGTAGATGGGTATGTGTAGATACCAAAGGTATGCTCGTATTATGTATCTATGTATTTATCTCATCATCCCGTTGGGCTAATTTTCTTACTAAACTCTCACAAAGGGAGATCGGTATGGGTGAAGTTTAAAAATTAGTGTGGCAATTCCCGGATTATTCCCTTCACACCTTGAACTAAATTAGATAGAATGAAAAAATTGGAAAAAGTTTCCTCATCCGATTAGTTTCAGAGATACCTATGAGCAAATCCATTTAAACATTGCGGCTTTAAAGAGTTTATCGTCATTCAAATTTTATATGATTGGTATACAAGTACTTGTGTTTGTATCTGAAATACAAAGTATATCTCTTTTATTTTAAGATTTCTAATGCAGATGTAAATAATGGTGACGGGAGTTAGGGATTCTTTTTAGAATCATCGTCTTTGTCAAACTTAACTTCTGTTTCTGATTATAGACCGATTCTAATAGTCCGTCGTGGCAGGAAAATTGAATTTTCCTCAATTCGATTTAGTTTGGGGATTTTGTTACCATTCTTGTTTGTGTACTTTTTGTGCTTTCTAATTTTGTTTTCTTATTTTTTTATTCGTTTCGCGAAGGTCTCAAATAATGAAAACAGTAGGAGAGCAAATAAAATTAAACTTTGGCCTGTTTGAAAGGGCCGACCTTGTCACGCAGATAAAACAACACCTTAATCAATTTTATGGATACGACGTGACGTATTGTTGAAATAAAAATCTTTCGACCAAATAAAAAGGAAACCATGTTCCAAAGGATACGCCATAAATGACAACAACTCTAAAGGTCATCTAAGGGTTTGTCGTCATTGGTTATACAATATTTATTTATGTTTGTATATGGAAGCTGTTCTTTTTACGACCTTTAGAACTGGTGTAAGAAAGTTTGTTTTTTTTTTACTACTATTTTGTGTTTTTATTATTTGTTTTCTTTTTGTTTTTTTTTTTCATGGATTTATTGTTTAAGATTATTTGGTCATAATATTTAGTTTTCGAGGAATTGATTTTGTAATCAACGTGTGGGTTTGTTTTGTTTTTCAAATAAGTTTTCTAAATTTTTATATGTGCTCAAAAGTCACGCCTGGATGTGTTTTTTTTTTTTAATTAAGATTTTTTTATACATAATATATATATATATAATATATATACCATACCTTTCTAGGCTTTGCTCTGTTTGAACTCTCTCCAACTCATTCCTGAATAGCTCGATTCCTCCTCGACTGTTCTGTGCCATGTATGTCCCGGGCGCCTCGCTGTTCTGCACAGCCTTTACGATACGATTGGGCCACAAAAAACTTCAAGATGATTCTTAGACAAAGGCTTACAGCTTGTGTATGGTGGTGGTTTTCACCTTCCATGTACTGCACCCATAAAGCAGTACTGATTCTACGTTGAAGCGGAACAGTCTCAGCATATTTTTAAAGCTGAAAATATTGCTTATTCAGATTTTGGATAGCATTCCGAACGCAGCTTTAGTCTTCCCGATTTTGTTGCACACATACAGTTCGATGTCATCTCGGTTAGCCGAGACCACACTTTTTAAGTATAGAAAGTTGTCAATTTTCTTGACCTCCTGCCCGGCAATCCTAAGTTGAGCGCGGGTGTTGAAAGAGCTAAAGACTTTCGCTTTGGCTGTGTTTATTTTGAGCCCCACTTTGTTCGTCTCAGCTTTCTGGTTGTGGGCCATTAAATGAAGATCCATTATTCATTGTGAAAGAAGGCAAACATCATCAGCGTAGTCAAATTATTTAAGGTAAGATGTCATTGCCCATCGAATTCCACAGTTGTCTTCCGTTAATGGTGCACGGAATACATCGCTGATAATCACCATAAGCAATAGTGGTAACAGTGTACACTACTGACGTTCTCCACTTTGGACATTGAAATCTTACTACCCTCGTATGTAGCTTTAATAATAGCATAAGTTTCCTTGGATGTCTTTCCTGAGTTAGGTCAACAATATTAGAATCTCGATGCAAACTGTCGAAAGCCTTCTCGAAGTCGACAAATAGTAAATGTTGCGGAAACCTGTACTCAATTATTGCTATATAATGATCCATAAGACGTTTATGTGCTCTATGCAGAAGGATCCAGCGCAAAAGTCTGGCTGTTCGACGTCGAGAATTGAATCTAACATAAATGTTCCCTGATTCATTCCAGAAATATTCTAGCTTTTATTTTAGCTACGGCTAAAAGACCCCATATACCTCTCCAGTTTTCACATTCCATCAGGTTTCCGTTTTTTTTTTTTTTTTTGGTAGCTTGATGATCATCTCTCAATACCCACCGCCTTGTTTTTCTTGAAGAACCTGATTCCTACCATTATTTCGGTTTTACTGGGAGGACTGATGATAATTAGGGAATTTGTTGCCTCGGATAACTCATTCGAATTCGAGATCACAGCGCCGTCGTCTAAGTGGTTTACGACCGTAGCAAAATGTTTTCTCCATTTAGTGAGTTGTTCTTCATCTAAAATCAGTCCGACGAAACTTGGTGATTTTACAGTGCTACTGTCGCACTTAACTGCTACTTTTTCCGCACTTGAATCCAGTGTGTCGAAGTATTGTCGTTTCTCGCGTCTCACACTACGCTGCACTTCCTTGTTCTTCATGCAATATTGGACTCGGTTCTCTGTATTGGTGTACGCTCCTCGTCAACAGGTTTTAGCAGAAAGCCATGTGCGGTGAGTTTCTTCCTTTTACCGACATAAGTCGGTAAAACACATTTTTTTACAACATTCCAGTAATCGTCCACGCTATTCTGCGTTGTGGTCCCTGGTCCCTGAACTGCTGGCGCTTTTGGGGATCCCTGAGCATGTTGGTATTGAAACTAGTTATTTTGAGCAAGTTTGAGCGGTTGCTTTTAACGAACGCAGCACGAGGGCGTATATAAGCTAACATAAGATGGTGATCGTGTTCTTATCCAATGTCTGTTCCAAACCTGTTTCGGACGTCTAGACCCAGCTGATTTCGTGGCAGGAGTTATGCCTAAACAGCGTAGGCAATTGGTATGGCAGAAGTCCACAAACCGCTTACCCTTGTTATTCCGTTTTTCAAGGCCGTAAACTCCCATCAAGTGTTGCATAATGTTGTCGCTATCTACCTTGGCATTGAAATCACCAATCACCACTACGATGTCCCGAATAGGCGTTCGATTGTGGGCGGCACCTAATTGGCTGTAAAAATCGTTCTTTTCATTCTTCGCCGCATCTTCATAACACTGTGTGATGGTGACTTTTTTACTCTACTCTGGTATCAAGCCGTCAACATCCAATCACTGTGAGGTTTTCATGAAATGAGGCTTCTTTGCCTCATGGTTTCTTCTTGGTATTAGCATCAAACATACTCCAGACCTCCAAGCACTTCAAACTGGCTTGCCAGAGTAGAGCATGACAGTAATTTTTGTTGGAGAGTGGCATTCCCCAGCAACTCACCATCTTATTTCACTCAGTTCCAGGATGCCGATATTATATCGTGTGAACTAGCGTTCCAGTTGGAATTTTTTTAGTGTTTTGTAAAAATGTGGCTGCTAGCAACTATGTGTGGAAAATAATATCATTTAAAGGTCCACCACAAGCATGTCTACAGGCTCTCATATGAACATAAAAATTTTCTTCGACTCGCTTAGTAATAAAATGATGAAATTCTTGCACCATCAGTGGTAGTCTTTTCGGCGATGACTGGACACGGATTTGATTTAGACTCTAACTCAGGAGTTTCTAGATCTTTCGACTGCGATAATTCCCGCGGCTTACGATTAAGCTGCCTCAGAATAGGTAGGTAGGTGAACAGAATCTTGTTTTTGATGTCTTGTTCTAAAAAATCGAAAAGATCGAACGGATTTCAAAAGATACATGTCCATAAGCCCAGATGAAGAGGTACAGACGACTTAGACAGAGTACCAAGAAATAGCAAGTTGTGTCAAATGCGCGAATTCTTACAGTTTAATTCCTCTAGTAGCAACAGAATTGAGCAACATCAAAAGAATCAATCAAGTTCTCAGAACTGAAGCTACATCCATGTTTTCGTGTCAACCAAGGCCAAGATAAAAGAAGATTCTAATAAACCCTCTATAGATGGATTTACTCGTGCATGATGCCCCTATGAAACCGTTCCTGCTCCAGTTGACAAAACCAGTTTTGAATTAGCTTGCAGCTGATGCCTGTATAAGGTCTCATTTCTGATAGATGTTGGCCAAAACCACCCTAAGAAACTATCCTGACGACAGTTTTCCCCACGCAGAAAATTCAACGGAATTCGAATTTACCACGAAAAAATTCACCATATAGATAAATCTGAAATGAAATAGTGGACGAAAGCAACTTTAAATTTAGGTATGACGCAGATCCATACCTACACCTTGAAAGGGTTTATTCCCACTTTCTTTCCGAATAAGAGAAAACTAAGATTCAACTTCGGCATTCCAATTCTGCTATTTAATTGTTATTTAGGGGGTTATCCGTGTTCAGTACATAACCTCAAAATTTGGCAAAGAATGTATGTGTGATTCCGGATATGAAATGAGTTTCAAATCACTATATCATGACAAGTGATTGAAAAGACCGACAACTTGCTCTCTAAGAAATCGCTGCTTCAAGATATATGCCCTATGATTCGGTGGGTACCCCCTTCATCATAGGGTACAGTCAATTTCATTGGATATGCTTATACTCAGAACAATTTGCAAATGTAACGAAGGTTAAGTAGGGTTCAGCTACAGTGGCTATTGAAAAAAAAAGGTGGAGGATTTTTCCTCCTTGCATGCTTGCCTATAAGACAGTGTCCAGATAGCTCTGAGGTGGTTTATATTTAGAAAAATCCAGGTCTTATAGCGGTTCAGATCCAGTTTTGGCCATATTTGTTTGGTCGCTAGAAAAGTTAACCCAACAGTTCACCTAACGTTTATTCTTCTAATAGGATGCAACTTTAGTTTTATTTTGCACGTGGTAGCGATTGGTAAACCGATGATATATTTTTCAGGTGGGATAGGTAGGGTAGTTCCAATTTTTTGAGTACGTCGGCCCGACAGTTCCCTGCAATATCTCTGTGACATCTAACATACATAAGAGGATGTTGAACTATGTATGAACTTTTCCTGAAGAAATGATCGGCAGTCAAGGACAAATTTAGAATTTCGTGAAAGTGAGTGTAAGGATTTTCTAGCGGCCTAACTATTCAAATAAAGCGGATATCATGTTTTTCTTTAGCTGGGACAGGATTTCTTTAATTGCCAAATTATATAAGTAGAACCTCCGCGAAGTTTTGACCTTATTATCCTTCTATTTATCATAACACTGATCAACTCCCTAAGTGAGCCATCTATCTTCAGAATTGACAATGCAGCAAAGGCTCTTTCTATTGCCATCTAGGCGACAATTGTGTACTCTTTATAATGTAGGGATTGTCCGATGTGGTTAGCCAGTAAATATAGAGCCATTTTTACAGGCTTTTCTTTACAATTAACATGTCCACTGTTCAGTCGTAAACAAAAGTAATGGATAAATCGTGCATCGTAAATGAAAATAAATCAGTTGTTCTAGATTTTCAGAAGGAAAAATAATAGACTTATAGGTCTGAGGTCTTTTGAGATAATATGAAAAATATTTAAGCTTTGGGAATCAAAACTACATTAAGATCTCTCCCTGATCCCCCTCATGATATTCGCAAGTTTTCGTAGGGTTATATCTGAGGAGATTTTTAGATCAGCAGGTAAAACCATATATCGTCCAGCCAGACTTGTATTGTTTGAAGCTATGCAGCGTTTGAAGAGCCGCTTGTCTCTTGAAGTAGGTGTCCAGTACCAGGTTGAATGATTCTTCACTTGAGCTCGTCCAAGAGCCATTGCTTTTCTATCAAATAGCTAGGCATCGTAAGATTGGTGGAGTGGAGTTTTCTTAGTCGCCTCGGAGATTTCTGTTGTTTTGCCACAGAATGGCCTCCAAGATTGTCGCTCTGCTTTCCTCAGTTATTTTTAACACATTTTGAGGAATTTCTTATATGAGTCCCAGTTTGTCATTTTTCTGTTTATTTTTGCTTGATTTTTAAATATTGCCTGATTGCCGCAATGTTGACTCTGAACCAAAATTTGTTTCGAAATAAGATGATTAGACCCTATTCAATAGGTCTGCTAAGGTGTTACCGACTGGAAAATTATCTCGGAGGCGTATATGTCATACCTAAGGTATTATATCATACATCGAATTCAGAATTAGATGGCATGTCGTCACCTCAAGTCCCTAAAAGATGCGATCAGCCAGATAGGATAAACTCAGAAGATCTGATGGCATCAATAGTGAGTTGAGAGCAGAGATTCTCTATTTCACGCAGGTAATAACTTGACGAACAGTAAGAATAGTCCTTATACCGAAAATTATTAAAAAGTTACTACAGTTCCTCAAGAGTTTCTTATAAATCAGCTTGACTTCTTTCGAATGCATACTTTTTTCATGATAACAGGTACTTACAAATGCCGAAGGTCCAGCTTATCATCCTACCACATTTGTTTTTAATGTATTTTCGACAACGCAAATAACTTTTCCTGTGAGATTCGACCTACGGTCACATCAGGATGCAGTTACTCGGTGCCGATGTTGTAAGTGCTACTATTTTAAGTCTTTTGCTTATAAAGTGCTATTTTAGAAGATTCTGGACATGTTTCAAACTGACTTGCAAAAGGGTAGAACAATATTTTGGATTGGCAAAGGTACCTTCGATTTCCTTGTCAGCTTTTCAACCCTTTCTTCCACTCTCAGAATATAATTTTCATGTATTGAAAGAGTTTTTACATTCAGAATCCGATTATTATGCTTTTTTGAAAGCTAGATTTGGCCAACCAACATTTTTAGCATCTACAATGCATTTTGGGGTAGTAACAGAGTAAAGAAAAAAAAACTACAAAGCTCTATGTTTCGGGGGAGGCGGAACGGCAAATTACTCAGTTCAACGCTTGTTTTTCTTCATTCTGCAAACTGATATCCATTATAAGATGCTTTATCATCTATCGGGCCCTGTATCAAATGATTGCCATACAAAATGTGTCACAGTTACTTAGTCTGTTACACTCCGTTCTGTCGAAGAACCTTTCGTCGAGGCTGTTGTGAGTATAGTAAGATGTTGTTTTAAGTGTTCCCTGTCTGTTAGGTAGACATTGAAAGTTTAAGACTAAAGAATCATTTCTAACATAAAAAACTGGTGATAAAGCACAATTATTATGTCATAAGAAGCCGTTTGTTTATCTGAACTTCGGACTTCCGACGAAAACCTCATGTAAGAAGTTCTATGACTACAATTTCACTAAACCATTCATTTAATAATGTAATATTGCAGCCTGCACCACTCATATATCCGGATATCAGACCGCCAAACTACAATAAAAAGAAAAAAAAATAATATGCTAACAAATATATACCCGATAGCAAGTTCGATAGCTAAATGATATTCGTTTCTATCCAAAATATTAATTCTATTATGGAAAATATTTTCCTGGCTGTTGTGGTAAAACTGTGCATGTGATGCCATAAATAATATAGGTTCACGAAACGGGTAAAAACAAGTGCTGATAATAGGTATCCCAGCGCTTGGCGAATCACCATCAGAAACAAATATCGCATGAGGACCCAGTGATGAATATGAGATTAAAACCGCGAACATGTTCAGTATTTCTAGCTACAGGAGGCTAAAAGTCACATACATACGTGCGATATCAATCACCGATTAACTAACACGTTAATAGTTAACATCTTTATAAGAATAAATATTCCAAGGCAACAGCCATTCGAATCCAAGAAAAAGATGACTTTCATTGCCAAAAAGAGCACGCCAAAAGTCCGCCTGATTCCGCATCAGCAAGTCCAAACACTCTTTCGTAGTACTCTCGCGTTCGTGTTTTTGGTAGGGAGTGAGTATATGCGGCACCCAGCGGAAGGATAACTCTTTCATATGCAGAATATTGCCCAAAATATAGCGTGTGTGCTCAGTACTAAACTTTGTGGTATCTGCTAGCTCGCACACCTTCACTTTCCGATCAGCCAACACCATTTCATGTATATTTTTGACATTGTCCTCTGTAACCGCATCGGAGCGCCTGCCGCTGTGGACTTGAACGGTAGTGGAGTTGCGGCCACCACAAAACTATCGAAACCAATATTTGACGGTGTAATCTGACGGAGCATTAGTCCCATAATATTTATCCAACTTTTCTTTTGTTTCCTTCGCCGTTTTGCCTCTCAAAAAATAATGTTTTATGAGAGAACGAAAATCGTTTTTGTCCATACTCAACATGATGCCAAACACGTCAAAAACAATCAGCTGTCAAAACAAAACTAAGGACAGTATTGCATTGAAATGTGGCACGTCTACCTAAATATGAACTAACTTCAAGGCACCATAACATTTTTTGCAGTAGCAGCGCATTCTGGCGGTCAAGGAGGTTACTATATACCTTAGTATATATAGGGTGATTCATAGTAAGGTTTGATTTTCAATAGACTTTTTTTGACAGATCACGCATAACTCCTATCAAACTATTTCATCAGTTTTGTTCAGTATTATTTGGCAAGTCATCATCAAAAGACTCATACTACAAAAACAACAGAGTCTCCAAATTGTTCAAGTGTATTACGAAAATCAGCGTTCTGTGAGAAATGTTTTTCGTGCGATTCGAGGAACTTACGGTGCGCATAATCGATCTACTGAAACCGTTATTGCCAATACCATTCGCAAATTCGAGTCCCAGTTTACGTTAGTGGATGATACCCGACCGGTTAGACCACATCCAGCACTTAGTGAAGAGATTATAGCAGCTGTAGCTTAGAGTGTACGCGAAGACCGTGACGAATCGATTCGTCATCGTTCTCAGCAGCTTGGCTTGGCGTATTCGACAGCTTGGCGTATTTTATGTGAGGATCTCGGCCTTAGAGCGTACAAAATTCAGCTTGTGCAAGAATTAAAGCCAGGTGACTTGAATTTGCGTCATATTTTCAGTAAATAGGCTCTGGAAAAACTCAATGAAAATCCGGTGTTTTATCGTGAAATTTTGTTTAGTGATGAAGCTCATTTCTGGCTCAATGGATACGTTAATAAACAAAATTTCCATATTTGGGCTGGTAAACAACTCGAGGAGTACCAAAAGCTACCATTACATTCATTAAAAACAATGGTATGGGGTGGTTTATGGGCTGGTGTAATCATTGGTTGATATTTCCTCAAAAATGAGGCATATCAGAGTGTTATTGTCAATAGCAACCGTTATCGCGCCATGTTAACGGAATATGTTCTTCCAAGCACATGGTCTTGGTGAGCTTTGGTTTCAACAAGATAGCGCTACGAGCCATACAGCGCGTGAAACAAAGAACTTTTTGAGAAATCATTTTGGTTAGCACTTAATTTAACATTTTGCCTAGCCGTGCGATACCTTTGGACTATTTTCTCTGGATACATGTAAAGTCTCAGGTATTCAGGAATAAGCCAGCTACAATTGACGCTTTGGAAGCCAACATTACTCGTGTTATCCGCGAGATACCAGTCGCTATGCTCGAACGAGTCGCCCGAAATTGAACGTTGCGAATTGACCTCCTCACACATAGTCGTGGTCAATATTTACACAATGTCATTTTGAAGAAGTAAATGCCATGAAATGTTCTTTTAATCAATAATAAAAAATTTAAGTTTTCTTTCAAATTTATGTATTTTATTTTACATTATAAATAAAATCTCACGATGAATCACCCTATATATATATATGTATATAACCAAATATAGTATAAGGAAATGGAATCAAATTTAATTAAATTAAATGGATTAAGACAAATGTACTGAGTTCGTTTAAAGCACCAGTTTTAATTGAAATTTTGTCCACACTTTAAAATTTATAAATGGTTTCGATCAATACTTGTCAGTATTCAGCGGTCGCCTCAGACAAGCTTAATTATACAACATAAAATAAAATTAACATACATAATTAAGGGGGGTAATTTTTTTCTTAAAGAAAATTCAATCATAAAACGTAAGGATCTGATTTTTATTAAATATCATATCCTCACGGATGAAAAATCAATTCGTTCCATGAACCATGTCGCTCGAGGTATTATTGACTTGCATGCTCATCAACGGGTGATGAATTTTGCAGTTACTGATGTGGAAAACTGCTAACCGGAAATGTGGTGTCATTTAATTAAGAAAAAAGAAAAAAGAACCGATATCAAAAGGTTAAGTGTAATTTTCGCCAGAAAATCATTCTTTCGCACCAGTGCATATTTGCGTTATGTTAATATGTTTTCTCTTGGTGTTGTGAAGTGGGTCAACGAATATTGGCCATAATAATACACATACATATAGAAATAATGAAATAGGTATCGCTATGTTTCGGAGTGGACCAGGGCTTCCACCAAGTTCGCTCAAGACGTTGGTTAAGGTCCAGCCCTCTTTGTATGAAAGTGGAGTTTTCCCAATGGTGATGGATTTCAGGACTTTCCGAGCTGCACTTTTCTCGAGAAATTCCCTCATTCATTGTTATAAAACCAGACTTGAACAATCAATGTCTTATACAGTGCTATCTCGGTTATCCTAGATAGGACTCTGATATTCAATTGCCTTTTGAGCCAAAAAAGAAAATCAATTATCAAGAATTACTGCTCAAATGAACTTTGCAGTGGCGTCGTTGCTTATATTAGCTACAGAACTGAAAAAGACAAAGTCTATCTACAACTACCTATATGCTGTGACCTTTTGTCCAAGTCGCCCATTTTGTGTTTCAATTATAGAATCGTCTTTCCCTTTTTTATCGCCAGACCCATCCTTGGCTCATGTGCTTCAATGCAAATGCCTCACAAACAGCTCACTGTGTTTAGCCGATATTGTCTGTGTCATCCACGAAAAAAAATCACAGCATCTACCACTCGGGCACCTGGATCTGCATTCGATCAATATTTAATTATTCATGTATTGAATAATAATAATTAAATATAACAATTAAATTATGTACAATTGGTATATATGATATACATCTAAACAAGGTATAAAACAGAAGGGCAGAAGCAGAAGGGTCGATATTTTTGTTCTTTTATAGCTCAAGAATATTCAACAATACTTTTGAAACTCGTAAACACAAACATGCCCATATTTTTGAGGCAGTGATATCGTATAGCTCATTTTTTTATCGTTCGCTCGAAGAAGTAAGACGTGCAGTCTTGAGATTGAGTTACGCTGAAAAAGATGAGTACTTGAAGAATTAATTGGAGTACGGCAAAGAAGATGACCGAAGTGATAACCCTTCGGACAGTGAAGACGAGGTTTGGTTTCCCAACTAAAATGCTCTGAATTTTGCCAATGCTGATGCACCGGATAATGAAAATTGCGTTGATGACGAAGCTGAAATTGATTCCGGAACTCAAAAAGAAGAAGAAGACGATGACGACGAAAGTGACGCTGAGAAGGAGAGTGAAAACTAAATAGCTTCAGATGTATCAGCAAACACTAGTACAACTTTTGTGGCAAAAGACATTACGGTTTTGAATAAAACTTCGCCTCATTTAGGCAAAGAGCTCAACCGCATAAAAGTACGGAAATAAAATTTATCTCCTGCACATTCCAAAAATTCATGACGTCGGAAATGGTTGACATTATGACATTAAAAAAGCGGAAGCCGCGTATCAAGATTAATGTAGCCAAGTGTAAAAAACTCATATTCGCTATATCGTGCCATGATGGGACGCAGGATTTCAGTCGCTCTTACGTTTTATACGTTTTGACGATTACACTGCACGTCAGGAACGAGCGGCCAATGATAAAGCTACACCTAATTCTGAGTTTTGGAATGTGCTGAACGGAAACCTAGCGGTAGTGTATAGACCAACGGATTATTTGATTATCAATGAATAGCTCTTTCCTTTTCAAGGGAGAACGAAGTTATATAAATAACTCTCATTTTTATATATAAGTTTATACTTTCTTACATAATCGTCTTCATCCTCACCAATTTGATGAATGCGCTGTACCTGCGACGTCTTTGTGCCTGGGCAAGTGGATGCGAAATGACCCTGCTTGCCGCATACATGGCGTGCCCCTGGTTCCGGTTCGGCTTTCGGCAAGTATTAGCCATGTGTCCCAGGGAATTACAATTGTAGCACCTGGCCCTCGTATTTGATATGCTGCTCTCACCTGTCTGCCTCTGCTCCGATGTACTTTGGATCCGGGTGTTCCTCGTAACTAACTGTGTGAGACTAGTATAGCAACTAATTAGAGCTTGAAGTCTGATGTGTTCATCTGGGATGCCCTCTATAATATATTCCATAAATTCTCTTTCCTCCAAGTCGAGACCATGGGTTAGTATTATTTTGTCGTTGTAGTATTCGACAAAACTCTCGTTTGCCTTCCAAGTTCTTGCCTCGAATCGTCTTCGAACTGCAAGCTTCTCCTCTCGTCTGTCAAACAATTCGGTCATTTGTCGTTTCAACTCATCGATGCTTTCATTTATAAAATTGGGTTTCGTGTGTAACCACTGTCTAGCTTTGCCTTCTATTTTGGAAAGCCTCAACGTTCGCAGTGTGCAGTCATCCAGGTTGTACACTTGACCCAAGTTCGTCAGTTGTTGTAGCCAAATATCCAACATCGGACCACCATCATACATCAGAAGCAAATCTTTTACAGTACTAAAAGATACTTTAGAATCTTGGCTGTCAACTCTGGCCTCTGCCGTTTGCCGTCTATATGCATAGTTTCCACTCATTTGTCTGGCTTCAGTTACATTTAACTCACTCATTCGTCGCAACATTTTATTTTCTCGTTCCATGAGTTCTTTTTCTCTCTTCAGTATTTCCACATCTCGTTTAAACAGCTCTACCTCTCGTTTTCTTTGTCTTTCATTTTCACCCTTATTATTGGCGCCATCAACTTCTTCAGTTATTTCTGCATCTGCCTCTGCATTGTTGTTGTTCTCGTCATCGTCGTCTTCGTCGTTGTCCTCTTCATTTTCTTTTTCCAGCTGTGGAAAACTGCCACGCTCAATTTCTGGAATAGCCAACAGTTCTTTCTTGTTACCGGTAGATTTTTTGTTTAACTTTTGCAACCAAATTTTGAGCTGCGCTGCTGACAATTGCTGGATTTCGCTGTCCATTGTCGTTAAAGCAAAATCAAAGGACACCGAGAAAAATGACAAGAAAAGGAAAAGAAAGGAGAAAACTTATGTGGTCGCGAAGGAATATATATTTTCAAGGGACGCTCGTTAGAATAAAGTATGTCTTTAGGGAAACACTCGTTCGGTTAATTTTTCGTTTTAGGAACGCTCGTCAGAACTGTTATATATATATATATACTGTTACTTATTTTTCACGCATAAGTTATTCTGTCGGGAGGTTCGCTATGGTAAAAATGTATATTTTCGCGTAAAGGGGTAAACTAATCCTACTTCTGAGATTGTAAGCATGAACAAAAATCTAAATACACTCGTTCGGAATTAAATCTATTTAAGAAGCAAAAGAAAAGAGAAATAATTACGCGCACCACTTTCTCGGTTCACAGTTCAACATCGAATGATCTATTTTCGTATTCTTTATACCTACCTAACCGGCAGTCTTTTTAATTTTTTCTGCAAGTGTTGCCACAGCTTTTAGTTAAAGTTATAGTTAAAAAAAAAATCAATAATTCAAACAAATATGCAAGCAAGTACAAAACAGAAAATATCTAGATCAAATAACAAATCCAACAAATTTTCAATTTCATCTATATTGTAGACAAGAAGCCACGACTTTATTTTTTTTTTTTTAAATATAAAAGGATTCATAATGTTTCGTATATTCTCAGGAAGCATATTAAATAACTTGCGGGATACGACAGAGTAGGAATTTCGAATAAGTGTGGTCCGGAAAGTAAGAAGAAGTAAGTAAGAAGTAAGAAATAACTCCATAGAATAAGCTAAGCGTGTAGAATTGTAAATTTTTCGTAAAGCACATTTCTGTAGGACAATCAAATTTTGCAATTTGTTACGGTAAGAATCTCCCCAACAGCATATACCGTACTCTTACCTCGAATGAAATATTCCGTAGTACACGGTTTTTAATAAAGCGTTCGAACAAAATTTTCTCAGATTGTACAAACATCGAATTGTTGGTAGAAAATACTGTTTTAAATTCGAAATATAGTCGATCCATTTAATATGTTGGTCTATTGTGAATCCTTATTATCTGAAGTGTCAATTTTAAAGCAGTTGTTAGTACAAGTGATATTAGGGTCAAAAAGAGACTGAGTCCTGAGAATTGAGTCCTGTGCAATGAAAATGAATGAAAAGTATTATCAGTATCAGACAATACTTTTGAGTCAAGGCTAAAAAACATTAGTTGCGTTTTATCGCTGACTATAAGTTTATGTTCCGCAAACCATGACTTTAGTATGTGGACATCATAATTGATGTGTCAGATTCAATTTAGAGGATTTACTGCATCATACCCAATCGCAAGATCATCCGCGAAGGCTTTAACTTTCCCATCAAAAGGTTGCTCAAACAAAGAATTTACATAAATTAAAAAGAGAATCGGACCAGAGACAGATCCTTGAGGTACACCCAAATTAATATCTTTCGAGTCACTTAGAACATTATTAACTTTCACTTTCTAACTTTGATAACTTTAAAAAGATTCGAACCATTTGTAAATACAAACACGAAAACTAGCATTGTATAGCTTCTCTAAAAGAATACTATGATTAACCATATCAAAAGCTTCGGTTATATCGGCAAACCACAGTATTTCCTGCTATCCAAACCTTTTTGAATGAAGGAGCAAAAGTCTAACAAAGTTGAAAATTCTGTTCTGAAACCGTACTGTAGAGAACTAAAAAAATTTGTATTTGAAAGAAATCGCAAGACCTTATTTTTAATTATTTTTTCAAATATTTTTGATTTGGATGGTAATAATGAGTTTGGACTATAATTCCGGACATCTATTTTGTTACCTTTTTTCAAAAGAGGTATCACAAGAGCACATTTTAGTTCATTTGGAAAAATACCTGAAGTAACACTTACATTAAATATGTGTGCTTAAATGTGAGCTATATAAAATACAGTTTTCTTTAACACAAAGTTTGAAATACCATCTCTACTATCTTCCAGGTATATCTGCAATTCGTTCGGCAAGGACTATAGTCAGAACTCAAAGTTAGAGTTAAAAATGTGAAACAAAGAAAATAGAGGCACAAAGTGACTGCCTTAAGCTACTCATATGCTTTTGGGCACACTAAGCCAACATTTTCTCTTAAAACTTTATTAATAATGAATCACTCATCTTAAAGGTGATGGGTGGAAATTGAACACGAAACTTTTCACTTCAGGTAGCTAGACAAAAGGCAAGTCGGAGGATACTGATAGCCCATGTGAAATTAACAAACCACCGATCTTGTTAAGAAGTATCCGAAGAAAACTTAAAGATTGAATATTAATCTTAATCTACTTCATCAAAGAGCTTGATGCACTTTTTTTTCTACGTTACATATATATGATTGATGTTATTTTTATGAGCGACAATGGCTAGTATTCGTATTGAATTCCAATGGAAAAATATATTTTATTGTATATAAAATTACAAGGTATCGGTATCCATTAAATTCCCTTCTTAAACTTATCTCCATTATACAGTGCATTAACTACTAGTGGAAGAAATACCATACTTCGCATTTGTTCATACTTACGTAATCTCTTGGACAATTTTAAGACAGATGCACTAATATAATGGGATATCTAAAGAAATGGTATCCTTTAAAAACATATCGTCCATAAAGAAGGAAATACTACACGTACTACATAAAAAGCAAAACAAAAAAAGAACAGATAAAACGAAAACGACAGTAGTGGATGAGATATAAGAGAGAGCACAACATGGGTTAAGGATTACATAGCCGCCGGTTTCAAAAAAACTTTACCAGAATCGTGAAAGAAAAATATACGAGCTTCTGTTACAAGGGCTTAAGGATCGAAATGGAAAAATGCTTTGTTTAACTCAGCTGTTATCCTTGTTCTGTTTCACGCTAGTCATTGTAAGAGTTCAACTACTGTGAGTGGATTTTTTTAATTTTTTCCTTAATCTTATCTCGTAGTGTTATTCTGTTTGTTGCAGCTTCTTCATTTGGTTTTTTTGCTTTTTTTTTTGTTTTTTTGTTTTTTTTTTTTTTTGTTTTTGGAATTGCCTTTTCTTCATTTCTCTACACTTTCTTCTGTTTCGCCTTCAACAGGACAAGGAGAGATTATTCTCTTATATAATTAATAAATGTCATTCCCTTAATTAAAATTGTCCTTTAAAATTGGTACTCGTTCGGGCGGTAGCTCTTTGCGGACACGAAAGGGTGATTAGCGGAAAGTTTTTTGTCGCATAGTTTTCCTAGTTTTTCTCTCTTTACCAGTAAGAGGAAGAACAAAAAAGAAATAAGCAAGCGCGAGAACAATGACAGATTTGTTCATTACAGAATTAAGTTGAAGAATTTCTAATTACACAGATTATTGAAGATTCTTCTGTAAGGAAAAAAAAGAAAAAAAAATCTAAATTCTGAATGATGAAGTGCATTATTACCTGAATAGGAAGCTGGGAAAAAAGGAAAATAATATCCTTTCTCAGGACTCTTAAAAATATACCGAGCAACTCACTTTTTCTTGAGAAACTAATAGGACTAAAGTTTTAATATAGAAGTCTGATTAGCAAAAATTATAATTTTCTACACAATTGGTAAGATAACATATTTCTTCTTTGGTATATAAAAGAAGAATCGAAAATTCTACTTCTGCCACAACTCTATTAAGTACTCTGATAAGCAAACTTGTAATTTGCGTCCTTTTTCGGGAATCACATGAAATTAATCGATAGTCTTTGATAGTGCCATATCTAATTTCTGCTATGTTACAAGGACTATGTTTTAAAAAGAAGCATTAAGAATGCTTCCCCTGTGATGCTAGATACACTGTAACTCTCACGCAAGTTATCTTTCGAAACGTTGTACGTCATAAAGATCAATTCATCAGAAGCGGTGCAGTAATTGCGCCAATGATTAACAAGAATTTTAATTAAGTATACTTAGGTGGAGCTAAAGTACTCCAAGAAATTGGGTTTCATCGGACAGGCCTCTCCAGCTTGCAAAAACTCCTGTCTTCCATTTCATCCAAGTTGGTTGAGGTAATCTTCCTGTTGCCTGTTACACAATAGATGCGGGTTAGAACCGAAGACTCCTTGAGCCCAAGCCATGGTGGTCATTCCCTCAGCACGGCCTGAATACAGGCTGAAGTTTAAATTGGTTACAAATTGGGTGGAAAATCACACGCAAATATCCCCCTTGAAACGGCCAAGTGATTCTTCATTCATTTACGGCAATCCTCTGTGCCATAGAGTAGGAGCATAATGATTTGTCCTGTATGAAGCCGGTTTGGTCTGTTAATAATTTACCTTCAGAGCCTAAAGAAACAGAAATTGGTAAAAGCTATTCTGCGTCTTTAACTATTCCGAGGTATAACTACCACTAGTGACGTTTTAATCAAGTCCTCGTTTTGCCCTCGCTCCCGTAAGCTTCATTGACGACTCACTGTTTTCGTTCGATTTCATCAATGTCATCCTCGTATGCAAGTAGTTGTCTGGACTAAAAAAAAAGTTCGGGCCTCGTTTGTTGGTCAGTGAGGTTTGTACGATTCTTTCTAGTCACATGACAGCATGGCAATTTATCTAAAAACTTTTCTGACATTGCAGTTCTTAGTTACTTCATTACTGACATAGATATAGCTGCTCTGTTTTTCTTTGCGAGAAACCTGCTCCTCTATTTCATGAGCAGGTCTCGTCATTCGATGCAGCACAGCTTTATATGCTTCTTGCTTTACTGCGTGTCATCATCGTCATCGTTCAAA
The DNA here is from genome assembly GCA_907269105.1 of Volucella inanis. Lineage (NCBI taxonomy): Eukaryota > Metazoa > Arthropoda > Insecta > Diptera > Syrphidae > Volucella > Volucella inanis. The sequence continues at coordinate 25,571,087 of OU026157.1, forward strand.
CTAATCACATGAGATGCAGATTTTCTGAGGATTCGTTGACAATATTCCTAGTGGTGTTCTAATGTTCTTGTAGTTAGGATTTTAAGACAGCTTCAGGGTCAAAGCCGGCTCTCGGAAAGTTCGGATATCCAGATCGCTGGAGGAGTATCTGGCGTCAATGGCAATATAATCAGTATGGGTAAGGGGTGATTGATCAAGAAATAGCCATGTCCTAATGTTTACAGTCCACTACAAATTCAATAAACCTGATTCCAGACTGAAAAATAAGCCACTTAAATACGACTTCCTCCTCTAGCTTTGGATTACGAATTTCTATCACAATTTCCAAATTTGGAATTGATGCGGATTATTATGGGGCGTTCATTTACACATCAAAGCTAAAGACTTTTTGTCCTCTCCCTCGAATAGCTAGTTCACATCCAAATAACGGTTGTCTTCCTTTTTTGTAGCAGTCGCCGTAGCGAACGCCGAAGTTTTTCATCCACTTTTTACCCAGACCGTCGCATAGCAACTTCTTGTGTTGGAATCCGCAAATTGTTTGTTTGGCAGCGTGTTGTCTTTTTGCGGTCCTAACATTCCATGGACAAAGACCAAGTTTGTTGTTCTTAAAACTTTTGTTTTTGTTTTCTTTTCTACTGTGGGAAGTAAGACGTCAATTTGGATCACCAGATAATTAATAAAACCCCTTAACAATCAACTTGGCTTAATCGCCCATTAGCATCAATGAGTTTATGAGAGTCGCCGTTAGTCTATTCTTAGACACTATGAGGATCGCAAATGCGTGGTCATAGTACTCGTAGTATGAGATTCTTACTCACTAAAAACACCTCCCTACGATATTAATGTTAACGTTGCCGCATTTAAGATTCGATTTATCAAATAGCTTTTTAGCGTTAAAAAGACTCTTTGTCAGGTTCCGCTTTTTAACACGATTTCATTTTATTGCGCTTGGTCCAAAGTGTTGATCCTTTGGAGGTGGAGGTGGCAATTGGTTTCCCTCGTTCATAATTTTGTAGGACTGTAGTGCTAATATGTCCGTTTAGTAGAATTTTGTATTTTCTAGCCAAGTTTTTTCGTTTTGTCTTCGACAGCAGGAATTTCAAGATCTTGGTGCAAGTCGTCTTTCCTTATACTCACTAGTATGTCACGGTGAATAGACAATTTCTCTGAACATTTTATTTTCAAAAGTCTGTAAAATATTGCATTCGTTTTCTTGGTAAAATCCCAAAGTTGTCCACTCCAGCTTTAGCAGTTACTTATAAAAGCAGCATGTTTTTGACATTAAGCTTGGAATGTTTAGCAAGTCACCACATTTTTCTGTATTTGTTTTCGAGTTCTTTACATTTTTTTTAACTGCAAAGTTAAAATTTGCATCTAGTGTCACACCAATATATTTAGGCTCGTTAGCAGATGGAATATATACCGACTTTATGGGGATAGTAAACTGACTCGTTTTTCTATATGTAAAATTTACATCAAGAGATTTGATTTATTGAGGGCTATCCGGCAAGCATTTGTTAATTTATACACTCAATCGAGAGCGCTTTATTGTGCCGTTGTTTCTTCAAACGTTTTACCTACTGCTATTAAAGCAGTATTGTCGAAAAACGTAGCTAGAATGGCGTATATCTCGGGTACATAGGAATTACAGAACTGGGCCAAGAGCATCTTTGAATTGCAATATTTCAATCCCAAGTCTGATACGGAAAATTTTATTTTTGAGATATTTTGTCAATGTACAATATTATAAAAGCTCAGTGGCAAGAGCTGCCGTAATTTGAACGGCATTTGAGACATGACATCAAGGACTACTTTTGAGCAAATCTGTTTTCCTACCAAAGTTTTCTCAATTACGTAGGTGATATTAGTGATTCCCAAACTGGTTGTTAGGGATAAGATTTTTTCCGTCAATAATCAACTCAATACGTCTCAGGATTATCCTCTCAAGGATTTTCGATAAAATTGGGAGGATAAAAAACGGTCTATAATACGTCTTATCATTTGGATACTTTCCTGGTTTTAGGACCATTATGACATCAGCAACTTTCCACTTACTTGGAACATTAAATCGTAACCGGGAGATTTCTTTGTTTTAATTTCTTTATTTCAGTGCTAAGTTCTGTTAGGATTGCATTTGTCATCGTGGGCTCGTAATTGTCTGACGTTCTTTCCGATTCACTGTTAGTGTGAACGAGTGATTGATTTTTGAAGGGCATAAAGGTTTCTTTAAGATTCCCGCTTTCTCCTTATCGTCTTTCGCAGATACGTTGTTATTTTTTCTAATTGATGAAGGAGGCCTTAGGTACTTAGTATCTTTCCAAAGCGAATAATTAGGCTCCTTTTTTGCTGTCAAGCTTTCAAGACACGTTTTAACTGCACAATTTTTGAAGTTTTTTTTAGTGGTCTTTCTTACCAGATTACACAGGTAATTTAAATGTGTTTATGCTGTGGAGCACAACTTTGTTGCCATTACCTATGGGCCATAGTTTGTTGGTTTCTTCCTTTGATAGGTTGATCACCATGCGGTATATTGACCGATTTCAACGAGGAAATCAACCTCGATTTCTAGTTCATAGAGTGTCCTAAGTGATACGTTCAATTCTATTTTCTCACCAATTTATTTTTGAACTTCTCAATTAGTGTTTCTTGTTTTTTTAAATTTGAGTCTCAATAATTATTAAAATGTCTGAATAATGCTCAAAAGAAAGGTCAAAACTTCCATCAACTTTTATGAAAATGTTAGATATTCGCTTTGAAACGAAGATACCGATAAGATCGGGTATTTTTGTGGTATCAACCAGAATGTTATTACATTGAAAACTTTGATTCTTTTATTCTAACGTGCACTCAAAAGAGTCGCATTCTTCAGGAAGAAAATATCGTGAATTAAAATCAATCAACGGAGCAACGTTCTCCATAGGAACGGGATTGTTTCGCTTCTCCAGTAAAAATTAGTTTTAAATTTTTTTTATACGAGATGTGTTCAAAAAGTAAGGTGACTTTTTATGTTTCGCGGGCAATGTACATTCGATTATCGATTTTTTTGCTGCATTGGCACACATATCCTGAACATATATTCACAGTTTTAAGTATAAAGCATATTTAATTTGTGTTTGACAGATAGAAAGGTTAGATGTGTATTGTTGTGGTCGGCGATTTCCAATTAATATAAAAAATGGAGCAAAATGGAACCAAGCTTCTTCCAAGGTGGCTGAGAAGATGGCAATGACGAAACTAGCTCTGGACACCCCACCACATCAACAAAAGATGATAACATCGAAGCTGTGAAGAAAATTGTTTTGAAAATCGACGAGTTACCGAAGACAAAACAAAATCATCCCAATGAAAGTACCCAGGAGAGCCAAGATCGAAAAAAGCACGCCAGGTTAGCGTAGTGCATCAGGAGTTTTTAAATCAAGATAGTACTGTCAATAAGGAGTATTACCTTAAAATAATACGCCGTTTGGGAGAAGCAATACGAAAATAGCGTCTGGAATTCTGGAAAAAACATTTGCATCACGATAATGCACCTCCTCATTCAACGTTGCTTGTGAGCTATTTTTTGGCCAGATGAGACTTTTTTCTGTTCCGAAAACCTATGAAAGGCATGAAATGGTAAGAAAACTATTCAAACTCTTTTTAAAGTCTTCATAATATTCGATAGATTCTTTAATGTATAAGTAGAATCCGCCTGTCGCCTTTTCAGATGGATGATAAGGGTGAACATCCCTAAAGATTTTTAATTCGTTGAGTTTTTGTAAAAGTCTGTTAGCCTTCCAGGTATGTAAGGACTTTGAGCATGCGTTCCATCTTCATGTTCTCTATTTCGATCGCTTGTTTTGGCAGCAATTTTCGATCTAGCTAACTTCTTGAGTGCTTATTTTGCGGCTTTAGAAATATATATCGCTGTTTTTGCAACTTCCTCACAAATTGGCTGGGTGTTCTCCTTTGCAATTAATACACGTTGCAGAGGTTTGCTTGCTAACTTCACAGTCTTTGGAAGGGTAATTTCCTGCTCATTTCACAAAACGTTGCTCTTTCTGACAGTACGTTTGCGTGCGATTGATTCCTTGACAGCATTTGCACTGAGGGATTAGTTTTTTATGTTCTCGCAGAGTTCCATTTTGATAATCGTGCTAAGAATGACTTTTATGTCATTTCTCAATATATTTGAATATTCTCGGCCTTATCGACTCTAATTTCCTTCCTTTCCGATTTTTGATTCTCTCGCAAATCTATGTTTACGCATCATAAATTTCAAAATCCCGATTTGTTCTCGTAAGTGTATTGAATTATTTGGTATTTAGCTTTCGAGACAGTAAGCGATAGCTGTCGCCGTCTTTGATTTTGAATTTCCACACGTTTTTGTTACGCGGTGTGACGATATAATCAGATCAGAATATCTTCAAGATGTTTTAAAGTTTATTGTAATTCACAATCCCGATCAAGTTGATTGGCAGCGGTGGTCGAAGCTTAGGATTTCTTTGAAATGAATATTTTGTACGTCATTTTTTTCCGGTTTATTTCGTGATGATTTTCGGTAGGGAAATCCTTCGATTTCCTTGAAATGGTCTAAAATACCTTTTTTTAGCATAGCAAAATACATGCCAGGTGACTTGAAGCAATCCAATGAAGCAAAATCCTATTTGATGGCCTCATCCGGCACCACAACTGATTGAAGATATCGGGTTGTCATACCACCATTCCCGGAATTTATTCAGAAAATAAAAAATACAAGTTTATTCATCTAAACCTATACTGTCCCCTTCAAAGTAATCCCCATCGACTGCAACACACTAATGCCAGCGCTTGATCCAATCCTTGAAACATTTTTTTATATTTGGATTTCGGTATGTCCATCAGTGCTTCCAGCGATTTTTCCATTCCAGCCAAGAGGAGGCTGCTGAAACGCGTTCCCCGTAGTGGTTTTTTTTAACTCGATTGAACAGAAAGAAGTCACAAGGAGCCAAAGCAGGTGAATTCGGTGGCTGTTGGATGGAATTCGTTGCGTGTTTCGTCAAAAAATTACGAATAATGATGGCACTATACGACGGTGTGTTATCATGGTGCAAAATCCACGAGTTTTCTACCCACAATTCTGTCCTCTTTTGGCGAATTGCTTCACGCAAACGTCTCATAACGTCCAAATAATTCTCTCTGTTTACTGTCTGAACTTCTGGCAAAAATTCATGTTGCACTACACCGTTGTAATCCATGAAAACCGTGAGCATTGCCTTCTTTTTTGACTGAAAACGACGTAGTTTTTTTGGTCTCGCTCATTTGGTGAACGCTATTCACTTGCCTGATGTCTGGATTGCGTTTCGTACTCATAAACTCACGTCTCGTCTCCAGTAATGATCTTTTTGATGAATATGGGATCGGATTCAATTGAAGTGTTTTGGCACCAACTTTGCTGCTACATGACGGAAACCCAAATCATTAACCAAAATGTCTTGGACGGATCCATAGGCAATGTTCCAGTCATCCGCTATCTCTCTGATGGTTAGTTTTCGGTTATTGACCAACATTTCTTTTACTTCATCAATGTTTTCGTCGGTTTGCGATGTCGATGGTCTGTCACTGCGTTCATTATCTTCGATTGACTCGCGACCACTTTTGATCCGCTTGTGCCACTAGTAAACAACCATTTTCTTAAGAGAATCGTTGCCGAAACACGTTTCCAACATTCCGTTTTTTACGCAAAATTTAATATAGGGTTTTCTAATAACGACTTGACGACTTTTATTTTTTTAAATAAAAGGCAAACCATTTGAGATATTTTAAAAACATTATTATTGGCTTGAAGTACAATCAAACAATTTTTGAATGAAACTCGTCTTCGTTCATATGTCCACCGCGGGCACGTTTGCAGCGGTCGATTCTTTGGACCCAATTTTCAACGACTCGACCACACATTTCGGCCGAAATGGCCGCTATTTCGCGTTCAATGTTGGCTCTGAGCTCTTCCAATGTCGTCGGCGTGTTGGCATAAACCAATGACTTAACGTAGCCTCAGAAAAAATAGTCAAGACGCGTTAAATCGCACGAACTAGGCGGCCAATCGACTGGCCCATGTCTTGAGATAACACGCTCACCATACTTACGCTTCAATAAATCGATTGTAGCGTGTGCTGTGTGGCTTGTGGCACCATCCTGTTGAAACCACATGTCGTCCACGTCCATATCTTCCAATTCGGGAAAAAAATAATCGGTGATCATGGCGCGATAATAAAATATGGCCCAATAACGCCGCCGGCATGAAAACCGCACCAAACAGTTATTTTTTGTAGATGAAGTGGTGATTTATGAAGCACATGTGGGCTTTCACCGGAACAATAACGCATATTTTGCTTATTGACGAACCCATTGAGCCAAAAATGAGCTTCGTCACTGAAGATGATTTTGCGATGAAATTCATCATCTTGGCGCATTTTCTTCAAAACCCAATCGGAGAACGTACGTCGCTTCAAATGGTCCATCGGCTTCAATTCTTAAGTCAGCTTGATCTTTTATGAATGTAAACCAAGATCCTTACGCAAAATACGCCATAATGTGGTCTGAGCGATGCCCAATTCCTGGGAACGCCGTTGAATTGACTGATTTGGATCGTTTGCTACGGACGTCTGAACGGCAGCGATATTTTCGACACTTCTACCTTTGTCTCACTGACACGGCAACAGCACACAACGAATATGTAGACTAAAATTTTTGCACTAAACTTTTTATTGCCTGTCTACTAGGGCGAGAATTACTACCGAAAATTGGAGCTCTTAAAGTTGCAGTCACTGACTCCGAATATCTGTAGAAAATTTTTATAGTTTGCAAACATTGCTCCTTAGTGTACTTTACCATGATGAAAATGTTGAGTTTACTGAATAAATTGACAGTGACGGTTTGATGATTAGTAAAAGATTGCGTTCACAAATTAAATTCAAAGTTGTCAAGTCCCTATTGGAAAACCCTATAAAAGTTCGTTTGCAAATTTAAATCCATTTCTAAAATTGTAAAAAATCGCCAACACACACAGAGATGAATGTACTCTGGGCTACGTTACTTTTGCGAATATCAAGCTATGACGCTCAGATGTAGAGGAAATGTCAACAACAGATGTGCCAACTTTACAAAAAAAAAAAAAGAACAGAACTCAAATCGGAACAATGAGTGCGCTCCAAACGATGGTTATTCCGGGAACTTTTGATCAAAAGCGGTGAGAGGAGGTTCTGATTTAGTTATAATCAGGTTTCTTGGGAAGTGAGTCTCAAGCATATTACTGAGTGTCTTTGCATTCGACTCAGTATAGGTACTATCTAACCTTTTGAGTGTTTCCAGTCTATCTGTTTTATTTCTTAGCTTATTATTAAGTCAAGTTTATTAAAAATGACTTATTCTAGAAAAACAAATTCTTAAAACATATTAAAAAAAAAAACAGCGTACTTAATCAATTTAAAAAAAGAAATTTGCTACCTATACCTATGCATGCACAGGCTTTGTAATTTGTTTTTATTATAAGCAAACGCATCATTTTAATTGCGTCGAGTTAAGCTAAACTTGTTCTACTATTAACAACTAACCAATTTAAGACAGTTATACGTATTTAGGAATATACATGTCTCGTTAGATACTCACTTACAAATTTGACTATGATTTACATCAGATTGTCTTCTCCATAATACAAAACAACTCCTGAACAAATAGAGAATATATTGTATATAGGTTACATGCCTATGTCAACATACATTATTTGTTTCCTTAAAAGTACTGCTTTGAGCGTCTATGTATGCTAAGCTACCATCCTTCTTCCTTATACATGTACACACTTATGTATAAACTCAAAACTGTCAAAACTGTGATATCTATTGCTAATCGTATAATGTGAAAATATTAGTGGGAGAGCAAAGCAAAAATAGAACATCTTAAGCTTTAAGGAAAAACAAGCTCTTCGCATTTTACCGCAGATACTCATACGAGTTCTTCTGCTGACAACAGGAGTAGGGTGAAAATCAAATACAACTACAACGTGGATGTTAGGAATCATGAAAGATATGGTTATCCTGAAGTGTGGTGTGGAAGTTTCCACCCTTGTTGGTGTATTATTATTTTTTTTTTTAGCGCCTGCACCAGTAACGTACTTAATGTTTATTTGTAAATATGAAAATGTAATTCAATTACTTGATTTTGAGTACCTATTTCCACAGAGTGTGTCAGTTATCCTTGTGCCTTATTGGATGGCTCAATTTAAAGTTTTAAAATTACCAGGTTGTGGAGCTCATGGGCTGTGTATTAGCAGTCAGTACGTTCTCAGTTTTTGTAAAAGTATCTGAGAACATTTTTTTTTTTTTTGGTTTTTCTTAATAAAACAAATTTTAGGAATTCGGGTCGACTTGAATTTCATGATTTATGAATGAATAAGAAATAAATACCTTACGCGAGCTTAAGCGGTTATTGACACTCTTAAAATGTTTGCACATAACAAAGCGTTAGCAAGGAAAAACTAGGTAAGAAAGGAATGAACGCTGGTTTCAAATGTCTGCACGCTATAATGACTAGGAAGTAAACAGCTCGGTAGGGCATTCCATAAGCGACTTGTGCTAAGGAAAGAGTCAGGATATTTCGGAGTACATAAAAAGGTGGTTTTGAGGGTAAACCGATGAGAATTCTTAGAGGTAGATGAGTATTATGATGGAAGAACTGAAGGGGCAGCAATTTCCGTGGAGCACTAGTGGTGATAATCGTAATAGACACAGTAAAGCGTAATGCATTACGCCAGTGTTGGAGGAGTAAGTTGAAAAGGCAATTTTGATGTCGACTTTCAGTTTTATCCCACGGTTTTGGATTTTATCTTTTAAGTTCCGAGATGTTATACGAAGAATTGACCAAATGAGGACATTTTACTTTAATTTTTGGTAAATAAATTGCTGATATGTATATTGAATGTGGACCAAACAATTAAGGTATTTTGCAACATTTTTGACTACTTCGAATATGTGGTCATTTCAAAGTACCTAGGTTAGAAACACAATCCGGTATTAACGATGCAAATACCATTCATTGATAAGAAACGGGCTCTTAAATTTATTTTAAACAGCAGCAAACTACATTCAATTCTATTCGGTTAGTGATTCCTCAATTAGTTATGGTTATGATATGGACTTAACATATTTTTGTTTTCATCCTTGTTCAACAGCAGGTGTGCTGTATTTCTTTTGTAGATACTTAGACTTGAAATATTCCAAACAACTTGAATTGAACATTCCGAAAGGTAGCTTCTTAATCCATTGAAGAATAGAGTAGCCGATTTAAAATGCTCGCATTTTCAACAAAAGGCCTTAGAAATTAGAAATATCAAATTTAACCATCCCAGTCGTTATAAATGTTGTGTGCAGGCCACCAAACATACCTGTTTGTATTTTTCTTAAAAATCTTAATAATTGGTTTGACACCAAATTAAAAATGATGTCAAAGTAATTTTTATTTGAGATATGAACATAGATTACTACAAAAACTCAAATGATAAAACAGATTTTTCTGAACTTTTGAATACAAGAGCATAGAGGTAGAAGATTTTTGAACCAATGCACAGTGGTTCCACTCCCGAACAAAGGCGGTCATAATTACTTGCTTACTGAAAAACGACTAAATTTAACTGGTTTATAAGTAATTTGGATATCATGATTCTGAATCTGCAAACCATTTTGCTCTATCAGGTCAAGTTTTCGAGATATGTTAAAAGAGTGTAAGAAGGGAAAGATTTTTTTGTTTTAGTTAATAGTTCGGTACGATAGAAAAATCATACATAAAGCATAAAATGTTTCTTTTTTCAAATTTATTTCATTTTAAGAAATTTAAATTAATTATTTAATTAAAAAGCAAACATATAATACATAACGAAGAATTAAGAGTTAAAGATCAAGTAAAGAAATCACTTCGTCCGAGAGAGAACACATATCGTAATTAACGAGTCAGAATTTATAATAAGTCGATGAAATAAATCTGTATTGCAAACTTTTCGCTAGATTTTTCTTGTATGATCCAAACGAAAAAGTTTAAAGTTTTTGTTTGTTGCCTCGGCCTCTTCAGATAACTCCCCTATAGACATCAGAGCATGATTAATTATATCAGAACTATGAATCAGGACTTTGTGAACTGAACTGGGAAGATTGTACCACGAATATTAGCCTAGTACAATTAGCCTAGCAGTTTCCAATGCGAATGTTTTAAATTTTTGTGTATTTATATCGAAGACAAGGTGATTAGAATTGTGTGACATCGTTTAATTATGTTTTCATCAATTCCGGTAATTTCAGAAGAAATGGAAGCGTTAGCAAAAAATTTCCTATCGGTATTTCCATCATTAGAATTTCCACTCTCATTATCTATCTTTGATAAGGCCTAATTTTTTCCGAAATGTATCCTGAATATTTTTTCTGCAAAAAGAGCTTTGTCTTCCTCTGATCTTATTTGCCATTTTTTTATATGTAATCTATAGGATAAATGAACAAAATATCCGAAGAAACGGATCCATGAATGAAGTGGGGAAAGGCCAAACTCGTACTTGTATTCATCACAAAGTATTGGTAAATCTGGTCTATGGGGTATATAGTTTAGTTTAACGAGTTCTCCTCTCTGTTTGAAAATAGTACTTATTTTGTCAACAGCGTGACTATCTAGGAAGTATATTTTTTCATTTAGAAAATGGTTTAGTTTGCTGTAATAGTTCCTAAACAGTGACGATTCAGCTTCTTCGACATATTGGTCATATGTGTGGTTTGAAATTTAAGAATAACGATATAAGAATACCTAGGTATCTGTATCTGGATACTACCTCAATCTCTTCCCCGTCTAACTTCCACTCTTCCAAATGTGAGGAGCATCCTCCTGCATTTCTGAATATCATCATTTTTGATTTATCAAGATTTACAGTGAGATTCCAACTTTTACAGAAAGCATTAAGCCTGTTTATCATTAACTGCATACCTTGGGTTGTGTCACACAGAAAGACTATATCATCAGCATACATCAGCGCAGGAATAGATACACCGTTGAATCTTATTCCACCTTTGACATCATCTGTTATAACATTGATGTATAATATAAAAAGCAGAGCACTTAAAATACAGCCTTGTTTAACACCCATTGAAGTTTCGAACTCTTCAGAATTTAAGTCTCCATCCCATACATATGCTATATTATTTTCATACAAGGCTCTCGGGATTCGAATAATTTTTTTTGATACACCGATTTTGGAAAGCTTGTCAAAGAGTGCTTCACGTGGTATTGAATCAAACGCTGCTCGAAAATCTACAAAGAAGGCGTACAACTTTTTTTTTCTTGCTCTTATATGTTTCAGCAATGTTTGTTAAGCAGAATATCTGGTCGATTGTACAATAGAATAACTTTTCCTAAATCTAGCTTGGAACTCTTTAAGGATGTTATGTTCTTGTACCCATTCATACAATCTTTTGTAAATTAATGAAGCAAACAATTTGGCTGAAGTGTTTAAAAATGTGATTCCTCTGTAGTTCTTCGGGTCCCTGTAATCGCCTTTTTTGTGTAGGGGAAAAATTATTGCTTTCCTGAATACGTCGCAAAGTCGAATATTCGATGCAGAATATTCGTCTAAGAGCAGAGAGGCTGCATATTGAGGTAGCAGCGAGGTTAATGGGGCAATAAGAAGTTTATCGAAAGGAGTCCTGAGTTGCGGGGCTTTAAGAGTTACGGAGATGTTAGACGTGTGTCCGTTTTGGTATTTGACAGCTTTTCAGAACTGAGCAGAAGATTTTGAATTATTTATAATCGCAATGTTTTGTTGTTCAAAGGCTACGTTTTGATGTAACAGATGTGTTTGTATTCCTTGCTGGCATCTTGATAGAGCGTTTTAAAGATATTGGAGTGATACCTTCTTCTTCCAAGCAAAGCTCCTTAGTTTCTTTTGCAAATTGAAACCGTAAAGGAACAAAAGATGTCACAAACAAGCTACTGTCATTGTCGACATTTGAATCAGAAAAGTTTTGCTTATACTCACTTTGTCCTGTACTACCATCGAAACCCCATTTTCCAACTAATATCGTATTAGAAAAATCAGGCGAAAAAGTTTGCAAAATTGATTTCTGAAACTCAAGCAGACGTCTGGCTGTATGGTCAAGTAAACTTTGGAGTTCTACCTCTGCGGACGATTCAGTGATTTTTTCATTCGGTGGATAACACAATTTTTTTTTTTTTGAATTACTTTCTGATAAGATGGCATTATTTCAGACGATGCGTAGAAGTTCACAAAATTATCAACAAATACTGATTTTTTATTAACTTTGCTTCAGTTAGTGATAAGTGAAAGAACTTCTTCTAAGCTTGGTTGCTCTCGAGATGTATTTGATTGATTCGATTCAGTTATCAATGAATTAACCGCAGAAGAGTCCATTTCTGCTAAAAGAGCCAACCTTCTCCGCTTCGACCGTCGACTGCACTCTGCAAAATCTTTAGCAGGTCGCACAACAGAAGAAGTTGATGCCAGAGTATTATTGTTTCGGGAGATAATACATTCTTCTATTCCGAATACTTTTGAATAATGCTGTATTTCTTTCGGTAAGATTTCTTCCAGAAATCTGCTAGCTTCTTAGAAATATAATCGATACGATTTTTCAGTTCGTTAGAATCAAAATTTGGCACTTCATTGCAAGAATCGAGAATATATATACAGCAGCGAACTCTACGAGTTATTTGTATAGAGTGATTCATGGTGAGGTTTGATGTTTAAAAGGCTTCCTTTGCCAGATCAGGTGTGATTCCTATCAAACTACTTCGTCACTTTTATTCAGTATTGTTTGACAAGTCATCATGGAAAGACACACACCACAACAGCATTTCCAAATTGTTCAGCTGTATTACGAAAATCAGCGTTCTGTGAGAAATGTTTTTCGTGCGATTCGAGGAACTTACGTTGCGCATAATCGACCTACTAACCTAGAATTGAAGCCAGGCGACTTGAATTTGCGTCATATTTTCAGTGAATGGACTCTGGAAAAACTCAATGAAAATCCGGTTATTTATCGTGAAATTTTGTTCAGTGATGAAGCCCATTTTTGGCTCAATGGATACGTTAATAAACAAAATTGCAGTATTTGGGCTGATGATCAACCCGAAGAGTATCAAGAGCTACCATTACATCTATTAAAAACAACGTTATAGTATGGTTTATTGACTGGTGGAATCATTGATCCGGTCCATATTTCTTCAAAACTGAGCCAAATCAGAATGTTATCGCTCCATGTTAATGGACTATATGCTATGGTGCACATGGTCTTGTTGAGCTTTGTTTTCAACAAGACGGCACTACGAGCTATACAGCGAGTGAAACAATGGACTTGTTGAGAAATCATTTTGGTGAGCACTTAATTTCATGTTTTGCTACGGTAAATTGTCCGCCTAGAAACTTGCGATATCACACCTTTGGATTATTTTTTCTTGGGATATGTAAAGTCTCAGGTCTTCAGGAATAAGCCAGCTACGATTGACACTTTGGAAGCCAACATTACTCGTCTTATCAGTGAGTCCTTTCAAATGAACCACCTCAGACATAGTCGTAGTATCATTTTTAAAAAGTAAAAATTAATCGATAATAAAAATTTTAAGTTAACTTTCAAATTTATGTATTTTATTTTACATTACAAATAAAACCTCACGATGAATCACCCTATATATAGGCAAGTTGACATGGTCAGAGAAATTTACATGAGTCGCCGGAAATAGGTGGGATTTCAAACTTTCTATTCGGAGGGATATTGCAACAAGAGAAGATCTAGACTAAGACCTAGCACGCCCAAAAGAATGCGTTCCCAATCATCTTGAAGATTTAACTGCAGGTAGCTCGTCAAAAACGCCACTAATTTATTGAAGACCAGGTCCAGATAAGTAAGTTATCCTACCAATTCCCTTGGTGAGTGAACCAGATCACATTTTGTTACAATTTAAACTAAATTGCATCTGGTTAGGCTGTAGACAACTTTATATGTTAAGGTTCCGAAGCTGAATCAAGCGCAAACACCTTTAAGCGAACCGGGCGTAGAGAGTGGTTTTTTTGTTTTTGTTTTTTTTTTTTTTTTGTCTTCGTTTCCATTTAAGTAATTGTAACAAGATATCAAAACAAAACACATATCATGTCAAACCTTAGAGAAAGTTTCACCTCTCAAAACCTCACATGCAGATTTTCTTTTCCCGAAATTTCCATGATGTTCGTTTCGAGTGTAGCCCAAAAACCAAACTCCCAACATGAGGATGTACATTGTAATCCCCACATGAGAGCTAAAAGTTCACCTGAGGTTTTCCTTCATATGTTTCTCAGTGGCAGCGGCAGTGTCAGTGGCCTGGATCATCAGGATAACAGGCACAGGGGACCAGAAAAGAAAAAACACATTCCAAAACAAAAAAGTTGAGCTCAGGAAAAAAAGTGAAAAAAACAAAAATCAACTTTCTCACATATCGTCCGCAGGGTATATGCACGAAGTTTCTTTTACCACTTATGTAAATCTAGTACTGAGATGGGAATTTATTGCAAAAGTTTGATTTTATTGTTAACAGGATTCCCTTTTTTATGTTCGGTTCGGTTTTTTTTTTTTTTTTTTTTTTTTCTATATTTCGTTTCATTCTGTAATTCTTAGTCTTTCAACTGACAGTTTGCTCTTTCGAACTTGACGAAGGATAATGTTTTTGTTGTCAGATAGGCTGAGTATGTACAACTTGGTCTGCTGTTGGCTTAAAAACAAAGAAATGTAACTTTGGTATTTGTGTTGCACTATTTAAGTTACAATATACGTGAACGTGAGCATCCTGGCCATCCTTAAATGGGAAAGTTATCTTTTGGCTTCGTACGTACGTCATCTGTCATGTCAAGAGATGCACGACGCATGAAGTTCTGCATTCTTTTTTCACGAAAGGACAATGATGTATGGCCAAAAAGTCAAAAGATGAACGGTACTATGTATCCTAACAGGAAGGGTGTTTATTTTTTTCAAAATTGAAGTTTGCGCTCATCTGGTCTGCAAATCCTTTCGATGGCGATGGTGATGGTGATGTAAATTGAAAAATGTTTGGAACGTTTTGCTGAATGACATTTTGAAGATTTGGGAAAATTGGATGAATTCACGTCAGTTCCGATTTGATCTAGAAATAGGATGAAATGGGATGAATTGAAAAATTGAATCAATTGTGAAATTACTTTTGACAGCAACAAAAGGGTTAATGTGATTTTTAAATTATATGTAAATGCCTGTCCCAATTTAAACTAGCACATATCTAGATCTGTAAAGGCAGCGATGATTATGTAAAAGCTACATTGGTGTTGGCAAATTTGAACACCGCCAAAGCCATCCATATGGTGACCTAAGAGTTCTTGGCGAACCAATTGCAGCACTTAAGTTCAATCTTTTAAAGAATTTGGCCAAAAAGTTTTACAGATGTGCCATCGGGTTAATTGCCCTACGTTAAACACAATATGTTGTAAAGCAGCAAACAAACTGTTGACGACGTCATCAAATGAAAAAAACGACTTTAGACTATAAACGAGGAATATTCAGAGCTTTACCTTTATACTACAAAGCCATAAAAGAAGTGCAATGGTATGAGCCGTTCGGAAGAAGGATGCAAAACTGCAAAACTTTTACTACAGTATACTATATAGAGCAGAAGAGGAACTTATTTAGATGAAGATATGTGACCAGATTACAATCCGCCAACATAAATCTGATTTAAAAGTTTCAAACATCAGAATATCAAGGGCTAATTCTTGTCCATAATTTTACAAATCGTTCTCAATAGACATTTTGCAAAATCTCTTGTATATTGATGATATAATACTTATTGACCTGTAGTTGTTAATGTTATGTGTTTTGTGAATAAGTATTATCGTCGATTTTGTCCATTGCTGTGATATTTGTTCAGTTTAAATAACTTCATTGAATATTTCGGTCAGTTCCCGCGCATTTCTCGTTTTTAAATTCTTATTTGCTTTTTCGATTTCCTTGGGATGTTATCGCAGCTAAGCAGGGGTTTATTATGTAGATTTAGTTGTTGCATTAGATTGTGAGGTTGTATACTCGTATAGCTCTTTAAAAAGTTCGTTTTTATAGTTTTTCTGTTTTGAATATTTTTTCCGTCTTTCTTAATGGCAGTCTTCCAATCCTTGACATGAGCTAGGCCTTGTCTCACTTTTCTCTTTTTTATAGATTTAGTACTACTGTACACAGGTGCACAGCTAAGTACTTGCTGTTTGTCAATAGACGGCACCAGCAGCAGATTTTGACATACATATCCATAATATCATGAACCAAGCTTAGATATACGGTAAACAAACCGTTTTGACACATTAGTGATTTTTATTAGGCGTATACTTTTAGTTATGTGAAAATGTCTGATTTTAAGCCAAATAATCGTCACTCGTGGGAAGTGTTGATTTTCTTCTTTCATTCGAAGAAAACGACGTCTAAAACGCATCGAGAGCTACAAAAAATTTTAGGAGATGCTGCTCTAAGTGAAACAATGTGCCGTGTTTGGTTCCGTTGTTTTAAAGACGGTCATTTCGATTTTAATTAGCGTCCGCGTGGAGGAAGGACAGAATCCTTCGAAGGCGCTGAATTGTAAGAAGAACTTGCTTCAGCAGTAGGAGCTACCCGCCAAGCCATTTAAAAGTGGTTACATGCGTTGAGAACAATTCAAAAATAAGAAACTTGGATTCCTTATGATTTGAAGCCAAGGGACGTTGAATGTCGTTTTTTCGCCTCTAAACGACTGCTCCAGCCACAAAAAAGGAAGGGTTTTCTTCATCGCATCGTGACGGGTAATAAAAATTGGATTCATTGCAGTAACTCAAAGAGAAGATAGTCATGGGAACTGCCCGGTCATGCTGCTATGTCGTTGGCTCGGCCGAATATTCACGCTACAAAGGTTATGCTGTGTATTAGGTGTGACCAGGTCGATGTTATTTATTATGAACTGTTGAAATCCAGCGAAACCAACCAAATGATATAGCCGAACAATGGCCGAAAAACAGCCACAATACGAGCAGAGGAACGAAAAAGTGATTCTACAGCATGACAATGCTTGGCCTCACGTTGCCAAACCCTACCTGCCTAGAAACGCTCAATTGGCGATTTATATCCCACCCGCCATATTCTCCAGATATTGTTCCGTCCGATTATTACTTGTTCTATTCGATAGCACATAGTCTGGTTGATCACCAGTTCCGCTGAAAATGGCTTAATTGGAAGATAGCCTTAAGAGATAAACACTTTTACCGTAACTGTATTCGAGCTCTGCCAGAAAGACAGGAAAAAGTTGTAGCTAGCGACCAGCAATACTTTGAATGATTCATTTGCAACTATTTTTCATAATAAAGTTACATTTTTATCAACAATTTAGTTGCGCATCAAATATACGGGTGTTGTTGAATACCCGAATTAAAAATGACAACGCAACTTATTAGGTTTTGACAAAATAAATTCAATCCAACCCCTCTTAAACTCGAAACACTTTTCCCAGCGCTGATGCAATTCTTTTAACCCCTCCGTATAGTACGTCTTTTGTTGTCCTGCAAAATACTCCTCCGCGGCAGCGATGAATTATTCGTTCGACCCGTCCTCCTTTTTTTTTTTATAATCCAGCGCGCGCACCAAGGGGTTATGAATACCCTTTAACTGGCTTTTCACATGGGCGCAGGCGGGTGGAGTAGTTTGAAACTCAGGTGTATAAGGTATCGGTATTTTTCCAGAGGTGGTTGTCAAACTGGAGACAGGTAGTTGTTTGAAAACATCACTGTATTGGAAAGTTCGCAGTCTATAAAGCATATGTTACAAGCGAAACGTTGTTTAGTATTTGTTTGGCAGCCATCAATAGTGAACGCTGTCAGTGAATTTGTGAAAATTGAGAAAATTGGTCATCGTTATGTGATACAATACTTTTATTTGAAAGGCCTCAGCCCAACCAATATATGTTAAAAGCTGAACTGGATTCTACTCTGGGTGAGATTGCTCCTTCGTTTACAACAGTAAAATTTTGGTTTGCTGAGTTTAAACGAGGCCGTTCGAGTTGCCAAGAAGAGCATCGCAGTGGTCGACCAAATGAAGTGACGACTCCATAAATGGTGAAGAAAATCCACAAAGCGGTATTGGATGATCGTCGACTGAAAGTGCGCGAGCTAGCAGACATTGTAGGCATTTCAAAAAGTGTGGTACATCGCATATTATTTGAAAATTTGGACATGAGAAAGCTGTGTGCAAGATGGGTGCCGCGTTTGTTCACACTCGAGTGTGTCGTGAAGATGCTTCAATTAAGTGTTAAGTGAAGTTTCAAGGGAAAACCGGCTCCAAAGAAGGCGAAGACCGTTTCATCTGCAGGCAAGGTCATGGCTTAGATTTGATTGAAAAAGGAAAAACTATCAACGTTATGCGAACTTATTGCAACGGTTTAGCGAATAAATCAAGCAAAACCGGCTGCATTTGGCTAAGAAGAAAGTGTTGTTTCACCAAGACAATGCACCAGATCACAAATCCATTATTGCAATGGCGAAAAGAATGAATTAATATTCGAATTGCTACCTCATGCACCCTATTCGCCAGATTTAGCCTCCTCGGATAATTTTCTGTTCCCAGACTTGAAAAAATGGGTCAGTGGTCAAAGATGACGAAAAGATGTGGACAGTTAATGGCTATTTTGAGGGGCAAGACAGTTCTTATTATAAAAAGGGTATCGAACTTTTTGAACATCGCTGGAAAAAGTGTATAAAGCTGAAAGGCGATTATTTTGAAAAATATAAATATTTTTTTTTCCTAAATGCTCATCTTTTCTTTGTTGGGTCGAGTACTTCTTGGACCGCCCTCGTATTGTACTTTTGCTATTGTTAAAGTTGCAATTTATGTCTATTAAGGTAAAGAAAGTTGTATTTCTGTTACCAAAGTACTGCTTGTGTCCCTACTATAGGTATACTGAGAGTTCATAATCTTTATATGAGGTTGGATTCAACCTTGACTTATCCGAAAGGTAGAGAAGTATGCCGTTTTCCTTACAAATGCTGACTATCCAAGTTATTAGTAAACTTAGGATTTGCAGACGTTTTCTAGATATTATGGCGTCAATACATGGCGATTTATACAGAAAAAGGTCGTTAAAAGTGAGAGTGAACATCATCTGAAAATCATGTCCTGGTGTAGTCTAGCGACCGTCGGGTTTCTTTATAAAAATAGGAGTGTTGATAGTTTTGGAAATGATTTTTCGTAAACGCTGTGAAGGTATAATTTTTAAGATTCAATTATCTGATATAAAGTCGATTTGTGTGCCCAACAACTGGTTCTATATAGATCCCAATCAACATCTTACAACGGGGGCTTTCTATTTCACTTCGACTAATGATAAGCGTAAGTCCTTAAGAAGTCTTACTGCTATATCACAAATCATATGCTCATTTTCTGACGCTATCTTATAAATTTGTGAACGCACTCTTTCACTAATCATCAAACTGTCACTTTCTACTTGTTCAGTAAACTCAACATTTTCATCATGGTAAAGAACACTAACGAGCAACGTCTGCAAATTATAAAAATTTTCTACAGATATTCGGAGTTGGTGACAGCAACTTTAAGAGCGTTAGCTTCAATTTTCGGTCGTAATTCTCGCCCTAGTAGACAGGCAATAACAAGTTTAGTGCAAAAGTTTGAGTCTACATATTCGTTGTATGATGTTGCCGTGTCAGTGGGACAACGGGTTGGTCGAAGTGTCAAAAATATCGCTGCCGTTCAGACGTCAGTAGCAAACGATCCAAATCAGTCAATTCCACGGCATTATCAAGAATTGGGCATCGTTCAGACCACATTATGGCGTATTTTGCTTAAGGGTCTTGGTTTACACCCATACAAGATCAATCCGACTCAAGAATTGAAGCCGATGGACCATTTGAAGCGACGTACGTTCTCCGATTGGGTTCTGGAGTAGATGCGCCAAGATGATGAATTTCATCGCAAAATCATCTTCAGTGACGATGCTCAATTTTGGCTCAATGGGTTCGTCAATAAGCAAAATATGCGTTATTGGTCCGATGAAAGCCCACATGTGCTTCATAAATCACCACTTCATCTACAAAAAATAACTGTTTGGTGCGGTTTGCATGCCCGCGGCGTTATTGGGCCATATTTTTTCGTCGATGATAACGATCGTCACGTTACTGTGATTGGTCAGCGTTATCGCGCCATGATCACCGATTATTTTTGGCCCGAATTGGAAGATATGGACTTGAACGACATGTGGTTTCAACAGGATGGTGCCACAAGCCACACCGCACACGCTACAATCGATTTATTGAAGAGTAAATATATTGAGCGTGTTATCTCAAGACATGGACCAGTCGATTGGCCGCCTCGTTCGTGTGATTTACCGCCGCTTGACTATTGTCTGTGGGGCTACGTTAAGTCATTGGCTTATGCCAACACGCCGACGACATTGGAAGAGCTCAGAAAATTGGGTCCAACGAATCGACCGCTGCAAACGTGCCCGCGGTGAACATATGAACGAAGTCGAGTTCCATTCATAAATGTTTTGATTGTACTTCAAGCCAATAATAAAGTTTTTGAAATATCTCAAATGATTTGCCTTTTATTTAAAAAAAAGTTATCAAGTCGTTATTGGAAAACCCGATAGAAGTGAGAAACTAGCTCTGTCCAAATCAGACTCTTTGCTAAATACCGTTCTGGCTTTAGCACTAGAAGAAGCCTGTGTATAAAGTTTGCTAACTTCGCAATGGCTGTCTTTAGAACCCTTTCTCTGAGACATATTGTGACATCCGACTGAGACAAGCCATATTGTCATTGTTCAGTCGGTACATCATCCTAGGTGATATGACTCTGGCAAAATTCTATTGGTTTCGGCTCATAGTGGGAATGCATTAGGGTTTTTGTAACACAG
Source organism: Volucella inanis (assembly GCA_907269105.1). Classification (NCBI taxonomy): domain Eukaryota; kingdom Metazoa; phylum Arthropoda; class Insecta; order Diptera; family Syrphidae; genus Volucella; species Volucella inanis. Next base: position 25,592,024 of record OU026157.1, read on the forward strand.
GCAAGCGTTAAAAGATATTTTTACTCTTGACATCTTAAACATATCATAATGTAGATATGAATTGCTTACATGATTAAATAATGAAACACCTTAAGTAAACATTTGAGCTATTCTCAAAATCAATGCCCTGATAAGCAATATTGTAATTCCGTATTGTTTTGTAGCTTCTGCTTTGCAAATTCGTATGTACAATGAAATCAAGTCCTTTTCGAAACCAAAAGGCATTCAGTCCACCATGTGTACAAGTTCATTAGTACAACTAGTTGTTCTTATTACTCCATTGAATACGTAAGTTGTCTGTTGGCGATAGAATGGAACAATTGCGTTGTTCGAAACATAGGTAAATGGATGTCAACCGGAATGAAACCGAAATTTCTCTAGGGTGATTCATTGAATGAGCGAATTGCAGAGAAACACGCAAATTTCAACCTCAAATCAGTAGTAAGGCAAAGGGAAGCACAGTGTTTTCGAGCCAACAACTGAAAAAAGGTAGATTCACTGAAAGAGGATGTTACGGAAGGTACTTTAATTGCTATTGCCACCGGGGGTAGCGAGAGTGTTCGTTTTCGACTTTTTGTTCAATGCACACGGGACCGAAGCTTCTGTTTTATAAATGCGAAAGTCACAAGAGTGAAGTGAATGGTTCTTTGTTTTGAACGACAGCATCGACCACATAACAATTGATTTGGTGGGTAGAATTGTGTTAAGGTGTTTTTTATGTTTCAATTGAAAATAGCTATTTTTTATGTAAAAGTTAGGTAAACGGATTAGAAAAGTTTGATCTGACACAAGAAAAATTTTCCATCGAACTCTTGGCTGTCATAAGTTAACTCCAGAATTAAATGCTAATGCTGTCTTAAATTCAACTTAAGGGAAACATAATGGAGAACTGAAGAAAAAGAAATTCTCAGTGTGATATTCATGCTTGTTGAAATATGTATATATATCTGCTATCTTGTGAATTCGATCTTCTCAACTTCTTTTTTTCTTTTCGCGTCTAAAGATTCATTAAGCTTATTTTACGGGACAGCCGTAGATTGGTCCAGAAGATTGAAACTAACTTTACATAACATTACCAACCAAATTCCAGTATGCTGAGTCTGCAACCAAGCATAGTTGGATGAATTTCTTTGCAGAAGATTAGTAAAAATGATTTAATGACTAATAGAGTGAAACCAAAGAAAGACACATTGATATTCGTTTACTTACCGATTTCAAGGCTCAATATCAAAAGTATTCATGGAGACGCTCTAAGCAAAGCCTTGTCTAATTTTAAACATATTTCGCACAGAACACTCACTGCACCATAAAGTCCTTGATATCAAAAAATTGCTTGCTCAAAGTGATACGCTGTAATGTGATTTCTTGGAACATGAAAAAATTGTGAAAATTTCGCAACCAACACAAGAGGCATACAGTATCAGTAGTTTAATGGGAGCGTCAACCAGACACTAAGATAGTATTTGGCGGTGTCATCATAACTCTCACAGCATATGTCACAGGATATTGTCAAAGATGCCCAGCATTATAAGGTACTCAGCAAAAACATATCGCTCCAATATGACGGTAGTTAGCAATCTACAGTCTTTTTTCTAATGAAGGAGAGCGGGAAAGTTGCTGATCTTTTAGTGACGTCCAGAAGCATTCGTTTAGTCTGCCGGAACCCTGGAGATTTATGCTATCCGAGGTTATGCTTGTATGAAATTTAACTGTCAATTAAAGTTCTAAGCGATGACGCAGGCAGTCTTAACACATTTTCAAATTTATAAACTCTCTTTTGAGACTTGCCTACAAATTTAACCGAGGATCACAATTGTGATCAGGGACACAAACAAAACTCAGTAGTTTCAGCATTCCGACTGCTTTTAGTGAAGTCTTGCATTTTCTAACAAGTTAAGCTATCGCTAAATGTACAGATATTTCGTCTCCACTACCGATTCTTTACAATATAATTCATTACCATCGAGTTTGTGTATATCTCCGCTTGAATGGGACATTTGTGTCCTTCAGAAACACATCAGCGATTGGAGTCATCCATGAGGAGATGACTACATTCCTTTCCTTGCTCAGATTCTGGCCGAAACTATTCCGTGGAAAGTCAATTTCATATCACAAGTTCATCAAAACTTATATGAATATAACGTGTGAGGACGAAGAGAAATTGATCGGAATATCTAGGTCAGAACTAAGCGTGCTAAAAAAAGCCCCGATGCAGACGGTATTTTTTGAACCTACTTAAAGCAGCAAACGGACGGTATTGCACAATGGAACTTTCCGGTAACAAGCCGCATGCGTTGCCAAAAGTTCCTCTACACTACTTGAACGCCGACAGAGACTTGGAGGTTATCGACATCCAAACACTTAGTTTTGTTAGGGAATCGGATGACTTTAAGCACTAAACGATTTAGATCACTTATCATTCTCCTTCTCGTAGTCAGAACAACATCAGTTTTGAAAGAATTTACTGGAAGCTCATTTCTAGAAAACTAATCGTTGATGTAGTCCAGGGCTAGTTGTGCTTCAGACAGTAGTCAGTGGGAATAATCAAACAGATATTTGCTCTGATCATACCACACAAAAAATCAAAACGAGGGTTGTAATTGCCTTGTCAAGAAATATTAAAAAGACTCTTATCATCACTAAGTCCTCCTCTTCAGCTTATAGGCATTGGCATTATCGAGTTATTCTTAATCGTTGAGTAATTTTTGTCCCAAATCGGACTTCACATACTGTACAGTACCATTAACCTAATCAGAAAAGTGCGTATCAATTAGCTGTGATGCATAGTACGAGTATACGAGTATGTAGAGTATAGAGCTCCGCCCTAAAGAGTTTTATGTTACTAAACGAAACAATAGAGCTTTTAACTGTGTGACTATACGTACTAGGCAACGATATTACAGAAAAGTCCCTATTCATCAATTTATCATAGATTTGTCATTGATATATTGGAAAATTTTTAATACCGGAACGATAATAGGGCTATGACACGAAAGTTTCTGTCATATCAAGCCAAACCAGATTAAAACGCGCTCGGTTTGCCATAATATGATATTTGTCATTGACAGGAGTTTAATGGATTTCTTGAATCATTACACAATTACCACTGCATTTCATTTATTTGGCCAAGAAAAAAATGTAGTACAATCTCTACGAATGATTTTCAAACCAAGTCTTCGTAGAAAGTGGCAAAATATGATTACCATTTGTCAAGAAAAGCAGCATCTGTCTTCTAATAAGACATCAATCTAAATGTAATAGCTAGGTAGTATGTTACGAAGTACAACTTGAAATGCACAAATATTGATGATTCAACTAATAATGAAGTTTAAAACTTTGCTAGATCCAATAGATACGATATTCTCAATTAGGAAGAGGGGCTGAATTTGCTAAATTTAACCGGACGTAAAGTAAAAATGGGTCTACTAGCATTGAATGGCCTTATCAACTAAACTGCTAGTCATTTTAAGATACCCATTTGGGATACTAAGTATTTGTTAAAGAGACAATTCAAGTGTGTTGATACCAATTGACTATCTGTTTGTGACATTTGTTTGCGGTCAACTCAAAAAAAAAAACTGCAGATTGATTACTGACCTCTTATTGTAAGCCCTGCCCGTTAGCTGATTAGTTTAATAAGTTAGACTTAAGCTATACATTCCTATTCAAGGTTCCTTGCAAGGATCACAATAATATCGGGCAAAACAAGTTACAGTACTTAAAATTACAAGCTTTGAAAGTTTTGAAAAAAGTATTTCTTTTTTTTATGAAATGTATACTTCAATGCCTAAAAAATGTCTTCCTTTAAAAAGACGGCACATTTGTCTGCTCTTCCGGATTTTCAATTCGAATGAACACAAATTTTCTTGTGCGTAATGCGTGTAATGTTTGCTAATACAATACTACGCTCTGTAACATCTCATTGTAATTACTTAGAATATAAATTTAACTTTTCTTTTCACAGGTGTGACTAGCGTTCCATAGAGCTGGGAACTCGTTCTATTCGGGGTAATATTCAAATTAAAAAAAGTGAAAGATATAAAACAACATGCATATACACGTATCCTACGTTCTATCCGATTAAACTTACAAGAATCACTTCACTTAAATAATTGTAACAGCTGTTGTTATTAATTTTCTTGGGTTTACTTCCGGAAAATTTGTGTATTTCACCTTTATCCCAAATCGTTTACATATAATCTACCCACATACAAGTATGTACGAGTGTACTTGTATGCATTTGAATCGAAAACAGGAAAAACAAAGATGTGAGAGCAAGTCAAAACTCATTTGTACGGTTCGGTGCATTTATTATGAGATTTTCGAATTGCGACTACAAAAGACACATACATATGTACATATTGCTTAATTCAATAAGAACTATTAAATTAATTTGTTTGCATAGATATGTATGAAATTATAAACTTTTATATTGTTGGTTCGTTTTAAAATTGATTAAATTTAAATAAATGAATAGTCGGTCACTCCAAGTACCCTTCAATATAATTTTATTTTGTATGACAACATTGACGTTTAACCAATTTTAATTAATTTTAGATTTGTTTAATTTCTTCTTGACCTTAAAATTAAACTGCAGCAATCATTTGTGTAGCCAAAATAATGCGAAAATAATTGAGAGATATAAAATTTTACAAATTGAGCTTGTATCAAAGATCTTTATCCATTATACCCTTGATAATAGTCATTGACATAATGTTTCATATGTCCTTCCTAATTCACTCGGCTGCCTTGAAATTTTTTGATGAAGGAGGTTCTGCCGGCTCGATCTTGGACCACTCTTGCTACCATTAAGACATCTATTTCATCACACATGCGCAGAATATTGGCTTCAACGTTTACAGTTTATGAGAATTTACTAGATACACTATATAGCTATACAAGAAGTAATCGTGTGGTGCCAAATCGGTGTCCAAGTCAGTGGTTCACTTCTTGGTATTACATTTACGTTAAATTAACACGTAAAATGTCAGGTGACACACCGGTGGGTCACGCAGAAGTTTACCAGGAGGTCATGTGACCCACTGGTGGTCACAATCAGTACATTTCTGAATGGATATTATTTATGTGGTTTGCTAGTGAGAAAATAGAAAGTACGTTTTAAGAAAAACTGGTTTTTGTTGGCCTATTTCTGGCAAAGTTTGTTTTTTGTAACTTTTAGCTTAATTTTACATATAAATAAAAGAAAAAATAATAAATTGACTTCAATAAATATAAGAAAAATCAATTTGAAAAAAAAGCTTATGTTTTTGTTAAAGCAATCAAAGCAGAATGATGGAATTCCCTTACATGAACTACAATAAGTTGACACCTTCTTCGCTTCTTTTGCTGCGGCTGCTCTTCCTTCCTTTTTGCTGAGCTCATTGTTGCAGTTGAAACATCGTTTCTTCGTTTTTCTGTTCGTTTTATTCACGGTTTCAAATTCCTTCAATTGTTTTCTGATATGTATTGATTGAGTTCCTTCAACCCCTAGTCCACGAAGACTTTCACAAATAGACTGTTTAAACTGGCCAATTTGTATGTTTATGTGCTTTTTGAAAACAACCAAAATATTTACAACTACTGTCGACAGTAAGAGCTCAAAAGCAATCTTATGGTACCAGCGGATTGTTTTTCGTAATGGCGTGAAATAGCTAGCCATTTGGTCGCACTCATCAACTCTTTGTTTAGCTTGGTTGTATTCTAAGAGCACTTAAAGCTTTTTTATATTCTTGCCAACACGAGTTCTTTTTCCACTTGAACATTCTTCCAGACTGTGTTTTGTGGTCAACATCAAAACATCGCGTTTATTTGTCCATCAGTGATCAGGCGCGATAACGCTCACCATTCACAGTAACGTGACGATCATTATCGTCGACGAAAAAATATGGCCCAATAACGCCGCTGACATGCAAACTGCACCAAACAGTTATTTTTTGTAGATGAAGTGGTAATTCATAAAGCACATATGGGTTTTAACCCGACCAATAACGCATATTTTGCTTATTCACGAACCCATTGAGCCAAAAATGAGCTTCGTCACTGAAGATGATTTTGCGATGAAATTCATCATCTTGGCGCATCTTCTCCAGAACCCAATCGGAGAACGTACGTCGCTTCAAATGATCCATCGGCTTCAATTTTTGAGTCAGTTTGATCTTGTATGGGTGTAAGCCAAAATACGCCATAATGTGGTCTGAGCGATGCCCAATTTTTGAAAACGCCGTGGAATTGACTGATTTGGATCGTTTGCTAGGGACGTCTGAACGGTAGCGATATTTTCGACACTTCGACCAACCCGTTGTTTTACTGACACGACAACAACACACAACAAATATGTTGACTCAAATTTTTGCACTAAACCTATAATTTTTAGTCTGTAGCAATGGTTCTGTCCTTGTCCAAATACCTTTCTGCCAGATATACGACAATTTGAGCTCTGTGGGAAGTTGGAGGTGTTGGTTTTTCTCTCAGATTGTAGAAATAATATTTTTCTGCGTAAGTACAGCTAGTGTATGTATATATAATATTTCGGGTCACAGAGTTTATAAACCTTGACTCCGTATTTGTGGGACTTACCCGGATTGCATTGGCGAAAGTTAAGTCTTCCCCGCTAGGGTACCATTGACTCGTCTACAGCCAGTACATCTCCTGGTGTCTTAGCCCTGATAAAATTTTACTCCAACATTTCCAATAAGCCACTTATTTTTCCCAAACGGGTGCTTTCGCTTACTGAATTGTTGCGCAAAGTATATATATGTACTTCAAAAGCAGTTGGAATCTGTTTCGGGACATTATTTCCGGGATAAATGTATTTTTGTAGAAGTTATCCTTACTCCAATATTGTGATATATGGTAGATGGGTATTTCACAATACCCATGTACATAACTATACCCAGAAACTTTTTTATTTCCGATACTTCGAGTAATTGTATTGTTTTCTATGTACTTTTTGGTAATAAATTAGACTTCCGTGACCATTAGACTTAAGAAATCAATAGGCTTCATTTGGGAAACAATTTTTGTTTTGCGTTGTGTCGACTTCAGGTGGTTCAAAATTAAATTCTTTTAGGGTACTTTTGTAACCCGTACCCATTCATTTGAGGATACTGTTCCAGATGTAGAAGGAAGAACATCCTCATCTTCAGTTTCTGATTCAAAGTTCGCCATTGGAATCACTTGTTGGAAAATATTCGTCAGATCCAGAAACCTGGAAATCATCATCCTCGTTATCAGAATCCTGGTTTCGACCTGCCTTTCCATAAAATAAATTGGGTATACTGGTGAAATTATTATCTCTATCCATGGTATTGCGATCAAAATCTGGAAAAAAGTGAAAAACAAAATAAGCTGAGAGAAAAACAAACGGTGGGCCACGTGGCACTTAACACAAGAGAACATGTAACCCACCGGTGGTCACATTCTTAAAACACATAAAAATACTCACAATTTGAAAAAAAAAAAAAACACACAGAGGTATATTTAACATAAAAAAACACTGTTGGCACTTGGCGATATTTTTTTTCTTTATATGGTGTCAGTCAACGTGTTAACTTCTTACTTACTCGGTAGAGAGATAAATAGCACCATCCTAGTCATTTAGCATTGTCCAGTAACATTGGCCACTGACTATTCCTTATTATCCAGGGCATTGGAAGACAGCGGTGGTATATCCCATCCCCAAAAGTGATAAATATATGTCCAATCCGGCTCAACTTCAGTCGATAAGTGTCTTTTTAAATATTAGAGGAACGAAAGCATGAAACAATGCACGAATTTGATTGTTGGTGGGATTGATTGAATGTGAATGCACTTTTTCAGCATTGATTAAATATCGTGAAATGTTTAACAGGACTCCAAGCATAGCCTGGCTGTCGCTGCTAATACAAATGCTTTATTCTCCACTAATTCTCCATAATATTGTATAATTCGTCGTCATCAGGATTGCGTATACCTCCACTTGAAAGACAGAAGCAAGTTTTACTAACGAGAAGGGAAATTTAACGTTGTTGTCCTACAGAAAAATATCAGCGCCGCATGATAGATCGGCTTAGAATCATCCAACACACAGTGTGTGTGTTGTACCGAATACCAACTATTTTTAAACAGACGAAGTTTTAGAGATTTCACGCCGTGATATGAATACAAAGGGGATAGAGATACATCAATGCGTCTAGAGCGGAGCTAGGCGTGCTAAGGAAAGAAAGAAAGCATCCGAGACAGAACTTTTCTTTAGAGTCTGGTAAAAGCAGCAATAACTTATTTTCAGGAGAACTTGTTCCACTAGACAATCAACGCATAGGATATAATTGGCTTTAACGTAGCAATGTAGATCCAAAGAACATTTCTTTGACAGGTTTCATATGTTGCCGAAAGTTCTTTTCTCCTGCTATAAGGCTAATAATGCCTTAGGAGCTTTTATGACGTAACATCTTTACTCCATAGAAGTTTGTTATCAAGGATGACACCCAGTTACTTAGCTTCTTTGTATTTTGGTGATGCCTTTAAGCACAATATGCGCAAAATCAGACAGCTTCCTTCCTTCCTGAGAAATGCCTCAGTTTTGAGAGGATTGCTCAAAGCCCATTTCTATTGCATCAATTTACCTCGTCATCACATATTGGCAGCAGTCAGCGCCCGCAATCAATGCCGTATTCACGAGCATTGCTTTTATTTGCAAAACTAGTGATTTGCCTATGCAGTGTTGTCTGGCCGAGTTATGCATTGTCGTCAAAAGTTGCGTTGCCGAAGGCACCCTCAATGTCGATGAAAATGCCCAGGGCTATTTCAGATTCTGAAGCGCACTATAACAGGACTTTCTACATTAGTTAGCAAAGCATTTTGCATCTTAGACAGATATGGGTCTTGACCATTTCCTCCATGCTCATCAACATGAAGGAAGTCAGACTATTAGATTTGAAACTTGGCAAGCGACAAGTCCTCCTTTTCCGATTTTCGGTATAAAGACAATTCTTGCTGTTAGTCAGGGTTTCGGTATATAGTTACCAACAGGTGGTCTACACCCGAAGCCATCAAAGCCAGCAACAACATGTTAAATGGCCCCATTCGTCACCACAACCGATGAGATATACCAGCCACGGCGATTTGTGTTATTCAGCTTACTAGCACCTTCGTTCAAAGCTGGTTATGAGCTTCTTCTCTTATGGTCACTTGGGAAGTGAGCCTAAGTTATGAGATGGAGAGTCTCTGCTTTGCTTGACCCTCTCATTCGATTCTAAATTCGAAGTACCTGTAGTCTGGCGTGGGGATTTCCGATAGTACTTTTCAGCCAGGAATCTCCTTAGCATACCTATTGGATAACAACAGCGATTACTTACTCTCGTAACAAAAGTTGGCTGAGAGCCAACCACGTCAGAAGATAGTATGAAATCCAGGAGAAGATTGACTTCCACATTCCATTTGCCTCTGCCCCAAGAAGTATTCTAGGTATTAACATCGCAGCAGTACCATCTTCCTGGAATCACACTACTCAATGAGCACGGCTACCGCTTTCAATGATGGGGATAGAAACGAATTATGGGGATAATAAGCAGACGCAACATGACTGCAGCAACTAAATCTTGGTTGCATAATTGACCAAGTTTGAATAGCGAGAGTTCGGCAAATAAAGACAAGGTCTGGATCTTTTCGATCGCTCGTCGTATAGTGGTGTGAAACCCAATGCTCCTGTACGGATATTATGTGAGCCTTAGTATTCAACACGGACAGCTTCCTACATAAGGATGAAGTAGCGGACTCGGTATGTTGAATGTTAATCTGAGTAAATAAAATAGATAACTACTGGGGTGATCGTCTTTATCTACATTTATTTGGAAGCAAATTAGAAATTAAGTCATCCAAAGTGCAGATAGTGAGACGAGTGATATCAAGTTTGAGTGTTCTCAACAGAAGCATTGTTTAAACCCACAACAAGAGAAGAACTGCTCTTGTTTTATCCATTCTTTCTCTCCTTTTGACAGTAGATTTTCCACTTTTCAGTTTCGAATCCAAAGTTCTGGGTATGAAGGTGAAACCTTCTGCCGAGAAGCCAGAAGACATCGGGCGTATCAATTTCGATTGCCTGAAAACCACCAAAGATTTAGTTTCCATGGGTGGGGTTTTCGGCACAGACTTGTTCAACTATTCAATAGTTTGCTGTGTGGAGCACTTCACTCTAAGAGTTCCATTTTCCATATCGTAGCTCCCTGCTTGTGCTGGCGCTTAGCATCGTTGTCTGTTTTTATTGCCAGCTTTCCCATTTCGGAGCACCAGAGAGGTATTATTATAGGTGCGCCAGTCTCGCTAGTTGCAGCACCTGTTTCACCTGATTATTTCACCGCTGGTTTTGTTTTTGTAAATTAGTCTAATCTCAGTCCACTGGATCTGCAGGCTTTGTTTGTTGCATTGTCGATTTTACCCGGACATCGTGCGTGAAAAATCCATCGATGGAGGGAACGCTGGAAACCTTGTTTCTCTTGGCCCTGTTGAAGGCGTACTTTTAATTTTGAGATGTTTGCTGGTTCAATTGAGTCTCACTTCCACCGACCTGTTTCGCGGATAGACAAGTGTATTGAAGCGAATGGTCACATTTTCGAGCATTTGTTGAAATAGTCTCCGGAAATAAACGTCGAAATGGGAAGAATTCAATGATTCAACAGTGGAAGGCAAGGGGACCCACTCTTTATTAATCACCCCGAAGGAAACAAAATACTGCTAAACGCAGTTTGTAAAAACAAATGACAAGCAATACGACTGAGCAATGAAAATCAGGAATTATTATTTGAAAAATCAAAAGTGACCGTCGTTTTACTTTGAAAATGGGTCTCAAGGTCAAACTCGTGGTCACTATCTCATGTCCCCTTCAGAATCTTGTGACTTTTGTCTAAAACATTTTTCGCGATATTTCGTACTTTTCGAGTAATTTTGATGTCTTAAGATCTATGGCGCCCTCTGACGGGAAAAGAACGCATTTTTGAAAAAAGTGTTTCATGTTAAAGAATTGTAATTTTTCACGCAGATTGCGAAACTGTCAAAAAAATAGGGGTTCCCATTAAAAAATCAAAATGACCTTCATTTGACCTTGAAAATGGGTCTCAAAGTCAAGCTCGACATCTTATGTCCCCTTCAGAACCTTGTTATTTTTGCTTGAAACATTTTTTGCGATATCGCGTACTTTGGATGTCTAAAGTTAAAGAACACCCTGTATTTTGATTTGTTTTGGTGGGGATACTGGATATGTCGAAATAATTTAGAAAAAAATGTGTCGGCACACGGAAGGCCCACAGTTCTTCGTTTTCAAAACGGAAGGTTTAACGGGTCTAAAAAGTAACTGTGTTACGAACAGTTTTTATCAAACAATGAGATATAGGTTCCGCTAGTGGCCATTACTGGATGTGTTGACCTCTCCAGTCTCCAGACCATTCGTCTGGCTCTATCCTGAGTATATATGGGTAGCCATGGCTCAAGTGGCTTTAAAATCTTAAATTTTGGTGTTCGAATCCCAACTTCTCCCGAAAGACTTTTTTTTAGTAAACGAAAAACAAGTAAGATGAGTAGTTGACTAGAAATCGACAACAAGCCAACATCCATTAAGAATTTAGTCTCCCTATTAAATGTTGGATGCCACCCATTGGGAGAAATAACCACTGAGCCCAAATATCTTTCTTATTCCCTTTATCTCATTTTTCAAAAAAAAAAAAAAAAATCTTAACACATGCTGAGGCATTACGAAGGCGAAGTACCAGACCTAACAAAGAAAACACAAACATTTTGGAAAAAAATGCTTTTATTTTTCAACATAATCGCCTTTCAGCTCTATACATGTTTAAAAAGTTTTATACCCTTTTTATAATAAGAACTGTCTTTGCTCCTCAAAAAAGCCATTCACTGGCGACATCACTTCTTCATCGTTGGAAAATCTTTGACCACTGAGCCATTTTTTCAAGTTTGGGAACAGAAAATAATCCAAGGGGGCTAAATTTGGCGAATAGGATGCATAAGGTAGCAATTTAAAATCTAATTCATGAATTTTGGCCATTGCAATAACGGATTTGTGAGCTGGTGCATTGTCTTGATGAAACAACACTTACTTCTTAGCCAAATGCGGCCGATTTTGCTTGATTTCTTTGCTCAAACGTTTCAATAAGTTCGCATAATACAAGCCGTTGATAGTTTTTCCTCTTTCAAGATAGTCTATGAAAATTATCCCACGCGCATCCCAAAAAAATGACGCCATGAACTTGCCTGCAGATGAAACGGTTTTCGCAATCTTTGGAGCCAGTTCTCCCTTTTGAATCCATTGTTTTGATTGTTCTTTTGTCTCGCGTGTAAAGTGATGGACCCATGTTTCATGCACTATTATGAAATGGCGCAAAAATTCTGTTGCTGTGAGACTTCGCTAAGCACTCAATTGAAACATCTTCACGACACAAATTTTGCTCGAGTGTGAGCAAACGCGGCACCCATCTTGCACACATATTTCCCATGTCTAAATTTTCAAATAATATGCGATTTTTGAAATGATTGTAGGATCAGTCGACGATCATCCAGTACCGATTTGTGAATTCTCTTCACCATTAATGGAGTCGTCACCTCATTTGGTCGCCACTGCGACGCTCGTCTTGGCACCTCGTACGGCCTCGTTTAAGATCAGGAACCCACAATTTTACTGCTGTAAACGAAGGAGCAGACTCACCCAGATTAGAATCAAGTTCAAGTCTTATATTGGTTGAGCTGAGGCCTTTCAAATAAAAGTAATGTATCGATGGATTGGTAATATAACGATGACCAATTTTCTCCATTTCCACAAATTCACTGACAACGTTCACTATTGATGGCTGCCAAATAAATATTAAACAACGTGGCGCTTTCAAACTTGAAACATATGCTTTAGAGACTGCGAACTTTCCAATACACTGATATTTTCAAACAACTATCGCCATGTCTTTATCAGGCCGGGTACTTCTGGGATCACCATCGTATCAACAATTCAAAAGATCTGGATATCAATTTAGAAAAAACGTACTGTAGAGTACGAAAATGAAGGCCACTTATAAAATATTCCGAAATATACCCGAACCTCTAGTAAGAATTTTGAAATTTAATTACCATGCAAGATTTTGTATTGAAGCAGTACATTGACGAGTCCGGAAAAACTTTTCTGCTATTCGGTAATGATCCGATAATAGCGCTATAGTAAGCAACAATGTACATATCTGTTTTTCAGGAAACTCTCAATGATTTCACAAAGGCGTTAAAAGAAAATGGGTTACGAATTAGCTGAACTAAGACTCTCTTTTTCCGAACTAGGTTACGTCTTAACCCCTGATATTAATTTATGAGCAGTTCTGATAAATTCTCTTAGATGGGGAAATGTGGAGTGCCTTAGATGGCGCGAAAATTTCGCTGTATTTTTTCTGTCACGTTTAAGTCGTTCATCCAGCTTTAACATACGCATATAAATAATGGACGATGTACGAGAAATATAAACAAATAATGACAACGATGGAAATGAAAATTTTACCAATGTCAGCTCGTATCTCGTGCGGAAGTCTCCAGATTAAGAAACCGATAGTGGACAAACTTCAGGCTGAATAAATCAGGTGGTTTAGTTATGCTAAACGAAGTTCTTCGGAAAATCCATTTAAAAAAGCAATAAAGGATCAAGTTGTATAATCATGTACCATCGAGATAGAATTGAAATTATAAAAATGTGAAGGTGTACTATCCGTGATGATTGCTGCATCAGAAAAGGTTGGAATTACGGTGCCTTATTGCGAGGAATTTGTTGTTTAAGTATAACTTTAGTATTTTGATAGAGCCTCATAAAAAGAATAATCATAAAGCCGAATATTTTATAAAAATCTATCGATGAAAGATTCATCAATTGTGGAATTTGTGTTTATCAGAACACATTTAAGGTAGTAGTACGGTGTGATTATATCATAAAATGCAATTGTTTTGTAATTTTTACATGACTTAATAAGTACTTTAAAGTGTATATGTAAACATATTTTCCTTGACTTAATTTTACATTAATTTGCTTATAACGTTTTTATATCAAAGTAGAGTCCTCGAAAAAAAGGTGAGCTATTTTGGGGAAGGACATAGCCTTTCGCAGTCATCTGAAATACAAAAATGAAAAAGTTTGCTCTTTTGTTGACTTTACTCTAATGAACTAACTATTCGTTATACATATTAAAAAAATGGCGGACTTGTGAAAAAAAAAGTTCTTAAAATTTTTTTCGTTGATAAATTGTTTAAAAAAATTAATTTATTGTTAAAAAATTGAATGTTTTGAAAGTTACGTAGATATGTATGTCTAGAATAACAGGTAATTTTTTTAAATCGGTTGAATAGTTTTGAGTTAGTAAGCTTCAAAACATTATTTGGAGAAAAACGCGTTTAAAGTTTTGACAATACTTACATTGTTCAGAGCAATCTTTCCGTTTCCTCAAAGTTAACATTTTCAACCGCTTTGAGAGCCCTGCGTAAGGTTCTGGTCTCTTTACAGTTGACTTCTGTAATTTTCTTTACCCTTAAAATTTGTGCTTTGTCAACAGTGTCAGCGTAGTCCGTGGCTGTTTGACCTATTGTGACGCCCATCACCTCCATAACTTTGAGTACAGATAAAAAAACCCTCATTATAGATGCAGGCAGCCGTATAGGTATAGTCCGTTTCAAATCACCGTGCAATTTCTTGCGCATGTGCCCTCTTTTCCAGTCTATTCCAGTAAATTGCCAAAGTTCATCTCATCATGATATTCACCAGGCTTCGATCCAGATTTAAAGATTAGAAGACCGTTTTTGACGAATCTATTTGAACCACCAGCGTGTGCAATTATAAGCCGAGATCCTTTTTCATATTAATATGATTCATCTATACAGATTATCTGATATCCACTTTCACGAAAGTTAATTATTTGATGGATGTATCTTAACCTTTTAATTTTCACAAAGAAGTTTCCTATTGTTTTCCGTTTTACGAAATATGAATCCTTTGGGTATCTGAAAACCTCCAAAGATATGTCTTGCTTATAATAATTTCCAGTTCTTGACGGATTTGTTCCCTAAGGGCGCTCAATGTTACGACATTCTTGTCAAATTGGTGGACGGAGTAGATTATCCTTTTGATGGATTCAAAGTCGTAGTCTACATGACATCCAGTGATCCAGTGCCTATGAGGAATTTTCTTGTTGGGTGATTGTACTGTTCCAGCTTGTTCTTGTTCGTTTAGTATTTTGCATATAGTCCTATGCGAAATTCCAACAAATTCAGCTGTTTTCCTTAAAGCTGCTCTTGTATGAGCTTCATTTGAATGGTTGTTTCCATAATCCAAATTTTTGTGGTATATTTTTAGAGTTTGCACTTTTGCTTGGCATGTAAAAGGCTTTCCTGGCGTAAAGCAGTCCATTGTATATGAATTTACTTTTTTCTTTACTTTTTTAAAAATTCCATTTTGGTGCATTTATATTCACAAAAAATAGTCAGAATATATATATATATATTTTCCCAACGCTTTTCATAAACTGAATCCTTTTTTATTAAACGTATAAGCTGATTCAACGTGAGGTTTAATTTTTATTTTTCAGGCTTTTTTGACAGATCACGCGTGACTCCTATCAAACAGCTTTGTCATTGCCTATACCATTCGCAAATTTGAGTCCCGGTTTACATAAGTGGATGATAATCGACCGGTTAGACCACATCCAGCACATAGTGAAGAAATTATAGTAGCTGTAGCTGAGAGTGTACGCAAAGACCGTGATGAATCGATTCGTCGTCGTTTCTAGCAACTTGGCTTTGCCTGTTCGACAAGCATACAAAATTCAACTTATCCAAGAATTGAATCCAGACGACTTGAATTTGCGTCATATTTTCAGTGAATGGACTCTGGAAAAACCAAATGAAAATCCGGTGTTTTTTCGTGAAATTTTGTTCAGTGATGAAGCCCATTTCTAGCTCAATACGTTAGTAAACAAAATTTCCATATTTGGGCTGATGAGCAACCCGAAGAGTATCAAGAGCTACCATTACATCCATTAAAAACAATGGTATGGTGTGGCTTATGGGCTGGTGGAATCATTGGTCCATATGTATTTCTCTAAAAATGATGCAAATCAGAATGTTACCGTTAATGGTAACCGTTACCGCGCCATGTTAACGGACTATGTGCTTCCTGAAATTAAATCACATGGTCTCGGTGAGCTCTGGTTTCAACAAGACGGCACTATGAGCCATACAGAGCGTAAAACAGTGGGCTTGTTGAGAAATCATTTTGGTGAGCACTTAATTTCAAGTTTAGCTCCGGTAAATCGGACGTCTAGATCGTACGATATCACATCTTTGGACTTTTTTCTCTGGGGATATATAAAGTCCCAGGTCTTCAAAAATAAGTCAGCTACGATCGATGCTTTGGAAGCCAACATTACTCGTATCCGCGAGAAACCAGTCGCTATGCTCGAACGAGTCGGCCAAAATTGGACTTTTAGAATGGACCACCTCTGATGTAGTCGTAGTTAACATTTACATGATATCATTCTTGAAAAGTAAATGCCATGAATTGTTCTTTTAACGGATAATAAAAATTGTAAGTTTACTTTTAAATTTATTTATTTAATTTTACACTATAAATCCAACCTTACGATGAATCACTCTATACATATATTGCAGAAAGTTTTGGGTTGTGTCATAAAAAGTAGTGGCCAGGCAAAATATATGCGCATACCATATATATAGGAAGTGAAGAGTTTTCAGCCGTTTCGTAAATATCATTTTCCAGTGAGCAGATGAGTAACATGAACTTCCAAACTCTCTTTGCCCAGATTTCCAATTGTAGGGTGACTTGAAACTTGAGACTATAGCTATTACAAAAACGTTTTTCCCAGTAAAAGTATGCTTCGGAGCAAAATTCCACTCGAAATTCCACTGCTCGAAAATCTTTCTTGTATACTGTACAAAATTTTTATATTTCTCTTTGTCAATTGAAAAGATTTGCATACCTGCATACCCTACAATTATAAAAGACAGAAGGACCATAAAAGAGGGAACGGTCAAGGCAACGTCAAAACACTTTCATATACACTACGGAGTGCTCTCTTCTTTTGTATACAACTTTAAAAATATTAAAAACTTCGGTCTGAAAATTTTTAGGGTATATTTCTATGATTTTTTGAACCCGTAACACTGGACGTCATGAAATAAGAGTGGCAATTGTAATTCATTACTTTTATTGATATACACAATTAATTAAAATTAATTGTTATTTTTATTGTATATTGTCTTTTACTCTTCCAGTAATTGACAAAGGTTGCATCTGTTCTTATTCTATATTTTACTAAATTAATATCTGTTTGAACTCGTTCAGGTAAGCTTGTTGTTGGTTGAGTTTAATTTTATTTATTTATGCACATTTTGACTTTGTGCTCTGTCTCTTTTTCTATATTTGTTTAACAAGAATTAATATATAAGGGATTATTATTTACAAACTTATAAATTTACGAGTACATAAATGATGACAAATATGCATAAGAGTATACTGAAAATTCTGTGGAAATTCAGCTGAAAATCCGTAAAAACAATCCAGGTCGAATAATATTTACAATAGTTTATACTACTTGTATGTCAGAATTCATGACAAAGAATGACAAAAATTTCTAAAATTAAATTTGAAATTTCATTTGCTTCGAATAAACTCTGATTGACACTTCCATTAGTTTTGCGATGAAAAGTCATTGGTTAGTGAGCATTAAGTAATTATAATATTGATGTCACACTACCGTAAAATTAAATATTGGTTGCAACACTTTGATTGGGTTTTATATAAACGTATATATGTGGTGATTAATTCTAAATGAACAAAATGAGTGCCTATTCCATGTTGACAAGGTTTGAAAATCGACAACCAAAAGGCTTGCGAGCATGTTGGGGTTGAGCGGTCGATGGTGTTTGATAGGTTTCATGACCCAAATTAGCTCTATTTTGAGGAAAAAAAGGTGAGTTTCATTATCTAAATTATTTCAATCTACAAAATCAATCATTGAAAGGGAGGTGCTTGAAAAATTAATTGTATTTTCAGTTTTTTTGTGTTAATCAGGATTTGAAACCAGATCCTCTAATGGAATAGCCGACAAATTTAATGATAATATTACACTACCATCTAAATACTCGAAAAAAAATTTAAATTTATACTTTATGTGAGAAATCGGTTTTCGTCCTTCGGTCCTTCGATTTTCTGAGCATATATTATTAGCGTCCAGTTTGTGTAGAGTTTAAAGGTTTTCCTTTTCTGCTATAGGCTGCTACTTTAACGTTAAGATTTCTTTATTTGCCATGTAACTTGAGTGTTACATAGTTTCCCGACTTCAATAATTTATAATTCTTTTTAGCAACTCTTTGAATACTTTGATACCTGAATAGTCAACCTAACAGTCGCTTTTCTTTCTGGCAATGAGTTAGGGAATCCTTGACAATGTTTTCATCTATCAGGAGTTGTTCTTATATTGCTCAGTTAGATTTTTTAAATGAATTTCACTCCATCGAACAGCTATTGAATTGTTTAAGTCATACTCAGTGAAGGTTCCTTACCAGCGCAAGATAGAAATTTGCGTAGCTTTTGTACACGGACTTATTTGTCAAAGCATATTGTTCATTTTATTTAGCTTTTATTAGTTACCGCGGCACAAAATGCGTAAGTATGTCCCGTCTGTCATTTGAACATATGTCACGAAGCACTTGTGTACATTTTAAGGGAACTTTAATCTCTTGAGCCTATATCCGTTGAGATATATAAAAAAAAAACTTTACCCTCAGAATTACAGGACATCTCAAAGATTATAGATGTCTTGGAGACTTGGAGCACTGGCACTAGCACTGGCCAAAGCAGTAATATTAGAGAATATCCCTAAGACCGCTAAGAAGGGTTAATACATAGAGAAAGGTAGATGCTGAATCGACTGAAGCTGGCGGTGTACATTTATTTTAATCAGCAACAACTTAACTTCAAGCTTAGTAGCAAGGCCATCAACCAGTAATCAAAAATGCCTCCTTTTTTTGCCACCCTTTTTGAAACTCAAGGTTTGACGATAAATCCTAGGTGGCGAATGTAGAAAACCAGATGGCATAAAAAGCGGTACTGATAAGGGACACTTGAGCAACTAATGCGTTCAAAGAGTCAACAGCTTCCGATAAAAAAATAGGGAATTTGAGGAAATGTAGTGAAAAAGACGTTCCAAAATTGTACCACAAAGTAAAGGGAACTTGACAGGTTAAAAAAGATGAACATGAGAACTTTGTGTTGGTTCGCAGTCCGTGCAAAGGATAGGGAAGGACCACTTT
The DNA here is from genome assembly GCA_907269105.1 of Volucella inanis. Lineage (NCBI taxonomy): Eukaryota > Metazoa > Arthropoda > Insecta > Diptera > Syrphidae > Volucella > Volucella inanis. The sequence continues at coordinate 25,611,356 of OU026157.1, forward strand.
TGTAGACTGTAAAACTGCCGTGACAATCAATATTTTGCTATGGTTTCAGACCATACAGCCGTTTGCTTATTATCGACAAGATTTTAACATTTTTGAAATCTTTGGGAAAAACTAAGACCAATCGACCCTTACCACCCACTTGTCGATTTTAAGCTGTCGTATGATAGCATCAACCAAAAAAGTTATACGAAGCCATATCCTACTTTGAATCGCCGGTATGTTTGTCAAGCCCAGCAGGACCACCATGCAGAAAGCTTGTTGCTCCGTGAGAGTCGGTTATTGTTTTTCCAAGTTTTTAGATGACAAAAGAGGATTCTGACAAGGTTACGCGATTTTCTCGGCAGCGTACTTGAGAGTTACCCGCAAGAAAACACTAGAAGAATAGACTTCTAAAAGTCTATGCCACTTTCCTAAGAAGATGACATATACCAGGTGGGGTGAAAAGTAACCTCCTTGGGAACGAAAAAAAAATTTTTTAAATGTTTTTTTTTTTATTTTGTTCAATATGGTCTTCTTTTAGTTTGATACACTTATTCCAGCGATTTTCCAACTTCTTGCTCCCGTCTGAAAAGTAATTTTCCGGAAGGTCTGCAAATACTCCTCCGTGGCGTCTATGATTTCCTTGCGTGAGCTGAATTTTTAATTGATGAACCACCTTTTGAGGTTTGGGAAGAGATATTCGCCCAAGGGAGCCAAATCGGGCGAATACGGTGTATGCGACAGCAATTGGAGCCGTAAGTCACTGATTTTAGCCTTGGTTGCGATGCTCTTGTGCGCCGGTGCATTGTCTTGCAAAAACAAAATTTTTTTTTCGCTTCATGTAAGGCCGCTTTGCCTCAATCGCTCCAATAATGCTCAGTAATACCCACTGTTGATGGTTTTTAATTTTTCGAGGTAGTCCACGGAGAGTATGCCATGACAATCCCAGAAAACCGACGCCATAACCTTTCCTCGTGCCGGCATCAGTTCATTGCCGAGCACTCATTCTGTTCTCTGGTGCTCAACAGATTCCGCTTCAGCAAGTCCAAACACTCTTTCGAAGTACTCTCGCGTTCGTGTTTTTGGTCAGGAGTGAGTATGCGCGGCACCCAGCGGCAGAATAACTTTTTCATATGCAGAATATTGCCCAAAATATGGCGTGTGCGCGCAGTACTAATCTCCGTGGTATCTGCTAGCTCGCGCACTTTCACTTTCCGGTCAGCCAACACCATTTCACGTATTTTTTTTTGACATTGTCCTCTGTAACCGTATCGGTGGGCCTGCCTATGCGGGCTTGATCGGTAGTGGGGTTGCGGCCACAACTAACCTCTCGAAACCAATATTTGACGGTGTAATCTCACGGAGCATTAGCCACATAATATTTATCCAACTTCTCTTTTGTTTCCTTCGCCGTTTTGCCTCTCAAAAAATAATGTTTTAAGAGAGAACGAAAATCGTTTTTGTCCATACTCAACATGATGCCAAACACGTCAACAACAATCAGCTGTAAAAACAAAACTAAAGGCAATATCGCACTGAAATTTGGCATGTCTCCCTAAATATGAACGCACAAGTCACCATAATCTTTTTTGCCATTTGCCATTCGGTACATGTAAGCTAGACCTCAAACTAGAAGAAACACATAAGGATAATTACAAAAGGTCAGAAGGCACAACCAGAAATCTAATTGCACAGATTTGACCTATTCTGGATCGGATATAGACGAAGAGTATATTTTCTGAGAAGCGTTTACATCAATCCTGGACTCTGACCCCTGGAACATCTCATACGATGACATATTTCGCATGGTGATTGCGGTAAAAGACGAGGAGTATGCCCAAATGAAGCTGAACGATGTTATGAAGTGAATCAACACTTTCTTAGCTTAGCTAAAACAAGATCAAGATAGTCCTTCTGACAAAGGACAGGATCCCTACCATTGTTTACTTCCAAATCGGTTCTAAGGTGGTAACAAGCTGGAAAGCAGTGAAATACTTGGGACCGACTATCAATACAAAACTCACCTTCTGGCAACAAATGATGTCCATATTGGAACGAGCGTCAAATATCGCAATGTCACTAAGCAAACTCACTGGAAAACGTAAAGGATCCTACGTCCAGCAACGATGGCTACTAATGTTAATCACACACGCCATTCTTCTATACGGCTGTGAGATCTGGACACACGCACGCCGACAAGAAGAGTAAAGGAAGCAGATGACACCAGTGCAGAGACGTGGAGCTCTATGCGTGGCAAGCTCATGCCCAACGGTGTTGGAATCAGCAGTCCTTGTAGTCGCAGGAGTGGCCACTATCGATATCTTAGTTGCAGAAAGGAAGTATGTCTACGACAAAAAGGCCAAAATTGGAGTGGAAGCAGGAGGAGGAGGACGACGGACTATGAAGCTAATAATGAACTTACAATTACTACGTCATCCGGTTTCTCATCTGACACGTATATTTCAACGCCTTTCTTCGCAAAATCGGTAAAGCTGACAATACTAGGACTCTTCAGTAGACAATGCAAACCACACTATTTTCATTCGCAGGAGGTGGAAACGGGGGCTAAAAAGCAGCATCGGCACAATCAGCCTAGAAAAACACGGTCCAAATGATGCTGACGAGCGACTAGACCTGCAAAAAAGTGAGAGCAAGACTTCCAAAGTTTTAAGAAAACGACACCCCTCTGAAGTAATACGAAAGCTGCTTCAGAGTGTATTTTGTTAAGGTGAGACGGGCTAAACTGATTTTTATTGAGTGAGAGTCACACAGCACTTGAACTACTTCTCGTTGCTATTAGCTTTTCCACCATCTCTTAGCAAAAAAAAAAAAAATAAATAAATAAAAATCAAATGGCTTAAACTCTGTAGAACTCTGATGGTGTCAGATCCTTGTAATCGTCTTGTCTTCACTTCACTAGCTGTGAGGAAGTTGAGATGACCATTTTCTTTCCTAAGTAAGGCTGCCACATGGTCTAACCTAACCATTTTCATCTCCTGGTACTCCCTTTGTTTCGCTCATTAAGCTCTTAAACTCTTTTGAATTGTTTCCCTGAATTTCTTCTAAGACATTCTACCGCTTTCCGAAATCCACTTGTATTGGGTTCTTGAAAAATTATTCCACGATTTTCTTCGGCGTCCATTACTTCTGTTTTAACTTACTTCCTTTCTTCTATATAGATTGATTTATGTGGTGGTAATACATTTCTTCCATGCTAATTGCTTTTTTGATTTACTGACTCCACAAGGTTGTTCTTTTCTTGTTTGTATAGCAGCGGCAACATACCGTCCACGACAAATCAACCCAAATGACACATTGCTTCTTGAGTACAAGTCTGAATGGATTTTCTTAAATACATATAATTCATTCGAGTCCTTCCTGGGCTTAGCTACTTATATATTAAAAATCCTTTGATTTATTAAGAATCTTTGGCTTTTGTAGGTAAAAAGGATACAAAAAAAAAAAATAATAATAAAATAAATTTGTTTTATTTTGTAGGAGTTAAAAAAAAAAAAAAAATCATAAATCTTGACCCAATTTTATGTAACATACATAAATTGAAAAAAAAAAAATGTTAATTACTCTCCCTTTCATTGCAATGTTTTTGTTTTATAATTGAATCCACTCTATGAGCTCCACTCACTAGTGCGGCAATTATTTAAAAAGCCGTCCTACAAAAATATTCCTGTTTACTGCACTTTGAGGGGAAATTACTTTGAAGTGATCCAAACTACTGAAGTACCTACTACTTGAGATTAAAGTAATTCCTCGTGGCGGGAAAATAAAAAAAAGTCAAAATAAATGAGGTAAAATCTTTTTTTTTTTTTTTTTTTTGAATGCCAAATGGATAATAGTCTGTATGATATGCAAAGCTAATGAAGCTGTATTCTTTTTCTATTTGGTGGTACATCTTTTTGAAATACAAAAGCTTATCACACGGAATCAAATTTCAAAATGTTCAGCCTTATGATTTTTTAAGCAAAAGAAATTCCTATATCGATTATTGATACCATTATTTTTTCGACAAGATATACTCATATGTGGGAGTACATTGCTTACTCAAGTGCTATATCCACTAGCAATGCTCATATATATTTGGTGAAACCGAACGTGCGTAATATTTCTTGGGTATAAATATTGTGAAACCACTTAAGGACCCTTCATTCGCAGGAGATTATGATCCGAAAACATTTAAATCTCTCTTGGATATTCTTACCATTAAGCTGTCGTGCACAAAAGACGTATGTCTTCATACGTTAGATACACCATAAGGGACTAAGAGACTATTTCGCGCGTTGAAAAACAACAAAATAAAAAAAAAAAAAAAAAAACGTGCTGAAGTATAATAAACTCTAGTATACGAGTACTCGTACTTATGTGTAAGACGAATCAAAACGACAAAACGGATTTTATATTCTCTAACCGTACATATGTCGTAAGGTTTTATTATGCTTATCATATCCTCGTACTTTTAGGGAACTCTTCTGGGAAATGGTGACGATACGCATAACCTATGTTCACCTATGTACATAAATAAAATAGTTGAAGAAGTTTAGTGGCTATAAACTCGAATTTTTCTAAATTTCAGTGTTATATTTCAGTACCTATTCAATTAAAATTCAGTATTTTAAAAATTTATCAACACGTCATGTAATACACGGGATACTCCCAACTATTTATATTAAAGCTTCATCAAATACTTTTTAAGTTCGTTAATCGTATTCACTATGATTGGAACACGGCGTTCACGCACTTTACTCTTGATTAAACTAGGGTTCAGAAGCCCTAAAGACCGTCAGAAAAATACACATGATTTTCTCAAACCTGCTATGGCATCAATCAGTTGCATAAATCGTGGAAGGGAATATTATTTAATTAACCTTACTGTAGATTGAATTGAGCAACGAATCCCCAAATCGCTGCTGTCAAGAGAAAAATGGATGAATTTTCGTGAAATGGCCTGGACCAATACGAATTATATCGCAAAGGTTATATACATAGATAGAGTAAGTATACAAGTAAAGAACCTGTCTCATACCCTGATGAACAGTATGTTGAAACTTGAAACAAACTGGCGATTATTCACCTCCACTCGAAGTTATATCGTCTTTTGAGGCTCAAAGAAAAATAAGGCAGTTGGCATAGATGGCATCCAAGTGAAATTGTTCCGATGCGCACCCAACATCCTGCTACAAATTAGGAAAGCGTATGATGTGGTAGGGATTCTTTCCTGAAGATTGAAACAAGGGAATACCATAATTGTCTAAGAAGTTAAAACTGAGAGAATGCGGAAACTGGTGAGAAATTTCCGTGCTCCAAAAAGTAGCCAAATTGATAATTTTAAAAAGAATTAGAAGTCGATTTAACACCCGACTACGAACTGCGGATTATTATTGAACAATGCGTGGGGTATAGATCTCTGCTACATTTCTTGTTCATAGATTTCGAGAAGGCTTGAATCGATATGCTATATGCCGTGCTTTCCTCAGAAAAGGTGTGCCAGTCAAACAATTGAGCCTACCTATTAGCGTGACAAATATCAGATGAAGACAAAGTCCACAAAGGAGTATAATAGGGCTGCATTCTTTCGACATTGTTTTTCTTTATTGCAATCAATGATGTGCTCTATGCAGCATTATCGACAATGATATCATGTCTAAAACTTTAGGCCTACACTTAATGGTCCTTAAGTTTGAAGTAGAGAGGTACAAAATTGTGGCAGAAACAAATATGTCACGAAATTTCCATATCTGACATTCAAAATACAACATCAACGTTCAATTTACCATTGCCAGACAATAATTCGAGTAGGTCGAGAATAGGGTAGATAACGAACCTAACTCAAATCCTCTCAAATAACGTATCAAGGCGAAAAGGCATCCCAGGAAAGGAAAAGGAAGCAACTCCTACTCCAACAGTACCAAATAGAGACACATTTTTCTCTAGCCAATATAAAAACCAGCAGAAAAGAAAATAAGATGAGTTATATACATAGTAGACCTATTCTCCGGTTACAAATCTTCTGAAATGGACAAAATTTTACCATTCTTGATCCAAAGACTTCAAGTTCATAAGCCTAACATCATACATTTCAAAAGCTGTAGGAAAACTGCTTGACACTCGTATTCGAAATAATCTGCATCCAGAAGACTAAGCTTCAACCCAGCATTCCAAAGGCACGGAAACGACCTTAAAATTCTCTGTACGATTGGAAAAGTCTTAGTGACGAACACACATTATTAGTCTTCCTTGACATTGAAGGAGGATTCAACAATGTCAACATTCCTGCTATTACCAGAAACTTAGAAAGTGCTTGAGTTCATTTTGCAGTGACGAACTTGATAACCCGTATTCTCTGCAAAAGTAACATCAATACAACACTAGATATCACGGTATTGAGGGTCAATACCAGGTGTGGACTCTGGTGATTAATGAAATATTCCAGATGATGTCTTTGTTATGGCCACCAGAAGGTTCCTCCTTATGATCAGTGAAATTCCAAACTATGCCCTAAAACACGCAAAAATTAGAGTTTGTTCTATTCACACATAAAAGCATAATGCCACAATTTGACCTTCCTTCCAAGATGGGACAACACTCCGAATATCAAATAATGGTAAATACCTAGGTATCGTACAAGGTAGTAACTTGAAAGTTCAATATCAATAACAAACCATATATTTTTGAGAAAATGGGGACCTAATCCCATCAGCCATCAGACCCAATACGGATGCATAATACTCTATCAAAATTTTGAAGCACCATTCGTCTGCATTTTCCCAAGCAGAGAGGAATGGGATATGGACCAAATGGTACCAGACTTGATATCTATTTCTATGGATGGATCAAAGACGGAGACAAGGAACTGTCGCCGAGATCTTCTCCAATCAATTGAACCTACAGCACTGTCTGTCAAGCTGAGATATTGGATATAGCGGAAGCAGCTAAACTTGTGCCAATATAGGCAATATCCCATGAGGGATATTTATTGACAGCCAGACTGCCATCAAGCGTATCTTGGTAATCGAAATTAAATCGAGTGTTGTGAAGCACTATCGCGAAGAGCTTGACACCCTTTGCACCCAGCATAAGTTAACGCTATATAAGCTAGCTCGAAAAAGAACTTGTAAATCAAAGAATGAAATCTCCACTCTGCATTCTCTGAGAATATAAATAGAGCGAATTACGAGATTTCCTGATACGAGGAATTATGGTCGGAATTCAGTAAATCCAAAACAAGTAAGATTCTCTCTAAAAGCAGAGCTGATCTATCTACACTTGTTAGACTGCTCACATGCTGCAATCGTCTGGGAGCGCACGCAATAAAGCTGGATCTAGATGTGGACAGTTGAATCAAATCAATGATGGTTTAGATCCGGAAAAGTAATGTTTTTAGGAATAAGCCAAATGTGATACGATCAGATCAATATATGGTAGAATACGCGAAATCTATTTCTGTGTAGCGCGTGGAAGTTGCCATGCACTCTCAAAAGGAACAACCTATATACTTGAACATTCAAACACGAAGGAGAAAATTGCAGTTACAAATGCAGTTTCATCGCGAAATATGCCATCTATTTGCCTGGTCAGTAAAACGATAGATAACCCAAGGCAAATGTGGTGAAGGATAGCTAAGAAGAAATTACGAACAAGCCATATGGCACTTAAGTGCATTGCAGAACGCAGAACACGAAGGCACGCGGTGTTGTGGACGCCCTAAGGCCCTTGAAGAGTTTATTCAACTAAACAACAACAATCAAACATAAAGATAATCAAACGATATTATATTTCTTTTCAAGTGATCACAAATACATAGCAGAATTAGCAGCGAGGCTATCGAGGTATCATCGGAGGACACGTAGGTATCTGCACATGAATGTAGGACGTGGTTATGTCACTAGTATATTGTCAATATAAGAAAAAGATGAAGTCAGCAACATTTTTCCGACTGACCAATGATTCAGATGAAATATTGTATTTCCGTGACAGAATTTATGTCTGAAGAAAGAAATGCGAGGTGCTCTCTTTGAAATGCGCTAAAGGGTATAATTCTGTGTAAATATTTTTCTTCATTTTCAGTGGTCAAATTGATAATTCTGGACTCTAAAATCTTTTGTGCCTGGAGTGGACTACACTTATAAATTTAAAGAGGTTTCTAACCTTTAATTCAAAGTCAAAGTATTCTTCGAAAAAATGGGACCCTTTATGTGGTAGAGAGGAGTAGAGTTGTATAGTGTGGTCAGCTTATCCTCTGAGGATATATGGCACTCAGTTTCAGGAAAAAGACTTTGAAATTTATATTCAGTACTACTTGACAAATTATCATGGGTACAGTTACACCAAAAAAAGTTTTTCCGTATAATGCAAATCAGTCTTCGATCTCTGCAATCAGCCAAACCTATAGAAAAATATGTCAAATTGTTGGCCCTAATAACTGATGATCATTTTATGCCCATTTTGGATAAATTTTGTAACACATACACTCCAATTACGCAAAGGTAACGATGCATAAAGGTAATGTGAGATTCAGTTTAATTACCAATTCTAAAGCACTGTTTAGCTTTTGCTAGTCCTTCCTTACCTAATTACTCGTGCGGGGTGGACAATGGCCTCAGATAACATACTTCTCCATCTTTCTCGTTAGTCCAGATGCTTCCAGTTACGCACACAAAATTGGAGGACGCCCTTACCACTTAAGACGAAGTCATCCCTCTGCTTTGAAGTCGAAAAATGTCTGGCTCGGTGGGCTGGTGTCCATACAGTGGGTGAGTTAGCTATCAATGCCGGATTGTTTGAGCTTTATTTGAGCCGAAGAAATTAACTGTCGAAACGCCCGAGGGCATTTTCATCCGGTTTCGATAACGTACTGGGTATATAACTTTCGTGCGGTTTGCTAAGAGATGGCGTAACTTGTATTATTCCATTGGAACATGCGTTGGAAAGCTACTGTCATTGTACGTCATTTCAGTATATGTCATTCATTTGAAGCGTAAACAACAATAATTTTTTTTTTCACTCAAATATGTCGAACTTTGTGCCTAAAAAAGTGTTTTTGAGGGGAGTTCTTCTTCATTACTTTAATATGAAGAAAACTGCTGTCAAAAGTCATAGTATTTTGGTGGAAGTTGATGGTGAACATGCGCTAGCTGAGCGAACATGCCAAAAGTGGTTTGCACGATTTAAAGGTGGAGATTTTGGCTTGGAAGACGATGAACGTCCTGGGCAGCCAAAAAAGTTTGAAGATGAAGAACTGGAAGCATTACACTATGAAGATTGTTGTCAAACACAAGAAGAGCTCGCAGAATCTTTGGATGTCACTCAAGCAGCCATTTGAAAACGTTTAAAGCAGCTGGATATATTCAAAAGCAAGGAAATTGCGTTCCACATGAACTCAAGCCGAGAGACGTCGAAAGGCGGTTTTGCATGTCTGAAATGCTGCTGGAACGCCACAAAACGAAGTCATTTTTGCATGGGATAGTTACTGGTGATGAAAAATGGAACCATTACGACAACCCCAAGTGCAAAAAATCATATGTGAAACCCGGCCAACCAGCCAAATCAACGGCAAAACCGAATATCCGTGGCGCGAAAGTAATGCTCTGTATTTGGTGGGATCAGATGGGTGTGCTGTATTATGAGCTGCTAAAACCGGGTGAAACCATCAATGGACAACGCTACCGAACACAATTAATCCGTTTGAAGAGAGCAGTAGCCGAAAAACGCCCTGAATATGGGACCAGACACGAGACAATAATTTTCCATCATGACAACGCTCGGCTCCACGTTGCTATTCCGGTCAAGAACTATTTGGAAAACAGTGGGTGGGAAGTCTTACCCCACCCGCCTTATAGCCCAGACCTTGCCCCTTCTGACTACCATTTGTTCCGGTCAATGCCATTTGATGCAGAACGCCTTCACTGAAATACGTTTCACATCAGAGCAGAATATCAAAAATTGGCTTGATTCATTCTTGGCCGCCAAGCCGACGCAGTTCTTTTGGGATGGGATCCACAAATTGCCAGAAAGATGGGAATCATTCAGATGGGCAATTTTTTGAATAATATTATTGAACATGTTTTTCTTAAATAAACGTTCAAATTTTGAAAAAAAAAAACCGCATGAATTAAAATATATACCCAATACAATTTTCTCCGTTGTTAAGCAATGGAGTTGTTAATGTTAATGCGAAGGACAGTTTTTTGCATAAAATATCTTTAGTTGCGATAGAGGACTTTCTTTGCATGATTTCCAAACTGGTGTAGTTTTCGAAATTGATAGTATTGGCGTGATATGTTAGATAAAGTGTCTTACTCCATCCAAGTTGCAGCTGTTTATCGTAAAATTCGGTTAACATTGTATGTCTCTCTTTGTTTCAATAGTCGCCATAGCTCAACTGTTCTGCCCATTATATTAATTTTGATTGCGTATACGAGTAATTTTTCGAAAAGTAGTGTCGCTAGAGTTGACTTGCAAGTTTCCCAGAATTCTTTCTAGAACGATGTTGAAAAAATCACGTAATAATGCATCACCTTTCTTAAACCCTTTTCTGATATTGAAGGTCTCTTTTCTGTAGATAGATCTTGCGTAGAAACTAAAGATATGAGTCATAGCTTGCGACTCTTGCGTAGCTTGAAGTTGACCCTTTTATCGTAAAACTGTGTTAAGTAGCAAGACTCACTTTTGGCTAAATGGGGCGTGAAAGAATAAAATTTCCATTTTTGAATTAAAAAGTATCTAGAGAGTCTTATAAGATTCAATACACCCACAAAAGTACAAAGTTTGGTATGCCCTTCACACTGGCATATACTGTAGGACAACGATCAATGACTTTTGGTTCGAAAATAGGGATGACATTTATCCGGATAATATTTGGCTGTATCAGAATGGTCCTGCGTGACATATTGCCCATGGAACCATTGACTTTCTAGCCGCCAGTAGACTGGCTCATAATTAAAAGAGCGCCATTATCCTTTGGAAAAAAACGTGCACAACTTACAGATATATTTCGACTCACAGCTAAGCCAGTCATCGAACATAACATGGTGGCGTTTGACAATATTTTTCGAATAAGAACTTGCTTGTTGGCTTGGAAATATTTGTTGGTAGCATAGAATATTTCTTCTTTTGGGCGTTAATTTTAGCAAATTCAGCCCAGGTCTGGATTGACAGAATTCACACCCAAAGAGACGATGCTTCTGTTCTCATTAACAGTCACCGTATTGTAGGTCTCAGTTTTTAACCGTTCGTTTGTCCGATCCACAATCACATTTCCATTCGAGAATCCAGTGATATCTCATTTATAGCATTCTACCTAATTTACTGCACGTGACCTGTTTGAGGTTCGAACAAACTATGTGCTCATCTAAGCGGGGCTCTTGATTGTTTCTAAAGAAATGGGCAAAGCATGCAAAACCACTAACTTTGAAAGCCAAATACCTCGCAAAAGCAAATATTCCAGGCTCATTAACTGGCATTGGAAGTGGCAGCCACTATTAACTCATTTAACGGTAACCCGTAGCTATTTATGAAATCATTGTCCTTTATCAGTAAGCCTCATCCCGGCCTGTTTAACTTTTTAACATTAATTAGTTAGAGTTCATTAATCGTCTATTCCGGGGGGCATCAGGTCGCATATTTCCGCTATTTCGGATATTTATATATTATGTCGCTTTTTGAACAATGGCAACAACTATCATGATTCGTTAAAATATAACGCAAACCGATTAGGCAGTCAATAAAATCTGTCTTAATAAAGTCATTAGAAACCAAACCTCTCTTTAATTATTTAGCTGTACGAAACATCACTTTCAGATACGCTCAGCTAAATACAAACTTGCTTAAGTAGAGTTTAATAGAATGTATTCGCACGTGTCTTTGTGTATTAAGAAAAGGAAAGTTTTTCTTTAAGTCTTGCTAGAACTTAGCACCAAGCTCTTTAAGTTACAGGAATAATCAGAAAACTTGTCACAACTTTTGCAATCCTTTCCCAATATCCCTAAAGCTTATTTACATGTCTTTTTTCATTTTATTTATTTGTGTCCTTAGAGAAACTTCTTAATCTTCTGTCAGGAAAGAATCAGTTAATCAAATAATCTGCTTTAACAGGTTGGAAAAAAAAATCAAGCTCCAACGCAAACAGGATTACTAAACATATAAGCTGTGTCCTGTCACCCCCTAATGAATAATAATATTAGATCAACGGTTTCGATATTAAAGCAAATTCTTTGACATTGCCAATTCAATTTAATTGTTGATCCTTCCGCTCCTGTGAGTACCCATCATCCGGGGCGCTTTAAAAGGATTTTCCATTAATTTCCGCGGTTCTATATGTATGTGCATATATTTTGTTTTCTCGCCTGTTACTCTTCCAAAAGAGTTCAGGTGTGACACATAAAAGATAAAATACGCTTTCTTTCGATGAAAATTAGAAGAAAAAAAAAAAAAAAAAAAAAAGAAACAAACCCAAATCCAAAACGAAGACAATAAAATTATTGTTCCTCCCCAAAGTCATTCGGCAAAAAAAGCAATTTAAAGGAATAAATATGAAGACTTTTGGAGAAGAAATTTTTTTCTCTTGCCATTTACCCAAAAACAGTGGAAAAGGTGAAAGTTAACAAAAGAAAGGACATTAAATTAAATAAACGCAATAAAAAAAAAACCTCGACCACCTGCTCAGCGGAGGAGTTTTCCTCAAGAATCAACGCGTAGGTGGAATGAAACGACTTACTCCTCAAAGTGTTTGTGCAAAATGAGTTAAACGCCTGAAAACAAAACCAAATTCAGGTACGAGAACAAGTGTCAGATAGGCCCCAAAGGATATCCCCATCACTTTCTTTCCAAAAAATTAAAGGACCAACAAAAAGTTGGCAGGCAATGCGGCGTGTTTAGTTTACCGGTGATATCCCTTTCAGCAGTAAAGCCATATTGAAACGCTAAGCTTTATCAAAAGACGAGATAAAATACCCTATAAGCTGAGTACATGTCTTAGTTTCATCATCAATTATTGAATGGAAAGGTACGCCGCTTCATCATAGAGCATTTTAGTCATGTGGTATCTATGATAAATATTGTTGGGCTTGCGACTTGCTCGTTACAAGGATGTAAGATATTCCTCTTGAACGGTGAAATGGTATACCAAATGGGGTAGATATAAGTTATGATGAACGCCTTGAATAGAAGCTTTAAAATAAATGAATTTGTTTCCTTCTAAGTTAGCAACCCTTTGAACTTGAACTTGAACTTAGGCCGCTGCGGAAAAATCCTTGTTCCATCTGGCACAGAGATCCTGATATTTTTACTTTTATTACTCTTCCTCTTCCGTGAAGGATTTTCATTAGAATCGGCATGTAGTGAATCATCAATCTGGCTGCATTTGTTTGCTGATCTATGGGTAACAAGTGTGAACTTTTTAGTATGTCGTATCTTAGAATGTTCACTCTATCGGTTTAATAGGAAGTGTGAGACATGAAGAAATTCGGACTGTTGAACAGAGGATTCTTTATGAAATAAGGTCTTTTAGAACCAGAAGAAATAGACGAAATAAAATTTGCCCATACATTCAGATGGAAATGATACTCTTGGTATGATTTCTCTTTGCTACAAACTATGCATAAAACTTGCTACACCCTTATGTGGTATAAAACGGATACAGGAAAGTATCAGTTGACGGTAGGGATGAAAAAGAAAAACGCGAACGGATTTCCAAACAAACACTTTGGATCTGATACCAGTTCAATTTGCGCCTTTTTTTCTGCGTTACACTTTGCGTCAGGATAAGCTGGCTGTGTGCACAGGATTAGGACATGCCATTTATGTTTGTGTACTTTCATTAGCCGGGTGGCATCAAAGCTGGAGGGAATTTACGAATGCTGGTATGACTGGTTGGTAAGAAACTTTTCAAGACCTCGTATGTGCGGAGGTTATTTTTTTTATTTAGAAAGAAAAGGAACAAAAAGCACAAGTGTTGGATTAAATTTACGCAAAGGGACTTCTGGCTTCATCTTTTATTGAATTTGTTTTATTCCACCTTCTTATTGAGGGGTTTCTTTTTGTCCTTGTTTTTCTTCTGAGAATCTGACGTACACCTAAATGGCTGTCTCGTGGCAGTGTTCTTTTTTTTTTTTTGCTTTTTTTTTTATTGCGCACGTAATGCCGAATTAGAGTCCTAAAACTTGGAATTTGATGAGTTTCTGTTTTTCTTTGTTTTTTGCTTATTCTTTGTTGGTTTACTTGGGCTCTGCTGTTGCCACGGCAACGATTTCGTAAATTTATCAGAGGACTCATTATTGTATGTTTTGTTACAGACACATTTGTTGTAGATATGCGATACTTTTTCAATGAATAAGTAAACGTTTAACTGAAAACTCTATTCATACATAACGCTCTCAAGATATTACTCTTACTAAATACACATGTGTATTTAAAAACTTGATGGCTACAACTCTTCTGCAGATATTATGCTAATCTTGGGATATTGCAGGCCATGGCGATTTTACGACATGATGGTGGGTCAATGGATACTGCTTTCAACAATATGTTGCTATCCAGTATGTAAGAAAGCATAAAGTCCATTGCATCTTAAGGGTTGTAATTGTAATTGTTTTTTGGCAGGCAATACCACGATTTAGTTTATTTTCATGCATTTAAGCAATTTTTTTTTATATCCATGATTCTGTTGGCTCAACAAGCACTCAAATTTGCTATATCTTTAGATAGCCCGGAAGATAGCTTTTCATATTCTCTATGATGGTGTGCGTTGGCTCGACCCCAAGTAGTTCTAAACTTTAATCTTAATAAATTCAGATGATTCACCATAGAATACCTAGTTCATTAATGAACTCCATGATATTATTATCATGAGCTGTATTCTACAAACTGTCTTCCGGTTAAAAATAAATGCTCATTGGCATAACCTGCAATGGCCTTTTTGTGAACTTGTCTTACGAAATTGATTTTCATTGGGATTGCAGGCAGTGCGTAGGCTGGAAAAGCAATGAGGCCGAATTTTGACGAACCAAAATTAAGAATGGTGGCTTGATGCTGTATGATTAGGGTAATAAATGAGCTGAGTAATCCCGGCGATACCCAGTGCATCATGACTACACATCAACTGTGAGAATTTTTCTTGCTCACAGTAACCACGAACCGGACGTTTCCAATCAGGTTTCATTTGTCAAAACTATAAGCGTGAATTTTAAGTAGCAGAAAAAGGAAACACACAAATCCAACGAATGTTAGATTTTCATGGAATGTTTTGATCATGAATGTGCAACAGAACAGCTAGCAAAAGCTCTGTACCTTGTAAAACAGCTGGTTTTTCTTTACATTGGTAATTATATGGTCATTGACCCTGCCTTGCCTTATGTGCCATACCGTTCATTTATAATGCGCTAATATTGTTACATTTGTTAACAATGCCCCCTACTTTACATATACATATTGTGGTAACGAGATGGCTCTATCGCTGATTGTTCACTTCATGTGCTGACAGCACTTCCATTTGATTGAAGTTGGTTGAAGTGACATTTTTCCAGTCCCTTGTGGATTTAACGCAGGTGTGAGTGAGTCTGAAAGTTCTTTGACCTGCTGCCTGTCATTCTTGTGACAGTTTGGCAGATCATTACATGGTTTTTTTTTGGCGCTGGAGGATATTTCGTGGAGGCGCGTATGTTTCGTTCGCGCTGCAGCGACCAAAATGGCATGCTCAAGAAGTTTGAGTTGGGTAGCACCACAGGGACGGAAATATTGTTGGGAACCAACAGGGCGGACCTGGCCGGATAGTAGGAGAATGCAAAACTGTGACACATAACATGTATGTTCAAAAAGTAAGGTGAATTTATATTTTTTATAAAAAAAAATATTTATTTATCTAAAATTAATGTTGTCCCTTTCAAAGTAAATCCCCTCAGATACAATACACTTATGCCAATGCTTTTTACAATCTTTGAATCACTTCTTATAAGCACTTTTTGGCTCTTTTTGATCTCTTCCAGCGATGCAGTTTTTATTTCCTCAATCGTTGCAAATGTCTGTCCTTTCATATGTCTCTTCAGTTTTTGGTAACTATGGTACTTTTTGGTGAAAAGCAAAACCCAAGAATTGTTTTTTCACAAATTCGTACTGCTTCTTGCAAACGACGCATTACTTCAAGATAATACTGCTTATTGCCAGTACGACCTTGAGGTAAACAGTCCTGATGCACAACGCTACTACAATCATCAGTAATCAAAACTTTGACATTTAATCGAACTTGGCGTTCTTTTTTCGGTCTTTTTGGTGCTTCCATTGGGACGATTGGGCTTTGTCTTCGTCGTTATAATTATATGTCGAAAATTCGTCAGCAGTTAGGACCTTTTGAACAAGTCAGGATCACCATTGACGTCATTCAAGAGCTCCTGAGTCATTCTAATGCGAGAGCTCTTCTAATAAAAATTAATATGTTTCGAAACAAACAAATCTTTTGTTTATGTGGTGGGGCGTCCATAGCGAGGTTCGTCATTTGCACCTTCTCAAGAGTTTGTACCGCTTGTCAATATTTTCTGTACTCACCGTATGACACTGTCAACATTTCAACTGATTTAGATAGATAGATGGGATAAATGACGTATTTAGTACCAAAACCATTAAGAATAGCGCACATTTGAAAACAAAAGAACAGACTCAGTACTCTTCCAGTATTATTGACATTTCAATATTCCGAACAGTCAATGTTGACTTGGCTTATTAACTTATTGCAGCAAAGGTTTGTCTAAAATTTCACAATAATGTGTCGAGACTTAATATATATTTTGGAATAGAGTCACAATCGGTTCTTAATATAAAATTACTTTCTTAGACTGCTAAACAGCGCTCAACATCCAAACTTCACTGACAAGCAGGAATAAACTGTTCAACTTAGGTGATTAAAGCCAAGATTTCCGACAATCCTATCAAAATGAGGTATAAACAGATATATATCTTAACTTTAGTATAACAACCGTCTGTGATCGGATACCTTACCTGCCAGGCTACTGACTACAACAAACAACAACTTGGTAGAAGGCTTTAACAGATCTCAAAGATTTAATTAAAATAAAATATGGTATATCTAGTGAATGAAATGAATCCTTGAGATATGGATGTCAGTAATGTTGTAACAATATCTTATTATCTGTATTATCTACACTTCAAAAACCATTTTAGTCCGGGTAATTTCCCGATCTATCAAATGTCTCTACTATAGATCCTAGTCTTAGTATCCTGGCCACACTCATTGGATTGTGATGCTTGACGATAAAGAATGCTCCTTGCTCCGTAAAGATCAATTTTACCAAGACCTTTGATATAAAAAAAAGTCTATGCAGCACCGCTTCATATGCGAGTTGTTTTGATATCCATAGATGCGTAGTTATTTTTTAATTACATATATACTTTTTTTTTTACTTTTAAGTATTTTAATAATAACTAAAAATTTATTGAAAGCCCTTACCACATCTTCGGGAAGAGTACTGACTAGTTTGTAGGACAGAACATAGTGGAAGTTTTTTTAAATTCAAAGTGCGGAAAAGTGGATTGCTAACCATGGTACATGTGTTGCTTTGAACATTATAAGTGTCATTGATAGGGCTCTGAGGGTAGGACATTGTAAGAGCAGAAGTGCCCTAGAGGAAGAATTTACAGACGAATATTTTTTTAAGATATTTGTAGAGCAGTACTTTCGAGGCCGATAAAAACTTCGTAAAGCAGATCGTAAATGATGCCTCAAAATAGAAATATGTTCGCCCCAATATAAATGTTTTTCTATTACAACATGTAAGTACTTATGAGACTTAACTAAATCAATCTCGAAACAATTAATATTACAGCAAAAATTTTCATTATAGAAAATATTATTGTACAATCGTATTGGCAAAATTCTCCGTGTTCCACTATGTTGAATTCCAGGGATTTTTTTTTTAGTAGAAAAACTGAAGTATATGGGCTGAATCTTTCTGCTAATTTTCAACTTGTGTTTTGGAAACCAGAGTCCTTACAACTGAATAACTTAGTTGATTGCAGCAACGAGGTTGTAGCAATTATTTGAGCTATAAGCAAACATCATCTCATATCCAAAAGCCTTAAGTTTACCAACAAATGGAAGACTAAATATTGAGTTACAATAGATTAAAAATAGTAAGGGGCCTATGATCCACCATATCGAGGTTTGGTTATATCTACAAGCCTCATGTAGATGTTTTGATAAAAATCTATTCTTCGGTAGAATGGTTTTTTCGAAATCAAATTGATTCACACTGAAAACGATAATTTTAATAAAGCATTTAAGGTCTCCCTATTTTATAACTTTCTCAAAGACTTTAGACACTACAGACAGCAATTCAGGAATTCGGTCTGTAGTTCGCTTTTCTGCTTTCCCTTTCCCGACAAAATGTTTGAATTGAAAATGTGGACTAAAATATTTTCATCATGTTTAATGCAATTTTTTTCAATGAACTGTATAACTGGAAATTTCATCATCATCACAAGAATGCGGGATTTTAAGAGTTTTATTCCATTTAGCAGTTAAAATCCCGAGATGGGCATGAAAACGAATCTAATATAAGGTTTTCTAATAACGACTTGACAACTTTTGTTTTAAATAAAAGGCAAACCATTTGAGATATTTTAAAAACTTTATTATTGGCTTGAAGTACAATCAAAACATTAATGAATGGAACTCGACTTCGTTCATATGGCCACCGCGGGCACGTTTGCAGCGGTCGATTCGTTAGACCCAATTTTTAACGACTCGGCCACACATTTCGGCCCAAATCGCCGCTATTTCGCGTTCAATGTTGGCTCTAAGCTCTTTCAACGTCGTCGCCGTGTTGGCATAAATCAATGACTTAACGTAACCCCACAGAAAATAGTCAAGCGGCGTTAAATCGCAAAATTTCTTATTTATCTTATGTCTTGAGATAACACGCTCACCATACTTACTCTTCAATAAATCGATTGTAGCATGTGCTGTGTGGCTTACGGCACCATCCTGTTAAAACCGCATGTCGTCCAAGTCCATATCTTCCAATTCGGGCCAAAAAAATCGGTTATCATGGCGCGTTAACGCTGACCATTCACAGTAACGTGACGATCGTTATCGTCGACGAAAAAATATGGCCCAATAACGCCGCTGGCATGCAAACCGCACCAAACAGTTATTTTTTGTGGATGAAGTGGTGATTCATGAAGCACATGTGGGTTTTTAACCAACCAATAAGCATATTTTGCTTATTGACGAACCCATTGAGCCAAAAATGAGCTTCGTCACTGAAGATGATTTTGCGATGAAATTCATCATCTTGGCGCATCTTCTCCAGAACCCAATCGTAAAACGTTTGCAAACGCTGCTCGTTAGTGTATTTTACCATGAGCATGTTGAGCTTACTAAATAAATTGACAGTGACAGTTTGATGATTAGTGAAAGAGTGCGTTCACAAATTAAATTCAAAGTTGTGAAGTCCCTATTGGAAAGCCCTATATAAATTCAGAACTCTGAAGTAAGCAGGTTTGCACGATCTATTTTTGTTTTGTCTTTAGCTTTATTCTGAAAATTCGTTCACAGTCGTAGGAACATAACATTAATTTTTAGTTAGCTAGTTCTCGAAGTATAGTTTTAAAGTATTATTAAAAAATATATATAAAAAAATGTTTGTTTTAATCGAAGCCTTTATAGGACAATGGGAAAAGTTACAACTGATATTGAAAATAGTATTCTTTTGTTGTCTTACATTGGATAAAGTTCTACAAAAATTGCAAAACTCTGTAAAGTGTATCAGGGAACAGTGATTAAGATCCAAACGAGAAAAAACTGTAGCCCCCCAAAAATATTGGCGGAAGACTAAAGTTGTTAACCGATGGTGATGCTCGGGTCATTGAAAGGATGCTTCAAACAAATGAGGTAAACACACCAAAGGCTGCCTCTAAGGCTATAAATAAAAACGTAAGTGAATGGACTGCCAGGAAAGCTCTCAGGCAAATCGGTCTTATATCGGCAATCAAGCAAAAGAAGTCTGCATTATTTGACAAAAATGTGAAAGCAAGGTTAAAGTTCTGCAAAGACCACAAAAATTGGACGGTTGAAGACTGGAAAAGGGTGATATGAATCAATCAACAAAAATCCATCGCTACCCTTCAAATGGGAAAGAATACTTTTGCACTGACCTAACGAACGAGTTCTCAAGCACCAAGTTAATGAGACCGTAAAGCACGGTGGAGGTAGCCTTATGGTTTGGGGGTGTTTTACTTGGTGGCATGTCGGACCCTTGGTGAAAATCGATGGGATAATGAAAAAAGAGAACTATCTTAAAATAATTCAGACAAATTTGAATAGATCACCTTCCAGAAAGATGGCGACCTCAAGCACACAGCCTAAATTGTCAAAAACTGGCTCGGTAGCCAACTTTTTTTGCAATTGCAATGGCCCGCGCAAAGTCCGGATTTGATTTGTGGGCCATTGTTAAACGGAAATTTCTGGGATACGAATATCTACCTAAAAACATAAACGAACTTTGGACCAGGATTCCGACCGAATGAAAGAAGGTTCCAGGCGGAATTATACAAAAATTGGTAGAATCAATGCCACAGCTAATAAAAAGTGTAATAAAAAACAAAGGGCTATGGCCATAACTATGCAAAAGTGAATACTTTGGACTATGAACTATATATAAATTTTTATTTGTTAAGTAAATGGAAACACTTTATTAAACACACTAAACAAATAAAATGAATTATATTAAAATACTGAACTTCTGACTTATAATATTGTAACTCATAACTTAGGTAATAACGCTCCTTTTACATTTTTGGTATCCAGTTTTGTTCGCCACTGTATACAATATACAAAACTGAACAGATAAAAATAAAATAAAAAAATTTCAAGCGCGAAACAAATGAAATTCCTGTAAATGTGTGAAATAATACACTGCGCGTTGGATTGCAAAAATAACTGGATCTGAAATGGTAACGTTATCAACTTTATGTTAAGCTCAATGGTTAATTGAATTTTGTTGATTGTTTTATGGTCACGTTACCGCTATGTACCTTTTTGAATATTGAAATGAGGAAACTGTATGGTATTCCACCCGGATGTAATTTCAATTAAACCCGTTTCTAGACATGATGTTGTGTAGGCTGTACGTTTCGACTGTGTTGTGTTTCCAAAACTTCTTGCTTTTCCTTATAATAAGTCGAAATCAGCTTTACGGATTTAAGTGTTAGACTTAGGGCTTTCCTCGTAGGTTTTTATCGAAAAGATCGTAGAATCCCTCTGTAGAAATATCTTTTATTTTTTCCGTTGAGGCGTCTATCCGAAAAACATATCATTGTTCTCGTGCTAAAAGCTCAAGACATCTCGCTTTAGCTTACCGCTTACCAATTCTTGTATAACTGTTTTTTTTTTAATATATACTACGCGATATTGTCTCGCATTCACACATTATGTGTGTTATGTCTTCAACAGCTTGCAGATCACCGCAAAATCTGCAAATATCCGTATCTGACAATTTGAGTCCCTTTGCGTGTATATTCCTTTAAGAAACACTTTTCGAAAAAAGAAAATTGTTTGTGCCAACTGTTTGAGTAACTGGAAAACAGACGAACATTATATCTCGAGGGCATCACATATCACACAACAAGTCTACTGTTGAAAGCTAAACCACACACGTTCCTTTATTTAGAACGCAATATATATGCCGCAGATTGTAGTTACATTATAATTATTGACACTTGTATGTCTTTGCCAGGAGGCCAACTATATTAAAATTTAAATTGAATGATTCATTTCAGGTAAACTCAAATGTTCACTTTATCATGATCCATGATAGGTAATTCTAATTTCCCTTATCATAATATCCTGTCCGTATATCCTGTCTATATAGCCCCAAGGGAAAGTATGCGTGGCTGATTAAATCAACAAATGTCTAAAGCCTTTCGGCTAAAAACACTTCAGTTGCTGGGAATATCAATGAATTCATGATTAACCTAGCAGATATAGCCGTCGGTTATTTGAAACTTCAAAACGTCAAACTCCAATTAAATTCCTTTAAAGCAAATAATTAAATTGAATATCTTTATGGTTATCTGTTAAAATACAATCATAGGGTAAATCAAATCAACTTTATAGCGCAACACAAATTTATAACTGTTCATTCAATAATAATAAGGACAACAATTTGTTGACGAATTTTTTCGGATTATAAATGAAATCAAGAATCCGGTTAGCATTATTATCTCCGAGCAGGTTAGTTACCAATCTAAAACGAAAGAAAATACGGGTTCACCAAATTCACCTAAAAGGCATATCTTTTACGAAGTAGTACAAAGCACTAAGTCTTAAAAGAAGAAAAGTTTCCATCATCTAAGAAATGAAGAACTCTGCTTTTAATACAATTTTAATTGCCATTAAAAGGAAAGAGGAGCAAAAAATGAAAAGTACGAGCACGTGTTCGAAACATTACCGAAACACACGGATACCTTTAAACAAAGAGATTTTTGGAAAAAATACTTCACCCTTAATGTGAACGATGTTTCATTCCTATTAGGTGAGTTCAAAAGGCTTTTCGAGAAAATGTATCTTTCCACTTAAAAATATTTATATTATGGCATGTATTCTACACGTATCTACCTGACTGTAATGCCATACTTTCAATGCACATTGTAAAAATTAAAAATTCAATCTACTAAGATTGTTTAATAAATTGCCCATAAATGGGAATGATTTTTCATTCAGCTGTAATGAGCATCATTTCCCTACCCACTGCAATATTCCTTCCTGCCACCATCTATAAGGACGGCATTGCCTGATACAAATGCGTCGGAAGGCAGTGTTTAATTATTGCCGAAAAAAAAAGTTACATTACACCAACAGTAACAGGAACAACAGTAGCTGTAGTAGCAAGCCGTGTCAAGCTTTGTACAAGCTTAATAGGCCATAAATTAAATCGATACGTGGAAGCAATTTGCCTTTCAGTGCATAAAATAATTGGTGCTATGCTAACTAATTACGATAATTAAATTATTTTATGTCGATAATAAAATTGAAAAACCCATTAATTGAGCTACCACTTCTAGAGTGATGCTGACAAAGTTCAGCGTTCTCATATAAAGCATTTCTGGATTTGTTTCAATGAGTGAAATAGACTTTGACGGACAAACCAACATAATTAGCGAAAGACTGGAGAGTTTCACAAGTACATAGATGGATGGATTTTACATAAGTTGACCTTCCAAAGTTGATTATTGTAATTTATAAATGATATACTAAGATACATATTCAAAAAGTCGAAATAAAAACTGTTTTGTTTAAAAACTTGATTTCAGTGACGAAGTTAGGGTAGTTGTTCTTACCTTTCACTATGCAATAGCACCTAACTTTCAGCTCATGCTTCAGGAAAATTCTTAATATGTGAAGGAAAACAAATCTTAAGACACATTTTCTATAAACTTATGTGGGCAGGTAAAGGGTGAGCCAACAGCTGGTGTGGATGTTTTGCAGCAACTACTTTTATTTACTGAACTCAGTGTGGTTGATTTTTTTTTTGACTGATGTCGAACAATCTTTTGCAGTTTTAGCCATCTATCACGCAATAATACCATACATTTTTAGTCAACATAATCGACTTAATGGGTCCACAATTCATGAAATGGTGATGCGTTTTGAAGAAACTGGTTCGGTATTGGGTCAAACTTAATATCAGCATTCTCGGCTGGAATGTACACGCCAAAACATCACCACTGTGAACGAAAGTGTTTAAAATTAGCCAGGCACAATTGGGATACACTTATGGCCTTTTTAAAAGTTGATCTTCATTCGTGAGCCTATAAAATCCAAACTACATAACAATTAAAGCCTTCGAACCATCTACGATGTCGGCGATTTGGTAAATGGATATTCAATCTCCAAGACAATTTGTCATCGAATTTGATCTTTTCCAAAGAAGCCCATTTTTTGATGGATGGATAGTAAAATTGTCGTTTCTTGGGACCAGGAAATCCATACGATATTCACGAAAAACTAATTTATCCCCAAAAAGTCACTATATGGTGCGGATTTTTCGAAAATGAGGCTGGAGAGATAGGTACAGTGAATGGAGAACGTTACCGCAACATGTTCACCGGCTATTTTTTCCCCAGAATTTAATAGATATTTAAGCGCCAGGTGACAGATGCACCAACCTAGAAAAAAAAAAAAAACTTTTAACAGTATCTCAAGTGTGGTTCGTTTGAATAGGAAATTCCGGGTACGTTTTGATCAAAAGTAAGCTCAAGTGCTCCCTTGTATAAGCATTTGGATACGCTTTGTGGAGGAACTAGTAAAAACATTCTTTGGTAGGAACATCTAATTGATTTGTCGGAGCGTTCCGGCAAATTAATCTGATGTTAGGGAATTTGGCCTTCAAGCGGATTGATATCACAACAAATTTATAGCCAAACAGAAGCTAATTCTGTTTTCCATAGCAGTTACAGTGGTACATAATACAGTATTTTACGTTCTTGTATTTGTCGAACTTCCTGAATAGCAGTGATATACCGGTGCTTTATTGCAGTGTAGAACCTCCGCGAATCTATGTGAACATTATTGTACGTTTGTGGTTTCGGGTCGTGAATATTTCATCCCTCCATATGTTGGCTGTTTTCCAGTAGTGTGTTAATCTGAAAAAATGGGCCCTTCTTGAAACTATGTTTTTAAATGGACTCAGATAGGTGGAGACCTGCTTCAGGAATATGATAACTTTTGCTGACCCATTAAGTGCTCATCTTTATATAGATGATGGGTACCCTGACTTATTGGCATCAAATACGTTAAAGTAACTCACACAAAGGAGATTCAATAATTCCTGAAGAGGTAATAGTGTTGCTATTTACTTTTGATTACTCCAATTATAAAGAAATGAGTCCCCTATACATCGCCTAGATCTTTTGCGCCGTATGGCGTGAGCACCTGAAAGCATTCATAAACAATCTGCTTTGGCTATATCAGTGCGGCTTTAAGCCAGGAAAATCCATTGTCGAACAAGTATTCACAGTATATGACAGTGCGAATAGGTACGTGGTAAACAACGCGATATCTATCACAGTTTAAATATCACTGCTTAACCCGCCAGGTTATGCAGGATGACTATGGAAAGTTTTCGTTTTTCTAGAAATGTCGAGAACTTCGATGTCAAGAAAGTTTTTAGACATAGCGATATGCTGGAATGCGACTATTTTACATCGCCCGAGAAAGAATTGTGCAAGCTCATAGGTCAACAAAAGGGGTGTAATTTATTTTAAGTCCGCACAATGAAGCTTTCGTGAGTATTGAAATGGATATACACAAAGTATATGCTGTCGTCATGGTATATTACCAACGCCTTGTCCTTGTCCTTTTCCATATTTTCGAGGTATTAAAGGCTTTATATATCTTGACATATCAGTCCAAAAACATTAACACAGAAATAGGACACAGAATTATACTTGCCAGCTACAGTTTCTTACTTCACAGTTCCTACGGATAGCATACACAAACTTATTTCTCAAATCTTGTCAGAAGAGTTTATGGTTGATATGTATGTCAAAGCTTTCGCGATACACAAAAAAGGAGACTCTTTCAATTGCACCAACTATTGAACCATAAGTCTCCTCAACATCGCATACAATATTGTCTCTGCAGTCTAAAATTTATGGATTGAGAATGCTTGCTGTCCGTCAACCTAGACCTTTAATGTCGAAAAGGGTTTTAGATAAGGTGACGCGCTGTCATGTGACTTCTTTAAAATCCTTTTAAAAAGGCTATACAAATACCAACGTACACTGATGACATTGATATAATTGGCAGTACTCAGCGGGCGGAAGTTGCCAAAAAGTGTTTAGCTCTAAATGAGAGCAAAACTAAGTATATGCTGTCAACAAAAAAGGGCACACAGCATTGTTGAATTGGAGAGAACACGAGAGCCGACAGGCATAATTTGGCGATAGTAAGGGATTTTGCCTACCTTGGCTTTGCAATAAATTTTTCCAACAACACCTCAGCAGAAATAAACTGAAGAATCGCTCTTGCCATCTGCTGTTTCTTTGGTCTAAGGAAGCAGTTAATTGATCAGGCCTTCTTCTTCTCCTAAAAAACTAAGGAGACCCTATATAAGAACTTGATTATGGCAGTACTATTTTATGGCGCTAAACATGAACGCTATCGAAAGCGGATGAAGACGTCCTCAGTCGCTTCGAGAGAAAAGTCCCTCGAAAAATATTCGACACTGACTTAGTTAAAAAACTGCGCATCATTGACCTGAGATAGCTAGGACATGTAGAGCGAATGGATACCAATGCTCTGGTACACAGAGTCTTCGAATCTAACCAGGAGGTACAACGCAGTGGAGAGGGACCTCATCTTAGGTAGCGCACACAAGTAGGAGGTAACTCCAACTGACTTAGAGGGGGTTGACCCCGAACTATAGCGCTACTTAAATAAAAAGCTGCATCGTCTTTGGGCTAAGGAGGCAACTGACTAAAAGAGTCTTCTCTCGTTAGACTAAATTTTCATTATAAAAAAATCTTTATCTTCCTCTTCCTGATATATAGTGCAAAGGATCCGACCCTCTTGAAATCAGATGAATAAGTTCTTGTCGATTTTAGAGAAAGCCAAATTCAAGCTTAATTATACTACTTTAGGCAATTTGTAATATCTGGTTAACTTTATTTAATGAAAAGCTTTTTTCTTTTACCTTTAGACTAAAAATTGTGGCTTATAAAAGTTCAAAAATTGTGTCAAGTTGAAAAAAACACAGAAATGGATACTTCATTGTTCGATGGAAAGGATGATTCTGAACTCACATTGAGGAAATTGTGCACGTTTTGCAATTTCCGGAATAATTAAATGTTTTCCTCGATAGCTTTGTTAAACTTGTTAGCAACATCAGTTGTTTAATTATGCCAAATGATTTTCTTGTACATTCCTTACCATTGCAACTTGAATGGAAGACACCCTCTTGAACACTCCATATGGCCCAGAACAGCTGCCTACTTAAGAATGTTTATTTGACTTCCTTCAGAGTTCAATGCGTGTTCATTTATCGCAGCTATAAATGCTAAAAAGCAAAGTCTCAGAACTTAATTAATAATTCACATTATAACCGATTCGTATGTGAGAGTAGGCACAGTCGTGTTGGAAATTGCAAATTAGAAAACTTGTTAGAACTAATGTTGTGTGCGAGTAGATGCAGAAAGTTTTCGCAACCCATTCAGTTTGAGTCTGTTGTTTGTTTTACTTGGTTTGTTGGCAATATTTGATATACGGATTCACATTCATAAATGTCATTTGGTATACAAACATATATTTCCATCCTTGAGAAAGTAAGCACAAAGTTTGACTGTGGTTGACTATGGGTGTTTGGAGAAAAATAAAAAGGCAGGCACTTGTTCATTTATCACTACGACATAAAGTAACTTAATTTTAAGTTTGTTCGTTTTATATATAGAAGGCTAATTGAGTTAGCTGGGTATACGAACACGAATTTTGATTTTTCCTCAAAATAACACACCCTTCATTCCTTAGCATTAACACCTCTTTGAAGTGTCACTTGAAGCTGATTGTAAACTAACGATGAGTGTATTTATTGGTGTGTGTGAAGTTAAATAAAAGGACTTTCGAAAAGAAAGTCAAGAGAACTTCAGCCCACATTTAGGAATTATTGACCTTGTTTTTTTTCAATCTCTATGTCGTTTGCAAAAAGGGTTTGGTCTTTCTGATTAGACAAACAGCCCTTCTTCCTTAAATCTGTTTACATTATAGTATATCTATTATGAAAAAAAAAACACAAGCTTCCTATAAAAGATGGACAAAATGGACCACAAATTGTGTACACCATAAGCTATAGAGTGCCCTCTTCCAGTGTTGTATATTATTTATATATGTTATACATATATGGCAATCACACAATGTACTCGTAAACAATTAAGAGACGTCACTAGAAGTCATAAGTAAGAGGATAGTCTAACGAATAATACATGGCACAGTCGGTAGGATTCGATTCGTTGTGACCCAGAGAAAGTGAAAGCTATTTTGCAAATAGAAAAACCGAAAGATAAAACGGACTTACAAAAGTTGTTCGGTATGATTAAGTACATTCGAGAGTATACAATACCAAATTTTGCTTCGATCTCCCAGCCACTTAGAGAACTGCTTAAGAATGACATTTTGAAATCAATCAAAGAAATGATTGCCAATACACCAATTCTGCAAACATTTGATGAGACAAAAGAAATAATCATAGAAACGGATGCGTTTAAATATGGATTTGGTAGCTGTATTTTACAAACTTGTAATCATATTGCATTTGCATCAAGAACTCTAATTGATGCAGAAATTAGTTATGCACCAATTGAAAAGGAACTCAGCGAGATTACAACGTTTGAAATTAAGCCTTTTTAAATATCAAATCAATTTAATTCATATTCCTGATAAATATATATTAATTGCAGATTTCTTGTCACGTTACTATAACAAAGAAGATCAAACAATAGAAATTGAAAACTTAAGTGAATTTGGGTACACGCTAAACATCACATATGAACGCATGGAAAGCTTTAGGAAGAAATTAGAAAACGATTCAAGTCTAATGGAATTGAAAAGAGTTTTAATAGAAGGATAGCCAGAGAATAAAAGAACTTTAAATGACGATGCTAAAATAAATAGGAAGCTACGCAAATATTTATCAATAGAAAACGATATTATATTTTTAAATGATCGAGTTGTTATTTCAGCTAATTTGCGTGCAAAAATACTGTTTTAACTAAATGCGTCTCAACTAGACATCGAAAAAACCAAGAAGAGAGCGAGAAGTCTGGTATACTGGCCGAAAATTCACGAGGCAATTGTGAGAATAATTTCAAACTGCAAAGAAATCGTTCAGCGAACACAAAAGAACCATTGATATCGCATGAAATTCCAAGCCTACCGTCTAGCAAGCTTGGATATATGTGAGTATCACCCAAAGGTATATTTTGTTATTTCGGATTATTACTCTCGTTATTTAGACATAATTCCAATGCACTCAAAAACAGCTAGCGAATGCATAAGTAAACTAAAGACTTGTTTCCCTAATCACGGAATACCCATCAAAATCATCCAGCACCAACTAGCCCAGGATATGCGCAATCTAATGGATTTTCTGAAAAAGCTGTGGGAATAGCAAAGAACTTACGTAAAAAAATCACATGGAAACAACGAAGAAATCTGGCTTGGACTTTTAGAATACCGCAATACACCACTGAAGGAGGTCGACGCTTCACCAGCAGAGTTGCTGCTGAGCAGAAAAACAAGAACATTTTTACCAGCAAAAATGAAGAATCTGTTTCAACCAAAAACTATACCAAACAATAAAAAGAACAAAGAACAAAAAAAAAAAATAAAAAAAAACAGATATACAAAACAAAAAATACTACGATCGTGGCGAGAAATATAAACCATCATTTTGTCCCGGGACAAGGTATGGTACCAGCGGATGGATAGAAGCAACAATCATAGGCACACACAACGGACCGAGAACGTACCGGATTCTACTCGAGGATGATAAAACGGTGTTACGAAGAAATTCAGAATGGCTGCGAAACCAATTATAAAAATAATTCTTCAAATACCCTTATTAATATTGGGTCTATAACCTAATTGCGGCTTGCTAAGAGATGGCGTAACTTGTATTATTCCATTCTTATTATTCTATTGGAACATGCGTTAGAAAGCTACTGTCATTGTATCATTTCAGTATATGTCATTCATTTGAAGCGTAAACAACAATAATTTTTTTTCACTCAAATATGTGGAAGCATTACTCTATGAAGATTGTTGCCAAACACAAGAAGAGCTCGCAGAATCTTTGAGTGTCACTCAAGCAGCCATTTCAAAACGTTTAAAAGCAACTGGATATATTCAAAAGCAAGGAAAATGGGTTCTACATGAACTCAAGCCGAGAGACGTCGAAAGGCGGTTTTGCATGTCCGAAATGCTGCTGGAACGCCACAAAACGAAGTCATTTTTGCATCGGATTGTTACTGGTGATGAAAAATGGAACCATTACGACAACCCCAAGCGCAAAAAATCATATGTGAAACCCAGCCAACCAAATACAAAGTTATGCTTTGTATTTGGTGGGATCAGATGGGTGTGCTGTATTATGAGCTGCTAAAACCGGGTGAAACCATCAATGGACAACGCTACCGAACACAATTAACCCGTTTGAAGAGAGCAGTAGCCGAAAAACGCCCGGAATATGCGACCAGACACGAGGCAATAATTTTCCATCATGACAACGCTCGGCCCCACGTTGCTATTCCGGTTAAGAACTATTTGGAAAACAGTGGATGGGAAGTCTTACCCCACCCGCCTTATAGCCCAGACCTTGTCCCTTCTGACTACCATTTGTTCCGGTCGATGGAGAACGCCCTCACTGAAATACGTTTCACATCAGAGCAGAATATCAAAAATTGGCTTGATTCATTCTTGACCGCCAAGCCGGCGCAGTTCTTTTGGGATGGGATCCACAAATTGCCAGAAAGATGGGAATCATTCAGATGGACAATACTTTGAATAATATTATTGTACATGTTTTTCGAGGAACTTACGGTGCGCATAATCGAACTACTGAAACCACTTTTGCCAATACCATTCGCAAATCTGAGTCCCAGTTTACATAAGTGGATGATACTCGACCGGTTAGACCACATCCAGTACGTAGTGAAAAGACTATAGCAGCTGTAGCTGAGAGTGTACGCGAAGACCGTGACGAATCGTTTCGTCGTCATTCTCAGCAGCTTGGCTTGGCGTATTCGGCAACTTGGCGTATTTTATGTGAGGATCTCGACCTAAAAGCGTACAAAATTTAACTTGTGTAAGAATTGAAGCCAGGCGACTTGAACTTACGTCATATTTTCAATGAATGGGCTCTGGAAAAACTCAATGAAAATCTGGTGTTTAATCGTGTTCAGTGATGAAGCCCATTTCTGGCTCAATCGATACGTTAATAAGCAAAATTGCCATATTTAGGCTGAGGAACACACGAAGAGTACCAAGGCTGGTGGAATCATTGGTCCATATTTCTTCAAAAATGAGGCAAATCAGAATATAACCGTCAATGGTAACTGCTATCGCGCCATGTTAACGGACTATGTGCTACCTGAAATTCAAGCACATGGTCTCGGTGAGCTCTTCTTTCAACAAGACGGCGCTACAAGCCATACAGCGCGTGAAAGAATGGACTTGTTGAGAAACATTTTTTATGAGCACTTAATTTCACGTTTTGCTACAGTAAATTGGCCGCCTAGATCGTGCGATATCACACCTTTGTTCTATTTTCTCTGGAGATATTTAAAGTGTCAGGTCTTCAGGAATAAGCCAGCGACGCTTTAGAAGCCAACATTACTCGTGCTATCAGAGGGATACCAGTCGCTATGCTCGAACAGGTCGCCCAAAATTGGACCTTCAGAATGGACCATCTCAAACGTAGTCGTGGCCAACATTTATATTACATATACAAAGCAGTTAACAATTGCACAGTTTATTGTCACATAAGATTCGCAAGTGCGTCTTTCATGGGAGATGAACAAATGCGCTTTGTATGTACGTGAATACATGTGTGCGTGATGATGGCTTGCACTGTTGGTAGCAACTAAATGTTCGGATTGCGGAGCCCCACTTGATTACAAAATACTCGATAAACTCGATTAATCCGTTTCTTTATTTTTCGGGCTGAAAGAATTTGTAAAATAAAACTATGTATACATGTTATACAAGATGAAGAACATTTTATTTGCGGGAATAGAAAAATAGAGGTAGAAATATGGATGAGGAAAAAGAAAGTAACTTCTTAGGGTGATCACACAAGATGTAGGGGATACGTGGGCAAACAGGTACGATTTCCATTTTTCACATCACTTTCTTGGCCCATTAGGTGAGCTTTGAACCGTTTTAGGGGGATTTTCATTATTTTTGTAGCAAAAATAATGATAAATAATAGCACATTTTCGTGGCAGATGGCAAAATACCAGAGTATTCAAAATGAAACCTTTTGCTGAAATGGGATGTATGTATTTATATTATTGGCAAGAATATATCCCGGACAATTTTATTAAGCTTACTAACAAGCAAAAAGCTAACAAAGATGTTCCTAAACTAATGTATCGAGAAAGAAGGGATGCGTGGTCGACGGAGGTGGACATATTGAACAGGGCTGGTCTGGTTGTATACCTGCTGCTATTTAGGTCAAAGGTTTCGGTACAACACTGGTGTTACTAGTGGTTGAATTATTGAATTCATGTAGATTGGGAACGATGTACCTTCTTGTAGGAGGAGAAGACCAGCACAGAATTTATAAGGAAACGTAAAATAGAAGAGAGCGAAATTTCCGGTTTGATGACGTGAATAGATGTCTACAGGTTTCTCCAGTATTTGACAGTGATTTTCCATTTCTCTTGAGATAAGTTTTGAGAACGAAGCAAAAATTGAACTATTTGTTCAAGTTCTTTAAGTTTTGTGGACATGATTTTGTTCGTAGAGATTTAGGCTTGTCTACGGACATGCTTCTAACTGCCACTGCTTGTATAGAACAAAACTACGTAAAAGCCATTATTCGATTATTTTTTTAAAAGAAAATAAAAAGATGTGATACAGAAGTTTTTCGACAAACTTTATTTCTTTCTCTTGTCATATTAGGATAGTTTGAATAAAAACAATTTTAACTATGGCGAAATAAACATCATTTGATTATCTATCGTAAAAACCTTTAGCAAAAATAACAAGCCACCAGTGTGTCGATCAGTGTACCGATAGGAAACAAATTCACGAATGGTGTAGAATTTCGTGGAGAACCATGTTCTTTTGGATGCCGAGAAACGTCCGCTTTTACGTAAGATGCATACCTACTCTTGAACAAAGTCTAAATTTATCTATTTGCCAAATGATACGGCAGTTAGTTTTGCCTAATGCAAGTTTGCAAAGATTTTTTGATTTTTTACGATCGATTTGAAGCCTCATTTGTGTAAAATCAAATTAGTTGATTGGACCCTTCGTTAATTGCTTGAAAATCCTCAATTTCAATGAAGCCCATTTTCAAGACGATAACAGACAAAATTGGTGGTACTGGAGTAATGAAAATACTATAGAAACGAAACAAGCGATCCAATATCCTGAGAAAGTCAGAGTTTAACACGGTTTTTGGTGGAGTGGAGAGATTGGGCTTTATTTTTGAGAAGGAAGGAAAGTATTTCGAATGAACTTAATGAACATTTGATTCCAAAAAGACAGCGCCACATGCTATATAGTACACCGCACCAAATAATCAATTTTTTGAACATAAATTTCGGAACTCGCATAATTTCGTAAGTTAATATACAGGATTGTGGGATCTAAAGCCGTGTGACTTCGACTTCGTAGGTTTTCTTAAGGTGATAAGATAAGAACGATTGGTAAAAAAATTTAAATAAAACAAAAACAGTGTGAGATATAAACTTGATTTTAGCATGAACATAAATGGTTCATGCCATTTTGTGTGGAATAGCCGTTTCGGCTTCGCTAGCAGTGCTTCAAGCGGCCGGTCCAATTTTTATTACACGGTCCAATATGTGCGGCGTTATTCCGGAAAGCTGGCTTCGTGCTCGTCCAGAGTAGTTGGCTTGTTAGAGTAGACTAAGTACTTGACGTAGCCTTAGAGAAAATAGTCGGGTGGTGTCAAATCGCATGATCGCGGCAGCCAACTGATGAAAGCTCGCCGGAAGATGATCCAGTCGTCAGATTTCTTCTTCACAACTTTGAGCGTTGCGTATAAAACGTAGCGCCTTCTTATTAAAACCACAATGCAAATATACCGATGCTGTCGAGTTCTGACCACAAAAAGTCGGCTAATATCGCTCTGTACCTAAGACCATTAAAGGTATCAGTGTTTCCTTCCCACTTCCGAAAGAAAAAATGGTCGCACTAAACAGTCTTTGTGGATAAATTGATTCTTGGCGGAACACTTGTAAAGTGTGTTCACTCCAATAATAGCAATTTTTCTTGTTGACATAGCCGCTGAGACAAAAATGGGCTTCGTCGGAAAAGATAATTTTTTTGCCAAAATCCGGATCTTCGGTCAACATTTCCAAACGCCCATTTAGCGAACTCACAGCGTTATCTATGGTCTTTCTGCACGAATTCTTGTGTCAGCGTATTCATGTCAGCATTTCTGGGTGTTCTCTGAAACTGGACGCTACGGCGGATATTTTTTCTTCATTTCGCACCAATCTTTATCTGGTTGGTGGCTTAAAATCCAAAACAATGTACTCACGCTCAAAATTTCCCATGGTGCGATGAATTGCTTCCACACTGAATCCATGATGATTACCGACTTCTCGACGAAATTCACGTCTTACCTATTTACAACTGAGCCGGTATTTAGATATTTTTTTAATAATTACCGCACGTTCGTGAAGCGTAAAACGACGCATGTTGAAATGGAACCTTACTGAATATATTGACAACTGGATGTCATTGGTAACTTTGACAGCTGTTGCAATATAACAATTTAAAGAATTATCATAGCTATCTGGTCACCCTTTAAATGATTAAGAACCAACAAAGTATTAAAAAACAACACTTGGCCGTTATCCGTCTGATTACACAAGAAATATGCCAAGCTGAAATCAAATATTTTAACAATCGCAGATAAAAGTGCACACATACCCGAAATCTTGTTTCAGCTATTATTTCTTTGAATAAAACTTTCAAAATAATAAATGGTACAGTGCATACTATATGTTACACAATACGTGTTATTTTTCATTTACATTTTGTATACTAGGTGGGGTGAAAAGTAACCTCCTTGGGAATGAGAACAATTTTTTTTTAAATGCTTTTTTTTATTTTAATCAATACAGTTCCCTTTTAGTTTGATACACTTATTCCAGCGATTTTCCAACTTCTTTCTCCCGTCCGAAAAGTAATTTTCCGGAAGGTCTGCAAAATACTCCTCCGTGGCGTCGATGATTTCCTCGCATGAGCTAAATTTTTTATTGATGAGCCAAATTTTGAGGTTTGGAAAGAGATAATAGTCCGAGGGAGCCAAATCGGGCGAATACGGCAGATGCGACAGCAATTGGAGCCGTAAGTCATTGATTTTAGCCGTGGTGTGTGAGGCCGTTTTGCAGCGATTTCGGCTTCAATCGCTTCAATAATGCACAGTAATACTCGTCTATTGCTAGTCTTTCCATCGAGGTAGTCCACGAAGAGTATGCCATGGCAATCCCAGAAAACCGACGCCATAACCTTTTCGACCAATAGAGCCTCCTTCGGCCGCACTCATTATGTTCTCTGATGTTCAACAGTTACCAATCGACGCCAAAAGTCCGCCCGATTCCACATCAGCAAGTCCAAACACTCTTTCGAAATAATCTCGCGATCCTGTTTTTGGCCAGAAGTGCTGGATTCTTACAATCAAGAGCTGACAATTGATGAGCCTGATTGTTTGGATCCAGTTCAAACAGAATTTCGAACGACGGTTGGAAACTTGACTGAAGGCTTCAGTTCAATTGAAAAGGAACTAAAAATTTTAGAAAATATAGACTCCATTGAAAAGCGCATTTCTTTTACAAGACAATGAATAAAAAAATTATTAGCGTTCTACGAGGAAATTTTGCTGAAGAAAAAAAATCCCTGAGTTGTCAAACTACTTTGTTAGATTTTATAAAGCCTACTACATTATAACAACTTTGGTTGTTATAATATATATATTTGTATAATTTTAGATTAGTAGATTCAAGTTACTATATTATTTTCTTTACATTAGTAATGTTGGCT
Organism: Volucella inanis; assembly: GCA_907269105.1. Lineage (NCBI taxonomy): Eukaryota > Metazoa > Arthropoda > Insecta > Diptera > Syrphidae > Volucella > Volucella inanis. The sequence goes on from OU026157.1 coordinate 25,647,147, forward strand.
TCGAAAGCGTCAATCGTAGATGACTTATTCCTGAAGACCTGAGACTTTACATATCGCCAGAGAAAATAGTCAAAAAGTGTGATATCGCACGATCTAGACGGCTAACTTACCGTAGCAAAACGTGAAATTAAGTGCTCACCAAAATGATTTCTCAACAAGTCCATTGTTTCACGCGCTGTATGCCTCGTATGTTGTAACCATATAGTCTCTTCACTACGTGCTGGATGTAGTCTAACCGGTCGATTATCATCTACCAATGTAAACTGGAACTCAAATTTGCGAATGGTATTGGCAATAGTGGCTTCAGTAGGCCGAACCGTAAGTACTTGAATCGCACGAAAAACATTTCTCACAGAACGCTGATTTTCGTAATACAGCTGAACAATTTGGAGACGCTGTTTTGGTGTGAGTCTTTCCATGATGACTTGCTAAACGATACTGAACAGTTTGATAGGAGTCATGCGAGATCTGTCAAAGAAAGCCTATTGAAAATCCAAACTCACGATAAATCACCCCTTATTTATTTACCCCGACTTACGTGCATCAGGCTTACGCGGTTATCGCTCTGTCCCACCTATCGCGTAAGTTTGGGGTATTACTGTACTGTACAGTGCCGTTTTGTAGTAAGACACAAAATTTTTGCAAAATTCAACTTTATTTGTCAATATAGTTGCCTTCGAGGGCGATACACTAATTGAAACGATTTTTCAATCTTTCGATACCAGTTTTGTAGTACGATTTCGGTTTAGCCTCAAAATAGGCCTCCGTTTCGGCGATTACTTCTTCATCGGTCTTAAATCTCTTTCCGGCGAGCATTCTTTTGAGGTCTGCGAACAGGAAATAGTCGCTGGGGGCCAAATCTGGAGAATATGGTGGGTGGGGAAGCAATTCGTGGCCGAATTTATTCAATTTTGCCATCGTTTTCATCGACTTGTGACACGATTCATTTTCTGATGAAACAGCACTTTCTTTTTCTTCAAGTGCGGCCGTTTTTCTGCGGTAATGTAATAGTCGCTGTTGACAGTCTGCATCTTTTGGGGATAGTCGATGAAAATTATTCCATGTGTATCCCAAAATACGGATGCCATAACTTTGCCAGCCGACTGTTGAGTTTTTGGTCGTTTTGGACGAGGTTTCGCCTGCACGCCACTCAGCTGACTGCCGACTTGACCCTGTGTGATGGAGCCAAGTTTGATTAATTGTCACATACCTACGCAAAAATTCGGCTTTATTGCAGTTGAACAGCTTTAAACACTCCTCTGAATCATCAACACGTTGTTGTTTTTGGTCGACTGTGAGCAAACGCGGCACCCACTTTGAACAGAGCTTTCGCATGTTGTAATATTCGTGTTTGTTATACCCAACACGCACTTTTGATATCTTCAGAGCCTCAGCTATCTCGATCAACTTCACATTACGGTCTATCGTAATCATTTTGTGGACTTTTTTGATGTTTTCACCTGAAACAGCCTCTTTTGGACGTCCACTGCGTGCATCATCTTCGGTGCTTGTATGACCACTTTTAAATTTTTCAATCCACTTGCGAATGGTTCGTTCAACTGTCCGGGTAACACTTATCAAGCCATTTCTTTGCATCGGCGGCATTTTTTCCCATCAAAAAGCAATCATAAATCAACACACGAAATTGCTTTGAATCCATTTTTTTCACAATAACAAAAGTTGCTTCACTCACAACGCTATATTTCGAGAATTAATCGTCCGACAGCTGTCAAATTTAAACACGTATCTTTTGAAGGTTGGTACTTTTTAGTTAGTAGGTTGGTACTAACTAAAAATGGTATGGATTTAATTCAAGTGATGCCCTCTCTTAGAAACGGACTTTTCAGCCCATGTGTTATTTTATGCATAGACCGGTAACGAGTCGTTCTATATAAGACACACAAAGCTGTGCATTGTAAATGTATGATGTGATTTACATTATGTCTGCAAGGGATTTAAAATGTCATAGGATAAGCTAGTCGTATCTACTGAGTTTTATGAAACAGTTCCATTCTAACTCACGAATGAAGCGATAAGAATTAAGAATGAAGTAATGTCATTATTAATACGAAGTATCCGCATTCGTATATACTCGTATTTTGAAATAAAGGAACGAAAATTTACAAAAACAGTTGAATTCATTTACAAAAATAAAATAAAGTTTCTCAAAGCAATAACAAAACATTAAACTTAAGGGAAGAAAATAAGAACTAAATTCTGTTTTACGAAAATAAATATTTACGAAATATTAATTTAGTCTTTAAAAAAAAGTATTGGCGTATTTTTATGTAAAACAAATGCTAAAATTAACAGAAGCTCTAAGCTGGTGGTAATTCTTCGTTTCAATCCTGCAGTTTTTGGGACTCCAAACTATTTTGGTTCTTTCTCTTCGGAGTGAATTAAATAATTTTAGTGGGCCCACCCCCCGCATTAAGGTCTCTTTTATTAATTTCTTTTTTTAAACTAGATTTGCAGTCGCTCTAAAATCTACTATAATGTGAAGAATGATGAAACAAATTATATTTTTCCACTCAACGACTTCCTTTGTGGTTGGGCCTAGGCCATTCATTTTTCTCTTCGAAACTTCTCAGAATAGTTTTGTCTTCACCTTAGGTCTTTTACTTCTATTTTCCGCTATATCGATATTTCCTTCATAAGGCCAACCATCTCAACCAATTGGTCACTGTTCGTTGTCTTCTTCCTAAAGGGTGAGTCAACAGCTATATTGGAAGTTCTCATAAAATTAAACACACATTTATTGCGAAATCAATGCAAAATTTTTTCAAAAATATTTTCTTTATTCGAAATCAATTTCCATCGGTGTGGAACTTCTGTTGATTATCAGCGAAAAACCTATCTGAGTGATTTCCAGCGGCTCTTTGGTCGGCCAATCGTTTACCATCAAGAGAGTTTTGCAAAGACAGAAACAAATGGTAATCAGAGGGTGCAAGGTCTGACATCTGAGCTATACGGTGTATGCATAAAAACTTCCCAACTATGCTCCGTCAAATTCTTCCGGGTCATCAAAGATGTGTGCGGCCTAGCATTGTCATGATTGAAGACAACTCCCTTTCAGGTCGCGCTTTCTTGATAGCTTCATTCAAACGGTCGAGTTGTACACAGAAGAGGATCGAATTGTCCATTTTACCACGTTCTAGCAGTTCATAATAGACAATTCCCTTCCAATCCCACAAAACACTCAACATAATCTTGTTTGCCGTCAATCCAGGCTTTGAAGTCGTTTATGGTCGGTCACCCGCCTTTGACCATGATTGCTTGCGATTGATATTCTATTATCTAATCCATTTTTCATCGCTCGTAATAAATCGCTTTAAAGATATTTCCATTTCGTTACGTTTCAGCAGCGTTTCACTGATGGTTATTCGGTTAATTAAATTTCTTTGCGTTAATTCATGTGACACCCAAACATCGAGCTTCTTTGAGCAGCCTGCTCATTTCAGATGATTCCAAACCGTCATACGTTTGATGTTTTGTGCCTTCGCTTTCTCCAGACAGTTTCCGTGCTGGTCTTGCTTCATCAGTTGCAAAATTTCATCGACTTTTTCAGTGACAGGCCGACAGGACCTCTCCTGGGTCCGGCGTTCAATTACCATAAACTGCACAAAGTTTTCGGCATGTTTTTGCAGAGTTGTTCCCTTTTTTATAGTAAAAAAGCATTACATATCGTTTTTCTTCAGATATTTCACTCATATTCAAATCAGGATAACTTTTAATTACTCACACATCTGTCTTCACAAAAAATGTAGCTTGACATGTCACCTTTCAAAGACGTGTTCGTTTGACACAATCAGATTAGTGTTTCCAGATAAATGGACACCAACACCATCTAGTGACAAAAAACCGAGGAGACTTCTTATATGACCCAATACATTTTCATTCATGTTACCACCAAGGCTTCTGTTGCAAGCGACCATCCGATGGTCAAAATTATCGATGACTTTTTGAAGAATAAGTAGGCCAAAGGTCACAATTTTAGCTTGATTGTTGAGTTTGAGATCCAGAAATGTCACTGGGTTATTGACATACACCTTACAATTTCAAATCGCACAACCTTGAAGGAAAATCAACTTCTCCTCTTATCAAAATAATGCGATCTTCAAATTTGGTATGCATTAAATTGATAGAATGATGGCTTGTGTGGGCGGTAGCACCATTCTGTTGAAACGGAAGCTTGCCCAGACCCAGTACTTTCAGTTTTAAAAAAAAACTGAAAACTTTCTCCATTCACTGTAACTGTTTTCCAGCCTCATCTTGGAAAAAGTATGGGCCAATGAAGCCGCCAACCCATAATCCGCCCCGCACAGTGACTTTTTTGTTTTTCGGTCCCCAGAAAAGTTAATTTTGTTAATTTAAGTGTCCATCCACCCAAAAATATATTTTGGATTTGATAAGCGTGCATGTAAATGAATATCAAATTTTAAAATAAAAAAAGTGGGACCCACGCTGGTTTTGAACACTTTCGTTCATAGTGGTGATGTTTTGGCGTGTCCGCTCTGGCCTAGCATGCTGATATGGAGTTACTGAACCGATTTCTTCGATTCAACATTACACGAACTCCGGACTCACTATATTCCAGACGATTATGATGACCGAAAAATTCACAAATTTTTCGAAATGTTACACCATCTGTTGGCTCACTCTTTACAATAAAACAATTTAACACACATATTTATTGAATATTTTTTACTTATGTTACATTTTTCTACTCACGACCTCTTGGCCGCAAAGCACAAATGCAACAAAATAACTACGATTGATTCGGTGTATGGGCAGGCAGACTGACTGTTAAAGACCAAGGATTCGCTGAATCTTTAATTTTTATATCTCTTTTAGAAAGACCACCACTATCATCTAATCCTTTAAATAATACAATATTTAGCGCTATTTTCCTCAGTTAAAATTTCGGTTTTAAATTCCTAAAAAGTATATATATCAAGTTTCCAGCACAATTGGAGAGTTATTTTTTTTTTTAATAGAAAAACGAGTACCACCACCATAAATCTCTAATCTAATTTCTATTCCTCTAGTGCTATTCGTGTGTGGTTCTAAATTTTAATGAATAAGTATAGACCACACTATCGCAATTTAAAAAAATGAAATGATATAAAATTTATGCAATCGTTGTTATTAAATTTGCCTTAATCAAAAATTAAATTTATGGCAAATATTTAAATCCACTGCTTAACCACTTCAATAAATTTGGCCATACCAATCCGGCCTTCAAAATTTAAACACCGCTATACGCGATGTATTTATATGCATATAAATATAATTATATATGTACGTTGATTTGTTTTTTTTTTTTTAATGAAAAGTTGCTGGTGTATTTTTCGGTTGGCTGGATAAGTGCTATAATGCGCTTTGCTTTTTTTCTCTTTGGTCAGAATATTATTTCTTTTTTTCTTATTTTTTTTTTATTTTTTTTTTTGGCGAAACAAAACTGAAAAGAAAATGTTGAAATTAGCAGTTCCGGTGGCTGCAGAAGCATGAATCAATTTTCCAAATGCGTTGCAGACGAAGCTATACGGTTGATCTACAAAATGGCCTTTAACATTTTCAAACATTTATGTTTCTCTTCTCTTGAATAAAATCAAAAGGAACATTTCAACTATGTATAGAATTGCACGTAAATGTATGTTTACGTGCTTGGAGATATATCAGTATATATGCCTACAAGTCTAGGATAGCCATTATTTTCAGTTGAATGGGCTTGGACATGAATAGCCTAATCATTGCGTTGAGAAGGCTGACTAGGATAAAAGTTGGCCTCTCCCTGGCTCTTGCTGTGGCAGCAATTATAATATTAAAATACGCTGTCTTGTGAATTGTATGCTATTTGAAGTCATTTTGAGTTGGGCATGCTTAAAAGTCTAGTCTTGTGTAGTATGAGAAGTCAAATTTTTTTTACATTCATTTTAACCAGAAAAAATGTTTCCCTTCAAAGAAAAGATACTTTATGTGTTCTTGTAAATTAAGTATTTCTTTTATTTTTTTACTACGAACTCTTTCACATTTATTCACCCGAAAGCAGTGGGCCGTTAATTGTATCGTGTGGACTTAATTTTTTTTTTTAATTATTGATACGGTTGAGGAATGTTTTCACTTTAATGAATTCGGCAATTTTAGTGAACACCTTCTGCCTGCATTATTCGATTAAATCCATTTATTCCAATATATTAAGTGGAATTTCTGTGAGGGGGATATCCCATAATTCCTTCAATATCTGTCTGAAATAATTACAATTACACTTTCAAACTCACTCGAAAAAAAAGGCAAAATTAAGCATAATTTGAACTTACTCGTTAATTGCTTGTTGAAATCTGCAAACCAACTCACCGGGGACTGTATCATTTGATTTTGTCTACCATTTTGTTGGAGTCAGTATGGGTTAAAGATAATTAAATCGATTTTCGCAACTCAATCCGACTGTCAGTTTGGCCATTTCCTTATTCCATTCGTCAGTCAGTTTTTTTTTTTTTTTTTTTTTTTGTTAAAACACAGTTTCACAGCAATATCTTGCGGTCATATCGGAGAAATCTCCCTGCTCAACCGCATGAACATTTTCAAGTTGGTTTTTACTGCTATCGAATCTGTCGTGTCAGTGCCATCCCTTTTTTCAGATATTCATTGAAGGCAATCCATTAAATGTAAAGCGAATTTAATTAATTTATCTAATCGCATGGAAATGATTTTCGATTGACGATTGATGCGGTCGACACTGGGGTAGGGTAAATGGAGTAGTGGATCCTTGCCATATTGAAATTGTGAACCACCGTACGCAACACTGATTGACGGGTATGGGTCAAATGTTGAGATTTTTCTTCATCACGTTGCTGAATGTCTGCTGAATGCCTGTCTGAGTTTGTTTATCCAGGTGAATATAATTTTTTTGTTGCTTGTTTGTGAGTTTACACATCGCAAGAGTAAAGACACTTTAGCTCATACAAATCGAGCAAAATTTACCCAGAAATGGGGTAGACCTTGATATGAGGTTTTTAACTTTAATAAATTACACAACCTTCATTTCATGTTGACTGCTAAGATTTTCAATTTTGTTTTTCAATAGATGGATTTCAATTAAGGAATTAACTAAAAATGGTAGAAGTGAAATATTCAACCCGTTCTATATATTTAGAAATACTTTAACAAGATTTAAAGCCACGAACAATAGTTTAACTTTGTTAAACAAGGAGGTGTAGATGAATCTAATAAACGATATCTTTTTTCCGACGGGGATTTCGGCGGCCTTTAAAGGACCTGCACCAGCGGGCATCATTTCAAAAATCCGAAGTGTCGAAACGTATCATTCATCCATGTGCATGTCACAGCCAGCGTAGCCACTCACTTCTGATGTGCTAATCCATTTTACTATCGCCGGTGTAGCCGATACGGTTCAGTCTTCCACATAGTTCCTTTGGAAGAAGCCCGAATATATTTTAAAAAATTTCGAATGCTTATAGTGCTTTCTCTTCCGTTGAACACCGACCGGGATTCTGCGCAACACGTTAGGATTGGAATGGTGAAAATCTTATAGACCATTATCATCGTTTGTCGGGAGAGCACTCAAGATGTGATATGTGTCACATCGACGAAGATGTGATGTGTTTGACAATGTTTTGTCAAAAATTACTGAACCTTGAAAGGATACGCTGATACTGTGAAAAGATTCACATGTCTTAATTAAAGTTCGCGACAGTCAGCATGGTCAGCATCCCTCATAAAAGATTCGTCAACATACTTGCAGCTAGGACCAAAAAGGATTTTTCATACGATTAACCATAATGCTGAGTTAGTCAGAGATGAACCCTCAAAGAGAACCAAAAGAGAAACGTGGATCTAACGATTTACCCGAAGTTTTGTGAAATAACCAATAGCTCCGGCTAATGAAGATTTACGATTGGCAACCCTGCAAAAGGACTTTGATTTGCACCACGGTGACTGCTGTGTATTGTTTGTATTGTATTGTATTGGAGAATTCGAGTGTTTTCATGCACCGTTATCAAATCTATGTTCGTCAATATCAGACCGATGAAATCAAAATCATTTTGAAAAACTTCAATGCCAATATAGAAAACAAGAATACTTTAGTACGTAAACTAAGACATCACGTCTGGAATTGTAATAATTTGATCAGAGAACATCCAACAAATTTGATCATGTTACGATCGACGCAAGGTACTCCTGAAGTATAAGAGATGTCTGATCATTTCAATCAGCCAATCTGGACCAGAACTACTACCTAGAAAAGTGGCATCGATGCAAAGAAGCAATCGGAAATGTCTCACTGATATACTGGATTTGTAGGCAACCATATGTAGCAAAACATCCCACTCATTAAGAGCGCTACATGGAGGATCGAGAGCGTCTCGTTTGGTGTATGAGCAAGAATAGAAACGTAGACGTTTTATTTACATACGTAATTGGCGCTGCAGTTCGCGATGGACCAGGGCTTCCGATAATATGCCTCTCCAGTTAACGCTGTCTTTTGCCAACTGCTTCCAGTTCGGCACATAAAGATGAGGTCGTCCCTCTGAGTTCGTGTCGAAATCTTTCCGGGCCGATACAATAGTGTCCATCGAGTGAAAAGTAGCCTCCCTGATCGTCAGAAAGCGCTGCTTCTGCAAAAAAGGTTATGGTGCCTTGAAGTCCGTTCATATTTAGGCAGACATGCCAAATTTCTGTGCGATACTGTCTTTAGTTTTTTTTTTTTGACAGCTGATTGTTGTTGACGTGTTTGGCATCATGTTGAGTATGGACAAAAACGATTTTCGTTCTCTCATAAAACATTATTTTTTGAGAGGCAAAAGGGAGAAGGAAACAAAAAGAAAAGTTGGATAAATTTTATGGGGCTAATTCTCCATCAGAAACACGAACGCGAGAGCACTTCGAAAGAGTGTTTGGACTTGTTGATACGAAATCGGGCGGAATTTTTGGCGTCGATTGATAACTGTTGAACACCAGAAAACAGAATGAGTACATGAGGCAATCGACTGAAGCCGGCACGAGTGCTCCGAAGCGGCCGAGGGAGGCTCGATGGGTCGGAAAGGCTATGTCGTCGGTTTTCTGAAATTGTCATGGCATACTCTTCGTGGACTACCCCGAAAAGGAAAAACCATCAACAGCGAGTATTACTGCGTATTATCGGAGCGATTGAAGGCCGAAGTCCCGGCAAAACGACCTCACATGAAGCGAAAAAATTTTTGTTTTTGCAAGACAATTCACCGGCGCACAAGAGCATTGCAACCATAGCTTAAATCAATGACTTACGGCTCCAACTGCTGTCACGTCCATCGCATTCGCCCGATTTGACTCCCTCGGACTATTATCTCTTCCCAAATGATGGAACATCAATAGAAAATTCAGCTCACGCGAGGAAATCATCGACGCCACGGAGGAGTATTTTGCAGACTTTCCGGAAAATTACTTTTCGGACGGGATCAAGAAGTTGGAAAACAGCTGGATTAAGTGTATCAAACTAAAAGAAGACTATATTGAGTACAATAAAAAACATTTAAATTTTTTTTTTCATTCCCAAGGAGGTTACTTTTCACCCCACCTAGTAAAAGCCGGAAAGTTCCCTACTGGAACGCCGTCTTCATTCTTAATTGATGCAAGCAAGACCGAAAATTAATCGAAGTTCTTTTATTTCAAAGCGCCATAAAGCAAGACTGGGATAAACAGTGTCTTGTATGACGTTTATTTATTTGTTCGGAAGAGGGCTTTGAATCAATTTACTTCCAAGTGGAAACAAAAAACGATTAGCAAGAGTTATTCTTCTTATGATTTGTTGTTATTGTTATCATTGTAGGAGTCGTTAACGGATCCGAAATAGATAAGGTCCCTTCTTGCTGTTTAGGCGTCAAAATGATATACAAGTATGTTGCTTTGTTTTAGATTCACTGACGGCTAAACCTATCATTGCGGTTTCTGATTCAATAGTCGCAAACGCTACATTGACAGCGCGCTGTGTTTTTGTGTGTGAATTCATTTTTTCGTGATGACAAAGTCCTTTTCTAACAATTGAATGTCTTGGTTTTGTCATTACCGACCTTGAAAGAGCACTGTGCTTCATTCTGCATAATCGAATGAGCTTGATAAGGATACAAAAACTAGGCATGCGGCTGAATAATGACACTCCTGATTTATGGTGGACATTTTTGCTCTAAAACCATACTGATATGTGGCTAATCAGACTAGCTACGAAAGGTCTTAATCGTTCACATAATATGGCAAAGAGGATTTTATATGCGACATTGAGGTGACTTATTGCCATGTACAATAGCTGGCGAAGATCAGCGGATCTCCCTAACTTTGGATCGGACAGATAATGCTAAGGTTCCATTCATTGAACATTCTTTCGTCGTTTCAGATTTTACAGATGAGTTGACGTGCGATACGTTTCTCAATCATCATCTGCCGCTTTAAACAGCTCGGCGATTAAGCCTGGAAATGTCTGTCCTGACTTCGTCGGATGGACGAAAATATTTTTTATCTTTATTCAGTTTAAATAGTTCATTCTGCCTGAAGGTGGGATGTTGTTTGTTGTCACCGTTTAATGATCTACAGAAATAGTCTTTCCAGATTCTCAGCACCGACTTTGGTTCAACTATGAGGTTTCTTTTACTATATTTGCAGATTTCTTTTGGGCTTTGGGTTTTAATCGAGGGCTTCTCCTTTCGAGGAAACCGTGTTCTTCACTTCCCATCTTCTCCCCTCGTACTTCTCTGCAGGGCTGCTCTGTAAATCCCTTTTTTTCAGGTTGTTTGCTGTTTGCATTTATCATTGAACTAGCAATTTCATTGTAGAGGCGATTTTAAAAACAGTTCATCAGAAGCGACCTTTCTGATCGCTCTCCGGAAGTGATTCCACTGGTTTTCTACGTTCAATTCTGGGGGCATCGAATTACTCAAGAACTTAAAGAAAACTCGATCGGAAACGCCACTTGTGGTCTCTTGCGATTGATGCCGATTAATGTGTGGAAATCATGTAGCCTGTGTCCGATTCCAGAGGTGGTGTCGTGAAGGTTAAGCTTTCTTGATATTAAAATCGCTAATGAGGGTTTTCACGTCATGTTTATAACATTGATGTTCAATTTTGTTGAGGAGGTCTTAGACGTAGTCATCGGTAAGTTAGGGCATGGGCACTTATGAGGTTAATGGCTGTGAATTTAACATTTATGCAATTAATATCAGGTACTCGCTTACATGCCTGAAGACTTGTCTATAAAACTTGTCCAGATTTGTTCCATAAGCCACATCGTAATGATTGCTATCATTGTCCTGTCGATTTTCTGTATAATTTTTCAGAGTAGATATCACACAACTCATCCTATCGCACTTTTTGGTTGGTAGTTAAGTTTGATTTGTAGTAGTCGGGATCTAAGCTAGTTTTTCAGGCACACGAGGTCTGTTAAATTTTCAAAAATACCAGGTGCAGATCTTAAGATCGTTGTCCTTTAATCGTTTACAAAAATAATCAACAAAGCGCCAGTTATTATAAGAGTCCATTAGCTAGTTCGTCACATTTTATCACTTCTATTCCGTAAATAATTGTGGTCAGTATGACGACATAGGCCAGTATTGTTTTACTGGCTTTCCACCTTGACCAGCCTGAATATAGTTGCTCATTCTAGTACCGCTAACCACCACTGAGATGTATGGCTAGTACTACACTTCAAACTTCACTGTTGCTCTGCGGGCTCAATCCAAGTTAAAGGACAGTCAACAGTTTCCCGATAAGTTGCTGCTTTGACCCGAGCAGATGCAGTGAGTCAGGGAATTAGATAGTAGGACAACAGTATTTGCTTAGGATATTGAAAAACAACGTCTTCAGACTCCATGCAGCCAGAGGAAAACAACCCTTTAACTTGGGCGATTATAATCAAGACTTCCATCCACCTGAATAAAATGAAGTAAAGCGAGGGCTAACTAGCTTACTTCTAAAACTTCGTCCGAGGAATATATTGTTGTTTAATCCTCAAAAAAAGAGATCCTTTAAACTGTGCCATTTATATCAATCATCTGAAATTCGCTTACAAGATCTGTTGAGCCATTTGTTAACAATCTGATTGGTTTCTTTCGGGGTGGTTTTGAAGAAGAAGATTTACTTACCACAATTTTAAGGGCGCAGACGACAATAGTTATAGCAACGAGCTATATGAAGCTTTGTCTTATCTACAAACTTCAGATGATTCAGAGCAGTTCGAGTTTCAGCTCGAAAATATTGGAAATCATTTATCTAAGAACTGTGATGTTAAAAAAGAGTTTAGAAAAGGCGATGAAGATTTATACGATACTTTCTAATCAGCACCAGTCATTCTGCGCAACAGTTGCATATGCATTGCGTTTGCAAGTATTAAATGTGCAAGAGGAAGAGGACTAAAGCCATCTTGGAATAGGAAACTGAAGTCATAAATAGAGAGGATTATTGCTTAGAGCCTAGGTTCAGCACAAAGGTAAATAATTTGGTTTCTTCCTCCTTCTTCTTTTCTTTCGAAAAAGCACCTTTTGACTAAGCTTGATCAGTTTTTCTGGGATAACGAACTCAATCGTACACTTAATGAGTTAAATGAAGTGATGGCTTAAATGAAAATGTTTTACTCATATTCAATTGTTATGCCAAGCTGGGATTATTATGGTATGGGCTTCTTAGTTTGTTTTCGTCAAAAAGGCTTGATGCTCGCACAGTACAATGGATGTTGTGCCGTGTGACATTCAAAACCATTTTCCAATCAATACTTATTTATATATATATATTTTTTTTTTTTTTAAATACAGGGAATATAGTTGTAAGCTGAAGATTATGATGATATCTTTTTTTAGCCGAAGTCGAATACAAGGGCAATGTGCAAGAAATCAATCTTCATTGAGTCGGAAGGACATCAATTGTTAATTGATAAATTATGATTTCTACATTAGTTTCGTTAAAATTGCAAAATTCCAGGACCAAACTTACTAATTGTAGACAGACACCTGAATTAAAAAGCCTTTCAAATCATACCCTAAAATTGTATAACAGTCTATAAAAAACATTCAACGTTGAACCCTTTATGTTTGGAAATAAAATTATTCTCCATAATTAGGAGATTTTTTTGTTGATTTTGTTCACCAACATATCACGAACTAATGGAAACCACACACTCGTAACACTTTAGAGTATCATTACCGTCCGTGGTGATATCTAAAATTTCATTGAACAATTAGTAATTCGGTTTTGTTGTACCTCGTGCGTCGCTAACTGACCTAAAAGTGAAAGAAAATTTTATCGCTTTGACGGTCAGTTTATATATGTATGATACATAGCATAAATGAGCAACTAAAATTAGAGTGTCTCTTAACCACGTACGCAGATACGATGCACATACGTACTTAGTTTGTAAATACGTATATAACCAGTTCAGATATTTTTGTGTCCATGATAAAGTCGCTATGATGTTTGGTGAAATTTTGTGTATGAAATTTTGCAATTGAAGGGCGACAAAACGTTTGAATATTATCAGCAAATACCCCAGGCACTCGTATTCTGATGCTCGTGAATAGAGTGAGAAGTTTTGTTCACTTTGGTCATATCTATACAACTAACTCAGCAATACACTCCACATGGAAACTTAATGTGCAACAGACATTATCTTGAAATTTATTTCAGAAAGCTTTTATCCGTAAATTCGGTAGTTGGGATATTGTACGTATAATCGTGAGTATGAACCTCATTAAGTGTCATTAGAGAGTTGCATTAGAATAAATTTCGTACTTCGTCGTATTTTAACATGAGTCCACTCAATCCAAATTGCACGTAGAAAATTTAAGTAATATCCTTCAACAAATTTCTACTTGATTGTACAATTTGTTCATAATAGAATTTGTATATTTGTATGTAACATATGTACTCGTAGTTTTTGTTTAAGCTTTTATTTCATTTTATAGTTTTAGATATTTATCCTTTGGGACGTTATTAGTTATTGTGGTTTAACTTTGAAGCTATTAGTCGATTTAAGTAGCTAAACGATTTCTCAAAATAGTTTATTCATCATCTGCCTTTCGAGGGTACATTATTTATCGTGTCGATTGATTCAGCCTTCTATTGAAGAACTTTAATATTCCCGGTCTTGCTCAATGGGGCAGAGACATGGATTTTATCAAAAATGGACGCGTGTGCTCTTGGCTGCTTTGAGAGGAAAATTATTCGGGTGATTTTCAGTACTGTCTACAAAGACGGTGAATGGAAGAAGAGATACAACGAGAGGTGTACCGGCTGTACAGCGACAACGACTTAGCTAGAAGAGTGAAAGTCTAATGACTGAGATGGTTGGGTCCGGAAAGTCTTCAAATCCGCCTCCGAGGGACAGTGCCAAATGTAAGTTAAGCAATAGAAATATGGTATGGTGCATAGACATCATTTCACATGTGTAAAAAAAAAGAAAAATTGTCTACTTTACATAAAGGTTTTCGAAAAGGTATAGATAACCAGTAACACGACATGAAAGCCTCGGTAAAACTATATTTCACACAAAGCCTGATGATCGAACCCTACTCACATATTAAAATGGCTCTACAGACTGTAGTGTTAACGCATAAACCTTCCTAGTTCGCACACTCAAAGGTGGTTGAAAACGTCTTTCACTACCTCCAGCCAACTAAGATAAGCTCTTCCTTTACTCTGTTATCGCTTCCAGCTGAAAATCAAAGTCCGTCGAGACTGAAGGTTAATAGTCGCACTTGTAACATTGAAAACAAACAACAGAAAGGATTACAGATTGAGTAGAAATCCCTAAATATTAAAGGTTCCTACATACCATAATAAAGGTCTGCTTGGGTTCAAGTGGATTTCTTGAGCTATTTTATGACCAAATGAAACCGTGCATAAGGAGAAAATACTTCTCGTTTCTGAAAGAATCTATCAAATTCAAGGCGACGTATAGCAACTTATGAGCTTTGTTTTTGAATTGGCAACATATGGCTGATATAGGTGACTTGTTTAGTTTGCTTTTTCATCATCAATAGACTTTAGAAAGAAAAATGCTTGTGAATTCTGCAAGTTGTTCTTACCCTGCGTTAGGTTTATGTTATGGTCGACCATATCGTTCATCTGCACAAGCAATTCGGACAATCGTGGACCATTTTTATATCATCTGATTGATAAAACACATCCGTAAAAGACGACGTACGATGCGCACTAAACAAATTGTTGCTGCTGAGGAAGACCATTATGGGTCGATTCACCATGGCGCACGGCACAGCAATTGAGGCTGTGTCCATCCACTTTATAGAACATTTTGTGAAAAGATCTTGGCTTATGAGCTAACAAGATATTAAAACCGCTTAACCACCGTGTTCGTCGTACACCCACAATTTTATGGCTACGTCTACAAGCAAAATTGAATTAAGAATGTCCGCAAGCCATAACATCCACAATTATTGGAGAGCTCTATAGATCTACAGCTACCACTTTTTTCGTTCCCAATTCAAATGGCAATATGACATTGCAAACAAGAGCTACTGTGTGTGCAACAAAAAGGAGAAGAGATTCTAAAAATATATATGTTATATAGAAGAAATAAGTGGTAATAATTTAGAGCTTAAAATTATTATCTCTAGAATAAACACACTTGTCTTGTAAAACAAATAGTTAAGAGCACTGAGACTAATAATAATAATAACAGTACAAAATTCTAAAAATATTAAATATAATAAAAATCCCTTAATTTAGAATTTAAAAATACTTTCTTATATCTTTGGCACACGTGTAATAGCAAAATTACTTACAAATCTTAATATACACAAATTTGCTGTTGCAGATGGTACATCTTCCCTTTTTCTGAAGAGATGTTCTTCCTCGCTGGCAAAACCTTTGCGTTAGCATTTTTATTAATCCTACTCTCTAGGACACTTTCCGGTCAGATGAAAAATAGCATTTGTCCAGCCCGTCCCTAAAAAGGGAGAATCTTCTTCTCTCTTTTCCTACAGACCCATTGCACTTACGTCCCTTCTTTCCAAGGTTATGGAAACGCTGACAAACTCAATGACCAGCAGCGTGGTTTTCGCAGCAACAGGTCCACTGGTGATTTGATGGCATGTCTCACCGAAAAGTGGAACCAAATCGTACATCAATCCGGTGAAAGCGTGGTAGTTGCACTCGATATTTCCAAGGCATTTGGAAAGAGTTTGGCATCAGGATTTTTTTTTTTTGTTGAAAATGGCGCATTTAGGATTGACTACTCTCTTTTTCAATGGATTAGAAATTACCTTTCGGAATATTCAATTCAAGTTGTCTGGGATGGTTTCAAGTCTGATATTCACAAAATAAATGCTGATGTGTCCAGGGCTTCATTCTATCTCTGACACTCTTTCTAATTTTTATTAATTATCTCTTGTCTGCTACTTCTAATCCAATGTATTCCTTTGCAGTTCTTCGGCTATAGAACAAGAACGGTAGCATATATCAAGCTCATTAAAGTCTGATATTAACAGCATACGTAGAATTAAATTCTTCCAAAACTCAATGCTGTGTGCTGTTATTTTAGCGAAATTTTAATATCCAGCAAATATTCATGAATGGCACTTACATCGTGCGAACCGAAAAATTTCATTTTCGGTATGTGTGTCAGTAACAACTCACACTGGAATGACCACATATTCGATATCATCAAAAATGCTGCAAAATGTCAAGGTTTCCTCAAGCAATGTTAGAAATATTTCACCTCCTCTGATCTAGCCTAAATATATAAGGGATTCATCTGCCCAAAATTGGAGTACAATGCCCACATCTGGTCAGGTTCTTCCTAAACATGTCTGCACCTAGTAGATAGGATTCAAAACCGTGCAATAATACTTATAAGTGTTACTAATACCAGTCAGTCAATAGACACCCACGAACACTGACCTAATATCCACTGTCTCACTTTGTCTTATCGCTATTTCCACCACCAGCGCTCTATAGAAATCAAGCCCACTTTCGGACGTACTCTGAAATATCGTTCCTAAGCCGTGCAACTCGCTTGTAGAATGCCCTGCCGAACTCTCTATTTCCTATTCATTATAACTTGCAAAAATTTTAGAACATTGTATATTTAAGATACAATATATCTCTCTTTTCTTCCACCCTAAATTTTCTTTGCCCGCGCTGTGAACAAACATTTTCAGGCTACACAAATCCCTTGAGGGCGCGCTAATTACAAAAAAAGCACGTGGCTCAGAAAATAAGTATTTGTACCTAAGTTTCTTTGAATACCTTAAAATCCTTTGAAATATTCTTGTTGTTAAATACTTAAGTCATAGAAGGAGAATCAGAAGCAGCCCAATTCACTAAATTATTTAAGAATTTTGATATATTTTGGAAACTTGCCGTTGGCAAGAGCAGATTCGGTAAAGCCGAAACAAAAAAAAAGTGGAGTAAATTTAATTAAAATAAATAATTACAAAAGATTTTACTTTTACCATTACAACCATCGTACGTTAGAGGAAATAACTGGGAAAATATTTCATGGAGGACGTTATTACTGGAACATTATAAAATATTAGCACATAATATAGAATACATATGCAGAGAAGAGTTTATCGAAAGCATTGACATATGGCGTTCAAGAGGCTTGGTAGTATATGCAATATGCAAATTTTGCAACAATAATAGACTGAAAGTTCTTAACCTTCATCACATCCTCAAAAAAAATTACGTTCTCTTGCCTCGTGTGTAGATTTCTACACGTATGGAATTTTAATGTATTTTCTAAATTCATTTTTAAATTAAACCGAAAAGTTGCTTTTATATTGGGTCTATATATATATATATATATCTCTTAAACTTTTATTATTCCATTGGAACATGCGTTGGAAAGCTACTGTCATTGTACGTCATTTCAGTATATGTCATTCATTTGAAGCGTAAAAAACAATAATTTTTTTTTCACTCAAATATGTCGAACTTTGTGCCTGAAAAAGTGTTTTTGCGGGGAGTTCTTCTTCATTACTTTAATATGAAGAAAACTGCTGCCGAAAGTCATCGTATTTTGGTATCAGTTTATGGTGCCAAAAGTGGTGATTTTGGCTTGGAAAACGATGAACGTCCTGGGCAGCCAAAAAAGTTTGAAGATGAAGAACTGGAAACATTATTCTATGAAGATTGTTGTCAAATACAAGAAGAGCTCGCAGAATCATTGGGTGTCACTCAAGCAGCCATTTCAAAACGTTTAAAAGCAGCTGAATATATTCAAAAGCAAGGAATTTGGGTTCCACATGAACTCAAGCCGAGAGACGTTGAAAGGCGGTTTTGCATGTCCGAAATGCTGTTGGAACGCCTCAAAAGAAAATCATTTTTGCATCGGATTGTTACTGGTGATGAAAACTGGATCCATTACGACAACCCCAAGCGCAAAAAATCATATGTGAAACCCGGCCAACCAGCCAAATCAACGGCAAAGCCGAATATCCATGGCGCGAAGGTAATGCTCTGTATTTGGTGGGGTCAGATGGGTGTGCTGTATTATGAGCTGGTAAAACCGGGTGAAACCATCAATGGACAAAGCTACCTAACACAATTAATCTGTTTGAAGAGAGCAGCAGCCGAAAAACGCCCGGAATATGCGACCAGACACGAGGCAATAATTTTCCATCATGAGAACGCTCGGCCCCACGTTGCTATTCCGGTTAAGAACTATTTGGAAAACAGTGGATGGAAAGTCTTACCCCACCCGCCTTATAGCCCAGACCTTGCCCATTCTGACTACCTTTTATTCCGGTCGATGCAGAACGCCCTCACTGAAATACGGTTCACATCAGAGCAGAATATCAAAAATTGGCTTGATTCATTCTTAGCTGTGAAGCCGGCGCAGTTCTTTTGGCATGGGATCCAAAAATTGCCAGAAAGATAGGAAAAAGTCATAGCTTCAGATGGGCAATACTTTGAATAATGCTATTGTACATGTTTTTCTTAAATAAACATTCAAATTTTGAAAAAAAAAACCGCACGAATTAAATTACATACCCAATACATAGTAGGTATAAGAATAAACCAGCAACCAGAATTTTAGTCCGTATTTTACTGGTTTTGATGGCATATATTGACGAAATTTACATCTTCCACGAAAACCAAGTAATTGCTCGTCAACGGTCACACATTCATGTGAATTGTAGTAGTCACTCAATAAATTGGACCATTTATCAAATATATCCCGAATCGGTGCAAATTTATCTGTAGATCGTTGCTGTCTTCTGCTAATGACATCATCAAAACGAATAACTCGATTCAAATACTCAAATGTTTTCTTCAACATAATTGCCTCAAACACCGGACGACCGTAAATATCATCAAAAATTCAATTGTAGTTTCGTTTTTCGATCTAAAAGTAAAAAAGTCAAGAATCAGCTGAAATAAGAAAGAAAGCAACTACGACTTTCCTATAAACACCAGCTACAAATCGAATCGATTTGTTGGAAATCCTTACCATATGTTGCTTGTGCGTACGCATTTGAATGCTTCAAAATTGTATTTTCAATTTGTGATGGGAAGAAAAGCAAAAAAGCATCTTTGATACCATCAACACGAGCTTTGGCATATCTTGTTGTTCCAAAATGAAGAGAAATTATATTTTCATTCCGCAATCTACCACTTTGATACTGAAAAGGCTGTAGTTGCCTAACAATACCATCTTTCGAAAGAAGCAGTGTATCCACATTTTAAACTTCAGCAATCGGTTCGTTGGTTTCATTTGAGCCACTCACTTGCTCTTCGTCAGAATCGCTATCGTCTGAATATAAGTTATCATCATCATCAATATTCTCTTCTGGCACAAATTCGTCATGACGGTCTCCAGAAACATCACTGATATTGCCATCGCCTTCATTCAAAAATGCTTCCATTTCTTCCTCTGTCAGATATCTTGCTTTTGACATTGTTATCTTTTATTATTTTTATAAATTTTACTAAATATACCAACGATATTTACTTGCTAAAACACTTAACGCAAATGACTTTTTATATGACATGCACTTACTGTCCATGTGTGTAGAAATCTACACATGAGGGTGGACAACGTAATTAGTGCATTATTAACCACCATAAACATTTTTATTATGGGGAGGTACGTTTTATTTTCGGTAATCAAGAATATAAACCAAGTCTGAAAATTCTGGAAGTTTGCAATTAGTGGTTTTTGAGAAATTAAGAAAACAAAGATTTTTTGTGTAGTTTTCTACACAAGGATGAGATGAAGGTTAATGGTTGTACGAAAGGCGATAACAACACTTTCATCAATAGTGTTGGAGAATCTGTAAACGATACAAGTGCTATAT
This sequence comes from Volucella inanis, assembly GCA_907269105.1. Lineage (NCBI taxonomy): Eukaryota > Metazoa > Arthropoda > Insecta > Diptera > Syrphidae > Volucella > Volucella inanis. The sequence goes on from OU026157.1 coordinate 25,667,450, forward strand.
CTCAAGATAAGTTAGCGAATGTGAAAGATTTTCTTTTAGATAATAAAGCATTGTCTGATCTTTTGTAATTAATCTTAAACTGGGAACATATACAATAGTAGCAGTCGAAACTCAAACTAAATGCCGAAATTAGAGTGGCAGGAGGCCAATGAACAACAATATGAAACTATATTAACTGAAAATCTGAACGATATAGAAGAACAACAGACAGGAAGTAATTGAGCTGAAAGTCTTAAATGACGTTATAAAAGCCTTGTCGACAGGTCAACTTAATACTGCAGCAAATTAACACTGCCAATAGTGATTGGTATGATGTTAAATGTCATAGAGTAAGGAAAAAGTCATTTAAATTCTTGACTATATACAACATGTCCTGATGATTGGCTCACTGGTTGTCACGCCAAACTACCTGGGATCGAATCCGGGAGGAGCACAACAGCAAAAATTTTAAAACCCTCCGAAAGTCAAATTCAGCCGATGAAAAAGCTTCTTAGAAGAGCCGTTCGAAACCGGCAATAAACAGTAGGTCTTGCTCAGGAGTGTAAAAATTCACAAAGTGAGAAACACAAATAAGTGCGAGAAGCTATACTTTAGCCCACAACGGGCGGTCGCGCCAAGGTATGTTTTTTTTTTTTTTTATATTCATACAAAAGAACAATGAATACAGAAGACAAGGTAAAAAATCAAGAAACAAATCAACACTACAAGCGTTTATGTAAGGAAAAAAAAATCACATACTACCAGTAGACCAATCACAAAATTAATATGATAATTGACAGCAAAGAATGGTGAAAACCGACAAAGGATATGAGAAACCAAAATTATTGGTAGAGAATTGAGATCCGGTCAATATAATATGAGGAACTATTCTACCGTGAACAATAAAGTGTGATTTTTTTGGCTGTCTAGGTTTTCAGTGCTCTATTTGTCTTAAAGTCAAATATGCTCAGCTAATATTGCTATTTCATTATAGAAAGATTAACATTCGAACAACGCTTACAAATTATTGAGTTTTATTATCAAAATTCGTGCTCTCTGAAAAATGTTTTTAGCGCACTTCGACAATAAGTGACCTATTGAGTAAACAATTGAAGCCATAGTGACTAAATTTCGCAGCAATTTCATCCTATTGGACATCAAACCACCTGCCAGTATATGTGGAGTGCGTAGAAGAAAAATATTGCTGCTGTATCCGCCAGTGTTAATGAAGATCGTGATTTATCCATTCGTTGCCATTCCCGGTACTTGGGATTGTGTGGAATATTTTAAGCAAGGCTCTTGGTCTAAAACCTTACAAAATACAGATCGTTCAAGAACTGAAGCCGAACGACTTGCCGCAGTATCGAATTTTCGGCGAGTTTGACTTGGAAAAGCTGGAAAATGGCTTAGAAAATTTGTTTTCAGCGGCGAAGCACATTTCAGGTTGAATGGGTATGTTAATGAACAAAACTAAAATATGGCAATACAAGAGCGTCCAATGCACCCAGAAAAGTGCACTGTTTGGTGTGGTTTATGGCCGGATGGAATCATTGGGCCGTATTTTTTTCAAAAATGACCGTGAGAACACCGTTAGTGTCAATGGCGACCGCTATCGTTCAATGATTTCGAACTTTCTTTTTGCCAAAAATGCAAGCATTGAACCTAGTCGGTATGTGTACACATAGCAAGCGAATCAACCAATTGAGAAATCAGTTCCGTGAGCAATTTATCTCAGAAAGAAGTGATTCAAAATTGGGTTCTCGAAATGGACCACCAAAAACGCAGTCGTGTTCAACAATTACATAAAATAATCCTTTGGAAGTAAATGGCATCCATTGGTTTATCAACTTAAATAAAGATTTTATACACTTTGGCAATTTTAGTTTTTGTTTGTGACAATTAAAAAACAAACGGTTTTATTTTATATTAAAGTTCTACCATATATTGTAAGAAACCTAATTTTACACTTATGTGACGAATATCAGTTGGATTATTTTGTATTAACCATAATGAATAGCGATTAAAAACAATTTTAGTCTACATTATCTGAATATTTTATGGTAGGCTTATACCAGGTGTATTAGTATGAAGTGAAAGTTAAGATACAAATGTCTCGATAGAGAATATTTTTTGTTTTGGTTGCTATGACACCTGTCAAACATATTTAGTATACATCAAGTCATTGCGCGAACAACATCATATTTTTTCATCGTCTTAAAAATGTCAATTTCTGAATGTTTAAAAGCTATGGGAAAAGATCCAAAAGTCTGAAAAATGGGTTCCACATGAATTGAGTGAAAGACAGATGGAAAACCGAAAAACCACTTGTGAAATTTTACTTCAAAGGCACAATAAAAATAAGTCTTGCATCAAGTTGTTACTAGCGATGAAAAATGGATTTATTTTCAGAATCCTAAACGGAAAAAATCATGAGTTAATCCGGGACAACCATCAACTTCAACTGCAAAACCAGATCGATTCGGCAAGAAGATAATGCTGTGTGTGTCAGATCGCTACCGACAACAAATTATCAATTTGAACCATGCATTGACCGAAAAACGACCAGAATGGGCCAGAAGACACGGAAAGGTAATTTTGCTCCATGACAATGCACTTGCACACAAAGCAAAAGTGGTTCAGGATACAACCAAAGCACTTGGCTGGGAGCTGCTACCCCACCCGCCGTATTCCCAGACTTGGCTCCTCCCGAGCAGTACTTCGAATCCTACGAGGAAGATGAAAATTTGGTGACTTTTTGGTTTGCTTCAAAAGACGAACAGTTTTATTGGCGTGGAATCCATAAATTGCCTGAAAGATGGAAATAATGTGTAGCTAGCAATGGCCAATACTTTGAATAAAAGGTTTTTTTACTTTCTCATTAAAAATTAATGTTTTATTTTGACAAAAAACGCACCTGGTAAATGGTTATGTAAATATAGTCGTTTTTTATTGAGCAATAGAAGGGTTTTGTGATTGAAGATAGAGCATGAACTAGTAAGATAGCTTGAAGGTGGAAACCAGGTGGAAAGTCTGGATAGATCCCCAAAAATATGACATTTTTATGTATCCTGATTTTGCTGATGGGGATGATGTGATGTGGAAGACTTTGGAGACACTACAAATATTCAAAAGGAATTCGAAATGGTAAAGCAACATTTTACAGATGTTTTTGATATAAATCTCCTATCGTTACATCCAAAAAAGTGTGCTGTTCAAGCATCTGTGAACTCGCTATCATTTAAAAGGCGACTACCTTTCTTTTTAAAATGTATTTCTAGTGAATAATATTGGTATTGGTGTAGACGTTCGGCAAACACTGGGGCCATTTTTCGGGTACCTAGAATACTTAAATCGAAAACGGTAGGATTCTAAATAATACTCTATGAATCATTCGATTATCGGAATACTTAAACAGATCTACGACTGGAATACTTTCCTATAGGTGCTAATAGCATGCAGTTTAAAAATGTTTGCCATTACCTACAGTATTTTAATTGCAACTGTGGATGCGCCTTCTAACATACAGCATTGTCTTCTGTCTGGGAGATTAGAAAGTGAGTTGGTAGAACATGTCTGCTCAAACTCAAAATTTCATTGACGCCACTTAAATTGATTAGATTTATTGGTTTCCCGAATTATACGAGTACTTTCGAGTGTAGGTATTTATTGATTTATCTTTCATAATTAAATGTACATGGTTTGTTATTAAAATGTCTTCCACGGAATCCTTTGCATAAATGTATGTATTGGACACAATACAGCATCATTTTACAGCAATTTAACGTCGAATATTAGCCTCTAAGCCTAAAGCATAAAATAAAACCGAAATGTATCCTTCTCAACAACAAAAAAAAAAAAAAAAAAAGAAAGCTTAAAAGTGTTAAAATGCAAAAAAAAAAATTGCCCACCCCATTTCTGACAAAAGGACTGAGTCTAGAAAATCATTTGTAATATGCGCTATATGTTAAAACCACCAGTTCCAATTTATTTCAAAAAAATTTGTTTAACATGACGTGATAAGGTTCTCCATTGATTGTATCCAATTTATTCTTGAGGAATACTCCCCAAGCACACCAAACAATTATTTTTTCATATACAATGGCTTCTAAAGTTCGCTCTACCAAATATGAAAATTCTTTTTATTAACAAACCCATTCAACCAAAAATGTGCCTCCTCACTAAAGGAACCTGAATTTTCGTCCATCATTAATAGAGTCCAATCAGCAAAAGTTCGAGTTGTAATACAGATGTAAAAATAAATCACAAAATACGCCACAGGAATGTTCGAGGCTTGATTTCTGGTGATTCGCTGTCTCACTGCTACGGCAATGTTATGGAATGAATAGAGTCGATAGGAAATTTTTCATAAAATCCTATAAACGCGAATTTCGTTAAGAAATTCATATCATTTGTTCACGAATGTTGAAGAATTTGGAACACAAATATGACATCTGTCAGAATGTGGTACGCGTTAGTTCAGGGAAACCTTATAAACAAAATGTGGAGCAACTTATGAAAAACAACTTACTTATTAACTTTTTAAGGATGCTTTCAAAAATTTGACTTTTTATTGCCAAGAGTCCAACACAAAAATTAGAGCCTCATTTCAACCAGAAAATAAGAAAGCGCATTAATAATGTAATAACGGCTGACCAGATAACAATGATAGTTTTCCAATTGTTATATTTCAGCAACTGTCAAAGTTATCAATGACATCCAACTGCCAAAATATTCAGTAAAGTTTGTCATTTCATTATGCATCCGTTAAACGAAAGTTTATCGTAATCAAGACTTCAGTGTGCAGGCAATACGTCGCACCGTAGAAAAGTTTGAAGGTAAGTACACTCTTTTGGATCTTAAGCCAGAAATAGACAAAGATTGGCGCGAAATGAAGAAAAATAGCCGCCGTAGCGGCCAGTATAGAAGAAGATCTAGAAATGTTGCTTCGGCATTCTCAGCGAAATTGGGCATCGCCGCTTATTTTGCGGTTGGATTTGGGTCTGCATCCATATAAAATTGTGCTGACGCAAGAATTGAAGGTAAACGATCATAGGCAATGCCGTGAGTTCGCTAATTGCGCGATGGAAATGTTGGCCGGAAACCCGCTTTTGCTAAAAAAATCATCTTCTCGGACGAGGTCCATTTTTGGCTCAGCGGCTATGTTAGCAAGCAAAATTTCCATTATTAGAGCGAACAGCATCTACAAGTGTGTGGCCAAGCAGCAATTCATTCACAAATATTGACTGTTTGGTGGGGTGTATGGAATGGCGGCATCGTCAGACCTTATTTCAAAACGCCAACGGTCTCAGGTATAGAGCGATGTTAACCAAATTTCTGTGGTCAAAAAAACGTCAATATATACGAGTTGTGGTTCCAATAAAATGGCGCTACATATCAAACAAGTGACGCAACGCTCGAAGTTGTGAAAGAGAAATTTGGTGACTGAGTTATCTCATAGCAAGCGTTCATCAATTGGACGCCGCGACCATGCGATTTGAGTTTTAAGTCTACGCTAACAAGCCAATCACTTTGGACGACGTCGAGGTCAACATTCGACACGCTATTGGCGAAAGAACTCCACACATATTGGACCGCGTCATCAAAAATTGGACCGAACGATTAGAGCACTGCTAGCGAAATCGAGGCTGTCATTTGAATAATATACTATTCCATGTATAATGGCATGAACTTAACTTCATAATAAAGCTAGACTGAATTTTATATCTCACACCATTATTATTTTATTTAATTGTTTTTCCTATCGTTCTTATCTGGTCACTTTATTTTAAATTCCAGTGCCTTATTTCAAGACTATTCTGTACCCATGTAACTGTGAACGGGATTTACAAGCACAGTTAAGAAAAGTCATATTAATATCAAATATGAAAAAGCTAACCATATCATGGGCATTAAGTCGAAAGAAGCCCAAGAACGTTTATCTTCAGCGACTTAAATATTTAAATACGGAGATCTAAATAATTCGTATAAGCTCACACAGTCCGGATAAAGGAGTAATTTTGTGTTAACAGAAAATGGCATTGTCATTTCAATTACCTTAGAAATCCTATTATATGTATGTCAAAATTGAATGTATCCATCCCACATAGTTGTAGGTATATGTACATTGCACAAACCTACTACTCTTCAAAAGCTCAGCATGCTACAAAGCAGAAATACAATTTACAATCCTTTCAGCTGACCACATGCATTCAAGTACTTCTTTGTCGGTGTGTCTCTTCCAGATATAAGCTAATATAACTTGAAGACGAAACTACTCATGGGTTGTATAATGGATTGCAAGCCCGGATAACATACTTGCTTTCGTTCAAATACGAGGACATCACGGTGACCAGTTACCAGTCCGGTGGTCATGTACCGTAGACTTCAACTCTATGCATAAGTATAATCTATGTATAATGCAGAAAATATTTTAAGGATTTTTTTCCTTTTCTGTCTTTTTTTTTATTTTTTTTTTTAACTGTGGCTCTGCTATTTTGAAGTCCTTTGGAGAAACTTTCCTTTGGTCAGTTTTCTCATCATCTTTTTTGATGTCTTATTCGCTTTTTATGTCCTGTGTGTACTTTTATTGAAACTCGATTATGTGTGCTTTCATGGTTGTCCTTAGCATATGAATATGAATTTTATGCATGGCGTTGGACACGACGATATAGTAGTTCTCAGATCGGAAATTGGATTCTAAATGGGAATAAGTTGGATTAAATGCAGTTTATATTTACGAGACAGAAAGAAAAGACAGACCAAAATGGCTCGTTTTACGTTGGAATTCCTAACAAAAATACTATAATGACTTCAACAATTTGTGAGAAATTTGAGAAAAACAATTGAGGTAAAGAAAAAGTCCACAATGACGGACTTATGATGGTGATTATTAAAAACAAAATGTACAACAATGTTATTATAGCAATGTTATGATACTAGATACAGGGATGGGCAAAGAAAAAATGAATGAAAGTTATTCACATACTGATACATTGTACATTTATAAAACCATACCTGCAGTATGATTTTTCAATTAGATAAATCTAACACGAGTATACTAATACACAAGTTTAAGTGACGGATATTGTGCCATTAGGGAATGAGATTGACTTGTCAAACTGTAATTGTAAGCTATAAGAATATAACCTATTGGGAGCTGAGAGCAATAAGGACTTTTTTATGACTAGTTGAGTTGCTGCAATATATGTGAAACTATGTTCAGCAGTTCTCATATGTCCCAAACTGCTATTTTGATATTCAGGAAGTGTGGTGGAATAGAGCGAAAAAAAGGATGACAAGCGTAGTTGCCATAGAGATCAGAATCAGCGTAAAGATGTGTCCGGATTCATTGTTTGTGAAATATTAAGGCAAAAATGATCCAAAAATGGATCTGTCATCTATGTGGTCGAACACACTGTAACAATCCGTATTGTGCCTAAGTTCGTCAACCAACGCATTTGTATTTGACATTAAAATCATTTGAGCTGACTTTAATGCCAAAATAAGAGCTTAGGACTTTTTTTTGTAGCAGAACTGTAGTACAAAGTCTACGTTTGGAAACAGACTATGTTTTATTGACTATCACTATGACTAGCACAAGGTTTCCACATCTTAAATGATTGGAAATCTTTGGTCAAAACCCTTACTATAATTAAGTGATGAAGATCACTGGCTAAAAAACCATCAGAATCGTAGCAAACCAACTCGTCTATAAAACGGCGTTTTACAGTGGGAAGGAACTGGCCCTTGTGCTCTACGAGCAAAGGAGGAGCGAATATCATCATCGGCTTCTCCGAAGAACACATGAGAATCAAGCAGTTGAGGAACTGAAAGGTTGAGAGCCAACAAGAACGGAACAGATATAAAGATGTAAAAGACTTACATTCACCCGATAAAAATTAGATATAAATATCTTAATCTAGGCAGTCGGACTAGACGGCTTACACACCGGAGTCTCTAAGTCAGAAGGAGCTGATTCCGTTGAGAGTACACTCACATACAAGAGATGCACCGGTTTCCTTAATATCGAATACAAAATGTTGTCTGCCATATCGTATTAACTCTCTAACCCTAACAGTAAAGTAACTCTACAATTGACCGAATATTACACTTAACGGCATAACTTAAAAAAATAAACAAAGCTGCCAACTAAACTGGCTATACAGAGCCAAATCATGCCAAATTTGTCAGGCTGTGAAATGATAAATCAGAAAAGCTTAATGCGCTGTCAGGAGACTTGTTTACCAGTATACTTGAGAAAATAACAGGTCAGAGGCATACGTTTTTAAAAGCCTGTGAAACTACTATTGCGTTCCTGGTGTGTTTCCAGGTATTAGAATATAAGCGGCAAAACTAGATTTAGCTGTGCGTGGCAACTGCACATTCGGACAGAATAAGGGATCGTGAGGTTTGATTTTTAATAGGCTTTTTTTGACAGATCACGCATGACTCGTATCAAACTGCTTTGTCGTTTTTGTTCAATATTACTTGGCAAGTTACCATGGAAGACTCACACCACAACAGCGTCCCCAAAATTTCAGCTGTATTACGAAAATCAGCGTTCTGTGGGAAATGTTTTTCGTGCAATTCGAGGAACTAACGATGCGCATAATTGACCTACTGAAACCACTATTGCCAATACCATTCGCAAATTTTAGCCCCAGTTTACATAAGTGGATGATACTCGACCGGTAAGACCACTATCACCACGAAATGAAGAGACTATAGCAACTGTAGCTGAGAGTGTATGCGAACACCGCAACGAAGCGATTCGTCTTCGTTCTCAGCAGCTTGGCTTGTCGTATTCGACAACTTGCGACTTGAATTTGCGTCATATTTTCAGTAAATGGGCTTTGGAAAAACTCAATGAAAATCCGTTGTTTTATCGTAAAAAGTTGTTCAGCGATGAAGCCCATTTCTGGCTTAAAGGATACGTTAATAAACAAAATTTCCATATTTGGGCTGATCAGCAACACGAAGAGTGCCAAGAGCTACCATTACATCCATTAGAAACAACGGTATAGTGTGGTTTATGGGCTGGTGGAATCATTGGTCCATATTTCTTCAAAAATGAGGCAAATCAGAATGTTACCGTCAATGGTAACCGTTATCACTCCATGTTAGCGAACTATGTGCTTCCTGAAATTCAAGCACATGGTCTCGGTGAGCTCTAGTTTGAACAAAACGGCACTACGAGCCATACAGAGCGTGAAACCATGGACTTGTTGAGAAATCATTTTAGTGAATGTTTGGCAGGAAGACAAAAATCTTTTAAGAACAGCACAACAAACTGTACGGCTACCATTAAATCGTTTGGAAAATGTAGTGTAACCGTTAATATCGCGCCCTAACCGCCAAATTATCGTAAGCGACATTTTTTTCAAAAATTAGTTAATGATACAGTTTTAAAGTTTATTCGATTACGCGTCTTTATTCATGATTGGTTTTTTAATAAAGCTTTTTAATTATACATAAACAAGAGTGAAAACAAACTTGTTCCGTACTCAGATAGTGAATCCAATTCAACGCAAATTGAAGAAGAAATGTGTGTCGAGAAGAAAGGTGAAAAGAAAAAACAAGCTAATACAAAAGCTCAAAATAAAGTTTGGTTCACGTCAATAAAATCAGTTAAACCCAATCCGTGTCTAAACAAAAAAATGTGGCATCAATTATCAACATAAATTAAGTAAAGTTCAATATTCACGAACATTATTGGGGAATGGGAAATTCTAACAGACAGAAAGCCTGGCTACTGTCTGTTGTGAAGTCCAAAAATGTAAAAAAGGAGAAGAGCTCTTAGTAAAAAAAGGAATGTTTCTTACGTGTATATAATTCACTATAAAGGAAAAAGTATTTAAGTTTGCCAAAAGTTTCTTCTAAGAATGCTTCATATATCCCAAATCACTCTGAGATATGTACAAAAAAAAAATTGCTCAAAAAGACAGTGTTAGAAAACAAGTTCCCAAAATAAAACTCCTAAGAGTAAAATTGGTATTTTTAAGTCTTTCATTGAAAAACTCCCTGCAGTACCATCCCATTATTTTCGAAACAAAAGTAATAAATTATACTTCCTCCAAAAATTTTCAAACGTATCAAACCTTTATAAAATATATTGCCAACAATTGCAAGCACAGAATTTATGTTTCTCAATGTTATCCTTTAGAGTGTTTCGGCTGAGATTTAAAAATGATTATCATATTGGCTTCCACTTACCTAAAAAAGACAAATGCTCCTCGTGTAGAAGTTACAATAACGCCATAACAGAAGTACAAAGAGTTCTGAAACAGACAGACGACCACATTAACCATATTAGAGACAAGAAAATGCCAAAAAAATATTCCTTTCAGATCAGGTAAAAAGTAAGTTCGATACAACTTTTCTTACAAAAAAACTTGACTTACAAAAACTTTTAAATACTCCTCACGGCAAAAGTGTTAATCTCTGTTATTCAAGAAAATTCTCGTTCTGTATATACATATACCATGAAAGTGTTTATGAAAAAGGAATCAAAAATTGTTTCCGTTTTTTTGTGCGGAGAAAGCGGTCGGAAACGTTGGTGCAACGAAATTTCTTCTATTATGTTTGAATATTTGACCTTGGTTGATCAACGAAAGGTTGAAAATATAGTCCATCTTAATTGTGATAGTTGCGCGGGACAAAATCGCAATAAGTAATAAGTATGGGCTCCTTCCGAATGGAATGCAAGAAGCAATCTATCGCCTTATGATGTATAAGATTTTCAAGATTGGAAAAAGCTCTCCTATTCACTTTTTTCCAACTAAATGCAATAAAAATTTTAAATTACTTAGAATTGCATCTCTTGAAAAAGTAAGCCTTTTGCTTGAATATGGATTCTTGGACGACTGTGATGTGAAAGTGTATGACAGCGGTTTTACAAGGTCAAACCGTTTTTCTGCGACAGCTTGTAATCAACATGTTATGACAGCAAATTAAAAATATCCCGACCAAAATATCTTGATTTGAAAGGTCTTTGCAACAAAAAGATAATTCTTGAAAGGTCCAATGACGAGTACCTATCTATGAGTTTTACTACTGCAATTAGAGATACTTTAAATGAAGCAGACGAGGAAGATAATTTTATAGTCAAATATCCATCCACTTTTTGTTGTCTTTGAGTTTTTTTTTATTTTATTTTTTTTTTTTTTTAGCTTGAAGAGATTTTTTTAGAACATTTAGTAATATAAGCTTTACTTTTACAAATAATAACGAATAAATAAAGTGAAATTTTCATTAAAATATATTTTCTTAGTTTTTTTCATTTTATCGTAAATGCCAAAATTTGATATTGGACGGGTAAGTAGTGAACGTCAAATATATCGTACACGTCAAAAACAACAAAAATTTTCGTGATTCAAAATTTCATCGTGAGGTATGATTTTCAATAACCTCTCTTTGACAGATCACGCAAGACTCCTATCAAACTACTTTGTATTTTTTGTTCAATATCGTTTGGCAAATCATCATGGAAAGACTTACACCACAATAGCGTCTCCAAATTGTTCAGCAGTACGATGACGGTCCCAGAAGTAGCCTGCCTGACCAAGACATCGCGGTAGATGTTGGAAAATATCACTCTATTGGAAAGTACGCAGTCTATAAAGCATATGTTTCAAGTTTGAAAGCGCCACGTTGTTTAGTATTTGTTTGGCAGCCATCAATAGTGAACGTTCTCAGTGAATTCGTAAAAATGGAGAAAATTGGTCATCGTTATGTGATTCAATACTTTTATTTGAAAGGCTTCAGCCCAACCAATATATGTTTATAGCTGAACTGGATTCTACTCTGGGTGAGTCTGCTCCTTCGTTTACAACAGTAAAATTGTGGGTTGCTGAGTTTACACGAGGCCGTACGAGCTGCCAAGACGATCATCACAGTGGTCGACCAAATGAGGTGATGACTCCATAAATGGTGAAGAAAATCCACAAAGCGGTACTGGATGATCGTCGACTGAAAGTGCGCGAGCTAGCAGACATTGTAGGCATTTCACAAAGTGCGGTACATCGCATATTATTTGAAAATTTGGACATGAGAAAGATGTGTGCAATATGGGTGCCACGTTTGCTCACACTCGAGCAAAAACAGTGTCGTAAAGATGTTTCAGCAACAAAGCAGAATTTTTGCCCCGTTTTATAACAATGGATGAAACACGCCAGACAAAAGAACAATCAAAATAATGGATTCAAAAGGGAGAACCGACTCTAAAGAAGGCGAACACCCTTTCATCTGCAGGCAATGTCATGCCGTCGATTTTTTAGAATGTGCGTGGGATAATTTTCATTGACTATCTTGAAAAAGGAAAAACTATCAACGGCCAGTATTATGCGAACTTATTGCAACGAAGAAGAAATCAAGCAAAAACGTCTGCATTTGGCTAAGAATAAAGTGTTGTTTCATCAAGATAATGCACCAGCTTACAAATCCGTTATTGTAATGGGCAAAATTAATGAATTAAAGTTTAAATTGCTACTTTATGCACCCTATTCGCCAGATTTAGCCCCCTCGTATTATTTTCTGTTCCTAAAAAATGGCTCACTTCTTTTCCAACGATGAAGAAGTGATGTCGGCAGTTAATTGCTATTTTGAGGAGCAAGACAGTTCTTATTATAAAGAAATTTTATAAAAAATGTATTTATTGTATATCAAAATTTTTGTGTTTTTTTTTTTTTTTTTTGTTAGGTTGGTTTGGCCCTCGTATTACGAGCGTGCTGTTGAGAAATATTTTTCGTGTGATTCGAGGAACTTACGGTGCGCATAATCGACCAATTGAAACCACTATTGCCAATACCATTCGCAAATTTGAGTACCAGTTTACATTAGTGGATGATACTCGACCGGTTAGACCACATCCAGCACGTAGTGAAGGGACTATATATAGCAGCTGTGGCTGAGAGTGTACGCTAAGACCATGACGAATCGATTCGTCGTCGATCTCAGCAGCTTGTCTTGACGTATTCGACAACTTGGCATGTTTTACGTGAGGACCTCGATCTGAAAGCGTACTTTTAGTACGCTTGTGCAAGAATTGAAGCCAGGCGACTTGAAGTTGCGTCTTATTTTCAGTGAATGGGCTCTGAAAAAACTCAATGAAAATCCGGTGTTTTATTGTGAAATTTTGTTCAGTGATGAAACCCATTTCTGGCTCATTTAACATTTCGTTTTGAGCCATGAATCATGCAAAAATCAAAACGGACACTAAAAGCTACAAAGAAGGTAATCTTCGTCGTTTCAACCAACATCGGCTCCTTCTTTTGAATAAAAACTGGTAGCTACTTCAATGAATGTCCACACACTACAAGATACGATATTAGTGTTGACTAACCTGCCACGAAGAGAAAGCGTGATAGGAAAGGAAAAACAAAGTGTAGTTAAGAAAATAAAGAAAACTTGTTCATCGAATCGACAAAGATTACACTTTTAGGGTTAATTTTGCAATTAATGATGAATCGTCCAAGTCAATCGTAGCTTATTCGAGTTACACATGCCGAATTGTTCCTTTTCACTTGCTTCTACTACCTGAATTCGATCTTCTTCTATGGCGTATTCATTTGTACTCGTATGGTTTGCCCATCGAAGTCGTTTTTTTTTTGTACTAAGTCAATGTGGCCAAATGTGGCTAAAAGTGTATTATTGTCAGAAATAAAAGCAGATTCTATGCAAACCAATTCTCTAATTACCACAAGTCGATCTAAATTCATGTCCTTTCTGAGACGCCTTTGTTCCGTTACCCGTTTTGTAGACTTTTTTCACTATCGATCGAGCTTAGAAACTATAAATGGTCTATATGTGATCTTAGAATCGACATTTTGACCCCATTTTTAATATATATATATTTTTTTTTTTTTGAGTACGCGTTTTCCATGCTCCTTTTTCCTTATAAGAAGCCGATAATCCTTCTATGCTTCCAGTAATTTTGATAAACCTAGAAATTTTATTGTTGTGGCCGAAGGAAACCACGCACATTATTTCTGCAGCTTTTTTGGCAGCGCTTCGGACCGCCAGCTACTGATTTGACATTTCCTAATTGAGTTTTTAGCAATTTTTTGAAGTATCGCCGGAAGAATTATTGGTGACATTATCAGATATTCCTTATAGTGCATCCGAAGCCGTGATGCAACAGAAACTTAAAATACTTAAAATATAGAAATACTTAAAAGAAGGCTCGATTGAACCCATATTGGTACTGCAGAAATTATGTCCACGAAGGTTTATCTCCTAGATAAAGCGAATTTACTAAACAGCAGGTGGTAGATTCATGAACGATAGTAAAAATAAGGAAAAATTAGTTCTACATGCTGCTTAGCGACGAAGATAGCCAACATGTCGGCGTTAAGAAGAATAACGCATTGAAATCAAATGACAATAATAATACTAGGTGGGGTGAAAAGCAACCTAATTGGAATGATTTTCCAACTTCTTGATCCCGTTCGAAAACTAATTTTCCCGAAAGGTCTGCAAAATATTGGGTATATATTTTAATTCGTGCGGTTTTTTCCAAAATTTGAACGTTTATTTAAGAAAATCATGTAAAATAGTATTATTCAAAGTATTGCCCATCTGAAGCTATGACTTTTTCCCATCTTTCTGGCAATTTGTAGATCCCATCCAAAAAAAGAACTGCGCCGGCTTGGCAGCCAAGAATAAATCAAACCATATTTTGGTGTTTTGCTCTGATGTGAACCGTATTCCAGTGACGACATTCCGCATCGACCAGAACAAATGGTAATCAGAAGGGGCAAGGTCTGGGCTATAAGGCGGGTGGGGTAAGACTTCCCATATACTGTTTTCCAAATAGTTCTTAACCAGAATAGCAACGTAGGGCCGAGTGTTTTCATGATAATACAGCACACCCATCTGATCCCACCAAATACAGAGCATTACCTTCGCGCCATGGAGATTCGGCTTTGCCGTTGATTTGGCTGGTTGGCCGGGTTTCACATATGATTTTTCGAGCTTGTGGTTGTCGTAATGGATCCAGTTTTCATCACCAGTAATAATCCGATGCAAAAAAGACTTTTGTGGCGTTCGAGCAGCATTTCGGACATGCAAAACCGCCTTTCGACGTCTCTCGGCTTGAGTTCATGTGGAACCCAATTTCCTTGATTTTGAATATATCCAGCAGCTTTTAAAGGTTTTGAAATGACTGCTTGAGTGACACCCAAAGATTCTGCGAGCTCTTCTTGTGTTTGGCAACAATCTTCATAGAGTAATGCTTCCAGTTCTTCATCTTCAAACTTTTTTGGCTGCCCAGGACGTTCTTCGTCTTCCAAACCAAAATCACCATTTTTAAATCGTGCAAACCACTTTTGGCACGTTCGCTCAGCTAGCGCATGTTCACCATAAACTTCCACCAAAATACGACGACTTTCGGCAGCAGTTTTCTTCATATTAAAGTAATGAAAAAGAACTCCCCGCAAAAACACTTTTTCAGGCACAAAGTTCGACATATTTGAGTGAAAAAAAATTATTGTTGTTTACGCTTCAAATGAATGACATATACTGAAATGACGTACAATGACAGTAGCTTTCCAACGCATATTCCAATGGAATAATAACAATGGATAAATACAAGTTACGCCATCTCTTAGCAAACCGCAATTTATAGACCCAATATTTTTAGGCCACAGGTTAGACAGGAATAAAGTAATTCAATGTTCTGAAATTTTGCATATAGAAATTTTATTATAGACCCAATAATCCTCCGTGGCGTCGATGATTTCCTCTCGTGAGCTGAATTTTTTATTGATGAGCTATCTTTTGAGGTTTGGGAAGAGATAATAGTCCGAGGGACCCATTGATTTTAGCCATGGTTGAGATGCTCTTGTGCGCCGGTGTGTTGTCTTGCAAGAATAAATTTTTTTTCGCTTCATGTAAGGCCGTTTTGCGGCGACTTCGGCCTTCAATCGCTCCAATAATGCACAGTAATACTCGCTGTTGATGGTTTTTCCTTTTTCGAGGTATTCCACGAAGAGTATGCCATGACAATCCTAGAAAACCGACACCATAACCTTTCAGACCCATTGAGCCTCCCTCCGCCGCTTCGGAGCACTAGTTCCAGCTTCAGTACATTGCCGGGCACTCATTTTGTTCTTTGGTGTATAATAGTGAATCCAAGTTTCATCAACAGTTACCAGTCGACGCTAAAAGTCCCGATTCTGCATCAGCAAGTCCAAACACTCTTTCGAAGTTCTCTCGTAATCGTGTTTTTGGTCAGGAGTGAGTATGCGCGGCACCCAGTGGTAGGATAACTTTTTCATATGCAGAATATTGCCCAAAATATGGAGTGTGCGCTCAGTACTGATCCTTGTGGTATCTGCTAGCTTGCGGCCACCACGAAACTCTCGAAACCAATATTTGACGGTGTAATCTGACGGAGCATTAGCCCCATAATATTTATCCAATTTTTCTTTTGTTTCCTTCGCCGTTTTGCCTCTCAAAAAATAATGTTTTATGAGAGAACGAAAATCGTTTTTGTCCATATTCAACATGATGTCAAACACGTCAACAATCATCAGCTGTCAAAACAAAACTAAAGACAGTATCGCACTGAAATTTGGCATTGAAATATCATTGGTTGTTCCAGCAAAAAAGCATTACTATTAAAGTGATACCAAGTTATTACTTAGTCGTATTTACAGAAGAATATACAATATTGATCTGACAAAGAGGTCCCAATTTTTTTGACTTACATTAAAAAATGTCAAATAAATTAACGCCAAGGCACTCAACCCGCCGGTCACAGCTTAGACACAGCGTAATTAAGAACGATCTCAAATTAGGTAGCGCACTCAACTGGAAAGGAACTTAACCAATTCTATGCGCATCACTAAAGACGGTTAAAGCTGTTAGAGTCTTAGGAATACGTCGGATTTTACACAACTAAAGAACAATAACCGGCTCATGATAAGTTTTTTCTAGGGCAACATTATATGATTCGTATTTTACAACTTTCTTAATGCCAATTAGTACTAACTATTCACATAATGGCACTAAGCAAGACCATAAAGAATTATTGATCTGGTCCCCCTAAGATTCTCTCTATTCAGTATCCAAGAAAGTCAAAAAGGCGTCACGTTATGCTAACATATCATTTTAAAGAAACTGGAAGTTTCGTTTGCGTAGGTGGATATTTCTTTTTTTAGACCAATCGCGTTAAAGCAGCTTCATACTATAAAATACACGTAATTTATGTTTTCCACATATAAAACCCAAAAACTTATAATCTCCTATGAACTCGTGTATCCATTGGAGGTAAAACAAAAATTTCCAATAAAAACTTTGTGTAATCGTAAGTTTCCGGTTATGTAGTAAATTTTAAACAAATTGTTTTTTTTTTTTTTTGTTAAAAAAATTATTGAGCGGAAAGTCAATAGCAAAAGTTGGAAACTATCACTCAGACAAATATAAATTATTATGGCATATTCATCGTACTTGAATCTTCTTTTGGAAAAAAATCCTACAGCACATCAGTTCAGTCAACTTTTCCTTTGTCTTTAAGCTGTAGTATATGTTTTTGTATATATATAAAAAAAAAATCATTTTCCCTTTATGCATAGAGAATGGCAAGGCATACCCAAGGATATCACTGGTATACTCTATCTAACACATATTCTTACAAGTCAAATGCTTGCTCAAATGCATTTGTTTACTAGTGTAATGGCATGGAAAAACTCTTATTCAATGCCAAAGAGTACAAGTACTTCGCACTTACTTTTTGATGTAAGTCCTTTACAACTACGTTGGCAGGACGAGTGCTTTGCATGTTCGTTGCTAGAATTTCTATTTATAAAGTTTGTTGCACGTACCCATTCAATTGAAATATTCCAAATGCCAAACGGATATATGAAGTTATTTATGGCTTAATGATGGAGCACTGATGTAAAACAAATATTTGAAATTTATTTAAAAATATTTAATTTCTCTATACAAGTACTAGAGGGCTTGGCTTGTATAATACAAACTGTAGGTGAGGGAAGAAATTATTTAATTTTATCCATATAAGCATATTATATGGAGAATTATTTTTTTTTTTAATTACTGTTGCTTTTGTGTAAATTGTCACTAGTGTTATAAATATGGTCTTCCTTGAAAATTACAACGCTTGTGGTGAAAAATAGGAACCAGATAGTTGTACACATTGTTTTACTCGGATCATGATAAAGCTGTGTTAAGGTTTCGAATACATATTTTACTTAGATGGCACTCCAGTTTGCGGTGGACTAGGGCCTTAGCCAGAACAGTATTTTACCAGCTACTTCCAGTTGCGCATACGAAATTGGTTAAGGTCCTCTTCCACTTGTGTCCTAAATAAGTTCATTCTCTATTGCGCTATCCTGGGTTGGAGTTAAAAATGTTCCGGGCCGGGCACTGGGTCTCATCTCAGTCTTTGGAATAGATTATATTAATGGGGAAGATAAGTTTACTATTTTTTTGTTAATAAAATAGCCTCGTTAAGGCTTTCGATACTTTTTAATTTACATATTCATTGTCTAGCCAATTCTTTAAATATCTGCTGAACGTACATATTCATATACATATACAGGGTGAGTTTTTTAACTTGAGACATCCAAATTACTCGAAAAATACGCGATATCGCGAAAAATGTTTTAGACAAAAGTCACAAGGCTCTGAAGGGGACATAAGATGGTGACCACGAGTTTGACTTTGAGCCCCATTTTCAAGGTCAAATAAAGGTCACTTTTGATTTTTCAGATGATAATTCCTAATTTTTATTGCTCAGTCGTATTGCTCGTGGGCTTGTCATTTGTTTTTACATACTGCGTTTAGCATAACCCAGAAACAACGACGTGGACGTAGCAGTATTTTGTTTCCTTCGGGGTGATTAATAAAGACTGGGTCCCCTTGCCTCCCACTGTTGAATCATTGAATTCTTCCCATTTCGACGTTTATTTCCCGAGACTATTTTAACAAATGCTCGAAAATGTGACCATTCACTTCAATACACTTGTCTATCCGCGCTCTAAATGAACCAACAGAACTGAGAAGTATTGTATTTCTGGCGTAATGTTCCGGCAAGCTTCAGTTATTCGTCTTTTTATGCCCTCATGTGTTGTTTGCTTTTTTTTTGTAAATCTCACTTTTTAAGTAGCCCCACAAGAAGAAATCAAGTGACGTAAGATCAGGTGGTCTAAAAGGCCATTGCCTCGGACCTCCTCGTCCTATCCATCGTTGATGGTAAACATTGTTTAATACGCCCCGGGCTACTTGTTAATAAATGGCTGGACAACCATCATGTTGAAACCACATTGTTTGTCGCAACTTCAATGTCAGTTCTTTTAGTAATACTGGAAGATGGTCCCGCAAGAAGTTTGCATACTTTTCGCCATTCAAGTTGCCTTCAATAAAATATGGACCTATTAATTTATCGTCAATAATTCCCGCCCAAACATTAACATCCCAAGGGTTCTGGTGTTCAACTTTTGGCAACCAAAAAGGGTTTTCGGTAGCCCAGTAATGCATATTATATTGACCGTACCGTAACTGGTGAAAGTCGACTCATCAGAGACTAATACATTGACGAAGAAAAGGGGGTCTCGTTCAATTTGCTGAAATGCCCATTGACAAAAGGAAACCCAGTGGCGAAAATCCTCACTAGAAAGTTCTTGATGCATTGAAACATGATAAGGATGGTATTTATGCCGATGTAATATCTTACAGACAGTCGTTTGAGAAATTCCTGATTCACGACTTATTTGGCGAGTGCTAACGTGAGGATCGTGTGTAGCGGCAGCTAACACTGCTATTTCATTGTCATCAACAGCCAACCTATCTGACCGAATCCTTTTCTTTGGTTGCACACTTCCTTCACCAGGAAGCGCGCGATCGTATCTGGTCTGGGAAACGTTGGGCGTAAAGAGCAACAGCACCATAGATGTTCCTTTTACTTTCTCCATAAATCAATATCATTTCAATTTTCTCATCAATTGAAATAGCCTGCATTATTAATCTGGAAAACTTTACTAATAATAATCAGTTCTACAAAACAAATATGGAACTTCTAAATGAAGTACAGTTCCGGTTAAGTAGAAAAAAAGGGCAGAGTGCACATCGTACACTCTCAGATAAGTTTAGGACAATTTGTCTCTATATGAAATTTCTTTGAGTCTTAACTTCACTCAAGGCAATAATGACTTCCTCAAAACAAATCTCGACCTTCTAACACCCTAACAACATTGGAAATCGATTAATGATTTAGGCGTTCCAGTGCAGTAGTATCTAGCACTGAATGAATAAAACCTTTAAGACAAAGTCGTGTGCCCCATTGAGCAATACAACTGAGCAATGAATATCAGGAATTATCATTTGAAAAATCAAAAGTGACCTTCGTTTGACCTTGAAAATGGGTCTCAAGTTCAAACTCGTGGTCACCATCTTTTGTCCCCTTCAGAACCTTGTGGATTTTGCCTGAAACTTTTTCGCGATATTTCGTACTTTTCGAGTAATTTTGATGTCTTAAGTTTTATGGCGCCCTCTGACGGTAAAAGAACGCATTTTTGAAAAACGTGTTTCATGTAAAATAATTGTAATTTTTCACGCAGATTACGATTACAAGCCATTTTATTACCTTGAATTTGGTCTTGAGACAGCGTCATTAAATTCTTGGGGCTGAACTTAAATTATTTTAATTTTGACGCTGGCGGTTGGGTGCGTACGGCTAAGGTAGGCACGAATGGCGTCAACCTGCAACTTTGATTTCACATTAATTGTGGTACTGCTCTCGTCGCGAGAAAGTAAAACCACCATAAATCATTGTCAGAAATGAGTGAATTTCAGAAGGAGGACATATGGCGGACGAATTCACATTATTGAACCAAAAGTGACTATAATGGTAGATATCTTGTATGGGTGTATTTAGAGCTGAGATCAGAAAGTATTTTATGGACTAGTTTCGGATAAGTAACGACCTACTGAAGGTCCTATTGACCAACATCCGCCTGATATGCGCTCACGCCTTCACAGAAGAAAAAGACGAAGCTACAAAAGAGTATTATAACGAGCTCTTCGATAAAACCTACGAAAAATCTCCGATGTATTATGATAAAATTGTTTTAGGTGATAGAGATAAAATTGAGATAGATTGTTTAGGAATAGAGAACAATTCTGACAGCGCTGTCGTGAAGCACTGACTGCACGACAACACGTCTGGATATGGAATCTGGTGCGGGGCACAACATCGCTATTTATTTATATTCAGAAAAACAAATTATGGCTGGTTTTACTTCTATCCAATTCTTTTGCTGACTATTCCAACTATTTTGTACGAAGCCTTAAGCTTCCAGTGCAAATGTCTTATTTCCTCTAATCAACACCGCTTTCTCAAAGGTAGATCAACTCCCACTAACATTGTAGAATTCGTGTCCTTTGTTATCTCAGCCTTAGAAAGTGGTAAAAATGTTGACGTTATAACAACTTATTTCAGTAAGGCTTTTGATAAGATATCTCATAAGCTAATCCTGTTCAAATATTGTGTCCTGGGCTTTGAACCAATTTTGCTAAAATGGATTTCTTTTTAGCTGGATAATTGCTTTAATAGTGTTTGTTTTATATCTGTTCTATCGGCCTCTTTCTTGGACACGTCAGGTATTCCACAAGGTGGTCACTAAGGTCCAGTTTTCTTCATCCTAACTATTAACGATCTTGAAAGGGTCATTCAACAGTCAACACTTTCTCTCTCTGCTGATGAAATCAATTTTTTTTAACCTATTTCCTCACAACATAACTCCAGCCTCCTTCAGTAGATAATTTTTCCGCTCGCATATTGATGTGATAATTATTAAACTTATTACTTTGCTTTGTTAAAATATGGTCCAAAGAATTCTGCAACCCGTATGTGACCAGAACACTATACATCACTTTCGTTCCCCCTTCTCGAGTATGCTAACCAAGAGTGGTGTCCCTTTTCCACTGTCATTTTCTGCGATTTACTCTTCGAGGTCTAACTTGGAACGATTGAAATCTACGTTGCCCACTTCCATTTTATCTACCAAGTCACAGTACCAAATATGGCTCTAACGAACCAATCTCTGGTATTCTGCGTAAAGTAAACTGCAGCTTTTCTGTTTTCGATTTTAATTACTCTCTCCCTCAAATTCAATATCCTTCACCATCCCAAGCTTTAAGCCCTAGTGATAGACCCTTATTTTTTGTTAGTTTCAAGTCATAGTTTTAAGTTAGTTTAAGCTTCTACGAGTGTATTTAGCAAAATAAATGGGGCGTCAACCCCCACCAAAATCAAAATCCACAAGGAGACAAATTTCAACCAAATTGAAAATGTTTCGACTGTCGCAACATACTTCTGCAGTATCATAGATGTCTGAATTTCCTGAGCGGCTGACATATACTCGGAGTGATATTTGCAGCACACGTCTACGAATATTGTCAACACACAAAAAGGAGAAGAGATTTAATCATCACCAGAAATGCCGCAATTAATGTGCTGGGTTTAAACCAAAACTTATAAGCATGGTTTGATGAAAAGAACAGACGAGCGGACTCGATTACGAAGGTGCACGAAAACTGCCCATGTGTTCTACGAGGAAAACAAGATTAAAAACCATCGGCTTCTTCCGGGAAAAAAAAACAACGCGTTAATGCAACAAGGCGCGAACAGCGGTCTCTAGAGATGTATAAGGAAACATTATAGTAGAGTACGGATGGTACTGAGTATATAGAAAACCCACTACCACAGAAGGAGATAATATGGAAAGGAATCAGCTCCTTTTCAAAATTTGATGGGTAGAGTGAAATTTTATCACTGTTTGTAAAATTCAAGATTCACAAGAAATGAGACCCTCTAAACTACACCAATTAAAGAGTCATTGGCCTCCATAAGATTCCATATAAAATCTTATCTGCCATCTTGTAAGAATGCCCAAAATAATCTATCAACAATCTGATTATCTGTGTTTTTTAGAAAGCAACAGGTCCTGAAAAAAATGAAAGTCTATATATTGTAAGATCCTACTTTAAAGTAAATAGCATGAATGTTAGCGAATGTGGATAAAGATTTTGGCCATTTTGTAGACCTAACGATGACTTGAGTACAAAAGAATAGAACAAAAATGCCCATACCATATGTACTTGAGTTCATAGATTTCGTTCTTATGGATTCTTATCATGAACTTATTGAATATTTAGGCAATATAGCGAGCTCTTTCGCAATGAGTTTTCTTAATTCGCAATGAGTTTTCTTAATCCACAAAGCAATATTACTGCATTTTGATTTGCATCAGTGGATGACGAAAAATACATGTCGCGAAAAAGTCTGGAAATTCATCTAATGTTTGTGTGGTCCTAAAATTTCATATACAAGGTGTCTGAAAAGAAAGTTCACATTTAAAAAAAATATTAAAAAAAAAGTTGCAAGTTTATTGAAAAAATGTTTATTATATATTAAAATACAGTGCTTGGGAATTTATTTTATAAAAATGACATCGTCCAAATGTAAACCGTTGCGTTCACATCATTCATTTAATCGAGCACTAAAATTCCCTATGGCGGCTCGGCAGGTATTCTCCATGATGGCTGCCATTTCGTGACGGATAGTTTCTTTTAATTGTGGCAGGGAAGTCGGTTTGTTGGCGTTAACTTTAGATTTGACATAACCCCATAGGAAAAAGTCTATAGGTGTCAAATCGGGACTACGTGGAGGCCAACTTATGTCACCTCTCCTAGAGATCAATTTGCTAGGGAAAATTTTACGAACTCTTAGCAGAGACCCGTTGGACGTGTGTGAAGTTGCACCATCCTGCTGGAACCATGTTCTTTGATTATAACCAGGAAAGTTTTGCAACTCAGGCACAAAGAAGTTGTCTAACATCTCCACATAACATTCTGAAGTCACCGTAACTGTGCGTCCCCTTTCATCTTCAAAAAAGTAATGGCCGATAATTCCTCGCACCGACATTGCGGCCCATACGATCACTTTAGGCGAATGTAGGAGTTTCTGATGTTTTTGTTTTGGATTGGTTGCACTGGTTGCTACTGGGAGCGGCAATTTTGCTTGTTAACATGTCCATTAAGATGGAAATGGGCTTCATCTGAAAACAAGATGTTGGTAAACGTCGGAAAACTCTCAATCATCTGGTTTACGAAGTCAAGCCTCTGACCAGCATCATGAGGCTTTAATTCTTGCACCAACTGAATTTTGTGGGTGAAGTTTTAAATCTCTATGCAAAATGCGCAATAATGACGACCTGTGCACGCTTAAAGCCACAGCACGCTTCCGAATTGAAAGGTTTGGATCGTCCCGAATAGACTGTCTACGTTTTCGACGGTTCTTGAAGATCTTGGACCCCCGGATTTTGGTTTTTCCAGTGTTGAGCTGGTCTCTTCAAACTTCTTGACCCATTTTGCAATGATACGAGTGCTTGGCGCATCATTCAAGTGACGAATATGTCGAATGTTTCAGAATTTTCATCGCGCTACAGTCGCCGAATTACCGTTTTTATAGCCAAAACAAATGTGAACTTTCTTTTAAAACACCTTGTACTAGCGTTTTTTTTTCTAATTATCCCGTGTCAGTTCAAAAATTTTCTTGTGTAATTTTTTTTGTTAGACCGGCTGTGCAGTTTCTTGTACGCCATCTCAATTGTAACATTTACATGTTTGTTTTTCTAATTGTGGTATTGTATATCTCGTATTCGTACCTAACATAACTATAGATACAGTTTTTGAATTTTTCCACCGATGAGTTAAAAAGGTTTTCTTAAGATTTCTTTAATAACTGGTTCCCAATTCGTAGCTATAATAATTTGTTCGATTTTAAAATAAAGCACGTTGTCAATTGGGTAGCACCCAATACCATAACTACCCTGTTATCATCGGAAATTCAACTTCTAGCACGGTAGAATTTGATGTTATGTCAAGTCAATTCACCCATATTTAATCAGTTAGCAGCTTATTGTGCAAATGGACCCTAGTAACCCCCTTTGAAGACGCTTCACAGTGCATGTTATTATCTCTCATCTAAACTGGTGGCATAGTGCAGTGATTAAATTCATTTTCTACTACGTCAGAGTAGTAGTCTGGGTTCAATTAAGAGACTCTCACCACATAAACTAGAATAACCTTCTTTTGACGTCACGGACACAGTCAATCCTCTGAAAGTTAAATCTTTTGCCTGTGAATAAGAAATTCACTCTCTCCTTTCAGAGTTGGAACAAAATTGTAGGTCATCTTGTCAACAAAATGAATGTCTTGTTCGCAGACAGTGAGTTACCATAAATTTATTTTTATTTTTTCTCGACGACCCCATTGGTGTTTATATCTGTCACAACAAGACGCCCCCTTGCAAGATCATCAGCCAAATCTCTAAATCACTTACATATCTAGTTAAAATATTTATGAAAAAATGAAATGTGTTAAGTAATAAACAATTTCATATTACGAACAATTTTAATTCGAAATCGTGATAAAATTTTTTAGATACTTGTACACTCCTTCGCTAAAGGAAATTTTCGCCTAATAACAAGTGACTACCCAGCACACAAAATAATAAATTTAATTTAATTTTCTGCAAACCTTAAATTTTATTTTCAATGTCTTTTGAAGGTTAAACCTCAAGACGAAACCACCATGACTCTACTCGTATACTATGGTATATCTACATCTGTGTCGATGTACCAGGGCAAATACTTAACATTCAAAATGCATTCCACCCACCATCGCTACACACCACAAAATAACATTAATAAGATTACCTGTCATCTACATTATTTGCCGCCAAGTAAAATTTATTTGAACAATTATCTTCATTGTTCCTTTGGGACAATGCTCTTTTACAGGTGTTCGTATAAAGTCCCCTTTGTACATAGTTAAATCGATATCTCACCAGGACACACTTTTGTATTCCGGTGCCGTTTTCCTTTCGAGATAATTTTATATAATTCTTTCGATTAGCAATAATTTTACAGGTAAATTAGAATACATTATAGAATGGCAAATCATCAATATAAGGGGTAATTGTATTCGTCACGTGAATAGATGGGAAGATCCGGTTTTAAATGGGTCACAATAAAATTTCCAAACGGCTATGCTTTTGTTTTTTATTGAACAGCGAAATAGCACATCTATTTAGGATGGATTCGGTTGGAGAAATCTGTTCTTATGAGCCATTGAGAACGGGAGAACAAAAGGAAATTTTTGATTGTTTATTTAACTTTAGATGTTAGTAATTTCTATGCTTTTATACCATGAATACGTTGCCTACAATAAATATCTTTTGACTAAAATGTTGACATATTCCTTGTCTTGTCATGCTTCTTAAGATATGTTCATATATGAAAAGATACTATGACAGTCCTTCTTTATGTATAATACATGGGCTGTTTCTAAGAGAGGGCACTACTTGAATTAAGCCCATACAATTTTCAGTTAATACCAGCCTTCAAAAGATACGTGTATAAATTTGATAGCTGTCGGACGATTAGTTCTCGAGATATAGCGTTGTGAGGGAAGCAACTTTTGTTATTGTGAAAAAAGAAATGGATTCAAAGCAATTTCGTGTGTTGATTTATCATTGCTTTTTGATGGAAAAAAATGCAGCCGATGCCAAGAAATGGCTTGATAAGTGTTACCCGGACTCTGCACCAGCCGAACGTAAAAATTTAAAAGTGGTCATACAAGCACCGAAGATAATGCACGCAGTGGACGTCCAAAAGAGGCTGTTTCAGATGAAAACATCAAAAAAGTCCACAAAATGATTACGTATGACCGTAAAGTGAAGTTGATCCAGATACCTGAGGCTCTGAAGATATCAAAAGAGCGTGTTGGGTATAACAAACACGAATATTACAACATGCAAAAGCTCCGTTCAAAGTGGGTGCCGCGTTTGCTCACAGTAGACCAAAAACAACAACGTGTTGATGATTCAGAGGAGTGTTTAAAGCTGTTCAACCGCAATAAAGCCGAATTTTTGCGTTGGTACGTGACAATGGATGAAACTTGGCTCCATCACTTCACACCAGAGTCAAGTCGGCAGTCAGCTGAGTGGTGAGCAGTCGATGAAGCTCGTCCAAAACGACCAAAAACTCAACAGTCGGCTGGCAAGGTTATGGCATCCGTATTTTGGGATACACATGGAATAATTTTCATCGTCTATCTCCAAAAGGGCAGACTATCAACAGCGACTATTACATTGCGTTGTTGGAGCATTTGAAAGACGAAATCGCAGAAAAACGGCCGCATTTGAAGAAAAAGAAAGTGCTGTCTCATCAAGACAATGCACCGTGTCACAAGTCGATGAAAACGATGGCAAAATTGAACGAATTCGGCTACGAATTACTTCCCCACCCACCGTATTCTCCAGCGACTATTTCCTGTTCGCAGACCTCAAAAGAATGCTCGCCGGAAAGAGATTTAAGATCGATGAAGAAGTAATCGCCGAATAGGAGGCCTATTTTGAGGCTAAACCGAAATCGTACTACAAAACTGGTATCGAAAGATTGAAAAATCGTTTCAATCAGTGTATTGCCTCGAAGGCAAATATATTGATAAATAAAGTTAAATTTTGCAAAAATTTTGTGTTTTATTATAAAACGGACTTTTCACCCCATGTTCTAGCAATCTTTTGTTTTGCCTTAAAAATTGATCGCTTGTCTTACTAGCGTTTTCACCATCGCGATTTAAAGTCCGATTTAAGGTCTGATTTAAAGTGTGCTATAAGCTGAATCAGGTTTCAGTTGTAAAAATGTTTCGTTCGAATTGTCAACTCTTCCGTTAAGAAAATAAATTGATCTGCTATTTCTAAACATCCAAAACCTCTTAGAATATTAACAAACTCTTGACTCGTTACAAATAGGACCAGCTCTAAGCCAAAAAAGTAAGAATAAGTGCTGGAAAAAAAAACAAGCAGGACAGTTTTTTTTTTATAACATAGAAACATTTAACAAAATTGTTTAAAAACGGGGCAAGTGGGGACAAACAATTTTACCAATACTAAGGTGCCTATAAAATACAATGACATTTAGAGTCAGATCTCACACGAGATATTATTATTTCGCTCAATCTCTGAAATTGTTTGGACAAAAATTGCTCTTTCACCGTGTAAATGAGAAAAATTGCAAACCACTATAGGGGACGATAGATGGCCTCGTTATTTAAATGTTTCGATCGAATGGTGGCGAACTTCATACACCACAATGCCATCTGTTGGTAAAACAGAACAAAAAATCCACATCTGCGCCACTAATTATTTCAAATACACACATCAAGATAAGAAAAAATCTTTACCTGACTAAGCCAGCAAATCCTCACTACCACTCATGAATTTCTAAATAAACAAAACCCTTGACAAGAAATTCCTTTTTGCAAAATCAATAAAAAATTCTAAATAAACAAAACTCTTTCTACAATTTTTAATTTTGGTGGGGGCGAATGCCCCAAGGATTACGGTGAAGGAGAACGGGTTTGAGTTGATTTTTCGTAGCATACGGGAGATTGGTTCGTTAGCGCCATAGGTGGTGTGGTGGGTTGTTGATATAAGAGTCGAGGGGTACGCAGATTACTAGGGTTAGTGTTGAGGAAAATGGAGTTGTGAAGGGACGCGCATTCAACGTGACCTGAAAGGAGTCGATGAATGAAGAGAAAGTCTGTTGCATCTCTGCGATCTCCAAGGGTGTTTAAGTTGATAAGTTTGAGACGGTTTTGACAGGGGGCAGATTAAAAGTATCGTCCCAGAGCATACCTCGAAGACCAAATCGAAGAAAATGGCGCTGGATGCTTTCAATTTTCGAGATATGAACACGATGATATTGGGACCATACTTGACTGGCGTACTCTGTGAGGGGGCGAACAAAGGTAATATACATAGACCACCGTTTTACAAAACCTAGTGCAGAGTTGGCTTTGAGGATTATCTTATCGATATGTAAACGAAAGTTGAGCTCCCTATCACACAAAATGCCGAGGTCACGAAGAGATTGTACGAAGGAGATTGGTTCCGCTTATGTGAGAAGGTGATGGATTGGCATTTGGCGATATTAAGTTCCAAAGAATTTTTGAGGCACCACATCGAAAAACTATCAAGATCTTGTTGAAGGAGGAAAGAGTCATGGGAGAGGAGATGGTTTTGAAAAATTTGGTATCGTCGGCGTAAAGGGAGTGTTTGATGATCATATCGAGATCATTTATGATTAATATAAAAAGAAGGGGACCGAGATG
Organism: Volucella inanis; assembly: GCA_907269105.1. Taxonomy (NCBI): domain Eukaryota; kingdom Metazoa; phylum Arthropoda; class Insecta; order Diptera; family Syrphidae; genus Volucella; species Volucella inanis. The sequence continues at coordinate 25,696,628 of OU026157.1, forward strand.
GCTGCCTTGTAGAACTCCAGAGTTAACCAAATATGGAGCCGAGTGGGCTGACCTTAAGCGAACACTGTAAAAATGGTTTTCGAGGTAAGAGGTTGCAACTATATCGACTTCGTTGCCATTCTCTTGGGCAGAGAGGGTGAAGGATATGAGTTCAACGAGATTTGTGGTAGTTGACCTACCCTTTAAGAAGCCATGTTGGCTACGGGAAATAAGTGATTTGCATCGGAAGCTTAAAGCTTCATACAAAATACTTTCAAAGCGTTTGTGCATATGGGAGAGTTTAGCAATGGGACGATACTTGGTTGTTTCATTCTTTGATCCTTTCTTATGGATCAGGGTTATGAAGGAGGTTTTCTAAGCCTAAGGATATTCTCCTTGTGAAAGGGATAGACGAAATAGACTACAGAGGAAGAGGAAGAAAGAAGAGGAAGAAGGAAGAGCATTTTTTAAGAAATATGGCAGGGAGGCCATCTGGGCCAGGTGTGAATTCGTCATTGAGTTGGTGTTATTTATATTCGATATAAGACGGGTCCAAAATATGAAAGAGAAGTGGGCCATTGGATAAGTTCAGTAGGTGACTAAAATAGGATGGATCTGGTACAAAGGAGTCGTTGGTGAAGGATTGCTTAAAAAAGGTGGCAAATAAGTGGGCAATGGTGAGTGAATTGGTTGATGACTTGTTGTTGAAAGGGAGGGAGGGAAGGTAACCATCAGACTTTCTTTTGTAGTTAACAAATTGAAAAAGGTCGTTTATAAGGTTCACTTGCGCATTGTTAAAGTAATCAAGATCGATCATGATTGCAAACACATTTCTTTTACCAAATTCTTTGTTTCCATAGTTTACATCCAACATAAATTACCAATTTCAGTCACAGTGGTTTTATCCTTTGCGCTGATCAGTCGCCAAATTTTCTAGCAGTCAGTTTCAATTGATCTCTCGAGAAACATTGAGATCCCTAAAAAGCTAGTCACTGTGTTCATCACACACTTTATTTTACAAAAGTATACGTGGAGAATAGGGAAGGTTATGATGAAGAACATTTATTACAAATAGCGGACTCCAGTAAAACTAAACGAATGGGAGGAGGTCACAGAAAAAAACGATTTGCCTTTAACTGTCAAATTCATAACTCCGCGAATCGTAGGACCACAAAAATCTCAGAACGATATCTAAACCATTGAACTTTTTCAAATTATATTTCACTAATTTTGTTATACATATTCACATCATGTAGCCAGTCACTAATAAATAATTCTTACAAACGGACGTTTTTTAATACACATATCAACATGGTGTCAGGTGTTATATCATAATATTGAAATTTAATTAAGTTATTCAACACCGTGAATATTGGCAATTATATATATATCACGCGGATAGTGACTTTAAAGAAAGCTGTGCAAGAAAGTTGGAATCTCTAAAGAGAAAAAAAAGGAAGAAGTGACAATGAATACTGTCATAACTATTCCACCGCCCCGGGCTATGAACACCAAGGAAAACCAGTTGGAAAATTGGAAAATTTTTAGAAAACAATAGAAAAATTTTGAGATAGATACAGACTTGACAGGTAAATCGGATCCACAACGGGTTGCGATTTTAAAAGCATGCATGGTCGATGAGTGCTTCAGAGTTTTATCTCAATTGAAAATTTTAGACACAAACAAGGGAACGGTAAAACTTATTCGTGACTCATTGGAGGCATACTTTAAACCGAAAGTAAATACAAACTACGGTTTTTATTCAATACAGCAAAATAGGATGAAGATGAAACATTAGAATCATATGTATGTCGTTTAAAAGAGCTGATAAAGAGTTGTTCATATACAGAAAACCAAGAAGATGGTTTTATGTGTGATCGTATAATACCAGAGATTATAAGTAACGAGATGAGGAAGAAGCTTCTAATGATTAAAGATTTAACATTGCAAAAGGCCATAGATATATACAAACTAATCGAACAGACTACAGAGAGAATGAAAAACATATCAAACGCTGACAAAGAAATCAATCACGAAACACATGAAGCCAATAGAATATATAAAAGAAATCAACAGGCGAATAGATCGTCCGCTTATACACCAACATATATGCAGAAATAAAAAGTGTGCAGTTACTGTAGATACTCTCATCAAAGCAGCAAATGTGCCGCTTATGGAAAAATATGTAGAAATTGCAACGGAAAAAATCATTTCAGTTCAGTTTGCACAGCTAATCAAAATACATATGATGATAGAAGAAACAGCAAAACTAGGAATATGGTTGGGAAAAAGGGGAACATATATGCAGTTGAAGACAACATTTACACAACGGATTATTAAATTTTGCTAGTGCAATCAGTTGGCAATGAAGATAAAAAGTGTATAGTTAGGAGTTCTTCAAAACAACAGGAAAATGGCATGTATAGGGTTTTCTAATAACGAATTGACAACTTTTTTTTTTAAATAAAAGTAAAACCATTCGAGATATTTCAAAAACTTTATTATTGGCTTGAAGTAAAATCAAAACATTTATGAATGGAACTCGACTTCATTCATAAGGCCACCGCGGGCACGTTTGCAGCGGTCGATTCGTTGGACCCAATTTTCAATGACTCGGCCACTCACTTCGGCTGAAACGGCCACTATCTCGCGTTCAATGTTGGCTCTGAGCTCTTCCAACGTCGTCGACAGGAAATAGTCAAGCGGCGTTAAATCCCACGAACGAGGCGGTCAACCGACTGGCCCATGTCTTGAGATAACACGCTCACCATACTTACTCTTCAATTAATCGATTGTAGCTTGTGCTGTGTGGCTTGTGGCACCATCCTGTTGAAACCACATGTCGTCCAAGTCCATATATTCCAATTCGGGACAAAAATAATCGGTGATCATGGCGCGATAACGCTGACCATTCACAGTAACGTGACGATCGTTATCTTCGACGAAAAAATATGGCCCAATAACGCCGCCAGCATACAAACTGCACCAAACAGTTATTTTTTGTATATGAAGTGTTAATGAAGCACATGTGGATTTTCACCCGACCAATAACGCATATTTTGCTTATTGACGAACCCATTGCGCCAAAAAGGAGCTTCGTCACTGAAGATGATTTTGCTATGAAATTCATCATCTTGGTGCATCTTCTCCAGAACTCAATCGGAGAACGTACGTCGCTTCAAATGGTCCATCGGCTTCAATTCTTGAGTCAGCTTAATCTTGTTTGGGTGTAAGCCAAGATTCTTACGCAAAATACGCCATAATATGGTCTGAGCGATGCCCAATTTTTGAGAACGCCGTGGAATTGACTGATTTGGATCGTTTGCTACGGACGTCTGAACGGCGGCCATATTTTCGACACATCGACCAACCCGTTATCTCACTAAGACGGCAACATCACACAACGAATATATAGACTCAAATTTTTGCACTAAACTTGTTATTGCCTATCTACTACGGCGAGAATTACGACCGAGCTAACGCTCTTGAAGTTGCAGTCACCGACTCCGAATATCTGTAGCAAACTTTTATAATTTGCAGACGTTGCTCGTTAGTGTACTTTGTGAAAATGTTGAGCTTACTGAATAAATTGACAGTAACAGTTTGATGATTAGTGAAAGAGTGCGTTCACAAATTAAATTCAAAGTTGTCAAGTCCCTATTGGAAAACCCTATATTAGAAAAGATTAATTGTATAATTGACACAGGGGCATCATGCAATATTATGAGCTACAAGTTGTTCTCAAAATTAAATGGGCGTTTATTAAACGATATTGCTGCAATATAAATAGTTTCAGTGGAAGTATATTAAAACCAGTCGGTGAAGGGAGATTGACCTTTGTTTCCAACCGCGTGAAATATAATCTTCTTTTTCAGTTGCTTAACTCTGAATGCGAGGTTATAGTTGGTGCTAAAGATTCTATTGCAATGAAAATCGTTCAAGTTAATAGACTGAAAATTTTAAATCCCATAGCATCGGAAATTCTGACAGAATAAAAGGATGTTTTTGAAGGTGTTTTGGAGAAATAAAAACACCTCTAAAGTTGGAAATTGACGAAAATATTCAGCCAAAACAACAACAACCCAGACGAATTCCCTTGACAATACGCAACGAATTCAAACGAAAGTTAGATGAATTGGAAAGACGAAAAATTATCAGGAAGGTAGATCATCATACGCCCTGGATCAGCAATTTAGTTTTGGTAAGGTGAAACAACAAAATTCGTATATGTCTTGATCCAACTGAAGTAAATAAAGCTCTTAAACGTATTAGCTACCAAATACTAACAATTGACGAAATGCTCCCAAACTTGTCAAAAACAAAAGTTTTTAGTACATAAGATACCAAAAACGGGTTTTGGCAAGTACGTTTTGGACTCATTTTGGCAAGTACTGGTGGAATCCAATACCTGAATATTGGCAAATGATTTTGCGTGAAATTATCAATGGATTAGTTGTAATAGAGGTCACTACAGACGACATCCTGGTATTAGGGAAAGGCGAAACTATAGAAAAACCAACGGTAGACCACAATAGGAATCTTTCGAATCTTCTTTCTAAGCTAAGAAAACGCAACATTAAACAGAATCCGTACAAAACGAAGCTTATGGTGGAAAAGGTACCTTTTTATGGTCAATGTAATATGGCAATGGGGCACTGATGAAGAGAACGCGTTCCAATCCTTAAAGCACCTATATTGCAATATTATAACGCCGATAAAAACGTGACTTTGCAATGTGACGCAAGTCAAAAGGGACTAGGATCTGTGCTGATGCAGGAAGACCATTAAGTACCGTTTAATTCCAGAACGCTTATAAAAACGGAGCAACAGTATGCACAAATAGAAAAGGAGTGCCTGTCAGTGCTATTTGGCTGCAAACGCTTTGACCATTATCTTTACGGAAGAAGCAATATTGTAGTAGAAAGCGATCACCTACCCTTGCAAACGATTTTCAAGAAATCGATACTCGACTCTCCTAGGCGCTTGCAGAGAATGAGACTAAGTCTGTAGAGATATAACTTTGTGGATACACTATCTAGAGCATCATTTAAAACAAACAGTGCAGAGTTCACTTAAAGGGATGAGATCAATCGAATGGACGACATTGAGAGCTTGATGACAGAGATTAAAGAAATTAATATAATAAAAGAAATGGAGAACGTCAGTATCAGAGAACAACGCATTGAAGAAATAAAATCCGAAATACTGAAAGATCCAAGTTTTCAAAGAATAATGCTGATTTAGTCGGAGGGTTGGCCAGTTGACACCAATACTGGACATATCGAGGCGAAATAACAATCCACGGACTTCTTCTTAAAGGAGACAGGATAATCATTCTAATAATTGTACGACTATCAATCCTGAAGCGACTGCATTATAGCCATCAGGGAATGGAAGCGTGCATGAAGAAAGCTAGGGACACAGTATTCTGGCCTGTCATCAATAGTCATATAAAAAAAACATGTGCTCCATTTGTGAAATATGTTTGGAAAGCAGACCATATCAGCGAAACCTTGCTGATATCCTAAAGGTAACAACAGAAAATAATTCTTAATAACGGTAGACTTCTTTTTAGATTTCTTTGAAGTCGATGAGCTATCCTCGATCAAGACTTCTTCAATCATAGATACTTGCAAGAAGAACTTTAGCAGGTTGCTACGACAGTTGGAGGTACGCCATTTATTAGTGAAAGCTTTGCTCATTTCTCCAAGCATTGAAGTAGTAGAAGTTCACCACACCATCAGCAAGGAAATGGCAAAGCGGAATCTGCTGTAAAAATAGCCAAAAATATAATAAAAAAAGCAACGCAGTCTGGAAACTGTTTTTGGAAGATGTCCAGTCCGGTATAGCGATTGATGTCTAGTACAACTAGATACTCAGTTCCAGTTATAAATGCAAAACTACAGCCGGAAATTCAAAAGAATGTCAAGGAAAATATTGTTAATTAATGGCAGGTTACTAAGAAGTATTACATTGGCAGGAAAAGTTCTTATTTACCGAAACTAGAACAGGGACAGGATGTAATGGTACAACTTAAGAAATCTAGAGATAGTAAATGGTCAAAAGGGACAGTGGTCAATCCCGTGACATAAAAAGCAGCTATTGTGCGTTTAGGCTATATGGACTATTTACGTAACCGCCAATATATACAAAGTATCCCAATCACGTTTGAGCCACAAGTTGAAGAAACTGCTCTGGACCTGCAAAGGGAACGTAATCGCCAACCACTCATCGGATTACAAAACGAGCTACAGGAGCTCCCTATTGCCCAAAGAGAGATGAAAATGAACGTTAAGATTCTAAAGCACTATCCCGAGTAAGACACAAATTATGAGCTTCTAAACGTTATCACTAAATATTTAATTGTACGTACTTATATACTCTTACAAGTTAAACAAAAACTTTTTTAAATTATGCAGTCTGATTATTTTTAATTTGAATTATTTTTTTTATAACTTAACATACAAATCTATTAATCAAATCTAATTCGAATTTAAAACGAAATGTAATGTTGTAAAGAAGGGGAGATGTTATAGTATAGTATATATACAGATACACATTCACATCATGCAGCCATCCCTTTCCACTGTTAGGCCAGTCACTAATAAATACTTCTTACAAACGCACGTCTTTTAATACACATAACAACAAATCTATTGATAGACCAAATTGTAAAAATGACTAATGAATATGGAAAAATGAAAATACGTAGGAAACAGTTGGCCAATAAGTCTTTTTGGCATTCGTGGGTGGACGTTACACGTGAAGAATGTATGGCCTTCATCAGGGTAGTTCTCAATATGGGAACAATGTCACTTACAAGCATAGCGAAATATTGGACAACAAGAAGCAACAGGAAAATTCTCTTCTATTTGGAGGTACAATATTTAGCAGAGACCGATTCCTCCATGTTACATCTACAAGGCAACAACGACTTATCGACACGAAGTTTGCGGAACATTTTATACCCTGTAAGGATTTTTGTGTCAACGAATCAGCTGCAAGTTTAAGAGAAATATTGCATTCATAACATATATTTCGAGTTTGCCCTGTTATGGAAGATTGACAATGGCAAATTTGGAGAAAAACCTTCGGCTAGCTCTCATATTCCATTAGCATTAGTTAAAAAACTTTTGAAGAACATTTCCAGTGCTGAAGGTTATCACTTCTACACTGATCTATACTTTACAAGTATCCCACTTGCTAATGAGCTCCTCAAACTAAAGGTCCATTTAACGGGTACTGTATGCCAACTCAAAAATACTTGCCAGCTGCAATAAGGAAAAAGGATATTTTCATCAATACATTAGTCTCGGCATGAAAAAGCAAGCGGATCGTGACCTTTTTGAGCACCAGCGATAGAGCATCCCTTCAAAGGGTTACAACGAAAACACGCGGTAGTTATGGCATAATAAATGTGCTGAAACTAATCGTAGTTAAAAACTATACCAAGAAAATGAGAGCAGTAGATCGCGCGGACCAATATGCGGCGACGTATTGTTTTCTTCATAAAACACTCAGATGGTGGAGACAATTACATTCATTTATAATTTATAAAAAAACAAAACAATGAAAAGCTACTAACACACTTAAGTTTTGTTAAATATTTAGTCGATCAGTTAGTAGAAAATTCAAAGACACAAACACCATCTATACCCCAACCTTTACCGTCATTCGTAGACAATAGATTAAAAAATCAGTTACATGATTTGAAGTGACGTATTAACCGAACACACGTATTGGAATCATGGCATACCAAAGCTCACGGAATGTAATTTTACATACGCTCAGAAAATTGTACAAGATAAAGGCAAAAAATGTAATAAGAAATGTGTCAAAAAAAACGTCATTTGAAAAAATAAAAATAAAATTTGTATTTTCGTGATTGGTTCGTGATGGATTCATCATTTTTATTTTTTTTATGAAGTTCCGAGGAAAGTATCGAAGAAGAAAAGAAAGAAAGAATTCTTCGAAAACTATGAAGAGATAAGAGCAATCCATTTTCATTACCAAAAATCATAGTCTTTTTCAGATTTACAAAAAGATTCTGCCTAGCATTTGGTTATGTCTTAGGAAAGCTAAACTTTAGTGGCCATTTATCCACCGCATATACCCCCAGTGTTACAATTAGCAACCCCACTTCCACCTTTAGCGAGTGGAAGCTATCAGCTCTCAGTTGGCAGCGACTACTTGTTGGGTTCAGGGCAAAGCACCGTCTCAAAATACTGCCTCATTTGCAAACGTGTGCTCCGCCTTACATACCCTGACTGACTCGAACTGCAACTTTTTAAAATGCTATAATTTTTTTTGTTTTTCGATAAATTTTATTGTGCCAAGGCAAAAAATGTTGGAAAATACACCAATTTTCAAATTGTATCAGTAGTTTTCAATATTTCCACCTTTGGCGCGAATGATGGCCTTGAGACGGCCGAAGAAAGCATCGCACGCTGCACGCTAGTGGCTCTGCGGTATTTTGGCCCATTCCCGGCGAAGTGCTTGTTTGAGGTGGTCCAAACTTTTTTATTTTTCAGTGCCAACCTTCGCCTTCAAAATACCCCAGACAGAGAAATCCAACGCATTTGCATCCGGAGAATTTTCAATCCATTGTGTCGAAGAAATTAAGTGTGGAACATTATTTCTTAACCAGTCTTGGTTGATGTGCGCTGTGTGAGACTATGTCCACGGTCTCCGACCGAATTGATTGTTTGCCCAAGGCTTCAATACTGCTTTACGATTGCATTTATTTTGACGCCACGGCGGTTAAGGCGGCCCAAGCCATCACCATCGGTGCTGCCTGCTTTCTGGTGGCCGTCCGAAGGTGTAAATTTTCGAAAAACCAAATTCACCACTTTCGTGCAAGCGTAGCAACTCCTTCGCTCTTTCGACTCTAACTTTTTTCTGTTGCGGGGTAAGATCATATGCTTTTTGGTAGTTCAATGGCTTGAGCCCAAGCTCATTTCTCACGAGATATTTTTCTTCCACTTCGACGCGGATTTCGCTCAATTCGAACCTTCACTTTCCGAACCATTTCTGCCGATGTTGCTGTTTTTTTTATGACTACCTCCATGGCGTTTTGCAACGCTACCAGTATGACGGTAACGAGCTATGGTTCGAGACACAAATGATTTATCCATGTTGAGGGCTCTAACGAAAACAACTTTTGGTTTTCTAGTTAAATATAAAGCATCACACTATCACGTTTGAATTCCATCGCGGATAAAAATCTTTCAACACAACTGAGACGCAAATAGTTTCAAACGCTTGTTAATAATAAACTTATATGTCATGTGTCAAAATTTGAGCGGTCTGAAGTTGGTTGAAGTTCGAGTCAGTCAGGGTGTATGTATAATGTTCAAAATTCCCTTTAATGTGCCTTTATCCATTATTCCCAATGTGCCTGCAGAAGTATTGATATTGAAGGGAAATTCATCTAAGAAGAATCAGTAAACGCATCAGAAATTATATAAAGCATTCACTATCTCATTTAAGACAAAATTAAATGTATTTCATTTAAAAGTTCAACAAAAGATACAAATTAATTCATTGTACAAAAAAAAAAAAAAAAACAAGTGTCCATTTCATTCAGAAATACAAAAAAACTCTTACTTCATGAGATGTTTACGTAAATGAACTAAAAACGATAAAGATACCTGAACATAAGTATGTAATTATTATTATTATTTATTTAAAAAAATGTAATACAATTACATCTAGCCTTCGTCTAGACAAATATGTGCATACTTAAAAACTACACAAAAATAACGAAAAATAATTCATGCTTAAATCTTACACTAATTTATACACAGGTAGTAACACATCAAACATATATTAGTGAAAAGTAACCTCCTTGACCGCCAGAATGCTCTGTTACTGCAAAAAAGATTATGGTGCCTTGATGTCCGTTCATATTTAGGCAGACATGCCAAATTTCAGTGCTATAGTGTCTTTAGTTTTGTTTTGACATCTGATTGTTGTTGACGTGTTTGGCATCATGTTGAGTATGGACTAAAACGATTTTCGTTCTCTCATAAAACATTATTTTTTGAGAGGCAAAACTGTGAAGGAAACAAAAAAAAGTTGGATAAATATTATGGGGCTAATGCTCCGTCAGATTACACCGTCAAATATTTGTTTCGAGAATTTCGTGGTGGCCGCAACTCCACTGCCGATCAAGTCCGCAGCGGCAGGCCCTCCGATGCGGTTACAGAGGACAATGTCAAAAAAATACATGAAATGGTGTTGGCTGACCGGAAAGTGAAGGTGCGCGAGCTAGCAAAATAACAAAGATTAGTACTGGGCGCACACGTCATATTTTGGGCAATATTCTGCATATGAAAAAGTTATCCTACCACTGGGTGCCGCGCATCCTCACTCCTGACCAAAAACAGAAAGAGTGTTTGGACTTGCTGATGCGGAACCGGGCGGACTTTTGGCGTCGACTGGTGACTGTTGATGGCAATGGACTGAAGCCGGCACGAGTGCTCTGAAGCGGTGGAGGGAGGCTCGATGGGTCGGAAAGATTGTGGCGTCGGTTTTCTTTGATTGTCTTGGCATACTCTTCGTGGACTACATCGAAAAAGGAAAAACCATCAACAGCGAGTATTACTGTGCATTATTGGAGCGATTGAAGGCCGAAATTGCTGAAAAACGGCCTCACATGAAGCGAAAAAAAAATTTGTTTTTGCAAGACAATGTACCGACGCACAAGAGCATCGCAACCACTGCTAAAATCAATGACTTACGGCTCCAATTGCTGTCGCATCCACCGTATTTGCCCGATTTGGCTCCCTTGGACTATTATCTCTTTCCAAACCTGAAAAGATGGCTCGTTTAGCTCACGCGAGGAAATCATCGACGCCGCGGAGGATTATTTTGCAGACTAGAATAAGTGTATCAAACTTAAAGAGGACTATATTGAATAAAATAAAAAAACATTTAAGAAAAAAATTTTTTTCATTCTCAAGGAGGTTACTTTTCACCCTACCTAGTGTATGTACACTTAATTAGAGGATTTTAAAATGTCCAATTGCAGTCTTTTAATTTCCAACCCAATTTTATTTACAGCCATTTGAGCTTTGGGTTTTTCTTCCTTAATCTCTAGAAGCCTCTCCTGAATCTGAACTAATTCTCCCAAATGTGAGCAAATGTGGGTCTTATAATCTCAGTTTTTGTGTCAGCAATATTATTTTTTGGTAACTTAGTCACGAAGTTCTTTCACGTTGTTGAATGTCTACTGGAGTTGATGGTCTTTCATTTGATAAGCCAAACGTCCTCATATTTAGACCTTCCACTGTGTCTTCTAAGCCACTAGCTTCAATTATTTGTTCCTCTGTTTGTGTTAACATTTTTTTCTCATATTTTACACCACGGGTTTTCTTTTTTGCGGCTTTATTAAATACTTATTAAGCGAAAACCTTTAAAAATATAAAATATGTGCATACAATTTTTAAAGTATTTTTATACAAAAGTACGATTTATACCTTTCGCCACGACTTCGCATTATTTACTGGCGGGCCACCAGTATCTCTTCCATAAGCGGTATGCCATTGATACGCAATTTGGAAGGATGTTTTTTCCTAATCCGGAGTGCCCGCTCATAAATTCCGCCAACATATATTTTTGTATTTCGTTAATTTTACTGACGCTTGTCCTGAAATGAAATTTTATTAGATTATTTGCATACAATATTTATCAAGATAGATTTAACAAACAAAAAACTCACTTATTAATTGCGTTCTCTTTTCCTTTCATTGCCTCCGTGTGCAGTTTGCTGATCGAATGACATTTAGACAGACATTTCGTTAACGTATGACATGACCCGAATTGCGTTACTCGTTTTTGATAGCGTATGACGTGATACCCAATAATGACATTACGATCACGATTGATACGTTCACGGATGCGGTGATTCGGCCCCAGAATACTTCATATCGGTGATTGTTTCGCAAAATACCATTCCTTAGAATATTACAGAGATTAAATATTTTATATTCTTACGTATTACAAGTAGTATTAAATACAGCAATACAAAAACTGGCATCCTACGTGAACGGATCAGCAATCGTACGAACAACAATTACGTGATTCTTTATACGAACGAACGTTTTGAAATTGTGTCATACGAATGAGTGAGTTCAATTGAAAACTATATCTGTGAAAATAATGTGAATAGAATTTTATGTATTACCGAAAATATGGAAAATTAGAAGCAACACTATCTCTCTTAGGAAGTGGAGGTTACCAACACATTATCGGAGGTGATTATTTAATTGAGATGTGCCAAAGTAAGAAAGTAATTATTTCATATTAATTTGTAGACTTGCGATCATGAGTACGTCATAAAAACGGCGAATGGCCAATATTCCTGCGCATGATTATTTTGTTTGCAAACATTCGGAACAGCGAAGGATGTTTGAGAATAGATTTAATTTGCATGGAAATGAAAACGGATAGTTATTGGGTAAGTTAGTAATACAAAAAAAAAAAAACAACATTTTATCTATTATTTATGCAATTTATTATCATCTAGGTGATTCGGGTTATCCACTTGAACCATGGCGTATAACGCCATACAGCACTCCTCAGAATGTATCTTCCGAAGCTCGGTTCAACGAGGTCCACTCGAAGGCACGCTGTATTGTGGAAAGAGCCATTGGAAATCTTAAAGGACGTTGGAGAATCTTGGCGTATAATAAAAGAGGCAGATACCAACCTGAAAAAGATGTTCAATTTATAAACACTTAATATTATTCAAAGCGGGCAACCTGGACCTGCACATTGATTTTGGAGAAGAAATCACATTAAACATTCCTTATCAAATCCTTAGAATTCATTTATTTAAACCTGCACCTTGTATTCAGTATAATTAACATAACGTAAAAATAATAAAAAACTTAAAAAAAAAAACAGTCTATCACAATTCATATTCACAATCTAATTCATATTTGTTGGTACATGTATGTATCACATTATTTGTATCTTCTTCTTTATCAGTTTTCTTCAATCTCCTTTTTTAGCATTTCAAGTTGAAGAGTTTTGATCTGTAGCTCAATTACTTGCACCGCAATAAAACTTTTGTGCTTCTCTTCCTTCATTTTCAAGATTCTTTCTTGGATATCAAGCAATCTGTCCAATTTTTTTTCAATTTGATTGTTGAAATCGAATCTTATCTTTAGATTTTCTTGAAGGAGAGCCAATTTTCTATCTGATTTTTGCACTTTTTGTCTGTTTTTAGCTTTGAGGCTGGCTTAGATGTAGTTGCTTCGTACTAAGTTTCTTTTTCACTGTTACTGCCAATTGAATAGCCTTTCAACATCAAACGAAGGGATTCTTCCACTGAATCCCTGGCAGCAGTGCTTGTTTACGTTGTTGCAGAGTTATTTTCTAAGTAATCGGGGATTTCCAAATGCCTTAGTATTTGCAAGCCCTTCAACTGAAGCCTCCAATTCAGTTGCTTCGACAATAAAACTGTCCTCTTCAGTTAGATGCTTTTCCTCATACGGTTCACCTCCTGTTCTGTTCTTAGAAGCTTTGTTGAAGGCCAATTTTTTTTTTTTGTTTGAAATTTTTGGTCTGCGAAAACCTTAAAAAAAATTTAATTAACAACCAGTAATTTTATAAGCTTAATGTGCTTTCTAACCTTTTTCCACGTTTTCACTTCTTTAACCGGAGGTCCTACAATATTTTGCTTTCTTGGTCAAGCTATCCCAAATTTTTTTTGATGTAGCCTTGGAGAAGTGTTTGGAAGCATGTCTTTGCCAAGTTCGGGTACTCCGCAAAGACGATCTTTTGAGTCGGGTTTATTTTATTGCAATTTGTCCTAAAAATGTTTTTTTTTAGTATTGTATATATATTTATTAATTGACATTTAAATAGGTATTTAACATTTATAATTCATTTAAAATTGTTAAACCCACATTTTTTTTTCAATATTTTTCGCAAACCAAAAATTACGAACACTACAAACCAATCGAATGACATTACGATTGGACGTATACGTTCACGTAAGTGGTGATGCCCAATTACGTTAACGATTATACGTTCACGTATGCGACAATGCCAAATATATATACTCTTTACGAAAACGAGTTACTCGTTCACGTAGGGCGCAATTCGACCCCAGTTTCAATAAATCCTGTGTATTTTAATATCCATATATTGACATAAGATCCTGTACGGAAAATAATTGCGAAGCGGTAGATTTGCGCTGACCAGCTGATATTCCCAAGAGCGAAATCTGCTGATCGCAAAGGGTTAATACTTAACCTTGAAGATTCCATGCTAGTAACATTAACACATTTGCTGAAAAGTCAGTGCCGTTTTATAGAAGAACACAAAATTTTTGCAAAATTCAACTTTATTTGTCAATATAGTTGCCTTCGAGGGCGATACACTGATTGAAACGATTTTTCAATCTTTCGATACCAGTTTTGTAATACGATTTCGGTTTAGCCTCAAAATAGGACTCTGTTTCGGCGATTACTTCTTCATCGGTCTTAAATCTCTTTTCGGCGAGCATTCTTTTGAGGTCTGCGAACAGGAAATAGTCGCTGGAGAATACGGTGGGTGGGGAAGTAATTCGTAGCCGAATTCATTCCATTTTGCCATCGTTTTCATTGACTTGTGACACGGTGCATTGTCTTGATGAAACAGCACTTTCTTCAAATGCGGCCGTTTTTCTGCGATTTCGTCTGCGTTTTTCAAACGCTCCAACAACGCAATGTAATAGTCACTGTTGATAGTCTGCCCCTTTTGGAGATAATCGATGAAAATTATTCCATGTGTATCTCATGTGTATGTGTATCCCGACTGTTGAGTTTTTGGTCGTTTTGGATGAGGTTCCTCGCCTGCTCGCCACTCAGCTGACTGCCGTCTTGACTCTGGTGTAAAGTGATGGAGCCAAGTTTCATCCATTGTTACATACCGACGAAAAAATACGGCTTTATTGCGTTTGAACAGCTTTAAACACTCCTCTGAATCATCAACACGTTGTTGTTTTTGGTCGACTGTGAGCAAACGTGGCACCCACTTTGAACAGAGCTTTCGCATGTCCAAATATTCGTGTATGATATATCCAACAAGCTCTTTTGATATCTTCAGAGCCTCAGCTATCTCGATGAACTTCACTTTACGGTCATTCGTAATCATTTTGTGGACTTTTTTGATGTTTTCATCTGAAACAGTTTCTTTTGGACGTCCAATGCGTGCATCATCTTCGGTGCTTGTATGACCACTTTTAAATTTTTCAATCCACTTGCGAATGGTTCGTTCGGCTGGTGCAGAGTCCGGGTAACACACGAAATTGCTTTGAATCCATTTTTTTTTTTTTTTTCACAATAACAAAAGTTGCTTCACTCACAACGCTATATCTCGAGAACTAATCGTCCGACAGCTGTCAAATTTATACACTTATCTTTTGAAGGTTGGTATTAACTGAAAATGAAATTAATGAAATGGATTTAATTCAAGTGATGCCCTCTATTAGAAACGGCACGTTTCGTAGATGTATTGTTTTGTACTAAGAAAGCTGTGAAATCTTAGAGAAAAAAGGCAAAAAACAAAGTTGGTAGAACACAATTTATGTATATACCATATGTATCCAACGGATTCATATTTTGCGAGACGTGTTGAAGATAACGGGCTAATTCATTCGGTTTATGGTAGAATCGACAGCTGTGAATACAAAAATAATAGCAATGAACCTATAAGCTATATTTCAATTTTCGAAATTATGCCAATTTTTGGTACATTCTGTCCCACTGCGCAAAAATTGTAGCCATGACACTTTGGACATTTTTATGCGAAGCGTGTTTGTTCACACTTTTCGTCGTGTTTTGGCCTAATTGGTTTGTAATCAAGCAAACAGAAAAGTCTCATTACACCATTGTCTTATGTGGTGCTTACACTGATGACATCACTGGACCTAATTATTTTAAACATGAGGCCGATGGTAGAATAACAGTTAACGACCAACGGGCATTGATCATTAAATTTATTTCGTCAAAAATTTAGACGATAATGATCCAGACAGTATGTGGTTGACACAGAATTGCACTATCTGCCATATTTATCGATAATTCAAACTATAACGTTGAATCGCGAAATAATTTAGTATATGAGCCACAGAAGTCGTTCGATTTGATGCAACCTGAATACTTCTTGTAGGTGTGCGTGAATCTTTGACGGATGCTGATAAAAACAAAATCAATATTCTGCGAATAATTATTGAGATAGAGCCACAAATGTTCAGAAGAGTGGACTGAAAGGATGAACTGAGAAAATAGTTGCGGAAGCCATGTGTGTAAATTGGTCTTCAAAAATTTCCGATCTTTTAATTCAAACTCAATTTACTTATTTATTTTTTATTTTTTTATATCAGTAACAAGTTTAAATTTGCTATTCATAAAGATAATCGCACTAGCAGCTTAGACTGTTCAATCCAAAATCAATTTGTTCACTATTGTTTACAAAAAAGTTGTATAGATGTTAAAAATATGTTACAACCTATATGATTTCGTCCATTCAATTTCAATTTCACTTTAATCACTGTCTAGAATATAATGAAAATGTGCGTGAAACAAGTCCATGTGAAATGAGGTTAAAATATAAGAATTCGCTTTGTGAAAGTGAAATAAGGCTAAACTTATTCACTAATTCAAAGTGAAATAAAGCCAAATCATTAAAATGTTCATTTATCAAAAAAAAAAAAAAAAAAAAAAACGTCTACATTTCTACACTTAACTTCATTTCAAGACCTTATTAGAGTACCAAATATGCTGTATTTTGAGAGTATCTCAGGTACCTGTACGACATAGCCGACTGCGACTGTTTCAAACTTCTTATGATGGCCATTGGTAAACAAAATTAAAAACGTTGAAAAGTGAAATAATGCCAAAGAACAAGTGGGCCAAGTTCGACACGAATGCCCAATCCCAGTAAATCGATAAGGAATACAGGGCGCACCCTGTATTAGAATAATAAAATTAGCACTGCACGTTGCTTTGAAAAAGATACTAAAGTTAAACCTATGCAAAATGCAAATCATGAAAATGACACTTCTTTACGAGACAGCTTAACGAACGATACTGGAACGTTTTCAAACAGCACAAGCACTTGGAAAAATAATGTTTACCAACGAAACACATTTTCTATCGATAGCTATGTTAATAAACAGACAATGTGATACTAGTGCCCCGAAAACCCGACAAAAACGTTTGTATTGTCCAAAAATGACAGTATGGTACGCAATTTCTGCCCGAGGGATTATTGGCCCTTATTTTTTTAATAAACGAGAGGCAGTAACTGCTGACGTGAATTACCGAATAATCGACGAGTTTTTAGTACTGCTACTGCTGATGTTTCGTGGATTCAACAACAGAACACAATTTCAGCAAGAGAGGGCTACTATACACATAGCTAGAGTTACAATGGAGAGGCTGAGGGTAATTTTTTCCAATAAATCAATCAGTAACTACCCTGGGCAACTCGGTCACCGAAATTTACACCTTGCCACTTTTTTTTAATAAAAAAGTATCCGCAAATCTGCATTGCCAAACTTAATTCTTTGTAAATAAAATATGAGTTTTACCCCGAAGTTTTTTTTATATTTAATATTGAACTTGAACACTTTGAACATTCATTTAGAGAATATTTTTTATGTCAATTTAGTATTGGATGAAATGCATCTGTTTTTAAAAGGCATTTTGGATAGTTCAGTGAAAAGGCAATTGGCGGAGCGTTTTGCATATTGCACCTGTAATAGAAACGTGGCCGTTCATCCTAGTTTGCAATTAGATTTTGTGTTGACTTGTAGCTTTCCATCGAACAATAGTGGCAGATATGATTTGAGGTTTCACCAGCCCATTCTTGTTGGTTTAAGATCCCACCGCCATATGTATATATCTTTTAATACCAGGACAAGAGGATATACAGATACATACATTTATGTGTTTATGTTCCGATTTAGTCTTCTGTACATATTTATACGAAGATATCTCTTAAAAGCCTTGAAATACATACATGCATATGTACATATATATTTAGGATGTGGTATTTTTATCCGCCGATTTTATGCTTAGGCTTTTGGGCGTTTATGTGATACTCGTTAATTTTAACATATTCAGATAATTGCGTCCATGGGTTGTTTCGCACCATTCCAGTTCTGACATCGCTTCGGTTGCTTCTGACGTATCTAACACTTACGCGCCTTTCCGATTTATATAGGGTGATTCATCGTAAGCTTTTTTTTATAATGTAAAATAAAATACATAAATTTGAAAGATAACTTACAATTTTTATTATTAATTAGAATATCAATTCATGGCATTTTTTCTTAAAAATGATATTATGTTAATGTTTGCTACAACTATGTCTGAGGTGGTCCATTCGGAAGGTCTAATTTTGGGCGACTCGTTCGTGCATAGCGACTGATATCTCGCAGATAACACGACTAATGTTGGCTTCGAAAGCGTCAGTAGTGGCTGGCTTATTCCTAAAGACCTGTGACTTTAGATATCCTCAGAGAAAATGGTACAAAGGTGTGATATCGCACGATCTAGGCGGCCAATTTACCGTAGCAAAACGTGAAATTAAATGCTCATCAAAATGATTTCTCAACGTGTCCATTGTTTCACGCACTGTATGGCTCGTAGCGTTATCTTTTTGAAACCAGAGCTCACCAAGACTATGTTCTTGAATTTCAGGAAGCTCATATTCCGTTAACATGGCGCGATAATACTCATTTTTGAAGAAATATGGACCAATGATTCCAACAGGCCATAAGCCACACCATACTGTTGTTTTTAATGTATGTAATGGTAGCTTTTGGTACTCTTCTGGTTGCTCATCAGCCCAAATATGGCAATTTTGTTTATTAACGTGTCCATTGAGCCAGAAATGGGCTTCATCGCCATATATTTCTGCATATGATTATGGGAGATCAACATACGTTCTCGTCATCAGATGCTATCTCATCCTGTGGGTATCCCCTTGCATATTCTTTTACTCATTAATGCATTCGAATTAAAAAAAAAAAAAACAACTTTCGCTGTATATCCGCAGAGAAATTAATTCTCTATGTTATGCTAAAAAGTTGTCTGATTAGATTTCGAATTTTTTTCAAACTTAAGGATGGTTTCTCAAAACAAGTAGATATCCAAAGCCTAGAAAATTCAATTTATTTAGCTATAATATAGTATGATTCGGTCGATATTTATTTGATTAGTACGCAAAGTTACAAAAATTCTTTTCTGTGACATTTGATTAAGGAGATACATTAACCACAAGAAGGCGGTTAACTAATCATATTCACCCTCTTGTCTGATATTTGAATATATGGTGAGTTACACTATAAAAAACTATGACGATTATGATCATTTGTGTGGCAAATTGACTGCTGAAGATGTAAGAAATACGTTTGTAGAAATATACCACGAAAAGTCGAAAAATCAGCGACCGACGTAGGCTGCAGTATGACAGATTCACCATTATTTAGAAAGTACGGTAGGATGGGCATTTGGGTGGGGATTTGCTATGAGCCGCTTAAAGGACAACAAATCTTGAGTTTTGGGACATGGACGAAAAAATTACTTGTCACAGTCTGTGTCAAACCTATATGGCTCACATCCAAACGGTAGCAATAAAAAATTCTACCAAATAATGTTTCTTCGATTAAAGCAACAATGATAAAATCATTTTTTTTTTTTTTTTTTTGTGATTCAAACGCCAATAACTTTGCCTCTACAGTCGAAAAACACAGCTTATCCAATACTAATGTCTTGTAGTAATTAAAGTAGCCGAGATGCAAACAATTACTAATAGTAGTAGAAGGAGCTTGGGTTCCTAACGGTGCTGGGTATATTTCCAGTATTAAAAGATATCCAAAGACTCCGAACGCCTAATCAAGACTCGAATCCCTACTTAATTGGAATCAAGGTATGTCTATGAAGATCATAAAATAGCAACAGAAAAATAATGTGAAGAATAATATTAAGGTTTGACGTTGAATATCTACCATATAACCCCAACAAATTTAGAATCGTTGTCGGTATCAAATTTCACATAACCTCACATGCAGGAAATCCAGCAGTGCATACTTACTTGCTTACTTAGATGGTTAGCCTGGACCTCAATAAACATATGAGTCTTTCTATTTATCCCGATCCTAAGTTGACTGCCTTCAGTTGCGGACACCAAGTCGGTTGAAGTCCCCTTCTACTTGTGCGCGCCACTTAAGACGAGGTCTTCTTCTACTGCCTAGCTATGTCTTGCGACTGATGCAAACTTTTCTAACTAGATCGATGTCACTGTACAGCACATATAGTTCGTCGTTGAATTTTCTCCTCCAAAGTCCATTAACGCAAATGGGACCGAATATTTTTTTCTCGAAACGACTTAGGATATCTTCATCCGCTTTTGATAGCGATTGGACGATTGTGGACTTTCCTGGTTTGAAACATAATAGGAGCCAATCAGGGTGTTGAAAAATGGTTTCAGAGGTTCAATATTTCAGATATGTATACGATGTTGAATAGACTTATACCTCTATAGTTGGTGCAGTTGAGCAAGTCTCCTTTTTTGTGGATCGTGCAAACAATGCTGAGATTCCATTCATCAGGCATACACTCTTATGACCAGATCTGCAGTACTCGTGCATAAAGGAACGAAAAAGGGAACATCGGCTTCTTCAAAAATAGAAAGTAAAAGCAAGAGAAGTGATTTTTTAGAAATGTAGAGGGAATAAACCCCTCAAGGCAATAAAATCCGAACAGAAATTCTCATTGTAGAGTCGCATTCAGTGCTGAGGATTTAAAAAAACCTTTGAGACAAACCTCAAGGTCAGGCTGAATGAACCATTCATTGAAGTTGGTGAACGACAAAATTTTCACCATTTGAGCATAATGAAATAAAGGTAACAATATCTTAACTTAATCTTTATAAGGCAGCCTTAACAAATGAACTATCCCATGAGTTATTTAAGCAGAAGCTAACTATGTTGAGAGCATACCCCAACACATTTCAAAAATTTGCGTTAAAGAAAAAGATGTCAATCTAAGCATCGTTTTGCCCATTCCACAAGAAAGGAGACACTTTAAACTGTAGACCCTGCTCAGGAGTGTACAATTTCACAAACTGAGAAACACAAATGAGTGCGAGAAGTTAGGCCTTGGCCCACACCGGGCTGTCGCGCCATTTATTTATTTTAGTCTTCTTAAACAGTGTTGTTTTGACACCTTAACCAAACATATCAGATAGTGCAAAATAGAGTGACGAATGAGAAGCCTCACTGCTCCATAAAGACATTTTCTTAACATCATATATGACAAAATTGCGCGAAACTTCCAAAGCAACCCCGAGGAATCGTCAAAATTTCCAAAAGTTTTTTCAACAACTTACATGATGACATGAATATCTTTCGTAGAATACAGCAATCACTAGTTCATTTGCAACTATTAACAGAAAACTGTTAAAATAGGTCAAGTTGCGAGTAAGGGTTAAACCAAGTATGTATCCTCAACAAGGAGTGACGAGCAAGATTTAGGAATTGGACAACACTTCACAATTATCATCTATACCATTGATGTATGATAGTTCGAGCTTTTGTTTACTTAAGCTTCAATAATAACTTACCCTGAAGGTGACACCTAATCGGAAATAAAAAAAAGAATTTCCAAATGTTGTTCCTTGGACCTAAGGAGGCTATCGAGTAGTAAGGTTTTGCCAAAAAATACTAACTGGGCTCTGATGACGTTACCAATGCAATTTGTTAAAGCTGCTTAAGTACGTTTGAGGTATTGAAAAAAGTTTTATTTTTTAATTTTCGATTTAGAATTATAGCAATTTATAAGCGATCTTCGCTTTATTCGACCAGTCTTATGCTGCCTCATACATGCCTAAGTCAGTTTAAAACGGAAAAGAAGTTAACTCGAGGTATCTCTTATTTTCATGCGTACTTTTTCATAAAAATATCTCAGTTTCTAAAATTTCAACTGTATAGGCCGTTTTACACGGAAGCATTGCTATTGTCACATTAACTTATCCCCTTTTTCACGCGAAGTAGCGAGTTATATATATAATTTGCTATTTTGCTTCTTAATTATAACAAAAGTCTTACTTATTTTGTTTAATAGTCAAGATAATATTTTAACTAAATTCTCATATCAATCAAATAGAAGGAAAATTAATAAAATTCTTAAGGCGGATTTGGAACAAAAGGAGAACAAAAAAATTAATTGTTCTTGGACAAGTTTCTATATGGTGTTGGGCACTTTCCATAAAATTGAACGTAATTCTATATACACAGACCTAAATATGCACAAGTATCTCATTTAGTTAATTGATTGTGAAACAAAGAAATAAATAATCACACTAATGGTCCTCGTTCACATGTTATTAATGAACACGACTACTCTTCTAAGGTTCCATCGGATATGAGATTTCGATTAGAAATTAATTGACCAATAGGGATGAAGTACTGTTATCATGATGAACTATTTTTTTTTTTTTTTTTTTATTCTTGTTTAACAAATGTTAGTTATCGATGCCGTTTTCATTTAAAATTCAATTAGTGTGCATCGCCATTAGGCACTATGATTCTAATTGCAAATTCATTAGCCCATTTCGGGAAGGAATTATTTAGCCTAAGTAATTTTAGCTTTGGTTTTAATAGAATTAATTTAAGTTTAATGGAAAATCTTTATAAATTCTAAATGTTGACTACATTCAATATTCTCTACTTTAAAAAGAAGAATAAAACAATTATTTTGTTTGCATATGCCATTTTTACTAGTTCGTTAGAATTTCGTCTGTCTTGATGTCTCGAACAAAGAGAATGCTTCTAAGATCTACTTAGCCTTCATATCTCATGTTTGTGAACAACATCTTGATGTATATTAAAGAGGCGATGACATGTCCTTCCCTGGTAAGTCACCTGGCTGGTGTGCAAAAACTTATAGCATATGCTCGGAGAATCAGTGTGGTATGGCTTAAATCGCGCGAAAAACGTACGGACAATGTACGAAAAACATAAAGGAAAAACGGACAGCGACGGAAATCAAATGTGTTTCAAATACGAGCGGGTATAACAAAACCTGAACTTTTAAGAAATACACCTGTGCGTTGATATTTTGGCATTAAAAAACCGATAATAGCGAAACTGAAGGCTAAGTAAATTAGCACGTTTTGCCATATTCAAAGAAATCCGTCGGGAAATCTGATCAAAAAAGCTATATAGGCTCAAGTTCCTGCCGAAGTGCAGAGGAGAGTCCGAAACAAAAATAATTCAATCACTCAATTTGGAAAATATCAACAAGCTTTTGGCCTCACTAACGTAAAGATTTAAGATAAAGTGACTTGCAGGGAGGTTCTAAGGTCCTCAAATTCAGCCAACCCCACAAAAGTCGCAGTAAAAACTCAAATATGTGGAAAAAAATTATAAATAAGATGTGACTATACGAGTTTCATATTTCAATGAGGAAGAAGAAGTGAAATAAGTTACGCTGTGACTATGGTATGTATATTTCAGTCTTCGCCCTCCCTGAGTATTATTGTATTTATTGGGCTAACATTTACTGCCAGGTAGGTTAAATTCCGTATTACTTAAAGTTTCAGGGACAAATAATGCGTTTTGATCCGCAAAATGAATACTTGATACTTTGTTTGTTGACATCATACTTCAGTTTTGTTCTCATTTACCAAACCTGATCTGTTAGAGTTGTCTTCAGTTCTCATAAGAGCTTACACAACGGCAAGCTGATGAGGAATGTGCTGACTAGACATTCAAGCAGCTAGATTACAGATAGTGCATTCCATGTCAATAATTAATTGGTTCACTATCTGTTCAAGTATATCGAAATGCTTTTGTTGTTATCCAAGTCCGTAACTGAATATTTTGAGGAATTTTAAAATAATCTATCCTCCTACAGAACTCAAGACGATAAACGCTATCACACGCATCATTGAATTCGAAGGAAAGATCGTGTTTCTGTTGACTGACTTCCAAATCGGAAGGTTCGGTGTTCGAATTCCAACGTTGCCCAAAAGACATTAATTTGTTTAGTTAAAGAAAATCAAGGAAAATGAGTAGTTGAGTAGAAATCAACAGGAAGCCAACTTACACTAAGGATTTAGTCTCCCCATTAAATAATGGAGGACCATGAAGCAAAAACATCTTTCTTTCTCTCTAAATCTCATCTTCCAAAAAACTTAACACATGCATTCGGGAATAACCACTGTGGCGCTCCCATTTTTCCGATTTGAGTTCTGTTTTTTTTTTTTTAAGTTGGTACATCTGCTATTGATATTCTCTCTAAATCTTAACATCATAGCTTGACATTTGCAAAAGTTACGTAGCCAAGAGTACATCTATTCTTGTGTGTGTTGGCGATTTTTTACAATTTTAAAAATGGATTTAAATTTGCAACAACGAACTTGTTGTTGCATTTCATGGTGCGCCAACATTGGAAATGTTGGAAAAGTGTTTCGGCAACGATTCTCTAAAGAAAACGGTCGTTTACGTTTTAGCGTAGTGAGATACCTTGGTATCTGGCTCGATAAGTATTTGTATTTTGACAAAACTAAAAATGCTTGTCTTGCTGGGGCCAAGAAGGCTTAAGCCCTGACAAGAAGGCTATTTCACAGCAGTCAACTTGTCTCCAGAGTTAGGGTCATATGCTACGTGGCGCTAATCAGGCCAGTCATCGCGTATGGTTGTCCCGTGTGGTTCAATGTAGCGTCGTATCAGATGGAAATGATTAGGGTGTTTAAAAGGCAGTGCCTTAGTACCTGTCTCGGCTTGCACAGAACACTAGAATCTGAGTACAAAAAATATTATCCCAACAAAGTCCTTTACGATGGGGCTAATCTGAATAGGATTGACAATTTCCTGATTAAGGTGATCTGAAGACACGTTGCACGAGCAATCACCAACGATATTAGAGTGATCTTTGGGGCTTATTACCCCAATGAAATGTACCACGAGAGCACGCTTCTATCGGGCTTTATCCCGGCAGAGGCATTCCTCTATATTGATGCTAAAGGGTTAATGCAAAGCAGGGATGGTACCCCGGTAATATACCACTGCCACCGCGGTGCGAGGGACAAGCGGCTCATCTACGACGGGTATGTCGCCAATGCTCAGGAGCTCCTGCGATTGCGGACAGGGATCGGACCGATGCCGAGAAATAGTACACCGAATTCTGGAGGCTTCTAGAAGGGGAGAGGGTGGGCTCGCTTTCCTAGGTCGGTACGTTACTAAGGTAACACACTCCTCTTAGTTGTAAGTTAGAATAGGGATAGTTAGGGGGGATTTCGTGGAGAGACCGCGTTCGTCAACATAAGGCGGCGCCGCAGGGAAGTAACCGATTGCATTGTATTGGTTAAATCTTGGGGATGCTTGTGCACGATGTGACGACTGCCAGGCGCCTGAAATCGCAATTGGTATGGTGACCACTCGGTGCGAGAGGCTACGAGTGCTCACCACACCGATTATAGTTAAGGTAGGTTAAGTAGCTTAGATAGGTTAAGTAGAATAGGGCCATAGTTTTAAGTTTCGTAAAAAATTTTAAAGATACGGTATCTAAGTTTTTCAAAAATCTTTTCTTAGAAATTTCATATATTGTAATACTGATAGATAAGATTAATTGTAAGATAGTTTTTAAGGCCGAAAGGTAAACTTTGAATGAGATGGTAAAGTTTAGAGCGCTCGGTAAGAGCCGGTAAGCTATCATTGTTAAGTTAGATTTAAGCATTTTTGTCTTGTATGTAAGTAATAATGAAAGAATCAATAAAAATGAATTTAAAAGTAAAAAAAAAAAAATGGTTGTTTACCAGAAGCAAGAGTGGTTCAAAGGTGGTTGTGAGTCAGTCGAAGATGATGAACGCAGTGGCAGACCATCGACATCGAAAACCGACGAAAACATTGATAAAGTAAAAGAAATGTTGTCCAAGACATTTTGGTAACTGATTTGGCTTTCCGTCGTGTAAAAGCACAGTTGGTGTCAAAATACTTCAATTTCATGCCAAAAAGAGACCGTGTTGAAGTCGTACAAGAGATGATTTGCGAATCTGAATCCGATCCCACATTAATCAAAAGGATCATTACATCGTGGGTTTATGAGTACGACACGCAATCCAGACATCAGGCAAGTGAATGGCGTTTACCAAATGAGCCGAGACCAAGAAAACCACATCGTTTTCAGTCAAAACAGAAGGCAATACTCACGGTTTTCGTGGATTACAACAGTGTAGTGCATCATGAGTTTCTGCCAGAAGTTTAGACAGTAAGAAAAGAGTATTATTCGGGCGTTATGAGACGTTTACGTGAAATAATTCGCCGAAAGAGACCAGAATTGTGGGCAGAAAACTCGTGGATTTTGCACCATAATAACACACTGTCGCACAGTACCATCAATATTCGTGATTTTTTGACTAAAATGCAACAAATACCGTCCAACAACCACCGATTTCAACTGATTTGGCTCCCTGTAACTTCTTTCTGTTCAATCGAGTTTTTAACTCCACCACTAGCCACTACAGGGAACGCGTTTCAGCAGCCGAGAGGAAGTAATGGAAAAATCGCAGGAAGCACTGATGGACATACTGAAAACCGAATATGAAATATGTTTCGAGATGGGAATTATTTTGGAAGGGACAATATAGATTCAGATGAATAAACTTGTATTTTTAATTTTCTGTAGAAAATTTGTTTTCCTTTTAGATGTGGCATATTGCTCCAGTCAATTCGTTTGGTCATATGTAGAAATAAAATAAAAGCATTGGCAATAGCAAAACAGACATAGGTGGGTATACTAAGAAAGATCCATTTCAAAAATTTCTGTAGGAGCTACATTTATCGCTTGCTACAAAATTTATCAAATTAATTATGAAATGAATCAACAGACTGGGGGAATATGTTACTTTTTCGAAGATCTATTTTATTAATCTATATAAACAGTCACCGAGTAGGTCAATATGTTTCAACTTGTACTCATACCATTACTCTTATTATTATTTCCTGGCCTAGACACAACAACTCTCCGGCTTCTTAGCTCGGGAGGGACTACAGATTTTAAATTCTAACTTTTTATTATCGAAACACCCGGCTGGCATTTATTATCAAGTCCTAACCTCGGAGTAAAATATACAATAAATTCTTAGATTTTTTTTAAATAACGAAAATTGCACAGTGATATTTGACTAAGCTCTGCACCTACGCCTGCAATACCAACAATTTTATCATGAGAACATATCAGTTGGGCCAAATTATTGTATCTGGTTTGTTAAGAATCCCAGCGCTATCAATGAGAAAAGCTAAGTGTGATCTGATTTCCTTAGTCTCTAGTTGAAGGCTGGAAAACTCTCTTTCTGCCTCTATAAAGAAAACTAAAACGTCTAGCCGATTTGTTAAGTTTTCTGAACAACATTGCTTCAGTAGTATCGCTATTCAAATCTATAACACATCTTTTCAACATTTGTTTTCTTTTTGAGTATGAGAATGATATCGGTTTACCTTTCTTGCGATTTCTTCTCTCCATAGGAGTAGAAACTCGCATTTCGTTCTAAACATGGTAGATTTTTGATCAAACAGTGATCCACGTTCAGGACATTGAAACTGCTGTAGCCTCAAGCCGAATTCTAAACCTGAGGTCGATGGTATTTGTGCGATAATATTAAGAAACTGTTGTAATGGCATCTTCAAACCTCTGTTAATGATATTCAATCTATCACTAAGATCGTGTTTGTTCCTCAATGAGTGGAAGACCTCATTGATGTCTATCTTTAAATAGACACTGAGCTAGCTCCAAAACTGATAACGAAAACTAAAGGGGTATCAGTAAAGTTTCTGCTGTACCAAAACTTTTTGAATCCATTGTAAGACAATATCTAATATGGTCCACTTTACATTTTATTTAATTTATGCTGTTGAAAGTGTCATAGATGCCAGGTCGACGCCGTATATACGGACTACAGCTAAGCGTTTGACTAGGTAAGCCATGTGCTGCTGATAAAGAAACTCGAAAACTTGGGATTTCATTCAGAAAAGTTGAACTGAATTTCATCATTTTTAATTGGAAGGTTGCAAAAAGTTTGCCTTGAAAATTATTTATTAAGATTGATTTCTTGCACGTTTGGAGTTCCATTAGGAAGCCATTTAGGGCCCCCCTTGTTTATTATTTTCTATCAATGACATTGTTCATGAATTCAAATTTTGTAATTGTCTACTTTATGCGGATGATCCTAAATTATTCCTTAAAAAACAAAGTCTCGACGATTGTGTAGAGACTTAGTCCGACTTTAACAATTTGTCTACTTGGTGTGTTAGTAACTGTCTTAAGTTAGATGTCAGTAAATGCACAATGACATCTTTAACTTTAAATCTTTAATACAACAATGTTTTAGTTACTATATTTATCCCATACTGTTAACAAGGGACGACAATATTAAAGATCTAGGTGTTTTTCTTGATAATAAATTAGCTTTTGTATCTCATATAGTTACGACAAACTTCCGATAAAATTCAAAAGATATTTCTGACCCTCATACATTTCCATCCCTTTTTATTGCCCTATTCAAGTCAATACTTGAATACGCCAATATTGTGTGATATCCAAATTATCTGTTCCTTTTGGACCGTTTTGAAAGAGTACAAAGATGTTTTACAAAACATATTTTTCTTTAATGCGTTCTTATAAAGTTCGATGCTAACTATTAGGTATTATGACACTTAGTGCAAAACAGCATGTACATGACATTATGTTTGTCAAAGATGTTCCATCTTCTCTCGTTCTTAGTCCTCACTTTTATCCTTGTTATCTATTCATGCTCCTGAGATGATGTTAAGGGATCGTCACATTTTTTATAATATGGAGCATAGAACAAACTATGGGCATAATGAGCTAATTTCAAAATCTATGAAATTATTTAATGAAATCAGTACACATGTTGATTTTCATAATTCATTTTAATGACATTGCTTATGAATTAATTTTTCTATCAATACTTTTTATTATTTCTTTACTTCTAGTACTTCCCAACCCCTCCCCACAAAAGAAAAAAAAAGCTAACCTTAAGTACTTTCAGTTACATTGACCCATCTCAACCAATTGAGTCATATAGACCTGTAGCTCACGCAGTGTATTTTTTGATTGATGATGCACGACCTGAAGATAGTATTATTCTAGTATGTGATTTGACGATTCGTCTCATATGTCTCTCTTAATTCGTCCTCTGAAATAGAAATATTGATAGTGTAGCTAACTCAAGTCTACATATATCAGATTAGTGGAATACTTAATACAATGAATAGACAACTCGACCTTGTCTGCACATCTAATTCAGATAACTGTGTCGGATAACACATGTGTCGATTCGGAAAACTTATTTCATTTAATTTCCGAAGAACCGACTTTAACAACCTTAAACACCTAATCAGCAACATTAACTTTGACTTTATTGTCCTATCAACTTTGTATTCATTAATTTTTTCCTGCTTTCTCCAATCGGTTCTATATACCTTCCCAAAGGACTGCATGTCAGCTCCTTCCTGGTATAACAAGAAGTTGCGCTCTCTCCGTAATAACAGAAACAAGTTGTGGGACAAATTCCTAAGAGATCGATCTGATTCCGACTATAGTAGTTTTTGATTTGTAAACAATCATTTTTTTAACTTTGTGAGCTCCTTACTCTGAATACCTCTATCGCATGCAATTTAGCTTGGTCTCGGATCGTAAATGCTTCTACCAGTTTGTTAACACCAAAAGAAAGTCAGACGCGGGAACCAACTACTTTCAAATTCTTTGGTGAATCTTCTGCCGACCGAAAATCCATTGGCAATTTCTTTGCGTTTTATTTTAACAAATCCTTTTTTAAGCAAAGAGCGGAACGCAATCCTAATTACTTTAGTTGTATGAAAAACTGTCCTGAGCCGTCATGCATCCTTTGGTATCTGAAAACATTACCAAATTTAAAGTTGATTTTTCGTCTGGCCCTGATGACCTTTCGGCTATTGTATACTAAAAGAGTGTGTAACCTGTCAGTTTCAACAGGTACTTTCTGTTTCCTATGGAAGGAATTTTATATCATCCCTATTCATAAAAAAGAAAGTAAGGCCGAAGTTGATAATTATAGGCCCATAGTAAAACTCGTTTGCATATCCAAACTTTTCGAAAGCATAGTCTATCAACAACTGCTTGAGTACTGCAGGTCAACTATTTGCAAAAATTAGCACGGTTTTATGAAAGGTTAATCAACCACCACTAACCTGAGTTCGTGATGAGGGGGATTCAATTTCCACAGATTTTATCAAAGCATTCGATCACCAACTTATCATTATTAAACTAAAAAAACCACTTGCATTGTGGTAGTTTTCCAGCATCAAGGTAAATAATACATTTTGATCCATTCTATCTGTGCCACCTATATTTCGATTGTAGTTCTGGATCGCGTGAGGAATTTTATCGTAAATATATTTCCTATCACTTTGGCTGTACCTTTTAACACTTCACACAGGATCAGCTGTAAAGCATGTAGAAGCAACAGAGGCAACCGCATTGTCTTTCCATCTCGTCAGAAATGTTTCGGTGTTGTTGTATTGCAGTGTAGCAACTTCTGTACCATTTTTATCTTTCTCGAATTTTTTCAGATCGGTAAGGCAGCAAGCATTCCTTAAGCGGTTAGCTCTTATAGCCTCGCTGCTTCAATTCCTCTAGCAATCTGAATGACGTGAACAAATTCTGGCAGTAAATGTGATATGGAAAAAAAGCTAAGGGGATGAATATCCATCTAACAGATAGAGTAATGCAGAAGCACATTTTATACATTCTGTTTTCATTTCTTCGTCCCCACAATATGTACCTCTTTCCATGATATGGATCGAAAGCTATCAGGTATCCAGATGGTACATTTTGACACCACACTTTGTAGCCAAATCGAATGGGCTTGTTTCGAATACCTTGTTTGCAGCTATGCTTTCCAAAATATTCCACCATAGCTTCGTCGTGTGATATAGGACCCTCTGGCACGTAATATTTAAAAAAATTTTTTTTGAAGATGTGAAATATGAGGTCTGAGTTTACAGTACTTGTCTGTAAAGTTTAGGTACGAATTTGATTGAAAATGAAGAGACCTCACGATATTATCAAACCTGTCCCTTCTCATAGCTTCCGAGATCGCAATATTTCGCATGTCCGAGAACAACGCAAAATACTTCATTCAGTTCCAATCCCCGTAATCTAAGATTTGTCCCACTCTTCCTGATCCGAACTCACTGCACCAATTACGGTCTTTTCGAACCAGTATCTAGAATCCAGGCTTTGACCTAAATAGCAAAAAATTTGAAATAAAAAACCACTGCTCAATGTGCCATTCGCTTAACATCTCCCCCGACTAACATTACTCCCTGCCACATTAGGTTAAGAATATCTTTGTTAGTTTTTTAAGCCTAGCTTTAGGTTTTTGCTTATTAATAAGCTTAGCAAAGTTGTTCCGGTTAGACTCGGTCCAATAATTATACTTTTTGTGTTTTCATTTTATTTTTTGTACTACTATACATTCGTAATCTGTAAGCTAAGCTTGTTGATGAAATAAAAAAATAAATATTTTGGAGATAATTTTTGGCCAATGATGAACTGGAGATTTTTATTGGAGGATCACTTGCTTTCGTCTGAAAATGACAAAAGTTGGCTTATTATCAACATTTTTGATGAAAAAAAGGGCAAAGGCACCCTACAATTATTTGCATTTGCTGCTGCCTCTAATATTGTTTAGAGCACAAGGATTTTATGAGACTTTATAATGCTTATAAAGTGGATGCAGACCTAAAATACCAAAACGACGAACTAATATCTTAAGCTGTACAGCAATGTATTACAAATGAGACATCAAAAGAAGGCATTCGACATAAGACTTAAATAATCAGATAAAAATTATTGGTTGAGCATTTAGATTTCTTCTCTGGTTTAAATAATGGCGATGTTATCGGTACAACCTTATGACTGTTTCCGACCCAAGCACTGATAAGTCCTAACAAACATTCATGTTCAGTAGTATGGACAAATTACGTTTCAAATAAAGACGACATGATCCTAAGATACATACATATCTGATTGAGGTGCGCTATAACTTTTCCCTCAATTTATTTATTTATTTTTTATTTCTTTCTAACACAAAAATCTTTCTCTGCTTAAGATTCTTTTTTTTAGCTCAAAGCAAATTCAATTCCAAATACGTGCAAAAGAAATGGCTGACTGTAGTTACCAAGTAAAAAGGTTTGCGACGGAAGCTCTTCAGCCCGCTGTGTCAGTTGAATGAATGAAAAATTGCCAGATATCGTGGCAACGTCCTCAGTATGTGGCATTCGTGCTGCTCCTAATGCATATGTAACGTAACGAAAGCGAAAGCATTTTGTTCGTTTTCTATTCAAATAGACGTAAATTTCACTTAGAAGTTCTCACAGGAAGGAAGCCGTCTTATCGATCGCACTGTGATTTATTACCACTAATACCTTTGTGCTTTTTGGTATCCGATGGATAGTATTTCTTTGCAATTGTTAAACGAGAACAAAAAGTCAATTGATGTGTAGGTAATACGTGTTAAAATCTATATTCAATTTTTATCCTTTTACCAGAATTATATAGTAATCGATGAGATATTCAAATTGAAAATTTGAAATGGAACGTGAACAATGCTATAAAAAAGAAGAAGTATCAGAAGTACTGATATCTGTCATTTTCTTAGCTTTTGAACTTAAATAAAAGAAAGAAGTTGTTATTTTAAATATTTTAGAATCAAAATATCATTGGCCGACAATCTGAAAAGAGTAGATATTTAGTTCATGCTTCCAGTTTTCTTGTCCATTATATATTTAAGTATATGCCCACTTCGGAAACATCTTAAAAAGGTTAAAATATCGGTCAAAGTTTTTATTAATCGATAGGTAAAAAATCACATAATTTTTGAAGCTGTGACAGGTCTTTTCGAATTTCAAATGAAGTTTCTGTCATAGCGTGATTCTGATCAGTACATGTTTCATCAGGATTATTGTTACTATATTTTAGAATAAATTTTTGTTAAGTATGGTTTGGTAGTCACCTCAAATGACGGTTGCACGAGCTTTCGACTCAGTTTTGACAATTTATGCCATTATCTATCCAGTGAAGCGTTTGTGCAACACTTAGGGAAAAATATTTTGAAAAATAAATCAACAATTCTTTTAGACAAAAATACAATTTTAATAAATAGAGTAAGGTACAGGCTATCGAACAAAAACATAGTTTTAATATTTGAACAGAACACCTTTCCCCAACTAAGGCACAAACCTGTCTCATAAAATTTACCATTTTAAAAAAATCAGAAAATATGCAAAAATTTAAATTGCTTCCAAAATAGTTATTAATCATTTACTTAGAACCCCCTCTACTGATTTACTCGTAAATGAAAATTTACTATATACTAGGTGAAATGAAAAGTAACCACCTTCACCTTGACTGCCAGAATGCGTTGCTACTGCAAAAAAGGTTATGGTGCCTTGAATTCCGTTCATATATAGGCAGACATGCCAAATTTCAGTGCGATACTGTCTTTAGTTTTGTTTTGACAGCTGATTGTTGTTGACGTGTTTGGCATCATGTTGAGTATGGACAAAAACGATTTTCGTTCTCTCATAAAACACTATTTTTGGAGAGGCAAAGCGGCAAAGGAAATAAAATAAAAATTAGATAAATATTATGGGGCTAATGCTCCGTCAGATTAACCGCCAAATATTGGTTTCGAGAGTTTGGGCAATATTCTGCATATGAAAAAGTTATCCTGCCACTGGGTGCCGCGCATCCTCACCTCACGTGAGTAAATTGTCGACGCCACGGAGGAGTATTTTGCAGACCTTCCGGAAAATTACTTTTCGGACGGAATCAAGAAGTTCGAAAATAGCTAGAATAAGTGTATCAAACTAAAAGGGGACTAAATTGAATAAATAAAAAAAAAAAACATTTAAAAATTTTCATTCCCAAGGAGCTTACTTTTCACCCCACCTAGTATATTCGAAGAAATACATTGCGCATCACTTACTTTCCCTTGCAATATTGCGCAAACGCATCACTGGGCAAAAGCGATATCAAAAATAAAACTATTTCATGTTCCATCGCCTTGACCATTTACTCGGTGTTTGCGGTTTATTGAATGCAGATACATATAGGTCCTTTATTGTGAAATATTGACTTGCTCATTATTATGGTTTTAGTAAGTTCGTGAAAAGAAAACTTTTCTTGTAAGATAATGAATAGTTACCGAGTGAAAACAAAATGACCACAATTTTTTATCTCATGCTTACACTCGTTTTTTAAGGTAAATTTTCAATCAGTGAGTGCATTATCTCACAAACATAATTAATTTGTGCCCACATCCAGAGTTCAGTGATTTTGTTCGGTCGCAACATTTACTGCTATCCAAAAAGTGCGAAGTGTGACGGTTTGTGTTTTTAGGCTCTTACGAAAACTTTTGTTCTGTGCCAATAATTAATAATCAAATTAGGAAGTTTGTTTGGTTATTTTTTAGTATACATCAAGTCATTGCGCAAGCAACAGCATATTTTTTCATCGTGTTAAAAATATCGAATTTTGTACCAGAAAATGATGACTTGCGGAAAGCATTAATTTTTCGTTTTCATTTGAACAAAAGTGCTGCATCGAATGCTTGTGGATGCATATGGTGATTATGCTCTATCAAAAGCAACATGCAAAAGATGGTTTCAACGGTTCAGAGACAACGATTTTGATGTGAGAAATGAAGAACGTGGAAGGCCACCAAAAAAGATTGAAGACACCGAATTCCAAACAATATTTGATGAAGATGACACTTTGAGTCAGAAACTAATGGCAGAAATGTTAAATGTTGCACAACAATTTCTGACCGTTTAAAAGCTAAAAATCAGTTTTGCATCGAATTGTTACTGGCGATGAAAAATGGATTTATTTTCAGAATCTTAAACGGAAAAAATCATGGGTTAATCCGGGTCAACCATTAACTTCAATTGCAAAACCAGATCGATTCGGCAAGATGACAATGCTGTGCGTCTGTTGTGGTATACCACGAGCTTCTAAAACCTGGTAAAACCTTTAATACAGATCGCTTCCGACAACAAATGATCAATTCGAACCATGCATTGAACGAAAAACGACCAGAATGGGCCAGAAGACACGGCAAGGTAATTTTGCTCCATGACATGACTTCCACACAAAGCAAAACTGGTTCAAGATACAACCAAAGCACTTGGCTGGGAGCTGCTACCCCAGATGCCAGAAAGATTTGAAAAATGATACCTAGCAATCCCCAATACTTTGAATAAAATGTTTTTTCCTTTCCCATTAAAACTTAGTGTTTTATTTTCAAAAAAAAAAAACGCTCACTTTATACCGGTACACCTGTTTTTTTTTATGAAAATATCATTATTACTTGATTCTTATAAAATTTTGAGTTGAAAAATTTCATATTTATAAAGAAACATAAACATAAAGTCGTAGACATCATATATGATATTTCTTGCAACAACGAAGTTCAAAATTCACTTGTCATATTATAGTAACATATATACACCCTGACTGACTCGAACCGCAAATTTTTAAAATGCTAGAATTTTTTTATTTTTTTTAAAAATTTTATTGTGCCAATGCAATAAATGTTGGAAAATAAATCAATTTTCAAATTTTATTAGTAGTTTTCAATATGTCCACCTTTGGCGTGAATAATGGCCTTGAGACGGCCGAAGAAAGCATCGCACGCTGCACGCAAGTGGCTCTGAAGTATTTTGGCCCAGTGCTTGATTGAGGTGGTCTAAGCTTTGATATTTTCTAGTGCCAACTTTCGCCTTCAAAATACCCAAACAGAGAAATCCAACGGATTTTGAAGTGTGAAACCAATCTTGGTTGACGCGCACTTTATGAGACGGTGCCGAGTCTTATTGAAATGTCCACGGACTCCGACCGAAATAATTGTTTGCCCAGTTTACGGTATACGATCACATTAATTTTGACGCCACGGTCCAAAAATACGAGCGAAGAGCGATTATAGGCGGTTATGGCGGCCCAAACTATCACAATCGGTGCTGCCTGCTTTCTGGTGGCCGTCCGAAGGTGTACATTTTCGAAGGACCTCTCTGGCAAGTAAACTCGGTCATTTTGTTTGTTGACATATTGCTCGATGTCATCGGAAAAAACCAAATTCGGCAACTCACCACTTTCGTGCAAGCGTAGCAACTCCTTCGCTCTTTCGACTCTAACCTTTTTCTGTTGCAGTGTAAGATCGTGTGCTTTTTGGAACTTCAATGGCTTGAGCCCAAGCTAATTTTTAAGTATGT
The DNA here is from genome assembly GCA_907269105.1 of Volucella inanis. Classification (NCBI taxonomy): domain Eukaryota; kingdom Metazoa; phylum Arthropoda; class Insecta; order Diptera; family Syrphidae; genus Volucella; species Volucella inanis. Next base: position 25,732,950 of record OU026157.1, read on the forward strand.
GTTGCATCCGTTCCAACGATATGTTGAAGTCACGAGCCATTTGTCTTCCACTTTGACGCGGATTTCGCTCAATTCGAGCCTTCACTTTCCGAACCATTTCTGCCGATGTTGCTGTTTTTTTACGACCACCTTCATGGCGTTTTGCAACGCTGCCAGTATCACGGTAACGAGCTATGGTTCGAGGCACAAATGATTTATTCACGTTGAGGTGCTGGAAGGCTCTAACGATAACTACTTGTGGTTTTACAGCCAAATACAAAGCAATAACACTATCACGTTTGAATTCCATCGCGGATAAAAATTTTTCAACACAACTAAGACGCAAATCGTTTAAAAGGCTTGTAAATGATAAAACTATCTGTCATTTGTCATTTTGTCAATTTGAGCACACTGTCGTGAATGGTTTGGAAATTATAACAGTCTGAAGTTTGTTGCAGTTCAAGTCAGGCAGGGTGTATGGTATGTCATGCACGATAGTCCATGCAGTAAACACAATTAACATATTTATAATATGGTATTTAGTTTTGTTTATATTTCAATGGGGTCAAAAATTATATCTGAAGAAGAAATTTTTAAATTGATAAGCAATTGGTTTAAGAGTGAGGATGAATGTTAAGTTGGGAATGATTTTGATTACGCTGATTTTGATGTAGAGTCGTAAAGTCTAACGAAAATAAGAAAGCACAAAAATTTAGAATTTAAGGGTAATTCGGAATTACCCACTAATATTACGGAACTTAGCACACCCTATGCGTTCTTCAATTTTCTTTTTGGTAACGACATCATAGAATCAATCGTAGCTGAGTCTAATTTGTATGCTTGCCAATGTGATCCAGGCAAACAGTTCGCTGTAACGGCAGTTGAGATTCAAAAATACATTGGTATTTGCATGCTAATGTCAATTGTGCAGACTCTTGACATACGAAGTTTTCGGAAGCAAATTATGGGCAATGAACTTATTCGGAGTACAATAAATTCGAGAAAATTCGTCAATTTCCTCATTTGAATGACAACGCAAAAGTTGTTCCAAAATCGAATATTGCTTATGATCGCATCCTTAAAATTCTTCCTCTCATAATCAAATTGAAACGAAACTTCCATTTGATGAGTTTTATGTTTGGATGGACAAATGTGATCAGCAAAACTTCTTCCCACGAAGCCTCATAAATGGGTTTACAAGTTTTTTTTTTTTTTTTTTTTGTGGAGCATCTGGGTATGCTTACAATTCTATACTGATCAGGAAAATTATGATCGATTTCGCTTGCCCACTGAAGTTAACTTAGGCGTTAGTTCTAATGTCGTAATTTATTTGGTTCGAAATGTTTCCCAAGCCATGTATTTCAAAATATATTTCGATAATTATTACACTTCGATACCATTAATTTCTCAGCTTTATAGAAAAGGTATGTAAGTGCTTTTTTACGTTATGTACATTTATTTTTATGATGAAGGAATTCTAAGTCTGGGAATCTTCCGAAGAAATCGTTTATCAAACTGTAAGCTTCCGGATGACAAATCCTGGAAAAGTAAGGTGCGTGGTGTTTTTTATGAAGTAGTAGGCAGCATTGATGGCATGGATCTGGCTGTAGTTGCTTGGAAGGACAGTAATTACAATCACTTCTGATTTCATTGGAGAGAAGCCAATTTCTAAATCTCAGAGGCATGAAAAAAAAAACCAAAGAAAAAAAAAAGAATCAAAGAAGTTGATTTTCCAGCTATGGACAACAAATTTATGGGAGGTGTGGACTTGTCAGATTCCTTGATTGGAAGATATAAAATTAAAATCAAGTCTAAGAAAAGGTACCACGGAATATTTTACCATTAACTGGATGTAACAGTTTGCAACGCGTGTCTTTTGTACACATATTCATATTAAAGATATAATTAAAAACTAGGCATGTTGAAACACAAAAATAAATTTCAAAATTTCGGTGTCGGAGCACTTTGTCGTTTGGGTGGTGAGGTTTCAAAGCGTGGAAGGCCATCGACCGAATTGGATAGGTTAATTGAGGAAAAACGAGGAAAAGCAACTTCAGCACCTGTAGCGTCAAAAAAAGTAAGGCTAGATGGTTTTGACCATTTGCCTCTTTAACGTGCAAGCTGCCTAGTTGTGGAAAATTAACATTAGCAAAATGTTCAAAATGTGAAACTGCGCTTTGCTTCGACAAAGACAGAAATTGTTTCCAAGACTTCCACACCAAATGAGTTTTCTTCGCTGGAAGCATTGATATTGCTGGCGTGCCTCCTGACACAGTGGACCATCTCAGTGACGAAGAGTTTATTGATGATGTCGAGTAAGTAAACAGCATGAATGTATATATCGTAAATGTGTTCGAAATGGTTACAAATTTTGTAATGTGTGGAAAATCTGTGGTCCTCTGGAATTGCATATTATCCGTGATGATGTGGAAAATGAGAAACCTGCAAGTGCCATTTCGGGAGAAACAACGGAGAACTCCACAGAATTCCAACAAAAGTAGTTACGCGTCCCACACTATAATGGCCGGTGACCAAACGACCAGTAGTAATAGTAAATTTTGAAGGAGAGAAAATGGAAGTGATTGTGAAAGAGCATTGTATGTCCTTTAAGGTGCATTTTAGGTTTTAAGGTAAAAAAAGGAGTAACAAATGAGTTGTTTAATTTGTTTTGGGACTATGAAATATTTCATTAAGTAACTAATGAAACCAACCAATATGCACAACAGCCAAATGCAAATGATGCAAATTTTACGATGTCAGAAGTAAGAAAATTTGTCGCAATATTATTATATTTTAGTTCGGTTATTGGTGACTTAATTCATTCATTGGCTGAGAAATAATTCGCTAGTCTACGAATCGAAACCGCTTTGATAGCCTTGAGCGTTTTCTACATGACGTCGTTGATTATTCACTGGGTACACATAATTAATATGCAAAACTACGACTGTTTTTTGACCAAATGAATAGAATAATAGAATAGATTCATGCAGTTCGGAGTTTTTGCTCACCACTTGTCAATCTAAGAATAGATGGTACCATACTTTGATCGCCATTTTTCCAAATTGTTCATTTAGAACAAACCTGTACGTTTTTGATACAATTTGTGGTGTCTCTGCTCCAGCGATGGCTACCTCTTTAAGCTCATCCAATGATTCAGATATAAGGAATCAATTGAGCCTTGGAGATAACACCGTTTTGTCAATACTTTAAGGTGAAAATCTGCAGGAACATCAGTAATCATCGCTTAGTCATGTAGCAACAGGAACCATGCGCGAAAACCATACCAGTAAAATTCCTACTTTTTAAATTACCGACGTGAAGACCTTCAAAATTATGGGCGAATCGAATCCTCCCACGATTAGAATTCACAGCTGAAGATAGTGCGCTGGAATGATAACTCTGTAGTAACATGTGGAGTGTAACCACTACTGCGGGTAAAGGGGCTAAACGTCTTTTCTGTTTATAATTGCCACATGGGTAAAATTGATTTGCATGGCGAATTAAAGTATCAACATACGTGGCAAGAAGTGGTATTGGCAACTCATTATTACAATGATTGACTCATGTGTAGTATATGCTTGGAAGCTGCATTGTGTCATGCAAAAGCATCGAAATTTATCAGAAGTATCTCAAATTTATTTCCTGACCGCTATCTGTGAAGCACTTCTGGGTGTCGAAGAACAGGGAGATCTCGACGACCGGAGAAGAAGAGAAAAAAAAAAAAAAAAAAAAAAAGAAAGTTGAGGCAAAACCCTAAAGTTAGGAATGAAGTCAAAAAGAAAATCAGTATTCTCTGAAGGTCATCTGTTACTGCTTAAAAAACTTGGCAGACAGCTTCTTAAGTAAATTAAATGTTTTTTTTTTTTTTTTAAATTTGTTAATTGAGCTTTGAGATGATTCATTTTTCAATAACATCATCATTCCACTACGTTAATTCTGTTACAGTTTCAAAGCCTAAACGGTTCTTCTCAGTAACTGCTATGAGTTTCTTTAGAAATTGAAAGAATGAATAGGGAGTTACGTTTGTCATAAAATAAAATAATTGTCAGATTGTTTGTGGAATAACAAGCCGCAATCAATAATTTCTCATAGATTACGAACCTTGACTATTGAAATTGTGGCTTGAATATGAAGAGTTTTCTCGACATAAACAATTCGGATCCACAAAACGAAAGACTCTTGCGACTCGATGGCGAACACTCGCTGTTCATATTGAATACAGGGTACGTTACTTTGCCCGAATATGTATTCAAAATATAGTAATACTGCTCTATGGTTATGTAATTTTTAATTGAAAATGGAGCGTCAAACGTTTATAAGCATCACATACTAGACATGGAAGACAATCTGTCGTTCAACAAAATAAAACAAATTTTGTTTGACAAGTCACCGCAATGAATTGATCTTGTTTGACTGCCGAAATTAAAAAAAAACTTACTTAATTTTCCAATGCGGAGTTGACTTTTGCACCTGTTATGTGATTTTTTCAACAATGTACTTCATGTAGCATATTGCAATATATCCTATGTAGCAATGACAGAAAAAGGCTTATGGTATATGGTATACCAAAAATATTCTCCATAAATTGAGTGGCTGAGTAAAACGACTTCTTGCATTCTGTAGTATGCTGAGTCTGGCTAAGAAATTGTATCTGAACACTAAAAAATGAATAAGCAAAAATATTTGTACTTTGAATATTTAGACCTTTAAGAAGTATTCATGCAGCCGAATAGAACCCTTGAACTAACCCATAGTAGATGTCACTTCCATTCAAGAAGTTCGATGGGAAGTGCAGAGCAAAAGATGGATGAAAAACTCTCTTTTTTACTATGACGATAGCTACAACCATATAGATAGCAAAAACAGGGCCTATTTTAATGTTAATTTGTCTTCAGAGAAAGACTTGAGCTTCAGGTACTTGAGCGAATGCCTGATTACAATCTGCAACAAGTCTTAATTAGATTTCATACGCCTCACAATGTAAATGAACGACTTTGCCGACGATTGATTCTACAAGCTACTCGACTAGACTCATGAAATATATTTGGGGTATTACGCTTAGTGATTTTAATGCCATATAAGGAAAATAGAACATCTCTGGCGGAACATTACTTTGTTGTAAGCAATATGCGAATACAAATACCCAGTAAGACAGAACATCAAGGAAGTAATCTAAAAATGTTTACGTCAAACGTCGAACAGAAGAGACTGTCAGATGATTTTCTGATCGAGATACCCAAAACGTTTCTAAAAATCTTATGCCCCTAGCATCAAACGCTAAAACCCAGTCGGCAACCCATAAACAAATAAAATTATTACATAAAATGATAAAGTGTGTCCGCAAACGCATCCCATAAAACACTGGGCATACAATCTATCGATGTAAGGGAGGAAGAAAGCTGCCACCAATTTCACCACAGAAAGAAGCTTATAAGAAATAAGAAGAAAGAAACAACGCTTGACTGCAGTCATTGTGACCTAAACTCCGAAAAGAAGCGCGCTAACATATGGATAGAAACGTAGTGGAACAACAATCGGCGTTAAAAATTTGAAAGGAGTACTCTTGCAAAGTGTTTAATGGCGGAGACGATATAAAGGCAGAGTGAACCATTCAACTTGGATGATAATGAACAACAGCTTCATCCATCCGATCTAGAGGAGGTCTAGCGACAACGATATTTAGGGTGATTCATCGTAAGATATGATTTTCAACAGGCTTTTTTTGACAGATCATGCGTGATTCCTATCAAACTGCTTTGTCATTTTTGTTCAATATCGTTTGACAAGTTATCAATAAAAGACTCACACCACAACAGAGTCTCCAAATTTCGAAAATTAGAGTTCTGTGAGAAATGTTTGTTTTTCTACTACTGAAACCATTGCCAATACCATTCGCAGATTTGAGTCCCAGTTTATATTAGTAGATGATACTACATTCAGCACATAGTGAAGGGACTATAGCAGCTGTAGCTGCTGCATTCGACAACTTAGCGTATTTTACGTCAAGATCACGGCCTAAAAGTGTACAAAATTCAATTTCTGCAAAAATTTAAGCCAGGTGACTTGAATTTGTAATATTTATAGTTTGTAAAGTCTGGTAAAATATAGTCTACCGCTGCTACTATCTGTTCTTCCAAATCAGCCGACGTTCTTATTTCAGATGAACACGTGTATACTAGGTGGGGTGAAAAAAAATGTTTTAAATGTTTTTTATTTTATTTTATTCAATATATTCCCCTTTTAATTTGATACATTTATTCCAGGGATTTTTCATCTTCATAGCCCGAGAGAGCCAAATCGGGCGAATATGGTGGATGCGACAGCAATTGGAGCCGTAAGTCATTGATTTTAGCCATGGTTGCGATGCTCTTGTGCTCAATCGCTCCAATAATGCACAGTAATACTCGCTGTTGATGGTTTTTCCTTTTTCGAGGTAGTCCACGAAGAGTATGCCATGACAATCCCAGAAATCCGACGCCACAAGCTTTCCGACCCACCGAGCCTTCCTCCGCCGCTTCGGAGCACTCGTGCCGGCTTTGGTCCATTGCCGGCCAATCATTCTGTTCTCTGGTGTATAATGGTGGATCCAAGTTTCATCAACAGTTACCAGTTGACAAAAAGTCCGCCCGATTCCGCATCAGCAAGTCCAAACTCTCTTTCGAAGTGCTCTCGCGATCGTGTTTTTGGTCAGGAGTGAGGATGCGCGGCACCGAGTGGCAGGATAACTTTTTCATATGCAGAATATTGCCCAAAATAGCGTGTGCGCTCAGTACTAATCTTTGTTATATCTGCTAGCTCGCGCACCTTCACTTTCCGGTCAGCCAACACCATTTCATGAATTTTTTTGACATTGTCCTCTGTAAGCGCATCGGAGGGCGGTAGTGAAGTTTCGGCCACCACGAAACTCTCGAAACCAATATTTGACGGTGTTATCTAACGGAACATTAGCCACATAATATTTATCCAACTTTTCTTTTGTTTCCTTCTCCCTTTTGCCTCTCAAAAAATAATGTTTTATGAGAGAACGAAAATCGTTTTTGTCCATACTCAACATGATGCCAAACACGTCAACAACAATCAGCTGTCAAAATAAAACTAAAAACAGTATCGCACTAAAATTTGGCATGTCTGCCTATATATGAACGGACTTCAAGGCACCAAAAGCTTTTTGCAGTAGCAGCGCGTTCTGGTGGTCAAGGAGGTTACTTTTCACCCCACCTAGTACCTGTTCCTTCATCATTCCATATACGTAGAAATCCAAAACTGATCTGGTAATCTTGCAGGGCAATGTATTGGACCATTTATTCCATTCTGCTAAAGTGACTTGGAGCACTATCATGTTGGTAAAAATTAGTTCTTCTTTGTGCAAACGAAAAATCATAGGACTGCGGCAATTGATTTAGCAAAAGTTACAAATACGTTTCACTGTTTTATGTTTTTGGAGGTATAGGATTTTCTAATAACGACTTGACAACTTTTTTTTTTAAATAAAAGGCAAACCATTTGAGATATTTCAAAAACTTTATTATTGGCTTGAAGTACAATCAAGACATTTATGAATGGAACTCGACTTCGTTCATATGGCCAAGGCGGGCACTTTTGCAGCGATCGATTCTTTGGACCCAATTTTCAACGACTCGGCCACACATTCCTGCCGAAACGGCTGCTATTTTGCGTTCAATGTTAGCTCTGAGCTCTTCCAACGTCGTCGGCGTGTTGGTATAAACCAATGACTTGACGTAGCCCCACAAAAAATAGTCAATCGACGTTAAATCGCACAAACGAGGCGGCCAATCGACTGGCCCATGTCTTGAGATAACACGCTCACCATACTTACTCTTTAATAAAGTGCTGTGTGGCTTGTGGCACCATCCTGTTGAAACCACATGTTGTCCAAGTCCATATCTTCTAATTCGGGCCAAAAATAATTGGTGATCATGGCGCGATAACGCCGCTGGTATGCGAACCGCAGCAAACAGTTATTTTTTGTGGATGAAGTGGTGATTCATGAAGCACATGTGGGTTTTCACCCGACCAATAACCCATTGAGCCAAAAATGAGCTTCGTCACTGAAGATGATTTTGCGATGAAATTCATCATCTTGGCGCATCTTCTCCAGAACCCAATCGGAGAATGTAGCTCGTTAGTGTACTTTACTATGATAAAAAGGTTGAGTTTACTGAATAAATTGGCAGTGACAGTTTGACAGTTATTGAAAGAGTGCGTTCACAAAATAAATTTAAAATTGTCATGTCCCTATTGGAAACACTTATGAAGAGCCCAATTAACTTATTACCAAGTATACCTGCTCATACGTTTACCCTGAACCGATAATGAAATGATGTTGTTCTTGTTGTATACGGATCTTCTTTCGACCATATATGTAAGTTATGGAAGTTGGTAATGCCATCTCTAGTGAATTGCGGCTCATCTGCTTATAGAATATTTTGGATAAATGTATTGTAATCGAAATTCCGCTCCAGCAATCATTTGCCAAATTCCAATTGGATGGAAGTTCTCTCTTCTAAACACTCTTTGATTAGGTCACGTCGTGTAGGAAATCTTTTTAGATACTCTGCTCAAGACGCCTCAGCACTGCTATTACAAAATCCATAGACAAAATGAAAGTTTGCATATTCTTCAATTGGTTACTCTGCCATTTGAAAGAAATTCTTATAACACTTCACTTTTCAATAAAAAAAAAACTGATAACGATCAACGAAAGTGTACTTATTGTAGAGTAATTTCTTAGTAGTAATAAAAAATAGTCATATTGCGGATTTATTTATTTAACCATATACTTGGTAAGACCCCAGGTAAAACCTTTGTATGTTGAATTTGTAAATAACATTATCCCATAAATTTATTAAAAAAAAATATAAATATTGAAAAGATAAAAGTTGAAGATCAATATCTCGAAAATAAAAGCATGAATGGTAACATTGCTTGGATATGAATTAACCCCTGATCAACTGGCTATTAAACCAGTAACAAGCTTGATTACTCTGGGTTTAACATAGTAGAAGTTATAACTAAATACTTGTTGATATCTACTTCTCTGAAGGAACTTTTAAGACTCCCTGTAACTCACCCCTCCCATACGATTTTTTTCAAAGCATGGACCAACGAATCATATCCCAAAGTATCTGTATTCCTAACCGAACCACCCTGAATAAACCAAAGGCCAGTCAAGCTGTCAGAGAGAACAGACTAACTACCGGTCTGACTTGGTAAGGAACATACTCGAACTCATCTGTAAAATATAACATACAGCGACTTCGATCTCGCCAGAAGGGTTAAAATTCATAAGGTCTATAGGTTAGAACATATTGTAAATTAATGCTACGGCCTGATTGTATTCGGATCCATCCACGACAAATCAGAAAAGAGACCTATTTAGAGTTTAGTAAGCCACGGTGGCATCCATGACAGAGGAGTAGACGGTTATGCCGCGCTCCCGGTAGGTCGGCTCTAGCTCGACAGATTGGAACTCAAATTACCCTTTTGACTATACGGTCGAACATAAGTGAAAGGAAGAGAGAAAGGTAATAGAAAAAGCAGGAAATGAAAAAGGAAGATCACATTTGACTGCCATCGTCACTGTGTAAGACGCGATTATATCTAGTGCCTTACACCGAAACTTAATTAACGAATTAAATAAGCTAAAGTTTACTTTGTCTATATATCTTACACTTAAAAAAATATCCCAGGATCACACAGCGATGACATCTCAACCTAAAATAGGCCGCATGTTATTGGCTAAGGATGTTTAACCCACGCCTAAATAGACCAATTGCTACCATTCTGATCTGTGAATGGTATCCCAAATCAGAGGAAGTCAATCACTTTGTTTCCTTTTCCTGTCTTTTAAGTCCGTCCCTTAAGTAACGTAGATTTTATCACAAATAGGCTACATTTTTCCTTTTTTTTGATATTTTGGCAAAAGGGTAAGTTGGGCTGAGATGTACAGAGTAGTGGCAAGCCATACGGCTTCCAACAAAAATGTAAATGAATTATCGTTTAACTGGTAAACTGCCTAAAATATTATTATACTTCTCCCCATTTCAGCGTAACATATTTGCAACCTAATACGAGATTATGTCGGAAACTTCCAAAAGAAGTGCATTGTGTTATCGTCGTCCTGGTTACGCTGGAATCGGACAAGGTGATGTTGATAAAGTCTAAGAATCTTAGATTACTTGCTTAGAAAAATTATTTTCACATGTCAGTAAGGGTTAACCAGGGCAACTGTAGCGGAAGAATGGTTGCTAAAGTAAACTTCTACAAACCCAGCCAAATCGTTTTTTGGAGTCTGTTGGAAGCGACAAAGGTATATTTTGTGAGACAATATTCGAGCAGACAACTAACTAAAAGTCTAATGGTAGGGATTTACTTGTTCTAATGAGTCGTATCTGACATATTGAGGAATTTTCCTGATTTCGTTTAAAGTCACTATGACCCGTATTCCTATTGAGAATAGACAATCTGCAAGACAAATCAGTTTAAAATTTCTTACACTACTTTTCGTCTTTATTTTAAGCTTAGTTGAAGCTTCGATAGATTTGCGCAATTCTCATTTAAAGCATGAGCTGTTGGTTTTTCTTGGGTTATCCTGTAAAAAAATTCAGAGCAACGAATTCAAATCCAATAAAATGATGACTGAGAAAAATGGATGTTGTTGTTTGACAACTGACCCAACATCATCTCTGTGTGATGGGAAGACTGTAATAGATACAAGAATACAAGACTGCGCTAATCCTTTCGGTCTTACTCAGACTGTCAAGAAACCTAAAACATACTTTGTTTGGAGAAATTTCTGTGTAATTTAGTTACATGGAAATGACCTGGAAATGAAAGGATCTGTATTTCTTAAGAACAAATAATAAAGGAGTTCTCAAATTCAAATTAATCTTCATGAATGTGACAACATTTCCTTGTTTATATTTCGAATAGACTATGCCACATTCCCTTTACAAAAAAAATTAAAGAGCTATTAAACAAAATGCTATAGATATAGATATGTACTCGTATATGTGTTCTCGTACTTATATAAATACGTAAATTCAGATTTTCTTTCTAACTTAAGTCTGTTTCATTTAATACTAAAATCACATTTAACATTTTGTTGGAAGGCTCAACTTTTAAATTTAATAAGCGCTCTTAATTAAGTGTCCAAACTAATTAGGATAATGATTTATTGAAGCATTAAAAAAGCAAAATCATGCCTCTGATTTTCAATTTCATGTTTGAAGTGATTCAACAATTTCTGAGTACCAGGCATACCAACATTAAAATCAGCTTTAGATAGGATTCTTAATGTTAATGGCTTTGTTGTTCATTTCAGAGGAAAATAAATGAAATAATCTAATTTCTATGTATTAAAAGAAATTCTCCCTCTTTTCTCAATGGAAATAGATATGCTTGTACAAGTCTGTAAGGATGCAGTATTTATCCATAAGATTTGATTGTTTTGTTTGGCTAGGTAAATTGTGACTTATTAAAATGTGTACAACAAGACAAAAACAAATTTATTTTATTAACAGGTTTTGGATGGCGCATAACTAATTAAATTACAATTATTAAATAAGTTATAAGTGAAATGAAAGCCTATTAGATAAGAAAATATAATAAAGTTCCTTAAAGCTATTTTTCATTTTGTGGTTTCCAAATAACTTGGACTTCCACGAACACAGTAGAATTTTTTGAGTTAATGCCCGGATGTTTCTAAGGAGGTCCGAAAAATTAATTTAAATAAAAGTAGATGACATTGGATTTCGATCTGAATAGATATTTTTCTTATTTTAAGTCTATTCTTAGTCTTTTAAGATTTAAAGATTATTTCGGGCATATAAGCACCACGACTGTGCTTATCTGGTGTCCCATTAAAGTCGTTTATTTTGAAATTTAAAAACAAATGCAGTGTTTATTTGAAAAGATCTGATGTTTGCTTTTCGGTAAAAAGTATAGACATGGAGCTTATGCATGGAACACAATATGCGATAAATGGCCGCCTCGCGACTCATGCCATACGTTGGTCCTTTTGACGAAATTTTCGATGACATTTTGGCATAGTATCGGTTCGTTTCATCATTATGGATTTTTACAATTCCTTTGTATTGTACATCCATGCATTTCTCATTACTAAACCGTAATATTCACAGATGGCAATTGTCAATGCGGTAGAACCTACATGAAAAAAAAAATGGAGCAAATTTCAAAATAGGTGATCTTAATGGGACACCCTATTGTATATGACTCCGAAGCTTAGTATAATGCAGAGTTGTCATCTTATGGAAATGTACAATAATTTACAATAGTTGGTCAGATAGATAACACATGGGCTTAAAAGTCCGCGCCGTTTTATAGTAAAACACAAAATGTTTGCTAAATTCAACTTTATTTATCAATAAATTGCCTTCGAGGGCGATACACTGATTGAAACGATTTTTCAATCTTTCGATACCAGTTTTGTAGTACAATTTCGGTTTAGCCTTAATCGATTGCGATTGCTTCTTCATCGGTCTTAAATCTCTTTCCGGCGAGCATTCTTTTGAGGTCTGCGAACAGGAAATAGTCGCTGGTTGCCAAATCTGGAGAATACAGTGGGTGGGGAAGCAATTCGTAGCCGAATTCATTCAATTTTGCAATCGTTTTCATCGACGTGACACGGTGCATTGTCTTGATGAAACAGCACTTTCTTTTTCTTCAAGTGCAGCCGTTTTTCTCTCTCTTTAATATGTGAACATCCGGGTTCAGAAAATTGAAAGCGTTTAGGCAAATCTTAGTCAGAATAATAGGGGAACAAGAAGAATTTCAGTCGAGTTTCTTTCATGTGTACTCTCATTAAGAATCATTAATGAGTCCAGATCTTTCTGCTTAAAATTTTTAAAGAAAGATTTTTATGACGTAAACATAGGGGGCGTAGACTCCTCAAGCAGACGGTTGCGGGTTCGAATCCCGTGCGAGGCAATTCTCTGAAAAAGTCTTTTCATGGAATTTGTATGTAGTTAAATGTAAATCCCGTCGGCGTCAACTCTGACATGAAGGCATAACACTGATGTTGAAGTGGTTGCTGGTTGCTGACGTACTAAGACCCACTGGTTGAGGATGCACTGACTCCAGTTTGACAACCACCTCTGCAAAAATATCGAAACCTAACACTTGAGTTTCAAGACTACTACACCAATCGCCTGCGCCCTGGTGAAAAGCCAGTAAAAGGGTATTCATATCCCCTTGTTGCGCGCGCGGAAAAGTAAAAATTATAAAAAATAAAGGACCATACCAAATGCAGATCGTCCTACAATGTAAATTTTATGAGAAACTTTACCCAACCAATGACCAAGAAAAAAGTGATTTACAAAGTTGATACAAATCAACCAGAATTCTTTTGCTTTTGCACCGCAGTCAGAGGAGGTCCTGGATCAACATCATAACTCATGGGCTGAAAAGTCGGATTACGACTATAAGGACCATATTCGTATAATCATTAATAAATAAAATAAACTATCAATTTTGTTTAAAATTTCGAAAATAAACATCGTCCTGCAATGCACATTTCTGGAAACTGAAAACGATATCAGCGAAGTATGGGAATGGTTTCAAGCTAAGTATGAAGGCTCGAATCTATCTTTGTTTGGGAATGTGTAGGGTTTTTTGTGGGTAATATTTAAAATCAAAAACACATAGTTAAATAAGATGTATATCTACAGGGCAACGATTACAAAATCGATCATTTTAATTAATACAACTGGCAAGAATCAGAAAGCCTATAACACCTTGTTTTAATGTTTATCGAATTATTGCCTTAACTCTTTCTAAGATTCTTTCGTTAATACTCAGGTATATGTAGATGATGTATCTGTACTGACCGTTAGATCATGCGTTGCTTGGCTTGGACTTTTCAGCCCATGTATTACACTTGTCTTAAACCATCGGTGCTGGAATCCAAATACAGTGCCTCCTGGTTCGATTCCTGTTTAAATATATTAATTTTCCTTATTACTTCTAATATATTACAAAAAAAAAAAAAAATAAATAAATAACATTTAAAGTTTATCAAAGATCATGTGATGAACGAAAGAAAGTGGTATGTTCTCCAATCAGATGGCTTTGTAAAATCAGTTTATAAGGCTGATATCCATACAAGACAGCTTAAAAATATTACTAAGTTGTGTATTTCGGCCACATTTAACATTTTTTTTTACTAATATAACATAAAGTTATTTTATTCTTTATCCAATAGAGTAAAGAGCTTCAAAAAATTCTGCTAAGGGGTTCTAAATGTCTATGGATGTGAAGAAACTTGACTTTAGCCATTTAATACAAGACTTCCTTGCTCAGTTCACTCCTAAGAGGAAATTGGGTGGTCTAAGGAGGTTAAATTTCCTAGGCTAGGAGTCTATACACTGATAAGATGGAAGCATTTTACGGTGTATTCGTTGCCAAATGTTCGAGAAATCCGTGACGGATTGCTAAATAAAACCCAGGCTTGTAAAGTGCGGAAAGAATGAAAAGTCTAAAAAGGAATGTTACGTCCAACAAAAATCAGCAAAGGACACGGAGCACAACAAAAATATTCGGGTTTTTTCCAATTTAAGTATACAACGAACTGTTTAGGTCTAACGATCTGAGTTAAATCCTTTCCCAAATGGTGGCAGGAAGTGGATGTATGGTACAAAATGCGAAGATTACTGCTAAGGACGATCCTCTCAATTGATGCCAGAAATGATACCTGGAAGTTCCACCAAAATGTGGAAAAACCTTCCAAAGGACAAAAGTATCAAACAGAACCATGCATAGTAATAGATGGCACCATAATAGTAGAACCACAATCGGTGATGGAAACTTCGAAGGAGCACTCGTACAGACTGTTGGCTGTTGGATGATGGATGGATCTTTAAGTTGTTGACGGGTAAAATCATTTCTATAGTTAGGATTCTAATACCACTATCTTCTAAATTATTTATGTTTGTCATGTTAGGTGAGCAACTATGTTTTCGCTGTTTGTCAATAGATAGCTCCAGCTAGTCGCTTTTGACATATCCAAAAAGCCATGAACTAAGCTTAGACGACATTTGGTAAACAAACCGTTTTGCACATTAGTGATTTTGTTTTGGCGTCATATAATTCTGGTTGTGTGAAAATGTCTAATAATCGTCAGTTGCGGGAACTGTTGATTTTGCTCTTTCATTCAAAAGGGCGGCTGAAGTGCATTATGAGCTTCAAAAAACTAACGGAGATGCTGCTCTAAGTAAAACAACGCGCCGTCGCTTCAAAGATGGTGAATTTGATGTTGACGACCGCCCGCGTGAGAGAATGTCAAAATTCTTCGAAGATGCTGAATTGGAGTCATTGCTCGATGAGGATCCGTGTCAAATGCAAGGAGAGCTTGCTTCAGTCATTTTCAAGCGATCGCACGCGTTATGAATGATTCAAAAACAATTAACTTGGGTTTCTTATGATTTGAAGCCTGTGAACAACTGGTCCAGTGGCAAAAATCGAATCGTGACCAGTGAGGAAAAATGGATCCATTACAGCAACTAAAAGAGAAGAAAGTCATGGTGACTGCCCGGTCATGCGGTTACTTCGTCGGCTCGGCGGAATATTCACTCTGCAAAGGATATGCTGTGTATTTTGTGGGGCCAGGTCGGTGTTCATTATTATGAACTACTAAAACCATCACGTGGGAACGATATCAACTTCTATTAATGCGATTGAGCCGAGCACTGCGCGAAACACGGCCACAATACGAGAAGAGGCACAAAAAAATGATTCTACAGTATAACAACGCTCTGCCTCACGTTTCCAAACCCGTTAAAACCTACCTGGAAATCGGAAGTCCTACCCCATCCTGCTTATTCCTCAAATAATGCGCCGTCAGATTATTACTTGTTCAGTTCGATAACACATGGCCTAGCAGATCAGCAGTTCCGTTCATATGAAGACACCAAAAAATGGCTTGATTCGTGGATAATTTCAAAAGATAAACACTTTTACCGTGGCGGTAAGAAAGATGGGACTAAGTTGTAGCTAGCGATGGGCAATACTTGTAACCATTGTATCCATTTTTTTACAATAAGGTTGCATTTTCATTAAAAAAAAAAACAGTAAGAACTCATTTACGCACGATATATTTTGGCATAACCCAAGTGAGTTTCAAGTGGAAGCTATAGTAAGTGATCCGGAATAAATTCCAGCCATCGTGACCTTCGATAGTCCTATGATTTCTGTCTCCCGGTAAAACTTATAGTCATCAGAGTCCATGTGTAACACACCGAGAAAAGCTTCTTACTTACTTAGTTACCTAACTTTCACATTTTGCAAGAATACGTTCAGACCATCTTTACACCGTTTTGCAGCGAAAAAGAAGTAATGCCGATAAATCCAAGCTCGTTTATGGAGTTAGCAGTGGTTGCCTAAGAGAGGTGAAGTTAAATCCATACCAATTCAAGAATCATCGTTCACCACTCTAACAAAATCTTGTTACCATTCATTGAATCAATAATTAATAGTACAGACACCAATTTAGATAATTAATTTTGGGAGTCACAACTGAGTAAAATTTCCAGACTGGCACTGTACCACAGTTTACTTCATTCGGAATAGTGTTCCTAATCAGCTTCGTGTTCGACTCATACAATTCACGAAAATGGCATCGACATAAAGCTAGATAGTGAATTACTAACAAATCTTTTTGTTTCAAGAGCTATTTTTTTCGCCTTAAAGCGACCAGACAGTGGACAAATGATTTATTTGGCCAAGCTAATATTGTTAATATATTAGGAATCCACACAAAAACACCGATTACATAATAGCTAAACTTCGGTTTGACAAAGGCTTTAATTCGAGTTCCCCTTTAGATCCTTCTGGGAGGGGGCTGGAGGACAAGTCTACCCGCTTTTGCACAGATAGATCTAAAACCGATAGAGGGGTTGGTGGCGGTGTTTTCTCAGATAAGCAAAAACTAAGCCTCAACTTCCGTCTTTCAAATCACTCCAGCATTTTCTAGGCGGAAATTTTGGCGATTTCGGAAGCTCTGTCCTCTATCCGCATATTTTCGGATAGTCAGGCCGCTATCAATTATTTGGACTCGGTCTCACTAAATTCTAAAACCGCCCTTGAATGCCGATCATCTTTTACGGAGATGGTAGATAAGTTCAACTTACACCTTTGTTGGGTGCCGGGCCGAGGGAACATTCCAAAATTGGAACTACTCTACCTTTTCAACCGGAAATGGGTAGCATAGGTATACCAATCGCTACGTACAAATTATTATTTAAGCTGGATGCTAATGAAAGAACAGACCTTAGATGGACCAGTGGGTCAACATATTTAGCGACTAAACAGATCTGGCCAAAGCTGGATCTGAATCGCTCTAAGAGTCTGATTCTTCTAAATAGGACACATCTCAGTGCCATCATACGTGTCATCACCGGACACTGCCTATAGGCAAGTACGCAAGAAGGCTTTGCGCTTTTACAAACGATTTCCATAGAAGCTGCATGGACGACGAGAAATAGGAGACCTACACCTTCTCGGTACATGTCTAGCTCTCAACCAGAGTGCTGCAACTCCACCTTGGAGCTTTCTTCTACAATGACTTAAACGATCTAAGGAACATAGAAGTTAACGTTCTCCTTTGCTTCATCACAAGCTCAAATTGGTTCCATGAGTAAGAGTATCATGTTTTCCCGTGCTTACGGATGTCTTGCTGTAGTGGTTTTTTTCCCGTCTGAGTAGTCTTCGTATACAACAAATCTTCGAAGGATCATCTTAAAAAAGCAAACTTATCTGCACTTATCTTATAAATCGAGTCGCTTTCTCAAGCAGATTATAGAAGTTTCGTTTAAATGGAATGAGCTATTCTGTTTATTTATCCGTTAGTTGTTCTGTGATACCATGCATGGGTTCCTTTCACGATTGTCTTATGTTTACTGCAGACTAAAGGTCTGTCTAATTTGTTTTAGCATCGTTATGGAAAAGATTCATCCCCATTATCACATGTGTTCAGATTCAAACTATTTTACCTATTATCGTACTGTCATACGCAATATTTAACTAATTCACAATATTGGTTAACAATAGAATGAGAAAACAGGTTAAATTGATACAAAGAAATTTAAATAAGATTCGACTTTGCACGGCTGACTGCGATGATGTTGATGTGATTATGGTAACAGAATGAGTTAGGTTGAACCATTGCCCCTGCTGACCGACTGACATATCGGATGATGAAGAGATGATTATGGTGGTGATTTAGCTTAACCCCTACATTTATTTACTACATTTATTAGAAGAATGACCAAATTAAAGAATTTCTTATTTAAACAGGAAATGTAATTTTTGATCTTCTCCTTTCAATACATAATATTCAAGTCAAAACTTCCTATGTAGAAATCCAATTACCAAAACAACTTAAATTTCCATAGCTCAAACTGTGTGTGTACTCATTATAATTAGAAGTCTATATGCTTGGGTACACGTATTTCTGAAATGCATCGTGTGGCGGATACGAATCTACATACATACACGCTGATATGAGTGGATATGAATCCAGATGAATTCCCAAATATTAATAAAATGATAGAAACTATCATATATATATCTGCGGCTTTCTGCTTGGTGGTTCGAATTCAAGTCAGAGTATAAATTGTTGGAGCGTACGAGTTGGCTTTCATGCATGCTTGTAGTTGAGTAAATTATGAGTTAATTGTGCATGCTTGTAGTGTGACAATTCCGCTTTACGGAATTAATTAGTTGATTTCCTGTTCAAACGTTTATTTAACAAAAAGATTTAATTTTCTACTAAGAATAAGCAGCAAGTTCTGTACAAATAGAGGTTTAAGACATATTTGCAACTATAAATTGGAGCAATGCAATTTTTCTAAACAATTCAACTAAAGGGTGAGCCAGCAAATTGTGTGGAAGTTTTTATTAAATTATGTAAACATTTGTTATAAAATTAATATAGAATTTTATTGATTAATTAATTCCAATCTATGACAATTATAACTAAAATACAATTTTGTTTCTGTAATGAACAAATTATAGATGACTTTTTGAAAAATAAATCTGGCAATCAGCCGAAATATAGCGATCAACAAATTTCGTATGCAATAAATTGATCGATTGATGACTTATGTGGGCGGTAACACCATCCTGTGGAAACCAGAGATCGTCCACACCCAATTCATTCAATTGAAAATTCAATGAAAAAAAGTAAAAATAATTTGGGATAACGTTTCACTGTAACTATCTCTCTAGCCTCATCTTCGAAAAAGTACAGGCTAATGATGCCGCTAACCCATAATCCACACTATACAGTGACGTTTTTGGGATGCAGTGGATTTTTCAGTCTCCAGAAACTACAAAACAATTTTGTTTATTCATGTACCCATTTATTCAAAAATGGGCTTCAAGCGATCAACTTTTAAAAGTGCCACAAGTGAGGCCCAATTGTGACTTCGGCGACGAATTGATGTACCTGGCTGGCTTTGAACACTATCGCTAACAATGGTGATATCTTAGCGTGTCCGTGTTGGCTTAGCCTGCTGGTATGGAGTTTGACCCGATACCGTACCAGTTTCTTCAAAACGCTTCGCCATTGCACAAATTCCGGACTTATTATGTTACAAACGATTATGATGATCGGAAAATTCACAAATTTTACGAAAAGTTATCGTGCTTTTACAGATCACCCACTTTCGTAATTAGATTGAATAAAAAAAATGCGTTGTTGCATGGTAAACGACTTTCTGATTAAAATTGGCAGGGATTGTATGAAGCTTTCAAATATGATAGATCAACCATATTGAATTCAGTAAATGACAGCAATTTACATCCAGGTGTGGATGTTACACCATCCTTAATCATCGTTTACAGGCTCTAAATCGCAAGGGAATGATTGAATTTTTTATTTCTGTAGTTTTGCCAGAAACTATTTCTCTGTTCTTGTGTGTCATAAAACTAATTATAATACACATTTCTGCCACCGACGAAGATGAAAAGCCAGTTGCTCTACTTTGTAGAAGTCCGAAATACAAAGCAAACGCACAACTTTTTCAAAATCAATCGATATGCTTTACATCTTTGATGTACCTATTATCTTATACATTGAAAAACTAGGATGGACTGACTGTATTCGCTTCGCTTCACTTAGCATTTATTTTAATTAATTTCATCACACTGATACAGAAAAAAGAACAAACAAAGGGTTACACAAGAAGTGATTTTAATTGAAACCACAGGTTTTTAATTAAAAATTGTAAATTTTTTAATAATTCCTAAAGTATGTAGTATAGGGTTATATACGGAATAATATATTGCATAAATGGCCTCCACGGCTTTGTTGGTATATATAATATGCACTCTTTTGTCGAAATTTTCATGACAGTCTTGCATAAACGTGGCTGACTTTCACCCATTTCTGATCACCATAAGGGGCAATTTCACTACTAGGAAATAGCACATGCAGTAATTGAATTGTTGCTTAATAACACCACATGTCCATCCGCATCCGTATCTTGCAGTTTAGAAACAAAAAGCTGGATTACCATGTCGCGATACCGAGTGCCATTAACTGCTGTTGCCTGACCAGCCGCATTTTCAAAGAAGAATTATCCGATCATCAAAAATTGAGCCAAAATTCACACCAAAGAATAACACGTTTCGGATGCATTTCTTTCTAAACAATTACTTGTGGATCTTCTAAACCCGAAATGGGCCTCATCACTGAAGATAAATTTATTTGGAAAATGAGAATCCATCTGTTGTTGTTTCATAATCTATTCAACAAATTCTCTTTGCTGCACGCGGTCAGTATTCTTCATATCTAGAGCCAATTGCACTTTGTATGCATGAAGATGCAAATATTTCGTAAGAATACGCGAACATCCAATTCTTGACCACAGTGCCGAATTGATGTTAGTGGGCTCGATGTTTTGTGTTAAACGACTTGTTTGAGGACGGCCAGAATATCTAAGTTCACTGATTTGGTCTACGAGTAGTATCTTTAAATTTTTGAACTATTCTATTCATAATGATAACATAACAAGATAACATAATTAACTGTTCTAACTATTTTGTTGGCAAATAACAGCTACATTTTTAAAAACCCTGGATAGTCAGCCATCACGCAGTCTTTTTTCTTTTCTTTTTTTTTTTCGTTGACAACATTTTTGCACAAATGGCGCAAAAGTCATATCTTGTATGGGTTTTGGGACACCCTTGTGTGTTAAATCTCTTTTTAATAGTCATACCAACAGAAAGAGTAGTTATTATTGCTACACCTACAATATACGAGGTGTGTTCAAAAATAAGGTGACTTTATATTTTTATAAAAAAAAAAAAAAATCTGTTTATTCATAAATATTAATTGTGCCAGCGGTTTTTCCAATCCTTGAAGCACTTCTTATAAGCACTTTTTGGTATAACCTTGAGCTCTTCCAGCGATAACGTTTTTTTTCCTCAATCGTTACAAATATCTGTCTTTTCATATATCTATTCAGTTTTGGGAACAGGAAAAAGTCGCATGGGGCCAAATCTGGTAAATATGGTGCTTAGGCATGATCGTCGCATTGTTTTTGGTGAAAAGCAAAAGCCAAAAATTGTTTTTTCACAAATCCTGAAGTTTTTTTCGTATTACCTAATGCAAACGGCACATTACTTCAATGTAATACAATACAGGTCGTACGGTCAGACCTTAAGGTAAAAACTCCTGAAGCACAACGCCACGGGAATCATTTTTATTCAAAGCTTTGATATTTAATCGAACTTGCCGTACTTTTTTCGGTCTGGGCTCTCTCCTGAGTGCTTCTATTGGGACGATTGGGCTTTGGTTTCGTCGTTATAACAATATCCATGATTCTTCAGCAGTTAGGACCTTTAGAGGAAGTCAGGATCATCATTGACGTGAGTGATGCTCAAGCTTCTGATATCGGCCATCTTGGAAGAGATGGTACCACTTGTATACATTTTTTTTTTTTACTTAAAGCAGACTCACTGTATACCACTGTCAACATTTGAAGTGACTTAGAGCACTTGATTTCATTTTTTACACAAAGTTTGATGCAAATTCTTTGCTCCATTTTTTATAATAATTTAAAATCGCCGATCACACTAGAGCACGTCCAACCTTTCTAACTGTCAAAAACAAACTTTGTATTCTGTATACTTGAAACTGTGAACATATTGTATTTTCAGGACATGTGTCACCACAACAAAAAAAAGATCGATAATCCAATGTACGTTGCACTCGAAATTTCAAAAATCATCCTACTTTTTGAACACACCTCGTACAGAATATCAGTGTCTATACAATAATGATGTCAAATTAAAACCAGAAAGCAGGTTAAGGGAACTCTAAAAAGTTCTTCTCGCCTTTCCTAACTCGTTACTCTATTATTCCAGCCGTGACAGATGAGCGACTCGTTCTGATTTGAGCTAAAGGCTTTTAGATTTAAACGACTTAGAGTTGATGGTACAAAAACCAAAATTGGGAAAGAAGTTACTAAATTTATTTACAGACACTTATTTTCCACGAGTGGGGCTATTTCTGGTCAAGCCCATGCAACGGAGTTCATTTTATGCTTATACACGTACCTACATAAGCGAATATTTGTCCCGACCCTACACCAGTCACGAGAAATGTAAGTCGACTATATAAATTCACAAGACCAGGTGGTATTTTTAAAGATTTAGATTTAGGAGTTACATATAATCTGGTCCAGAGTACGGAGACTTAAAGAGCATGACCTTATGAGAAGGTGACGGTACATGGTTAATGGCATTCAAGTGCACTCCTCCGATTGACCATCATACAAAAAGTTTGTTCCTAGAACGGCAGCTGCGACAGTCCTTTGAAGAGCTATAGTGGAACTTCGTTACCGGCTGTAACCATATTTGGTTTCAACAAGTACATTTCAATTGGACGTGATGATGATTCAAAGATTTGTAGTATAAGTCGCAACAGTCTTTTTTGAACCGCAGCGAACGTGGCTGCTTACGTGGTGCATTCATCTTCAGATCCCATCGATGGTTAACACGAAGTTAACTCAGAGTTAAAAATTACTGAACAACTTATTTCTGAGCTTACTTCCAATTTAATTACCCAAATACTGCTCCCTATATGAAATTTATATAAATATACACCAAAAGCCAGATCAGAAATGTCAAGGAATTAGACTGCAAAATGACCATAGCATGATCTTAGTACCCAGAACTAAGTATAATGGATTGGTTACACACTTACTTACTTAATTGTTCTTCAAAGAGTAATAAGTTGTGTAACTGGGGAATACCAACCTCAAACTAGTGAAACAGCCTACAGTAAATGAAATGAAATGCAATAAAAAACCTAATGATGGTTACAGACCCATTGCGATTCTGCCGTATTTAAGTAAAGTGTTTGAAAAAGTAATTCTGAAGCAAATACAAACGTATCTCTTCCAAAGTTATCTTTTAAGCAGTGTTCAGTCCGATTTTCGCCCCAAACATAGTTGCAAGACCGCATTGCTGTCTGTGGTAGATGATATCAGGAAATCTTTGGATAAAAAATATCTAACTCTACTCATTCTTTTAGATTTTTCCAAAACGTTTGACACAGTGAACCATGTTCTTTTATGCCAAAACCTCCAGAACAAATATAACTTCTCCAAAGAATCTGCAAAGCTTATTTATTGATACCTGACAGAAAGGCAGCAATGTATTGTAGCTAACGATAAGCTTTCAAGTTTTCTTAGGATTTCGAGTGGCGTTCCATAAGGCTCAATACTTGGACCAATACTTTTTTTCCTGTACATTAATGAACAGTCTCAAATTAACCATCACTCTTTGATCCATATGAATACCAATGACGTTCAGTTGTATTTGAGTGGACATAATGATGTCTTAGACGAAGTTTCTGATTTGATTAACGAAGATTTGAATAACATACTTCTCTGGGCCCGACGTTACTTCCTGTGCTTCAACCCAGCGACATCAAAAGCTCTCGCCATATATAGGAAAACACAAGACCCGTTTGTCTTGTCATTGCTAAAACTAGGTTAAGAAACCATCCCCTATGTAAACACTGCTAGTAATTTCGTACTCATTTTTAACAGTACCCTAACCTGGGCTGACCACATAAACACTGCAATCGGAAAGGTTAACGGAGGCCTTCGTTTACTTTTGTCAACCCAAATGTTCACATCAACACCTGTAAAGAAAACGCTAGCAAAAACGCTTCTCCTGCTAATTTTACTGTTTGGGTGCGAGATGTTGTACAATAATATTGCTCGCTATACTTATGGTATTCGAAGACGTGATCGCATATCCGCCTATTCGAAGCGCATTGTCGGTTTCTCCTTCGATAGCTTGCTAGAGTTTCGTTCCTTTCCTCGGTGGCAAAGGACCTTTGCCTTAATTCAAACTGCATATTCTTGCTTGACTTCAGAGCGCCAGTTCTTCGTGCACTGCACGCCTGTGGATCTCCCTCCCATTGCACTGAGGAAAGTCTGAAGCACGAAACGATTTCGATTTTTACTTTTGAGGGACTTGGCCAGCGAATATAATTAGGTAATACAAAAATTTTCTTTCAATTTTAAGTTTTTTTCTCATGTTCTTTCTTTATTGTATTCATTTTTTTTTTCCTCTTTCTTTTTGTCTTCCTTTTTATTATATAAAATTTGCTAAAATAAATATGTATTGAAATACATGTTTTATAGTAATATATACCCTTTGCAAATTCAATTTTGAGGCTTTCACTATTTAATAAGATTTATCTTACTGTGTCAAAGCGATAAATAAAATAAATAAATAAATATGGGCTGAAGGAATGACGTTAGAAAACTTACTCAAAGATTTTACTAATTTAAGCTCAGTGATAGTAAGATATGTGTTCATTGGTATCAAGCTGATCAAAAGAAACCCAGTTTCGATGTTGTTTTCTTCAAAACTACGTGCTTTATTTTTCTTGAATTGCTTACTTTATAGATAAAATTATTCTAACAACTAACAATCAAATGAATAATTACATACTGTAATTATATACTGTAATCTATGCATGTTCAACATTTGAAATTCGTTGGCATGAATTAATGAATTGTTGCAATTATAATGCGGCGTAGACATAAGACGTTTATTGACAGTCAGCTGCATTAGCACAAAAGTTTTTGAAGTACAAAATGCTGCGTCGGCATTAGACGTTCATTGACTCGAAGTGACCGCGTTTGCGCCGGCATTAGACGTTTATTGACCTACCGTAAGCGATGTTTAGCGTAAGCAGTATGTGATACATGAAAAACATTTAAATACAGAAACAGATTAATAAGGACGGCCGAGGGATATAAGGTAGTGTATTGGCTTAACAATCGGACGGTTTGGGGCTCAATACCTTTTCTTAAAAAAAAAAAAAAAAAAAAAACAAAGAAGCAAACATTTTTATACTAACAACTAACAAGCCTCTTCAGTTAATTAACCTTCCTACGGTCCTCTAATTTACTGACGCGAACGGACTTCGGGTCAAAATTGACCCAGTACTCTATTTTCAGGCTTTATTTTAGATATTTGTTTGTTTTTTACTTGAAGATTTTATTATTTAATAATGTTAATATTAAAAAAGAAAAAACAAAGTTATTTAAATAAAAATAAAAATAAATTTATTCCAACTTCAATTTTTCATAAATACTTTAACAAAACTTTTAATTCAATAATAAAAAGAAAAAAATAAAATTAGTTATTACAATTCGTTCACAAAATTATGATTTTAGAATGCTGTTTGCATATATACTTATTATAAATGTCGCAAATTATTCCCGTTTTATTATCTGTTAATTTCTTTTCATTATTCTTCTTTCTGAACTATTTGCGCTTGAGATGATGAAGATGATTGTGTATCGGTTTGAAAATCACTTTGAATTTTTTTTTGGCAATTTCAAGTGAAAAATGTGCTCGAGGTAATGTTTGTCGCTTTTTTATGTAGGGAGTAACAAGCTGCATAATAAGACCTTCCAAAAAGTAGCGGCGTTTTAAGAGGCAGACGTCTTTTCATGTATGGTTACCGGACTTAAATAGAACAAAAGCGTTATAAGCTAAAATATCGACCATATTACTGAACATTACTTGAGGCCACCGTTTTGTCAGCCTTTTGTAAGTGTAGCCACTTACTGCTTTGTCCAAGGTGTCTACACACTTGGTGTAGTCTTCCTCAGAAAGCTATAAACTGCTCATCTATTGTAACATTTTCTGATGGATTGTAAAGTTGTCGAACCTTATAACTCTTGATATTTTCTTAAAAATCTTCAATGAGATAGTTGCAGCAAATATTGGTCTTCCTTTTTCGGAGTTCCATAAACTTTTAGTACTTTCGTTGTTTAATCGAAAAACGCCAGCCAATAAAATTAGTCCAATGAATGCAAATAGTTTGGTGCTATCAACATCAGTCCATTCTTCACCATATATGCATCTGCCCTCAAGGTTGGTAAAGGTCAAAATAGGACGTATCAAAGGAGGTGGAAAAAATAATTCAAAGCTGGAAAGTTCGACTTCTGTAATTCTATAACAAGAATAAAGTGTTAATGCTGGCACCAATTAATAATATTTTTCCTTGAGGCTCTTGCCGCACTGTTTTCATTACGTTTTGTTGAGTAATTTATTTGACCATTTTTTGACGCCATCATTTCGGTAGCCACAAAGAAATTTTCAACATCGCTATAATCACTGTCTGATGAATGAGGTGCCTCAACATAATCCTCGAACTCAGAACTAGATTCTTCTTCATCCGAAAATACGGTCAAAGAGAATTCACTTTCGCTATCACTCATAGCTACAAAGTTACGTACTAATCACTTAATGTTTACTGTAATACTAAAAAAGCAACGTAAGTCAAACAATGTAACTGCACAACCAAAACTGATATAATGCACCTTTGAAATTGTGTGGATTATAATAACAGGTGTACCGGTATGAAGTGAGTGTTTTTATTGTAAAAATAAAACATTAATTTTGAATGGGAAAGTAAAAAAACATTTTATTCAAAGTATTGGCCATTGCTAACTATCATTTTTCCCATCTTTTAGGCAATTTATGGATTCCACGCCAATAAATCTGTTTGTCTTTTAAAGCAAACCAAAAAGTCACCCAATTTTCGACTTCCTCGTAGGATTCCAAGTGATGCTCAGCTAATGAGTGTCCCATCGATAAAAAAAAAAAAAAAAACGGTAGTCAGAAGGAGGTAGCAGCTCCCAGCCAAGTGCTTTGGTTGTATGCTGAACCAGTTTTGCTTTTTATGCATGTGCACTGTCATAGAGCAAAATTACCTTGCCGTGTCTTCTGGATCATTCTGGTCGTTTTTCGGTCAATGGATGGTTCGAATTGAACATTTGTTGTCGGAAGCGATCTGTATTAATGGTTTCACCAGGTTTTAGAAGCTCGTAGTATACCACACCAGACACACAGCATTGTCTTCTTGCCGAATCGATCTGGCTTTGCAGTCAGAGTTGATGGTTGTGCCGGATTAACCCATGATTTTTTCCGTTTAAGATTCTGAAAATAAATCCATTTTTCATCACCAGTAGCAATTCAATGCAAAACTGATTTTTTATCGTGTCTTTGAAGCAAAATTTCATAAGTGGTTTTTCGGTTTTCCATCTGTCTTTCATTCAATTCATGTGGCACCCATTCTCCAGACTTTTGGATCTTTCCCAAAGCTATTAAACGGTCAGAAATTGTTTGTTGTGCAACATTTAATATTTCTGCCATTTGTTTCTGACTCAAAGTGTTATCTTCATCCAATATTGTTTGCAATTTGGCTCTTCAAACGTGTTTGGTGGCCTTCCACGTTCTTCATTTCTTACATCAAAATCATTTTCTCTGAAAAGTTTAAACCATCTTTTGCATGTTGCTTCTGATAGAGCATTAGAAGCATTTTCCGCAAGACATCATTTTCTGGTACCAAATTCGATATTTTTAACACGGTGAAAAAATATGATGTTGTTTGCTCAATGACTTGATGTATACTAAATATATTTGACAGGTGTCATAGCAACCAAAAAAAAAACAAAAAAAAAAAAAAAAAATTACGGCCCGTTCACAATAAATGTTCCCTATCGAAACATTTGTATCTTGGCGCTCACTTTATACCGGTACACCTGGTAAATTCAACAATTCATTCTCGTTTCCCTTTTTTTGAGCATAAAAATATAAAAATTCTAATGTTATCATTCAATATTTTGAAATGAACTATCCCGCGACACGTAACTAACAAGAAAGCGAAATAGATCTCTATTCTTGGATGAATAAATTTTTCTCCGGAAATCTAATAAAAAGGGTACAAATGCACAATGCAAAGACAGATAATACATACAAAATCGCAGTTGAAGCAACAATACGAGTATGCTGGTTTGGTCATAAATGACCAAAATTGAGTAGGTAATTAGAAATCAAAGCAAACTGCAAATACCGTTCGATTTATACGTTGGGTCAAATTTGATCCAAGGGACGCACACGTAAAAAAGTTTGTACGTTTCAAAGTTCCTAATATTTTTTATAAAATTATACGTAATTGTATTCAGCTCAATACTTTAGAGAAAGTCAAGAAATATCAAGTTAATTTCTTTCCTAAAATGAGTCAAAAATGACCCGAAGGCCGTAGGAAGTATAACTGCCTTCAGTTGCACACCCGAAGTCAGTTGAGGTACCCTATTATAGGGAGACTAGATAACAATGATTACTTTTCCAATTGTTATGTTTCAGCAGCTGTCAAAGTTACCAATGACATCTAGCTGTCAGCTATTCAATAAGATTTGCCATTTTATCATGCATCGTCTTATGTTTGCCAAACTTGTGAAAATTATTAAAAAATATTATCGAAATTCCGGCTCAGTTATAAATACGCAAAATGAATTTCATGATAAGGTCCGTCGTCATCATGAGTTCAGTGTACAAGCAATTCGTCGCACTGTGGTGAATTTTGAGTGTAAGTACCAGAGGGAGATTGGTGGAAAATGAAGAAAACAAAGCCGCCGTAGCAGCCAGTATCGAAGAAGACCCAGAAATGTCGATTTCGCGCCGATCAACTGAATTGGGCATCGCCAGAGACTCGACACGGCTTATTTTGTGGTTGAATTTGGGCCTAGATACGTATAAGATCGTGCAGACGTAAGAATTGAAGCCCTGAAAATGTTGCGCGGAGATCCGGATTTTGTCCAAAAAATCTTCTCCTCGCACGAGGCCCATTTTTGGCCAGCAGCTATGTCAACAAGCGATATTGCCATTATTGGAGCAAACACAGTCCAGTCCATAACAGTCCATAAACAAAGATTTACTATTTGGTGCGGTCTATGACATGGCGGCATCATCGGACCTTATTTCTTTCGAAATGAGGAAGACGACACTGTATAGGGCGATGTTAATCGAATTTCTGTAGTCAAGCTCAACAAGATCGATTTATCTGAGCTGTGGTTTCAACAATACGGCGCTACATGTCATACAAGCAACGCAACGCTCGAAGTTGTGAAGAAGAAGTTTGGCGACTGCCTCATCTCACGACGAGCGTTCAACAATTGTCTGCCTCGGTCATGCGATTTGACAATACTCGAAAATTTTCTCTAAGCTACGTCAAGTCCTTAGCCTATGCTAACAAGCCAACTACTTTAGACGAGCTCGAGTCCAACATTAGACACGCTATTGCCGGAATAACACCGTACATATTGGACCGAGTCATCAGCAATTGGACCGACAGCTTGGAGCACTGACAGCGAAGCCTAGGGGGCTTTTTAAATGATGAGCTATTCCACATATATTGGCATGAAAATAGCTTCAAAATAAAGCCAGAATCAATTTTCACACCGTTGTGGTTTTATTTAATTTTTTTTACCAATCGTTCTTATCTGGTCACCCTTTACTTTATTTCTGCGCTCCATTTTAGTTGAGGTATTTCTCTATTGCATCATCCCTCTGTATTTGATTTGAATACTTTACAGGTCGATGCGTTCGTCTCCATTCACTCTACATTTCCTAGTATCTTAGGCCGTTAATACACTTTGTTCTGACTAAGCCGATGTCGCTGTTCAGATTGCATAGCTCGTCGTTGAATCTTCTGTTCAAAAAACCGTCAACACAAACGGAACCAAATTATTTTCGAGGACTTATCTCTAGAAGTGACTGAACCTATGTTTCGGGGTAGAGTCTAGTTACTCAATTGCCTTCTTAGCTCAAAGAAACAACGACGTGTTAGAGTGATTCTTCGTTTTATTTATGCTGAGTTTTTGTTGATAAAATTTATAGCAAAGGTAAAGTGGAAAAAGTCTCTTACTAGTTTGAAATTATATCTGTTGATTGTGATGTCGAAGCTGCACTTCAAGACGAACAGCATTATCTTTTATTACATTTTCATGTGATTTTTCGTATCAGTGATCACTCCCAAAATATTAAATTACGAAAAAGGGACATGCTTCCTACTCATTGAATTCGAAGTCTAACAATGCATTTCTTAATAATCTTTTGTCGCATTTCTATTAACCCCAGAGTTTTGACTTATAGTCCGTCGAAGAATTTCGGCATGTTGCCCTACATACCTTTACCAAGATAGTGTGCTATTTAAAACAAATCTCCTTATTGAGAAATAAAATAAATAATTTTTGCCTCTTTCTCGTTCTTGAAAGGTAAAATCACGTAGGCGTCCCTTTATAATAATAAGAACATTAAACTCAAGTTGGACGACTTAGGTCCTCATTACACATTCAACATCGTCACTTTAAATAAGCCTCTTCACAGGGAAAATTAAGGATTGCCAACCCAATAACTTCCTGTCCGCTAGTGATTACTTTTAAAACGTTTTTAATAATTGACCAGTGATAAATTTTGCACAACGCTCCCTTAATCAATATAACATACGAGCAGGAAATCTGGTACAGAATTTTCTCTGACCCATTTTTATTTTGCTTCGAACCATAGGTATTCCCCCAGAGAGTAGTGTCCTTTCATTTGAAAATAGCGATTTCCCACAATTGCGCACGATGGCTACGATTACGACTAGGTTCACGATGTGTACGTGCGAAGCCATAGATACGAAATAGCGATTTTAAGTGCAACTAAATTATGCAAGTGGGTCACGTAGCGATTTTACCCATTTCAATCAAGTAAACCTCCTCTTGGCATGTCAAAGCGGCGCCCATGCTGACGTTGATTAGCAGATGTGTATCCAACTGTGACGTTGCGTTGTAGTTAAATACATGTGGAAAAATCCTAAATGAAAAATGTATCTCCATTTACACACGACTAGACTAGGTACTGGGAGAAAAAAATATATACAATATTAAAAAAAAAAAAAAAAACATCCTGCTACATTTGTTGTTTTCTTTTTTTTAATCGTCTAATGACTGGAGCTTCCGTCACACAGTGGCTGATCAGATTTCAAATCGATAAACAGGATATGGAATCAACAGATTGGTTTTATGGAAAAAAAAAAAAATTAAAAATACTACATATATACCAACGCCATAAGATGTGAGAATTCAATTGTGGCAATGTGGCATAAATGTGATGTACATTCATACATGCATAAGCGATTTAGAGGTTAACAGATGATACAACTCACAGATTATATAAATTTCCGGAATATGAAGTTTAGCATTTACTGTGAGGTCATTAAACTAGGAACCGTATTGTAGCGAATTGAAAATTACACATTACACACGTATCTACGTGTTTATATAAGAGTACAAAGTAGTAGCAAATGTTATCTCTGACTGAAAGCTTTTTAAGTTTTTAATAGAACTGGGAATTTATTTTGGTTTAGTTAAAATGAACTATTTTTTTTTTTTAATTTATTTAACTACTTCAGAATAGAAAATCGTTTCAGGCTCTTGCTTTCAACGAGACTTCTCCTTATGATATATCATTTATGCTTATATTCAGAAATAAAACTACAAGCACTATACTTGTGTAGGTCATACCGCTAATAGTTAAAAAGAAATTGCGATCTTATTCCTGTATCTTAATAATATTCGCTTGAATTTAAACCTTTTAATAAGAAGAAGTACATTAAGAATTCGTTTAACACATTTTATCTGGTTATGTAAAGCTTTTCGTCTTTGAAAATGTTTTAACTATTAAAAGGGCTTAGACTCTTTAATTCGAAAATCAGCCTTGTGTTTTCATTCAACCATAATAAATTTTCGGAAATATGAGTTCCATTAAAAGCGCTTTCACATTTTTTCTTATTTAATCTTACAATATAATTGAAAGACAATTTATGAATAAGCATTTTGAAAACTAACAAAGCATATCCTACATTTTAGAAATGTCTGCTGAAGTTTTTTCTTTCAAAAACTTTATTTCATTCTCTTAATCTTAAATAAAGGTAACAAAAATTCAGAATTATAAATATATATATAAAAAATAAAGCAAATAGAGACAACTATAAATAAAAATGAATTTATGGATATAGTAGATTCTTTTAGATAACAAGTGAAACAGCTAAGCACATTCTATTGTTCTTAAAAACAAGAAGCGAATGTATTTATATTTAATTAATTTTTTTCAAAATTTGAACCTTTTTTATATTTAATTAATTTTTTTCAAAATTTGAACCTTTTTTTAAGAAAAACATGTACAATATTATATTATTTAAAGTATTGCCCATCTGAAGCTATGACTTTTTCCCATCTTTCTGGCAATTTGTGGAAGAATGAAACAAGCCAATTTTTGATATTCTGCTCTGATGTGAACCGTATTTCAGTGAGGGCGTTCTGCATCGACCGGAACAAATGATAGTCAGAAGGGGCAAGGTCTGGGCTATAAGGCTGGTGGGGTAAGACTACCCATCCACTGTTTTTTAAATAGTTCTTAGCCGGAATAGCGACGTGGGCCTGAGCGTTGTCATGATGGAAAATTATTGCCTCGTGTCTGGTCGCATATTCCGGTCATTTTTCGGTTACTACTCTCTTCAAACGGATTAATTGTGTTCGGTAGCGTTGTCCATTGATGGTTTCACCCGGCTTTAGCTGCTCATAGTACAGCACACCCATCTGATCCCACCAAATTACAAATTACCTTCGCGCCATGGATTTTCGGCTTTGCAGTTGATTTGGCTGGTTAGCATATGATTTCACATATGATTTTTTGCGCTTGTGGTTGTCGTAATGGATCCATTTTTCATCACCAGTAACAATCCGATGCAAAAATGACTTCCTTTTGTGGCGTTCCAGCAGCATTTCGGACATGCAAAACCGCCTTTTGACGTCTCTCGGCTTGAGTTCATGTGGAACTCAATTTCCTTGCTTTTAAATATATCCAGCTGCTTTTAAACATTTTGAAATGGCTGCTTGAGTCACACCCAAAGATTTTTCGAGCTCTTCTTGTGTTTGACAACAATCTTAATAGAGTATTGCTTCCAGTTCTTCATCTTCAAACTTTTTTGGCTGCCCAGGACGTTCTTATATAGCGCATATTCACCATAAACTTCTACCAAAATACGATGACTTTCGGCAGCAGAACTCCCCGCAAAAATACTTTTTCAGGCACAAAGTACGACATATTTGAGTGAAAAATAAAATTATTGTTATTTACGCTTCAAATGAATGACATATACTGAAATGACGTACAATGACAGTAGCTGTCCAACGTATGTTCCAATGGAATAATACAAGTTACGCCATTTTTTAGCAAACCGCACGAATTAAGACCCATATTACAAAATTATTAATAATTTTATACATTTATCGATGGGGATGCGGTAATGTTAATAATATTTAAAAATAAAAATAAATTCTAAAAAGAAAATATAGTGAGAGAAAATTTACAAAATAACCGATTGACCAAGTTTTCTATAATATTATTATTAAAATGAAAAAGCCATTGCTTAACTCTTTTAAGGTATACTGATTTAACTCTCTCATATCTAAGATTCTCAGCTAACTTATTAAACAGACGGAGCGCAGAAACTTTAAAAAATTGTGAGAATATAGTTTTTTTATTATGGTGCGCACAAGATTACGGTTTACATATGGTAAGCTCTCGGAGTTTTATAACCGGATTTTTCAAAAAAATATTTTTAGAACTTTATAAAACTACGAGGGAAAGATAATTAAGATTAAGACTTCTAAATATCTGAAAGCTGGGAGTTAGTCGATTGACTTTGCCAGAATACCAATCGCATGATTTTGCTGGATTTGTAAAGTTTGTTTGTTTGTTTGTTTGTTGAAATGAGTTCCGCCCCAACAAGCTACACCATATTGACGTTTTGATTTAAAAAGACCGTTTTAAACTAATTTCAAAACAGCCAAACCACAATATTGGCTTAGAAGATAGATCTGTCTTGCAACATTATATAAAAATTGTTTTACATAGATGTTAAGACTAGGATGAAGTTTTATGGTAACTGGGTAGATTTCGTCCAGATTCTGGGATCGAATGAATATTTCAGCAGTTTGCTGGTCTTTAATTAGAATCAGAGCGGATCTATGTCTCTGCAGAGAACTTTTTTCCTTTTGCTTTGTAATGGCATCTATTGCTTTTTTTAACACAAATACGCTTACTGCAGTGAGAGGTTTGTCAGAATCTTCGGGATGGATTTGGATAAATCGGGGATTTTTAAAGACGGTTTTGAAAGGAAATTCAAAAGAATGTGAGTTGTTTAATTTCAGCCCTTTTTTTGACGAATAGGATCCGGTAGATGTGATAGAACATTCCTTCAGATCACCAAACCTATTGGCGGGACGGTTCTTTGGCCCTGAGACCATATTAATAACACTTGTACTTGCTTGGTAGCGGTAAATGAGCGTTAAAATAGAACAACGAATAAAGAAGATGATAAAAGATTAAGTAAACACGTGAGAAATAAGAAAACATTTGGAACCCATCAAATGATTTGACAAACATATCGTGATCAGGCAACTTCATTCCTATCTATTTGTTGTAATAAATACGCATCATCTTCATGTTTGTTTATTACCGTGCATTAAAAAGTAAGTACGATTCCTAGAAAATGTGTGAATAGTGTCAACAATTTTTGTAATGTGTGCGGGAAATTAACTTTAAAACCCCAGAAACAAACTTTATTTTGGAATTAAAATAGGAGATTAAGATAAAACCTTGTACAAAACGTCATTTGCGTTTTTCAGTACCCATCGTGTGGAGAGAATCGAAAGACCATACCACAGATTGTTACTTTTATCTCGCTAAAGCACAGGGATTGGATCAGAAGTTCAAGCATACTGTGCAGTATCCCAATTTACCATCATATCCCCAACCACCAGAATTGTGGAAGAACCTGAATGTGCTGTGTTTCAACTAATAATGATATGCAATTCGAACAGGAAATCGACAATGATCCAGATTTACAAACACCAAAAGCTAAACTGAATGATTTGGTTAGAGATTTAAAACTAGCAAAATCCCAGTCAGACCTCCCAGCATCCAGATTAAAAGGATAGAGTCTCCTCGAAGGTGTGGAACATATATGTGAGTGACTTCCGAAAACGTGGAAAAACACTTGTACATTGTTTCGCTCAAGAACGGGCTTTGTTATACTGCATGAATGTCGACAACTTATTTGATGCATCAGGGCGGAAACGTGAACCAAACAATTAACTTCACAACGGCAATAAATACCCATCTGTACCTAAGACTCACGCTGTTTATATAAAGGAATCATGCGAGAATATGAGATATCTCCTAAAAGACATTCAGAATAAAGACTATAAAGATTCAATCTGTGGAGATTTAAATCTATAACGCTTCTTGGTGAACTGCAGCAGAGGTTTACAAAAAACTGCTGTTTTCTGTGTGAATGGAACAGCCATGCACGAAGTCATCATTATGTACAGAAAAAATGGCCACTACGGCAAGCATTAACTCCTAATGTTAAAAATATTACTTATGAGCTCCTTGTTGATCATATACAAGTATTTCTACCACCGCTCTATCCAAAATTGGGCTAAATGAAAAATTTTGTTTAAGCTCTAGATCGTACCGGTACAGAGTTATTGTATTTTAAGCAGAAATATCCAAAAGTTAGTGAGGCAAAAATTAAAGAGGGCATAAAAGGTATGTTGGATAACATATACGGAAACTTTTGAAAAATAGTGAATTTGACAGCATACTAACTGATGTTGAACTAAAAACATTTAGAGCTTTTATAACTGTTGTAACAGATTTTCTTTTAAATATGAAAGCCGAAAATTATAGTTTTTGTATTGTAATTGAATTGCTTAGTACTTACAAGGAAATAGCATGTAACATGTCACTAAAACTTCTCTTTTGGATGCTCGTTTCGATTCCGAAGAATTTGGGTGCAGCAAGCGACGAACATGGAAAAAGGTTTCACCAGAGCGTCGCGACAATGGAAAAGCGATACCAAGACAAATGGAGTCCCACTATGCATTACTCTGTGATACCAAGGGACAAAATATCTCCGCAAAACATTTTGAAGTAAGTGTAAACTGACAAACATATTGATATAGATTTAGATTCATTAAAAAACACAATATAGGTAAAAATCTATGAGTGATAGAGAAAATCTGAGGTAATTTTGATTTTTGTTGAACAGTGTAATTAGAGGGTATTTGTAATTTAATAATTTATGATTGATTTTTTGCGCTCTTTGCATGTTATTATATTTTATTTTTTTGTTTAAATGTTACTATCACCCGCTGTCACCCGTAATCACCCGCTGTTAAAGAAATTTTAACAACATTACAACAGTTTCCTAATACCAACATTTTTCAGAATGTAATCAAAAGTTTTAAATGACATTCTAGTATCTTTTTTTTCATCGTTTGCTTTTCAAATTAATTTTATACATTTTTTTCCTTTTTCTATTTCGTAACAATTTAAAACATAAGCTTTCATTTAAAAACGCTTCCTTGAATGCAAACTGTATCAGAACAACACAGATCAGCTTCACTGCACTTCACACCATTTCACATGTCGCATCGCATCTCGTATCGCTTTACATTTATTCCGGGCATTACAGAAATTTACTACAGATGGTGTGTATTACATAACTAGCGAACTCCTGCCATCAGCACAATCTACGAATTCTACCTAAAGCAATTATGAACAAAATAAATAGGTAGTACTCGTAGGTCGGAATAGACATGATTCTAAGAAAAAAGAAGAACTGTCTTCTTACAAGAGATTTATAACTTTTATGTCTGCTTAAGCTGAATTTAAGCAAGAAAATTAAAAAAAAAAAAAAATATCAAAAACAAACATTTAAAACAATGGATGTCTGCCACGCTTTTGAAAAAAATTTGTAAGAAAAATAATCTTTTCGAGTGTTATAAAAAACATCCCAGCAACTTAAGCCTGAAAAGACGTTACGATAAGCTGTTTAAAGAACAGAAGATCCTTATACCTTTTCAAAGAGATGATTATTTTAGTAATTGGTTTTTTGACAATTTGGGCAATTCAAAAAATAAATGGGAGAATGTCAACCAAATCTGAAATAAAAATCAATCTAACGCTGATCTCGTAGTCAGCCATTGGAAATTGCCACTGCATTTAACGATTATTTTGTTAGTATTTCGAATAATATAAGGGACACTACAATGAATTATGATTCCTCTTGTCAATGTCAATGTGATGGTAAAACTGTTTTTGATCTATAATATGTCAAAGACAACGTTTTTTCTTAATTCTTTCTCACCCTTGGACATACACAAAATTATTCAACCGTGTGACAATTTTACTAGAAATATTTTAAAAACCATACTTCTTTTGGTTGCTGATGTTTTATCTTACATTTTTAATTTTAGCATTCAAAAGGGTATCTTCTTCGATTCACTTAAAATAGCTGTTGTTATCCCTTTACATAAAAAGGAGAATGCTAAGAACTTAAACAATTATCGACCAATTTCCCTATTATCACAGCATTTTGCTCATTAAGTTATTTCAATGCTGGTTTCAGAGGCTTTATACATGGTTGGTTCACTTCTTATTTAAAAAATCGCTGTCAGAGAGTTAAGTTTAGAGGTATTTTGAGTACTAAAAAGTTCATTAACATAGGAATTCAGCAAGGCTCTATTTTGGGACCAATCTTGTTTTTAATTTTTGTGAACTCCCTTTTCTTACAACCGCTGAAAGGCAAAATAACAGCGTTTGCCGATGACACTGCCTTGACCTACAATTGTAAAAGTTATTTAAATCTATCATTCGCCATAAAACATGATTTTGAAATTTTGCGTCGCTGGTTTAAGCTGCACAAATTGGTTATAAGTGAAAAAAAGAAATTGATGATTTTTGATATCAAAGGTTAACTCTGTAATAATATGCCCCTTTACTACAAGAAATTCAAGTTGTTGAAAACCTGTATAGAAACCTATATAAATATAAAAATATCATTTGATTCAAAAACATGTTGCACTGCCAACTGCCTTACAATTGAGCGCGTCGACGTTTTGGACTATAAAATGAGCTAGATGAATCACACTATGTAGTTACACCCTGCCTGACTTGAACTGCAAACGACTTCAGACTGCTATAATTTCCAAACCGTTCATGACAGTGAGCTCAAATTTTGACACATGACAGATAATTTTATTATTTACAAGTGTTTTAAACGATTTGCGTGTCAGTTGTGTTGAAAAATTTTATTTCAAACGTGATAGTGTGATTGATTTATATTTGGCTGGAAAACCATAAGTAGCTATCGTTAGAGCCCTCCAGCACCTCAACGTGAATAAATCATTTGTGTCTCGAACCATAGCTCGTTACCGTGATACTGGCAGCGTTGCAAAACGCCATGGAGGTGGTCATAAAAAAAAACAGCAACATCGGCAGAAATGGTTCGGAAAGTAAAGGATCGAATTGAGCGATTTTCGCATCGAAGTGGAAGAAAAATGACTCGTGAGCACAACATATCGTTGGAACGGATGCTTTTGAAAAACTAGCTTGGGCTCAAGCCATTGAAGTTCCAGAAAGCACACGATCTTACACCGCAACAGAAAAAAATTAGAGTCGAAAGCGAAGGAGTTGCTACGCTTGCACGAAAGTGGTGAGTTGCCGAATTTGTTTTTTTCCGATGAGTCGCCATTTGTTATCGAGTAATATGTCAACAAACATAATGACCGAGTTTACTTGCCAGAGATGTCGTTCGAAAATGTACACCTTCGGGCGGCCACCAGAGAGCAGGCAGCAACGATGGTGATGGTTTAGGCCGCCGTAACCGCCGATGGTCGTTCTGCGCTTTTATTACCGTGAAACTGTCGTAGAGGCAGTATTAAAGCCTTGGGCAATCATTTCGGTCGGAGACCGTAAACATTTCAACATGACTCAGCACCGTCTCACAAAGCGCGCGTCAACCAAGATTGGTTAAAAAACAATGTTCCACACTTCATTTCTTCGACACAATGGATGCAAATCCGTTGGATTTCTCTGTCTGAGTTATTTTGAAGGCGAAGGTTGGCACTAAAATATACCAGTTTGTACCACCTTAAACAATCACTTCGCCGAGAATAGGCCAAAATACTGCAGAGCCACTTGCGTGCACCGTGCGATGCTTTCTTCATACAGTGGATATATTGAAAACTACTGATAAAGTTTGAAAATTGATGTATTTTCCAAGAATTTCTGTCTTGGCACAATAAAATCTATCAAAAATTAAAAAAAATTATAGCATTTTAAAAAGTTGCAGTTCGAGTCAGGCACGATGTATAAAGGCGACGTCTACGCCCCTTGCCTTATCAACGTCAGTGAATCTGAGATCATCTCCGAGATGAAATCTCAAGGAGTTGTTGACTTTCATAAATTCACAAAAGTCCACGATGGACAAAAAAAAAACCTGCTCTAACAAACCTAACAAATCAACTTCTTGGGCATACAACTAAATGGTTCAAACGACTAGCTTCATGCAGAAAATGCAACCTTTCACCTCACTGCCCACTTGATTGCATACGTAATAATGTGCGCCAATTGCCAATGCCCCACCCAGTTTCCTCCACTTCTTGCCCTACATACATCGTAAATAAAGAAATATTAATAATTAACAACAACACAAGCGGAAGCTAAGCGTATTTACAAAGAACAGAACCCTACAATAACCGTTCCCACACCCAATTTAAATTCCACCATAACAAAACAATTTACTCAACCAAAACTTCCACATACACTTAATTCAATATTTTCGAAACAACAACAAATAACAAAAAAAAGAAACAATCAATCAATAACTCAAACAGTAGAGACAAACATCGATGTATCCGATTCCCTTTCCAGTTCCTCTTTAAATAAGCCAACAAAAGAAATAAATAAAATAACGGCAAAAAAAGTATGAAGAAAGCTGCCAATGCCTCATAGATTCACTACTTACTTCAAAGAAAAAAAAATTATTCTTCAATTAACACAAATACTATGACTGCCTTCACTACCATATTAACAAATTCTAACAAATTTAAATATATACAACAGTAACATTGACTCCGCTACTCGGTCACAGGATTACATGAGTTCTAACAGCACAGTTAAAAGCCTGAGTGGTCCAACATCCGAACCGCGGAGGCAAAGCAACCATAAACGAAATTTTACCCAAAACAATTCCCTTCACCAAAATACTAGGATACAACCAAATGTGACACTAAAAATTCTCCAGTGGAACCTTAAAGGTTACTTAAATAAACTTCATGAGTTACATATATTTATTAAAGAACAACAACCTCCAAGAAACACACATCCCATTCAAAAAATCCTCTCTTCCACCAAGGCAATACACTCCCTACTTCCATAAATTTAAATCCAAAATTTCCGCAAAAAGTGGCACTAAACTTCTCATACACAATTTCATCTCTCATCCCAATAGACTCCCCAATATCAGTGGTTTCAGTTGAACTGGAACTAAAACATAAAATCACCATCACTTCAATTTACATTCCCCCGGACCAACATTTTTCATCCACCCACATCGAAAACATCATCAACAATATAAATTCTCCCATATTAATTACTGGCGATTTCAATGCTTGCTGCCATCTTTGGGGATCCCCATCAGTGAATAAAAGAGGAAAAACTTTGAAAATATTCTTATATTCCTCCAATCTCAACGTTTTAAATAATGGCCGTCTGACCCACTTTTCCACCCACAAGACATTTACGCACTTCCAGATCTACATGGCAGCGATCATTTTCCAATAGTTATTAATATAACTTTAAGCAAACAGAAGGGAGAAACAAAACCATACCCGATTGGTTGGATGCCAATTGGACAACTTTTCAGGCAAAAGTCTTAGATTATCTTGACTCACAAAATCATTCACCCAAAGAATGTTTCTAAAGAAGCAGCTATAAATAGCGATCCGTTCTGCAGCCAAATACTCCATACCTCAAACAAAAAAAGTCAAACACAAAACGATTGTGCCCTGGTGGAAACAAGACCTTAAAAAATTACACCACCAAAAATAAGATGCTTGCAAATCTTTAAAAAGAAAAACAACCAAATGATTAAAACTTTATTAATTATCGTAAACTCTATGCCTTATTCCAAAAAAATTGCAAAATAAGAAAAACGAAAAACTTTAAACCAAATTCATTTTCTAAAAAGATTTCGAACGACATAAAAACTCTTGCTGGCCAAAAAGCAGCACACTCAATTCAAAACATCAAATCTGGACTCCAAGTATTAACACACCCTTCCAAATTGCAGAATGCTGCTCTAAAATTTGGTCTGAGTATTCCGACGACTCCAATTTCCATCAATTTCTGCCAAGAAAACAATGGTCGAAGATTTGGAATACTTACCAAACAATAGCAACTCCTCTATTAACATAATCGGACTTCCAATTAAAACAATAGAACTCGAAACAAGCATCCAAACCGCAAAATACAAAACTCCTGGCTTTGAAAATATCGATTATCAAATGATAAAAAAAACTCCTTCAAGCCTGTTAACTCGCTTACTTAAACCATAGAACAATATATTCAGTTATGGTAATATTCCCCAAATATAGAAAATTGCTACGATAATTCCTATACCAAAACCCAACAAACAATCCACCGAGATTGTTATCTCCCTATAACCCTGTTTAAGTAAAATTCTTGAAAAAATAATATCTAAGAGATTAATGGAAATGATTAATGGATTTATGAAAAAAAAAAAAAACAACTTCATTGATGTAAGAAAAGTTAGATTTAAACATGGACGGGGCACTATCGACGCTCTACTACATATTGATGAACATATTACTTCTGCAATTTCTACCAAGAAACATGTCTCAATTCTTTCAATTGATTTTGAAAAAGTATTTGATCGTATTGGTGCCCAAGTCATTTTAAGTAAACTTGCCGAATGGAAAGTTGGACCTAAGATAAGTCCAATCCTTTTTACTTAATCGGAAATTCAGAATCAAAATCAGCAGTTCCTTTACATTATCTCAAAAATGGCATTCCTCAGGGTTCCCCGCTATCAACAACATTATTTATAATTACATTCAATGAAATAAACACTTTCCTCTCAACATTTAAGATAATCGAATATTGCCTTTATATTGACGATCTCATTATTTTTACAAAATGTTAAGAAATATCAAAAATAGTTAAGTCTTTTTCACAAGCCCTTGGAACTTAAATCATGGGGCCAATATTCTGGTTCTAAAATCTAAAATGTTAAATCCTATGTATAAAAAAATATTTGTTCTAAAAATATATTCTGTTACATTTAATAATACAAACATCTGTAATGAATACTCTCTCAAAATTCTTGGTATAGTCTTTGATTCTTGTTATAATTTCAAACCTCCCTTTTTAGCCCTTAAGAACAGCCTAGCTACCAGATTAAATATTATAAGATACTAAGCATCTAAGAATGGATCCGCACATATCAACATCCTGGTCAAAAACTTTACTAGAGCTTTTAGAACAACCCCAATTAAAGACATCCTTACAGAAAGCGGTCTGCCATCAATCGAATACATCTATCCTCTCTCCTAATTGCTAAGGTACTCACATCATCCAAATCCAATAAATACGGCATTCCAATTATTACCCATCCAAACATTCTGAAACACTCTACAAGCCACTTATGGTAGTTTACAAACAAATGTTCAATGAAATCATACACAAATACACAAACTGGAACATTCTCTATACCGACGGATCAAAAACTGATGTGGGAACATTGTTTGCCGTCATAAATGACCCTAGCAATATTATATGTAAAGGAATCCTCCCTAAATTCTGTTCCATATTAATAACCGAAGCGTTTGCTGTCTTCCAAGCTAAGATGGTCCACAATACAAAAACTCT
Source organism: Volucella inanis (assembly GCA_907269105.1). NCBI lineage: Eukaryota > Metazoa > Arthropoda > Insecta > Diptera > Syrphidae > Volucella > Volucella inanis. Next base: position 25,776,141 of record OU026157.1, read on the forward strand.
AGTCTGTAGTGAGAGCCTCCCTACCGTCCAAGCGATTTTAAACACTAACAACAATAACACAATAATCAGTGAAATACGTGACAAATTAACAGAAAAGAAAAACTCACTAAGCCTTATATGGATCCCCAGTCATATCTAAATTAAAGGCAATGGAATGGCAGACACTGCTGCAAAACTAGCTGCAAAAGAACCGCTTTTAACATTCTACATCACCAATAGGAAACAATAGGAAACGTAGAAATCAAATCAAAAACATTTACAAAGAGCACAAAAGTAAAGAGTGGTCTAATTATACCCATAACTACTATTCAATAAATCGAGAAGGTTAAAATGGCTAAATGATTCCTTCATCTGCGTCTTGGACGTTCTCAAATCACCCACCAACATTTAATCACAAAAAATAGCCCATCTAACTGTCATCTCTACCAAACATCTCCCATATTAACCATCATTCTCTACTGTCCAGCAATCAAACTCTTAACAAAATCTTCTTTGACTAACAATAGTCTAAGTAATATTTTATCTAACCCAACAGAACACAACATCAACAATTTGTGTTAATTATTAACTCAAATTAATTTAGAAAATAGTTTATAAACGACAATATTATTTCAAACAGCATAAGGCCCTGGTAGCTAGTGCTGAAATAAAAAAAAAATTATAATTAACACATGGGCTGAAAAGTCAGTTTTATAGTAAAACACATAACTATTGCAAAATTCAACTTTATTTGTCGATAAAGTTGCCTTCGAGGGCGATACACTGATTGAAACGATTTTTCAATCTTTCGATTCCAGTTTTGTTGTACGATTTCGGTTTAGCCTCAAAATAGGCCTCTGTTTCAGCGATTACTTCTTCATCGTTCTTAAATCTCTTTCCGGCGAGCATTCTTTTGAGGTTTGCGAACAGGAAATAGTCGCTGGGGGCCAAATCCGGAGAATATGGTGGGTGGGGAAGCAATTCGTAGACGAATTCATTTAATTTTGACACCATTTTCATCGACTTGTGACACGGTGCATTGTCTTGATGAGACAGCACTTTTTTTTTTCTTCAAGTGCGGCCGTTTTTCTGCGATTTTGTCCTTCAAACGCTCCAACAACGCAATATAATAATCGCTGTTGATAGTCTGCCCCTTTTGGAGATAGGCAATGAAAATTATTCCATGTGTATCCCAAAATACGGATGCCATAACCTTGCCAGCCGACTGTTGAGTTTTTGGTCGTTTTGGACGAGGTTCGTCGCATGCTCGCCACTCAGCTGACTGCCAACTTGAATCTTGTGTGAAGTGATGGAGCCAACTTTCATCCATTGTCACATATCGACGCAAAAATTCGGCTTTATTGCGTTTGAACAGCTTTAAACACTCCTCTGAATCATCAACACGTTGTTGTTTTTGGTCGACTGTGAGCAAACGCGGCATCCATTTTGAACAGAGCTTTCACATGTCCAAATATTCGTGTATGATATATCCAACACGCTCTTTTGATATCTACAGAGCTTCAACTATCTCGATCAACTTCAATTTACGGTCATTCGGAATCATTTTGTGGACTTTTTTGATGTTTTCATCTGAAACAGCCTCTTTTGGACGTCCACTGCGTGCATCATCTTCGGTGCTTGTATCACCACCTTTAAATTTTTCAATCCACTTGCGAATGGTTTGTTCGGCTGGTGCAGAATCCGGGTAACACTTATCAAGCCATTTCTTGGCATCGGCTGCATTTTTTTCCATCAAAAAGCAATGATAAATCAACACATTTTTTTTTTTCATAATAACAAAAGTTGCTTCACTCACAACGCTATATCTCGAGAACTAATCGTCCGACAGCTGTCAAATTTAAACACGTATCTTTTGAAGGTTGGTACTTTTTAGTTAGTAGGTTAGTACTAACTGAAAATGGTATGGTTTTAATTCAAGTGAAGCCCTCTCTTAGAAACGAACTTTTCAGCCCATGTATGATGTAATTTACTTACATTAGAATTAATAATAAATAAAAAAAAAAATTATTCCTTTACATAAACTCTACTCAACATGCGTAGCATACATATAAATACGATGGCGGTCCCAGAAGTACCTGGCCTGACCAAGACATCGCTGTAATTGTTTGAAAATATCACTCTATTGGAAAGTACGCAGTCTGTAAAGCATATGTTATTGTAAAAATTGGTCATCGTTATGTGATACTTTTATGTGAAACGCCTCAGACCAACCAATATAAAAGCTGAACTGGATTCTACTCTGGGTGAGTCTGCTCCTTCGTTTACAACAGTAAAATTTTGGGTTGCTGAGTTTAAACGAGGCCGTACGAGCTGCCAAGACAAGCATCGCAGTGGTCGACCAAATGAGGTAACGACTCGAGAAATGGTAAAGAAAATCCACAAAGCGGTACTGGATGATCGTCGACTGAAAGTGCGCGAGCTAGCAGACATTGTACGCATTTCAAAAAGTGCGGTACATCGCATATTATTTGAAAATTTAGATATGAGAAAGATGTGTGCAAGATGGGTGCCGCGTTTGCTCACACTCGAGCAAAAACAGTGTCGTGAAGATGTTTCAATTGAGTGTCTTGCGAAATTTCACATCAACAAAATAGAATTTTTGCTTTGTTTCATAACAGTGCATGAAACATGGGTCCATCACTTTACACGCGAGACAAAAGAACAATCAAAACAATGGATTCAAAAGAGAGAACTAGCTCCAAAAATTGCGAAGACCGTTTCATCTGCAGACAAGGTCATGGCGTCAATTTTTTGGGATGCGAATGGGATAATTTTCATTGACTATCTTCAAAAAGGAAAAACTATCAACGGCTAGTATTATGCGAACTTATTGCAACGTTTGAGCGAAGAAATCAAGCAAAAACGGCCGCATTTGGCTAAGAATAAATTGTTGTTTCATCAAGACAATGCAAGCTGTTGTGGGTTATGATAAGCAATTTCGGTTTTCATATTAAAATAGTTGTAAGTGTGCCGAAATACATCTAAAATACCCAAAAATCTTTATGTCACAAAATATGGTATGTGTTGAACATTGTTACATTTATCAAAATTGCCTGCGAAAAAAATAAGGTGATTCAACGTGATGTTTGATTTATAATGTAAAATAAAACACATAAGTTTGAAAGTGAACTTACAATTTACAATATCATCTAAATGTTGGCCACGACTACTTCTAAGCTGGTCCATTCGGAAGGTTCAATTTTAGGCGACTCGTTCGAGCAAAGCGACTGGTATCTCGCGGACAACTCGAGTAATGTTGGCTTTCAAAGCATTAATCGTAGCTGTCTTATTCCTAAAGACCAGACCTTACATTTCCCCAGAGAAAATAGTCTAAAGGTGTTTTATCGCACGATATAGGCGGCCAATTTACCGTAGCAAAACGTGAAATTAAGTGCTAACTAAAATGATTTCTCAACAAGTCCATTGTTTCACGCGCTGTATGGCTCATAGCGCCGCGCCGTCTTGTTGAAATCAGAGCTCACCGAGATCATGTGCTTGAGTTTCAGAAAGAACAAAGTCCGTTAAAATGGTGCTATAACGGTTACCATTGACGGTAGCATTCTGATTTGCTTCATTTTTAAAGAAATATATACCAATTATTCCACCAGTCTATAAACCACACAATACCGTTGTTTTCAATGGATGTAATGGTAACTCTTGGTACTCTTCGGGTTACTCATCAGCCTAAATACGGCAATTTTATTTATTAAAGAGCCAAAAATGCGCCTTATCAATGAACAAAATTTCACGATAAGCCACTGGATTTTCATTAAGTTTTTCCAGAGCTGAAAATATGACGCAAATTCAAGTTTCCTGGCTTCAATTCTTGCACAAGTTGAATTTTGTACGCTAATTTGTCGAATACGCCAAGCGAAGCTGCTGAGAACGGCAACGAATCGACTCGTCACGGTTTTCGTGTACACTCACAGCTATAGCTCCTATAGTCTCTTTACTTTGTGCTGGATGTGGTCTAACCGGTCGTATCAACCGGTATCATCCACTTATGTACTAGATTGAGTGAAAAGTATCCTCCTTGACCGCCAGAATACGCTGCTACTGCAAAAACGGTTATAGTGCCTTGAAGTCCGTTCATATTTAGGCAGACATGCCAAATTTCAGTGCGATTCTATTTTTGGTTTTGTTTTGACAGCTGATTGTTGTTGACATGTTTGGCATAACACTCATAAAACATTGTTTTTTGAGAGGCAAAACGGCGAACGAAACAAAAGAGAAGTTGGATAAATATTATGGGGCTAATGTTCCGTCAGATTACACGTCAAATATTGATATCGAGAGTTCCGTGGTGGCCGCAACTCCACTACCAATCAAGTCCGCAGCGGCAGGCCCTCCGATGCGATTACAGAGGACAATGTCAAAAAAATACATGAAATGGTGTTGGCTGACCGGAAAGTGAAGGTGCGCGAGCTAGCATCAACATAGAGTATTACTGTGCATAATAGGAGCAATTTAAGGCCGAAATTGCTGCAAAACGGCCTCACATAAAGCGAAAAGAAATTTTGGTTTTGCAAGACAATGCACCGGTACACAAGAGCATCGCAACTACGGTTAAAATCAATTACTACGGCTCCAATTGCTGTCGCATCCACCGTATTCGCCCGATGTGGCTCCCTCGGACTATCTCCACCCAAACCTCAAAAGATGTCTCATCAATAAAAAATTCAGCACACGCGAAGAAATCATTGACGCCACGAAGGAGTATTTTGCAGACTTTCCGGAAAATTCCTTTTTTTTTGGACACGCTGTTCTGATGTGACGCTTTTTGTAATGATTTGCCAGACGATATTGAACAAAACTGATGAAGCAGTTTGATAAGAGTTACGCACAATTTGTGAAAGGAAGCCTATTGAAAATCAAACCTCACGATGAATCATCTCTTATAATTGTTAATCAGTAGTTTTCGTAATCACCTTTTTGCACATGTATTTTTTTATTATTACTTTTTTGTCCAACATAAACTAATAAATCTCGAATCAAATATTTATCACTCGTTTCAAATCAATCTTACATGTATAGCTTCTTCCAGGAATAATTGCAAAGATCACGTGTCAAATTCACTTCGATTTTTTTTTTCCAAAAAGGGAAATCAAATTGAACAAACCATCAAACCCATAAAATCTTTTCAAATGTCATTTCTATTAAAACAGTTTAAAAGATCAAGCTGACTGTCTTTGTGCTTCTTGAAAGATTGAAGAAATATTTCTTCGGAATTTCATCGAACTTGATTTCTTACCTTCAATCAAATGAAATTAAGCCCATCCGCATTCAATGTCCCGACTATTTCGTCATTTTGCATTTTTATCTTCCTTCTTCTTTTGTTCACTTTTGTTTAGCTAGTCCAACTCCTTTTCGTCGTCTTTATTTTCTTTATTCGTTTCCTTTCTCTTTTAAATTGCAGCCATTACGATTTTATTGCCAACAATCAATTTAACCGTAATATTCCCTACAGTAAACAGAACACGAACCAAAAGCACTAATGTATATCCTGATGTACATACTGTATATGTATATCTTCTATATGGGTAACGGTAATAATGCCTAAATACCGAAAAAAAAAAGCCTAAAGTCCTGTTCATGGGTGTTATTGATCGATTTTGGACGGCCTCGTCTTTGTCGGTGTACTCGTAGTTGTCGCTGTCAATGTCGATGTTGGTCGTTTGTCCCAAATTCATATTCCGCATGTTTTGTGTACTGTGTACTGCGTTCTCATAATATTTTACCTTCGGCCATTGGTAGGGTATATAAATTTGTCTTACACGTTATTCACTGGGACATGTTGTTTTATATATGCTGTCACTCGCAATAACCGCAATAATCATTATTGATGCCTAAACGCACCAAGCAAAGAGATTGTGAAACAAATTTTCCGATTTATGGAGAAATGCTATAGAATTTAGATCGCATTTCGTGTTTTACCAAAAAGTGTTATCTGCCTGAGATAAATTTCCTTTTTTCTTGATTTAAGCTTGAGGAAATATACGAAAGTTTCCCATTTCTCTGAAGGATCAATCTTGCATAATGTGCTTCATCAATATTGAAATATTGACAAAGAGAATAAAAATTATTAAAATATACTATGTGGCATGTACTGGTAAATTATGATTTTCCCAAGTAATTTCACAAAAAATCAACACAAACAAGACGGTGACATTTTGGGTATATAATTTATATATATATTACTTTTTTCAAAATTTGTACGTTTACTTAAGAAAAAACATGTACAATAGTAGTATTCAAAGTATTGCGCTTCTGAAGCTATGACTTTTTCCTATCTTTCTGGCAAATTGTGGATCCCAGCCCAAAAGAACTGCGCCGGCTTGACAGCCAAGAATGAATTAAGCCAATTTTTGATATTCTGCTCTGGTGTGAACCGTATTTCAGTGAGGGCGTTTTGCATCGACCGGAACAAATGGTAGTCAGAAGGGGCAAGGTCTGGGCTATAAGGCGGGTGGAGTAAGCACTGTTTTCCAAATAGTTGTCATGATGGAAAATTATTGCCTCGGGTCTGGTCGCATATTCCGGGCGTTTTTCGGCTGCTCTACTGCTCTCTTCAAACGGATTAATTGTGTTCGGTAGCGTTGTCCATTGACGGTTTCACCCGGTCTTAGCAGCTCATAATACAGCACACCCATCTGATCCCACCAAAAACAGAGCATTACCTTCGCATCATGGATATTCGGCTTTGCCGTTGATTTGGCTGGTTGGCCGGGTTTCACATATGATTTTTTGCGCTTGGGGTTGTCGTAATGGATCCATTTTTCATCACCAGTAACAGTCCGATGCAAAAATGACTTCCTTTTGTGGAGTTCCAGTAGCGTTTCAGACATGCAAAACCGCCTTTCGACGTCTCTCGGCTTGAGTTCATGTGGAACCCAATTTCCCTGCTTTTGAATATATCCAGCTGCTTTTAAACGTTTTGAAATGGCTGCTTGAGTGACACCCAAAGATTCTGTGAGCTCTTCTTGTGTTTGGCAACAATCTTCATAAAGTAATTCTTCCAGTTCTTCATCTTCAAACTTTTTTGGCTGCCCAGGACGTTCATCGTCTTCCAAGCCAAAATCACCACTTTTAAATCGTGCAAACCACGCTCAGCTAGCGCATGTTCACCATAAACTTCCACCAAAATACGATGACTTTCGGAAGCAGTTTTCTTCATATTAAAATAATGAAGAAGAACGCTCTTTCAGGCACAAAGTTCGACATATTTAAGTGAAAAAAATTATTGTTGTTTACGCTTCAAATGAATGACATGAACTGAAATGACGTACAATGACAGTAGCTTTCCAACGCATGTTCCAATTATCGCCGGGGTACTATGCCCATGTGGCGCGTTTTGTCAACAGCACACGAAGTACTGAATACCCATGTGGTCACCCACCTACGTGTTTACCGCGCTCAACACTGCTTGATTTCGGTGTTCTAGTGGGAACCGATGCTTTCAGTGTGGCGAGACCGTTGACACTTTTTAATCTAATTTCAAACATTATACCAAAATTATTTTTTTTTTGTTTATCACTGATATAATTTTAAAAGTGTACTGTACACTGTACTTCTTCAAGAAGAAGTAGTTTGAAGAATTATATGCGAATTAAAACATCGAATCGGTTACATACATAGATGTCATAGAAATAAAGTTATTACAAAAGGGTCAATCCACGATAAATCGTCGAAGCTATATGGGGAGTTCTGAACGACCTCCCTCCAATTTGGCTGAAAAATAGTAGAAATACTCATTGGAGTGGTACGAACCATAAGGCAGGAAAAGTTTTGTAGAATTCGATATAATTTGCTTGTAATAGAACTTCAAAACTTAGCAAAAAAATCAAAATTTATACTTCCTTTTATATTTAAAAAAATCATAACTTTAGCTCTGCTTATTTTAATTTAATAAAATATACCTTGTTGAATTCAGGAAAAGGTGAACTTTCAAAGATTTGGAATAATTTTTGTTTTCAAGGACGAAGGATATTGCAGAATATGCTTTTTACATATATCCTTGAATAACTAAAAAAAAAACAGTACAATTATTTTTTCTATTTTTTTATATTTTATAGAGAGACTCGTTCTATATTTCCATTTTAAATTTCAAGTTGGGATCTCTATGGGTTCGGCCAAAATAATGTTTTATAGGCGGCTAAATATTCTGTAATAAATATTTTCATTTAAAAAAAAAGTTGCACTGGGGCTCTTGTATCCCAAGGCCTTAAAAACTAAAAAAATCATTATTTATTATCATTTAAGAGAATATATTGTACATATTCTTCCGATGAAAAGGAAAAATATTTTCCTTTAATTACTCCTTGTGAAACAGATGAAATATGATGAAGTTTCCTTGTTTCCGGCACAATTCTTAAATTAGAAAATCTCGATTCCATCAATAATTTTTCTTCATTATTCTCCTGTGTGGTCACGTAAGAGAAATCCATATTCTTTATATTTTCAATTGCCCAGTTATATACCTGTAAGGGAGTTGTTATGTGTTACCTATACGGTCTTTGTAGGCTAGCTCTGCTATTGTACCACCAAGTCCATCGCATGCGGTCTTACGAGAGGTCGCAAAGAAGTTCCATTCAGCATTCACTCCAAAATCTTGTTCATGCAATGTTAAATTAAAAAAATTCTTTTTGTTTTTGTACTGCGCAGCAGATCCATCGGAAAAATAAATAATTTTCTTAAAATGTTGTCATTTCTTGTACAGGAACTCTAAGTGATGGTGCTGAAATAAGTTTACTGCAATATTGTCATGCAACAAAACTTTTATTTTTAATATCATTCATCTGGTTCCAGTAATATATTGCGAAAAGGTGAATTGTCGCCTGTTCGTTAGTTTAGTGGTATCCCTGCACTGCATCTTGCACAACAAAACCATAATTTTCGAAAAAATCCAATAAAACAAGTATGTCCGTTTTCGTTAAGAAAGTTTTGACTTCCTTTATGTACCTGTTTTGCTGATCAGTTATAACAACATGACGAATGAAAATACCAAGCCGTTCCAAAAAGCTCTGAATGAAATCCCCAGAGTTTTTAATTTTCACTTTCAATTTTGATCGGTCGGTGTGGGTCCACTGATAGTATGTTATGTCTTAATTGAAGTGATTACTAAAAGCAGTGTCAAAGAAACTCCTTAATTTAGAATAGTTTAAGCAATGAAGGCACTTGGCAAGTAACAATTTATATCAGGATGGTTACAAATTACCAAAGCTAAGCAGGCTCTACTGTCATTGAGATGCTTATCTTCGTTTTCTATCAGTCTTGATATATTACAACCCTCAAACATGACTTTGATATTTTGATGGAAGGTGCAAACATTCACGGAATGAATTTCTGATGCCCCAGCCAAAATGCAGTTCTTTGGTCTTAACGACCTAAGGTTAGCTGGAATCATGCATTTTTGAATGTGTTTTTTTTCTGATTTTCAATTTAACAAAAAAGCGAAACATCTTATATTATTTTTGAACCTGAGAAAATAAATTTTTGTTGCCTTTATAGATACACAGTCTTTTTTTTCCTGGCATTAAACGGCTGATATCGTCTTCACAGTAAAAATTTTCAACCAATTGCTTGACATCAGCATCTAAGCTTTTCCCATAAGTTGATGGAACGCTTTGATCTTCTTGAAATTTTCTAGATTTCTTGATCATATGTGTAGGCTTGTCGACCATGGAAACTCTTCTATAATTTTGTCGACGCTTCATTCTCTTGAAAATAAAGACAACAAAACAAGTTTGGTGTCTTTGCTTGTAGTTTTATGGAAATTTCCTTTTATTTTCCCTACGAAATATTCTTCCTCTCTGGAATTATTTTCATCATTATTTATAGTAACAGAAAAAACTTTCTCTGCAATTTTCAACATAGACTTCTCCAATTTTGACTGCACATATTTTAAGTCACTAAGTCTTCTCTTGTCAAATGTATCTTTTCCAATATACTGTATGCATTCATAAGTCAAGTTGAATGCAATGTCTTTATCGGAATACATTTCATCAACTTCAACTTGATCTTCAATCTCTAGTAATGATGGCGTTGTATCAGAATTTCGGATCTGACTCAATTTTTTGCTACACATCGAGCAAATTACCAACTTTGTGTTCAATTTTGGTTGCATCGTAACTATCCATGGTCGTACAGGCCGCATGGGTTGATGAGGTGGTAAATCCAGAGGATTGCAGTACGTTTTTCACACAAATGCACTCATTATAAATTTATATTACTCACAACTCTTATTACGATACAATCTAAAATAAATCCCGAGCTCACGACAGATTGACATCAAGTGAGTGCAAATAAATTAAGCCTAACTTCTTAAATCCTCGAAAATGGGAAATCTGCAGTTACTAGTTGTACTAGTACTAGTAGTAGTTGTACTAGAAGTACAAAAGGGTTTTCAACGAGTATAAGGAACTTAAGCATATGGAGCAGGTAGACCCCGCTGCACTTACCAATCCTCACTATTTCGTTCCCGATCACGCAGTGATGAAGGAATCTAGTTCAACCACAAAGCTGCGAATCGTTTTTGACGCCTCCTGCAAAACATCGGACGGTACATCACTTAATGATCATCTTTTCGTTGGTCCAAGATTGCAGGATGATATTTTTGATCATATTGTTCGATTCAGGAAGCACAAAATCGCATTTGTAGCTGATATCACTAAAATGTATAGGCAAATTTGGCTTCCGCAGGAAGATTCGCTGTACCAACTTATCTTGTGGAGAGACGGCGAAGGAAAAGAGGTTACGATATACCGTCTTAACACGGTCACATTCGGCACCGCCTTCGCTCCTTATCTGACAGTTCGTACGTTACAACAACTTGCGGCCGATGAAAGGGATGACTATTCAATTGCGTCGAAAATTGTCAGGAACAACTTTTACGTGGACGATTTTATTCATGGGGCAGATTCAGAAGCGGAAGCCATAGAGATGCAATTGCAGCTTCGAACAATGTTTAAGCGAGGAGGCTTCGCACTACAAAAATGGGTAAGTAACTGTGAGAGGTTGTTGGCATGTGTTCCAGAGGAGGATAGAGAGGTACAGTTACCTTTATCATTCGACGAAGGAAACGCGATCAAAGCACTAGGCATCCAGTGGCATCCTGCAAATGATAGGTTCACCTTCAAGATTTCTCTTCAGGTCGTAAAGAAAACCACAAAACGAACAGTCCTATCAGATATTGCGCTGCTATACGATCCAATGGGATGGATCCTACCCTTGCGTCATCGTGGGTAAGCTGTTAATGCAAGAGATCTGCAAAGAAAAACAAACGTGGGATGCTGAACTCCCACCAATAATCGTATCTGCGTGGCATAGCTTGAAGACAGAGCTTAACGCACTCAACGCCATCGAGATTCCTCGCTGGATAAATTTCACCAAGGATTCACAACACGAAATTCACGGGTTCTGCGATGCGTCGGAAAATGCGTATGCTGCTGTCGTATACCTTCGAGTTATCACAGGAAATACAACAGTTGCACATTTGATCGTTTAAAAAACTAGAGTTGCACCGCTCCAAAAGAAGTCACTGGCGCGATTGGAACTATGTGGAGCCCAACTGCTGTCGCACTTATTGGTGCACACCATGAATACGATGGAGCCACAACCTACAAAAATGTTTGCTTGGTGTGACTCGCAAATCACACTTGCGTGGATAAAAGCCCCACCATACATCCGAACAACGTTCGTTGCTAATCGAGTTGCAGAAATTCAAGAGCTTATAGATCCAAAATGCTGGAATTACGTACCTTCTAAGGACAATCCGGCAGATCTCGCATCGAGAGGACTTTCTCCAAAGGATCTCCTTAAAAATAATCAGTGGTGGCATGGGCCTGAATTTCTGCAGTCATTTGATGAGCAACTACATCAGCCATACGAAATCACACCAACGGACCTTGAAACAAAGGTATCCAAACTGCCAAAAAGCAAAAACACTTTTATCGCATCTGGGAACCCCATAAAAAATATTTTTCAGCTCTGCGTTCACATTACCGCTTTTGAAGCAAATAATCTCATGCATCGTTTTTCTTCTCTACATCGTTTACTTCGGGCTACGGCGTATTGGCTTTTTACCAACTTACGATTTAAAGCAAAAGGGATGTCTACCAGGGTATCTGGATTACTTTCGGTCACCGAAATTTCCTCGGCTCAACGTCGATTGATCACCATCGTACAGCAAGAATTCTTCGGCGAGGAGATTTCAAAGGCAAACATGGGTAAGACAGCCGGCAAGAGAAGCAAATTGGCAAGGCTCTCTCCAATCGTAGATGAATATGGGATACTGCGAGTTGGGGGTCGATTAGAAAATGCTGATTTACCCTATACACAGAGGCATCCAATAATATTACCTTCACAAGCCACCCTAACATCACTTATCGTTCAAAATGCTCACCTTAAAACTCTGCATGGCGGTCAGAAATTATTGATGGCTATTGGCTATTGGATCTTGCATCTCAAATCTAGCGTCAAAAGGTGTATCCATAATTGTCTAAAATGCTACAGGTACACGGCAACAAAAAAAAAAAACAGCTATGTACCTATGTATGTGCACTCGGGTTATATGTGAGAATGATAAGAGGAGTAACGCAATAAATAATAAGTTTTTTGATTTAGTCGCCTATAAAACATTATTTTGGCCGAACCCATAGAGATCCCAACTTGAAATTTGAAATGGAAATATAGGACGAGTCTCCCTATAAAATATAAAAAATAAAAAAATAATTATACTGTTTTTTTTAGTAATTCAAGAATATATGTAAAAAGGATATTCTATAATATCCTATGTCCTTGAAATAATTATTCCAAATCTTTGAAAGTTCACCTTTTCCTGAGTTCAACAAGGTACATTTTATCGAATTCTGATGAGGAAAGCCAAAGTTATGATTTTTTTAAATATAAAAGAAAGCATTAATTTTGATTTTTTTGCTAAGTTTTGAAGTTCCGTTACAAGCTAACTATATCGAATTCTTCAAAACTTTTTTTGCCTTATGATTTGTACCTCTTCAATGACTATTTCAACCACTTTTTAGCCAAATTGGAAGGATATCGTTCAGAACGTCGGTCGATGCTTCATGGAATGACCCAAAAGCCAACCGACGCACAAAAGTCAAATCTGTAGCAGGTAAGTAAGAACCATTAATTGTTACTGTTTAATAACTAGACAACAATATGTGACCCTTCCCGGTCTCTCATAGGCCTGAACCCCTGTGCTTCGCTCAGTCGAAATTTTACCATGGCTTCTACTGTATAGTAATATACGTATTTTCTTGAAGATGAAGTAAATCAGTTGAAGCATAAATTTTTCCATTTGAAATCAGAATTCAAAATTGAAAAAATTTTTTAACAGAAACATATAATAGATTCCTACAAAATAACGACAAATTGCTAAGAAAGACAAGTGAAACACTGAAAGATTAGCCTAAAAGTTCGGATCTACCATTAAAATCGTTAACTGAATTGCGTGGAACAAGTAAAAAGAAAAACAGAAACCCTACGTGATTCGGCGGATAATGATATACTGATACACGGTGCGCAAACAAAATTACACACATCGGGAAAAAAGGATGCTTCATTTATACTAAAACAAGTCATGACTTCCCAAAGAGAGCAAAAAAGTTGAAAAAGACTTACAAAACAGTACAAAAATACAAAGAAAGACAATTAACGCCTTTATCGTCTCTTTCTAAGTTTGTGGAAGCTGAACTCTCTCGGCGACAATATGTAATAATTAAACGTAGAAAGTGACTGAAACATTCGCTCACATAAATCTTCAAAGTTTGTTAAACCATACTACATCAAGATTGCATGACATTTTCTGTGACCTAAGACCAGACCAATGTAACTCCTTAGATA